>OU538809.1:5000-2498816 GCA_912999815.1 Campaea margaritaria | reverse complement strand
TAAAATTACAATATTATATTATGCATGAGACGAAATACTGTGAAATATAAAACATTTGGATTTTTTTGTATTGAGGCAAAAGTAAATAGGTGACCTTTGTAACGGATTTACATAATTTTCATCTATATCCCTTTAAATTTTGTCAGCAATCCAAATATAAATACATTTCAATGCCAGGAGGCCTACCATGACATCGTATAGCGATCCAATTGTAGACCTAAACTGAACCGCGTCGCATGATCGTACCGCGACGTCTATTTTTTATGTTGCTGCCATTTTCAACCTTAAGTGGATCCAGTTTTGGTTGAAAATGGCAGCAACCGCAAATTGAGTCGCTAATAAGCCATTTTTAAGCCATGCAAGCCGGGTTAGGTACCGCTCCTTGAAGATAACCCACTTTTCAGTTTCCAATACGATCCTAGTCATAGTAAAATAACCGATACGCCTCCTAATACTGTCCGGAACCACCGCAGACATCAGTCAGACGAAAACAAGTACTTACAAATTCGAGAACAAAGTTGGAAGAACAAAACCCAAAGCATAATACACGTATTACATTTACCAAAGTTTTACAACTACTAGAAAGAAAGTGCCTTACCAATCAATCTAATAATTAACGTAATCGCAAGGCACTTCTCTCAATTAGGGGCAACCCATATGTTACGTCACACTATTTCTAGAAGTAAAATAGCAAAATTTATGACGTCACACTACTGGAGGGGGTGTCACAAATGAGAACACCCGCGACAAGTACGAGGCGATGTCAAAAAATCACGAAATTCGTGTGACATAATTTACGGATGGCCACTTTGTGCTTAATTATGCACTTTTAAAAAAGAAAGTCATTAGAAAAGTCTTTTGATTCTAGAACTATTTAATATATTTTGCATACATGAAGGTAGTTTCAAACAATAGTAAAACGCTCCCGTGAATTTCACAAACAAGTTGCCAGGCCCCAGTCGTCGCTAGATGGCGCTGAATTAAAGAAATTTCACATTCTCACAACATTGTCCGACTGTATCATACAGTGACACTGGCAGTTATAAAGTTCGATTCCTAACCACAGATATCACTACCATCGAGCACGTATCACTATTGTGTTACTAATACACTATTAAGCCTTACTTAGAAACGCCTCTTAATAAAGTTAAGCGCCTCATTCACTACATGTTTGTACTGAGCAGAACTTTAATGACGCGCTTAACTTTAAGAGGCCGCTATAAGTATGGCCAGTTTAATCCCATTGAAAAGAAAAGCTGCCTATAGCTTCTTATAACTAACTCGAGCCTTTGAGAAGGAAAATGTACACATCGACTTTAAGGACACTTGCAGACAGACAAAATGGTGGAACTTTCTCCAAGTATTAACATTAAATTAATAGTTTGTATTTATTAAGAATTTAAAGAAGTTATTGCTACTTTGGCCTAACTGTAAATTAATATTGTATAATGTTACCACATGTTTAAAATAATTATTGTATGTTCGAAATGGACAGGCTGTTGGACCTTTTTTAAATTTTAAGACCACAATATTGTTTTGTACCTACACAGTTTTTAACAATAAACGTATTTTATTCTACTCTATTCTAAAAACAGTGTCTTTTTAATCTCTCCTAGATTATGGAAAACCTTCTTTATACAGTCTAGTCTTCTTCTTTCCAGTTCTTCTTCTTCTTTCCAGTCTAGTCTAGAGTTGTTCTTTCGACTACTTAGTTAAAATAATTTTTGAAATCCATAATCCATGACCCGTGCCCAGCAGTGGGACGTTATGGGTTGTTGATTATTATTATTTATAATCCATGAAGCCTTTGCCCTGCAGTGGGATGATCAGTGGCATGCCCACTTCTGCAAGAGACTGCCTGGGGAAGTACCACACCTTGGTCAGATATTCATCGGTCAAACAGTAGTCTGACAACAACTGTGTTCCGGTTTGAAGGGCACTGTTATCAGCGAAATTACTGGGCATGTGAGATTTTAGTACCAAGGTCTCAATGTGACGAGCGCAGTGCAGTGCCGTGCAAGATTAGTGGCACTGTAGCTGTTATGGGCAGACGTAGCGGTTACTGACAGACCTGATGCTCCAGCATAACCTGGAATCTGAAGGATATCTATCTTCTCTTCAACATACAGCATAGGTATCGTGTTTGTGCTCATTGGAATAGTCTCAATGAATAGGTTAAATAGATAAGTGATCAAGGTCTATTTTTGTTTGGTCAATAAAGTCGAAATACACATTTCCCCGCCTTTACTAATTCTATTCGGTCGATTGGTCGTTCCGCGATTTGGCCACTGTAGCAACATAGTCCTTATCACTTAGCACTAGAGTTGCTGTTTGCACTCACTGTCCGTTTACAATGTGTTGAATATGTCCCTTGCGTTATTCTTGGAATAACGCTTGAAGGAACAGTCGCTGAATCAGCTACCGCTGTAACGAATAGAGTCGGGATTATGGATCTTATTCAGTAGGTTGAAAATTCATTTATAACGTTTGTTGTATGGGAGCCCCATTAAATATCTATTTTATTCTGTTTTTTAGTATTTGTTCTCATAGCGGCAACAGGAATACATCATCTGTGAAAATTTCAACTGTCCAACTATGACGGTTCATGAGATACAGCCTGGTGACAGACAGACAGAGCGGAGTCTTAGTAATAGGGTCCTGTTTTAGCCTTTGGGTACGGAACCCTAAAAAATGCCTCCGTGAACAGCCACAGGTAAAATTATTAAAAAAAAAAGTATAAAAACAAAACAAACTGTTCAACTTACGAGTACCTTCGATCGGCTATGGCCCGGCGGCGCGCGGTCTGCCGCTGGTGCTCAAACTCGAAGTCCTCCTCGGTGAGGCCGAGCCTCTGCATGTGGTACACGAGGTACTCCTCGCCCAGCATGCCCTCGGGGGGGTGGCGGAGCACCTCCAGCGTCTCGCAGAGCCCCGCGGCGCGCTTGCGGACCTTCGCCGGCCCTAGGGCGCCGGAGAGGATGACCAGCGCAGCTTTGAACAGCACCTGCGAGTGAAGACACTTGTTTCTACTATTAGGCTGTTTAAGTGTGTTTGAGTGGTTGTGTTCCGGTTTGAAGGGCACTGTTTCCAGCGAAATTACTGGGCATATGAGACTTTAGAGCCGATGTTTCAGGGTGACGATGGCAGTGCGGTGCCGCTCAGGATTATGCAATGTAAAGTTCTGCGTGGCACTGTAACTGTTATGGGCAGGCGTAGGCATAGGCATAGGCGTAGGCGCGCTTACCATCAGGCTCAAGGACTTGCTCGAATTTTTATCAAGACAAAAAAAAAAGTATGAATAGAATTTCAGTTTCATTTCTGCTCGCTTCACTCAGGACACAGTCCCGGACTCACAGCAGACTGTCCCAGGGCAGGATGCGGGTGAGGGCGCACAGGAACCACTCAATAGTCTACTTTACAGACTCGACTTGATCTTTGAAGAGGTAATAGTAGACTTTATTACGTTTGGAAAGGTTCCTAAAGTTTTGATTCCGCTCGCTTCGCTCACCTTGACACCTTCGCACAGGAAGCAGTCCCAGACCCGCAGCAGGCTGTCCCAGGGCAGCGTGCGGGTGAGGGCGCACAGGAACCACTCGGTGGCGTACAGCACCGGCTCCACCTTGTGCTTGACGAGGTGGCGGTGGACGGCGGGCGCCGTCCGGCGGAGCAGCGCGTGGAGGATGTCGCCGTCGCGTTGCAGGACCTGGAGTGCGAAAACGGGTATCAATAAAATGAGATATTTTGATGCACGCCTACACCCCTCTCTCCTTTTTTTTTCCCGGGGAAATGCATTAGGCATACCACCCGGCCCCGGGGGGGGGGGGGGGGGGGTCGTTATGTGGGACTCCCCCGCCAGCGGTCTGGCGGGGTTTACCCACTAAAACCCCGGGGTGTTCTCCTCTCCGCATTATGGAGGTGGTCGCGGGTACGATTGGCGCTTCCGCAACCACCTCTGCGGGTGCCCTCTCGGGCTCGCCTCCTGAGGCTTGGGCCTCTTTCTCCGCTGGGTGCGTCCCGGAACACACGGGCCGCACCTCAGCTCGGGACTTCTACACACCTCTCTCCTTCACTATGGGTGGTTGACTGATAAAAAATGCTCTTAGCGTTAAGTCCGCCATTTGCACTAGTTAGTTAATCTGTGCAATAAAGTATTAAATAATAATAAATAAAGGAAAAAAGTAACGAAAGAAAGGAGATGTGCTAAGCGGTGGGCCGATATGTGTTTTTTTCTAAATCTATAGTTTACTTCCCCATCGTAACCTCAACAAAATTACTTGCTACCTACAGCGTTTATGATGTGGGTAGTCAAAATAAGGTACTGACTAAGGTACGTCACGATAACGTCATATATTAATCACGACCCCTAACTAGGACTCCCTGTATCCAGGGATTCGGGAACTACGAGGACCATGGTCCTACAAACACCCAGACTCTGAGCAAATGCTTGAGGTTCACACAGATCTTTGATAGCGTATAAATAAATAACGCGTCACTATCACATCCATAACATGCTTATCCCTTTTAAACAATTATGTTTACTATAAATTGATATCTGCGGTTGTGGGCGTATTAAAAAACGAGGCATCTGTTTTGCCAGATGTCAGATAATAGGCCAAATTTAGAAAAAAGAACAGACTATCTCGAGTTTTATTAACGTACATAACATACTGATAGATCAAAAGTGCACTGTTGTATTAATATGAACCTTCAAGCAAACAAGTACATGGTCCTTCGAGCCAAGCCTGGTCCTTCGAGCCACCAAGGAAAGTACTCACCTCGAGTCCCGGGTTATAGTATCCACTCAGGTACTTGTCGCTGATGCTGACGAGGCACCAGAAGGCCTGCACCGACGGCATGTGCATCAACAGGAAGGCCGCTACGGGCGCCTGCGCTTGGAAATACCCCACTTTGGGGTTCAGGACCGAGTACGCTTTCAGAACTGAGAACAGCTCTTGTTGTCTGTAAAGAAATAGGGTTTATTTTTTTATTTGAATGAGTGACGAGACTAGCCATTCGTTCATATGATGGTAGGCGCTACGCCTGCCTATAACAGTCACTGCGCTACCCTGAATCCTGCATTGCATAATCCCTCGCGGCAATGCACCTCGCTCGTCACCCTGAGACATCGGCTCTTAAGTCTCATATCCCCAGTAATTATTATGTTGACTCCCTGCCAGCTGGGTCAACCCCAACAGGCGTAATTCCAGACACTACCCGGGCCTACCGCCTGGGCATGATGGTGACTGCTAACGCGACTCCATCTTGCCCCACCTCTGCGGAGGACAGCTCACGGGGGTTTTAGTGGATTCGTGTCCCACACATCCCCCTCCGTCACCCCCCTGGCAAAGGGAATAGAGGGACGACATTTCCCCCCTCAAAAAAAAAAACAAAGGGTTAGTGTTATGTCAAAATACGAAAAAAAAAACAACCTAATGGCACTCAGAGATAATTTAGCTTACTATTAGTGAAAATAATTTCAGACTTAGATCAGTCTTGGAGATTACTTCTTACAAACCCATAAACATACTTTACCTATTTATAATTTTAGCGTACATCTGATAATAATACTGAACCTAGCAAGTAGTCTCCATATGGAATGTCGCTTATTATTTTGCGAAAACATCGCGCCCGCGAAAACCGGAAACAATATGACGTAACATCAACACACCGCGCACCGGTTCGTATACAAAAAATTACCGAATATTTGGTCAAGCTTGCATAATGTGATGTGGACAAGTTATTTTTTTGTAGGTCTCTTCTGTTTAAATCCACAGGAGGAAGGACCTTTGCCGGATGTCAGTTCAGCCGCCAAGCAGTAGTGTGCAAAAATGTCTGTGCTCCTGTTTGATTGACACTTTTTAGCTAAATTTCTTGGCACATAGATAACCTAAACTCCTTTTTAGGGTTACCTCTTTTAAGAGGTTCACTGCCCTTTAATATTTACACCCTAAAGGGTGACGCAATTCTGTGCCGCGTAAAATTCTGCAATTCAAACGCCTGCAAATGTTATGGGCAGCCGTGGCGCTTACCATCAGTTGAAAGACCTGGTCATCTAACACTCAGTTGTGTAAAAAGTATACTTGTGCTAGCTACAGTCACGTGCACTGCCGGTATTATTATTTTATCATATTTCTGAAGTGGACACTTCCCAATTTCACAGGAAAATAGCCAATATCGGCCATTACGACACAGCACCTACCTAACAATACCGCCAGTCGATGACGTGAATCCTATGATTCAACTCGCAAATTGCACGCCAAAGAATTATCAGATATTCCAATGTCAGTGGAACCATTCGTAATATTGTTTGGTATTTAGCATCATAGGATGGGAGAGCCCCAGCACGCACAGAATTAATGTCCGGAATTGCCATCGATCAAAATGGTGAGGAAAACCAGACATAAATAAATAAGCGCGCCTCGAACACGCGCACATAGACCGCGACCCCAACTAGGATACTGCGACCTAGGGAATCAGGAACTGCGAGGACAGTGCTCCCCCCACAAACACCCAGACTCGAAAATAAGCTTCTAGTGACAGAGGAAGGAGCATCGAAATATCTCGGGCTTAATAGAGATGGAAGTTGGAAAAAATAAAGAAATAAGACTGCCGTGATTAAAGCACTTGGGCTTCGCAGCTTTCAACCACTGGATAAAGAACTGAAGTAGGGAAGGACTTGTACGAGCTCCAGACGATGGACTGGCAAAGTGGCGGCTCTTATTATCGAAGGCCCAAGACTCATTTTGACTCATTGCGCCACCCTAATTAGTTTAATTCAACTAAAAGCTCACCCCAAACCTTCCTCCCGTATAAACATCTCATGGTACGGGAACTGCCGGTGCAGATCCTTCCGGATGTCGTCCATACACTTGGGGTCCCCGGGGGCCTGGAGCAGTTCCTCATACTCGTTGGGGTGCTTCTCCAAAAGCAGCTGGCCCCCGCAGAGGTACAGCCACGCCTTGGGCCGTACTGACGCTGGTATTCCTAAGGATGGGAAACGAGATATTAGGACTGCGGAAAGGATTAGAACCTTTGGTTATTTTTGTTTTTGCTTAGCCCTATTATTGCGTAGTCAGTGTCAGTCAATTATGACGTAGCGTAGGACGGCCCCCCGCAAGGTGGACCGACGACCTGGCGCGGGAGCCGCTGGATGCGAACAGCAGCAACCGCTCGTAGTTGCGTTTTATGGGGAGGCCTACGTTCAGCAGTGGACGTCTTCCGGCTGATGACAATGAGTCAAATATTCAATTACATTTCAAGTTTTTTTTTATATCATCATCATCATCATAGACAGCTCATTCTACCAACTGCACGGCATAAGCACTCCTCCGATCTGGTCCAGGTGTTACCTAATAATCTTTTTATGATGTCGACCCACCGTTCTTCCGCGGCTGCGCTTACCGACACGTGGCTACGTTACTAACATGGTCAAAACGTCGAGTAGTCAGCACTCAAGACGCAGTTGACGTCACGATTCACCAGCGGTGGAGGTTTTACTGAAACTTCTCAATGTTCAGTGATTTTTGTCACTGACTGAACCATCTACGCGTAGAACGAACCTAACTTTCTAGTAACTATCAAAAATGCTAGAATAAACAAAATAAAACAACACAGTGAAAGTAAGTAAAACTGAAAGACTACTCTTTATCAAGTTATTCTGGTTGAGTTATCTTTATTCGTCACGGTTTGTAGCCACAGCTATAAAAAAAAACCTGCTTTGGTAATCTTGATATTAAAAATATAACCTGGGACTCTAAATCATGAATGAATAGGTTATTTCTAGGCGACTTCTAAGTAATGTACCACAATCGACAGCATCGCCGCTTAACAGCATTTGAAAATTTAAAAAAATGAACCCCTTCCTATTTCCCTAGGTCACACCATAACTTGAGAACGACTTAACAGATTTGGATTTATTTATTACGATTGGTGGATAACATACCTACCTCCGAAATAATTCTCGGGTAGGTATGTGGGTTTCCTCACAACGTTTTCCTTCGCCGAAAAGCGAATGCTAATTACGTACATATGCTTTTTATAAAAACACATTGGTACGTGCCCGCGCTGGGATTTGAGCTCACGTCCTGCAGTCCTGCTCCTTGGAAGGCAGACGTTCTCCCACTAGGCTACGACCGCTAATTACCCTTTATACTATTACTACTACCGATTCGCCCTAGCTCACCTTTCCGGCACCTCTCGCGAACCTTCTTGTAGTTCTTGCTCATGAATGCCTCCCAGTTGTTGAGCATGCGCAGCCATTTCTGTTCCCGCTTCAGTATCGTGCTCGGTGATACGGTCCTCTTGCTGAAACAACGTGAAATAAGGGTCTTGGTAAGTCTTTTGCCGAAAAATACGACTTTCGTGAGAAGTTTCTTTATTTATTCGGTACTGCAAGCCGATCAAAACGAGTCCGAATCCATAAAGAGAACATGATCTATCCACCACACACGCACGCACGCACGCATGCACTCAGGCACGCACGCACACACACACATACACACACAAAACACACACACACACACACAGAGAGAGAGAGAGAGAGAGAGAGACATTGGGAAGGTGTTCCATTCTTCGCTGCTCGGATGCCGTGTTTCCGTACGTCTTCTCATCATAGAGGCTGGAAATAGAGGATTTTTTATTGATCCCTAAAGGCGCAGTAGTATCTGTACTATAAGTATTCTGCGTAGTACTGGCCTCGACTTGAGTTGACCCTCTTGAGTGCAGACCATGTAGAAGAGACCTACCTGCGAACGGTTGCTGGAAGTATGTTTCACTCTAGCTAAGGCAGCTTTTGAGCAAAAAAAGGGGATAGAGATACGGAAAAAGGAAGCGAGTCCAATACTCGTACTTCTTCAAAATATACTTATTAGGTTTGCAAAGGAAGAAACTAGATGGCGTCATTTGTTCATAGTTATCGCAAAACTCATAAACGTGTAAAGTTATCACCAAGCCACTTTCAGTTATTAAAGCGTTATCAAGGCAAACTGTATTCGATGATAGTGTGATAAAAACTGGGTCGTTCAACTTTGCAAACCTAAGTATAAATTAATGGTCTTCGCCATCATCGGCTACAAAATGAAATCGACCAAAAAAAAACTTGTATAATTTGATAATCTGTTCTGCTACTTCTGGGTGGCACTGTAGCTGTTAAGGGCAGGCGTAGCGTTTACCATCAGGGGAATGACATGATCGTCTCGTCACTAAGTCCAATAAAAAAACCGGAGAGTAAATTGAAGGTGGAAGGTGGACGGTTTAGCAACTTATGCAGCCGACTGTACATAACGTAGTTTAAAACCCAGACGACCAATTTGCAGGATGATCGCATCAACCTGGATCCCTATTCAACATCAATCAAACCGGCTTGCTCCCCACTCGTGGCTCGTTACATCAATGCTCAATTATGATATGACTCATACTCATGCCTCTGATTGTGTACAGTGTAAAATGTACACTCCGCTACGATGGGAAGTCCCGGTGAGTGACCAAATCGATGCAAACATATCGATCGTCATTTCAAGAACGTGCTATCTCTATAATTAAGGAGATACCGCGTTCTTTTCGCAAATGAGCGATTTCTCTTACGCAGGAAATTCTTGTAAGCATGTGCAGTGCCCCGCAAGATGCTCCAACGCAAATGGCACTGCAACTCGCGTATTCTTTGCCAGTTTTTTTTTTATATATGACTGAGAAACAAGACGAGCAAGTTGTTCACCTGATGGTAAGCGCTACGCCAGCCCATAACAAATACAGTGCTACCCAGAACTTTGCATTGCATAATTCTGCGCGGTACTGCACTGCGCTCGTCACCATGAGACATCGGTTCTAAAGTCTCATATGCCCAGTAATTTCGTTGGAAACAGTGCCCTTCAAACCGGAACATAGTAATGTTTGCACACTACTGCTTGGCGGAAAAAAAGCACAAAAGCTAGTATAGTGAGTAAGCAGCATTAATTAGAAATTCAGTTCTAGGCTAGACAGTTTCGGTTTCTAGGCTAGACGCTAGGATCTAAATTCAAGAACAAATCTGGGTTATCAACAGCCAATAGTTACATCAACGTAAAGGCGAATTTCCTAGAATGATTTGAAGCACCCTGCTTGACCACTTCATTTCGTATTATCTACTTAAATTTTGCTTATTTATAGTTATTAGATAATTTCGTTACTCAATCTATTACGTCCGCCTTCCAATCAGAAGGTCGTGAGTTCAAATCCCAGTGCGGGCACGTACCAATGTGTTTTTGTAAAACATATGTACGTAATTATCACTCGCTTTTCGGTGAAGGAAAAAATCGTGAGGAAACCCACATACCTACCAGAGAATTATTTCGGAGGTAGGTATGTTATCCACCAATCCGGACTTGGCCCCCGTGGTGGAATATGGCCTAACCCTTCTCACGAAAGTGAGGAGAGACCCGTGCCCAGCAGATGATGATGATGATGATGATGAATCTATTGTTGTGTGTCCTTATTATCATACTAGCTTTATATTGTTATAGCTTTCCTCTATTCTAAATAATTACGTCAGCTATTGTTTCTCGTTTCGCCGTCGACGCGTCGCGTGCACGATAAATGTAGCTAGCTAACTGGTAACTCCAAGGCAGGTATTGGCATGGCGAAATGGCTTAAGGACCGGCCTTCGGCGCCCATTTGCATAATTGAACGATTGAACTCTGTTATACACTTTCATTCCATTGTGCAGTGTGAAGCAGTAATCAAGGCTCATATATATATATATGTTACTAGCTGTGCCCTGCCACGCTTCGCTGTGGCACATTCGCACATTCGCTGATATGTCACTGATGAAAAAAATAGATAAAAACAATCCTTGATGCGGATTATATATCATGCTAAAATTTCAGCTCGATCGGTGCAGAACTTTTTGAGTTTTTGAAGCGTACACAAACCAACATAACATTTATATATATATAGATATATAAGATATTAGATGTACGAATTAATGATATTTTTTCCCTTTGTTGTTTATTGAGCTTTTCTTCCAGTGTTCTAAGACGAGACGCTGGAGCCTCTGGATCTCTATGAATTTTGAGATAGTGTAATGTCTTGTCAATTGGGATTGTTGTGGCTGTCAATGTTTTATAAGGCATTTTTATGAGTCTGAGTAACGAGACGAGCAAGTCGATCACCTGATAGTAAGCGTCACGCCTGCCTATAACAGTTACAGTGCCACCCAGAACATTGCATTGTATAATCTTGCGCGGCATTACACTGCGCTAGTCACCCTGAGATATCGGTCCTACAATCTCAAATGCCCAGTAATTTCGCTGGAAACAGTGCCCTTCAAACCGGAACACAGTATTTTCTTCATAGTTTGTTGATACATCGATCTTGACAGTTTTTGTATTAGAAACCATTTAATTGGTTCTCAGTGACGAGCGCAGTGCAGTACCGCGCAGGATTATGCGATGCAAAGTTCTTGGTGGCACTGTAACTGTTATGGGCAGGCGCAGCGCTCACCATCACGTGAACGATTTGCTGATCTCGTCATTAAGACAAATAAGAAAATTCAAAAATTGTCCTTCGGCCGACTGATCTCACTTTTAAAACAGTCGGTAAGTTCACGTACTGACTTCTCGTCTACACTTGTACACTCCAATTGCACTGTGCCAGTTTCTTTATAATTGCTCATGCCCGCCTCGAATTTCATTAGGAATGCATGTCTAATGGTCAGAAAGTCTCGAGTTAATCGTCATTGTTTAGAATCAGAAGCGTACTTATTCCGACTTGTCTACTTATTGTTACGATGCGGAATTCCATCGCGTATTCGGAAGGTTAGACGAATAAATACGTTCTAATTCTAATGTAAGTCCAGATACTTGTCGAATGCCTAGAGATGTATAGATTAATAGCGCTTTTGGAAGTCTAATGAGGTCGATGGACTAATGTATCAGCTACATGAATTTGTACTTTTTTTTTCGACAGTTGGTACCTATAGCTCAACGTTCTGTTTGAATTTCATGGTAGGCTTACTCTGCCCTTGATATTTGGTGATGGATAATGGAAAGTTCTAAGCCCAATTTCTGAGTGAATTCATACAGATGTCGGTAGCGAAACTCATAATTATTCAGCACAAAATTACACTTTTTATTCGTGAAAACTAGCGTTTGATCACTATGACATACTTGCAGCGCTCTGCGGTTTCACCCGCGTTGACTATCCTCCCACAGGAACCGTTAATTTTTACTGGATAAAAAGTATCCTATGTTCTGTTCTGGGACCTAAAGTATTTATAAACAAAATTTCATTAAAATCCGTTCAACCGTTTCGGCGTGAAGAGAGTACAAACACACAAACACACACATTTTCGCATTTATAATATTAAACGACATAGTTTTAGTTACCATGTGATCGAAAGTGGTATATATCGTACACGCTAAGTCGTGTTAAGTCTACAGTGGAACTGGCTCTTAACACGTTCATAGTTGAAAACACAACTGTTCTGTTTTTTTATAACTTGCCGCGAGTACGGGAAAACACAACGCTGTGTGCAGATCCATAACCGTGGCTTGACAAGAAAATCGGCTCAGCAGTCAAAGTGTTAAGAACTGCTGCTGGAAAACCTCGAAAGCGCGATAGATTTCTGCTTGAGGGAGGAAGGCTACCCAGGTGGACACTAAACTCCTTCCACTAAGATTTTCAACGATGTTTCAAATCAAAATTATGTATTTAGTGGGAGGCCTCTTCTGCAAGAGGCAGCCTGGGGAAGTCTTTACCAAATATTCATCCGCCAAGCAGTAGTGAGCAAACATTAATGTGTTCCGGCTTGAAGGCCATTGTTTCCAGTGAAATTACTGGGCATATAAGACTAGAGCCGATGTCTCAGAGTGACGAGCGCAGTGCAGTACCGCGCAGGATTGTGCAATGCAGTGTTCTGGGTGGTGCTGTGACTGTTATGGGCAGGCGTAGCGCTTACTTAAATTAAAAAAAAAATGTATTCAAAAGTTTCGTAATCCGGCAGATTTCATAACAGTTAAGGCTGTGACTTGGAACTAGTAAAACGTCATTTCCTCCGCATATGTCTGTAATTATTTCCACTGACGATGCTAAGGTCGAATAACATCGGTTTACTGACCTTAGCGGCAAGGCTGGAGGCGATTAATTAGACCTACTGGTTAGGTCATACAGTCTATATCAAGACTAACTGAATACGATATGGAGAAACAATTTTATTATTCACTGTGGCTGTAGAATATTGACCCACGTTGACTGCTGACCAGCATTTTTTTTTTGTCACTTTTGAGAATCTTCACGCAACGTGTGTGTTTTACTAGCACTGGCGTTGCGTCGTAACTTAACTCAATCAGCAGTGCGTGCACACACAACTGGTGTGGTAAAATTGACAATACAGCAGTGCATAGCGCAATTGTCAATAGAAGAGTGGATTACGCAATGCAGTGCTCGGGGTTGTGCTGTGACTGTTATGGGCAGGCGACTTGTTCGTCTCGTCACTCAGTCAAATAAAAAAAAAAGTGCGAGTTCGCACGCCACGCGTGTATTCGTTTGCCGTAACGTTATAAAAAACACAGACGTGTGTGTTTACAGCAGTGAACGTGTTAATGGAAATTGTTGCTACATTGTCCTTAGTAAAACGACATTCCGAACATACGCCTCTAATGGAACTAGTGAAGCGTTTACCAAACGAGGCACTGGAGGCCCTAGGCTGCCCTCGCTTTTCCCACGAGGCACTCGCAAAGGCACGATTTCACTAACTCGGCGACGCCGAAACCGGATGCTTCAATATTTACTATTTGCTTACAGTAAAAAAATAATCTTTCATCAATTTGATAAGGAATGATATGTTAGACGCCACCTGAAGTTACCTCTAACAGAAGCGACAGCCTAGTCGGTCGAAAGGAATACGCTGAACAAACAGTCATGTCATAGACAAGTGTCCAAAATTTAGCAACTCTTAGCATAGGAGTCACCCAGTCCAAATCCTAACTAATAATATAAATGCGAATGTGAGTTTGTTTTTTTGTTACGCTTTCACGCCTTAACAACCAAACAGATTATAAAAATTCTTTCACCAATGGAAAGGTACATTATCAGCGAGTAAAATAGGCTATATTTTACTACATTATTGCCACGGGAATGGGAACAACGCGAGTGAAATTGCGGGCCGCAGCTAGTATATGATAAAACGGAATGTGATGTGAAGTTCCTTTAGGCGCCGCTTTGTTCCTCATTAGTAAACAGTAAAGACGGGAACTTAGTACCCAAGACACTCCGGGGAAAGAGAAAATGGCGTAAACAGAAAGTGCCAGACGATAGTAACCTTCACTGACTTACTAGACTTAGGAACAACTTAGGCCGATATCACACTAGCGGTTTGCGAGCGTCTACAAAGCGAAGACGTCGCGAAGACGTGGCGGTTACGCAACGTTTTCGTCGCCTGTTCACGACGTACAATACACTCATTAACAAAAAGGATTCCGTCGAGGAAACACTTCTGTTGGCTTTGTTACTTCGGAGACGCAGAAAACGAAAAAGAAAGCACCGACGAATTTGCGCGACCACGACGTATTCGTTACGCATACGCGGCGTGTTCGCGGCGCGCTCGCTCTGCTTCGAAAACGCTCGGAAACCGCTAGTGTGATAACTTGATAGGCACTACAAGCCTCACTAATGCACGGTACGCACGAATGAGAACGTGAAACTGTCGAAAAAGGTGATAAATGGTAGGAAATGATAATAACCAACGAGGTAACTAAACGGGCAATAAATAGAGCTCAAATTAGGAATCGACCGCTTAAGTTACGTAAAGGCTTCGATTTGACTGATGGGTACATAGTTTTTCAGTATTTTCCTTCCACTTCCATCGTTGTCACCATCACTAACGTTAATAAATAAATAATAGGTAATATGGATTGTGACATCCCTTTATTTATAGAAAAATAAAACAAATAACAGACATTCAGATTCTTAAAAAGGGTGTGTACAATAGTGTTTAATATCAAAGCGTATACAAATTAAAATGCTAGACGTAGTACCAACAAAACTGTCTAAAAATGGGTAGGTTCCATCTGACAGCCAACTGCAAACGCGCGCGCTCATTGGTTAAATCAAATAGCGCGCGCTTCCCCGGCTTCCTGTTACACACTTCCGTCCATTTTCACGAAATTGCTCACACAGATTGCAGGAAAGCGAGAGGAAAGATGTTACACCTCAATAAAGTTAACACTTAATATCTACAACTAGTAATATTAGAACGGAAAGCTGTTAACGCAATAACTGCGATATCTAGATGCTAAAACTGTAAACTGACCGTTAAAAGCTTGCGGCACACGTTCAGAAGTTCAACAAAGGCTAAAATTAATTTACTTGTGTAAAATCGGTAAATTTTCCCCAAATTCATAAGAACTGATTGGATTTTTTGAGCAGAAAGCAATCATTGACACGCTAAATAAAAAGTAGATTAAAAACTTCGAGGTTATTACAACTTTATACAGACATGAGAACTTCCAAAAACAATTTCAATCTCATGCAATCACAGAACACTGCATATTACAAAGGTGTACCGTTACCTAATTAAGATAATAGAACAGCTATTTTCACACACTTTGAATGCGGCTCAGGTGAGGCGCCCCAGGTGTGGGGCTCCGCGGACGCTGGCCTAGTTTTAGGGCGTTGGGGACTTCCGGAGGGGACATTAAGAGCTCAAAGATCGTGCGCACCGTCTGGGATATGAATAACTCATGAATAGAATTACCTACGTAGATGAATAATGGTAAGCTATTAAGGTGATCGACCCACTTGAAGAGTCGTGTAAAAATTTAAAGGACGAAATTGTGTCGCTTTAAGTGTCGGCGTTGAGCTGTGTTTTTTTCGGGTGTTCTTCGACCGTAGTCAACCATGTGGCGGGTGGTCTTCCACGTTTCGTCATTGGCAAGTTTAGGGCAAGCTTCACCATCATCTGGGCGTCGCTGGACGTGACCGTAGCTCAGTATGCAGCTCAAATGTTTCTAGAATAGTAAGTACTGGCTCACAAGGAATTATTTGCTTCTTCAAACTGTTTGTAAACTTCCACTCAGGCCGGTGGACTCCCAATGGAACGGTTCCAATGTTTGCGCAACCCATGAACGCTTCCACGCTAATGGATCCGGCGGTTTCGAATAATACGCTTTTTACAATGATTGATGCGACGCCATTCATTTCCGTAGCAAATTCTATTTTTCAATATTGAAGGTGAGACGCGATTTGTTCAAATATTGAAATGTAGGATGATGGAGCGTTTTTCGTGAATCTTCTACAAGATAAAATGATAGCGTGATTTTTTTTTTATGATTTTATGTTATACGTTTTACATTGTCTGCATTGTATTTGTGGTAGGCACCGTGAGAGCACCCAGAGAGAGCGAGATAGGAACAGTCAGCGACAAAAATCGCTAATCATGTCCTAATTACAAAAAAATTGCTCTTATTTTGGCCTTTATTTTGTCCAATGACTAAGAAGCTTTGTAATACAATGTGGAAATATAACCACCATTTCCGGAATGCATACCATTGAATGCTTGTCCACTGGGCGCTTATTCGAGGTTCCTTGCCGAAAACGCGATATGTCCAGCCATTAGTGACTGCGTGTGATGGTCGCGTCAGTGGCTCGTTTTTGACCACCGGTTGTGACCACCAGTGTTCGCATTTTTTTTTACTTTTTTTTTCAATTAAGTAACTTTACGCTGAGCTACTTGTGAAGGCGACAGTACCCATGTGTACTACGGTGAGAGTGTAACAGCAAAACATAAATTACACATTAAATCGATTACGACGAGGGGGGTAAAAAAACTCGAGATATCGGCAGACTCGAGTTACGACATCACGCCGACACAATATCTGGGAAGTTGGGAAATAGTCTCCTTCCGTAAAATTAACACCGGCTTAAAAGTGATTGAGAGTAATGAGATAATTTCTTTATACCTACATTATTTATGGTTGTATAGATACCATGATTGTATATCAACGTGGAGCGCTTTACAATTCAACGGCACACAGCTTAATACCTCAATAAGTTTATTTTGTGTATATGTATCTATTTATTTATTTATTTTATTCTATGTATATAAGGAAAGCCACCGTCCGATGTACTAATTACTCCTCTCCGTGCATGGTTGTCTGGAAGAGATCGCTCTGAGCGATAAGACCGCCCATTGTGACACTAATTGTAAAATTTGTTTTGTTCTAGTTTTAAGTTTTCTTTGTTCTGTGGTGTTTCAATGAAGAGTTTATCTATCTATCTATCTATCTATCTACCTCTGCATGAATTACTTATCTCATACTAGTTCATCGGCATTGTCTATCATCACAGAAGATTATAGTATAGCTATAGCTTTTTACTTGCTTGCTTTTTACTTTCATTATCATCCACAGCTTGTCTATAGACAAAAAAAACGGGGCATATGAGACTTTAGAGCCGATGTCTCAGGGTGAAAGCGCAGTGCAGTGATGCAAGGGATTTTGTAATGAATAATTCTGGGTGACACTGTAACTTTTATGGGCAGGCGAGGCGCTCACCATCAGGCGAATAACTTGCTCGCCTCTAAAGTCGTTTCAGTTCTGAGTGGTAACAAACATACCAAACTTTTGAATTTATAGTATTAGTAGGTTGGATCTTGCCAATTATATGGTTGAATGGATTTTTATAAAATTTTGGATACAGATTATTCTAGACTAGGTCCTGGAATAGGATAACTTTCATTTGCGATTTAAATCACGAGGCCGAGCTAGTATAAAAAAAAAAAACAGAAAACACTTGTTCTTCAGGAAAAGAAATTTACAATAACATAAACAAAAGAAAAGAAAAGCAACAATATAAAGCTAGTATGATAATAAGGACACACAACAATAGATTCATCATCATCATCATCATCATCTGCTGGGCACGGGTCTCTCCTCACTTTCGTGAGGAGGGTTAGGCCATATTCCACCACGGGGGCCAAGTCCGGATTGGTGGATAACATACCTACCTCCGAAATAATTCTCGGGTAGGTATGTGGGTTTCCTCACGATGTTTTCCTTCACCGAAGAGCGAGTGATAATTACGTACATATGTTTTACAGAAACACATTGGTACGTGCCCGCACTGGGATTTGAACTCACGACCTTCTGATTGGAAGGCGGACGTTCTCCCACTAGGCTACCATTGCTTTTTTTCAAATCCATAGTCAATAAGAAAATGTGGAAGAATTAAAAGTATATATTATTAAATTTTCTTATTTTTTTTTAAATGTACTTCTTATAATTAAAACACTAGGTAGGTACCTAACCACTTGCAGTATGTTTCTTAAAGCAACTGTTTTAATATTTGTCTGTTATTCATCATTTTGAAAGTATTGGTTGTGTGAATCATGGAATGGGGGTTAGTCATAAAGGATGCTAAGAATCAGCACGGTTCAAGTAGTCCAGGTATAATTTTAGCTGTACTCGACTCTATCTAAACGCCTTGTCAAACAGATAGATAAGTGAACGCATTGGGAGGACTTTTATGTTTGAGGAGTTTTTTTTTTAATTGACTGATTGACGAGACGAGCAATTCGTTCACCTGATGGTAACTGCTACGCCTGCCCATAACAGTTACAGTGCCATTAAGAACTTTGCATAGCATAATCCTGCACAGCACGGCACTGAGCTCCAGTACAAAAGCCGAAAATTCATTTTTACATCATTTTTTTAATTATTTTTTTATATATTTTTGTTAATCATTACTTTATTAAAAAAAATAGACAGACAGAAAATAGAAAATAGAGAAATAGAAAAAATAGAAGATAGATATTACACACGATTTTTTTTTACTAGTCATATATTTCTCATACATACACACCCATACAACACTCAGCTTGCTGCAAATCTTGTTGTAAACATACTAAATAAGGCTCCATAGATAGGCAGCCGAAACTAAACCAGACAAATACATGTATTTTTAATGCTAGTTTTAAGTTTTTTATGTGTTATCGTGTTTTGATTGGCAAATAACATAACCATTCATATGTAAATCATGCTTTTGCATCTTCTATAAAAATATAAGAAGTGGATTTATCGGGTTTTGTTCCAGAACTCCATATTATTTGCAATTTACGGAGTTACTTGAATGTAGCTTGTCATATAAAATTGCAAATATGAAACGTATTGTCATAAAAAAAACAGCGAAAACACGCCTGGCGTGCGAACCTGCTCACCAGTGAATTTGTTACGACAACGGTTCTAGTGGAAATTTTAAAACTTTTGCAAACTGAATTCATATTTACTCCACTGAAACGGGTCATATTCGAGCACAGATTAGTATCAAAATATTATTTTGACTCCCCTCGACGTTTCGATCAAGTTGATCCACATTGTTTGTTGTCACAAGAGGAGTCCACTTTCTCTCTTTCTCTCTCCAGTCTCTTTGATACTAAACGGTGCACAAATAAGACCCATTTGTGTTGCCTAGTGGAGATTGTCCACCAATTGATGAAAGGGCTGTGAGATCAAATCCCAGTGCTGGCATGTACCAATGTGTTTCTTATAAAACACATGTACGTAATTATCACTAGCTTTTCGGTAAAGGAAAACACATACCCGAGAATTATTTCGGAGGTATGTGATGAATGTGAGAAGTGAGGCGACCCGTCCTCAGCAGTGGACCGACATGGGTTGATGATGGCAGTAGGTATCTTTATTTTGTCTAGTCAATATTATCATTTCATTTCACTGTCTTGCTTGATAATTACATTACAGAAAGAAAAAAGTTTCCTATAATAGAAGCAGTCATACCATATTTCTTTTTTATTCAAAAGACTTCTAAATAAATAACATTGTCATATTTATTCATTCTAGACGTTGCAAGCACACTTGGAGAATAACAAGGTAGGTACATATTTATTCGTGACTACAAGGCATCTGTTTTCGTAATTACATACATTCCCAAGGTAAATAGACGCAGCGAAAGCCTTATCTATGCAAAATAAACAGTCTTTACAAACTGTTCCATGTACACTTCTATAAGATGTGATGAGTGTAAGATTGACACTTACGGTTCTGGACTATATTGGGCACCTCCGAAGAAACCGTGGCGGTCCGGCTGCGTGGTCACCGACGAGCAGATCGACGTCGTGTCCGCCTGCTCGCTGCGGTCACCCCCAGCGCTCTTTACACTTTTTTGCAGTGACATCTTGTAAACAATCCGCACTTCCTAGTCACCAGCTTGTACCATCACGCACTACACAACATCACCACAACGCTGATTACACTCGGTGGGCGTCAAAATTAATTACAAAACATGTAACTGTTCCGCTAGTCCGCAAACTTAATCTTC
Organism: Campaea margaritaria; assembly: GCA_912999815.1. NCBI lineage: Eukaryota > Metazoa > Arthropoda > Insecta > Lepidoptera > Geometridae > Campaea > Campaea margaritaria. Next base: position 2,478,512 of record OU538809.1, on the reverse strand, counting down.
ACCAAACTCGCAAAACAATTGGCAAGAAGAAATGTTCAATGTACACATGCCGCAAACACCGCCACATAGTCGTAGGCGATAATTATGGAAAGGAAACGTGCTCGGAATGAATACAAACTAAATATTTTTCTTATCAAAACTCAACGTGTGGGTGGGCGAAATGAACACATACGTCATTTTTTTAGTGTTGTGCTTCCGCATCATTGTTTTTCAATACCGGTTACCCGGTTTTACAAAGTCGATTAGTTTAGTAAGAATCGATTTTATGCCGGACATCAATGTTTGGAGTGGGTCCATTTATTTACATTTTTAGTTCTATAGATTCATATTAATTATTTTCGACCTATCCAGAAACATAATTATTACACGTCTACTATATTTTTGGACTAAGAAAAGCTTACACGAGTCACACGCACTCTGGATGTAATCGCACGCCTGAACCTTATATTGTATACCTCCTAACGACCGGAAAAGATACTAAAAAAAATCTACGGAAAATTGAATTCAATGTAAGCAAATGGAGTCCATGCTCACCAAAGCATTTCTCATAATTAAAAGGTCGTGGCTATAAGCTGTTGTTCGCATCTTTCTAACGCTTTCAGCCTGAAAGTTACAACTAGCTAGAAGAAAGGAATAGAGAAAGAAACCAAATATCTCGAATGATTTTTAGACATGATTTAGTAGGTATACAGAAATTTCATACTTTGACTGTCAGTATGCTTTAATTCTTGACAAAGTCATTTATTTATGAATTGTCTTTGTCAATGTCATTGTGACAAATTTAAAATTGTTTGAGGTTATTACAATAGTAATTAAAAAAAAAAGAATTTTTCGTGCAAGATATTTGTTTTTAAATACTTGCTTTTGCGATTTTCCAAGCTATTACAATGAACACGTTACGCAAAACATTAATACTCCCACCGCTAGCTCGTCTGAGCTCCACCGCGCCGGCCGAGTTTGTAAACAGAAATCCTCGAAACCTGGAGAAAATTAGGATTGCGAGAAAACCTGATGGTTTTCATCTGGACAAACCTGGCAGAAAGTTCTGGCATAAGTAAGCTTCTTTGTGACATACACCACAGTCACGTAACACTCCCAGTTTCCTACACAGCTTGGTTTGTTCAGCTACGCTCATCAACTTTTTAACTAATGTAGGTATGTTTTTCTTTCAGAATAGTCATAACACCCAGTAGCAAAAGCGTGAAGGCTGAAGTGGTTCACTATTTGAATGGCACAGTTGTCGAAGCAAAAACTTCAGAATGGGCCCTCCGCAAACAGTTGTATAGTGTGACGGACACATGCGCATATATTACTCTGGGCCGAGTACTTGCTCAAAGATGCCTGGAGTTTGGCATTACAGAAATGTACAGCAACATAGAAGTTACTGAAGGTGGGAAGATTGAGAAACTGCTGAATGAAGTTGTCAATGGTGGAGTAAAATTAGAGGAACCGGAAGTATATAAGAAGCCTAACCCATGGGATATGTCTCGCCCTGAAAAACCTTGGGATGTGCATGAATGATTTAGATGTTATGTTATATTGTTATTGTAGGATTTAGAAAATAAATTATGTTATATTTACTTAAATTTTCATAATGCCCTATATAAATCTCGCTCGTGGCATTTACAGACACAATTGATTTTAAATAATTACAACAGTCGACAATTATTATTCTCTGACTGGATCTGTATCGACTCAGCCTATAAGTTAACAGCTTGACTGCTGAACCGGTTTTTACATTTAGGCACTGGTAAAGACTGTGTGTTTCCCAGCAATGGTGTGCCGTCTGTGTGAGCCATGTTGTAGCGCCGCATTAGACACACTCCTGTGTTTCGCAACAGAGCCGACACGTAAGCTGCGCTAACACAACAGGTGTGTTTTCCCGCACTCGTGTAATGTTAAAAAAAACAACTATCTGTATTTTCAGCAGTCAACGTGTTAAATACCTACTTAACAAAAAAATTATATACCAGTGGTAGAGATATCTGGTATGTACTTTGTGATCATATGATTGCTCTGTAGGAAAGTATGTTAGTTTAACTACAAAAACAGAGTTGGCTAAAGCAGTACACACTAGATTTTTCTTCTGTGTACAAATCCAAACATGCAAGCGTCAGTTTGCGGAAGAGTATAGGATAGGAACCTGTATAGGATAGTAATTATTATACTCTTTGGTAGAAATTTCTAGGACTCGAGGGCTGGTAGGCTGGTGTTACTGTCTTCATAGTAGTAAAGAATAGTTTATAGTATTCCAAGAAAAGCTGTAGTTTTGAACGAATAGAGAAGTGAGTCATTTCAGAGAAATAGAAAGATTTTTTTTATGAGTTCAGAGTATTTTTAGATTTTTGAACGCAAAATGCTAAGGCTAATGACCCAAGTTTCACCAATCCTGAACGAAACAGTTGCTGTCAGAAAATTGTGAGTAGTTTACTATCTAATAAAAGTTTTAACGTGCTAGTGCATGGACTAAGGCCTTTTATAAATGTAGCACAAATATAAAACTAGTTTATTTGTTGTAATAAATTTTGTTTAAGAACAGTTACTGTAAGAACAAAAAATAAAAACTTTAAAAGTAATGACTTTGTCTTCAAAGAAAAATGGCGGAAAGAACGATGGCGTCAATTGGCGTCTATTTTTTTTCGTAACGGATTGACAAAAATATAGCTGTTTCTGTCGCACTTATGAAATGTCCCGTATATTTTTGGGCACGCGTAGTGATCAATATGTCCACGTGATCTGTCGTCAGTCGCGACTCGCGTAATTGCAAATGCAAAATGTACAGAAAAGAAACGTTTGTGTGACAATGAAATCATAAATATTTTGTTATTAATGACGTAGTGTTATTAGTTTTAAAATGCCTGCTTCAATTGGTGTCAACTTGCGTGTGACTGGCCACTGCAGCCAAGGCGGGAGAAAGTATATGGAAGACTTGTTTTCCGTTGCTTATCAACAAACTGAAGATGAGAGAGATTTGGAGTACGCTTTCTTCGGGATTTACGATGGCCACGGAGGCAGCGAGGCTGCCGCCTTCGCTAAGGAGCACCTTATGGACTCAATAGTGAAGCAAAGACAGTTTTGGTCCGACAACGACGAGGATGTTCTGAAAGCCATCAGAAATGGTTACATGTTGACCCACTTGAACATGTGGAAAGAGTTAGGTAAACATAGTTTCACGTTTCTAGAAGCATGCTTTGTTTCATGCAAGTCATCAGACATGGTGTGTTGGTCCAAGGAGATTTCTAAGTGATTGTCGAATTGTTTTGCTTGACCTTGTTAGCTAGGTACTCGTTATTTTTTCTTGACTGGTTTGACATTGAGTCTGCTGATGTTTTTCGTGAGGTACATTGTATTGGGAAGTTATTATGTCTATTTTGTTACGTAGCCAAGTGGGCTGACGGGCCAGTGGATCAATTTGCACAATTTTTGGAAGAGCCCACTCACTTGGCCAAGTGAAAGCTGTTAATCCAGTTTGTTTTTATATTGCCTCAGGTTTCGCCTTACGAAAATGTTGCTAGTAAGGTCAGATTGTTATAATATTTGGGCAATAAAAAGGTCCTTTAAAGTAATCACTCATTCTTTGATCTCTGCGCCGAGTTGTTTTAACAATGTTGAACTATCTCACAGAAACAATGTAGCATAATTTATTCATTATTATTGTCTTAGCATATAATGATTCTCCGTGTTATAGCTTTGTCTACCAAGCTGATGGAAAATAAACATGCCTAACATGAGTCATTGTTACTGACCACTATCAATAATATTTTGATTCCATATCCATTTAGTTTAGGAGCCAAGAATGGCTAAGTACTATCTCTACTATCATTGTATGAAGTTATCTTTGTCCTCTAAGTAATAGACAACAAGACATCTAACTGCAAAAATGAAATGCATATCTATTAACAACATATGTGGGCATTCACACTGAATAACACAAAAAACTTGCAAACAACTCAAAACTCAAATCACTTATTGCAAGCAGGCAAAAATATTGCACTCTCACAAGTCACAAACACTGAAGTCTCTTATCATCATCAACAATCCATATTGTACCACTGCTGAGCACCGGCTGTGCATTGGTAAGGGCCAGCACTGGGAATTAAACTCATGGCCTTCACCTTGGAATGTGGACTTTCTCCCACTATGCTACCAGAGCGGAATCTTAGGTCTCAGTATATATGTAAGTGACTGTACAGTGATATTGACTATTTTTTATTTTGTTTCAGAAAAATGGCCAAAGACAGTGACGGGATTGCCGAGCACTGCCGGCACAACGGCCAGTGTTGCCTTCATACGCCGAGGCAAGATTTACATTGGCCACGTCGGAGACTCGGCTATTGTACTTGGCTATCAGAAGGATGGTTAGTATTGCTTACACAATTCACTTGCATGGTATTGGTCACATATGTATCCTGTTGCAAAATTTTAGTGTCACAGTGTTTCAGTTATCCTTAAATTGAAAATGTTTATGTTGTACTCAGAGTGGTAATTATCCTTAAATAATTATTAATATGCATGGGTCTTTTCATTTTTAGATGAGCAGTGTTATGTATTGCAATTGATTGTTAAGTTTCTACTATTTGTGGGTAGTTAAATAAAAGTTAGTTTTGGAAATGAACTCAATGGCGTGTATCTTTTAGTGGCGACTGCGGAAAATAAATTGCAATTGTAGTAAAATGGCATTCAATATTACGAATATTGTGTTGCCCGGGCAGTTTAACGCCAAAACTGATGTGTGGTGCGATTACAAAGAACAGTTATTGTGTGCGCTCAACGCGGCGGGACTCGCGGAACAGGACGATGTAAAATCGCGATCATTGTTTCTGTCCCAGTGCGGAAAGGATACGTATGCGCTAATTGCATCACTTGTAGTGCCGTTACGCCCGACGCAAGTGAATTTTAGGGACATTCTGGGTGTCTTGGACAAATTCTATGAACCGGAGGTTAATGAAATTTTGCAAGCGGGCAAATTTCATAGACGTGAACAATTGCAAGGAGAAAGCGTGCAAGAGTTTGTGGCGGCAATAAGTGCCATATGTGCAAAGTGCAAGTTTGCGGACATTAAACGCCAATTACGCGACAGAATTGTTTTGGGGGTGCGTGACGATCGTTTACGACGAGAGTTGTTGAAAACGAAAGGACTGACATATGAAACGGCGGTACAGATGTGTCTCAATCATCAAGCATCAAGTGATGATATGTACCCACCTGGTCCGAGCAACGAGGCGAAAACAACTCCGTCTCACGCCTCCGAGCCTATGGATATTGGCAGAATTAAGTCAAATGAATGCAGACATTGTACCCGAGTGCATAAGCCAGGCGAGCGGTGTACCTTTGTGAAATTAAAGTGCTACAAATGTCAGAAGTATGGACATATTGCAAAAGCATGTGACAAGAAGTCCAAAGTATACCAGGTGGAAGACAAGCAGGAGCCTTCCTCAGGAGCTGAAGATATGATGGGTGTCTATGTGTGTTCAGACACTTACCGACCTCCTATATTAGCAGACATAATTATCGATGGAGCTAATTTGACAATGGAAGTAGATTCCGGAGCGTCTCGCAGTATTATATCGGAGAAGACACTAAAGAAGTTGTGGTCGACACCTCCTCCACTACACAATACTGGAGTGAAGTTGGTTACATGGACCAGGCAACCCTTGAAAGTGCTAGGACTGGCTAATGTGTGTGTGTCTTTGGGCGAGAAAGAGGCTCAATGTGAACTTGTAGTCGTGTCTGGTGATGGACCGAGCCTGTTGGGTCGCAATTGGTTTAAGCCATTAGGTCTTCAAGTGACTGGCTTATACTGGGCCGAAGAAGAGTTGGTGCCTTTCAAGAATGAATTTCCCAATTTGTTCAAGGAGGAGTTAGGCGAATACAATGGCCCTGAAGTCACCCTTCATCTACGTCCTGACGCGACACCACGATTTTTGAAGTCTCGCGCGGTGCCTTTTCCTTTGAAGATGCAAGTGGAAGAAGAACTGAAGCCTCTGCGAGAAGTATTGTTGTTGGATGAACAACCTAATGGCTGGAACCTAAATGTAGAAAGAATTGGTGCTGAAACAAAGAAGGACTCTTTGCTTCAAAAAGTTGTATTCCACGTACAGCACGGTTGGCCAAACAAAATTTCAGATCCAGCCTTGCAGCCGTTTTGGACCAGAAGAGAGGCTCTTTCACTTAATAACCATTGCTTATTATGGAGCAACAGAGTCATAGTACCTACTAAGTTACAAGAACAGGTACTGAAAATTTTACATGCCCCGCATGCGGGTATTGTCCAAACCAAGGCGTATGCAAGAGGTTATGTTTGGTGGGCCCACATGGACAGACAAATAGAGCAGATTGTGGCAAGCTGTGAGCAGTGCCTGCTAGTAAGGAACAGTCCTCCTAGGGATCCTCAGACTTGGATTATGACTGAAAAACCCTGGGAACGAGTCCATGTGGATTTTGCGGGGCCATTCCAGAGAAAAACATTTTTTGTTATGATTGATAGTCATAGCAAATGGATTGAAGCGGACATTATAAACTCTATGACTAGCAGTGCAGTAATAACTCTATTGAGAAGAATTTTTGCTTCACAAGGCCTGCCTCAAGTGGTGGTATCAGACAATGGTAGAGCTTTTACGTCTGAAGAGTTTGTCAGCTTCTTGGAGAAAAACGGCATAAAACATTTGCGTTCCCCGCCGTACCACCCGGCAACAAATGGCCAGATTGAGAGAGCGATTCAGACATTTAAAAACAAAATTAAGAAAATGGATTCGAATCTGCCATGGAGTGAGAAGTTGAGCAAGGTGCTTTATTATATGCGCACAGTACCGAATAGCAGCACCAACAAAACGCCAGCAGAGATGCTCAACGGCCGGAAATACAGGACTGCGGTATCCTCACTCCACCCTGACTCAGCACCCAGCCGGGGTGAACAGCAGCTAGAGGCGGCGGCGCAGCGCGCGCCCACCAGGACCTTCGTGGTAGACCAGCCCGTTCTAATTCATATGTATGGATCCGGGGAGAAGTGGCGGAGAGCCACTGTAGAGATGGTGGAAGGTCCAAGCTCATATAGGGTGAGAACGGAAGATGGTAATTTACACCGCCGCCATGCTGATCAGATGCTGACTAGGACAGCACATACAGACACAAGAGTGACTGAAGAAAGAGACTCTGAGTCTGGAACATCGGAGGAGCAACCGATTGAGATACCACCACCAGATATGTGGCCTGACATTATAGGCATACCAAATTGTTGTGATTAATAATTATGTTCAACGGGAAATTGTTATACTTTTTATTTATCATTGATTGTAGAAATGGATTTTGATTTGTGTGATATTTAGTTGATGCCATAATTTATGAAAGGGAGATATGTTATGTATTGCAATTGATTGTTAAGTTTCTACTATTTGTGGGTAGTTAAATAAAAGTTAGTTTTGGAAATGAACTCAATGGCGTGTATCTTTTAAGCAGCATAAGTCCTTACATGTCTTCATTACAGAGTGTTGAAAGTCACTACATAAAATTGTTCATGTAGGCTGTGTTTTGATAGACTTAACACTTTCACTGCTGAACCGATTTTCTCGTCTAGTCACGGGTGCGGTTAATGTATCAGAGTAAAGCCCGTTTCCAATAACATTTAGGTGTCTCTAAGAGTAACTGAATTTTCATTTGAACAGACATAAATTAAACCTAACTCTTTCTTAAAGGATCAGAGGAATGGGCCGCAAAACCCCTAACACTGGACCACAAGCCAGAGTCTACAGCGGAAATAGAACGGATACAGAGATGCGGCGGCAAAGTGGTATCAAAAGCTGGTGTCCCTCGTGTTGTATGGAACAGACCACGACTCGGACACAAGGGGCCGATCAAGAAGAACACCCTAATGGATGAGATTCCGTTCTTGGCCGTAGCAAGGTCGCTCGGAGATCTCTGGAGCTATAACCCCAATAATGATGAGTTTATCGTTAGTCCAGACCCGGATGTCGGTGTGCTGATGATTGAACCTGCTAAGTTTCGGTAAGCAATTGGCCTACCCTCGTCTTAGTTTGAACAACGCTGAGCATTTGCTCTATACATGTAAATATTGTTTTCGGGCAAAGTATGCTAACCTTGAAATAGATAAAAGTGACGATTATCAATTTGGCCATTAGCATAGAAGTTAAGTCAGTTGATGTAACATTTTTTTTACTATTTGTGTCTGTGTGTGTGTGTGTGTGTTTGTTTAATTTACAAAAATAAGATGTCACAGTATGATTATGCGACGCGGTTCAGTTTAGGTCTTCAATTGAATCGCTATAAGAGGTCAGGGTATGCCTCCTGATTTTGATAAATGACACTTCATTAGAAGAACAGCCGTGTCAATAATTCTTCTTTTATCGTGTCTATGTTTACACCATTGTGACCTGAGATGGAATTATGTAGAAAGATTGTGACAAATAAAATAAATAACATGTCAGAATCACATACATAGTCTGACCCTTAACTGCTAACTAAGATTCCCTGTATCTAAGGAATTAAAATGAAGACCATGGTCCTACAGATACATAGACATTGTAAAGCTGAAATTGAATCCACAATCTCACTTTGCTGTTGAAGGTTAGTCTATTATGTAGCGGATATGCTGCCCACAATGGCCCAGACATTTAAAGAATCATAGAAACTGATGTATTGAAAACACCCTATTTTTATCTTTCCAATAATATTTTTTTCCATATTTCAGGTGTTTGATATTCGGTACAGATGGATTATGGAATATGATATCGCCCGAGGGGGCGGTGAGTCTAGTGCAGGCCACAGAGCGACACAACGAGGCTGCCCTTGTCGGAGGCAGTGGGAACCAGCCCCGAGACTGGCTGAATCCATCCAAGAGTCTAGTGGATCACGCACTAGAGAGGTGAGTCTCATTTCTTCAATTTATAAAGTTCTCTTTATTAATAAGAAAGTTTAATCGGCATCCTGTATTTATTAAATTATATTTATATTTAGTGCTTTAGTTGTCTGGTCGATGTTCATACTAGTTGTAGGCAAAACCCTGCACTCCAAGTACCCAAGTTGTGAAGAAGGAACAAGTGGAAGAAAATGGATCAATAAATATTGTAGTATTTAGTTTGTACACTTTCGGTAGAGCTTAGTGCTAGAGGTTTGCTGAGGATAATATTCGTCTACCCTGTTCCAGGTGGTCCAACACAAGAATGCGCGCCGACAATACGTCTGTGGTGACTCTGATGCTGGACCCGCCGGGGCCCCCGCGCGCCACCGTGCTGCGCTCGCGCTCCACAGCCGCGCGGGCGGCCCCCGCGCCGGCGCCCGCGCCCCGCGACCCGCCCGCCGCGCCCGCGCCCGAGCCCGAGCCGCGCCCAGTGCCGCAGAACGGACTCACCATCATGACGCGATACTCAGATGCCGAGCGTGCGCCCCCACCCGAGGCGCCGCCCCCAGTACCCGTGCCTGTGCCGCCCCCCGCCTCGTCTGCCGGTGAAGCGCCCGCGGAGCCCGACGACGATGCCGTGCACAACTACGGCAACCCGGCTGAGTCGTACTTTATGGCGCGCCTTCTGAACCGCACGCGCGTACTCAACACTCTCGCCGCCGTGCCTGGCGAGCTGGCAGCCGAGGAGGCGCCGCCGCGCGTGCCGTCCGCCCCGCGGGATTCACTCCCCGCCACCCTCGTGCCGGAGCCGCCGCCGGAGGCTGCGCCGGCCGCGCCGCCTTCGCCGCCGCCCGCCGCGCCTGAGCCGGACACTGAGATCGGGAGTCCGCTCGATGACGACGGTGGCATCCAGATCAACGAGGTATCGTCGAGCTCGCCCACTGAGGGCCCGGGCCGACCGCGCGGCCGCCGCCCCCGCCCCGACCCGCCGCCCGCCGCTCCCGGCCGTGTGCTGCGCTCGCACCACGAGCCGGAGCCGCCGCGCCCGCACACGCGCCAGGCGTCCCGCGGCCGCCCCGCGCCCGACCCGGCGCTCGACCGCGTCGTCATATTAACGCGCCGCGCGCCCGCGCCGGTTGCTGCCACCGGGCCGCAGCCCACACGCGCTGACCGCGCCGCCTCCTCAGAGTTGCGCGCGGCGCCAGCGCGGACCAAGCCCACGCCCGTGGAAGCGCCCGCCGAAGAGGACTGCAAGCGGACGGGGCGCGCCACGCGCTCCACGGCCACGACGGCGACGCCGCTCGCGCAGAAGATAACGCGCAGCATCGGCACTTATGCGAGAGAGCTGCGCGGCGCCGCGGTGGCGGCGGCGACGGCGGCGGGCGCGCGGGCGGGAAACTCGGCGCGCGCCCCGGGGCCGGCGCGGCGGGCCCCGGCGGCGCGGCGACAGGGCGCGCACCGCTCGAAGGAGAACCTCGGCGCCGCGAGGGCCCGCGCCCGCGTCCGCGCCGCGCCCGCCGTACCGGAGCCGCCGCCGCGCCTCTCCACGCGCCGCGCCGATAGCGCGCGCGAACCGGAGCCCGAGGTGCACTCGACCACGGGTGAGCCGCGTGCCTGCCCGGAGGCCGCGCCGTCGCCGGAGCCCCCGCGGCCGCGCGCTCTGCGCTCGCGCAACGACGCGGCGCCCCCGGCCGCGGCGCCGGCGCCCCCCGCTGCGTGCAAGCGCCCGCGGTGCGAGGAAGCGAGCGCCGGCGCCCCGGGCGGCAAGGCGGCGCGGCTGGCCAGCTCGGGCGCCGGCGGCGGCGGCGGCGGCGGCGCCGAGCGCTGCGCTCGGGCGCTGGGCAAGCGCGCGTCGGGCCCGTGGGCGCCGGCGCTGGCGCTGCGCAACCGCCTGCGCCGCCGGCTCGCCAAGTAGCGACCGCCCGCCGTGGTTACCTGTAAGCGGAGAGCCGACCGGTGCCTTCCCTCGTCCCGCCGGAGTACTCTTGACGTTTCGTATTTAGTTCCGGCCCGTCGTGGATCCAAAGATGACTGCGTTGTATACGGTTGAGTTTCTGTTGTTATATTTTTATTTCCCTCGGGGAGCCCGGCCGCGGCGCGGCGCCCCGAGGCGAACGATAGTACAAACGATAAAATATTTACTCGTAAGTTTAACGCGTGGACCAGGAGGATTTAACTAGCCGTAGTAGATATTTATTTTCTCTATATTTATAGCTTCTATTGCATTGCATTTAACTAGACGGATATGAAAATCTGATTTTCATCGTGGTTAATCTGATCAGAGGCTACATGGTAACTTCCCGATGCGGTGATTCCAGATTCAAAGTTTTTAAAAGTTTTATAAGAGTTCTATAACATTTTGATACCTTGTTAATAATATAGCGAATAATATAAAAAAAATCTTTATTGAAACACTTAGACATAGTTATCGACCGAGAGTGCTTTTTGATCTAAATTAAGTGATAGTGCTAACAAATCAGATTTTATTATGGTAGAATAAGGCATAGAAACAATTTGTACAGTTAGGTGTCACCAAAACTTTGTTTCCTGTTGAATTGTGCTATAAAAAGTCCTATACTAATATAAATTTTATGCAAAAGGAAAGTTATTCTTTTGGGAAAAGAATTGTTTTATGTACTTCTTTATTCAATGAACTGACCGAATCATTTGTTGATTGTTTCTACGATTATGAGAGTATACTGCAAGTTCTTATTGCAACCTATTGAGTCTTTCGATATCGCTTTTCGCACTATACCGCATAAAGTGTTTACACCTTCTACAGAAGTAGATAATTTTACTTGGTGCATGTTTTTCTTTTAGTACTTAGTTATTATAATGTTTGAATTAGCTGTTAGTTGACTTCACCATTACATAAAATTGTTCTGTTATATATATATATATATACAAAAAAAACAATGTGATTTTGAAACCATTGATGTTTTGTTGCGAAAACCAAATAGGTTGGTTTTGTTAATAGTGTAAATGGTTATAAAATACTGCCTTACCATGTAGGATAACGAGTTATGAACATAACGCGTGTTTGCGTCAAGAACGTGCTATCTCAAGTTCGACGTTTTTATTTTTATTTAACTGAGTGACGAGACGAGCAAGTCGTTCACCTGATGGTAAGCGGTACCTCTGCCCATAAAAGTCACAGCACCAGCCAGAACACTGCATTGCATAATCCTGCGTAGCACTGCACTGCGCTCCTTACCCTGAGATATCGGCTCTAAGGTCTCATACGCCCAGTGATTTCGCTGGAAACAATGCCCTTCAAACCGGAACACAGTAATGTTTGCACACTACAGCTTGGCGGATGTATATCTGGCTCTGGTTCTTCCCCAGGCGGTCTCTTGCAGAAGAGGCCTACCACTACGTTTTGAGAAGATACGCGTTCTAGTCGCAAATGAGCGATAATATAAAGATTGTTTATTAAAATTAATAATTTTAAATATGTTTGAAAACTGGTTTGTCTGGGGTATGTTGAATGTAAAGAAACACGATTTTGATATCTTGCTTCGACGCGATTAACCTTTGGTATAGTGTAACTATATAATTTAGTAAATCTATTAGATTTCCACCAATCTCTTGTTTCTGCGAGTTCAATAATTAAGCACAACGAAATGTTTGTATGAATGTTCCAAAGGTATAGATGTCAAATTTATATTTACACATGGTCTACGTTTGTGGCTAGATTGTTTACAACTAAGATTTGATATAGAGTCATCACATAGTTGTAGTGGAATCAGCGAAGTAGGTTATTTTCGTAGAACGTTACCAACTACTGCCTGGTGTGTGCTGCCTTGTACGCACGCACACACCAGAAAATTATTCTGGCACTTGTGGCTACGCCATCTTTATGCATGCGTGCGTACAAGAGCACACATGCAAGCCGCGTTTGTTACCATTCTATAAAGATTACTTACTTCTTTGTTTCTACTATGACATAGCTTTAGTAATAGAGTAGGGCCTAAATAAATTTATCTTGATTGAATACCGCTCTTTTTTAGTAGGAGTGGTATATTCTGAAATACTTTGAATAAATATTATATTATGTATAAGGTCATAGGGTAATGTAAGTTGACATAAATTTGTATGTAGTGGATTTGATTCATTTAGGTTGGAAATTGTGTAATATTGATGGAATTATCAAATTTTGGCTTGTAATCATCATCAATTGGCCCACTGCTGACCACGGGTGTCCCCTCCACTTTCGCGAGGAGGATTAGGCCATATAATCCACCACGGCGCCCCGGTCCGGATAAGTGGATAACATACGTTTCTCCGAGATAATTCTCGAGTAGGGCTGTGGGTTTACTCACGATGTATTCCTTCGCCGAAAAGCGAGTGATAATAACGTACATATGTTTTACAAGAAACACGTTGGTACGTGCCCGCACTAGAGTTTGAACTCGCGACCCTCTCCTTGGAAGGCGGATGTTCTGCCACTCGGCTACTACCCCTTGTAATGCACGAGTGTGAACTGGAATATAAATGTCAAACATTACTTTCCCCAAGAAATCAATGGTTGTGTTTCTTTCACAGTACTATCTATTCTGTGGTACAGTGCCCTACTAGATATGTGAAGTAACTAACATTTTTGTGATTCATAAAAGCAATAAATATGCTATTTAGGTAGTTAAACTAATTATGATATGTGATGGCTCGTATAGTCCAATTCATAGTCGAGATGTAAACCATTCTACAAAACACAAACAACTGCAACTGTGCAACTGTGCTTTATCCGCGGTCGAAATTGCCAAACATACTTCTGTGACTAGTTTAGGAAACAGGAGGTCGATTTTTAGGGTTCCGTACCCAAAGGGTAAAAGGGGACCCTATTACTAAGACTCAACTGTCTGTCCGTCTGTCATCAGGCTGTATATCATGAACCGTGATAGTTAGACAGTTGAAATTTTCACAGATTATGTATTTCTGTTGCCGCTATGAGAACAAATACTAAAAGATTTAATAAAATATATATTTTAGGGGGCTTCTTAATATGACCCGGTAACAAAATTTCACTAAAATGGCCAAATTATTGAAGGAATCTATGAGTCGGCCATTTTGTCACCCGGTGAGGTTAAGGAATCTGCCTCCAGAATACTCTTGTAGGATTGTTTATCTCGACTATAAATTGGACTACCTAAGAATGGACGGACTGAAGATTCTTATGTAAACAATGTATTTGAGTCCAATATATCTTGTAAATAAAAACTTAATATTAGGTAAAATATTATGTAATAATAATGTGCCTCATTCGTTACCGATTTAACAACAAATAAATAGATAAAATAAAAGAAGTGTTCTTTGATATTGAGATATGTATTTTTTATTGAGAATAAAAATTTATTGCATTGTAATTTAGGTGTAAAAGAGGATTTAATATATGTTAAGCTTATTGTAGGAATATCTATCACTTATGTGGAAGTGCTGCATCTCTGTTTTAGTTTTAGTCCAGTTTCTTTTTCTTTTTGCGTTTCGATATAAGTGATGGAGTTTTTAGAGGGTGTTAACGTTTCTCTAAAGATTGAGGGTATCCAGCCTTTTGGTGTTTAGTGGATCGGTATGCAATCTGTAACGTCTAATATTGAGAAGCTAAAAAAATTTTACTATACATAACTGACAAAAGAGGTTTATTGTAGATTTTATTTTTTGATTTAAATAAAGTTTGTATGAAATAGATTATTGCTTTTTATTGTTATTTATAAGTACCCAGAAGTTCCTTTGCGGTAACTAGTTGTTAACACTTTCACTGCTAAGTCGATTTGCCTGTCTAGCCAAGGGTGCGGCTCTGCACACTCCATAGTGTTTTCCCATACAACAAACACAACAGTTGTGTTTTCCCGCTCTCGCGTCAAGTTATGAAAAACACGACAGTTGAGTTCTCAGTACTGGGGGCATACCATGACGTCTTATAGCGACTCAGTTGAGAACCTAAACTGAGCCGCGTCGCATAATCGTACCGTGACGTTTTATTTTTTATGTTGCTGCCATTCTCAACCTAAACATGATCCAGTTAAGGTTGAAAATGGTAGCAACCTAAATTGAGTCGCTAATAAGCCATTTTCAACCTAAACTATATGAAGTTTAGGTTGAAAATGGCAGCAGCATAAAAAATAAGACGTCACGGTACGATTATGCGACGCGGCTCAGTTTAGGTCCTCAACTGAATCGCTATAAGACGTCATGGTATGCCTCCTGAACATGTTAAGTGAGGGAAAACCAAAATGTAAGTTAAACAAGAAACGTCTATGAATACTATATTAAATTTATTAAATTAAATGGCAACATCCGTGGTGTAGTTGAATGGGTTGTCTTGATTATAGTTGGGTTCTATTCCCGCTACAGAACAAAATTTATAAACGACTACGATTGAAATTTTTGATTTTTGTACCGGCCAAATATTTAATTTACTTATTCCTAATGTGACCAAAGCTCTATGTCCCGGTAAAATCAAATTTAAGTACACTATAATTATTTGTAACTAAGTAGGTACACAGTTTACGACAATAAACGTATTCTCAAAAAAAAACAAAGTAATGCACTTTTACAAGTAAAACACTTAAGTCTCGTATGCGTAGAGAAAAAAATAGTATGATCGACTTAACTAATGAGTAACTGATTATGATTAGAGTTTGAAAAAGAACATTTAACAATGTTTTTTACTGTCCATCCAAAGGTTGTCTGGAAGAAATCGCTTTCAGCGATAAGACCGCCCATTGTACTACCCTTGTTTACCTATTGTAATTCTTCTGTACTGTGTTTATTTTTGTTTCTGGTGTACAATAAAGAGTTTTCTATTCTATTCTAATCTATTTCCCTTTCAAGTGGTGACTCATGCCAGAATCTCGCAAGGGAAAAGGAAACTCCATTAACTCTACTCTCTACTCTACTCTAACTAGCACCAAGAAGATAGCACCAAGAAACTACGGGGATGTATATTTTTAAATTTTTCCCTTTTTATGCCATTTAAGGTACAATATAAAAATAATCTATTGTTTAATGACAATTCTATGCTATAGTTAGAGCTCGGGGTCTCGTAAATTGATTTTGAGCACAGTACGTGGTAAACATTGTATTTTTTTTTATTTGACTGTTTGACGAGATGACCAAGTCGTTTACCTGACGGTAAGCGCTACGCCTGCTCATAACAGTCACAGCACCACCCAGAACCTTGCATTGCATAATCCTGCGCGGCTCTGCACTGCGCTCGTAACCTGAGACATCGGCTCTAAATTCTTATAATGCCCAGTAATTTCGCTGGAAACAATACCCTTACCGGAACAAAGTAATGTTTGCACACTACTGCTTGGCGGATGAATATCTAGCAAAGGCGTGGTACTTCCCCAGGCGGTCTCTTGCAGAAGCGGCCTCCCACTACAAAAATGTGTAACTCTGATAAAATTACATAAGTTGCGGGAAAAAAAATAATTTGAGACCCCCATAGTTTACGGTACCAGATATCAAGGGGAATCGAGTTTGCGACCCCACAGGTAAACATCGCATGAATGCGGAAGCCGCCGACCGCCGTCGCCCCTATCATGAATGGCGCTACCCGTCCTATATTGAAAACATCTGGCGCTCCACCGCGTCTCCCAACCACCCTTCTATTTCATCTGGCTAGGTTATAGTTTGGGTGCGCGTTGCGTCCCACAGCGCTCCCTACCCGGCCGCCAGTTCAGTTACGCGACGAACGTAGTAAATGCCGCATCAGGCGGTGTTATCAAACTATTTATTTACAAGTTAAAAAGCGCAGACTTATTAAAACGTAGCTGCAAATAAGTGTGTGAAGTGAGATTTTCGAACGCAACTTGTGATGTGTGTGAAGTGAAAATACGCGGGAACATGAAGCGTGAGTTTTTAATTTTTAATTTTATTGATCCGGTGCCACTGCAGTGCTGTGCAGAGATAATGTTATATGCGGTTGTTTACGTCGGTACGAGCTTTCTCGTCTTACGATATGTGGCGACGCATCCGAACTATTAATAGATCGGGGTTAATAGTTATCGATCGGCCGGTGACAGAATGTTTCACACCACTTGCTTGCGTTAACCAATTTTGGCTGCATGCCTCGATTGCTTTTCATTACTGTGAATTGGGTCTTCTAAACATTGTACTGCTGATTCCGTCTCAAAGATTAGTAATTTTTGAACGCTAAATGTAGTACAAGGAACGTCTCCCTCGAACTTCCTAGTAATTAGGAATAGTTAAATTATAAAATAGTACTTAACCGCTCGATTCTAAAACAGTAACCGATTCTAGAACCATCAAAGGTTTTGGCTATTTAGATAGTAGATACAAAGTAGCATTCAAAGTGTAGCAAGATTTTCTATTCTCTGTTGACTAGACGATCTACTTGATGTGAACATTGGTAAAGTGAGACCTAGGCGTTCTAACCACAAGATCTTACCTTGGTTCTCTACCTCGATCACTACAATTAAGTCTGTCACAACAAATCATAGTTAACTCGACTGATATTTTTCTCGAAAAAGTTGACAATCGTACTTTTCTACCGATGTTTTCGGTGGAAGTATAGCCACACAGTGCATTTTAGGTCCGAAAACTCCCTTATTATATCTCAGTGACATTTTATAAAATGCTTTGGATCTACGAACAACTTCGGAGAAGTTTA
Source organism: Campaea margaritaria (assembly GCA_912999815.1). Lineage (NCBI taxonomy): Eukaryota > Metazoa > Arthropoda > Insecta > Lepidoptera > Geometridae > Campaea > Campaea margaritaria. The sequence continues at coordinate 2,461,023 of OU538809.1, read as the reverse complement.
TGTAGGCACATATTTTCTCATGCCGGAAAATTTTCACTTTCACACAAAAAGCGTTACCATTTTTCTTACAAGACCAGCTTAAATCACTGGTAGAAAATGGAACCAAGCATTAAGTTCTCTATATGTGTATACATTTATTTTGCTGAAGCATTTAATATATAAATAAAAACTAGCTGTGCCCTGCCACGCTTCGCTGTGGCACATTCGCACATTCGCTGATATGTCACTGATGAAAAAAATAGACAAAAACAATCCTCGATGCGGATTATATATCATGCTAAAATTTCAGCTCGATCGGTGCAGAACTTTTTGAGTTTTTGAAGCGTACACAAACCAACATAACATTTTTTATATATATAGATTTAACATTCCACATTCAAGTGTTACAGTTACAACTGCAGCGTCAAGTCAACTGTATACTTAGTTACAGTGTATATTTATGTAATTATGTAACAAAAACAGGAAAGGTTCAGATTTTCTATTACGCGTTGGATTAATTCAGACGAGGATGTACTTGTTATCCTGCCGACTCCTTTAATTTCGTATTTAGCGTCTAACTCTATGTTACATAACCGGACCAATACAAAACACACATTGTCATTTATTAGGCAAACTTGAAGCTTCGCATTCCTCATCTGGTCCGACCAGTTTTTGCTGGGCAGTTTTTGGTTGTTATCTCCAACCGCCGCTTATAGTATCAGATTTAGTATTTTTTCTGTATCTGCAAAGCTTCTAAGTTACGCGTGTGAAGATTTCCTACACATTATTCCCGGGAAATATCACAAATATATGGTTGAGGGTCAAATAAGTGGATAATATTTATGGCGTAACAATTTGCGTAGAATAATAATTTAAAGCTTTGAACACGCTCAGCGACGTTTGTGGTTATCATAAGTGACTACTGTAGAATATAAGTTATAATAACTTAGCTATTACACGTCGAAAGATAGATCGTGGTCGGTTTAAGGGTTTGGTTAGATGTTTTTATCGTGTACTAAAGAACTAAAGATAAATACAGTGGCTTAGAAAGTTACGTGTCAAATTGGGAGAGTCAACCTACCCTATATTACAGCCCAACTTAATAAGCCCAAACTAACTTAATTACTGGGCATATATGAGACTTTAGAGCCGATGTCTCAGGCAGTGCAGTGCCGCGCAGGAATATGCAATGCAGTGTTCTGGGTGGTGCTGTAACTGTTATGTGCAGGCGTAGCGCTTACCACCAGGTGAACGTCTTGCTCGTCTCGTCACTCAGTCAAATAAACATTAAAAACTTAATAAGATAGAAGCTTCATTACCTCGGAGGAGGTGCATTAATAAAACTCTGGAGGCTTTGAGAAAAAATGTAACGTGTGCTAGTTCCATTGGCAGCAAACTCACGGAGAGGTTAATGCTGAAAACTGTTATAAAATCCTTACTTCCTTACTTATATTATAAATGCGAAAGTAACCCTGTCTGTCTGTTGCTCTTTCACACCTCAACTACTGAACCGATTGAAATGAAATTTGGTACAGGGATAGTCTAGAGCCTAGGAAAGGACATTGGGTACTTTTTGATGCGATAAAAGCATTGTAAGGGTTTGAAATAGGGGATGGAAGTTTGTATTGAAGTTTCGTCATTTTTGAAGTTAGAAGCTTCAAATTTATTTTTTAGGCTTTTAATTAGATATAAATAAATATGAATACGCGGGTGAAACCGCGGGGCGCAGCTAGTTAGTAATAAATTGTAATAATCGAAAACTGAACACAGTGAGATAAAGGATTCCTTTACTACTTCTTCTTGTTTCTCAAATGAGCTAGGCTTGTCCTTATTTTGTTACCTTTTCCATCCTGTTTCTATTTTTATTACTACTGAATAGGCACAATAGCAAAAAACAAGGAACTTATGTAGGGAGAATTTTTTTATGTGAGATTACATTTTCTTCAATTCATTTTTCTCTTCTTTTTACTTTTTCTTAGGATATAGTTTCCAGTTTGATTGGCAACCAACATTTAAGATGGAAGGTGAATATTGAAAACTACCTCTCAACATTGTAGCGATCGGAAACCAGTCGATTAAATCTATATCAACTCGAGACGTAGTGTCGTACCTATATAGTCCGTAGTAATGGAAATATGTATAGCCGCCGAACATTGTGTGTACAAATGCCCAAGGCTTCAGAATTTAAAGGCAACAAAGCGTCGGTCACGGTAGCTACGGTCACGGTCCAGATACGGTGAAACCTTACGCTGAGCAGCCACAATGGGCTTCTGTACTGGTTTGGTGATCCGTTGGTGTACATAAATGGATATTACCCACGATCGCCTACCTTTGTATAGTTTTGCCCTCCGTCCAGGTTTCCCCGGATTGGTCCTAGTTCATAGAGCATCCGGGGAGCGAACGGGGCTTCATTTACAGTTGGTTTAAAAATTTAACTCTTTGACTGCTGAGCCGTTTTGCTTGTCTAGCCACGGGTGCGGCTCTGCACGTGCCATAGTGTTTTCCCATACAACAAACATAACAGTTGTGTTTTCCCGTATTCGTGGCAAGTTATGAAAAACACGACAGTTGTGTTTTCAGCAGTGAACGTGTTAAAGTCTTGAGCGGCCCGCGACACACTGTGCCCGCACGCCGCGAACAGCCGACGAACCGAATCGCTAAATTAACCGTCCCCCGCCCGTCCCGTCGCCTGTCGACTTGTCCGGGTTCTGGGCTTTAAAATCCAGGGCTTTCACCGGTCTTGTCCTGGTTGCCAAATTTTAGAGATGGCAACCCTACCTATGTAGAGTACGCTGATATAGTAAATTGTATTACTTACTAGCAGCGCTCCGCGGTTTCACCAGCATTATATATACACCCGATACTATATTACCGGAATCACAATTTTTTACAGGATAATAAGTATTCTATATCTTAATCCAGGTAATAAACTATCTATGTGCCAAATTCTATCTAAATCCGTTCGGTAGTTTTTGCGTAAAAGAGTAACAAACATCCATCCATCCATTCTCACAAACTTTCGCATTTATAATATAAGTAGGTGTAGGAAGTAGGATTAAAACAGCGCCGTTACTCAAGTATAATTAGGGAAAATACATAACATAAACCATTAACATAGTACCGATATTAGCTAACGAGGTTCACTAACACGTTAACCTTTGGTTTATAGATAACTCGCCTATTCAAACAAATACGGTTTAACACGTTCACTGCTGAAAACACAACTGTCGTGTTTTTCACAACTTGCCACGAGTACGGCAAAACACAACTGTTGTGTTTGTTGTATGGGAAAACGCTATGGCGCGTGCAGAGCCGCACCCGTGGTTAGACAAGCAAAACGGCTCAGCAGTGAAAGTGTTAAAGTACCTACGTGGAATCTATTTATACTTTACTGGTCCACCTCATCATCAACCCATATCCGCCCACTGCTGGGCACGGGTCTCCCCTCATTTTTCTGAGAAGTATTAGGCCATAATCCAGCACGGGGGCCCGGATTGGCGGATCACATACCTACCTCCGAAATAATTGTCTGGCAGGTATGTGGGCATAGATAGCGATAGTTGTTATGTTAAATGGGTGATGATAACCTAGTCTAGAGAACGTCCGCCTCCCAAGAAGAGGGTCAGGAGGAGCGGGAGGGTCGTGAGTTCAAATCTCAGAGCGAGCATGTACCAATGTGTTTCTTGGAAAACATAATATGTACGTAATTGTCACTCGCTTTTCGGTGAAGGAAAACATCGTGAGGAAAACCACATACCTACCCGAGAACTATTTAGACAAACAGGCTTTATTCGCCCACAGATTAGTGTCAAAATATAATTTCGAAAAACCTCGACGTTTCGATCAAGTTACATTGACCGTGGTCACGAGAAGACTCGTTTTCTAAGACCCGTTTTTGTCTAATAAATATTTCAGAGATTCCCCGATTCGAAATTTTTATGCGGAAACTTTTTCGTCAGGATGCTGATTTTTGAATCTCATTCGGTGACAAAATGGCTGATTCTCACGGATCTAGACACGCGGTAGCATGTCAAGCAAAATACAAGCTGACAGGACTGGCAAACAGCACCGTGTGTATATTACTCGAACTATTTGGAGCCACTTTTGACCCCCTCATTTTGACGTGACAACGTCTAATAAATCGATAAACGCCGGCTGCATGCACCGGCTCTTGCATTTTAAAAATCTGTATACGAGTCTAATTTCAAGTATTTATTCTTTTATTATTAAAAAAGGATTAAATTTTATTCATGAAAGTATGCAATCATTTCATCAATGTTTTGTTATGACGTTGTCATGTTAAAATATCGTCCGTAAACCAACTTTACAAACAACCAATTTTTTATAGGAAATCTATATTAAAGAAATTCTGCCGAAGAAATCGACCCCCAGCTCTACTTACACATTTAGAGACACTTTCTAAAACAAGCAGCATGTTTCTGCTTTGAAAACAAATTTTATAAAAACGAGCAAAAATAAATCTAGGTTTTTCCAACCAACATTTTAACCAGCCCAACTCCGACTGAAAAAAACACCAGTAAAACTATAAAAAACTGTTTTCACCACGGTTTGGCAATTTGTGATTTTCCGGTAAAAATTGGTTAGCGATTGGCCACAGAACACAGTTCTTGTTTTATTTATCAACAAACGTTTTACCGGGCTTGAAATCGTCGATCTAACAAGTGTTTCCCCGTGACTTCATCTAGGTACATCAGTAGGTACCCTATTCACAAATTTCGGAAAGTTTTCGAATCCGATTCTGTCCAATTCAATCCCGATCAGACGCATTCTAAACACGTTATTCATAATTTCTATCAGTAATTAGTTTTTAGTGAAATTTGTCACCACATTATATTAAAAAATCGGTGGCGAGTTTAGTAGGTACTGGAGACATACCATGACCTCTTATAGCGATTCAATTGAAGACCTAAACTGAACCGCGTCGCATAATCGTACCTTGACGTCTTATTTTGTATGTTGCTGCCATTTTCAACCTAAACTGGATCCAGTTTAGGTTGAGATTGGCTTATTAGCGACTCAATTTAGGTTGCTGCAATTTTTAACCTTAACTGGGTCCAGTTTAGGTTGAACATGGCAGCAAAATGAAAAATAAGGCGTCACGGTACGCTTATGCGACGCGGTTCAGTTTAGGTCCTGAACTGAATCGCTATAAGACGTCATGGTAGGCCTCCTGTTGTTGCAACTGCATCAAGCAATAGACTAGTTATCACGGCGTACCATCTACACAACAGCGGCTGTTGATTATGACTGTGACAGCTACGAATGGCACCTACTTGCTTTTACATTGCTACTGGTGTTGTCGCGCTCGCCATCTGGTGATATCGCGAAAGTACAGTACGTACTGTTGTTTAGTTGCAAACACAACTGCTCGATTTCTGTTGACGCTCATTATTTTGTAAAGTGACCAGAAATTTAGAAGACGCAGGTCTCTTTCGAATGAAACAAGGATATTAGGAAGATAAAATTAATTTGTGGAAAAACTTAGGAAAAAAAGTATAGATTGAGACAGTTAAAAAAAAAAGTGAAATGTTCGTTTGTTATTGTTTTTTCTTCTGTTTTTATGTATTTTGGTTTTATACACCGAATGTTCAACGATTTTATACAGAACCAATTTGTATTATTTTATTTATTTATTTATTTAATACTTTATTGCACAGATTAATTAACTAGTACAAATGGCGGAGTTAACGCTAAGAGCATTTTCTACCAGTCAACCACCCATAGTGAAGGAGAGACGGTGTAGGCGTGCATCAAAATATCTCATTAAGAAAAAAAAAATATTTCTTAAAATATATAGCTAATCTGTGCGTGTGTTTGTTACTTAACTCCTCCTAAACGGCTGGACCGATTTGGATGAAATTTTGCGTGGATTGGTTTCTGGATGGCTTGAAAACATAATTGTATCCGGTAGGTAGCTCTGCAATAGGGCTCTAGGTTTTTTTTTCAGGGCAGGACGTCTGCCGGGCCTTCTACAACCAATATAAGTATATTATCATTATGTGATGGGCCAATTTTGTTGCACCAGCGATAGCACTTTGAACCTTCCCCCTGACTATATAAATATCAAATTAAAGTCCTTGTAAATGAATATAAAGGAAGCTTGTTAAAATATAATCCTTCCAAGATTAATTTCATTAGAAATGATATTGTTTTATGGTTATGGAACTTTATATTGTGTCTAAATGTTGCACCCTGATAAAGGAATCACCCGAAAAAATTTACTTAATTTACGTTTTCTTTTGTAGCAGGATAAAAATTCAACAAAAATTTTGGAGCGCGTTGAACTCTTTTATTCCACTAAGAAAAGACATCATCAACGCGCCTCTTCTTCTTCTTGTTACCAGTATTTACGGCGTGACTGCCCGTACAGTACTTTGCATTTATTATTAATAATTTCTATAGAAATGTAAAACAAGAAGTGATTTGATGGTCACCCTCCGAATAGAATTCACCGTAGCGTATCTCGATGGTTGTGCAGCCGCTACATAACGAACCAACCCGTGTGCGAGATGCAAGTCTACGAGCCTCTAAATTACACTTTCTAAAATAACGTTTTGCTGTTTAAGTCGGGACCAGACAAGTAGGACTTATGGCTGGTGGTAAGCGCAACGCCTTCACAAATAATCGTCACTGGTCACGAAAAGCACAATACCCTATCCTATATTCTAATGGCAAATTTGCCCTTTTAAGTCTAAATGGTAAGAAAAAAATAAAAAAATATTTGAAGAAGTATCACATTTTTAGAAAACAACCTTTTTTTGTTTTGTTTTATTAGAGACAAAACTTAAATAACAATAATTTTTGATTACTTTTTTTTTCGAAAATAATAATTTTATCTTTCCTTTTCTTTGTTTTTCTTTTTTTTTTTCTTTCTTTATTTACTAATGACTAGTTACAACAACGTCAAACTAACTAACCATACTTCGCAAACTATTACAGATTTATAGGTAACCCAAGTGTTCAAACCCATTTATAGGTAACCCAAGTGGTCAAACCCACTACCATTTTGTTCTCGATAAATAATTTATTGTACCATAATTCTATGAAATCGCTCAGAAATGGCAAAGCATCGCGAGGAAACAGTTATATCTAAGAACCTGAAAATTCAAAAACCTGTAGCAACTAGCATCCACCAACCCCACTGGGGTAAAACGTGGTGGATTGTGGCACATATGACTCATCTTCTGTCCCTAACATGTTCACTGTTGAACCATTTTACTTTTTTGGCTATTTTGCGAATCTTCATACAACGTGTGTGTTTACTGTTTTACTGTGTCAACGTTGTGTCGTAACTAAACTCAATCAGCAGCGCGGGCGCACACAGCTGGTGTGATAAAATTGACAATACAGCACCCCAGGTGTATTTTCGCTTGCCGTAAAATTATAAAAACACAGACGTGTGTGTTTTCAGCAGTGAACGTGTTAAAAGAAGATCCAATGTCCCATATAATCAAAGGTTCCCCTTTAAACTATTTAATTTTATTTTGCAGGTAAATACGGCAGAGATATAGTGACAAGTGGCTTATGAACTGTGGACACGTATATCCAAATAAAAACTGTAAAACCAAGTAATATAGTGCAGAGTGGACGGAGTTTGTTTTGTTTTTACGTTGGATTGCTAACTATAATCATGGGTAAGTACATCTACTCTTCATAAGTTTTTGTAGTGGAAGGCCTCTTCTGCAAGAGACCGCCTGGGGAAGTACCACAACCTTTGCCAGATATTCATCCGCTAAGCAGTAGTAAGAAAACATTACTGAAGGGCACTATTTCCAGCGAAATTACTGGGTATATGAGACTCTAGAGCCGATGTCTCAGAGTGACGAGCGCAGCGCAGTGCCGCACAGGATTATGCAATGCAAAGTTCTGCCACTGTAACTGTTATGGGTAGCCCTTACTATCATGTGAACGACTTGCTCTTCATGTCTCTGTGAAAAAAATAGTGGAAATATATAGCTTTAATTCCGCCTAAGTTGAATGTTGTGTTGTGTTATGTTGTTGCTTAGTTGAATATGGATCTCCGCAAAGTAACGCCTGATTCAATTCACTATCGAAAGTAACTAGGTATATGGGTATAACTTATCACAGTTGGTAGAACTCATCGGAAAAGAGAAGGTACCTGTCGAGTTTTTAATTAAACGCTAGGCAGGCTCGAGGTCGAAAGAGAGGGATCATGACATGACTCATGATCCCGCCAGCAATCAGAGATTGCAACTGGCTGTTGCCGTGGTCTGTCAACGGCCTGAAATACGACTCGGCTGGCGAAGGTCCTATTCTGGTTAATAGAAGCGATACGATGCTGATACCGAACTTGTAGCGATGGGGAATCGATATCGAATGACGTCGATGTACTTCTCAATACTAATAGCTATTGAACCGTGAGCGTTTAAACGACAAATGTTTAAAAAACGTTTTCCAAAATAAGCGCCAAAGCGCGCTTGCGGAAATAATCTAACTTCGTTTTTAATATTCTTTCATACTACTATACTTGACCATAATAGTGATTTTATTTCTACAGTAATAAAGCGCATTATAAATATTCTACATTAAATTAGTTTAACAACCTTATTAATATGTAATTAAGATTAAATATCGATGGGATTAGGTACCGTACTAAGCGACTAAACGAAATTCTTCATGGCATTCGTTGTTGCAGACTCACAACGACGCGGTTTTGGTTTGTTAGTATTTTTTCAAACGGAACGTAATGAGTTTTTCGTTTAAACTGGATGAAAAAAAAACGACTTTGACAGCGATTTGTAACGATATTGCGGTTCAATAGCTAACAGACTTGAGGCCCACAGCGAAGATTTAACTAGCGTAACGTCAAGGTACGTTATTTTAAACACTAGCAGCCGATTTCTGGAACTTTAGTTAATTTTCACAACGGGATAAGTCTAAGGCTGTCCTTGTCATTTGTTTAGAGCCCGATAGAGACAACGATAGACTTAACTTTTCTGTCAAAGTTAACTAACATTCCAGGAACTGGCCGTAGGTAAACGTATTGTAGGTACCTCCTATACGGAGGGGATAAATGCGACGTCCTTTGATTCCTGGTCCTTTGACGGTCTCCGTGGTTTTTAGTGGTGTCAAAGATCAAATATTTGATCTAAGTCTGAGGACCATGGTCTTCTTAGTTCCTGATTTCTCGAGCATCGAATCCTAGTTAGGGTCAGGATCTATTATGTGATCGTGACGCGTTATTACTATTCTAAATTAAATCGATACCATTTCGATATCACTAAAAACATCTAGAATACCCCCTACATCAGACCCACGTGCGGTGACCCGAATGCTGCGCCGACGCACCTCGCACAGTCTAAGACATAGTTCCAAGCACCTTCAAAACCACCATTCATAACTTACAACCAGTAGACAGTCTATAATGATCGTTTGTTTGATCCAGTCACTGGAATTAAAAAAACTGGAAAAAAAAATGAAAAGAGGTTCGCGTTTGAATAGTACCTAATGTAAAGAAAGAAAAAGCAGCACATATTCTGACACAACTACACACAACAACAAACGCCTACACATCGAATAACAAGATAAGATAATTAGGTATACGCAACGATGATAACAGTACGCCGATAACAGTGATGTCAGAAAAATCTTATGGTAAGCTATGATGCAGCATATGATGTGTGTCAGTGTGTGTGTGATGTGACTGAAACAGGAACTGAACTGAACACTGAAATAGGTGCTCAGATTATGAATGGATGGTTGCATCATCATCTCCAAACCAACTGTTAATTTAGAATTAATCTCATTCGCTGACAGAATGACAGATTCTCATCGATTACCATTTTGGTGAATTCCGTCACCTGGTGAGATTAAAAACATCGATACCCTGAACCCTGGTGTTTCTTGAAATCTCTTCTAATTTGGAAAAGGTTTTCACGATAAAAATAGCAGCGTCACAAGACTTATCTTACTTAGCTCTCCCAGCTTACTGGAACACACAGCTGGACTAGTGTAAACGGTCCTATAGCAGACCTAGTTAAAGCGTTGAATATTCATTATACTTAAATCCGATTTATGTGTGTTCTGCGTGAGTCCAATTTATTCGTGCAAATACGGCCCTGCGACCGGATTTGGATTAAGTTCAAATTAAGCTTTTTGTGAGACTATAATTATTATTTTTTAGGCTAAATATTTCAATGCATCTAAAATATGAACTGTACTTAAAAGCCTGTCATCCCAAGATATTTTCTCCCGCTCGTGTTCCACATTTTTCTTTATTTGACTGAGTGACGAGGTCAGCAAGTCGTTCACCCGATGGTAAGCACTACGCCTGCCCATAACAGATTCACCCAGAACTTTGCATTGCACAATCCTGCGCGGCACTGCATTGCGCTCAATACCCTGAGACATCGGCTTCAAAGTCTCATATGCCCAGTACTTTCGCCGGAAACAATGCCATTCAAATTGGGACACGGTTATGTTTGCACACTACTGCGTGGCGGATAGATATCTGGCAAAAGTAAAGAAATCTGGTACTTCCCCAGGCGGTCTGTTGCAAAATTAAAGTTATTATTTACTTATTATTTCAGGCTATTTATAGGTCTACTCTAATTGTTTGGTTATTAATTTTAATTTGTTTAATCTATACTAATATATAAAGCTGAAGAATTTGTTTGTTTGAACGCTAGGAACCTCAGCTCAGGAACCACTGGTTCGAATTGAACAGTTCTTTTTGTGTTGAATAATCCATTTATCGATGAAGGTTATAGGCTATATAACATCACGATACGACCAATAGGACCGGAGCATCAATGAAGAACGTGGCAAAAACGGGGAAATATATTGCTTTTAAGAGAGTTATTGCGGGAAAACTTGAATTATGCGGGTGAAACCGCGGAGCGCAGCTAGTTTGCAAATCACACATACCTCCTGATCATGTTATACCTACATTATATCTAGTTTGCAACCGGGCTCACAATAATTACACGTGCCCGAAGTTTTAAAATAACAAATCAATAAAACCACAAAACAAAGAACACCAATATCTCACAAATAAAACACGCAAAAAACTCCATCTAATATTAGCCATGACAAATAATGTTGATTGCGAATAATTATATCATTCAACGCCGGCACTGGCATTACTATCCATTATGTCACCATCAGACACGCCCACGGGGACAATTTGATTACGACTGGAATTATCATTAAACACTACCTATTTTAGGGTTCCGTATCCAAAAGGTAAAATGGGACCCTATTACTAAGACTGTCTGTCTGTCTATTACCAGTCTGTATCTCATGAACCGTAATAGTTAGACAGCTGAAATTTCACAGATGATGTATTTCTGTTTAACCGCCGATTTAACAACAAATTACTAAAAAAGAGAATATAAAATAAATATTTAATAGAGCTCCCATACCACAAACGTGATTTTTTTTGCTCGATATTGATAATAGCAACAAGTAAAGACGCTTGAAATATTCATAGAATATTTAGTTATATATTAGAATAGAATAGAATAGAAAAACTCTTTATTGTACACCAGAAATAAAATTAAACACAGTACAGAAGAATTACAATAGGTAAACAAGGGTAGTACAATGGGTATATTCACTTTAAAAATAGATAATGGTACGGAACCCTTCGTGCACGAGTCGAACTCGCACTTGGCCGGTTTTTATTCATACCTTACTACCATTGCTTGCGCTACTCTCAAGATTTTGCGCTGATCTGAAGGAATGCGTCAACGAATTTCAATTTACGGGCTTTGTAACAATATAGTTCGTTGATCTTTTTAAACGTTTCTATTTCAAATAGAACCTTTTGCTGTAATAAATAAGCTGCATTATGTCGGTAGTTTTAGATACTTTAGGGCGCCCACACACCATCACCATCATCACCTACATGGGATCTTAGATTAGCATAGACACCTACTGGCTCCGCTTATAACGACACATTAGCAGAGACAAAAATAGTTTTGACACCAAAAAAGAGCCGCCGGAATAATTGATGATTTCTTCTTATAGCCGCAGAGTCCACGTCTGTGATGTTTAAGGATAGTTTGCTTTAAATTCAAATATCTTTATTCACATGGACTCCAAAGGGGTATTCATGAGTCTACTAACTCTCATTAACACCGGATTCGGAATATATCCGCTCGAGAAGAATTGACAAGAAACTCGATCGTGAATGTTCTTTTTCATTTGACTTAGTGACGAGAACGAGTTGTTCACCTGATGGTAAGCGCTACGCCTGCCCATAACAGTTAAAGGGCCACCCAGAATTTTGCATTGCATAATCCAGCGCGGCACTGCACTGCCCTCGTCACCCTGAGACTCCGGCTCCTTGTTTACAGGTTAACTGCTGGGCTAATTTTGATGAAATATGTATTCCAGGACCAACAGTAACTGTATAGTAAATTTCAAAATCCGTTCAGCCGTTTTGGCGTGAAGAGAGGACAAACACACTAATACACAAACCTATAAACACTCAAATACATAAACTTTCTCATTTAATTTTTGACGTGACAACGTCTAATAAATCGATGAACGCCGGCTGCATGCACGAAAAAGATGACACATTGTCCCGTTACGCTCATTGTACGCTTGCGCCGCATCTATCTCTCTTCCACTCAATTGGCCTGTGTGTCCGAGGAGAAGAAAGACAGCGGCAGCACACAACATACATCTACACGTGAACTGTTTCGTCGACTGTTTATAAAGAGAAGTGTAAAGTTAATGTGGTTTTCATTTTTTATTACAACAACAATTTCAGTAAAGGTTAATTTATCTTTGCATTTTAAAAAATTGAATACTAGTTAGTATAATTGCAAGTATTATTAAAAAAATATTAAAAAATGATTCAATTTTATTCATAAAAGTATGCAATCATTTCATCAATGTTTTGTTATGACGTTGTCTAGTTAAACTATCGCCTTAAACCAACTTTACAGATAACCAATTTTTATTTAAATTTTTTACGCGAGTGAAGCCACGTGTCACTAGTGAGTTATATCCCGAAGAGACATGCCTATAGCATAGTGTCTCTACCCGTGACACTGCCCACGAGCCATACATTACATTCAATTACATTATGGTTCTGTTAATTTTATGATTAATTGATTTATTCTTTTCCTACGACAGCAACTTAGATAACACTATTTCAAGGGATAACGGTCTTTATCGCTAGGAAATAAGGCCTATAGCTGGTGGCGTTCGAATATCAGCCAGTTATTGATTGATGACTGTTACTTTATTGATTTATAGCATTGGCCTAGATATTAGTTTAGATGTCAGACTAAACGTGAAAAGTGCATTGGACAGGTTTGTACAACGCAGAGGTGCAACAAACTGAAAGTAAAGCCAGCAATTAAGATAAAATTAAATTGAAAACTAAAACATAAAAATCTAACAAAAGAGGGTGCTAGTGGGACGCCTCTTCTGCAAGATACCGCCTGTGGAAGTACCACACCTTTGCGAAATATGCATCCGCCAATAAGTAGTGTGCAAACATTACTGTGTTCCGGTTTGAAGGGCACTGTTTCCTGCGAAATTACTGGGCATATGAGACTTTACAGCTGATGTCTCAGGGTGACCAGCTCAGTGCAGTACCGCGCAAAATTATGCAATGCAAAGTTCTGTAACTGTTATGGGCAGGCGTACCACCAGTTGAACGACTCGTCTCAACACTCAATCCAATAAAAAAGTAAACTGGCTGCATTAAGTAGAAGAAAAAAAATTACAATTAAATACAATAAAAAAATGTAGAAATATATACTTTTAATTCCGCCTAAGTTGTCAGATGAATGTATGATAGGACTTTGTTGGATGACGTAACCCCTATGGTAAATGTATCAGTTTGAATATCTAAATCTCTAAGCAACTCTTTATTTATCAGAAAACCGAAACAACCCTAACGTAGCACCCCGTACCTAAATTGACAAACAAAACGAAAAACGAAAAACCGAAAACACGGACGACCAAATTGAATTACGTTTTTCCGAGCCAAAATGATTCGTATCGGCGGTAAAAGGAGAGTCACTACAGCGTCACACCGAATCCACAGCTTACCTCCCAGTACCGGGGCCATTCGTACACTGCACGGCAAATACCATTCATCTGTGGGAGAATTGCACAACTGTATCCTGTCGATGTAATGTCGACGCCAATTTCGAGAATTGCGCAAGCAGCATGATCCGCATACGTCGTAGGCGGTTGAAACCTGCTCCTGCAATGTTAGGCTTTATTAGCCTGGCAAAGTGGCCTAGAGATGGTGACAGTGGGTCCAAGTAACAGGCTGCTGCAAGGCTGCAATAGTAAGGTGTAGTCAGCAGGCTAACCCTGGACACAAATCGTAATGGTAAACGTCTTCAATTGATTCATCATCAACCCATATCGTCCCACTGCTGGCATGGTAGACCATAACCCAGTACGAGGGCCTTGTACGGATTGGTGGATAACATACCTACCTCCGAAATAATTCTCGAGTAGGTTTCCTCACTATGTTTTCCTTCACCGAAAAGCGAGTGAAAACAATACTGTGTTTCGGTTTGAAGGGCACTGTTTCCAGCGAAATTACTGGGCATGCGACTTTAGAGCCAATGTCTCACCAATGCAAACTTCTGGGTGGCACTGCAACTGTTATGGGCAGGCATAGCGCTTACCATCAGGTGAATGACCTGTTCGTCTCGTTACTCATAAAAAAGGTTGGTTGTGTATAAAAAAATAAACACGTCCGAATTGGCATCCGTCCGTTTTCATGCAGAGATGTGTAGAATCTTGCATTGTTATTCTAGTATTCCAACTGTCTGATATTTCCTAATAAGTATCTTTTTACAATACAATAGAATAGAATATATTGTATTATAATAATTGTGTGCAAAGGTCTTAAGAGTCATTTTGGTATGGTAAAGGAAGCGCAAATCCAAGAACACTTCTTGTTTCACTTGATTTTCTAATTATTTTAGGTCTTGAGACGCGTCTGGGTGCGGAATACTAACGACCAAGCCTAGGTCAATGCTTTGTTAAATTTAAGAGCCTTAACACACGCCGTCGTCGCCGTGTGTTCAGGCGTTTACGCGACATGAACAAGCGGATTATGTAACATGGTCAATTGGTCACTGGCATTAGTATTACCATTGGACACGGGATATTTATCATGTACCTTCTTATCGTCTAATTAATTATAATGAGCGAATCACCTCACATTAATATTTTCATTTCTTATTTTGATTAATAGACAGGCGTTACTTTGAAAATGAAAAAAATTATTCACTGCAAAATAATACAAGCATATCTTAAAACTAAATGCTTAAACATATCTTAAAACTAGATGTTTGAAAATGGTGTTGGATACATTTAGAAATATTGCAGTGGAAGGTATTAAATTCTAGCCGAAAACATGACCGCTACCTCTCTAGGCAAGCCTGTATCGAGGTAACCTGCGTTCGATTTCCATTTTTCGGATCTCGGTAAATTTTACAAATACATAAATATTTAAAAAAAAACCAAGACTAAGGTCTAGTTACATTAAATTAAATTAAGTGGTTTAAATCTAACACTTAATATTTAAAACCTCTTCTGTATATTCATACGTAAGTGTTTTTAACCATTTAGAAATTATTATTTATGCTTCAGAGACCTTCTTCTTTGCGGTAATTCATATTGAAATAGAAGTCATACATACACATATATGTGTGTTGTGTGTGTTAGTGTGTGGTATGGCTTCTTTTTATTAATTGTGGGTTTGTCTGTAGTGTGTCGATATATTATTAATGGCGTGTTGCTTTGCTCTAAGTTATAGAATTGGGCCCCTGGTGTCAAAATTTGTCTGGTCGCCCAAGTGCAAGTAAGTGCTTGTGACGTAAAAAAACAAAATCTGTGCTGGGACACATAACAGAAGTAAAACTTCAAATACAAAATTATTAAAAATAAAAATAAAAAATTCATTAAAGATATTTTAGAAAATATACGAAACGTAACGCTCTCTCTCTTTCTATCTTCACTAACGTATATCTCCCTCTCAACTTCCGTTCGCCTCGCCCGATCACATTTTTCGTAACGCATTCACCAGCTTAATCCCCAAAGCAAGCGTGCGTAAGAAGTTTTATTTCAAATAACAAATAACAAACTTCTCACTTCAGCTTTCTTTAACGGCTGTTTCATAAAGTCTCAATGGTTGTATTCCCAAAAGCCACGGTAAATACTTATTTCAAATAGGTAAGCAGTTGGTACAATAGCAATCCTACTAATATTATAAATGCGAAAGTTTGTGAGGATGGATGGATGGATGTTTGTTCCTCTTTCACGCAAAAACCACTGAACGGATTCGAATGAAATTTGGAACGCAGATAGTTTATAACCAGGATTGAGTAATAGGGTACTTTTTATACCGGTAGCATGTTTCCGTGAGACAAAACGGGAACTAAGCGGGTGAACCGCGGGGCGCAGCTAGTACTTATTATTTACTAATTATATGAAATACAGTCTCCATTACATGATGTTTACAAAGACGTTGCCCTCTAAAAGCAAAGATGAGTAATGCACCTCGAAACCTTATCACTGTAACTCCCACCGCCTTGACGCAACGACCGCGCCGGCCACTCTTGCCCAAGCCGCATGTTTTAGTAAGTCCCATCGCATGGCAGAGCTCGCGCGAAAACCACGATAGAAAAAAAAACACGTGATTTCGCTACCTTAAAAAAGTCGTTATCAGTGAGTGAGTAACCGTGATAACAGGTGCACGCCCGTAACGGTGGTTTCAGTTGTTTTTTTGTTCAGTTCTGTGTGTGGTGAGCTTTTATTTGGATTTTGAGCTTCAATCAGTGCCATTAAAGGCACTTGGAGGTAATATTGCATGTTGTTTTTTTTTCTAATTTCGTCACTTTGGTATTTGTTTCTTTAGGTTTTTACTAATAATAAAATCGGTTTACCCAGTCGAAAGTTCTGAGGTAACAAACATTAAAAAAAATACAGACGAATTGATAACCTCCTCCTTTTTTGAAGTCGTTTAAAAATACAATGTGAGATGTACTAGTAAATAACACACGTTCAAGCTTCTTGTCCATACAAAGGTTGTTTGGTAGAGATCGCTTTAAGCGATAAGACCGCCCGTTGTACCTACTGCTAAGTTATCTTTTTCTTTTTTATACAACTTGGTGTAAATATAGAGGTATTGTATCTAACATTCTACTGTTTACTGTTCTATTGTTTTTTACTGTCCATCCAAAGGTTGTCTGGAAGAAATCGCTTTCAGCGATAAGACCGCCCATTGTACTACTCTTGTTTACCTATTGTAATTCTTCTGTACTGTGTTTATTTTTGTTTCTGGTGTACAATAAAGAGTTTTTCTATTCTATTCTATTCTATTCTATTCTAACAAATCAAACAATGCCCAGCATTGTCATCTTTATTGACTTTAAAAGCTCTATAACTGAAGTATTAGGAGGTACAAATTCTTAAATTAACACTTTATAAACCAATTAGACAATAGTTACTTACAATTTGACGGTCTCCGTGGCGTAGTCGGTGATGAGCTGACTGCCATGCGTGAGGTCGAGGTTTCGATTCCCGCACAAGTCAAAAAATTGTTGTTCGCTCTGAGTCTGTATGTTTGTAGGACCACGGTTCTCGTAGTTCCTAGTTCCATAGATACAGGACAATCCTAGTTAAGGGTCAGGAATAGTCAGGATTTATGTATGTGATCGTTATTATTTATTATATTATTATAATTTACTAGCTGTACCCTGCCACGCTTCGCTGTGGCACATTCGCACATTCGCTGATATGTCACTGATGAAAAAAATAGATAAAAACAATCCTTGACGCGGATTATACATCATGCTAAAATTTCAGCTCGATCGGTGCAGAACTTTTTGAGTTTTTGAAGCGTACACAAACCAACATAACATTTTTTTATATATAATATAAATAAATTTTAGATATAAATTAGTTAAATTTTCCTTCCCTATAATTACGTTCTCAAGTAAAGTTCTTTGGAATGGCAATGTCATATGAGAATTGAGTAAGCTGAGCCATGACTGATAGCGACGAATGGGCGTTGTTAACAAGACACACGTTCTCTACTACTACGAGTGGTTGGCTGGTAGAAAATGCTCTCAGCAATAAGTCCGCCATTTATACTAGCTATCTTAACATTTGATTTTTCATGATCTCCAGCTATTTCTAAGTAAAGTGGCGGTTTTTTTACCTGGAAAACGCAGAGTTATTGCGGGAAAACTGGAATTACTGGGCATATGAGACTTTATAGCCGATGTCTCAGGGCGACGTGCGCTGTACACTGTACAGTGCCGCGCAGGATTATGCAATGCAAAGTTCTGGATGGCGCTGTTACTGTTATGGGCAGGCGTAGCGTTTAAGATCAGGTGTCGACTTCCTCGTCTCGTCACTCAGTCTAGTAAAAAAGAAATGACGCAGGTGAAACCGCAGGGCGCAGCTAGTACTATATATGTGCCTCTGTTCAGTCCACATGCGGTCATGGAAAACCTTATCTCCTTTATCCTTATCAGACATACAAAGGTAAATAGCTCTTGAATAACGTGTTTCATAAATTTCTTGAATTATGCGCCTTAAGGAAAGTCTAGTAATGTATGGCTGCCATTTCTCGATGTAAATTAAATCCCTACTTATATTATAAATGCGAAAGTAACTCTGTCTGTCTGTTGCTCTTTCACGCCTAAACTACGGAACCGATTGAAATGAAATTTGGTACAGAGATAATCTAGATCCTAAGAAAGGGCATAGGATACTTTTTAATGCGAAAAAAGTATTGTAAAGGTTTGAAATAGGGGATGGAACTTTGTATGGAAGTTTTGTCATTTTTTTAGCTAGAAGCTTTAAACTTATTTCTTAGGCTTTAAATTAAATATAAATAAATATGACATTCAAAGTTTGTAAAAATTTTACGCCTGATGGGGTAAAGTAGGAATAGGGGATGAAAGTTTGTATGGAAATATGTAAGGTTTCGGCTAAACCACTGCACCGATTTAAAAAATAATTTCTTTAATGGAAAGCTGCATTGACAGCGAGTAATATGGCTATATTTTATTCCCATATATTCCCGCGGGAACAGGAACTACGCGGGTGAAACCGCGGGGCGCAGCTAGTAGGTAATACTTGTAATATTTTCAAATAAAGCGTTTTAAAGCGCTGATAGCCTAGTGGGAGAACGTCCGCCTTCCAAGGAGAGGGTTGTGAGTGCAAATCCCGCTGCGGGCACGTGCCGATGTGTTTATGTAAAAACATGTGGAAGTATGTACGTAATTATCACTCGCTTTTCGGTGAAGGAAAAAATCGTGAGGAAACCCACATACTTACCCGAGAATTACTTCGGAGGTAGGTTCATCAATCCATCAATCCGGATCGGGTCTCCGTCCCGTGGTGGATTATGGGGTAACCCTCCTCACGAAAGTGGGGGGAGACCCGTGCTCAGCAGTGGGACGATATGGGTTGATGATGATGATGAATAACTAAAAAGCGAAATTACCATTACAAACTTTTTTAACACTGACTGCTGAGCCGTTTTGCTAGCCACGGGTGCGGCTCTGCACGTGCCATAGTGTTTTCTCATACAACAAACACGACAGTTGTGTTTTGCAGTACTCGTGGAAAGTAATGAAAAACACGACAGTTGTGTTTTCAGCAGTGAACGTGTTAAGACCTACAAGTTTATACGCAACCCTAGGTGCGCGAGTCCAACTCGCACTTGGCCGGTTTTATTTAATTAATTACCTTGGATCCTTATCTTAGATTATCGGTCTAATGATCTCATACTTATTTAATAAACGAACTTACCCAATCAACAAAGATTATTATAATTATCACCTATTTATTACAAGAACATAACCTATTAACTTAGCCGTAGTTTAAAAGGTAGCTGAACGACCGCGGATGTTGAAAATTGCGTTATATTTCTATCTGTTAGGGTTAACTTTACAATGTTTATGTTTCTATTTAATTTTAAAGGTAAAGTATTAAGGTATACCTACTTTTCTATGCATTATATGAACACTTGCCTACCGTTTGAAGTCAAAGAGTGTCGGCTATGACGAATCTCGCGGAACCTCATTGTCCTTATGCGGTTAATCCACAACGTTTTTGGTAGCAAACAACTATTGCATCTACTAAATAGGCATATAAGTGGGTAATAAAAACTTTCATAGTGCCAGTAAATAATTAAATAAGTAACTAGGTCTGAGTATACCTACTTCCTTGTGGAAGTCCGTACGGAAAATAGACTAAAATGAATATTCGTATAAAGTCCCATTACTAATTAATACACCATGTTATTCGCCAGATATTCATCCGCCAAGCAGTAGTGAGCAAATATTACTGTTCCGGTTTGAAGGGCACTGTTTCCAGCGAAATTACAGGGCATATGAGACTTTAGAGCCGATGTCTCAGGGTGACGAGCGCAGTACAGTGCCGCGCATGATCATGCAATGCAAAGTTCTGGGTGGCGCTGTAACTGTTATGGGTAGGCGCTTACTCGTCTCGTAACTCAGATAAATTAAAAAAAACTATCTATCGTTATTTAACTTGGTGCATTTCAACTACATTGCGCTGCCAGCAGATAGGCCAGGCACTGATAAATCTATGTTAACTTAAATAACACACATCAATGATTGCATATTTCAATTGCTACGGCCAGATAGCGATATTGAGAGCTGATAACATTGTGTCGAGCAACGAACTGTGGGCACCACCTAAATGTATGCTTTTGTTTAGGATAAAGGATCGATTGGTCGATGGAATATTTATGTAGTGGGATGGCTCTTCTGCAAGAGACCGCCTGGGGAAGTACCGCACCTTTGCCAGTAGTGCATTAGCAAGCAGTAGTGTGCAAACATTACTGTGTTCCGGCACTGTTTCCAGCGAAATTACTGGGCATATGAGACTTTAGAGCCGATGTCTCAGGGTGATGAGCACAATGCGGTGCCGCGCAAGATTATGCAATGTTCTGGGTGGCACTATAACTGTTATGGGCAGACCTAGCGCTTACCATCAGGTAGACGATTTGCTCGTCTCGTCACTCAAACAAACAAATTATTTATTATTTTTATTATTGGATGGTTAGTATGCCAGGCCACGCTTGTATATAAGTACTAGCTGTACCCTGCCACGCTCCGCTGTGGCACATTCGCACATTCGCTGATATGTCACTGATGAAAAAAATAGATAAAAACAATCCTTGATGCGGATTATATATCATGCTAAAATTTCAGCTCGATCGGTGCAGAACTTTTTGAGTTTTTGAAGCGGACACAAACTAACATAACATTTTTATATATATAGATAAATAACGCGTCACGATCACAAACATAGATCCTGACCCCTAACTAGAACTCCCTGTATCTTGGGAATCAGGAACCACGAGGACAGTACTCCTACAAACACCCAGGCCACACCACCCTTCCTCACGTGAGATTGGGTGAGGTTTGGCTGGGCCCCTCTCCCTCTAAACGCCTTAAGTAAATAACGGACGCCTCCATAGCACCGTGAACGAAATCGCGGGTAATAGCTATGCTAGTTTAATAGAATTGCACCGTCTCGCGTGGGCTGATGTTGCAATGCACCTCGCTCTCGATATCGATCTCGCAACGATACATCTCGGTGTGACATTCACAAGTTCGCTGTTCAACTCGATCTGAGTAGGCGCCGCCGCACGCGACCAATGTTTGGGCATACACCTTATGCTGGCACTCCACATCGCTGTTCGGTATTCGCGTTTCGGCTATTACGTGTAGCACTCCGAATAACTCAATGTCTACTCTGTAGTGGTAGGCCTGTTCTGCAAGAGACCGCCTGGGGAAGTACCACGACATTTATCAGCCAAGAAAAAAAGTAAAAACCAATCATCATCATCATCAACCCATAAGGTCCCACTGCTGAACACAGGTCTTCCCTCACTTTCATGAGGAGGATTAACCCATAATCCACCCACCACGGGGGCCCGGTCCGGATTGGTGGATACCATACCATACCTACCTCCGAAATAATTCTCGGGGTTTTCTCAGGATGTTTTCCTTCACCGAAAACTTAGTGATAATTACGTAAATATTCTTTTTACATGAACACATTGGTACGTGCCCGCATATTATTATTTTACCGCCAAAAACCTGGTAGATATTTACTTCCAGATTACTGTAATGGTGTCTTCAATGCTAGATAAAAAAAAGCTGCGTAATCATATGTCACGATAAGACGCGATAAAATGAGAGCAAGGTTAGGTAAATGACAATTTAAGAAATGATAGATGGACGCTAGAAGTCGTGCAAGGACTTAGACCGGCAATATACATCCGATTTTTCCATTCGATAATCTGCGGGGCTATGCAACACGGCGCGGATCAGCTCGAGTTCGTTTCATTTTGACGTTTGATTGCCACTAAACGCAATTAAACGTTAAAACGAACTCGAGCTGATCCGCACCGTGCTGCATAGCCCCGCTGATCCGATAGCCTGAACCGACTGCCGGAAGGCGTTCGTTACATACGTTCGTTTGATTGAACACTCAATACACGTCCGATCCGATAGTTGCATCGGACGTCCGAGTCGGAAGCAGTGCCAAGGCGTCCGATAATCTGAAACTGGTTATATGACTGGGATTCCGACATTTTGACTATTTGAAACAATACTGCTGGTTCAATCAGGTGAACAGCTTGCTTGTCTCGTCACTCAGTCGAAAAAAAAACAATAACTACAAACTTGAAGATATAAATAATACTTAACACTGGGTAAATAAATGCAAAAAAATGGCGAATCCAAATACCAAATGCTTTTGGCATGGTCAGAGAGGATGTCTTTCCATATAATAATGTTGAAACAAGAAAAATAAACATGAACCCTTTTCAACCTTTCCGTATTTGGATAAGGTTCCGTATCTACATAATATAAAGGCAGCAGAAATGAGACTTAGTTGCGTGAAATCAGCCACTTAGGTCTACATGAGATCATGGGTTTGTATAATTCTACCTATGTGCTACCTACTTAGTTAAGCAAATAAAAATTCATTTTGACAGACGTCATGTGTTGGAAATAAGCACTAGACATGTTTATAATTTACGTCAGGTTTCCTATCGTCTAGAATTTCTACTTCATCATCATTATCGGCAACCTTTTTAGTTATAAACTTAAAACTATTTTTTCTTTTTAAAGATTATTATATCGCATTATTTCTGCATTCAGCCAGTTTCAATCTATTCAAATTTCGTAGTAATAAATAACGTAGTGGTACTAATATTTGCATTCTCTAGTAATATTAGTTTTTTTTTATTAAACCGCCAAAAGGTCGAGACTTCGAACATTTTGAAAATTTTATAGTACCAAAAAAACCTAAATCCAGAGTCGAAAGTCAGGTTACCTAGAGTCAACTTTCGGCCAACGTCACGATTCAATAAAGCGGTAGCACACTTCTTAGTAAATTAAACATTAAGTTTTAACTCTATCTACATTAAAACTTTTTCGATTCGATAAAAAAGAACACAAATAAAAAAAAGCGACGCAGCGTTGAGTTTGTTTGTCAACTTTTGTGATCGCACGAAACCGCAAAACAAAATAACAGAATTAATTAATTAAAAACTGGTTGAAGTCCTAATTATTCAGCAAACATGTATTACAACGTGAGGCGATCGCGGGAATACAGGTTTATTATGGTAACCAATCAATCATTATCTATAATGATAAAATATTCCGATGATAAGCTAAAATGTTGTTGCAATAATCCACTAATTCAGTTTGAGGCCAAATTATGAGCTGCAGTGATGTGAGTGCAGAATTTAAACATAATATTGTTTAAGTTTGTCTCCTGTGTAATCTCCTACTCTCTGAAAGCTTAAGCTTCTCTTTATTTTAAGTGTTCATTGGCAGATTTGAATTTGATTTACGCTGTGTTCTAGAACTTCTAGATTTATCTTTCTTTTCAGCCAGTGTCGTATTTTTACCATTTATTTTTTTACACTTCTGTTTTTTCTTTACAGATAGAGGAGGTTATGCAGCAGAAGGCGCCAGGGGTGCCTAGTAATCTAAAACTTCAGTAAGTCCCTCTAAGTAACTGATTTTCTTTGATTAATGAATAATTAGAAAACTTTATCGAATATAATAATCATATCTAGCTACCTAATTGAATGCTGTGAATTTTAAACAATATTTCGGTATTAATTTTTACATTTTACTAGTATTTTTTATATAAAATAATATTATTGGTCAATGTACAAACGTCATCAAAATAGTTTCTTATAGCTGACCGCTAGCGCCATCTATCGCACAAACTTAGAACTATTTTTTAGTTCAAAGATGCTACTTAGATGGCGCTGTGCATAGTTACCCTACTGATTCATAATTTGAACATAGATATCGTCGGGGATATAGCTCAGTGGTAGAGCATTCGACTGCAGATCGAGAGGTCCCCGGTTCAAACCCGGGTGTCCCCTAGAAACAATTTTTGCATTTGTTTTTTATAAATTTTATTATTTACGTTTTGCATAAGGTCTTGTTTGTACTAATAAGATAATATCGACTCCGATTTTTGTTATCGACTTTTTATTTGTTACCTTTTTACTATCCGGCATTGGTAAACTGGCTTATAAGGCTGATATTAGGCCATCCAATAATTTGCGTTGAACCAGCAGCCTTGGTGGGTCACTGTGCCAATTGTTATTAGCCGTGATCATCCCACTGCAGGGCAAAGGCCTCTCTTCTCTCTTTGAACTCTTCGCGGTTTCGACCTGCCGCGACGTCTTCTGACGTTCTGTGGCACCCACACGGTCGTGGTTTGGGCTCAGAGATCGTCCAACATGCGACAGATGTGACCAGCCCAGTTCCACGTCGAAGGCCAACGTAAGCTATGTTGACGTTTTTTGAATTACTCACAGTATTTATATATTTCCCAGGCAGCCACCAAGTTCGGGGCGTCTAGTGAGGAGCAAGGCTTTCACAGCTAACTTCTTTAAGGCCACCTTCAGCTCTCGCAGCAAGGCGGTACCGCCGACCAGCACATCAAGCTCCGTCGAGGAAACCACCAAGATAGGCCAAACGGAGACCAAGCCAGTCACCCGAAATAGGCCGAGGACAGGTAACAATATTTCTTTGAATCATAAAACCAGGTTTTTTTTTAATCTTTTTTGGCTTTGTAAGTTTTTTTTTATTACCTGGATCTGGATTTAGCCAGTGTAAAGTATTTAATATTACCAAATAACTCAAAACAAACAGTAAAGTGATGAATGGCAAACGACACAAACCCAAAACACTTTTCATTTCGTGATCTCTTCAAAACTTCCCGGAAGTTTCTGAAAAGCGCTTCCATATAGTTTTGACGGGAACCCAAAACGGTACGTTTTCTGGATTTGTATCTATCTACCATTTGCCCACACAACATCTTCTTTAACAGTTTCATCGGAAGCTGCAGCCAAATCGAAGGTCAGACGCACCGTCGACCTCCTGAAGCCGTCTGTCAGACGTCTCGAGAAGCCGAGCGCTGACCCCGAACGACCTATCAGGAGTAAACCTTCCACGCCAGACCCTACGGGACCCAAGAACCCCCTCAAGAAGCTAGACTCTCGGGCTTCCAATGTAGTCCTGCAAATCGTGAAGAAATCGCACGCACCCGCCAAACCACCGGCTCCAAAACCCGTGCCGCCGAAACCTGTGGAATCCATCTTGCCACCGAAAGTAGAGTCCATATTGCCGCCAACCCTGAGACAAAAGTCGACGGAGAAGAAAGTGACGAAGAACATAAACAATAATGACCTTTGGACAAATGCTAACGAAGTCAAGGGTTTCACTCGAAAGAGGATCACCTCGCTGCCCGTTGTTCCTTTGAGGTAAGAAAACGAACTTTAGGATCATATTAGATATTATTTCTAACTAAATTAAAGAAAACAACTAGTTTTTATAATAATTATTGTTATTTAGGTGAAAAATTGACTTCGCTTCGTATCACTGATCGGTATAGTGTAAAGTATTTGAAATGCGCGCCAAATCACAAAGCAAACTAAATCACTTTGAATGTTAACTTAAAACCATCAATATTGGAACTTATCGGGAAGCAATAGAGTTTAAAATTAACAATGTACCGGTTTGACACTTCAATTTGATACACACAGCGACGAAAGATTTTTTGTACCTGTCCTGTTCCACCTTTCATTTTTTCTCTCTCTTTTGTCATAAGAAAGAAAGAGGTAGAACTATAGTGGCACTCTTTGCACCCGCGGGTCCCGTCCGTTCTTGGAATTATGAAGTGGCTAAGTTGGAGAGATAGTTTAAAGTTCGTTGGACTCGCGAAGTGATATGTTTTTAAATTTAGTTGCGTAATAGTGCTCGCGGTTGGTCGTTGAATCGCGCACAGCCGGCTACAGGCAAGTTTGTTTGGTTCCGTCGACAGCGGATGTCGTCCCGTTGAGCCGTGCGTTTTTTCGAACTTTTTGTATTGGTGACAAACGAAAACGAACTTTTACGAAGTTCGGTCATGGTGCGTGGTGTTATTTTGTGACGTGTGAAGTATGTGATCGGAATTTAGTTTGCCATTCAAGTTTTTTTTAATTTATTGGAGCGTCTGCGTTGGTTTTCGTCGTACCTACCTACTAAATAGCCGCCTTGTAATGGAACAACAAAAATTGAACTGTTGATTCACCATGTCTTTAATGGCTTACTGACATCTTGAATGGTTGGATTTGTCTTCTTTAGCTGTTCAAGTGTTCACAGCCTTCATTTTAAACGTGTTATTCTAGCTGTTGCCGTTTATCCACGTCGCTCATTGGCTAATTATCATTAATGGGCGAGTGCTTGTCATTAACAGTTACTACGGCGTCCTAGCTGATCATGATCAGCAAAACTAGGTGACTTAACTGTCTCAAATGTAACTTGTCCCCCTTAGGTTTAGGATAAGGACTTATTAAAAACAATAGTTTTCTTAGAGAGATTTAACACGTTCACTGCTGAAAACACAACTGCTGTGCTTTTTATAACTTGCCGCGAGTATGGGAAAACACAACAGTCTGTGCAGATCCGTAACAAGAAAATCGGCTCAGCAGTCAAAGTGTTAGGAATTATTTGGCTCAGGCACAAGTACCTAATAAGAAGTAGGCCTAATAAGAACTAATTCACTTCACCTTCCATAGATACAAAAACGTCATAGAACAAGTTCTATGATCTTAAAATTCTATAGAATATTGGAATTGCAAACCTAAAGAAAACAAGAATACCGTTTACTTCCTTACTTACCCACGATTTAACCACAGGACTCGTAATGTCGTCATCATTCGATTTTCTGGATAATTATGTTACAATTTCTTGTAAATTAAAAAACAACCAATTTCAACAGCAGAGCTGAGATATAAATTAGATTGCCCTTATGCAACTATACCAATGTGTATATCGCCTTAAAGACCTGAATTACTAGTTCTGGTGAGAAATGACGCAATTCCATGCTGAAGAAACTCATCAGGCTGTGACCTTTGAATGATTAAATTTGATTCAAAAGCCAAATAGAAATATTCCTATCAGTTTCAGACAAGAAAAGTTTGAACTGATATGTCAAACATTACAGACATATGAAGTGGTTTATAGACCAATGCCACAAACAAACAGGCCAAAGTTCTGTAAAAACAGAAGAAATCAGAAAAAAATACAAAATTATGAGTAGACGCTATTGTATACATGAACTTGAACACGGCAGAAACAAGAAGCGCCGATGTTGCCGCCAACGTCGTAACTGCAATTATAGCAACTGTTTGCACAGTTATTTAAACAAGCGGTTTCCCAACAAAACAGTCTGTTGTTTGAACAAGAAAATAAAATACCTATTCCCAATGCCGTTCAAACAATACGCGCAGAAAGCACGCAAATACGTAAATTCTCTGGCTGGAAGCAAAAACTATCAAAAGATAAACAAGAAATATCAACAACGCAACGGTGCCAAATTATTTAACAAGAACTCAAAAGTAATATAACACATAAATGGTAAATATCCTGCTTCCAATGATACTACTAAGAAATATCTAACTGTAACCATCGATACCTAACGCACATGAACACATAGATTATAACAGTCAATAAGATTAAGACAATATAGAGAGATCAATTACTAATACACTGCAATACAGTAAAGATCAGCTTGAAATAGCAAATATATCGTACGAGATTTCATTGAGAATTTCGTTTATTGGGGTAGATATAAGGATGATGCTTAAGCTACGTAAATTGCATTTTAGAGTCTTGTTTGAGACGCTGCCACATTTATAATAGAAAGAGAGCAATAAATAACTGGTCCAAGATCAAATGTCGCGATATATAACGATATAATCTTCTATAATTATATAACGATATATACTTCG
This sequence comes from Campaea margaritaria, assembly GCA_912999815.1. Taxonomy (NCBI): domain Eukaryota; kingdom Metazoa; phylum Arthropoda; class Insecta; order Lepidoptera; family Geometridae; genus Campaea; species Campaea margaritaria. The sequence goes on along the minus strand of OU538809.1, from coordinate 2,432,711 downwards.
CCAAATCCTTTTAAAATTCGTGTTAAATCCTATTATCTTCTGAATTAATTGTCTAGTTGCTGCATATTATACATTTGTGTTCGTAGGTATGTATGTTTATTAATAGATAGATAGATAGATAGATAAACTCTTTATTGAAACACCACAGAACAAAGAAAACTTAAAAACTAGAACAAAACAAATTTTGCAATTAGTGTCACAATGGGCGGTCTTATCGCTCAGAGCGATCCCTTCCAGACAACCATGCACGGAGAGGAGTAATTATGACATCGGACGGTGGCTTTTCGTATATACATAGAATAAAATAAATAAATAAATAGATAAATATTATACACAAAATAAACTAATTATTAATAGTAGGTATATAATATATTTGTATTAGTATGTATGTTTATTATATTAGGGTATATATTAAGTTTATCTATTACTTTACTATGTATTTAAGTTTATTTTGTGTATATGTATCTATTTATTTATTTTATTCTATGTATATAAGGAGAGCCACCGTCCGATGTACTAATTACTCCTCTCCGTGCATGGTTGTCTGGAAGAGATCGCTCTGAGCGATAAGACCGCTTATTGTGACACTAATTGTAAAATTTGTTTTGTTCTAGTTTTTAGTTTTCTTTGTTCTGTGGTGTTTCAATAAAAAGTTTATCTATCTATCTATAATCAAACAGGATACGACTTTATCATCAATTAGAATCAAAAGGAAGATCGCCTTCATCAATGCGCTACTAGATAATGATGCTCTAAGATGTTATTTTACAGTTACATGCCTGAGTCACAAAATTGTAGCCGTTTATCTTTCCCAACTTTTCATAGAATTAAACCTAATCTGGTTCCATTAGACCGAATGATCAAAATGTGCCAATACATCGACATTTGCCAGATCTGAGAGTTCCAAGAACCAGTAGACAGGTTCAGCAATTTAAATTTGCAATGACTCATTTGAGTGTTATGAATTTAGATGCTGATTTACAAGTGCAATTGATAAATCAGATTAATGAGGCTGGGCGGTATAATCAGCTAGCCTATTGTAATAAGTTGTTATGGAGTGTTGTATTTATGTGGTTTATCGATAGCGTAACATGAAAATAGCGGAATTAAATAGAGCCCGTGGCGTCATTGTTGAAATATCGACGAGTGCAAATACATCTTGGACACAACGATTAATTTCTTCAATTACGTTGGCATTAATTTATCTACCTGTTTCTGTGAATTGATGACTTTCATAAAGAAGAAGCAGAAGACTTTCAGAACGACATTTATAAAATTGCCTACAAGTTCTGATCGTTAAGAAAACAAAGAAGATTTATCAAATTATGTAGTATCAGAAAATCGTGAAGTAGCCGAAAAGTGCCTGAAATGACTGAATACCAATTACATTGATGAAATCTCTCAAGGATCGACACTTTCAAGTATATCGTCAAAGGTCGTTAAATTAGTTACGATAACATAGTAAATCCAATGACATGAAATGCTAATAGAAATTGAAAGGAAAAGTAAAATACCTAAGTGGGTAGGTATATAATGTACAAAAAGACAAAAAAGGCTGTTAATCGTTAACCAAACAGATTTATAAATAACAGTAAAGAACAAAATACAGAAATTACGAACGGTTCGCTCAATTTTAATCGGCTTCTACAGAAGGTGTTATTTTGAAAAGAGATGCAAATTTTCAAACATATAATATGGCTTGACTCGACGTACAAGGTCAAATGACAACCTTCAGTTATAGCTCAAAAAATAATGGGATCGGTTGGGTACAATTGGATTGGAATTTGGCATGGAAATTATGTTAACTAGCTCAAAAAAAATGCGTAATTTCGGTAGTTTTTGGTGAAACTTGATTTGTCTCTGTTCCTTGGCCGCCTCGATTTCGCCTTTGTCTTCAATACCGTGTGAGTGCCTGAATTACAACTCAGACTAAACAATTGTTTCCAAAATTCTAAATACAACACAATGTCTCAACTTTTTAGTCGTATACTCGGTATTTCATTGTTTGCCATAGCATTATCATTCCTCAATGTTTAGAACAATACAAGTAATTTACCCACACGATCGCGCAGTGTTGAGTATAGACTATAGACAACAGACATCCTCGACTTGTCTCTAAAACATCCTTGTCTATTGTTGAATAGATCCTTGCCCTTCTTTAGTCAAGTCTCGAAATGTTTATCAAAGAAATAAACACAATTAAAAGTATAAAAAAGAAGAGCCTTAACTGTTCGATACCGCTTAAACATAAAAACCTCACACTATGGATGGATATTACTTTAGCATGATCAGTACCAAAATCTGACCAAATAACCCCACTATAGGTACTGCCCAATAAGCTAGATTGGATAACTATTTGTCCAAGTGTTATCCAAGGATTTCATTTATTGTTTGTCGCATTACATCAGCAGTGGGCAAGGTTAACCCGCTACATGTATGATGCTAATTGTTCCATGTGTCTTTTAACCGTTGAAAGCTATTCAATTCGGCAGCGTTGGCGTGGGCGTTACTCATTATTTGCGAAGGCAATGTCTGTGACGTCTGTCGTCCTAAAGGTTGCATAGCTTGAGATATTACGGTTTTCCTGTTTGTCCTTCATTTGCACGTAGAAATTGCTAATGTAGCTGCGATAGTGTCGATTTGTCACGTGGCTGAGTCAGATTTAAACTATAGCATGTCTGATTATCGCACCCTTGACGGTTTGTTTTGACGATTCTACGTTAATCAAACTCTCTGTTTCGGAGCTAAACTTGTGCAATTTTTATCATAAATCTCTGTATCTATTATCGAACAACATTAATACTTGTACCCACCTTGTCTAGGAGATTTACTAAACCACAGCACAGGCCTTAATATAGTTTATGTTGTATTTGGAGCCTCCATCCATTCAACTATTATATCTAACAAAACCTGAAATGATAAAGACCCAACTCGTCATCACTTCCCATTCTATAAATCCCCTATAACTGTTCATGTCACATTTCAATACCTGGCGCCATGTTGTTAATAAAAACACGTGTACCACATTACGATAATGCAACGGTGTCACAAGCTAGCGGGGTTTTCGCAACGCTCGCTTTATTTATAGCCACACGATTCATTGTGCTGTTCAATCGTTTATGTTGTTACTTACTTACCCTACCATACTACTAACTTGGACTTTTGATAGGTAGACAACTTGGGAATTCGCCGTTTGCTTACCTACCATTACGGTCTTGGATATGGACCTTTGATAGAGAGGTTGAAAACTTGGAAATTAGATAAATTGGAAGTCAACAAGAACTTCTGTTGTTGCTAGAAGCTTATACGTATTACGTCTTAATTATTTTGTATCATTTCGATTGCTACTTTCACAGTCTTAAATTCGAGATAAATAATGTAAGGCTTTATTATTTTACTTATTGTTAGTACAGAATCTACTTTCATTGGCCTAGAAACAGGTCACAGTTTCTAATGGTTTTGTTTTCAATTGAAGATTTGCGCTGATCAATGCGACATTGAGCAAATTGATGTCAACTGCGAAAAGGATAGAATCAAGTGCCATTATAGAAGCACTTAAACTTTCGCGTATTGCATTCATATTTATGTACAAAAAACGGATACAATCAGGCACAGATTAATATCAAAATATCACTTTGACAAACATCGAAGTTACAAACGAGTTACAGTGTCGTGACCACGAGAAGAATGCGAGGTATTATCGTCGCAATGATGTAGTGGCCTGTGCGGGAATAAATCCTTTTTTGTGTAGTAAATATAAATAAATGCCATTATAATCCCTACACGAAGCCTTACTGGATCCACCGACTGGTTCCATTCGAATGGATTGCCATTGTGTGGAGCTGCTGTTGTAGTAATGGTTATGCAGGCGTCATAATGCCGCCGGGTACAGTGGCGACGCGCCTCGTTCATGGTGTGCCCCTTTCAGCAGTTATTCATTTCCATTCTATTATTAAGGAATCTTCTGTCTGTCCAATGCATTATTCTTTCGTTCTACTTGACAGATAAAGTCCGTAGTATCTTTGGTCGGATATCATCGGCATGGCATCGCATCGGCATTTCATCTACTCTTTAATAATGATTATCTACTTGTATCTATTCTCAAATGCTTGAAATTAAATGAAGCAATATCTCATTTCTACAAACTGAGATACAATGCTGTCAAATGAGAGACGTGGGACGTTTATATAATTTGAAAGCATGAATTTTGGTGTCCAAAATAATGTTGAATGTTGATAAGGATTTAGGTTTTAAGGTTTATGGAGGTTTATGTTACATTAGCCGTAGACTCATCTATGGTAACTATTTATCATACAAATATTAGAGTTTGGAAGAGAACTACTAAATAAGAATTGGCAAGTTTTGCCGTTTCTAAATTAGTCATGCTTATTTAATCCTTATACTATAGATCATAATCATTGTGATCATAGTTATTGATAAATAATTGTTACAGTTATTCATCTTGTTTATTGTCGATGAGACAATGAAGTCACATCTCAAATGACGACACGTGTTTTAATGGGACTAACCAAAATTGAAAAAACCAAGAATATTAGGAATTCTATTTTTTTTACAACTAGTGATTACGGTCAGCATGTTAGCCTAATGGTTAGATACCCATAACAATAATTGCAATGTCACTAAGTGCCATCCAGAAGATTGGCTGAAAAACTTGCACTGTTTTTCATGGCGCATGTCACTAAGCATTGGTTTTTGTCCCACATGACCCGTAATTTCGCAAAAAGCGACACATTGAACCAAAACAAAGGAAGTTTGGACACTACTGTTTGGCAGCAGAAGAAAGGCAGCAGTAGAAAGGTGTGGTACTTTCTCATAATGCTACTTATCCTGTTCGTCATATCCAACCCCCTATCTTTAGCACCCTTCCGTCTTTGATTAAAGATTATAGCAAAGACAGGCGGACGGACGCCGACATCACCGTTCCTGCTAAACCAGTGAAGAATGAATTGAATAATTTAATTTAAATTGTATTGATTTTACATGATTTTTCGAAAATTGGATCCCTGATCTGACCAACGAGATACCATAGAGGCGTAAACTGCCCGTCAACTAAATGTGTAAGTAGGTACCCTATACGCCAAGTTCTATGTGGTCACTTGTCCTCGGCTAGAAATTGAACAGTCGTCGATGCACTTGGCAATTGCAAACTGGTTTCGGATTCATTGTACGGGGAGAAAGTGTCTGGTTAGTGGTATCTCACGCCACGGAGGTATGCGAACTGGTCTTTGTTATTTGGTCATTATCTTTGGTATTGTATGAGTAAATATTATTGGGAATAAAAAAATCGTCTATTGGAATTTAGCAGTTCTACAATGTCGTTGCAGCTTTTAGCCAAATGAGCTTAGTATATGGTTGATAGTCTCTTCGTTAGTAAGCATTAGCACCTTTAAAAATATAAGCATAGGCCTTGTTATTTTAGAATAATTATAGATTTTATAGATTGGTATTTTCTTTTACTCAACTTAGGCAGCTAAATTCGATTGGTGCCAAATATAACATTTGAAAATACGGGAATGCACACACTGCATCGAATGCTGAAAGCAAGTATTCCAAAACTGCAAATTTGGCGCATCGAGCCAAATCCTTCCACGAGTATCGTTTTCGATGTTGAAGTTGGCTTGAGTAAATATTGGTTTGCGCGAAAATAAACAGCACCATCGTACAAAAATGCAATTCCTTTTTTTGCTTTCAACGCAAATAACTTTACGAGCTCACATCGCAATATGAGAGCAATTCAAACATTATAGTAATCTACTTGGCTTTCTAGTAACAAGATCCTCGGTCTTCGAACTGCGAGGCATTGAAGCTGGTTATATTTCCAGACAAAATAAGAACAAATGTGATGGAGGAGAAAATCTAGTAGATTTTGTTCTTTCTTATTGCTCCATCGCACGTAATTATTTTTAAATAATGTTTATGCGATGTAACACGGTAACACTTGTATTGAAACAGTTCCCAAATGTGCGTGTGTACAAATATTCTCTTTAAACAGTAACCATATGTGTCTACAGCCGGTAACCGGTTCCCAGAGCTTCAAGAAAGCGACCTTTGTAGGTCGAGCTTCTATTGCTCGTAAATCTCAGGCGCCGTTCTCTGACTGATGTTGGGTTATGTTTCCTGTTACTCTTATATTTTGATAGCCGTTAATGGCGTCATTAACGTTAGCGAGATTTTGCAGCTTCCTCTGAGAGAGATTACTAAATCAAATTTTATTTGTCCCAATTATGTGTTGATTAACGATGGCATTAATGAAATGTTGGAATTGAAAGTTTGGAATTATATTTTATATCATTTGTCACCAAAAAACAAGAAAAAGAAACATTTTTTAATAGTCGTTTTCAGGATATTATGATTTGATCTTGATTTAATGTTAAGACCTCATTCTAATATATCAAATTGCCCTAGTTATTCAAGACACTACATTTGGAGTTCCATCGTGGGTGGTAATGCCCAAAACATTGAGAATTACGCACTAGACTCCAACGGTTTCGCGATATTACGAGATACCAAATAAGATCGCAATGTAGTATTCATATATTATATAGTACGTCCACTTCTACTATCACGAAATAACGAGCTGTTGTCAGCAGCTGTTTGAACGTTGGTCGGCTATTTGGAATCCATCTGTGGAGGCTGTTCTTTGGCTTTTCGTTTCCTAGTTTTGTATCCAAATAGCTATATTAACTGTAAGCCCCACGTACATGGTAAAATAAATAAATAAGATCCAAGCCATCTGCCATTTTGCTGCGAGCTGCAGGCGACCTCCCTAGGCCGCCGCGGCCACGGCTGGTCGTTCACCCGCTCCAAACCGACTCGATGCCATGGAATTCAATAGAGACTGTATAACTTTATGCTTCAATTTGTGTCTATAGCATAAAGTTTTCCGCTTCGAAGCTGGTTTTGGGAAGGATTCTGTTGAGAATTAAATAATGTCGAATGTTGCCTTAAAAAAATATGACTTTCATTAAACTTGCTTCATCATTCTAGTATGTTAGTACATGCGTGAATGGCGTAGATCACAAAGTATTTGTTTACATTATGTATGTGTCATTAGTTTTAAGATTTGGATATCGCAGTGGAAATAACATCAAAAGTCACAGTAAATCTGGAAAAGAAAAAGGATGGAATGGTATAGGGACCTGCAGAAATTAAGTTTTTAAAGTTTTAATCGATGACATAAATAATAAGCGAGTAGTTAATAAAAAAAAAACAAACAACCAGAAGAAGTAGAACTAAACCACAGACGTTTAGGTTATCGGCTTGAAAGATTTATCGGACACGGAACCACAGAATAACTAAAAGCTAACATTAGAGAATGCAGACAGTAAAGTTAATTGCGTTATTATCGCCTGGTTTAACGGTCCAAAATGCTTTCGAATGTTTCATCGCTGACAGGTCAAAAATCTTTGGGTATACGTGTTTCATCTGAAGCATCGATGAATTGGTCCAACCTTTCTATTTCAACGGAACTTGCGCATTGCTATCTCCACCCTGCCTCACGATTCTTTCCGCATAACTCTTTTTCATCAAAAATGTTATGCTTCACAACGTACAGCCGAATATAGAAAGTCGAATTTACGCATGTCCAAATTCGAGTAACCTTGAGTCTTCTTTGTTCTCATTAGAATAAAGCCCAAATGGAATAGATTAACATTCTTCTTCCAGTTTTATGTCGCTATCGCCAAGGCCTGATTGATCTACTATTATGTAGGCATTTGGTTAAAAATTCAGCCACGTTTTGGTGAAAGTGTGCCTGCTATAGTTATTTGTTATTCTGTAACTGTCACCCGTTGCTTTTGGATTTTAAATAGTTGTATAACTGTCTATTACTCGTTAAATAACATGTCTATGATTCCAGTTGGAAATATATTAGCGGCCTTATCTTTGATTGAGCTGTGTGGTAGAAGCTTATGAAGATGTCATTGGTTTCGGAAGAAAGTTTCTTTCGGGATGGTGAACTGTAGCTTTCCTGATCTATCTTGGTCGTATCTAAAATCAGCTTTTTAATTTTAGAGTTGCACTCGGCATGCAGACAGCCCTTGTAAAATCTGAAGTTATCAGTAGGTAAGGTTATGTTCTAATCTATCCAGCTGTAGTACTCAAGTACAACTAGTTAACTCCGCATTTAGTTTCCTCATCCAAACCAATTATTACAAATAAAATAATTTGTGTTTTTCCTCTTAGACCTTCAGTGATGCATTATTAATTCTATTTATAGCAATTGGGAGGTGACTGTTTTGACTCCCACAGTAATTATTGTTTTCTTAACAATGACTTTAAGCTCGTTTGTTTATAGCACTTAAATCTTAATGTATTTTTCATACATTGCAAACCATAAACATATCTCGTACATCTATATTACTTTGCAAGTGTTTGTTGCGAACTTTTTGTATTACATTATAGTTTTCATCGGAATTATGTATATTAGATAATGTATTTGGAATACTTTGGGATTCATCGCTTTTTAACATTACATTAACAAACAGACATAAAATTTAGTCGGCTTGAAAATTTACTTTAGGATTTTCGTCATTGTTAATTCTCCCTTTAATTAGATAAATGCTACTTACTTGAAGATTTCTTTCGTGTTAAAAAGTAGCGTCTCCGAGAGAGCCTACGATGGCATGTTGGTTGAACATTGGCGTAAAAAAGGAAAGGAATATTATAGATTACCAAATTGCTACTTGTCCAGAGAAGTCACCAAATAAATATAAGCAAGCATTCAAACGCCCAAGACCACTCAAGCCTAGAGAACCTAAAGTCGTCGTTCGGAGTCGTTCTACATACAGCCAACGGAGTTCCTAAATAGGATGAGCAATGTCCGCTGCATGGACTGCTTACTCATACAAATTAGCCTTACATTTACATGCGACATACGTCTAGACAAGTGGCCCTTTAAGGACGATTTGTAACGCGATTTCAAACCTTAATCATCAGACATAGTGAGGGCAACGAATTCTGACTATTGTGAGGGTGCTCGCGTGCTTAGAGTCGATATAGAATAATAATTGAAACGATGGGGTTGCGTTTCTATGTGTTATTTGATCATTAGGGATAGATAAAATAATAAAATGCACTATTTGGACCCTTTGGTCGACGTTAAATTTTTATCGATTTTTTGAATGACACGAATTAAAAATTTTAAAACAGTTATTTCTTATTTGAGTAGCATAAAATGAGACACCTACGTGATTTTGTTCGAGTATTGTGTAGGTTTGACATTCATTATAACTTTTGAAGGTTTATAGTAATAGCCTCCTTTACTACTATCTATACTTCCTGCTATAAATAAAATCAATCATCTTTAACTGCCAAAACAAGTTCACAGGAGACTTTTACATCATCGCAGCCTATATCCTATCACCACAAAGTTCCAACTATCAACCTTAACCATGGCCATCTGTCCACCCTTACATGTACATGGTGCGTCTTTAGATCTCACACTTGCCAGTCCTTGGTTACCTTGCAGCCAAACACTTATCGCCTTGGATTCTTGGACCCTTAAGTGCAAGACAAATTCTCCTAGAGGTTATTAGCACGATGCCTGTGATCGATATACTAAATTCGGTAGCTAATTCTTCTGCCTAATCCTGTCACTATGTCTCAAATCCTACTACAGGCACAATGGTTGAAAAATCGACAAGCTAGAAGAATTCGTATAAACTAATAAGCAATACCTAAGAGGGAAGATAATTTGTTTCAATAAAATGGAAGTTCTACACAAGATGCTGCCGGCAGGGCCGGCGGACAAGTCCTCGACATTGCCGGCGGCATGCTGAAGAGAGTTTTGTGTAAAGCAGCCAATAGTGTGCAGGAGTGTTTCCTCAATAAACTGTTTTGTCTATTAAGTCGTTTTGGCCAGTCTAATGGTCTGGAGTTCCAGAAACCAGTAGAGGGTGTCAGGGAGTTGGTGTACTCCTTTCCGCTGGGGTCGCGTAGCATGTGGAAAGATTAGTCTCTGCCTATTCCAACGGGAAAAAGGTGTGACTGTATCTATGTGTTATGTCGTTTTTAAATACTAGAGTCAATCTTCTTACATAGACTTGTGTTGTGGGTAGGTACATTACATAACTTAAGTAATAGCTCTAATTAAAAAAGATAATTTTATGTTTTTACATTGATTCACTAGTCTTAGGCGATGCAAATAATTATCCCGATAATCGATCGTAACTTTCACGTTATGATCTCCTTTGCATTTTTGATAAGGTAACAAGTTTTTGTTGCATAATCGGAAATTGAGTAATTTAATTTCTGGCTACATTTTTTTTATTAATAAGTAAATGGGTTCGCGTTTGACTACTATCTCACGTGACGTTAAGTGGAGATGCGGTCTACGATGGTGCAAGTCTACCTTAACAGTGGGAGGGCTCTTCTGCAAGAGACCGCCTGGGGATATACCACACCTTTACCAGATTCATCCGCAAAGCAGTAGTGTGCAAGCATTACTGTGTTCCGGTTTGAAGGGTATTGTTTCCAGCGAAATTACTGGGCTTAAGAGACTTTAGAGCCGACGACTCAGGGTGACGAGCGCAGTGCAGTGCCGCGCACGATTATGCAATACTGGGTTCTAGGTGGTGCTGTGACTGTTATGGGCCTATGCACGACGTCTCGTCACTCAGTCTAATAAAAAAAGAAGTAGTATTCACTTGTGTCTAGAAGACTCACACGTTATTGTGTCCACATTATATTATTTGTCCGTTTTATAATTGTTCTTTGGTGTCAGAGCTTGCAGATTAATATTGAGCTTGCGATAGGAATAAGAAACATAGGAACATTAGGCCCGTCCGAAATTTAAGGGTTACTAACGATTATAGTATACGCAACGGTTATACTATAACATTTGTAGTTACAATCAATCATGCCAACGGACAAAGAACAAAGACCCCACCGAGGTGTGTCGTTATCCCCTATCTATTTGCATTTGCATGGGGGAGCGCGGCGCCGACGGATTATTGGATTGTCATTCTATGTCGTCGACTGTACAGAATGCAATGGAAACGTAATTGATTTTTAACACTCTCAGTGCTGAAAACACAACTGTCGGGTTTGTCGTAACTGGCCGCGAGTGCGGGAAAACACAACTGTTGTGTTTGTTGTATGGGAAAACACTATGTAGTGTGCAGAGCCTCACCCGTGGCTAGACAAGAAAATCGGCTCATCAGTGAAAGTGTCAAACGCCACGAATTTGGTGACGAACTCTTTTGAATGGAACTGCAAGTATTAAGAAAAGCTGCCAATTCGCACATTAGAGATTATCCTTTCGGTTTCGTTGAATTTTGATAGATCCTAACTTAAATTACTTTCCCGACAAATCAATGAATCACATGCATTTGAATATCATCCAGTGCGTTTCCCTGCCAGTTCTGCTAATTGCACATTAAGTACTGATTAATCACAAATGGCGATTGGACGAATAGATCAAAATTTTATGAGGCATTAACATTGATGAATGATTCCGTAGTCTTTAATTTATTCATGACAACCACGCCTCATCTCATAGGCACGGCCGACTTTCATTGTCATGCTCATGCATATTTATTCCATCTGTTGCATTACCATTGAGGTAATTAAATCATGTCGTGTTACTTAAGTACTTGTAGTTTTAGGTATAGGTACAATTAATCTGGTCAGAGCTCCGCGCGTCGCATGAGACTGCCACACTGCCACAAACCAGTCACGCCCCAGACGTGCTCGAAGTGTGTTCAACTGCTCAATTATATTACCATTCACCGCTTATCTTTGATTCATTGCTCTTATCGCGACACCCGATAAGAACGAGAAGTAGTAAACAGACGAGACGCTTCCGATAGCTTCCTTTACCTAATAATACATTAAAGTGACGTCACAGCTGTTAAGTAACTAAATTCCGACCACGGCGCTCGCAGTAACCAACCGGAGTGAAACAAACGAACATGCAAAACGAACTCTCGATCAGTGATACGAAAACGATGATATAAACGCCAAGATGATGAAGTTCAAATCCTTGTTCCGTAGAGGACCAAGCCAGGGGAAGCAGGAGTCCACTCTAAAGGGGGCTCCGTCCGTTTCGAGCTTGGACTCCAAGCACCACAAAGTTGCCCCTACCCGGGACAAGACGCTGAAGATATTCGGCTCGAAAGAGAAGCTTCACAAGGCGCATAAAAAGAAGGATCTGGGGAACAATAATGCGGTGCTCGAGGACCCCGAGTTGAGAGAGGGCGAGTATGAAGATGCGACGGATAGAGTGCACGAGTATGGAAGCGCAGAGGAGCTGGACTCGATAGGGGAGCGCGGGTCGCAGGAGTGTGTCAGTCTGCCGGTGATGCTCAACGCTGAACACATGCCCGGCTTCCAGGACGTCGAGCTCAGGCAGAGGATACCTTCCGAGGTGAGTTCTCATCTTTCCTTGCATGTATTTGAATACAGTCCAATGCTGTTCCCGCAATGATTGTGTCTATTTAGGGGATTTGAATCTAAAGACGTAATTTGTACTTCACAACACGTTTTGACTTAGCATCAGGATTATCAGGAGTGATTTGGAATGAGAGCCAGCCTTATTTTCAATCTTCTTTCGTAGGCCTTGCATTTCTCAACAAGTCTTGATTAAACAACTTTATGCTCCAGGCATCACTGGCATCAGGGATCCGAGAAATAGAGTCGCTGCGGCGCTCACTGGAGGCGACTATCATGGAGCGAGCACAGCTGCAGACCAAGGTCGAGGAGTTGCTGGAGAAGGCCACCGAGGCCGAACGACTCCGGGCCGAGCTGGACAGATTTAAGGTTCGTAGTTTATCGTACAAGAAATAACAATGATTGCTAAGGGTGGGCCGTACACGGACAGCTAAAGCGGTTGATCGTCGACCGTGTCCTTGTCAACGCTTCGAACACTCGACAAACAACGACAAAACGCGGCGGCTGACGAGAAGTCAGGCCAATCGACAGCTCGTGACGTTGGGAGTAGTCAATGTATGAATTGCAACTGCTCGAGCAGTTGACATCGACTGCATGAAGGGCCCGTTTACGTCTATGCAAGGAAGACTGTAATTCGCTAGACATTTGTAGCTTGAAGCCATTTCCAATAATCAATGCCTGGAATGTTTAAGGCATTAATTAGAACTTGCGCATGGACGATGTGAAGTCAAGATTTTGTTCTGCTTCACATAGTCCATGCGAGGACTGGTGCATTCCTGTATACCTAGATGTGTAACAGCGTCCGTGTGTGTTCCAGGCGCGGTCGGCGGAGCGCGAGGCGGCGCTGGAGCACCTGGCGGACGAGAACGGCGCCCTGCGCGCGCGGCTGCGCGGCGTCGCGCACTCGCCGCTCTCCGACAGCGAGAAGCGGCAGCTGCTGCTCGCGCCCGCGCCGCGCCGCATGCACTCCTCCGCGCCCGCCTCCATCGCGCTCGCGCACAACGTACGTACTCACCGACAGGGGCCCTCCTTCCAGCTAGGTGGAGTTGGGCTGTATTTAGGGGTTAGTCGTTTCAAAAGAAACCAGTCCGTCCAGCTGGTCTAACGCGTCGGTTACTGTAAGCTATAGAAACCGCGGGTAAAACTACGTAGTAACTATTATAAGCCGTGAATATCCAACTGCAGGCAAAAGGCCTCTCTTCCCTCTTTCTATTCCTTGCGCTTGAGAGCTTGCTCCAGTCGATGCAAAAGGAGACAAGCTCTTCCCGCCGTCTCCACCTGGGCCTGCTGTGACGTCTTACGTTCTGTGGCATCGTCCGACATGCGACTAGTAACTAATACCTAATAAAATCTTGTGTTCAATGTTCAGGGAGAGGGCGACAGCGGCGAGGCCAGCACTCCAGAATGGGACAAGCACTCCTCCTCGTCTCTCAGCGAGGTGTCCGTCGCGTGCCTGCAGGACCGGATACTGCAGATGGAGGAGCATCATTACAGGTTATTATTATTTAACTGACTGTGTTAGGATTGACGTTAAGTTGGACGTTTGTTAACTTTACCAGGAAATGTGGTCCTTCCATCACCCTCGTGAAGTTTTGAACATATAACTTCGTTATCATCACAGGAGACTTCACGATACAGTATAAAGGGGTGGATGCTTAATTGAAAATTCTTGGGAGTTTGAAGAACACACGAATTCACACGTTTTTGGGTGTGTATCATTTGCCTAACACTTATGGGCTAACTTATAAACGAATCTTAAAGTAAGGAACGTAATTAAAATCCTGCCTACAAGTTCCATTTTCCCGTGAGCAAGCCCCTTCCTGCACCTTGCATTCCCTGGGCAGCACGAGCGAGGAGCTGCAGGCGACGCTGGCCGAGCTGGCCGACCTGCAGGCGCAGCTGGCCGACGCGCACGCCGACAACGAGCGGCTGGCCGACGAGAAGCAGGTGCTGCTGGAGTCGCTGTGCCGCCAGACGGAGAAACTCGAGGACAGCAGGACTAAGGTATACTGCCGACTAACAACTCAGTGATGCAACTTGTATCTGTCTCTCCTCTCTTCCTCTCCTCTCTTGCTTTCTCATATCTCTCCTCTCTCCCTCTCCTCTCTTGCTCTCTCCTATCTCTCATCTCTCTCTCATCTAGAGAGATATGAGTATCTCCACTCTCTCTCCCTACTCTCTTTCTTCTCCTCTCTCTGTCTCTCTCCCCTCCATGTCTCTCTCTGTCTCTCTCCCCTCTCTATGTCTCTCTCTCATCTCTCTTTCTATCTCTCCCTCTTTATTCTGTTCTATTTCGTTCCTTTAAATTTGGTTTCGTTCTATTTCATCCATCCCATGCCGTTCCATTCCGTTCCATTTTATTCTTTTCCATTCCATTCCTTTTAATTTTTTAAGGGAATGTTCTTCGCTCCTCACTTTCCACCCCCTACAGTAAAGTACTATTGTATTCCAGGTGGACACACTCCAAGAACTGCTGCTCCGCGAGGATGTGGAACCGGAAACTCTCGCTGGAGACGCGGACCAACAACTGTTTGCTGTTCTCAAGGTAACACCCGTTTTTTAGGCTTCTATACCTGAAAAGGAAAAAGGAACCCTTCTAGGACCACTTCGTTGTCCATTCGCCTGTCTGCCAAGCCAACGCGGCGCTACTACAGTGCGGCTCACACAGACGGCACGCCATTGCTGGAAAACGCACACGGTCCGTAACAGTGCCCAAATGTAAAAACCGGTTGAGCAGTCAACGTGTTAATGCTCATTAGCGGTAATCGTCGACTTTGATTGTGTCTATTATTGTGATTTCTTTCCCTGTTCCAGTTGTCACAGGAAGAGCGCAGACATCTGCTGAGCAAGCAGGAGCAACTAGAAGCCGAAATAACGGAGAACAAGACGAAACTTGAAGAGAAAACCAAAGAAAACGAATCGCTCGCTGAGAGAGTTCGGTAAGACGCTTTTATTAAAGAAAGGATAAAGAAGGAAACTTCAAAAATGGAGTAGGTTCTCTATTCAGATTTTTATATTCTTTTTATTTCTTCAATACTCATTATTGTAAAAACAAAAAATATAATAAAAAAAAAAACACAATACAGAAACATTACTTAGCTACTTTAGGTCCTGGAATGGAACAGGATACTTTTTATCCCGTAAAAACTTACGGTTCCTGTGGGATAGCAGTTACCGCGGGTAATTCTACATACATACAGTAACGCCTGTTGGCATCTCCCGTTGGCATAGGCAGAGACTACATCTTTCCACATGCTGCGATCCCAGCGGAAAGCAGTACACCAGCTCCCTGACACCCTCTACTGTTGGTCATAGAATGATATTGTTATTCCAGAGTACTAGAAGGCACGTTGGAGCGCGCCGAGGCGGAGCGGAACCAGTGGGAGCAGGAGGCGGGCGCGGCGCGGGAGCTGGCGGCGGCGCGGCAACACCAGCTCACCACGCTCACTGATCTACTGGATGCTGCTAAAGCTAAGGTACCGTGTTAATATCATCTGCATCTCAAACACGACCCACTTTTCTTTTTTAGAAGAAAAAATCATTGATCGTGCGAGCGATGCGTCTCTGCTTCGAGTCTGGCAAATTTGCTTTTCTCTTTCCGTTTGTTGGTACTCCTCTATAGGTTGTATTTTACAACCGATCTAGACGAAACTTGGTATACAACGATTACGTTTGCAATTTTCCATACGGATAGAAATGTATCAGTCTCGAACCATCACTTATAAATGATACTAAGCGGAAGGTTTAATGAGTTTGGCACAAATATGAATAAAATATGGTGGAATACAATCAAGCCTTCTTAGGATAGAAGAGGATGGAAGATTCAGAGCTAATGATTTGCGATAACGCGTTATTTGAACAGGAGGCCTACCATGACGTCTTATAACGATTCAGTTTAGGACCTAAACTGAACTGCGTCGCATAATCGTACCATGACGTCTTATTAGCGACTCAGTTTAGGTTTCCGCCATTTTGAACCTAAACTGGATCGCAAGTCATGATTTCGTTCATTCTTTTCGTACCATGAGCTATATTTAAAACCTATTTGAACCTATACTGATCCTATTAGCTGTCAAAATTAGCGTCTCAATAAAAGTTAATATTTTCACAACCAAAGTTGAGCCTTTTTGGTTATATATCTTAATAGCGGCGGCCCCGCGGTTTCACCCGCGTAGTTCCTCTTCCAGTGGGAATACGGGTATAAAATATAGCCTTTATTACTCGCTCATAATGTAGTTTTCCATTAGATAAATAATTTTAAAAATCGGTGCAGTGGTTTAGCCGAAACCTTATATACAAACTTTCTTCCCCTATTGCTATTTTACCTTGTGGATAATTTTTTTACAAAATTTGAATGACACTTTTATTTATATCTAATCAAAAGCACAAAAATAAGTTTCCAGCTTCTAGCTTAAAATATGAAGAAGCTTCCATACTAACTTTCATCCCCTATTTCAAAACTTTACAACCCTTTTCTCGCATTAAAAAGTAGCTTATGTCCTTTCTCAGGCTCTAGAGTCTAGGCTGTACCAAATTTTATTTAAATCAGTTCAGTAATTTTGGCGTGAAAGCGTAGCAGACAGACAAAAAGACGGACAGTTACTTTCGCATTTATAATATAAGTAGGGAAGTAGGGATTATTTTGATTTCAGTGTAAAAATCATAATAATTAAGTGTGTGTATTTGTGTGTGCACTGTCGCCTTGGGAGTTTAAACTTAGGGCTACTGATTCCCACAGCCGGCGAGAGTATTCCCTGGCTTGCGTGATTTTATTATAGCACGTTGCAATCTCGTTGTGCCTATTTATGAAATCCCAAAGGTGTTTAAGTTGCTCGTAGCTTACTCGTTGACGAGAAGTTTCACTGTATAATATAAAGAAAACCACTTAAAATAGCCGCTAACACTTGAGACGTAAGCTTGGGAATTTTGGAGTATAGATTCATGCGTATAAGTACTTACTTAAGAAATAAGGTTTTTATATA
Source organism: Campaea margaritaria (assembly GCA_912999815.1). Taxonomy (NCBI): domain Eukaryota; kingdom Metazoa; phylum Arthropoda; class Insecta; order Lepidoptera; family Geometridae; genus Campaea; species Campaea margaritaria. Next base: position 2,415,318 of record OU538809.1, on the reverse strand, counting down.
ATATGAAAAATATTAGTCAGAATTACTGACGCCATTGTAGTGAATTTATAAACCACATAAAAAGAAATCGAAAATAGTATTTTATAAAAATCAGCACAAAAGCGCGCGTATTTTCAATATAAGAACTCTTTCGTGCTGTATTTTCTAATTAGAGTCGAAGAACATTCATCCGTCCGTCACTCATTAATCAAATGTCAAATGTCGAAAATAGAAAAGGAACGTTCTAAAAAGATATCAATTCTAAGACCACAATATTTTACTCGTAATTTAATTTAAAAATGATCTGAAATAAATAATAAATCAATAAACATTGTTGATACATACATCTAAATACTTAATTAAATTACTTAGGTGTGGTGTCTTCACACAAATGACAAAATATGCAACATGAAAATAAGCGTAATTTTCCGAAACATTTTTTGATTTATTTCTGAACGCAACCAAAAGAAAGAAACACGGCTAAACGAAGTTAGCAAAGGATGTTGATATAGTGTTGTCTCTTTCCAACAGAGTGACGTCATAGTAGACGTGAGAAACTACCGTTCAATTCGTTCATTCATTCTTATTGTCAACGATCCAATTACGATTTTGTTTAGGTGTAGGTCATGGTACGAAATTATGCGGTGCAGTTTAGGAACCTAAGTTGAACTGGAGGCTTACCATGACGTCTTATAGCGATTCAGTTTAGGACCTAAACTGAACTGCGTCGCATAATCGTACCATGACGTCTTATTAGCGACTCAGTTTAGGTTTCCGCCATTTTGAACCTAAACTGGATCGCAAGTCATGATTTCGTTCATTCTTTTCGTACCATGAGCTACATTTACAACCTATTTGAACCTATACTGATCCCATTAGCTGTCAAAATTAGCGTCTCAATAAAAGTTAATATTTTCACAACCAAAGTTGAGCCTTTTTGGTTTTATATCTTAATAGCGGCGATCCCGCGGTTTCACCCGCGTAGTTCCTGTTCCTGTGGGAATACGGGGATAAAATATAGCCTTTGTTACTCGCTGATAATGTAGTTTTACATAAGATAAATAATTTTAAAAATCGGTACAGTGGTTTAGCCGAAACCTTATATATTTCCATACAAACTTTCTTCCCATATTGCTATTTTACCTTGTGGATAATATTTTTACAAAATTTGAATGACATTTTTATTTATATCTAATTAAAAGCACAAAAATAAGTTTCAAGCTTCTAGCTTAAAATATGATGAAACTTCCATACCAACTTTCATCCCCTATTTCAACACTTTACAACCCTTTTCTCGCATTAAAAAGTAGCTTATGTCCTTTCTCAGGCTGTAGAGTCTAGGCTGTACCAAATTTTATTTATATCAGTTCAGTAATTTAGGCATGAAAGCGTAGCAGACAGACAAAACGACAGACAGTTACTTTCGAATTTATAATATAAGTAGGGAAGTAGGGATTATTTTGATTTCAGTGTAAAAATCATAATAATTAAGTGTATGTATTTGTGTGTGCACTGTCGCCTTGGGAGTTTAAACTTAGGGCTACTGATTCCCACAGCCGGCGAGAGTATTCCCTGACTTGCGTGATTTTATTATAGCACGTTGCAATCTCGTTGTGCCTATTTATGAAATCCCAAAGGTGTTCAAGTTGGCCGTAGCTTACTCGTTGACGAGAAGTTTCACTGTATAATATAAAGAAAACCACTTAAAATAGCCGCTAACACTTGAGACGTAAGCTTGGGAATTTTGGAGTATAGATTCATGCGTATAAGTACCTACTTAAGAAATAAGGTTTTTATATAATATGCAAAATATTAGTCAGAATTACTGACGCCATTGTAGTGAATTTATAAACCACATAAAAAGAAATCGAAAATAGTATTTTATAAAAAACAGCACAAAAGCGCGCGTATTTTCAATATACGAACTCTTTCGTGCTGTATTTTCTAATTAGAGTCGAAGAACATTCATCCATCCGTCACTCATTAATCAAATGTCAAATGTCGAAAATATAAAAGGAACGTTCTAAAAAGATATCAATTCTAGGACCACAATATTTTACTCGTAATTTAATTTAAAAATGATCTTAAATAAATAATAAATCAGTAAACATTATTGATACATACATCTAAATACTTAATTAAATTACTTAGGTGTTGTGTCTTCACACAAATGACAAAATATGCAACATGAAAATAAGCGTAATTTTCCGAAACATTTTTTGTTTTTTTTTCTGAACGCAACCAAAAGAAAGAAACGGCTAAACGAAGTTAGCAAAGGATGTTGATATAGTGTTGTCTCTTTCCAACAGAGTGACGTCATAGTAGACGTGAGAAACTATCGTTCATTCATTCTTATTGTTAACGATCCAATAACGATTTTGTTTAGGTGTAGGTCATGGTACGAAATTATGCGGTGCAGTTTAGGAACCTAAGTTGAACTGAGCCTAAACTGAGCCGCTAACTAATAGGTGAGAGTAGGCCCCCTGGAGGCCTACCATGACGTCTTATAGCGATTCAGTTTAGGACCTAAACTGAACTGCGTCGCATAATCGTACCATGACGTCTTATTAGCGACTCAGTTTAGGTTTCCGCCATTTTGAACCTAAACTGGATCGCAAGTCATGATTTCGTTCATTCTTTTCGTACCATGAGCTACATTTACAACCTATTTGAACCTATACTGATCCCATTAGCTGTCAAAATTAGCGTCTCAATAAAAGTTAATATTTTCACAACCAAAGTTGAGCCTTTTTGGTTTTATATCTTAATAGCGGCGATCCCGCGGTTTCACCCGCGTAGTTCCTGTTCCTGTGGGAATACGGGGATAAAATATAGCCTTTGTTACTCGCTGATAATGTAGTTTTACATAAGATAAATAATTTTAAAAATCGGTACAGTGGTTTAGCCGAAACCTTATATATTTCCATACAAACTTTCTTCCCATATTGCTATTTTACCTTGTGGATAATATTTTTACAAAATTTGAATGACATTTTTATTTATATCTAATTAAAAGCACAAAAATAAGTTTCAAGCTTCTAGCTTAAAATATGATGAAACTTCCATACCAACTTTCATCCCCTATTTCAACACTTTACAACCCTTTTCTCGCATTAAAAAGTAGCTTATGTCCTTTCTCAGGCTGTAGAGTCTAGGCTGTACCAAATTTTATTTATATCAGTTCAGTAATTTAGGCATGAAAGCGTAGCAGACAGACAAAACGACAGACAGTTACTTTCGAATTTATAATATAAGTAGGGAAGTAGGGATTATTTTGATTTCAGTGTAAAAATCATAATAATTAAGTGTATGTATTTGTGTGTGCACTGTCGCCTTGGGAGTTTAAACTTAGGGCTACTGATTCCCACAGCCGGCGAGAGTATTCCCTGACTTGCGTGATTTGATTATAGCACGTTGCAATCTCGTTGTGCCTATTTATGAAATCCCAAAGGTGTTCAAGTTGGCCGTAGCTTACTCGTTGACGAGAAGTTTCACTGTATAATATAAAGAAAACCACTTAAAATAGCCGCTAACACTTGAGACGTAAGCTTGGGAATTTTGGAGTATAGATTCATGCGTATAAGTACCTACTTAAGAAATAAGGTTTTTATATAATATGCAAAATATTAGTCAGAATTACTGACGCCATTGTAGTGAATTTATAAACCACATAAAAAGAAATCGAAAATAGTATTTTATAAAAAACAGCACAAAAGCGCGCGTATTTTCAATATACGAACTCTTTCGTGCTGTATTTTCTAATTAGAGTCGAAGAACATTCATCCATCCGTCACTCATTAATCAAATGTCAAATGTCGAAAATATAAAAGGAACGTTCTAAAAAGATATCAATTCTAGGACCACAATATTTTACTCGTAATTTAATTTAAAAATGATCTTAAATAAATAATAAATCAGTAAACATTATTGATACATACATCTAAATACTTAATTAAATTACTTAGGTGTTGTGTCTTCACACAAATGACAAAATATGCAACATGAAAATAAGCGTAATTTTCCGAAACATTTTTTGTTTTTTTTTCTGAACGCAACCAAAAGAAAGAAACGGCTAAACGAAGTTAGCAAAGGATGTTGATATAGTGTTGTCTCTTTCCAACAGAGTGACGTCATAGTAGACGTGAGAAACTATCGTTCATTCATTCTTATTGTTAACGATCCAATAACGATTTTGTTTAGGTGTAGGTCATGGTACGAAATTATGCGGTGCAGTTTAGGAACCTAAGTTGAACTGAGCCTAAACTGAGCCGCTAACTAATAGGTGAGAGTAGGCCCCCTGGAGGCCTACCATGACGTCTTATAGCGATTCAGTTTAGGACCTAAACTGAACTGCGTCGCATAATCGTACCATGACGTCTTATTAGCGACTCAGTTTAGGTTTCCGCCATTTTGAACCTAAACTGGATCGCAAGTCATGATTTTGTTCATTCTTTTCGTACCATGAGCTACATTTACAACCTATTTGAACCTATACTGATCCGATTAGCTGTCAAAATTAGCGTCTCAATAAAAGTTAATATTTTCACAACCAAAGTTGAGCCTTTTTGGTTTTATCGACAGACAAAACGACAGACAGTTACTTTCGAATTTATAATATAAGTAGGGAAGTAGGGATTATTTTGATTTCAGTGTAAAAATCATAATAATTAAGTGTGTGTATTTGTGTGTGCACTGTCGCCTTGGGAGTTTAAACTTAGGCCTACTGATTCCCACAGCTGGCGAGAGTATTCCCTGACTTGCGTGATTTTATTATAGCACGTTGCAATCTCGTTGTGCCTATTTATGAAATCCCAAAGGTGTTCAAGTTGGCCGTAGCTTACTCGTTGACGAGAAGTTTCACTGTATAATATAAAGAAAACCACTTAAAATAGCCGCTAACACTTGAGACGTAAGCTTGAGAATTTTGGAGTATAGATTCATGCGTATAAGTACCTACTTAAGAAATAAGGTTTTTATATAATATGCAAAATATTAGTCAGAATTACTGACGCCATTGTAGTGAATTTATAAACCACATAAAAAGAAATCGAAAATAGTATTTATAAAAATCAGCACAAAAGCGCGCGTATTTCAATATACGAACTCTTTCGTGCTGTATTTTCTGATTAGAGTCGAAGAAAATTCATCCGTCCGTCACTCATTAATCAAATGTCAAATGTCAAAAATATAAAAGGAACGTTCTAAAAAGATATCAATTCTAGGATCACAATATTTTAGTCGAAATTTAATTTAAAAATGATCTTAAACAAATAATAAATCAATAAACATCATTGATACATACATCTAAATACTTAATTAAATTACTTAGGTGTTGTGTCTTCACACAAATGACAAAATATGCAACATGAAAATAAGCGTAATTTTCCGAAACATTTTTTGATTTATTTCTGAACGCAACCAAAAGAAAGAAACACGGCTAAACGAAGTTAGCAAAGGATGCTGATATAGTGTTGTCTCTTTCCAACAGAGTGACGTCATAGTAGACGTGAGAAACTATCGTTCAATTCGTTCATTCATTCTTATTGTTAACGATCCAATAACGATTTTGTTTAGGTGTAGGTCATGGTACGAAATTATGCGGTGCAGTTTAGGAACCTAAGTTGAACTGAGCCTAAACTGAGCCGCTAACTAATAGGTGAGAGTAGGCCCCCAGAACTGACCGTGTAGGAAACGCCTACATCGAGAAATGGTGAAGTATACCCGGCTTATATACTAAGTTGAGTACGTTGTGCAGCTAGCGGAGCGCGCGGGCGCGGCGGAGGGCGCGGCGGAGGCGGAGGCGGCGGCGGCGGCGGCGCGGCGCGAGGCGGAGGCGGCGGCGGCGGCGGCGCGGCGCGAGGCGGAGGTGGCGGCGGCGCGCGCGCACGCGCTGGCCGAGCGCCTCACGCACGCGCAGCGCCAGCTGGACCGCGCGCACTCCGACGCAAGGAAACTGCACGACGACGCGCTGGTCAGTACATTACGAAACAAAAAACACTGGCTTCTGGCTAAAGTGCTTAATTCCTCAATCTCTTGCAGAAGAAACGTCCCACCTCATGTACCTCTCGTCTTTCAGTCGTTTGCTCGCTGCTGAGAATTGCGGCGATCCCGACTAAGCGTTCCTCTATTGATGTGCTATCTTCTATGCTCCGGGTCTTCGACTTAAATTTCTTACCATCCCTTCTAATTCAGTCATTAGCTCTCCCTGCTGAATATCGTGATGATCAAACCAAGCTTTCCTCTTTTGATATCCTGTCTTCTATTCCCCAGGTGTCCCGGAACAACGCCAAGTCTACCATCTCCGAGCTGGAGTTCCAGATGGAACAGTTGCGCCAGGAGAAGACGGCCGCGCAGGGGGAGGTGAAGACCATGCAAGACAATATCTCGGAACTGCAGATACAGGTAAATACTTCCACTGTGGCGTTGTAGGTGAAAGGCAGACACTGATAAGCGTGAAATTCTAGGTAAGATAAGCGGTGGTAGCCTAGTGGGAGAACGTCCGCCTTCCAAGCAGAAGGTCGTGAGTTCAAATCCCAGTGCAAACACGTACCAATGTGTTTCTTGTAAAACATATGTACGTAATTATCACTTGCTTTTCGGTGAAGGAAAACATCGTGAGGAAACCCACATACCTACCCGAGAATTATTTCGGAGGTAGGTATGAGATCCACCAATCCGAATCTGGCCCCCGTGGTGGATAATGACCTAATCCTCCTTACGAAAGTGAGGGGTGACCCGTGCCCAGCAGTGGGACGTTATGGGTTGTTGATGAATGAAGTCTGAGTGTTTGTGGGATCTATAATACTTATGAATAATAATAGTTCTTCCATTTAATTGCTAGTTCCATCAAAATTATCTAACTCGCTCATTATTAATTCCAGGTGCAAGTAGCAACTGATGAAAAACTAGCACTGATGAGTCGAGCCGGCGAGGCGCTCGCCCGCGCCGCCGACCTGGAGCGGCAGCTGCAAGACGCAAGGGCGAGGAACGCGCAGCTCACCCGCGATAGGGAGAGAGACGTAAGCGTTTGAAGGAAATTACTCTTTGTCAAAAAATCGGCTGTTCTTTTCTCCATTCTTTTGAAGAATCCGTTAACTTTTATAAACTCTTTTGAGGGCCGTTTTTGTCTAAATTCATTAATTATGTTGACCCTTACTTAAAGTATTATACAAGCAGTCTACTTGGTAAATTCCGCCATAACGATGCTTTCACCAAAACAGACGTAAACAATAGAAGAAATATCGAGTAGATCTAAAACAACGTTACCTTCATCGTCCTGTTTCTTCATTTATCTTCAAGTAGATGTTCAGAAAATAGTATCATCTATCCTCAAATCTATCTCTAGTTCTTTCAATGCTCGTTCTAGGAGACAGAATGGAAGCAGTTCCAAAGCGACCTACTGATGACCGTTCGCGTCGCCAACGACTTCAAGACTGAGGCCCAACGCGAGCTGGAACGCCTCGTCTCAGAGAACAAGGTCGCGAGAGACCGGATACGCTTGCTGGAAGACCAAATGCATTCGCTCAAAGGTGAGACGGAGATAGGTGTGGGGATGCGATAGAGAGGGATAGCTATAGATTTTATATTGCGCTTTAGTTTTATATTTGCATGTTGGAAAAGTAGTTGATTGTGTAATTTGAGTTTAAATTGTGCTGCACGAGTTGACTGTTTAGAAAATCAGAGAATTATGTTGGTTACAATTCTTCTTCTTTCTTCTTTTTATCATGTCCTAGAAGATTTATAAGCTCTTCGTGTACCTACATCTTGTCTTCTCTGTAAAAATTTTCAAGTTTCTTGTAATGATCGTCTAATTTTTCTTGAAGAGTAAACATTTGAAATGTTTGACTCTCAAAAACAAGCGATATAACCTATTTTCAGAATATTCAGAACATAGATCATTTAAAATCGTGCATGTATTTAAAAACATTTGTTTTTCAATTGACGTAGACCATTCCATGAGTAGCAGAGTTAACATGCAGTCATTTTGCACTAATTCTGTGTAAACGCTTTCAGCAACGTAGAAACATCACAACTAACAGTAGAAAAATGTTAAACTACCTTCATTTTGTAAATTGTTAATATTTTCTAATCAAGCGTTTAATGTATCGAAACAGGTATTGACAGATCCGACTCTATGGATAGCGTACTAGATTATTCCGATGATGAAATCAGGCGTTCGAAAGAATCCGTAATTGAAAGCGACAGCTCTTCCAAAGAAGTATTCAAAAATATCAGGACTAGATATCTATCTAGAGTACACAGCGTTACAGATCCACCTCTAAACAATAGCATCGTTGATCAAGCATTCTTTAAACTCAATAGCCCTATCAGAGACGGTGAAACAGAAGAATTTAAATTTGACCTTCAAAACGTGTCTACAGATGATACTAATGACGATGCTAGCCAAAAAACTCTATCACCGGATTGTGATGGTAAAATTGTAGCTGAGGCTGTCCTACCTCCCTTTGATAACAAAGTGCTTACGAGGCAAGATGCTATCGATCTTGCGCACGATAAGATAAATAGACAGGACGCTTTAGATAATGAAAGACATGACTCGCCAGAATTAACTGACGATCTGATCGATCTGGGCCCCAAAACGGTAACGCAATCAGAACCTACTTACACAGGTCATCCTAGAGATAAAACAATATTTAGCAGAGACTTTTCTGGTATATATAAAGGTAAACCAAAGGCTTTTAGTATGGAAAATCTAAATTCCAATAATGAATTCAAACAAGCATTGAAAGAGGCTACTAGTATAGATTTTTTCAATAATGCCAATAACGACAGTGAAATGTCATTATTTACTGAAGGCTCTGACAGTGTTTTCTTATCTCCTGTGGAAAGAAATAATAATGATATTAATGCCATATCCAAAAATGATTCAATAGATTCCTTAATAAATGAAGACAACACTAAAATTCCTAATGATATGGTAACAAAGAAAGATGATGAAATCATACCAAACAATAATAAACAATCAGGTGAATTACCAATCGTCAAAGCTGAATCGTTACTTCCAGTTCCATATCCAGAAGATATAAAAACTACAGCTAATGTAGATTTTATTCCGCTATCGCACAAAGATAGTCAACTAGACGATGAAGTTGAACAAAAATTAAAGGAAGTTAACGAAGAATTGAAATTGACATTCCAAGCAGCGATTGATAGAATAATGGGTAGTAGTAATCAACTAAACAGAATGGATTCCGTCCCCAAAGCTGAACCGGAACAACCTGCAGTAAGCAGTAATATTGATAGTTTTTCCAATATTGTTGATATCAGTGATGAGCAAACAGGTAACGACCTTGAAAATATAGACTTACCCATTCCTCTAACAGCAGAAATGAATAACACTAGTCAAAATATAAAACTAAATATAGAAAATAACCAACAATTAGAAACAGATGCAAACATTCAAATCAATATCGATCCACCTACACCTCAAACAGAAACATGCGCAGATACTAGTCAAGTTAAAAGTCCGTTTATTGAACCGGTGACTACTAATGAAAGCATTGATGTAAAATCTGAAACAGTCAGTGATGATGTGAGCTATCATCTGAAAATAAACAGCAGAGATTTATATGATAGTTCCACGGAGGTTGTTGCAGTACAGAACAATAGCGCAGATGTCGTAATTCCAAAGCCTAAAAAGAGGCTAAAAACATTTCTGGCTCCTGTGAAGATAGTTGGTGCTACTAATATAGATCTATCATCACCCATCATAATCAGCCCAGTTTTAATTCATCCAGGTCTTATTAAACATGCTATGACGTCAACAAATTCACAAGGACCAATATTCGAAATCAAACCTTATGAGCCACCATTTATAGAGTCCATAGAGCCATCAGAAATAGTTGAAATTAAAAAGTCAACCGTTTACTACGATGACACCGATCAGGTGGCTGCAAATAAAGATAGCAAACCTGAAGAAAATAACTCTGATGATGGCAGTAAAAGAAAAAGTATCTACCAAAAGAATTTCAAAGCAAAACCACTACCGCTCCTACCACGCAAAAGTGGTTCTAATGAATCCATTTCAGAACCGAAGCCTTCGTCTGCAGTAAATAACAAAAGTCCACAACCATCAAATGCAGCTAAACCAGCCGTAGGAAAGTTATCTAAAACACCGGAATGGTTGGTAGACAATCAGTACTACCAGCCAATGGAAAATATTCCTTTCGTTATTAACACTGCCCAAACATTTACTAAACCAACCATCGTTGACAATAAAATTAAAGAAGATATTCGATTCGCCAACAATAATCCTTTTCTGCCTCCAATCCCAATGAGAAGACGACAATCGGAACAGGAAAATGTATATGAAGAAATTGGAGAACCAATTTTGCCTCTTATCGGCAAAAACATAGCTGACGACGAAAAGATTTCAAACATTCAAAATAATAAACATTCAGTCACCGATGAATTTTCGGCAGTGACTAGAGAAGAACTCCTCAAAGTTCCGCGCAAACCAAAAAAGCCCAAAAAGGAATCTGACAAACCAAAATTAGATGAAGAAGAAATTGCAAAAGAAACTGCCAAAATCACCAGATCAATTATATCGCTATCACGAACACCTAGTGGGAATGAGACTCCCAATAAGACAGGAAATATTGGAGCAATTGTGCAGAACTTGGAAAAGACAGATTTTCTGGTGCCAACGAGAAAACTTTCATTGCAAACTCCAAAACCTCCGACAGTGGGTCTCAACACCAGTTCTTTGCCTCGAGAGAAGCCTTACTGGAAGACATTGGAGCACAAAAGACTCTCGCACCCCTTAAGGTCCTTGAACACGCCGTCGCGTCCCCTACGTAAGTGGATGGCTTTTGTGGTCCGGAAGCTAAACGTCCAGTGTGAAAATGTAAATAACTTGTATCAATGTATGGAACATAATGTGTGTCGTGTGTTTTGGTACTCATTTGGTGGCGGTTGCTGGTGGCGGTTAGTGTATTTGTGTTCATCTCAGAAGTTTGACCTTAATTTCCATTTGAACACCATCATCATTATTGATCATGTTTTAAAAATATGATCACATATTTCGTTTTGAAGCATAAGATGGCATAAGCTAAACAATGGGTCACACCATAGCTTTCGCTATATGTTTTTGGTAACTATCCTCATACTAAAAAATACATAAGGAATATGTACAAACACAATAAACCTTGAATTGATGCGTAAAGTTTTTTGAGAGTTCCTTAAAAACGGCACATATCAACTGCAGGAACTTTTTACATTGTTGGATTTTTGGTTAATGGGTGGGTGATTTTTTGTATTACAGGGTGTAAGGGAAATTGGCTTATCATGTTTTTATTGATACCACGGTTAACAAAGTTACACCATCTGTCAAATTTCAACCATGAAACACTTGTTCAGCATATTGTTCTCTGTGTCGATGTTTCAACCATTTTGCTCTCATCAGGTTGAAACATGGCGATAATAGGAATAGTCAGTAAGCCTGCGATGTCGCATAATGAGGTTAGCTGTTCATTAGCCGGTTTTTTTTCAGCACTTTGATTAGGTGCCCATTCTGTCGTTGTTGAAATTTGACATCTGTTAAACTTTGAGCTGTGGTTCCAACACAAAAGCTGTCATTAAATGACGGACAGCTGTTTTTACCGCCTTCAATAATGGAGGGATGTTCACACTAGCATTGAAAAGCAGGGATACGTTTTCTTAATTATCTGGAGCACTATGTCACACCTACATCAGATTTATTTAATAGCGAAGCTGTTGAACCTCAAAAATATAAAGAACTTCTGAAGACTGACCGAGACATCTTCCATAACTCAGGTTTATAAAATAAAAACCGTATTTTTTATATGATTAAGATAAAACTAGTTATATAAAGTGATCTTTATGAGATAGCAAACGTCGAGAGCTAGATACTTTTGAGAGGGATATTATAAAAACAATGCAGCTCATTAAGTAAACATTGGGTCAAGCGTAAAATGACTAATGAAACTAAAATGTTTGTCTATCCCACTTCTGATAAACAGTAGTCTAGCCAAACTCTTCACTTAGCATCTGAAGAAAGCAAAGGGTAATTGGTTTTCAAAGTCGGGGCAATGGTTTCAGCAATGCCACCACGCTCGGAGGAAACTCCACCACCGCCTCCGCTGCTGACCAGCGCCTCGTTACAGGACATCATGGCGACTGCGGCTTCGCATAGAAGGACCAAAGGTTTGGAGCGTTTCTCTCGTTTTCCATAAACTTGTTTTACTTTTATAGTTTTGTAATTTTTTGTTGTTTACATACATTATTATCCATTTAGTCCCACTCACAGGATAAAGGATCTAAATTGAACCTTATTGCTAAGACAATATTGTCTGTATTTCACAACTCACAAGCGAGCTTTGGTTTTCTTACTAACATTTAACGTTTTTTTTATAATTTTTTTAATGTTAGTTTTGTAGAAATATTGTAAAAAAAACTAAATAATTATAATGAAAATTTAAAACTAAAACCTTTTTATTAGATTAGTTTAGTAGTATCTTAAGTATCGTACTAATTATATTTATTAAAAGTACTAATATCAAATGGCTCAGGTATGATACTACCCTGATCAGATAAGTACTACCCTGATCAGATAGGTACTACCCTGATCAGATGGAGTACTGCCCTGATCAGATGAGGTACTACCCTGATCCGATAAGTACTGTCCTGATCAGATGAGGTACTACCCTGATCCAATAAGTACTGCCCTGATCAGATGAGTTACTACCCTGATCAGATGAGGTACTTCCCTGATCAGATGAGATACTACCTTGATCAGATAAAATACTACCCTGATCAGGTAATTAATTATAATTAGTACATTTGGGGTTTCGTTACATCCTCCGGCTGCAGCCTCCGTAACTGACTTTTGTCTGAAGAGGTGTGGTTTTAAGTAGTCATATAAAGATAAAAACATTGTTTTGTCCTCGTAAATAAGTGGCATTATTACTGAAACTTGAATCTACAATGCAGAAGTTAAGGGTGTGAATTTGCGTTTTACCAAGTCTTCCCGCAATATAGCGCACAAGATATAATACCATTGCAGTGTATGTAATGTACTCGTGTGTTCTGTCAAATCGTCATAGGTTTGGTCTTCTGCAGGTGTGAGCCGACAAGACTCCCGTCTGTCAGTGAAGTCGCTGATCGAGAGCATCGAGAACGCTGCCAAGGCGGCCAAGCAGTCTCCGGCCACCACGCCTGTCACAGAGTGGCCCCAGGTAAGACGTGTGCAAGGGGGATGGAAGCAGATATTGGAAACGAATCGAGTATGTTGTCCTTTTCTTGCGAACTTAGCTGATGCACCGCGTGTGTGCCGTGATATTCGATCGCACCATATGTTTATTCTAAAACTAGCAGCGCCCCGCGGTTTCACCCGCGTTAAATGTTATGCAACAGGGACCGTTAATTTTTATGGGATAAAAGTTATTCTATGTTCTATTTGAAGACCAAAAGTATCTGTATTACTAAATTTAATCAAAACCCGTTCAGCCGTTTTGGTGTGAAGAGAAGACAAACAAACTTTCACATTTATAATATTAGTGGAAGTAAATGGCTTTGAGCGAGCAAAGCGAAACCTAGACGGCTACAAAATGTTTTCTCTCCATAAAAATCTCAGAATGAGCTATTGTATATAACCCTTACTACATTTGTTCGGTTTTGCTCAAAACGAGGCAATAAAGAAACCGATGACAGCGAAATTTTACGAAACTTGTATTTTTTTTTGCATTTTGTATAGGTTTGCCATTAAAATATTTGTTTCGAATATTTTCGCTCGGTTCGCTTCCACCAATATTCGTGTCGAATATTTTCGCTCGCTTCGCTTCTACCAATATTTTCCGCTTGTTATATTCAGGTGCAAACCACGGTGTGCTCAACGCAGACGAGCACGAGCATCAAGAATGGCATCTCTGAATCTTCGCCACCGCCCTCGAACGGGATCACCACCACTACGTTCTCTTCCAAGCCGCCTGCCGCCAGGGTGGCGCGCCCTTCACCTATACAAGCTGGTAAGGTTCTTGCACTCTATATTAATTTATGACTGTAAATTAAAAAAAAAATTTTTTTTTTTAATATTTAATATTTTAAAAAAAAAATTTAACTGTCCATTTTTTTTTTGTTCGTACCTTGAACAAATAAATATTTTTATTTTTACATGCTTATTTTACGAAATGCAAACCTGCAAGTTGTGACCGTGGGAATACTGTTCCACCAAGCCGCGTTTATGAAAGAGAAAAATATCATAAAACCATATGTATGCAATTCGACCGTAGATAGCTCAGTTGACAGCATTAGGGTGCGGTATTTCCACGGCCGCTGGGTTCGATTATTCATATCCAAAATATATCTTAGCTTGTTTTTTTTTTTTATAAAATAATAATTCAGCTTAAATTGTAAACTACCCTCAAGTTGCATGTACCTACGTTGCTTATTTTACAGCATGGCGGCATGAGAGAGGCGCTTAGCCGACTTGCCTTACTATATCTAACTCAATGTTGTGTGTCCACTAACTTATTTAACACTAGCTGTGCCCCGCCTCGCTTCGCTGTGGCACATTCGCACATTCGCTGATATGTCACTGATGAAAAAAATAGATAAAAACAATCCTTGATGCGGATTATATATCATGCTAAAATTTCAGCTCGATCGGTGCAGAACTTTTTGAGTTTTTGAAGCGTACACAAACCAAAATAACATTTTTATATATATAGATTACTTGTACATTGTACTTAGACGCATGTTTATTTTAGTTCGGTATTTATTTGCGTAATTTTATCTCTAGTTTGGTTGAGTTTGGTTGACTCGCATGCTTAGTGTTTGGCTGTGAAAACCAATATTATCTAAGTAGCTATAATATGTTCCAAATACGTAGTTATCTATTTCTAAGAATATTTTAACAATAAAGTTATTTTCATGCAATTGGGTCTTGATATTTAAATTGTTTACTTTATGGGTATAAGTGGCCGATTTTTTATTCTCATCGAATGTGATATATATCCATCCAAAGGTTGACAGGAAGAGATTGCTTTTAGCGATAAGTCCGCCCATTGTACTACTATATTTATTTCAATAAGTTCTATTCCTTATGTACCGTGTGTATTTCTGAACTGGTGTACAATAAAGTAATTTCTATTCTATTCTATTCTATATTTTTTCTAAAAATGGTCGATTTTCTATAAGAAATCTGTCAGAATTGTATAATTTGTCATCGAATGAGATTAAAAGATTGGCCAACCATCGTCCTTTGCACTTTCAGATAAAGTTCAAATAAAATTTCAAATTTCAATACATCATATTATTATAATGTGTATTTACATAAACCAATAACACACTTATTTTTTTTAAGATGTAATTTCGTTTGTCCTGCACGGGACTCGTCATTTCAATACGAATGACGAGTCCCGTGGCAATCAAACGTCAAAATGAAACGAACTCGTGCTGATCCGCACCGTGCTGCATAGTCCCGCTGGTTTAGTAGACATTCTAGTTGTTAAATAGGCTTAGAATATTGCATTCAACAGTGCCAAAAAAGTGTTCAACAGAAATTGTAATGCTCGCATCTGTTTGTTTGAACGTGTAACGCTAGTGCACCAGGTTTCTTCCATAAGTGTCTTAGAATATTGCATGTATGTACCTTGCCTATTTTAACACGTTCGCTGCTGAACCGTTTCACTATTTTTGGCTCTTTGTGTAATAAAATTTACAATACAGCAGTGCGGGTTTCGCACGCCAGGCGTGTATTCGCTTGGCGTAAAATTATAAAAACAAACGTGTTTTTTCAGCAGTGAACGTGTTAACTATTTCGCTATCGGTAGAGGTTCACAAGCTCTTGAAACATTCTCGCTTTAACTGGGAATGGTCATCGCCCGACAGGGTGGTTACTCTTAGTTAATCATGTCTGTTGGCAATACACCTTAGATAAGTAACGCAGGAGAGAGGTGGGTGAGCTGGCGCGGACGGACAGATTCGTTTTTACGCAGTGGTTGTCTCTGTTACACTCGTAAGAGAGCCCCAGCGCGAGTGAAACGGATATAGTTACATACATACAAACAGTCACGCCTTTCTCCCGTTGGGATAGGCAGAGACTACATGTTTCCACATGCTACGATCCCAGCGGAAAGCAGTACACCAACTCCCTGACACCTGGTTTCTGGAACTCCAGTCCAATAGGTTGAAGATACTTTCCAAACTGAAATCATGGCGATTGGCGTTGTGCACTCTTTTATTGGCACTACGCACATTATGTATTTGTGCTGTACAAAATAGCTTCAGATAGGTAATCGTTCGTAGTTAGCAATATCTGTCGTCAAACTTCGCAGGTGTATTGCCATCGCAATTGATTGACTATGGTATCGTATATTTTCATTCACTCTTTGGGAATGAAGGCATTTCCTCATTTCTCCTTTTGATTGGTGGTTTTGTGTCTGGATTATAATATTTAAAAGATTTTTTAGTAGTTCTAAACTGCTATGTAGAAAGAAATGCTGATACTCTACAAAATCAAAATATCGTCACCAAATTATCTTAGGAGCAGTCCTTGAGCCTCCGTCCGTCTCGTGGGGTCTTTGAATGTCCAGGTGCTACAAATATGTATGTCAAATTCAAACATACGCCTTTACTTCTAAAGTTTAGTATGTATGCGGTGATTAAATTAATTCATTTTTGATACTCTTAATAGTTATATTGCTCTTGAATAAATAAATGATAAACTGCTGGCACAATAAGAAAAAAATCACATTTTATTGTGTTTTATAAGCTGTTGGTTCTTGGGGTCTTCAGGGATCCCACGCGACGATCTGCGTTAGCAACTCATGCGCGATGGAACGTGGGTTAAGAATCCAGGCTATCTGATAAGATTGTGGTCGAACGCTATAGGGCTTGCGTATAGTGTACCTACATCCAAAAAAAGTACAATGCCATCTGCTATCGTAAAGTTTGCAATAAAATCAATGAAATCATTATCTGGCACAAAACCACCTGTCACCACCCACCGCCTACCGTCGCTTGCTACAATGTGTCTAACGTGCGCGGGCAGAGCCGGCGGCGAGCGGAGCGAACATACCCGATGAGCGGCGCGCGCTCGCTTCTCTCCAGCAGAAGGCAATGGAGTCGTTCGTCAGGCGGAACAGCTATGGGGATATATGTGAGTATACACCAATGAGCAAGAAAGGACACCGGGGAGGTGAACTAGCGACCGTCACTCATCCAATTTCCGTCGAAGTTACGGAAAAGGCACACCAAGTGCCATAAGTACAAGTGTCGATTTATCTAGGAAATCGTGAAGTTAGCCGCAGAAAGCGTCAAAGTACCTATTCGTTTGGAAGCGAGTTAGGATTTGGACAGTTAGGGTTGGTCGCCTGGCATTTCCCACCCACTGAGAAAAAGGAAAGGCACACTAAAACATTTCTTCGTGACTGTGCATGCGCAAACTTTCCGAGGGCCTGTGTTCACTTGGGCCTAGATCCGTCGACACTACTGTATCTATAGGTGAGCGACAAACGCGACACGATGCGACATGACGCGCCATAGTTCAAGTTGCCAACGTGGCGGACGTGTACATCAGCTGCAATAGACACGTGCCCGTATAACTTTTCTATGTTCTCGAAAAGTTCAAAGCCGATGTTCAAAGCGGTGTTAGACTGATGTGTTCAAAGTGGAATAAGACGCCGCATCACTGAGGAAAAAGTTCACTTGGGTGAAGGTTCCGAGTTCACACGACACATAAATAATTACATTAATAAACGTTCACTCGTTGTAATCCACGCTACTGAATCAGAGTGAAAGATGTCGAATGCTAAAATCCAATATTGGGTCGGTTGAATCGGTTCACTAAAGTGAATCATTCGGCACTTTAACTGTTGTTTGTTTTTTACGTTTCACTTCAATTGAAACATAATTGAAAGAAAAATGATCCGTTTGATTCCGCCTTTAGGATCGTTGATAGAGCATCGCGTTAACCGCACATTACGAGGCGACCGTGTCCAGTTTGTTTTTCCCTCCGATTTTTCACAATTAACCGAGGTAGGCTAAAATAAGTCCATAAAGTAATTGTGTTAGTCCGTTATTTTAGTATTTGACACTCATGCAGGTAACTGAGGTAACTATACTTAATTCTATAGCTTTAAGTGTTTGCATGTGTACACGACGTAACTAAAATAAATGTCTTAAGTAACCAAACTCCTAATTTAAAAAAAAAATAAAAGTAAATGTTTTATTATAAAGTTGTGTGTGGTTCAGGTGAAAGAAAGGATCCGCTGAACGCGTTGCAAGTGAAGAACGGCGGCTCCAAGCGCAACGCCCTGCTCAAGTGGTGTCAGCAGAAGACTATAGGCTACAACAACATTGACATCACGAATTTCAGGTACGAATACTCAACAGGTTGACTGCTGAATCGGTTTTTACATTTGGGCACCGTTACGGATCGTGTGTTTTCCAGCAATGGCGTGCCGTCTGTGTGATCCGCACTGTAGTAGCGCCGCGTTACACACACACGTCCGTGTTTCGCCGCACAGCCGGCACGTAAGCTGCGCTCACACAACAGGTGTGTTTTCAGCAGTCAATGTGTTAACTAAATTATATGGTAGATAGTTATTTTTGACTAATTCAAGCGAGGTTTCGGTCTATTACTGGGACAAATTGGCGTTTGTATGTTTATTCGACTACCGTTCATATCAGCCATACCCGCCCATTGCTGAGCACGGATCTCCCCTCACTTTCGTAAAGAGGATTAGGCTATAAATCCACCACGTGGGCTCGGTCCGGATTGGTGGATAACATACCTATACCTCTGAAATAATTTTGGGGTAGGTATGTGGGTTTCTTCACGATGTTTTCCTTCGCCGAAAAGCGACTGATAATTACGTACATAATTCTTTTTTTATATAGGCTATAGTAGTTCTTGTAAATACAATTTATGAGTTCAGTCCAGGGGTTGTTGAGATACAGGGTTTGCGAGGTCTCAGTGCGGAGCACACTAAGTACAAATTTACTTAAGTACTTGTTTAAAATTCAACGAACAGCATTTCCTTATGTAAATAAATAAATTTAAAATCTTTATTGGCCAATTACAGCTCCTCGTGGAACGACGGCATGGCTCTATGCGCCCTGCTCCACTCGTATCTAGGCGAAGGTCGGATTCCGTACGGGACGCTTTCTCCACACGACAAGCGCACCAACTTCTCGGTCGCATTCGCAGCTGCCGAGTCCGTCGGTATCCCCACTACCCTGGTAAGTATCTACTACCTACTACCCTGCCGAGAATTCACCTCATGTCTGACTACTACCCTGTTGAGAATCTTACCTTATAACTGACTACTACTACCCTGGCGAGAACACACCTTGTTACTGACTACCTGCCCTAACGAGAATCTACCTAAACAGTGACTTATGTGTGACTACTTCCCTAATGAGAACCTACCTGACAACTACTTATACCCTGACGATAATCTACGTCATAACTGTTGAGTTTTCTAATTGCACATTTGACCACCCGCAGAACATTCAAGACATGATCCAGCAAGAGCGTCCTGACTGGCAGCAAGTCATGGCATATGTCACCAGCGTCTACAAACACTTTGAGACATAAGCAGCCGACGGCTGCAGCTATGTACATCATTACGATTACGATTAAAATGGGCATGTTTTGTCTCATTGTTTCGAAAAAGCTTCCCTACATGATTTACGGTCTATTATTTTTCCGATACAACACGCGCTAAAGTTATGGAAGCCTGTCTTCGGAGAAGCAAATATGTGCTATAGAGATTCTATTTCAGGAAGTCTACTACTTTTAACGCGTTGAGACATTGAATTTGATTTCTAAGTTTGGTCCCTAAAGAAAATGCGTTTTTTTAAAAGAGGATGGTCGTTAAAAATATCGTGTTTTGTAATTTATTTTTTCTTTTTGTCAATATCTGCAAGTTTGGTGTATAATTTAATCATTTTGAGAATTGGTCCTTTTAAGACTCGTATGTCAATTTGAGAATTGGAAAAAACTGTGTCTAAATCACGTTACATGGCTGTAGCAATAGGTAGGTACTTATCACTGAACTGTGATGCAAGATCTATACTTATATAGTTATACTTTGTCTAGATTTAGCTTCTCTATCCACATAGCTAAGCAAAAGTTTAGTCTAGTGTTTATATTATAAGACCAGCAAGATTTTCATGTCAATATTTTAACTTAAAAATGATAGTAAAATGTTGTATATTATTGAATAATAAATGCAAAATTGTAATGCAGTTAGGTATTGCCATTGAGAAACAAAATTTTGAAATTATTGCTGAAGGGATCGCAAGGGCGTTGTGGTGGGACGCGGCGTGGCGTGCCATGGCATGGCATGGCGTGGCGTGGCGTATTGAAATATGACTATAAATGGCATTTACTAGTATGTGTGGTAAGTCTCATTATTAGCTAACACAGAGAAAAAAACAAAAACTTTTTTTTTTTAAATAACACATTTTATTTGGCATAAAGATATCCCCCAAATTCTATTGCTAGTTGGGAACTTACCCAATATGCTGGTGGCATTGCGCCGTAGAATGGCATTACTTATGAATTAGTTGATGCCACAGACAGTTCATGCCACGCCACACGTGCCGGTATCGCTGGCCATGTGTCAGTCTAAATTATAAAAAATAAAAGAAAGGTTGTATAAAACATTCCTACGAAAATGGTAGCTTTTGGACGCGCTAGCCTAGTGTGATATTTTTGGATTTTTATGTAAAAATGAAGCCTGGTAGTAAACGTTATACGTATTTAAACGTTGGTAGTAGAATATATTGCCTGATATTGTATGGGAATTGAATTAAATAACAGGATAAGAGCGTGGGGATATCGGCTTCCACTGGCTTTTAGAAATACATCTAAGCAATGTTTTGATAGTATTCAGAGATCCATTACAAGCATAAATATATATTTTTAAATACTTGAACATTTTGACTGTGGAGGTGGCAATTAAGAGATTGAAAGGCCAGTGGACGCGGAATTCCTTAGATGTTTAAATATAAGATCTGCCTTAGTTCGGCCTTAGATACGTCAAGAGTGATTGTGAAAACCGTCTTAACCATGTTAAAGACTGATACTGTAGGTTTTTAAGGGGTTGCAACATCTTAGAATTGTACTAACGAGGGTAGTTTATATCTATATGTATTTGGCCAGAATTAGTTTTATTTTATCTAAAAATGTACCTAAGAATAATCTATGTTGTAATATCTTAGTCACTTTTGCGGTTTAAAATATAAACTAGGTTTGTAAGGAATGCCTTATTAAATTACGTTGGCATTTGCTTGCGTAGAAGTTTAGTAACCTTATAGTAATGTAAACTGCGGCAATTTAGAACGGATGACTTAATTTGAAAAGTCGTGTTGTGTTGTGTTGTGTCATGGCGCCAATATGCCATGCCATGCCACAACACGATATAATATGTAGATCGACTAACTCCCTGCAGAATGGATACAAATATAATTAATAAGATCTCAACGGTACATTACTGTTAGCGTGTTAGAAAGTGGAGCCTCGCTAATATCAAAGAGGATATATGGAAAAGATGGTCGATCTGTAAAGCAACATTGAGCCTTTAAAAGCTATTTTGCAAATCTTACTATTCGACGCTACTATTGCTTGCTAAGCTTATTGGAACTACATACCAAGTATTTATAAATGTAATGCCTTCTGAAAGAATTGTATTATCCTTACATTTACAGTGGACTTCATAATCAAGAGGCTAATTATAGTTTCCAAAGTAGAATTGGATCGCTGTTATCGCAACCTACTATGTAAATATATCATAACATTTTTTTTTAATTTGGCAATGGCTATATTTTAATAATACAAAGCCAACATTAAAATAAAAATGCAGTTATTTTGATAAAACAGTTTATAGTTATGTAATATGAACATAATATTATACGCCTTTAGATTATGAATTCCATTTCAATGACACGTTTGGAATTGAATATATTATATACCTAGGTAGGTAGGTGATCCACCAATCCGGATCTGGCCCCCGTGGTGGATTATGGCCTGACCCTCCTCACGAAATTGAGGTGAGACCCGTGCTCAGCAGTGGGGCGTTATGGGTTGATGATGATGGTCATTTATGTTGTGTATATCAATGTATTTATTGCTATGTTTTTTTTTATATGTACTTGAATATGTCGTATTGCAAATTATTTGTCAGTTGTAACATAAAACTGACAACTAAATATGTAAAAACACGTGTTCAGTCGTTGAACACGTACCTACCTGTCTACTTTAGAGGTGGCTTTACATCGGTACACCATTACATTTCAGTTTATTTGGTACATCTAGTCCGTATCTATGCATCTATAATTTATATAAATTTACTTTACTGAAACGCTTTCAATGAATTGAAAACCAAATACATATCTGTATTTATAATAAAACAAACGTTTGAAAATATTACTTACTTACTATCATGTTTCGGTTAATACGTTCATTGGTTAAAAATATTAAAGTAAAGGGAAATAAAGTCGTAAAGCAGTCTTCAAATAGACTGAATACGTACATTGTTCAGAGTACACCAATAAGTATAAACCAAAATGAAATTAGACAGCTTTAAAATTATTGTTGTCCTTTTCATTTTCATAAAGTTTGAAGGGGACACCAATATTTTTTTTAATTCAGTTTTTTTTTTGGATATTGACACTTCTTATGTCTTGACTAGTTTTGGCCTAGCTTCGCATTAATGTAATGTTACTTATCAGTATGAAAAACGAGATTTTAATGTTGGCACCGCAGAAATTGAAATTCTAGCTGTATCAAAACATATACACCATACAGATTTATGGACGTGACCACATACGGATGTTTATGAACGTGGCCGTCCGGATATGAACTTGTCCCGTACGGATATGAACATGTCTCGTACGGATATTTATGAACGTGGCATGTACACGAACATGAGTTGAACGTGGGCAAAAATGAATTAGCCAATACATTGAAGGTTTGTTTAGTTCGGTATTATTAGTCATCCGCCACGTTCCTAAATATCAGTGTCGAGATGTAGCATCATTTTATGTTAGCTCACGTTTTGTGTAAAACTAACTAAAATATAACTTGCGATAAAGGGTGTTACCTACCATTTGTATTGCGTCTATATTTTTGTCGGTTTTTGTTTAAATAGGGGCCAGTATTCAGAAGTGTGTTTAGTTGTAATAATTTTATTTCAGAGGTATGTGTGAATATTAATATTTTGGACGATACGAACGCTGTTTTCTAACTTTGGTTGTTGACGCTACGTATTTTAATTATTGTATTATGTATAATTAATTATATATTTTGAGATGTTTGTATTTTTGTAAATATAGGTTAAATAAAGTTCCTGATTTTATTAATATTAGTTGTGGTTTTATTGGTTTTTCTTTTGTAAGTAAGCACTTTTTTGCACAGTTTTCATTGATTACCTGGGACTTGCATTTGGGCTACGGTGGGATTTATCGTCTAACGTCCCTAAAACGTCCCTACGAATGCCTTGGCGTCATTGATTCCTTAGTTTGAAAGAACTCTGACCATTGATAAGATAAATAAACATGGAAGTTTTTTTTATTTGACTTAATGACGAGACGAGCAAGTCGTGCACCTGGTGATAAGCGGTACGCCTGCGCATAACAATTAGAATGCCACCCGGAACTTTGCATTGCATTATCTTGCGCGGCACTGCACTGCGCTCGTTGCCTGAGACATCGGTTCTAAAGTCTCACACGCCCAGTAATTTAGCTCGAAACAGAGCTCTTCAAATCGGAACACAGTATTGTTTTCACACTACTGCTTGGCGCATGAATAGATACACGTAACTAGTACATGATTAGTTTACAGCTGATGTTTTCTTGGTGTTGATTCAAGTACCTGAATATTTGAGTCGGAGAAGTCACCCGTCAGCAAAGAGAGAGTGAGTGGTCTGGGACTGGCAGTTTTAGTACCTTCCGAGGTTTTGGTTGAAGTATCGCTTGCCGTTTTAAAACTTCTGAAGCTTTTATATTGATTCTGTGTGTTTTTCCATTCATTTGTTAAAAAATAAATAATAATTTACGATAGTAAGCAATAAAACAAATAACAAATGTGAAAAAATTGATATATAACTGATCGATATAATTACCAAAATTATTTACAAAATAGATTATACAGCCCTTATCTATAACATACATAACAACTAATTAAACAATTAATAATTATAGATAACATAATATTATAATATAAATAAAATTAATCTACTATTGACGTTAAATTCGATCGATAACCTTACAACAAAAACAGCTATTTTATCTATGTTTCTTTGAATATGTAATTAAGTAAATCAGTAAATATTTAATCCTAATGACTTTCCCATGTGCAGTGGAAGCGTGCCGGGCCCATAACCTGATGAAACACGCAATGGCTGTATATAGACTATCTTTTATTTCATAGATAATATTCTAGTATGAAGGTGGAACCATAACTCTAGACTCACGTACTAGGATACAGGTAACCAATCTATCTTCTATCTATTTATATAAAAATGTTATGTTGGTGTGTGTACGCTTCAAAAACTCAAAAAGTTCTGCACCGATCGAGCTGAAATTTTAGCATGATGTATAATCCGCATCAAGGATTGTTTTTATCTATTTTTTTCATCAGTATCAGACATATCAGCGAATGTGAATGTGAAATGCGAATGTGCGAATGCGCCACAGCGAAGCGTGGCAGGGCACAGCTAGTATAATATATTTTGATATTAATTCTAACAGTTTCATTATGCTTATTTCATAAAAAATATACTTACTTAACTTACATTATAATGAATATAACAAAAGTATGTTTCCTTTGGCTGTTATTAATCCACAATATACAGGGTGTTACATATTAGTCTATAAAGAACCGGGGCGGTCGGGTATTTCCGGCGCACGTCTGTCCGACAGACATGGTTAGATATTCATACCTACCCACTTTTGCGTAAGTAAACGAACATTCAGGGCCGTGGCAATTTTCTAAGACAAACATAATTATACTTGTTGGGAATTTTAAATAAGATGTATTCAACTTTTGCATACGTAAAACAATTCACATGCTTGATCGAAACCAGCCTGCTTAGTACTTATAGGGTTATTCTGTAACACTCTGTATAATATATAATATTAAACCTAAGTATTTTTTAAAATTATTCAGATCTAAATTCCAGCATCGTTTTATAAACTTACTTACCTTGTAGATATAGGTATATCCAATTTTTTTTTTTAAGTATACTTAACATTAAGTTTTTGTATATTTTTATATAATCTAGGGCAATCTTTGGCATAGGTAGCAATTATATGACGGTAGATGCAAAAATCTTTATTTATGAAAAAAATCCTACGGCGATTTATCCTCAATCTATAGTATAAGATACAAGAAGTCACTGTAGCTCCGTAAATTATTATTGAACGTGAGAATGTCAGTATTTTTTGAAAAATTTCATTAAAAAATGTGATTTATGAACGTGCGAAAATGAGTCCTCACTTTAGATCACGTTCATAAAATCATATTAGATGTTCATTGGACTGCTGTTCAGCAATAAGCTACCATTTTACTTTTAAACAGGCTATTTTATTTATGATTGTCTTGGAGTGCAGTAAAGACTTATCAATTTATCATCTTATCTAATCATCTATCATAATTTATTTATGAACGTAAGAATTTTAGTGCACTTTGGAACACGTTCATAAAATGTTGAAGTGGGATTCTAGAACTCGACGACGCCAGGGAGGTACTTATTGATAAGACCTTCGTAGTAGGGCCACAGGGTTTCGATGTCGGGGATTTCGGAGCTCTTCGTATACAGGTCGTATTTGCTGCAAGGAAATTATAAAAGTTATGAAAGAAATAAAAAAGAAGGATAGAGAAGAAAGAAAAATAAGAAAGACCCACTCATCTCTGCCTGAGCGTAATTTTTTGAGCGAAACTTATTAAGATGTGGTATATTGAAATTACTTGATGTCACAAAAACGTGAAATATTACAACTTAGCCTACTTAAGACAATTGTTTTTGTACCACTTTATACTTAAGAACCCATAGTAGATAAAGGGCACTTTGAAAGAATTTGCTATACGAGCCCCGCGCTTTTTTAATCCGACACTGAAGGTAGGTACTTACTTGAAATCGTTAACAGCGTCCAGAATTTCTTGGTCGCTTTCCTTCAGGAGATGCTGGTAGTCGCCTCCCGCGTGCCACGGGTAGAAAGAGTGGTATCTGAGCACATTAGTTTTTTGAGAAAGATGTTAAGTTATTCAAAACTACGTAGGTATTCGGTAAAGCTGATCAAAATGTGACCAAACACGATCAATCTTCTGTGATTCGCTGAGGAGTTCCTTTATCTACCTTCCGTCTCTATCATCGGATTAGTTCGCAGTACTCAGAATATTGTGTTGTCATTGGAACCACCACCCATCATCATCATGCTCCTCGTGCCCTTCATCCTGTACAATAGAGGAGCTTTCCGCAGCCTCAGACAACGCGGTGACGCTGGCTACGTTTCTAGCCAAGATGCTAGAGTTACCATTGACTCGAAAAGAAGAAGAAGAACGAAATAAAAGAAAGCTGGGTCAAAATTGACTCGCAAGATTTAAACCAAGCAATTGCTCTAGAAGTACACATAGTAACTCCGTGTTCGGCGGATTCAATCTATCTATATATATAAAAATGTTATGTTGGTTTGTGTACGCTTCAAAAACTCAAAAAGTTCTGCACCGATAGAGATGAAATTTTACCATGATATATAATCCGCATGAAGGATTGTTTTTATCTATTTTTTTCATCAGCGAAGCGTGGCAGGGTACAGCTAGTAGACAATAAATTTTAAATTTCACATGGTAATATTCTCGGTTGGACAAATTCGGTATACGGTAGAAATATTCAGCACCTAATGAAGTTCAGTAAACACACCCTCCTTGTGCAGAATATATGCTTAGTAACACGGTCACTGCTGAAAACACAATGGCGCATGCAGAGCCGCACCCGTGGCTAGACAAAAAACGGCTCAGCAGTCGAAGTGTTAATAGTTTTGCTCAAGTACCTGATCATCCAGAGTCCTTCCTTGGGGAAGTTGGCCTTATTGTGTAAGAGTACTCGATACAAGTACTCGTCGTGTCCCCAGGACATCAGCAGGTTCTCCAGGCCGCACTTAGGCTTGTACATGCCGCAGTCGGTGCTGGAAGAACACAGTTACTGGTAACTAATTGAAGAAAACCTAAAAGTCCCCCTTCAAGCAGAAAGGTGAGACAGTAGTCCAACTCATAAAGGCTTTAAACTGACATGGTCACAAATTACAATAAATACCATTGACATATCAGCGAGTGTGCGAATGTGCCACAGCGAAGCGTGGCAGGGTACAGCTAGTTGTAATTATAATGATCCTACCTCTAACAGCAGATACGCGTAATGTTAATAGCACCCAATTGGACCATGGGACACTCAAGGTCCTAAGGAGGTTGCCTGGAAACGTAAACTACTTACTTATATTTGGGGTTGTGGAAGTCAGGGTTGTTCTTGAAGCTGTCGTCACCGTAAACGACAGATTTGCCCGGCTTGCAGCCCACAACGAAGGTGTCCCCCACCACGCACCATTGGGGCTCGCCGAAGAATGCCATCACCTAGGAAGGGGGAGCTTGGAAATTACATACCCTGCAGTGCTTTCCAGGTTTTCATGCAGTTATTTATTTATTTATTTATATATTTCAATATACAGTGCCTTAACAGGTGTTTCCAAAGCGACACCGTACTTACATGTAACTAAGAACCAACACATTAAAGGGCAACATCCGTAAATGTCACTAAAGAACATGTAAAAATGACCAGCTCGCTGTGCTCAGCGCAGATTCTATTCAACAATCGAAGAGCCCTAGTAATAGGCGCTTGATCTTTCGGCTGACACCGCGAACAATTTGTTGCGTCGCACGCGCAAATAGTTGTTACATTCTAACCTCTTTATTTATGACCATAATATACCTATCTAGGTACATGTGGCATCGAACAATGACATGAAACTAGCTCCGCCATATGGTTTCGTGGAGTTGAAATCTTTCTATAGCAACTACATATCGTCGAGATTAAATAGTCTGCCACTCGGGAACAGTGTAGCTGTCCCAGTAAAAGAATTTGCGGAATCGGATCAGTAGTTCTAAAGCGGGACTTCACCAG
This sequence comes from Campaea margaritaria, assembly GCA_912999815.1. Classification (NCBI taxonomy): domain Eukaryota; kingdom Metazoa; phylum Arthropoda; class Insecta; order Lepidoptera; family Geometridae; genus Campaea; species Campaea margaritaria. The sequence goes on along the minus strand of OU538809.1, from coordinate 2,387,173 downwards.
CGAGATTTCCGTTTTTTTTTTCCACAAAACCTCTGCATTTTTGTGGGAAAGTACATAGCATAAGGCTCTCAGGAGTAATTGAGTTTCCTATTAATGAAAGAACTCTCCTAAAAAGTCACCAACTTACGAAACCTCTTTAGTTCAACTTTAGTTTATAGATTCAATTAGCACATTGGCTTCTGATCGCTGGTATTTGAACCTACCTTCCCCATATCATGGATAAGGCCGATCAGCTGCAACCAATCCTGGTCTGGGTGATCCTTCCTGATCCTCTCAGCGGTCTGGAAGGCGTGCACGATGTTCGGCAGGTCCGTGTCAGGGTCCGACTCGTCGATCAGCTCGTTCAGCTTGATCAGGGCTTCCTTGACTGTTCCCCGGTAGTGGTTGAACTTCTGCCATTTCTCCATTTTAGCTGGGGACATACCGAGTGGTTAGAGAGTTGCTTTTTCTGCGCCTTGCCACCTAACGACACCGGTAGGCCTCGTGTAAGTTTTGCGACTGTGTAAAGGCGAAGTTCGTATGAAGAATGTACGAATTAAAAGCGCGTCGGTGGGACCTCTGAACATTTATTTGAAGTAACTACGCGTTTATGCCGCCGCGCCGCCGCGGTAACGAATCCACATTAGAACCACGGGTTCAATCTTTAAACGGAGCACCAATGACTGTTTTATCGTTGTGTGTAGTTTGATCAGCATCAACATTTGTCTTTTTTTTTTAGTTTATAGAATCAGGCGTTGTTTTGCGGAAATCTGTATTCAACCAGAAAAAGTGGAAATTCAAAAATGAAGAAGTAATATAAGCTTTAATTTCGCCTAAGTTATCTTTTTTTAGGGTTCCGTACCCAAAAGGACCCTATTACTAAGACTTCGCTGTCTGTACTTTCTTAACGTCATCCATCATCCATATCGGCCTATTGCTGAGCACAGGTCTCCCCTTACTATCATGAGGATTAGACCTTGTGGCCACCGCTTGTGATCGTTGACTTTAACTTACCTTTGACAAAGTCCACTGTCTGGTGAGTGTGCATTTCATAGTAAGTCTTGCGCACCCGCTCCTTGACAGGATCATTCTCGTCTATACTGAAGTCTCGGAAGGCTTCGATGGGCTTGTCGTCGTACTTTGCTTCGGGGCGAAGCAGAAGGGACGGGTCCACCATGCTCACGGGGGAATCCTGGGAGAATACATATGTGTGATCGTGAACGTCGAAGCAATCCAGCTCCTCGACCACACTGACATAGTGAGAAGACTCAAAAGAACAAACCCTTGCTGCCTATAAAGAACACGCAAAAAAGCGTCTTCCCCTTAATAGAAACAATAAGAAATGTGCTATTGGACAGTTTGGATACATTCTTAGTTAAAGACATATTTTTTATTTGATTGAGTGACGAGACGAGCAAGTCGTTCGCCTGATGGTGAGCGCTACACCTGCCCATAACAGTTACAGTGCCACCCAGAACTTTGCATAGCATAATCCTGCGCGGCACTACACTGCGCTCGTCACCCTGAGACATCAGCTCTAAAGTCTCACATGCCCAGTAATTTGGCTGGAAACAGTGCCCTTCAAGCCGGAACACAGTAATGAGAATGAATGGGTGATGAGCGCAGTGCAGTGTCACGCAAACTTATATCGGCGACACTGTAACTGTTATGGTTACGATTATGTTACATGAACGTCTGGTGACTGAGTAATATAAAAAAATGTCCTTTATTTTAAAAATAAATCCAAAACACTCACTGGTTTAACTTTCATTGTGGCGATTGCTCAGTGCTACGCGATCTGCGCGGGAATCACTAGAACGACTGGACTCTTCTCACTCTTCTGCAGATCTTAAATGCTATAGATAACAGAATTAGCTGACCATCTTGCGGGTCACTCGCGATAGAGCGGTCTGTCGGGTCGGAAGTTATCGCTACGAGATGATAAGGGTAATGGCGAATAATATTAGGAACCTTGAGATAACCATGACTTTTGTTGTTGAAGAATTTTGTGACGCGGAAAATGTGCGGCTATAAGGGTTTTGTTTTTGTTAAGCTATTTTGTTTTTAATGTAAATATTATAATTGGTTGTAAACTTCGACCAAGGAGGTTGTAAATCAAAGAAAGGCGGTATTGAATCGGATAAGAAACTCCTTACTAATCGCCAGAATGAAAAAAAATAAATAATGCATACAAATTTGAGGGCCGACACGCACTTGAAGCGGTGCATATGCAACGCGATGTCGCGTCGTCGCTACGCTAAAATCAGCGCTGCGTTGACTTCCTTTCATAAATAAATAAATTAAATAACGATATATTCTTACTAACAATCTTCTTCTTTCTTCTGTACTGTGTTTATTTTTGTTTCTGGTGTACAATAAAGAGTTTTTCTATTCTTCTAATGAAATAACCTAAGAATATAGAAACTTTATTTATCAACTGATCGAAGATTTTTGTAAGTAAGAACCTACTTATAAAAACTGTTTTATACTTATAGAATACCTAGATATTTATATTTCACTTTGTTTTGTACTTATCGAAATTGTGTTTTTTTTTACATATGATGAGTATATTTTTAAATTGTGGTATGTAGATTTGACAAAAATAAAAGAACTTCATATTCTTCATCCATATTATTATAATAAAATAGGTTATTGTGATTATTTTATTAGTTACAACTTATCAATCTAAAGCTAGAGTGTATATTATAGGAATTAAATATTGAAAACATAGTTAGGATTAAATCTAATAATACATGTACATTCACCATAAAATTTATTAATTCATTGGCAGTTGCCAGTTTTTAAAGGCTTTATTATCTCCTCAAATCTTTTCTCTAGATTTAATTAGAGCTTTTTATTTAGTCTGGCAACAAAAACTTTTAGGCTGGAACTAATCACGAATACCGTTTAGTGTGCCGCAATTAAATTTATATTTCTTTAAGTTCTGATAATCTAACAAAAGTACATTTTATAGAATTTAACATTAAATCTAATACCTATGTAACATGTTAAAATAAATCATTTTCCTTTTTAACTTAATTTTATGTTTATATAAATATTTTGTTTCCAAAATCCGGGTGTTGCCAGGTCACCACTCGCAGACTCCAGGGATGAACTTGTCGATGAGGCCCTCGTAGTAGGGCCACAGGGCCTCAATGTCAGGGATCGCCCCACTCTTCGTGTACAGGTCGTATTTACTGTAAAAAGCAAAAGTCATATAAAACTCAAATAATTAAGTCCCTAGGTCAGTCTCTTAATAGAAGAATAAAAATATACATAATACGATAAACCAAATTAGCCAGTTTATGTTTCAAACAAAATCTCATGTGCTGATTCATGGCTGATTCTCGCACGAGAAAAAGAAACTCTAGGCGCTGGAACGCAGCGGTGTGTGTCATTTTTTTTTTATTTGTGTAATAATACAATGTGTCAGCCTTCTTGTCACCAGCGGCATCGACTAACTGGCTGGCTCATTTCTCGCGCCAGAGAAATTGAATAAAATTTAAAATGCTATTCAACGCGGAAATGCAGCCAGTGTTCTTGACACCATGCCTCATGGACACCCACCCTCTTTTGTTAGATTTTCAAGTTTTAGTTTTCTTTTTAATTTTATTTCATTATTGTTATTTAAGTTGTGTCAATACGTCCCATGTTTCTGAGAGTTCGTACATAAGTGCAATAAAAATTTACAACCATCTTCCTATTCACATTAATATTTGAAAAGGAAGGATATTCAAGAATTGTCTTCAAATTTGGTTAATTTCCAAAGTATTTTATAATGTACAGGAATATTACGAGGATGTTTAGCATATTATTATTACGATAACCTAATAGATAATAAGCTGTTCTATAATTTAGTTTACTAATAAATAGCAATATTGTAGGTAGTCCCGAAATGAAAAAATCTGTTGATACCATTGTAAAAATTACATGTAAGACCTCTGTACACAGTAAAGAGTTAAAAAAAAGAAAAAAAATAAGGACGTAAAGAGTTTTCTGTTCTATTGTTTTAAAAGAAAAAACTGTTCGAATTTTATATTTCCCGCCGTAAGCGTACTTACTTGAACTCCAGCACCCACTCGAGGATCTTCTCGTCGTTCTCATTGGTGAGGTGGCGGTAGTCACCGCCGGCGTGCCACGGGTAGAACGAATGGTACCTTCCAACATAGAAAGAAATATAGATATGCCTTTTCTGCAAGAGGCCTCCTGGAGAAGTAAGTCATCCGCCAAGTTGTAGTGTGTGAAAACAATACTGTGTTCCAGTTTGAAGGGCATTGTTTCGAGCGAAATTATTGGGCATATGAGACTTTAGAACCGATGTGTCAGGGTGACGAGTGCAGTGCAGTTTTGGGTGGAACTGTAACTGCTATTGGGCAGGTGTATCGCTTACTATCAGGCGAACAACTTGCTTGTCTAAATTTAAAAAAAATGGAGTTAAAAATCTTTATCCACATTACCCCAAGAGAGTGCTCATGAAAATGAACTGAATACTAAGTTATACCTGATCATGTAAAGCGCCTTCTCAGGAAGCTTGGCCTTGTTGTGCTTGAGGAACTGGTAAAGGTACTCGTCGTGGCTCCACGATATTAGCAGGTTGTCGATACCGCAGTGCGGCGAGTACATGCCGTATTTCGTGCTGTGGGCAGTAATGGGAATGTATGCATATTACCAGTGGCGTAGCGTGCCTTGGTGGGGCCCTGTATCAAAATTAGGGGGGGGGGGGGGCAAAAATTTAAAAAAGGAAATGAAGAGTAAAGGTTTCCCACAAATGCAACAAAAAAATGCTGAAACCGGGAAAAAAGAGATTGCTTTTTTTGAATTTTCTCATTTCTGATAGCTAGTGAAAGAATTTAAGTAGGTAATTCCTGAACTAATTTACTTTTTAATAAAATACGCAAGCTGAGCAATAATCGTTATTGTATATTTTTCAAAAGACTGAACAAGTGACGATCGAGAGATGCATCTTAGTTCCATAAATAAAAGATAGATGGCGACGATTCAGTGTTGCAATTAATTATATTCAACAATTTCTGTAGTGAAAACTGTATTTAAGCACATTTGACAGTTTTTTATATGTATTTTCCCGGGAAGCAATAGATTAAGCGTTATGTTTTTACAGAGACATTGATTCGCGCCTGCACTGAGATTTGAACTCACGTCCTTCTCCTTGGAAGGCGGACGTTCTCCCACTAGGCTACCATTGCTATGTTTACCTATGTTAATAAGCTGGGTCCACTTCAATGATCGGGACCGTGACAGCTTATACTCCAGTACAAATAAGGTTCAAATTCGCATTTACTCACTTGTATTTTGGGTTATTGGTGTCAGGGTTATCCTTGAAGCTTTCCGGCCCGTACACGATGGAGTCGGCCCATTTGCAACCCACGACGAAGGTGTCTCCGACGACGCACCACTGGGGCTCGTCGTAGAACGCCATTACCTGAGGGCATCGAGGATTTCAATGACTTACACTGGCACGTACTGAGCTAAAGTCAGCGGTTTTTACTAATTCAATTTGATGACAAATTTTAACAAAATGGCCGATCATCATCGATTTCTTATAGGGCCTATTTTGTAATATCTTTCAATGAAAAGAGATTCAAAATCGGCCCTAGAGTCTAGATTTGGTTATTTATTGGTTGAAAGACCGGACTCGTCATTTCAATACGAATGACGAGTCCCGTGGCAATCAAACGTCAAAATGAAAGGAACTCGAGCTGATCCGCACCGTGCTGCATAGCCCCGCTGGACGTCTGACGTAAGTTCGCATACCCTAAAAAAAACGAGCAAAAAATCACGTTTGTTGTATGGGAGCCCCCTTAAATATTTATTTTGTTCTATTTTATAGTATTTGTTGTTATAGCGGCAACAGAAATACATCATCTGTGAAAATATCAACTGTCTAACTATCACAGTTCAAGAGATACAGCCTGGTGACAGACGGACAGACAGCGGAGCCTTAGTAATAGGGTCCCGTTTTACCCTTTGGGTACGGAACCCTAAAAAGACAGAACAATTTACAAACCTTTCCCAAATCATGGATCAGTCCAGTGAGGTGGAACCATTCATCATTGGGATGGTCCTGGCGGATCCTCTCGGCGGTCTGGAAGGCGTGCACGATGTTCGGCAGGTCCGTGTCAGGGTCCGACTCGTCCACCAGGTCGTTCAGCTTGATGAGGGCATCCTTGATGGTGGCCTTGAAGTGGTTGAACTTCAGCCAATTGTCGCGCTTCTCTGGTTGGTAAAAAATGTACTGAATAAGCAACAGCTTTACCCTACAGATGAGACAGTGAGAAAAAAGAACGCATAAAGCAGATGTGCTCCAAACCGCGGGGCGTAGCTATTCTGGGATAAGTTAATCTTTACTTTGGTAGTGGTAAGCGTAGCGCTTACCATCAGGTGAACTACTACAAAAGGCACTTACCTTTCACAAGATCGACCGTGACATTAGTATGCATGGCGTAATACGTTCTGCGCACCCTGTCTTTGATGGGGTCGGAGTCGTCGATGGTATAATCCCTGAAGGCATCAATGGGCTTATCGTTGAAGGTCGCCTCTGGACGCAGCAGCTGGGACGGGTCTATCATGGAAACCGGACCTTTCTGGGGGTAAAGAAATCAACGAATCATATGTAAAAATATAATAAATTATATAATGTGTATGTAGAGTGTGTTCGTGAGGAAACCCACAACCTACCCGAGAATTATTTCTCGGCCCGTCGGCGCATTCGTCGGCGTATTGGTCGGCCGTCTCTTATGCCCAGTAATTTCGCTGGAAACAATGCCCTTCGAACCGGTACACAGTAATGTTTGCACACTACTGCTTGGCGGATGAATATCTGGCAAAGGTCCGTGTTTATCAGCAGATCAGCTCGCTGCCACCATAATATTGTACTGTCTTCCGAACTTTCAACTCAATTCAACAACGGGAAGTGGGTGAAATACTAATTGCAAAATTTCAGGGCATACAAGTGAAGTAAAAGCTTTCGAATATAGTTGGAAAAACTTACTTGTGAAGTCATTTTCGTGATTTTCCACCCGTGTTTATTCTTAAACGAAGAGCTAACAAACAATGCTTTAGAGCTACAAGCCTTCTAGTTATATAGAGATCTTAGTTCATCTCGACTCCTTATCAATTATATCTAGGAACTCGAGATTATGATTATTTTCTTTATTATACCATAGGAGATAGTATGAAACCGCGGCGTCACCTTAGTACGAAGGTAAACACTGAATGGGAAAACAGATTTAACAATGCTCATTTACTTAGCATTCGACTATTGTGTGTGTTTGTAAGTATTCACTGTGTTTTCATGATGTCAAACAGTTATTAAATTAAAAAAGATTTTTTAAATATTATTCTGACATTATTTATTTAACTTCTTAAATTTAAATTTCTTTTACAATCATTTACAAAACTAATAAAAATACAGTCTAACTAGTAAAAATATTATAAAAGAAACTTAAACCTAGGATACCACCGGTAGCGGAGCAAGGCCCAGGCTACCGATGGTTAGGGCTGCAGAGAGAGGAACCTCCTGACAATACGCGCCGTGTCGAGGAGTACTGCCGTACTGTATTATTATTATTATGAGCCCGAGATGTCCCACTGCAGGGCTAAGGCCTCCCTACCCTTCTTCCATTTCTGCCTATCCTGAGCTATGGCTGTCCAGTCCTTCAAGTAGGCGTCAAGGTCGTTTCCGCCATCTCCTTCTGGGCTTGCCTCGTCGCCGTTTCCTATTATGTGGGGTCCAGCTCGTAATGGACTTGGCCCACAGTTCCTCTGGCAAGTGGCTGACGTGACCAACTCAAACTGGATCCAGATTAGGTTGAAAATGGCAGCAACATAAAAAATAAGACGTCACGGTACGATTATGCGACGCGGTTCAGTTTAGGTCTTCAATTGAATCGCTATAAGATGTCATGGTATGCCTCCTGTACAGGTCATATTTTTATATTATCGCTGTGTGTGTGCTGGATACTAACTCCAAATAGATCTTAAGTCCATCGTATCGGAAACTGGCAAATATAGTTATAATTTAACATTATAATATAGACTGCGAAAGAGGTGGCTCAGGATCGTAGCATGTGGAAAGATGTAGTCTCTGCCTACCTCGATGAGGAAAAGGCGTGGCTGTATGTATGTATGTAATATAGACAAACGACATCGCCAACTAATTTTTCCATACATTTCCATTATTTTTCATCGTAGTTACCCTTCACACCTTTAAAATTATCATGACATAGGAAACACTTGGAATGTTATCTTGCAAAATATCTCATCTAACTGCAAACTTCCCAAAGCATAAGACCGCCAAAAAAGTATTTATGTACTTAGTTTTTATCTAAATCCCTCCAATTTCAAAGGCTTACCGATCACAATTTTTATTAGGAAAATAACTCTTATTGTCTATGTGTTAAAGTCTGTGAAATGAGTTCGCAGTTGAGGTGTGGTCTAGATGCCTTGAAGGGATATTTTTGATTGACTGCGTTCGGTGACGTTCCTCTAAACTACGCCGTGCTAACACAATCTAGATCCCCAAGTAGGACTCCCGCTGTATCTACCTGGAACTGATGGTTAATAGAAATATTTTCCCTGCGCGGGAATCGAACCCGCAAACTCACTGTGCGCAATCGTCTCATCACCAACTATGCCATGGAAGTCATCAATAAAATTAAGAACGGGGTCAGAGATATAAGAAGATATGACAGTCATGGTGCGTACTTAGCTACGGCGACAAACCCCTCCCTCCGCTCGCAACCCGGTGCGGTGCTGACATTTCCCATTAAGAAAAAAAGCCCAATTCGTTTCCGAAAAAGTCAAGTCGGAGAGGCAGTAAATCGGAAATGTGACGTAGACCTTTTTGTATTATTTTCCTCAAATTCGTTTCTTCGCGCGCTAATGCCTAGGTGGATTATTAAACATTTTTTTTTTACTCCTCTTAGTGACGAGACGATTAAGTCGTTCACCTGATGGTAAGCGCTACTCCTGCCCATAACAGTTACAGTGCCACCCAGAACTTTGCATTGCATAATCCTGCGCGGAACTGCACTGCGCTCGTTACCCTGAGACATCGGCTCTAAATCTCTTATGCCCAATAATTTCGCTGGAAACAGTGCCCTTCAAACTGGAACACATTACTGCTTGGCGGATGAATACCTGGCTTTTATTGCAGATTATTCAAGCATTAGACCGCAGTCTCGTCTGGTGGCAAGTGTCAACGCGGGCGACGGTGGAGCATACTTGCCTAGATGACACCGACTTGAAGACTTCTAAATTATAGTTTTCGGGAACCAAAGACGGTGGTATGGTGTTCCATTTCTCATATCACGTTCAACATCATAACACATTCCAAGTAGATATAGATATAAATTGGTACGTCTTAGGTGTATAGCAATATTGACCTTCGGTAATCTCCATTGAATATATATCTTGTTTTGCCAATAGCACAGCGTCATGGGAGTTATCTATGGGTTAACCATATCTATTGTGAACTTAAGTAAATATATTGATACGCACCATAATGTTGATAAGAATACAAACTGTCAATTTTAGTTGTTATGAAATAAATTTAGGGAATGAAATAGGATCTCCACTTTAAATGATAATAAAATAAATGATCTACGAGTATTTTTAATCGGCTTTAATAAAGGAGGTATCAATTCAGTTGTCTTTTTTTGTTTGTTTGTTACCTCTTTTTTATATTTCTTTGTTTTATTTGAAAAAACATGCTTTCTGTTTGGTCCCATAGAAATGCCATCAAAATCGGATAAGTGGTTTGGTTTTTTAAAACAAAATCAATACCATCGATCGAATGAAATTCATTGGCAGATGTTTCCACCCACAGCGGAATTTGGTATGCTTAGGTAAAGACTAAAGACGATATCGAGTCTTATTCATCGTCGAACGACCAGACTTACGGCAATGCGCCAATGCTACATGCTATGCTAGATATTCCATCTGTACGCACGAAGCTGTTTGCCTCCACATTTATCACGCATACAGCAAAGGAGGGGAACTTCTTGCTTGAATCTGTGTTTCCCGGTAGTTACAACCTGGGAGTCTTCAAGTCACGGGTGAATAGTTTACTTCTAGGTAAGCGTGCACCATCGTGGACCGCATTGTCACTTAACATCAGTTAATATAGTGTCAAACGCGAACGTGTCCCTCTGATCAGCAGAGAGCACAGCGAGGGACCAATAACGGGGACTTTTGGGCCGCGGATCGGGGGGTCCAACGCCCAAGTCTAGAAGTTCCGAGCTGAGGTGCGGCCCGTGTGTTCCGGGACGCACCCAGCGGAGAACGAGGCCAAAGCCTCAAGAGGCGAGCCCGAGAGGGCGCCCGCAGAGGTGGTTGCGGAAGCGCTGAGCGAACCCGCGACCACCTCCATAATGCGGAGAGGAGAACACCCCGGGGTTTTAGTGGGTAAACCCCGTCAGACCGCGTTCTGGCGGAGGAGTCCCACATAACCACCCCGCCCTCCCCCGGAGCCGGGTGGTATCCCTAATACATTTCCCAGATGAAAAAAAAAAAAAAAGAAAGTGTCAAACGCGAACCTATACATAAATTTTAAGGCACCAGGGCATTGTTTCCAGCTAAATTACTGGGCATATGAGACTTTAGAGCCGATGTCTCAGGGTGACGAGCGCAATGCCGCGCAGGGTTATGCATGCAGTGTTATAGGTGGTGCTGTGACTGTTATGGGCAGGCGTAGTGCTTACCATCAGGCGAACGACTTGCTCGACTCGTCACTCAGTCATATAAAAAAAAAACGACCGAAAACTTACCTTGTAAATTGACAGATCTGCGCACACCGGGTACAAAACCGTTGCTTGCGCCATTTCGGAAACAAATCGCAGCCTTAATTTCTCTTTTAAAATACTTTAACTCAAAAAAGCAATAAATACTAAATTTAATATTCAACTAAAAGTAACTTAAAACACCATACGACTAGAACTAGAGGCACCGCCTCTTACGAGGGTCTCCTCTAGACTGTTGTGATGGTGGTCAGTCCTCACGAGGTGGACAGCATCATGTGACCAGTCACCTTCAGCCATTAGCATTCCTATAAATAACCTGCGGAAGTCAAGAACCGTGCAGCGAGTCCGCAACTAGGGTTGGAAGCTCCTTAAAACTGGATTATGAAGAGTAATTATCTTTGGCCGCAAATAAAAAAAAAAATAACGCGTCACGATCACATACACAAATCCTGACCCATAAATAGCATTCTCTGTATCTAGGTAATCAGGAGTTAGGAGGACCATGGTCCCATAAACCCCTAGACATATGTACCTGGGCACAATTCTTTGCCCTGTGTGGAAATCCGACCTGTAAACCCCACAGTCGGCGCATTACCCACCTACGTCATGGAGGCTGTAAAATGTTCTACAGCACTCTGTTTAGTGTAGATTATAATATATTAGTATTCTATGGTGTAGGTTTAATCTGTGAATTCCACAATAAGAACAAAAAAAATACTCGAAAATGTCTTAGGGTGACGAGCGCAGTGCAGCACCGCGGAAGATTGCGCAGTGCGAGGGTGGCGCTGCTACGGGCATGCTCTTATCATCAGGTAAACGATTTGCTCTTCTCATTAATAAGACAAATTAAAAAAAAACAAGCTACCCTACACCAAACGACTAATTCAGTTTAAAAAAACAGATTCACCGAATCATTGGGGACACAAAATAAGTGATTAGTTTTCTGTTTCTAATATTATTTATTACTTTCTCAGCAACTATCTTAATTGTTCAACAGAAGGAACGCCATCAATAAAATGCATTCATTCAGTCTTCACTCAAAAAAGGATTAACTCGAGTTGTTTTGCACTTTTGGATTTTACTAGTTCTGGTATTCCTTCTATACCTTAATACAAATTAATCTTAGTTGTAAGATCCATATTAAATTAATAGCTCACGTCTTTGACATGGATCATGGTTAAATGCCCTGATACAGCTACCTGTCTCCAAATATCTTATTAGATTTACGGAGAGATAGCAAGCAACCCTGCTTTTAAGTGGCATGACGATTGTCAGCCGGACAGTCGCAATTGCTAAATCAGATTATAATGGCTGGTACGGTCGAGGACGCAAAAGGTCCAGGATGTTACGAGCTATTTTAAAATCCTGTGACGCTCGACACGTGAGTGAGCCGAGATTGCAATGATTTGATAAGCTATTTTAAGATGCGGGGTCTGCAGGAATTGCATGATTAAGAAGATTGGCCAATTTGGAAGGCGACTCTTTCAAGCTGCTTTTATTCGAGGATCGCTTTTCGAATAATGAAATAATTAAACGTCTGTTTGTTGAGCGGGTTTCACGCTCATTGTTCTTAGAGCTATTTCGTTGAAGATTTGCGGAAGTAGGATGTTTATTTACCACTACAGAAAGGAGGCCCTCCATAAATCACGTCACACGTTAAGGGTGATAGAGGAGGTCAACGAAGTGGGACATTCTGTGACAAGGAGTCGGAGGAGTCATACATTTCGCGTCGTCACATTTCAAAATCGATAAAAAAAAATTGAATGGAAATAAATCAGTTTTTTGGAACTGCAAAAAATGAGACGTCACACTGTGACAAGCACGAGGGTGGTGAGGGGGTGGCCTAGGCTTATGTTTTCCTGGTGTAACCCAGGAAACACCTCTGTTTTGGTGACCATAGCATTGTGGTAGAATTAGTGGTTCATACAGTCTAGATTTCCTAACGATAATGTGTTTATGCACATATCCTCTACCAAGTTGTCCCCAACAGGGGGGAGAGCGGCACAAAAATGTAGAAAAAAAACGTCTCATATCGAAACTTCGATTTATAGCAAAAAGTAAGTAAATACACCGTATACGAGTATTTTTCCAGATTATACATTATTCCATGTTTATACTATACCCATCGAGTACATATTTTATCAATTTGTTGTAATTATAATAGCTTGATAGGTACCACCAGAGGTTTCAGGGGTTATTCAACATGGAGATCTGTTTGGAGATCGCCGGGTCGTAGAAGTACATTACTATTGCCAAAAGCGGCTTAAATAATGCGATTTGTGCTTTATTTAACTAGTTACATGGTCTGAAATTGATTGTGAAGTTTGGGAAATGTTCACAGGCTAGCTTGGATTCTGGTTAATAAATTATAAACACTGATAGCTAATTTTATGACCGTGTTGCCATGAATGTTATCGTTGTCGATTGTTGGGGTTAGGGTAATTGGCAGTTATGTGAATTCTTCTTATTGCGGGAAAAGATTATAATTATATTATAACACTTGAATGCGGATGTGGCGCGATGGCATAAGCCGCAATTTCACTTATCAATTTAAAAAAAAACCCTAATCATTTCTCTTTCCTGCTGGATCATAAATAAGTAAAGCGTCACGATCACACATATAGAACCTGTAACCTGACCCATAGCTAGAATTCCCTGTATCTAGGTAATCAGGGACTAAAAGGACCATGGTCCCACAACCACCCAGACTCAGAGCAACTATTTGCGATTCAGGGAATATCTTCGTTTCTCTACTCTTATACAAAAAAAGACAGAGCGGTGTTCGTGCGGCTTAGAACAATGTTGACACCAAGTTTGAATTTCATAAGTTATGCTTCGGCATGTAAATACCTCACTGTGACAGTGACAGTAGTCACGGTCAACTTGACTCTGTGACGGTGGCATAGTACTTGCTACGCTACATATGGACGAAGGCTATGATGATTGTTCCATGGATCACGTTTAACACATCGCTGTCACATACATAATACGACTAAGACTTTAATAAACAATCGTGACGAAACCCGTCCACGCTGTTTTGTCACGAGTATTTAGCAGTGCCTGATTAACCACGCAGTAAGAGTAGCAAATTAGCAATTGTTACGGCCCCGCGTGAAAGGGGCCCTCGCATTTTTAAACCCACTCATTTCAGCCTAAGCGTAATTTTTGAGTGAAACCTATTAAGATGTGGTATATTGAATTTACTTGATGTCACAAAAACGCTGCAACTTTTCCTACCAAGTTTTTTATAAAGTGGTAATTACCACTTATAGTAGATCGAGGGCTTTTATAAGAACTTGCTACGAGCCCTGCGCTTGCTCAAGCCGGCACTGTGTGACCGTGACAGTAGTCACGATCTGTGACTCAGTGACGGTGTCGTGGTACTTGCTACGCTACATATGGAAGAGGGCTGTAATCGCTCCGAGGCTTAAGCATAACACATAACGATTACATTTAGAATACGACTAGGAGTATAATAAATCACCGTGACAAAACCCGTCCATAATGTTTTGTCATGAGTATTTGGTATACAAATCTGGGTCCTTCTGCATCTAAGCCGTCGTTCTGTTTGTTATCTATTTATACTAGTGGTTAAGCCACGTCAGATATAGCCTTGGACAGCGTGACCAATTCTGACTACAAGAAGGCGGCACCATTCGACAAAGTTCGATTGAAATGGGATAGGCAGAGACTACATCGTTTCACATGCTACGATCCCAGCGGAAAGCAGTATCTCCCTGACACCCTCAACAGTCTACTCAGTGCCGGATTAAGCAAGCGCGGGCCCCATAGCAAATTCGTTCAAATAGCCCTTGATCTTCTATGGATTCTTTCGTATAAAGTGGTAAAAAACCATTGTCTTAGAAGGAAAAGTTGTAACGTTTCACGTTTTTATGACATTCAGTTAATTCAATATACTATATGTTAATAAGTTTCACTCCAAAAATCACGCTCAGGCAGAGATGAGTGGGTTTATGCGGGTCCCCTTTCGCGCGGGCACCGTAGCAATTGCTTCTCTTACTACGTTTCTGGAACTCCAGACCAATACTCCTCCAGGCTGTGTAGGGTGGCGTGGTCAGTGGTCCAACATTAATCATAGCAAAGTGGCTTTCTCCGTCCCCTCGGGCAACGCGACGTGACGGGTAGCGAACCACGTCGCCACAATTGCGTTCTCATGAGTAGCTTTTAGAAAATGACATCGCCGTAGTTTCTTGGTGCTATCTTCTCTAACGGGCGTATTTCCGAAGCACTGGTAGAGTCGATGGAGTTTTCCTTTTCCTGTGCGAGATTCAGGCATGAGTCACCACTTGAAAGGGAAATATCCTTTTTCTAACTCAAACCATAATTAGATAATAATCACTAGTTTCATAATAATCATAATATTTAGACTTATTTTATGTATTTCTATACTTACGTATAAGATATTATTTTTTTGACGTGTAAAAGTGCAATATTTTGCCTATTTACAATAAATGATTTGAGTTTGAGTTTGAGCTAGGGATGATGTTGTCCGCCCAAGCAGAGCCGCGTGCTTGAGTAAGGGTAGCTTATTCTGGGATCGCCAGGTCCAAGGACATATGGCATTGAAATAAAACCCGTAACAAAATATTAAATTACATTTATTTACGTAATAATTATATAATACCTACATAAAAGTAAATAAATAATCTATAGTAGATACCTTCAGCCTATTTAGTTTAGGTATAATATTTACGTGTATTCTCAAATCCTGAGTGTAGAGTTTTAGTACATAATTTTTTTATATAAATAAAAATTTAAATTAAATTAAATTATCAAATTTTTCTTTTATATAAATTAGCTATATTTCAGACTCTCGCAAGAACACTGCAAATGCCAGGGTCTTTGTGCGCTATGCCACATGATATTCCTTGCCGAAAACGCGTGATGTCATAACGCGGTTTAAATTTATTTAGAATCTTAAAACTTCTCGAAACGCGCTAGCTTTCCGCGCGTTATTTTGACAGTTCAATTCGAGCGCGTTACGAGTCTAGTCTAGGTGGTCATAGCGAAATACAGCCCAGTGAACAACAGAACAAACGAAATAACGAAAAACGAAACGTAATAACAAATGTCAAATCGTGAGTTCATATAAAACTGAAAAAGATGACGTTGAAAATATGAAAAACTTGAATTATTTTAATACTTGACACTGAATGCACAAATTATGCGAAGCCATAACACAAAAAAAAATACTGGAATAGAATGCCAATTCACAATTTTGACAGACTAAATGCACAAATCGTGCTAAGCCAAAACTGAAAAAAGGAAGGCGATAGGATACGTCAAAATTGTAGACTGTTGAAAATTAAAATGAAATAGAAAAAAAAAATTCGTCTCTTATCTGATTTCACAGTAATAGCCAATAAATAAAATAGGCATAGAAAACAAAAAATACGCTTTATTTTTTGGTGAAGATGACAACGCTTTACACTCAGGCCATAATCAGGACGTCTCCTTTATGTACAAACGATTATATGATATGCCCATGTCTGTGTCATCGCGAGTCCCAACGATGATAAGGACTTAACTCGTCAGTTTTGCAAGTTAACTCGCCACTTAAGTAACGAATGTGCGTCACCATGTGTTTCCAGGGCATTGATTTTAAAATGCGGCAGTTCTGCTAATATCATTCAGCTATCTTGTTCCTGTCCTCGGCAGAAGTGGCAGAATCAGCTTCACTGTCACTCGACCACTCTCCTTCACTGTACTCCCTGTTCTTCTTCCGCTTCCTCACCACTCTGGTTTCCTTGTCCTCTTCCGAGGCAGTATCTTCCGCTATGTTCTCTTCTATGTCAGGTATGATCAGGTTTTTGGTGGGAGAGTTGTTGCGGAGCTCTTTGAGAGTGCTCGAGAGGTCCATGTTGGGCGGGAGGGGTAGGTCCTTCTTTACTTCTTCTACGACGGGCTCGCAGCGTTTCTTCTTTTTCTTCGACGTCTTTTTGTCTTTTTTTCTTTTCTTTTTCTTTGAGCTGTAATAGTAGATAGTGATATTGAAGTGAAATAAAAACCATTAAAGCGGTGGTAGCCCAGCGGGAGAACGTCCGCCTTCCAATCAGAAGGTCGTCAGTTCAAATCCTAGTGCAGGCCGTGCAGGGTTTTGCTTATTTAGCCACTGGTGCGGCTCTACACACTCCATAGTGTTTTCCCATACAACAAACAATAGTTGTGTTTACCCGCACTCGCGGCAAGTTATGAAAAACACGACTGCTTTAACACAGTTTACAGCACTGAAAAAGTGCTAAAGCGTGTTTTTTTGTTTTTTTTTTTTTTATAATTGCTTAAGTTTACACAGTGGGCGGCTGATCGTAGCACTGGCCGGCTTTCAAAGGGTTAACAAAGGGTTAAACAAACGTTTACCTATCGTAGTCCGACTCCTCGCGTTCATCAGATGACTTGTACCTTCTCCTTTTGCTTTTACGATGTGATCTTTCAGATTCCTCGTAATCTGGAAACGTTAAAAAAATAGTTTAAAAAATCTACAAACAATACGATTACTATAAAAAATAATAACGCGATAGATAAACTTTTTATTGAAACATCACCGAAAAAGGGAAACTTAAAAACTAAAACAAATCAAATAACCGATTTTTACACTTAGGCACCGTTACGGGCCGCGTGTGTTTTCCAGCAATGGCGTGCCGTCTGTGTGAGCCGCCGTTAAACACACACGTCTGTGTTTCGCCGCACAGCCGGCACGTAAGCTGCGCTAACACAACAACTGTGTTTTCCCGCGCCGGCGTAAATTTATAAAAAAACACGTCTGTGTTTTCAGCAGTGAACGTATTAACTGGGACTCCCTGTACCTAGGGAATCAGGAACAACGAGGACCATGGTCCCACAAACACCTGTAGTTCACACAAATAGTTGCCGTGTGCGGTCGAAACACAACCTCACGCTGCGCAGTCAGCTGATCACCACCAGAGGCTGTCAAATTTAATCATTGTCATCATCATCATCATCCTGTGGGCTATCCCCACATTAACTTATGTAGTTACATAATAAATTAATATTGAACAATTACTGACTACATATTACATACTATACTTAAACACACTAAATAATTACACACATTAGCATCCATACATTCACGCACAATCATACATACATATTAGATACATACAATAATTCACCACAATAACATCCGTCATTGTGCACCGGCTAGGCGCCGCGCGCCGTCCGTAGTATGGACCCGCGCGCTACAAAAGTGGTTCTATTGTCTACGCGGGTGTGACGTAGTTGCTCCGGCGCAGCTCTCGAGCGCTGCGCGCACCGCGTACCGCCTCAGCCGTCTCACCAGTCGGTACCTCACCTCTGCCGTCGAACGCACGCTGCTTGAGCCTCGCTCGCTTGCTCGCATCTAATTGTTTTCATCTCGCGCTTACTATCACTATCATTCTGTGCTACCATTTCTTCTTGTGCCTGTATCTTTCTCGCTTGTCGTTTCATCCTTCCATTTACGTATAAACTGTTATTGTGTGTGTGTGAAAAGACAATACAAACCTAACTTGGATTTGGACATTTTATTTACTACGCCATCGACCAGCTAAGTAGTACCCACTGTACCGATAACTATAACTTGGCCGTTGTAGTCCGTCATAGGCTACATCACCACCTCACGGCTAAATTGGTGACCCCGGAAGAACACCATAATGAGCGACAGTAGCGATTCTGCCCACACAGTTAAATCTGGGGGTAACGAAGGAATTACCGTGCGGCCCAAAAAAATGCGCGTTTCCACTGACCGCGGACGAGAATCGGTTGACGTCCGAAGATTTAATTTGAAAGTTCCGGCGTTTTCACCAGATGACCCGGAGATTTGGTTCGCATTATTAGAGGGACAGTTTGACAATTTTGGCATAACGGAAGACGCAATAAAATTTAATAATGTGATAACCAACCTGGACATAACCCACGCTAAGGCCGTCAAAGATGTGATCGTAAACCCACCATCGAGAAACCGTTACGATAAAATTAAAGCAGAGTTGATCCGCCGCCTGTCTGCTTCTCATGAGAAGAAAGTAAAGCAGTTGCTGACTCATGAAGAGCTAGGAGACCGCAAGCCATCACAGTTCCTGAGACACCTCCAGGACCTCGCTGGACCATCTGTGCCCGAGGAGTTCATCAGGACAATCTGGAGTAACCGGCTACCAACCAACATCCAGACGGTGCTAGCGTCGCAGCCGACTCACTCTCTGGAGCAGCTATCCGACCTGGCAGACCGCATCCAAGAGCTCACTTCGCCATACAATGTGGCAGCAACCTCGCATTCGTCGTCTAGTGCCGCACACGCTCACCCATCAAGTGAGATTGCGGAGTTGAGGAAGATGGTTGAGCATCTTGCGCTGAAGATCGACGAGCATACGCGCACCTCGAATCGTTACAGCCACAACGATCGCTCCAACAATAACGATCGTTCCAGACCGCAGCAGCAACGCAGAACTTCGCGCAGCAGATCACGATCAGCCTCCAGCTATCGACGATCTCCCATCTGCTGGTACCACGAGAGGTTCGGATCGAGGGCACGTGCGTGTCAAAAGCCGTGCGACTACACGAAGTCGGGAAACGCAGCGGGCAGTCGGTGATGGCGACCGAAGATTGCCCTACCTCTCCAGGTCGCCTGTTCGTGACTGATCGCAGCACGAGAACGCAGTTTTTGGTCGACACCGGTAGTGACCTCTGCGTTTTCCCACGATCCCAGCTACGAGAGCGCCGTGCACCGACGAGCTACAAACTCACCGCAGCCAACGGGACGACCATCGACACCTACGGCTACGCACACCTCAACCTGGACCTGGGACTGCGCCGTAATTACCCTTGGCGATTCGTGGTGGCTGACGTTACGAAGCCAATAATAGGAGTAGACTTTTTGTGTTACTATAGTTTAATTGTAGACTGTAAACATAAGAAACTGGTAGATAATATTACAGCTCTATCTACTCCAGCTTCACTGGCTCGTAACTGTAATGATGTTCTTTCGGTAAAGGTACAAACTGGCGATTCTCGTTACCATCTTTTACTATCGCGTGAGTTTTCGGAAATCACGCGCCCAGCTGGTACACAACGCGTCATACCTCACAACACACAACACCACATCCGCACTACACCCGGTCCTCCAGTTTCATGCGCCCCTAGGCGCTTAGCTCCGGACAAGCTGAAAGTGGCAAAGGCCGAGTTCGAAGCCATGCTTGCAAATGGCACCGCTCGACCTTCTGACAGCCCCTGGTCGTCTCCACTCCACCTCGCGCCGAAAAAGGACAACGGTTGGCGTCCTTGCGGCGACTACAGGCAGCTTAACGCCCGTAGCATCCCGGATATGTATCCGATCCGTCATATTCATGACTTCACCCATAACATCGCTGGTTGTAAGGTATATAGTACGATCGATCTTGTAAAAGCCTACAACCAGATACCTGTCTGCGTGGAGGACATACCGAAGACGGCGATCACCACTCCCTTCGGTATGTTCGAATTCCCATTCATGACGTTTGGTCTGCGCAACGCAGGCCAAACTTTTCAACGTTTTGTCGACGGGATGATGCGTGGGCTGGACTTCGTGTATTGCTATCTCGACGATTTCCTGATTTTCAGCAGCACGGAGGCCCAGCACGAAGATCACCTACGTCAAGTGTTTACCAGGCTTCGGGACTATGGCATGGTCATTAACGTGTCCAAGTGCGTTTTCGGGGCTCCCGAGGTAACCTTTCTGGGTTATCGCATTTCAGAGAGCGGCACCAAACCACTGGACGAAAAGGTACACGCCATACGCGAATTTCCCCCACCTAAAGACGTCCGAACACTTCGACGATTTTTGGGCATGACCAATTTTTACAGGCGTTTCTTGCCAAATGCCGCCCAAACCCAAGCACCTCTCAACACCCTTCTTATGGGAGCAGTCAAAGGTTCCACACCCATTAGCCTAACTGGCGATGCTCTGAAGGCTTTCTCAGAAACCAAAGAAAGCCTCTCTAATGCAGCTCTTCTGGCACATCCAGATTGCCGGGCAAAGCTTGCATTGGTCACAGATGCATCCGACGTGGCTATTGGCGCTGTTTTACAACAGCTCAAAGATGACGTGTGGCAGCCGCTGGCATTTTTCTCCCGAAAGCTGAGCCCGTGCCAGCAAAAGTACTCCCCGTACGATCGAGAGCTTCTTGCTATTTACGAAGCCATTAAGTACTTTCGGCATATGCTCGAGGCAAGACACTTCACGATCTACACAGACCATAAGCCGATCACATACGCCTTCCACGAAAGGAAGCGTAACTGTTCGCCCAGACAGTACCGACATCTGGACTACATCTCCTAGTTCACGACCGACTTAAGACACATCTCCGGCAAAAATAACGTCGTTGCCGATAGTTTGTCTCGCGTCGAAGAACTGGGCGCTCCAGTATGTCTGACTGACCTGGCCAAATCGCAGGATGAAGATCCTGAGCTTCACCAGTTCCTTGCAGACAGCTCATCCCTCCGTCTCAAAAAGATGGAATACCCTGGGAGTCGGACACCTTTGTACTGTGATATCAGCACACCAACTCCCAGGCCATTCGTCACTAAGGACTTCCGGAAGCAAATCTTCCAAAGTCTCCACTCCCTGAGCCACCCTGGCGCTTCCGCGACTGCCAAACTGGTAGCGGAAAGATTCGTCTGGCCTGGTGTCAGGAAAAATTGCCGAGACTGGACCCGAACCTGCTTGCCATGTCAGCGCGCAAAGGTGAGTCGACACGTGTCTGCACCCTTAGGCACTTTCGACCTACCCCGTGCACGCTTCAAACAGGTCCATATCGATCTGATCGGCCCCTTACCTGTTTCACAGGGTCTTAGGTACTGCCTCACAGCCATTGACCGCTTTACTCGGTGGCCAGAGGTTATGCCGATACCAGACATAACCGCAGAAACAGTGGCTAAGGCACTCATTTCCGGCTGGATATCCAGATATGGTTGCCCCACAGAGATTGTGACAGATCGCGGCCAGCAGTTCAAGTCCGCACTGTTCCAATACCTGGCAAAAACCACTGGATTCCACCACAAGTCAACCACCGCTTACCATCCGGCTTGTAATGGACTTGTGGAACGCTTCCATAGGCAGCTCAAAGCGTCCATCACTTGCCATGCTGACCACAATTGGGTAGACGTCCTACCCTTTGTGCTCTTAGGCATTCGCAGTGCTTTCAAGGAGGACTTGCAAAGTTCTTCTGCTGAGCTGCTGTATGGCGAACCGCTGAGACTTCCCGGCGAATTTTTCGACCCGAGCACACCCTGTACTTCTGACTTGTCAGACTTCACAGCGCGCCTGCACGGTTTCGCCGAGAAGCTAAAACCAGTCCCAGCATCACGCCACAGCAACCACAAAGTTTTTGTGTTTAAAGAACTGGCTACCGCTGAAAACGTCTTTTTACGTGAAGACGCTTCGCGAGCCCCGCTTCAACCAGCATACACAGGTCCACATAAGGTACTAGAGAGAAGTGACAAGTACTTTAAGCTCCTTGTAAAAGGAAAACCCGTCACTGTCACCATAGACCGCTTAAAACCTGCGTATATACTTACCGATGAGGAAGATTTGTCAGGTAACTCAGGTAAACCACCTCCGCCTATCCCATCTCCACGAATCCTACTCCTACCACCCTCACCTCCACCTGCCGTACCTAAGGTTGCACCACCATGTCCATCTCCGGACATCGTAGTACCTAAAACTACACGTTCCGGTAGACGTGTCAGGTTCCCCGATTTTTATCGACCCTAACCAGGTCTTTGGGGGGGAGTGATGTGGGCTATCCCCACATTAACTTATGTAGTTACATAATAAATTAATATTGAACAATTACTGACTACATATTACATACTATACTTAAACACACTAAATAATTACACACATTAGCATCCATACATTCACGCACAATCATACATACATATTAGATACATACAATAATTCACCACAATAACATCCGTCATTGTGCACCGGCTAGGCGCCGCGCGCCGTCCGTAGTATGGACCCGCGCGCTACAAAAGTGGTTCTATTGTCTACGCGGGTGTGACGTAGTTGCTCCGGCGCAGCTCTCGAGCGCTGCGCGCACCGCGTACCGCCTCAGCCGTCTCACCAGTCGGTACCTCACCTCTGCCGTCGGACGCACGCTGCTTGAGCCTCGCTCGCTTGCTCGCATCTAATTGTTTTCATCTCGCGCTTACTATCACTATCATTCTGTGCTACCATTTCTTCTTGTGCCTGTATCTTTCTCGCTTGTCGTTTCATCCTTCCATTTACGTATAAACTGTTATTGTGTGTGTGTGAAAAGACAATACAAACCTAACTTGGATTTGGACATTTTATTTACTACGCCATCGACCAGCTAAGTAGTACCCACTGTACCGATAACTATAACTTGGCCGTTGTAGTCCGTCATAGGCTACATCACCACCTCACGGCTAAAATCCTATATTCGTCCACTGCTCGACATAGGAATCCTTTGTGAACGCCTACTGAGTCCGATCTTCGACTCTACTAATCTAGTCTCTACCAGCCATTTCTGCAGGTCGTCACCCAACCTAGCCAGCGGCCGTCCAACACGACGTTTGCCTTAATACCACATTTCCACTCTAGAACCCATCTACCCCATGGGTTGTCCGTAAAATATAATACTAATAAGATACAATAAAAGCGGTGGTAGCCTAGTGGGAGAACGTCCGCCTTCCAATCAGAAGGTCGTGAGTTCAAATCCCAGTGCAGGCACGTACCAATGTGTTTCTGTAAAACATATGTACGTAATTATCACTCGCTTTTCGGTGAAGGAAAACATCGTGAGGAAACCCACATACCTACCCGAGAATTATTTCGGAGGTAGGTATGTGAGCCACCAATCCGGACTGGGCCACCGTGGTGGATTATGGCCTTACCCTCCTCACGAAAGTGAGGAGAGACCCGTGCCCAGCAGTGGGACGTTATGGGTTGGTGATGATGATGAAGATACAATAAGAAAAATCAATATTCATCCCCTTTATTCTGTTTTCCCAGTTATTACTATCGACTTATACGTATATAACACACCTCGTTTATCGCGTCGCCGTCTCTTATCTTTCCGGCGTCGCTTCGCCTCTTCTGCTGCCTTCTTCTTTCTTATGGATTCTAAAGTGTCCACCTGAAAAACAACAAAAAATATAAGCTAAAATATTCAACACATATGCTCGGGATCCTTAGTTCCCAAAGTGGTCCAGATGGACCCCCAGGAGTCCACGGGAGATTTGACGTGGGTCTACGTTGGCGTGCCAAAAACTTAGGTAGAAAATAAATAGGAATATGGTAGAAATGTAGCTGTAGGGGTCCACTGGAATCAGAAAAAAAAAAAATAAAAAAAAAAATAAAAAAAAAAATTGTAAATGTAATTAATTAATAATATATTATTTTTTATTTATTTTTTTATTAATTGTAATTGTTGTTGTAAATTTTAAAAGTGATATATGTGAAAAATGTCTGGGAACCTCTGACTATAGATTTAAATTTAATCACAGAATAAATAATAGCAACACATACAGAAAGGACACCCCGCGCATTCCGCATTTCCACAACTCTAGCCGCAACCGTCGAACATTCAATACTACACGCCTAAATGTAATAGACAAACGGCTTGTATGAACCTTCATACTAGCGGGTTGTCTTTTGTTTTGGTCGCGTAGAATGTTACTATTATCGAAAGATGTTTTTTTTACTGTCCATCCAAAGGTTGTCTGGAAGAAATCGTTTTCAGCGATAAGACCGCCCATAGTACTACCCTTGTTTACCTATTGTAATTTTTCTGTAGTGTTTTTATTTTTTTGGTGTACATGTACAATAAAGAGTTTTCTATTCTATTATACAAACATTTGACGCGTATATATGACTAGCTGCGCCCCGCGGTTTCACCTGCATAGTTCCAGTTTTCCCGCAATAACTCTGTATACATGATTTATATGCGTGCGTTGTCAAATCAGCACATTTGTATTTAATCTTATCCAGGCGGTGTGTCCTGAAGTAGGTCGCCCGTGAAAGCTGTGCATTTCGAAACGCACTGAACGCGTCCGCATAGTTTTGTGAACGAGGCGATGAGAAAGTCTGAGTAACCGATCTTGGCAAGCTATGGTGTGTGCCTTACCATAGCGCTAGCGAGCGAGTTGGTAGGCAGGGCGATTGCACTCGGATCCACCCCGACTTTCTTCAAGAACTCGGCAGCTCGGCGTTTTCGCACCTGTTGCTTCGCTTTTTCAGCTTCAGTTTCACATTCACCTGCGGTATACATAAACATAACGGTATACGATTTGTTTATCGATTAAGGTAGGGCTGGATGCTGGTGACAGACTTTATCAGGACGCCTAAGGGTTCGGTTTAGAATAGAAACGGCTTACCACCACCATCACACATCAACCGGACAACTGCATTAAATTATTGTTACCTTTTGAATCTGATAAGTCTCCAGTCAAATCAATCATGTCATTAGAATTATCTTCCAAAGATATGATTTCACTCTCCATCTCGTTTTTCTCAATTTGCTTTTTCTCTTTATCTCTATCTCTGGCCTTTTCTCTCCTCTTCTCTCTATCGTGACTCCTTGACCTTTTCTCTCTACTCTTCGATTTTGATCTGTGTTCCCTTCGTTCTTTTTGCCTCTTTTTACTTCTTCTATACGGACTACTTTCTTTTTCTCTTGCTTTTTCACTCTTTCTGACAGGAACAACTTCATCTTTTTTGTCATTTTCGTGATTATTTTCTATGCTTACTTCGCAGGGAAGTTTAATATCT
This sequence comes from Campaea margaritaria, assembly GCA_912999815.1. Lineage (NCBI taxonomy): Eukaryota > Metazoa > Arthropoda > Insecta > Lepidoptera > Geometridae > Campaea > Campaea margaritaria. Next base: position 2,361,649 of record OU538809.1, on the reverse strand, counting down.
ATAATTGATGAAGTTTCTATTGAAACTTTGACCGGTAAAAGTTCTATATTGGTCACTTTGTTTTCTAATTCTTCGATTTCTGTCTCGAGATCAATTATTATTTCTGGTTTTGGAATTTCTTTGATTTCAACCACGACGGGCCTTGCCACATACTGCTTTATTGTTTCAACAGTTTTGACCATGGGTAAGTTTTGAGGAACTGGTCTATCTATTTTGGAGATAAGAACTGGAGAAGCGTTGTTTATAGCTATAGACTGTGTCAAGAGTTGTGGTACTGTTCTTGCCTCTTCCGTTTTCTCTGTTTGCTTGTTAGTCTGCTTCTCTGGGTCTTCGTCCGAGCTCGACTCGTAGGGTAACGCTGGCTTCGGTAAAATTGGGTCTGGTTCCTTCATCTTCTTTATGGAAAAGGAAACTGGAGCTGAAAATATCAGAACTGAATGTTAATTCATGAGTCACACATTTAGTACATAATAAAACAGGTTAGTGATAGCTTCCAAGGAGAGGGTTGTGAGTTCAAACCCCAGTGCGGGCATGCACCAATGTGTTTCTTGTAAAACATATATCCGTAATTATCGTTTCGTAACTCGTTTTTCGATGAAGGAAAACATCGTGAGGAAACCCACATACCTACCCGAGAATTATTTCAGAGGTAATTATGTTATCTACCAATCCGAACCGGGCCCCGTGATGGATTATGACCTAATCCTTCTCAAGAAAGTGAGGGGAGACCCGTATTCAACAGTGGGCTGATATGGGTTAATGTTGATAATGATAATAATGAAAAAAGGTTATATCATTACAACAGGCGAAAGGTTAAATAGAATATTAACCCTCGTATCATTGTACAACTATGTAAAGCGCGTATAAAACATCTCCTAACTCGAGAGAGATGAACCGAGAGTCGTTCAGAAGTTACCTACAGGATAAATAACTACGTTTACTACTCACGTTTAATCTTCTTCCGCGCGCTCCCGTTGACTTCCCCTCGCTTATCCCGCATCAGCTTGCTATAGTACGCGTGGTACTCATCCTCCGGGTCGAGGAAGGTGAACCGAGGGTCGTTTTTAGCCCGCACTATGTCTGCGAACTCGTCACCGTTGCGGGCGACATAGGTGGACATCTTCTCTACGACGAGCCTAACGTCTTCAGGCGGCACGGCAATTTGGACCTTGTCGTCATCTGATGAACTGCCTTCGGAATCTGGAAATGATAACATTAGATCAGAGGTTACCAGACTTTTTTTCATAGACCCCTTTCAAAATGTATCTGGTTCTACCATATTCCTATTTCCTACCATATAATTACTTTTTGTCACGCCAATGTAGACCCCTGTCGAGTCTCCCTTGGATCCCTGGAGGTCCACCTACATCACTTTCGGAACTAAGGCATTGGATAATGATCAATTCCATCATCAAAACCTGTATGGAGCCATTCGTGTATTACGTAAGCTGAATTTTAGTAACTCTTAACCCTGTTAAAAAAAACCGCTACCTTAGGGGGTGAAAAGTCAGCTACAGAAAGTCATTTTGCTACAGAGAATGTTACAGGAGGCATGAAAGATAAGATTGAGGAAGAATGCGAGATGATGAGTATAAGATGGATTGATGTTCCTTGTGTGAATGAGACCAGGAGGAAAAGATGTGACACGCATGGACCTTACACAGCCTTTTGGACTGGAGTTCCAGAAACCACTAGAGGGTATTGGGGTGTTTGTGTACTGCTTGCCGCTGGGATCGTAGCATGTGGAAAGATGTAGTCTCTGCCTATCCCAACAGGTAAAAGACGTGACTAAATGTATGTATTATAGATGTTGTTGGTTTATAAATAGATTTCTTTTTTTTCTTTATTATAAAATAGCTACCAGAGTTTTCCGTTTCAGATCCGGAGCCGTAACTCTTCATGAGACTGAGGCCTGTGGAGTTCCCGGGGGTAGGTTCCGTGAGCGGTCGCATCAGGGGCGGTGGCGGTGGCGGTAGGAGCTGCGGGACCATGTACTGCTGGTAGTATGTTGTGTACTGCTGGAACATCGTCTGGGGCGGCGCAGTCGTGATGGCTGGCGTGACTGGAACGGTTTATAAATCTTATTTTAAATGAGTCACTTGTGCCAGTGTTGGTATAAGCTGTACTCAAACTTTTTGATCGTCTCTGGGGTTATTGCCAACCTTTTGGTTTATTGTTAGTTTTGGCTCTGCACAAAAAGTGCATTTAGCCAGTGTCAAGTATTTTAAAGGTTTTTTGTATTTTCCGTGTCATATTTCAGTCAGTTGGTGGTCTAGTCAGTCACGATTTAGTAAAATGGTGGGTGCAAATTTTTTACATAAAATTTTTAACTTTGACTTAATTTTTTTTTAAAAACGCTATATAATGATCTTGGACTAACCTATAATAAAAAGAAACCCCTACCGTATTTGTTATACATGACGGGTGTATTCGAGTACTGCGCGGGCGGCGGCGTGGGCTCCGTCCCGGGCGGGGGGAGCTCCCCGGGGGCCAGCTCGTAGGCCGAGCCCTCGCCGCCGTCGCCGCGCATCTTCGATATCAGCATCGTATAGTCGCAGTCAGCGGACGGCTTGTAGTGGATGCTGGGGATTGAGGGCGCCTGGAGACGAGAACAAATGGTAAGAGAATTCCAAAACTCAGAAATATAGATCAAACTCAGAAATATATGAAAATAGAGAAATTTATATTCAGACCTAATAATTAATATTTGTTATACTTACAGATTCAATAACAGCTGATGCTAAGCTTGGATGCAGGTATTCTTCAGGCTCCGGTGGCTTTTCTGAAAAGGAAATTAATACAAATCTCGATAATTTTTTATTTGACTAACTCCATACAGTAGATAAACAACAATACCTCCTCGCAAGGCCAGGGCAAACGTGGATACTTGGAAACAACATCTGCCACTTTCAACGGTCATCATCATCATCATCATCATCACTGTCACGGTCTCACTCACACAGGTATCCCCTCACTCGTGAAGAGGATAAGGCATAACATAGCCACCTCTGAAATAATTCTCGGGTAGGTATGTAAGTTTCCTTACGATGTTTTCCTTCACCGTAAAGCGAGTGATAATTACATACATATGTTTTACAAGACACATTGGTACATGCTTGTACTTGGATTTGAACTCACGACCCTCTCCTTGGAAGGTAGACGTTCTCCCACTAGGCTACCACCGCTTCCTCCGCTTCCACGAGTGCAGCGAGGGTGCTAACGCCGTGGTGGCCTTAATAGGCTACTAAAGTCACATGTATCATACGTAATATACTATTTCTTCATACATACAATTGTCTGGATTTTCGAATACTTGAATGATTTACCACAACAATTAGTCGAAATAATCGAGTTTTCACTGTATCTTGATATTAATTTGTGCAAATTAGACCAGTTTTATGTAAATATGAAAAATATACCTTCAATAACTTCTGGTGGTTTCTCTGGCCACCTGCCAGCTTTGACAAGTCCCGTCAAGGCCATGTAATATGGATGCAGCTCATCCTCTTTATTCAGGAAATTGAACTGTGAATTGTCCCGCTGCTTCGCCTTGATCAGGATCTCCATCTGAGCGCCCTGGGTGGCTATGAACTTTGACGTTTTCTCTATTATGGCATTCTGCTTTTGGGTTTCAGGCTGAAATAAATATATATCAAATTAAGCTATTGGTGTGGGTGGAGCCGAGTTTTTGAACCCCGTCTTTGGGTTGTAAAGCCCACTGCTAATCTTACCCGAATTATTTAACATATGACAATCACAGACACAGATCCTATCCCGTACCTAGGATTTCCTAGGTGTAGGGTGCATCAGGAATATCAGGACTTTGTGTAGTTGTTTGTTTGTTTGTGTGAATGTTCCGCTGCATCAAGGAGAAATGGAGCAAACAGGTGAAGATTTGGTACCCAAGGGATGGCACATGGAGCCAAGGTCGCAAAGAAAGAAGAGTTACCCTATGTAAACTCACAAACACAATCTCGAGTGGAAACAGTGTCTTGAACGAAGCTGCCGGCACAAATGGCTCATCCACTTCCGTTGGTAGTGCTGTAGGTGACGGCTCAGCCGGAGTGTCGTAGTTGAAGCCCACTTGACCGTAGCCTGCCGCATGGAGTCTCTTCAGTTCTTCCTCTGGAAATAACGTAAAAGATGCTCATTTAAACTTATGAAACCATACCGTTAGTTGATCAATCAATTTCTAAGGAGGTAGTGATGGCTTCGGGTGTCAGTTTGACAGGCAACGCAAAGGCCCCTACATGGCTTAACGTCTGAAACATATAGCCATTGTAATATCATCATCTTCAACAATATCTACCCACTCATAGGCATATCATAGGCCCACTGCTGAGCCCAAGTCTCCCCCTCACTCCCCCTCACGTTTGTGAGGGCGATTAAACAATTATTCACAATGGCGAGCTCGGTCCGGATTGGTGTATTATACACCTCTGATATAATTCTCGGCAAGTGGGCATAAGATAGAATAGAATAGAAAACTCATTATTGTAGACCAAAAACATGCATTGCCTTGGTAGGCATTGTATTGTAAAAAGTCCATATTCAAGATAATATAGACAAAAAAAAATTTAAATTAACTAACAAACATATCATTATTACAAAAGTGAACATAAATAATGTCAGAGCAACTAACCTTTGTACATCAGTTCTTCATCTTCATCCGTATGCAAAGCCCGGTACCTCTCCTCATCGCACAATTGCTCCACATCCTGCTCTGACTTGGTGAGTTCCACCCTCCAGTCGTAGCCCCCAGGTGGAGCTTCCAATCTGGAGAGGTCGTGTAGGGCGCCTCTCGCATCGTACCTGTCCAGATACAATGTCTGAGAGTCTTAAATAGATTCATTGTATACCTATTTTGAAAGACAAAATTATTCTATTACTAAGTGGATTTTCATTGCCATTAGATTTTAAAATTTTAAAGGAATTGAACACCAATTATTTATCGGTCTAATTACTTGGATAAAGTATTTGTTTTTAGTTGTTCAACTTGTATTTTATATCTTGGATGAGGGCGTTACATTTAAGTTTTCCAATATGTACTGTAATACACCCACTTTTTTATTCATTAGGTGAATCAAGCTCTAATGGAAACTAAGGTTATCATTTATGAATCGAGATTGACTTAATGGGAACTCTGTAAATCCTAGTATGATATACAGTGTAAACTCTAAAAATTTTATTTCTTTTATTAATTTATTAATTTTATTATAAATTTTTTATTTAATTATGTGAACGGTGCAGTAACGTGTGCACATTGTGCATGTACATTTACCGCTAAAGTAGGGTATATTAGCCATATTAGAGCTAAACATCCCAACCGTTAAAACAGAGGTATAGTTGCCAATACCGAAATCGAATTTGGATAACTATTATTGTTATTATTTTAAACTCTTCATAACGTCTTTCATTGACTTAAAACTTCCTATAACATAGAAAATAGTTCAATTTGGTTGGTTTAGATAAAAGCCCATACATTGATATGCACTTTAAAAATTTGTCTTTAGGAATGTTGGCCCCAGATAATAAACTCACTAGGCAGTAGGCAGTTTCGGTATTATGAATCGTAAACCACCTTAAGTTTGTATTATCAGTTGTAAACCCTTAATATTTATTTGGATTAGTATTTGGTTGTTTCTCTTATTTCGCTCTACATAACGAAATCTCTCTATAACAATATTATATGCTCGGTCCCCTAAGATTTGTTGTAAACAGTTTGCACCGTATTATGTTTTATCCCTTGTTCGTAACAGTTTAAGCTCACTGTGTTGGCATAGACATAATTTGTAGCTATATGCAGTTACAATCCAACTTTAATTTCTTATAGATAACAAGTTATACATACGCAATTACACCGATGCATGTTATACATACCACCGCAGCGAATCACCATAACAAACGCGACGCCGCTAGCGTCCGTAGCGTAGCCGACTGGTCCTCCTTCAGAACTTGAATCCTCTGCGAAAATCTTAAGAATCTTCGAAAAATTATAACTTTCTGACATTTACTATTGCTTTGGTACACGTTAGCGCCATAATAACAGTCTTATAGTAAAAAACGGATCGAACCTGTCGATTTTCAACGTTTCATCCCCCATCCACGGAATGAGGTGTTTTCCTTGGTCAATGTGCAGGGCCCTATCATCGTTCCTGAATAATTTGCACGAGTAGCCAAACACGAAAAGCTCTTCTTTCTTCTCCTTGAATTCAGTTTTTCTTAATATGCCAGATTCACTATGATTTCCAGTCCACTTTCCCGACATTTTGCATCTTTTTAGAATATTTTACCACGAAGAGCACGAAAACAACCCCTTTTCGATTCGATCGCGTTCATTACAGCTTTTAGTCACGTCTAATTGACGTCGTCAATCTGTCAAACAAAACGTAGCTCTATTCTCTAACGCCATTCCACGTAACGTCAGTTAGTCCTCCAGCCAGTCAAGTCAACTGTCAAGTCTTATTCTTTTTTTTTGTTTTAGCTCTGCATTATTTTTGTAGGTCTACGCTACGGAAGCCTAAATTTTATCCACAGCATGCGATTTGGCCTTTGGGTAGTTTGACTTTGCCCAAAAAACAATATATTTTAGATCGAAAGAAAGTATAATGGCCTCACCAACCTTGTCCCCATTGTCCTTGTTGTGTTCTTGTCCTTGTCCTTGGCCTTGATAGCCTATAATGACTGGCCTTTATTTTACACAAATAATTTTATAATGCGTTAATTTTGGGATCGTTACATACCTCTTGATACACAAACCTAGTATCACACATGTATATAATAAACAATCATTCCTTAATTATTACACGAATGTTTGTACGTATGTGGTCACAATAATTCTTGTCTAATATTTATTCACTTCATTCGTGAACTCATTAAAAATATCATAATGTTTCTTGTGATTTTGTGTTGTGATTTATGGTAATATTATACTATCCTGTGATCTTGTATCTAGGTACCAACTTAACGGGAAGTCCCCGACTTACGACTAATAGTTTTCCGAAATTGCGCATTCCCACGCTTATTATAATACGTCACAAATAATACCACGAATATTGCAAATATTCGAAAATAGATTGGCGAATGTGAGGGACCGGTATGATACGCTACACACTCTACCAACTCCGACGTAGGCGTCTCGCACCATGTAGTGAACATTTTGTTGGGTAAAATAATTAAAAGCTAGGTACTGTAAAATAGTAAACTGGCCATGCGACATTCAAGGGCTTCACGGGTGGATGGCGAGCGCTTTATTCGCACTGATTATAACCAAACCAAACCAACCAAACCTGTGGTTCGCACCACACTCCCACTTTTTGCACTAAATACTTCGCAATGTGTTTAAACCAATTTAATTTTTAATAAGAAAATAAAAACAAATCAGTTTATTGTAATTAACGGACTAAATGGATAACATATTTTTTATTTTTTCTGCTAATAAGAATCATGCATGTCAGCCACTTTTGAACAAATTCTCCTTGGTCGTTGCATATGTACCACAAAGAACGCCATTTCAAAAAAAAAAAAACTAAAACAGTGGCAACTGGAACGGGATACAATGCTATCAAATCAAATAGGTATAGCGTTGGTTGAAATTACGTGTTTATTTCATCACTCGTGATTATTTCGGGTTACATACGTTTCAAAAGGCATATGGCGGACGTTTTATATATTTTTGCATCGAAAACTGATAAATTCTTTTAGTTATGAGAATCTTGTGACCGCTAGAGCGTATTTGTTAAAATTAGATGATAACAGTTAGTTTTTAATGTGTAAATAAGTTTATTATATCTAGAGTCTTTTAAATATATGATAGTATTTTCGTGCGTGGACGTTTTGATCCGTATTGTTGAAAAACGAAAAGTCTGTGATATAAACAATACTAGGTATAAATAGAGTAATTTCCTGAAGTTTTGTAAATATTGTAAAGTTGTTATAGAATTTTAGTAAAGATATTAAATTGAGAGAAGACTGAATAACCGAGTGGAAGATCGCCAAGCTATGTCAGCTGTGAGTCTATTGTCTTCTATGAGAGAGAAATCTACTATCCAAAGCCTAACGGATGGCTCGCACTATGAAGGTGAGTACTCTACATTCCTGCCACTATTAGCTATTTTACATCTACCATAAATTTCACCTATTTTTCATAACAGAAGAGTTACAATCACAACAGTAGTTTTGATATCACTCAATTTTTAAAGATTTAGGGTACTAATCTACCGTCAGGAAGACTTATAGGATTCTTATAAATGTTCTATCAGACTACAATCAGGAAGTCTTGAACTACGCAACTTGATTACGCAGGTCACCTACCTTTGCTTGAATCAAAACAAAGCCTGCATAACTGTTTTGTGTCCTAAATCCCCTGCTACCGTATAATGTTACAATTTTCGTATGAATTCTAATTGTCTTGTTGACATACGTCCAGTTTTTACTTCAAGCGAAATGCACCCTTTCTCTTCCTTATGTTACCTAACAAATAAAAGGTGTTTCTACTGTATCCTCGGGTATTCTATATTGATTTTATGACAAATACAAGGCCATACTTAGCAAAGTCACCGCTCTACTGTTGCTGCGATAGGAACTAGTATCAATATCCATGTTATCATTTATAATGTTTGGAAGGTATGAAGTAAACAGACAACATTTCTACATAACTTTTATAGGAATCTCTACGTAAAGTGAATTTTTGGCTTCTTCTTTGTAGTAAACCTATTATGTACCTCCGTAATAATGTGAAAAACTGTTTTCTTTTGTTTATGCTATGCGTGTGCCATTCAAAGGGCTTAGTATCTCTATTAACTGTTAATGTTTTGAATGGCCGAGTTGATTTTGATTAAATTTTATACATATACTTTACTACGACTACTACTTTGACTTTGCAGCAATGAATGTTGGAGGAGGCATGAAAGATAAGAATGAGGAAGCATGCGAGATGATGAGTAAAAGTCGCATTGATGTGCTTTGTGTGAATGAGTCTAGGAGGAAAATATGTGACAACACCACACATAGCCCCTACACAGCCTATGGGTCTGGAGTTCCAGAAACCAGTAGACGGTGTCAGGGAGTTGGTGTATTGCTTTCCCCAGGGATCGTAGCGAGTCTGGGTCTTTGTAGGATCACATTCCTCGTAGTTCCTGAGGCCCCGGATACAGGAAATCATAGTTAGGGGTCAGGATCTAGGTATGTGATCATGAAGTGTTATATATTTATAGTTTTTTTCAGCCATAGATAAAGCATGACTACATTCCTATTTTCCTTTACCTAAAGAGCATCGTACAGGTCCATCCTTATTGAGTTTTTAATTCTAAGTGGCAAGAAATGTATGCTAATTATAGGGTTTTGACAGATGAGAAATTATCATATCACAATCTAGCCTAGAATATGGTTAGTAAGTAATTTAACACAACCACAGCTGAAAACACAATTGTTGTGTTAGCGGTATGGCAAAACACAATGGTGTGTGCAGGTCTGTAACCGTGGCTAGACAAGAAAATCGGCTCAGCAGTCAGTGTTAATTTTAAACTATTAAATTGGTTTTAAGTAAGAATCGGTTCAATAGCACTTTTGTTATTGATATGATGCAACTTTTTTTATTTTATCTCACTGTACATAAATATATTTTAAAATGGAAAGCATATATTTGTGTTATACTAAGGGACTGCCATAGTTGTTGTGACAACTCAAAGTTTCTTAATAATAAAACAAAAGAAAGTCCCGTGTCCATTCAAAGGTAGTTGGAAGAAATCTCGTAGAAGAAGAGATCTTGTATGTCCAAGAACAGTAGGTTATTTCTATGGAGCGTCCGAGTGAGGCAATGGGCAGCTGCAATAATTACCAACATGCAAGAGAAGATTTCTATATCTCTCTTACAATAATGAATATTGGTTTAGTCTCGCATGCGGCGAGTTGATAGCATCCTGACCGCTGCTTAGTGTAATGGCGGCCTCAGGTGTTAGAGCTTGTTAGGCCGCCCAAAGGCCTCTAAGGACTGCTATCATGCATGGAGCAGTAGAAATCCGTAATCCCCGCCAAAATTTAGTAAAGGGTGCGAAGCCGAGGTTTCGAACCCAGTGTCGTTGCGTTACAAAGCGCATATCAACGCTGCTCAAACTTTGTCACATGCAAATTAACTTATTTCAATGCGATCTATAAGTGCACAGTTATTATCCATGCATATCTAGTGTGTACCTACATCTGTCCGTCGGCATGATGGGGTGAATCAGGCAGGGGTGCGAAGGTCAAGGGTGGACTCCCCTCGGCGGTTGCACAAAAGGTTTCTATTCTCTCATTTTGCCCTATTATACCCTTTGAATGTGTTCAATCGCAGCTTTGAAAGTAAAAAAGAAAGCAAAAGCGAGTTTTTTTATGCCTGAGCGACGAGACGAGTAATTCTATCACCTGGTGGTAAGCGCTACACCTGCCCATAACAGTTACAGTGCCACCCAGAACTTTGCATTGCATAATCTTGCGCGGCATTGCACTACGCTCGTCACCCTGAGACATTAGCTCTCAAGTCTCAAGCCCAGTGATTTCCAGTATTTTGTCAAACTATACACAAAATACAAAATGAGAGAAATTAAATGACATCTATCTATACAGTTGCGAGAAAGCCAGGAGGGGTCAGCACGGGACTGGACCCTGTTTTGCAAGTAAACCCCGCCGCGCCGGCGCGAATCACTTGAAATACAAAAGCTCCCCTTTGCGTTTTCCTTGATTTGCACAGGTCACAAGGACTTGATTTCAAATATTAATTTTTTGTCACCGATGGGAAAATGTCTCTTCCATAAAGTAATAATACCGCGTCACGATCACAGAGATCCTGACCCACCTAACTTAGCGGGTTGTTGTAGTGGGACTCCTCTTTTGCAAGAGACCGCCTGGGACCTTTGCCAGATATTTATCCGCTAAGCAGCACTGTTCCGGTTTTTACAGCACTGTTTCCAGCGAAATTACTGAGCATTATGAGACTTTAGAGGCGATCTCTCAGGGTGACGAGCGCAGTGCAGTGCCGCGCATGATTATGCAATGCGAAGTTCTGGGTGGAGCTGTCACTGTTATGGGTAGGTATAACGCTTACCATCGGGCGAACGACTTGCTAGTCACTCAGTCAAATAAAAAAAACTAGGATTCCCTGTATATCTAGACAGTCGGGAGCTACGCGAACCAAGGTCCTACAAACACCCAGACTCGAAACAAATATTCGTTGTTCACTCAAATCTTAGCCCTGTGTGGGAATTGAACCTGCAACCTCACGGTTCGCAGTCGGCTCATCAACCACATAAGGCACGAAGGCCGTCAAGTAAAATAAAAATAAATACGTAAAGATTATCGGTACTTTGGCTGGATATTAGTCAATCTTAAGTATATTCATCATCCATCCACAATAAAAGAAACGCAAGACTTAAGCACGCAATGTGTCAGATGTATATAACCTCAATGATAGGATTACAATAGGGTATAATATTATTCTTTATCAGGTACGTTCATTTAACGCATTATACTGGGGCATGTTTAACAAACCATCTCTGCGTGTTGGCTGTAGTTACTTTATGTACAATCATTAATCTATCAAAGTAATGAAGGTATGCTTCGAAAAACTACGTTCCAGCGCCGATAGTCAAGCGGAGCCTCGTAGCATTGTATTGGTTTTGAGGGTAGTTGTAAATCTTCAGCGCAACGGTCGCCGCGTCCGCCTGCCCGTCCAGTCTTTGAGACGAACCCGTGCGCTGCTCGTCCCTCGCGACCTTTCTGGCGAAACTTAAGTTTTCCCCAATTTTCCGATCTTCGCTACTCATCTCGCGATCCTAAATTCACTTTGCTTCAAATATCAACATACAAAATACGCAGCTTCAGCGCTCGTGGCGCCATAGCCGTCTCTCTGACCTGCCTTAGTTTAATTAATCGTTATATTTTTCTTCATATTTTATCTTAAATTTATATTTATCCCTATATTTTATTCGTTAAGTAGTTATTAGGCTTAGTTTTAAGACGACGAAGTTTTTTGTGCCGCCATTTTGTGTTGCCGCGTCACCAGTTAAAACCAGTGATTGTTTCGTAATGGTGAGCAAGGAGGCTTTACCGCCGGTTGTCGAGGGGAAGAAGTCCCGCAGGAGACGCCGCGCGAGCGGTAGGGCTGCGAGGCGGCGCGCTAGGAAGACCGCGGTGGCCGCCGTGGCGGCTGCGGCGGCCACATTGCCCCCGGCGGAGAAATACGCGTATTCCACGTCGCCTATCAAGTGTGCGGTTCACGCGTTCCTCCTTCGGTATCAGAGTGCGTTGAGGAGAGTGCCCGCTCAGCTGCCGCCCAGGATCCATGCCGGCCCGCCTTCCAAGAGAGTCAAGCGCGTGTCGTGGAGTAAGTGACGTTATTGTTCTTAATTTCTATATCGCCTGCAAGCCCTATCAGTTTATAAAGATACTTGGATCTGGTCATTTGCTGTGGACGAATCCAAGGATTACCCTAATTACTACGATAGCGTTAGCCATAGATTTTTATCGCTCAGTGATTTGTGGCGGTTATTGTCATTCTACCGATACTCCGCATTGGTTTGAGCACTGTTGGTCTTGATAAATAATTCAATTACGTTCTTTAAATGCTAATATGGTGTGAGTGGTCGCCATTATTTTATTTTGTTTGATCACAAAGCAGTTGTGTACAAGTATTACTTCCGGATATTAGGGGTGCTGTTGCTAACCTGTCTGGTGATTTAGTGTTATGCGGGCACAGAGCGCAATGCAGTGAATGTAATTATATGCACTGCAGTCGTTTATCGGCATCGTACGGCAGTGCCTTACAATGCACAGTTTCAAATGGCACTGCAACCAGTCGTGGGGCTTGTGAATGACCTACTTCGATTTTTTTTTATTTTTTTTATTTGGTTGAGTAACGAGACAAGCAAGTCGACATTTCGTTGTTTTTATATCGCAATTAAGCTATTGATAAGGTACCTATTATGCTTACTTTTGTTGACTTGTTATTCCATCGGGCAGTTCATTTCGACGTGCGTGACCTTGTTGGTAAATTTGTTCCTTACTTCTAGTTATTTTTATAACTAAAGTTATGCGCCAACGACAATGTTTGCGTGATTGCAGTGGCACTGTATTGTTTATTAGTTAACTAATTTACTTCTTGTATTCTTCAACGATGTCATATTTTAATGGAATTGTATAATAATACGATTTTGTTCGTTGATAAATTTATTTTTCAAGACAAGCTTTTATAAAATACGTATTCTGTACTGAGAGCTGATTAAAATGAGCCCAAATACCATCTATCTACTGTTAGTCACTGAGGAGTTCCGTTGTCTACCCTCCGTCTCTAATCGGACCAGCTCGCTGTCAGGCTCAATCTCTCAAACGTGTGTCCTGATATTATTTGATTGTGACGAGTCTTGATTTAAGATGGCTACATTGTGGATGTGGTGGTAGTACAGTTATGGACGTTCAACCAAAACAACCGAGCCCAGGAACACGTTGGTTGGACTCAAACGGCGACCTAAAATGTGACCACCTCAAAAAATTTCATAGTATCCCATACAAATTCCTAACTGAATATACTGAAATTCCTTCGTTACTTCCTTTATTTTTCGAGGCACAAAACGCGAAACAAGTCTCACTGCCGGAACGCAGTGGCCGCATTGCAGAATCTCTGAAACTGCAATTTTACCTAGATATATGTTTGCACGTAAATTTAGGCTTTATCTTTGTGTGATAAAGATTCATTTAGCTTTCGTAATATTGTTAGGGCACCTATATTCTGGTGTATTTGAGACTTTGTCATTCTCACTAGATGTAATTGCTATCTTTTTGGTGGCTCAAAAGTGTATGTTGATGGTTTTGAATCAGGTACTTCAAAATTTTCCATGAATCGAAATTTTCAAGAAATACATTCTGAACTATACTCTGTCATTGTCCAAACAAAGTTTGAGGCTAAATCTATTTAATCGGCAAGCCTTTATACCACATTTCATCTCGGTTTTATGGCTCAACTATCGATCGTGACCTAGTATCTCGCCAATAGTTTGTTACACTAACAATAGACAGTAAGGGCTATTATGTGAGTAGGCATCCCACGAACTCCACATTTGACCCATTCAGTCTCGACTCGGCTGGAGCATCTCATTAAAGTGATAAACAAAAGTTCCTATAGAATGGCCACTTATTTATTCCCACAGTTCCCTTTCGTGTTATTACATTGTTTTTTTCCAGCTAGACATTTAGTATTTGGCGGGATCAAGAAACCTCAGTCCCGCATATCCCCGGACTCAAAATTAGCTGCGGGGTTGCTTTAACTAGTTCCGAGTAGTTCGCTCCAATCTAAGAAGATATCCAGACATATAGAAGCGCTGTTCAACGCCTAACTATTCTATTTCTCAGCCTAAGATCTCCCTTCACTGCAATCAATAAACGTGCATAATTTTTGGCAATAATAGATAAGAAGAGCGAATGTCTTTGAGAGCTAAATAATTATGACGAGAACTTTTTTTCCTCAACTGCGCTCATGTTCTCACGTGAAGCTACTTATTATTTGACATTTACAGATTACACCCACTTGATTTGTGACTGCGTTTGTTGGTACGGCAAGTGGTCTTGCAATGCTTGGGGATTCCAAGTCCATACTGTTATTATATTAGGTAGCATGTACCAATAATAGAAAATCTTATCATATCAGCTGGTGCAGTGTTTCCGATAGTGGAATATGAAAACATTATAACTTTGTCGCCCGGGAGTTGAAAGCGAATGTGGCCGTTATCTACCAGTCGATGCGCATGCATCCCATATTATGACCGGTTTACATTATGCTAGTCTTTCATAGAGTGCTTTAGTTCAACTAGAAAAGCAAGTTCTTTGTTGCATAGAATCGTACTAAAGCGAGTAATGTTTACACGCATCAACTGAAGACTTGAATAACGTAAGTCGGCCATTAAGGTCACCGCACCTCCACCACCACCATGTGGCCACACTATCCCACACTGTGATAGTGTATACAGCTTGAAAAGAAGCGCCTAAAGAACATTTTACCAATGAAAGCGTTGCGTTATGCAGTGGTAGATAACAATTGACGGTCCAATTAGTGTTTTTTGTCGGACAGCTCGGTGGACACTGCCTAGTAAAACTGTAGTAGGATAAACCGTCGAAATCTGTCGCATCACTTCGCCGTATCTATAAATCGACCTACCTCCAATTTGGTAATTAGTAATTTATACTTCCGCTAAAACTTGTTGCGTTTTGAAGGGCAATGCAGTCAGCTACGTTTTTAAGGTGACAATACCTTCCTTTGCCTCGCGTAGTCAGGTAAAAGGATTAATAACAAAGGTCTCACGAACTGCGCAATGCAGTGCCGCATGAGACTGCAATTGAAATTGGCATGCCAATTTTTAAGAGGCATTTATTCTGTGATGCATGGCTGGATATTAGTTAGGTGGATACTGAAGATCGCCTTTTCGATCGTTCTCTCATTGTTGAGGATCGTGATTGCTTCCAATTACGAGTACAATTTGTCTCAATCTGCTCCGTTCTTCGGCTTTGTTGAGTATCACATTGACTGACAATTCTATATGATAATATTTGTTGTGATTTCTAATGCCATGTTGGTTTTTGTTGGTTGATATTTGCAACATTTCGTTCTCACTGCTGGGACACACGGTTTTCTCTCAGAGACAAAATGAACAATAATCCATCACGCTGTCCCAGTGCGGGTTGGTGCTGTTACTCACAACTCCTTAAATTTTGATATACTTCAACATGCCGGCTTACTCGCGTTTTTTTTTTCCATACAGTATATCGCTTTGTGTTGTATCATAAAATGTTTGACCTAACTTTTTTACCCTTCGAATGAATATTGTAACTGTACCAGGAACTTTCAGCTCTATACGGGTATTCTCGGTGTTGTGTCAATTTACCAACGTGACCTATATCTAGCTACATCATGTCAGGGCGGGTATCTAGGTCATGTTTTCAAACAAAGCAACGGGAAGTTTGCCTTTATAACTTGAAGTGGTGAAACGAGCGGGGCGCTCGGGTGATGCCTCTTGCTCCTTTTGCCTGCTCACTATAAATGATTTGAGTTTTGATTGTAAGCATATGAGACTTTAGAATGCGACGATGTCGCAGTGCAGTGCCGCACAAGTTTCTGTAATGGACAGTTCTGGGTGGCACTGTAGCGTAGCTGTTATGGGCAGCGTGGTGCTTACCATCTGGTGAACGAATTGCTCGTCTCGAAAAGTGACGATGTAATCGAAGGTGGTGAACACGATGAGTAGATGGAAGAAGAGATGAGACGACGGTAGTTTAAAATAGGACTGGTTCTCAAGGACTGCTACTGGAACACCCCGAAATAGGTCTGACGACAGATGTTCTGCTTGAGACTGGTAGCTAGCCAGGCAGACAGTAATGGAGGTCGCCCATGGTTCCTTTTTGCAGCAATGCAGTAGCGTTCGTTACGCGCGTCTGCATCGCTACTTTTGACCGTTTGTCGCATTTGCAACGCGCGACTGTATCGATGCAAACGCGCGTCTGTAGCGATGCAAAATCGTGGTTTTGTGGGCGAGGGTAGACGACCAGCGATTGCATCGCGACTGTATCGCTACTGAATCGCTGCCAAAAGTCGTAGTGGGGGACATCCCCAATGCCGCCAAGGTATTACAAAGATGTATAGATAGGCTGATGACGAAGAGTCTATTAGTCAATTAATCACCCTATATTGTAACTCGTATTGAACCTGTGGTTTTTGTGGCGGTAGCATTCGTGAAGCCAAGCCGTATGACGCGCGGTCCACGCGATAAGCGCTTCTCTGTCACTGTGATTGATAACGTTTGTTGTGCTTCTGATCGGTGGCATAGTAGTATTATTTACTTTGCGTCGGTGGTTGAATGTTTTGAAGGCTTTGTACAGCTTCGGAGATACAGTCGTAGTTGTGTCATACGAGTTAAATTGATCAATTATCTATAGTAGAATCTAGGACCGTTTTCCACCAAAGTTCGGTGGCGTATACTATACGGCGCGATGCTTATTACAGGTAAACAGATTTTATCAATAGCTCGGATTCTATTCGCTGGATTTAGATGTATAGTACAATATTTTTCTGAGCTACCAACGAAACAACATTGCAATCTTATCAGTAGATTTTACGTGTTTCGAAAACAAACAACAACATATACCGTTTTCAAAAATATTATATTCTAGCTTAGTAGTTTATTTTAGGTCTCCTAGACTATTTTAACATTGCACCTCCTTTTTGCCCTTTACTGATTTAGAACACGCTATCAATAGCTTTACATTTATATCTATCCATCTATGTAACGGAATCACAAAAAGTAAATTTCACCAACTTCAAGGCGTTCGATTAACTTGTAATTTTGCACACGTATTGACAACCGATGACAATCTATATGTATAAAAATGTTATGTTGGTTTGTGTACGCTTCAAAAACTCAAAAAGTTCTGCACCGATCGAGCTGAAATTTTAGCATGATATATAATCCGCATCAAGGAAAGTTTTTATCTATTTTTTCATCAGTGACATATCAGCGAATGTGCGAATGTGCCACAGCGAAGCGTGGCAGGGTACAGCTAGTACAATAATAAAAATATTGTGTGTACATACATATAGTGACGCCTTTCTCCCGTTGGGATAGGCAGAGACTACATCTTTCCACATGCTAAGATCCCAGCGGAGAGCAGTACACCAACTCCCTGACCCCCTCTACTGGTTCTGGTACTCCAGACCAATACGATATGTAGTGTTTTTTTAATTCAACATTTTAAGTTCTTATAGATTATCTTAAAATAAGCAAGTTAGGTTATTTAACCTGATCGACATGCGTAGAATAGGTTGTACCGTTACGTGAAAACTTGTTTTGTGGACTTGTGTTTGTTGGCTGACCTAGTAGGAAATATAATTAATATTGCGTAGAATGTCAACCACAAAAATACGAAAACAGTTAGGTACGCTATCAGTTCCTTTGCCGCAATTTTCAGTAACTTATCGTCAGTTTTCTCTGCCAATAATAATAATAATAATAATATTAAGCAGTCCTAGCCTAGTGAATAAACGCCCGCATTCCAAAGAGGGAGACGCGAGTTCTATCCCAGTGCGGGTACGCACTAATGTGTTTCTTGTAAAACATTTACGTAATTATTATTCGATTTTTAGTGAAGGCAAACATCGTAAGGTAACCCCCTGAAGCCCGAAAATTATTTCGGAGGTTAGGTATGTTGTCCACCAATACGGACCGATCCTCCGTCACCCACCACGGAATAATAGAAAAGGTGTGCATTGTCTTCATAATATTATATTTTCATTTATGTGTTGATGATGATGATGAAAATATAATTTTTTTTTTTCGGCGCGGGCGTATAAGTCAAAGCTCTTGAATCACTAAGCTGAAGTGCGGGTGGATGGGACATTTGACGGGACGGAAAGAAGGAAAATGCAGTCGGATAGTGATGGAATGGTAGCCAATAAATGGTCGGAGGTTAAGAGTTAGACCGGGTCAACCATGTCATCTAATTTGGGCAGTAGATTTGTCTAGCGCAGGACTGTAAAAAGAAGCGATTTCAAATTTCTCTAATTCCAACCTTTTTAAACATTTCAACTGCTCGAACCCTTGCCCTTGAATATTTGGGTTTTTGGATATTATTATGGCTGTTTCCTTGTGATGTTTTCCTTTACTGTTGTGGAGCGATTAGGTAAACTTAAGACGTCAGTCGTTACATGGCCGAGATCCGAATCACGGATTAAATAAGTCCTGAGTGCTTTTGAATTTGTGAACTGCTTTATGTTACCTATTGTCTTTGCCTTTTAAGCCCATATTCCCGAACGATGTTTAGTTTGAATCTTGAATGGATCCTTTTGAACTCATTTTCTGCGACACATCGTAGACTGCATCGTTCCTTACCATCAGGTGAGATATCTGGCAAACGCGAACAGATACTGAGTAAAAAATTGATAAAGCTGCTGTTATTGTTGATATATTCTTATCCGATGTTCTTCCACCCATGTACGATGTACAAATTACAATAAGCATGCAAAATAAGGCCCAAGAACTATTAACACAAAAAAAACCAACGAACCACGAAATGGAACACCGACTTACGTACGCTTATGAATTATGCCTCCACACATAAGCCGACTTCCTTTTCTAACATGGAAGTGCGATACACGCTCGTGCCTCTTTGGTGTTAAAAGTGCCTTCCTTTGCAGAGCTTTCCTATAGCTTCTTCAGGGGCTACATGTGCGTTATTCCCCAGGTCACGAAGACGGAGGCTTGCCTATCGGCGGCGGCGGTGGAGACCCGGCGGTGCTCGCCGTGGGCCCCTCCCGCCGTCCTATCACCTACTCGCGCGACGAGCTGATGAAGTTACGCCACTCGCCGCTAGTGAAGAAGGGCCTCGAGCACGCGTTCGCGAACTGTGAGGCGCTCGCGCTGTAAGTACAAGCTGTCGCTTTGCTATCGGAAGTCTTGACTTTCCATGGAGCTCAATTACTGTTACGAAATTGCTGAGATTTTTACGACTTAATTTGTGATTACAGAGTGTTGAAGAAACGTTCCGACTCGCCGAACGAGGAAGACCGGGGGGGTAGAGGGGACGCGCCGAGCGAAAACCATAAGGTGAGCTGAACGCGCGACTTTGATCTTGGGGCCGACGGGATCGATTTGAAAATCCACATGGAGCGTGACGCAATGTTTATGTCCACTGTGATCTCGTCCCACGACCCTATAGAATGGCAGTGACAGGCTCCCCCGTGCGTTGCAGGGCGTGTACGGGCGCGAGCGGGACCGCGAGCGGCGCTCGGCGGACCCGCGCGAGCGCGTGCGCAAGGAGAGCGAGCCCAGCGGCGGCGGCATCGTGCTGTCGCCGCAGCGCCGCTCCTTCACGTCGGGCTGCGGCGCGCCCGCCGCGCCCGCCGCGCCGCCGCCGCACGTCGCGCGCACGCGCCCCGACTCGCCGCTCTGCGCCGCCGCGCCCGCGCCGCCCGCCTCCGCCAAGCCGGACCCAGGTACGCACGTTCCTAGCTGGCGGAAGAACCGTACATACAACTTTGATATGAATTTGTATTTAGTAAGGTTCAAGAGTAGATTCTCGCGGCTCGAGAGAAACGCCCGTGTATTATGTATACGTGACCCTAAGAAGCTGTTAGGTTTCCGTGCAAATAAATTAGAAGCAAATTAAATTAAATTTCTTATTCCCTGTTCAATGAAAACTTTCAAAGCGAAGCTCAACTTCAGCATGTGGGATTAGCTATCCGAATGTTCTCGAGAGGTTTTCCTTTATGAAATAAGTCATCGGAACAAAGATTAACCTTAGCTAAAAGCCTTTTTAATAATTCACTCCTTCATTAGGAGCCATCCATATTTTAGGTCACACGAAGTTCAAGACTTTATGTAGCCCACCTTCGCCCTTGTCACAGGTGGTCGACCTCCCTTCCCCCACCGCCCCCCAGTCCCCGTGTGTGACGTCACATATTTTGCAATTCACATCTAGAAATGCATTAACTAAAACAACAGTCCCTAAATTCAGATTAATTTCCATTTTAAATAATCTATTAAGATTTTTAAAAATGACTCGTCCCACCCCTTGTCACACAATGTCACACTTCGTCGACCCCATCCCAACGTGTGCCGTAATTTATGGATTACCTCATAATCTATATCTATACTAATATATAAAGCTGAAGAGTTTGTTTGTTTGAACGCTAGGATTTTGCGTTGAATAGTCCATTTATCGAGGAAGGTTATAGGCTTTGCTCGGTATTTTTTTTTATGACATTTTCTATAAATGATTCCTAGCTAGATCGATTATTATATATATATATATATATATATATATACAAGAATTGCTCATTTAAAGATATAAGATACAAAAGACGTGTATCGCAGAGCAGAGCAGAGCGCCCGCATAACGCAGTTTCTGCCCTTATCGCACTTTCACGCCTTAATTCCTCACTTGTCACAATCGCAATCAAATTGTTTATCTAATTAAGTGAGTAGGTGCATAGATAACGCGTGGCCTTGTATAATGAAATTATAGTTACAATTTGTTTACAAACTTCCCAGGAGTTTGGTTCGATAAGCGAATTGTACTGTACGGGCCTAGAGAATAACGGTGGATACAGGTGATGCATATCTCGAGGCCTGATATGACATTGTAGATTACTACCGACATTCATATTCCATATCTATTTATATCTATAAATATGTATATAATAATATATGATGTAATATTTTGTATGTATGTGTATGGGTAATGCAATGAGTTCCGGGTGGCACTGTAACTGTTATGGGCAGGCGTAGCGCTTACCATCTGGTGAACGATTTGTTCGTCTCGTCGCTCAGTAAAATAAAAATAAAAAGTCTATTAAAATTTGTCATAACACACGTTCACTGCTGACAACACACACGTCTGTGTTTTTATAGTTATACGGCAAGCGAAAACACGCCTGGCGTGCGAAACCGCACCTGCTATATTGTCAATTTTATCACAACAGTTGTGTGCGCCCGCACAGCTGATTGAGTTTAGTTGCGACACAACGCCAGTAAACAGTAAACACACGCGTTGTGTGATGATTTGCAAAAGTGCCATAAAAAGTAAGACGCTTCAGCAGTGAACGTGTTAAATCGTGAAGGCTAGCAAACTCGTTGTGTTGCTCTGTAAATACACAGATAATATTCTGATAGAATTACATACCTTAATTACGCTATTTATCCATTCTTCTTTACAGAGAAAAACTGGAAAACGTTCTCGGTAAAACTGGAAAAAATTGGGAAAAACCTAAAAAAAATTATTGTATGAAATGACGATTTGAAACTTGAAACTATAATATTTTTGTTTTAAAATGATACGTATCGTGTCTCAGGCGGTCGGCGCATCGGGTCGGGCCGCATCATGGTGCGGGACGACGTGCGCGAGGCGCGCGCGGAGGGCGCGCGCTGGCCGGCGCCGGCGCCCGAGGACGCGCCCGCGCGCGCCGAGCCCTACCGCCCGCCGCCGCACCAGCGCCTCAACGGAGAGCGGTCAGGGCGAGCGCCATATCTAGCTTCCTATTTAATTAACAAGTTCACTGCTGAAAACACAACTGTGGTGTTTGATTGTGTTGATTATACACACCTTTGCCAGACATTCATCCGCCGGTCAGTAGTGTGCAAACAATACTGTGTTCCGACTTGAAGGGCACTATTTCCAGCGAAATTACTGGGTATATGAGACTTTAGAAGCGATATCGCAGAGTGACGATCGTAGTGCAGTGCCGCGCAAGATTATACAATACAAAGTTCTGGATAGCACTGTAACTTTTATAGACAAGCGTAGCGCTTACCATCAGGTGCACGGCTTCCTCGTCTCGTTACTATCAAATAAAAAATTTAACTATATGTTTTTTAGAAATCCCCAGACGATGTTGAGTGTATGTATGTTGACGCATCCGGCAGGTTCGAGCGGCGTTCCTTCGGCCGGGACTCCTACTCCTCTGACATCAAGAGGGAGCGGGATGACCGATTCAACAACGAAAAGATCCGCGATAGGTAATACCCCTTTCTATCTACGCATTACTTGGCGGCTCCCGTGGCGAGTGTTGGCGGTGGGCCGATGACACAGCGTGAAGTTGTGGGTTCGATTTCCGCACAAGGCAACACACACACACACACACACACACCAAACAAATTTTCGCATTTCCAGTATTATTAACATTACTAAAGAAGACTCTGTTTTGCACTCCGACCTCTGTTGCACATATCTTGATTTGTGACTTGAACGCTTTTGATATAGCTTTGCCAATAATAAAACCTTTAATATTTTCACAGAGAGGACAACCGTAGATCTGGTGGTCGCTATTCTCAACGACGCTTTGAGAAGGAAGATGAACCCGAATGGTAAGTATTTTATAGGTTTTTGTCAACCCTAACTCCAGTATTACTTTGTACACTCAATTCAATATAAATGGCATTAGATTAGTTAGTAGATCATTATTGTAGATTATTGGCGCAGGGTTCAGGGGATTTGTGAAAATAGAGACAGTCCGTTCACGTAAAAACTTGTAATCAAAGAAGTTCGGTGACACGCACGACACCACACGAGAAATTCGAAAAGAACATTAAACAAATAACGAGGGGCTGTGTCGAAGCCCGAGGTGAGCAGCGGGGTGCTCCGGTGGCGATTTGGCCCGCGCGCGCGCACTCTCACGAAATTGCGAGGCGACACTCTCTAACAAATAACGAGGGGCTGTATCGAAGCCCGAGGTGAGCAGCGGGGTGCTCCGGTGGC
This sequence comes from Campaea margaritaria, assembly GCA_912999815.1. Lineage (NCBI taxonomy): Eukaryota > Metazoa > Arthropoda > Insecta > Lepidoptera > Geometridae > Campaea > Campaea margaritaria. The sequence continues at coordinate 2,338,384 of OU538809.1, read as the reverse complement.
GATTTGGCCCGCGCGCGCGCACTCTTTCGAATTTGCGAGGCGACACTCTCTAACAAATAACGAGGGGCTGTATCGAAGCCCGAGGTGAGCAGCGGGGTGCTCCGGTGGCGATTTGGCCCGCGCGCGCGCACTCTTTCGAATTTGCGAGGCGACACTACTAGAAAAACATGGCGGGGGTGGCGTGCTTCCTGCGTCCGACTACCACGTGACGTCTTCGGACGCCTTCGGATGCGCTCGGCCAAGATCGCCACCAGCGCACCGCCTCTCGCTCCGCGCCATCAATTTAAACATAATAAAATAGATTGCTGTGTTGGCAACATTCCCACCCCCGTGTTACTAAACACCATCGTCAGTGGGCAACACAGCAACCTTTACAACGGTTTCAACAATTCTTTACACGTCTTAACTATAACAACTCTGACCTGACCATCGCGGCCTGGGTGTACTACGCTAATTACGCCCCTAGGCCACATGTTACGGGGTTGGTTACACAAAAAAATAAAAAAGTACAATTAAAGTAAAATTAACACGGCGTCTACTATTCTAATCTGTGGCACGCCGTTGAACCACTTTAGTCGCTTTTGCAACGTCAGAACATATTCCCTTAGCCAGCGCTTCCAGAACGAGTCCGCCAGAGCCTGAGTAATTTTCCAGGCTTTCCTTCCATCATAGGCATCGAACAACCTTCTTTCCCATTCATTCAATTCATTCTCTTTTAATTTCTCACCCCATCCTATGCCAGATCTCCACACCTTCTGCAGCAGAATTTTCAACTTAATCGTATACGGATATAAAAAGCCTAACCAGTCAAATATAAAAAAGATAAATTTAAAAAAATCACGCTTCGTAGGTATAACTTTACCCTGCACTATGGCCGGCAATAATCTTTTAAACGAAAGATCAAACGCCAGCCGATCATCTTTAGGTACCCGTATAATTCCTAGAGTCCGTTCACCGACGTTCGGAGAATTGTCGAGACTCACTGAGCCAGGCACAGCAGCAGGTAATTCTCGACGCAGTTTGGGTGGGTCTATCACCCACCCCCGAATCGCGAATCCACCCGTGGCGCGAATCATCGACATGTCTCCGATCAGCTGACACGCTAACTCAACCGACTCCACAACCTGACAGGTATACGCAGCCGCATACTCGGGGTTCTTGTTCACCTTACTCTCTACGCTACGTAACCGCTTGATAGCATAATCGTAGTTGTCAGGTAAATGTACCTCGTCACGTGACCTGAGCAATCCTACCTCGCAGCCGCTATCAACTCGGTGGCTAGTACTGTCCAGGATCTCACACGCTCGCTCGGTCTCAACATTCTTACGTGACACTTCCATTATACCTATAGACTCGAGTTCAAATTGTTGTTTCACCAAATCAAATGAGTCGTTTGCTATTTCTGACACTAAATGAACAGACTCAGGGCTGGATTCAGAAAATATACCTAACGGCCCATGTACAACCCACCCTAACTTCGTAAGCGACGCCACGGGTTGACCGGATTTACCTTGCCGTATCTCTTTGTTTACAATTAAATCCCAATGATCCTGACCTATCAACATCATTGGCTTGGCAGAGATCATCTCACAACAACTCAAGTCACGCAAATGGGCGTTTTGAGCTAAAACTCTGGCGGGCATGGTCTGGGGCGGCAAGTCAATATTCTGAATAGTGCGAAAAGCTACATTATGACACGCACCATTAGGGCCGCGAATTAGCGCAGTAATCCTATGTGAATTACAATCGGTAACTATTTGACCACGCGCGCTTACAATTTTTAACGGGGATGCGGGACCACTTACATCGCCACTTAATACACTATCAATCAAAGATACTGTGGCCCCGTCATCTAGTAACGCATAACACATACGCTCGACATTATTAACAGTAACAGTCACAGGAATAATTTTCAATAATGTTTTGGTGCATCGCTCACCCATACTCGTCACTGACTCGGCACTCACAAACGACGTAGATGGCGCACGAGCCACCGCGACGGACGTGCCATGCGCCGCCGTGGCGGGCGAGGGCGGAGCGCCGGCGCCGGCGGCCGCGGCCGGCGGCGGCGTCGCGCCGCCGCGGCCGGCCGCGCAGGCACCCGACTTCACGAAGTGAAGAAGCGTATGGTGCGGAGAACGACACTTCGCGCACCGTTTCGCTTGACACTGATAACGATTGTGTTGTTTTATCAAACACTTAAAACAAAGTTTATTAAATTTCACAAAGTCCCACTTTTCGAATTCACTTTTATTTACAAACATTTTGCACTCTGGCAAACTATGATTTCCACTGCACAACGCACACGTAACGTTTACGTTTACGTTTCCGTCCGATGGTCGGCGACTACGCCACGATAACGGCGGGGTCGTTGAACTCGCCGTCTGCGTGTCGTCCGGCTGATCTACGCTGGTATGAACACGTTGGAAGTCCGCTCGGCGGCGCGGGTCGGTTGCGCTTACATTGTTGCCGGCAACGGCGAAGTTCCGATTGCGGTAGGTATTCGGTTCGGTATTCATAGGGATGTAATAGGCTGCCGCCCGCGACAAATGGCTGATGAACTCAAGTACTACGTTAAGGTTCGGCGACACACGCAGGTCTTCTTTCACATTTAATTTCATAACGTACTCGCCGTACTGAGCTCGTTGAACGGGCGTTAGTTTGAACAATAACTCTTGTGTTAACTGCGGGTTGTTAATGTAGCCTTCTGCTTTTATGTTGTTCAGTAGGTAAACACAATTTCTGACTACGGAGGTCATCTGACGCAGTTCGACACCACTATCTGACACTCGCGGTAAACTTCTAATCTTTCGTATTGCAGTCTCTAACAGAAGGTTAGGATGTCCGAAATCTTCTTCCAGAGCGCATATGATGTCCTTGGGGTCGGCCCCCGTACGGAGGAGATCTTCGACGGCGTACTTGGCCGCGCCACGGAGCGATGTCTGCAGTCGCACGGTGTTTTCGTAGACATTGTAACTTGGCGCGGTATTTTCATATGCTCTTCGGTACGATAACCAATCTACTGGGTTGCCGTCGAACACTGGTAAATCGTAGGTATGTCTCGGCTTCTGTTTCGACATATTGTTAATTATTACATCAGCAAGATGCAAGATGTCGGACGGGGCGACCGGGTGGGTAAGCGCGTGAACGAGGGGCGCGGGCGCGGGGGGTGCGGACTCGAGCGGAATTTTCCGGTTCGAACACGTGGCGTCCGTTGGCGATCCAACCACGTGTTTGCTGGCTTGGTTGGTTTCGATGAGCCAATTTTCCACGTTTACAGATCCACACACACTCAACGGTCTATCTTCGTTCTCTTCTTCTGCGAGCTCGGCGATGTCGAGGGCTAATTTCTTCTTTATAACTTCTTCTCTTACTTTCGCTAGTTCTTTTTCGGCTTCATAAACGGCACGTAGGCGCAAAGTTTCGCGGCTTAACCGACTAGAGCGCGACTTCGACGAGGCAGCGTCACCACGCGGGTTCGTAATGGCGCGCGTCGCCGCGATGTCGCGCTGTTCGTCAGCCAAAGCATGAGCTTTGCTCCTCGTTATGCATCCGTTTGTCTCCATTTTCACAGTGATCCGGCTCGAAGGACTATTATTGTAGATTATTGGCGCAGGGTTCAGGGGATTTGTGAAAATAGAGACAGTCCGTTCACGTAAAAACTTGTAATCAAAGAAGTTCGGTGACACGCACGACACCACACGAGAAATTCGAAAAGAACATTAAACAAATAACGAGGGGCTGTGTCGAAGCCCGAGGTGAGCAGCGGGGTGCTCCGGTGGCGATTTGGCCCGCGCGCGCGCACTCTCACGAAATTGCGAGGCGACACTCTCTAACAAATAACGAGGGGCTGTATCGAAGCCCGAGGTGAGCAGCGGGGTGCTCCGGTGGCGATTTGGCCCGCGCGCGCGCACTCTTTCGAATTTGCGAGGCGACACTCTCTAACAAATAACGAGGGGCTGTATCGAAGCCCGAGGTGAGCAGCGGGGTGCTCCGGTGGCGATTTGGCCCGCGCGCGCGCACTCTTTCGAATTTGCGAGGCGACACTACTAGAAAAACATGGCGGGGGTGGCGTGCTTCCTGCGTCCGACTACCACGTGACGTCTTCGGACGCCTTCGGATGCGCTCGGCCAAGATCGCCACCAGCGCACCGCCTCTCGCTCCGCGCCATCAATTTAAACATAATAAAATAGATTGCTGTGTTGGCAACATTCCCACCCCCGTGTTACTAAACACCATCGTCAGTGGGCAACACAGCAACCTTTACAACGGTTTCAACAATTCTTTACACGTCTTAACTATAACAACTCTGACCTGACCATCGCGGCCTGGGTGTACTACGCTAATTACGCCCCTAGGCCACATGTTACGGGGTTGGTTACACAAAAAAATAAAAAAGTACAATTAAAGTAAAATTAACACGGCGTCTACTATTCTAATCTGTGGCACGCCGTTGAACCACTTTAGTCGCTTTTGCAACGTCAGAACATATTCCCTTAGCCAGCGCTTCCAGAACGAGTCCGCCAGAGCCTGAGTAATTTTCCAGGCTTTCCTTCCATCATAGGCATCGAACAACCTTCTTTCCCATTCATTCAATTCATTCTCTTTTAATTTCTCACCCCATCCTATGCCAGATCTCCACACCTTCTGCAGCAGAATTTTCAACTTAATCGTATACGGATATAAAAAGCCTAACCAGTCAAATATAAAAAAGATAAATTTAAAAAAATCACGCTTCGTAGGTATAACTTTACCCTGCACTATGGCCGGCAATAATCTTTTAAACGAAAGATCAAACGCCAGCCGATCATCTTTAGGTACCCGTATAATTCCTAGAGTCCGTTCACCGACGTTCGGAGAATTGTCGAGACTCACTGAGCCAGGCACAGCAGCAGGTAATTCTCGACGCAGTTTGGGTGGGTCTATCACCCACCCCCGAATCGCGAATCCACCCGTGGCGCGAATCATCGACATGTCTCCGATCAGCTGACACGCTAACTCAACCGACTCCACAACCTGACAGGTATACGCAGCCGCATACTCGGGGTTCTTGTTCACCTTACTCTCTACGCTACGTAACCGCTTGATAGCATAATCGTAGTTGTCAGGTAAATGTACCTCGTCACGTGACCTGAGCAATCCTACCTCGCAGCCGCTATCAACTCGGTGGCTAGTACTGTCCAGGATCTCACACGCTCGCTCGGTCTCAACATTCTTACGTGACACTTCCATTATACCTATAGACTCGAGTTCAAATTGTTGTTTCACCAAATCAAATGAGTCGTTTGCTATTTCTGACACTAAATGAACAGACTCAGGGCTGGATTCAGAAAATATACCTAACGGCCCATGTACAACCCACCCTAACTTCGTAAGCGACGCCACGGGTTGACCGGATTTACCTTGCCGTATCTCTTTGTTTACAATTAAATCCCAATGATCCTGACCTATCAACATCATTGGCTTGGCAGAGATCATCTCACAACAACTCAAGTCACGCAAATGGGCGTTTTGAGCTAAAACTCTGGCGGGCATGGTCTGGGGCGGCAAGTCAATATTCTGAATAGTGCGAAAAGCTACATTATGACACGCACCATTAGGGCCGCGAATTAGCGCAGTAATCCTATGTGAATTACAATCGGTAACTATTTGACCACGCGCGCTTACAATTTTTAACGGGGATGCGGGACCACTTACATCGCCACTTAATACACTATCAATCAAAGATACTGTGGCCCCGTCATCTAGTAACGCATAACACATACGCTCGACATTATTAACAGTAACAGTCACAGGAATAATTTTCAATAATGTTTTGGTGCATCGCTCACCCATACTCGTCACTGACTCGGCACTCACAAACGACGTAGATGGCGCACGAGCCACCGCGACGGACGTGCCATGCGCCGCCGTGGCGGGCGAGGGCGGAGCGCCGGCGCCGGCGGCCGCGGCCGGCGGCGGCGTCGCGCCGCCGCGGCCGGCCGCGCAGGCACCCGACTTCACGAAGTGAAGAAGCGTATGGTGCGGAGAACGACACTTCGCGCACCGTTTCGCTTGACACTGATAACGATTGTGTTGTTTTATCAAACACTTAAAACAAAGTTTATTAAATTTCACAAAGTCCCACTTTTCGAATTCACTTTTATTTACAAACATTTTGCACTCTGGCAAACTATGATTTCCACTGCACAACGCACACGTAACGTTTACGTTTACGTTTCCGTCCGATGGTCGGCGACTACGCCACGATAACGGCGGGGTCGTTGAACTCGCCGTCTGCGTGTCGTCCGGCTGATCTACGCTGGTATGAACACGTTGGAAGTCCGCTCGGCGGCGCGGGTCGGTTGCGCTTACATTGTTGCCGGCAACGGCGAAGTTCCGATTGCGGTAGGTATTCGGTTCGGTATTCATAGGGATGTAATAGGCTGCCGCCCGCGACAAATGGCTGATGAACTCAAGTACTACGTTAAGGTTCGGCGACACACGCAGGTCTTCTTTCACATTTAATTTCATAACGTACTCGCCGTACTGAGCTCGTTGAACGGGCGTTAGTTTGAACAATAACTCTTGTGTTAACTGCGGGTTGTTAATGTAGCCTTCTGCTTTTATGTTGTTCAGTAGGTAAACACAATTTCTGACTACGGAGGTCATCTGACGCAGTTCGACACCACTATCTGACACTCGCGGTAAACTTCTAATCTTTCGTATTGCAGTCTCTAACAGAAGGTTAGGATGTCCGAAATCTTCTTCCAGAGCGCATATGATGTCCTTGGGGTCGGCCCCCGTACGGAGGAGATCTTCGACGGCGTACTTGGCCGCGCCACGGAGCGATGTCTGCAGTCGCACGGTGTTTTCGTAGACATTGTAACTTGGCGCGGTATTTTCATATGCTCTTCGGTACGATAACCAATCTACTGGGTTGCCGTCGAACACTGGTAAATCGTAGGTATGTCTCGGCTTCTGTTTCGACATATTGTTAATTATTACATCAGCAAGATGCAAGATGTCGGACGGGGCGACCGGGTGGGTAAGCGCGTGAACGAGGGGCGCGGGCGCGGGGGGTGCGGACTCGAGCGGAATTTTCCGGTTCGAACACGTGGCGTCCGTTGGCGATCCAACCACGTGTTTGCTGGCTTGGTTGGTTTCGATGAGCCAATTTTCCACGTTTACAGATCCACACACACTCAACGGTCTATCTTCGTTCTCTTCTTCTGCGAGCTCGGCGATGTCGAGGGCTAATTTCTTCTTTATAACTTCTTCTCTTACTTTCGCTAGTTCTTTTTCGGCTTCATAAACGGCACGTAGGCGCAAAGTTTCGCGGCTTAACCGACTAGAGCGCGACTTCGACGAGGCAGCGTCACCACGCGGGTTCGTAATGGCGCGCGTCGCCGCGATGTCGCGCTGTTCGTCAGCCAAAGCATGAGCTTTGCTCCTCGTTATGCATCCGTTTGTCTCCATTTTCACAGTGATCCGGCTCGAAGGACTATTATTGTAGATTATTGGCGCAGGGTTCAGGGGATTTGTGAAAATAGAGACAGTCCGTTCACGTAAAAACTTGTAATCAAAGAAGTTCGGTGACACGCACGACACCACACGAGAAATTCGAAAAGAACATTAAACAAATAACGAGGGGCTGTGTCGAAGCCCGAGGTGAGCAGCGGGGTGCTCCGGTGGCGATTTGGCCCGCGCGCGCGCACTCTCACGAAATTGCGAGGCGACACTCTCTAACAAATAACGAGGGGCTGTATCGAAGCCCGAGGTGAGCAGCGGGGTGCTCCGGTGGCGATTTGGCCCGCGCGCGCGCACTCTTTCGAATTTGCGAGGCGACACTCTCTAACAAATAACGAGGGGCTGTATCGAAGCCCGAGGTGAGCAGCGGGGTGCTCCGGTGGCGATTTGGCCCGCGCGCGCGCACTCTTTCGAATTTGCGAGGCGACACTACTAGAAAAACATGGCGGGGGTGGCGTGCTTCCTGCGTCCGACTACCACGTGACGTCTTCGGACGCCTTCGGATGCGCTCGGCCAAGATCGCCACCAGCGCACCGCCTCTCGCTCCGCGCCATCAATTTAAACATAATAAAATAGATTGCTGTGTTGGCAACATTCCCACCCCCGTGTTACTAAACACCATCGTCAGTGGGCAACACAGCAACCTTTACAACGGTTTCAACAATTCTTTACACGTCTTAACTATAACAACTCTGACCTGACCATCGCGGCCTGGGTGTACTACGCTAATTACGCCCCTAGGCCACATGTTACGGGGTTGGTTACACAAAAAAATAAAAAAGTACAATTAAAGTAAAATTAACACGGCGTCTACTATTCTAATCTGTGGCACGCCGTTGAACCACTTTAGTCGCTTTTGCAACGTCAGAACATATTCCCTTAGCCAGCGCTTCCAGAACGAGTCCGCCAGAGCCTGAGTAATTTTCCAGGCTTTCCTTCCATCATAGGCATCGAACAACCTTCTTTCCCATTCATTCAATTCATTCTCTTTTAATTTCTCACCCCATCCTATGCCAGATCTCCACACCTTCTGCAGCAGAATTTTCAACTTAATCGTATACGGATATAAAAAGCCTAACCAGTCAAATATAAAAAAGATAAATTTAAAAAAATCACGCTTCGTAGGTATAACTTTACCCTGCACTATGGCCGGCAATAATCTTTTAAACGAAAGATCAAACGCCAGCCGATCATCTTTAGGTACCCGTATAATTCCTAGAGTCCGTTCACCGACGTTCGGAGAATTGTCGAGACTCACTGAGCCAGGCACAGCAGCAGGTAATTCTCGACGCAGTTTGGGTGGGTCTATCACCCACCCCCGAATCGCGAATCCACCCGTGGCGCGAATCATCGACATGTCTCCGATCAGCTGACACGCTAACTCAACCGACTCCACAACCTGACAGGTATACGCAGCCGCATACTCGGGGTTCTTGTTCACCTTACTCTCTACGCTACGTAACCGCTTGATAGCATAATCGTAGTTGTCAGGTAAATGTACCTCGTCACGTGACCTGAGCAATCCTACCTCGCAGCCGCTATCAACTCGGTGGCTAGTACTGTCCAGGATCTCACACGCTCGCTCGGTCTCAACATTCTTACGTGACACTTCCATTATACCTATAGACTCGAGTTCAAATTGTTGTTTCACCAAATCAAATGAGTCGTTTGCTATTTCTGACACTAAATGAACAGACTCAGGGCTGGATTCAGAAAATATACCTAACGGCCCATGTACAACCCACCCTAACTTCGTAAGCGACGCCACGGGTTGACCGGATTTACCTTGCCGTATCTCTTTGTTTACAATTAAATCCCAATGATCCTGACCTATCAACATCATTGGCTTGGCAGAGATCATCTCACAACAACTCAAGTCACGCAAATGGGCGTTTTGAGCTAAAACTCTGGCGGGCATGGTCTGGGGCGGCAAGTCAATATTCTGAATAGTGCGAAAAGCTACATTATGACACGCACCATTAGGGCCGCGAATTAGCGCAGTAATCCTATGTGAATTACAATCGGTAACTATTTGACCACGCGCGCTTACAATTTTTAACGGGGATGCGGGACCACTTACATCGCCACTTAATACACTATCAATCAAAGATACTGTGGCCCCGTCATCTAGTAACGCATAACACATACGCTCGACATTATTAACAGTAACAGTCACAGGAATAATTTTCAATAATGTTTTGGTGCATCGCTCACCCATACTCGTCACTGACTCGGCACTCACAAACGACGTAGATGGCGCACGAGCCACCGCGACGGACGTGCCATGCGCCGCCGTGGCGGGCGAGGGCGGAGCGCCGGCGCCGGCGGCCGCGGCCGGCGGCGGCGTCGCGCCGCCGCGGCCGGCCGCGCAGGCACCCGACTTCACGAAGTGAAGAAGCGTATGGTGCGGAGAACGACACTTCGCGCACCGTTTCGCTTGACACTGATAACGATTGTGTTGTTTTATCAAACACTTAAAACAAAGTTTATTAAATTTCACAAAGTCCCACTTTTCGAATTCACTTTTATTTACAAACATTTTGCACTCTGGCAAACTATGATTTCCACTGCACAACGCACACGTAACGTTTACGTTTACGTTTCCGTCCGATGGTCGGCGACTACGCCACGATAACGGCGGGGTCGTTGAACTCGCCGTCTGCGTGTCGTCCGGCTGATCTACGCTGGTATGAACACGTTGGAAGTCCGCTCGGCGGCGCGGGTCGGTTGCGCTTACATTGTTGCCGGCAACGGCGAAGTTCCGATTGCGGTAGGTATTCGGTTCGGTATTCATAGGGATGTAATAGGCTGCCGCCCGCGACAAATGGCTGATGAACTCAAGTACTACGTTAAGGTTCGGCGACACACGCAGGTCTTCTTTCACATTTAATTTCATAACGTACTCGCCGTACTGAGCTCGTTGAACGGGCGTTAGTTTGAACAATAACTCTTGTGTTAACTGCGGGTTGTTAATGTAGCCTTCTGCTTTTATGTTGTTCAGTAGGTAAACACAATTTCTGACTACGGAGGTCATCTGACGCAGTTCGACACCACTATCTGACACTCGCGGTAAACTTCTAATCTTTCGTATTGCAGTCTCTAACAGAAGGTTAGGATGTCCGAAATCTTCTTCCAGAGCGCATATGATGTCCTTGGGGTCGGCCCCCGTACGGAGGAGATCTTCGACGGCGTACTTGGCCGCGCCACGGAGCGATGTCTGCAGTCGCACGGTGTTTTCGTAGACATTGTAACTTGGCGCGGTATTTTCATATGCTCTTCGGTACGATAACCAATCTACTGGGTTGCCGTCGAACACTGGTAAATCGTAGGTATGTCTCGGCTTCTGTTTCGACATATTGTTAATTATTACATCAGCAAGATGCAAGATGTCGGACGGGGCGACCGGGTGGGTAAGCGCGTGAACGAGGGGCGCGGGCGCGGGGGGTGCGGACTCGAGCGGAATTTTCCGGTTCGAACACGTGGCGTCCGTTGGCGATCCAACCACGTGTTTGCTGGCTTGGTTGGTTTCGATGAGCCAATTTTCCACGTTTACAGATCCACACACACTCAACGGTCTATCTTCGTTCTCTTCTTCTGCGAGCTCGGCGATGTCGAGGGCTAATTTCTTCTTTATAACTTCTTCTCTTACTTTCGCTAGTTCTTTTTCGGCTTCATAAACGGCACGTAGGCGCAAAGTTTCGCGGCTTAACCGACTAGAGCGCGACTTCGACGAGGCAGCGTCACCACGCGGGTTCGTAATGGCGCGCGTCGCCGCGATGTCGCGCTGTTCGTCAGCCAAAGCATGAGCTTTGCTCCTCGTTATGCATCCGTTTGTCTCCATTTTCACAGTGATCCGGCTCGAAGGACTATTATTGTAGATTATTGGCGCAGGGTTCAGGGGATTTGTGAAAATAGAGACAGTCCGTTCACGTAAAAACTTGTAATCAAAGAAGTTCGGTGACACGCACGACACCACACGAGAAATTCGAAAAGAACATTAAACAAATAACGAGGGGCTGTGTCGAAGCCCGAGGTGAGCAGCGGGGTGCTCCGGTGGCGATTTGGCCCGCGCGCGCGCACTCTCACGAAATTGCGAGGCGACACTCTCTAACAAATAACGAGGGGCTGTATCGAAGCCCGAGGTGAGCAGCGGGGTGCTCCGGTGGCGATTTGGCCCGCGCGCGCGCACTCTTTCGAATTTGCGAGGCGACACTCTCTAACAAATAACGAGGGGCTGTATCGAAGCCCGAGGTGAGCAGCGGGGTGCTCCGGTGGCGATTTGGCCCGCGCGCGCGCACTCTTTCGAATTTGCGAGGCGACACTACTAGAAAAACATGGCGGGGGTGGCGTGCTTCCTGCGTCCGACTACCACGTGACGTCTTCGGACGCCTTCGGATGCGCTCGGCCAAGATCGCCACCAGCGCACCGCCTCTCGCTCCGCGCCATCAATTTAAACATAATAAAATAGATTGCTGTGTTGGCAACAATCATATTTGACTTGTTTTTTATTTTTCTCTATGTATATATATGAAACTTAAGTGTTAGAATTAAACATTAAAAAAATCAAGTGTGCTTTAGAACACACGACGAAAGTAAAACTTGAAAAAGAGAGTTACAATATGTGTGCTCGCATCTCTCTCTCTCTCTCTCTCTTGTCCATTTTTTTTATTTGTCGTTTGTTATTTGTCATTTTCCATCTGTCATATGTCACTTGTCAACTACCACCTACCCGCTACCTTTTAAACCATATTAACCTAATTTACCTCTCAACTTTCATTCGCGTCGCCCGGTCACATTTTTCGTAACGCATTCACCAGCTTACTCCCCAAGTCGTGTGTGCGTAAAGAAGTTTTACTTCAAAAAGCGTGAAGCATTAAATTTGTTTGTGTTTCAGGTTTAGTGGAGGGCCGACATCTCAACTGGAAACTATCGAGCTGCGCGGCTTCGACGAGCCGGTCAAAAAGAACGGCAATGCGAACAATAAAGAGACTGATGTGAGTTGACATCCTGTACCACCAGAAACCAGTCCAACATTGTATTATTAATCATCATGAACAACCCATAACGTGCCACTGCTGGGCACGGGTCTCCCCTCACTATCATGAGGAGGATTAGGCCATAATCCACCACGGGGGCCCGGTCCGGATTGGTGGATAACATACCTACCTCCGAAATAATTCTCGGGTAGGCATGTGGGTTTCCTCACGATGTTATCCTTCACCGAAAAGCGAGTGACAATTACGTACATATGTTTTACAGAAACACATTGGTACGTGCCCGCATTGGGATTTGAACACACGACCTTCTGATTGGAAGGCGGACGTTCTCCCACTGGGCTACCACCTTATTAGGCTTATTATTAATGTGGGTGTTGAAAGGAAAGTCACTTAACAACACTTCACTAATTATTTATTTGTCGTTTGACATAGAATATTGTTTGGTAAAAATGCGATACAAATTACGTCGTTATAAAATAGGCGCGAGCGACGTGCGCTCCGCGTGACATTCGTCGGCGGACTACAAAGATCTGTCAACAGCAACTCGCATTTCTCTAAGAGAAGATGCATCTCGCAGATTCTTGCAACCAGTGTATACAGGCTCAGGTGTATTAAGTACTCATACGAAATGAGAAAACCTTCAAAATACTCCTGAAAGGGAAGGAAAATGAAATGTCAATTGACAGAATAAAACCGGCATACCTACTTGCAGATTCACCGACCGCCACATTAACTCTAAATATCCACGTTATAATCCATTCGCTTCTCAACACCTTTAGTTTACATTTAGTTTAGTGTTAGATAACAGAACTGGAGGCCTACCATGACGTCTTATAGCGATTCAGTTCAGGACCTAAACTGAGCCGCGTCGCATAATCGTACCGTGACGTCTTATTTTTGATGTTGCTGCCATTTTCAACCTAAACTGGATCCAGTTAAGGTTGAAAATGGTAGCAACCTAAATTGAGTCGCTAATAAGCCATTTTCAACCTAACCTATATCCAGTTTAGGTTGAAAATGGCAGCAACATAAAAAATAATACGTCACGGTACGATTATGCGACGCGGCTCAGTTTAGGTCCTCAACTGAATCGCTATAAGACGTCATGGTAGGCCTCCTGTCTTGTTTAACATCGACGTCGACGTCTCAGGGTGACGAGCGCAGTGCAGCGCCGCAACAGATTCTGGGTGGCACTATCACTGTTATGGGCAGGCGTAGCGCTCACCATCAGGTGAACGACTAGTCTCATGAAATAAAATAAAAAAACCCATCTGGGAAATCAATTTAAATTTACTATTAACTTTTTTTAGAAATGGAACAACACGGGTAGTTCGCGGTCGCCGCCGGCGGAGGGCTGGCGCGAGGCCTCGTCGCCCGTCGCGGCGCCCGACCAATCTCCTAACTCTAGTAATGTAAGTGCGCACGCAGTCTCTCTACCTATCTCGAAATAATTGCTAGTTACTACATGCTTATATTAATAACAGTATGTAGCAATATTTATATCGACGCTAGATAGCGTAAACGCTGTAACCGTGAAACGCAAAATTGTTCACCAGAGCAAAAAAACTTTTTATTTGTTGAAAAAAAATCATAACTCAATATCCAAAAGTTCCTAGGGGACGTTGAAATGTGGGTTACAGCGTTTGTTTCCAAATATGTAAAAAAAGTATTTTCGGGTATTATATTACAGCGTTTACGCTTTCTAGCGTCGATATTAGTACATAATATGTATGTTTATTATATTGTCTGGAAGAGATCACTCTGCGCGATAAGACCGCCTATTGTGACACTAATTGTTAAATTTGTTTTGTTCTACTGTGTTCCAGTTTCAAGGACACTTTCCTGCCGAATTACTGGGCATAAGAGACTTTAGAAACGATGACTTTAGGCCGAGTGGCGACTGCAGTGCAGTGCCACGCAAGATTATGCAATTGTTAGTTCTAGGTGGCACTGTAATTGTAATTAGCCAGTGTGGCGAACGACTTGCACCTGTCGTTACTCAGTTGAATAAAAAAATTATTAAATTATGAATAATTTTTGAACAGGATAAGGACTCCGGCGTGGACTCCAAGACTGAAGAGCCGGCGCAGAATAACGATCAACCCGAGTTCAATCTCGACGAATTTCTCAAGTTCGATTCGATACCTGAAGTACTCACGGTGAGCCGTTTTTTCTTTGTTATTAGTAGGGATCTCTCGAAATAAACACACTCTTTCCTATGAACGCACTATTTCCTATGAACGCACTATTTCCTATGAACACACTATTTCCTATGAACACACTATTTCATATGAGCGCACCATTTCCTATCAATACACTATTTCCTATTAACACACTATTTCCTATCAATACACAATTTCTTTGAACACGCTATTTCCAATGAACACACTATTTCATATGAGCGCATTATTTCCTATCAATACACTATTTCCTAATAACACACTATTTCCTATGAACACGCTATTTCCTATGAGCGCGCCATTACCTATGAACACACTATTAACTATCTGTGTGCTAAATATCATCCAAATCCTTTCAGTAGTTTTTGCGTTAAAGAGTAACAAACATCCATCCATGGGAATAAGGGGATAAAATATAGCCTATGTACTTGCTGGTAATGTAGTTTTCCATTGGGGAAATAATTTTTAAAATCGGCTTACTGGTTTAAGCGTGAAAGCGTAACAGACAAACAAATTTACATTCGCATTTACATTATTAGTTAGGATTAGTAGAATAGGATTTATAATCAGAGCACTAAGTAAGTAGAGGCTTGGCAATAACTTAACACTTTCACTGCTGAACTGATTTACTTTTTTTTTTGGCTCTTTTGCGAATCTTCACACAACGTGTGTGTTCACTGTTTACTGGCGTTGCATCGTAACTAAACTCAATAAGCTGTGCGGGCGCACACAAATGGTGTGATAAAATTTACAATACAGCAGTAAGGGTTCGCACGCCAGGCGTGTTTTCGCTTACCGTAAAATTATAAAAACACAGACGTGTTTGTTTTCACGTGTTGCTAACACATAGAACTGTTTGTTCCAGAACGGAGGCGGTGAAACCGAAGGGAGCAGGTTCAGTCAGTGGTTCCGGCGCGAGAGCCCCACCAACGACAGGCACTACGAGAGGCTACTGCATAACATGGTCGACGGTAAGTAATAAGCGGGTTACTTGTATAGCTTATGAATAGGCACAATAAGGTGGAAATAAGAACAACCGAAATGGCAAGGGGCGCCCTAAAGCCTTGTTCCGGGCCTCGCCATTTCGCGTGTTTTAAATTGGGCCTTATTTTCATTCGTTATGCTTTAAATTTGAATGGAAAGGCTGAGGCCTTTTAACGTACGGAAGTTTCTACCACTTTGTTAGATTATTAAGTAACTGACAGACAGACTGAGATTCGAGAGTTGGACTATTTCAACAAAAATCGAGAAGATTTAAAATATGATAAGGTTTTATACTGGCTATAGTATCAATATTAACGATTGTGAGGTAGATCACCAGCCCGATGGTCGGACGACATCGCCAAGCACGGACTGGATGAGACTTGCAACCGACCGGAATAAGGAAGTCTATACCCAACAGTGGGCGGGGAAAATGTTCCAAGCTAAAAGAAAAAAAAATATCACAAACCTTGACACTGGCTGAATGTAGAAACTGTGCGAAGTTCGAACATAAAAAAGAAAAAAAAACATGATTAATCGCGATGATCCCCGCCCCCCGCAGACCTGGACAGCTCGACGCGGCACGAGGGCGGCGGCGAGGCGCACGTGTTCGCGCCCATCTCGCCGGCGCGCGCGGCGCCGCACGCGCCGCCCCCCGCGCCCCCGCACGCGCACCCGCACCCGCCCTCGCTCATGGAGCTGCTCATGCGGGCCAACGAACCCGCGCCAGGTAACCATGAACACCATGAACACCACTCGGAACTTCACGATTCGCCGTCGGCTCATTGCCTTCACGATACAGTGGGCGTCCATGACGCAATAACCCCAGTATATTATTAAAACTTTGTGACGAACCTTTACCCTTAAGAGATTATCGTTTACGTCCGAAAAAAAACTGGAGCATGTATGTTTTCTCAAGATGTTTGCCTTCGCCGCAAAGCGAACGATAATTACGTACGTTTACAATTGGCAGTACAGAAATTTAATTATTTTTCTTAAACATTAAGAATCGCTTTGTTACAGAGGTGAACTCTGGAGGCGGCAAGATCCACAGCCTCGAAGAGTTGGAGGCTAGACTGCGGCCGCAGCACCCGCCGCACCACGCCGTGCCGGACCACGATCTCACCGCTTTTAAACGACTCGTGAGTCAAACTTAACCTTTTCACCAACTAACTAGAATGACCCAAAATGAGTCTTATGCTTCGATTATAAGAGCCACCGTCTGTCCTGTGCAAGAACGTTTTATATACATGTACTCTATGGACTCAGCACGCATACTACAGACTTCTGTCAGACTCGCGGCGGACGAGCAACAGTCATTACTCATTACATAGCGAATGTGAAAAAGAGAGACCGATTAAAATGGTCAGAAATCCCGAGTTTCACATATAGCATTTGTTATTGGTGGCATTTTATGTATTTACCTCCTTATTCATAAAACTTCTAAGTGACGTTTACTTAAATTGTGCATTACAATATTACACTGCTAAGTGACGTCCGATATTTTCTTTATAAAAAAAGCCTGACCAAGTATTTCTATTGCATTTATTATAGAAATAATGTTGTTTCTTATGTTCATTACATTAGAAATCTTTTCAAATAATGTATTTGTGTTGCAGTTGGCGCAGGTGTCCGGCGGCCACGTGGTGGCGGCGGCGCCCGAGCCGCGCCCCGCGCCGCACCACCAGCCCATGACGCTGCTGCAGGTAACTCCCCACTCACTCCACTCATTCATTCCTCACTGTCTCCACTCACTCGTTCATTCACTCACACATTCACTAGCGTACTCATTCGCCTTCTAATTCACGTACCATATTATTATATCACTCCACGCAAAGTCGGGGCATCCCCGAGAGATATTTGTTTTGGCTATAGGTAAATCTCGCTTACTCATCGATTTATTCCACTTACTCTCTCACTTACTCACTGAGTAAAAACAAGACGTCCCCAACAGGCGTTTTCTGACGGAATTAATTTTTCATTTAAGCTATTTTTTTTCGGTGGCTATCATTTAATGTACTCGTACTCAGATGCTGAACAAGAGTATGGAGCAACAACAGAAGGTTCAGCAACAACAACAACAACAACAGCAGCAACAACAGCAACAGCAACAACAACAGCAGCAACAACAACCGCATATACCTCAGGACCTGCTCTATAAACTGCTACAAGTGCAACAGGTATATTAATAAATTACCATATCATATTATATTTACTGGACGTAAAAATGAAAAAAAAATTGGTCCAATTCACGCAGTTTTTCTAAAGCGATTAAGATCAAGAAGTACCGAGATTTCAATCGGTAAGATGGTTAAGGTGGGTCTGTTGACAACTTGTATCAATGTTGACTGTTGACAGCCTCTGCGGCGTAGTGGGGGATGAACTCCGAAGCGCGAGGTTGCGGGTTCGAATACCCCACAGGGCAAAGGTTCGTGTGTTCTACAAATATTCTGCTCTGAGTCTGGGTGTTTGTGGGACCACGGTCCTCATAGTTCCTGATTCCCTAGATACAGGGAATCCTAATTGGTTTTTAACAAGACTTGCTGCAATCTGAGTGATTTATGATATCCAGAAGAAGAAAAAATACGGTTGTAAAATTGGATTTATCGGCTTTGGTCTCGGAACTCTCCAACTGTACATTTGTAAATATTTTTGTGTTTTATTTTCATGCATATCAGGACGACATCAATAGGGTATTTAACATTTTTAACTACTTACAGTATTTCGGTAGTTGCACGTAGTAGTTGAATGCGCTGTTCAAAATTACTATGACAGGTGAACGACTTAATCGTCTCCTTACACAGCCAAATTTAAACCCCCCCCCCCCCCCCCCCCCCCACCCTTCTTCCCCTGCCCCGTTCCATACCTAAGGCTGTGATTAGCAACTGCGCTCGGACTATAGGCCGTGGCACAATGTCACAACTCCTTAAAGCACAAGGTATTGCAATGTAGGCTTTAATTGTATCACGTACGTCACATTTTAATTAGTGACGCGGAACCGAGCATCGCCCATGCGCCGTTGTTTTGATAAATATGCTGTACGTAGCACTGTTAAATCTCAAATTACAACAATAATTTACTATGAGTCGAGCTGTTACTGACGACGGCACACCTGATTCAGCTTAGAGGAAAAGAGACTCAAACATTAGTCTGCATAGCTGCGTCACTTTCTAAAGGCCAATTTGACGTCATAACGTATAATTTTCTGTTCACAGCGTCAACAGCAGCAAAATGAAATGACCGCCCACCTGACGAACTCTGACAGAGATTTGCTACAGCGACCAGAAGCGCAGGCCATACTGCATGGTAAGCCTTTAGAACATGTATTGACTAGCTGTTGTCCTTGACTTCGTTCACATCGGTTTTTGAAGTAAAACTCCTTTACGCACTTGGGGACTTGGGGAGTAAGCCGGTGAATGCGAGACGAGACCGTTACGAAAAGTGTGACCGGGCGAGGCGAACGGAAGTTGAGAGAGAGTTGATAACTTAGTGAAAATAGAAAGAGAGAGTTACGTTTCATATATTACTGTAGGAGCAAGAAAGAGAGGTGCGAGTACACATTTTCTTTCTCTCTTTCTCTCATAACTAGTGTTTGAGATCAATGTTATTCAACGTAGTTTACATGCCATCCGCTAGATGGCTCCGTCAAATGAGCCGTCTATTCCTGCATCGCGGTGACAAGATTCTCCGCCCCACACACGTCCCACCTACCTAATGTTATCTTAAGTAGCGTTCAAGATAACAATTGTTAAAACCACGTTCACAAATCTTCGTATTGGAAAATACAAGAAATTTTGCCAATTACACGGAGTATTATTTTGGGGGATACCAGGGCGACATTGGTCCTTCTTGAGTCGGATTATTCGGCCTAGAGGATTCCGGTGACGTTCGTGTCCTATCGAGGCACTGACAGGTAGCGGATTGCTGCTCATGGTGCTTAAGGCCCTAGGGGGCAGGCCTGAAGAAATCTGGACCTAATCCCGGGAAGACTAGGTCTACACTTGGAAGACCTGGACGTACACCTGCAGGACTTGGACCTGCCGGACAACGTGCACCCGCAACTGGAACATCAGAACTTGGATCTGGCGTAGTGCTACCTGGACTTGCGCTGGAAAGGAATTTCGTCACGAAGTAAGCGGAATTAGTGATAAGTTGAAGTGACAAAAACTGTGAGTACTTTGAACTTTATTAACTAGTGAAAATTCTGACAGAAAAAGTTAAAGTGTTTTAGACTTGTAATATTTCAAAATTAATGCATGATTCAAAAGTTAAAGTGTTTAGGACTTAGAATAATTCGCATAAAAACGACACGACGGGGAACCTATGCCCGATTTTCTTTTAATTGTTGCTATTGCCAAACACTTAGAAAATATTTGAAGATAAATTACGAGACTTAGAAAAAAAATGGAGTCACAAGTTAACGTACAAGAAGAATTGCATCAACGCATTAACAGAGCGCGAATTAACTTTAAAAAGTCATCAAAGGAACGATTTGCATCAGAGGCTTACATCACAGTTAGACTTAGCACATTGGAAGATTTATGGGCACAATTTGCCACAACTCATATCGATATTATAAGAGATACAGACAGAGACATATACCAAGCAAGCAAATATGCAGTCAGTGATCTGTACGATAACACTCAGGAGATATATACAACGTACAAGTATGAGATAAGGGAGATTCTCGACAAATTGAAGGAAAAGCATAGTAAGGATGGGCAAGCAACAGTCATACCTAAAGCAACAGCTAAGGAACAGAACCTCCAACTACCAAAAATATCTATTCCTACCTTTTCCGGAAAGTACACAGAATGGGCGAGTTTCAGGGATCTATTTCAATCGTTGGTCCACAATAACGAGACTCTGGAAGATGTTCAAAAGCTGCATTATCTGAAAGCCCAGCTGCGCGACGAAGCAGAACAATTGTTGCGACACATTCCTATCACCCGCGAGAATTACCGATTGTGCTGGAACCTGCTCGAAAATCGATATGATAACAAAAGATATCTCTCCAATTGCATTTTGAAGAAGTTCATGGGTCAGCGAAATCTGACGTCGGAGTCTGCGAGCGCGTTAAGAGAATTACTCGATTGTACGAATGAGTGTCTGTACGGCCTTAAAAATCTAGGCATCGATGTTAATTCGTGGGACACCATTGTTATTTACATTCTTAGTCTGAAACTAGATAGCGAAACCAGGAAACACTGGGAACTCAAGATTAGTGAATCGTCCAACGAATTACCAACGCTGCAACAATTTAAAGATTTTGTCGAAATTAGATCGCGTGCTCTGGAGTTTATTGACCCCAAATTGTTAAGTAAAACTCGCAACAATGTAACTCAAGTGCATCACTCAACTACTGATACAATTACTTGCCCTTATTGTAAGGAAAGTCATCGCTTGTGCCACTGTAAAAAGTTTACCAGTGATGACATTGACATCCGTCGTAAATTCGTCCAATCCAACAATTTATGCTTTAATTGTTTAGAATCCAATCATTCCGTCTATGCGTGTCGTCACATCTCTAGGTGCCGTTTATGTAAAAAGAAACATCACACCCTGTTGCATCCCAAGAACACCACTTCTTCAACCGACGCTTCACGGTCAACGAAGCAAGACACTGCTCCTGCAATGTCACATCCCCAAAGTACTGCCTCCAGTACTTCATCCAACGTTACAGCTTGCTTTTCTAGTGCCAGCAGCCAAGTCTTACTTGCAACCGCATTAGTCAACGCCCAGTCGAAGTCAGGATCGCTTGTAACTCTCAGATGCTTATTAGACCAAGGATCTCAGGCTTCCTTCATAACAGAATCAACTGTTCAACTGCTTGGACTGAGAAAAACTCCACACAACAGTTCCATCGTGGGAATAGGAAGTGATTCGAATACCTCGCTGGCCTCCAAATCGAGGGTTTCAATTCAAATTCGAGCACTTCATGACCCTGACGTCAGTCTAAACGTCAACGCTTTGGTGCTTAATAAACTTACCTCAGTGCTTCCTTCGAAGCAAATTGTAGTAGAGTTATGGTCACAACTCTCAGACGTAACTCTGGCAGATCCATCATTTGGAACGCCAAATAAAATAGATCTACTGCTAGGAGCAGATGTCTATGGTCATATCCTGCTAGAGGGCATCATCAAAGGTCCACCCGGAACACCAATAGCTCAAAACACGAAGCTGGGTTGGATTCTATCGGGGCCCATCAGAGCTCTCGAAACAGACAAATCCGAAAGTGACACCGAAACGTTGTGCAACCATGTACACGTCAATCCTGAAAATGATCTTTTAAGGAAATTTTGGGAACAAGAATCGGACGTAGTAGTCACACAGCCTCTCCTTAGTGAAAATGAAGAAAAGTGCGAACAGATTTTCGCAGCCACTACGCATAGAGATAACACAGGACGATATGTCGTCAACTTACCGTTTCGAGACCAAGATCCGAAGTCTCAGTATGGTAACACACGAGAAATTGCGACGAAACGCTTTGCTCAACAAGAAAGACGATTGCTCAAGGATCCAAATCTAAAACAAACATATACGGACGTTATAAAGGAATACTTGCAGTTAGGTCATATGGAAGTGGTACCGAAAACCCAGCGAGATAATCCTACTGCCGTGTATTTGCCTCATCACGCAGTAGTGCGAGAGAACAAAGACACGACAAAGGTGCGCGTGGTTTTCAATGCGTCGGAGCCTGGAACTAATGGTTTCTCGCTTAACGATGACTTATTGGTTGGTCCGACACTGCAAGATGATCTACGTCATATTATTATGCGATGGCGATGTCATCCTATCTGCGTGGTATCCGATATCGTCAAAATGTATCGCCAAATCAAAATAAATGAAAAGGACACAGATTTTCAGCGACTGTTGTGGCGTGATAGTCCTGGCGACGACCTGCAACACTTGCGAATATTGAGAGTCACGTTCGGAACCGCTTCAGCACCATACCTGGCTGTACGAAGTCTTCAACAACTGTCTCGCGATGATGGTGGAGCTTACCCGTCGACATCTGAAAAAATACGAAAGGACTTTTACATGGATGATCTCATGACAGGCTGTGAAACGGTGAAGGAAGGTAAACAGATTTACCAAGAAATGACTAGACTACTAAATGGAGGAGGATTTGAACTTCAAAAATGGAGTAGTAATAGCGAAGAACTCTTAAAGGAAATAGATAAAGAGCAAGGAGAGACTGATATGGACAGAAAAATAAAAATTGATACTTACATGAAGATCCTGGGACTAACCTGGAACCGGAATGAAGACGCCTTTGAGTACGCAGTGCAGCTCCCGCCGGTAACAGCACCTGTAACAAAAAGAAAAGTAATATCAGACATTTCCCGCCTGTTTGATCCGTTGGGGTGGTTGGCGCCAGTAATTATCACAGCCAAAATCTTTATACAAAGGTTGTGGCTCTCAGGAATTGAATGGGACGACGAGCTCCCCACTCAATTACTGAAGGACTGGCTAACTTACCGGAACGACTTACAGCATCTTACCAAATTCAAGCTTCTACGATGGAATGGCACCAGATCAGATGATGTACTTCGTGAACTTCAAGGTTTCTCCGACGCATCTAATGACGGTTTTGCTGCCGTAGTCTACCTGCGGGTCATAGACAGTCAAGGAGAAGTACACGTCAGTTTAGTTACATCAAAGACGAAGGTGGCCCCTATTAAGCAAATCTCGATCCCGAGACTAGAGCTTTGTGGAGCAGTTCTTCTGACCAAACTTTTGGTTGAAGTGGCTGTCGTTTTAAACATTGACAAGACACAAATACATGCATGGACTGACTCTTCTATTGTACTAGCCTGGCTTAACAGTAGACCCAACCGATGGAAAACTTACGTAGCGAATCGTGTGACGGAGATAATCACCTCTTTAGAACCCCAACAGTGGGCGCACGTTTCGTCCAAGGACAACCCCGCAGATTGCGCATCACGTGGCACGAAGAGTCTGGAACATGAAGAACTTTGGCAAGAAGGTCCGAGATGGCTACAGGAAAAAATCATAAATTACAAAACCCTGGAAAAGAAAGATACTAATTTAGAAGAAAATACTAAAAGGATATGCGCAGTTAATACTTACCCAAATTCACCACAAGAGGAAGATCCAACAGAAGAGATATTTTCGCGATTTTCTTCTTTTACAAGGCTTATTCGCGTGATTGCTCTCGTTAGACGGTGGTTGAACAGGAACAAGAAGCAGGAACCATCTAAAGGTATAGCAAGACAAGAAATGCAAGAGAGTCTGAAGACCTGCATAAGAACTTGTCAAGCGAAAGGGTTTCCAGACGAGATTAACAAGCTGACCGAAAGTAAGGATATTAGCAAAAAGAGTAAACTTACCACACTGAACCCTTTTATTGACGAAGACGGGATACTGAGAGTCGGTGGCAGGCTGCAACATGCACAGATCACAGAAGAGATGAAGCATCCAATAATCCTTCCTCAACGGTCTGTCTTTACCGTTCTGCTAACAGCCGACGCTCATTCACGTACATTACACGGCGGTCCTCAACTAATGCTGAATTACTTGCGAACGAAGTATTGGGTACTGGGAGCCAAGCAGGTCGTAAAGGCTATAGTGAGGAAATGCGTACATTGCGTAAGGCATTCAGCTCGGTCACGACATCAACTCATGGGACAACTACCTGCGGCCCGAGCGACGGCTGCTCGTCCCTTTATTAATAGCGGTGTGGATTACGCCGGACCTATTAATATTAGAACTTCCAAAGGCCGCGGCCACCATTCTTACAAGGGCTACATATGCCTCTTCATTTGCATGGCAACACGGGCCATACACCTGGAATGCGTCAGTGACCTGACAACCCAAGGTTTTCTTGCCGCTTTTAAGCGCTTTGTTGCTCGACGAGGTCACTGTAACGACCTGTGGAGTGACAACGGCTCCAATTTTGTGGGAGCAGCCCGTGAACTACGGTTAATGTTTGCTGCTGAAAGGTCAAGTATAGCAACAGAGATTTCAGACCAGCTAGCAAACAATGGAACAACCTGGCATTTTATCCCCCCTCATGCCCCTAACTTTGGAGGACTGTGGGAAGCCGGAGTACGAGCCACCAAACATCATCTGAAGCGTATAATTGGATGTTCCACCTTAACATTTGAAGAAATGTCAACACTGCTCTCGCAAATTGAGGCGTGCCTAAACTCTCGTCCAATTTCCAAACTAAGTGGTCATCCTGGGGATCCAGTCCCGCTGACTCCCGGGCATTTTATTATAGGCGAACCCTTAGTCATAGCACCGGATGTCAGTTATGAAACAGCAAATGTCGGAACCCTCAGACGATGGCAACTCCTCCAACGGATGACTCAAGACTTCTGGCGACGTTGGTCCAAGGAATATCTCACTCAATTTCACCATCGCTATAAGTGGTCTCACCTTAATCCGGAACCAACGGTTGGAGATGTGGTACTGGTGATGGAGGACGACCTTCCCCCCGCTCGGTGGTTATACGGCATCATAGAACAAAAGCACCCTGGGTTGGACGGAGTTACTAGAGTTGTCAGCTTGAGATGTAAGGGTACAATAATGAAACGCCCAGTTTCTAAGCTATGTTTCTTACCTGTTTCAAATTAGTTGCTTATGTTTTATTATTTACGTTTTATTACGTTTAGTTATTTGTATTTTAAGTGTTTGGAATGTTTAATATTTAAACTAGTTATAGTTCTATAATCCTGCTTTGTTCACAATTGTGTTCATATTTAGAATCGCACTGTTTGTTGTTGTTATAGAGTCATGTCATGGTGGGCGGAGACATTGGAAGGAAAATCTTGTCAATTTCTCCTTGGTGGGCGGTATGTTTGAGATCAATGTTATTCAACGTAGTTTACATGCCATCCGCTAGATGGCTCCGTCAAATGAGCCGTCTATTCCTGCATCGCGGTGACAAGATTCTCCGCCCCACACACGTCCCACCTACCTAATGTTATCTTAAGTAGCGTTCAAGATAACAATTGTTAAAACCACGTTCACAAATCTTCGTATTGGAAAATACAAGAAATTTTGCCAATTACACGGAGTATTATTTTGGGGGATACCAGGGCGACAACTAGTTATTTTATTTAATTAAGGCTAAGATCGGTGCATCCGTTTGGAAGCTCCGATGCCACACAGACGATAGACTATATACTCATAATAATAATATCCCTATTTCGTCGGCAGTAAAAACGGCACTAAAAACGGCCTTAATATAACCTTATTATCCCCCCGTCGGGCAGGCCTGAAGTGCGGCGAGATCACGGCGCAGCACCTGATGCAGCAGCTCGGCAACCCCGGCCTGCAGAGCCGCCACCGCGAGATGCTCGTCACCATCCTGCGGCTGCAGCAGCACCAGAGACAGGTCAGCTACGGCTTTAACGCGAACCGCACCGGGCTGGTAGCGCGGATGTGTGACGCGGCGCTACTACCGTGCGGCTCAAACACACACGGTCCATAACGGTGCCCAAATGTAACAACCGGCTCAGCAGTCAACGTCTTAAGCGATGAGACCGCCCGTAGAAGACGCGGATCTCCTTCGAATGAAACTAAGGTGTTTGTAAGAAGAAATATTATATTTCGAAAAAATGGGATATGTTTTTCTAATTTTTTCTTCTCTTCGTAAATTAAATACAGAAAGTTGTACGCACAACTAAAAAAGGTCACCTACACCGTGTATTGTACTATTACCTTATTTTACATGTTTTTTTCAACAATCAAAATCAATCAAATTAACAACAAATGCAACCTGATTACAATCAAATGTGTGCTATATTATATGAGCATGTGAACAATACTTCTGTACTGCACAGATGGGCAGTTCCCCGTTACCGATGGGCGGTGCTGCTTCTCACCTAGCGGTGCCTTCTCATCATCAGCCTCTGCGGCTGTCTCCTTTGCCGCATCAAGGAGGTAAGTGTCTAATCATTTGGCTTTGAGTATTATAACTTTTTGGTCATTTATTTATTTAAAAATTAATAAAGAGGGGTTTGTAATAGAGTATACAAGTAAGAAGTGAAACTATTCCTTCTTATTTGTCTCTCGTTCAGACCATTAATTTACTATGGCGAGGCCTTGTCGAGACATAATTAAAGTAAAAAAAACCCCTTGAAACCGAAATATACATGTCGTATGTATGTGTGTATGGTTAAATTTGATTTGTTTTAGTTTTTAAGCTTTCTTTGTTGTGTGGTTTTTCAATAAAGAGTTTATCTATCTATCTTACTATCTGCTAATGTTGGCACACTACTGCTTGGCGGATGAATATCTGGCAAAGGTGTGGTACATTCTAAAGATCAATCTTACAAGGAGCGCTAGCAATACAAAATTACTATTATTTTAGTGTGTGTGTGTGTGTGTGTGTGTTTGTGAGAGGTGTGTATAGACTTACAGACATGCCAATTCGTTCAAATTACCTATATTATATTGTACGTCACTAACTATTGTTGATTAATGGACGCAGCGTACTGCGTGTCTCCTATAATGGCACACAGTCCCAACACGCTCACGGTGCACCATCCAGGTTGGTATTTATGCAGGGTTCAAAATTATCAAGATAAATATCATCATCAACCCATATCAGCCCACATGAGCCCACTGCTGAGCAGGAGTCTCCCCTCACTTTTGTGACGAGGATTAGGCCATCGCCGTCTCGTGATAATAATTTAAGAAGTGTGTACTTCCAATCCTTATGTAACTAGTATATACTGGACTTACACTTCTACACTAAGAACCCTTTAGTTATTAAGAATCGCGATTAAATAACCTAAGAATTGTAACAAACTTAAAAAACTACTAAAAAAAGGCATTAGTGCCTCACGCTAATGGATAAATTGTTATCTTATAAAAAGAAAAAAAAAACTAGTATATAGTATGATCTATCAATATTTACATTAGGAGAAAGTATTTTAATAATAAATTTATATACATTTGATTTTCAAGGTGATTATTTTATTTTGCCATAATTTTTTAAATACAATTTTTGTAAACATAAATAGGACAAAGTTAAACAACTCCATACTTATTTAATTAAATTTATGAGAGGAATATCATCGTCATCGTCCTCTACGTTCCGATACACGCAGTTGTCCGAGAAATTGAAAAGTGGCTAATTAAACATTTTAAATAATTTCTATCAAACATGATCCCAAACAAGAATATTTTATTTACAGAACTTATAAAATAGTTGCATAAAATTTGAAATAAAACTAAACCCATAAAATCTAGCAAAAGTGGGGTGTCCATGAGGCATGGTGCCAAGAACACTGGCTGCATGTCCGCGTTGAACGAACAGCAATAGCTGTTCTCTGTGCGAGAAATGGTTCAGCCCTCTTGTCGCCAGCGGCGTCGAATAACCGAGGAGATAGTTGCTTATTACATACCAATCTATATTTATCTTGATAATTGTCATCTTGAAATCTTGATAAATATCAAAGACAATTATCGCTTCATACGCTGCGTTTTCTATTATTCGTTATAGCAAATACCATACAACCAACCAACATTTTCCAAACTGAAGCGATCTCAATTCCCAACCAATGGTGCCAATTCTGATGTTACGAACTAGTCCTGCCAATCGATTTGTTGTCACTTTTCGACCTTATGAAATCGAAAGAGATGGCAATAATTTTAGAGTTGTCAAATGAAGTTTTTGTTTCGGTTCTGCCAACGGAATTGGTACCAATATTTCCCCGCCAACAAATATCTGCCGATGTTATGGTCCTATTGTTAATACGTCCACTGAAAACACAACTGTTGTGTTAGCGGTCCGGGATAACACAACGGTGTGTGCAGATCCGTAACCGTGGCTAGACAAGAAAATCGGCTCAGCATTCTGAGCTTTAACCGCTCGCAATCTCTAACTGGCACACGTCCGCAGGGGTCCCCGCCCGCATCCCGTCTCCGCGCGAACTAGCCGTACACACCCAGTCCATCATGCAGAATGCACTCATCAAGAAGAAGCTAGAGGAGCAGCGCGAGAACTACAACCGCCGCCGCCAGGAGATCCACCAGCAGCCCAAGCAGTCCACGCCGATCACCTTCACTCCCACATCCGTGAGTATTCTTCCCAAGATTGGCCAGTGTCAAGTATAGTAGTTTCTTGGAGAGATCTTCTCTGACAGGCAGGCGTATTTCCGAAGCACTGGTAGAGTTAATGGAGTTTTCTTTGCCTGTGCGAGATTCAACCATGAGTCACCACTTGAAAGGGAAATGTCCTTTTTCAAACTCAAACCATGATTAGATAATAATTAGTTTAGTAGATCATATTTTGACTTATTTTTTTGTTTTTCTCTATGTACAAGAGCTTCTTTTTGATTTGTATAAGTGCAATTTTTTGCCTATTTGCAATAAATTGTTGAAGTTTTGAGTTTTGAACTAATGATTAAGGTTTGAATTGGAAAAAGGACATTTCCCTATTTCCCTTTCAAGCGGTGACTCGTGCCTGAATCTCGCACACGAAAATTAAACTCTATTAACTCTACCAGTGCTTCAGAAATGCTGCCGTCAGAGAAGATAACACCAAGAAACTCTACGGGGATGTAATTTTTTCAATATTCTTTATAATTATTTTTTTATTGTCACAAGGTAAAATTTAAAAATTATCTATTAATCATCTATTTATTAATGCTACTCTCTCATTGCAGGTGTTACGTAAAATGACTGCGGACAAGGAGTCGAGTCGACCGCCGAGCCCGCTCAGGCAGCAGTGGATACAGCCACCTAAGATGCAGCAAATTGGGCGGCCTATCGTTAAGGTATAGTTTTTTTACTATTAACGAGACGAGCAAGTCGTTCACCCGATGGTAAGCGCTACGCCTGCTTAAAACAGTTACAGCGCCACCCAGAACTTTGCATTGCAAACCGGAACACAGTATTGTTTGTGGTAGTATTTGAATTCTAAAATATTTTCTTTTACTTTTTTTTTTTGTTTTTTTTTTTTTATTGGCTCCAGCTTTGCCGCCATTTTGTTTAAAATGCTGAACAAGACTTAAAGAAATAGTAGCAAAATGGCGCCTGTTACGTACAATTTAATAAAAAAATAACTTGTCACGATCACACACATAGATCCTGACCCCTAACTGTATCCAGGAAATCGGGAACTACGAAATTTTTGTGGTTCACACAAATCTTTGCCTCGTGCGAGAATCGAACCCGCAACGTCACGCTTCGCAATCGGCCCATCATCCACCCACTTACGCCACGGAGGTCGCTGTAATCCAACTCATTGCGTACCTTCATTGCAGGGCAACCAGACCGGGGCTCCGGCGATGGGCTACGCGCCGCAGAATGACTTCCAACAGCATTACCTCAACCAGCAGCAGGTAAACATTCTTCGTCTTCTTTACGAGTCAATGGTCGTAACTCATAGCACCTTGGCTAGAAACGTAGCCAGCGTCACCGCGATGTCTGAGGCTGCGCAAAGTTCCTTGTGCAGGATGTAGTGCATGAAGACTATGACAGCAGGTGGGACATCGTTTGTGTTGATATATGGGCCTACCTAGACTTACAAACAGCGGTGGTAGCCTAGTGGGAGAACGTCCTCCTTCCAATCAGAAGGTCGTCAGTTCAAATCCCAGTGCTGGCACGTAATTATCACTCGCTTTTCGGTGAAGGATAACATCGTGAGGAAACCCACATGCCTACCCGAGAATTATTTCGGAGGTAGGTATGTTATCCACCAATCCGGATTGGGCCCCTGTGGTGGATTATGGCCTAACCCTCTTCACGAAAGTGAAGGGAGACCCGTGCCCAGCAGTGGGACGTTATGGGTTGATGATGAGACCTACAATAATACATAGATACAGTCACGCCTTTCTCCCGCTGGGATAGGCAGAGACTTCATATCTTTCCACGCGCTACGATCCCAGCGGAAAGCAGTACACCAACTCCCTGAAACCCTCTACTGGTTTCTGAAACTCATGGGTCCATGCGTGGTGGTGTCACACAATATTGCGGTTTTTTTTTATTAAGTATGACGTTCGCCTAATGGTAAGCGCTACGCCTGCCCACAATAGTTACAGTGCCACCTAGAATTTTGGATTGCATAATGTTGCTCGGTGCTGCACTGCGCTCGTCGCCCTGAGACTACGGCTCTAAAGTCTCATACGCCCAGAAATTTCGCTAAAAACAGTGCCCTTCAAACCGGAACACAGTAATGTTTTGACCTATAAGGTGTTACCACTACCAGTTGTATATTGCGCAATGTTTTTGATCGTTGAGGGTCAATATTGAAGATTGCTTTGGTTAGGTATTGCTATTGGTATTTAATATTAAAGCAATATAGGTATTGCTCATTATTATTGAAGGTCTAAAAAGGTCCTAGATTATGTTTATTGCTGTCTTTGTCTTGCACTAAACGTGTGACAAAGACTACAATAAACTCCAAGACAATTATACTGAAGCTAAAATTCAAAGCTCGGTTATTGTGGGCGGTGTAATAAAGCAATAAGGATAACATGGGTCTTTGGTGTAGTGGGTGATGAGCCTACTGCAAAGCGTGAGGTTTGTGGTCGGTTCCCGCAAAGATTTCTGTGGCGAACGGTCCTCGTAGTTTCTGATTCCCTTGCTACAGGGAATCCTAGTCAAGGGTCAGGATATATGCACGTGATTGTGACGCATTATTTAAAGTCGAGCAGTCTGTACATCCCTACTTATTTTATAAATGCGAAAGTAACTCTGTCTGTCTGTTGCTCTTTCACGCCTAAACTACTGAACTGATTGAAATGAAATTTGGTACAGAGATAGTCTAGAGCCTAGGAAAGGACATAGGGTACTTTTTAATACGAAAAAAGTATTGTTTGATATAGGGGATGAAAGTTTCGTCATTTTTGAAGCTAGAAGCTTGAAATTTATTTTTAGGCTTTTGATTAGATATAAATAAATATGACATTCAATAAGTTTGTAAAAAATTACCATTGGGGGGTAAAATAAATATAGGAGATGAAAGTATGTTTGGAAATATGTAAGGTTTCGGCTAAACGACTGGGCCGATTATAAAAATTATTTCACTAATAGAAAGCTACATTGACAGCGAGTAAAATAGGCTATATTTTATTCCCATATTCCCGCGGGAACAGGAATACGCGGGTAAAACCGCGAGGCGCAGCTAGTTGATTATACAAAAAAAAATGTTCTAGATCTAGTGAACTTAAAGTAAATAAGACTTTAAGTAAATAACACGAGTTACTATTGCATAGCTCAGTGCTGATATACTCATGTACTCGGAGGTATGTGATACAGTAATCCGGACCGGGCTACGTGATGGATTACAACGTAATCCTCCTCGCTAAAGTGAGGGGAGACCCGTGCTCAGCTGTGGGCCGGTATGGGTTGATGAGGATGATGGTGGTGATGAGTGCGTGCTCATATCCTCGTTCTGTCGACAGATGATGGGCAATTCTCGCCAGTATTCACATCAGCAGAGACCTACTTCTGTGAGTTGATTACTATTATATACGTTACTAACGTTTTTGTTAGCTAAAGAGCTCGTTCACACATTGGTACAATTTAATTTTAAATTGTTAACGATTTGGCTTTTACACTGTAATTAATATACAGTAGTGGGAAAGATGACAACTCTTTATTGCACTCATAGACTATTGCATTTGCATTTAAAAAAAATTGCATTTTTAGAAATCACCGTAATTAGTATTTAATTTAGTAGATCATATCGACGCTAGAAAGCGTAAACGCTGTAACCCTTTGGCCGACCCGAAAATACTTTTTTTTACATATTTGGAAACAAACGCTGTAACCCACATTTCAACGTCCCCTAGGAAGTTTCGGATATAACCAAGGTAGCAGTATTGTAGCTTTGTATGAAACACACCAAATTATCAAAATTTACGTTTTTAGGTCGAGTAGATATTGAGTTATGATTTTTTTTGAACAAAAAAAAAGTTTTTTGGCTCTGGTGAACAATTTTGCGTTTCAAGGTTACAGCGTTTACGCTTTCTAGCGTCGATATTTGTTTATATTTTTTATTTCTCACTCTGTGTATTGTGTATGAGACTTTGTGACGCAGTGATAAACAATGAATCTCAAATCGGCTCCATACGAAAACGTGCGCGGACGAGGACGTATGCGCGAAAATACCATCTTTTCACGTTTAAAATAAAAACGAATATAAGTTTTATTAAATCTAATGACAAAATTAAAGTGTGTGTGTGTGTATAGACTTATGTGTACATAAACTTTTGGACTAGCCGGTAGTCGGGTAGCGATCAACGTCACGATTCAGCAAAATGGTGGATACTTTACTCACATTTTCTAAGAGTTTTAATCACGAAATGGCACGTTTTTTGAGTTGTATCCACTCGCTCACACACGTGCACGTTCACGAATCACATATTTGTTAATATTACATATTATTAACACACGAAGAAACACAAGTTCGCGGAAGAAATACAAAAACTACAACTTCGCTTTGCAGTTATAACAATTGTTATTTGTATTATTTGCAGTATAGTAACTATAGTTTGTATTATAAAAACTGTGGTTTGTATTGTTTGCAGTTTAATAACTATCTATAGTTTGCAGTATTGTAACTATTGTTTGTAATGTTTGCAGTATAGTAACTATGGATTGTACTATTTGCACTATAATTATTTTAGTTTGTAGTATTTGCAATATAATAAATAGTTTGTATTAATTGCATTAAATATAAATTCTGTTGTTTGTATTATAATTTGCAGTGTTATTAACTATAGTTTGTATTAAACGCAGTATAGTAACTGTAGTTTGCAGTATTTACAGAATAATAACGATAGTGTGTATCATTTGCAGTTTAACTACTGTTGTTTGCAGTATTATAAATATTGTTTGTATTGTTTGCAGTATAACAACATGCGAGGCATGCCCGGCAATAGCACGCTCCACCAGCTGCTAGTCCAATCCCATCAGAGGAGTCTTAACGGTAACCAGTTTACTCCATCATCAGCCTGTCAGGACGTTATTGTGCTCCAATAGGATCGCTTCTTTATGGCGTGATATTACTCTCGTCATATTGATGCGATTTTTTTAATTAATACATAGTCTCGCATTTGACCACCATCTCACCCGATGTTAAGTGACAATGCGGTATATGATGGTGCACGCTTACCTAGAAGTAGCCTATTCACTCGTGACTTGAATACTCCCAGGTTGTAAATGTCGGGAAACATAGACTCAGGCAAGGCGTTCCATTCACTTGCGGTGCGCAATTAGCTAGCTAGTGATTAGTTTAAACAGCTAGACTACGATGACGCAAGGTGCACCGTACGTTCTCATAGGCTTCTGTCTTCTTTCTGCATGCACTGGCTATTATTGGTGGACACCATTAGAATAGCTAAGATAAGTGTGACAAGCCCTGTGAATTTGATTCACTAATCGTTCCAAAGAAATGGCCAATTCTGCGGGCGCGGGCGGCGGCGACAACCAACTAGCCAGATGGTTCAGCCCGGAGCTGCTGGCGCGCGCCTCGGCCGGCAAGCTGCCCTCCGTGCACGTGCCCAACGCCCTCTCCCTCGAGGACTTGGAGCGACACCACCACTCACCAGCGCCACCCGTGCGCAACTGAGACAGGGGGACGCTACCGTTGTTTATATAGTAAGCGGCCGTGTTCATAACGTACGCAGAACGGCGAGGTTGCGGTGTGAATGTATGGGTTGATTTCGGTTCTTTTAGTGCCGGTGTGTTTAAAAGCAACATTATAGCTGTGTGAAAGGGAGAAGTTTACAATGCAGGCCGTGCTGTCACGGGTTCCTATACCACGTCTCAGTATGGTAACTATCTAGAAACTGTAACTTGTCTCCCTCATGTTGTATCAATCTGAGGCAGATAGCATTCGAAAAGGTTCTGTTTTCGGATAGTTTATGTACTGTTGGCGTGTGTCAGTAATTTGTTTCTTCTATACAGCGGTGGGCTTGTGCAACTATGGCGCCTTAGTCGCGATTTGTAGTTCATTAAATGATCACTAGGTGGCGCTTTTTTTAACAGTTCAAAACGAGAACCCAGTTCTAGTTTTAAGCTGAGTGACATAGATGGCGCTACCAGTCTCGTTTCTTTGAGGGGTCTCGAAATTGTATTACTAAACAGCGAGAGCGAGTCGTCGAGCACTGGAGACATCCGGATCAACCTGAATTAATATTATAAAGTGTACATGTTTACATGAATGCGCGTGTGTCCGATTTCTTTGTGTGCGTAACCAACGCCACATGTTTGTATGTGTGTTGTATTGTGAATGTCGATGCATATCCTGCCTTGATGCGTACGTTACGTTATAACTATTTTATTGAGGCGTAGGTTTTACGCCTTTCCAAAAAGCGGAGATCATTAAATGGACTTTCAGTCGAGAGAAAATTATAGTTTTTTTTTCTAAATATATATTTCCTTCTAGCACATTGAAAGCTAATTAATGTCTACGAGTGTGTATGAACCTACGCGTCGATAAATTCAAAGTGACATGTTGTGACTATTTAGGATAAATCTATTGTACTCTTATCCTCGGCTGGCACTGAACAAGCTGTCAAACATTGTAAAAAAAATATATATATATTAAAAATGAAATCAGTTTCTCAAAGAACAGGCAAACGAAAATGAACTAAGAAATGTGAAGTGGTTATTAATTTATGAAACTGTCAAATAATATAATTAATCAAACCAGTTTTACAGAAAATCCAGTTGCATGGGATACGAAATAGAAATGGCATAATAAACTTCTTTTTTTTTTGCATGTTAAAAGTTGTCAATGTGAAATTTTAAATTATTGATCTCCTATTTTAAGTAATGTCATTTTTATTTGAATCCTCTAAACCACAACGATTTATAATTAAAGAGTACTACTCGATAAATACTTTTTTTTAACATGTGCGAAACAATATTTCGGTACATGTAGCCTAGTAACAATTTGACGAGTTTGAACAAAATCAATGTTGACTAACAAAAAAAAAAATATTGCAAATCTTTCGGCTCCAAAGTTACCCCTCTGGTCTCACATGCTCTGTGGTCTTTGTTAACGCATCTATCTTGTAAAAGTCCACGGGATGAGACCTCTCTATACAAAAATTATCAACAATGACAGCTACTTAGGATTATAAAAGTATTGTAACATAATTATATGTAAATAAAAAAATATCGGAAAAGACGTGGCGACGAAAACAATGTGAAAGGTAGAAGCTGATAGCAGGGGAACATTTTTGATGTATTCATTTATAGTCTTTATTATTGTAGAGCCTCTATTTATTGGCTCGACTTAAAAGCCACCGTTCTCTTATTATTTTGCCCTCTGTCAGCTCCCTTGACTGTCTTCACCCATACGTATGGGAGATTGGTGTCAATCTTCGCATTGTAGATCAGTTATTCTGACATTGTGACGGCATCGAGCGAAGGCGCAAGAAATATGATTGGGAATCGTTTATATAGGTGTTGAGTCAGTGCCGTGTCGTGTTTGTTGCATTCGTTCGCTGCCGAGTAACTGATGGGTAAACAAAGCAATATCTGAACTAGTGAGTGCGTGAAAGAGAAATATAATGTATGTCTACGGTTGTGTTTGTAAGCATTTTTGTTACTACGTCGTTTTCTTGAGGAGAAAGATTTTCGTTGGAGTGGAAATAAGTAAAGAGATATTTGTCATTTTACATGTATATCTATTGGATATGGAGAATAGGCGTTTTAGGGTGACAATTTTAGTTCTGAATCGCGAATTTTTTTATTACCATTTTGGAATTTGCATGAGTCCGGACCCGCGCATCTGTGTTTGAAATTCCCGGATATATATATATATTTTTATAGATTTTATGATTCCCTCATATTATATTACAAACGTTTTTGCGTTTTTGCGTTCTCCATATTCGGGAGCCATCACGCGTCGTGGACAGAGTGTCAATTAATATTGTTTCCACATCGTCATAGGGTTGTTACCGTCCATATCTTCCTCAGTCAAATATCTCTCGGCTCAATACTGTCAAGCAATAAAAGTATACTTTGAGAAATTACGCTTATATATGGCTTCTGTTTGAACCGCCCGTGGGGTCGGATTGCAGCGAGGACTCGTGCCCGCCGAAACTAATGTTAGCATTCTCGAACCCGGGCTCGAGTCTATAGCGAATCGATTTTGTAGATGATATTTTGAAACTATGGAAACGAATACTCGTTAATCATGATTTGTGATTATTATTCTTTGCTCGACTCCGGCAGGCCGAAGGTGGAAGCGCATTAGATGTGTCAAGCGATTTCGGTTCTTACGTAGTTGTAGAAAAGGTTTTGTTTTCTGGATAGTGAACCGCGCGGCGAGGTGGTCCTTCGCGCCGCGGTGGGTACGGCCCGTGTCGCTTCTTACTTACAACACAAAAGTCTCCCGTAAGCTTTAAATTATTGATTAAAGAAAAATTTGAAAGTTTGCACTTGTTTTATTCAATACCATTTTACACACATACGTACCAGTCACGCCTTTTTCCCGTTGGGGTGGGCAGAGACTACACCTTTCCCCGTGCTATGATCCTGACACACTTCTTTCGTCAATCAACAATCCATCGTTGTCTTTTGATAAGTCCATTATCAAAAGACACGTGAAACAAAGTTGGTCTGTTCGGATAAGTCCATTATCACGTAAAACAAAGTTGGTCTGTTCGGGCGTATCTCTAGGTTTCTAGAGAACATTCAGTTCATTCAGTAGTTTTACTGAATTATTATTTTCTTGTTTACATCTAGTTAACACTTTGACTGCTGAGCCGTTTTGATTGTCTAGCCACGTGTGCGGCTCTGCACGCGCCTTTATGTTTTCCCATACAACAAACACAACAGTTGTGTTATGCCGTACTGGAGGCAAGTTATGAAAAACATGACAGTTGTGTTTTCAGCAGTCAGCGTGTTAATATGTGAAGTCTTTGTTAATTATACGGTGAAGGTCGCTAGATTTTTATAAATCTTTGTGAAAAGTGGCATGAACCAACAGCTAAGACAAACATTTAAGACTGCTAGAAATTTAGCATACAACGTTGAATTTCAAATTGCTGCCAAAGCCGTCCAAACGTGTTTCATAAATCATATTATTCATTGTTTTAGATTTGTAAAAAAAATGTATTTTAAATTCAGTACAAACTTCGGTTGGTATTTCTGGGCTTACGAACGCAGTAAGTAGCCACTTAATTCCAAAGAGGTGGGATACTTTTCCAAATCTCTAAAAGCACTGCACTGGGCCGCGGAAAATGGGTCAATAGGGGAGTAGAGTCTCCCGGTGATCCCGTTACTGGGAGTCGTGTGGACCACGCAATAAAGTCGACAATCGTATGATAAATATTTGAGGGCATAGCCTCAATGCGGCATTCGGGGTATCAAAGCGTTATCGTAGAGACTTAACTAATCTATGTCGATACTTTGATAAGAACTATTCTATTCAAAAACAAAATAAGTACAATTATTATTATAAGTAAAGTCTTGGCTCATCAATTAAAAAAATTGGGTAGAACTATATAACCCTCTACACGGAGTTATGACACGCCACTATCCTTTACTCCAGTACAGAATTGTATGTATTGGCGACAATATTTTATTGTATACTAGCTGCGCCCCGCGGTTTCACCCGCATAGTTCCTGTTCCCGCGGGAATATGGGGATAAAAATAGCCTATGTTACTCGCTGTCAATGTAGCTTTCATACAAACTTTCATCCCCTATTTCAAACCCTTACAATGCTTTTATCGCATTAAAAAGTACCCTATGTCCTTTCTCAGGCTCTAGACTATCTCTGTACCAAATTTCATTTCAATCGGTTCAGAAGTTTAGGCGTGAAAGAGCAACAGACAGAGTTACTTTCGCATTTATTTATAAGTAAGGATTTTGACAATATATATATATATAAATGTTATGTTGGTTTGTGTACGCTTTATAAACTCAAAAAGTTCTGCACCGATCGAGCTGAAATTTTAGCATGATATACAATCCGCATCAAGGATTGTTTTTATCCATTTTTTTCATCAGTGTGTCATATCAGCGAATGTGCGAATGTGCCACAGCGAAGCGTGGCAGGGTACAGCTAGTTATTTATACCAAGTGCCACATTACGTGTACATACAAAAACGAATCCATTCATTTTAATCTCTTTTTCCACTGGTCACCGTG
This sequence comes from Campaea margaritaria, assembly GCA_912999815.1. Lineage (NCBI taxonomy): Eukaryota > Metazoa > Arthropoda > Insecta > Lepidoptera > Geometridae > Campaea > Campaea margaritaria. Next base: position 2,299,618 of record OU538809.1, on the reverse strand, counting down.
TACCATGTTATCTTTATCTGTATTGTGTTATTGTGCGTTAACTACTAACGTTCGAAAAAGAACAGTCAGCTCTAGTTATATTTATCTAAGCTGTACTAGTAATTTTGTTCCTGAGTTCGAATTAATCTGAACTTGAAAAATGTTCAAAACAACGTAGAAATAATAACTGGGAACCGCCTTCCTGCGACACGACCGACTCGCCACAGCTCGAATGGCGACTGAATATAATAAACAGATTGTCGAAGTCTCGACCAACGTGAACTCATCGCTTGGAAACCAACGGTACTAGACGCATGCGTCAACTACAAGGCCATTCCACGATCAATAAACATGGTACATAAGTACCTATACTACTGCACAGTAAGAACAGGCAACCGGACGCTTAACTATAAAATTATATAGGGGCTGCCGTTTGGTAAAACTACCGAGTATGCATTCAACGGTCCGTGGGACAATGAAGCATCGAGTTAAGACCTCTTATTTAAGTGGAGGTCGTTGCTTGTTTAAAAACGGTGTACTTGTATCACTGGTTATTGTTACCTCTGTGTCTTGCGATATGTATTGTTTTCGTAAAATCTCAAGGTGTCGGGAGTAGAATAGAAAAGAATAGAAAACTTTTTATTGTACACCAGAAACAAAAATAAACACAGTACAGAAAAATTACAATAGGCAAATAAGGGCAGTACAATGGGCGGTCTTATCGCTGAAAGCGATTTCTTCCAGACAACCTTAGGATGGACACTAAAAATCATTTTTCGATAGTACCCTACTGGTAGCGTACTTACAGTATTTAATAAACACGATATATTTAATACTTACGTTAGTAGGGTACGGAGTTACGGAGTAGAGTCAGAGAGTGATTTATCTATTTTTTTATTAATTCATTTATTTATTTGTTTAACCCACTTGGGGTGTCTGCCTTGCACTCTAAAGAAAGACTATACGTATCAAATATAATATAGCTCATTATAAAAGTTGAAAGGCCTAGTTCAAGTCCCTTAGTCCAAAAATGGACTTTTACAAATAGTTTTTTTTACTGTCCATCCATAGGTTGTCTGGAACAAATCGCTTTCAGCGATAAGACCGCCCGTTGTACTGCCCTTGTTTACCTATTGTAAATTTTCTGTGCTGTTTTTTTTTGTGTACAATAAAGAGTTTTCTAATTCTTGCCACACCAGTACCACCTTTGCCAGATATTCAGCCGCCAAGCAGTTGTGTGCAAACATTACTGTGTTCCGGTTTGAAGTGCATTGTTTCCAGCGAAATTACTGGGCATAAGAGACTAGAGCCGATGTCTCGGGGTGACGAGCGCAGTGCAGTGCCGCATTATGTAATGCAGGGTTCTGGGTGGTGCTGTGACTGTTACGGGCAGGCGTAACGCTTACCATCAGGTGGACGACTTGTTCGTCTCGTCACACAAATAAAAAAAAAAGATCCCCGACGAACAAGACAGTCGTATAATAGATTGATGCAAGTGATCTTTTCGTGGTAAAACTGCTTCGTCTCACTGGTTTGACAATAACAGGACCTCCCTTCGAAACGTGGTCAGTCAATAAATTGCATAGACCGTAAAAAAAAACAATTGTAATGAATTTTAAGGATAGTCGCATTCGAGTAATTCCAAGGTTTCCAGGTAACTGACGAACCGAACCTTTCGTTGACGCGGGCGGCTACCATTGTTTTGTTTAAAACAATACTTCTGTAAGTATCGAGGATGTAGGTGCAAAAGGAAGTCAAGTCATCAGGGTTCTTTGATTTCCTAGTGTATATAAAACCAGGCTAACTTCACTCGTGCCTACTAACTGAATAATATAATGTTCTATGGTACAGTTTCTTGAAAATATACCCGGAACTAGGTAGGCACTACTGATTTTATTTCAAAATTGGATATAATATTATAATAGGCTTTCTAATTACATAGTATCAAAAATTAACAGCCCACTTGATAGGTACCTTAATCTCAGTGCTGCCTACTTCCTTTGGATTTTGTGTAGGAACTGCAGAGAGGAAAATCTCAGGATAGTTCATTCTAAGGCACTGCTAAAGAACTATATCCAACTAAAATTACGTTTATGTATTTATACTAGAAGTAACCGTGATGTAAGGTACATTTTCGAACTTTTTACATCATTTTGGATTTATTTCAGACAATCGAATTGCCCGCAGGAAAAGAAACGACGGTTTTGATTTTTGGAACAGATTCCACGGATATAGCTGGTGAGATGACAAATGAGTCAACTTGGTGGATTACAGTTTTATATTGTCTCTGAAAGATGGAATGGCGCATCTATAAATAGTTGAAATGCATAATAATCCTATATATGGTATGACTTCGGTAATAAACTATGTAAATATTATTAAGGTAGGCAAGGTACTTGGATGTGCAGTAGTTAAGCGTAATTAACTAGGTTAGTCATTTTGAACCTATTTGATACACCTAGTTCTAGTATAATTCGTTTGAAATTAGCATAACAATTAGTAGTTACTTACGTCGTTATGATTAGTATGATTTCTTGATTAAATAGTTTTCCTGGAAGGGCAATTTATACTCTACTTCCATAGTATGTAGTAGTTCCAAATTTAAATGTATGAAACCGATACCTTTCTGATGCATCACGACACAACACGCCAGACAAATGTCAATCTAGCTTTACCCTACTTTAAGTGAAATAGTGAATCCAAACAAAACACACTATACAATATACAGACCCCCTAAGTAGGATATCCTGTGTCTGGGGAATCGGGAATTACCGAGGGTCATGATTCCATAATCGAATCGGCTCAGAGCCAAGTCTGGTTCCCACAAATATTTGCTGAGCAGAAACCGAACTTACAACTCCACGCTGCCGAAGCACTCGTGTCCTAAAAACTTCTATCCTTCATCGCTTTTTATCAGCCTCGCGGCACCGGCCCCTACTGGTATTATTGTGTACGTTCAGAAGTTTGTTACACAATCATCATTTATTATGGCTCGCATAACTTAATGTTATTTAAGTTTGGTCCAATATTTTGACGTTAAAGTTCCAAGCTCAAATTATATTTTTTTTAAGCGGATGATAATAAAGCACTTTTACAAGTCGAACAATTTTTTAAGTCTCTAAACACATAGGAATAATAAAAACAGGATACCTATGATCGACTGTCCTTGACTGTATGACCTTCTGTAGTGTCCACCAGGGTTCCATGTTGTAAGATTCTAAACTGTATGATCTTTAGACTTAACCATATACATGTGGAAACAGAACAATATAGTATTATGTAATGATTATGGTTTGTGTTTGAAAAAGGAGATTTTCCTTTCAAGTGCCGAACGATTCATGCCTGAATATCGCGCAGGAAAAGGAAACTCCGTGTTTTTTTTTTAGATTTTTTTTTATCGTGGTTAGAAGGGCAGGATCTATGCGTTATTTATTTATCATTTATTCACCATAATAATATTATTGTGAGGAAAGTGTAACGTTTAGTTTATCAGGCCGCCTAAGTATGCTCAGTGATTATACCAGTATAATAAAACGGAGTGACCACGGGACTGAAGCCGTTCCTGTGCTAGTTATTCAACCGCCAACATTACTGTGTTCCGGTTCGAAGAGGACTGTTTCCAGCAAAATTACTGGGCATATGAGACTTTAGAGCCCATGTCTCAGCGTGACGAGCGCAGTACAGTGCCGCGCAGAATTATGCAATGCAAAGTTCTGGGTGACACTGTAACTGTTATGGGCAGGCGTAGCGCTTACCATCAGGCGAACGACTTGCTCGTCTCGTCACTGAGTCAAATAAAAAAAAAGAGGAAGGACGTGAAGCCGCGCGTGCAGCTAGTATAATTACGTAATTCGAAACAAAATAGTTCTCTATGATGGCAATGTTTCAGAGAAATTGGTGTTTATCAGGCAATGTCGCATACTTTTGGCCTTAGTCACTTGATAATGGTGTAGTTGTGTCAATATGAATTGACGAATCTATAATAGACTATGTACTTTGCTAGGAATCGGGATAATCATGAGCTATTTTTAGAAATCGCATCGTTAGTTATAGTTCAGAATAACCTCTACATAAAGTGAAATTCTTTCTCTACCAAAAAAACTAGGTTACACGGGTTACACTGTGAAGTGAAGTGTTGAGACTTATTTTATAACTAAGTATAATAACGTATACTTTTGGCTTACAACCTTTATTATTTTATCTCAAGTTATCACTATAATATTCACTGCGTTTCAGCACAATTTTCAACGAACTTGCAAATATACGGATGAATTTTGCAGTTATTATTGAGCACTTGACACTAATGAATGACGTCGCCAACTAGTTTCGAAAGCGGTTTTATTTATGTCCAACACCTTGCAACCTCTACGTAGATACTGGCAGCTGAGATTCAATGATTTCACAATAGAACAAAACACGGGCGTTGCTCTTGGTAGTATGGTTGCAGAGACCAAGTAGTAGATAGGTTGGTTGGCGAGAGTTGAAGGAAGACTTGTGTCGGTCGCAGCGTTGAGAAACAGCAAGCGCTAGGCGGGAAGAGTACCAAGTAGAGGGAACCTCGACGTGGAGCCGCCGTGTGCTTCGGGCAGTGCCAGTCTGTCGAATGATCGCATGCCGAGTCGGCGGGGACAGCGGGCGGCAGTAGGAGCCCCTCGCGGAGCCGCGGAGGGGCGTGGGTCGCCGGCCTCGTTTTACACAGCTGCGTGCGCACCAGTCGCTCTCCGAACCCGACAGGGACGAACAGACAACCTGTAATAATAATCCGAATCTTTTGCATAGAACGCAAAATGCACAAAAGTACTCGTGTCCGATAGCTGCGACTAGAAATTTATCACGATAATAAATTAGAGTCACGAAAAGGTCAGTGCAATTGAAGTTTTGAATACAGGGACCGATAAACAATATGGGACTTTGAGATTGCTAATGCATCATGGCGTCCCCGTCCGTCGCGTGGACCGTGGAATTCCGTACATAAAGACTTACCTACCTAGTTCAGTGCCACACCTCAGCACCGCCAGAATAGTACAACGGAGCCGAGCGTATTTACTGTGAAAAAGCAACGATAAGATTTCATTGCACGTTTCTTGTGGGTGCAAATTATTCTTTCGAACATGGAAACTTCTTGAAAGACACGAGACTTTATTGCGTCATCTTATTTCGGCCATTGGTTGTGGACTTTGAATAGAAAATAGTGGAATATCGATCATGATATCAGGTTTTAGATCAAGGTAGGTGACTAGGGGGCTTGCACGATATTATAACTGTACCTACGTCTAATAATATATTCTAATGACACTTTTGTACTTATTAAAGCAGCTCAAGTGGATCAAGATAGGCTCCGGCCTTTAAAATTAAAATGCCTGGAAACAAAAGGTACGTTCAGCAGATTAGTATATTTTGCAGTGGCAAAATATTAATAGACCCCCTATAGGACCTAGTGAGGTTATGTAGGTACAGACAGCCTACAGTTTTGCTAATGTAATTTACTAATTAATTAGTTAGGTTTATCTTCGGTCTACCAAACAAGAATTGGATTTTATATTTTGCCACGTCCGTCATATTTCATCGGAAGTGTCGATAAAGTGACATACTTACTTCTTTAATTTAATTGGAATAAAAGTTTACAATGAGATTTTTTTATCAGACAAAAAAAATTCAGTTTTTAGAATAACATACGTTTGGTACCTACCAAATAAAAAAACAACAGCAAGTTAAAAAACAGTAAAACAGTATACCATTGTGGTGCCCTTCCTACTCCGCCATTTTGATTTCATTTCGCTCCGAAACTGCACGCCCGACAGACGGAGACAGGCAAGGCGCGAATCGCTGGCAGCGGCGCAGCCGGCAATCCCAAATCCTCCATCTTGGATTCTCAAAATTATAAAACTTGAAGAAAGGGTGTGCTCGTGTGGTGTGTGCGTGAAAGCTTTAAATTCTTATGCCTGTTTATTGTTTGTACGTTTTAAAATGTAAACTAGAAGTAAAACGTGAAAAACGTTGATTATTGAATTTCCGTAGAAGTGCGACGTTCGTGAAAGGTTGGTTCTCGTTTCATTTTATTCCTTTGAATTTACTGTCCTTTTACTAGACGGGTAATGATTTACTGTAGTTAGGTACAGTTTAATTATTATTAATGCATAGGTAGATAGTTAGTCCAACTTCACACATTAAATTTCTCGTCACTTTTTCATACCTAGTTGACCATTGGGATTCGTATTTTTTTTAATTGAATGCGTTTATTTACCTACGTTTCTCAACGCATGAATCGCAAATAAAGAAAATAAATACCTACCTACCACGGGCCTCCCAATCCAAGTCTACAAAGCAAAGTAATTGAAGTAATGGACCTATACAAGTATACATGTAAGGATGGGTAGTGTTGGCTACAATTTATCGATAAACTCAAACCGTTCGAAATGATTGCGAGTTTGCTAATCAAATTCTTTGCATTACATAGCAATTGTTACATCTCGGTACCTACAAGTTAATACAACTAAATTGAATTATTGTACTTAAAGTTCTAATATTCTTTGTGTCAATGTCCTAACCATTGTGCGTTGAAATTGAGCTGTGTTTTAGGTCATTTAGAATGTGATGGCGTAGTTAGGCAGCTGTCTAAGAAGCCCCTGACGTTTTTAGAAACAGATATCGTGTTATTCGGGAGGACCCAGCGAAATAATAAAGAGGAAACAAAACTGCGTTTGAAATAAAAGCAAATAGAGCTAAATACTTTTTTTCATGTAGTAATACAATAAAATTATAATGGGAACGTTGGAAACGTCTATGGAAATACCACGCGCTGCGTTTGTGACGAACATTTTCTTGTAGTCGCGTGTGTGCGTGAAGGGCGGGGCAGCGATTGTCCACGAATTACAATAACTTGATCATTGTTTCATTACCTACTGGAGTACTAAATATATTACGAATAATATAAGGAACGGGTTGGGTAGGTACCTACACGACATTTATAACATATTTAACCGAATTCAAAAGATGTTATAAAATTTGATCATTTCACGTCAGCTTCTGGTCGTAACATAATTGGTTGCCCAGAACTAATCGAAACGGTGTTAAAAATATAAAAAGAATCTTGATGCCGCTCATCGACTACAGCTGAGGTCTTGTGTCACATATGAAATGTTTTGTTTAAATTGTGCGCGTAATTTTTGAAGGATAGAGATCAATAATTGTACTCACATGATTGTAACATTAGGTTTTATCAATGCCTATAAAACAGCACCGTGACTGATTGACTGACAGACAACGTACGGACTAAACCGCTGGACAGAGATTTGAAATCGGAAGCTAATTTAAGTGAAATAAGGAGGGTTTTTTCGAAATTTCATCTCGTAAAGGGATATATAATAATATAGTTGGTTTGAACGCCACCCCTTGTAGCTAAAGGCAGGCCCAGCTACCTGGAACATGATAAAAAAGTGTTTGTAAGTGCGCGGGGTGTGCCGCCGTGATGCAACGACGCAATGGGTGTTCTTTGTGCGAAACTAATAAATATACCACTTTGAGTGAAGTCAGGGGTAAAAGTTAAGGTTATTTGTCTAATTCCATAGTTTTCTATATATATCATTATTATAAAGGGGTAAAATTTTGTGACTTTGTAATTAAAGATCCGCCTGGGAAAGTACCACACGTTTGCCAGATATTCATCCGCCATGCAGTAGTGTGCAAACATAACTGTGTTCCGGCTTGAAGGGCACTGTTTCCAGCGAAATTACTGGGCATATTAGAGCCGATGTCTCAGGGTGACGAGCGCAGTGCAGTGCCGTGCAAGATTATGCAATGCAAAGTTCTGGGTGGCACTGTAACTGTAATGGGCAGGCGTAGCGCTTATCATCAGATAAACGACGTGATCGTCTCGTGACTCAGTCAAATAAAAAAAAAATATCTCCGGAACTACAGATCCGATTCTGAAAGTTCTTACAAATAAAGAGACCTACACTATTCCTGAGTGACGTAGTAGGCAGTAGGTTATGCTATCACGGAAAAATAAATATTTCCAGCGGGAAATTGAATTAAGTAATTGAATGAAACCAAAGCTAGTTAAACTACTAGATTTTTTTTTATATTATCTTAATCCGATAACGATAACCGTCCATCCTAGAGTCATCAGGGGTATTTTGGAATTATGATAGATTCTTTAATAGTTTCAGCTCATTAAGAATTCATCTAAGTGTATCTAATTAGTTAAGAATGAATCGATAAAATCACGGATACTAATCCACGAAAGATGCTCGTTTAAAGGCCTTCGACAAGTCCCAACTATTTCACTACCCATTAGGTAACTTTTCTTATCGTGTCGCTATCGAAGTAGGTAGACGTTTCTTTCAATGCAAATAAATTGTTCCTCTGTCCATTCTCTCACCATCGACCACAATCGGACCGACGACATTAACGTCCAATAATTCGCAGTTATAGTCTTTGTCCTGTCATGTTTTGGCGTAATTCCATTTCGATTTTTTCCATGAGTGTAATTGTATCGTTTTCATTAACTAGGTAAGTGCGACTTGTGTTTGTTTTGAAATTGTAAAATTGGCAGTGGCAGATGAGTGCTAGTGCCAAATTGTAGTATTAAAAGGGTCACGTGGTATCTGGACTAAATTGTTAAGTATTATCAATATACCTAAAAAACGTAACCCTCCTTCTAGATAGTGCAGTCGAGTAAAAATACCGCTTGGTTTTGGTCAGTACCAAAATTGGCTAAACTTTTCGATTTGAAATAGAAAATCTGAACATTACGTCAAATACTGTTTTTAGGATGTCTTCATTTATTTAGACTTAATATTATAATTAGGTAAAAAAAAGAACAGTCACATCATAATTTGTTCGAATCGATATTTTTTTATATTTCTATCGATAATACCATACCATCGTTAATTTATGTCCCGGCCCTAGACTGACGATACGCATCGTATACCTACTGTATAGTATACCTAGTATATAGTAAACTTTAATTGGACTATTTGCCCATTTCTTGAGGACGTTTACCATTTTTGGTGCATGTTTGGATCTTCCTTCCCATATGTTAAATTATTATAACTGCCTACCCATCAGCATGTTAATATTTATGCGTGGGTAATGTATAAAAAATAAATTATTGGTTATTATTCGCTGTAGAAAAGATAGTTTAGCACAGAATAGGTATAACCTATCAAGCGAATTATGCTCGAACCATTGTCATGATTTGCCTTCAAGCCTTTCAACCGTGGGAATAACTGGTCAGTCATATCTATTACACCACAATATTGTGGTACCACAACAGCAGCGGTGCAATAACCGATATCAGTTATTTGATAAATTTCCTAGGTAACTGGGTACATATCCGAGTAATGGGACATTGTTTCTAATGGGACGATTGGAGAATGAGACGTTCTTCGAGTAAACCTTTCCGTCTATATTTCTACATATCTAGTAGGTATAAATGTTGTTATTTTGTTGTGTGTCGCGATGTTGGTTACGTAGATAGGCGGGTACACCACCCCGACCTCTATACTTAGGCAAGATCAACAATACAATACAAAAAACACGCCAGTCAGGCAGGGTCCAGTAGCAAGGAAGGCTGCAAATGAAAATCTAGAAACGAGAAAAAAAAACAATCGACAATGCCCATGCAATATAATAAAATTACTGGGTCCTGTCAGTGTATCAGTAATTAATTAGGTATGTTCTCGTAGCTGCTCGTACTATCAATTATGGCATATTATCGATATTCTATTATATTTAACGCTGGCGTGACGATCTTGATGCATACGAACCAGGTTGGTCCGACGTGGCAAACAGTCGCGACATGTGGAGGGAGATGGGGGAGACCTTTGCCCAGCAGTGGGACTGTATAGGTTATTAAAAAAAAAAATATATATATATATTAAAAGTATACCAATAGTTATTATTATACTAGGGAAGCAAGCCGCTTCGATGATCAACTCAGCCGTGTCCGGGATTGCGACAATAGCATTCTAGGTAGGTGTAGGTACATTAGTATTATAAAGTGTCAAAATAGGTAATTATCAGGTACTAGGCTTATTCCACTACAAGGTACTAGGCAGGTAAAATAATGCCTACGTATCTATTTATTTTGATGGAATGTTAACACACAAGTTGTTTTTAAGTTTCTTGCAATTATCGACTTAATTGATTGTGTCGAATAAAGATAAAAATAAAGGTTTTTTTTTTAAGTGGATGAAGGTTGATTAGGGGTTAAGAAAAAATCGATTACGGATATGGATATCTACCTATACGATACTGTTTTCTAACCGGATCTCCGAAACTCGGATAATTATTATTAGTTTTGTTTAGGATTTAAGTAGGTATGAGATTCTTTAGTAGTATTCATTGAGACTATTTTTAGCAATGTACCTGTGTACGTATTACGTAATAATTAATAAACAGCTGTAAGAGAAATTAAAAGTCTTCAAGTTGATCGCCTTTGATTGTTTATAAAACATCTCCGTGTGACGTTTTTTTATATGCAGTGGCACGTATTGTTATATTACAACACTGCGTAGGTTCTGGGAGGATCCAAACAAAACATCCAAGATTGCGTATCGATGGGGTGACAACAATGTCCGAAACTTTCATTTATGTTGCGGTCGGTAAAGATTCTAAGTAGCTACATATTTCGGATTTTTTATGAGATGTATGATTGAAGGGATAGGTAATTACATGAATAGTATCCATGATAATATCTAGCATGGCGTGTGGTCTACAAGTTTAAAAAAGTTTTGAATTGTGTAATTGACTGCAGTATACCCAGTTATTTAGGCTCTTATATGAAAAAAAAACCTGTGAATAATAAATCAAAATCGTCAAAAACTTAGTAGGTTGCTAGGTAGACACCTTCCTGCTTACAACTAAACTAATTAGTTAATTAGTTAAGTGGTGAGTTAAGTCCTTACCATCGTTTGAACAGATCATTTTTAAATTTTTATCACTTATTACTGTATCCTCTAATTACTACTTAACTGGCATAATTAATCTGTAAATCGGCCTTATGTGTATGTCGACATTGTCAACACAATTAAGAGGTACCTCCGTCATGTAGGTTTATGTTAGGTACGTCTTTGTTTCGAGATACACAGACGGCTTCCGTGGCGTGAGTGATGAGCCGACTGCAAAGCGTGACGTCGCGTGTTCGATTCCCGCACAGGACCAACATTTTTGTCTACAACCACAAGTATTAACTAGTCTGAGTGTTTGTCGGACTGGTCCTAATAGTTCCTGTTTTCCTAGGTACAGGAAATCCTAGGGGTCAGGACAGGACCTATGTACGTCATAGTGACGCGATAAAAGAAAAAATCAAGTATTATCCTACGTTGTTATTATGGATATTCACTAGTTTAGGAAACGGTTATAATAAGGCTTGTTGTTCATATAGGCGTCGCTTGTAAAGCCTGCACACCTATGCACTTCTATTGAAAAACGTCTGGTATTGCAGTTATACAATTGATCTCGGCACCATTAATTTGCTGTCCAAGTGTCCACAGTCGCACCAATTTGGTTTATGTCACGAATCTACGTTTTCACTGGTTGTTAGAACGTGTGTGAACACCTTCAATTTACTAAGATTCACGTGTACCGTCGACGTCACCCGAATATAAATAGGTGCCAATCACTTAACGTTACAATGTTTACTGTTGATTTGATAACAAAGTTGACTACTAACTGTTACAGCCTGCAAGATGGAGTCCGCATACGATCGCAAGTTCAAGGAGATGAAAAAGTATATTCCTTTCTTGGAGAGCATGATAAAACGACTCGAAAGTACCAGCTCAACGTCTGCGAATCCAAGACAGGCCCAACTGGATAAAATCCGCTCGTTAAGAGACCTACTTTTGGACAAAAAGAAAAGGTTAACCCTTTTACCATTTGATTATTTGGCAGCTAGTATCACCATTAACGACCCGTATAGTACCACTGTTGAGCACGGCTCTCACTCCTCTTTCGTGGGTAGGGTTCGGCCATAATTCCACCACGGGGGCCCGGTCCGGATTGGTGGATAATGTCCCTACCTCCAAAATAATTCTCGGGTTTCCTCACGATGTTTTCCTCCACCGAAAAGCGAGTGATAATTACGTACATATGCATTTTACAGAAACACATTGGTATGTGTCCGCACTGGGATTTGAACTCACGTCCTTCTCGGACGCGAACGCGGACGTTCGCCCACTAGGCTACCACCGATTTTATACTCGCTAAAATTAAAAGTTATCTATTTTCGTACTGAATATTTAATTAACCTATTCTATTTTGCTTATAGGATGAAAATGGAAAATCTACTGAAATGTGAACAAGTTCTGGTTAATTTGTACGCTAAAGTTGAGCAGGTTCGTTAACAATAATTATCTAAAAGTGAAATTATGCATTACATTTTGTTAAGTACCCTAGTACCTAAAATACGCCTATTACATTTTTTATTGTTACAGAGAGACGCATTCTCTGATATAACACCAACTGTCATGGATACATCAGGTAAAGAAACTGTGGAGTTGGAGAATATCAGAAGTAAACATAAATCTGTTACGAAAGTACAAGAAGACGCTGAAACCTTGCCTGAAATAGCTAGAGCTAATGACGTTGAACTACAATACACGGGAAGCAAAGAGCCTGCGCTATTTCAGAGAAGACCAAACAGATCTTCAAAGTCTCCAGATCATTCTGCTCAACAATCTCCAAATGAGACAAAGACAAAATCACCCCAGTCTCAACATAGACGTAACTATACTCGCGTTTTAGTATCTCCCGATCAAAGTCCGCGAAGGTGGCCTTCTTCCGAACAATCTTCTGACAAATCTTTATTTAGCAGACGCTCTCCCGTTAGAGTATCGTCGCCGCTGGTACTGGGTACCAAAAAAGAAAAGAAAAAGACTTTGAAAGCCTCTAAATCGCGTAAGACCAAAGACTTAAATATCACATTAAACGTGCCCGAAGAAAGCTTGAACTCCCTTAATACAAAAGATATACTATCAAGAATCATCAACTGTAGCGACGGCGATGTTGATATCGACACGCTGCGTGAATTGAGAAGTCAAATTCTCGGCGAGTTAAAACAAACGGGAAAAAATGATGACATATCTGATTTGATATTAAAATCGTACAACAAAAAAACTAATAAACCTAGGAGTGGCACAACATGCAGAGATGAAGTGGAAGAGGGTGAATTGTCTGACAGTGAAAGTGAAGCTATTGAAAGTATTTACGGTAGTCTAGTTGTTATGGATAAAGACAAAAAGTCATCAACTCTAGTTAAAACCATCGAAGATAAGGACAATCAACAACGTAAAATTCAAATCTGTCTTGTTATTAATTCAGACAAAGATGAGACAAGTGCCGCCACTAACACAGAAAGTGATCAACTTCAGAAAATAATAGATCTCTCTGAATTTGAAATGTTTAGTGACAGCGAAGCAAACAAAAGTAAAGATGTAATATTAATCGATACTGATACACCATCATCGTCGCCCAAAAAAACATACAAACCAATTGGTGAAAACAGTCGAGCTACAAAGCGTACAGATTCTTCAGCACCTCGGCAAAAGGATTCCATAGATAAAGTAAATGACATCATCACTATTTTAGAGGATGACCAACTTAGTAACAAACTGGCAATTGTAACATCAAATTTGGAGGAAACAAATCTACAAACATTACGCGACAATAGAAATAGTAGTGAGAAATCCAATGATAAAGAAGATGAGTCTCATAAATTATGTGTTTTCAGTGATGTTACACAAATACATAATAAAACTGATTTAGAACAAAACCAAAATACGAACATTGCACAGGAAAAATCAGTAGAAGAACGGACGTTCACTGCTAATTTCTATACACCGATAGAAGAGCGCCAAAAATCAGAACTTGTTAACTCTTGCTCTAGTAGTAATAACCTTCCAGAAATAACTACTGGTCCTGGAAACAAACTTGTCACGCCCGAGAAAAAAGCTACTCCAGCCGAAGACTTTGTTTCAATGAAAAAAGATGAGGAGGATTCTCAGAAAATACCGTTACTTAATGAACCAACAGTTCCCCCAAAAGCAAAAATAGATGTACTCTCTGAAATTGATATATTGCAGGCATTAAAAAATGAAATACTCAGTGAGACAATTGCCGTCCCAGGATCTGAACTTGTTACACCAGCTTTGCACCAACCTAAACTCACTAAGGTAGCAAGTTCTCAAGAAGTTGAGCAAAAGAAAAGGATATCCATTGAAAAATATAAACAAAAAACATCATCATCGGCATCTAGACCATTATTTGTCAAAAGAAGAAAACATGTATCCCGGGAAGATAATAATAAAAAACAAAGCCTAAAATTGACTGAAAAGGAGTGCGAAAGGTTTTTCTCGAAAAGGTCCTCATTTGATGACGACGATGATGATGATGACATATCTGATGAAGATTTTTTAACTGAAGACAAAGATGATTCGTTAGGTTTGGATGATATTTACGGTGATTTTGCACCAAAATCTCCAGAAAACGATGATCACGTAGAAACGGATGAAAGATGTACAACTCCTATAATAATACCAACGGATCCTGTAAAAACTACTGCAGTTTCTGCGAGAATAGATGTAGATATGAGAGCTTTATTACCGATGTTGTCTCCTCAGGCACAGCCTGTCTCGTTACCTCTGCCACCACCTCTGCCACCACCTCTAATACCACCTCTAATACCACCTCTAATGGGGTTTGTTGCAATGTTTCCACATGGCATGGAGAGGTCTACAAGTGAAACTAACATAGAACAAATTAAAAAAGTTGCTGATAAGAATAGTATAAAAACTATGGATCCGCGTATTAGGCGTGATTTGAATTCATCTGCGAAGGACAGTCCTAATCCCTATGCGGCAACGAATTCTGACAGAATGCTCAGATCAGCACCTTTTCCTAATATAATGCTTAGTGCACCTAATATGACACCAAGCAGAACTCCAAATATGAATCCAAGCGTGACCCCAAATATGACTCCAAGTTACATGCCCAATATGACACCGCTAATGATGACGCCAAATGCGAGGGCCTTTGAAATTACTCCATCTTATCAGTCATTTGAATCAGAAGAATTGTCAGTTCGAAAACATGTTTATGCGCCTTCGTTTTCCGCAAGCGATGGTCGAGAAAGAGAATCTGTCCCGAAAGAGCCTCATTGGGATGCGAATAGAAATGATCCAAGAAGTCGCAAATGCAGATGGGAAGAAGATAGAATACCACAAGCAGTTGGGCCCAAATGGGACGATCGTGACCCAAGGAGCAATTCTGGTCAAACAGAAGCTCCAGTTACCCCACGGTATGATGATCCATATCAATCAAAATACGAAAAATATAACAATCGTATCAGAAACGACCAATATAATGTTGATAGAAGAGATTCTTACAGTAAAACCGATTGTCCAACAACACCGATCCCTTCGTTTGGGTGGCCAGAATCTTCTTCTACCCCAAGTAGTACTTTTGGACGACAGGAAGCGCCAATGACGCCTAGTCACTCGTTTGGTAAATCTGATTGTCCTTCCACGGCAAGTCATTCTTTTGGCAGAACAGACTGTCCGACTACACCTATACATACATTCAGTCGAGCCGATTGTCCTGCTCCATGTAGTCCTTTTGGAAGACTCGACTCATCGATGACGCCAACTCATCAATTTAGTAGATCAGAAGGTCCCGGTACGTCAAGCCATTCGTTCGGCAGATTGGAATGTCCACCGACACCAAGTCATTTATTCGGAAGAAGTGACTGCCCTCCAACACCAAGCCATCAATTTGGCCGCTCTGAAGTTTTACCGTTTGGCAGATCTGAAGGTTCCAATAACTCCAGTAGCCAAAAATATAACAAAGATCCTAGGCTTAATAGGAGGCCAACAGAGTGTGAATCAAGTTCTTACAATGGTAGGGATCGTAGTAGCCAAAGTGAACAAAGCCAAAGTCGCAAGAGTTCTTCATACAAATCGCAAAGTAAGAATTATAGCAACACTGATACATCTAGAAACCGTGAAAGAGAAAATAGTGTTGGGAGATGTGAGAGAAAGTATTCTGGTGATCGTCGCATGCGACATGATGATAGCCGAGAACCAAGTCTTGGTCGTTCACTATCTAAAGATTCTGAAAGCGATAGTATTTACACTAGAACTCGTGAAAGTCGTTATGACGATAGATATTCCAAGAATCACGATATTGAAGAAACAAGGCGTGATCAAAGAGAGAGGAGTGTTGAGGGAACGCCAGATAACAAGCCGGGCTTCAGGAGAGCTCGATCAACTTCACGAGGCCCCAGTGTTGGTAGAAGTTTTAGCAAAGAACGGAACAAGGACAAAATATCATTGAAATCCAATGTGAGTGGAGATTTAACCATTAACACCAGTGTTAATACAACATTCCAAGATTTTATGGCTAGTGGTAAGCCAATTCAGTTATTTGATTACTCATTTGATGCTAAAAGGCAGAGAGCTGCCAGTGTAGGTCGATCATTAGTTCGTGAAAATAGTGTTAACCGTACGCTTCCTATTGCGCAAACATCAAATGAAATGATAACTAACACTGTAAGTCAAACTAATAAGTTCAAACGAGCTAGTAGCGTGGGGAGAGAACTGGCAAATGCAAAACAAGACATGAGTTTCCAAGAAATGAAAGCCGATTTTGAGTCTTACAGATCTGAACTACACTCGAAACAGGTTAAGGAAACACATAAAGATAAAAATCTGTCTAATTCTCGAAGCAAAAAGGAGATTGATACAACACATCAAGATTGTAAAACTAAACTAAGTAAGCAATCGTATGCTCCAAGAAGAAACTACCGTGATCCGCGATTGCGTAAAGAACATACAGTTGAACAAAAAAGTCGATATAAAATAGATAGAAGATATGATCATGATCCGAAAAAATCTGGTATCATATATTCAAACGACAATATTGCTAAAGGTACAATAATGGGATCTGGCTTTGGTGTAAAAAATTATAAAATTCCGAAGATTAAACGGGCTGTTGTAGAAAATAAAGAAGAAACAAATAAAGTTAGCACTGAAGAGAAAACTGAGTCCACCGATAAAAGTAAATCTCAGGATAAGAATCCGGTCAAGGAAAATGAAAATAATGAAAAAAATAAACATAAAGATACAAACCAGAAGCCAAAACCAGTTGATGATCCTGTAGTTGATACTAAGAATAAAGATCTACAAATAAGAGATAATAAGCCAAATAATATTATTGACGATTCGGAAAGAAGAGTGACAAGGTCGAGGAACAAAACAAACGTTAAAGAATCCGAGGAAGATGATTTGATTATTAAGATGAGGAAATCTAAAAAATCTGTTAATCTAGTTTATTATGATTCAGAATCAGATTCGGGAACAGAAAGTGAAGTAATTGAGAAAAAAACAAAAAGAACTGGATCTCCTAATAAAAAGGCGAGTGAAACTAAAATGACTACAAGCCCTACTAAAAAGAAAAGAAAAAGAAGAAAAAAAAAAGGAAAAGAAGTAAAAAAGAAGTCTAACGCTCCATCTTTAAACTCATGTTTTGGCATCGACGATATGGAAATATTTTCAGAAAATATTGGATCAGACCCAGTAATCGAAAACATTAATGCTTTAATAGCAGATCTTGATAACGATCTTGATCCTCCGAAAATTTCTAATGATAGCTTTACTGATCTCGATACAATGATGGAAACTATTGATAGCCCAGAAGGAAATAGTTTGGGTGATATATCTGAAGTTATTGAAAATGATTTAAACGAGAGTAATGAGTTCCAACAACAGAACTTGATTGCGGATGATACTCCGATAAAAGTAATGAAACAAGACGTGAATGCCTTAAACACAATTCTTGAAAGCGTTAAACCTGTAGTTAATCCCAAAACTGACCTAGTAGAGCCACAAATTGTCACCAAAGACTTATCAAAAGCAGCAAAAGTTCCAGTAGTTGAAAAACCAGTTGACATGGATATTTCTTTAAGTGTGGGGAATCAAAATCTTATAGATGAGACCACATCGTCAAAAGTGAATGAAGCTATTGTTTCTACCACTGAAATTGACCAAGTTTCCATGATAAACGATGAAATCGTAGAAACTAGAGAAATAAATGCCGAAAAAGATAATTCTATCCCGGGTAGTTCAATAAATAAAAATATCATAGGCACAGAAGATAGTTTACCTGACAGTACAAATGAAATGCACTGTGAACTCAGCTCTGATGTAACATCTACGTACGATCCCGTTGAAACGTCCAAAAAAGAATCAGAAGTACAAAGTACAACTGAAAAGGAAGAATTAAAATCATTTGGAAGTTTGCTATCGATTTTGCAAGATAAAACGAAAATAAAGGAATTGTTGTCAATGTTAGGAGACCAATCAGGAGAAAATGATAAATTAAAGAAAAAGCTACAGAAACTGAGTGAAATTGTGTCAGATGAAGAGGAAGAAGAAAATGTAAAACAGAGAAAAGTAGACTATTTAAAGGAAGCATTGTCAGATACTAAAATTGAAAAACCAGTTTCTCAAAACGCTCTGAAAAATGACAAAGATGAACAAAGTTGGCGAAAAAACCTAATGGAGAGAAGCGATGAAAAACTTCAAGTTCAAAATATACAGAAAATAGTTGAAACGGAGAATTCAGAGGGAGCAAATATACAGGAAACAGTTCAAATAGAAAAGTCTGTGGAAGATATTCTCATGGATAATATTGCGAATCGTGAGAACAAATCAGTCGAATCAAATGTAGAAAAAGATGCAGAAGCTGATGCCAAGTCAACTGCTTATGTTGCAGATAAAAGAGAAACAGACGATTTGACACTTAACAATGAAGATAAAAATAAAATAGAAGAAATAACTGAAAAGAAACTGAGTAATGAAGAGACCAACGAAACGAAAAAATACGACGATGACGTAGATGAGGATAGCGACACACACAACGAACCACTCATAAACATGAAAAAAACGGATGCTAGGAAAGTCAAAGCCAAGAAAAACAATGGAAAGTTCCAGAAGAAAAAGCCTAATACCCGAGCAGCGCCTGCCAAAATTCAAGCAAATAAGCCTTCAGGTAGAAAAAAGGAGCTTCAGAAACTTCAAGATGATATCAAAGAATACAACATTGTCAATGCAACGGGTATAAGAATGTGTCGCTTGGCTAAAATGGTAAATGAAAACGATGACAGTAAAAGAGAAGACGTACAAGATTTTGAGCCAATCGTTGTTTCAGACAAAGTTAAAGGAATTGC
Source organism: Campaea margaritaria (assembly GCA_912999815.1). Classification (NCBI taxonomy): domain Eukaryota; kingdom Metazoa; phylum Arthropoda; class Insecta; order Lepidoptera; family Geometridae; genus Campaea; species Campaea margaritaria. Next base: position 2,280,414 of record OU538809.1, on the reverse strand, counting down.
AAAACAGAACCAACCAGCAAAAATGAAAAAGAAGCCTGGACGCAAGCCTAAAAATAAAGTCGAAACCCCAATATCTCCAAAATCTGCAGGAAGTGACATACTTTTTGAGATGAAAGTCAACTCTCCACCAACGGAAAACAAGATGGATAGACCCAAAGTACTGCCGAAGAAACCAGGCCCAAAGTCTAAAACTAAACAAAAAACCGATGAAATAGATCCGTATGATTTCGACGCAGATTCAGTTACTGATACAACCATCACAAAAGATAGTGACGAGGATAGTTCCGATTCTGAAAATGAATCTTTGGCGTCCTCACGTAGCTTTGGCAGTAGCGAAGTATTAGCTGACAGAAAAAAAAAACCAAAGCGCAAACGACGCGGGACTCGCGGATGGCAATCAGGAATTATCAAACCAAAGAATAGGAAGAAAAAAGAACCTAAACAAGACGCCCTTAGCGATAATTCTATAATGAAACCTCAGAGAGATATAATAACTATACCAGATTTGAATTGTTTTACCGACAAAACATACTGCTTTCTAAAAGGCGTTACTACTTACGATTGTCGTTTGTGTATCTATAGTGGTACAGATATTGTTAACCATTACAAAAAGGAACATCCCCACACTGAAATTCCTCTATCTCGCATGGATCAACACACTGCCGAACAGGCCATTCTACAATGCGAAGATATAAATTTTCAAGCTATTAGTAAAATGCCTTCAGAGAAATACACTTGCAGGTTCTGTCGCAAAGACTTTGGCGAGAACCGTATGGCTTTGGAAACGTTCTTTTGGCATATTGTAAGCCATCACACTGGCGAATTTAAACATCTATGCTCGGAATGTGTAAATGTAACTCGTTGTCCATTTAACCTCGACATTCCGCCTCCACCTAAAGACGAGGGGCAGTTAATCGGTTACATTTGCGGAAAATGTAATTTCACTCAAATATCCTTGGAAAATTTAAAGACTCATGTGATTGTACGTCACAATGATGAACAAACAGAAGTGTATACTATAAATTTGGCTGTTATGTCCAACAAAGCAATGAAAGCAATGCTTAGAAGCACCGCGGGAAAAGAACCAAGATTATTAAGAAGCTTGCGTTCAAACCCAAGCGCTGCAAGTGTCAGCTTTCATGAAGACCGTAGTGACGACCGCAGTGACGTTACTGAAAGTAGCGGTCGTAATAGTGAGTCTGACTTAGGCCAGTTAGGAACAGAAGAATTCCAAGAAGACGACAAATCCAAGCTGCCTGACCGAATGAAAACAAAATTGACTTTCGAGAGTGAGGAACCCAGTGATGATACTTCTATTAAAATGGAAGACGAGGAACATGATGTAGTTGATCCTGATGCGATCGCCTACTTGAATGATTCGTTCAACACAGAGCCGGAAGATGCAAACAGCGATATTGAACCGCCTAAAGGAAAGTCCGATGAGATTGTCGACTATCCTCATTTTAAATTGAGATATACAGATTCTGGAGCCAAAGAATATATTTGCTGCATTAATGGAAATGACTATCACTATAAGACATCCCTTCTGATTTCTCTGAAAAAACATATCCAATCAAAGCATTCTGAAAAATGGGATGGATATTGTTGTCTATGCAAAGTCATCGTCACTCTCCAAGGAGTTAAGTCGGACTTTAAAGATTGCCTAGCACATTTTCTTGACAAGCATATGGACGATTTTCCCGTGGTAAAAAAGCTGGAGACTGCAAAAGAGGTCTTGCCTGGACCAATTGAATTGCCGTTACCCGTGCCAGCGCTATCACCGGCTGTACCAGCAAGGGTCGCGACGCCGCCAGTCGAGAGGACTGCATCGCCATCCTATATCGCCGTTCGACCTCTTGCAGATATTAAATCAAAAGAGCTCGTAAAAGAAAACCGTACCCCAATCAAAGAAAAAACTCCTATCACTTTACCTAAGATCGAAAACATCGTCAGTCTCAACAAAGCGGCGGTGCCTATATCTCAGCCGAGGCCCGTCTATCAGACAACCGTAGAGCCGGCTTCCAAACCAGACAAGCCGATCCTGTACGAAGAAGTGCAAGCCGAAGTAATGTCGAAGAAACACCGCGTTGTGTTAGATGGAATGATGGCGAAAGAGAATTTGGTGAGAGTGTTCAAATGCGCCGGTCGCTTTTGTTCCTTCACGTCGGATTCTGCGGAAGAGGCGCTTGTGCACGCTTCTACTCATCAAAGAGTCGGAGGCGAAGGGGCTTTGAACTGTGCATACTGTAATTACGACGCGAGTAACAACGGCATAGACTTGGTGATGCACGTTTTCAGAGAGCACAGTCGTTGCCAGTACTGCTGTCCGTTGTGCTTCTACCGCGCGGCGGCTAGTCGGCTCGTCGAAGTGCACCATTCGAAGGCCCATGGCGACACTGTACTGAAGAATGTGCTGCGAAACAAAGCTGCCGTTGCAGCTCCCGCGCCGGCGAGCTCTGCTGGTCTGCTGACGAGGGAAGCCGCGGTACAACATTTCATCTGTCACCACGGTAAGTTAAAGACAGAGCAAGTCTCTGAATATTAAGATTTTACAATTTATACACATGGGCCATATCCCGTTCCTAGCGTTAATTCTTGTTATTACCATGTCGAAAAGTACGCCTACTAAATCTTAAATCTGAATAAAGTACTGAAACGTCTAATGACCCTATCCAAATAACATGAACAGACGTGTCTAATTCTTTACCCTAGATTTACACTGATTTGCTATAAAGCCAATTGACTTTAACTTCTGAAAACAACTGTGGTGTTTTTCACAACTTGCCGCGAGTACGGGAAAACATAACTGTGGTGTTAACATAACGGTGTGTGCAGATCCGTACCCGTGGCTAGACAAGAAAATCAGCTCAGCAGTCAGAGTGTTAAATAACCATAAGAAGTGTTTTGCGATAAAGCTATATTTTTGTTTCGAGCTTTTGCATTGCATCTACGATTCTAACAGGCTATCTGAATGAATTATGTTTTTTTTAGTTACAGAAAACGGCATCTGTAACTTCAAAACATACACTCCCGGAAAGTTCGCCGAACATTTGCAACAGAAACACTTGACTGCTGCGTGTCACCCTTGCAATGTAAGTATGTTTAGAAAGGGAGTAAAGTCACGGCCTTATTAACCCTTAGGCTAATTAGGCTGCAGCCGAGGGCGCGAGGATCGGGAGGGGCGCTGAACACTAAAACTAAAACTAAATGTGATGTGGACCGAAAAAGCTTGGGATTTGGGGGGGGGGGGGGGGGGGGGTCCCTCATAATAAGCCTAGGGCGGTCAGAACTCTTGATAGTCGCTGAGTAAAGTGAATAATTTGTGACCGGCTGACTGTGCGACAAAGCTGAGTTATTTGTAATTGCAAAGTTTTAGCCGCATATCCTCAAACCGCAATCAAATATTGCATGTGCAAATTGATCATTGAATAGTAGATCGCGTTCATTGAATTGTAGATTGCTTAGCTAAACCTATGTATGTTAAAAGTTGTATTTAGGAACAAATCATCTAAATAAGTCCTATTGCTTCCAGTTATGCCCGAGCTCGTTTCCTTCACCTGGCGAGTTAGTGTTGCATCTCCGGTTGCACGGCCTCAAGCTCTACCAATGCACGTGGTGCGTGCACGGCACGAACACAGAACTCGAGTTCCTGTCGCACGCCGCCACCTGCCACCCGGAGCGCCAGCCGCAGGCATACGTGAGGGTCTTCACCAACAAGGTACGGTGTAGTACAGTGTAACCATAAGGTTTGGTACGGAACATCAATGAGGTACCTCATTTAAGTACAATAACGTACAGCAAAGAAAAACATCATCATCCTATCTCTACAAGTGTTTTTATTATTTTTATTTGACTGAATTACGAGGCGAGCAAGTCGTTCATCTGATGATAGATGCTACGCCTGCCTATAACGGTTATAGTGCACTGCACTGCGCTCGTCATCCTAAAACATAGGTTCTAAAGTCTCATACGTCCAGTAACTTCACTGGGAACAGTGCCCTTCAAACAGGGGCACAGTATTGTTTTCACACTACTGCTGGGCATCTGAATATCTTGTAACGGTTTCGTACTTCCCCAGGCGGTGTCTGGCAGAACAGGCGCTACCATTACAAACTGGGATAAGCCCCCGTTTCCTTGCACCATTTTTTGTTTGTCTGGACTGTACAAACCTCTTTCTGATTTTACTTGTATCTGGCATTCTCATAATTCTTGTTGTTTCTTGTTCTTCTTGTTATTTGTATCAGAAAGCAGAGTTACAATCCACTGCAACTCAATTTAATTCAAGTTTTGTTTCCACACAATAGACGGAGACTTTTATTTTGAAGACCTGAGATCGATAGAACTACATACAATACATGTTTATTAACTAGTTTATATAATTTTCAGGATGGTTCCACACAACTCAGAGTGCTGCCACTGGCAATTTTGACTAAATCTAAAGTCACTTCCGAAGATGTGGCCCCTAACGGCACCAAAGAAAACCCAGTCAGGGAAGCGGAACGTTCCATTGAGTTGGAAAAACTCATCGGGCACTCAATGCTCATGGTAGAAGCTTCAGAAAGCCAGAGCTCAGCTCCCGAGGACATTACAGACCAGATACAAAGCGAAGAATCAGTTGAACTTCTTTCAGAACATTTGGCAGACATAGAGAATGAGACTTCGTCTGCTCTCAAAACACTTTTAACAACAAGAGAGGAAGATAATCCTACTGAAACGGTTCTGGAGTCTCTCTTAGTATCGAAAGAGAAGGCTGTTACTGCAGAGACTAGTACTGAAGCAGTTTCAGTGCCATCAGATTCAGAAGCAAGCTGTTCTCAGGATACAAGCCAAGTTAAAATGGAACCGGCAGAGGTTCTGAAAGAGTTGGAGATGGCTGACATCATCTGCCTTGATAGCGATGATGAAGAACCAAATGCTACGACGGAGGAAACTCCAGCAAACATAAACGATGATGATACAAAAAGTAGTGTACCCGAAGAAGACACTGAAAGCAGAGTAAGCGAAGACGTGTCGAGAAGTAGCATTACTGATGAGGTTTCCCTAACAAAGATAACCGACGAAGTGTCGACAAAGTGCCTCAGTGAGGATGATTCAAAGCAGAACATAATAGACTTGTCAGACGATGATCAACGCCCGTCGCACTCACCTGGTCCTAGCAGTGGACTTCTAATCAAACAAGACCTTCTCTTCAGTTGTCCGAAACAAGGTTGCGGTAGCGTTTGCAAAACGGCCAATGGTTTAAGGAAACATATGAAATTTTGCAACAACGCTTCCAATATGATTTGCCCTCATTCACCGTGCGCCGCTTCCATCTCCGGCTTTAACATGTACATCGAACATTTAAAGGTCCACAGAGGTCCTCATAAGGCTCCCAAGATTGTCTGCGCTGTCTGCAAGAACGAATTCCCTAGCCTAAGCGGTGCCAAAGTGCACGTCAGAGTGGTGCACAAAGTGTCAAAGTACACCGTGATCTTTGCACTGGACAAGGACGGCAACCAAATCACCACAGTACGGGATGATAGTTTCGAGGCGCCTTCTCCCGAGCCGCCCCGAATCTCGAAAAGGAAGATCTCCACGGAGATCCAGAGATACGGAATCACCCCCACTCGCGACCAATCCGACCCACCCGTCAAAGTGAGAAAGACGTCCACGGAATCAAAGAAAAGATACGGAATTGAGGACATAGACAAACTGCCGATCAGTCCGATTCTGGACACTCCAGTATTCTGTGACCTGTGTGAGTTCGGGACTAAAGTGCGGCTCAACTTGGTGCGCCACCTGCAGCAGCACGCGGGGAGCCTGCCCGTGCCGCGGACGCAGCCCGTCAACCCCGTGCCGCACCTGGAGACCAACGAGAAGTACTTCGACAGGATGGTCAACCTCGCCTCCAGCTCCGCCGCGGCCCGCGCGCCCGACAAGCCGCGCCCGGACGCCGAGCCGGCCGCCGCCTTCCTCGGCGACTCGTCCCGCTACCCGAAGTTCGTGTCCGAGCGACAGCGCTACACCTGCGGCGCCAAGGGCTGCCTGTACATATCCTCCGACATGGCGATGTTCCGCTTCCACTGGGAGACTCTCCACGTCGGCGACGACGAATACCGCTGCGTGCACTGCCCCCCGCACCAGGCCCTCGACACTTCCATCCCCTTGACGGCCGCGCGCATTCTCGCTCATCTCCGAATGCACGACGTGAGCCTTTATGCGTGTTCGGCCTGTTCGTACTATCACTACAGGAGGCACTTGGTCGAAAAGCATCTGTCGGAGTTTCATAAGGAGGCGAGTGTGAAGGTAGTGCGCGAGGAGGGGATGTTGAAGCCAGTGACCCCGACCTCTACTGTGGGGGCTCCCACGATGGACCTAAAGGCTTGGCAGTGCGGCCTCTGCAGATTCTCGAGCATGCTCCGCCCCGAAGTCGTAAACCATTGCGGTGCCGAACACCAATCGAAGATGCAGTTCAAATGTGGATACTGCCCGTTCCGTACGTCGGCCGTTGAGAACGTGGTCAAACATCAGACGAACGCCCATCCGGGGAGAGTCGAAGAAGTGTTCTACTACTTCTACAGAGAAGGGTCGATTCCTGACGAGGACGACGTTCCACGTTGGCAGATACAACGTCAGAAACTCGGCCTCGACAGCGAGGCTGAAATTAAAATAGAGCCCGAGCCCACGCAAAGTCCTCATGAAGAGCGAGACGCCGTAACACCTGTATCTGCTCCGCTGTCCATAGATCTGAATCTAGTAAAGAAAGAGGTATCCGATGAACCCAATCCTGTATCAGAGTTGTCTACAGAGGAACTTTGCAATCAATTTGGACAGTTTTGTGACCCTGATGGCATCAAGTACAAGTGCTGTTTGTGCTCCACTGCAAGCGAGCATTCCAGGGAAGCTATGCAATGTCATTTATATGAAGAACTCAGCTATAGGCGGTGAGTCCTGCTTCATATATTAAAAAAAAAATATATTCCATTCGATATTCCTTTTCCATTGTAGCAGTAAGACTGTGGAATGCGTTGCCGGCAGGTGTCAGAAAGGCTCCTTCTAGAGACCTGTTTAAGCGGTTAGTCCGTGATTTTTACGTCCAAAAGGTGCATTGTACAACTGCATAGCTTTTTTTTAATAAATTAAATTTTTCTTTACCTACTCGATATAATATATCCCTATCTATGTTTATCTATTTTATATTGTATTTATTAGTCTGTTATAACGTTATATATTTAGTTGTATTATAATAAAATATTCTATCACTAAATATCTTTTAAATATATTTTTCTCTGCTCTCTCGTTTTGCCACACCGCCACCATTTTAGTTACACCTCCAGGATGACTGGTAGAAAATGCTACTTAGCATTAAGTACTCCTTGTACTCTATTTGTGTCATCATCATCATCATCTCAGCCCGTATCGACCCACTGTTGGGTATAGGCCTCCTCTCCTTCACGCCATTTATTCCGGTCCTGTGCGAGACGTATCCACTGCCTTCCGGCTTACTTGACAAGGTCGTTCGCCCACCGGGCTGGTGGCCTGCCTACCGGCTGCGCCTTCTCTCGGCCACCATTCCGTCACTGCTTTTGTCCATCGGCCGTCCTCCCTTCTGGCCAGGTGTCCTGCCCATCTCCACTTACCCCCATCACATATTTGTATGCTAAAGAATAAATAAATAAATATTAATATAATTGTATATGTAAGGTTTATGTTCATCATTGCAGATGGGAATGCGTCATGTGTATGTACCGAGCTTTTCACAAGAATGGTCTCAACGAGCACGTGGCTTCTGAACATTCGCGGCAGTTCATATCGCCTCGGGCACTGCCTGTCAACCTAAACATAGAGAAATGGGTGTTCGAACTGCTCGAATATCAGAACGCCATCATAGAGACGAATATACAAAATCTTGCCATGCAAAAGATTCCAACGGAAAGAGCTCCTGCCCCGGCGTTGACGAAAAAGGCCGACTCTCCCAAACCGACCTCGAGCACTTCTGAATCGGAATTGGAGCTTACTTTCGGTGAATTTGGAACCCCCAAAAACCAACAGTTCTGCTGCCCGAAATGCGATTTCTTGGCCAAAGCTGAAAACGACATGGTGTACCATTTAGAAACAGAGTTGACCAAGATAAGGTAATGTCCATGTGTGAAAATGTCACTATAGCTAATCTTTCGTGCGTGGTTGCCAACGCGTTGCTCAACAGCTTTGTGTACAGCGCTTAGTTATAGCTTGGTTGCTTTAAAACACCGAGAGTTCTTGTTAAAGCTTCATCACGTCATTCACAAATAACAATGCAAAATTGCAATTTCAGATGGGGTTGTACCAATTGTGATAGCAAGTTCCAGACGTTCCATGAAGCGCAGTTCCACAGCAAGAGCCACACGGGGCAGTCGGCGCGGCCGAAGGAAACGACCCGCGATCCGTCGGTCCGATCCGGTTGGATCGCAGCGGTCGTCGCCACGCAGAAGCAATTCATGAAATGCGTCTCCGGCCCCGAACTCATAGAGCGGAGCGCCGAAGAAGATTCAGACTCAAACGAGAACTCGCTCCTAGTCGCGCGGTACGAGGAACCGGTCCACACGGAGGAACAGCTCGCGGCCCTGACCCAAACACCCGAGCACGACGACAGCGACGAAGAACTACTAATCATCGACGAACCGCCAAAGAAAAAGCTTTACTGCAAAAAGTGCCTCTACTGCAATTACACGAGCGTGTACTCGCGATGCCTCAAAGAGCATACGTTACGGCACTTTAAACTAAAACCGTACACGTGCCCCCACTGTTCCTTCGGCGGCGCCCGACAGACCGTGCTGAATCACGTGGAGAAATATCACCCCGGTTCCACCCAGCGGATCATATGCGTCCCGGTGCCTAAGGGCGTGCCTACCAATGCTGTTCCGCCGAGGAAACAGAAAGAGCCAGACGATGGGACGAAGCTAGTATGTTTGTACTGTGAGAAATCAGTGTCGCCAAGCGAAACCCATTCGCACGTGCACGGTACTGAAAACCCCGAGTTTGGCAAGAGAGGCGAGGTCGTCGTGAAATGCTGCAAATGCCTCGCTTTGCGGTTGTCTGTCACGTCTCTCCAGGAACACTTTGACGCGTGCCATCCGAACGAAAGATTGAACTACGCATATTTCAAGCTGCAAATAGAGACGCGCGAAATCCACTGCTGCGGCCACTGCTATAAAAAGTTCAAATTCTTGCGCGACCTCAAGGCGCACCACAAGGCCATTCACACATCCCTATCCTTGTCCTTCAATTCGATACCTTTCAGCCATAACTTGCACACCGAAGGTGACTCCGAAACCGCCAAGAGGAAGATGGAAGACACATCCGAACCGCCGAAAAAGCGCGTCGCAAGAAAGTCAACGTCAAAATTGCCTAATTCCGCGGTGGCCAAAAAGTCAACGACCAAACTGCCGTTCTCGACACCGGAGGATATGGACGAATATTCATACTATGGAAAGAAACCCGTACCCATCGAACAGTACCGGGACGTTACTTTGCTTATGCCTATGAACAACACAATGGTCAAGGTAAACGTGAACAAATTAAGTGGAATTTTAAAAATAGATCCCCAAGTTGTTGTTCATGACACTGTCTCCAAAAAGTGACAAGCCGGTGAGAGTAATCCGTGCAAGTGTCGCAATCTAAGACTGGTGGCAAACAGTGATTAAAACTATAAAATAAGTATTAAAGTGAATACTAAACCCTGTAAGCATAAGCCTACTTAAATTTAATGACTGAAGTACTTTCATTGTGTTAACTGTGACCTATAATGTTGGTGCAGTCTTGAGTTGGATTAACTGATTTCTGGAGGCATACCATGACATCTTGTAGCGATTCAATTGAAGACCTAAACTGAACCGCGACCTCTGTACCTTATGCGACACGGTTCAGTTTAGGTCTTCAATTGAATCGCTATAAGATGTCATGGTAGGCCTCCTGGCGGTCTATTAAGGATATAATTATAATAATCAATGTGTAATATTATATTTTTATAATCGTAACTTTTTCTACTAGATGCGGTTGATGAACAATGCTGTTTAGTGTTTTCTTGGACACAATATGTGACAGAAATTTAGTCATTCGATGATTGGTTAATAATAATGTGTCAACGCTTATAACTAGTTTATAATGTAATTAGTTTATTTATTAAGTATAGAATTCATTTTTTATTGCAGTTGGTATTTCATTGAAAAGATTTGTACGAGGCAGTGTTACTCGTAGCATAATTATTTCGTGTGGTCATTAGCTACGTTACTTGTATGAAAAAGTTAATCTGTGATTATGATACATTCTTAGAATAAGTTTTAGATAGTAAGCAGCGTAGGCGTTATCTCATTGATCAAGCATTTATTTGTTTAAGATAGTAGGTAATTATTAAAACAATCTTCAAGACGCGAAGAAATTGTACTGATTTGAAATTGTTCATTTTTTTTGTTTTTGTTTGTGTTTTTGTCGTCAATAGTACAGCTGAGAAGGAACTGCAATCATGACGGTTACATGATAGAATGCAGTCTCTCAGGAGGAGGAAATAAAGACTATAATAATTCACTGCGCTGGACCAGTGATTGTATAGTACCTAAATTGTATTTCTTCGCAGTTGTGCGGCTTAATAATGCTTTTGATTGGCTGAGATTGTTTTGCAATACTTAATTTAGGTTGTTAGCATAAGTCATCATTAAAATATTGAAAATGAAAGCATGTGTTGTATTTGCATCTATGCGTCAGTCAGTTTATGAACATAGGTAGTATATTCACAATGGTATTGAGAAATGGTTGTGTACTTATTCCGAAAACACGCATGTTCGTCGCTACTCTTCCTACAATAAAATAACGCTGGAGTGTCCACTCTAACGTAAAAAAAAATGTAAAAGTATACATTACAGGCAGCTGATTAATTATTTCTGGTAATTTATATAGAAGAATACTGCTATTTTCCTAAACTCATACCTATACAATGTAGAAATGATGACATTTACCTAGGTACTCAATTTGTAATCTAGATTCGTTAAGAGCTAGTATTTAGGTGGCCAAAGGTAACGTATTTTGCTTAATTTCCAAAATATACTTTTTACTTCGAACTGTTGTGGTTTTATTTCAAGTTTTATAATTATTGTTATTCTTCAGTTACTATGATAAGTACTTTGAATTATTCTAAAGGTTACGGGAATTCAACTACTAATATAAAAAAAAGATATAAACGGATACGTAATTATTTATTGGGTTCACGTGACTTGTGAAATTATAGCTAATGTGTGTACTAGTCAGTGTTAACCTGATAATTAGTTACCTAGTCAAAATGTTGAGTTTTAGTCCCACACGAACAAGTCGAGAAAGATTTTTCTCCGATGCCTGCCAAAAAATTCCAAGACAAGAACGTTGAAAGAGTTTTCTAACTTTATGAAAGTGACAATACATTGTATCAAGGAATATAGTACTCTCTACCGACATTGTATGATTTATAAAATAAAACAACATCATTGTGTAACATTAGGGTTCTAATTTCAAATTGTGAACGCAAAAGATAGAGCAGCAGTGCCATCTGTTGATTTGTAACAGAAACTATATAAAAAATTACAGAGTAACCAAGTTTAGATGCTCAAATGTTTGGTAGTTCTATGATTAACCGATAGATGTCGGTATAATGATATTTTTTTCCCTTTGGATATCCGCATAGAGTTTTGGATAGGTAGGTATTTTTCGGATTTGAGGAGTGTTTCTTTCACTAAAGGAAGTTACTTTAGCGACTAATTATCAGCGAGTAACATAGGCCATAGTTTTTATCTCCGTATTCCCACAGGAACGGGAACTACGCGGGAAACCGCGGGGCGCAGCTAGTAGGTACATAATAATATAAGCATAGCGACGTAGCAACTAGCATTTTAACTAGCATTCAATAAGCAAGCATGTTGTAACATTGTCAAAATTCATAGAGCTAGGTAGGGGAGAGTGGGGACCATCGGACAGTCGAGAGACTCGGACACCCCCTAATTACTTGAATTACTATGATACGTTTACATTTTGTATTTTAATAGTTTACTTTACTTACTGGCAACAATACTTAAAGAAAAATACCACTTAATCTGTCATTTTGTTCAGATGTTAAAGTTACAAGCGCTGTCTGGTTTTTCACATCGACGACGCTAGAAAGCGTAAACGCTGTAACCTTGAAACGCAAAATTGTTCACCGGAGCCAAAAAACTTTTTTTTTGTTGAAAAAAAATCATAACCTATAACAATATCTACTCGACCTAAAAACGTAAATTTTGGATATTTGGTGTGTTTCATACAAAGCTACAATACTGCTACCTTGGTTATATCCTAAAGTTCCTAGGGGATTTTGAAATGTGGGTTACAGCGTTTGTTTCCAAATATGTAAAAAAAGTATTTTCGGGTCGGTCAAAGGGTTACTGCGTTTACGCTTTCTAGCGTCGACATGGAAATTGTGTTTTAAACACCGCGCCCATTCTTGCGCTGGGGTGTCCAAGCCTCTCTCGTCTCTACCATTGGAATGTTTGGGAAATTTGGAAGATGTTATTAAACCTTATGTATTTTTGAGATTGATTGGAGTTAAGAGACTGTGATTTACAACAATTTGAGTCAAATGTATACGCTAGTAAGTACAAATACAAATTTGATTATATCTAAAAATTCTTATGTAAATTAGTGCCTGATGGTCCCCACTCTCCCCTACTTATCTAAGTTACTCAAATAAATGGTGAAACAGCTTCTGTTATTTGCAGGTGCTGATTAAACGTGAGATAAAGCTAATAAAATTTCCAAATTCTTTGAATGACTCCCAAAATCTTAGATTGAGTAATTTTGATACATAAACCTACTTTCTGTACTTTTTATAAATCAACCTACCTACTTACCTAATTTTATTTTTTATTTTTTATACGTCGAGTGGCGTGGGCAAACAAGCTGACGGCCATCGGATGGTAAACGGTTACCGTCGCCTATGGACACCTGTAACACTCGGAGCGCTGTCGATGCGTTGCCTACTCACTACAGCTCTATGTACCCTTATTTTGAAGAGCCCTATTTTATACTTTTCCGGAAAAACGTATGATGATAGCTCATTCCACATTCTGCAGGTATGAGGTAGAAAACATCGTGAAAACGGACAGTGCGGGACTTCCATAGATGCGCTATATGTGGGTGACCTTTCTGGAGTTGAGATTTACGGTGGTAGAATATTGTACACCGGGACAAAATTGTATACCATGGGACTATGGGACAGTGGGCACTTAGTTACACTAAAGTAGTGTAGTGCATCGCTCTCATACATAATCATCCCAGGAGTCTTTATTAAATGGGACCTTTCGCACGTAGTTCGGACGGTGCGAAACGCCCCACCCAAAATGAGGACTGGCTTGAATCACACCATAATCAGAAGTTTAATATTGCTATATATTTCTGAGTAACCAGCCAGACGAGCAAGTCATTAACCTGATGGTAAGCTGAGTAAGCGTCACGCCTGCCTGTAACAGATGCAGTGCCGTTGAGAACTTTGCATTGCATAATATTTGGCGGCACTGCATTGCGCTCGTCGCCTCCTTTTGTTAGGGGGAAAATGCCATCACACTTATTACCTCCGCCACGGGGGGGATTACCAGCGCCAGGGGGGATGGGACTCGAACTCACTAAAACCTCCGTGAACAGTCCTCCGCCGAAGTGGGGCAAGATGGGGTCGCGTCAGCAGTCACCATCTCACCCCGACGGTAGGCCCGGGTGGTGTCCTGGCCTCTACGCCTGGTAGGTAACCTGGCTCACCAAGGCCACCCCCCAGACGTGTACGACGTCACTCTGAGACATTGGTACCCTTAAGCCGAGTTAAGGCTAATAATTTAGCATTAAAAATCTATGCAGGCATTTTTGCGATATCTGTGGGTAGACTAATTGTTTTGATTCAGATATCATCAGACAAGCAAAGTTGACGATACACACCTGCAACTAATCGACTGATAACCCTTATCGTCAGATGAAACATCCAATTAAAAGGCCCAGCCTCGGCTCAGAAGCCGTAGTCTCGATTGTTTGCGATATCCGCCACGATGTTCTTAAAGACAGCTATTTTGTTCGTCGGATTGTTGGCTTTGGCCAGGAGTCAGAGCACTCCAGTTAGCTCATGTAAGTTTTTTTTGATGTTCATTTTGTAAATGCTTGTCATCTTGCTTGCTTGGTTGAGGTAGATGTGTTATCCATCAATCCGGACCGGGCCCCGTTGGTGGATTATGGCCTAACGCTCCACACGAAAGTGAGGGGAGACCCGCGCTCAGCAGTGTGACGTTATGGGTTGATGATGATGATGATGATGAAATGCTTGTCATGATAAAGTTTTTTTTTTTTATTTGACTGATTGACAAGACGAGATAGGATTATTGCGGACATCCCCCTAGGCCGTGCCCCTCGAGGGCTACTAAATTATGTCGTGGCTCGAAACCTTTGTGGAGGGTTTGGCGAACAAACCAACTAGTGACAAGTTGCCAATTTACGATGGATTTATATTACTTTAGTAAAACTTCCTTGCCTTTACCGAATCCATCTCTAGAATTCTTGGAATTCTCGTAATTCTCGGAATTCTTGGAATTCTCGGAATTTTCGCAATTCTCGCAAATCTCGGAATTCTTGAAATTCTTGGAATTCTCAGAATTCTTACCCGTTTCTTGTAACATTGCAGGTGTCTTCCACAGCGGCGAGCTTCCAGCTAATGTGTACATCGAGAACTGCCCGTCGCCCCCATGCCAGCTGCCCCAGCTGCAGAACGTCGTTCTGAACATCATCTTCCGAGCTCGTGAGTAACAGGATCTATTTCTATTAAACTAGCAGCAGGTCCACCTTCCAAGGAGAGGATCATGCGTTCAAATCCCAGTGCGGGCGCGTACCAATAAATAGATAGATAGATAGATAGATAACTCTTTATTGACACCAACATGTATAAAATACAGAGATGAAAAAAACCATAACTTAATAATAGGTACAATGGGCGGTTTTATCGCTTAAAGCGATCTCTGCGAGACAATCTTTGGATGGCACAAAATAGAGAGCAGGAAAAGGGTTGAATTTAGGTGACATCAGTGTTAAAATTTCAATACATACATACTAACAATTACCCGAATAAGAGTTTTATAATATACTAGCTGTACCCTGCCTTACTTCGCTGTGGCACATTCGCACATTCGCTGATATGTCACTGATGAAAAAAATAGATAAAAACAATCCTTGATGCGGATTATATATCATGCTAAAATTTCAGCTCGATCGGTGCAGAACTTTTTTGAAGCGTACACAAACCAACATAATTTTTTTATATATATAAGATATACCAATAATGCTATAGTGTGCGTCTCTTGTAAAACATAGAATAACTTTATGTTATGTTAAACATATAATAACCCGTAATAATTGTCTGTTTCTGTGGGAAACCGCGAGCGCTGCTTATTCTACTAATATTATAAATGTGAAAGTTTGTGAGAATGGATCGATGGATGTTTGTTACTCTATCACGCAAAAACTGCTGAATGGATTTGAATGAAATTTGGCACAAAAATAGTTTATAACCAGGATTGAGTGATAGGGTATTTTTTATTCCGACAGTATGTTCCCTTGGGACAAAACGCAGCTAGTTATTTCATAAGAGTTTTAGACATATTTTTACGGAAACCTTATCATGTTTGCAGCTCACACCCTGCGTTCCATGAGAACATTAGCGACCGCCTATATCCTTGGCCCTATTGGGATTCCCTACGACCTGGGCCCTGATGCTCAGACCTGCAACTTCCTCACGAACACCTACTGCCCAGTGCTGCAAGGCGAGGTGGTCCAGTACACCCTGAGAATGTTCATCGAGTCCTGGTTCCCTGTTGTAAGTAGACTGATCTATTAGAAGCCTCTTCTGCAAGAGACCGCCTGGGGAACTACCACGTCTTTGCCAAATATTCATCTGCCAAGCAGTAGTGTGCAAACATTACTGTGTTCCGGTTGAAGAGCACTGTTTCCAGCGAAATTACAGGGGATTTGAGACTTTAGAGCCGATGTCTCAGCGTGACGAGTGCAGTGCAGTGCCGCAGGATTATACAATGCAAAGTTCTGGGTGAAAATAGCGTCACATTTCGGTTTCCTACCAAAACCCTTCTTAATAACTTGACACTGGCCAAAAAATCAAATCAGAAAAAAAACAACACGTTTTCTTTTTTTTGTCTTTATCTGTGGTCATTGCTGTTTTCGCATTGTGCCATCTTCAACCACTTTTTACTATTTTGTAAACTCCTCCAATAGCTTCCAATGACGAATGGTTCTTTTTACAGGGTACATCGGTGACCATAGAGTTCCGAATAGTAGATGACAGCAACACGCCAGTGGTCTGTCTCCGGGTACCAATCGCCATCACCGCAGCACTGCCTGGATCGAAGAATGGAACTGTCGTTGTTAATGCTGAAGATCATTTATTAAATTAAATTAAATGTTTCTGTTATAATTGCAATAATTATGTTGGTATTTTATTTCTTTCATATTTCATTGTCAACCAGGGGAAGTACTTTTGCCAGATAATTATCCGTAAACTAGGATTCCCTGTATCTAGAGAATCAGGAACTACGAGGAACGTGGCCCAATCCAAAAAACACATGCAATTATGCATGGTCCATGGTAAAATACAAATCTGTCCTTTTTAAAATATTATTGTTCATCTACACTGTAGATAAAAGAAGTAAGGATTAGGCAAATAATAATAAATACCTGGATGACCGAGCTTTGCTCGGTATTTTTGAAGTTATACTTCTTTTGGCGCGATGGAGAAAAATGATGAGAGTGAATTTTTAATAAGTCGGGTTTTCCTTCCTGACGCTATAACTCTAGAACGCACGAACCGATTTCCACGGTTTTGCATTCGTTGGAAAGGTATCGGGCTCCGTGAGGTTTATAGCAAAGAAAATTCAGGAAAAATTTCAACAGAAATTTCTCTGCTCAGTTAATTTCATGAGACAAACCGGTATTGTGTTCACTGTGAAATTGTGAAAAAAAAGTAAAAAAATTAAGTTATATAATGCTTGGTAAGCGTTTATTCCTCACCACAACATTATTTTTTTCGTTTTGTTTTATTTCTGGTATATTAACAAATTTTATGTATAAATAAAAAAAAAAAAATCTATACTTGTTTATATTAACCTTAAATGCTGAATGTTTATTTTATCTTTGATCTTAACTATTCGTTAAAATTTGATTTATTGATATTTCAATTATTTTTTATTATATTTTTATTAAAACAAACAAATTTTATTAAATAACTCTAAAAATAACGAGCACTGAGCTTAACATGATATATTTATATAAACATAAATTTTAAATCTATTAAAGTAGTACTTGAAATAATCAAAAATAAATTCTCATAAATAAACTTAAATAAATTTTGATAAATAAATTTAAAATTTAAATAAACTTAAATAGAACAATATAAATAATTTTCTATACTAATTCGT
The DNA here is from genome assembly GCA_912999815.1 of Campaea margaritaria. Classification (NCBI taxonomy): domain Eukaryota; kingdom Metazoa; phylum Arthropoda; class Insecta; order Lepidoptera; family Geometridae; genus Campaea; species Campaea margaritaria. Next base: position 2,262,943 of record OU538809.1, on the reverse strand, counting down.
ATCTATCTACCTATGATCTTTTGCAGGTTTCTCTGAAACTAATAATACTACATGATTAAATTTCAATTTCTGTTTTAGTTTCCGAGATGTCTGAAGATATTATTCAAAGAAATGCACAATACTGTAAAAAATATTATTCACGAAAAAAATCTGCAAATCAGGGGGTAGTGAAAAAAAAAACTAACTCTGAGAAGTGTCGACAGTATAGACAACGAAAAAAATTGCTTGCACAACAAGTATAACTTCTAACGCGTGTACATAAGTACACACTTTCTCTTTTTTTTTTTATGACATTTTCTAAAAATGATTCCTAGCTAGATCGATTTATCGCCCCCGAAACCCCCTATATACTAAATTTCATGAAAATCGTTGGAGCCGATTCCGAGATTCCAATTATATATATACAAGAATTGCTCATTTAAAGGTATAAGATATAAGTGACCCCCCTGTTAGCTCCAAGTGGAGTTCCTCGGCGAAGTGAACCACTTCGTGGCAGCGAGGAGATTCCGAGGGGAGCCCCCAGCGTGGGAAGAGATCACACACTTGGCCTTGGCCACAGGCGTAGAGGCCCGGACACCACCCGGGCCTACCGCCGGGGCAAGATGGTGACTGCTAGGGCGACCCCATCTCGCCCCGCCTCGGCGGAGGACTACTCACGGGGGGTTTTAGTGGGTTCGAGTCCCACAGCCCCGTGGCGAGGGGAGAGTGCGATGGCATTTCCCCCTTAAAAAAAAAAATAATAATATTTAGTAGTAAGTTATTTGATTACTAGGATTCTATCAAGGTAGAAAGAAAACGTAATTTTCATTGTGTCTAGTTTATATTTTATTTAATCGATTACTAAATCAATGATCAAAATACAAGAAAAAAGATGCCGTTTATTATTATACCTAAAAATCATCGTTCTTAAAGTAAGTCACACTAATTTCATGATTTTTGACCCCCCCCCCCCCCCCCTTCCCCCGTCCTTGTCACACTTGATCATATTTGTGAGACCCACCCCTCCCGTGTGACGTCACATATTTTACAATTTTACATCTAGAAATTATTAAACTAAAACAGCAGTTTCGAAATTACTTTAATTTCAAAATTTAGTCAATTAGATGTATTAAATTTTGAAAATGTGACGTCTTGAAACTTAAGAGCCCTCCCACCCTTGTCACATAATGTCACACTTCGTAGCCCATTAGCGTGTGACGTACTGAAGAATGGTCCCTTATTGAGAATCGATAATCAAAGTAGAGTTGGTTCCCTCGTCAGCGCCCGTCGGGTTTATTGCGGCGGTAATTCGAACAGGCACTCGAATGCAGACCACGTCGACCTCTTTCTCATCGACTATCCGGAACTCGATGGTTACTGCCGTGCCCTGAACAATAAAGGTATTTGTTTATAAAAATTAACACAAGCTGAAATAAAAAATCCTTATAACTAATCATTGGCAAGACGTGGCGATGGCGGGTGGAGTAAGTCCCTGACATAATGGTGTCCACGTGTCGGTAAACGCAGCTGCGGAAGACCGATCCAACGGTGGGTCGACGTCATTAAAAGATTTTGAAGTAACATCTAGACCAGATCCGCTCAAAGCCGGGATGAATGGCGTAAGAGGGCATAAGCCACCTCTAATGCCCTGCAGTGAGTTGGATGAGCTGTCTATGATGATGATGATGATAAAAATGACTACAAAAACATAGAATAGAATAGAATAGAATATATTTTATTGTAATCAGAATACGATATACGAAATCAGAATGTGCAATTTTGGTTACTTGGTGCCACATTGTTCCCAGTTATTTTGAAATAAACACCAAATTACTAGACCGATTTTGATAATGACTATAGGGCCAATCTGGAAGTATAAACTTTCGAATATTAAAAAATAACAAATCAGTTGACAAATCGGTCGAACTGACCCTCTGCTTTTTTGAAGTCGGTTACATAATATACTTCAACTCATCATCGTCAGCAACAACCCATATCGTCCCATAATTCAGGAGCGGTAGGCCGTAATCCACCACGGGGGCCCGGTCCAGATTGGTGGATAACATTTATGTTTCTCCGAAATAATTCTCGGGTTTCCTCACGATGTTTTCCTTCACCGAAAAGCAAATATACTTACAACGAAGAAATGCCGTTCGATGAACATGCGAAGCGTGTATTTCACCACTTCACCCTTAAGCAGAGGACAGTAGCTGTTGGTAATGTAATTGCAGGTGACCTCCTGAGGCCCCAGGGAGTGATCGACGCCTATGGACCCTACTAAATAGGCCTTCGCCAAGGTCTTCATGCTTCGGATCGTGTATGCTGAAACATAAACCCACTTTAGATGGAGCTTTGGCCTTTTGATCCAAACACGAAAAAACTGTTTCAAATTTATATTTCTATTATTATTTATTTTTTATTTATATTTATTTTTATATTTATTTATTTATTTATATTTGTTTTACTTTAAAGAGACTTTTTTTAAAGTTATTAAACTGATTATATGAAACAAAGTAAATTGTTTGTGTATATTTTCCACCCTGTCCCCCTAAAAATACTATGTCTTCATCTTCATCATCAACCCATATCGTCCCACTGCTGAGCATGGGTCTCCCCCCACTTTCTTGAAGAGGGTTAGGCCATAATCCATACTAGGTACCATAGGTATATATTAGAATAGGTAGTAATAGGTACATACGAGCTTGGAAGATGATGTTCAAAACAACATCTTGCAGCTGTGGCAGCAGGCAGGGTGGTGTGATGCAGCCTTCAATATAGGTGTTGATTGGCAGGACGCCATCGCTGATTATACCTGGAAGGTAGAATAGAATACACAAGGTGAGTGAGTTGCAGGATTGCTGTTTTGCTGCTTTGTGGCAGGTTGCAGGATTTGTTTTGGTTTGCTGTCTTGTTGCAGGTTGCAGGCTTTGTTTTGGTTTGGTGCTTTGTTGCAGGTTGCAGGCTTTGTTTTGGTTAGCTGCTTTGTTGCAGGTTGCAGGCTTTGTATTGGTTCGCTGCTTTGTTAGTTTGTTTGCTTTTTGGTATTGTTAAAAAATAGACAAAGTGCTTCACAAAACTAAATTACTACATTTTAAAAAACAAGGGTGGACTTATCGCTAAAAGTGGTTTTTTCCAGTAAGCCTTTCGCAGTAGGAAAATCATGAGAGTTCGTAAGAAAATCATGTTAGTTTTAATGACATAAAAAATTTTGAACGTAAGTTTGTCATTTTGCTAATATCTCATGAATATCACTAATATTATAAATGGGAAATTGTGTGTTTATGTCGATCGATACTTTATGGACCACATGAAACTTGAGCTAAGAAATGGCTATTTTCATGTCAAATTTAAAACGTTCTTACGTTTACGACTGCTTTGAATATCCCTTTGAATATCCGTCACCATGGAGCCTATTCATACCCTGAACAACTTACACTGGCTCACCGCAGTGGTTTCCTGACTCCTGGTCACCGGCACCACAACAAACGCAAAAAGTATAACCACCTTCATCCACATTCTGACGCGATCTGTACTGAACTGAATTTGATGCGATCGAACGCAGCTTTAAGTAAGCCTCCCCCGCACAGACGTTATATTATTGTTATCGATTGATAATATCGCTAGATAATAAAAAAATAACCAGCCAAGTGCAAGTCGGACGTGCAGTCGTGCACTGAGGATTCCGTACAAATTAAGAGATTTTAAAAAGTAACTAACATTATTGCTCTAAAACTAGAATACAAACTAGGTTAAAGGACAAACTTAACTTTTCCGTTCGATCCCTAAACACGGTTATTGCGTCAACCGGAAAGAATAAGTTTGTAAAAGTAAATTCCTCTTTTTCGTTACCAAACTACATATTTATGCTGCTCGCCAAATTTCATGATCCTAGGTCAACGGGAAATACCCTATAGCAACATTTATAATCCGAACAGCGAAGAAATGGAACACCTTGCCAGCGTCTGTTTCCCGAAAACTATAATGTGAAAGTCTTCAAGTCGAGAGTGAATAGGTATCTTCTAGGCAAGCATGCCCCATCCTCGACCGTTTTGACACTTACCAACAGGTGACACTGCGGCCAAATGCTTGCCTATTCTGCAATAAAAAAAAATATAGCCTTTGATTCCCATATGAAGTCGCAAAATATGCGAAAGTATATGTCATAAACAGTCATTACTTTTGATCGCGTTTTCTTACAAGTTTGATTTTTTGACAGCTGAAAGGGATACCTTTACGCGTTCCCGAGAAAAAGGGTCTTGACCGACATACAGACAGACAGACATGCGGACAACAAAGTGATCCTATAGGGTTCCTTTTTCTTTAAGAGGTACGAAACTCTAAAAAGTAAATGATAATTCGTCCCGCGCCCTTAGCCGCAAGCTAGACAGAAGAGGTGCGGCGTGCGGCATGAAGCGCCCTCCATGGCGTCACTCGATGCCGTTTTCATACCGTTTTTATTCTACGAGATATATAGTTTTTTTTTTATAAAATAAGTGGCAAACAAGTACGCGGCCCACCCGAGGATAAGTAGTCACCGCTGCCTATAGACATCTGCAGCCAGGGGCATTGCCAATGCGTTCCCTACCGTATTAGTAACGACTCTTTCAGCTTTTGTTTTCTCTTCTGTAGCCTCCCTTCAGCGTTATTAACACTGGCGTGTGTGTGAGATTGCACGTGTCCTAATATGAAATATGCCACTAAAAACTGGTTTAGCAAGAACGCAGCGTCCATTTTCTATCACACCGTTGTAATTGCAGAAGTGTGTAATAATAGTGATACGCGTCACGGTCACATTACATAGATCCTGACCCCTAACTAGGTCTCCCTGTATCTAGATAATCAGGAACTACGAGGACTTTGGTACAAACACCGGGGATCGAACCCGCAACCTCACGCTTTGCAGTCGGTGCATCACCCACTTACGCCACGGAGGCTCTCAAAGATAATAGATGTAAGCCGAATGAGAAAAAAATAAATTTATAATTCCTATAAAATCGCAATACCGCCGCGCCGCTTGGGGTATTGTCGGCCGACATTATTGCGCCTGTGTGGGTAATGCTTTATTGGTTTTAATTAAGCTGTGTCATATCAGGTGTACAATTTCCCCACGATTATGTTCTTATGATTACGGAGGATTATATCTATGCACTTATCTGTGAAATCATGACATGAATTGATAAAACTAACTTGCACAATCGCGTTTATAATGTAGTGGGAGGCCTCTTCTGCAAGAGTTCGCCTGGGGAAGTACCACACTTTTGCCAGATATTCATCCGCCAAGCAGCAGTGTGCAAACATTACTGAGTTCCAGTTTGAAGGGCACTGTTTCCAGCGAAATTACTGGGCATATGATAAATAAGATAATGTAGAAATATATAGTTTTAATTCCGCCTAAGTTGTCTGACGAATGTATGATAGGACTTTGTTGGATTCCCATCAAACATCGACTGACAGCAATACGACACGTGTTTCGTCTCTGCACGAGACATCCTCAGGTGCTGTTGACTCGCCGAGCGCTAGCAAGAGAGTCCCCATATGATACTTTAGAGCCGATGTCTCAGGGTGACGAGCGCAGCGCAGTGCCGCGCAATGCTTTAGAATAGAATAGAATAGAATAGAATAGAATACGTTTATTGTCAAAAACTGTGTAGGTACAAAACAATATTGTGGTCTTAAAATTTAGAAAAGTTCCAACAGCCTGTCCATTTCGAACATACAACAATCATTCCAAACATGTGGCAACATTATACAATATTAATTTACAGCTACGCCAAAGCAGCAATAAATTCTTCAAATTCTTAACAAATACAAACTATTATAACATATTAATTAGTGTTAAAATATTCATCCATCAAGTGAACGACTAGCTAGTCTCGCCACTAAGTCGAATAAAAAAAAAGTACCTGGATGACCGAGCTTTGCTCGGTAGATTGTTAATAAGCGTTTTTTTCCAAGATCGTTTAGGCATTTTTAAGTGAACACGTTAAGAAAACACAAATAATATAAATAAACAATTAATTTTCTTAGTCAGGAAGAGTCATATTTTTCAGTTTAAATTTGGACTACTCAAACGCCTCCAACGCTTTGTTATTTTTCTTCCAAGTTTATGTTTAATTTGATATAACACGAATAAAATGACATTTTCTAAAAATGATTCCTGGCTAGATCGATTTATCGCCCCCGAAACCCCCTATATACTAAAATTCATGAAAATCGTTGGAGCCGATTCCGAGATTCCAATTATATATATACAAGAATTGCTCATTTAAAGATATAAGATGTATTGATTACGATGAGGATTACATATTATAATGATCTGTCCGAACTCACCGGAAAACCCTGAAAACCGAATAAAGTCAATTACAAAACTGTCATTCCCACAAACCCATGTCGTAAGTTAAAAAAGGCTTTTTCTGACTTTGAAATAAATTACCATAGTTCAAAATAACATGTGCGTGGCCATCGAACTTTGTACCCTTTCTAACAGATATACTCAGAATAGATACGGTAAGTTGACCGGCCTAAGCTAAAGCTGTAAAAAACCAACTACGATCAAACAAAAACCAACCGCGTTACGGTTACAGACATAGATGCTGACTCCTAGAACTAGAATACCTTGTGTTTAGGATATCAGGAACTACAAGGGCCAATCAAGAGCTAAGTAGGCCCATTGCTTATCTAACTTCTTGTACAGACATTTAAGACATTTCCTTTATTTTCCGACTGTTTGATTATTTAAGAAAAAGTGAAATTGAGATCGAATACGATCTCAATGTTGTTAATAAATCAGCTGTTTTTATTAAAGTTAATTTTGTTTAAGTATACATGTAATATACCAGCCAATCGAAACATTTTCTTAAAAGATATCTCCGTGTAATTAAGTTAAGCGATGGTTTTTATCAAAGAGAATATTATAACACTACGTTATGTTTTCATCATGGCGTTACGTAGTGCTATATTTATTCTCTTTGATGGGGTTATCAAAATTAAACGTACACACATTCAAAGTTTTACTAATCTTTAATAATATATATAACGCTTTTACTAATCTATTTATAATATATCTGTGCAGTTTCCCAAAAGTTAAAACTCAAAACAAATTGAATTTGGCTGGGTACGTTTTGACAGCTGCGTTAGGTTAGCTTTCAGCTTGTCCGGGTACAACTTGTACAGTTAGTTAAATTATTATAACAAGTATGTTAAGTATGTTATAAATACATACGAATTTTTGTAAAGTCCGTCTGTCACCAAAGGCAAGAGCTGAAAATCAGCGTTGTGGTTTGACCACAGCATTATGCTGGCCTTGTCTGACATCACTGCGCGCCGGCTATCTGCGTACACTATTATGTTCATCGTGTGTTTTCATTTTCTTGTCTTGTCTCTCGATAAGTACGTTGTTCGCTGTTGTGTGAAGTTGTGTCAGAATAAATGTTTTGGCTTTCTTTCTTTTTTTCTTACATATATATATTTATTATAATCATCGTGGCTTTGGCAGGTAAACGGTACTGAAGGTGTTTAAGACACCGATCTAAATTCGTAAAATTATTAAGTGTGTTTTTTTTTTTTGGTATTTACACACCTTTGGTACAATTTACCTGCCAAAGCCACGATCCCAAAATTCATGATCGTACATCGTCCTTGCCTGTGCTGGGAGCATGCGCTGACAAACTCTAAGCCTTTATAAAATAACGAAGGTCTGGAGTTCGCGGGCTCTTACTCTATAACGCTTGTCCGTGACAAAAAAAATCCTAAAACCCCATCTTTAAAGAAGTTTCACTTCAAAAACAATCGAAAAACATAATCCTTCCTCTGACGCATTCGGGTAAATATGGTTAAGCTTTATCTTATTTATTTTATAATTAATTAATGAATCAGAAATTATGGTTATCTTGTTTTTATGGTGAATGAATCATAATTGATTTCCTTGAGTACCTATCTTACACATGTGCCACAGACGATTGCTGATTACTTGATTAGGTAAACGTATTCTTTGATGCCTAGAAGCTGCAGGTGTTGAAGTGCAGTTGATAAGATAAAATTCCGGATGAATTTACCGATACTGGAGGCATACCATGATATCTTACAGCGATTCAGTTGAAGACCTAAACTGAACCGCGTCACATAATCGTACCATGACGTCTTATGTTGCTGCCATTTTCAACCTAAAATGGTAACAACCTAAATTGAGTCGCTAATAGGCCATTTTCAACCTAAACTGGATCCAGCTTAGGTTAAAAATGATGCAACATAAAAAAATAAGACGTCACGGTACGATTATGCGACGCGGTTCAGTTTAGGTCTTCAATTGAATCGCTATAAGATGTCATGGTAGGCCTCCTGATCGGTAAAACAGTACCACAATAGTCCGATAAAAACAAACTGTGTACATGTCAACCAATATGAAGAATTAAATGATACCTTTATTACAATATGTTTTATTGCAACTGTTATAAAAAAAAAAAACATCTATATCGTAAAAACACCCAGTAGTTTCTTAATCTCTATTAGAAAATATTGTAAAATCGATAACTAACCTTATCGATCCTCGATTAGTTATATCGAGTTTCTCATCGAGAAACTATTGGTTTAGGAAGGGTACAAACACACGGATTACGGAAATTATTCGTTAAGTAAAACAGAACTGCATGCACCTAGCGTCTCACGTTTTCAACAAAAATGGAATGTGTATAAATATTATTCCGGTAACGTAACGGCTCACAAGCGAGTGTTCGTGACAGTTCCATTCGCAGGTTCCATTCGATGTAACCGTGGCCTTTACCAGCCGGCTATTTTAGGGACGCGCTTGGTGGACAAAAATACAAGACTAGTCCTGCAGCCTTGTCCATCAAGCGCGTCTCTAAAATTTAGACTACACGACTAGTTTGGTAGTCTTGTTCATCAAGCACGTCCCTAAAACTGACGGCAAGACTGGACTTGCAGTCTGGACTGCAGAAGACTGCTTTTTGGATGAAATACTGTTTTGTCAGTCTGTCCTAATTTTAATATGAAAGTGAAAGGCAATAATAGTTGGCTAGAATAATGTGCTGAGCTGTATTAAACTTGCACTGTTTCATTAAATTTGTGACAGATAAACAAACAAAAAATTAAGAAACTATATTAATAACAATTTTTTTTACCCAATTCTACCTAAAAAAATTGTACCTATCTAATTATGAGATTTAACAAGATCGAACTTATCAAATCTAAGCGATATAGCTGTCTTTAATGATATTGATGTTGCCCTACTTCCTTATCCTTACTTATATTATAAATGCGAAAGTAACTCTGTCTGTCTGTTGCTCTTTCACGCCTAAACTACTGAACCGATTGAAATGAAATTTAGTACAGAGATAGTCTAGAGCCTAAGAAAGGACATAGGGTACTTTTTAATGCGAAAAAATCATTGTAAGGGTTTGAAATAGGTGATGAAAGTATGTATGGAAATATGTATGGTTTCGGCTAAACCACTGCACCGATTTAAAAAATCATTTCACTAATGGAAATCTACATTGACAGCAAGTAGCATAGACTATATTTTAACCCCACTTTCCCGTGGGAACAGGAACTGCGCGGGTGAAACCGCGGGGCACAGCTAGCTATTCAATAAATTATGTTATCCGGAAGAAAGATTCTGGAAACAAAAGCCAGTCGACAATAAAGAAATTCAGTACTCAAGACCGGGACTGGCAGTCTTGGTCTGTGTCAGTTGTCCCCCACACTACGACGGAGTGCTGGCAAAATTGGAGCCATTATTCCGAATCAGGTAAAACGGGCGTGTGACGTTGCTAAGGGATGAGAATGGAGAAATTGAGAAAACGTAACTGAATAAAGGGGTTTTCTCTTCTTGGCAGAGTGCTCAGTTACAACGACGAAAAGGCTAAGTAATAATGAAGAAGCTTTTTGTCTAAAATGTAAAGGCAAAACAATAGACCATTTCTCATTCCTACATTCTACCAAAGTGGTTCTATAGTCCATTCGGAGTTGTTTTTTTTCCCTAAAAGCCGCAAGCAAGGTCCAATTTACGTAAAAAAGTAACACGAGGTCCCAGACACGTATTTCCCATTTGGGTTTAAAGGCAAGCCTTCGATTTGGGCCCGCTGCCTTATTACGAATCTCGCGACAGATTTGCGACTGTCGTTAATCTGGCGATCGTCAAACGACAAAAACTGTATTAATTTGTACCCATATTTTACTGTCCTGTCGCTGGTGAAGATAGTAAATATCTAAGGCCAAGGTGCGTTCTGCTACATGCGAGACAACAAGCGGGCGATCGGCTTCCGAGTGAAAGTTTGCGAACGATCGCGTTAGATTGCTAACGCTTTGCTACTGAAAGCTTTACGTAATCAGGCAACTGCGATGTTTGTTCGGACATTCATTCATCACGAAAACTCAGGTTCCTGTTATTCGCATATTTATATTATTCGCATTTCGCACCCACTTAATATTTACCTAGTTAATGATAAATATGGAATCAATGAAAGATCTAAGAAATTAGTTTTCGCTGAAAACTAAATTGACTTGACTTTGATTATTTTGTATTATATTATTTTAATATCTGCCTAAGGTTCAGCAGCAAATGTGTTACAGACCAAAATTCGTTAATGATCACCTCATATATTGGAAACTTCATAAAACTTCGAAGAACTCATCTGATAGCGAAATGAAGCAAACATGCGAGCTGTTTCTAATGGGACCGCATTGGGAACGTGACAAAGGAAAGTCGCCTTTATTGCTGCAGCACTGTATGTTACTGTCCAGTATGACATGCATGAAGGAACGTGGATGTTCCAAGCTGGATCTGACACGGCCATCAAGTGTAGTCTATTTGTAAATGAACCGCCTTTAATTTTTTTTTTGACTGAGTGACGAGACTTTCACCTGATGGTAAGCGCTACGCCTGCCCATAACAGTCACAGCACCACCCAGAACACTGCATGGCATAACCCTGCGCGGCACTGCACTGCGCTCGTCACCCTGAGACATCGGCTCAAAAGTCTTATATGCCCAGTAATTTCGCTGGAAACAATGCCCTTCAAACCGGAACGCAGTAATGTTTGCACACTACTGCTTGGCGGATGAATATCTGGCAAAGGTGTGGTACTTCCCCAGCCGGTCAGCGTGTTAAAAACTAAAAAAACGTTGCCCCATCCAGCAGCCAATCTCTCCACATCTGCGTCATGTCAGTCTCGTTGGACTTTTTAACGTGACTGTATCACCCCGGGGTTGACATTTGACTTTTGCTTTACAATGGGGTTATATCCCTAGGCGAAGAAAACGGACAGAACAGGAACCAAAGAAGTTTTACTAAACCAAATAGAATCCACATTAAATTAGAAATTTGTCACGTGTTTTGCTCAACAAGAAGCGGTGGTAGCTTAGTGGGAGAACGTCTGCTTTTCCAGGAGAAGGTCGTGTGTTCAAATCCCAGTGCGGGCACGTATCAATGTGATTCTTTAAATTATATGTATGTAATTATCACTCGCTTTTCGGTGAAGGAAAACATCGCGAGAAAACCCACGTACCTACCCAAGAATTATTTCAGAGGTATGTTATTCACCAATCCGGACCGGGTCCCGTGGTAGATTATGGCTTAATGCTCAGCAGTGGGACGATATGGGTTGATAATGATTCTCTCACCAACCGTCCACAAAGTTTTCAAACCATGTCATAATTTTGCAGCAAATGGACAGCCTCGAAAACTACGTCACCATAATATATCTTGTACTTAAAATAATAAAAACCATATGAAGCCTGTTTCACTCACTCTCGTGTGCGCTGTATTACTTTAAGTGAATAAGAGAACTGTGAGACAGTTGTCGCCTTAAACCTTCCTTCTATACCCTGTTCTTGTTCAGAGACAAACACTGGAAATGGGTTTCATTTAGTACTTTATTTTCAGTTGTCGGATAAACGTAGAAGTCAATTGTACGGCTGGCGGCCATTTTTTACTTTGCGAGCGAATACAATACATTTGACCTCAGCTTTAAATAAGAAACAATTTATTTGTGGTGTTATAATAATATCGACGAAGTTGTAATCAAATATATTTTTCTTTCAATTGAATCAGAACTACAGAATCTTAAAGGACAAACGTACTGAGAACAAAACAGTAAGCACCTTTAAAAAAAAAAAACAAAAACAGAAACCTCGAGCAAAAACGAGCAATAAAAAAAAATTGCAGATTAGTATCCTGAACTTAATAAATTTCGAGTTATGTCGAGACAAAACAAACGAATTAAGGCTGATTTACACATCATTAGTTAAGTGGCGACTTAAATTGGAAAAAATGACAAGTTAACACGTTCACTTTTCACGTTTTGACAACTTGTCGCGAGTGCGGGAAAACACAACTGTTGTGTTTGTTGTATGTGAAGACTTTAAGGAGTGTGCAGAGCCGCACCCGTGGCTAGACACGAAATCGGCTCAGCAGTGAAAGTGTTAAGTCCTTATTGGTTGAACAGAGATTTGACTAAGTTGACGATTATGGTGATGGCTAGCGCACTATCAGTCCAAGTCCGAGACCACTGGCCACCTCACACCAGATGTTCTATGAAAGAATGCAACTGGACTAAGCGACCAAGTGCGCGATAGAATGAACAGTTTCACAGGGCGCTGTTTCCAGCAAAATTACTGGTTATATGAGACTTTAGAGCCGATGTCTCAGGGTGCGCAGTGCGGTGCCGCGCAAGATTTTGCAATGGAAAGTTCTGGGTGGCACTCCAGCTGTTATTGGCAGGTGTGGCGCTTACCATCGGCGAACAACTTGCTCGTCTCATCATTCAGACAAATAAAAACATCTGGTCGGTGGACGTGGATTGATATAGCGCGAGGTCCGTAATGTTTTGTAAATCCGGTTTTTTAGATATCCACCATCTTTCCCATCTATACCCTACTTCAGGACTTGACTTGACACATTCAGGAGCATACCAAGTCCTTAACTTGAGGATTGAGTGAACAAATAACAATTTTGCTCGGCACCCTAGAACCGTAGTGGTCATGAATGAGGAGGTATCCAATCGGTAGACTCATGTCGAACCCTTCCGTCTCCGTTTCCGAGGTTCTGCCACGGATAGGGAAACAGGTTTGGGAGCCCTGGTCTCTTCTTGAAGGAGTTTTCCTTATATCCTGTTAACGGAAAAATAGATAGATAAACTCTTTATTGAAACATCACAGAACAAAGGATACTTAAAAACTAAAGCAAATCAAATTTAACAAAATATTAATTGACACAACTTAAATAACAATATAAATAAAAGGTAAACTAACTAAAACTAAAACTTAAAAATCTAACAAAAGAGGGTGTCCATGAGGCATGGCGCCAAGAACACTGGCTGCATTTCCACGTTGAATAGCAATACCTATTCTCTGTGCGAGAAATGAGCCAGCCCTCTTGTCACCAGCGGCGTCGACTAAACGAGGAAATAATTGCTTAAAAAAACTAATAAAAAACAAATATAAAAACTTTTTTTCACTAAGATCGATCAATTCAATGATAATTTATATCGATAAAAAAAAAATAAAATAAAAAAAAATTAAAACTAACGGCTAATATTTTAGTCGTGTGCTCAAAAGTACACTCGTTTTTTTTATAATTATAATTTTACTAGCTGTGCCCCGCGGTTTCACCCGCGTAGTTCCTGTTCCCGCTGGAATATGGGGATAAGATATAGCCTATGTTACTCGCTGTCAATGTAGCTTTCCATTAGTGAAATATTTTTTTAAATCGGTGCAGTGATTTAGCCGAAACCTTACATATTTCCATACATACTTTCATCCCCTATATTTATTTTACCCCCTCAAGAGTAAATTTTTACAAATTTATTTATATCTAATCAAAAGCCTAAAAAATAATTTTCAAGCTTCTTAGCTTCAAAAATGACGAAACTTCCATACCACTTTCATCCCCTATTTCAAACCCTTACAATGTTTTTTTCGCAATTAAAAGTACCCTATGTCCTTTCTTAGGCTCTAGACTATCTCTGTACCAAATTTCATTTCAATCGGTTCAGTAGTTTAGGCGTGAAAGAGCAACAGACAGACAGAGTTACTTTCGCATTTATAATATAAGTAGGGATTACCACATATACCATATAAATAGTCTTTACCTTTGGATTCCTCCTCTTAATGGACATTTCTCCAATCTTCCGCCAGTGAGTCGAGTTTCCAAAAACGAAACTTTTAACCGACGGCGTTTTACCCCCCGCTTCATTTTCATCAGAAATTTCATGAATTGCTTTCGCTACCATAAACGACTTATTCAAATCTGGTCCAGTATTCCCTGACCTATCTGATTCAGTTGCAATGGACCTATCATTTCCTTTAGGTCTTTTTGGAGAACTTCCATGTCCTGGACTCGATTTGGTTGCTGTCAAAGGCTCGTCATTATAACATGTTGATTTCGATTCGCCAGTTCTAGTAGTTTTCGTATTAGTTCGTCTCTTTGATCCTACTACAGGAGTGGAACCATCTGGCCCTTGATCCGATTTGTCTGTTTCTGTAGTACTTGTAGGTTTTTCACCGGATTCTGTAGCCTCATGTTTATTTTTAACCTGTGTTTGTTGGAAATCACTCTTTTTGTCCACAGCTTGTTCTGTCGGGGATGTGGAGGGTTCAGTACACGAGCTCAGAGAGTGATCAATTAGTGGATACTTTATTGAAGACTTACGTCTATTTATATCGTTTGTTATAGATACATTGAACATTTCTGAAAGCAGAATAATTTGGTAATATGCAGAGGCGGTAAAGCGTTGCATGTTATCTGTTTATTGTCAAGGTCAAGGTTTGAAAAGCAGTGATAGCATTTTTATTTGACTGAGTGACGAGACGAGCAAGTCATTCACCTGATGGTAAGCGCTACGCCTGCCCATAACAGTCGCAACACCACCCAGAACTCTGCATTGCTTAACCCTGCGCGGCACTGCACTGCGCTCGTCACCCTGAGACCTCGGCTCCAAAGTCTCATATGTCGAGTAATTGGGCTGGAAACAGTGCCCTTCAAACCGTAACACAGTGATGTTTGCACACTACTGCTTGGCGAATGAATATCTGGCAAAATAAGATGCGATAATAATTAGTAAATGAATATACCTGGTGCGTTTCCAGACTGCCGCATCATTTCCTCGGGCGTTGAAGCTGAACGTGACGTACTTGACGTATCTAAAAATCACCATATTTTGTGTACTGATAAATTTATATACAGGCTGTTACAGATCATTCTGTAACATCCTGTATATAAACAGTACATAATTATAGGGTCATTTCTATAAGTATTCAGCAGGCTTGTTTCGATCAAGCATGTGAATTGTTTTACGTGTGCAAAGGTTGAATTAGATGGTATTTAAAATTCCATACAAAAGTATAATTATGTTTGTCTTAGAAAATGGCGACGAGCCTGAATGTTTGTTTACCTGCTATCGCACCACACCTAAAAGTGGGTAGGTATGAATATCTAACCATGTCTGTCGGACAGGCGTGCGCCGGAAATACCCGAATACCCTGCCCCGGTTCTCTATAGGGTGTTATGTAACACAATCTCTGCCTCGCGGTTTCACACGCGTCGACAATTATCTCACAGAAATTAATTATATTTACGGGGTATACATTATTCTAAATTTTATTATTGGTATACATAATTAAAAAAAAACTCAAAAAGAACTGAAATTAGATAAAAAAACGAGAGTGCTTTAGACCACACGACTGAATTAAAACTTCTTTACCTCTTTTTTTATTTTATTTTTATTTTACCGATACATCATTTAATATTATTTATTTATAGTTGTTTATTTTTATCATTTATTGATCACATTTTTCGTAACGAACTCACCAGCTTACTCCCCAAGTCATTCGTGCGTAATGAAGTTTTACTTCAAAAACGCCTAACCTTATAAATAAATAGGGTTTAACATACCAGTAAATGCTGCATCGTCATTGGACTTGTTCCGCCGGCGCGTAATTATATCCCTGTCCAACTGGTCAACATCTGGAACACATAACTCTGATCTACTCCAAAAATAACGAAACGTGTGCTGGGGCATAGTAGAAGTAACACTTCAACTACAAAATTAAATATAATAAAATATTTCAGATATTTGAATATAATATAGATCATTTACCCACATACCTGCCCGACCGTCGCACTACCCCCTCCGCCACGGGGGTGACGGAGGGGGGTGTGTGGGACTCGAACCCACTAAAACCCCCCGTGAGCAGCCCTCCGCCAAGGCGGGGGCAAGATGGGCGGCGGCGGTGATTTCGGAGGTAACCTAACCAAACCCTCCTCGCGAAAGAGAGGGGAGACCCGTGCTCAGCAGTGAGACGTTATAGGTTGATGATGATAGATCATTTAAATATACATAAAAAAATACGAAACATAACTCTCTCTTTCTATCTTAACTAAATTATATCTCCCTCTCGACTTCCATTCGCCTCGCCCGATCACACTTTTCGTAACGCTCTCGTCAAGCATTCGCCAGCTTATGCCCCAAGTCAAGCGTGCGTAAAGAAGATTTACTTCAAAAATCTCCTCGCATCTGGTATTATATAAAACGTCCATGCCTTGTAACAGCTGTTCCATCCGTCGCCTGTAAACCTTAGCAGCTCCGTCGATGAGCACTGCTGAGGTCCTTAAAGACATCCTCTTTCTTGGATTCACGTGTTCGCTGCCCACCCAACTGTCTAGCTCATGGCTGCAATAAAGCAGTAAAACTATAATTTTTATTGACGTGACAGCGTCTAATAAATCGATGAACGCCGGCTGCAAGCAGGAAAAAGTTGACACATTGTCCCGTAACGCTCATTGTCCCGTTAAGCTCATTGTACGCTTACGCCGCATCTATCTCTCTTTTCTTCTTGACATGTTAATTATTCTTGCATTTTAAAAATCTGATTACTAGTATAATTTCCAGTATTTTTTTTTTAATTATAAGTGATTCAATTTGACAAGTATGCAATCATTTCATCAATGTTTTGTTATGACGTCGTCACGTTAAAATATCGTTGGTAAACCAACTTTTATTTAACTGAATACGCTACGCCTACCCATAACACTTCCAGCGGGGCTATGCAGCACGGTGTCATTTGTATTGAACCACCACCCAGAACTTTGCATTGAATAATCCTGCACGGCACTGCACCCTGAGACATCGGTTCTAAAGTCTCATATGCCCAGTAATTTCGCTGGAAACAGTGCCCTTCAATTCGAAACACAGTATTGTTTTCACGCTATTGGTAGACAGATATACTTTTCCAGGCGGTATCTTGCAGAAGAGGTTTACCACTACCCTACATACCCTAGCCTAGAGACACGAGGCAAATCTGAAAAATATCTTACCATATATCCGGCAACTGAGCTTCACCGTCCTCAATACGTCCATGGCAATGCGCGGCTTGCCACAATTTGCCAAGAATTTTAGATTTCGATACTACGTCCTCACTCAACGAAAACATTTTACACAGTACAAAAAAAAATATAAATCTATTCTTCAACAAGTTTGTACTTATTAAAGCTTTCTTTTTTACAATGTTGTAATAACAAATTTCATCAAAAGTACATCTGGAATCACACTAGTTTTCAAGTACCCTCATGGGTATTGTGAAGCAAAGGAGTGAAGTGCCATTCGGCCAGAAGGTAGTTTTGTTTTAAATGTATTGTCAATTAAACTCACCGTAGAGAGCGAATCGATTCAACTCGATTATGTTCTCGAATTGAAAGTTCAATCTTTTTACTATTTAGGCTCACCTGGACAGAATATCGTAAATAATAATCTACTATTGTCTAAAATTCCATTATCATTTAAATTAGTTACCCGGTCTAGCGCCAAAAACCAAAAAGCTTTGAATTATGACTTTCCCGCCATAAGCAAAACGTGCCATCTTTTAAACTGTAATGTTACAAACGTACAAAGTAAAAATGATTATTGTGAACTGAAACCGGATGCTTGGTTTATATTTATAACGTCCGAGCCACGTGTTGGCTCCTGCAGAGCGCTGACTTCCGCTGCTCAGCTTTATATATATAATAATAAATACATACACTTAACTATATTTTAATTGATACCAGATGTAATTAGGAATTTTAAATTTTAGTAATTAATACCTAATTATCAATACGTATTGTATAGTGTGTTCGAAATAAATAAACCTAATGAAATAGCCTCAAAACCTGAAGCACCTGAAGTATTTGCTCTAAGTCTAGAAGTTTGTAGGACCATGGTCCTCGTAGTTCCCGATTCCCTAGATACAGTGAAAACTAGTTAGGGGTTAAATTTTTAATTTCTTTTTAAAAGTTTTCGTTTTAATTTCACCTCTGTTAGAGTCCGGTTTAAATAAATACGATTCCCAACGCGAATGTTGCAATAAACAAAATTAATCCGGCCATTTACATTTTATAATGGCAACACGGTCAAACAATAAATCTTCAACGGCCATTGTGGTAATAACAAAAGCATCTCAATAAATTCTTAATCGACTACAAACTAACAAAAGTGGTAAAAATAGCTCCACTTCCATGCTGAAACAAACATAAAATTAATCGAAAACAGCTTTTATTGCGGCGGAGCAGGTGTTACTGCAGTATGGGTACTTCGTACAAGATAGCTATCTAATTTTCTATTTATTTATAATACACCGAGAACTTACCTACTATTGTTTTTCACCTCTATCAATACGAAATAGTGGGATTTAGAGCGACACCTCCCTTTCGCTTAGCTCTGGCTTAGTTTCTTCTTAAGTTTTGGCTTCGCATGATTTGTGGATAAACAGCCAGTGTCAGTACAAAGATATTCCATTTTTTTTTAATCGAGTTCCTATCTGTCATGTTATAAGTAGTATAGACTTGTCACAGTCAACATCACGATTTAGTAAAGTGGTGAATACTTTACTGATTCTTCTTGGAAATTTTGGATTGAACACGAAATGGCTTTGGGTTTATATCATTTTGTCCATAATCGTGCAATTTTAATAATATTTAACCAATATTACACAAGCACCAGTTTGGGGATAAAATAAAAAAACAACAACATCCCATTTGCGGTTTCGCGCCAAAACTCGGCAGCCATTTCACTTTGTGTGCATGACACTGGCTAAATGCAAAAGCGTGCAAAGCCAAGACATTTAAAAAAATAGATGTACGTTCCATATTTAATTTTGCCCATTTTTTCCAAATGCCCCTACTACTTTCCCCCCGCTTGACTTGTTCCATTAGCACACAAAGGGTATCTACCCACATTGTGTAGTAATAAAGGCGCGTTCCGGCTAAACCCGCTATTGTACCTTTTGTCAGCTCGAGGGCTTCCAGGTGACTTGTAGACACGCGATTGAGTGGAAAAGAGAAATTAGAAAGGTAATTAGGGTGTTAATTGTAATTAGATTTGAGGGTAAAAAGGGAAAAGGGGTCGATGTTATTTCCTGGGTAGGTTGTTACAAAATTGGTTTCCTGAAACATTTTTTTTCGTATTGATTTCATACGGTTTTTGCATGCAGCCAGTGTCAAGTTTTATTAATTTAAAATTTTTGTTAAGTCGAATTGTACATACAACCTGTCAGTGAAACTTTCTTGGTGGTTTTGGAATGAACAAGAAATTATATTTGCATCATTTGACTATGATACAGAAAAAAAAAAACGTGAAATTTTCGGTTTCCCGCCGAAACTTCTGAATCGACCATAGAGAAGAACTCCTAGCTCTTTACTTTTTTAACTTATTATTTAAATTCTCCGATATATCTGTCATTGAAGAGGTTGCTTGCTTTTCATTCTTACCAAGGAGGTCTTTGCAACCAAAGAGTTGGTAATCCTAAATGGGTTATTCGTAGTACGATCTCTTTGGTTATTCGCATAGGGTAGTTATGTAAAGAACTGATTTATTTTGGTATTTGATCTTCACTTAAAGTGTGAACAGATAATATTAAGCTGTCATCAAAAATCCATCCAGCTTCATTTATAATAATATAATTAGATGAAAATGTAGTTTAGACCGCTGCTAAAGAAAATGTATTTTCATTTTCAGTGATTTCCTGCCGGAACAGTGCACCCAACTCAGAAGCGCCATCTTAGATAGCTTTTTCAAAACTTAATTGGCACTTTCTTTCACGTAAACTTCAGGAACCCGCATCTTCAACTTGTTCATTATTTATTTTTCCTGTAACGGAATTGTCGGCGGCAGAAGTTCTAGAGATCATGGCGCCATCACGCGCCCTCTCGCGAGATTCAAAGTTTGCGACGAAATTACGTAAGTTGATCGTGGAATCTTAAATGAGCTTTTTTTATTTGACTGTGTAACGGGACTAGCATGTCGTTCACCTGATGGTAAGCGCTACGCCTACTCAACAGTTGCAGTGCCACCCAGAATATTGCATTGCATAATCTTGCGCCGCACTGCACTGCGCTCGTCACCCCAAGACTTTGGTTCTATTGGTTGGTATAGGTTAGTGTTGACAATAAGTAGCTTAACGAACTTAGACTTAAATGCTTTACCCAAAAGTGCGAGAATGGAGTGCATTATTATAAAGTAGAATAATGAAAATTATCAAAATCGGCCTACGCGTTCGATCGTACCCGATCAAGCTCCATAAACGAAAAAACTGTTTGTAATTTCAGTTCCTCACCACTAGCGAAACGTACCACCTTAACACGTTCACTGCTAAAAACACACACGTATGTGTGTTATAATGTTACGGCAAGCCTGGCGTGCGAACCCGCACTGCTGTATCGTCAATTTTATCACACCAGTTGTGTGCGCCCGCACTGTGGTTGAGTTTAGTTACGACGCAACGCCAGTAAACAGTAAACACACACGTTGTGTGAAGATTCCCAAAAGTGACAAAAAACCGGTTCAGCAGTCAACGTGTTAACTGTAAAACTAAATTGTAAGTCATAGGTTATAACCAGCAACTTTTTCTTTAAACATTATTCTAGTGGGAGGCCTCTTCTGCAAGAGACCGCCTGGGGAAGTACCACACCTTTGCCAGATATTCATCCGCCAAGCAGCAGTGTGCAAACATTACTGTGTTCCGGTTTGTCGGCCACTGTTTCCAGCGAAACCAGTTTCCATTACTGGGCATATGCGGCTTTAGAGCCGATGCCTCAGGGTGACGAGCGCAGTGCAGTACCGCGCAGATTGCAATGCAAATTTCTGGGTAGCACTGTAACTGTTATGGACAGGCGTAGCTCTTACCATCAGGTGAACGACTAGCTCATCTCGTCACTCAGTTAAATAAAGAAATCGAGAATTTCCAAAAGCAATCTACTCACGGCTATTAAGACGCTTGCCTGCGCCGATCTTCCGAGTTTATTCACGCCGCTTTTTATAAGAGTTAAGGACCCCATTCATAATCAATCTCCGTAGCGAATGCTGACCACGTACGAGGCGTAATCATTGTAATCTACTGGGTTGTCGGCCGACTCCCGCCAGTTTGTTATCGTGAGTCGTTCACCTCTTCTTAAATCTCCCAATGAGATAAAAATACATGGAAACTCAGGGAATCCTAAATACAGGGAATTCTAATTAGGAACGTGGAATGAGATTGTGTTTGTGAAAAAAAAATGAGGTAGGACAAAAAAATTAACTATGTTATAAAATTACATGCGTGTGAGTTAAAGTGGTTCGTTTCTGTTATGGCGGAAAATTTAAATTTCAAACAGTTTTTTCGTTTTTAGAGCCACTAATATAAACGAGACTGTATTTCGCGCCAACCGTAAATCATTCTTTTCGTTTTTATGCTGAAATATTTAGCACTAATGCACCGTATCGCTCAAATATGTCAATAAACCGTCAAATTAATGTTTTCAGTGTTTATTAACATATTTGAGCGATACGGTGCATTAGTGCTAACCATTTCAACATAAAAACGAAAAGAATGATTTACGGTTGGCGCGAAATACAGGCTCGTTTATATTAGTGACCCGAGCTCTAAAAACGAAAAAACTGTTTGAAATTTAAATTTTCCGCCATAACAGAAACGAACCACCTTAAGCGGCAGCGCACAACACGTGAATAAGGAGAAAAGTGTGTGACACTAAATTAAAAGTGTCTTCGATGTGCTAGGTCACAAAATAAACCAGATGATTGCTACTTTTTTTGAAATATAAAACTTCTTAACGCACGCTTGACTTGAGGAGTAAGCTGGTGAATGCGTTACGAAAAATGTGATCGGGCAAGGCGAACGGAAGTTAAGAGGGACATATAAGTTAGTGAAGATAGAAAGAGAGACAGTTACGTTTCGTATATTATTTTAAAAATATTTTTTTTTTTAATTTTTTTTCTGATTTTATTTTTTATATTTTGAAGTTTTACTTCTACTATGTATCCCAGCACACATTTCGTTTTATTTTAATTTTTCAAAGCCATAATTACAAAATAATATTAATTAAAAATAATATTCAGTAGAGTTGTATTTAATATTCATGACGACATCAACGACTTCTGATTCTATGGCAGTTTGATATCCGAAACCTATTTCGGATCCGATTTTTTTTTAATTTTTGATTCCTAGTCTCTAATTTAGGATACGGTACAAAGGTACTTAGGTACAATGTTGCAATACAAAAACGTATATAAAAGGTTAAATTGTCCCAATTTCATGATAAATCTCCTCAAATCATGTACCTATCTATTTCCACATATGAAAAGGTACGGTTCGGGTGCCCTACTTCCAAACTAAGTTACCAAGCGGGAAAAACTAACAGCTATGTATGTCGCATTTACTATAGCATAAGAGACATTACACACGACGGCTTTTGACAGCGCGAATGGCGCGCGTTTCTGAAACGGCTCGATGAAGTTAAATGTTATCTTATATCTTTAAATGAGCAATTCTTGTATATATATATATATATATATAATTGGAATATCGGAATCGGCTTGGTTGAAAATGGCAGCAACATTAAAAATAAGACGTCACGGTACGATTATGCAACGCGGCTCAGTTTAGGTCCTGAACTGAATCGCTATAAGACATCATGGTAGGCCTCCTGAGCTGTAAGCTGTCTTCGTGTGTGTGGCTCCTTATGTATGGAGGCATTCACCTCGAGAGCTTCCAAATATGGGTAAGCAAGTGACAGATGGACTGATATCGGGAAGACGGGTAAAGAAAAGACCGGATATCCGGTCAGAGCTAGGGAGAGTAACTTCTCTTCCGTGTGTTGGACCGGAGAAATTCAGTCCGATAGCTCGTGAACTTCGTAGCTTTGGATTATACAGCGTGTAACAAAAGCCTTGTTATAACCGCCAAGTGCGTATCCAGTATCGACTGGAGGTTGCAATAATAATTATTGTTATTTTTAAATAATAAGTTATTCGAGGCATGATTTTTTTTTGTACCTCGAAATAAAATGTTGGTTTCCTCAGGGCGCCCACGTTTTGTAACCTGGACGGGGCGAAAGGACAACAAACGCGCCCCGCCTCCCATGAACCCGACCGCTCAGCTATTCATTTGACTTTTGTTCTTGTGTTTTGAAACTGCTCGTAACATTTCGTATTTTAACTTTATTATTTTTTGATATTTATGTACGGATACTTGTCAGTGTTATTCATATTCTTCATTTATGTAACTTCGTTCTGTTACACCCTGTATATTACCATCAAGACGCCTATTCATGATTTCAGTTTTTTTTTTTCAAGGAAATATGTTATTATCCGTAAGACTCGTTTTATAAACTGTATTTCATTAGAATCTGGAATTCGAGAACTTGATAAGTCAAAATAGACTAAAAGCAAGGTGTTAATTAAAAAAAACAAAGGGCTTTAAAATCACCCCACAATAAAAGCAGTAGCATTCAATAGATAAATTGATAGATAAACTCTTTATTGGAACACCACCAATCTGGACCGGGCCCCCGTGGTAGATTTTGGCCCAATCCTCCTCACGAAAGTCAGGAGAGACCCGTGCTCATCAGTGGGTTTTATTCTAGGGTGATTGCTTAAACCCTCAACAAGACAACAAAAAACCAGATTTTTGTAAAATTAAAAAAACATTTTTTTTTTAACCTGGAGGCCTACCTTGACATCTTAAACCGATTCAATTGAAGACCTAAACTGAACCGCGTCGCATAATCGTACCGCGATGTCTTATTTTTTATGTTGCTGCCATTTTCAACCTAAACTGGATCCAGTTTAGGTTAAAAATGGCTTATTAGCGACTCAATTTAGGTTGCTGCTATTTTGCTGGTTCAGTTTAGGTCTTCAATTGAATTGCTATAAGATGTCATGGTATGCCTCCTGTAGTGTCCTACTGCTGGGCAAAGGTCTCTCCGATTCTTTCAAAATACATTAAAACAATAAAAAGTTTGTTGAGATTATTGCAAAAATGGAACATCGAAAGCCAAGTGTTTACCACAGAAGAAATTATAGCCCACACATCTTTACAAACAGTTTGTAGGCTGTTGATAATAATATAAAAATTAAAAAAAAAAACTTTAATCTTTAGGGCGTAAACACACTTTAGTCCCGCTACTCTGAACTTTAATGACACACGTTTCGGGCATGAGAAGTGAAAAGGTTATTTATTATACAACCCCCTTAAAAAGCAATAAGCATCCATCTCGATCTATTACAAATATGCTATACCACTCTAATTTATTACGCGTTTGTCCCTTCATATCGCCATAATGCCTAATTACGTCATCAATCAAAAAGCATCTGTTTGCTCTATGGGCGAAGGAAGCTATGCTGGGAATTCCGAAATGCTTTTACTCATGTACTACCTACCTAACTATAATGTTTATAGAGACGGTAGGTGTGTCCTAAGGCGACCAATTGTTGTTACGTGCAATACTAAAAATATTTAGGTTTCCAGCTAAATTACTGGGCATATGAGACTTTAGAGCTGATATCTCAGGGTGACGAGCGCAGTGCATACTTAGACTTAGACTAATTGCCATGAGTAGTCTGTCTGAGTCTCTGTCATTAATTTAATAATTCGCTTTATGATTTTACAAAGGTTTTGAGCATGGATTTTAAGTCTTAAGTACACACTTAATACTTAACTCAGTGTGTGTAGGTACAATTTGCTTTGGCAATTCCAATGTCAGTTACAATTCGAATTTCAATTGTATTTTCATCGCATCCGTAATTTTTTTTAAATATTTTTTTATAATAGGTTTAGAGACGAGACTGGCAAGTCGTTCGCCTACCAACCAACTTACCAACATACCATGCGCTACTACTTACTACCAACTTACATCCGTATATCCATTCATCTAACCCGTCGGCAGTTTTGCTTCCTTCCCTGCCGGCTGCCGTTTCATTCCACTCCCGCCAGCCGCGACGGCAGTACGCGTCGGACGCTCTCGACGCTTGAGAGATTTACCGGTTTCGTTATAGTGAGTGTGACTTGTGGGAACGAGTTCCTTTATGTAAGTTGTTTTTTTTTACACGAAAATGACAGCGCAACCGCACTATGGCCACAAAGAAAAAAAAGAAGTTGGTTCTTTTTACATGAAAATGACAGAGTGCAACGGCACTATGGCCATAAAGAAAATAAGTTGTTTTTTTTTCTATACATACTGTTTTGTGATGGCTAAGAGAATGTATGCGGTGTTTTCTTGATTCCTTAAAATAATTCCTTACAATACCTAAATTAATTTTAATAAATAAATTCCCTTAAATACCTAAATTAACCTATATTCATTAATTTTTTTATTAATACTATGTGGGGATATTTCTTGTACATAATTTTAAAAGGTACGGTTAGAATATTATTTGGTTTTGTTTTTTTACCGTCGTTGAATTAAATGGTGTTTGATTTTTGTTGGTTCGTTTTTAAATAGAACAGAAACAAAACAAAAGCGCGCAAAGGGCTGATCAACCATTTTTACAATTATTTAATTAATAGTGTTAAAAGTTAAGTAAGTACTGATTTATTTCCGTAAGGAGTTAAAAATATAGGTAATTAATATTGCAGTAAGACAAACATACGCATACGATGTTCGACCAGTTCAATATTCAGTCAAAAGGGATTAAGCCCTAACATTTGATGTCGCCGGCAGTGTCAATCATGAAACCGAAACATTAGGTAGGTACCTAAGTAAGGTTGCCTGAAAGAGATCGCTTTTAGCGATAAGACCGGTCATTATGTTGCATTATAGTTTATAATTAGTAGATTTTGTAGTTGGAATATAATATATATTATGACTTATTTTTTATTTCTCTCTTTGTGAGACTGAACTGTTTAACTTGTAAAAGTGCAATATTACTTAAACAATAATTATGATATGAGCTTTGAGTTTTGATCAAAGAGTTTTGTAAGTTGGTGAATGCGTTACGAAAAATGTGACCGGGCGAAGCGAATGGAAGTTTAGAGGTAAATAATAAATGATAAATAAATATTAAAAAAAAATGAGATAAAGAAGTTTTACTTCAGCCGTGTGGTCTAAAGCAGACTCGTTTTTTTTTTTAAATTGTTGTTAAAAATTTCACGCCTCTGCACTGTCAATCCTTGATTGACGTCAGATTGAACGAGTAATATCTACCTAAGCAATAATAATCTGGCTTTATAATTGGGGTCAGCTGTCCGTGAGGTCCTTTATCAAGCTAGGGGTCAACAGGCCCCTTGCGAACATACCGCTGTTCTGTTAAGTTATAGCGCAGATTGCGGACCAGTTTTGGTGAGGTTGGGAATAAGTGAATTTGATAAGGGGCAACTTTGTTAGGTAATAATTAGTAAGTACCTGGATGACCGAGCTTTGCTCGGTAGATTGTTTATAAGCGTTTTTTTCCAAGATCGTTTAGGCATTTTTAAGTGAACACGTTAAGAAAACACAAATAATATAAATAAACAATTAATTTTCTTAGTCAGGAAGAGTCATATTATTAAGTTTAAATTTGGACTACTCAAACGCTTTGTTATTTTTCTTCCAAGTTTATGTTTAATTTGATATCACCAGAATAAAATGACATTTTCTAAAAATGATTCCTAGCTAGATCGATTTATCGCCCCCGAAACCCTCTATATACTAAAATTCATGAAAATCGTTGGAGCCGATTCCGAGATTCCAATTATATACAGTGAAACCTGGTTAAGTGAGACATCAAGGGACCTGCAATGTCGTTTCACTTATAGAGGTATTCCACTTACCCAGTGTCTCAGGTATAAGTGTTGGGACCTCAGCATGAGTTCCAGTTATGGAGGTTTCTCACTTATCCAGGTCCCACTTAACCAAGTTTCACTGTACAAGAATTGCTCATTTAAAGATATAACTAAGATAATTATAACCATCCGCCTAAAGACATACGAGAAAATTACACATCCTAATTAAGGAAAAAGAACGCCCTATAGTTTTTTTAAGATGTCATAATTAACGACATTTTATTTTTTTGGGCAGCTCCACTTTTTTTTTTATTTGTTGAGCGTTGCGACGAGCACAGTTGCAACAACAGCATACAGACACGTGTTTTTTTTATTTTTATTTTTTTTCGGCTGAGTGACGAGACTATCTATT
The DNA here is from genome assembly GCA_912999815.1 of Campaea margaritaria. Classification (NCBI taxonomy): domain Eukaryota; kingdom Metazoa; phylum Arthropoda; class Insecta; order Lepidoptera; family Geometridae; genus Campaea; species Campaea margaritaria. Next base: position 2,235,531 of record OU538809.1, on the reverse strand, counting down.
TGTTCACCTGATGGTAAGCGCTACGCCTGTTCATAACAGTCACAGCACCACCTAGAACTCTGCATTGCTTAACCATGCGCGGCACTGCACTGCGCTCGTCACCCTGAGACATCGGCTCTATAATCTCATATGGCCAGATTGCCCAGTAATTGACGAGCAAGTCGTTCATCCGATAGTAAGCGCCACGCCTGCCCATAACAGTAACAACAACAACAACACAACAAACAGTAACTCTATGCACTAGTACATAGAGTCTATAACATAGAGTGAACAGGCAATAGCCAATTAATTAGTACAAAAAACGATGGAGTGACGTCACAAGTTCCCCCCAACTTGTCTAAAGTAAATTTAAATCCTCATTTACATGAAAACCCGCTTAGGCCCAAGGAATTAACCAATCCCGCCACATACAATTAACGTCCTTTGATCTTTTTAATGTACAGAACCCCGAGACTAGGGGGTTCCTTTGAAACGTCGGGGAACGCTTGTTAACTCCGCCTTTGCTGTGACAGCGTATAACTTTGAAAAATAATTTTTGTGCATTTTTATTGACTATGAACTTTTTAACGATAAACGACTCTAGTTTATATACAGCAGAGTCCAAATTAAGTAATATTTACTAGTTCAGTATCCTTCCTTTTGTTTTGATTAGAATTATTGTGGACTCTATTTATAGGGGGTTGAGAGTTATTATTAAAGGAATGTTTTTCTTGAAAGATTAAAATAAAAAAATGTAAAAAGTATTTATTATAAATAGTAATTATTATAAATAATTTATTATAAATACTTTTTAAGGTAAGTAAATATACTTACCGATATGGATTAATTGGTGAAAGAACTTTTACTTTTCGACTCGGAAAAAATGTTCGTTAATGGTGTTTTTTGACATTTCCGCGTATACTGTCAACGTCTAACGAATTTAATTTTCATTTTAATTTCATCATTATCAACCCATAACGTCCCACTGCTGGGCACTGGTCTCTCCTCACTTTTGTGAGGAGGGTTAGGCCATAATCCACCACGGGGGCCCAGTCCGGATTGGTGGATAGCATACCTACCTCCGAAATAATTCTCGGGTGGGTATGTGGGTTTCCTCACGATGTTTTCCTTCACCGAGAAGCGAGTGATAATTACGTACATATGTTAACGTGTCATTTTAACTTGTGTTACCTAAATAGACTGCTGGAGCCTCACCATCACTCACCAGCTAAACCCATCCAGTTTAAGGCCTCAAACTGAACTGCCCTGCTAACTGTCACCACCAATATCGCTCAGCGTTCATAAGTCGACCAGAGACATTTATCCAAAGAGATCGTAACAATTTGTTTGCATATATGGGAGTTTATATAGCTCCATTTCAGTCTCTTTCTCTGTCATTCTCTTCAGTCTATTTTTGAGTGACGTCACGTCACGTTTGTCATTTTATCAGTGTGTGGTGCCAATCTAGGCCATTCAGTTTAAGGCCGTAAAATGAACTGCATGGAATAAGAATAAGTACGTGGTTACCGCCGTATAGAGTATAAATCGGCCTTGTCTACGACAGAGGTTTATCTTCCCAAAAGAGATCGTAACTGAAAGCCGGAGGACAACCTCCTTTCAATATTATTCTTTTTCTACAGGTAGTTACCAACAGACACGTAGACTAAATGTTAGGTAGGTACTATTTACTTACATAGCACATATTTATAAATAACTATAAAATATTAGTTTCTTTTTGTATAAACCACTTATGTACTTACCTGTGCGTAAAAGAAATTGTATCCAGAAATGACAAAAATAGGCGGTAAAGGGAAAAAATAAGGGTTTTTCTATAAGAAATGTATTGATATAGAAAATTGGGGTTTCACTAGTTCTTGAGAAGGGATTATGCCGAATCGGAAACACTTACGTAGGTGGATGTGTCACTGGCAAAATATGTAATGCGGACATTTCTTAAAACTCCTAGAAACATTCCTAGCTCCTAAACATTATAATATATCGCTCAAGCGACAAAAACGTGTTATTTCCTCAACGTGTTGAACGTGAGATAACACGTTCTTTTCGCAAATGAGCGATATGTCCTCACTGCATAATCAAGTTGCTCACATTACAACCTTTTAAATCAAATTAAATATAGTTAAAATATAAATATACACCACCACCACAAGCCGTAACATATAGGACTTCATTCCTGTCCATCCAACGGTTGCCTGGAAGAAATTGCTTTAAGCGATAAGGCCGCTCATTGTACCACCTGCTTATTAAATGCTTATTGTACTGTGTCTACTTAAGCTTTATGGTGTTCAATAACGATATAATGTTTTGTATTGTATTGCAAATATCGTATTTATCGTACATTTATTTAGAATAGCATAGAAAACTTTTTATTGTGCAGTACACCCAACATAAACACAACACAGAAAAAGTTACAGAAAGTAAAGTATATTTTCTAGACGTTTTACAAAGTGGATGAATTATACACATTGCCTCTGACAAAAACACTGATTTTATTTTTCTGGGTACAGAATATGTTATGTATAAATCATATACCTACATACTGTTATTTAACTGTAAAGTCGGCTTCAGAAAAAACTGAACATTTTCCAATTAAATTTTACACACGTGACTTTTTGTACAGTGGGAAATTTAAGATATGGCGAAGTTAGCAATTATTAAGTAATTTTACACCGGGAAACAAGTTTTTTTTTTATAGATTACATTTTTTCAATTATGGAGATCTTCAGCTACTTGTTAACATTTAAAATAAGTTAACTACCAACTAAACTCATTCCACACATACCTCTTTCCACTTTCGACACGATCGCTGTGAAGTCACTTTAAGTGTCCATTATATTCCTTCCTTTAATTTAACGATAGTCATAAAGTCCTTAAAATAAAAATAAAACTGTTAAATGCGAGTGGGACTCGAGTTCTAGGGTTCCGTATCGATAGAAAAATACATTGTAGTGTAATATGCGGCTCTTCGAGAGAAGGGTTAAAAGAGCTCTAAAGAAAAGGCGTCTATAGGCGGAAGTAACTGTTTACCATCAGGCGGCAGTCTGCTTAACACGCTGACTGCCGGTACCGGTTAATTTTTTTGGGACTTTTTCTAATCTTCACTCAACTATGTGTTTAATGGCGTTGTGCCGTAATTAAACTCAATCAGCTGTGCGGGCGCACACAACTGTTGTGATAAAATTGTCAATACAGCAGTGCGGGTTCGCACGCCAGGTGTGTTTTCGCTTGCCATAACATTATAAAAAACACAAACTTGTGTGTTTCCAGCAGTAAACGTGTTAAAGAAACTGTAAGTTTGTGGAATCTTGTCGTGTCTTTGTGTATTCCGAATCTGGTAGTCAGTTAACTTGCACGAGTGCCCTCTTAAGGCCCATAAAGAGCTTAGGCCAAGAACGTCCAATTCTTAAAATGGCATATAAGTCAAAAGGACTAACCCTCAAATTACGAGTTTGAGTTTGACATATCTCTACTTCCTACCAATTTAATAAATGCAAAAGTTTGGATGTTTTTTTTGTTTCTTTCTTGGTGAATAACGCGAAAATGGCTGAACGGATTTTAATTAGATTTAGCACTAAAATAGATATTATTATGGGTTGTTAACATAAACACCAAACACAATGGTTGTAAAATTAAATAGCATCGACAATAAGCAAAAGAAGAGGTCTAATGGAGTTCCCTTTAACCTTTATTTACGGAACCCAAATTGCCAGCCCTCACAAAAGCGGTAAGACACCAGTCATCGCCAAGAAAGGGCTCCAAAAAGAAAAGTACCTTTTGTTTTGTTCTCTTGTTTGTGTATTGTTGGTATTGTCTGAGAGCTGGTTTGCATCTCATTGTGGCCGGATTAGACAGGCGAGTTAGCGGGACAGTTCATGGAATGGCTGCTCGGTTGTTTTGTAATGACTGGCTTTGAACTGCGGCGTTTTGACTTATTTATGAAATAGACCGTAAATCTGGTACACTGAGAGTTGAAAATCTATTAAATTGAGTGTATATCTGGTGGACTGAACAGACTGGATAAAACTGTGAGGTTGCAGCTGGTTATAGGTACATACATATTATTATATTATTATGATCGTAATGAGCTGAAAAAATAAAAGTTTACTTATTTGGATTTTAAAATTAGTATGAAAGTTATATTCTTCTTCTATCCTATCCTTATACTTTAAAATACCGTTATAATTGGACTAGTTTCACTCACGTTAAGTATTATCGGCTAAGAACTATTCATACAATCATCCGATATAAGTAATCCGGAATAATTCGGGTAATAAACTATTTGTGTGCCAAATTTCATCTAAATCCGTTCAGTAGTTTTTGCGCCAACAAGCATCTGTCAGTTGACTCCTGTCAAAGTTTGAACGAGCTGCGTCATTTGTGTTTTTTTTTTATTTGACTGATTGACGAGACGAGCAAGTCGTTCATCTGATGGTAAGCGCTACGCCTGCCCATAGCAGTCACAGCACCACCCAGAACACTGCATTGCATAATCCTGCGTCGCACTGCACTACGGCAGCCATTGATAGCAGACTACCACGTGATTTGAGGAGAAAATCAAAAAAATTATCTTTCAAAATGCAAAGTGATCGTTAACTTCCATCCGCCGAAGATACATTTGCTAAAGCACCGATATATTGCAGCATTATGGGTAGGTCCATGCCTTTATTGCCTATACCGAGGCCTAAGAACATAAGCCAGTCAGCATTTTAGATTTATTGACCTCATTTTGTACCCGTGCACATCCCGGACACACCAAACAAAAGTTCATTTCACAACTCACACGTAAAATAACATTTACTTGTACACGCGCCAAATATTCAATCCAACATACTACGCGACCAAAACAAAAGACAAATCGCATGTTTTTTTATTTGACCGTTTAACTAGACGAGCAGGTCGTTTGCCTGATGGTAAGCGCCACGCCTGCTCGTAACAGTTAACAGTGCCACTCAGAACTTAACATAGCATAACCTTACGCGGCACTGCACGCGAAATGAATGAAAGATCAAAAGGTAGAAGGAAGTGGGCTGTATGAATGTTCGCATTGACACGTTTGTCTATTAAAATTAAGCGTGTAAAATTGACTGCCTCTCAATTGCTCTCCGGTTTGCGGATAGAGGTGCGGGGAGGCGGATAGCTCGGGGTAGAGTGTCCATTCTGTAAATAGTACTTAAAATCTTTGGTGACCCGAGTGAAATATGTTGCTCTCGCCTTAGAACCGGGTTAATGAAAGTAATACGGGATTTTCTATTAGCTATCAAGTTTTTTTATAATAATATGGCAAAGCGAAAAGGAAGGGGTTATATTTTTAACAGTGGTTTAGGGGTTATTAGTTTTATTTTGTATTCCTTACTCATCCAGTTTTGATAAATGAGGTGTTAATCGATTCGATATTATGCTCCGGGTGACATAGGCTAGATTTTTTGTCACAGTATAGAGTGAGATGTCATTTAACATCATCATCATCAACCCATAAGGTCCCACTGCTGGGCACGGGTCTCTTCTCACTTTCATGAGGAGGGTTTAGGCCATAATCCACCACGGGGATAATCCACCCAGTCCGGATTGGTGGATAACATACCTACCTCCGAAATAATTCTCGGGTAGTTATGTGGGTTTCCTCACGATGTTTTCCTTCACCGAAAAGCGAGTGATAATTACCTACATATGTTTTACAGAAACACATTGGTACGTGCCTGCACTGGGATTTGAACTCACGACCTTCTGATTTGAAGGCGGACGTTCTCCCACTAGGCTACCACCGCTCTCATCATGTTTTATTCGAATACAATATTATTCTGTGGTGTCACACAAAATGTCATCCAAATGTTTTATATCAACCACTTCAAAATTCACGAGACGTCAGTAGGTAGGTACCAACTCTTGCAAAACCCTCGGATGATATCACTGTTCCAATTAAAATTTCCCATCAACTTCCCCCCCTGATACCTGCGACTAGGGATGTTATGGATATCTGTATCCGTAACCGAAATCGTATCCGTAAAAAGTTAACCAACAAAATGTTTTGGAAAACGAAATTTTAAGTAGTATCGATTTGCGAAACGGCCAAGGTTTATAGCCTTTTTGACCACGACTTAATTAGACCATGAAATCTCAAGTTTTGGATGTATTTTTCATAAAATGTATACAATTAGATTTTTAAAAGTAAACCTTCAACATAATATTATACTTCTGAAAAAGGCATCAAAAATAAAATTTGTCTGAAAAATATCCGCAACCTAATTTCTATTTCAATAACCGTAACCCCGCTTCCGTAACAACCCTACCTACGATGACGCTACCTCACAGACGAGACGTAAAAAAATATGTGCCCGCAATTCTTTTGTTCAAATATTGTAGAGCGTAATAAGGTGGGACAGGACCACAGGATATGTAATAGTACCTACTGTTTTATGGGAAAATATATTATCTATGGTTTTTAGAGGGTTTTTTTTAAATAAGAAACCCTCCAAGTCAATGCACATTGGTAGAAACCTCTAATATTATTGTTGCCAACACAGCAATCTATTTTATTATGTTTAAATTGATGGCGCGGAGCGAGAGGCGGTGCGCTGGTGGCGATCTTGGCCGAGCGCATCCGAAGGCGTCCGAAGACGTCACGTGGTAGTCGGACGCAGGAAGCACGCCACCCCCGCCATGTTTTTCTAGTAGTGTCGCCTCGCAAATTCGAAAGAGTGCGCGCGCGCGGGCTAAATCGCCACCGGAGCACCCCGCTGCTCACCTCGGGCTTCGATACAGCCCCTCGTTATTTGTTAGAGAGTGTCGCCTCGCAAATTCGAAAGAGTGCGCGCGCGCGGGTCAAATCGCCACCGGAGCACCCCGCTGCTCACCTCGGGCTTCGACACAGCCCCTCGTTATTTGTTTAATGTTCTTTTCGTATTTCTCGTGTGGTGTCGTGCGTGTCACCGAACTTCTTTGATTACAAGTTTTTACGTGGACGGACTGTGTCTCTATTTTCACAAATCCCCTGAACCCTGCGCCAATAATCTACAATAATTATGATGATTAAAAAATTTCTACTAGTTTACTAAAACTTTAACCTATAACTTGAATTTGACACAAGGTAAAGGCTAATAATTTATTTATTTTGCTTATTTTGAATCTAATATTAATAGTTTATCTGAAGCAGCTTTATTCAGCTGCTGATACGCATTTTATCAACATCGGCTACCGAGAAATAAAGCGATGATAGCAAAAATAGCTGACTTCGCAAAAGGCAGGTTTGAACTATTCGGTAATCTGTGGCAAAATTGCAAAAAAACGTTGACGTGATGACACACAATGCATATTCTTTTTTTTTCGTTTTGAATCCACACGATTAGTGCATATAGATTCCGACATTGAACTACTCAAAATTTTACAGATTTACGCTAATTTGATAAGATTTAGCGCTAATGATTTCGTGCGTGTGTTTCGTACTCTAAAAGCTGTCAAAAAGTGACTTTCAGTGTTACCCGCTCTAAAATATGACATAGACAACCGCAAACCAACATCGATTCTCCTTACTACTATTTGACGTAACGTTACTGATTTAAATCTCAACGACTGTAACAATCGACTAAAATTCTCCACGCGCCGTTATCAATACGAATAAAACACGTAAAGAATCTTCCAAAAAGGCCGTACCCGTTAATCTACAAAAAAAGAAATTGAAAATTATTTACACAATGGCTAAAGGCGCTTACACAAAGTGGATCCTCCGACAATTGCGTCAATAGGAAGTTTCCACGTCGGCATAACTTTATTCAACGTGTACCCTACCCTTACGTGAGCAGGATCGGTTCCGTTTTGTTTGACTAGCCTTATTTTCTGGGTTTACCTTTGAATTTGGATTTTTTTGGGAATGGTCAATCTAGACCAGAATGCATGGTTTTCTTAGCTCGCGTAAAATAAGTCTATTCAAAACGGTAGGGAAACAAACCACAATTTTTTATAAGTAAAATTTCTTTACGCGCGCTTCACTAGGAGGGGAGTTAGCTGGTGAATGCGATACGAAAAATGTGAGATAGAAAGAGAAGGAGAGTTAGGTACGTTTCGTATGTTTTTTTAAATGTCTATGACATTTTTTAATAATTTTTAGGTGATGTTGTGCTTCTAATATGTGTCTCAGCACACATTTCGTTTTTTTACATCTACTATTTAAAAGTTTAATGTGTCTATTAATTAGATAGGAACTAGCCCCCTTAACTCATAAAAAGTTATGTGACGTTTCATAAAATCGCGCACTACAATTTTGTAAGTGCGCAGTACTAAGTGACGTTCGATAACTTTTTTATGAATAAGGGGGGGAATGTATAAATATGGTCACTTTGTGGCATTTGCCTACATCAAAATGAAATAAGGAGGTATATAAAATGAGTCTCAATTATTAATGCCAGAAATATGGAAGTAAACACAATATATACTCGGATAAATAATTGGCGACGGTTTCCATTTCAGTAGGCAATGAAACTGTACAGAATGACCTTTCGGTACGTAAGTACTGTTATTTATTCTGTGATTCCGGGCGTTTTCCCCGGCGCAGACGATCTCTCCCACAGTTTTACATAAGCATACATAAATACGTAGGCCGCTTACATATAAGCGGCTTATATTATACCGTCTGTACGTAGGGTTGCCAGCTTTTAAAAAAAAAACGAGTGAGCTTTAGACCCCACGACTGAAGTAAAACCTCTTTAGTCCATCTTTATGTATGTATATAACTAGCTATGAGAGAAAGAGAGAAAGAAAATGAGTGCTCGCACCTCTCTCTTACCCCTACAGTAATATAAAAAACGTAACTCTTTCTCTTCCTATCTTCACTAACTTATATCTCCCTCTCGACTTCCATTCGCGTCGCCCGATCACACTTTTCGTAACGCATTCACCAGCTTACTCCCAAGTCAAGCGTGCGTAAAGAAGTTTTACTTCAATACTGTATATTCGTGATTTATTACTGTTGAATAGAAAAAATCACACAGACAAACAATAACGTATGATAAGCTGTTTTATAGAGTACAGTTGGCAACCCTATCTGCGTGTGTGCAGGATAATATTGAAACATATTGAATGAACTGCGAAAAATATGATTTCATGAGCCAAATAGCTTTGGGACACCTGTTTCTGTTTTGAATTTACGTTGATGGGATTGGAAGGGAAGATGCCATGGCGATAGTCTTTCTTTTACTATAGGTAAACTAGCTGTGCCCTGCCACGCTTCGCTTTGGCACATTCGCACATTCGCTTATATGTCACTGATGAAAAAAATAGATTAAAACAATCCTTGATGCGGATTATATATCATGCTAAAATTTCAGCTCGATCGGTGCAGAACTTTTTGAGTTCTTGAAGCGTACACAAACCAACATAACATTTTTATGTATATAGAAGATAGATATACATAGATAGATAAAATTAGATAGATTTTTTTTTAAAACGTGCGTCTCTTTTGTTTTTTAAAAATGCACACTCCTAACCTACTATTTCAACGTAGAACTGCCAGCAGTTGGACAATAGACAGATTTATGGGTAAACCAAGTGGTTTTTTTTAATTCTAATAGTTGTTAAAGGTGATGAACTTTCGGTTACGAATACCTGCATTGGATTTACCTACTACCTGATATTGAAAAAATATTTAAAAAAAATTTAATGGGTACAAATGTTTTTGAGTCTGAAGTTTCGGATAATTTCAGACACGGATATAAAAATATATATATATATATATATATATATTTATTATTTTAATTTTATTTCACTGAGCAAGAGAGATTTATTTCACTGAGAGACGAGCAAGTCGTTCAGCGAATGGTAAGCGCTACACCTGCCTATAACAGTTACAGCGCCACCCAGAATTTTGCATTGAATAATCTAGTGCGAAACAGAAAATGAATTATATACACAAACATACACATATAACATAATAATTATATTTTATTGATAATAAAAATTGAGCAGAATTAAGTTTATAATTACCATTATATTTTACGGTCCTTGTACTTTTTTTTACAATACAATATATTGAACACCGTAAAGCTTCAGTAGACACAGGACAATAAACATTTAAACAGGTGATACAATGGGTGGCCTTATCGCTTAAAGCGATTTCTTTCTGGCTTTTAGTATCTGATATCTCGTTTTCAACGATAGCCCCCAGAAGAAATCACTGAATTAGAAATCTCTTACTTTGAGCAGTCGGTTAGGAATATCTGTGAAGAAAACCCGGGCAGGGTCGATATTTGAAGCGTTATTCCATTTACGACAAAGGAAAAATAGTTGACATGCCAACTGCAAAGTTCCATCTGTGATCTCTGACAGCAGGAATCCAAATTCGTTTTTCGTCAATAGCAACACTGCGCGAGTGTTTGGCGGGAAACCGATAATGTGTTTTTTTATCGTTTTGGCTTCGCATGGTTAGTGCATTTAGCCAGTGTCAATTTATGAAGATTGATTTAGACCTACGTTGTTTTTTTTTCTCAATTTTTGTTTCGTTTGTTTTAAATGTCATAATTATGCAAGAATGCGATCAATTGGATAATACTGGCTAAATATACAAAAAGAGCGAAAACAAATACAAAGAAAACACAAAAAAAATTCAAAAGTGGTTAATTAAAATTGCCAAAACAAAAGCAAAGTACATATTATATTTTTTTCAAAACTATCTCTATAACGAACTGATTTTACAAGTGAAAACACGCCTGGCGTGCGAACCCGCCCTGCTGTATTGACAATTTTATCACACCAGTTGTGTGCGCCCGCACAGCTGATTGACTTAAGTTCCGACACGACGCCAGTAAACAGTAAACACAAACGTTGTGTAAAGACTCACAAAAGAACCAAAACAAAAAAACGATTCAGCAATGAACGCGTTAAGGCACGGAAGCAAACAAAATAAAATCACGCTTCAAAAATTTGTCCATTCATAAATCTTTTGTTAAAAAGGTCATTCACCAAACGAGTAGGTGCTTACATTGTTTGGGAGAGATAGCGGAGCACTGATAAGGAATCGGTTCAAAAGTTGAATGCCCCCGCTATCAGTAGAGAGCGCCTTGGGTCTCGACTCTTGACTTCGCGCTTCGGTGGGCGTTCAGAAGATTTGGTAATTGAAGATAAACGGGAACAAAGCGCTACTGTGAAGGAATCTTCATCATCATCACCCTTTTTTTTACGATACGAGCAAGTCGTTCACCTGATGGTAAGTGGTCTGCCCATAACAGTTACAGTGCCACCCAGAACTTTACATTGCATAATCCTGCGCGGCACTGCACTGCGCTCGTCACCCTGAGACATCGGCTCTAAAGTCTCATATGTCCGATATGTTCATTTGATTTGACCATCGCTTTGACGCTACATTGCTTCTCTCCTTCCAAAGGTTGACTGGAAAAAGTCCGCCCACTGTGCTATATTTATTTCAATAAGTTCTATTCTTTACTTAACTTGTGTATTTCTGAACTGGTGTACTATAAAGTATTTCCTACTAGCTGCGCCCTGCGGTTTCACCCGCGTAGTTCCTGTTCCCACGGGAATATGGGGATAAAATATAGCCTATGTTACTCGCTGATAATGTAGCTTTCCATTAGTGAAAGAATTTTTAAAATCGGCCCCCAGTGGTTTATCCGAAACCTTACATATTTCCATACATACTTTTACTACATTTATTTTACCCCCCAATAGTAATTTTTTACAAACTTTGAATGTCATATTTATTTATATCTAATCAAAAGCCTAAAAAATAAATTTCAAGCTTCAAAAATGACGAAACTTCCATACAAACTTTCATCCCCTATTTCAAACCTTTACGATGCTTTTTTCGCATTAAAAAGTATCCTATGTCCTTTCTTGGGTTCTAGACTATCTCTGTACTAAATTTCATTTCAATCGGTTCAGTAGTTTAGGCGTGAAAGAGCAACAGACAGACAGAGTTACTTTCGCATTTATAATATAAGTAAGGATTCTTTTCTATTCTATGTAGAGCATAATTTATGAATGTTTTGTGATTGATGATTGAGAGGAACAAAGTGAAACTGTGACAGAATATTCATCATCATAAGCAGTCGTTCGTCTGTCACTCGCACAAATAAATAAAAAAAAAAAAATTAGCCAGCCCGAATAAAAAATAATTAATTTTATGCTAAAAAAGCGTGGGGTGCTTTTTACTTTATATTTAGAATTACCCTTTGGTACCTTATTTTTTTTAAATTATTTTATTGTCATCGGTCTTTGATAGGTATGCTACATCTTGAGTTAATCCGATGTTTTGAAGGGGGTCAAAATCATGTTTCATACATACATGCGTATGAAGCTAATAAAAGCGTGTTAAAAACTTATCGCTCCACCGGCACCGCACCGTGTAACATCGCCTTTATTCATAAAACACTCCACCCATTCCTAATTATAGGATGGGCTTCACAATTTTACAGCTGTCCTTTTATTACGGCAAGGTCCATTAGCGGGCCTGTCGCCGGTGATTTACCTTTACGATTTTGTAACGGACGTTGTAATAGGAAATCTACCTTTACGATTTTGATGGTCATTATTTTTGGAATTTGTTTTTACATTTTTGGATTACTTTTTAGGGGATGGTTGGTAGTTGAGAGATTGCGTGACCTTTGGGGTCACCACGTACTTTTTCTTATTCCATACAGTTTCATTTTAAGGCCTTAACTGAATTGCCTAGATTGGCACCACACACTCATAAATGACAAACGTGACGTGACGTCACTCAAAAATTGACTGAAGAGAATGAGAGAGAAAGAAAATGAGATGGAGCTATATAAACTCCCATAAATGCAAAAAAAATTGTTCCGATCTCTTTGGTTAAATGTCTCTGGCCGACTTATGAACGCTGAGCGATATTGGTGGTGACAGTCAGCAGGGCAGCTCAGTTTGAGGCCTTAAACTGGATGGATTTAACTGTTCGCGGTGAGGCCCCAGGTAAATAGATAGATAGATAGATAAACTCTTTATTGAAACACCACAAAACAAAGAAAACTTAAAACTAGAACACAACAAATCACATACAAAAAACAAACAAATTACAAACAAGCAATTACAATTACATACAAATTACATATAAATTACTTACTTAGGTACTAAGACGTAGTCCTTCATATTTTTGGGTATACCTTCTGTCAACACGCTTTTGTCATTTACTAGCACCGCTCCGCGGTTTTAGCCACTTTTTCTATTATCCCGCAGGAACCGTTAATTTTCACGGGATAAAAAGTACGTCCTACGTTCTATTCCAGGATATAAAGTATATATATATATTAAATTTCATCAAAATCCGTTAAGCCGTTTCGGCGTGAAGAGAGAACTAACACATTAACACACAAACTTTCGCATTTATAATATGTTACCTATTAGTAATAATTATTACCTACTATTTCCAGCAAAATCACTGGATATATTTTTTTTTATTTGACTTATTTTTTGAGTTTGAATTTTCGATTTTTTTTATTTGACGGGCAAGTCATTCACCTTTTGGTAAGCGCTACGCCTGCCCATAACAGTCACAGCACCACCCAGAACACTGCATTGCATAATCCTGCGCGGCACTGCACTGCGTTCGACATGAGACTTTAGAGCCTCTCACCGATGATAATGATAGGATATTATAACTCATACATTTTCTAAAATAGTGAAGCTTGAAGCGCTCTATAAATTTAATAGAATAGAATAAATAGAAAATAGAAAAAAACTAATAAAAATAAAAAAATAGAAAAATAGAAATAGAAAAAACATAGAATATAGAATAGAAATTTGTTGTAAACAAAAAAAAGAAATGAAAATGATATAAGCACTGTAACGTTACACCCCTTTACCAATTTTGGCAAAAGAGTGTAAAGTACACGTTATCAAGGGCTACCTCCCTATTCCTATGGGAAGGACCCAAAAGAAGGAAAAACAAAGGAGACAGCTTAAAATATATATATTAAAATAAGAAATTAGAATTAAGGATTAAAGTCTTTGAAGATAGAAAGAGAAAAATGTGATCACACGCGATAATTAACTGGAAGTTGTCTTTAGAAATAAATGGTTAGAAATAGTCGGTCTAGAATGAAGCACTGTTTAAGACGGTAAATACGTAATGTTCTTCATGAGGATACTTATGAAGAATGGACCCCAGGCTAGGGCAGGCGAGGTCTGCGGCAGAAAGCTGGTGTCCAAAGTCGGGGAGGCGCTCGTGGAGAGCGGCCTTCACCGGAGGGTTATAGGGCTCCGATGTTTTAAGCTTCAAGACTTCTTCAGGACTATCACAATTAGGTAAAGATTTAAAAGTGCTTGAGGACTTCTTCATGCAATTTTCAAGGTTTTAGAGGCTCAGACCAAAGCCAAACAAGATCTCGAACTCGACTCGACTGCCGAATGTCAGCCGTTTTTCCAGGCATCACTTCCAAAACTGTCAATAAGTAATTCTGCAATTTGAAAATTTGAAAATTAAGAAAGATAAGGTTAAAAGCTGCCTGATACAATAAGATCAATTAAAACTAACACTGTATACAAAATTATTGAATTGTACGAGAATACAACAGAATTTAGAAATAAGATTATAAATGACATTAGTAAAATTAGACATCTTTCAGTAATGTTTACAAACAATATAAAAATAGAGACATAAGAATTTAGAATTAATAAACGAATAAAAGTAAAGAATAAGAAATAAATAGTGGCACGCAAGGACTCGAGTAAAAGAGATCAAGGGTTAAGAAACAGAAAGATGTGAAAAAGTATACAGAAATAGAAAACCTTACAGCACTTAGTATACCAACTCTACTAATTCTATTAAATATATTTTGTCCTAATATTTTTATACCGTACAATTTATTAGAGAGATAATTTAACCCTCGGCAACTAATCAAGCTTATCAGCGTCTTCTGAGCGTACAGTGTTGCCAGTATGGACAAAACGGAAAATGCGCACTTGCACCATTAGTCATTCTTATTAAAAAAACATCGCGACAAAACCCACATACCTACCCGAGAATTATTTCGGAGGTAGGTATGTGATTCACCAATCCGGATCTGGCCCCCGTGGTGGATTATGGCCTAATCCTCCCCACGAAAGTGAGGTGAGACCCGTGCCCAGCAGTGGGACGTTATGGGTTGTTGATGATGTGCATGTTGATGATTAAAAAAAAATACAAAAATAGGTTAATTTGTAGAATGGAGTGACAAACAAGCTGACGCCTGTCTGATGGTAAGCGGTTACCGCCTATGGACTCCTGCGCCACTCGGGGCGTTACTTCTAGGTAAGCGTGCACCATCGTAGACCGCATTGTCACTTACCATCAGGTGAGATAGTGGTCAAGCGCGAACCTATCTATTAATAAAAAAAAAAAATACTATGGCGTGGCTATGCCATACTGCAATCACTGTCCCACATAAGCCGATGCTTAGCTAGGATTAGCTTAATGGCCGCAGCGCTAACCGCTATCCCTTACCATATAGCACGATATGGCGCGAGATTTATGGCCTCATCGGACACGGGTTTGTACAGGTAGGGCGAAAGGGTCACCAAGACAATTTTAAGGCCATTTATCGTCTCCTTTGATGTAGAACGCGAAATATTTTCATGTAATTGTGGAATAAATGGAGTTAAGGACTAAAATTGACACTGAAGGTGCAAAACTGTAAGCAGACAGATGCGCTGGCGGTGATGGTGGTGATTATTAGTGAGTGAATAGAAAAATAAAAAAATATTGTTTTTTAGTGAAAGTGTTCTTCTTATGTACCTAGATAGATAGATAGATAAACTCTTCATTGAAACACCACAGAACAAAGAAAACTTAAAACTAGAACAAAACAAATTTTACAATTAGTGTCACAATGAGCGGTCTTATCGCTCAGAGCAATCTCTTACAGACAACCATGCACGGAGAGGAGTAAATAGGACATCGGAGAGAGTAGGATCGGGAGAGGAGTAAATAGGCTTTCCTTATATACATAGAATATTAAAGCCACCGTCCGATGTCATAATTACTCCTCTCCGTGCATGGTTGTCTGGAAGAGATCGCTCTGAGCGATAAGACCGCCCATTGTGACACTAATTGTAAAATTTGTTTTGTTCTAGTTTTTAAGTTTTCTTTGTTCTGTGGTGTTTCAATAAAGAGTTTATCTATCTATCTATCTAATATTTTTTTAAATGTGAAAAGTTAATTAAATGTGAAACTGTGTCCGTTTGTTTACGTGAGGTTGATACTCAAACGGCTGAACCGATTTTGACGATATTTATGTACGCGATAGAGACGAATATAGGTAACTTTTTTTTTCACCCGCTTAGTTCCAGTTTTCTTGCCAGTAGGTAATCTGCATTTCCTTGGTAAAAAACAGTCCATCTGTGACACAAGAAAATAAACATCTGACAATCGCACAAAAAAACAATAATGTGAAATCGTGAGTTCATACAAAAACGACGTAGAAAAAAACCACGTTCAGTTTTTTCCAATTTTTTCAATTTTCCGCGCATCCTTCTTATTTTTACCTTCTTTTTTTATACTTATTTAAAAAAATAATTAGCGAAATCGGCCCAACCGTTAGACGCGTGGTGCCGTGACCAAGGGAAATGGGGATTATATTTTAAATAATTAATTACATAGAATAGAATAGAAAAACTCTTTATTGTACACCAGAAACAAAAATAAACACAGTACAGAAGAATAATAATAAAAAAAAAATCTAATATAAAAAAAAAAAATAAGAAGAATAAAAATAGAAGAATAGAGAGAATGCACAACTAATTATGAAATCACTTTATCTCGCCACTCACCCAGTTAACATCCTTATCTATTAATCCGTGATTAAAACCCGATCCCGTTTCTAATTAAGTAACGCGGCCATTAATTAAAATAAATCCATATCTAAGCGAACATATGCGAGTGAGATTTGTATGTAAATTGCTTGGGAAAACTCCCAGAGGCTTCTGCGGAGTCGACTGTAATTTGTGTTCGAGGGTTTTGAGCGTTTCTTTAGATAGTAAACTAGCTGCGCCCCGCGGTTTCACCCGCGTAGTTCCTGTTCCCGCGGGAATGTGGTGATGTATGTTACTCGCTGTCAATGTAGCTTTCCATTAGTGAAATATTTTTTTAAATCGGTGCAGTGGTTTAGCCGAAACCTTACATATTGCCATACAAACTTTCATTTCCTATTTTTACCTATTTTTAAAAACTTTGAATATCATATTTATTAATATTTAATTCAAAGTCTAAAAAATAAGTTTAAAGCTTCCAGCTTCAAAATGACGAAACTTCCATACAAACTTTCATCCCCTATTTCAAACCCTTACAATGCCCTTTTCGCATTAAAAAGTACCCTATGGTATCCTTAAAAAGTGTCCTTTCTTAGGCTCTAGATTATCTCTGTACCAAATTTCATTTCAATCGGTTCTGTAGTTTAGGCGTGAAAGAGCAACAGACAGACAGTCAGACAGTTACTTTCGCATTTATAATATAAGTAGGGATTTTTTTTTTAAAGGTTTGGCTTTGGACGTTTTGGGCATTCAGCCAGTGTCATGTTTTTTTTTCTTTTTTACTCGTAGGCGCTAGAAGGAGGCTTAAATAATTAGAAGTTATACTTGTTGTGCAAGCAATTTTTCGTTGTCTATACTGTCGACACTTCTCAGAGTTAGTTTTTTTTTTCACTACCCCCTGATTTGCAGATTTTTTTCGTGAATAATATTTTTTACAGTATTGTGCATTTCTTTGAATAATATCTTCAGACATCTCGGAAACTAAAACAGAAATTGAAATTTAATCATGTAGTATTATTAGTTTCAGAGAAACCTGCAAAAGATCATAGGTAGATAGATACGAATTAGTATAGAAAATTATTTATATTGTTCTATTTAAGTTTATTTAAATTTTAAATTTATTTAAGTTTATTTATGAGAATTTATTTTTGATTATTTCAAGTACTACTTTAATAGATTGAAAATATATGTTTATATAAATATATCATGTTAAGCTCAGTGCTCGTTATTTTTAGAGTTATTTAATAAAATTTGTTTGTTTTAATAAAAATATAATAAAAAATAATTGAAATATCAATAAATCAAATTTTAACGAATAGTTAAGATCAAAGATAAAATAAACATTCAGCATTTAAGGTTAATATAAACAAGTATAGAATTTTTTTATTTTTTTTTTATTTATACATAAAATTTGTTAATATACCAGAAATAAAACAAAACGAAAAAAATAATGTTGTGGTGAGGAATAACGGCTTACCAAGCATATATAACTTAATTTTTTTACTTTTTTTTCACAATTTCACAGTGAACACAATACCGGTTTGTCTCATGAAATTAACTGAGCAGAGAAATTTCTGTTGAAATTTTTCCTGAATTTTCTTTGCTATAAACCTCACGGAGCCCAATACCTTTCCAACGAATGCAAAACCGTGGAAATCGGTTCGTGCGTTCTAGAGTTATAGCGTCAGGAAGGAAAACCCGACTTATTAAAAATTCACTCTCATCATTTTTCTCCATCGCGCCAAAAGAAGTATAACTTCAAAAAAAAAAAAGTCTAAATGTGAAGTCTCATACAGTCGTCGGGTAGTGAGTAGCCTAGTCAAGTTACAGTCAACGTTATGATTTAGTTAACTGGTGGATACGTTACCTACTGAATCTTCCTGAGCAGTTTTGGAGAGAAACACAAAAACTCAAAAGAGTTAATATTTTTATATTGTGGAATAAAGTGCAAGGAATCAGGCACTGCGAGGACCGTGGTCCGTCAAACACTCAATCAAAGGTCCACACAAATAATTGCCCTGCGCATGAATCGAACCCACAACCTCACGCATCGCAGTAGGCTCGCCACCCACTTACGCCACGGAGGCCGTCAATAATATTTATATGCTCATATTGTGAAGGTATTTCGCAGGGGTGAGACTATTCGTAGAAATCGCAAACAACCTACCTAAAGTACCTACCATATCAGAAAAAAATTATCAATTTCATTTGAAATTTGATTAATGACCTTAATTAAACCTTGACCTTGACAGTGACCTCTGTGTTGGGGAGACCTTTGCCCAGCAGTGGTATCAGAGAGGTTAAAAAAAAGTGACGAGAAAAGCCAGTCGTTCACCTGATGGTAAGCGCTACGCCTGCCTAACCACACTTAACTAACAACACACAGTTTACTAGTGAGCGAGTTAGTTACAGTTAACTAGTGACAAATACCAATGTGGTATGTATTCCTTGGTACTGACACACGCATTTGGCGCGAGTGTAAACGAAATCGATGCATGTTGTCAAATAAGCTTTTGTATGGAGTGTCCTGGGTGTTCCACCGGCATAATAATATAGTATGGACATAATAGCGGCCGTCCTTAGGGTTGCTACCCTTTAAATTTTCCCCGAATGTTGTCCAGTTTGGGGATGACACAGCCCTTACATTTAGTCCAGTGTGACAGGGATGATAAGGATATATTCTAATTGGGGTGGTTTTTGTCTGGGTGCGTTTGGTTGGTGTTTTAGCTGATGTGAAGTGATGACGCGGTGGAATATAGAACTGGGTTAACAATAAGGTATGAAGGTTCGGTCCAGCGTATAAGTGAACTGTGGGAATTTAGATTGAACTGGACAGTGACGCGTTGAGTGAGTGAATGAATTATTGAGTGATTGGTGAATGAATGACTGGAAAACATGCTTTTTTAATTGAGATTGAGCTGATGTCTTCTAATTATTGTTTATACAATCAAACTACTGGCACTTCTGGGTGGCACTGTAACTGCTATGAGCAGGCGTAGCGCTTACCATCAGGTGAACGACTTGCTAGTCTCGTCACTCAGTAAAATAAAAAAAAAATCCGTATTTTTTTAATAATATTGATGTTTTTTTACTAGTAATCTACATTAATTATTAACCATTTAAGGGTCTGGTATGAACATTTTGTTCATATGATCATAGGACCTATAAATCGGCCCAAAATAGTTCAACGTAAATTATGAAAAAAGTTGAACATAAAACCTCTTTCCTTTTTGAAGATTATTATAAATAAAAAATCTACACATATTATTATTATTTATTTTACTTTATACCACAGATTCTTTATGCGTCCATAAGCGAAATTTTGTTCAAAAGTTAATGATTTTTTTTTATCTAAATCACCTATTCTGGTTAGTACTATATTATATTAAGCCAGTGCTAAGCCTCGTTAAATATTAGGGCTAAGGGAATCGGGGAGTCACCGGGTTTGCTCCAAGTTAAGCCTTCGTTTAGTGCTTGACTTGTTGCTTGGCTTTACGAGTCCCTAAGGGAACTTCCTAAGTATAATGGCTATTTAAGAAGTAAGTTATTGGTTTCAACCATGAATCAGAACTAGAGAGTTTTTTTTTTTGACTGAGTGACGAGACGAGCAAGTCGTTCACCTGATGGTAAGCGCTACGCCTGCTTATAACAGTTACAGTGCCATTCAGAACTTTTCATTGCATAATTTTACGCGGCACTGCACTGCAGTCGTTTCTCTGAGACATCGGCTCTAAAGTCTTATAAGCTCAGTAATTTCGCTGGAAACAATGCCCTTCAAACGGGAACACAGTACCTAATGTTTGCACACTACTGCTTGGCGGATGAATATCTGGCAAAGGTGTGGTACTTCCCCAGGCGGTCTCTTGCAGAAGAGGCCTCCCTCTACTAATACATTTTTTTACTGCTAACTATACTTTTTTTTTAATTCTAACAATAATCAGTAACTTTTTTGGTTAGTAGATCATATTTGATTTATATTTTACTAGCTGCGCCCTGGGGTTTCACCGGTGTAGTTCCCGTTCGAATAAAATAAGGGATAAAAATATAGCCTATGTTATTCACTAATAATGTAGCTTTCCATTGGTGAAAGAATTATTAAAATCGGTTAAGTGGTTTAAGCGTGAAAGCGTAACAAACAAACCAACAAACTCACATTCGGATTTATAATATTAGTTAGGATACATAGTAGCGGTTATAGTTTATAATACAAACTTTTTAAAGTAAAACTTCTTTACGCACGCGTGACCTGGGGAGTAGGCTGGTGAATGCGTTACGAAAAGTGTGATCGGGCAAGGCGAACGGAAGTTGAGAGGTAGATATAAGTCTGTGAAGATAGAAACAGAGAGTTACGTTTCGTATATTTTGAAGTAAAACTTCTTTACGCACGCTTGACCTGGGGAGTAGGCTGGTGAATGCGTTACGAAAAGTGTGATCGGGCAAGGCGAACGGAAGTTGAGAGGAAGATATAAGTTAGTGAAGATAGAAACAGAGAGTTACGTTTCGTATATTTTGAAGTAAAACTTCTTTACGCACGTAATAACTAAATTAGGTAAAGACATCTATATATAAAGGAATATAAGAGAATAAACATTAATATTGATATTCTTTTATTTTGCAATAAGTAGGAAGTTAATCTAAGCCTCACGGATAGGCTTATCTACACGTTATTAATACACAACAGGAATAGCTATTGTAATAATACACAAGAATAAATAGTATATAAGCCATTTACTTTACTTTGAAATAAGTAGGAAGTTAATGTAATCTACATATTACTACACGACAGGAATAGCCATTGTAACTCTCAATAATTAATTTAAAATATAAGCTTCATTTGGAAATAAGTAGGAAGATAATGAAATGCTCACATTATTTGTATATATATATAACACGATATAATTTAGCGATTGTAATGTTCACACTGATACACAACATTGATAACTATTGCAATACACATAGTAAGTTTTTAAACTGAAGATTAATACACATACACAATAATAATAGCTTTCTAGTTAATAGATATAATAATAGTACTTAACTTATTTAGTTGGGCGGCGTGTCCGCCCTGTTCCGAGGTACATTGAGAAGTGAATCTGCCTTTCAAATGCAAGGCTATTTATACCGGCCGCCGTGCGGCGAATAAACAAGCTCAGTAAACCACGTGTTTCCTTAAATTGAAACGAAACGTTTTTACTGCTTGATTTTTATTACAATACATGTTAAAACCTTCTAAATCAATACATATCCACAGATATGTACACTAAAGTTTGTTTAAACGTGAATAATTCCAATTATTATATTAAATGGTTTTCTAACAGTAATAAAGCTGTTTCATTGTTTATTTTCAATTACCAATTATCTTACAAATACAGAGATGAATTATCGTAAATGATTCGATACATTAATACTTAAGAATATTCATATTAGTATGAATATTGAAGAATTAACACAAGTCAATTATCATATCATTAAATGAAATATGGACGAAAATACATGGATTAAATCTAGCCGCAGAAATCATAATTATTTGATAATTATCAGTCAAACTTTTTCTAAAATACGTACAATATTAATTATAAACATTAACGTAATTTCCTGTTTATTGGAAACCAGTGAATGTTGCCAAATTCATCAAGTTAAGTCCTCAAACAAATGTTGCCATTTGAATCTTTACTAAATACATACATTATCATCAGATACTCAAAACGTATTATTTAGTCATGTACCTACGTGGTTTATTTATAAAAGATACTTATCTTGACACAAGGTAAGTTTAGCATCATCAGTATTTGAATATTGACAAAAATTACCATGGTAAAATTCAAATAATCTATCACGGCCATACTGATATGTACTTCGTTCTCGAAGTACCTACTTAATCACATTTCACAAGTCCAAATCATTTTATATTTTTATCATTATCATCATCATCACCAGTATAACTTTTTTTTTTTTTTTTTTTTACCAATGAAACCATTCTCTTTTCTTTTTTTTTTTTTTTCATATCATTCACATTTTTTTTTTTTTTTCATTCTCATGATCTATGACCAGGCATATAGCACATTAGTCCTTTTACTCGCTGCCAGTAAAATCTAGACTAATCAGGTTTAAGATCGCCCAGCGACACATTTTTTTTTTTTTTTTTTCATTCCCTTATTTTCATCGTTTCATTGTGATCTATGACCAGGCATATAGCATATTAGTCCTTTTACTCGCTGCCAGTAAAATCTAGACTAATCAGGTTTAAGATCGCCCAGCGACACAAATACTGGTATGATGTGACCGATGTGACAATCTCAGAATTTAATATTTTAAGTGTGTCAAAAAAAGTACCTGTCCTAAGTAAATTAGCAATGTTACATAATAATGATAATTCAAAATTAAACACATTCATAGTTTGATCTTAATAATTATGTGATCTACATGGATATTATTTTGAATAATCTTAAATTTGTTAGCTATATAATAATCTATCACGGTTCTCTTTTTGACAATGATATTGTTTAATAAGTTATATTTGTTTACAGTGATTCTTCAAAGGAAATGTTTTGTTCTACCCATTCACCAGGCCAAACACGCAGTTTTTCTTTGGCAACAATAATATTTCTTAAATTATTTTGACCCCTCAAAGAAAATCTGTCATGTGGTAATATTTGTATTATTTCATATGGGCCTTTGAATTTTGGACTGAGTTTATCATGACGTCTATGATCTTGACTGATGTAAACTAGGTCTCCAATATTATATATTTTATTGGTTCGTCTGGTAGTATCAAAACGTTTCTTAAACCTATCAGCAACATCTTTGAGCCGTTGTCGTGCTAATTCACGATCAGCTTCTAAGTCAATACTTGGTTGTATTGATTCATCTACAACATCAGTTAGCCGAGCTTGTATGGAAGGTATATTTCCTTCCCTTCCTAGTAAAAGTCCCATTGGGGAAAAGCCTGTGGTTTTCTGAACAGTCGTATTAAGAGATTGTTGTACTTTCCAAAGAACGTTTGGCCATTCTGACAAATCATTAATCGTGGTAGCTAACATGTTTGTTACTGTAGCTACATACCTTTCAACTTGGCCATTACTACGAGGAGTACCAGTGGATATCATGTGGTGTTCAATTTGCATTTCCCTAAATAAGGTTTGAACTTGATTAGATGTAAAGTTTGTGCCTCTGTCCGTAATTACAAGATGAGGTGTGTCGAATAATGCAATAGTTTCACATATGGCAAACAACAATTCCTGTCCGCTCAGACTCTTAAGGGGTTTGAGGATGCAATATTTTGTAAATCCATCTATGACTAGCAATACAAATTTAAAACCATCAGCTGATTGTCTAAAAGGCCCAGCGCAATCCATATGCAAAGTATGGAAAGGAATAGATTTCTCTATAGGATATAATATACCTTGTTTAGGTCCAGAGTGATTTTTTCGTGAGGTACATATGAGACAATGAGAGATGTATTTTTTAACAAACGCTGCAATGCCAGGAAACCAAAAATGTTGGCGGATTTTGTCAATGATTTTATCATATCCATCATGACAGTTATCATCATGAAATAGTCTAAGTAAGCCAAGTCTATAGCCTCTTGGAATATATAGTTTCGGCATAGCATTAGCGTCGTTTTTATAATAGAGCAATCTATTTATGATTAAGTATTGATTGGTATCCAATTCACCTGACCGAACTTTGTCAATTATAGTCTGAGTCTCAGTATCATCTCGTTGAGCAGATTCTAACCACGATGGCGGACGACTTGCATCGTCATTAACCACGTTAATTACAGAAGGGATATTTTTGTTTGTGTGGACCGTTTTAGGGTTGATTGGATTACGACTTAGGTAGTCAACATGACCCACATATTTACCCTTTTTGTAGAGAATTTTGAAGTTAAAATCTTGCATAAAGGTCCACCATCTAGCTACACGCGGTGAAAGATCTTTTTTTGGTCATGGTAGGCTTAATGGCATTACAGTCTGTTACTATAGTGAATGGGATACCTAATAAATACACCCTAAAATGTTTAAGGGCGTTATAAATTGCCAATGTTTCTAAGTCGTAAGAGCAATATCTTGATTCGGCAGGGGAAGTACGTTTGCTATAGTATGCTACAACTTTATTCTGATTATCAACTTTTTGCATTAGAATTGCACCATAACCAATTGAGCTAGCATCAGTGTGCAGTTCAGTAGGTAAGTTTGGATCAAATACAGTCAATAGTGGTTTCGTCACCAAGTGCTTAATAACATAATTCCTAGCTTCATTCTGATCTTGACCCCACTCCCATTTCTGGTTATTTTTTTGTGAGTTTAGTTATACTGGCAGTACGTGAGGCAAATTCTGGTATAAATTTACGGAAATAACTAGCTAAACCCATAAATTGACGCACTTCTTTGATAGTATCAGGGACAGGAGAGTTGATGAGAGCCGAGACTTTATTATCACTTGGCCTGATACCATCTTCAGAAATGTGTCTTCCTAAATATTCTATCTCTGTCACAAAAAACTTGCATTTTTTTCAAGTTTATGGTAAATCCGGCATGACTGAGAGCTTCGAGAGTTTGTCCTAGGTATTGCAGACCCTCATTTTCAGTTTTAAATGGAATTAATAAGTCATCTATATACACTAATAAAAATTTCAAGTGTTTAATGGCTCTACTTATAGCTCTCTGGAAGACTGATGGTCCGTTACAAATTCCAAATGGCATTTTCAGAAATTCGTAATGCCCATCTGGGGTTACGAAAGCTGTGTATTTTACGGAGTCCTGTGCTACTGGAATTTGATGAAACCCATTTTTTTCGTTTAGTTGATCGAGTTCGCTATTACAACTGGTTATTTGATTAACTACTCCAGTTGGTTCAAGCAAGTGAGTACGTGTCAGTCTACACCCAGAAGAGTCTACTATAACAGCAACGTCCGAATGACTAACTGCATCTCTACCGATCAAACAATCATAGCTAAAATCTTTACCCCTGGCTACATTAAATTCTATTTCTAGACAGATTTCCTCAAATTTTACAGGGACAGTTACTTTTGCAAAGATATGTAATTTACCATTGCCTATACCATCGAGCATTTTTGAACATGGAGTTAAATTGCAACCTATTCGCCGTGCAATAGAATCCTTCATGATACTGCAACTAGCACCAGTATCAATAAGAGCTTCGACTGTCATATCCTTTATCACAACTTTAGTTAAACCTTGGTTATACAATTAGCGTCATCTCTTTTTGTTTCTGTGGTACTTGTGGTAGAAAGCTGTTTAAAATAACAAACTGATTCAGTGTGTCCGAATCTTTTGCAATGGGAGCATTGGACTTTGTTTATGGGGGGACGAGCTAAGTTTGTCGAAAAACTTGTCCTAGGGGCATTATAGTTTCTGTTCTGAAAACATTGGGCTGAAAAATGACCTAGCTTGTTACAAGTGTAACAACGTTTTTCATCAATTTTTGGTCGTTTGCTAGGAGAACTAGTTGGGTTGTCAGTAAATTTACTTGTAGAATCAAATGGACGTTTCTTAGGAATCTTCACATAAGTCGTAAACAGTGATATCAATTCTGCAGTGGTCTCCACACGACTATTTTGTGATGCCATTTTTACATGCACATCATGTATACCTCCGCAAACAAGCTCAACTAACTGTTTTTCGGTGAAAACTATCCTAGTATTCTTAAACAATCTAAGTTTTTCCCTAGCATAATCACAATACGATTCTGCAGCTTCAGATGTTAATAACACTGCCTTTGTTAATTTGTCTGACAAGTTCCTCTTTTCAGGATATAAATCTTTAACAGTGATTTTAAATTGTTCCCACGTTCTACCTTCATCGGGCTCCCAAGTTTCATACCACAGTAATGCAGAGCCTTTCAAGGCTTTACCTGCTTTTGCAACGGTTGTGATGTTGCTCCATCCAAGATCCGCTGCGATTGCATCGATATTGGTGCACCAGCTGCTGGCACCGTTGTCGTTCTTATCAGGATCGAACGGCGGAAGAACCACATCGTCTCCACGAGGTGTCCCCGCAACTGCATCTCGGATCGCCTTGAGCAGACCTTCTACGACTGCCGAGTCCATTTCAGAAACCACACCCACAATATCTGAAATATTACATAATACGTTAAGATTAGTCAGGTCGAATCCCACTTCTGATAATAACTAAATTAGGTAAAGACATCTATATATAAAGGAATATAAGAGAATAAACATTAATATTGATATTCTTTTATTTTGCAATAAGTAGGAAGTTAATCTAAGCCTCACGGATAGGCTTATCTACACGTTATTAATACACAACAGGAATAGCTATTGTAATAATACACAAGAATAAATAGTATATAAGCCATTTACTTTACTTTGAAATAAGTAGGAAGTTAATGTAATCTACATATTACTACACGACAGGAATAGCCATTGTAACTCTCAATAATTAATTTAAAATATAAGCTTCATTTGGAAATAAGTAGGAAGATAATGAAATGCTCACATTATTTGTATATATATATAACACGATATAATTTAGCGATTGTAATGTTCACACTGATACACAACATTGATAACTATTGCAATACACATAGTAAGTTTTTAAACTGAAGATTAATACACATACACAATAATAATAGCTTTCTAGTTAATAGATATAATAATAGTACTTAACTTATTTAGTTGGGCGGCGTGTCCGCCCTGTTCCGAGGTACATTGAGAAGTGAATCTGCCTTTCAAATGCAAGGCTATTTATACCGGCCGCCGTGCGGCGAATAAACAAGCTCAGTAAACCACGTGTTTCCTTAAATTGAAACGAAACGTTTTTACTGCTTGATTTTTATTACAATACATGTTAAAACCTTCTAAATCAATACATATCCACAGATATGTACACTAAAGTTTGTTTAAACGTGAATAATTCCAATTATTATATTAAATGGTTTTCTAACAGTAATAAAGCTGTTTCATTGTTTATTTTCAATTACCAATTATCTTACAAATACAGAGATGAATTATCGTAAATGATTCGATACATTAATACTTAAGAATATTCATATTAGTATGAATATTGAAGAATTAACACAAGTCAATTATCATATCATTAAATGAAATATGGACGAAAATACATGGATTAAATCTAGCCGCAGAAATCATAATTATTTGATAATTATCAGTCAAACTTTTTCTAAAATACGTACAATATTAATTATAAACATTAACGTAATTTCCTGTTTATTGGAAACCAGTGAATGTTGCCAAATTCATCAAGTTAAGTCCTCAAACAAATGTTGCCATTTGAATCTTTACTAAATACATACATTATCATCAGATACTCAAAACGTATTATTTAGTCATGTACCTACGTGGTTTATTTATAAAAGATACTTATCTTGACACAAGGTAAGTTTAGCATCATCAGTATTTGAATATTGACAAAAATTACCATGGTAAAATTCAAATAATCTATCACACGCTTGACCTGGGGAGTAGGCTGGTGAATGTGTTACGAAAAGTGTGATCGGGCAAGGCGAACGGAAGTTGAGAGGTAGATATAAGTCTGTGAAGATAGAAAGAGAAAGAGAGTGAGTTACGATTTGCATATTTTTTAAAATAATTTTTGTAATTATTTTTTCAAATATTTTTTTAGTTCCAGCACACATTTCCATTTTGTTGGTTGAACTCTTTGACGAAATAATATTATATCAATAAAAACATTTCTGCCTCAAAACCATTCTAAACACATAAATAATTTAAGTCAATTCAGTTACCTAACTTAAAACCGACTTAGCCTCAAGAGAAGCCATTACTCCCAAGTGCTATATATAATAAGTTGGTAACGTAATCATTGCTTAATGAAGTGTAAAAGACCTCTACATACCTCTTGTGCTAACTTTAAGATATCGTGTCTTAACTTAAGACCAGCTTTGAGTACCCACGCTTAACTTAAGCTCGGGTTTGGTACAAGTGATAAGGAAACGAGTCTTAGTAGATATAGCTTTTGCCTGCAGCTTAGTCTGCTTAGACTTTAAGGTGGTAATCGAAGGTAATTCAAATATTAAGCAGTATTTTCATTTTTAGCGCTAGACCTAGTATAAATTAAATAAATAAGTAAATTATTTTAAATCATTATTGAATTTGACTATTGTAACGTTACACCCCTTTACCAATTTTGGCAAAAGAGTGTAAAGTACACGTTATCAAGGCTACCTCCCTATTCCTATGAGAAGAACCCAAAAGGAGGAAAAAAAAGGAGACAGCTTAAAATATATATATTAATATAAGAAATTAAAATTAAGGATTAAAGTCTTTGAAGATAGAAAAAGAAAATGTGGTCACTCGCGATAATAAACTGGAAATTAAGTTTTTAGAAATAAATGGTTAGAAATAGTCGGTCTAGAATGAAGCACTGTTTAAGACGGTAAAGATGTAATTGTTCTTCATGAAGATACTTATGAAGAGTGAGCCCAGGCTAGGGCAGGCGAGGACTGCGGCAGAAAGCTGGTGTCCAAAGGCGGGGAGGCGCTCGTGGAGAGCGAACTTAACCGGAGGGTTATAGGGCTCCGATGTTTTAAACTTCAAGACTTCTTCAAGACTATCACAATTAAGTAAAGATTCAAAAGTGCTTGAGGACTTCTTCTTGCAATTTTCAAGGTTTTAGAGGCTCAGACCAAGAATTAAGAATTTAGAATTAATAAACGAATAAAAGTAAAGAATAAGAAATAAATAGTGGCACGCAAGGACTGGAGTAAAAGAGATCAAGAGTTAAGAAACAGAAAGATATGAAAAAGTATACAGAAATAGAAAACCTTACACTATAGCAAATTATTCTGTACGATATTCTGTAGTAGATCATTTAGGCATACAAATTTTTTGATCATAGCATAAAAAGAAAGCCAAATACCGCCTTTTACTTGATAAAAACCTCGTTGTAGAATTTTCAACCTCCTTTGTACCAAGAGTGAACTGTCACATAAATCCAGCATTAAAGATAAAAGGTGCATTTTTTTTACACGAAATACCCTAGCTCCGAAAAGTACGATTCGAAAAAGGTTCGATTTGCAATATTGATTAGCCGCTTTCGCTTGTAACCTACGCCGGCACCTCGGAAGGAAACTTCGTACTGGTTTGATTAATATTTCAAGAGGTGCGGATCTCGGTACACCTGTAGGGAATGTACGCCCAAGATTATGATGTTTAATGCTTTATAGCAGTTCAGCTCCATTATGGAAGAATTGAATAGAATTGAAGAAAGTGCATACCTACATATCATGCTATTTTTTGGTACTTTTTGACGTGACAACGTCTAATAAAACGATGAACGCCGTCTGCATGCATGAAAAAGTTGACACATTTTCCCGTAACGCTCATTGTACGCTTGCACCGCACCTATCTCTCTTCCATTATTGACAGGTTAATTATTCTTACATTTAAAAAAAAATATTACTACTATAATTTCAAGTATTTATTTGTTATTATTAAAAAATGATTCAATTTATTCATAAAACTATGCAATCATTTCATCAATGTTTTGTTATGACGTTGTCACGTTAAAATATCATCCGTAAACCAACTTTACAGACAACCAATTTTTTAATAAGAGGCGATTTGCATCAAAACAAACACTCACAGGCTGTGGATATATCCATTTCCTAAATAAGAATTTAGCATTTACCTCGGAAAACCCATATAGCACTCAGTGAAGTTATTATTAGAAAAAATAAATCATAATATGATGAGATGTCAGTTTCGGGGATTACCCCCTACAAACTCATGGATACGTTTTTTTTTAATTAGGTATATTTAGTGCAGAAAACTGTTTTATTACACCATATCCCTTATTTTCCTAAATAAAAATTCCATAATTAAAAATTTTCATAATGGTTTCCACTTTACGACACACACTTTCTTTTTTCTTCCTTCACTTCGTTTTTTATATTCGACTGAGTGACGAGACGAGCAATTCGTTCACCTGATGGTAAGCGCTAAGCCTGACCGTAACAGTCACAGTGCCACCCAGAACTATGCGCTGCATAATCCTGCACGGCACTGCACTGCGTTCGTCAGCCTGAGACATCGGCTCTAAAGTCTCATATGCCCAGTAATTTCTCTGGAGACAGTGCCGTTCAATCCGGAACACAGTAATGTCGGCACACTATACTTCCCCAGGCGGTCTCTTGCAGAAGAGGCCTCCCACTACTGGATCTATGAACGTAACCGTAACTAACGCTTTATTAAATTCATTTCCCAACAAACAACCTATACTAGCTACGAAGCTCAATTCAGATTTGAATTCAAACAGAACTAACTGGAGGTAGGGTTGCCATCCATCTTTATCTTTGTCCGGATTTATCTTATTTTATAGGACATCCGGGCAGCGTCCGGGCGGGCCTTCATTTGTAGTCCGGGCTTAAAAAGTAAAATAAAAAAAAGTGATTTATGACATTTACAACTGTTTTTGAAGTAAAACTTCTTTACGCATGCTTGACTTGTGAATGCGTTACGAAAAATGTGATCGGGCGAGGCGACCGGAAGTTGAGAGGGAGATATAAATTGGTGAAGATAGAAAGAGAGAATGAGAGCGTACGTTTCGTATATTTTTTTAAATAGCGTTAATGAATATTTTTTTTAATATTTTTTTTATTGGATTTTTACTTCCACGATGTGTCGCAGCACACATATCTTTTTTTGTACACTGCTTCTGTTTAAAAAAACCTGTTGACGTCATGTCCAGGTTCTGGGTTCTAAAATCCAGGGTTTTCACGCGTCTTGTCCTGGTTGCCAAATTATAGAGATGGCAACCCTAATGGAAGGTAACATCGGCCGGTGTTTGACTAACAAATTCACAAATTCACGGCTCCTGTTTGTCTGTATACAGTTTTGTTTGGCCTCTACTTTAAACGGGTGCCAATGGCGTGAGTTTAAATGTAAACAAATATAAATACGCTGCGTAATAGGGATGTTACGGAGGTGGTTCAATCGCAACCAAAGTCGGACTCGGAGTTTTTAAATTTGGTTTGTCGGAACCGGAGTCAGAGTCGGAGTTTTTAAATTTGGTTTGTCGGAACCGGAGTCGGAGTCGGAGGTGGTGGCAGGAGAGAGATGTGTTAACGGCAAGCCTCATAAAATAAAATAGTGCAAACATTATTCAATCAGCTTGTTTAATTTCAAATTAACAACAAATAAAAAACTAGTGTGCTTCTGACCACACTACTGAATTAAAACTTGAGAAAGAGAGAAAGAAAATGTGTGTATTTGTCATCTGTCATCTATCATTTATCACCTCCCCGCTACCCCCTACCCCTAAACCTTACCCCCCTACCCCCTACCTTCTAACCTTATTTGCCTCTCAACTACCATTCGCCTCGCTCGGTCACATTTTTCGGAACGCATTCACGAGCTTACTCCCCAACTTCCCCAAGTCAAGCTTGCGTAAGGAAGTATTACTTCAATAATAAACTTGCCTGACATGAGCAAAAAATATTAATGTTCTCAATAACAGTTACCAATTAAATCAAATGTATCAAATCAAAGTAGCAGGACCGGTTAAAACCAGGTGTCGGAGTCGAACTCGGAGCCGAAGGCGTAAAATCAATCGGAAGTTCCGACTTATCGGAGTCGGAGTCGAAGCTCCGTAACATCCCTACTGTGTACATAAAGCTAGCGTTTCAAGCCAACGTACAAAGCTGTACATTTTTTATGCTTTTGGGTATAATTTTGGTAAGCGTACGGGCCCTTTGTTTTAATTTTCGTAGTATTTGTATAGGTATGGTCCCTAACTGTTATATCGAAAGTAGACCGGATTAGTTTGTTTCATTTCTATTGAGATTGGTTAGTTCTGACTTAATATTTGTATTAAAGTTTCGCTTGTCATTAATAAGTTATTATGTTCTAGAATTATTATCTATAGTCCCTTATAATTCATCAACTGGAGTTTACCCTGATTTAAACCGCTGTTAAATCACTGTTGAATCTTTATAACTGGACATCGGCTGAATGCAAAAATGGCGGAAGCCAGAAAATTAAAAAAAAAGTTGACGTTATCTCGGAATGGTCACGAAATTGTCATTAGATATTAGATAGATAGATAAACTCTTTATTGAAACACCACAGAAAAAAGAAAACTTAATAAATAAAACAAATCAAATTTTGAATAGAATAGAAAAAAAAGCGTATAAATAATTATGTAGACATTATGTGGACACCAGTACATTATACATATACACACACACACACACATTATGCACATTGTAAGTAAATTGAGGAGTTTTTGGCGGGAAACCAAGAATGTGAAGTGGCTGTTATTTGTTTCTTTTTTCCAACTTGTATTCTTCGTATGTTATGTGTAATACTGGTGGAATATCAACCATTAATTGTTCGTTAACGTTTACGAGTGTGGGCACAAGATACAACCCCAAAAACGTTCCACTTTGTGTTCTCTCCAAAACTCCCAGGAAGTTTCCAAAGCTGTGGGTGCTTTACTGAATCGTGACTTTCTTAGTTGGCCAAGGTGCGTTTTACACAGCTTTGTTAGCTAGTAAGACAAGTTACCCAAAAAGGAGTTTTAAAAATGAGCAACCAACCTTTTTCGTCCCATTACAACCTCCTTCCCAACAATAGGTTTAATCACGTTCTAAATAACAAAAGTAGGTCCGTTTTATCGCTGGTCGGTTATAAATAACGCTTTATCGCGGAAGGGTTAAAATGTGGCGCTGTCGCTCGGACAAGTTCGGGGACCTTCGGCTCCGGTCAAGTACCCCGTTACTTCGGATTTTTATGTTCAATTGTGGAATTTTAAGGATTCCATTGTTCTATTATTGTTAATTTGCGGCTTAATTTGATTGTAGAACTGGTTTTTAGTACTTATATTGGTAATAGAGAGGTTTTAGTGACTAATTAAAGTTATTTTGTAAAATCAGGTAACAATAAAAAATAATTTAGTTTTGCTTCTTTTCATTTATTTTAGTTAAATCGTGTAGAATAAAATTATATGATTCATAAAAAATGCAATAAGGATAATTTTGGTTTCTTATTGTGATTCTTTGTTGCTTTTATTAATTTAGTCGTGATTTTTTATATCCGTTGTTTAACTATCGTTTAAAAATATATTAAACTAAAAGCGACTAATATTTTGAGCATGTAATCGTACGTGAACTTATTTAGGCAATTATTATTGTATTTTAGTGAAAATAAGCTAGCGATCTTATAATAATATTATAGTTTATATATTTTAGAAAAGTTAGGTGTATGTTGCTTTATGTTTTTTATCTTTGGTTCATGAATAATGTACATCTGATAAAAAAAAAACTTTTGAAAATAGCAAAAATTAAATTTTTTAAAACTAAAATGTGAAAAATATCCTGCAACGAAATAATTGTATGTAAGAAGAATCGTATTTCTAACCAAATTATACAAGAAAAGGAAACTTATCGCCAGCTAAAATAGATAAAGTATTTCGACCGCCCCTCCACGAGCCTCTTTAGCTCAGTGGTAGAGCACTGGTCTCGTAAACCAGGGGTCGTGAGTTCAAACCTCACAGGAGGCATCACTTTTTGCACCAATATTTTTTTTTTGATAAACCTTTTTTTTATTCCTTCACCGAACAATTTAAAACCTGTCAGTTATGATGACGCAAAAAAGTAATAAAATCGGACACGACCTTAATCAACTATTTCTCATTTGTTTCAGAACAAGAATTCGAACCCGGAATGTCGTGACAGCCGCCCGAAAGATTCCATTTTTGAATTATTAAAAAGAGATTACGGCCAGTTTATTAGAAAAAAGTTTTGACAGATCCTTTTTTCTTTTGACAGTTGACAGCCAGTTATTTTTTTAATCAGAATGATTAGGTTTTGGGTTGGGTTCGCGAGTGCTTTATGCCTAGCGGGGTATTGTGGGGCTAATTACTGTAGGGATGCGAATCTTTGCTGCCCGGGGAGAGACAGCTCCTGCGTGGTGCAGAAAGTACATTCGAACGCCATCTTGGAAGATTTGCCGGACAAGCCGTGCTACTGCGACCATGCTTGCTTGAAGCTCGGAGACTGCTGTCCAGACTTTCGGGAGACCTGTGGAGGTAAGAACTCAAATACTTTTTTGTCTATGCTTCCATGGCAACACTTTGCCTGAGCGTCATGGTTAAAGCTTGAGCCGGACCAGACGTATGAAAACTTATACGTCTAATAACAGGAAATCATCAAAGTATTTGTTACCCAAATTATATGATAAACGGACAATGAGTCATGCTGCTGCTGCTGTAAAGCTTGAGATTAGTTTTTTTTATACTTATTTTTTGAGTGGAGAACCGTAAAAGAAGTTTTTATTTAAAAACTACACTACTAATCCGATTGTCGTGAACCATAGCATTGCATCCTACTTCGTTGTCACCATTGTTTTATTTACTTACCACTGTTGAAAATTCCGGGTGAATTCACCCAGCCAACAGATTGATTCAAAGGCGGGTACAGAGCTCTAAAAAATTAAAAATACATCCCCTTTCAACCCTTTTTAATCCGTTTCATCCCTTGATCTGTTTCCAATTTCGGAAACTGACCAGCAATTCAGAGTTTTAATCTTGCTTTATTTGGAATGGGCACACTGCGGTTTAGATGGCAATCCCTAAAATGGGGCTTCCATGTTGGCACTTCGTTTAAAAAAAACAAAAATGGAATAATAGAACAAAGTATTATTTCACGCATTTATTTACAATCTTCAATATGACGAGTATTCTAGAAAAAATAATTCCGGATATTTTTCTGAAACTTCGTGGGAGTTTTGGAGACTAAACGAAATTACACGTTTTTCTGTATGAATCATTTGCCCAATGAAGGAAAACAATCAGAAAAAAAAGTAAAGTCTCTTTTTCTGTTTCGCGCCTAAAATATATTTTGACGTTTGAAAAAAGTGATGGCCGGTTGAGAAAAAGGTCTTTATACATTTAAAAACCTAATTTTACCAAGTATTTGTATAAAGTACTCTTTCGTATCGATTTCCATAATGCAAACTGAGCTGGGGGGAGGGGGGAGGGGGGGGGGGTTCCGTTGTTGTTTGCATACCGACGCGACAGTCGAGGTTTTAATATTTCTTTACTTTATACTGTTGCATTCAGAAGTGTTATCCAGAGAGTTATGGCGGGAAACAGAAAATGTGACGCAGAGGTTATGTTTTTTTCCCTCAAGCTTGTGCGTGTGTTTCGTGTGTTAATGTGTGATATTGGTGGGATATTAACCATTAAAAACCAAACACAATTTTGTAGGTTGAATATTTTTAAAGCCAAAGGTTAGGTCTGTAATTCTATATGGGATTGTAACTTAGAACATTTTTCGACGAATTGCTTCCACGACGACAATTCAATGTTCGGGTCAATGACTGGCCGACCGGAGGGAGAGGGGTGAGAGGGAGAGACTGTGGTATCAAATGTCGGGGATCATTGAAAATCCGCAGCTAACTAAATTAAACCCAATCAGCGCCACACATTGCTTCTATCCACCTGGACGCGCCGAGAATGATTTAGCTTGACATTACCTCACGGGTCAGTTTCGGTGACGCTTCTGAAATGACCGCTTTTTTCGTAAAAACTGATCCCAAGTGACTCTAGTATACTTTAGTTAGAGTATGTTATATTATAGATCCATATTAATTATTAACCAGTAGAGGGTGTCAGGGAGTTGGTGTACTGCTTCCCGCTGGGATCGTAGCATGTGGGAAGATGTAGTCTCTGCCTATCCCAACGGGAGAAAGCTGCGACTTTATATATTAATATAATAATTATACCTAAGTATTAATTATTTTGCACATTATTGTAACGCAAGGGTTTATGTTTCCATTACTTTTTGGTAAGTTTAAGATTTTTGATGCACGCCTACACCCGTCTCTCTTCCACTGTGGGTGATTGACTGATAGAAAATGCTCTAAGCATTAAGTCCGACGTTTGTACTAAGCTCTTCGATCTGTGCAGTAAAATATAAATGAATTAATACTTTATTTCGATGGAATGAAAAATTCTTAAAGACATAATAAAAATCCAAGAACACATAAATAATTCATGGTCAAACACTTTCGTAGGCGAGAGTACTTACGCGAGTTCAAAACGTGGAGCTTTTGCATTTTTTTCGCAGATTACGCTTTAATAATATTTTTAATATCTGCCGTTGAGACGGAAAAGATTTAGCGAAGTAATTCCTCATGTCGGTATTCATAACAACCAATTTATCTAATACAAATACCTGGCTACTGTTTGTTTTCGTATTTTGGTTCTGAGCCAGTGTTATTTTATTTACTAGCTAAGCCCCGTGGTTTAACCCGTCATTCCAGCTTTCCCGCCATAACTCTGCATTTGCAAGGTTAAAAACCACGAAAAAATCAAATGTCCAATTGTGAGTTCATACATAAATGTCATAAGAAAAAATAATGTTTAGTTTTTCCAAAGTTTTACAATTTTCCGCGCCACTTTATTAATCTTTTCTTTCATAAGAATCTTCTCCTGGCAATAAAAAATATTTAGGCTTAGTTATGTTTTTCTTATATTAATGTATAAATGGTAAATTTTATTGTCCCAACATATTTATAAAAAAAAAAAACGAAATAAAAAACTGAGGGGAGACCAATTAATATAAAAAAAAAAATGTTTGGTATCTTGGAAGAAATACTTTTCCCAGCTATTTCAATTTAAAAACCACACTACTAAACCGACTTAGTCAAAATTTCTATGGGACCAATCAGATGATTCAAAATCCAAATGAAAAAAAAAAAACAGTTCAGTTCATAAATGACGGAGGTCTGAGAAAACAAATAGAAATATAAAAAAATACAACTTGATTGAGAACATCAACCTTTTGAGAAGTCCGATAAAAAGTTGGTAGGTATTCCGATGCTCCACAAGTCAATACCTTTAGCTCCCCAATGAAAGCATTCGAAAGCCGATTGATAAATGTTCCTAACTTCAAAGTTCCAACAAAAACTTAGTAGTGGAAGTTCTAACCACGTTTCTGCCAACCCTGACTTATGACCTACAGGCTGCGTGTAAAGCTGAGGTCCCGCTAAGGAAAATACACTATTTTTAAACCACTAAATACCGAGAAAATAAAACTGAATTCAAAGATATTAAACCTTGTACCCTTGTTTACCTATTGTAATTCTTCTGTACTGTGTTTATTTTTTGTTTCTGGCGTACAATAAAGAGTTTTCTATTCTATTCTTGTATTATAATATCACCATCATCAACCCATATCGGACAGGCGGACGGACAAATAGATACGGAAGTGTCGTCAACTGACAGTGCCTTACAACACTTCGGTAACCTATTGAGCCTCTAATGACATTAAAAAAGGCAATAAATAACACAGGTAAAGCAGGGCAGGGTAATCAAGTGTCCTTTGACTTCACCGATAATACAGCACCACCGTTTGCCCTAAATAAAAGTCCTTAAATAATACCTATGAACTTAAACGATCTAACCACCACCACGCTTACGCTTACCCACCCCTCTGCCAAAGTTAACTGCTGAAAACACACACGTCTGTGTTTTTATAATTTTACGGCAAGCGAAGACAAGCCTGGCGTGCGAACCCGCCCTGCTGTATTGACGATTTTATCACACCAGTTGTGTGCGCCCGCACAGCTGATTGAGTTTAGTTAAATGTCATAATATAATGGGTCTTCCTCGTCCTCCGCGACCGCCTCCAAAACAGAGCTTTTGTTTGTAGAATGCTGGGTCCATAGAGTAGAATTATATATAGAACGTCTTTGGTTATTAAGTACGTACCTACCCCAAAGCGAAAACGTTTCAAAGCACAAAAAATATTCTTTTCCCATTTTTATGTAAGAAACGATGTTAATTTATCATCGTTAGGAAATGGATGGGCTCTCGGCACCATTAATAATTTATTTTGGGTTTCATTTCATTCGGCCATCTGAGTTCTAATAACTTAGTTAGAGGTACTTAATTTGGATAATTTATTTACTAGGGTGAGTACTTAGGCAGGTGTCTTATGTGACATGGATATATGTCATATATTATAATAAGACACCTTGGACTTATGTGAACCTTCACACGCCACTCTATAATGAAATTCATAATGTCAATGTATTTGTGAAATTCATAAACACATACACACAGTATAATTATCTACAGTTTGTGTATGTGTGTGTGTACATATTATGAATGTACACTAGTAATACGTAGAATAAGCATAGTATATATTACTTCCACGGTGAAAAATCACAGATTTTTAGACTCTAAATATTTCTTTGAACTTTCTTTTTACTTATATTTTGTTTGTTGTAGGTTGACCAAACGAAATCTTAATAAGAACTTGGCACTAAGTTTCGTATCAACTGTGTCAGTTTCAAGTTCCCACTGAGATGGGTTCGGGTCTTTATGGCTGACAAAATAATCGTACATAATTTTTTAAACTATACAGTAACGAGACGTACACTCGGTCAAATAAAAAAAACAAGCGACTTCTTGCGCGGCACTGTGCACTCGACACCCTGACACATTCTCATGTGCCCAATAATTTCGCTGCCCAAATATCGCCTGATCAATCCGACAGCATCGGCCCCAGGCAAAGCTCTGACCTCCAATAGCAAACGTCTCATTCGATTATGTTATTTCTATATTTGTTCTTATTATTCTATTTCCCGATACATTGCGGTCACGTAGGAACTCCGTTTCCTTAGGTTTGTGTCAATTCAGCTGACGGCTCGTGGCTGTTCTTACGTTACTGGGTATATTCTGAAAGGAAGAAAACACTGTTTATTATTATAATCAAGGCGAGAATACACATGCTGGTCGGCGGTAGCTTGCATGCAATAAATGGCATTATACAGGGTGTCCCACGGCTATGCCACATGGAGGGAAAGTACCTTAAATATTGTAGATGGAACATTTTACTGAAAGAAGACATTATTTGAATTTGAAATACAATTTAAACTGTATTTATAGATATTTAAATAATTACATGGTTGAACCGGGAATCGAACCCGTTACCCGAGAAAAATAATCACCCTGTAGCTTTATCATAACGATAGAAAGGCTTCATTATAAGGATTATTTTTTGCTAAATAAGGTAACGGGTTCGATTCCCGGTTCAACCATGTAATTGTTTAAATATCTATGAATGTAGTTTAAATTGTATTTCAAATTCAAATAATGTCTTCTTTCAGTAAAATGTTCCATCTACAATATTTAAGGTACTTTCCTTCCATGTGGCATAGCCGTGGAACACAATGTATAGTTAGATGGCACGCAATATAACACAATACAAATACAAACTGTTTTCCACAAAGTCAGCAAAACGGTGATACCCTGCTCCCGAGCTATTTTAACTTTAAGGGGGTTTCCATTTATGCCCTTTATTTAAGAGGAACCCTTGCACTGCATTTCTTATGCACGATTAAAAAACCTCGTAGCAATATGAGGTTGTGGCAACACAAAACAATTTTCCCAGCAATTTCACTCCCTACCTACCCCTTAATTTGAGTAAGGGTAAAAAAGCGTTTTCAGCCCTCCCCGGTCTGGAAGGTAGATTTCGTGTTTTGACTTTGTACTTCGGGTTTTGTTTAGGAATTGCTTGATAATTTACCCGGTGACGAAGTGTACGAAGGTGAAAGATATAGTACACCTACATGGAGCTTTTAGGGATTTTACTTTCCCCAAAGATTTCTAGCCATAATCCCATGCTATGGTCTACGATGGTCCAGTGCAGTTGCATGTCATGACATTTAAACTTCTTTGACATGTAAATTTCTAGGTTTCCTCTCCATTTTTTCCTTCACCGTAGAAGCTATGATAAAACCTCGTACTAAGTCGTTGGCTAAGGCCAAATGTTCAGGACAACTTGTTGTTGGCTAATGTGAATAGCTTCCATGTTAAGGCACATTTTGTGTAAAATTTGACTTTCCTCACACCGAAAATATTCAGCTCCCAGCGCATAAAACTTATTTTATGAAACGTCCTACAAACATTTGACGGTTAAAAAAGATGTTTTTACTAAAAGGAAAAAAGACAGGGTTTTACTAAAAGGAAAAAAGCCCAAACATCGTTATGAAATCTACCCAAACCTATCGGAAAGTAAAAAAGTCTTTATTTAGCATCCGGCGAGCTCCGTAAAATGCCTTATAAAACGTTAGTGCTAAGAAATTCTTCGGGAGAAGTAAAATATTTTATGGGGGTGAATAAAATGACAAAGAATAAACACAGTATAGAAACGAAAGCAGTGATCTAAGTCACAAAGTATTACAATACGCCCATGTGTGTAGACTTAATGATTATCAGTTGGAATCCCTAAATTTCGTGTCTTAGCATTCGTCTGTGAATTGAAGAAAAAAAAGCTAGAAGTCAATCTCCGCCTAGACACTGCAAAAGACATATAATTTTGATACTTAAACTTATCTCTAATATTGTTTATTTTGCAAACCAGCGAACGTTTGTAAAAATGACGTTGTAAAATGACGATCCATAACAATTTTCCGACGACATCCTTTGAAATGAGCAGCGATTCAACTTATTTAATCCTATTTCTGTTTAAGTTTAATAGTAACAGATGAAAACTGAAGCAGTACACACAGTTTGATGACAGCAAAATTGTCTGGACTTTCGTCAGATTCACCGACAGATTGTATGAAGTTGTATTACTGTTTAGTTTTTATACAACAGCATCAGCTGCGCTAAAACGTTTAAATATTAAAAAGTGTTCCCAAATGGCAAAGTGGCAATGTCTTTGTATTAAAGACGGGGCAAAATAACTTGCATAGAAGAAATTTTTTGAGTGCTTGTCTGCTTTGTATGGAGGTGAAACACGGATGATTACAAAGGGGAAAATTTCAGACTAAAAATTTGAAATAAAATTGAAGTCGATGACGATAAATCCTA
This sequence comes from Campaea margaritaria, assembly GCA_912999815.1. Taxonomy (NCBI): domain Eukaryota; kingdom Metazoa; phylum Arthropoda; class Insecta; order Lepidoptera; family Geometridae; genus Campaea; species Campaea margaritaria. Next base: position 2,193,943 of record OU538809.1, on the reverse strand, counting down.
ACTTCTAATATTATAAATGCGAATGTGAGTTTGTTTGTTTGTTACGCTTTCACGCCTAAACCACTAAACTGATCTTACAAATTATTTCACCAATGGAAAACTACATTATCAGCGAATAATATAGGCTATATTTTATCCCCGTATTCCAACGGAAACGGAAACTACGAAGATGAAACCACGGGGCGTAGCTAGTTTGAAATTAAATTGACGTTGTACCGACGCATGGACCTTGCAGCTGCCCTATGTTCGTGTAATACATTCATTTCAAATCGTATGCAGTACTTTCTGAATGATTAAGAAAATAAAACTACTAAATATTCTTAATCGTCAAAGGAACACGAGTCGACGATACGAGTCTCCAATTTCCAGCACCTCTTTAACTTTTCTTTGATGGAACAGTATCAAAGGAAGTAGCTTAGAGCAATTTGTCGGACACTTTATTCCATAAAGTTGGAAACATTCATTCGCTGCAATCGGTGCAACTTCGGAACTCGATATTGAATTTCCTCAGCCGGGGCGTATTGGGAATCGCTTGATAGTTCGGCGTTTGGATATCTAGACGATCTAACCAAAGGATTATGCACGTTCATTACTCCCTCCCCTCCCCCCTTCAACACCACCCCTCTGCCAAAGTTACACGACAGACTGTTCGTCTAACGGCAATAAACTCGCGATCTTCGACTATTTATTTGAATCGTTTTTTTGTTTTTCGCAATCACTAGTGTAATGTTTCTTCTTGCGACCCCCACGACTCCCGCCAAAACTGACAGATTTTTTGTTTGCAGTGCCAGATCCGTGCCGGGTCCATAGTGCACATTTAATACGTCCATGTTTGCATATTAAATTAATCATGTTCAATCATTTTAGGAAAGAAAGTGTGTGTTTTTTAATTTTTAACGTACGTACGCACGCGTATAATGCTTCATTTTCATACAAATGACAAGCGCGACCGACGTACGCACCGACGGTCGGCCGAGTACTACAACCGGCCTAACGACTGCCTTCAATCGATAACGACCGACCCCGACTCTGCAACTTACCGTGCCCTCCGAAACACGGAGTTTAAATTCAATTTGCAGTTTATTTGTTCGTGCGACATTCTATCGTCCAACTACTAAATCCACCCCACTCAAATAGTAATCAGGGGGGGAAATTCACAAGTTCTTAGAAATTGGACGTGTCAGGTTTCTGGACTGCTTCCACCTGTTTGGAACAGTCTGTGGATCGATTTTTGGCACGTTTGGAAAAGGGATTGGATGCCTTATTACGATTTTTATTTTTTTATTTGACTGAGTGATGAGACGAGCAGGTCGTTCACCTGATTGTAAGCGCTACGCCTGCCCATAACAGTTACAGAACTTTGCATTGCATAATCTTGCGCGGTACTAAACTGCGCTCGTCACCCTGAGACATTGGCTGAAAAGTGTCATATGCCCAGTAATTTCGCTGGAAACAGCGCCCACTACAGGTTCTAAGCAGGAAGGCAGCTTCGCGGCAGGAAGGTTTGAGTGGCACTGTAACTGTTATGCGTGGCACTTACCATCAGGAGAACGACTTGCTCCTCTCGTTACTGTTATGTATGTTAACCATAGATATAGCAGTTACACGCGGCTGCGTCCGCACCATTTCTATATTGCAATCAATCAGTGCGCATTTAGCAGTCTCTTTTACTGGTCGCGACCCGGACCCCCGTAGCACTCCAAATATTCAACAGCTACTAAGAAACATAAAAAAAAAGAAAAACTTAATTTAGTCTAATTTTTTTGAAATCTCTCCAGTAAGTGAGGAAACCCACATACCTACCCGAGAATTATTTCGGAGGGTAGGTAGGTGATCCACCAATCCGGATCTGGCCGACCCGTGCTCAGCAGTGTGACATTATGGGTTGATGATCCAGTAAGTAAATGGAAAGCGAACGCTGCTTTAGGTAGGCGTGAGACGGATCAACGCAGCGCGCCGCTGATCGCTCCGTTTATTCAGCTATGTCAAACACCATTTTGCATTATCAACTTAACTAATGAAAACTACACAATTCACCTCAAAATTTGCATATAAAACGCGTCGACGAAGCTGGAATTATTCAGAACTCTCTAAAATACAAGATAAAACCGCTTAGAGGTGTGTTTAGACCGGCGAGTCTACTCGACCGACGTAACGAGATTTCGTAATGAGGCGACTAGAAAATAGAGTGCAAAAGTAATGTAGTGGAAGCTTTATTTTAAGAAGCTATGATCCGTGTACTAATTATTTCTTTGGGTGGTGTGCTTACTGAAAATTCTGTCCCAAATTGTCCCGTCTCGTCCGTAAATAAAAAAATATGAAACTGTAGTTTTCTAAGCAGGCCTTAGTGACATACTAAATAAGCAGATACTAATATTGTTAAAAATTTAAATCTTTGTTAGTTTCTGAAAAAAAAACTAACAAAGAGTTTTCTATTCTATTATATTCGACACTAGGTGGTTATTTTAAGACTGTCTAAGAATCCACCGCCTTTGATTAATAAATAACTAGAAGGAAAAGTAGGTTACATAGAAAATTACATGAAGACGGCTTAGGTAATGCTAATTTCCGATTTGAAACGTGAGAGAGAATAATAAGTAATGGTATAAAGATTCGGAAAAAAATCGGCAAATATAGTATATATGTATAGAAAATTGCCTACATTCTTACATCTAAATAATTTGGAATAAAATTTGAACTATTTTTTACTGGACTTTGGAGTTTTTTTTTTTAATGTTTATTATTGTCTTATATAATTTGTAATTCTAATGATTGATATTTTAAATCATCTGTCTTTAGGTGACTACTAGCGACGCCCGCGGTTTCACACACGTAGTTCCCGTACCCGTGCGAATACGAGAATAAAATATAGCCTATGTTACTCGCTGATAATGTAGCTTTCTATTGGTCAAAGTATTTTTTAAATCGGTTCAGTGGTTTAGGCGTGAAAGCATAACAAACAAAGAAATTAGGATATAATGACCTACCTACCTGCTTTCATTTATGACACCTACTGGCCTATTCAGACGCCAGCAGCTTGATCAAACACTGTTCCTCGACAAATTAATCTACATACCTACAATTGTATAATATATACCATTTATCTAGACTTCAAAGATGCTTTATAAGGACGATTTATTTAATGGAATGTGTTAGCATTCTGTCACTTTGGCTTTCAGACAAAAAACGGGTAAAACAGGCACATTTCTAGACAGTAGGGTTACCATTAAACTTTGGAAACAATTTTTTTCCTATAGAAGTTAGTAGTCCTGCGAATATTAAAAATGGGAAGTTTGGATGTTCGAATGTTTGTTACTCAATCACGCGAAATCGGCTTAATGGATTTGGATGGAATTTGGCACACATATAGTTCACTATCTGCACCCCGCGGTTTCACCCGCGTAGTTCCCGTTCTGGTGGAAATACGCGTTAATATTATTAGAGTAAAGCGAATCCCGCACAGCGCCGCCTTCCGCTGCGGTGCGCGGATCAAAAAAGCCGCATTCATCATCATCATCAACTCATAACGTCCCGATGCTGGGCACGGGTCTCTCCTCACTTTCGTGAGGAGGGTTAGGCCATAATCCACCACGGGGGCCCGGTCCGGATTGGTGGATAACATACCTACCTCCGAAATGATTCTCGGGTAAGCTGCATTGCTATTAATTTATTTATCCTTTCCAAACCGCATTGGGCCAACATGGTGGTTACCACCTCCCTGTTAAAGGTCCTGTGACCTAGCACAGGGACATAATAAGCTGATGATAATGTAGCCTTTACTCCAATCTTTGGACAACCCTAATTATTTTATAATATTCTAGTGCTGTGTCATAAAGTGTGGTCACATTATTCAATTTCCTCTGTACTGACTAGTGTTGAGTAGAAAACGTCGTTCAAACCCAGCGCTCGGCAATCGGATTTATGAAACCAGATTTTATTAAATACTAGCTGTACCCCGCCACGCTTCGCTGTGGCACATTCGCACATTCGCTGATATGTCACTGATGAAATAAATAGATAAAAACTATCCCTGATGCGGATTATATATCATGATAAAATTTCAGCTCGATTGGTGCAGAAGTTTTTGAGTTTTTGAAACGTACACAAACCAACATAACATTTTTATATATATAGATTTTAAAAGCGAGAAGTGAAATAAAATTTCACATTTCATTAGTATTCTTGTATTGTTTTTTTCATTCGAAAATACAGCATTTTTCGAGCAAAATTTTTTATTTGTTTGCTGTGTTTTGTTTCGGAAGATAATTCATTTCTTTTTCATTGAGAAATAAGTTTTTAATAATGCCAGGTAATAATAATTTAATAAGTTTTATAATTTATTTTTTTCTCACGTTTTAATTTACTTTAACGTGGATAGATAGATAGATAAAGTCTTTAGAAACACTAGATAAAACAAGTTTAACACTTTCACTGCTGAGCCGATTTGCTTGTCCAGCCACGGATGCGGCTCAGCACACTCCATAGTGTTTTCCCATACAACAAACACAACAGTTGTGATTTCCCATGCTCGCGGCCAGTTATGAAAAACACGACAGTTGTGTTTTCAGCACTGAACGTTAACAATTAGTGTCACAATGGGCGGGCTAATACGACGTACTAATTGAACAAAATAAAATTACTCTTTTAAATGGTTTGTTCAGTAGATCAATAGTCCATTGTTGTGCATCTCCAATTTGTACGGACTTCATTTGCCACTGCGTCATCCAACCGCCCAAAACCACATTTTTTTACTTTTTATTTGACTGAGTGACGAGACGAGCAACTCGATCGCCTGATGGTAAGCGCTACGCCAGCCCATAACAGTCACAGCACCACCCAGAACACTGCATTACACAATCCTGCGCGGCGCACTGCGCTCGTCACCCTGAGACATCGGCTCTAAAGTCTCATATGTCCAGTAATTTCGCTGGAAACAATGCCCTTCAAGTCGGAGCGCAGTGATTATCCTCAACCTGTTTCTCCCTCAAAATGGTTACATCCTCATAAATTATGTACACAGTGTACTCGCTTTTATTCTCACAATAAAAGAGCTTCACAAAGATATAAAGCCTTCATTCCCTTATTTTAAAACACCTCTTATGACGAAGGACTTCACTTCGCTTATCCTCGCCAAGATGGCTGAAATTCCAACTCATTTGAAGAAATGGCGTCGTTTATCCAGATGCCGAGAAATGCGGGAAATGCCAGCAGGATGCTTCAGTAATGAAGGCTATTTTTAGGTTTATTCTGGTTCCAAGGATTTGACTTGGTCTAAATCTATATATATATAAATGTTATGTTGGTTTGTGTACGCTTCAAAAACTCAAAAAGTTCTGTACCGATCGAGCTGAAATTTTAGCATGATATATAATCCGCATCAAGGATTGTTTTTGTCTATTTTTTTCATCAGTGCTAAATTGGTTCAGCAGTTTAGGCGTGAAAGCGTAACAGACAGACGGACAGAGTTATTTTCGCATTTATAATATAATTAGGGATTTTATTGCGATATATATTGCAATTTTTATGAATAAAGGGGTACACATATTGCGAGTTAATTTTAATTGATTTTGCCGTTTCAGATAACCCTTTGATTCTGGGCTTATATACAACATGAAACCAATTAATTTAACATGTACGAGATTTATTATAAAGGTAAACAGAGGTCAGGCAATCTTACAATCTGGGGAGCACCCTTCCAATATTTGGACGAGATATAGAGATTAAGCCGCTTATTTTATAGAGAGAGAGTGAAAGAGGCAAAAATTATTAATTACTACTCTTATACTTTGACCTAAATACCCGACTTTAATTTGATATACTAATAAAAACCGGCCAAGTGCGAGTCGGACTCGAGCACGATGGGTTTCGTACTTTGTTGTATGGGAGCCCCCCTTAAATATTATTTTTTTTAAATTTAATTATTTATGTTTAAAGTTAATATGTAACTATATATTCTGTGAATATTTCAAGCGTCTAAAATTAAGAATAAAATAAATATTTAAGGGGGCTCCCATACAACAAACGTGATTTTTTTCCCATTTTTGCTCGATATTTTATAATGGCAATAGTTAGACACTTGAAATATTCACAGAATATTTAGTTACATATTAACTTTATTTAAATTCATATAGATACCAATTTTATTAAAACTAACTAGTTTCAATTTTAGTTTAGTTCCGTCTAATGATTTGCTGTCACTTTTCAACATTATGCAAACGAAAGGGATGGGAATAGCTTCAGAGGTGTCAAATGAAGTGTTAGTGCTATTGCTAACAGAACCGATAATATCAATATTGGTTCGTCATCATTTTGGTTGTGTCCACGAAAAAGCCCACGGGCTGTAATCGCCCAGCCGGAAAACATCAATAATTTACTGTTTAACATGGTTAATTAACGAGTAAAATATTAAGCCAGTAATAACGTATTAATTGAATTTAATGTGAAATATCCATAATTTTTGCGAATCTCTTTGTGGGTAACTGAATTAACTGCTAATTATAATAATTACCATTGATTCTTTTGGCAGTGCCACAGAATAAATAATTAGCTAAAGGTTGTGGTGTGTCCAATTTCATTATCTTTTATCCTTACTTATATTATAAATGCGAAAGTAACTCTGTCTGTCTGTTGCTCTTTCACGCCTAAACTACTGAACCGATTGAAATGAAATTTGGTACAGAGATAGCCTAGAACCCAAGAAAGGACACAGGGTACTTTTTACTGCGAAAAAAGCATTGTAAGGGTTTGAAATAGGGGATGAAAGTTTGTATGGAAGTATCGTCATTTTTGAAGCTAGAAGCTTGAAATTTATTTTTTAGGGTTTTGATTAGACATAAAGAAATATGACATTCAAAGTTTGTAAAAAAATGCCATTGGGGGGGTAAAATAAATATAGGGGATGAAAGTATGTATGGAAATATGTAAGGTTTCGGATAAACCACTGGGCCGATTTTAAAAATTCTTTCACTAATGGAAAGCTACAATGACAGCGAGTAACATAGGCTATATTTTATCCCCATTATCCTGCGGGAAAAGGAACTACGCGGGTGAAACCGCGGGGCGCAGCTAGTTTTTAATAATTGTGGTGCAAGATTTAAAATCATCATCAGCTCACACAGTAGTAGGAGGCCTCTTCTGCAAGAGACCGCCTGGGGAAGTACCACACTCTTGCCAGATATTCATCCAAGCAGTAGTGTGCAAACATTACTGTGTTCCGGTTTAAAGGGCACTTTTTCCAGCGAAACTACTGGGCATGTGAGACTTTAGAGCCGATGTCTCAGGGTGCGAGCGCAGCGCAGTGCCGCGCACGATTATGCAATGCAAAGTTCTGGGTGGCACTGTAACTGTTATGGGCAGGCGTAGGCCTCTCCCAGTGAACGCCACTACCCGATCTTCGGCTCTGCACATCCAGTCTTTAACAGCCGTTTCCGCTAATCGTAAAAAAATAACAGGCATTATTATTTTCACCCTGCCATATTCTCTATAATATCCACTAATCCACTGGGCCCCCGTTCTGGATTATGGCCTAACCCTCCTCACGAAAGTGAGGGGAGGCCCGTGCTCAGCGCTGGGACGATATGGGTTGTTCTGATATTGATGTAGAAATGTAACGTTCAACGTCCTAGTTTACTGTCAATGTTTATAAGGGCGCTCACCATCAAACAGTTGACCTGCTCGTAGCACCAATAAGTTATTTGTATAAACAAGGCTAGTACTGTATTCACCCGCTTTTTCTACTTTATAATCTAATTCAAATCTTACCCCCTCCCAAGCTTTAATTTTCCTAACACGCCCGCGATATCCGCTTTAAGGGTCCACTGGTAACGTCGAATTCGTCTGCAAAGCTTCCGGTATTAATCTCTAGAGATACTGGATTGGTGGCCACGTACTTAATTAACGTCCCCTCAAACAGATGGCGGCCGAATATTCGGCCTCATTTTCGGTATACTCGGCCTTATTTTCGGTACGTACGGCCTCGGACGCTTTCGCACTAAATTTGCGTATCAGCGTTCCATTGGATTAATTAGTTTGTTAATGATACAGATAGATGCGGGTCTAAATATACCACGATAACATGACAAGTATGCCAGATATTCATTCGCCAAGTAGTATGTAAAAATTACTGTGTTCCGGTTTGCAGGGCACTATTTCCAGCGTAATAACTGGGCATATGAGACTTTAGAGAAGATGTCTCCATGTGACGAGCGCAGTGAAGTGCCGCGCAGGATTATGCAATGCAAAGCTCTGGGCGGTACTGTAATTGTTATGAGCATGCGTAGCGCTTACCATCAGGCGAACGACTCACTCGTCTCGTGACTCAGTCAAAAAAAAAGTATCAATTCCGAAAAAAATAGAACAGATATTACGGGAAATCGTCTCCAAAATCTACCCTCTTTATTATTAAGCCGCTCATGGTATTGTAAACGATTTATATAACCTAACCAAGTGAAGCAATATTGTTTGCCGATATTCAATTATGCATAAAAACCTTGGTGGTGGGCCAGTTTTTTATTCATCATCATCATCCCATATCGTCCCACTGTTGAGCACGGGTCTCCCCTCGCTTTCGTGAGGAGGATTAGGCCATAATCCATCACAGGGACCCGGTCCGGATTAGTGGATAACATACCTACCTCCGAAATAATTCTCATAATGTTATCCTACATCGGAAAGCGAGTGAAAATTACGAACGTATTATGCTTTACAGAAACACATTGGTATGTTGTCCGCACTGGGATTTTGAACTCACGTCCTTCTCGTTGGAAGGCGGATGTTTTCCCACTAGGCCACCACCGCTAGTTGGTTATTAGTAAATATTAATTCAGTTCGCAAAGTTTATAAACTTCTAAAATGAATATAAATAAACTAAAGCACTAAACATAAAAAAAAAAAAAAACTAAATATCTTTTAAATATACTTCTCTCTGCTCTCTCGTTTTGCCACACCACCACCATTTCAGTTACACCTCCAGGATGACTGGTAGAAAATGCTACTTAGCATTAAGTACTCCTTGTACTCCATTAGTGTGCTAAAGAATAAATAAATAAATATAGTGTCCGCCTTCCTTTCTAAATTTGTCACCAAACCCCGATCGAGGTACCTACTACAGGTTGTCGGGGTTCAGTCTAAATTTCGGCAGGAACTTGTACATAAATTCGGCCAAAACTTCGGCCTTTGCAGAACATCTCTAATCAGTACACAATCTGCGTCGCTGAATGGGGAATTGCATTTAGACCGACAGTAATTAGCATTGTAAATAATATTTCACTGAGAAATTATATTGCTCTACCAATTTCGTTTAGAATTTGCAATTGATGGCGATTTATAAACATTACACACGATATTTTTTTTTACCCCTAACATTATACATCTTTTTATTTCACTAAGTAACGGGACAAGCAGATCGTTCACCTGATGGTAAGCGCTACGCCTGCCCATAACAGTTAAAGTGCCTTGCATAATCTTGCGCGGCACTGCCCTTCGCTCGTCACCCTATTATAATGTCTCATATGCCCAGTAATTTCGCTGGAAACAATGCCCAATATTCGCACACTACTGCTTGGCGGTTGAATTTATAGCATAGGCGTGGACTTCCCCAGGCGGTCTCTAGCAAAAGAGGCCTAATCTCTACAAATGTGAAAACAGAACAATAAATGAATCTAAATATTACTCAACTGCACAAAGGAGGTTTATATTTTGTAATATAAACTCATAGTTCAACCACCGTGAACGTTTGTACCTTTAGCAGCCCTTAGTTCACAGACAGCTGCACTATATAACAATCTCGGAACCGGCGCTTTTGTCAATTACCTCGGTAGTTGCAACACAAAGCGTATACCGTAGTTCACTGTATACATTGTATATCATTTACATAGCGCCGTAGAGGCTTGATATTCAGTGTACATTGTGTCCATAGAACAATACTGTTGCAACTGTATCAACTCTTAACCCGATCAGAATGGAGAAGATGATATACGTTGCATATTGTTGCAGCACTGTTTCAAGTGCCGAGCTCGTATTGGGAAATTCTGTGATGCGATGTAATTCGATACTCGATACCTTTACGTGGCTTAACATTGAATTGTAAAACGGCATTATTTTTGCTTCATAATCATCAACCCATAACGTCCCACTGCTGGGCACGGGACTCTCCTCACTTTCGTGAAGAGGGTTAGGCCATAATCCACCACGGGGGCCCAGTCCGGATTGGTGGATAACATACCTACCTCCGAAATAATTCTCGGGTAGGTATGTGGGTTTCCTCACGATGTTTTACCTTTACCGAAAAACGAGTGAGAATAGCATATGTACTTTTTTTTTATTTTTGCTTACTTGCATCAAATCATTTGAGTTTTGAGTTTTACAAATACGCAGAGCAAATACTGTTAACTTTTTTTTATTTATAATTGAATAAAAAACATCGCAGTTATAGTAAAAAGCATTTTTATTCGGACTGAAATAGCTGTACTTTTTATAGAGCGCCCCGTAACGCGCAGTCAGTGGGTCGGAAACTGCAGCCTGTGCCATTATTATAAACTGGCATAAAACTGGCAATAACTTTAAATTGAAAAATTTACAACAACGGTATGACAGTCGGAAATTCCTTGCCAGTTTGTACATATTTTTTTGTTTAGAGACATCTGCTCTAAAGTCTCATATGCCCAGTAATTTCGCTGAAAACAGTGGCCCTTCAAATCGGAACACAGTAATGTTTGCAAACTAGTGCTTGGGGGATGAATATCTGGCAAAGATGTGGGTGGCTACTTCCACAGGCGGTCCCTTGCAGAAGAGGCCTACCACTACAGAGGGGGAGTCCACTGTAGAGGAATCAATAACCAACAAACTGAAAGAGGAAAGCAAGTTTAATTTTACCAAACTTGAAGCTGAGACGCTTCGTTCGCCCTGTCAATCTATATATATATAAAAATGTTATGTTGGTTTGTGTACGCTTCAAAAACTCAAAAAGTTCTGCACCGATTGAGCTGAAATTTTAGCATGATATATAATCCGCATCAAGGATTGTTTTTATCTATTTTTTTTATCAGTGACATTATCAGTGAATGTGCGAATGTGCCACAGCGAAGCGTGGCAGGGTACAGTTAGTTAACGATATAAATTATATGGGACTCTGATCGAATTCGACATCATTAGCATTACCATCTCTAAAAATGGTCAGCACGTTCAAGCGATTCAGCGGAGTCAGACTTAAAAGGCCCCGCCATCTTGATGGCCCATAATGGCCTAGAGAGGCCATTTGTCATGCGAGCACCATGGGTCTTATGGGGTGTCGAGTTTCGAGTGGCTTCTTCACAGTGTAACAGACGCAGTAGGATAAATAACACGTCACGATCCCAAACATAGATTCTGACTTCTAACTAGGATTTCCTGTACCTAGGGAATTAGGAACTACGAAGACCATGGTCTTACAAATACCTGTGGTTCACACAAATATTTGCTCCGTGCGGAAATCGAACCCGCTACTTAACGATGCAGTAGTGTAACGAGTTTTACAGCAGGATTCATTTTCTATAACTACAATGTTGTGTCCAAAAAAGTATTGGTCATCCGAAAAATGTTACCCTTTAACGTCTTAGAGACTCCGTACTTCATGTACCAGTGTACCTACTCCCTTTGTTTTGTACTAATGCCTTTATTAACACGCTCACTGCTAAAAACACAACTGTCGTGTTTTTCATAACTTGCCACGAGTACGGCAAAACACAACTGTTGTGTTTGTTGTATGGGAAAACACTATGGCGCGTGCAGAGCCGCACCCGTGGCTAGACAAGCAAAACGGCTCAGCAGTCAAAGTGTTGACTATAAACTACGAAACGTAACAAGCTCAGACATGTATATTTTGTAAGCTGGTGTAAACTAAAGCGTTTTCTATTCTACTACACTTTGGTAATATTTTTACATCTTATTTTGTTAGTGTAATATTACCTACTGGATATGTTTTACTGTGACATCGTCGCGGAAGCTTTATGAGTTGCCGAGATATTTTCTACAGAATGCTTTGTTGGGCAATGGGGAACTTAATGGCATATTTACTATAATATTCTCATATTATTATGTTTCTTATTATGGAACCGTTACTACATTCATTGTCTATTTAGGTTTTCACTACTAATGTTCAGGATTCTCAGAAGAAAATAATTTATGAATCAATTTCAACGGTTTTTTTTATAGCTTAGTGGGAGAACGTCCGCCTTCCAAGCAGAAGGACGTGAGTTTATATCCCAGTGCGGGCACGTACCAATGTGTTTCTGTAAAAGTACATATGCTATTCTCACTCGCTTTTCGGTGAAGGAAAACATCGCGAGGAACCCACATATCTACCCGAGAATTATTTCGGAGGAAGGTATGTTATCCACCAATCCGGACCGGGCCCCAGTGGTGGGACGATATGGGTTGATGATGATGAATCAATATCTTATTTAACTCGTCTAGATTTTTCATTTTACTGCAATCTACTTACATACTGTTTACTCGAGTGACGGCTCAAAAGGCTTTTTGGAGTCTTTTCAGATTTGTTTGCAGTATTTTTTTTATTTCAGTGGTGATTATTTTATCCACCTTTCTGAACCGGCCTCCCGTGGTGCATTATGGTCTAATCCTCATCACGAAAGTGAGGGCAGACCCGGTCGAAGGGCACTGATGTCTCAGGGTGACGAGCGCAGTGCAGTGCCGCGCAAGATGGAATGCAAACTTCTGAATGGCACTGTAACTGTTATGGGCAGGCGTAGCGCTTACCATCGGGTGAAAGACTTACACGAACAACTCAGTCAAAAAAAAAACCTATCCTTATTGACAGGATTGCCCGTTTGTACCCTTATCGATCAATATAACCCATAATAATATAATAACCTAACCGTATACAAGCCTATTTGCAAGCGCTTGTCGATGTTCAGTCAACTGGAACGAGCCACTGGCGCAGAAGTTCCTGTAAGCACTACTGGATTAGCCACTGGAACGGTTCACTGTACACTTATTGGCAATACGCTTATATTGAAATAGTTAACGTAATGTACTTAAGTACGCAAGGAATTCCATTAAATCTTGCCTAATACTGCAATACGATTTGTAGAATAGAATGGAATAGAATAGAATCATCATCATCATCATAGACAGCTCATCCAATTCACTGCAGGGCATAAGCCTCCTCCCTTTTACGTCATTCATCCCGGCTTTGGGCCGATCTGGTCCATGTATTACCCAACAATTGAATAGAATAGAAAACCCTTTATTGTACACCAAAAAAATAAATACAGATACAGTACAGAAAAATTACAATAGGTAAACAAGGGTAGTACAATGGGCGGTCTTATCGCTGAAAGCGATTTCTGCCAGACAACCTTCGGATGGACAGTAAAAAATCACTTTTCTATAGTTGGATGGGGGGCGTACTTACATCATTTTAGATACACTATACATTAATTTTTTTTTCTTTCCTTTCATGAAAGTGATTTGATTTCTATTTTACACGTCTTTAAAACTGATTTTCCTTTGTCCACAGTGCTAGACTGCGTGGTATCAAGCTGGGGCCCCTGGTCCGACTGCGACACGCACTGCGGCTCCGGCAGCATGGTCCGCAGCCGCCGGGTGGTTCAGGCGGCCGCGCACGGAGGCAGGAGGTGTCCTTCGCTGGTGCAGCGCCGCGCCTGTCAGGAGCACCGAGGGTGTGGGGCAGACAGCGATGTGCCGCTGCGAGGTGTGTTATAAATAACTGGCTCATTGCTGTGAGGTTGCATCCTCGCGTCGCCAACTAGGTAAACGGCTAGGCCGCGTCCTTTTATGGTGGATCTACCACCTATAAAAACAAGGCGTCATGCTTCTTCATTCCAAATAAGAACCGCAGAGGAAGGAACCCTTCCTTTCCTTTTGAGCTACGGAACTCTAAAAAAGACTGCTGACATTTGCTGGTTATACACATCGACTAAATAATTCAACAGCAATAAGTAACGCATCAGTATTGTGAGTCCAATTTCTAAGAAATACGATGTTTGTCGAAGCGCATAGTTAATTTCGTAGTACTGTAGAATACGTACATAGTAATTGTCAGCTAGGTTGCGCAGCAGACATATTCGATTAATTAACTCCTAATGATAAGGCAGCACCTAACATCTAAACTACATTATCTGTTCATACATGTCATGTAACTTCGATTCCACACTAGGATAGATCTTGGATATAGTCTCATTCATTCTAGAATTTGAAGCATGTATTCACCTACAATTAGAGGGATATTTTAAAGCACATTTCCTGTATGAAATTAGAACAGAAATTCCGTATGAAAATACAATTATAATTAGCATAATTGCTACTAACAAACCAATCAACTAACCAACCAACCAACAAACCAATGTATTATTCACTAGCAGCGCTCCACGGATACACCCGCGGTAACTATTATCCCTGCTTATAACAGTTACAGTGCCACCCAGTGTGCACTGCGCTCGTCACCCTGAGACATCGGCTCTAAAGTCTCATATGCCCAGTAATTTCGCTGCAAACAGTGCCCTACAAACTGGGACACAGTAATGTTTGCACACTACTGCTTGGCAGATGAATATCTGGCAAATGTGTGGTACTTCCCCAGGCGGTCTCTTGCAGAAGAGGCCTCCCACTACAAAAGTTAGCTTCTTGGCCAATTTACTTTACAATTTGTTTCGTATGTTCAACAGAAGAGACAGCCATGCTGCTGCCGGGAGGGTTGTCAGTGAGTAGACACTCCAATGAGACCGTGGACATCCGCAAGAATCTCCGTCTGCGCAACCCTGACGATCCTGAGTCTAATTCTCATAGAGAGTAAGTAGAATAGAATTTGTAAATTTTCCCACGGGAACCGTAAATTTAGGGGATAAAAAGTAGCCTATGTGGTTATCCAGGTAGTAAACTCTCTTTGTGCCAAATTTTATCTAAATCCGTTCAGTAGTTTTTGCGTGAAAGAGTAACAAATGTCCATCCACCTTCACAAACTTTCACATTTATAATACAGTGAAACCTGGTTAAGTGAGACATCAAGGGACCTGCAATGTCGTTTCACTTATAGAGGTATTCCACTTACCCAGTGTCTCAGATGTACAGGTATAAGTGTTGGGACCTCAGCATGAGTTCCAGTTATGGAGGTTTCTCACTTATCCAGGTCCTACTTAACCAAGTTTCACTGTATTAGTAGGAAGTAGGATAGTTAGGAAAGGACATACGATATTGCGAATCTTTTTGTAGAAATCGATATGTTCTCTAAAACTGAAATTTATTATTATTTTGGTGTATCATCTGTAGTTTCCTCAGCGCATGCGATAAAAGTCATTTTATGGCAATTGTTTTACACCTTGGGTTACACTATTGAAGTTTTAGTAGGGATCTCTAATTTTTCTAGCAATAAATATATCCTATGTTACTCTGGGAGAATGTAGCTTACTAAATCTATATATATAAAAATGTTATGTTGGTTTGTGTACGCTTCAAAAACTCAAAAAGTTCTGCACCGATCGAGCTGCGATTTTAGCATGATATATAATCCGCATCAAGGATTATTTTTATCTATTTTTTTCATCAGTGACATATCAGCGAATGTGCGAATGTGCCACAGCGAAGCGTGGCGGGGTACAGCTAGTGTGAAATAGTTTTTGAAATCGGACCACTAGTCTTTGAGTTTATTCGTTATAAACATACAAAAATAGAAATCTTTCTCCTTTATAATATTAGTGTAAAGAGGAAAACATCACTGACGTCAGAAATTAATTAACAGAAATTTTTTAAGCGATTATTTCCTCATTTAGTCGATGCCGCTGGTGACAAGAGGGCTGGCTCATTTCTCGCACAGAGAATAGCTATTGCTATTCAACGTGGAAATGCAGCCAGTGTTCTTGGCGCCATGCCTCACGGACACACCCTCTTTTGTTAAATTTTTAAGTTTTAGTTATAGTTAGTTTTCCTTTTATTTATATTGTTATGTCTCCAAACAGCGGCTCCGAAATATAATTCAGGCGTTATGCAGTTTCTATGACAGTTGACATAGGTTTCGTGCCAACAGTAGGTTTTTGGCGTGTCGCCTACATTTCATAACGACACAAACACGCCCAATTCGCCTGCCATTTGAAAATGCAGTCCACATCGGCTACTCTAAATACTGCGGCTGGTTACGTGGAATGCCTACCGACTGCAATTCGGGAGTTGGACTCCGGTATAGTCGGAATAGGGAATGAAGGCAGCTCGAGCGTAGAATTTCGGCGCTAGTTGAGTTTCGGCGATATTTTTGTTTGTATTTCGATTTAGCTGTTTTATGGTGTGGATATTTGATTTTCGAATGCTATGGTATTTGTTTTTTGTTTTTATGATCCGTGCCCAGCAGTGGGACGTTAAGATGATGTTTTTTTTTTCTATAAAAGTGTAACTTATCGAGCATGTGAGAAGGGACTTGTGAAAGTGAAAGAGGTGTGTTAGGATCGCAGTACGTGGAATGATGTAGTCTCTGCCTGCCCTAACGGGAAAAAGGCGTGATTATAAATGTGCGTGTTATATTTGGCGCCTTTATTAAGTACTGAAATCCTAAAATAAAGCTAAAAACTAAGAAATAAACGTACGTACTGTTGGCAGATTGTGACAGTCTTCTTGGAGTGCCAGGCCTTCTTAAGAGTCCACCTGAGGAGTTATCTTTGACAGATAGAGATTCATGCGTCAAGCAGTAGTGCGCAAATATTACTGTCATATGAAGTGCAATATTTCCAGTAAAGTATAAGCAATGTCTCAGGGAAATGAGCACAGTGCAATGCCACGAAAGATTTTGCGATGCATTAGTCTGAACAGGCTTGGCACTTACCATCAGGTGAATGACCTACCGGTTTCCTTAGTCAGCAATATAATACAAACAATATAATACAAAATCAAATTCCGATCTGTTTAAAAATAAAAGCAAACGTCACAAGTTTTCATGAAATAACCGAGGTATAAATACAATTTCCTCTCTGGTTTCGCTAAAAGTCGCCCGACAGTCCTCTTGTTATGTCCTCAATAGTTTCCATTTACCGAGACTTGTGTAGAGATGGCGACTGTATCCGGCATCTATCCGGCAAAATAATGAAATGACTACAAAGATGATAAATGATAAATAATATTATTATTAATTTTTTTTTTTCTTAATGAGATATTTTGATGCACGCCTACACCGTCTCTCCTTCACTATGGGTGGTTGACTGGTAGAAAATGCTCTTAGCGCTAAGTTCGCCATTTGTACTAGTTAGTTAATCTGTGCAATAAAGTATTAAAAATAAAAAAAATAAAAAATAAATGATTTTTTTATTGCCAAAAATGATAAACGAATTTTTATTGCCAAAAAAGTTAAGTGTTACAAATAAAATTTACAAAAAGAGCAAACATTATGTTGAAACAAGGATTAACAGTGAGTTCCAAACTAGGCGTGGGGCCCGTGTCTTGGGACCCTAGTGCGTGTTACCAGAACAAGTAATAAATGGTGTAAGCAAAGAAACACAAACAAAAGAAAGATCAGAGAGAGTTCAGAGAAAGGAATGAGTGAGTTATCAATCTATGTATAAAGCAGCTAAAACAAAACAGAGAGAGAGAGAGAACCGAGTCAAATTACGCCATCTTTCTTGTCGAGTGTTACTAAGAATGGACGAAATAGCAATGTGGTCACATTCTTGCATTTTTATTCATAACTAGCTGTACCCTGCCGCGCTTCGCTGTGGCACAGTCGCACATTCGCTGATATGTCACTGATGAAAAAAAATAAAAAGAATCCTTGATGCGGATTATATATCATGCTAAAATTTCAGCTCGATCGGTGCAGAACTTTTTGAGCTTTTGAAGCGTACACAAACCAACATAACATTTTTATATATATAGACACAGTTTTTATTCATCAATTTCATACACTCGTTATATTGGACCTACCATTATGTGCTGTAAGCACTACTTTTGTTATTAATAAACGTTTTTTTAAATTATTATTGTTTTTAATATTATAATAAATCAGTGAAACAAAGCTTATGAAGTTTAAATCAAATGAATATAACAATTGGACAGACTTTCGGTATGAAACCAATACTAACGAAGTTAATTCTGTACATTTTTCTCAAACTTATGATTGGAAATAATATTGTATATTACGTTGGTGGTATTATTTTAAACGCCGATGCTGGTTTTTTGTGTTCATAAAAAAAAACAGGACGGATTATTTGTCCGGACTCATCTAAACTATCCGGCCAATGTGCATACCCCATCTCTAGTTGATATATTTCAATTTTCCCATGTCTATAGCAGAAATGGTTTGCAGGTACTGCGCGCAGTATGAGGTGACCAAGGTGTCCAAGGCTTGCCACACGGATTCGGACTATAAGGCGTTAAGAGAAGGTACAATTTTCAACTACATACTTTTTTTAAAGTTATTCCGGTTCTAGGAATATACCAGACTTATTTTTCTCAGTGAAGCTTCTCTACTAAAGCTAGGGCTTGATTCTCGTGTAATTGAGATAAATATTTTGAAAATATTTATTTATTTATTTATTTGCACAGATTAAATAGCTAGTAAAAATGGCGGACTTAAGGATAAGAGCATTTAATTCATTGTAATTATGTAAGTTAGTATGTAAGGTATATAACAGAAATAGAATAGAATAGAAAACTCTTTATTGTACACCAGAAACAAAAATAAACACAGTACAGAAGAATTACAATAGGTAAACAAGGGTAGTACAATGGGCGGTCTTATCGCTGAAAGCTGTTCTGTTCTGTTCTGTTCTGTTCTGTTCTGTTCTGTTCTGTTCTGTTCTATTCTATTGGCTGTTGGTGGTTAATTAAAAATATGTTTTCACCCCAGGTGCGACAGTTTGCGTCAAATGCGAGACGGCGGCGCTACGACGCGACCTCAAGTGGCGCTGTAGCGGCCACGGCGTAGCAGGCCACACCACGAGGTACTACGCGCTCGTAGCACCGCACTGTCACGGGAAATGGATCAAATCAGCAACCACCCCCGACAAATGGAGTGACTGCTGTCTGAAGCCTGACTTTATCTTTGTTTAAAAACCCTGTCTAAGTTTGACACAATAATTATGTAATGATGTTATTAAGTTTAAAAGATTGGTAGCTGACTCTACGAGGCTCTACGGGGTCGTAGCGCTGTTCAATACCAGTCAAATCCATTGGAAATTATACTGTTTACATTGATGTAGTAAGTGCGAAGACGATCTACGAAGCTCTAAGATTTCGCAACATAATTGAGCTGTTTCGCAATTTTTTTGTGGAATCTCCTAATTCTAATTATGGAGGTTGTGTTAAGTGTCGTTCAAATAAATTGGAATTAATTAATTTTATACTTTACTGCCAATTTTAGAGGCGCCAATTACGGCTGATTTAAGCATTAAACTCACTGAAATAGCTTTTTATACTTAATAAAGCGTTAATTGACGTTTCTGAGTGAAGCAGTTAAGAGTTTAAATGTGCCAATGTTTTTACAATAAAGACTACAATTGTATAAAAAAAAACAATAATCTAGATGTATTTTCAAGTTATTTCTCATACCGTTTGAAAAGTGTGAAAATATTAAAATTTTAGGATTATATTGCACTATTTTTACGCACGTGGAACCTCATTCATAACTTAGTTAAAGTATGCTTACTTAACTCTAAGTTACTTTTTATATTAATGAAAATAACCATAATTCTCAGTCACCTGGAACCTTGAGAAAATTATATAATTTATATAAATTACTTAGCAGAAGTTGAACATTAAGTTAAACAGCTTAAACTTAACTTAATTCCACATTAATGTTTATCCTTAAAGTGTTACTGAAACTGTGAACATTTCCATATACCTTATCAAGCAATAACTTTACTTAAAGGCGCTTACTTAAGTTTTTTTTTTTTTTTTTTAAATCATTTATTTTTATCCAGGGTTTTATCTATAAGATTATGCTACCCTTATAACTAGATCCAAAGATAAATTCACAATCTAAGTTTCACAGCCGCCATATACAGATCGAATAGCTTTTTGGCATCATCTGATAGAGGATGAGACAACATAGCGTTACATCCGCCTACCTGCCAAAAAGCGTGGTCATCAGCAAATAGCTGTCGACGCAGGCCGTCGTTCCTGGCACATTCCATAATAATGTGAAACACGTCTTCAATTTTACCACATTCTTCGCAATTTGGTGTGCTTGTTTTGCCCATCATATAGCCAAACTTGTTCATAGGTATGTGCCCGGATCGAAGCCTAGCAGCTGTCACTATCTCATTTCTTCCCATGTCGGCCCGTAGAAACCATGGAGAACGAAGAAGTGAAGGTTGAACGGTTTTGTACCAGATACCTTTGGATAGAGATCTTTCATCGAAATATTCTGACCAAATTTCAAAAGCACACTTATTAACAAAAGGAATTAGTTCAGAATAGGTAGGAAAACAATTAAATAAGTCGCCATCAACAGTCGCTTCCTTGGCCAGCCGATCCACCTCCTCGTTTCCCATCAGTCCAACATGAGATGGAATCCATTGGATTTTAATACATTTGTTCATACTTCTCATTTTATTTACATTATTTATCAAACTATATGCTAATGGAATGCCACGAAAGCTAGACCCACTGACACATCGAGCTATATGCAAAATGACGCTCTTGGAATCGGTAAATATGACAAATTTGTCAAAGTTTATGGATTCTATATAAGATAAAGCTTCGGCCAACGCTATGAGTTCCACGTTCATGATACATATTTTTGTGCTTACTTAAGTTACTGTGTACTTAGATCATCTCTTAAGTTAGATCTGCGTTACTTAATACTCTTAAGATTAGATTAAGTTTTATAATCGTAGTTGTGAATACATATCCTAAACGATTCGTGTAAATAAAAAATGTTAAATGAAGTCTTGAATTTGTTGGTTTTTTTTTAATTATTTTGCTTTCCCATTTTTTTTTTTTTTTTTACCTTGCTTTCCCATAAGTTAAGTCGATCCTAACCCCTGACTAGGATTCCGTATATCTAGTAAATCAGGAACTACGAGGACCATGGTCGGCAAACAATGCGCTCTGGGTGGTGCTGTGACTGTTGTTGGCAGGTGTAGGGTTACCATCAGGTGAACGACTTGCTCGTCTCGTCACATAGTCAAATAAAAAGAAAAAAAAACAACAAAATTAAATCATTTTCTTTCAGAAAAAAAGAGAAGGAACCAAATTCAATGTTCAATAAATATTTACTACTTTACAGGGCTATAGAGGTAGGTAGGGTAAATTGGCCCACCTTTTGATTCAAGGCTTATGATATGCTTGATTCATATTTAATTATGTTAAAACTATAAGTTATTCAGACATGAAACGAGAAAAATGGCCATTTAACAACCTAAAACTGTATCAAAACACAATGTGTTCAAGGTGTGTTCTAAAAATTTCGTCATAAACTTTTTTTTAATGGTTTTATTTGATACAGTTATTGAAAATGTTTGTGTTAATGACTTTCAAAGTCATCAAAATCATTTTAATGCTTAATTGATTTACAAACATAGTTGAGAAACATAGTTATATACTACTTCTGGTTCGATAAAACCGTACAGTACAATAAAAGTTAATTCAAATTAAAAAAAAAACGCTTCTTGTTTTGTTCAGCGAAAAAATCAAAAACCTGGTAGTTAAATTCCATCTCTTAACCTTAATAGGCCATTTCACCTCAGCCTCCCCATTAAAAAGTAAAAATCAAATAAAATTAGGATAAACAGGGCTATTCCCGCCCCTGATTCTTATCGCTGTCAAATAGGTAAGGTGATCCAATATACATGCAAATTCCCGGGAGATCCGACAAATTGTGTTTCGGGTGCTCGGGGATATAGAAAGATATTCCTTTTTGGCCGATGTCACTTACGACTTTATTGTTAAGGCATATATATGTTAAGGTTAGATTGACAACTGGGAAATGAGAGAATTTTACCCCCTCTTCCTTTATTTGAAATAGAGAATTGTACAGTCAGCGACTCAGTTGGCTGATTAGATTATTTATGAGCAGTTCAAATAAGCGGTGGTAGCCTAGTGGGAGAACGTCCGCCTTCCAATCAGAAGGTCGTGAGTTCAAATCCCAGTGCAGGCACGTAAAAATGTGTTTCTGTAAAAAACATATGTACGTAATTATCACTCGCTTTTCGTTGAAGGAAAACATCGTGAGGAAACCCACATACCTACCCGAGAATTATTTCGAAAGTAGGTATGTTATCCACCAATCCGGACTGGGCCCCCGTGGTGGATTATGGCCTTACCCTCCTCGCGAAAGTGAGGAGAGACCCGTGCCCAGCAGTGGGACGTTATGGGTTGTTGATGATGTCCTTTCCTAGGCTCTAGACTATCTCTGTACCAAATTTTATTTCAATCGGTTCAGTAGTTTAGGCGTGAAAGAGCAACAGACAGACAGACAGAGTTACTTTCGCATTTATAATATAAGTAGGGATAGAGAATTGTACAGTCAGCGACTCAGTTGGCTGATTAGATTATTTATGAGCAGTTCAAATCAGTGAGCCACTTCAAGTGTCTACATTAATGTTAGTGAAGTTTTTTTTAATTGTATTTGTTAGTATTTAGTTGGCAAAAGTCATTCTATATACAATGGGACTGCCATGTATAAATTTATAAAGAACCTTAAATAAATATGATATATAAAAAAAAGTGGCTAAAAAATATAATAAGTAAAACCAAGTTGAAAACCTCCTCTTTTTACGAAATCAAATAAAAATATTTTTTTTACTGTTAAGTACAATATGTGCTTTATTGTTAAAAAAAACATTAAAATAGTATATCATAACATATTACATAGTTAACAAAATACACAAGGTGTATTACAGAATGAAATCTAACTAAATTTATACTAAGTACAATGTGTGGATTTATCGCTAAAAGCGATCTCTTTCAGTGAACCTTTGGATGGAGAGAACCAATGGAGCGTCGAGTTAAACATACGATTACCTTGATATAGTAGAACCATCAAGGATTCACTTGACTTTCTGCACATTACAAACATTGTTTGATGTTAAAATGAATACACATCAAAAGAAAACAAATAATCAAAGCGAAAACTCTATTACCTCCATGATTAAATATAACGTTACTTCTTCGACAAAGACAAAAGTTTTCTAAATTTCAAACAGGTTCGTTAGAAAACAACTTTGGGAGTCTCAATTAAAATCACCCGAGCTCGGGGAGGTTCGGGAAATTCCGAACAACAAGGATTTGTTTGCATAAATTTAAAATTTATTTCTGCTATGAGGCCTTTTATGAGACCTAATATTTATGGAAATATTCTGCAGCTTCAATTTTGACTCGCATTTCTAAGAGTTCCGAGACAAAATTAGAAAAACAAAATTTTACAATTCCGTCAGTAATTAATTAATTAATTTCAATGTTTTTGTTCTTTACGCGGGTGCGGGAAAACACACCTGTTGTGTTAGCGCAGCTTAAGTGTCGGCTGTGCAGCGAAACACAGACGTGTGTGCTTAACGCGGCGCTACTACAGTGGCTCGCCGTTGCTGGAAAACACACATGGTCCTAAATGTAAAAACCGGTTCAGGAGTCAACGTGTTAACTTTTCAAGATAAGTGTCACTAAATTTATTATTGAACATGGTTCTCGGGTTTATTTATTTATTGATGCCCGGCTAGATAAGCCAGAGGTTGTTTCTACCAATTAATTATTTCGTCCAAAATTGTTTCCGAGGTATGCAGTGATTAATTGCATAGCAGATGTGGACAAACTGGCTCTCTGACAAATGATCGCAGCTAAATGAATAAATGAATTATAATACGTACGTGAGTTTGGAATTTAAAGTCTTTTTTCTTTCTTTCTTTTAGTAAGTTTTTGGCAAATGAAATATCATTGGATTCGTCGTAATCACGAAAGTGACATGGGCTTCTTTAACACGTTCAGTGCTGAAAACACAACTGTTGTGTTTTTTATAACTTGCCGCGAGTACGGGAAAACACAACTGTTGTATTAGCGGTACGGGAAAACACAACGGTGTGTGCAGATCCGTAACCGTGGCTAGACAAGAAAATCGGCTCAGCAGTCGAAGGGATAACAGTCGACGTTTTTGTTTTTAAGTCTTATATGAAAGTTCGTTAACTTTACTAAGTACGTCATTTCGCTATTTGTCTTCTAAATTATACACTACAAAAATTGGTTTACCGACGATATTTTAACGTGACAACGTGATAACAAAACATTAATGAAACGATTGCATACTTTTATAAATAAAATTGAATCATTTTTTAATAATAAAGGAATAAATACTTGAAATTATACTAGTAATCATTTGCTCTGCTACCGATTCCTTATATAAGACCATTTATGAATTGTTTGACTCTTGCATACCTAAAAAGAGACGTCAGAACAGTGCAGGTAGACGTTACCCTGTCTGGTTTTCTAGTGAAATCATCTGCGACGTTAAACGTAAAAACAAACTGCATGCGTCTTGGAAGCGGACAAATTGTAACGAAACGTATAAATTATTCTCTGATCTCAGAACAAACCTTAAATCGCGTACAGCGTCCGCTTACAGCTTATACATGGAACGTATTGAAAATAATATAAAGTTGAACCCGCGCGAATTTTGGCGTCACATTAGTAGCTTACGTTCCAAGGGTGGATTCGAACCTAATGTCACGTATGGAGGTCAAACTTTTTCCGGTGTGGGCGCAGCAGAGGCTTTCGCAAGTTTCTTTGCTAGCGTTTTTCTACCTGACATACCACTACTGGATGCCGAAACAGCATATCGCTCTGATACAAGTTGCAATAGTAACTACGTTAACATTTTTCAAATTACACCTGGTGACGTAATCTACGGGATTAATAAGCTGAAGCCGAGTAGTTCCATGGGACCCGACAGCATTCCCCCTGCGGTTCTTAAACATGTAAAAAACCGATTATGCCTTCCCCTTGCATACATTTTCAATCTCGCATTAACAACGGGGAAATACCCGCCCCAATGGAAACTATCGAGAGTCAGTCCTATACCTAAAAGCTCCAATACGTCTAAGGTCGAAGAATATCGGCCGATTGCAGTGCTGTCGTCTCCCGCGAAGGTGTTTGAGAGCATACTCCACAAATATATTTACGCGCAAGTGGACAAATACCTTTGCAATGAGCAGCACGGCTTTCGACCTAAGAGGTCTGTTGACACCAACCTTCTCACTCTTGTGGACTTTATTTCAACTAGGCTAGACAGAGGCTCTCAGGTAGACGTGCTCTACTTCGACTTTCGGAAGGCGTTTGATAGGGTCAACAATGACATCTTGCTGGAAAAACTCTGCAACATTGGCTTTGCGCCGGGACTGCTTAGGCTTCTTGCGGACTACCTTCGTGACCGCCAGCAGTTTGTGAGACTCGGCTTGTATGAGTCTAGTCCCTATCACACGCGTTCCGGAGTGAGCCAGGGCTCAATACTTGGGCCTCTTTTATTTTTACTCATGGTAAATGACCTCCCTACTGTTCTTGAAGGCACGCATTGCCTGCTCTACGCCGATGACTTAAAACTCTTCAGTGAAGTGAAGTCGGAAGCAGACTGCCTAGCCCTTCAACGTAACGTCGACAAGATATTCCAGTGGAGTCATGGGAACGGGATGGAATTCAATGCCTCCAAGTGCTACGTTATGACTTTCGGTCGAATGTGGCACCCAATGACTTACGACTACAAATTAAATGGTAATAATGTGACTCGCTCGGTAACAATAAAGGATCTGGGTGTTATATTTGACCGAAAGTTAACTTTCCATGACCATATCGTCACACTGGCGAAAGAGTCTTTTAGGCGACTGGGTTTCGTCCTGCGAAATTCTCGGGACTTTAAGAACCAGCATGTGATGAGGCTTATTTTTGGTGCGTTAGTACGTTGTAAGCTAGAAAATGCTATGTGTGTCTGGAACCCTCACGAGAGCAAGTACGTCCTGCTGCTCGAAAAGGTACAGAAAGCTTTCCTCAGGTACCTCTACAAGCGCACTAACGAGTACTATCCCTATCTGTACCCTACAAAATTTCTTTTAGGTTGTCTGGGTTACAACTCATTAGAAGTCAGACGGGGAACCAATCAGATTGCAGTCATGTGCAAAATTCTTCGTGGAAGATTAGATGCCCCTGATCTGCATGGTGAGCTATCACGACTTTTCACCCCTGACAACTATAGTCGCAGCAGAAGGCACAAGCTGTTCGCCGTACCGTCTTGTCGCACAGTGGCGCGCGCGAACTCGCCCGTGCCTCGCACCCTCTCCGCACTCAACGCTCTCCTGGACGCCAATCCAGGCTGTGATGTGTATGCGGATGGATGGTCAGATATACTGTCAGAATGCTTGCGTTTTTGTGAAAGAGAGTGAGAGTGAATCTTTGAATGTGTATTTTGTGTTATCTGTATTCTACCGTGTTTTGTGTAATCGATTGTTATAATTGGCTGCGGCCGTTTCAATTGAATAAATAAATATTGTAAAATATTGTTATAATCAGATTTTTAAAATGCAAGAATAATTAACCTGTCAAGAAGAGACGAGAGATAGACGCGGCGCAAGCGTACAATGATCGCAACGGGACAATGTGTCAACTTTTTCGAGCAGCCGGCGTTCATCGATTTAATAGACGTAGTCACGTCAATAATTACTAAAATGCATAATGTATCTCCTATTTCCTAAAACGACGTTACACAACAGTCACCTATAATAATGCCACATCAGTTCCCATAGCTCCTCTTATGTCAACTGCCATAATATATTTTTATTTTTCTGTGGATCACATCGCTTTGTGTTACGGCCAGATATTTGTCATGCCTACATGTTTTTTTTCTGTTTTCCCGAAGGATTATCTTAGGGCGGAAACTCAACGAGTCAACGACTGTTTCTTTTATCGTGTCGGTGAAAATCAAAAAAGAAAATAAACACTTTAACAAAAAAAAAACGATGTGTGTGCTGGGACACAACGTAAAAGTAAAACTTATATTAAAAAAATTTTTTTTTTCATAGAAGATATTTAAAAAAAAAAATGAAATGTAACTCTTTCTCTCTCTTTCTATCTTTACTAACTTATATCTCCCTCTCAACTTCCGTTCGCCTCGCCTGATCACATTTTTCGTAACGCATTCACCAGCTTACTCCCCAAGTGAAGCGTGCGTAAGGAAGTTTTACTTCAACACGACCACGAGCTCCTCGACAACACGAATATAGTGAGAAGACTAAAAAGGAAAACCTTTCGAGTTAGTGTAGTGATGTGACAGTGAAGTGTAGGTTGATTAAATCTACTAGTAAAGAACACATTAACAAAGTGCCTTCGCCTTAATAGAGACAGTAAGAAATGTGTTAATGGACACAATCTTAGCAATACTCTACTTAGCAATTTATGTTAAACGCAAATTCCTCATTAGTCTTAAAGGCTAGATCGTAATTTTAATGTTGTACTTATAGATAACCTAGCCTAGTGGGTGTGGTGGGTAGTGTGGTACCCTAGTGGGAGAACGTCCGCCTTCCAATCTGAAGGTCGTGAGTTCAAATCCCAGTGCCGGCACGTACCAATGTGTTTCTGTAAAACATATGTACGTAACTATCACTCGCTTTTCGGTGAAGGAAAACATCGTGAGGAAACCCACATACCTACCCGAGAATTATTTCGGAGGTAGGTAGGTGATCCACCAATCCGGATCTGGCCCCCGTGGTGGATTATGGCCTAACCCTCCTCACGAAAGTGAGGGGAGACCCGTGCCCAGCAGTGGGACGATATGGGTTGATGATGATCATGATGATGACTTATCGATAAGATGCATCATTACAAAAAACATATTTTCAGTTTTTGCTCTACTTTTTGTCGCAGCACACATTCCGTGTTTTTTTCCATCGTCTTGGTGGGTTTTGACATAAATTATATTGTTATTTGCGAATCCCTTGGGGTGGCGGCCTCTTTCATATTATTAAATAAACAGGAAAGATTGCTTCGATTGTTATACAAGGAACTCACTGAAATGCCGATTCAATTTTTCAAAAGACACGCAATTCTGAACGTACGAATAGAGAGTGATGCGGTCGCGGTACCACGTTTTTACTTCATTACGAGGTCGAGTAAGCCAAGTAGCGCTTACCATAAGGTGAACAACTTGCTCGTCTCGTCACTCAGTCAAATCGCACGTCGTTCAACTAATGGTAAGCGCTACGCCTGCCCATAACATTTACAGTGCCACTTTGCAAAACTTTGCATTGCATAATCTTGCGCGGCACTGCACTGCGCTTGTCACCCTGAGACATCGGCTCTAAAGTCTCATATGCCCAGTAATTTCAAGCCGGAACATAGTAATGTTTGCACACTACTGCTTGGCGGAAGAATATCTGGCAAAGGTGTGATACCCCAGGCGGTCTCTTGCAGAAGAGGCTGTCAGTGCTGTCACTACTGTATGTTGTCGTCTAGTATTATTTCATAGAACGTTTGCGTATTTAACTCAACCAATTAAATATTATAAGACAAAGAAGGAGTGAAAGCTAAAACCGACGCTAACAAAGTAAAAGGGAAACTTTATGAAACTAATAAACGTGTCAACAACTCGGGGGAAGCCAGGTGGAAAAACAACCCTGTGGAGAAGTAAACAAATAAGGGTTGGTGCGAACTAGAAGCGACGGGGGCTAAATCAGATTACTGGACAAATAATGAAGCTTAAAAACATAAACTAATTAGCAGTAAAACTTAAACCTAGACTTCGACTTTTAAGGTTATCGCAAAGACTGCATTGTGCGTGCGAGGACTTGGTGCCAAAGTTTTGTGGGTATTGTAATTTGTGTGTGTGTGTGTGTGTGTGTATATGTGTGCAGATTGTGCGTTCTTTGTCTGTCAAATGACGTAGTGATTGACTCAGGAAGTCACCGCGTACTGATTCTTATTCCATGCAGTTAATTTTAAGGCCTTAAACTGCACGGCCTCAATTGGCACCACGCACTCATAAATGACAAACGTGACGTGACGTCACTCAAAATAGTGACTCAAAATAGACTGCGGAGAATGAGAGAGAAATATAATGAGATGGAGCTATATATATAGCTTTTTTTTTTTTTGGGCGGTAGTTGTAAAATATAGACATAGTATTTTGAACTCCAATTTTAATTTCAAATAAATAATATAAATACTGAATATTTTTACAAAATTTTTATGTATAATTAAATAGTAACTTGCAATACCTGCCAGGAATTGATTTCCTCTCAAAACACACAAAGAATCTCTTGTTTCGGAATACCCCACTGTGCCATCTTGAAATGGAGGACATCAAGGAGTCCATGGCACAATTGACTGACATTTTCTACAAAAAGTTTGCTGAATTTGAGGACAGGCAGCAGCAGCTAGCTTCCCCATCAGCATCGGGTCAATCAAGCTTGGCGGCAGAGTTCACTTCCTTCAAGACTTTCACCCTCCACGCACTTCGGACACTGCAGTCCCAGGTTGAGATGTTGGCACGTGAGAGCGACAACTTGGAGATGTATAACAGGCGTAAAATTCTGCTGCTTCATGGCATACCTGAAGACAAGAAGGAGAACACCGAAGCAACTATTGTGAAGGTAGTAGTCCAAAAGTTGATGTTGTCCGACTTCGGGGTAGAACACATCAGTCGTTGCCACAGAATGGGTAGATCGTCAACCCCTGGCCGACCCAGGCCCATCCTCTTCAAGGTTCGAGACATATCGCTTCGAAACAAGATTTGGGCGGCGAAGGCTAGTCTGAAGGGTTCGGGCATCACTATGTCTGAATTTTTGACAAAGGCTCGCCATGATACATTCATGACAGCACGGCAGCGGCTTGGTGTGTCTAAATGCTGGACCCGCGATGGCTCTGTTTTCGCGCTGGGAACCGACGGTGAGCGGCATCGCGTGAGCTCCGTTGCAGATGTAGACAGGCTAGCACTGCAATCTGCGGCCGCAGCTGCCGCTCCCAAGAAGGTGGTATCCTCCGCCAAGGAAACTACGGTGGCAGCCAAGACACGACGTGCAGTCGCCGCGAGTAAAAAGTAATATTCATCTGTCCATTATTTAGTGTTTCTCTTTGTTTACAGTTACCCTAGTTTCTTTTAGATACCTTACAATTTATTTATTGGTGCATTTTAATTTCTTCTCATTACCTTCTTTACAACAAAACTGTTTTTCTTCAAAGTGAGTAGAATGAAATTTCCTTATTTACTTGTTTCATGCATTATTTGTCTTCACGTTATTTCCTTCTTGTCAATGTCATGATGTCACTGTCACTCACCTATTTCATCAATCAAACAAACTAGACGTTGCCACAGATAAGATAGAATTACGTTCCGTTGCATCATTGTGTTTTATAGCATGAAGTGCACTTTTAATTATTTTTCGTATGGAATAATTGTTAATGTTGTTTCCAATATTCAACTTATAATTTATACGGTTGAATTATTATAGCGGTAAGGATAATTGGTTTGTGTGTCCGTATAAATTAATTGTTTGTAACAGATTCCGGCAGGTGAGACGAGTAATTTTGTTTATTTTATTTTGAAAGTTATTTAATATTAGTTTATATTATATTTATTATTATTTAATACCTATGTTAAATATTTATAATGATAGTAATAGTAGTTCCAATTATTTATCTGTCAGTTCTTCTAGTAATAGTAGTAGCAGTGAAACTAGTTTTCTTAGCATTCCTTCTCTCTCTGATACTCTTGAATCTCATTTCTCTGATGTACCCAAAAATTTTAATATAATTCATATTAATGCGCAGAGCATTCCGGCTCATTTTTCTGATATGCAGGCATCGATTAACAATAAAAACATTCATGCTATTTTAGTCTCCGAGTCCTGGCTTAAACCATCTCTTCCTTCTATTTCATACACTTTACCTGGCTTTAATCTTATCCGTAACGATCGGACAAGTAGTGGTGGTGGGGGTGTAGCTATTTACCTCCGTACACATATTCCCTTCTCTGTAATTAGCTCATCTACACAGCCACCGCCCCAGAATGCCGGTGAACATCTTTTTATTGAAATTCTTCTTTCACACTCTAAAATTCTTCTCGGAGTCTATTATAGCCATTCCTTACGTAATCATTTCTTTTCTTCCTTCGAAAAGATCTTAGAAGATCTCGTTCCGTCCTATAGCCATACCATAGTCATGGGGGACTTTAACACATGTTTGTTAAAAAATGACCATCGCTCTTCACTATTAGAATCTGTTGTTAGCTCGAGCAACATGCACATTCTCGATCTCAGTGCTACTCACCATTTCCCTAATTCGTCTCCCTCTCTTCTCGATTTGATAATGGTGTCTTCTTTACAGCACGTTGCCAAGCATGGTCAATGTTCGGCTGATGATTTCTCCTATCATGATTTGATCTTTGTATCGTATAAGATTCGTCCTCCTAAATCTAAACCTACAGTAATTCTGCAGCGCAATTTCAGTGGTATTGATCAAGAAGCATTCATTGCTGATGCTGAAAAAATTGACTGGTCTCCATTAATTAGTGCCAATAACATTGATGATCAAGTAGCCGTGTTTAACTCCATGATTACCCAACTGTATGACGTCCATGCTCCTTTAAGAGCTATAAAAATTAAGCATGTACCTGCGCCTTGGCTCACAGATGAAATCAGGACTCTTAAACATAAAAAGGCGTGTGCTAAAACGAGATACAAAATGCGCCCTACCGATGCTAACAAGTCACGTTATATCATGATGCGTAATCGCTGCAACGTGGTGTGTAGAGACGCTCAACGACGCCATATTCACGATTCGGTTCAAGATGAGGATCCAGCTAAAGTTTGGAAATTCCTCAGGTCATTAGGAGTTGGAAAAGCTCGTATAGAAACTGTTCCTAACAATTTAGACATAAATTCGCTAAATCAACACTTTTCTGCATCATCTAGCATGGATGAGTCTGCTAAATTTTGTACCTTAAATCATCTCTCCAATTTTCCAGCTCCTGACCATTCTCCTTTCGTCTTTCGTCAATTTACCGCTTGTGATGTTAGGAAGAGCATGCTTTCGATTACCTCTAATGCTGTTGGAGTTGACAGTATTAGTCGGAATATGCTGATTCCTATCCTTGACCAAATACTCCCTGTCCTTTGCCATATCCTAAATTTTTCCGTCTCGAATGGTTCGTTTCCCTCTTTATGGAAGGAAGCACAAATTATTCCCTTGCCTAAAAAAGCCAATCCTAAGTCATTTTCCGAATACCGTCCCATATCTATCCTTCCATTCTTATCCAAGGTACTTGAACGTCTGGTCCATAACCAGATAAACATGTTCCTCACCAGAAACGACCTTTTGAATCCCTTCCAATCCGGTTTTCGTCCAGGACATAGCACGGTTACTGCACTAGTCAAAATAACTGACGATATTCGTCTAGGGATGGACAACGGTCAGTTAACTGTGTTGACGCTCCTGGACTTCAGTAATGCTTTCAATACTGTTGATTTCGATATCCTCCTTGCTATTCTCCGCTCCATTAACATATCTCCAACGGTGATTGACTGGTTTCATAGTTACCTGTATGGTCGCCGACAACGGGTTCGCTTCGAAGAGTCTTTTTCTTCGTGGTGTAACACCTCAGCTGGTGTACCTCAGGGTGGCGTCTTATCTCCTCTTCTTTTCGCTATCTTTATTAATTCTATCTCAAATCATCTTGCTTCGTCCTACCACCTCTATGCAGATGACCTTCAATTGTATTGTCAAGCTCATCTGAACCAATTGGCTGACGCTGTGGAAGTTATGAATCGTGACTTGTACCGAATTTCAGCATGGAGTAAAGCATACGGTCTGAAAGTTAACCCACTTAAGACACAAGTCATCATTATAGGAAGCTCTCGTATGATTAGTAGGATCGACTGGGAATCACTTCCACGAGTAGTATTTGATGGGGTTGCTATTCCATTTAGTGATACTGTCAAAAATCTGGGCGTAACAATGGACCGCTGTCTTTCCTGGAGTCCGCAGCTGGCATTCACTAGCCGTAAGATGTTTGCCTCCGCAGGTTCACTGCGCAGGCTGCGTAATTTTCTACCGACCACCACTAAGATTGCGCTTGCACAGTCACTTTTACTCCCTATTCTAGACTACGCTGATGCCTGCTATCTCGATCTTACAGAGGACCAGCTAAACAAGCTTGAGCGTCTCCAAAATTTCTGCATCAGGTTCATTTATGGCCTACGCAAATATGATCATGTCTCCGAATATCGCGCTAAACTCAAGTGGCTTCCTATTCGTCGTCGCCGGAATGCTCATATATTGTCCCTCCTCTACAGTATTCTGTTCATTCCATCTTCTCCGCGCTATCTTCGGGAACGTTTTGAGTTTCTCCACACTGCCAGCTCTGGTAGGTTGAGGTCATCAGAGAACCTAATGTTAAAAACTGCTGTCCACAGCAGCAAATTTTACAATTGTTCTTTTACAGTTGAAGCCGTACGACTGTGGAATGAGCTGCCTGTGGACATAAAGCGCACAACTTCGCTAAATGCTTTTAAAATTCGTGTCAAATCCTATTATCTTCTGAATTAATTGTCTAGTTGCTGCATATTATACATTTGTATTCGTAGGTATGTATGTTTATTAATAGTAGGTATATAATATATTTGTATTAGTATGTATGTTTATTATATTAGGGTATATATTAAGTTTATCTATTACTTTACTATGTATTTAAGTTTATTTTGTGTATATGTATCTATTTATTTATTCTATGTATATAAAGAAAGCCACCGTCCGATGTCTTAATTACTCCTCTCCGTGCATGGTTGTCTGGAAGAGATCGCTCTGAGCGATAAGACCGCCCATTGTGACACTAATTGTAAAATTGGTTTTGTTCTAGTTTTAAGTTTTCTTTGTTCTGTGGTGTTTCAATAAAGAGTTTATCTATCTATCTATCTATATAAACTCCCATAAATGCAAACAAATTGTTCCGATCTCTTTGGATAAATGTCTCTGGTCGACTTATGAACGCTGAGCGATATTGGTGGTGACAGTTAGCAGGGCAGTTCAGTTTAAGGCCTTAAACTGGATGGATTTAAGTGTTCGTGGTGAGGCCCCTGGTGTCAGTTTGTAAAACCGTCCATGGCCTCTGACATAGATTAACATTTCTAATTTCTTTCTTCTTTCTAATTTCTTAGATTAATTCTAATTTGTTAATCTTTGTTAATCGATATGGAAATCCACCCATCCATATATTTTATCTACGTATGCTAACTAATAGGGACATAGGGAGTCATTTTTACATATATACTAGCTGCACTCCGCGGTTTTACTCGTGTCGTTCCTGCTCTCGTTAAAATACGAAGATAAAATATAGCCTAAATTACTGGCTAATAATGTAGCTTACTATTGGTGAAAGAATTTTTTAAAACGGTTCAGTGGTTTAGGAGTAATAGCGTAACAAACAAACAAACTCAAATTCGCATATATAATTTTAGTTAAGATAGTTAGGATTTGTTGTTGTAAATAAATTGTAAACACTACCAAGTAGCAAAAAGGTGTGTTTCGCGACAGATTTCAACAAAAATACCATGAAAAGTCTAAGAAATCGTCACGGAACCCCAAAAAGGGTTTTTTCGGTTTTAAATGAACTCCATTCCTAATAAAGGTTGCTGGTGAAATTACCGGAAGTAGGGTGACTAGGATACTTAAAAGGATTATTCTTTTTTTATTTTTTTCTTTCTAATTATTCTCGTTGGGAAAATTAATTATATGTAATCATCATCATCAACCCATAACGTCCCAGTGCTGGGCACGGGTCTCCCCTCACTTCCGTGAGGAGGGTTAGGCCATAATCCGCCACGGGGGCCCGCTCCGGATTGGTGTAACAATAAAATAATTAATTTATGTTCTTTCTCTCCATTCTTTTTGTTCATCTTTTTTTATCTTTCTGTCTTCTTTTTTTTATTTACGAATATGTCATACTTTTTAAGTGGTACGCCTGCCCATAACAGTTACCGTGCCACCCAGAAGTTTGCATTGCGCGACACTGTACTGCGCTCGTCAGCCTGAGACATCGGCTCTAAGGTCTCATATGCCCAGTAATTTCGCTGGAAACAGTGCCCTACAAACCGGAACACAGTAATGTATGTACACTACTGCTTGGCGGATGAATATCTGGCAAATATATCTCTGATCTACCCGTTGGTCGCCCTATCACCCCAATCTCGACGGAAGCCGGTTAGTAATTAGTTACAGTCGTTCGCTGTCGCCGTTGTTCCGAACGTACTATTTGGCGCTAATTGTAGCGGTTTCCGGCGCAGCCAGTCGAATTCACCGGCTACTCACTGACAAGAACTTACCTTGGTCTCTAGTGGTTTCTCTCGATCTAGGCTAGATTTATAGTTAGACTATCTGTTACTGCGTTTTTTGGGTTCCGTACACAAAGGGTAAAGCGGGACACGACTACTAAGGCTCCGCTGTCTGTCTGTCTGCCTGTCCATCCGTCTGTCACCAGGCTGTATCCCATGAACCGTGATAGTAAGACAGTTAAAATTTTCACAGAAGATGCATTTCTGTTTCCGCTATAACAACAAATACTAAAAAACAGAATAAAATATTAGCCTATTCGAGGCATGCATTTAGGCAGACAAGCAGATAAACAGACAAAAAAAAAAATTATATGACGCCTAATCGTAAAATGTCCGTTTGAGGAATAATTGTCTGTCTGTCTGAAAGTTTGTCTCGCAAAGGCTCCGAAACGGCTCGACTGATTTCAATGAAATTTACAGTGATGGATTTCAATGAAATTTAAAGTCCGAAACACCACGTTGCGTTCAATAACTGGCATCGCTGATGTAGGTCTCAAAGCAACTAGGCTTAAATGGGATTGGGCGGGCCATGTAACTAGAATGCACCCCGACAGATGCGCCGAGATCGTCACACAATGGATGCCTAAAAAAGGGCGTAGGCGCCGGGGCAGGCCAAGAAAACGCTGGCGTGACGATCTTGATACATATGCACCAAGTTGGTCCGAACAAACAAGTTTGTTTGTTTGTTGGCAAACAATCGCGACATGTGGAATGAGATGGGGGAGACCTTTGCCCAGCAGTGGGACAGTATAGGTTATAAAAAAAAACATGAACCTTAACGTGTATAATTTATTTCGATATCATTTAGGGTTCAAAGGATATGATTTAAAATATAATTCTCCAAGTCCCGCGCCCACGAAGTCGCGAGAGCTAGTCAAATAATTATTACTTACCCAAGTGTACTATACCATCGAATCAATCTGACTCTAAAAATATAAAGGTACCTAAACCCCGAGGTTATCTCAAAGCTGAAATAAAGAACCAATAAAGATTCTAATTTACTTTTTATTCACCCTTCCACTCAAATAGCCTGCAAACTGTTACCCTTAAATTTTAATTATGCAAGGGTCCACGGGACCCGCAATTTTAATAGTGTCCCTTCGGTCGAAGCACTCAGGGGCTTGGAATTTGTGCCAAATGCTCTGGACACTTCTAAGCTATGTATCAAGCTTTATAGCTTTTAGTGTGGACAAGCATAATACAGTACGGTATTTATGGCGTGTTGTAATGGGAAGTATCCTTCTCCATCCATCCATCCATCAGTAGTTGTAAACATGTCAGCTGCAACCTCTAAGAGTCTGCAGTGGGAGGCCTCTTCTGCAAGAGACCGCCTGGGAAGTACCACGCCTTTGCCAGACATTCATCCGCCAAGCAGTAGTGTGCAAACATTACCATGTTCCGGTTTGAAGGGCACTGTTTCCAGCTAAATTGGCAGGCATATGAGACTTTAGAGCCGATGTCTCAGGGTGACGAACGCAGTGCCGTGCCGAGCAGGATTATGCAATGTAAAGTTCTGGGCGGAACTGCAACTGTTATGGTCAGGTGTGGCGCTTGCTATCAGGTGACCAACCTGCTCGTTTAGTCACTATTTGTTGTTTTTAGAATTAGTTCGATCCAACCTCTGACGTCAGAGAATCAGGACATGACTTGTATGAGAGTTAATGTTTTTTACAAGGTTCGAACTCGGTGTCATTGGATTCCAAAGCGCACAAGTAACCACTTAGCCACGACCGCTCGTCACTAAGAAAAAAAAAAGAAAAAAAAAAGAAAAGAACAAAGAAAAGAATAAAGAAAAGAAAAGAAAAGAAAAAAAAAGAAAAAAAAAAAAAAAAAAATAAAAGAAAAAAAAAAAGCTTTGTTTTATAAAGAAAAGTACGTAATTACAACGTGAATAATAACTAATAACTTTAACACCTTCACTGCTGAACCGTTTTACTTTTTTTGGCTCTGTTTCGAATCTTCACACAACGTGTGTGTTTACTGGTTACTGGCGTTGCGACGTAAGTAAACTCAATCAGCTGTGCGGGCGCACACAACTGGTGTGATAACATTGTCAATACAGCAGTGCGGGTTCGCAATCCAGCCGCGTTTTCGCTTGCCGTAGCGTTACAAAAAACACAGACGTGTGTGTTTTCAGGACTGAACGCGTTAACATTGGTGTGTTTGCGTAAAGTGAAATGTATAATTTCGCAATAACAACGCCACTAGGATCACGGCGACGGGCATTTCCCAAACAAACCATAACTCTATCACTTTCACCAATAAATAACCAATTTGTCATAAGCGTGTACAGTCAGCACAGAAGACGTACAGTCGGCAAAACAAGCTATCGTTGTCAAAGTCCCGGCTACAATAATTTACTGTTTCTCTGGGAGCGCCGCGGAGGTGTGAAACAGACGAGATATATGGACATGTCTCTATGAGCCTTCAGTTTTAACACGCACACTGCTGAAAGCACATGGGTATTTTTTATAACGCTACGGCAAGCGAAAACGCGCCTGGCGTGCGAACCCGCACTGCTGTATTGAAAATTTTATCACAACAGTTGTGTGCGCCCGCACAGCTGATTGAGTTTAGTTACGACAGATCGCCAGTAACCTGTAAACACACACGTTGTGTGAAGATTCGCAAAAGAGCCAAAAAAAAATAAACCAGTTCAGCAGTGAACGTGTGTTTGACTGAGTGACGAGACGAGCAAGTCGTTCACCCGATGGTAAGCGCTACGCCTGCCCATTACTGTTACAGGGCTGTTACTGTTACAGTACGCATAACTTTACATTGTTTAATTTATTATGTGCAAAAACACCGAAACATTTAATTTAAAAGTTTCAAAAATGTATACAAACTAGCAGAGGCCAGCGGTTTCACCCGCGTTAACTATCCCACAGAAACAGTAAATTTTTACGAAATTAAAAGTGTCCTATGTTCAATTCTAGTGATATCTGTGATACTAAATTTCATCAAAATCCGTTCAGTCATTTCAGCGTGAAAAAGGAAAAAAGACGGACACAAAATTTCACATCTACTTATAATGTTAGTGAGATTACGAAGGATACACAAAAAAATGGATTTTTCAAATGGCGATATTATGGTGTGGTCGAATTTGTGTGTGAAACAAGCGCGTGGTCACAGGTAACGTCGCGGGCAATTGTTAGTCTGAAATGAACTAAAGTAAAAAAGCTTACCATGCTAGAATTATATTGAGTCCCTTTTCAGTTTACCACGGTCTTTCTGCATTTTATCTATTACCTTAGAGCTAGTCTACAGATCTACCAATGTATTTGAAATGTTGAAAAAAAATGGCATCTATCTATTTTGGAACTACATAATTATAAGATTTTTGTAGGTATAGGTTTGGGATTATGTTTTATAATTATTTATAATAATATTTACGTAGTATAAAATTTATAAATTAGTTTTTCAGAGATCGCTTTAAGCGATAAGACCGTACATTGTGCCTATTATTAAGTTAAGTTTTTTTTGAAGTAAAACTTCTTTACGCACGCTTGACTTGGGGAGTAGGCTGGCGAATGCGTTACGAAATATGTGAGCGGGCGAGGCGAACGGAAGTCGAGAGGGAGATATAATTTAGTGATGATAGAAAGAGAGAGAGTTCCGTTTCGTATATTTATTAAAATTTATGAAAAGCTTTTACGATATATTTTTTTTTTTTTAAATTTTCATTGAACTTTTACTTCTGCTATGTGTCCCAGTACACATTTCATTGGCTTTTTTCACTCTATTTTAAACATTTTGGTGTCAATAAAGAGTTATATATCTATATAGCATCAAACGACAATAACCGAGCGCCTATATATAATAACCTCACTCTATAAATAACCCGCAAGAGTCCCAACATACTGAATGGCTCTTAGAGGACCCTCGTAAGCGCTTACGACTGTATATTGCACATCTTGGAACACATTCATTACTGTTTATGATGTAAATAAATGTTAACACTTCCAGTCTTCGAACCTCGTGACGGCTGGTTATGGAAACAAAGCAAGGAATTGTGCATATGCGAACAGAGCTCCAATTTACCGAATAAATATGTAGCTCAACACGATGGTATTGCATTTGGACTCTATAATTTTGCTGATATAATGCTGATATAATGTCTATGTTCGTAGTGTTTATTAGGTTAAAATAGAACCCCATTACTAAGGCTTCGCTGTCTGTCTGTCTGTCCGTCTGTCACCAGGCTATATCTCATGAACCGTGCTAGTTAGACAGTTGAAATTTTCACAGATGATTGTCACAGATTTCGGGGAGACCCGGGCAGCAGTAGGCTGATAATGCTGATGATGATAACGACTTTTTATTTGATTTGACAGAGTGAGTGACAGAGAGATGAGATGAGCAAGTCGTTCACCTGATAGTAAGCGCTACGCCTGTCCATAACAGTTACAGTGCCACCTAGAACTTTGCATCGCATAAGCCTGCGTGGCACTGCACTGCGCTCCTCACCGCGCTGACTTCGGCTCTAAAGTCTCACATGTTTACACATTACTGTTTGGCGGATGAATATCAAGCAATCTCTGAAATATCTGGATTGCCTTTGCCACCTCCGCTTTCCACTATCGCACCTGCGGAGCAATCAATGCATTCGCGGATTTATGGCACGCAGGCAAGTGTCAAACACGCGTGATTCATCACGGTCACGGGTGGCGTGTTTGCGATGAGTTATGGCCAACGTGACAGAGTGACGGTAAGCCCTCTCTTTGTCCCGTACAAAGGAGTTAGACCTGACGTGACGGAACATGGTCGAATTGTTGTTTTTTGTTATGCCTGTCCCGGGGTTTGGCCATTGTGTTTATTGTTAATTGCTGTAGGTCGAGGTTAACGGAACGTCTCTTAGCTTTATTCGTTGTGAGAAAATGGATAATGACTGAAAAGGTATCATTGGTATCTCGCACATAGAATAGCTATTGCTGTTCAACGTGAAAATGCAGCCAGTGTTCTTGGTACCATGGCTCATGGACACCATCTTTTGTTAGATTTTTAAGTTTTAGTTTTAGTTAATTTTCTATTTGATTTTATTTAATTATTGTTATTTAAGTTGTGTCAATGTGTTTCTGTAAAACATATGTACGTAATTATCACTCGCTTTTCGGTGAAGGAAAACATCGTGAGGAAACCCACATATCTACCCTAGAATTATTTCGGAGGTAGGTATGTTATCCACCAATCCGGACTGGGCCCCCGTGGTGGATTATGGCCTAATCCTCCTCACGAAAGTGAGGAGAGACCCGTGCCCAGCAGTGGGACGATGATAATGATGATTATGATGAAGAGGTGTCAATAAAAAATTACAATACGTGTATCATTGGTCAAAGGTTACACACGTGAATCGTTATTTTACTGTTACGGAACACACATAAGCATGGTAGCGGGTGTAGCAAATTAGCAATTAAAAATTAGATAATTTATGCCTATAGACTCGTATTTTTTTCTATTATTCCTCCGCGTCCGGTATCCGTATTATAATGATGAAGTAAATGATGGATTGAAAAACAAATGAAAATGAAAATCGGATTTATTTGACGTTTTCACTATGGGCGAAATGTCAAATAAATCCGACTTTTAACCCCCGACCAAAGACCTTATACTTAAAGATCTTTGCCCCCGACGCAAAAAAGCCGGCGTGTTATAAGTTGGACGGGTGTGTGTGTATTTGTGTGTGTGTCTGTGGCATCGTAGCTCCCGAACGAATGCACAGATTTCGATTTTGTTTTTCATTTTCACTTGTGTTATATAATATAGCAGCGGATAGCCATAGCTGATGGACATTTCCAACGAAGTTAATTGAAGGGTTTATACTAATCAAGTGGGGAGAACTATTGCCGCCACCGGCATGCTCACAGCCGAGAGGGTGTTCCATCGTAACTATGTAAGTTATGTAAGGATATACAATGGAGAGCGCTGCCTTGCCATCCTTCCACATCCCCCGTTAGCACTTATGGCCTATAGATACTTATAAGCAGAACATCTGTGTCAACAGAGATGTCAGAGTCAGTGCCGCATTAAGCAAGCGGAGGGCCCGTAGCAAATTCTTACAAGGAATTCATTACTATAGGTTCTTAAGTACTTATAAAGTAGTAAAACAGCAATTGTCTCAGTAGGAAAAGCTTTAACGCTTACGTTTTTGTGATTTCAAGTAAATTCAATATACCCTTATAAGTTTCACTCAAAAATTACGCTCAGGCAGAGATGAGGGGGTTTAAATATGCGGGGCCCCCTTTCGCGCGGGCACCGTAGCAATTGCTATTCTTGCTACGTGGTTAATCCGGCACTGGTCGAGTCAATGCGGTACCTCAGCAAAGGCTCTGCACACATTGCGGCGGACATAGAAGCTCATATAATTAATTAGGCTAATGCGTTCCCCACGGCTTGTGTTGATTTACTTTGCTCCATTACTCATTAGGCTCTATACACACAGCAGTTTGTACAAACACTGACATCTGATAAGGAAGGAGTGACACTCATAAAATTAAAAAAAAGTTATATTCTGTTACGTTTGTTATATTTGAAGCGAGGAAAGTTTTGATCTTTCTGAACGGATTTTGATGAAATTTTATTGTAATATTTTGGAGTTTTACCATAGGGTAATATCTTTTTTTTTAATTTGAATGAGTGGCGAGGCGAGCAAGTCGTTCCCTTGATGCTAAGCGCTACGCGTGCCCATAACAGTTACAATGCCACCCAAAAACTTTGCATTGCATAATCCTGCGCGGCACTGCACTGTGCTCGTCACCCTGAGACATCATATGCCCAGTGATTCCAAGAATCTACCCCTAAACTAATTTAATGTAGTGTCAAAGTTAAAATAGGAACGCGTAGGTGTAAAATCGCGGATAGCAGCTAGGTAATGAAAGAAAAAAAAAACTACAAAATATTTGAAAGTTCTCGAAGAAAATCTCGAAAAAAAATACATGACACTCTGCGTTAGTTCTGTGTGTTTTAAGTGAAATGCCCATATTCATCAAAAAAACAATCATTGAACTTATAACACGTTGATTGCTGAACCGGTATTTATATTTGGGCACCGTTACGGACCGTGTGTGTTTTCCAGCAATAGCGTGCCGTCCGTGAGCCGCACTGTAGTAGCGCCGCGTTAAACTCACACGTCTGTTCTTCGCCGCACAGCCGGCACGTAAGCTGCGCTAACACAACAGTTGTATTTTCCCGCAGTCGCGTAAAATATTAAAAAACACAACCTCTGTGTTTTCAGCAGTGAACCTCTTAAAAATACTACACCCACTGAAAGCACAAACCAAACAAATCCAAAAAACAAACTCCATAAAGCGGCCCGGCATTTCTCTTTATTATTTGCTGAAATGTTGGGAGTTGGGAGCACACCAAGTTTTGAAGTCCTAAAAACAACGGACCAATGAGTTTTCCCGCAAAACTACAGCTTCCAGTAAAAAAGAAAAGAAGTCCACAGAGCAGTGGTTGCGCTTATTAATCAAAGTTTAGAGGGTGGTTGCGAACTCCGGTGTAATGGGGTGCTATCCGATGGACTCCGGACACTCGGCTGAAAAAGTTTCAAAGCAACTGAGCATTTCAGAATAGGGACAGGGAGCTTTGATTGGAAGCTTTTTTGAGTGGATTTCGGGGCATCTTTTGCCGGCTGGACTGGATTATCACAATCTATTTTCCAATAAAACTCAACTAAAACTTAGGGCATGGTAGTTGAAACATCGAATCGAGGAAGAAACTAGAAGAAGAAGAAGAAGTCGGGCGATCATCTAAATTAATTCTATCGCCCTATGAAGTCGTTTCTGTTTTCGTTGTCGATCTCTAGCGATGGTAGCCTAGTGGGAGAACGTCTGCCTTTCAAGGAGAAAGTCGTGAGTTCAAATCCCAATGCGGGCACATACCAATGTGTATATGTAAACAGCATAATATGTACGTAATTATCACTCGCTTTTCGGTGAAGGAAAACATCGTGAGGAAACCCATACCTACCCGATAACTATTTCGGAGGTAGGTATGTTATCCACCAATCCGGACCGGACCCCCGTGGTGGATTATGGCCTAACGCTCTTCAAGAAACTTGTTGTTGATCATATCTCTAGATAGATAGGTGCTCCCTTCTGATTATTATGAAAAGTACGTTTCTACTAATTTGGAAGTAACTACCACGACTGATTTTTTCTCTCTACTTTCAGCTCTCTCTCCTTCTCTCTCTCTCCTTTCTGCGGGGCTATGCAGCACGGTGTGGATCAGTTCGAGTTCGTTTCATTTTGATGTTTGATTGCCACGGGACTTGTTATTTCAATACGAATGACGAGTCCCGTGGTAATCAAACGTCATAATGAAACGAATTCGAGCTGATCCGCACCGTGCTGCATAGCCCCGCTGGTCCTAGTTTACTAGTTTTCAGTTACTAAGCTAAATAAAGTAAGATTCTTCTCAAAAGAAGGCGATGCTTTAGTAAATCTATATAAAATCGGTTCTCAAATTCAAAACTATATTTTATTGTGTTCTCAAAAACTTCTACCCGTGTGTCGCAGGGTCACCACAACAGAACTAACCTACAACTAGATATAAATCCCAAAGTAGAAAGTTAACGTTTGGTTTTGTATCATTTTACACAAAGTCGGGGCATAATCAAATTGTAAACACTTCGCTGGCACAAAGTGGGTGTCCAGATTTGTGGATTCGTTTTTAATGCTATTACTTGAGGTTACTTCTGGAATGTATTATAATGGAATTAGTGCTGTGCTCCGGTTTTTTCCCGGTTTTCCGGACCGGTATCTGTATATACATAATCCGTTCATCTGTGAAGAGACGATAGACACACAAACTTTCGCGTTTATTATATTAGAAAGATTAGTAAGGTATGAAAGTTTATGCATTAGTCCACTCTTCGCGCCGAAACGGCTGAACTTGATGAAATTTTGTATACTGATACTTCAAGTCCTGGATTAGAACATATGATACTAGTTTATACTAATATATAA
Organism: Campaea margaritaria; assembly: GCA_912999815.1. Classification (NCBI taxonomy): domain Eukaryota; kingdom Metazoa; phylum Arthropoda; class Insecta; order Lepidoptera; family Geometridae; genus Campaea; species Campaea margaritaria. Next base: position 2,149,689 of record OU538809.1, on the reverse strand, counting down.
TGATGAATAGTTTGTTTGTTTGGTTGAACGTTACAATCTCAGAAACTACTGGTTTGAATTGGACAATTATTTATATGTTGAATAGTCCATTTATTTATAATATATAAATAAATGCCCCGCGGTTTCACCCGCGTAGTTCCCGTGTTGTCCCACGGGAACATACTATCAAGATAAAAAGTATCCAATCACTCAATCCTGGTTGTAAACTATCTGTGTTCCAAATTTCATTCGAATCCGTTCAGTAGTTTTTGCGTGAAGAGGAACAAACATCCATCCATCCATTCTCACAAACTTTCGCATTTATAATATTAGTAAGATAGGATAGGATAGGAAGTGAGATTGCGTTTCACATTATTTTATTCGTCCAGAAAAGCACGTCAAACGAAATAACATCAAACATTCGCGATACAAAAGATACTGGGAAAAGATTGATAAATCATTAATGGGAGTGACAAGCTACGGTACACCCCCGGTTCATTCGTTCAGTTACGTTTCGATTGAATCCGCCGAAACCCCTGTACTACTGCTGAGGTACACCAACTTGCTAGACCTTTATTTACATTGTAGCTGCTTTGTTTAGAAACTATTAAATTCATGAACATCCTATAGACACCGGTTTCTAATTACGCACAGTTGCAAATAGTCATTGACTGCTGAAAACACACACGTCTGTGTTTTTATAATTTGACGGCAAGCGAAAACATGTCTGGCGTGCGAACCCACACTACTGTATTGACAATTTTATCGCACCAGTTGTGTGCGCCCGCACTGCTGATTGAGTTTAGTTATGATACAACAACAGTAAAGACGCACGTTGTGTGAAGATTCGCATAAAACTAACATAAGTAAAACAGTTCAGCAGTGAACATGTTAACTTGCTGTTATAAAAAGTTAACCAACATTAACATAAAATGGTATCAGATATAATATAAAATATATGATATATTTTCCAACGGCAAATATATTTAAAATTGATAGTTCAGGACTTCAATATCTTACACCTGACTCGAATTGTGTAATCTAAAGCTTTGTTGCTATAGAATTAGATATCTACGTTAGCGAGAGCGAAACATTTATCCCATATTTCTTCTTCTTCGGGGGAAAAACTCAAAGTTTGCGGTCATTACCTGATGGACTAAAACTTGGAAATTCCGTAGTGAATACGCAACAAAACACAACGGCATTACTTTAACACATTCAGTGCTGAGAACACAACTGTCGTGTTTTCATGTCTTACCGCGAGGGCGGGAAAACACAACTGTTGTGTTGGAAAACACTATGGCGTGTGCAAGGCCGCACCCGTAGCTAGATAAGCGAATCGGCTCAGCAGTAATAGTGTTAACAATTACTGGAAGCATAGCTAACATTGCCAACAGTATCGCCTGGTGTTACCAGAGCATCGAATTGTGTAATTTCTAGTACAGCCACTGTTTTCCACAGCACTCCAGTCAGATCAACGTCAGATCCTGATTTCTATCCGATTAAACGCTTTGATTCGGATTCGACCCGATATTTTATGCCGTTTCATCTGCTAAATACCGGGTGGATTCCAGAATTAGCTGAATGGGCACCTTTGTTTGTTTCCCGACGCGAAGTTGCTAATGAATACGTTTGGGATAACGGCTTTAATGATCGGTAGTGTGAATGAATTTCACTTCATTTTGGTAGTAAAATTGGGCGAAGTTGAACCACGAGTCTGAATAAAACATATAGAGTGCTTTGTGAGGAAAACCAAAGTTTGGTAAGCTTTTCAAAGTTAGTTTACAACAAGTAGTGGATCCCTATTCATGACTAGGATAGTTTGAAAGGTTTCCAATGTTTTAAATCAAACAAGGAGGTAGATGCTCTCAATAAATATTTTTATTAACAACCCCTTTATCATATCTTTCACCAATATTTCAACAATACATTCTGATAAAACTTCTTAAAATAGATTATAAATTAAATTAATTGTTCATACTGCCTACCATTAAATCATTACTTATCTATTTCCCAAAAATAACGATTACCCACCCAATATAGCAAATAGGTACAACTAAGGTCCTAAACCGGACCCTGAGGAAACCCTCAACACTTATGAATATTAGTTTGGTACTGGAGTCTCTACGACAAAATCCTTATCTAATTACAATTATTCTTACAAATAAATAAATAACGTTCTAAAATCAGTCACTAAGTTACAATTAAAATACGGCCATCTATAAAATATCTTATCAAACGCTTAAGCTAATTCACAACAATAAAATCATCCATAAAAACTTTTACAAAACCCTTAAGGCACATAATTATTAGTGCGTTTTGGAAACCCTAACCATATCAAAATTAAATACTCAACACGTTAAACATTAGTCATAAAACCTTTAGGAATATCAAACGATCCGGTGTGAACAGCCAATATTATAATAGATAATAATAAATTTAGACATTCATAATTTCCAATGCAGTTTCTTAAACTTGGACTTCACGTTGGTTTTCTACCATACTAGTAACAACATTTTCGTCTGCCTTACCAATTTCTTTGTCACTTTCAACCAAAACCCTGTTGATAATGTTAGCAGCATCCTTATTCTCGATGATACTGACATGGTTACCTTCCAAGTAGTGAACAGTGACCGTGCTCTCAGTATATTTATCAAGATTGTAGTTCTCTTCAATGATAACAAACGCTGGATTCTCTTTGGGACGTAGAAGGACGATGGGGGACTTAATTTTCTTGATAGTCTTCGAGTTGTAGTTGAGAATAACCTTGAGCCGATCGAAGCTGATGGAGGCGATGTCAGCGATGAACTTATTAGAGTATTTGCTTTGGACGGGCGACATTTTGATGGCGACTTCGATTCGCTCTTCGTAAGATGGTATTTCGTTGAGTTTCTCCATGAGTAGTTTGGTGACGTCATTGCCGGGGGCGGTGATGTCAACGGTGTGGCAGATAAGGCTGTTCTGAAGCTGGAAGTCGTCCTTAAAGCTGATGGTCATGATCAGGATAGCGTAGATGAAGTCGGGAGAGCCGTCCAGGCAGAAGACAGTTCCTTTAAGGCCTAAAATGAAGATGAGGGTCAGGTCAAGTTAGATGGTATATTATCAAAGAGCTAAGATTCTCAATTTCATATTCTTCTTGTTTTTGACTTGGAGAAAGTATCTTACCTTCGCTTTCTAGCCGAGAAGCTAATTCCAACATTAGCAGCGAACCGAAACTGTATCCGAGGATCCAGAATGGAGCGCCAGGTGCTAATCTGGATCTCACCGACTGTAAAAGGGAATAAAATTTATAAAGTCTGACATCAGAATAGGCACGTTCAAATCATAAACTAACAAGGAATGTTAAAAAGCCCATCCCAAACACAAAACATTGAGCAGAATTTGGCAACTCACACATGTAAATGACGTTCATACGTGTGTGTCTAAGTACACAAAGATACTAAGCGATTAAAACAAAAGATCGTTCGTCGGTTACATTTGGGCGTGTAGAATTGACAGTCCCGAATTGCTTGTAGAGGTGCGGGGACACCGATAGCGCGGGGTGGAGTTTGTCTTTTCTGTATTTATTATTATATTTATTCTATGGCTGTAGTCTCACTTGGTGTAGCCTGGTGACCATTGCGTCCAAGTCCTCGTTCTTATGCTCCACTCCAAGCTGCAGCACGCAGACCTTGATCTTCAGCCTCTTGCAGAGTGGCTCCAGCACCGACGCGCAGCCTTCCAATCCTGGCAGCATGAACATGACGCGCTCCATCACGTGGATTGCTTCATCACCCTGGAGAAATAGTTTAGTGAACACATGTTGTCTGGAAGAAATTGCTTTGAACGATATGACTGCCCATTTGTAACACAATTATTGGTAAGTAGCTGTGCCCGCGACTTCGTTCTCATTACAAGTATGTGTAGAATAACTTTTGTAACTCGCAAGATATGGAGCATTGTGAACATTTATTATTATTTCAATTTCCTGTTTAATTAGGCCAAATTTTAATTGAAATCCGTCGAGCCGCTTTAAAGCGTATTCGAGACAAAGTTTCAGACAGATAGACAGGCCAACGGAAATTCTAAAAACAGTCATTAATTAATTGTTCCCAGTGAAATTACTGGGCATATGAGATTTTAGGGCCGATGTCTCAGGGTTATGAGCGCAGTGCAGTGACGCGCAGGATTATGCACTGCAAAGTCCTGGGTGGTACTATAACTGTTATGGGCAGGCGTAGCGCTTACCATCAGATGAACGACTAGCTAGTTTCGTCACTCAATCAAATTGAAAAAAAAAAAAAAAAAAAAAACTAGCCATCGTATAAAATATATCAGTTATGACTTCCATTTTGCCATTTATTTTTAAATCACAGACAGTTAAGTGCTCCAATTTTACTATTAATATCGATATAAATTTCTCTTCAATAAAATTATTTATTTATCCATCTATTAAATCAGGCAAAGAGAAGTACTCACCTCAACGCCATCGGAGACCATGGTGGGCATGTAGACCAGCGGCTCCGAGACCAAGTTCTCGTCTCCGAAGTTCCTCATGAGGATCTTGAGGCCAGCGGCTTCCTCAACAGGCCCTGAACGGGTGGAGGTGGACGCGGCAGCTTCACGCTGTGCTGTAAGCTCGACCAGTCTAGGGGATAAATAAATGAGAAATATTAAGGAACAAAAACTCGACTGCCATTCTAACCTATGTCAATCTCGTGATTATGACGAAGCCAGTGAGACTCAGTTATCAAAGTCAATAAAGGTGTTTAGGGCTTAGAACGGGCCAAAAGAACATACAAATATACAGGCGATAAACACAATCCTCATTTGGCCATCAAGTTAAAAGGAATGTGATATTCGATTTTCATCATACTATCCACAAGTATCAAAGTAGAAGAGAAAGGAGAAAGAAAAACTAGAGGAATAGAGAAAAAGAAAAAGAAAAGAAAAATCAAGCTATAGCATAAGGACCAAATGATACCAATCCAGAACCAAAAACAAACGATAGCCAAAGCAAATAAAAACCTTTATTGTCTTGGAAAAATGTTTTTACTGCAGGAATTTTAACTGCATTAGGTACTATTTGTTAGGGTTTGTAAATTTGTAACAATTAATCGATATCAATTAACTAAATAGTTACTTAATACCTCTTTATGCTGACCACTTTTTGGTTGAGATCTTTTTGGTTGAGTAGTCGGACCTTAGTCGGACGAAAAGAAAAAGGGAAAAAAGGAGGAATGTATGTCAGTGCGGCATTCAAAAATTGGAATCGACTTTGGATCGACTTTTTTATTTAAAAAAATATAATTATCTATGAGGAAAAGGAATAAATACAGTGAACGTGTTAAGTAATGTTTTATCATTTAATAAACTTACTCCGACGGGGCCTAGAATAGTATACTTAGTCTTACATATTATAGTACGATTCGAGGCCACTTTGTCAACCTACATGTGAAACTTACCTGGCAAAGGTCAAAGTCCTGATGTCCTGAGCAGTGAGGAAGATCTCGAACTCTCGCTCCAAAGTCTGCTTGATTTCCACAGCCATCATGCTGTCCATGCCCAACTCCGCGAGAGACACTTGCTGAGAGACGGTCTTCAGGTCCTTGATACCTGAGTAGGAGAAACCAATCAGTGTTTTTCAGATCAAATCCATGCAGTATCCACACGAATAAGTCAATTTGACAACTCACTCATATTAATGACGCTTAGACACGCGCCAAGTGTGAAACATACAATAAACAAACAAACAAAAAAACAAACAAACATGCTACGTGACCAAAACAAAAAACAACCGGCTAGTATGAAGTTTCATACAAAACGTTTGTCTATTAAATTTGGGCGTATAGTAAAACCCTTATTGACTGTTCCGGTGAGTAGAGAAGCGGACGTGGAGTGCGTGTTGTGGAATGTCCACTTTATGTGAAGTATAAAATTTATTCTATTGCTCAAGTGTGGTTCCTTACCCATAATCTGAGCAACAGCATCAACTATATTGCCGCAGCCGGAGCCACCCGCCTTCTTCTCAGCCACCACGATGGAGGAGACGATAGGCGAGTCTTGCTTCATGAACTTGTCCAACGCGAGGAGGCAGGAAGAGATCCTCTGCTGGAGGGTGCCACCAATCTCCAGTTGGACGTCATCGTCCTGCATGTCTGCGACTAGACCCACCTGGCAAGATTGAAGGTAGGTTGAGTTTGGAGACGGATATACTTACAGGTTTAATAGCTTTTAGATACAAGTTCCTCGATTTTTTCCTTTCATCATCGTCATCTACTCATATGCACTCACTGGTCCCATTTCACTTTCGCGAAGCGACTTGGGGTTATTTTATTTTATGCCTGTCTTTTTCCTATATTGGATAGTATCACGATTGTCCGATAGCTCTTTTAAAGATTAGATCGTCTATTATCCGACTAGTTCCTGAGACTAGATTCTGCTGTAGTAACATTTGTTTTTTTTTTATTTGACGAGAGGAGCAATTCGTTCGCCTGATGGTAAGCGCTAAGGCCTACCCATAATAGTTACAGCGCCATTCAGAACTTTGCATTGCATAATTACACGTGGTACTGCACTGCGCTCGTCACTATGAGATATATGCTCTAAGGTCTCATATGACCAGTAATTTCGCTGGAAACAGTGCCCTTCAAACCGGAACACAGTAATGTTTGCACATTGCTTGGCCGATGAATATCTGGCAAAGGTTCTACTTCCCCAGGCGGTCTCTTGCAGAAGAGGCCTCCCACTACAACGTTGACGTTAGAGAAGATTTGCAAAAATCCCTTCCAGGTATTAATAAGTAAGGATTTGCTATTTACTAGTTCTCTTGGAAGACACAAGGGAAAAGCGACTTCGATAGATTTGGAGGAAGGTACTTACATCTCCAATAGCACCCCATTGCACTGCCAAGGCTGGTAGACCGAGCTTCTTCCTCCATTCGCAGATTCTCTCCATCACCGAGTTAGAGAGACCGTAGTTGGTCTGGCCGGCGTTACCGCGGCCGCAGGACACGGACGAGAACACTACGAAGTCCCTGTTGGAAGAAATCTGACGTTTGACTTCTCTGGTACCTCTTCAAGACTATCCCTAGCAGTTTTGGCAGGAAATCAAAATGTGACTTTGATATTTTTTTTAACTTGTGTCTCCATGTTTGGTTTTGGTAGAATATGAACCGTAAAGTATCCATGACTAGTGTATACTAGTGGGCAAAATATGATGAAAGCCCACAAACCTGTAAGTTCCTGTTCTTTCCAAAACTCTCAGGAAGTTTTAGTAAGCATTCATCATTTGACTGAATTGTGGTGTTTTATGCGACGTGACTAGAGTACTGATTGGGAACCAAAATTTTGACTATTCAAACAAAAAAAAAAATGCTAAAGAAGGCTATGAATCATCAAGTTACTTCAACAGTAACTTACCTCAATCCAGGACACAGCTTCTGAGACACCTTGTCCAGGTGATAAGTAGCCAGGGCCTTTGGTCCATACGAGATCTGGAAGGTCTCAGGCGTCTGGTTCTGGAAGATGGAGTCCTTGAGGATCACAGCCAGGTTGAAGATGGCCTCCACGAAGCCCATGGCGTTAGCAGCCTTGATCATGGCCTGGCAGCCTGCTTCGGTGGTGATGTCATCAGTCGAAATCTGGACAACAGCCCCGTAGGATTCCCAAGCCCTAGAAATAGGTTGAGTTGTTAAATTATTTACCAAGTAAAATTTTTTTTTTTTGTGATATATTAAGATTTTTCAGCAATGAACTAAAAATCATTAATGTGGTTGTTAAATAAATAACGCACCCCGCACACATAGAACATGACCCCTTACAAGAATTCCCTGTATATCTTAATACAGATAATCCAATTTAAGACGAAGATCATGACCAATTGACCATACAAAGAAAGAAAGAAAGATTGAAAGAAAGAAAGATTGAAAGATTGTGTGAGATTATTGAAATCTCGACTTCGATATCATTGATTTGGGGCTTCCCGACGCCCCAGACTATGACGATGTTGACGATAATGCTGACAATAGCGATAAATATAAACAATCCTCCTCACCTGAGCCTAGAGGCCTGGTATCCGTTGACGATGCCACGCCTGGACGTGAGCATTAGTTTCCTGGCGCCGCGCAGGATCAGCCAATCTGCCAGCTCTAGACCGAAGCCTCCAAGTCCTCCCACCACAATGTACACGTGGTCTTCGTAGCACATGTACCTGAGGGAAGGGAAAATAACATTGAAGAGGAAAAGAAACAAAGTAGGAATGAAGAAAATAGAAAACATAATGATTTAATACCTCGGCAAAGCATCAACAGGGAAGTTCGTAGGCTTGATGGGGCGGTTGCTGCGTTCTTCGTCACGGATCTTGATGATGACCTGTTCAGAGCAATTGATACTGTACTAGTTTGTATTTTTGGTACGGTTATATTTGTTAGTAATTACTAGCTGATTGAAATGAATCCAAAGGCTATGAATGTACTGTTAGTCCCTGAGGAGTGCAACTCTGTACTTTCCGTGTCTATCATATTCTCACCATGGTCACCTTTGGTATCTAGGTGGACACTTTATTGCCCTACCTCCGAAGATTGCTTACCTTGCCGATATGCTTGCCGGCCGCCATGTAACGGAAGGCGGTCTCGACCTCGTTCTTCTCAAACGTGCAGTACGTAAGGGGACGCACGGCTCCGCTCTCGATACCGGTCAAGAGTAAATCTTGCAGCCTCTGATTTGGTAAAGAAAAAGATATTGTTTGAATATCTAAAGGATTTTGATGACACTGCGATATTGTCAGTTTACTTTTGTCGCCTATGTTAGAGGCTCCTATTTCTAAAAGACTCATTGCCTCAAGAATCAATGCCTCTGGGTGACAAGCTCTTTGTAGTGCCACCCAAAATCATTGCACTATAACTTGGTGGCGCTCTAACTATTATGAGTAAGCGTGGTGCTTATGCTTACTATCAAGTAAACTACCTGGTTACTTACGTTATACAAAAATGAAAATTCTTACATACTCTGACCGTAGGTGTTATCTTACATGGGCTGTTATAGTAACACCTTGACAGATGAAGAAGTAATATTACTATAACTTAAGAACTGCTAATGTTAAATTATCCGATCTCAAAGAAGTAAATGCCTCACTCGACTCGGGGACTTACCTTCCTGAAGTCAAAGCTCTGGTCGAAGATGTAATCCAACATGATGCCGTGGAAGGAAGTCTCCTTAAGGAAGAAGTACATTCCGATGGGAGTGTTGTTGCTGATGTCAAACTTGCCAATCTCAAGGAAGCGGCCGCGGTATCCCAAGCAGCGCACGGAAGCCTAGAAAATGTTTTGAAACGGGTCAATGCTGTGCTACAATCGATGGGTTTAACATCGAAAATGGTGTATTCTGGTCAAAATTTGGCTGGTGGGAACGAATGCAGTGAGAAGTCGGAAATGATAAGACAGTTATGATCTGAGTAGGAATCCCCAAGAAATTACCTGAAGCTTTTCGTCAGACAAGGAGTTGAGGACGAGGTCGACACCCTTGCCGTTGGTCTCCTTCCGGATCATGTCTTCGAAGGACGCGTCACGAGAGTTGCCGATATGGCTGTCTGTTCAAACAGAATTAATATCTACGTCAGTACACTAAAAGATCAACATTGAAAGACCAGCAGACTGAATTCTCTGATAACTGTAAGGTATGTATTGTAAACGCAGATGGACACTTGAATTGAGTATAAACGTTGATTCCCAATTAAGATCTCCACTTAAATCTACCTCCAAGTCAAGATCAAAGTATAGATAATTTGGAATACAGGTCTCAGTAACTTATAGTTACGGTAATGTGACAATAAAAGTCATTAAAATTGGTTTACAAAGATGCTTTCAGGTGTCGGTAGACAGTACTGTATAGACCTTCAACCAATGTAACAAGAGTCGAGAATCCAATGAACCTTTTCGGCTGTTGAAACTGGCGCGAAGCTTTGGACTGTACCTTTAAGTTGCGGGAACAGTTTCTTGATGAACGCCCTCTTCTCAGCAGTTCCGACCGTAGTGAAGACCTCGCAGCCGTAATGGAGGGCCACGTTGATGGCGGCTTGGCCTACTCCTCCCGATCCAGCGTGGATGAGGATGGACTCACCGCGCTGCATTTGGCCTACCATAACCTACGTGAAACAAAAACATTGTTTGTAGAAACGTTAATTTTTGTCCAAGGTTTGTTTTATTTGGGAAGAATGGGATCTGATCTGAATTACGGAAGGTCTTAATTACTTTCAATTTGGATTGGCTTGGATTGTTTCTTTTGTATTTAATAGAGTCAGAATTGGTATTGAGTTCAGCTTTGAAAGCTGTTTAAATGTTATAGGCAGAGACCACGTAAGCTACTTCTTCGTAGGTCCACTCGACACGTTACAGCGTCTAGATCCTTAAGCTTGATTACACTTACCATAGCGTAGTAGACAGTGCCGTAAGCGACCGGCACGGTGGCTGCTTCCTCGAAGTTCCACTCATCAGGGATGGCCCACAGAAGGGCCTTGTCTCCTTCAGCCACGTTGGATAAGCCACGGCTTCTTATCATGCCCATCACACGTGCACCACTGCAGGGAAAAATTGTATTGAGAATGTTTGGGTCGTAATTAGTCTTAACCTGTTGTTTGTTTCTTTTGTTTTGACTCAGTGACGAGACGAGCAATTCATTCACCTGCGGGGCTATGCAGCACGGTGCGGATCAGCTGGAGTTCGTTTCATTTTGACGTTTGATTGCCACGGGACTCGTCATGTCAATACGAATGACGAGTCCCGTGGCAATTAAACGTCAAAATAAAACGAACTCGAGCTGATCCGCACCGTGCTGCATAGCCCCGCTGATGGTAAGCGCTACACCTACACATAACAGTTACAGTGCCACGCAGAACTTTGCATTGTATAATCTTGCGCGGCACTGCATTGCGCTCGTCACCCTGAGACATCGACTCTAAAGTCCCATAATTATGGCCAGTAATTTAGAAGAAAATAGTGCCCTTCAAACCGCAACATAGTAATGTTTGCACACTACTGCTTGGCTACTTTGAAGTCAAGGGCCGCCCAAGGGCATTCGAAGTGGATTAACGCCCGCTATCAACCGATAACAACAGGGACCGAGGGCTTAATGTGCCCTCTGCCGCACGAAGCGATGAAAATCCGCACATAACTAACGAAAGTCATTGGTCTGGGGCCGAGGATCGAACCCGGTGTCGTTGGTTTCCGAAGCGTACAAATTACTGATCGGCCAGCATTGCTCACCATCACCAACCTTATCCTTTCGGTCAGTACAGACGTCGGTGGTCCATAGCTATGAAAACAACGCGGTCAATGCGTTACAATTCACGCACGGTTTTCATAGCGACTGTTTAGGCGACACGAAGAAACAGACAAACAAATTACATAAACATACATAATAAGTACTGCTAAACTGGTATAACCTCTCTTATCTTTGCCACAGTCGGCTAAAAAGCACCGAATATAAAGTACTTTTCGGCAAGAGCTGTACATTTTCAATCCTACGTTCATAGCCGAAATAGCTCAGTTGGGAGAGCGTTAGACTGAAGATCTAAAGGTCCCTGGTTCGATCCCGGGTTTCGGCAGTACAAAATGCCATGTGTTTTCACTTTTTGTTAATTGTTATATTATAAGATCATTATCATCTATACAATATTGCTTAAAATAATAAAAATAAAAATTGAAGTGTCTGTTTGTAATATTAAAATAATCTCTTTTTATTACAAGTATAATTTATATACGGTATAAAAAAAAATACAAAAAATAAATAAACATTTTTTTTTTTCGTTTTTGTCTGTCTGTTCCGGCTAATATCTGGATTTTGACTGGACTTTCACTGGAAGATAGCTGATGTATAAGGAGTAACTTGGCTACTTCTATATTAGGAAAATTCTAAAATTACTAAACTCCACGCGGGCGAAGTTGCGGGCACAGCTAGTGTATTATATTATGTGGGTACAGAGGGATAAAATATACTTGGTGGTAATTCTTTGACCCAAAAAACAAGACAAAAACTAAAAACGGGCCAGGATATAATAATAATATGCAATGTGATAATGACACGTTATTGTTTAATGATTTATTCTACTAATATTATAAACTAGCTGCGCCGCGCGGTTTCACCCGCGTATTTCCCGATCCCGCAGGAATACGGGAATAAAATATAGCCTATGTTACTTGCTAATAATGTAGCATTCCATTAGTGGAAGAAATTTAAAAACGGTGCAGTGGTTTAGCCGAAACCTTTCATATTTCTATACAAACTTTCATCCCCTTACAACCCTTTTTCGCATTAAAAAGTGGCCTATGTCTTTTCTCAGGTTCTAGACTACCTCGGTACCAAATTTCATTTGAATCGGTATAGTGGTTTAGGCGTGAAAGAGCAACAGACAGACAGAGTTACTTTCGCATTTATAATATAAGAAGGGATGCGAAAGTTTGTGAGAACGGATGGATGGATGTTTGTTACTCTATATTGCAAAAATTGGTGAACGGATTTGGATGAAATTTGGCACAAAAATAGTTTATAACCAGGATTGAGTGATAGGGTACTTTTTATCCCGATTGTATGTTCCCGTTGGACAAAACGGGAACTGCGGGTGAAAGCGCGGGGAGCAGCTAGTATGTAATACTCGCAAGTAGGCCAATGCAAAAGCAACCTAAGCAATTAGAAATGAATGATTATCTAACTGTGAGACGCGCCTAAGATTTCTATGTTGAGTTAAGTCGGTCAGTAAAGATGAACTTTTATGCCAAAATAAAAATGTTATCTCTCAACGTTGTTTACATAACTTTTTCTGGTTACGATACTGGGGTTGCCATAAATAGTTCGTATTTTACGACATGAGCTTGTACGCTCTGCGTCTGCTATGAATTGAGCCTTTGCTAACAGGCGTTATAGAAGATCAATAAATGTGAGGGTGCTGGGAGAAAAGTACACCCCCCGTTACGAATATCCCTTCTCATATTATAAATACGAAAGTTACTCTGTCTGTCTGTCTGTTGCTCTTTCACGCCTAAACTACTGAACCGATTGAAATGAAATTTGGTACAGAGATAGTCTAGAGCCTGAGAAAGGACATAGAGTACTTTTTAATGCCAAAAAAGCATTGTAAGGGTTTGAAATAGGGGATGAAAGTTTGTATGGAAGTTTTGAAGCTAGAAGCTTGTAATTTATTTTTTAAGCTTTTGACTAGATATATATAAATTTGGCATTCAAAGTTTGTAAAAATTTACCCTGTAAAATAAATATAGGGGATGAAGGTATGTATGGAAATATGTAAAGTTTCGGATAAACCATGGCACCGATTTAAAAAATTATTTCACTAATTGAAAGCTACATTGACGGCGAGTAACATAGGCTATATTTTATCCCCATATTCCCGCGGGAACAGGAAAAACTCGAGTGAAACCGCGGGGCGCTGCTAGTTCTTAATATGATGCTATAATATGTTCATCATCATCATCATCAACCCATAACGTCCCACTGCTGGGCACGGGTCTCACCTCACTTTCGTGAGGAGGGTAAGGCCATAATCCACCATGGGGGCCCAGTCCGGATAGGTGGATAACATACCTACCTCCGAAATAATTCTCGGGTAGGTATGTGGGTTTCCTCACGATGTTTTCCTTCGCCGAAAAGCGAGTGATAATTACGTACATATGATATGTTACTGACATTAAATGATTTCAGTTAACAACTTTAACCACATAGTAATTTAACAGTTGTGCGTGCTACAACACCATTTTCCGTGGAAAATTGTGGAAAAGAGACAAAGTTATATGTTTGAAGTCGGCATCAAAGACTTGGCTGTGCAGTATGGCGCAAAAAACGAGCGAGAGGTTCCTGATGGTAGTGTGTCTTGTTCTAATGACCACGACCAAACAGAACACGGAACAAATTGCTTGTGAAACCGATTGTGCAGTGTGATAAATGAATTGATGCTACTTAATAAACTTAATTAGGGTACGCCTTTATGGTGCTCTCTAGGAAAGTAAAAAAAATATTATTACGATCAAAACATTAATTGTAAAACGTCTGTGTCTAAAGTAAAATATATTTATTTGTATTATAATAAAGCAGTACCTGGATGATCGAGCTTTGCTCGGTATTTTTTTTTTATGACAATATCTAAAAATGATTCCTATCTAGATCGATTTATCGCCCCCGAAACCCCCTATATACTAAATTTCATGAAAATCGTTGGAGCCGATTCCGAGATTCCAATTATTATATATATATATATACAAGAATTGCTCATTTAAAGATATAAGATTCTATCACTTATAAATATGTTTTAAATATACTTTTCTCTGCTCTCTCGTTTTGCCACACCGCCACCATTTCAGTTACACCTCCAGGATGACTGGTAGAAAATGCTACTTAGCATTAAGTACTCCTTGTACACCTCTATTGTGTGCTAAAGAATAAATAAATAAACAATAAAAAAAAACTTTTCACTATATAAGGTTATGTGTGTACTTGTAGTACACATCAGAATTGTACCTTGTCCATACTCATCTAATTAAGTATTAATGTGGACGATGTGGCTGTACTATATTAATAAATAAATGTGTGTGTGTGCGTGTGTGTGTGTGTGTGTGTGTGTGTGTGTGTGATTGGCTGAGTTGTGGATTTATGGAAACAATGGCTGTAGCTTACCTAGGTGTCTTGCCGACAATCTCGAACCCTTGCACGCACTCCTGTGCAAGTCGACCGCGGGCGACCGCGTCTACTGTCACGCGACCAGTCGCTGTCATGACGTCACGGAAGTTGAGAGCTGTGCAGTACACCTAGAAGGTAAATCATCATCGTCATAATCAACATCATCATAATTTACCCTATTGTCCAAATCCATTCAATCCGTTTAAAGCCGCTAATTATTTAATTGTAATTTCAATGGAAATTTGCGAGAATGGTTACCTAGTTACTTGTGTAATTATTAGATAGATAGATAAACTCTTTATTGAAATACCACAGAACAAAGGTAACTTAAGCTCTAAAAGAAATCAAATTTAACAATTAGTGTCACAATGGGCGGTCTTAGCGCTGAGACCGATCTCTTCCAGACAACCATGCATGGAGAGGGGCAACAAAAAAGATGGGAGGGCGGTATATCATCGTAACTTATTATGAAATATTAATGTCGCTAATTTGCGACAGTAACGTGTTATCTCCTTTATATATCGTTTTGGAATGATAATCTAGAAAAATTAAAGCGAATCTTGTTCTACTGTAAGTACGCCACCCACCCTACTATCGAAAAATGTTTTTTACTGTCCATCCAAAGGTTGTCTGGAAGAAATCGCTTTCAGCGATAAGACCGCCCATTGTACTACCCTTGTTTACCTATTGTAATTCTTCTGTACTGTGTTTAATTTTGTTTCTGGCGTACAATAAAGAGTTTTTCTATTCTTTCTAATCTATTCTACTTTTAGAAAATGTAGTTCTTTCGTTTTCTCTTGACTTTTTGATGAGGTGGTTCTTTCTGAAGGGATCCTATAGTCGTCTTACAAAGAACAGTAGGTGGTGGTGAAAGCGACTAGTGATTACGCTGTAAGTTGATATGAGACACTTACGTGGACGAGGATCTTGTCCAAATCCTTGAAGACATGGTTTTCCCTGAGGGGGCCTTCCAGCCACCTCAAAGAGGACAGGTCTCCAATAGTGACCGTGTTCACGTAGCCGTGGTTGGCGCGAACTGTCTCCAAGTCACCGAGAAGTAAGTGGCGGTAGGTACCCCATTGACCCTGGGTGAACAAACATCGATAACATAAAAAACCAATTCATCATCATCATCAACCCATAACGTCCCACTGCTGAGCACGGGTCTCCCCTCACTTTTGGGAGGAGGGTTAGGCCATAATCCACCACGGGGGCCCGGTCCGGATTGGTGGATTACATACCTACCTCCGAAATAATTCTCGGGTAGGTATGTGAGTTTCCTCACGATGTTTTCCGTCACCGAAAAGCGAGTGATAATGACGTACATATGTTTAACAGAAACACATAGGTATGCGCTGGGATTTGAACTCACGACCTTCTGATTGGAAGGCGGACGTTCTCCCACTAGGCTACCACCGCGTACAAACCATTGGAGGTCGGAAATTATGATGACACTCTTGATGCCTCCGACGATATTGAAAGAGAAAAATAAGCATGAAAGAAGAAAGAAGTCAATACTTTTTTAATTACAATTAATCTAGACCACTTGGTATTTGAAGGGTTGTGCTCCATCATTGATATATAATGTGGTGAGCTCCATGGCGTAGTGGCTGATGAGCCGACTGCTAGGCGTGAGGTTGCAGATTCGATTGTGGCACAGGGTAAAGATTTGTGTGAACTCCAGGAATTTAATTTGAGTCTGGGTGTTTGTGGGACAATGGTTCTCGAATTTTTTGATTCTCTAAATACAGGGAATCCCCAAACACATTGAAAAGAAACGCTTGACGCCTCCGACAACATTGAGAAAGTCAAAATTCCAAATTATCTGGTGCCTGTCAAAAAGAGGAACTCGATGCTATCAAACACTGTTTTTTTTTCCTAGAACAACAATATTTTTAATTATAATGTTCCATATCTTACATCCTGATAAACGTTGATAGCCAGATCCTTATCCAGCTGTTCTTCATAGAACTCCAAATCAGGGTTGAACTTCGGCGCAGAGGGATCGGCGATGAGAAGACCGTACACAATCTCACCACCAGGCTCCTTCCTGAGACAGTTGACGAGACCTAGAAGACCGTTGATGGGCTCGTCTTGGCTGTACAAGACGACCTTCTGACCGTCTTTCAAGTCTTCTTTGACCTGAAACAAAGTCGTTGCGTAAATAATCTCATCCTCCATTTATCTGACACAGATATAGGGTTAGGTTTGGATAGGCCCAATAATGTGAGAAGTTATATCTACCTTCTCCACCCAAGAGTAGCTCTGGTCAGAAGCGACGATCTGCACAAACTTGGCGGGCCTGGCTCCCACCCTCTTCCTCAAGAGGACCAGATATTCCACTCCCGTGTCGTGGATGCAGACGATGTCGTACTTGTCTGAGAACTGCTTGGGGTCCGGGCGGTCCTTCTCGCGGCTGATGACGAAACACTTGTCGCGGAGGGTCGAAATGGCTTGTTGGAGTATCTGTTTCATATGAAACCATGTGTATAGCAAAAGACGACAAAACAAAGAAACTGAAGAGAGATTGGCTTAAAGACTATTTGGAGTCTTTTTACTTTAGTTACATTGATGAGCTGTGTACTAGAAATGAATATACTTCAGCTGAATCTTAGTAAAGCCAATAATGATACCGATAGATATCTTAAAATTGTAATGATTAGCTTTAGTGGCATGGCCTATTTCACTAAAGATAGTTACTTTGCTATCAGTAAGTAGCTTTGTTTTATTGGTGTCAATTCGCAGGAATCGACCATGAACAGATTTTTAGTTCCTAATGAAATTTCTATCCCAAGTTCAGAACCTCAAAAATTCGGGAACATCCGAAATCCACTACTCCGTTTTTTCCTAACGTTTGGTTTTTCCGTTTAAGAGAAGGCCTGTGTCATACATAACATTAAGACGGAATGTAATAGGCTGATTAAGATCTCAAATAAGAATGAAACCCATCCATAATATGTTATTAGTTCTTACTTCTGGTCTGTTCAGGAGGTTGGCACCAATAAACACAACGGTATTCGACTCTCCAGACAGTTTCTTGTTCTCCACCGTAATGGTGTGGGACATTTCGATGGGTTCTTCGGAAATAAGGAGCAGCTCAGCTTGCACCAAGGGCAGGTCACCGAGGATGTCTCCAACTTGCTCGAGGATGGGTTCGTAGCCGTTCTTCTTGTATTCCTCGTCGACAAGTTCGATGCTCTTAACTTTGTAGGTTTGGATATTTTCGAGGATCAGTTGGATGTCTGATCTCAAGATGTCTTCCACCTATGGTAAAATAAAGTTTCATAAATACTAATAACGATCAAAAAAGGCTCCAATAACTTGAACCAATTCCAATGAATTTTATTCTGGAATGCTCTGTTAAATGTTGGATTCCTCACCTTCATCTTGCCCACTCCGCTGTTAGGGATGAATTCGTTCTTCTCTAGAACTGGAACACCAAGAGGCAATCGCTTAGTGATAGGCGTTGCATGAAGACCACGGATTTCCACACCACCAGCCCTGAAAATAAGTTGATACTAGTTGAAAACTTTTGAAAATCGATGAAAATAAATAGATCTGATGACATCCTCTGATCGTAACTGGCGAGCATAGTTGTGGTGATATGGATTTTTCTCACATAAGGTAAAATAGATTTGACTTCCACCAATGAGTACATGATTATGATCTAATAATGATCGGTCACAAAGAGAAAGCAACAAGATATTCTCACCTGATAACATCGACGTCAGGATACACCCTAACTTCAAACGAGTTCCGAGTGGAGTCAGGGTTCATCTTGGAGATAGCATTGTAATGCATGGTGGCATCAATGGAGAGCTTCTCAATCCTGGTGGGGACGAAGAGGCCGCGCGTGTCGTTGCCAATAATCCTGAGCTGGAGCATGCAGTCCATGAAGGTGACCCAGTTGTTGACCCAGGCGAGGCGGCCACGGGTGCCTTGGACGTTGCAACCGAGAACTCCACGGAACAGACCGCTGTTAAAGAAGAAACAGGACTTTTTAGTACTAATAAAGAAATAAATTCTATCCGGATAATTCTGTTACCACGATATTTCAACCAAAATAGTGGGCACATTGTCACGGAAGCAGAAGAAAAAGATAGAAGAACTAAGGAATTTCAAGTGCTTTATATAAATAAGATCTTCAAGTGAAGCTCTCTAACCTGTACTGGTATCCTCTAAGCCTCAGCTCTTTATAGAAGTCCTTAGTAAGCAAGTGCTTGATGTTGGGGCCGGTGACCTCTGGCGTCACCGGTAGGACGCGGTAGTCCTGGCCGACATTCTTCTTGGCGTAGATACGGCCAGTTACGATGGAAGCGCCGCTCTCTACGATCTATGAGGAAATATATGAGTTAGGATGATGTAAATGTAGTAAAAGCTGCAGTAGATTGCTTTACGAGTAACGATTTTATAACTGGGGCCTTTAATCGCTATGTCACATGAGACTTTTTGCCAAAAACGAGTGCAAGATGTCATAATGCGCTTCAAACTTATTTTGGACTTTAAAACTTTTCAAAACGCACTTGAAACGTGCTAGCTTCCCGCACACTATTTTGACAGTTCAAAACGAGCGCGTTACAATATAGGTGATCGTAACAAATAATGGCTCTGTTACAACTCATACAACTGATACTTAGCATGATGGGTGAGTATGACAAATAAGGACTTTGATTTGTAGTGAACATAAAAATTATAATAGTAAGAAATTCGGAATAAATTGGTAATAGACCTCTTTTCTCTATTGATTCGACATAGCCAAGGGGGTAGCATTTAATCACAACGAAATGGTAAGATGGTAAAGGTAAGGCAAGAATACGACGCATGCAAGAATGCGCCCTCTGGTTACCGAAACTTCTCAAAAATAGTTTGGCAAATCAATAAAGCATTGTCCACTCACTTCAAAGTTACCGCTGCCCTTCTGTATCATTATGATGAACTCTAGATTGCCGTCCTTAGGGATGTTGGTGGCTCGCTGGAAGCGAACGTTCTCGAAGACGACGGAGACTTCCGTATAGAGCTCTCCCATCATCATGCCGAGGGTCTCCCAGACAAGCACCAGGTAGCCAGTAGCGGGGTACAGGTTACGGGCTGGTAGGAATTAGTATTAAAATATGGTCAGAAGGATGTAGAAACGCTTACTGTTATAATGGTAACTGACAGTGTTTGTTAGAGGTTGCTTTCCGCTCAACTCTACAAATAAGTTGGTGAATCTGTAACAAGCTCAATCTACCTCCCAAATGTAACAGAAGCCCTTATCTTCATTCGTGATTCACCTAAAATAGGATATTTGTTGGATATACGAAGTGTCCTATATGGCTTAGTGAGCTTTTCATTTCATTTGTTCATCTTCCACCTAACGTAGGGAATCACCAGAAAGATCAAATGACTTCACGGCCATCTGACAAACTTAAAACTTCTGAGACTTTGACTGCTGAGCCGATTTTCTTGTCTAGCCACGGGTGCGGATGTGCACACACCGGTGTGTTTTCCCATACAGCTAACATCACAGTTGTGTTTTCCCGCACTCGTGGCAATTTATGAAAAACACCACAGTTGTGTTTTCAGCAGTGAACGTATTAACAGTTCTACTCACCATCAACTACGTGTCCAACCATGTACTCGCTGTCCTCATCCACGATGGACATCCTCACGGTTCTTTCTCCGGACTTCATCTTCTCTTGCGCCTTGTATGAGGTTACATACCTGGGGAGAAGAAACAAGCCTATTAATACAGCTTTTGTAGTTCTTTTTAAAGTTTCGCGGTTTAAACCAGAGGTTCCCAGACTTTTTCCTCATAGACCCCTTTCAAAATTTTGCTGGTTCCGGTGGACCCCCTGCAGCTACATTTCTACCATGCTCCTATTTTGTTCCTACCATATATTATTTTTGTCACGTCAACGCAGACCCCCGAGGAGTCTCGACCCCTGGGGGTCCACCTGGACCACTTTGCGAACTAAGGGTTTAAACAAGGGAAAAGATTCCACCAACTGAAATATGGCGTCCAGCCTATAAAAAATGGCGTCCAGCGTACGGTTGCTATTATTATATGGCCCTCTATCAATAAAAACTTGATCACGAACGTAAAACGGCGCCGTTTTGTAATCCGGCGGGATGTCGTTCAGCCATGTGTGTCACGCGACCGGAACTCGTGACCGATCAAAGCTACGCAGAAGGCTTACCACAAGATTCGATTAGCGATATATCGTTATTGTCGTTCCATTTCCTCATAGATGTTGGAATATACCAAAGACGGAGTCATCGGTACTTTTTCTCTAGCAAAGCTAGGGCTGGTTTTAAGGGTGTCATATATTTTGTTTAAAGTAACCGCTTTGTCAGGCTTGATTCTGGCATTTCTCCACGGTATTTTGACCTTGGAAATGCTCAAATAAGACCGAAAGCTTTATCTTTGTTTTGTTTCTGGGTGTTGGGGAAATTTGACGATAATGCCATCGATATATCGTTTGCTATCTTGGTAGTAAGTATAGGTAGGTACTCCTAAGGTTTATCTGTAATGCTGGCGGACAATAAACACATCTCTAAGGACGCCAACATCCATGTAAAGTGCGTAACATCTCAAGAAAGCGGCCTTTCATTACAATCCGGGAACTAAAGCAGTTTAATTGCCCAGGAGAGATCTCAATTGCCTCAGACCTTTGGAATCAACCATAAAATCTAGAAATTCGACCCAATCTCACTTAGCTTAATTCACAGACATAATATGCTGTATTATATCTCAATTGTAGTTAAGAGTTGTAAGTCTCCTATTCACATGGCAAGCCAGAAGCCACACTGCATGGGGCAACGTTGAAATTCACAATGAATGGAGCTATTCAGAAATTCTAATGAGCGTGGAGAAGGTGCGCACCGTAAAACTTTAACGGACAAAAAGCCGTAACCGGCTCGTAATATGCAAATAGTACGGGATATGGTGCAGTGCATAGAAAAGACGATTCATAAAGCTTGCGATATTTGCATTACGATATTTGCAAATCTATACTAATATATAAAGCTGAATCGTTTGTTTGGTTGAATGCGGCAATCGCGGGAACTACTGATTCGAATTGAACAATTCTTTTTGTGTTGAATAGTCCATTTATTCATAACTGCACCCGCATTGCAGATTGGTCATCTATCACAGCTCAGCTTAGCCAAGGCACCGCTCCTGGAGGGCAACGCTGAAAAATGCTCCGCCAAAGTCCCCCATATTGTCATAGTTCAGGAGAAATCGTTCATTCTGAGTAAGGTCTGTTTCACTCCGGACGAAAAAGAGGGGTGTTATAAGTTTGTGGTGTGTTTCAGTGTCTGTCTGAGGCAAAGAAGCCCTCAATCGTATGAACCGATTTTAATTGAAAAAAATAAATCAATAAAGAGTGTTTCAATACAGAGTTTATCTATCTATCTATTTAATTTAGTTTTTTATAAGCTATTTTTAAGCGCTGGCGATATTGTAACTAACTTCTGAATAAAAAAAAAACATTAAAATATAACAAGAAGATGTTAGCATTTCTGATAAAATATTTAATTGAATTTAGTATTAATTTATAAACAAACTTTCAAAAAATATAAGTCAGATCTAAACCAAATTCTAGTACTTATGTTAATATCTAGATTGTCAGTGTTTATTTTGTATCTTAGGGTACAATTTTATTCTATTCTATAGGTAATCCTGAAGCAATGATTGGAGCTATAGGAACTTAGTTTTGAATACTCGGAATTTTGTATCCCTAATTTGTAACGCTCGCAAACACCCTTTTACAGACATTCAACAGCTCTCCTCCCACACCACTCCCGATGCTCTAAACAGTTGACAAATTGGACCCTATCCCGATAGCAATAAAGGCGGCGCACAGCAAAGTGCGGGCCATACATCACACAGGGTATTTGTTTGCGGTGAGTGAATGATGCCTCACAATTAATAAGAGGAGCCTCTTTATTGCTTTTCGGTGTGGGTGTGTGCGTGAGACAGGTGGATTTACGTT
Organism: Campaea margaritaria; assembly: GCA_912999815.1. NCBI lineage: Eukaryota > Metazoa > Arthropoda > Insecta > Lepidoptera > Geometridae > Campaea > Campaea margaritaria. Next base: position 2,127,071 of record OU538809.1, on the reverse strand, counting down.
TCAGTTGTGAGTGTGTGTGTGAGATGTAGATTTTTTAGGAGTTAGTAAAGGAATTGTTCCTACTAGCTTCGTTTTCACTGTAGTCTGATCAGTCCAAGTTTGTCTGTAATAATGTCATTGTGATGGATTATGGCTTAATCCTCCTCACGAAAGTGTTTTGTGGCTTATGGTACGGATAGATATGCTACTAAAATAGTATGCTTATTAGCATGCGTAAAACGAGCATGCTTTTCAGCTGTATACATTTGCTTAAAAAATGCATTTTCAGCAATCCGTGACGGCGACGCGAAAGACGCGCTCAAAGCACGCCCCAGCCCACCCGCGCATCAAGTAACATGCTCGTAATAAGCATGCTATTTACTGGCAACACTTTGACACACACACCACTAAGTAGCAAATGCTCATCAATTGCATGCTTTCGTGCTAGAAACGAGCATGTCTATCAGTACCTACCTTTATAGTTCTAAACTTTCATGAATTTAATCAGTTATCCTTCAGTGTCAAAATATCACCCCTGTGATTTAAAAGTTTTATTTTCACTGCAATAGTTCCATGGAGGACGTATAAAGTAAGTGGAGGGAAAATAAAATAATTTTCTATTACTGTCGTTAAGAAATAAGCACAGCTGAACAATAACATTTTATAGCAACCTCTTCAGAGGGTACCTTTAAGTAAAGTTCTGATTTTATTTAATAACTTACAATGATATCTTGACAGTTTTTCGTAGAAGTGCTATTTTAGATGGAGCCGGGGGGTGAAGGTTGTGTTTTATGCGATTTGGCTGTGGGCCAGTGTATGCAGAGACTTTTTTTACCTATTTTGTAACTAGCAGAAATTAAGGATGCTTTTTGTGTAAGCTGTTTTTGAATAATGTCATTAGATACCATCATCAACCCGTATGCAACCCACTGCTGAGCACGGGTTTGCCCTCAGGATTTGGCCATAATCCATCAAGGGGACTTAGTCCGCATTGGTGGATAACATACTACCTCCGAAATAATTGTCGGGTACGTATGTGGGTTTCCTCACGATGTTTTCCTTCACCGAAAAGCGAGTGATAATTACGTATATATGTTTTACAGGAAACATATCGGTACGTGCGTGCACTGGGGTTTGAACTTACGACCCTCTCCTTGGAAGGCGGACGATCAAAAACGTACGTACCATTTACTGTTCTTTCCAAAACTTCCAAGAAGTATCAGTAAAATACCCACCACTTTACTGAATTGTGACTTTAACTACACTAGGCTAGAACTTTACCTAAAAAATCTAAATAACTTAATTTTTTTTTTTTTTTTTTTTTTTAATAACCTATACTGTCCCACTGCTGGGCAAAGGTCTCCCCCATCTCCTTCCACATGTCGCGATTGTTTGCCACGTCGGACCAACTTGGTTCGTATGTATCAAGATCGTCACGCCAGCGTTTTCTTGGCCTGCCCCAATAACTTAATATTTAAAAAAAAATCAAAAGGTAGCTTTCCCTTATATCATTATCCCAGGCAAAGGACTCCTCAATTAGAAATTCATAAACCATTGGGTTTCCAAAAATGGGACAGTTTGAAAATATCAATTCAAAGCAAATTCTACTTGGGAATTTGGTCGGATGGAGGGTGACTGATCCACATTGTGATAAATAGGAATCCTTACCAATCCTCGCTGTGCTCCCATTCGATAAGGTGTGACAGCATCGGCGTCCCCTGTGACACGGGGAATGGCACGTGCGGGTATATGTTAGCTAGGTGCGGGTTCAGCCCAGCCTCGTACAACCTAGGGAAATAATCATTCGTAATCATTTGATCAAGGCAATCTTTCTTTTTAACCAACTTCTCGAAGGGGTTCTTAATTTATTTGGTTTGTTTTTTCTGTAGAGTTTTAACAAAAAGTTAATCTATCCGTCTACTTACTGTCCAAAAGCGTTGAACAACACTTGCACGTTGTCTTTATTGTTCTTCTGCGTCAACGGGATGTTGACGACGTCTTTCTTCAGGGACCTCCTGAGGATGGCCTGTAGGAGACCGTGGGGGGCAATCTCGATGGTGATGGCGTTGTGGTGGATCAGCCGGGAGGTCTCTTCGAACAGGACTGGGCTCTGTTGGAACAATGTTCTGATATAGCTAGTGGACTAAAAATAAATAAGGCGTAACGAATGGATATATAAATCTTGACTCTTAACTAGGATTCCCTGTGTCTGGGGAATTAGGAATTAGGAGGGCCATGGTCCGAACAGCACCTAGAGCAAATAACATAGCTATGGTTCATACACATATTTACCCCGTGGAATCGATATCAGTGGTAGAGCTAAAGGACCTTTCCATCAGATTTGGATTATAATATCCATGATGAAAAAGTATAGAACTTCTTGTACCATTAGTATTTTTTTCTAGTTCGCAATTCCACTGTTTCACGCAACTCTGATGGATAGCCAGCATAATGCATGAAGGACATTGTGTTTGTTTTATTAAAATAGGTGGCAAATAAGCACGGGGCCTACCCGATGGTAAGTAGTCACCGCCGCTTATGAACATCTGCCACCCCAGGGGCATTGCCGGTGCGTTGCTTGAAAGTTTTGCATGCTGTACATCTGAGGAAGAACCTCGGGTGGAAGACAATGTAAATTTTTGGCGTAAGGTTTTGCTGGACCTTTTGCAAAATGGGGATAAATAAATACGAAATTAAAGTTATTCTGAAGTTGTACAATGGAAATACTAATGGAGTAAGGTCTTACTAGGAGGTTGTTGGTGTGATATTCAGCGGAGGAGAGCTCGTTCTTGGGATCCTTCCACAGCGCTTGTGAGACGGATGTGGACACCCACTTCTCTGAGCGCTGCTTCGGCGTTGGTATCACTTCCCTCAGGTACTTGAGTAGCGTTGGACCTGGTAATCGAAAACCGTTTCAGATCTATATTTATTTATGTTACTAAGTAACGACACGAACAACTCGTTCACCTGATGGTAAGCGCCACGCCTGCCCACAACAGCTACAGTGCCACCCAAAACTTTTCAATACAAAATCCTGTGCGGCACTGCACTGCGCTCGTACCCTGAGACATCGGTCCTAAAGTCTCCTATGCCTAGTAATTTCGCTGGAAACAGTGCCCTTCAAACCGGAACACAGTATTGTTTTCACGTTGCTGGGATGGATGGATATCTAGGAAAGGTGTGGTGCATCTCCAGGTGGTCTCTTGCAGATGAGGCCTACCACTAGTGACTCTATTTTAGTATTCAGAACAAAAAAGACCATAGATTTCCCATCCATCAATGAAAATATGAAGTCTTACCAAAATGGTTGATTAACTAAGGTTAATCACAGAACAGTTAAATTGGAGATAATGTATCATCATTTTAACCCATTTCGCTCCATCGCTGGCACGGACATTATCTCAATTTCGTGAGAAGGATTGGGCCATAATCCACCACGGGGGTTCGAAATGGAGCAGTGGATCCCATACTCCAAAATAATTCTCTGCGATAATTCTAATAGCTATGAAATCTCTCGTGACTATTCTCAGTTCTTACCAGCTTCAGCGATATATTTGGAGTGGTACGCAATGTTGGAGCAAGGCACCTCTTTGGCGAAGATGCCCTGAGCGGTCAGCTTGGCGACGAAGGTCTTCATGATCTCTGCAGGACCTGAGATGGTGCTGGAGTCTGGGCCGTTGTGGCAGGCGACTTCGATCTCGGGTGGGCAGATGGCCTTTACCTAGGCAAGTAAAATGCAATATTTATTGACAGGTCTCCTTGCAGTGTATTGGGTGAACTGCATAATGATGGGGTTTCCTTGGTAGAATAGAATAGAAAACTCTTTATTGTACACCAAAAATAACCACAGAATAGAATAATTACAATAGGTAAACAAGGGTAGTACAATAGGGTACACAGTATTATCTGTGGTTATTATTGTGGTAGACTATACCACATAATTTGTATGTTCATATAATTTTTAATAATTATGGATTTCCACATAACGCTTAATTCTAAGTAACAGTTACAACTAAATGTTTTGTTCGTAGCTTCTGGTTAAGGGTCATGTTCAATAATAATATGATTATGTGATTATGACGCGTTATTATTCTTATTTTTCGTAACTTTCGTTTAATAAAATTGTAGTTGAAGTATGTTTAATTTTGGTCACAGTTGCTTAGGTTTTGAGCTGAATTCTTTGAGACAAAAATTCCATGACAATTGTTTTATATTTTTTACAAATAGTAAAATGCATTTGGGATTTTTTTTCTCCTTCCAGCTAACGAAAAGAATAGCTTGATTAAAATATAAGTCCCGTTAGTGATTCCCGAGTCGCTATAAATCCTCAAATGTAGCACTTGCATAAATCTTTAGTTGACACAGTTTGAAAAGGGTTCTACTAAAAATTCAGAACAATCTTCACCGTGTTTTTTTGCCACGGGTACTTTTTCACGGGCAGTGACAAAAAGCACGACAAAAATTCGGGCGAAGAACTCACGAAAAACAATTTTAATAACGTAAATGTAAGGGTCTCGGGGGGTACCGCAACCAAGGTCTCTTTTATGTAATGGAGGCGTCCGAGAGCCACTTGAGTATGTTCGAAAAATTTGAACAAAATGTGGTTATAAAATAAACAGGTTATGGGTATCTACCTACATATCATTATCACCATCAACCAGTGTTCACAACCGTACGATAATTATCGTACATGTAGTGAAAGTTTTCAACTATGTGTCCAAGCAAACATTTAAATTTTTTTATACTACAGCCATTATCATGAATTGTACGATATTTTTGACCTATGTTGGTCCATATACGATAATTCTACGGCTCTGGTACGATAGGTGCCTCGCGTCAGGTTGTGAACACTGCCATCAACCCATATCGTCCCACTGCTGAATGCGAGTCTCACTTACGTAAACAAGGTTAGGCCATAATCCAACAGAGGAAGGTGGATAACATACCTACTTCCGAAATAGTTCTCGGGTAGGTACGTGGGTTTTCTCATGATGTTTTCCTTTTTCTACAAGCTTTTTCCGACTCATTACAACTACCAGCTAATTTTCTTACCTGGCTATATCCAATGCCGACTGCAGCCATGGATCCCTTGATGAATGGAGTCTCGATGGAGGCCAAACCTCTGCTGTATGCCGAGAGGATCATCTGCTCCGCCGTGAAGCAGCCGTCGGCGTATGCGCAGCCTAACTCGCCTACACTGTGACCTGGTAAAGTCAAATTAAAAAATCAAATTAAAAAGACTGCCAGGCTCAATTGGGATTGAATTTGATTGATTGGTCACGAGAGTAGAAATCATACAGAAAAATGGGCAAATATCACCATAGACTAGGTGTTCCAAGGCAGATGAAAAGGTTGAAGTCATCCTCGAAGACAATAGCACGGCGCCCTTGGATTTTTTTGGAGCTAGCCTAAGATAGAGAAATGGAAGGAATCTTTGCTAAGCTTTGAGACAACAACCAAATAAAAAATCTGCAGTGTTCAAAACATTTCTGAGATCGATTTCTACAGTGATGATGCTGAAAATTATGTGGATCTTTGGATCCAGTTTAATGATGATCTTGGTAAGATGACTTCATATAAACTTACCAATGATGAAGTCAGGCTCAATGCCAACGGCCTTCAGGATGTCAGTGAGACCGATCTGCACAGCCGCAATGCCGATGAAGGAGTTGAGGATATTGTCGTAAATCTTCGGGTCCGCCTCGGTGATGATCTTGGTGAGGTTGATGCCTTTAGGTTCTAAGGCCTTGTGACACCTGGAAATAGATATTTAGATTAACTCTACAGTCATATTAAAGATCCTACATGAGGATAATCTAGAGATTCAAAAACTACAAAGATCGTGGTCATTTCGACGTGGGACATATACTTGTGTTTCATGAATGCGATAAGTTTTTTACAAAGAACAGACGAAAAAATTACATTACTGTGTTACCAAAAACAAAACCCGACTAAGCAAACGTTAAGGCCTTGGCACTGGATGTCTGTATATTGAAGAAAAGATAGAACAAAATTGTCGAAGTTCTAGATGAAATAAAAAGTTGTGAAATAGTGGTGACTTGGCATCTATCGAAACCTTCTCAGAAGTGTGACAAAGCTGCTAAAAATACGTACTTGTGAATAGCAGCAGCGAAGACCGGAATCCTCATAAGCTCGGTGGCCATGCCAGCCCACTGGGACCCCATCCCGGAGTAAACGAACCAAACTGGCCGACGGACCCCGGAGAAGTACTGGATGTCACGGGCCAAGGACTTGCTCTTGGTAGGAGTTGATTCTGCGAAAATAATACAATTTTCAAGTTTTAACAATCAGAAATAATATGCTGTTTACATGAGCTGGTAGTATTTCTTACTTTTACAATCAGATATTATAATTATAGACACACTTCATGGTTAGACACGAAGTCCAGACTATTAAACCTACTTCAATGCAGTAGTCTTTTGGAGGCCTTAGACACTAGGAGTTAGCAGGAGTAGCACACACCAGACAGAGTTGATCAAAGGTGACAAGCTAAACCTGGAACGGGGCTGGTTCTCAAGGACTACTGCCGAAACACCCCGAAAAGAGCTAGATGTCAGACTTTCTGCTTAAAATATGACTGGGTGGTCACAATGCTCCACCAAAAACCACCAAAGACCAAACACTTACCCAACAATGTGTATCCCCTCACGACGTGCCCTTGGATGTCATCGTTATGGATGGAATGCAGCAGCCTGACAAGCTCGATGTCAACTGTCTTCGACTCCAATTCGTCCAGAATCTTGGCGACCGCGGATTCGGTGCGGCCTGAAGCGCAGACCAGACGAGGCAGGTCATCGGTTGGCATTCCCTTGTTCACCTGGTTAGAGAAATTGGAATGTAGATAGTAAACGGACGTGATCTTGTAACTGTTCATGATGAAGGTTTATTTGAAATGTAATAGGGAAACCATCAAAATACCTCATAAATTGCTGAATTATCTATTGTAATTTTTCTGTACTGTGTTTAATTTTGTTTCTGGTGTACAATAAAGAGTTTTCTATTCTATTTCTATTCTAATTATTCAAACTGTAGGAAAAAATCTTTCCCAAAAAAGGCGATGAAGTTTCATTAAAATATGGCGTGACGTACCTTGTCCTTGGCGATGTTATTGAGAAGCACATGGGCGTTTGCTCCTCCGAACCCGAAGCTGTTGACACCCGACAGCCCCCGCTGCCAGGGAGTCTTGTCTGTGACCACCTCCAGACGCTTCTCAGAGAAAGCTTCGACTCCCTCACGAGCAACGTTGTAGTTCAAGTTGGGAGGTATGAAGCCGGTAGAGTAGGCTATGCACATCTAAACAAATGTTTTTTTTTAATCGTATGCTAATTAAAATTACTATAATTATATTTTTTTATTTTATTTTAGTATTTAAGGAGACGAGCAGGTAGATTCATCTGATGGTAAGCAATCTACGGAGTCAAACACCGACAATGTGCAGGGACGTCCTACGCTCAAGGTGTACTGTCCCACAAGGTGTCCCACTGCTGAGCACGGGCCTCCCCTCAAATTCGTGAGGAGGGTTAGGACATAATCCACCACGGTTACCCGTTCCGGACTCGTTGGTAACATACCTACCTAGGTGTACAGCCCCACGTTAGTAAAAAGTATCAATCAAGTAAAAACTCATCACGGAGTTTTACGTAGCTTATATCAGCTTCTGATATAATTAAGCAACAATTTACTTCATTAGAGCTGAAAGTAGACATAAAAGCCGCATATCCACCGTTCATGTCCCACATTTCTCAGCGAGACAGTTCGCTAATTGCTTGGGAGATATTTTTTGTTTACCGTAGGTTTCAGTTTCACTTTCTGTTTGAGTTGGCGGAATAACCCGTATAAAGTGTGCTTGCGTACTTGTTGAAATCCTAATTTGTCGGTACCTTTTTTTAATTGGCTTGAAAAATAAAAGCCTTTTAATCTGAGAAGGTCTGCAGACAAATTTTTCCGATCTCTTTGGATAAATATCTCTGGTCGACCTATGAACGATGAGCGATATTGGTGGTAACAGTTAGCAGGGCAGTTCAGTTTAAGGCCTTAAACTGGATGGGTTTAACTGTTCATGGATGTGGCCCCTGGGGCCTGGGGAACAGTTACTGTTAATCCAACCCGAGGATACAACAGGGTTATTATTTCAACCTGTATAGGGTAGCAATTCCTAAGTCATCTCTTGCTTACTTATTTAAAGAGAAAAGCAACGTACCTTGGCAACAGAGCAAAGTCCAGAGGCGGGCTCACTGTGGCCCAAATTGGACTTGATGGAGCCGATCTTCAGGGGCTCCGAGCGACCAGTGCAGAATATCTCGTCGATAGCTAACAGCTCTTCTGGGTCACCCACTTTCGTTCCTGAGGAATAAAACAGTTTTTTTTTATTATACTGAATTAAGAGACGAGCAAGTCGTTCACCTGATGGTAAGCGCTACGCCTGCCCATAACCGTCACAGTACCACCCAGAACCCCGCATTGCATAATCTTGGGCAGCACTGCACTGCACCCCGAGACTGCCATGCAGTAGTGTGCAAACATTACTGTGTTCCGGTTTGAAGGGAACTGGTTCCGGTGTATAGGCAGGCGTAGCGCTTACCATCGGGTGAAGGGCTTGCTCGTCTAGTCACTCAGTCAATAAAATTAAATACATAGTTCGAATCCTTAGCGAGTTGAATTCATATTTACTAGATAAAATAGGTCTAATCATGTATCAATATATTATATTGACAATCGAAATATCAATGTTTTAACATGGTAACAAGAAGAATAGTGAATCCAATCAGATTTAATCGAATGAGTGTGGATTGCGCGGATTATTAAAATTTTAACCCTTAATATATCTAGTATAAATGTGAAGATGTAGGTATAGCGGATGATTCAGCATTGCCATGACGTAATGCCATGCTGAACCTTTGTCTCAACATAAAAGACAGCGTTTTGATCACGCATTGCTTCACCAGGTGACCAAATAGTTAACAAGACAGGAATTGCGTTGGCAGCCCAGTACAAAGCTGCATAAAAATCAGCACAAGTCCCAACTCAGACCATAGACAAATGGCGTCATTAACAAGCACCACTACACTCATTTAAAAATATGAGTCGCAAAATGGAGGACATTAAAAATAGACGCGTGTTCAACCGGAGTCGGAGTGGAGGCGAGACGCGAGTGCACTTCAACTAAATGCAGCGCGGAGTCATAGTAAAGACATAAAAGTAAGTTACCTTCATATAACTGTATTAGTTATATTTTAGTAGTAGGAAGCCTCTTCTGCAAGAGACCGTCTGGGGAAGTACCAAACCTTTTGCCAGATATTCATCTGTAGTAGTGTGCAAACATTACTGTGTTCCAGTTTGAAGGGCTGTTTCCAGCGAAATTACTGGGCATATGAGACTTTAGAGCCGATGTCTCAGGGTGACGTGTGCAGTGCCGCGTAACATTATGCAATGCAAAATTCTGGGTGGCACTGTAACTGTTATGGGTAGGCGTAGCGCTTACTATCAGGTGAACGATTGGCTCATCTCGTCACTCAGTCGAAAAAAAAAAGTAACGCGGCCTGTATGTGCGTCCAAGCGTGCACACATACAAGGCGCCGCATATTTGGTATCGTCATTTGAAGCTAACTTACTGTTCTGTTTGTACTACGGTAGAGTTACTTTCATTGTTAGCACAAAGGGTGATAAAACCTAGCTTTTGCAGGTAAATAGCGTTTTCGTTCTAGATTCTAAAGTAAAGTGGATAATGTGACTTGAATAAGTTCAATGCGCGAAACAAACACGACAAAATAACTTAAAATTTATCGATTTTAGCCAACTCGACTAATACATTGTAAGTAGATAAATACTGCCCATAACAGTTACAGTGTCATCCAGAACTTTTGATTGCATAATCTGGTACTGCACTGCGCTCGTCACCCTGAGACATGGGCTCTAAAATCTCGTATGCCTAGTAATCTCGCTGGAAACAGTGCCCTTTAAACCGGAACACAGTATTGTGTTCACACTTTTGCCTGGCGGATGAATACCTAGAAAAGGTGTGGTACTTCCCCAGGCGGTCTCTTGCAGAAAAGGCCTCCCACTACTATAGGTTTCGCAACGAAACAACAATGGATTCGAAACCTAAGCCCTACACTAATTACTTTATTTTATAGTCAACGCTAACCTAAGCGTAAAATAAAGAAGAATTATACCTGTGCCGTGAGCCTCGACGAACTCCAATATGTGAGGTGGAATGGAGCACTCCTCGTAGAACTCGCTGAGTAGCAGCTTCTGGATGTGACCAGCAGGGTATGTGATGCCCTGCTCTTTGTACCCGTCGCAGTTGGTTTTCGCGTGAAGAAGCTGAGCATAGACTCTGAAAAAAAGAAGTAGCGTATCATCATAATCATCCTCATTATCAACCCATATCGTCCCACTGCTGAGCTTGGATCTCCCCTCACTGTCGTGAGAAGGGTTAGGCCATAAACCATCACGAAGACCCGATTCGGATTAGTGGATAACACAACTACCTCTGAATTAATTTTCGAGTAGGTATGTGGGTTTCCTCACGAAGTTTTCCTTCATCGTAAAGCGAGTGATAATTACGTACATATGCTTTAACAAGAAAAACATTGGTACGTGCTCGCACTGGGATTTGAACTCACGTCTTTCTCCTTGGAAGGCAGACGTTCTCCCACTAGGCTACCACCGCATGTACCTTAGACCTTAGTGTACTGGATATGCCGAAATTTTACAACGTTAGAGGCATTGCCTACAACACTTCAAGTCGTAATTACGTCGCGCTTTTCGTTTTACTGTTCACATTACAGACGTAATTACGCCGCGTAGCTTTACCATAGTACGTCCCTACACAAGACCCGTATTTCGAAAACGACGCTCATTCTTCGCAACTTAAAACTAGACTTCAGACGAGATTCAATTTACTGAGTCAAGATTTTATAAGCGCAGTTCACTTGGAAGCGTCCTATTTAGAGCAAATTCTTCCTTCGTGAGATAACCCACTTCCTACGTAGAAACATGCTCTCATTCAATATTTATATCTCAAACATCATCTTTATCCACATCAAAGATGGATTGCAAACCAATCCTGGGTTATATCAATATCAGCCACATTGAAATGTTGTTCAAATGTTTGCTCTCTAGAATAAAATTTGACTTTTTTCGAACAACCGTTAACTAAAAAAAAAATTTGGTTTTTTGTTTCTGAGTATCAACATCAGCAACCCATATCGCCCCACTGCTGAACACGGGTTTCCCCTCATTTTCGTAAAGAGGATTAGGTCATAATCCACCACGGGAGCCAGGCCCGGATTGGTGGAGAACATACCTACCTCCGAATAATTCTCGTGTAGTTGTGGGTTTCCCCACGATGTTTCCATCACCGAAAAGCGAGTATTCCAAAAATTTACCCCTTAAAGGATGAAATGGGGTGTCAAAGTTTATATGTAAAACACGAAAACAGCGAGCGCAGATAGCGTTCCGAAAATTCCGAAGGTCCCAGACTTTTAGATGCCTAGTTTCTAAAAGGATCCTAATTGAAACCAAACTAAAAGTTTGACCCTTTTTGTTACCCTTTCAATTTTTGTTTTTCTCGTCCGAGTTTCATTATTTTTCTTCGTCGTTTCGATAGTTCAGAGCATATGAAGCAGAACTTCAATTATTAGCAGCCCAATATTCTGCCGTCGCCACCCCTGGAGAAGCCTCATAGAAATAATTGAATGAACAGATATGTAATACGTATTCTCTGGAGCAGGTGCGAGGGCACTGCGGGCATGATAGTATATTCTGACATAGTTTTTACCTTCGGGAGTCTTTTGCTTTCTGGAGGAAGACGACAACGATGGCTTCAGAACGGGCGTAACCGTTGGCGCTGTTGTCGAAACTCTTACATCTGCCGTCGGGCGACAACACTCCCAACCTGTGAAATAGTGGTACAGTTGAAATTATCTTACTAAGTATATATGATACCTAGAAAAAATTATGAATATTGGACCAACGCTGCGCAAATTACCGTTAAATCAAATAATTTATTTTTGCGAGCATAGGTGATACAGGATCGTGATATGCAGTCGGCGGCTTCACCATTTCAATTCAACTTTGGACTGCAATGCCTACAACTGCATTTCACGTTCCAATTTAGTTCACAATCGTGTTTTTTGTTTCATCAATATTTTTTAATTTTCTACTTTTTTATCATTTCTCTTTGCATAATAACATTTAAACAATTATAAGTTGTGTTCAAAATCTTCATCATCATCAACCCATATCGTCCCACTGCTGAGCACGGGTCTCCCCTCACTTTCGTGAGGAGGTAAGTTAAAAACATAAAATGGAAAAACCTTGAATATTTTGGAAGTGATATATTTCATGGACTTTCTCTCTCAAGCTGGTAGGTGTAAACCGTCTTACCTGGAAAACTGCAGAGATACATAAGGATGCAGACAAAGGTTAGAGCCTCCCACAATAGCAGCATCACAGTGCCCATCTCGAATAGCTCTGAAGGCGTGCTCTAAGGCATAGAGAGAACTGGAGCAGGCAGAGTCGACTGTGTAGGAGGGACCGGTGACGCCAAGCCAGTAGGAGATACGGTTGGCCAACATAGCTCGGGAACATCTGGAAGAAGGTTAATGATTAGAAACATAGCTCGCCAAATATAACACCTACGGATTATGCTACAAAGAGTGGCCGTATGCAATTTGTAGACAAACTTGAGGGTGACGAAAGTGGGTGATGAGCGGACTACGAAGCGTGAGGTTGCGGGTACGAGTCTGAGTTTGAGTGTTTATTGGACCATGGTCCTGGTTCCTGATTCTATAGATACAGGGAATCCTAGTTGGGGTCAGGATCTATATATGTGATCGTCACGCGTTATACACTTAGCACAGTTTTAACACTTTCACTGCTGAGCCGATTTGCTTGTCTAGCCGTGGGTGCGGATCTGCACACTCCATAGTGTTTTCCCATACAACAAACACAACAGTTGTGTTTACGCACTCGCGGCAATTTATGAAAAACACGTCAGTGTTCTCAGCACTGAAGGTGTTAAGATTAGATAGTTCGTCGACATAGTGGGCAATGCCAAGCGACCAACCCTAACTGTCCAAATCCTAACTCGCTTCCAAAATATGAATACTTTGACGCTTTCTGCGGCCAACTTCACGATTGCAAAGATAAATCGACAGTATTGTACAGTTGGAATGAATTCACAACTGCTCCATCACAATATCCCACTCTGTTAACTCCAGTAGTTCCTGAAATCAAATTACCGGGACGCCGTTCATGTTACCTGCACTTCCAATTATACAATACGACTGGCCTAACGGATATCGACGGCGGGGTGGTAGGTATTTAGCGAAATACAATCCGAGATTTAATCATTTCACGTTGGTCAGTTTCGAATCAGTTTTGCAATGTTCATAGATTGGAAATGTTAGAATAGAATAGAATAGAAAAACTCTTTATTGTACACCAGAAACAAAAATAAACACAGTACAGAAGAATTACAATAGGTAAACAAGGGATCTAAGGGAAGGGTAGATCTTTTATTTCAGCTAGTTTCCTTTGTTTGTGCACATAATTAAAAAAACGAGCAATAAATCTTCCTTAGCTCCATCCATATGGATGTATTTAACTGGCTATGAGAGAAAGAGAGAATGAAAATGTGTGTTCGCACCTCTCTCTTTTGCCCCTACAGTAATATTATCATACGAAACATAACTCTCTTTCTATCTTCACTAACACCTCTCAACTTTCGTTCGCCTCGCCCGATCACTTTTTTCGTAACGCTCTAGTCACGCATTAACCAGCTTACTCCCCAAGTCAACCGTGCGTAAAGAAGTTTCACTTCAAAAATGCATTATTGAATGCTTAGCTTGCAGAATAGTGACTGTCCACCCGCGTATTCCATTTACCGACAACCGGGAGGACATTCAACATTATACGCCCAAACGTAATAGACAAACGGTTAGTATGAACCTTTATACTAAGGAGTTGTCTTTTCTTTTGGCCAAGTAGTATCTTCGTGTGTTTACACGTACATTTGGGTGTGTACACACGTCATTTATTTGTCAAATGAGCTCCTTTGTATAGAGTGTCCGGAATTTTATTGCGGTGGGAATATTTTCGTTGGAAACTGTAATTTATTTTCATGTAAGATTTTACGTAGCTGTAATGCGTACCTACGCACTACGTCTGGCTCTTGCTTTGTTGGTAGAGCGTCTACATTAAAAAATATACGATAAAAATACGTTTTGATCGAATAAAACCCGATTTTTTTTGTGACGAGGTTGAATGTAACATTCTGTAGGGCTTCGGCGAATTTCTTTTATATTTTGAACTTTAGATCGCACTTTGCTCGACCCTATCGCACTGTAAGTTTAACTGCATAAGATTCAAAATTGTCCAGTAATCGGACTATTTAATCTCCCAACTCCAGTAATAATCCGCCGAGTAGTAAGTTTAAACATGGTTTAAACGCTTTGTAACTGAGTGAGACCCGAAAATTGTAATAATGAAACAAAATTGCATCTCAACAAAGCTCAGGGGCCCAATTCTATAAAATAACTAATCTATCAATTGTGTGTCGGTAGTGTCTCAATAGGATAGTCATTGACATTTGGTATTCTATAAATTATTATTTTTGCTAGCCACACTGAAAACTATTGTACTGCCACACAACAGCCACACCACAGGCACACAATCGACACACTACTGAGACACCACTGAGACACCATTGGAGTTTTCGCAGAACGCCAAATTTGCAACAGTGGCAATATAATGTCTGTAGTGTGTCGATAGTATGTCAATGGCGTGTTGCTTTACTCTCAGTTATAGAATTGGGCCCCTGTATTGCTGTAGTTTTAAACGCAATTGCGGAGATTATGCTGGAAGAGTTATGTGAGAGAATTTCTTGAATTTAAATGACAGCTAAGCTAGATTGTTTTATAAGATTTCTCTGTAATATTGTAACTTTAACTTAAACCACGGAATATAATCAGTGCTTAGACAGAAGCGTGGACGATTCTCTTATCTAATTATGTAATTATGAGCCGCACTGTAGAAGCGCCGCGTTAAACACACACGTTTGTGTTTCGCCGCACAGCCGGCGCGTCAGCTGCACTAACACTGTTGTGTTTTCCCGCACCCGCGTAAAGTTATAAAAAACACAACGTCTGTGTTTTCTGCAGTGAACGTGCTAACAAAAAGTGACGATGATAGAATAGAATAGAATAAAAAACTCTTTAATGTACACTAAAAAAAAAAAAAACTAAAATCTAAAAAAACAATTAATAAATTTATTGATCTTTAGTAATAACTGTGACTTACCCAGTGATACCAAAGCCGTTAACCTGCATCTTTTCGTAGAACCAGGTTTTCTCGGACTCTGAGAAGCAAGCTCCGACGAACACTCCCGTCTTCGTGTCGCGAAGCTCTTTGGGGTTCACACCTGTTGGCAAAAACAGCACAGCATCATAATCATCATCCTATTTTCATTGCCAGTACAGGCATCTTCATCATCACCAGAGAGAGAATATAGACCATAATCTTAGCTCGCCCAGAACGGACCTAGCCAGATGCTTCACGACCATTTTCAAGGACATAGGTATTCAAGAAAAGCTATAGAGTCTAAGCGATTTATTTTTGAAGAAAAATATGCTCATACGCCTTATCCCCGTTGGGGTAGGCAGAAACTACATCTTACCACACGCTGCGATCCTGACAGACCTCTTTCGCTTCTCCCACTTTCATGAGTCCCTCCATAAATACTCACCTGTTATAGGTACTTTTGACTTGGCCTTTCTTTAGGACGTCCTCGATTCAACCGTAGCACGTTCGCCTACATTGACTCCTACAGGCTATCCCGTTCATACTAGGTCTAAAATCAATCTTGAAATTTTTTTCTTGTAATTTTTTTTTTTAATCTTTCCTCAATATAAAGATAAACAAGTCAATTTTTTCCACGTAGAAGATACTTTTGTCATTATTTTAACAGAAACCTTAATAAAGACCCCTTCATAAGCAGTCTCGTCCGTAAATAGACATATTGGTCCACATTTGAATAATTCAACAGGCGGCGACGCGTAATCCTAACACTCACGACATAATGGAATATCGGGACAAAATACGGGATATGGGACATAATATGGGACATAATGCGGGATGTGGGGCAAGAGCCTTCAACTCCTTGTTTTGGAGTGATCCGGACGTGTGATTGAGGATATTTACAATGAGTGGATCTATTGAAATCGGGATTGATTTAGGAGTGGATGAGTTATTGTCCTTGTGAATTGGTTGGGACTTAGAATTTATTTTCAACTAGCGGCGCCTCGCGGTTTCACCCGCGTAGTTCCCGTTTTGTCCCACGGGCACATACTTTCGGAATAAAGCATGCCCTATCACTCAATCCTGGTTATAAACTATTTTTGTGCCAAATTTCATCCAAATCCGTTCAGCAGTTTTTGCGTGATAGAGTCACAAACATCCATCGATCCATTCTCACAAACGTTCACATTTATTATATTAGTAGGATAGGATAATTATTCAATTTAATAACACTTTTTATGTATATGCGATGAAATGGCACTTTACGGCTTTTTGTGCATCAGAAACCCGAAAGAAAGAAGGAAGAAAGACTGGGCATATATTATGATACTTTAAAGCGCAGTGCAGTGCCGCACAGGATTATGCAATGCAAAGAACTGGGTGGCACTGTAACTGTCATGGGCAACGCTCACCTTTAGCCTAACGACTTGATGGTAATCGCTACACGGCGAAGGTGGCGGTCTCTTGCAGAAGAGACGTCCCACTACAAGAATACCCGCAATACATTTTTCTACACAAGACGTTGGAACTATTTCGCCGGACGTAGCCGTTGAAATATTTCTATAGAAGGACGAAGATAAGTATGACCCCACAATAGAAACCTAATTAAGAGCGGTACCCAGCATCATTACAGTTGGTACTGTACCGGTAAAGCAGGAAAGCAACTTTGTATAATCTCCTTACAAACGACTCTCTTGTCAGCGCGTTTTAATTAACTAGCTGAGATAATAGTTGGTAAGAGCTCCCAGTCGCAAGCTAGCGGCTATTTTTAATCCTTAGTGTAGAAAAAGCGGTTATTAAGTCCCTGTTCTCGCTTTGTGAACTGTTGTCAAGTTTTTTTGCTGACTTTTAGGAGTCCAAAGGAATTTATGTCCCACTTAGGTAAACTTTACAAAATGTATCTTTATATTTTAAATTATATTCATCGTCATCATCAACTCATATCGTTCCACTGCTGAGCACGGGTCTCCCCTCACTTTCGTGAGGAGGGTTAGGACATTATCCACCACGGAGGCCCAGTCCGGATTGGTGGATACATACCTACGCCCGAAATTCTTTCGCAGGTATGTAGGTTTCCTCACGATGTTTCCCTTCACCGAAAAGAGTGACAAGACGAGCAAGTCGTTCACCTGATGGTAAGCGCTACGCCCGCCTATAACAGTCACAGCACAACCCAGAACCCTGCATTGCATAATCCTGCGTGGCACTGCACTGCGCTCGTCACCGAGAAATCGGCTCTAAAGTCTCATATGCCTTAAGTTTTAAGACTCACGTAATAAAGAAACTGCTAATAAAATTGCAGAACAAAATGAAGAAGCCTTTATCAAAACAACTTAACAAACTACGTAAATAACAGACGGGTATTAAAATTAAGAAACCGAGGTTCCAATGCAATGACCCCAATAATCGTAAAAGCCAATACTGAGTTATAATTACTCCAGAAAGTAAAAGTTTTAATGGATTCCCAGATAACGGATGATTCTGAATAGAGACGTACCTTAAGGTCGAATTACTTGGCCTAGTTCCGACGATGTTTGGAGCTTCCCGAAGTTTGATTCATATTGAGGAATCCTACCGGAGTACATTTCCAAGCAAAATTAAACAACATTATTAAATGCTGTGTTTATTATATTTCAAAACTTCTATCAATATTTATTTAAATTATATCTTTAAATGAGCAATTCTTAATTATTCTTATATATAAATAAATTATTAATATAAATTAATTTAAAGCTATTTTTTTGGTTTAAATAATTAGTACCTGGATGACTGAGCCTTGCTCGATTTTTTTTATGACATTTTCTAAAAATGATTCCTAGCTAGATCGATTTATCGCCCCCGAAACCCCCTATATACTAAATTTCATGAAAATCGTTGGAGCCGATTCCGAGATTCCATATATTATATATATATAGTAACAAAGTATGACTGAGCCAGTTTTCATCACATTAGGTTTGCCAGATATTCATCCGTCAAGCAGTATTGTGCAAACATTACTGTGTTCCGGTTCGAAGGGCATTGTTTCCAGCGAAATTACTGGGCACATGAGACTTTAGAGCCGATGTTTCAGGGTGGCGAGCGCAGTGCAGACAAGCAAGTCGTTCACTTGATGTTAAGCGCTACGCTGGCCCATAACAGTTACAGTGCCACCTAGAACTTTGCAGTTCCTGCAATCCTGCGCGGCACTGCACTACGCTCGTCACCCTGAGACATCAGCTCTAAAGTCTCATAGGACCAGGTATAAAATGTTTTATTGTTTTCAGACAAAGGTAGATATAACTATAAAACAATGACTATACTATCACCGGAATCATATAAAAAAAAACGCTAGTTCAAACAAAATCCCTTGGAGATTCAATTGATGAAATCTCTTTGCAAAACACCTCTGACAGAACATTTACAATCGAACAGCCGATCCTCGGAATAAAACGAAGGAGATCTTGTAAAAACGACGATCTTTTCTCAAAGTTAAATAAGGCGCATGAACCACAGATATTGAGAGAATAGATATAGCCACTTCACCTCGTAAAATCATTTGCAACACAGAAGTGTGGGTACCTTCGAATGCGTAATAAAAACAGTATATCAAAGGAAATTTCGTTTGACCAACTTCTGCAGTTAATTTTAATACAATTTCAGTATTTTTCATTCAATACAAGTGGAAATAAGGGCAAGACAAGAACCTCTACGAGTGAAGTTTTAATAAATCGATCCTTATGATTTTAAATATGTCTAGCGAATATTCCTTGGGCAGCTAGACTGTGTGATGGCATTCTGGCAAGTTAACCCTGTCACCGCGAAGTTTCAACCAAAATAGGTCATCGTAAGCGTAAGACAAGCCTATTCAATATGAAACAGAGGAATTAGTTTCAACCCAAGCCGCTCCACCAGAGAGCAATGGCTGAATACTTCCGGAACCCAAATAAGAAATAAACTGAAACAGCTGCGCAATGAGTAGGTGAAACGCCCTTACGCTCCAATGTCACATAGACGTCGACGACCAACTTGCGTCATCTTGTTCCTTAAGTAATCTTTGGTCGAGAGCGTCACCCGGCGAGAAGAATTTAATTCATCTGAGTGCTCGCAGAGTTTCGGTATAGATAAATTGGTCTCATTACTCCCGAAGAAAGGAGGTGATATTGATTGGAATGCTATAAAATGGGTACTGTCACACCGAACTATGTTACCGGCCCTTTATTAAACTAAGTAACTTAACACTTTGACTGCTGAGCCGTTTTGCTTGTCTAACCACGATTGCGGCTCTGCACGCTCCATACTGTTTTCACATCCCATTGTTTTGTCGCACTCGCGACTAGTTGCGAAAAACATGACAGTTGTGTTCTCAGCACTAAACGTGTTAAAAGGTACCTACAAGTGAACGAAGTCACGAAGTCAGTTTAGTTATGAATTCTTTCTTGGACATTGTTTGTGTGCATAACTTTACTGACCCGATGTGCGCACAAAGACGTTTTAGGGTGTTACCACACCAATCGATCGCTCGTCGATCAAAAGCGTCGATCAATGGTACAATAAGATCAGTTGACGTCGACCGAAGCTACCACCAAAACCAAGCACAGCAACAACCAATCAGCAGCAACCAATCGATCGATCGTCGATTGACGCCTTCGATCGATTGGCATGGTAACTTTGATCATTCTTTTTTATTTTTGTTTGTCATTTTCTTGTCTTGACTTTAGATGTGTACTTGTTCGTTGACATCAACGAACAAGTACACATCTAAACACAGACACATTGACACATGTCAAAATAAAGGTTTTCTTTCTTTATTTCTTTTTCATTTGGTTAGATAGACCACCAGGGAGGCTCCAGAAACATCAAAGTTAGTTCAAAAGTTTAGTTTTAAAAAGATATGCGACGTCGTATTTTGGCTTAAAAAATTATCCCCATCAATATAGTGTAGTGTTCATAAACCAATTTTCCCGTTCCAAGTAGATATGAAATAAACGGGTGCCACACAGCTGCTCAGCACTTTTAGTTCTCAGACGAAACTCAATTTGCAGTAGCTGGGTGCAAATAAAAATAAACCGAGACACTCAAACGTCTAGGATATTTACTGAGTCTATTTGTTAAACTCTGGCTGGTTTACTTATTTTCTTTTGTAAACATTTTAATTAAGTTAATTAATGCTATAAGATTTTGTTACGAAATATATTATTATCCATTATTACTGTTAACACGTTCACTGCTGACTGTTTTTTATAACTTTACGCGGATGCTGGAAAACGCACCTGTTGTGTTAGCGCAGCTTACGTGCCGGCTGTGTGGCGAAACACAGACGTGTGTGTTTAACGCAGCGCTACTACAGTGCGGCTCACACAGACGGCACGCTATTACTGGAAAACACACACCGTCCGTAACCGTGCCTAAATGTAAAAACCCATTCAACAGTCAACGTGTTAAGGCATCTCTATTAATAATATTACATTGTTATCGGAACTTGTGTGGCAATTAAACAACGGGAGGTGGTTCAGACCGGACTCGTTAATTGAGTCTAAACGGACAGTCTACTATCCACCTCTGTACTTTATTAACTATTCTGTGTCCAAGCTAAATAACACAGTGAATTTAAAAAAAGCCTTGGAACAAAAGTGCTGGTTACAAATTAATAAAAAAAAATGAAAATTCCTTTCTTGTAACTTATAAAAAAACCAGTAAACCTCGTTACACTTCGGTTTGAGCGGTGTCCTTTCAAAAGTAACCAGTATCGATGGTTGTGATCAGAGACAGAGCCGAAACGTTCGGGTTTTCCAACAGACTGATCATCCTCGAAGGAGCTCTGTTAATCCTAATTTCCAGTATATTGGACTTTTTGTACCGGAACCTTTTTCAATTATGAACTAAGCTGGCTGGAGTTCAAAGTTTGTCTCGAGGTATAAAAGCGTCGTTTATGAGGAAGTTGGAATGGCAATAATTTTTCAGGTTACTCAATATGAGGAGATCACGGTAGCGCCATTTTCTGAGTCAAAATCAGACTTGCCTACTTAGTAAATTAAATATTTGCTTTCTAAGTACATAACTGCAGATTAAGGGAGTAGAGTAAATTGTTTAGCTTAATAAATAGCTAGTCTACGAAAATGTTACTATTATTCAACTCCTTTCTATGTTTAATCTTCTGTCGTAAGTTGATCTGTTATTTCTTAGCATCATTCAATGCATCGTACATAACAAACACGTTCTCGCGCAGTATTCTACATGTAGGGTCCATTGTCTGCTTAAAGTGGACCGCAAAGAAGAACCCTTTAGGCCCCCACAGACTCCTTCAACTGCCTTCCCTGCACATGGGGTCCCACGGTGGACCCCTAAAAGCCCCCTAAAACTTATCAATGAAAGTTGGCAACCGCAGTCAGATAAACGACTTACCAGCATCAATGATGGCTTCATACGCCTTCTCCAGTAAGATCCTGCACATGGGGTCCATGGTGTGGGCTTGTTTGTAGTGGACCCCGAAAAAGGAAGCGTCGAACTTGTTGACATTGTTGATTTTGCCGGTCCTCTGGGGGATTTCGGGATGCGCTAGCTTCCACCGACGTGCGTCCGCTGATATCAAATCCACCTGGAGAAACAAACATGAGTTTATGAATGGGGCAAATGCTAACTACTACCAGAGTAACAAAATAAGTGATCCGTGTTTGGTCTCATAGAATAGAATAGACTCATAGAAAAATAAACACAGTACAGAAGAATTACAATAGGTAAACAAGGGTAGTACAATAGGCGGTCTTATCGCTGAAATCGATTTCTTCCAGACAACCTTTGGATGGACAGTAAAAACATTTTTCGATAGTAGGGTGGGTGGCGTACTTACAGTATTTAACAGACACAATACATTTAATACTTATGTTTTAATAATACACATACACACTATACTCAATAAATAATAAAAAAAAAATTAATAATAATAATAATATGAATACAATAATAATAATATACATATATTTATAATATACTAAAAAATACAAAAAAAATTAAAAAAAAATAAAAAAAACAATAAAAAAAAAAATGAATAAATGTTTTTACTTTCTTTTCTATACTACACACGATAATTATAATAAAATATCACATCATCATCAACAATCCATATCGGCCCTTTGCTGAACACGGGTCTCCTTTTACTTTCAAGAGGAGGACTAGGCCATAATCCACCGTGGGGGCCCAGGGATGGTGCGATTGCGGTCAAATGCTTGAAAAGTATGCAAATAAAATAGTATATAACCTAAAAGCACTATCTGTGGCTACCACGATCGGTTATGGAAAGGAAGAAAGAAGACAGAAAATGTATTTAGATGAAGATAGGTATGTCCTCCAACAATTCGGACCTGGCCCCCCTGGTGGATTATGGCCTAATCCTCCTCACGAAAGTGCAGGGAGACCAAAGCTCAGCAGTGGGACTTTATAGGTTAATAATGATGATCGTGAAAAATTAACACAAAATAACAAATAAACAACTGGGAAATTATTGCTAATGGGGGGACACTCCCTCCTTCCCAACCAGCCCTGGTCTTCCGCTGGGACCACTCTGGACATCACGGCATGGACATACTGACAGAACAAAGTAAAAAAAAACATGCTAAGCTCAGTTTTGAGCCGGTTTATAAATCATCATCATCATCAACCCATAACGTCCCACTGCTGGGCACGGGTCTCTCCTCTCTTTCGTGAGGAGGGTTAGGCCATAATCTACCACGGGGGCCCAGTCCGGATTGGTGGATAACATACGTACCTCCGAAATAATTCTCAGGTAGGTATGTGGGTTTCCTCACGATGTTTTCCTTTACCGAAAAGCGAGTAATAATTACGTACATATGTTTTACAGAAACACATTGGTACGTGCCTGCACTGGGATTTGAACTCACGAACTTCTGATTGGAATGCGGACGTTCTCCCACTAGGCTACCACCGCTTACACACATAAATCATCGGTATCAATAATTTGTATTTGTTTATGACATATTGCCACGATAATTGACCTTTCAGATCTCTCTTCCAATAACCGATAGACTACTGAGTTATGTTGACACAAATACGAATATACTCATGTTATTGGTATTGGCATTTCTGGATCTCAAACATTTCCCTTTACTCCTACTCCTGGTACTGTCGTTCCTGGTTCTCGTATGGATTTATATTAAACTAGCTGTACCATGCCACGCTTCGCTGTGGCACATTCGCACATTCGCTGATATGTCACCGATGAAAAAAATAGATAAAAACAATCCTTGATGCGGATTATATATCATGCTTAAATTTCAGCTCGATCGGTGCAGAACTTTTTGAGTTTTTGAA
Source organism: Campaea margaritaria (assembly GCA_912999815.1). NCBI lineage: Eukaryota > Metazoa > Arthropoda > Insecta > Lepidoptera > Geometridae > Campaea > Campaea margaritaria. The sequence goes on along the minus strand of OU538809.1, from coordinate 2,103,464 downwards.
GCGTACACAAACCAACATAACATTTTTATATATATAGATAGGAGGATGGCGCGTACTTTAATGCAAAAGTCGAAGCACCCATGATATGCCATCCAAGGAACGAATGACAAGGCGTGCTCATGTACAGTCAGCAATAAACATTTCCAAACTTTCGATCGACAATTTTAAGCAAATTTATAATAATTTACATGTGTAATGTTAAATTGCATGTCAGGACTTTTTCTGCTGATTTCGTTTCTGGCTGTATCAGAAGCTTATTCAATAAGCTTTTTTACGTAACGTCATAACGACCGGCGATTTCCCAAGCAAATGGTCCGGACGTCATCTGCGGTCCCGAATTAATATTTCAACGTCACCGACAACTTCATTTCTTATCCATGCTTCGGACACTCCATACAAATTAGCTGATTCGACAACTCAGACAATATATAAATGATCGTGCGCTAAGTCCCTACTTTCTATATTATAAATGCGAAAGTAACTCTGTCTGTCTGTCTGTCTGTCTGTTAGGCTTTCACGCCTAAACTACTGAACCAACTTAAATCAAATTCGGTACGGAGATAGTCTAGAGCCTGAGAAAGGAAATTGGCTACTTTTTAATGCAAAAAAAGTGTTGTAAAGGGTTGAAATAGGAGATGAACGTTGGGGTGCGGGCCAGGTAACCTCCACGAGTGCCCGGCTGTTGTTCGTCCCTCTTGATGCGTTGCATCCGGAGGGAAGGGCAGCAACTGGGACGGTGCACCCTGGGGTTCTGTCAGCAATTCTCCTAGGGGAATTGGTGGCTGTAGCAAATAACCTGGCGAGAGGTGGTCCTTCGCGTGTCCCTCTGATCAGCAGAGGGCACAGCGAGGGACCAATACCGGGGACTTTTGGGCCGCGGATCGGGGGTCCAACGCCCAAGTTAGAAGTCCCAAGCTGAGGTGCGGCCCGTGTGTTCCGGGACGCACCCAGCGGAGAAAGAGGCCCAAGCCTCACGTGGCGAGCCCGAAAGGGTGCCCGCAGAGGTGGTCGCGGAACCGCCGTTCGTACCCGTGACCACCTCCATAATGCGGAAAGGAGAACACCCCGGGGTTTAAGTGAGTAAGCCTCGTCAGACCGCATTCTGGCGGGGGAGTCCCACATAACCACCCCGCCCCCCCGGGGCCGGGTGGTATGCCTAATGCATTTCAAAGGGTAAAAAAAAAAAAAAACCACTAAACCACTGCACCTATTTTTTAAATTCTTTCACTAATGGAAAGCTACATTATCAGCAAGTAATATAGGCTATATTTTATCCCAGAATTCCCACAGGAAGGGGACATTACATATTCATTACATTTCATCATCATCATCAACCCATATCGGCCCACTGCTGAGCACGGGTCTCCCCTCAAATTTATGAGGACGATTAGGCCATAAGACACTACGAGGGCCCGGTCCAGATTGGTGGATAACATACTACCTCGGGAATAAATTTCGTAGATGTGTGGGTCCCCACAATGTTTTCTTTCACCCAAAAGCGAGAGATAATTACAAACCTACACACGCTTTACAAGAATAACTTTGGTATGGGACTGGGATTTGAACTCACGACCCTCTGCTTGGTAGGCGGACATTTACCCACTAGGCTACCACCGCTGTTACATTTCAGCTTGAAATATTGACTGTACCCCAAAATGTCCACCCAAATACTGAATACGGTTTGGGGAGGTGGATGAAGCAGGACGAAGAGTGGCCATTCTGCATGTTCTGGACATGCTATGTGTTCTGTGTCTTATCCACAGATTATATAAGAGTCGTATGGGAGTAATGAAACTGGAAGAAATAGTTGGGCAATACGTTATGGTATAAGAGCCGGTGGTGTAAAGAATAACGCCATTTCGTGGATAGGTACCTACTCTAAATGAACTTTCGCACTTTGAAACGTCAGTAAATGCTATGTACTCAAGCGTTAAAGTGGTTTATCTGCCTTCAAAGGAATGGGTTCAATTAGACTGTATTCACCATCCTTTATTTTTAACCGACTTCAAAAAGGAGGAGGTTCTCAATTCGGCTGTATTTTTTTTTTATATTTGTTATTATTAAGTTCTTTATTAGTCCTGATCTACAATATATCCAAGATTTCAGACGCGTTTTCGGTAATTCTTGTTCAGTTTTTTTTGTGTTGATTTAAAAAAATGGCTGAATCCGTAATATAGGCTCATACTACAAGGGCGGTTCTCCCAACGTACACCACGTTCAAATTCTATTGTATTTGACGCGGTTCAAGAAAGGGCTCCCGCGGCGGGAGAACCGCCCGTGTACTATGGCCCATAGACGGTAGTTGAGAACGTCATTCAAAGGTTAGAACCACAAATTTACAAAGTTACAAAAATACTGCCTAACAGTGGTCTAGAGAAAAACGTAACCTCTACCTACCCGATTACCGACAAAATGGTTATCGGTAACTTCCAACAAAATGTACTTAGTACACTCAAACCAAACGACTTAACCAGATACAATGCCTGCTCTAAGTCTATTAAGCGGGAAGCGGGCGTCGGTTTTCCTCAATCAATTGGCATTTTTAGGGTGCAATGCCGAATCCGTGGGGAAAATCTAGCGGAAGGTTAATGAAATCGTTGAACTGGCAACCCCAGCCAACTATCGTGAATTCCTGATGCTGAGCCTCTATCCCGCTGTCGAACGAGTTTATTTATCCAGCTTCATTAAATATCGATAGAGATTCATTTTTAGAGTTCGGGTTAATTAGAATTAATAAGAAATGATATCGTGCGTGAAGCGGTGGTAGCCTAGCGGGAGAACGTCCGCCTTCCAATCAGAAGGTCGTGAGTTCAAATCCCAATGCGGGCACGTACCAATGTGTTTCTGTAAAAACATATGTACGTAATTATCACTCGCTTTTCGGTGAAGGAAAACATCGTGAGGAAACCCACATACCTACCCGAGAATTATTTCGGAGGTAGGTATGTTATCCACCAATCCGGACTGGGCCCCCGTGGTGGATTATGGCCTAACCCTCCTCACAAAAAGTGAGGAGAGACCCGTGCCCAGCAGTGGGACGTTATGGGTTGATGATGATATCGTGCGAGGAGAATATCCTTATTAATACCGCGGATATTGAGGTACTATTCTGGAGTGGTTCGTGGAATTTGTCAGCAGGTTGTTAGATTCCAATTTTTTAGGACCAAATTGGCTCTGAATTATACGGATAAGTGTTTGGCGATGGATTAAGAAACAAAGGAACGAAGGCTGACCCCATAGGAAGAACAGACAAAATTTTCTGAATTACATATAGGTTTATTACAATAGGTACTTATTCTTCGCAAGTGTAATTTTAACGAATTTGGAAGAGTATATTTTCTTGGGAATTGGTGTACTGCTTTCCACTGGGATCGTAGCATGTGGAAAGATTTAGTCTCTGCCTTTTCCAATGGGAGAAAGGCGTAACTGTATGATATTTTCTAAGATGCACGACGATAGCTTCTATATTATCTTCATCAATAATGTTTATTATTGATATGTATTATAGGTTCTTTTTTGACTACTACCTCACCTGCATGTCAAGTCTGTTAGCTACAGAACCGCGTTATCAATGTTGAAATCGGCAATTTGGACAGTTTTTATTTTCTAGAAAACTTTGCAATATTGGCGACTTTCGTCAGCGATTTGAAGTGATTACGCAGTTACCAGACAGTGTTAATAACGATGCTGTGATAGACGGGGGTAACCAAACAAAGCCTAAAATAATATTGGCTTGCAAATACTATTGCCCCTACTCCGAAAAGCGTTCGGCGACAGATTTCTGCAGTGCAAACCATCAATGTCTATTGCGATATCTTCTTCGCTGTTGACAAAAAGTACTCTTACCTTATTAAAAAGGTTTTCTTGCAGATGCACGACGGAGTCGGAATCGGGGAAGTAACCTGATACTCCCGTGATGAGGACCTCATCGCCGGGCGGGGGGTGAGACAGCCGGTGCCCTGATGTCAGCCTGTCCTCAGCTACTATTGTTGGTGCCATCTGTCAACGAACAACTCTTTAATAATCTAAACTTCCGAAACCTAGAACTATGTACACGGTAGTTAATTTTGATTTATTTGACTGAATGACGAGACGAGCAAGTTGTTCACCTGATGGTGAGCGCTACGCCTGCCCATAATAGTTACAGTGCCACCTAGAACTCTGCATTGCACAATCCTCCACTGCGCCCGTCACCCTGAGTCATCGGCTCTAAAGTCTCATATGCCCAGTAATTTCGCTGGAAACAATGCCCTTCAAACCGGAACACAGTAATGTTAATTTTTTTTAATGTTGTTTCCACGGTGGTTAAATCGTTCTAGATTTTTACTGACGTCACGCCTCACCGACGCGTTAATGACTCAAGCGTCAGAAGACCTCCCCAAGCTTAGTACAGTCAACATCAAAAGTAAATTATGATCAGAAAAATTTCAAAAACCACGACGCATGATTAAAGACGCATTAAAGACTAATCATAATTGTTTTAATATAATGTGATTACTTAAGAATGACATAACAGCCTCCTCTATTCCTCTATTCAACAGGATTCAGTGTGGTACAGTGAGTTATGACGTTTTTAAGGTCTCAGATGATATTGAAAATATAAGTATACTAGCTGTGCCCTGGCACGCTTCGCTGTGGCACATTCGCACATTCGCTGATATGTCACTGATGAAAAAAATAGATAAAAACAATCCTTGATGCGGATTATATATCATGCTAAAATTTCAGCTCGATCGGTGCAGAACTTTTTGAGTTTTTGAAGCGTACACAAACCAAAATAACATTTTTATATATATAGATGACAAGCGTTTAATGCGCTAAATACCGGGCATGGTTTTTGAAACTTCATAATATAACTTTTGATGTTAACTGTACAAACTAACTCTTAACATAGGCAAAACTGCATATTTAACAAAAAAAACTTTTGTGTGATTATAATATGGCCGAGTCGAAAACATAACAGATAGTGACAGAAAAATTATTGCATAGGCTGGATTTTAAACTCAACGAAACAGAAGGTTACGATATACCTACCTATTATATTACTTTGTGGCAACTTCTTAACACGTTCACTGCTGAACTGTTTTACTTGGCTCTTATGCGAATCTTCACACAACGTGTGTGTTTACTGTTTACTGGCGTTGTGTCGCTACTAAACTCAATCATTTGTGCGGGCGCACACAGCTGGTGTGATAAATCTGTCAATAAAGCATTGCGGGTTCGCACGCCAGGCATGTTTTCGCTTGCCGTCAAATTATAAACGCACAGACGTGTGTGTTTTCAGCAGTGAACGTGTTAAAACAGAGATTTATAAACAAAAACGTGTCTAAACCCGGCTCTGAGGAGTCAGGTTAGTTCGGAGAAGACTCTAAGCAAACAGAGGTGAACTTTTACAGGTGTAATCAAATTAATTATCTTACGTATAGCACACATGACATTCTAGTAACGCATACCTTTAGTTTGTTTTCGCTGTATCGAGCATTTATGTGATAAACGATTTAATTTGACCCGCATTCACCTTAAAGGAATAATTTTGCCGTGTCAATTAATATTCATTGGTTGTTGGACGTACTTCCTTCATTAACTAGACTGATTTCGCTTAACATTTAATTCTCATTACAATATCGTTTAAGCTTTACGAAACAAACATAAATGCTCAAAGAACTTAAATGGGCGCTCATAAACTATCCAAGACTAGAGAAAAAAAATTGGTTGTCTGTAAAGTTGGTTTACGGACGATAGTTTAACGTGACAACGTCATAACAAAACATTGATGAAATGACTGCATACTTTTATGAATAAAATTGAATCATTTTTTAATAATAAAAGAATATATACTTGAAATTATACTAGTGATCAGATTTTTTAAATGCAAGAATAATTAACCTGTCAAGAAGAGAAGAGAGATAGATGCGGCGCAAGCGTACAATGAGCGTTACGTTACGTTACAGCCGGCGTTCATCGATTTATTAGACGTTGCCACGTCAATAAATAATTATTTTCTTCTATTTTATTTATTTGTATCGATGAACTTTTGCTTCTCTAAAAGCAAACATACAATTTACACAAACTAAAGCCTTTTAAACCTGTTTAACCACCACATTTTTATATAAAACCCTAATGGAACTCAAAACTTATGCAAATAAATAAACCTCTGCAGCTGTAGTTTGAACTGAGGTCAGACTGATTTTCAGGCATTAAATATTCAATGAATTGAAACGTTGTTACACGACGTGGCTTTGAATTTAAAACAGGTTTTGAATACGCGTTACGTGTTTCAGTGTAGGTATAGTCCGTTATAAATAATAATTAAATAGATCTTGCCTTCTGGAACTAATTATTTAAATTCCATATTATTTCCTGTTTGGAGTGAATTTATTGAAGTAAAGCTTCTTTACGCACGCTTGACTTGGGGGTGAGCTGGTGAATGCATTACGAAAAATGTGATCGAAAAAGGCGAAAGGAAGTTGAGAGGGATATTTAAGTTAGTGAAGATAGAAAGAGAGGGAGTTACGTTGTGTATATTTTTTTAAATATCTTTACGACAATTTATTTTGATATAATTTTTTAGTTGAACTTTCACTTCTACTCGTACTACGTGTCCCAGCACACATTAAGTTTTTTTTGTATGGTGGACTTACATCGGCTATAAGAATGTTAACCTACCTATTTACGTAGGTAGGGATAAACAATTTTGTTTATTAAATTGGACTACTAAATTGCATTGTTGGATACAATTGGTCGAGGATGAATTAAATGGAAAAATAATCATCGTCATCAACAACCCATAACGTCCCACTGCTGGGCAAGGGTCTCCCCTCACTTTCGTGAGGAGGATTAGGCCATAATCCGCCACGGGGGCCAGATCCGGATGGGTGGATCACACACCTACCTCCGAAATAATTCTCGGGTAGGTATGTGGGTTTCCTCACGATGTTTTCCTTCACCGAAAAGCGAGTGATAATTACGTACATATGTTTTACAAAAAAAAATAAAAAAATTGGATGAATAATTTAGCAGTCACGGGTGGTATATTTGCACTGTACTGTATAATGAACATAATTTATCAAATAAGACAGTTTATGGTCAACATTACGGCTAAGGTTATAGGTAATTTAGATATGGAAATTAGGGTCCACAGTAAGGTATGTAGGTCGTTACAAAAGGTCGAAGATTAATCCGAGGCGTCTGATGAAAAATCGTTAGGCGATTATGTAAGTATATGTTCGTTGATGGTATTAATATGTTAACCAGTGTAGGCACACCATACCCTCATACATACATAACTGTGTTTAATTATGTATTTACTATTTAATTAAGTTATTCAATTCAATTGTTCGTTGCGGACAACAAACGATCCATTTGTTAATAAAGATTATATAATTTATACTAGTGTTTGTAGCAAGAATTTGGACGATATAATAATACACGATAATATTCAACGCATCACGCCTACTATGGAGACGCTTAATAATAACAAAAAAATATCAATTAGTTATAGCATAATTATGGCATTTTTCGACAAAAAACATGTGGCAGCGTAATTTCCTCTGGGGCGCAAATTCGAGTTGAACCGACTGCGATACTTTAAGTTCTGTGTTCGATTCCCAAATAGGGTAAAAATTGTCTTAACAACAAGTACTTAATTTTTTATTAATTTGACTGAGTGACGAGACGAGCAATTCGTTCGCTTGATGGTAAGCGCTACGCCTGCCCATAACAGTTAGAGTGCCACTCGGAACTTTCCGTTGCATAATCCTGCGCGGCACTGCTCTAAGCTCGTCACCCTGAGACATCGGCTCTAAAGTCTCATATACCCAGTTATATCGCTGGAAACAGTGCCCTTCAAACCGGAACACAGTAAAGTTGCTTAAAACATTACATGTGTATTAACATGTAATTTACGCGACCAAATGCAATCAGTACATAGGCGATGGCAGAAGAAAGATTTACCTTAGCCTTACTAAAGAAAGAAAGAAATGAGATTATATTCAATCGATTTTGTATTTACCCACGCAGTTCCCATGTCATGTGGAAGTTTAAAAAAAAATTACCTAAGTATAATCTTCGTAAATTATAATCCTGCGTTAGTTTTAATATAAACCTTAAAATAATAAATAACAATTACTTACTTATATTCTGTAATAATTATTGTTAAATTAAAAGTCAGTGCATAATCATTGTTCAAAAATTGTCTGATATTTTATTTGTTCCGTTTGTAAATTGATCCTTATGAAACTTTAAACTTAAATATAGCTGGACTACGATGATCGCTTGGTATCGTGTCACTAAACTGTTTTTTTACAGCACAACACCTTCCGTCCAAAATTTATTAGAATGATAACACGAAGATTAAGAATAAGAAACGCGAAATTTTTTGGTACTATTTGTACCATTCAGTTTTTTTTTTACGTAAAAAAGAAGCGTTTAAATAATTATAATCCCAACTTACCTCTAGAAATCGTAAGTCCAAATATGTCCAAAGCAGGAATCAAACGGGACGTGAGCACCGGCAGACAACCACGGCACATCTGAACGCTATGACCCTGGACAATTGTATTTAAAATGGACAATTAAAAAATCGTAACGCATACGGGGTGCTTCATTTACACGCACAAATCCTGCTTTAAATAAACGACAAAACTATATTTATTGACACAACTTAAATAACAATATAAATAAAAGGAAAACTAACTAAAACGAATACTTAAAAATCTAACAAAAGAGGGTGTCCATGAGGCATGGCGCCAAGAACACTGGCTGCATTTCCACGTTGAATAGCAATAGCTATTCTCTGTGCGAGAAATGAGCCAGCCCTCTTGTCTCCAGCGGCATCGACTAAACGAGGAAATAATTGCTGAAAAAATTTCCTCGTACTTGGACCCCATGGACCAAAAGTTTCAAAGCCAAGCGGCACAAACACGTAATCACTAGTACGCTACTTCAAACATTAACATATGTATTGTAGTGTCGACGGATCTAGGCCAACGTGAACACAGGCCCTCGGAAAGTTTGCGCATGCACAGTCACGAAGAAATGTTTTAGTGTGCCTTGCCTTTTTCTCAGTAGGTGGGGAACAGTGGGAAATGCCAGGCGACCAGCCCTAACTGTCCAAATCCTAACTCGCTTCCAAAATACGAATACTTTGACGCTTTCTGCAGCTAACTTCACGAATGCCAAGATAAATCGACACTATTGTACAGTTGTACACATATGTTGTGTAATTCCGAAGCACTGGTAGAGTTAATGGAGTTTCCTTTTCCTGTGCGAGATTCAGGCATGACTCTACCATCGGATTCGCAATATACCATTAACTAGCTGCGCCTCGCGGTTTCACCCGCGTAGTTTCTGTTTCCGTGGGAATATGGGGATAAAATATAGCCTATGTTACTCGCTGTCAATGTAGCTTCTTTCCATTAGTGAAATATTTTTTTAAATAGGTGCAGTGGTTAAGCCGAAACCTTACATATTTCTATGCATACTTTCATCCCCTATATATATATTACCCCCTCAAGGGTAAAGTTTTACAAACTTTCAATGCCAAATTTATTTATATCTAATCAAAAGCCTAAAAAATAAGTTTCAAGCTTCTAGCTTCAAAAATGACGAAACATCCATACAAACTTTCATCCCCTATTTCAAACCCTTACAATGCTTTTTTCGCATTAAAAAGTACCCTATGTCCTTTCTTGGGTTCTAGACTATCTCTGTACCAAATTTCATTTCAATCGGTTCAGTAGTTTAGGCGTGAAAGAGCAACAGACAGACAGAGTTACTTTCGCATTTATAATATAAAAAAGTAGGGAAGTAGGGTTATCTATGATAATATTTTTTCTAAATATTTATTTTCCATTCCTGTTTCTAAAAGTGAGTAAGTATCTGTGGTAAAACGAGATTTACGTATATGGAATCGCGGCGTGCCGCTAGAAACACTTAAAAAGCTATCTTGGGCAGTTTCTCTGGGTCTGAAAGTTGGAACAGGGTCGTATCAGCGTTGTGGTTTGACCACAGCATTATGCTGAGCTCGGGTCTTCTCTGACATCACTGCGCGCCGGCTATCTGCGTACACTATTATGTTCATCGTGTGTTTTAATTTTTTCTTGTCTTGTCTCTCAATATATACGTTGTTCGCTGTTGTGTGCAGTTATGTCAGAATAAATGTTTTTTTCTTTTCTTTCTTTCTAATAGTTCCCGGTTCCCTAGATACAGTGAATCCTAGTCTCCGGAACAATATATTGTATGGGATTGTGACGCGATATTTATTATTTATAAACGCGTGTCCAGTATAGTAACCATTTCTTACCTAGGCGAGAACCCTTTCGGCATCTTAAAATAAAAACAACGTCAGATTACTTGGGGATTTGCTCGATTCCTGACTATAAATATGACCATTGCCTCCGCAAACAAATTATTTGATGCCAATGACGTATTATATATACTTTGGACCCAGCATGCAGCTAACTGCAAATTAAAATCTACATCTAGGCGGGGATCGCGGACACTTTGCACGAGTGATTGCGAAATGGTCGGTGATCACGAGTTTACTTCCGTTAGACGAACAGTTGGTCATATATCTTTGGCAGAGGGGTTAAGCGTGAGAGTGCGTGGTCCTTTGGCTAGATCGTTTCAGGTTGAGGCTCTTCGACTGTCGATGCCAATATCATTTGACGTCGCTATCCAACTCAAACTTTAACGATCCAACTTTTAATCCGATCGGTAGCTGAAGGATCACGTAAGCAAAGATAAATATATACCTATGTGTACCCACCCCCATTCTAATAGAAGCACCTGCCTACTCGCAAATCGGCCGATTTGTAAATTGTCACGATGTCCCAAAAACTCCCATTCTCAAATGATCCATCCGCATAATGTCCTATTCTCTAATTTAAATATTTGCAAAATGTCCCATTAAGGCGTTCATCCAAGGTCTCCGATTATTATTAATAAACGGGCTCAAAATAAAAAAAAAATTTTTTTTACTCAATTAGTAAATCTCATGACGGTACATGGACTCGAAATGGGTGAATTTTGGTGTTATCGATTTTTTTTACGGAATTTCATAGACAAATAATTATGTTTGTATAGTACATAAAAAAACTGCAACGTAAAAAACCTGCCTAAAAATACATAAAAAATAAGCTTTACCTCTCTTATCAAGCTTCGAACTCCTATTTAATTCGATTAAAAACTCAATTACTTTTCATTTGAATTGAAATAAAATCAGCAATAGGCTCTTGATTTTTTTTTGTTTTATTGGAATAGCGTTTAAAAAACAAATGAGTCCGCGCGTTGATTTTGAGTTAACAATTTTTATTTTTCATTGGCAGTATCTCTAGGAGATTAGTAAAAAGAGGTCGTCCACCTTTTTGGCGCGATAAATAATATACATACTATTTGGCTTATAGTCTTCCAGTAGGCGATCGCCTCCTTTCAGAGAATAGGACAAATGCCCAAAAATCTAATAAATCATATAATGTCCAGTTTTTAGTTCAATCAAGTATTAAAATTAAAGAAACAACTAAGTGTAAAAGCCAAAACTCAGCTTTAACTGATGGGGTTAAGAAATACATTTTTTTTTTTTTACTTGAAATTTAAGAAACCTCGCGTGGACTTTTTTGTTTTTACGAAAAAAAGGCTTTACCAAAATGGATTAGGTGTCCTTGATATGACAAAAATATAAAGAAAACAACCGATTTCAGAAACACCACACTGAAGTCGGTTAATTAAAAAATGTTTTCCATTTGAATCGTACTCTATATGCATTACGTAGTTAAGGTTCTAACGTCAGTCGTCGCAGTCAATGTGTTTTTCAGGATATTTTTATAAAAGCTAGATTTAGTCTAGTTTAGTCAAAGTTTGCAGGTAATCCTACTAAATATTACAAATGAGAATTTTGTCTATTTGGATGTGTGTTAATTCTTCAAGAAAAAACAACTGGATGGATTTAAAAAAAAAATGATCAAAATTTAACGGTTCCTGTGGGATAACACTCAACGCTGATGAAACTGCGGGATGCAGCTAGTTTTTATTATTTATTTGGATTTCAAAAAAGTCCTTATTGTAACATTGAAATGAAACCATTAACTTTTTACAGTGACATTTGATTTATTTGGGAAGGGAAACCTCGGTTTGCTCCCGTGCACTAAGGTTTTGCTTTTTTTATAAGCTGCAACGTTTTGGCGCCGTGCCAAGGTGATGGCTACCTAGTCTAGATGTGCAGTGGCCTATGTTACTTCTCACAGGCTGACAGGCTTAAATGGAGCAAACAATATTTTCTACATATTTTTTTTATTTAAGCACCTCATAAGTTGTTTCTATAGCAAACGCTGAACAAAGAGGTAGTGAAAAAGGTTTTACGTTCTGCCTGTATAGCGGAAATATATGCAGTTGTAACTCTGAAATAATAATCCAAATATTTATTCTTAAAATGGCACAATGGCCACAAAGAAGAAAAAAAGCAAAGGTTTTTTTTCGAATTGAGTGTCATTTATTTTAATCCAAACAACCAGAACTCTAGCTAATTCAAACAGTGTCCAGTTTGACCACTGACCAGTGACACCGAACCTCTTTGTTTGCAAATGAGTTGTTTTCAGTTTATGGTGGTGACCCGTACCTTCGGTATTTTTCTATCTACATACGCAACCTTATTGGTGCAGTTAGATACAATGTTATAATCTGTTATGTCTTCTAACTTGTGACAAAAATAACCAAGTTATTTTTCCTAAATTCTAGCCACAGCAAAGGAAAACCACGCTTACGGAGTTCCCAAAACAAACGTCTGTCTGTTGCGGCTTGGAAATATAAACAGCCTAAACTTTTCTTGTTTATGGTTTTCTAGAAATATCTAATTTTAACTTGAATAACAGCAAACAATGCTAACTTTTCTTAACCAGACCAACTTTGCTCGTTTTGGAATAGTTCTGTAATTAGCTTTTGAACTTCATACTGATTTATCGGTTTCAGTTCAGTTTGCGAACTTTAAGACAGGTTAAGACCTTCCGCACGCTCTAGACTTTTTTGTATCAGGCAGTGACTTTTTTTTTATTTGACTGAGTGATGAGACTAAGTCGTTCGCCTTATGGTAAGCGCTACGCCTGCCCGTACTCGATAGAGTCCCATCCAGAACTTTGCTCTGCATAATCTTGCGCGGCACTGCACTGCGCTCGTCACCCTGAGACATCGGCTCTAAAGTCTCGTATGTCCAGTAAATTTGCTGGACTTTGCAGCTATTCTGCACAGTACGATCGTTGCTTTAAAATGATTAGAATTACACATGCATGGACATGAAGAATAAGAAAAAAAATCGCTTTTGAGAACTGAAGCGTCACGTAAACTGCGTCTCGCTCGATGGTTTTCGGCACAACTTTTAAGAGTACAATAGTGACTTCCGTACACGTTCAGACAGCTTTGCAAGAGTGTTAATGGCATAGATATTTTTAATTACTAGTCCATCGGTCTCGTGTCTCACTGTGTGTAATATTTTGTTCTATTTTGTTCACGACAGTTAAAGTCTTACTCAATCATGTACAAGTAGGTAAAAATACATAATGTCACCAATAAGAAAAACAAAGATCACAAGCAAATAAAATAATCAACGGATTTGAACTACATCGGTAACCACAAAAAGTTGCTTGTTGAACATTGATCCACAGAAAATCTGGAGCGTGCGGCCGCTCGGAGCAGCTTCGGTTTCAAGCATTCAGACACAAGGTAATTGATTGATACCGTTTCAAACATTTAACGCCGCCGCCGCAGAAGGTAAACAAAGTTCCATAGTCAACACTGTTTCGACTCAATTTGTTATGACACTTGGTATTCTATCTAACTAGTTTGCTACGACTTGGGTGAAGGTGCCTACAATAATAATTGATTGAAAGTGGCTTATTCAATGTATATTTATATGTTATTATATCTCACGTCGCAACCCCCGTTATCGAAGTTTCCAAGAAAGTTAAGACAATAATGAACGGGAAATGGAATTTATAAAAGCTTCTAAAGGCGTATGGGGCACGAGTGCCGTTCTTTTCAGAGTTGATCTTCTTCGAAAAAACTTTCACCCCATATATCGTTTCATCAAAAAGAAATGTTTTTTTTTTATTTTACTGAGTGTCGAGCAAGTCGTTCACCTGATGGTAAGCGCTATGCCTGCCCATAAAAGTTACAGTGCCATCCAGAATTTTGCATTTCTAATCCTGCGCGGCACTGCACTGCGCTCAAAAATGCAGTCGAAATGAGAACCTCCCCTTTTTTGAAGACGATTAAAAAGTGCACATCAAACCAGAGTTTTTTGAAAAAAAAATTCATCAAACAATCTGCTTTTCTCCGTAGAAAATATTCGAACAGTATCTTTTCTACGAAAAAACTGCACATGAAACTACGGTTCACCGAAAACGTGGATCGCCGAATGTCTGTTAATCGAAAAATGGTTTTTCGAATTATATTTCACAGAAAAAAAACGATAAACCAATAACCAACCAATAACCAATAACCAGTAACCAATTTTACTACCAAACAAATTATATATTTTAATCCTAAAGGCATAAACAGGCATAATGCAAAACGTCCTTTGGTACAAACAGATTGAGAAGTCAATAGGAGCGTTCCATAAAACCTGAAAAAAGGATTTCGACTCTTGACTCGTCGCCCCAATAATCTCAACTATATTTATACTCAGACCTACCGTAAGCTTCCCTCGTTTGAAAAGCATAAAGATTCCAAACTCTACGCAAATAGAATTTCTTTCACTGCAACTTTTATTTCAGTGCCTACTTTCCAATCTCGATATCGGTACATTAGCCAGAGTGAGTGAGACTGAAAGCTGAAGCTGCAAAAACCCGCAGACAGACGATGTTGCTAGAATAAATCATGATTTATGTGAGGAAGTTGCCGAGTGCGCGTATTTATTATTTATGATTGAAATATTAAATGAACCTATTTATACTGTCGCTGTGGATTTCATGGTGGAAGAGCAGTTTGAACTTTGGAACCCAACATAGGGTTAGCAGCATTGGTCTAAAATTTCATTCCAAAAGTTGTGCACCTTCATGCTTCGGAGGGTACGTTAAGCTTAGTCATTATAGAAGTCGCTAAGCCACGTTAACACGTTCACTGCTGAAAACACAACGTGTTTTTCATAACTTACGAAACGGTACCTAACTAGTACGGCAAAACACAACTGCTGTGTTTGTTGTATGGGAAAACACTATGGCGCGTGCAGAGCCGCACCCGTGGCTAGACAAGCAAAACGGCTCAGCAGTCAAAGTGAAGGCATATTCGATGTCTCGCTCCACCAAATGACGAATCTAAAGGACAAAAAGGGATAGAACTACGAAAAAATGCTGTTCCACGCGCTAACTGTAATGACTGTTCAGTTAAATTTGAAAAAAGTTCCTAATACTACCTCAAAATAGTTCTCATCGATCGGAACTCCAAACTGAAACAGCATGAAACTGAACTTTATTTACAGCATCCCTATCTGATCTGTAACTAGATCCCGCACTAAACACGCCGCTATAGAATTCCAGAGCACCACCGCCGAGCGGGCGCGTTTTCCGTGCATAAAGTACTCGTACCACTACAGATGCGGTGGTAAAGTAACCACTACGAGGTGGTAAAATACCTACCACTATAGGTGCACGAGGCCGAGGTGGTAAAGATTACCTCAGGTTTATGAAATAGCTATAAATCCGCCGCCGCGGGTGGCGGAAACCGAGCTCCGTGTAATAGCTACCAACTGCCTAAATAAAGTAGGTGGATACAACCTGGTGAAATATATGTACGCACTAGGTGAAATAGTAGTCGCGTTTTCATATGCGAAAACGTTCTCCCTATTTGGATTTGGGATGATCTTACAGCCGAGGTTTTCCCTCAGATGTAGGTACCTACAGTATGCAGAACTTTAAAGCGAAAGCTAAGAGTTATTTCTACTAAGGGTCGGCAACAGCAATGCCGCTGGCGCTGCAAATATCCTTAGGCGGTGGTGCCCACTTAACATCGAGTGTTTGATCATGTTTGCAAACTACTTTATAAAAAAAAAATGTTAGGTAGGTTGTAAGAAAATCTGAAAAGGTCAAGGATGTGTTTAGTAGAAATGAACGGGTTGACGATTCTTCTAATGATTGTAGATTGTAAAAAGTCTTCTTAATATTTTGACCGACAAAAACGTCTACAGGCATCAACAGCAAGTCGTATCCTGAACTCCAACGATTGATGTAATAGCCAAAACCTTTTAACCATAATACGTATCCACACAGGGTCAAACTATGGCCAAATGCTGGCGTCAAAGGTTGGTTAGTTTACTGCTGAAAACACAGACGTTGTGTTTTTAATAACTTTACACGGGTGCGGGAAAACGGGTGTGTTGGCGCAGCTTATGTGCCGGCTGTGCGGCGAAACATAGGCGTGTGTGTTTAATGCGGCGCTATTACAGTGCGGATCCCTCAGACGGCACGCCAGTGCTGGAAAACACACACGGTCCATAACGGTGCCCAAATGAAAAAGCCGGTTCAGCAGTCAACGTGTTAACCGCTGCGTTTCGTCAACGCAGTGCGTAACACAAAAACTGTTCGCAAATACACACATATTTTATTCAAAATGTTCATTAACCGAGTTTAATTAAACTTTCAGCGTTTATGGAGTAATTTCCTTCAGATTTTTCAACAATTTATTTTAGCTAAGCAGCTTCTACGTTAGCTTTATGAAGGTTAAAAGGCCTATACCTACCTATTTTAACTGAAAAAGTTGAATATTGTTGCATTCAGGAACCGTTTTGCCGCGAACTGAGCACCCATAGGAAAAGGCGGTCAATATGGATCGATATCCGATATTATAGTAATATCTACCTCTATTCAAATCAGAAGTCAGACTCAAAATCAGAAGCACTTCAACCTTGTATGCGCATAATCAATCGAAAAAGCGAATGTAAAAAATCTAGGCATATTGTGATCCAATGTACCTTTACTAGTACCATCCATCGAGATCGAGATATCGAGATTAGATCGATCCATCCGTCAAGTTCAACCCTGTTTATGCTCAATCAATCTGAATCGTGATCACTAATTATGATCCCGGATCGGTATTAACATGCTCTGGAGGCGGGATACGCGATATCATTATGTGTTTTCGTGAATTTCGGGAATTTGTGTAAACACAACTTACGTGAAAATACTGCGATATATTTGCATACTATCTATTACAAATCCGTAGCTAAAGTTAAACAAAAGCCCAAACAAGCAGAAACAAGCCAATAATGTGACGATTTATTCAGTTCTTCTTTCATTAGCTCCATGTTTCGTCAAATCGAAGCCACAAGAGAATTAAGCGTAATTATTGGAAGAGAAAGCCTTTTGTGCGTATTTTGAGAACTTCTGTGAGTATTTGAGACCTTTTGTAGGTATTTGAATGACAGGCAGTGAAATCGAACCCGGGATGGAAGAGAATTAGGCATTTTTACTCAGAAGTCTGTATCAATATTTGATTTTATCCGTGGATTATTTTATGAGGATAAAAACTCAGGGCTCGGGAATTCCTAGGCTCAGTTACTTTTACCTACTCAAGAGTCACTTATCGTCTTGTTGGCTAGGCATAAGACAGATAAAAAAATCGCGCAGCGCCTCTTTAGTCTGGTTTGCAGCTTCTATTTAATTTTTATGTGTAGTTGTATCTATTATGTAAGGCTCAAAACATCTATTAAATACAACAGTTCTTTGAGAGTACAATACAAGAGAATATCGACGCTAGAAAGCGTAAACGCTGTAACCTTGAAACGCAAAATTGTTCACCAAACTTTTTTTTTGTTGAAAAATTCATAACTCAATATCTACTCGACCTCAAAACGTAAATTTTGGATATTTGGTGTGTTACATACAAAGCCACAATACTGCTACCTTGGTTATATCCTAAAGTTTCTAGGGGACATTGAAATGTGGGTTTGTTTCCAAATATGTAAAAAAAGTATTTTCGGGTCGGTCAAAGGGTTACAGCGTTTACGCTTTCTAGCGTCGATATTATCATCATCAGCATTATCATCATCATAAATAGATCAATCAACCCACTGCTGGGTATATAAGCTTTCAACCTAAACTGGGTCCAGTTTAGGTTGAAAATGGCAGCAACCTAAATTGAGTCGCTAATACGCCATTTTCAAACTAAACTGGATCCACTTTAGGTTAAAAATGGCAGCAACATAAAAAATAAGACGTCACGGTACGATTATGCGATACGGTTCAGTTTAGGTCTTCAATTGAATCGCTATTAGATGTCATGGTAGGCCTCCGGGTCTTCCCGTAAAGCCTTTCAATATCGTCGACCTATCTTTGGATCGGTTTTCTTCGACTGCGCTTACCGACACGTGGCGACCATTCCGTCAGGGATTTACTCCACCTGCCATCACCACATCTTGCCAAGTGACCAGCCTTTGTGTTCAGTCACTCCATTTTCCCGTTGGGATAGGCAGAGAATACATCTTTGCATCCCAGCGGAAAGCAATACATCCAAACCCCTCTCCCTTAGTATAGATTGTTAGGAATTAAAAAGAGAATCTGTTTGCACTCACGTTGTTTCCAGGGAAAAACTTATCTTGAGGTTTCTTTTAATATTTGCTCTTGCGCATTAGATGGCCATCTTGCTTATTGATTGAATGAATGAGTGAACCTCCTAGATCTTCCAGTCGATAGGGATGGGCAATCTTTAGGGTTGTGCATCTACTGTCCTTATTGATATAGAGTATAAAATTTGTTTGCCTAAACAAGATAATATAGGTTAATTTAGATAAGAGACGAGAATATTAATATACACAAGAGGATATAAATGTAGGTATAGTATAGAGACCAGAGAGATGGGGGCCTAGGTAAGAACAACAAGCGGAGCTTATCTACTATAATATAATGAACTGACATATTAAACACAGCTCCCATATTTCTAGAGAGAGGTTGTGGCAAACACATATATTCAACTATGTTTATTAAGGTAAACATGCGCGTTTGTGAACCAAGAACATGACGATGCCAAGGTATCCTAGACTAACAAGATAGTTTAAATCTGTGAGCCTAACCGGGCCGTTACCTTGCGAAGTGGCTGCTCAGGATCCTGGTAACGAGCTCTACCGACATTGCAAACGCTGCGCACCGCTGCCTGTTTTCACTTTTCCCTAATATTTAAACGTGGTGAAACTATATGTTGATTAGCAGCGCCCAGCGGTTTTACCCGCATTATCTAGTAACCCCCAGAAACCGTAAATTTTAAGGGGATAAAAGTATTCTATGTTCTATTCCAGGACCTAGAGTATCTGTATACAAAATTTCATAAAAATCCGTACAGCCGTTTCAGCGTGAATAGGTATGCATATCCATATATACCCACAAACTTTCGCATTTATAATCTTGGTAATATATTTTTGCGCCACGTCCGTAATAAAATACAGTTATACACACAACTGATTTAAATTTCTTTTTTTTATTAAAGAAATGCTTACAGAATTCAAAAAAAAAAAAATTAAAATAAAAAGTAAAGTATTTTAAGTATAATTTTGTATTTTTAAACTTCTTTACGCACTTGGGGAGTAGACTGGTGAATGCGTTACGCAAAATGTGACCGGGCGAGGCGAATGCAAGTTCAGAGGTATACAGGTGACAGGTGACAGGAGAGGGGACAAGTGACGGGTGACAGATGACAAAAGAAAAAAAAAAAGCTATACAAGCTTTACTTCAGTCGTGTGGTTTAAAGTACATTCGTTTTTTTTACTTAACTTACTTAACTGTAACTTAAACTGTACTTAACTGCTAATTATAAAAAGAAAAAACTGTAAATGCGTGTTCGTGTTTTTTTTTTTTTTTTTGTTCATAACACTTTTTTATTTTTCTATAAGCCACTGGTGGGAATATGTTCTGAAGAGAAGGGAATCCTCCTTCCGCCGCGTAGACAAGGCAACCAATATTTTATCGATTTCCCAATGGTTCAGTAACTAATAAAAGGTACAAGACAAGGGCTGTAAAGGGGTATGCGACATTTGGATAAGCGACACGTTTGCTCGGAGGTGATTCAATGACAAACCCCTGCTTACCAAGCAAATATTCTCGCTGTTTGCGGCCGTAGACTAATGAACGTTTAGAATTTCTATCCACCTATATAGACAAGGTTTTCACACAGGCCAACGCTTGTCGTCTGCTTGGGCTTGTCTATAGTTTATACCCGTATTATGTAAATGATTAAGTGGCCAAATTAGCAACTCGACGCAGCTCAGCACAAATATCGCGCGAAATACTATGGAAATAAAGCTCGAGTCAGCGCGCACTTCAACGTGGCTGTTACGTTAAATATTCCGTCGAAGCAGTTCTGCGAGATACACCTGTCTAAGCGTAAGTCAACTACTATGTACACAGTATGTCAATGCTCGCTTCTTAATGATGGTATACGCACGAGCCTACACTGCCACACGGGCGCGCCATTCATTCGGCTTACCTTTCAGAATCTGGTCCCTACCAGTGGAACTCGGTATAGTGAGAAGTCGAAAAACTGAGGCTTGTCATCTTTTCAGACGTGGGAATAGTAAAAAAAGTACATGTAATAGTGTACGCAGACACGTAATAAGTTAAAATATTCCTTCTTATTTGTCTCATATTCCGACACGTCAAACTTGATGTCGCTGACGTCGTCGTGTGTCCAGTAATTTCGCTGGAAACAGTGCCCTTCAAACCGGAACACACTACTGCTTGGCGTATTAATATCTGGCAAAGGTGTACTTCCCCAGGCGGTCTCTTGCAGAGGCTTCTCACCACTAAAGAAGATAAAGTTGGTGGATGACTCAGAACAGGGACAGAAGACACTGTCACCTACTAACTCACTCTATAACTCAGAATTGCCATTTCGAGCAAACGCTTATTACAAAAATTTAATCGAATAAATGCCCTCGTCTCCATAGTAAGAGCCCATGATTCATCCAGTCGGAGTAAATTACTTCAATCCGTTTATGTAGAGCCGACCGCGGAACAAGCCACTCGGCTCCCTACACTGGATCTGCTTACCTTCGCATTGGCGTCAGACATAAGTAAATAATAATTAATCTTCACTTTACCACCAAACCTGGATCCTGAATCTTGATTCTACTAAACCAGTCGTTTTCAAATGGATCATTGCTTGTTTCTATACCAATTGAAATGCCGTCGTTGGAGTTATAAAAAACCGGCCAAGTGAGAATCGGACTCGCGCACGAAGGGTTCCGTACTTTGTTGTATGGGATCCCCCTTAAATGTTTATTTTATACTATTTTTTAGTATTTGTTGTTATAGCGGCAACAGAAATACATCATCTGTGAAAATTTCAACTGTCTAACTATCACGGTTCATGAGATACAGCCTGGTGACAGACGGACAGACAGACAGCGGAGCCTTAGTAATGGTGTCCCGTTTTACCCTTTGGGTACGGAACCCTAAAAATATAGTAGTACGCTCAAGCTAAGATGAGTAGGCTTAAATATGCGGGCCCCCTTTCGCGCGGGGACCCATAGCAATTGCTACTCTTGCTACGTGGTTAATCCGCCACTGGCTATCGGACTCGGCATGCCGTGAACAAACCATAGAAGCAATCGCGTCACAATCCGATTACATCAAACGTACGTAAAATACGTACGTATTTTAATTACCTAATACACACATACGCCATTTTAAGTTATGCTAAGCTTGGAAGTTGTAAGTATTCCGTCATACATTATAGCTGTAGCACAGAATAGATAACAAGTACTGCGGTAGTATAATTCAATGCCATTTGTAATAAGAACACACAAACACACATACACACATATATACATATTGTAAGTACATATTATTCCCCGACATTGCCCAGCAAGAGTGTTATTTTTATCATGTGGTGCTTATATAGATCTAGATATAACTCAAACTCAAATCATTTATTGTAAATAGGCAAAATATTGCACTTTTACACGTCAAAAAAATTATATCTTATATATTAATGAATTATATATATTATACATAAGTATAGAAATACAAAAAAATAAGTCAAATTTTATGATCTACGAAAGTAATGATTATTATCTAATTATGGTTTGAGTTAGAAAAAGGATATTTCCCTTTCAAGTGGTGACTCATGCCTGAGTCTCGCACAGGAAAAGGAAAACTCCATTGACTCTACCAGTGCTTCGGAAATACGCCCGTTAGAGAAGATAGCACCAAGAAACTCTACGGCGATGTCATTTTATAAATTTTAGTCATTCTTTTTTTTCTTCTTTTATATGTTTAAATTGCTGAAAACAGTGCTCTTCAAACCGGAACACAGTTCACAGTTATGTACTTTATTTTTATTAGTAAGTATATCCAAATGAAGTCGGTATTTAGTGCATTGAATTATTTTATTATGTTATTAATTGTTGTTCGATACAATATAACACTGCGTGTAGATAAGGACGAGTGTTCACTACCGCATTTTATTTTCCACCTATTGTGTTCGGTCCCGTTTGATATCTACATAATTAACAATTTGATTAGCACCGACGCAAAAGTTCGTAAGGTTAACTGAACAATTGATTTGTGTAGAAGGAAACAGCCTTTCTGTCGCGATTCTTCAAGGAATATTTACTTCCTTACCTCTACTATTTAGTTTTCGAAATCATACTATCATCACCATCAACCCATAACGTCCCACTGCTGGGCACGGGTCCCCCCTCACTTTCGTGAGGAGGATTAAGACATTATCCACCACGGGCCAGATCCGGATTGGTGGATCACCCACCTACCTCCGAAATAATTCTCGGGTAGGTATATGGGTTTCCTCACGATGTTTTCCTTCACCGAAAAGCGAGTGATAATATGCGATGATGATATATTGTTCGCGCCACTTACATTGGCACTCATAATACCTTCCTACCTTCCTATTCCTATCATTTCTTGGCGACTATCTCTGTCGCTCATATCGTGGTATCCACGAGAAAACTGCTTGCCGCCGCAAGTAGTCTGCGATCGACCCTCGTCCTTCGCGGCTGCCGCTCTCGCCGAATCCAAAGTACTGGATCTGCTGCTCCTCTGTGGTGGTCCACGTGAATTCGACGCGAAAATATAAACAAAACCCGCTATAAACCCGCCGCGTAAACGCTCCTTGCCGACACGCACCAACCGCCAAAAATACAGTCCACTACATCGAACGTCATAACATCCTGAAGGAACAAGCAGCTTGGAGACGGACCCGAACCGAGGTGATTGCAGTTGCATGGAGACCAGGTTAGTCGCCAAGTTCCTTTGTACTACTCTTCTACCAGCCATCCTTCCCCCGCCATTGGAGGCGCGCTCAGCCTATACAGCTTAGCTGCCGCGCTAACATATTGTTGGTCCTCCGCCGCCGGATCTTCTCTGGTCCTCCCGCTATTCTCTGGCCCCTCTTAGGCCTCATATAGTCCTCTTTATAACCGCCCGCAATTTTATATTGGTATTTTTACCAACGATAATTTCCTATAATTATCGTGTTCCCGCCCGCAATTACAGTTCAGATAGTACCCTGTACTATCCTACTACGCTCTTATATACTTATTTCGTGTATTCCGCATTCCTAAATAGTAAAAATAACGATTTTTCCGTAATTCTTAATTTTTATTAAAAAGTGAAGGTATTCCTAACGACCGCCCGTGCGTCTCCACGTGGGTATTCAATACGCCGCGCGCGCGACAGGTAAATGCTGTAGGCAGTTGCAGTAAATTAGGAATTTCATACTTTATCTAGTTTTTTATACTTTGTTAAGATGGCTATGGCTACTCGTTCAAAAGACAAAGATAGTGAAGTATACGAGGACGCAAAAGCGCTCGATACGTTACAGATCGAACGTTTGACCTTGATAGGTAAACGTGACATTATATTTTCTCGCTTACAAGATATTTTTAACCGATCTTTAAAGGCTTTCACTGATGATACTGAGAAAGATTTATTTCTATGTGGAATGATCTCGTTAGACCGCTTACGCTCCGATTTCAATGAAATTGTGAACAAATTAAATGTCACCGAGTTGACTCTCAACGCTTCGTACACGGTAAACTACCAATCTATAAACGTCTTCGAAGATATGTTTTGCCGTTGTCAGTTTGTTTATAATAAACTTAACCCGCCTTTAAAAACCGCTGATTTCAATGTTGCCCCGCAACGTAAATCCATCAGAATTCCTGAACTCGATTTGATGGTCTTCAATGGAGATCCGATGACCTGGAGGATATTTTATGAGTCATTCAAACGCACGATTCACGAAAATCCCGATCTCACTGATCACGAACGCGTCCAATATTTAATTAATAAATTGTCAGGCCGAGCCCTTGCAGTTTGTTCTGGTATCGTACCTAACGGTGATAATTATTCGATCATATGGCAGACGCTCGTCGATAAGTATAACGACAAACGTAACCTAGCCTCCGCTTATCTTGATCAAATGCTTGATTTTAAATCTTTTAACACCGCGACGAATAAAAACTTAGAATTATTCCTAGATAAATTCTGCACGGCTGTGTCAAGTTTGAAGTCTCTCAAGCTCGATAACATGTCTGATTTTATTTTACTATCGCTCGCTTTGAAGAAAATAGATTCAAGTACTGCACGGTCGTTTGAAATGCACATGCGAGGTAAATCTATGCCTACATACAATGAACTTTTAAAATTCATCCGCGAACAAAGCAAAATATTGGAACGCACTACGACCGATTCTCTTAGCCGCAGTGATAACAGGCCGGGTACTGCAAGGTCTACGCAGTCTTTTGCAGCATCATGCGTCACTCACTGTCCGCTTTGCAAACAAGCCGATCACGCTAACTTATATAGATGCCCTGCATTTGATAAGCTTTCTATCGACGACAGGTACACTTTTGTAAAACAAAGCAAAGGTTGCACTAATTGTCTAAGCACTACGCATATAAATACTGCTTGCAATTCTAAATTTAATTGCCGTTATTGTGGATGTAAACATCATTCTATGTTATGCCGCAAAGTATCATCTTCCCGTGAAGACAATCGCCCGTACCCTAGCGCTCCGTCACAGGCGCACGCGCCGCCTCCGCGCGCGCGAACTGGCAACTTCTCCGCCGCCGGGGATCACATGCCGCCTTCGGCATCGCCGCCGCCCGTCGCGGGCTCCGCTAGCGCTCAGCTGACGAACTTACCTACAACTGCTTATCAGTCATCACAACAACAGGTGTCGCTGTGTAATATACGCCCCGCTTCGCAGCCTAATGACACTACTTGTTTACTGGGAACCGTACAAGTTTATGCTACGGATTTAAATGGTCGCCGCCATGTAGTACGCGCCTTAATTGATTCGGCTTCCCAAAGTAACTTTTTAACTTCAAAATGTTGCGCTAAATTAAATTTAAAATGCAATAAGGTGACGAACACCGTTGTTAAAGGGATAGGTTCCGCATCTAACCCAATCAAGGGAGCAGTTTCTGCTACTTTATCTTCCCGCCTAAATGATAATTTTATTGCAATTGACGCCTATGTTATCGACCGCATAACAGACAATTTACCGGCAGTGAAAATTGACGTATCCTGCCTTTCATACCTGAACTGCCTGCCTCTGGCAGACGACAGTTTCGCTTCGCCTTCCGAGATCGACATACTTATAGGCGCGCCGCTCTTTTCTGAAATATTGCTATCAGGCCGCGCCGCTGGTCCGCCTGGTACTCCAACCGCTTTTGAAACCATTTTTGGTTTTATCGTAATCGGGACCGCTCCCGTTACTCCCGCTCATGTTACTCCCGCTCATGTTACTCCCGCTCATGTTACGCCCGCTCATATTGAAACCGTTGTTTCTATCACTGACCCCTTGGTTGAAGATAGATGCCGCTCTCATATTTCCCTTTGTACCTTTACGGAAGGACCACGTTTAGATAATCTTGTCCAACGCTTCTGGCAGCTTGAAGAGGTGCAATGCACGCCGACTTTGAGCCCAGACGCTATAGAATGTGAACGCATTTTTACAAATAACGTTTCCCGCGATCCTACGGGACGCTATTCTGTAGCGTTGCCTTTCTCCCGCGATCCCGCGACCTCTCTGGGTAATTCTTACCCTATCGCTAAAAAACGCTTCATGTATCTCGAACGTAAGCTCGCCGCGACACCTGCTCTGCGCTTAGAGTACGATGCTATAATCAAAGAGTACATTCAGAAGGGTTACATTTCACTGATCGACAATGATAGTCCTTTTACTGGATATTACGTGCCACACCACGCCATTGCGAGACTACAAAAAACAACAACTCGATGGCGTATGGTGATGGACGCCAGTGCTGAAACTGACTCAGGCCTCTCCTTGAATCAAGTTTTATATACCGGGGATAATTTACAAAACGATCTTTTTACAATCCTCTTGGATTTCCGCCTCTACCCAATCGCTTTTACATCCGATATTAAACAGATGTACCTACAAATTTTGATAAATAAGGACCACCGCAAATATCAAAAATTCCTGTATCGATTCGATCCCGTTTTTCCGCTTGATACCTACCAATTCAACCGCGTTTGTTTTGGTCTACGTAGCAGTCCGTTCCTTGCAATGCGAGTGTTGCGACAGCTGTGCGCCGCCGACGGTGCCCGCTTCCCACTCGCAGCATCTCTTATCAGCGACAACACATACATGGACGACGTGTGCTACTCCATGCCTACTCTGTCTGCTTGTTTACAACTCAGAGACGATCTCCGCGAGTTGCTCAAGGCCGGGGGCTTCGATCTCGTCAAATGGGCTAGTAACTCACCCGCGCTCCTTGACTCCCTTCCCGTCTCTGCGTTAACGGAATGCGTTAAAAATGCGAAAAATGCGTTAACGGATCTTTTAAATTCCGACCAATATAATAAGTCTATCTCAGATGAGTTATCAGCTAATCGCATACACTGGAAATTCAATCCACCGCGAAGTCCTCACTTCGGGGGGAATTATGAAATATATGTGAAAGCGTTTAAAAGTCATCTTCATAAAACGATCGGTTCACAGTTACTCACCTATGAAAAAATGTTAACCGTACTCACACAGATAGAATGCGTTATCAATTCTCGTCCTATAACGTTATTGAGCGAAGATCCGTCTGAGCCGACCGCGCTGAGTGCTTCACATTTCTTAATGACCGCACCGCTGAAGCATTTACCCGCTTGCACGGTTCCCGATGAACCTGGACACTTATTGAAACGGTACGCTTTATTGGATCAAATGGTACAATCATTTTCCAAACGGTGGAAGTTGGAATATCTTCACTTACTTCAATCTAGAGGAAAATGGAATACACCTTCGAATCCCATTACAATAGGTTCTATTGTTCTTATTATCACTGATAATATTCCCCCGCTATCCTGGCCTCTCGGCGTCGTCGTGGCCACTCATGTCGGCGGCGATGGCATCTGTCGAGTAGCGTCAGTAAAAACGGCGACCGGCGTCTACCAGAGACCCGTCGTCCGTTTATGTATCTTACCTACCCAATAATTTAACCCCTTGCTCCCCGGTCAACCGCTATGTTATATTTAACCCGTTGACCGCTTTAGAGTTTAACTCTTATTTTTATTTTTTTTATTTCCCGCTTTCTTTTAAAAACCAATGGTTTTTAGGCCGGGGGCAAATGTTCGCGCCACTTACATTGGCACTCATAATACCTTCCTACCTTCCTATTCCTATCATTTCTTGGCGACTATCTCTGTCGCTCATATCGTGGTATCCACGAGAAAACTGCTTGCCGCCGCAAGTAGTCTGCGATCGACCCTCGTCCTTCGCGGCTGCCGCTCTCGCCGAATCCAAAGTACTGGATCTGCTGCTCCTCTGTGGTGGTCCACGTGAATTCGACGCGAAAATATAAACAAAACCCGCTATAAACCCGCCGCGTAAACGCTCCTTGCCGACACGCACCAACCGCCAAAAATACAGTCCACTACATCGAACGTCATAACATCCTGAAGGAACAAGCAGCTTGGAGACGGACCCGAACCGAGGTGATTGCAGTTGCATGGAGACCAGGTTAGTCGCCAAGTTCCTTTGTACTACTCTTCTACCAGCCATCCTTCCCCCGCCATTGGAGGCGCGCTCAGCCTATACAGCTTAGCTGCCGCGCTAACATATATGTTCGCGCCACTTACATTGGCACTCATAATACCTTCCTACCTTCCTATTCCTATCATTTCTTGGCGACTATCTCTGTCGCTCATATCGTGGTATCCACGAGAAAACTGCTTGCCGCCGCAAGTAGTCTGCGATCGACCCTCGTCCTTCGCGGCTGCCGCTCTCGCCGAATCCAAAGTACTGGATCTGCTGCTCCTCTGTGGTGGTCCACGTGAATTCGACGCGCAAATATAAACAAAACCCGCTATAAACCCGCCGCGTAAACGCTCCTTGCCGACACGCACCAACCGCCTAAAATACAGTCCACTACATCGATCGTCATAACATCCTGAAGGAACAAGCAGCTTGGAGACGGACCCGAACCGAGGTGATTGCAGTTGCATGGAGACCAGGTTAGTCGCCAAGTTCCTTTGTACTACTCTTCTACCAGCCATCCTTCCCCCGCCATTGGAGGCGCGCTCAGCCTATACAGCTTAGCTGCCGCGCTAACATATTGTTGGTCCTTCGAGCCGGATCTTCTTTGGTCCTCCCGCTATTCTCTGGCCCCTCTTAGGCCTCATATAGTCCTCTTTATAACCGCCCGCAATTTTATATTGGTATTTTTACCAACGATAATTTCCTATAATTATCGTATTCCGGCCCGCAATTACAGTTCAGATAGTACCCTGTACTATCCTACTACGCTCTTATATACTTATTTCGTGTATTCCGCATTCCTAAATAGTAAAAATAACGATTTTCCGTAATTCTTAATTTTTATTAAAAAGTGAAGGTATTCCTAACGACCGCCCGTGCGTCTCCACGTGGGTATTCAATACGCCGCGCGCGCGGCAGGTAAATGCTGTAGGCAGTTGCAGTAAATTAGGAATTTCATACTTTATCTAGTTTTTTGTACTTTGTTAAGATGGCTATGGCTACTCGTTCAAAAGACAAAGATAGTGAAGTATACGAGGACGCAAAAGCGCTCGATACGTTACAGATCGAACGTTTGACCTTGATAGGTAAACGTGACATTATATTTTCTCGCTTACAAGATATTTTTAACCGATCTTTAAAGGCTTTCACTGATGATACTGAGAAAGATTTATTTCTATGTGGAATGATCTCGTTAGACCGCTTACGCTCCGATTTCAATGAAATTGTGAACAAATTAAATGTCACCGAGTTGAGTCTCAACGCTTCGTACACGGTAAACTACCAATCTATAAACGTCTTCGAAGATATGTTTTGCCGTTGTCAGTTTGTTTATAATAAACTTAACCCGCCTTTAAAAACCGCTGATTTCAATGTTGCCCCGCAACGTAAATCCATCAGAATTCCTGAACTCGATTTGATGGTCTTCAATGGAGATCCGATGACCTGGAGAATATTTTATGAGTCATTCAAACGCACGATTCACGAAAATCCCGATCTCACTGATCACGAACGCGTCCAATATTTAATTAATAAATTGTCAGGCCGGGCCCTTGCAGTTTGTTCTGGTATCGTACCTAACGGTGATAATTATCCGATCATATGGCAGACGCTCGTCGATAAGTATAACGACAAACGTAACCTAGCCTCCGCTTATCTTGATCAAATGCTTGATTTTAAATCTTTTAACACCGCGACGAATAAAAACTTAGAATTATTCCTAGATAAATTCTGCACGGCTGTGTCAAGTTTGAAGTCTCTCAAGCTCGATAACGTGTCTGATTTTATTTTACTATCGCTCGCTTTGAAGAAAATAGATTCAAGTACTGCACGGTCGTTTGAAATGCACATGCGAGGTAAATCTATGCCTACATACAATGAACTTTTAAAATTCATCCGCGAACAAAGCAAAATATTGGAACGCACTACGACCGATTCTCTTAGCCGCAGTGATAACAGGCCGCGTACTGCAAGGTCTACGCAGTCTTTTGCAGCATCATGCGTCACTCACTGTCCGCTTTGCAAACAAGCCGATCACGCTAACTTATATAGATGCCCTGCATTTGATAAGCTTTCTATCGACGACAGGTACACTTTTGTAAAACAAAGCAAAGGTTGCACTAATTGTCTAAGCACTACGCATATAAATACTGCTTGCAATTCTAAATTTAATTGCCGTTATTGTGGATGTAAACATCATTCTATGTTATGCCGCAAAGTATCATCTTCCCGTGAAGACAATCGCCCGTACCCTAGCGCTCCGTCACAGGCGCACGCGCCGCCTCCGCGCGCGCGAACTGGCAACTTCTCCGCCGCCGGGGATCACATGCCGCCTTCGGCATCGCCGCCGCCCGTCGCGGGCTCCGCTAGCGCTCAGCTGACGAACTTACCTACAACTGCTTATCAGTCATCACAACAACAGGTGTCGCTGTGTAATATACGCCCCGCTTCGCAGCCTAATGACACTACTTGTTTACTGGGAACCGTACAAGTTTATGCTACGGATTTAAATGGTCGCCGCCATGTAGTACGCGCCTTAATTGATTCGGCTTCCCAAAGTAACTTTTTAACTTCAAAATGTTGCGCTAAATTAAATTTAAAATGCAATAAGGTGACGAACACCGTTGTTAAAGGGATAGGTTCCGCATCTAACCCAATCAAGGGAGCAGTTTCTGCTACTTTATCTTCCCGCCTAAATGATAATTTTATTGCAATTGACGCCTATGTTATCGACCGCATAACAGACAATTTACCGGCAGTGAAAATTGACGTATCCTGCCTTTCATACCTGAACTGCCTGCCTCTGGCAGACGACAGTTTCGCTTCGCCTTCCGAGATCGACATACTTATAGGCGCGCCGCTCTTTTCTGAAATATTGCTATCAGGCCGCGCCGCTGGTCCGCCTGGTACTCCAACCGCTTTTGAAACCATTTTTGGTTTTATCGTAATCGGGACCGCTCCCGTTACTCCCGCTCATGTTACTCCCGCTCATGTTACGCCCGCTCATATTGAAACCGTTGTTTCTATCACTGACCCCTTGGTTGAAGATAGATGCCGCTCTCATATTTCCCTTTGTACCTTTACGGAAGGACCACGTTTAGATAATCTTGTCCAACGCTTCTGGCAGCTTGAAGAGGTGCAATGCACGCCGACTTTGAGCCCAGACGCTATAGAATGTGAACGCATTTTTACAAATAACGTTTCCCGCGATCCTACGGGACGCTATTCTGTAGCGTTGCCTTTCTCCCGCGATCCCGCGACCTCTCTGGGTAATTCTTACCCTATCGCTAAAAAACGCTTCATGTATCTCGAACGTAAGCTCGCCGCGACACCTGCTCTGCGCTTAGAGTACGATGCTATAATCAAAGAGTACATTCAGCAGGGTTACATTTCACTGATCGACAATGATAGTCCTTTTACTGGATATTACGTGCCACACCACGCCATTGCGAGACTACAAAAAACAACAACTCGATGGCGTATGGTGATGGACGCCAGTGCTGAAACTGACTCAGGCCTCTCCTTGAATCAAGTTTTATATACCGGGGATAATTTACAAAACGATCTTTTTACAATCCTCTTGGATTTCCGCCACTACCCAATCGCTTTTACATCCGATATTAAACAGATGTACCTACAAATTTTGATAAATGAGGACCACCGCAAATATCAAAAATTCCTGTATCGATTCGATCCCGTTTTTCCGCTTGATACCTACCAATTCAACCGCGTTTGTTTTGGTCTACGTAGCAGTCCGTTCCTTGCGATGCGAGTGTTGCGACAGCTGTGCGCCGCCGACGGTGCCCGCTTCCCACTCGCAGCATCTCTTATCAGCGACAACACATACATGGACGACGTGTGCTACTCTATGCCTACTCTGTCTGCTTGTTTACAACTCAGAGACGATCTCTGCGAGTTGCTCAAGGCCGGGGGCTTCGATCTCGTCAAATGGGCTAGTAACTCACCCGCGCTCCTTGACTCCCTTCCCGTCTCTGCGTTAACGGAATGCGTTAAAAATGCGAAAAATGCGTTAACGGATCTTTTAAATTCCGACGAATATAATAAGTCTATCTCAGATGAGTTATCAGCTAATCGCATACACTGGAAATTCAATCCACCGCGAAGTCCTCACTTCGGGGGGAATTATGAAATATATGTGAAAGCGTTTAAAAGTCATCTTCATAAGACGATCGGTTCACAGTTACTCACGTATGAGGAAATGTTAACCGTACTCACACAGATAGAATGCGTTATCAATTCTCGTCCTGTAACGTTATTGAGCGAAGATCCGTCTGAGCCGACCGCGCTGAGTGCTTCACATTTCTTAATGACCGCACCGCTGAAGCATTTGCCCGCTTGCACGGTTCCCGATGAACCTGGACACTTATTGAAACGGTACGCTTTATTGGATCAAATGGTACAATCATTTTCCAAACGGTGGAAGTTGGAATATCTTCACTTACTTCAATCTAGAGGAAAATGGAATACACCTTCGAATCCCATTACAATAGGTTCTATTGTTCTTATTATCACTGATAATATTCCCCCGCTATCCTGGCCTCTCGGCGTCGTCGTGGCCACTCATGTCGGCGGCGATGGCATCTGTCGAGTAGCGTCAGTAAAAACGGCGACCGGCGTCTACCAGAGACCCGTCGTCCGTTTATGCATCTTACCTACCCAATAATTTAACCCCTTGCTCCCCGGTCAACCGCTATGTTATATTTAACCCGTTGACTGCTTAAGAGTTAACTCTTATTTTTATTTTTTTTATTTCCCGCTTTCTTTTAAAAACCAATGGTTTTTAGGCCGGGGGCAAATGTTCGCGCCACTTACATTGGCACTCATAATACCTTCCCACCTTCCTATTCCTATCATTTCTTGGCGACTATCTCTGTCGCTCATATCGTGGTATCCACGAGAAAACTGCTTGCCGCCGCAAGTAGTCTGCGATCGACCCTCGTCCTTCGCGGCTGCCGCTCTCGCCGAATCCAAAGTACTGGATCTGCTGCTCCTCTGTGGTGGTCCACGTGAATTCGACGCGCAAATATAAACAAAACCCGCTATAAACCCGCCGCGTAAACGCTCCTTGCCGACACGCACCAACCGCCTAAAATACAGTCCACTACATCGATCGTCATAACATCCTGAAGGAACAAGCAGCTTGGAGACGGACCCGAACCGAGGTGATTGCAGTTGCATGGAGACCAGGTTAGTCGCCAAGTTCCTTTGTACTACTCTTCTACCAGCCATCCTTCCCCCGCCATTGGAGGCGCGCTCAGCCTATACAGCTTAGCTGCCGCGCTAACAATATATGATATGCGTACGTATATATGTGTATGTGCATATAAGTGAATTATACTATACCTCTGTGTAATATTAGGGTTAGTATGAAGCTCGCTGAGGATTGTAACCATTGGAGAAACCAGGCCAAAAAGGTCAAAAGCTACATGACGAAGTTTGGTTGGACCTTCTTGACCGTAGGAGAGCTAAACCGCCAACCTTTGGCGCTCAATTACTTCTCTCCACCCAAGGCTTGACTGGAACAGATCGCTTTTAGCGATAAGTCTGCCCAATGTACTATATTTATTTCGATAAATTCTATTCTTTTTGTACCTTTTGTTACTGGTGTACAATAAAGTGTCGTCAATTCTATTCTATTTCATTCTAAACAGCGTAATAGCTATGCTGATCCATCTATGGATAACTCGACTGCAGATCACGTCTGCATGCGGTGTGGGCAAGCTTGTCGTTCCCGTGTTGTTCAGACTACTGAACAACATGAGGCCTACCAGGTAGGCCTCATCTGCAAGAGACCGCCCAGTACCACACCTTTGCCAGATATTCATCCGCCAAGCAATAGTGTGCAAACATTACTGTGTTCCGGATTGAAGGCCATTGTTTCCTCGAAATTACTGGGCATATAAAACTTTAGAACCGATGCCGCAGGGTGAAAAGCGCAGTGCAGTACCGCGCAAAGTGTTGTAATGGAAATTTCTTGGTGGCACTGTAGCTGTTATGGGCAGGCGTGGCGCTTACCATCATGTAAACGACTTGCTCGTCTCGTTACTTAGTAATATATAAAAAAGTAATTTACATAAGTGTCTTCCACAGAACACAGGCGCTGTTTAAAACGCATAAGGCCATTTATGTATGCAGAAGCGTAATGTAAGTGCTGGCAATTATATTAATATGAACTAGTCTAAAGTTTTAGGTCCTGTCAAATGTGATTGCTGTCACTTTTCAACCTTATGAAAACGAAAGGGACGGCAACAATTTTAGGGCTGTCAAATTAAGTTTTTGTTTGGTTTGCGCCAACATCATTGGTAATATCGTAGATTAGATATAAATGTTATTCAAACTGTGTTTAAGCGGTATCTGACAGCGTTGATAGCTAAGTATTTGAAAAACGGTGGCATCTGACCAGGCTAACCTGAAGTCGTGAATCGTCTGGAACATTCTGGGATAAACTGAATGAATTGTTACTTCAGTTTATCAGAGGGGCAGGTATCTTGAATTATACTTCTTAAAATGGCTTGAAATTTAGTATTCTGTGACTCTATATAAATTGCGAATTGGTATTTTTAAGAATTTAGAATTTTAGTCTTAGTTTTCTATTTAATTTTATTTCAATATTGTTATTTAGGTTCTGTCAATAAATATTATAAAGCTTAGACTAAATAAGTAAATATAAAATGAATTAAAATAAATCAAGAATTGGCATTTTTGTAGAATTGTTCTTTTTTGAGAATTGGTCCTTTCACACTCAACCACCACACTATACTAGACTACACACACACAACACGCACACACACACACTCCATAGTGTTTTCCCATACAACAAACACCACAATTATGTTTTCCCGCACTCGCGGCAAGCTATGAAAAACACGACAGTTGTGTTCCCAGCACTGAACGTGATAACGTTTAAAATAAGGTTACAACGCATTATGACATCACGCATTTTCGGCAAGGAATCTCATGTTAGCGAACAAGGGCCCAGTGCTACCAACAGTTATTTACACAGAACAAACTATAAACCTACACTTCGAGCACGCGAGCAGGCGGAAACAGAACCGGAAAGGTAAATAAGTGATTTGCAGGTCGTCTGCTAACATGAGCTCCTTTAATAATGTAAATCCTTAAGGCCCTTTCTGTTTATATAACGTCAAACGCGCTTGGTCAAGCAAGATGAACCAGTACTTCGACAGTGGAAATCAGTGACTGAGATTTTGAAGTAAAACTTCTTTCACTCCCCCTCTTTCTTTCTCTCCCTAAGTAAAACTCACACCCCAAGTAAGGAGTAAGTTCGGGAATGCGGTACGAGAGCGTTACGAAAAGTGTGATCGTGCGAGGCGAATGGAAATTGAGAGGGAGATATAAGTTAGTGGATATAGGAAGAGAGTTCGTATATTACTGTAGGGGCAAAAGAGAGAGGTGCGAGCACACATTTTCTTTCTCTCTTTCTCTAGTAGCCAGATATCGTATTATTTAAGACACAGTGCAGGCCGAAGTTACAATAACAAAAGTGAACTTCATCATCATAATCATCAACCCATATCGTCCCGCTGCTGAGCACGGGTCTCCCCTCACTTTCGTGAGGAGGGTTAGGCCATAATCTACCACGGGGACCCGGTCCGGATTGGTGGATTCCTACTTCTGAAATAATTCTCTGGTAGTGGGTTTCCTCACGACGTTTGCCTTTACCGAAAAGCCAGTGATAATTACGTACATGTCGGAGAAGCACTTTTCTCAACGACATCTATAGTGGTTGAGGACTTGGTGGGCGTCATGAGGGTAAAGTGCGAGCACAAAACACGATGATTATAGTTTTCACAATATTTAATTTAGTTTCAGCACGTTTAAATCACACAAAATCACAGTTGCACATTCAAGCCGATAATTAATAATCAGAAAGAGAATATTAAGACCGAGCAGTGAGTTCAAAGCGCCACTCTTTAACACCATTAACGAATCAACCTCAAGGATCCAACTCGATCCGTCTCCACTTCACAACTGACCCCGTAACAACTGTGAAACTGCCTTATATAGAGATGGCGCCTCAACCTCACTCAAGCCACGTGCTCTGCTCTGATTGGTCGTTACTTAAATTACGATAATAATGTTATTTAGTCTAGGAAAAACGTAACTTATAAAGTAAGATCAAATTAAAAGTTATTAGAAGCTTTTACAATTTCAATAAACATTAAACATTGCACACTATGCGTTAAACAGTAATTCAGTTGACAATGGCTACTAAATAACTTCCTACTTTAAATATAATCACAAATCCGTTATTAGAAACATGTGTTAGGCTTTACAACAATGTAAAAATTCGTATTAAATTATATTAAGATTTCTAAAATGTGTTTACATGATAAAGAGACAATTTTATGCAGTATCGTACAATCAACAAGCAACTCCATCAATGGCTTCCTCCGACACGGCCGTCCTGACATATCACACGCCCTCGTGTGATGTTGAAGGCCGCGCATCATCATTATCTGAAATAAGATATTTTGGTGCAGTTCGGCCACTCCTGACTAAGAAAATATCAGAACCTTAATAACCTCAGTGCTACACATTACTTCAAGTGCGTAATTTAATCACACTATTAATTAATAATAACAATAACATCCATATGGCCACCTCGCCTTTTGAAAAACTTATTTCTTTCAACGGCCACCTCGCCTTTATCTCTACTAGTTTA
This sequence comes from Campaea margaritaria, assembly GCA_912999815.1. Taxonomy (NCBI): domain Eukaryota; kingdom Metazoa; phylum Arthropoda; class Insecta; order Lepidoptera; family Geometridae; genus Campaea; species Campaea margaritaria. The sequence continues at coordinate 2,066,770 of OU538809.1, read as the reverse complement.
CCTTCAATGGCCACCTCGCCCTTAACTAGTTTCACTTTCAATGGCCACCTCGCCCTTAACTAGTTTCACTTTCAATGGCCACCTCGCCCTTAACTAGTTTCACTTTCAATGGCCACCACGCCTCTAACGAAACTGTGCCAAACTTTAACCATCTACTTAGTACTAAAATACCTTAGATAAAATTACTACGCTTTATTACACGATAGTACACTTATAATCAGTCATTCGAACAGGTCTTATACGAAAATCTTACCATCATGGTCATCTGAGAGACACGGATCCAGTTCGATTGGGACATAAGAATGGGGAAGTGGACGTAAGCGGTCTCTCGCGTATTTGCAAGTGCGATTACAACTTAAGCTTTTGAGATGATACCTGTCACCGTCCAGTATTTCAATTACCTCAAAGGGTCCTCTATATTTAGCATCTAATTTTGTTTGATTCCGTTCGTGATTTTCTATTAAAACGTAATCTCCCACAGAAAACGATATGACTTTTGCCTTGTTTTTATCAAACCGTGCTTTATCAAGACATGCGTTTGTTTTTATAAGCCTATCAGCTTGTTCTCTAACCTCTTCCACGTCTATCTCAATCTCATGCTCGTCTACTGTTACCAAATTTAACGGTCTAGCTACTCTACCTATTAGCAATTCCAGAGGGCTTGCTTTAGTCACTCTATGAATAGTGCTGTTTATAGAGAGTTGGACATCGTCTAAAGCGTCCTGCCATGACTTATTTGGGCTTGTTTCTACGACTGTTAGCATGTTTTTGAGTGTACTCATTATGCGCTCTACTTGGCCATTCGCGCGGCAAGAGCCTGTTGCTATTAGGTGTAAATGGATATTGTGACTTGCGCAAAAATTCTTAAAATCTTTGTTGGCAAAACACCTGCCTTGATCTGCGATGACACGGACTGGGGTCCCGAAGAGAGATATGGACGTTTTAAGAGCGCTGATCGCACTATCGGTGTTAATTCTTGTGGAATGCCTGAGTAACACATACTTAGTAAAAGCGTCTACAAGGACAAAAACATATTCTTTTTGATCGTTTTTGCCACTGAGCTTACCTGTGGCGTCGATGTGGATCGTGTGCCAAGGTATATTAGTTTTCGGTATAGGATGTAACTCTATCTGTTGTTTACCACTTCGTGATTTAGCTACTTTACATGTTATGCAATTTTCAACAAATTTTCTGACGTATTTAGCCATATTTGGAAACCAGTAATGTTGGTATACCTTTTCTAACGTTTTATCCCATCCTAAATGAAGAATAGATTCGTGAATATGGTTTATAACCGACCAGCGAAACGCTCTAGGTACAATTGGAAGCCAAATATTGCGATTGTTCCTTTGAATTTTTCTGTAGAGAACATTTGATCGCATTTCGTAGATTTTACAACTCTCTAAGTCCAAATCGTCGCTTTCAAATTTACTAATGATTTCATTACATTCGGGGTCTCGCCGTTGTTCCGCTTGTAACCAGTTAGAAGATAGCTCAGCTATATTGACGCGTTTCTCTACTACGTGATTTTCTCTATTTAAACTACGAGTATCACCGGCGGCGATGTTGTTTGTCTCGGGTAAATGATTTCGCGAGAAAAAGTCGACGTGGGCCATTCTCCTGCCTTCCCTGTATTGTATGTCGAAATCAAAGGCTTGGAGGAAGGCCCACCACCGATGCACTCTAGGGGTTAAGTCTACTTTGGCCCTTGACGCTTTCAGCGAATTGCAGTCAGTAACGACCGTAAAAGTTCTGCCATACAAATAATGACGAAAGTGCTTCACAGAGTTAACAACCGCTAGTGTCTCTAACTCATAAGAGTGGTATCGAGACTCTGCAGGCGTAGTGCGTTTACTATAGTACTCTACTGGGTGTAATTTTGAGTCTACTCTTTGGAAGAGGATCGCGCCGTAACCTTCACTGCTCGCATCTGTATGTAGCTCTATGGCCAGCTCCGGATTAAAGAGCGTCAAAACCGGGGATGAAGTAAGCGTTGATATTATGTCCTGCCGAGCTGCTTCGCACTCCGTGGTCCAAGTTATTTTTGTATTATTGTTGGCTAGCAAACGGTAGAGTGGTGCCATCTTAAGTGAAAAGTTATTGACAAACTGCCTAAAATAAGATGCCAAGCCCAGGAACTGTCTTAGTTGACTAATGGTTTGCGGCGGTTGGGAGTTAGTCAACGCGGTTATTTTGCGAGGATTGGGTCTGATTTCACCCTCTGATATTTCATACCCTAAAAACTGGACCTGTTTCTTTAAAAAGGCACATTTTTTCAAATTGAATGAAAATCCAGCATCAGTGAGGGTTTTTAGCACAACTTGTAGACGTTCTAAACCTTGCTCTACACTGTCCGCGGGTATAATCAGATCGTCCATGTAAACGATTGCGTAAGAGTACGCTAGGTCACCTAGAGCTGTATTTATGGCTCTCTGATACACAGAGGGGGCATTTCTTAAGCCAAATGGCATAGCGGTAAACTCATAATGAGCATCAGGGGTAATAAATGCTGTTTTTTCAATTGAATTTGACTCTATATTTATAGGCACTTGATAAAACCCACTGGCCATGTCAAGACACGTGTAAAATCGCGCGCCTGCGAGTCTCTGAACTTGGTCACCGATTAGAGGCAGGGGGTACCGGTCGGGAACCGTATTGGAATTTAGTTCTCGGTAATCTACGCACATCCGGTCGGTGCCATCGCGCTTTTTTACTAAAAGTATCGGGCTAGCAAAAGGAGACTTACTTGGTCTAATTACTCCCGCAGACAATAGTTCATTACACTTATTACGTACTATCGTTCGCTCTTCCGGACTGAGATGATAAGGCCGCCGTTGGACAATTTTGTTAGGGTCTACTAAATTAATTTCTAGTTCACCTGTCTTTACTCTACTGGTAGGCGTACCTTCGACAAACGAGTCTTTAAAAATGTTTAGGATGTCTAATAACTTTGGTTTAAGATCATCTGGCACATCGGTATCTACGTTACGAAAATCAACCACCGCACTACCCACGTTACAAATGTTGACTTGAGAGGGTTTCTCAACAATAGTGAGTTTATCGCTTGTTATATGTACTGATAACCCTAAAGCCAACAGGTCGCGTCCGATCAAAGCGTCGTTATTTAGACAATCATCAGGCACAATGTGAAATAAAATTTCTACGTCATGACTACTAAGAGTGACTCCACATAAGATCTGCGAGTCGCATAACACGCTAGATTTTCCTACACCGGTCAAGGTAACAATTGCATGTTGTAATACACCAACAAGCTTGCGAGAGACGCTCTCTTTAATTAAGGAACAATCAGCACCGGAATCAAAACAAAACGAGAAACGCTCACCAAATTGAGTGATTATTCCGGTGACAGGTCTCACATCGCACATGTCCACTCGCTTCATAACGCTGGGTGCCGCTGCTGGTGCAACCGGCAATGCCTTCGAGCACCGTGATGCTACGTGGCCCTCAACACCACACTTGAAACAAGTGACAGAGGTCCGAGTAGCAACGGCCGTGTTGGGGCGCTCGGAGAGCGGAGTTGTTTGCTGCTTGTCTTGTGGTCGGCTGAAACATTCAAAGGATTTATGTCCAAATTTTCCGCAAGAGTAACATTTGGTCGATATGGAACTTAATTTAGAGCGTTTATTATCATGCGCAGCGCTTGTAACAGTTTTCGCTGCCTCTTGGTAACTTCTTTTGCGGTAAGAAAAGGCCATCAACTCTCGCTGCATTTTAATGCGGGTACTTATTTCTTCCGAAAATATGTGACGTTGTAATCTCGGCTCGATTTGCCCCATATGTGCAAGTATTAGCGATACCACTATCTCTTCTCTACCTAAATTACCCCAACGTGACATAAGCAGAGTAAACAGACGACTTGAATATGCAGCGAGGCTTTCACCTTCTTGTGGTTTACTATTTAGCGTGTTTAGTATCGTCGCTGCACACGTTTCAAGCGTATCAAAGCGGGAAAGAAAAATTTCCTTAAATTCAATCCATTTCATATTAGGAAAAGCTATTTGGGAAAACCATGTTGTGGCTGAACCTCTCATGGCTTTGCTAAGTATAAGAACTAGTTGACTTCCCTGTATATTGCGGTCCGATAAGCAGATGTCCGCCGTTGCTAGCCAAGCACGTGCGTCGCTGTCTGCTACTTCCGGTTCAAATTTAGGCAGCGTGATGGTCTTGTCCTCCGTTCTCGGTGGGTTGGATAGCGCCTCCACGAGCAGCCGCATGCTGGTTTGCTGCGCCTCAAACAATGCGCGCCATCCGTCTTCTGCTGGTGTCCGTATATCTTCATTTTGTGCCGGCACCGATCCCACTTCTGATGTCGGAGAAGCACTTTTCTCAACGACATCTATAGTGGTTGAGGACTTGGTGGGCGTCATGAGGGTAAAGTGCGAGCACAAAACACGATGATTATAGTTTTCACAATATTTAATTTAGTTTCAGCACGTTTAAATCACACAAAATCACAGTTGCACATTCAAGCCGATAATTAATAATCAGAAAGAGAATATTAAGACCGAGCAGTGAGTTCAAAGCGCCACTCTTTAACACCATTAACGAATCAACCTCAAGGATCCAACTCGATCCGTCTCCACTTCACAACTGACCCCGTAACAACTGTGAAACTGCCTTATATAGAGATGGCGCCTCAACCTCACTCAAGCCACGTGCTCTGCTCTGATTGGTCGTTACTTAAATTACGATAATAATGTTATTTAGTCTAGGAAAAACGTAACTTATAAAGTAAGATCAAATTAAAAGTTATTAGAAGCTTTTACAATTTCAATAAACATTAAACATTGCACACTATGCGTTAAACAGTAATTCAGTTGACAATGGCTACTAAATAACTTCCTACTTTAAATATAATCACAAATCCGTTATTAGAAACATGTGTTAGGCTTTACAACAATGTAAAAATTCGTATTAAATTATATTAAGATTTCTAAAATGTGTTTACATGATAAAGAGACAATTTTATGCAGTATCGTACAATCAACAAGCAACTCCATCAATGGCTTCCTCCGACATACATATATTATTTTGTACGAGACGATCAAGTCGTTCGCCTGATGGTAAGCGCTACGCCTGCCCATAACAGTCACAGCACCACCCAGAACACTGCATTACATAATTCGTCACTGCACTGCGCTCGTCACCCTGAGACATCGGCTCTAAAGTCTCATATGCCCAGTAATTACTCTGGAAACAATGCCCTTCAAACCAGAACACAGTAATTTTTACACACTACTGCTTGGCGGATTTATATCTGGCAACACTGTAGTACTCCCACTAAAAAAAATACCATTACGCTAATAATATTACGGTTATAAAATTTACCATCACGCTTTGCAATGAATTTATATTCCAACCATTTTATGCCACGGTGGCTGCAAAAGCGACCTCAGAAGACCGTTGCTTGAAGATCTATCTCTGCCCTTTCATTCCATTGAGTTTCCGTCATAAAGGTACACTGACCCTTTACAGGCTACCTTTCTTGCCTAAGCGTTTGACCCGCTGACCACAACGTTTGACGAACCCCACCAAAAGTCACCTACGAGCATGGCTAATCTTTCAAACTTAAATTTACATGTGTCTTTTGTGCCCTCTATAAAGAGAATGTGGGTGTAGAGATCAACCTCCGGGGCTTGCGGGTTTTCGCGGTCCGTTTGTACCTCTAGAATTCCTTTCTTTGTAACTAGGCATTCGAAATTAACTAGATATGATCTAGACCTAACTTCGAGGGGCACCAATGCAACTGAAAGAATGGCGTAAGAGAGAGGACATTTATTCGCTGCAGTGGATCAAATGGGCGGTTTTTTTTATATGACAGAAATGAGACGAGCAAGTCATTCACCTGATGGTAAGCGCCTGCCCATAACAGATACAGTGCGTTATAATCTTGCACGACACTGCACTGCGCTCGTCACCCTGAGACATCGGTTCCAAAGTCTCAAATGCCCAGTAATTTCGCTGGGAACAGTGCGCTTCAAACCGGAACAGTATTGCTGGGCGGATGAATATCTGGCAAAAGCGTGGTACTTCCCCAGCCAGTCTCTTGCAGAAGAGGCCCCATCACAAAGTGTACAAACGTCCCAAACAACGTTTTAGAAACCAGTCGTGACTAGCATAACTAATTGAAGCTTTAGAAATGTTCAGGCATTTTTATTCCTGTCTGGCTGTCTTTACAACGTAGCAGGTGCCAGTCTGGCTAGATATTAGTGAGACAGGCCGGCCCAGACCGCCCGCCCGGTCTACCGCGAGACCTCAGATAGACAGCTGGACGGACTTCCGCTTCCGTTGCTAATTCATAGCGGAGAGGTCCTTCCGTCGTTTATTATTTTCAAGAGCTTTTATTTATCTCACTTTTTAACACGTTCACTGCTGAGAACACAACTGTCGTGTTTTTCACAACATGCCACGAGTACGGCAAAACACAACTGTTGTGTTTGTTGTATGGGAAAACACTATGGAGCGTGCAGAGCCGCACACCCGTGGCTAGACAAGCAAAACGGCTCAGCAGTCATTGTTAATTTTTTTAACCCCCAGGCGTGTCTGTGTGTGTGTGTCTGTCTGTGACATCGTAGCTGCCGAACGGATGAACCGATTTTGATTTTGTTTTTTTTTTTATGATTAGGTAAGGGAGATCTACTGTGAGATGAACACGGTTCAAAAGAAATAATAACAACTAAAGTAGAAGTATGAATGGATGAGTGGTTAGGTCTTGCGATTCAACTTTTCGTTTTATTTTTACTCGAATATCATCTTTATAGGTATGTAATCCACTTATCTGGATCTGGCCCCCGCGGTGGATTATGGCCTAAATATCCTCATGAAAGTGAAAGGAGACCCGTGCTCAGCAGTGAGACGATATGGGTCGTTGAAGATGATGACTAGTTTGTTTTTTCCTAAATAAACATAGTAGAATAAAAGTTCTTCTTACGTGTCGATATTTGAAGTGCTGTCTCTAGAAATTGGCTACTTTTAATAAAACCACAATATTGAAACAGTCTAATGACAGCCTATTTTTAACATCAAAATCGAATGAACGTAAAATCCAAGGCACTGCCTTAAAGACCCATAATCTATCTATATCTATATATATAAAAATGTTATGTTGGTTTGTGTACGCTTCAAAAACTCAAAAAGTTCTGCACCGATCGAGCTGAAATTTTAGCATGATATATAATCTGCATCAATGATTGTTTTTATACATTTTTTTCACCAGTGACATATCAGCGAATGTGCGAATGTGCCACAGCGAAGCGTGGCGGGGCACAGCTAGTTACCATATAAAATAGAAACTAAGACACCACGTACATTGAAACAATATAGAAAACTCAGCCACAAAATGTACAATTTTAAGCCCGGGCTGCACAGTGTACAGCTATATCTACACTGTACATTCTGTACAATGTACATTAGGATTCTCGGATTATACATTGTGCAGTGTATACATTAGGTGTAATAACCGGAGAGAGCATGCCATGCAGTGCCATTACGGTAAATACTTTATGAGCCAGTGTACACTCGCCTTTATTCCACAATGTGTTTCTGGGACTAGGAAATTTGTTTGGAAATAATAGGTAATATCATAGGTAATTATATATTTTTGAAGTGAAACTTGTATAGGAAGGTTTGGATGGGGAATAAATTTATGTAAGTCGTCATCGATATGGTCACGCGACGTGTTAACAATAACAACTGAACAGAATCTGTTCCTATTAGTAGCAGATAATTATTAGGTAGGTATAATATACATGACAAAAATTTATATAATGTATATGTATGTATGTATAAGGAAAGGCACCATCCGATGTCCTAATTACTCCTCTCCGTGCATGGTTGTCTGGAAGAGATCGCTCTGAGCGATAAGACCGCCCATTGTGACACTAATTGTAAAACTTGTTTTGTTCTAGTTTTTAAGTTTTCTTTGTAATGTGGTGTTTCAATAAAGAGTTTATCTATCTATCTATATTAATTGTTATTTTAATTCAGTTTATTTTTGACTTGACAACGTCTAATAAATCGAAGAACGCCGGCTGCACGCACGAAAAAGATGACACATTGTCACGTTGCGCTCATTGTACGCTCGCGCCGCATCTATGACAGCGAAAAAATAATGGGGTTTTCATTGCTTATTACAACAACAATTTCGGCAATAAAGGTTAATTATTCTTGCATTTTAAAAATCTGATTATTAGTATAATTTCAAGTATTTATTCTTTGAAGGTTAGTATGCAATCGTTTCATCAATGTTTTGTTGTGACGTTGTCACGTTAAACTATAGTCCGTAAATCAACTTTACAGAAAACCATTTTTTTTTTTTTGGTATTTAAGTTGTGTCAATAAAGAAAAATAATTAAAATGTAAAAAAACAAAATTCAGTTGTATTTATATTTAATACTGGGCTTGCGCAGCTCATGATTGTGTCTTGATAGATAAACCATATATGAAAATAAATATAATTATTGCTTAGAGTGCAAAAAAAAAAAAAACGAAATAAAAAAATGTCTAAACCCGATAAATGAAATAGTTTTAATTTACTAGTTTTTAATTTGGATACCCAAAACTTACAACTGGTTGTTTATAGTTTGAAGTTTTCACTACTGTTGGCAGTACTCATGTTTGCTTTGAATTTACAAAAAATAAAATCGAAGTGTCTGTTTTTAATTTCAAATTAACTCACATTCGCATTTATAATATAAGTCGCGATGTGTCCCAGCTCATTAATTATTGATCAGAAATACCAGAATTTTATAAATGTGATTTTAACTAGACTGGCAAGTACTGTGATAAGGTCTTATCTGATTTAATCTGATGGACAATAATGATGATGGTATGTTTGAAAATATTTTGTTCACAAATGTTTCAAAACTATATACAATGACAGTGTTTATCAATTGCTTTATTTTGGTACTATTTTCTCTATTTCCATGTGTGACATTTTCAGCTGCACCTGGGAAAAGTGTGCCAGCCACTTCTGTAAGTAGTTACTGTTGTTTTTTCTATTTTTTTCTGTTAGCCTGACCTTCAGCTGTCTTTGTCCAGCCTTTGCCAAATGTTTATCGCAAATCTCCACTCCACCTAGCCAGCAGGTGTCCTAAATTACTTTCTCCATATGAATTGGACTACAAGTGATGGTGACTCCATCTTCACGCATACCATATTCAAAGTTCATATTACAAGCAAATATAAACTATTTACTTAGTTCTGTCTGTTACAGGGTCCGTTCAAAGCCATACTTATTAGGGTCGAGCAATGTGACCAGACAACGTACCCCGTCGAGAAAGATCCACCATTTCAAATGCACATGGAGGTATACAATGCCAGCACAAAGAACTTCTTGTTACGAGGGAACCTCACCGTTTTCAGAGATAACAAACAAGTTAAAGTAAGTAAGGGAAACAAAGGAAGAAGGTATGTTACCGGACCAACAGCCTTGTTGCTTCTGAAAGCTTATGCAAATAATCCTGCCGGTGGAAGTACTTATGGCTGCTTAGGTTCTGGGACGCCCATCTCATAGAATCTAGCAAAATTTATCTAATGCATATCAAATTAAGGGCTTGCGCTGTTACTGCCACCCTCAAACAGAAATTTTGGCAACAAGCATCTCTTATAGGGTTCCAACAACAGTCCTTGGGAGCCAGTCCCATTTTTAAGTTAACCAACTTCAATAATTTATCATTTCACATTTGACCTAGAAGGTGTAGTGAAGGCGCCAAATGCAAAGTATAATAAAAACTTTACGTAACCCCCCAGATCAAAGTTAAGAGTTATGTATGGAGCAACGGCAAATGGAAGATCACGTATCTGATGAATAACATCGGCTGCCATGGCGTACTGCTGCACCTATTCACCACGGCGATGGGGCTTAAATATGACCGGGAGTCCTGTGGCTTTTACAAGGTTGGATATAACTAACGCATTAAGATTCGCTTATTGAAATTAATATGGTACATTGGATGGACTTATCGCTTAAAGCCATCTCTTCCAGTCAAACCTTTGTATGGAGAAAAGCAATGGAGCGACAAGTTTGGCGGTGTAAATAAATAATACATCAAGACACACCACATACACACACACCCATCATATCATTTTCAATATTACTGTGTTTCGGTTTGAAAGGCATTGTTTCCAGCGAAATTACTGGGAATATAAGACTTTGCCTCAGGGTGACGAGCGCAGTGCAGTGCCGCCCAGGATTATGCAGTGCAAGGTTCTGGGTGGTACTGTGACTGCTATAGGCAGGTGTAGCGCTTACCATCAGGTGAATGACTTGCTCGTCTCGAAATACAGTCAAATAAAAAAAAAATGTTGATCTGTGCTAACACTAATATCCCACTATATTTAATTTCCAGGGTAAATACTCCTTTGAAAACATTGACATAGACACCATACAGCACATCTGGTCGTCCAAGATGGAGTACGGAAGAATCCTGTGGACCAGTGAGACCTCAAGGCTGTCCACGTCCTACTCCTGCTGGGAGTTCGAGACCCTGGTGGAACCTCTGGATAAATAGATTAGTTACGATTGAATTGAAAAATATGTATTATATCCTACTGTTTTCTGATTACAAGCTTTTTTATAATCCAAATTGTTTGTTTTTCTCTTATTTGCGTATTCGTTGAAGTGGTACGGATTTTCTGCAAGAGTCCTCCTGAGAATGTATCACGATTTTGCTAGATATTCATCCGACAAGTCTCCCTCTAGTCGTGCATTCACTGCTTAGCATGGTGATGGTCCCAACTGCTCTTTTCCCCCACTATCGGGTGCCACTTCTAGCGGTCCTTACCACAGTGGACGGCATCGGTCAGCTAAGTATCCAGCAGTTCGGATACCCGATCGGACCATCTCTTTACCTTCCACCTTCCCTATAACTAGAAGCGTTTTAAAGCCTATCCGCAGGTCTTCGCGCAATTTGGCCAAAGTATTGAAACACCCGCTGGAGACAATATGGTCACCCGTCCGACTGTACTCCGATTAATAGGGCATTGCTTCAAGCGAACAGTTCCTCTATACAAACCCTGGGCACAAATCATCTAGTTCTTCCCTGGGTAAGTCCTATGCAAACGATTGGGGCACAGTACCGTGAGATATTGAATAAATAAACACAATAGTTAAGGTAGTTCATTCTAATCAGGATTTAAATAAAAGTCCTTGGTACGTTCATTTGATCGCCTCGATGAAAGTTTCGAACTCGTAGCAGAACAGAGATCCGGTCATAGAGAACACCTCGATCCTCCAGAGGATCTTGCCGTACTCTTGGCTGCTCATCCAGAAGTGCTGGATCTTGTTCACGTTGAAGTTTTCGAAGAGATATTCACCCTGGAAAGATAAGAGAGGTGTCATAGGTTGTTCTGGTAACTTAAATCGAGGATAGCTCTATACTCCGTAGTGGGGTCACTGGTGGGGAATCCGAAGACTCCGGCTTGCACTGTCCCACACGTCTGAGGGGTGATTTAGATGAGCCATACCCCCCCACCAGTTTAGATTTTTTTACTTTACCTTTGCTGTAAGATATTGATTCTTGGCAATTTGTCAATTTTCATGATTCTAGGTCAACCAGAAGTCTGAAGTGCCCTATAGGTTTTGATTCCTTTGCGAAATCGCGAAATATGCAAAAATATGCGATATAAACGATCACATCTTTTGATCGCATTAACTCACAAGTTTGATTTTTACCCTTTAGTTTGAGAAGACTCGAGTATTTAATATAAAAACTTCAGATAGACAGACAGACGAACTGTAGTAAGGGTTCCTTTTCCCTTTTGAGGTACGGCACCGTAAAAATACCTTTACCTTGTAAAAACTGCAAGTCTTCGGGTCGTATTTGACGCCTGTCGCCTGGCACAATATGGGGAAGAACACGCGGTTGCAGCCCATGTTGTTGATGATGTAGCTAACCTTCCACTTGCTGTTCTCCCACACGTAGCTCTTCGCTTTCATCTGCGACATAATATAACTAGCTGTACCTGCGGGTTTGTCAGGTATTCATCCACCAAGCAGTAGTGTATGTGTTCCGGATAGAAGGGCACTGTTGTTAGCGAAATTACTGGACATATGTGACTTTAGAGATGATGTTTCAGGGTGGCTAGCTTAGTGCAGTACCACGCGAGATATGAAATGCTTAGTTCTGGGTGGCACTGTAACTGTTATGGGCAGGCGTAGCGCTTACCACAAGGTCACTCAGTCAAATAAAAAAATTAATAACCTTCTATAAGGCAGCCAGTGTTCTTGGCACCATGCCTCATGGACACACCCTCTTTTGTTAGATTTTTAAGTTTTTAGTTCTAGTTAGTTTTCCTTTTATTTATTTTGTTATTTAAGTTCTGGCAATAAATATTTAACCCTTAAAAAAGGTATACCTTCTTGATCTTATGTTCTTTGACAACAGTAATGTTTCCCCTCATCAGGTTGACTTCTTTGGTGGTGTTGTACAGTTCTGCATAGAAGTACGATGCTGGTTCCCGGTCCGCTGGTGTCGTGAGGCTGGCACAGGGGCCCACGCGCGTGTACGAGGACTTAAATGGACCCTGGAACATTTCTATTAGGATAGCGCTTCACGAATACATTCAACACACAAGAGTTCCTACATTTTCAATGTGACATGGTGTAGTGAGAGGCCTCTTCTGCAAAAATCCGCCTGAGAAAGATCCACACCTTTGCCAGATATTCATCCGCCAAGCAGCAGTGTGCTAACATTACTGTGTTCCAGTTTGAAGGGTACTGTTTCGAGCGAAATTACTGGGCATATGAAACTTTAGACACGATGCCTCAGGGTAACGAACGCAGTGCTGTGCTATAATGAATTGTTCTGGTTGGCACTGTAGCTGTTATGGTCAGGCGTGGTGCTTACCAGGTGAATGACTTGCTCGTTACGTTACTTAGTAAGATAAAAAAAGATACTTAATGTATATTATATCAGGTTTTACCTTAATTTATATCTAAGTCGTTACCAGAGACAGAGGCACTTCGGTCCTAGTACTAAAAGCTTACTATCTCCGCTGAAAAAATGAAATTCCTGCTTCTGGGTAAAATTCTAGTAATTGAGGAATCAAGACCATGATCCCACAAATATCCAGACTCACGCCTACATACAGTAACGCTTTTCTCTCGCTGGGATAAGCAGAAACAAAATGACAGCTAGCAATTTGGACACACATTACCGAAACTGCGAGTAAAACCACGTCTTTGTGTTTATAACTTACGGCAGATACTTACCGACCTAGCTCCTAATATGGATTCCACTTGCCAAATAAGTACTACCAGAACGCCTAGTACACTTCTTTCCATTTTAAACATTTATCCAAATATTTTCAAAAACTTATGCAGACTCGTTCACAAATAGGTTCACACAGAATCATGTGTTCGTTAAAAACCCATCAAGTTAATGGTTTTTCGATGGAGTATTAGCAATTATGGGTAGATAAACTGTACTGATATTTTTCGTAGACTTTTTTTATGATAATGACTAGAAAAAAGATAACTATGTATAGTAATATTTATTTATATATATATATGTGTTGGGAGGTCTCTTCTGCAAGAGATCGCCTGGGGAAGTACCAGACCTTAGCCAGATATTCATCCGCTAAGCAGTAGTGTGCAAACATTACTGTGTTCCGGTTTGAAGGGCGCTGTTTCCAACGAAATTACTAGGTAATGAGGCTTTACAGCCAATGTCTCAGGGTGACGAGCGCAGTGCAGTGCCGCGCAGGATTATGCAATGCCGGGTTCTGGGTGGTTCTGTTACTGTTATGGGTAGGCGTAGCGCTCACCATCAGGTGAACGACCTGCTCGTCTCGTCACTCAAACAAAGAAGCCACTGGTTCCTGAAACACAGCTTACGCTAGTTGGGGAGCCTATGGGTTCAACACGAACTTGTTAAATTAACTGATTTCAATAATTAATGTATTTGTATTTGTAAATTTAAAAAAAAGTTATCTAGAGTTAGAGCGCCGCTGCTTTAGCTTTGTTGTACTAACTGCAGCGTATGGGTTCACCCGCATTCACCCCACAGAAACATGAAATTGGTCGGTAGCCTGTTTGACGTGATTTAGACGAAATCATGCCTGTAACCGTGGCCACGGGCCGCAGTGTCTTTTCCGCTTTATCCAGTTTCAAACCGACGCAACCTAACGAAACCCAAGCAAATGTAAACAGAGAATTCACATAGAAATCCCCTAACTTTAATTTCGTCGAATCAACAGCCGCCAATGTCGTTCCAATGCGTGCCAGTATAATGGCAAACCTTGCAATCTACCTGGCAAATAGCATTACTATTGTGCTAACAAGCGCTACGACAGCACTGTTTGGTCATTCCGAAGACAATAGGTAATGGTATGGACCTGTTAATTTGTTTACAAAATTTAAGGGCGATACGGACTAATGTAATAAATGCATACGGTCACAGAGTAAGATCTAAGGACGTAGCCGTTAATTACTAGAAAGGTTTTGATATGACACCAATTTTTTAATCACCTCGATGTAGCGCCTTAGATGTGGATATCCACAAAAATTAAAATCATTAAAAAAGTTCTGAGGGTTTTTTATATTCGACTATGTGACGAGACGTGCCCGTTCACCTGATGGTAAGCGCTACGCCTGCCTAAAACAGTAAAGAACACACATAAAAACAAAAAAACCCAGTCGAATTGAGAACCTCCTCCTTTTTGAAGTCCGTTAAAAAAGAACACAAAAGTCTCAATTTTTTTTATTTCACATGAAAACTACGGGATTTCGATTAAAAAACTTCTAAAGCTAGCCACGGGTTGGTACGGAATTTTAGCTCTTCATACATACGTAGTTTTCCACCCATTCAAAAAATACAAAAGAGAAACGAAACTTTCGAAATAGATTGATTGGGTTTGTAGTGACGGATTGCACGATTCGTTTTAGAAATATCCACGAAAACGCGATCAGTTTTCACTCAGGCTTTATCAAATCTTTTTCCTTGATTGAGCTGGCCAGCATAGAACCCGGCAATTTTTATTTTTTCTCAAAAAACGAGTCACACAGTGCCTTATACCACACGACTAAAGTAAAACTTCGCTATGAGAGAAAGAGAGCAAGAAATGTATATCGCACCTCTTTCTCTTGCCCCTACTGTAACAAAAGAAACGTAACTCTCTCTTTCTATCTTCACTAACTTATACCCTCAACTTGATCAACCACACTTTTCGTAACGCTCTCGTCACGCATTCGCCAGCTTACTCCCCAAGTCAAGCGTGCGTAAAGAAGTTTTACTTCAAAAAGTATGAAGTCGAAATAGGAACATAGGACCGTGACTATTATAAAGCAAGTGAAATGTGAAAGAAGCGATGTAGCGCACAAAATTGCGCAAGGTTTTGCTGGGTTATTGGAGTTATTGGATGCTCAGAAAGGGCGACCTCTTTGGAACATCTTCGCAACTCTTTAGACAAAAACTTTCTTCTTCTTACCTCCAAAACAAATGTCACTGAAATTTAATGCCACTTTCAGTCAAAACTTGAGGATTTTAGAAGGCAACAACGTAATATATTTCTATTTTATGGCATGGCTAAGAGCACCATAGATGACTTCACAAAATCTATCGATAGGCGGCCGAGAAGCTCCAGCAGAAGCACTGTTCAGGTAATTTGGAACACAACTTGTGAAATTAGGTAAGTCTATGAGAAGTCATTGGCGCGGGGCCGAGCTTTCGAACCCGGCGTCGTTGGATTGTAAAGTGCACAGACTACCACATGACCGCCATCACTTGGAGTTATCTCTAAGAAATCAATACAAAATTCACTAATGAAAATTGCATTGACTTCAATGCACTACTCTATATTGCTATACGCTGCCTGTACCTTCAGGTTCCTCTACACTTCTCGGTGCACAAACCAGGATGCCACTTCGAGAGCTGCTGCGGCGTCTGCAACCTGTTCCCAGGAGTGCTGCTAATAGCATTCAGCCAGGTCCTAGTCGGGGCTGTTCTGCTGACGCTCATACTGACCCAAGGGAAGCAGTACGATGATATGCATCAGACGCTGGCTACGCAATGTATGATTTACTGGTTTAAACGATGTAACTGAAGGACCCTGCATACTAAATACTCCCCCCTCCCCCTGCCAAACTGACACGACCAACTGTTCGTCTAACGTTAGTAAACTTGTGATCTTTCACCATTGTAATGTGTGTTCCCCGGTACCCTGCGACCCCAACCATAATGTACAGTATTTTTTTTGTATACAGAGTCCTATGCATGCTGGCTCCATAGATACATAGTTTTAGCTTTAACCCGTGCTGCATTGCGGCGTACAGCGACAGCTACGCGCTATATTTTAAACAAAAGATGTGTGTTTGACGCTAGTTCGAAGACACCGTACACGAAACAGTGGTCGTGAAACTGTTCCACTATTTGTAAAAGCTGCAATAGTGGACTCAAATTGGTCAACCTGTTCGAACAATAGTTGAACATATTCGAACAGCGTCGTGGTGGATCAGCAGCTTTATTATGTTTCAGTCATGAGCATGGCGACAGGTGCGGTGCTGACTGGGATATCTGGAGCTGGCGTGCTCCTTATCATAGTGGCTCTTACTGAGAACTGTCGAGCTATGCTGGTACTGTTCAGTTTAGTAAATCAATAGCGTCGTTTAGAACGAAGCGTGAAGCGTCTTCGTTTATCATAAGAACCACAAAGGCCTGAAATGCTCTGCCTTCGTCGACTTTAACACAGTCAAAAGTGAACAGGTCTCTTCTAGGCAGACGGGTTTCACCTTCGGCCATATGGAAAAGTAATCGTCATAAAAAAACATATATATAAACCTTTACAGTGCTTGCCAGTGAATACTATCTATATTGAAGTAGATTGGGGCGCCAGCTGTCGTGTGGTGGCTCAGTGTGACGCAGTGCAGTGCCGCCAAAACTTTGCGCTTAAACTTCTGTGTGGCGCTCAGACTTGGCATTCAATTCACGTGTAGTTTTAAGAGCCCCTTCTGTAAGAGCCTGAGGAAGCCTGCGGAGTGCCTAGAGGAGCACCTACTCCCAAATATTCATTCGTCAAGCAGTGGGCTGTAAACATTACCGATTTCCGGTTAACGGGAAGTGTTTTCAGGGAAATTACAGGACAAAAGAGCCATAACACGTTCACTGCTGAAAATACAACGGTTGTGTAAGGTGTGTAACGTTTGTCGCGGCAAGTTATAAAAATATAACTTGCCGCGAGTGCGGTAAAACACAACTGCTGTGTTGGCGGTACGGGAAAACACAACGCTGTGTGTATAACCGTGGCTAGACAATAAAATCGGCTCAGCAGTCAAAGCGTGTGATTTGTCAAGTTGTCGTGCACAATGCAGTAGCATGCATGATTTTGCATTGCAAAGTTTTGGTTGGCACCGCAACTGTAACTTGTTCTTGGCGTTATTGTGTAATTCCAGGTTTATTTGCTCGTGGCCACCTTTGTATGGATAGGGATCGTCGCTTTGGCGCTCACTAAAATTGGACGTGCCTGTACAAGATTCAAAGATGGTGAGCGAATTCGTTTCTCTTATTTAAACATCTGTGGTTTCCGCTAATGGCTACCGCGTCTGCGGTACCTAGATACTCGATGGTATACCGCTTACGTAGTACCGCTACCGGTTGCGGTACGCCACATTTTTGAACAGGTCTCGGTGTGTTCGATATTTCCTCCAATTTTTCGAAGATAATTCTTTGTATAGGTAATAATTTCTTTAGGTCACTCTTGCAAATCTTTTTTGAATATTTTTCTAGTTTTATTTGTTTAATTTAGTTAAAATTTTGCGTGCTTGTTAAGTTCAGAAGGCATACCATGACCTCTTATAGCGATTCAATTGAAGACCTAAACTGAACCGAGTCGCATATCGTACCGTGACGTGTTATTTTTTATGTTGCTGCCATTTTCAACCTAAACTGGATATAGTTTAGGTACGATTATGCGACGCGGCTCAGTTTAGGTCCTGAAATGAATCGCTATAAGACGTCATGGTAGGCCTCCAGATGACAATGCAATATTATCATAGTGAGCTCATCGGATCTGATGTTAGAGACCGAAGGGTGTAGACAACGAAGCTGCTCAGTGACTAGCAGATGTTTTGGCTCATTTCAATCAACTTCATCATCATGAACAACCCATAACGTCCCACTGCTGGCCACAGGTCTCCCCTCACTTTCGTGAGGAGGATTAGGCCATAATCCACCACGGGGGCCCAGTCCGGATTGGTGGATAACATACCTACCTTCGAAATAATTCTCGGGTAAGTATGTGGGTTTCCTCACGATGTTTTCCTTCACCGAAAAGCGAGTGATAATTACGTACATATGTTTTACAGAAACACATTGGTACGTGCCCGCATTGGGATTTGAACTCACGACCTTCTGATTGGAAGGCGGACGTTCTCCCACTAGGCTACCACCGCTTATCAATCAACTTGCAGTACCGAATACACATTTTTTTTTAATTAATGTAATGATTATGGTTTTTGTTTTGTTTCATAATAATTATTTTTATTTTCAGCTCCGAAAATAAAAGACGAACAGCATCGTCTGGCCAATATGGCGTGCGTTAGTGGACTCTTCACGTTTCTTGGAGCAGGTACTGTATCATAACTTATTAATTATGACTCGTCAACCACCACATCCTTCACCCGTGAGGTAGATACAAGACTGGAGCCACGAGGCCCAAGAGGTGCCACGGAATGCATGACGAGTCACGATGTACAAGACATGAACCGAGAAGTGCAAAACATGAACCACGAGGCGTAGGGGGAGCCACGAGGTGCAAGAGGCAATACCGAAGCTAGAAAGTGTTAACGCGTTCACTGCTGAACCGTTTTACTTTATTTGGCTCTTTTGCGAATCTTCACACAACGTGTGTATTTTACTGTTTACTCGCGTAACTAAACTCAACCAGCTGTGCGGGCGCACACAACTGGTGTGATAAAATTGTTGATACAGCAGGTTTGTTGTCGCTTACCGGAATATTATAAAAACAATATGTTTTTAGCAGTGAACGTGTTATAGGCCTGATGATGATAAGCACGTTAGGTCTAAAGTGGGGCTGGTTCCGGAACACTCCGTAAGGGTTCAAGGTGACAGACTCCCTGCTTGGGTGGTTCTTAATGTGGCGGCTCTTTAAAGACCAAGGTCACAGAGTAGGTCCTAGGTTAGTGCGAGAAAAGAAAAGTATCACAAATAAAATTTCGTGGATATTTCATAGGATCAGACAAAGGGATTTTTTCTTTTGTTTATCGAAGCGCCTAACAAATCTATTAGTGCTGTTTATACGACCGAATATTTCACCTGAAAAATCCCTCGGAATGTAAATATTTTGATGGGATTTATTTAATAAGTGAGCAATTAGCGAAATGTGTTTTATTCATACGGTAACATGAAGTAATTAGTAAAATGCATTCGCGTCAGTCGGGCTTGATTGAAACGGAATTGAGTGGGGCTCAAATTCTCGAGTCGTAGACATTATGTCGAATCGAAATTATAGCGTGCGTTTTCGATTAGTCGACTGCTCGTTTTTTTTTTATGCTAGTGACAAGAGCTTGTCGTTCAACTGATAGTAAATGCTACACCTGCCCTTACAACGACTAGGTAACTAATATTATCTCAATCATGATAAATAGATAACTCTATATTGACACCAAAATGTATAAAACACAGAGAGAAATAAACATAACTTAATAATATGTACTATGAGCGGTCTCCAGACCTTTGGATGGACACGATGGAGGTTAGGAATGGGGTTAAGTTAGTTGACATCAGTGTCAAAAAATCAATACATACATACTAATAGTTCCACATTGCGCTTGATATTTAAAGAATATGAAAGAAAAAAAACAATAATCGCCATGTTTTTGGACATTGAATGTATCTATCGCATTCGTAATTAGCCCTCGACGGGATGTGATTTAACTAAAAAGCACTGAGTAAATATTTATATATATTTATCTGAATTTCCGTTTATTTCTATACATGATATAGATTATGATTAGAGTTTTATCATAGAGACTTATTGCTAACAGCAATATTTTCCAGAGAGCCTTTAGATGTTTGGATGTTTGTTACTCAAACACGCAAAAACGGCTGAACAGATCTGTATAAAATTAGGCACACAGATAGTTTATATCCCGTAAAAACAACTGTTCCTGTGGCATAATCCTCAACGCCGCGTAACGCAGCTAGTAAAATAATTTATCACACAATATTATTCCTTCTAAAATCGCCGCGTGAAATTCGCTCGTGGAAATGACGCCCAAAGGTAAGATTAATTTAGGCATCATTTTCACGAGCGTGCTTCTCACGCCATCTACAAATACTCGTAACTAGAGTTTAGTTACCTACTAGACTGAATTCACCGAGCTTACTTTGATAACTTAAAATGCTCTTAAATAACTTTGATACGATAGTTGCTTACTAAGTGGAGGTATTCAACTTAACTCCCCTCAGTTCTTCGAACTTATTAGTTAAGTACGTAACTTATTACTTAATATATACTTGTTACAGTAAGGGGGAAGTGGTAGGGCTCTTCTGCAAGAGTCTGCCTGGGGAAGTAGAGTTTACTTTTGCCTGATATTCATCCGCCAAGCAGTAGTACGCAAACATTACTGCGTTCCGGTTTGAAGGGCACTGTTTCCAGCGTAATTACTGGGCATATGAGACTTTAGAGCCGATGTCTCAGGGTGACGAGCGCAGTGCAGTGCCGCGCAGGATTATGCAATGCAGTATTGTGGGTGGTGCTGTGACTGTTATGGGCAGGCGTAGCGCTTACCATCAGGTGAACGACATGCTCGTCTTGTCAGTCGGTCAAATAAAATAAAAACTTTACCAGTTAAAGTGTGATCCAGATTCTAAATGGTTCTAAATGAAACCAATCAGCGCAACTCATTTCTTCAATAAACTTTAAAATTGCTCAGTCAAATAAAAATAAATCCTGCTAAGTAATTTTAATGTAAAATGGGCCGTTGTTATAAAAAAAAGTTATTGTTGTAAAAAATCGTAATTGTTATAAAAATACTGGTAGTTGTATGGCAATGCCTGTATATTGAAATAAATAAATCATAAATTACTTAAGTTGTTATTCATTATGTGCTCACGTGTTCATCCGCCCATCTGATTATGTCACCGCTGTTTTTCTCGAAAGCTTTTGAAAGGAATTTAAATTATAAAAGCGAAAATAGCTCTACAATTGTCTCTCTGTATCTCTTTCTATTTTCTTCCCTTTCACGGTTGAACCAATCTTGATGAAATTTGGTATGGACATAGTTTGAGCCCTGGGAAGGACTTGGGAAGCTTTTTATTCGCAATAAATTGTAAATGGCGAGGGCAAAAGCTAGTGTAGTTATGACGTAGGTATATTGACCCTATATTTTTCGTGTTTTTTTTTTGTTTCAGTGCTTTATTTCTTCTCGCTGATGGTGGTGTTCAGTTTCTATCACTTCCGGTACGTACGCCGCGCTATCTTGATGCATGAGGCCGAGTGCGAATAGGTTTTTAGATCATTTATAGGTATTTATTTAATAAATTATTTAAATTTAAATGTAAGGATTTTTATTATTTTATAGCAACAGATAGTCCCTCAAAATCGCTCCTCCACAAAGACTTTTATGCATATTTTTTTTATAAAATACTATTTTATTATAGTACTAGCTGTATCCTGCCACGCTTCGCTGTGGCTGATATGTCACTGATGAAAAAAATAGACAAAAACAATCCTTGATGCGGATTATATATCATGCTTAAATTTCAGCTCGATCGGTGCAGAACTTTTTGAGTTTTTGAAGCGTACACAAACCAACATAACATTTTTATATAAATAGACGGAATAATATCCACTATAATTATTATGTATCTACCTAGTATCGATATAAATACACAGTGCATGTAATTACATAAACATTTTCGAAAAGAATATTAAGTAAAAAGTTGCTGATTGATTAATTTGAATAATTGCATATAAACTACCTATACTTAACCTTAAAAAACATAAGTTTCTACACAAAATAATAACTTCTCAAAGGTATAGGTACGTTTAAACACAAAATCTTTATGAAAACGATACTTCCTCATGTTAATACCGGGGAATTTCTCTCCAAAATATAATAGGGGAAAATATCCTATCAATTGGGGAAATAGGGATTATAAGGTCAGTCGCACAGCGCGGGGGCCACAAATCTTCGTCGGGGGTGTATTGTGAGTTATAGGGGCCCGGTGTGGTACACGCTGATAGAAGATTAGTGGATCTAACTTGTTGTTGAGTGGGGGAATTCAGTAAAGCCTGATACACACGTAACGATATATCGTAATGATTTATCTGTGCAAATCGATCGGCGCAGATTTATCGATCCAATCGAATATGGCATCCAAGGAGATGGTCGTGAGTTCAAATCCCAATGCGGGCACTTGCCAATGTGTTTATCTATGTTAAAAAGCATATGTACGTAGTTATCACTCGCTTTTCGGTGAAGGAAAGCATGGTGAGGAAACCTACTTACTCGAGAATTATTTCTTAGGTAGGTAAGTATGTTATGTTATACAGCAATCCAGTGCAGTGCCGCGTAGGATTATGCAATGCAGGGTTCTGGCTGGTGCTGTGACTGTTACGGGCAGGATGAGCGCTTACCATTAGGTTAACGACTTGCTCCTTATGGCTTATGGCATAACTTACAATGTTTTGTGTAGTGTGTTGACCAAAACGCACGCAGGAGACACGGCTTTTGATATCGCGACGATATATCGTTATATGTGTAGCAAGCTTTAGGGAGGCATTCTGGGGTAAGTAAGGTAGGCTTTTTATTTAGTAAATTATTGAACTGCGTTGTTTGCTCTGTGGTTTTTGCAAGTTTTATTGTTTAGCGACTGCTAGGTACAAGGGCCAATCCCGCTGTTACCGACAAAATTAGGCAAAATTATGTCCTATCAAATGATTTGTTGTCACTTGCCAAATTGATGGGAACAAAAGGGTTTTAGTTTAGTTTGTGCTAACAGAATTGGTAAGTACAGTAGACCGACGTGATCCGGATCAATTTTTATAAAAAAAAAGCGGTCCTCTGGGAAGCGTCGCCGAGACTGACCCGTGAGGTAATGTCAAGCTAAATTATTCTCGGTGCGTCCAGGTAGATATCTTCTTTTGCATCGCGCAGTCAAGTAATAGAGCGGTCCTCTGGGAAGCGTCGCCGAGACTGACCCGTGAGGTAATGTCAAGCTAAATTATTCTCGGTGCGTCCAGGTAGATATCTTCTTTTGCATGGCGCAGTCAAGTAATAGAGCGGTCCTCTGGGAAGCGTCGCCGAGACTGACCCGTGAGGTAATGTCAAGCTAAATTATTCTCGGTGCGTCCAGGTAGATATCTTCTTTTGCATCGCGCAGTCAAGTTATAGAGCGGTCCTCTGGGAAGCGTCGCCGAGACTGATCCGTGAGGTAATGTCAAGCTAAATCATTCTCGGTGCGTCAAGGTGGAAAGAAGCAATTTGTTGCGCTGATTGGTTTCATTTAGAATCATCTAGAATGTGGATCACGTTTAAGCTGGTAGAGTTTTTTTTTATTTGATTGAGTGACGAGACGAGCAAGTCGTTCACCTGATGGTAAACGCTACGCCTGCCCATAACAGTTACAGTGCCACTCAGAACTTTGCATTGCATTCTTACGCGGCACAGCACTGCGCTCGTCACCCTGAGACATCGGCTCTAAAGTCTCATATGCCCAGTAATTTCGCTGGAAACAGTGCCCTTCAAACCGGAACACAGTAATGTTTGCACACTACTGCTTGGCGGATGAGTATCAATAAATATATTTATTATTTTTGTAATTAATGTTTTACGGTCACCATTACATGACATTGGTGCTTAGGTAATAGAGTTATGGTTGTTTTTGATAAATAAAAAATTGTTAGCCGCCGATTTTTAAATACCGAGTTTTTTGCTGGTGCTCTGATTTACTCACCTGAAACGATTCTCCTCGCTATACTGTATGTACCAATCTAGAATTTTCCACAGGAGTATATAATTGGCCGGCATCGCGTTGCCTGTAGATTTTTCTGGGTTACAATTTGTAGAATTTCCCCTGTCTACTGCCCATCTCATAATCTCCTGAGCCTTTGATTAAGAGCCGTAGTCTTTTTTACCTTACTTAACTACCTACCAGACATCCATTACGACTATGGGATTTAAATTTAATTAAAATTGGATTGAAGAAAAGCCTAAATAACCCACAGTTGTGGTAAATATCGAAATAGGCAATAAATCTGGCAACTTTGAGGGTTATCCCTGATTTATGTCGAAGTGCGCATCGCATGCCCTACGTGACCAACATGGGAGATTTAAACAATGATTTTAATGTCCCGCAGGTGTGTAATATGTAATTTTTTTGCTATATAAAGGACATGGTACATACAATGCAAAATTTGAAAAAAATTTAAAACGACAATTACTTATGTTACGTACGGTTAAATGTTGATAACCAGACTAGTGGGAGGACGTCTGCCTTCCAAAAAGGAGGTCGTGAGCTCATATCCCAGTTTAGCACGTACCAGAGCGTTTCTTGTAAAACATATGTAAGTACGTAATGTTCATACGCTTTTCGGTGAAGAAAACATCGTAAGGAAACCCGGACCGGACCCCCGTGGTGGATTCAAGCCTAATCCTCCTCATGAAAGTGAAGGGAGACCCGTGCTCAGCAGTGGGACGATGTGGGTAGTTGATGATGTTAAACTTTTGTTGAAGCTAGTTATCAATGTTGTCACGTCATATAATCGTGGTTTATCTATATGATCTATTAAATGAATATCACAAAAAATACGATAACGTCCTGTCATAAACTCTGGCTGAGCGTAACGTGTAACCCCGTAAAGTAGTTCTGGAATTTTTCAATATAAAATGGCGCACATATCTTCCAGGTCAGGTTTATGGCGTCATAAAGAGTGTGTACTGTGTTATATGGTCCATATAAATTGGACATATTTTGGAATTGCGTTCAAAAGTTATATTGTATTATAACTGGTATGTAGTGAGCCGATTGTCCAAAGTTATTTAATGGACCATACACCTGTGCACCATGCCATACAGTATTGCATATTATATAGTTTAGTTAACATACAGACAGAGTTCGAAATACGGAGATCCGAAGAAGAACCAAAGTGGAAGACATCGGATCCCGTATAATTAAACTCAAGTGGCGATGGGCAGGACACTTGGCAAGATGTGGCGATGGCAGGTGGAGTAAGTCCCTGACAGAATGGTGGCAACGTGTGGGTAAGCGCAGCCGCGGAAGACCGATACAACGGTGGGTCGACGACATCAAAATGTTGTTGGTAATACATGGACCAGATCGGCCCAAAGCCGGGATGAATGGCGTAAGAGGGAGGAGGCTTATGCCCTGCAGTGAATTGGATGAGCAGTCTATGATGATGATGATGATGACATACATCATACATTTGAATGGCTATCATATTCTACTAAAAGTAAACGACGTAAGACAAGTAACTCGACTGAATGCTCTCTTTCTCCCCTCAAGGGTTTGTCGGAAGAAAACTCTTCAGAGGGTTAAGCTCGCCTTTGTACATTATCTATAAATGTTTTTCACTGTCCATCCCCTATTTTTATTCATCCACTGGAAGAATAAAAATAGGGGTAGCGTGTAGAAATGAAACTCGCTCGGAGTCGTTTCGTTAGGATTTGCTGCACGCTCTCTTGGGCGGCCCATTGAGAGTGCGAATTGAAATCTGTTCTATTGTATTGATAGTATCTATGTATTGTATCAATAAATAACGCGTCACAATCACATACACAAATCACTTTCTGCGATAAGACCGCCCATTGTACTACCCTTGTTTACCTATTATATTTTTTTCTATACTGTGTTTATTTTTGTTTCTGGTGTACAATAAAGAGTTTTCTATTCTATTCTATTCTATTAGGTGTAATAGATAAAAACGATTCCCTATTTCAGTGGTCACGGCATCAAGTGTGAACGGGTGTACAGATTTCGCTAATTCTTTTTCTTTTCGTGTTTTTTATTGCCAGGAGAAGATTCTCATGAAAGAAAAGACAAAGACAGATGCGCGGAAAATTGAAAAATTTGGGGAAAACTGAACGTGCTTTTTTCTGTCGTTTTTCTATGAAATCACGATTTGATATTTATTTTTTCTTCGATCAGTTGTTTATTTTCGTGCGTGACATGGGCTGTTTTTAACATGGGAAATGCCGAGTACTGGTGGGGACACTGGAATTACGCCGGTGAAACCGCGGGTCGCAGCTAGTTTTCATATAAAAGTCCCTGTATAATTATGCTCTATATGTACAATAAAGGATTCAAGAATATATATTAATCAATAAATAAATAAATAAATTTAATCGTGCAAGTTTTTCGACAATAGAATAGAATAAAAAACACCCTAAGACGTCATTTACGAGTTCAAAGTGGTGGATAATCCTAACAAATCTATATGAATAACTTTTAAACCAACGCTTGGATTTAAGGCCTGATTTTTCAAACTTAAGCCCGAAAGCTTAAAAAATAAACAACATTGCTTAGAGCCGCTGTGGATTACAAAAATACCATGAAACTGTAACCGCTGTAAGCTGAAAATCGCGTATGCTGTAAACATGTTCGGCTGGATTACCGTACGTACCGTAGTATACGATATACGGCGCGTGTACACCGTATACAGCGTGTACGGTTGACTACTGCATGCAGAATTGTATGTACATTTCAGTTAAATATATTTTTCTTTTGTTCATAATCGGTGCTATTTCAGTACCCCTTTCACAAGTATTGGAAACTATTCTCCATTTCCGACGAATTCATTCCCGATCCGACCCATTCGAAAAATGACTTTAATACAGTAATTTTAAATAACGTTTTTGAAGTGTAAGAAATCTATTCTGTTACTAGGCATATGAGACTTCGGAGCCGATGACTCAGGGTGACGAGCGCAGTGCAGTGGCGCAAGGTAATGCAATGCAAAGTTCTAGGTGGCACTGTAACTGTTATGGGCAGGCGTAGCGCTTACCACCAGGTGAACGATTTGCTCGTCTCGTCACTCAGTCAAATATATAAAAAACTAAAAGTGTGCTGGGACACGTCGTAGAAAAAAAACTTCATGTAAAAAAAACGTTTCAGAAAAAAAAATATTAAGTTATTTAAAAAAATATACGAAACGTAACACTCTCTCTCTTTCTATCTTCACTAACTTATATTTCCCTCTTAACTTCCTTCCGCCTCACCCGATCACATTTTTCGTAACGCATTCACCAGCTTACTCGCCAAGTCAAGCGTGCGTAAAAAAGTTTAACTTCAAAAAATAATTATTCCTTCTGAATTAGACTCCAACGAGAAAAATGTGTAGGTACCTACTTGATATTTCAATGAATATTTCGATAAAACTGAAAATGCTGGGCGTGAATAATCGCCGTACGGAGACACGGGGAAAACCAGTACCTTATACGATTTACGCGTATAAACCCCGGGTTAAAAGTGTAATTTTTATGCGCCTTTTTCACGCAGGCTCTAGGGCTTATTAATGAACTAATTAACTACGTACTGGAAGCGAGCCGCGATACCACAATCTATACATATAAAAATGTTATGTTGGTTTGTGTACGCTTCAAAAACTCAAAAAGTTCTGCACCGATCGAGCTGAAATTTTAGCATTATATATAATCCTCATCAAGGATTGTTTTTATCTATTTTTTCATCAGTGACATATCAGCGAATGAGCGAATGTGCCACAGCGAAGCGTAGCAGGGCACAGCTAGTCTATTTATAAAAACGACCGAGAAGCTCTGCTTGTGACTAAGGGAAATTAACAGGATTTTTTCAACAAATTTTATGGCCCCGTAAAACTTCAACATCTAACTAATCCTACTATAAAATTATAAGCGAGAAAGTTTGTGAAGATAAATGGATGGATGTTTGTTACTCTTTCACGCAAAAACTACAAAACGGATTTGGATGAAATTTGGCACACAGATAGTTTATTGGATTCATCAACAACCCATAACGTCCCACTGCTGGGCACGGGTCTCCCCTCACTTTCGTGAGGAGGATTAGGCCATAGTCCACCAGGGGGCCAGATCCGGATTGGTGGATCACATACCTACCTCCGAAATTATTCTCGGGTAGGTATGTGGGTTTCCTCACGATTTTTTCCTTTACTGAAAATCGAGTGATAATTACGTACATATGTTTTACAAGAAACACATTGGTACGTGCCTGCACTGGGATTTGAACTCACGACCTTCTGCTTGGAAGGCGGACGTTCTCCCACTAGGCTACCACCGCTTATAACATATAAAATACATTTTATTTCGTAAAAGCGAATAGTTTTTGTCGGATAATACTTAACGCGGCTGCAGCTAGAATTATAAATGCGAAAGTTTGTGTGAGTGTTTGTTTCCTCTTCACGCCAAAACGGCTGGACGGATTTTGATGAAATTTGGTATACAGTTACTTTAGATCCTGGAATAGAACATAGAATACTTATTATTCCGTAAAAATGAAAGATTCCTGTGGGATAACCGTTAACGCGGGTAAAACTGCGAGACGCGCCTACTTTTTGCTATGTCGCTTTTTAATCTTAGCGGTTACCTGGAAGAAGTAGCTGCTTAGCGATAATAAACCCTTCGCCAAACCAGAAAAAAACTATTCATTTAAACACAACAAGCAAACTTATCGCTAAAACCAATCTCTTTCAACCAGTTCGAATAGAGGTAACTAAGTTATCACCCCATTAGATAATATTTCCTTACTTACTCATACGTCTTACGTCGCGAAGTGTAACTTACAACTTAGGTTTAGCTTAAGGCGTTAACTTAAGCCCGCGCCTCGCTGATAAGGCTTATAAGCTGTCAAAACGCAAATTGGCCGAGATATCGCACCCGCCTCAACTCCAGTGACAAATTACTCCCCGATGACGTCACTGCGATGACGTCACCCTCTGAAATATGCTCTGCCGGAAGAATAAAAATAGACGTAGCGTGTAGAAATGAAACTCGCTCGGAGTCGTTTCATTAGGATTTTCTGCACGCTCTCTTGGGCGGCCCATTGAGAGTGTGAATTGAAATCTATTCTATAGTATCTATGTATTGTATCAATAAATAACGCGTCACAATCACATACACAAATCGCTTCCAGCGATAAGACCGCCCATTGTACTAACCTTGTTTACCTATTGTAATTCTTCTGTACTGTGTTTATTTTTGTTTCTGGTGTACAATAAAGAGTTTTTCTATTCTATTCTATTCTATTCTACACAGTCTAGGAATTACGAGGACCATGGTCCAAAAAACACCCATACACAGAGCTTTTTGCGCTGTGCGGGAATCGAAGCCGCAACCTCACGCTTCGCAGGCGACACATGACCCATTACGCCATGGAGGCCGTCAATGACTAGCTTCGGGGTCCAATTCTCGCGCAATAGACATGGTATCAAACTCGACAATGTCGAGACGATAATTCACAAAACACGTCGATAGAAAACCAATTTCATTCTCATATTCTAGTCTATAGACTTCCACCACTTATGGGTTCTTAAGTATAAAGTGCTAAAAACAATTATCTTAGTAAGAAGTGTAACTTTCACGTTTTTGTGACATCAAGTAATTTCTATATCATCATCATCATCAACAACAACCCATAACGTCCCACTGCTGGGCACGGGTCTCCCCTCTCTTTCGTGAGGAAGATTAGGCCATAATCCACCACGGGGGCCAGATCCGGATTGGTGGATCACATACCTACCTCCGAAATAATTCTCGGGTAGGTATGTGGGTTTCCCCACGATGTTTTCCTTCACCAAAAAGAAATTCTATATACCACATCTTAATAAACTGCACTCAAAAAATTACGCTCAGGCAGAGATGAGTGGGTTTAAATACTTGGGGACCGTAGCAATTGCTACTCTTGCTACGTGGTTAATCCGGCAGTGCATCTCTACCTATATCTGACCCCATCTAATAATTTAACGTCCTAGACGCACCCTGAACACTGCGCCGCTAAGCCTACGACATCGTAATGAAGCTGTCCAATTCTGTTCCCAAACACTCCAGATCAAACACAAAATTTAGACCACCGACCCAAAACAAAAGAAGAGTTACCTATCTATACGCTAGTTATAGTTAATATTCTTGCAGCTCTACTAAAGATGTAAAAGAATAAAGGTTTCTCGGGCCAAACATGTAAAATTCTCGTGAGGTTTCAAGCTGCTCAGTTGTGAGGAAAGGTTCGAAGATGGATGGCCAGAAATTGGATCTAGAATAAGGCTTCCCATGCTGTTAGAGGTTTGAACGGGACAGAAAAATAATATTCAACGACTGTTAATTGTGTTTCCAGTACAGACCTGTTTTTTGAGGAGAAATGTCGACGCACTGTCCCCTCCACCACGGGAGTGACGGAGGGGGGTGTGTGGGACACGAATCCACTAATACACCCCGGTGAGGTGGGACAAGATGGAGCCGCTCTAGCTGTCACCATCTTGCCCCGGGTGGTGTTCAGGCCTCTATGCCTGTGCAGGCAGTGCAGGCCTAGGCCAAACCAGTGCCCAGGCCTATTATAATGAGCTTGGAACTTGCTGAGTCGGGACATTTTTGTGGCGTGTCTAAGCATTTTTGTTTGTTGCTAGACTCCTGTCTTAAGCTGTCTGTAATAATAATTGCTGATAACTTTATCCTATCCCCCATTTCTTTCTCAATACGCATCCAACTAATAGTTGATTACAGAATTTACAGCGCGATGCAAATTAAAGCTGGCTACAGACGGCGTCGTATTAGTTGCTAATTTCGATTTAACGAACCGTCCGCCTGTCTGGCAGATAAGGCTGTTAGTAGACGTAGCGATTGATCAAACTCGCCTAGCTTATTTTTGAGTTATAGTGGTGGTGGCTATCCTATTAAACAATTAAAAAAACTTCACTGAAACCTGAATTATTGGTAGGTTTGTGAAAACAATAAGTCACCACACATCGCCCGACTTCAGTATTTTTTAGTATTTTTAACCACATTTTTTTTAAATTTATATTTTTATTGTATTGTCATCGGTCCTTGAAAAGTGTGCAAAATTTTTATTTAATCCAACATTTTGTAGGGGATCAAAATCATGTTCAAAGTTTCCGTTATATACATACTAACATACGTACGAAGCTAATAAATGCGTATTAAAAAATAAATAAAAAGGATGAAGGAGGGATTATTGAATTTTGAAAGGAAAAAGACTGAGACTATAGGTCCGATAAGGTGTAACAATGTTCTGTAGTCTGACGACACGACATCGCACGATGGCCGGCGACTTGGCGCGATGTCTCTAGCGACAAGTTGCGCACGGTACATTACAACTGGTCCTCCAGTGTATAACCAGCTTTAAACTCCAGCATTTCGGCAAATTAGCAATAATTTATTGGGCTTGCTCGCGCTCGCTCAATATTCAACGCATATAAAGCCTTACCTACACTGGGTACTGTTTAGTAAAGAAATACATAACATAGGTACTTAAAGAATAGACCACGGAGTAAATGCTTAAATCAATTTATTTTTTTCACCTGTACACAATTTTAGCCCAGTTTCCTTGTGAGTTCCGTCCATGCATGCTGTATGCTGTGTGCTGTGGTCTAACTCTTAAAACGAAACAACTGTTGTGAATTTAAATTTCCCGCCATATGCATAACGTTCCACCTTAAGTAAATAAATAGCCTGCTTAAACTGAAAGGGCTTGAAATAAAAAGTACTTATTGAAAACCTGTTGGTGCACTGGCTCTTTGATAACTGTCACAATGACATAAAAAGGGTGGTTGACCGGTGTCCTGTCTTACAATTGTACATTACTAGCTGCGCCTTGCGGTTTCACCCGCGTAGTCCCCGTTACTGTGGGAATACGGAGATAAAATATAGCCTGTGTTAC
This sequence comes from Campaea margaritaria, assembly GCA_912999815.1. Classification (NCBI taxonomy): domain Eukaryota; kingdom Metazoa; phylum Arthropoda; class Insecta; order Lepidoptera; family Geometridae; genus Campaea; species Campaea margaritaria. The sequence goes on along the minus strand of OU538809.1, from coordinate 2,034,884 downwards.
TCGCTGATAATGTAGCTTTCCATTAGTGAAAGATTTATTTAAATCGGTGCAGTGCTTAGATATTTCCATACAAACTATAATCCCCTATTTATATTTAACCCCATAAGGGTAAAATTTTTGCAAATATTGAATGTCATATTTATTAATATCTAATCAAAACTTTAAAAAATAAGTAAATAAGTTTCAAACTTCAAAAATGAGGAAATTCCATACGAACTTTCATCCCCTATTTCATCTCTTTGCAACCCTTTTTTCGCATTAAAAAGTAACCAATGTCTTTTCTCAGGCTCTAGACTAAGTCTGTACCGAATTTCATTTAGATCGGTTCTGTAGTTTAGGCGTGAAAGCGGAACAGACAGACAGACAGAGTTACTTACGCATTTATAAAATTAGTAGGGATTGGGAAGTAGAGATAGAGGGGAGTAGAGATATAGAAGGGAAGAAGGAATTTTCTTACTTACTGTGCTTCTTCTTCTGTGTGTGTTCTTTTGAATAAGCGGTGGTAGCCTAGTGGGAGAACGTCCGCCTTCCAATCAGAAGGTCGTGAGTTCAAAACCCATTGCGGGCACGAACCAATGTGTTTCTGTAAAAAACATATGTACGTAATTATCACTCGCTTTTCGGTGAAAAAAAACATCGTGAGGAAACCCACATACACCTACCCGAGAATTATTTCGGAGGCAGGTATGTGATCCACCAATCCGGATCTGGCCCCCGTGGTGGATTATGGCCTAATCCTCCTCACGAAAGTGAGGGGAGACCCGTGCCCAGCAGTGGGACGTTATGGGTTGTTGATGACTGTGCTTCGCGGTTTCATCCTCGTTGACTGTTATCCCTCAGAGTCATGCAAAATTTTAACCCAATTATTGAATCTACTAGGTCATAATTTAAAAAAAGGTCAAAAAAGTTATGGCATATTTCGACCTAGCCATACATTCATCCATACGTTGGTATGGAGTATATATATATATTATAGGAGTAAAAACTTTGCACCTATAAATCCTCTATATCCTTTATTTCTAATAATAAATCCTCTATATTTACACTGTAATATTTATAACAATCCATATACCCATTAACGTTCCCATATTTTAACTTTTATTATTTCCACTATGTTGTGGCATTTTTAGATATTTTAATTAAAATATTTCAGCTTTATTTAGACACCTAAGTTGGCAACACTGGATAAACATGAGACCAATCGCGCAGCATCCAGCGAGAGAGCTGCGTGTGCTTCCATTGTCAAGTTTATTCGTGGAAATATAATATTAAACTTTACATAAAAACATTTTGTAAATATTACTCATTATAGTGTTGTGAAAAGCAAAAATGGTAAGTTTTAACAGATAACGATAGACGTAGTTCTTGTTATTAATACATTTAATAACATTTTTAATGTCCGTCGGAATATGAATGTATCTATAATGTACTTAAAATGCTTTTCCTCAATATAACTAGTTTTTTTTCTATACAATATTCATATCTCTTGTTATTGTGGTATTATGTCGGCTCTCAGGCAAAATAAGTAAGATTTTTTTTTGCATTTTTTCTTGTATTTCTACGTTTTTTGGAGAGCATGTTTTGTTATATATTGGATGGAGTAAACGGTCACACAGTAAGCTGATGTAGGAGCAAAACGAAAACTTGCGGACTCGCTAGTTTTTTTTTTCCAAGACGTAAAGAAGACCCGCTCAGGACTGGTTCTAGACTTCATTAGGCTCGTGAACTTCAAGTTATGTTGACTTCAATAAAAATACAAGACTTGATTATTGGCATAATACATTGTTTATATACCTACCTATATAAATATATTGTTTATATGCCTACATAAATAAATATTAATCAATTTTTATGATTTAAATATGAGTCCTTTTCTTTTCTTTCTTTTTATTTTTTTATTTTACTTACTCTCTTTTTTTTTATTTTGCTGAGTGACGAGACGAACAAGACGTTCACCTGATGGTAAGCGATACGCCTGCACTTAACAGTTACAGTGCCACCCAAAACTTTGCATTACACAGTCTTGTGCGTCACTGCACTGCGCTCGTCACCCTGAGACATCGGCTCTAGTGTCATATGCCCAGTAATTTTGCTGGAAACAGTGCCCTTTAAACCGGAACACAGTAATGTTTGCACACTACTGCTTGGCGGATGAATATCTGGCAAAGGTGTGGTACTTCCCCAGGCGGTCTCTTGCAGAAGAGGCCTTCCACTACTATTATTTTGCCACACCACCACCATTTTGTTTGCATCTCCAGGATGACTGGTAGAGAATGCTACTTAGCATTAAGTGCTCCTTGTACATTATATTTGTAGTATTAAGTTGTTAAAAAACTCGACACTTACATTTCCTCACGAAACACGTCATATTTTTTTTCGTCCCAATATCAGGTTATTTCGTATCGCAGGTTTTGTCTAACTTGGATTTAAAAAAAAAACAACTTTATATTACTGACATGAATAATTAGTTCGGTGAATTCGGTAAAGAAAATCATCGTGAGGAAACCCACATACCTACCCGAGAATTAATTCAGAGGTAGGTATGTTATCCACCAATCCGGACTCCACGAAAGTGTGGGGAGACCCGTGCTCAGCAGTGGGCCGATACTGATGACGATGATGATGATGAATTAACTTTTCCTTTCCAGTTAAAACTGCTGCTAGCTTTCATCCTAGCGCTGGCGATATCTAACGGGCAAAATGCTGGCGTTATCACGCATGTCTCGCCTTGCCCCGCGGTGTTGTCGTATGAGCCAAGGACAGACTCCAATAGTGACCGGTGGTTCGGAACCATTAGCTTCCCAGTCAGCAGCAACCCTTACTGGCTCTTCATTACTGTAGTATTGGACATGAAGGCAGATATGCTTGGGGTAAGACATTATTGACAAAAGGAAAAATAAAGAATGAATGACTTTGCCTGGAAGTTTATTTTTCGAGAACGTAGGCTGTGGATCTATAGGAATAAGGGCCGGATTGTCCATAAGGCGGATTAGGCCTACGGGCCCCGCACCGACTACACTTTTGGTCACGCAGTATGTTTCTGTATTTACACACAGACAGTTTTTTTTGTGTATTTTATAAATATATGTGATTTATCGAATCAGCTTATTTTTTATGGATGGTTCTGGATAGGGTCCAACACAAAATACAAAGCCATGTCTCTTACGCGAGTTTTTATTCTACATACTTCATAAAAACCTCTCCTACACAAAACAATTAAAATTCTCTACACAAAACATTGCCATTTTTGTAAATTTTTTGAAAATGTTTGAAGTTTTTATGTTCAACATGACATGTTGTCAAATATGTCAATGTTTTGTGTAGTATGTAGACCAAAACACACACAGGAGACACGGCTTAATAAAACCTTTTTCCAGAACTACCTGGGCCACGTTACTACCCACGACAACATTGACTTCAAGATCAATAACCCTGAGCGCGAAGTAAAAAAGAGACGCGGCCCCATTCTTCGATTCTTCGTCAAACATGACCGTGACATGGAAGTTCCACCGAAAGTCCAGATCATACGTTTGGACGGCGAAGAGATATGCAATGCTGACAAGCCTGTGAGCAGCCCCGTGAACGCTCCCGCCCCTACCACGTAAGATCATTTCCGAAGCACTGGGGCCTCACCACGAACAGTTACTGTCACCACCAATATCGCTCAGCGTTCATAAGTCGACCAGAGACATTTGTCCAAAGAGATCGGAACAATTTGTTTGCATTTATGGGAGTTTATATAGCTCCATCTCATTCTCTTTCTCTCCCATTCTCTGCAGTGTATTTGAGTGACGTCACGTCCCGTTTGTCATTTATGAGTGTGTGGTGCCAATCTAGGCCGTTTAGTTTAAGGCCTTAAAATGAACTGCATGGAATATGAATCAGTACGTGGTGACCCCCCTGGAAAGTTAAATGCGAGAATCAGGCATGAGTCACCACTTGAAAGTCAGTGTCCTTTATCAAACTCAAACGATAATCGGTTAATCATAAGTTTAGTGGATCAAAATTCCATATTTTTTCTAGAAACGCACTTGTAATAGTGCATTATTTTTGGCGAGACGAGCAAGTCGTTCACGTGGTGGTAAGCGCTACGGCTGCCACAACAGTTAGTGCCACCTAGAAATTTGCATTGAATAACCTTACGCGGCACTCTACTGCGCTCGTCACCCTGAGACATCGGCTCTAAAGTCACATAAGCCCAGTAATTTTGATGGAAACAGTGACCTTCAGACCGGAACAGAGTAATATTTCCACACTACTGCTTGACTACAACAATAAAACCACCTTTTTCACTACCTTCGCAACCCACAAGCGGTATTTAGGTAGATCCGCCTAACAATATTCCTACTCGCAGCGCCGCACCAGCCGTAACCAGCACCACCTTGTTCCGGACACCGCCGGACGTCGACGTTCTCAGGTATGGCCTTTATCTATTACACACATTATAAGGACAGAAACTGCGTTACGCGGGCGCCCGCACGGTTCCATACAAAAGACGCCCGCGCATGTCTTCACGACGGAGCAGTTTGTAGAAACTACTACTGCTGCTACTACCGTCTATTTTTTTTTATTTGACTGTGCAATGAGACTGTTCCATAGCATAACAGTCCATAGCAGTCATTCCCCCTGCTGAGACCTTTCTACTCTCAAAGAGTAAATGAAGGCTCGTCAGCCACATTTTATCATCATCAACAACCCATAACGTCCCACTGCTGGGCACGGGTCTCTCCTCACTTTCGTGAGGAGGGTTAGGCCATAATCCACCACGGGGGCCCAGTCCGGATTGGTGGATCATATACCTACCTCCGAAATTATTCCTAACCTAATATACATAACATAACCTACCTACATACATTTTATCAAAAATCTTTATTTATATGAAACCTTAGAGGGCACTCATGAAAGTAACTGTTTTTACCATTGGATTCAGGAAGCATCCAATCAAGAAGAACCGCCAAGAAACTCAATTCGATTTCTTTGTTTGTTTGATTTTATTTCCAGGTTAATTTTGCATTAATCTGACGCCCAAAATCACTTTTCTTCTTCCAGGCCACCTCCACCTCCAGCTCCTACAACACAAGAGGTAAGTTTAGCTTCAACTTACAAAATGATGTCCACATTAGAACTGCAGATTGCTCAGGGCATACTTTAGCTAAAAACCTTCTATCTTAAATAAAAAATAGTATTCTACATCACAAAATAGATCATCATAAAATAGTATTTTCAGGAGTGCGGAAAGGTGAAACTCAACAACCCTGTTGCTCTGGTGTCGAATGGATTGCCGACGCTGGAAGGACAATGGCCCTGGCAGATCGCACTTTACAGAACAGAGGTCAGTGTTCAGTACTATTCAGTGAGATTAGGCCTCATTTCCACTAAGCAGTAGCTTGCAAACACTACAGCCCATATCGTCCTACTGTTGAGCACGGAACTCCCCTCACTTTCGTCAGGAGGATTAAGCTATAACCTGCCACAGGGGCCACGTCAGGATTGGTGGATACATACCTACCTCCGTAATAATTCTTGGGTAGGTATGTGGGTTTTCTCACTATGTTTTCCTTCACCGTGAAGCGATTCATAATTGCGTACATATGTTTTACAATGCCTGCGCTGGAATTTGATCTCACGACCTAGGGAGGCGGACGTTCTCCCACCAGGCTACCACGGCTTTTTTTTTGACTGAATGACGAGACGAGCAATTCATTCACCTAATGGTAAGCGCTACACCTGCACATAACAATTACAGTGCCACTCAGAACTCTACATTGCATAATCCTGCGCGGCACTGCCCTGCGCTCGTCACCCTAAGACATTGGCTCTAAAGTCTCATATGCCCAGTAATTTCACTGAAAACAGTGCCCTTCGAACCGGAACACAGTAATGTTTGCACATTACTGCTTGGCGGATGCAGAAGAGGCCTCTCGCTACTTAATTACTTACCGCTTGTCTAGTTACTCAGCAATATATAAGATAAACTATGTTAAATTTCAGGGAGTTAACCACAATTATATTTGTGGCGGAACCCTGGTTTCCAAGAAGCACGTGATCACAGCTGCCCACTGCACCACAGTGAGGAACTCGAATCCGTTCCAGCTTTTCGACGAGAGTACCCTCACTGTCTACTTAGGCAAGCATAACCTGATCACGTCTGTGTACGGCGCACAAGTCAGATTTGTAAGTACATATAGATAAATTAATAACTAGGAGGTCGCAAGAACTCAATGTGAGTCCAGGGGGTAACCATGTACTTATTCTTATTCCATGCAGTTCATTTTAAGGCCTTAAGCGGAACGGCCTAGATTGGCACCACATACTCATAAATGACAAACGCGACGTGACGTCACTCAAAAATAGACTTAAGAGAATGAGAGAAAAAGAGAATGAGATGGAGCTATATAAACTCCCATAAATTCAAACAAATTGTTACGATCTCTTTGGATAAATGTCTCTGGTCGACTTATGAACGCTTAGCGATATTGGTGGTGACAGTTAGCAGGGCAGTTCAGTTTAAGGCCTTAAACTGGATGGATTTAACTGTTCGTGGTGAGGCCCCTAGTCTTCAACAATAAGAGCCGCCATTTTGGTCTGTCTTGTGCGACCTCCCGCTAGTCCTCCGCCTGGAGCTCGGACAAGTCCTTCCAGATATATTGCACAAAAAAAACATTATAATTTATAAACATTTTCTCCGGTAGAAGCTAGAAGCAACACGTGACCATAATGCTGGCTTTTGTTCTGCCCAAAGACAAAGCATTGTTTTGTAATGTGGTAACGTGGCCAGAATTTTGGGAAAGCTATTTACTGGTAACGATTTATTAGACTTGGGTGAGGTTTATTTTAATTAAATTTTAAGTTATGCAATGTACTTACAGCGAGCTGATCTAATGGTAGAGACGGAGGGTAGACAACAGAACTAGAACATGATGATTGAAAAACAATATTTTTACCAAAAACTTAAACGTCGTTTTTAAATTTTTGATTTTCGAGTAATCCAATCGACATTTAACATTCCCATTCCAGGTGGATAAAATCACGGTCCATCCTGATTACAAATCCAGGATCTTCACCCGAGACTTGAGCATTCTGCTGCTTCAAGAACCAGTCCATTACACCCAGTGGGTGCAACCAGCCTGCCTGTGGCCAGAGAACTTGATTGACAAGAGACACATCGTGGGGACACGAGGATCGGTAATTTCTAGCAATACAATAACCAACTGCCTAGACCGCGTGGGGGAAGTACCATACCTTTGCCAGACATTCATCCGCCAAGCAGCAGTGGTGTGCAAACATAACTGTGTTTCGGTTTGAAGGGTATTGTTTCCAGCGAAATTATAAGCCTTTAGAGCCGACGTCTTAGGGTGACGAGCGCCGTGCGCCGCACAAGATTATACAATGCAAAGTTATGGGTGGCACTGTAACTGTTATGGGCGGGCGTAGCGTTTACGATGGTAAACGATTTGCTCGTCTCGTCACCCAGTCAAATTATGAAAAAAAGATAATGCCGACACATAAACATTCAAAGAAACACAACGCTGGTTAAATGCGAAGGGGGCACAAATAAAAAAACTTGAAAATGGTTTATTTTGCAAAATCATTCTTTGATATGAGAAAAAGACACACAGCGTTAGTGAGATTTTGGAAAGTGGCCCCTTCGCATTTAACCAGCGACAAGTTTGTGAAAATATAACTAAGTTAGCTACGTCTATTTTTTTTTTATTTCTTCTCTTCTTTAGTGTGTTCTTGGCTTCGGTTTACTCGTTGAACTCTTCTATCTATTTCTTCCCGTTTGCAGGTAGTAGGGTGGGGAAACGACGGCAGCGGCTTGCTCAAACTCGTGTTGATGCCAGTGGTAGACCAGGAGACCTGCATCCGCTCCAAAGGAGACTTCTTCCTCAGGTTCACTTCGGAATACACCTACTGCGCTGGGTTTAGAGACGGTTAGTATTTTGATGCATGACATGGTTTCATTTTTACAGATCTGTCGTTTCTGTGGCGAATAAAATAGAATAGAACAGACACCACCTGGGGAAGCTGGAGAAGCCACTGGATGAATCATCCATCTACCAAATAGTATTGTGAAATCAATACTGTGTTCCGGTTTGAAAGGCACTGTTTCCAGCGAAATCACCGGATATATGAGACGTCTTAGGGTGACGAGCAAGGTGCAGTACCGCGCAAGATTATTCAATGCAAAGTTCTAGGTGGCACTATCACTGTTATGGGCAGACCGCTTACGATAAGGTGGAGGACTCGCTCGTCTCGTAACTCAGTCAAATAAAAAAAAACTATAGAAATAGAATTTGTTTTTTTTTAATACAGTGTCGAAATGTTTTCGCTAGTAGTACTTTTAGTATAGAGTCTAAATGTTTGTAGCGCTCGCTCTTACAGCCGTTTTAAATATTTTCTCCAATTATAAATCTTCGCGCTAACGCCGTGAACCAGGCGACCAATGCCACGCCGCCGCCGTTCCTTTGCGCCAAAATAATGCGTCCGCCAGCGCCATCTCGAGGATGCGTGCGGACAACGTCAATCGTCGTCGTAACTGACTTCTATCACGCCTTTTCCTATCATTAAATAGGAAAAGGCATCATTATCATTAAATTCGTTTTCTTTGTTCTGTGGTGTTTCAATAAAGAGTTTATCTATCTATCTATCTATCTAAATGTTTAATCCGCAGGGCGGTCCCCATGCAATGGCGACAGCGGTGGCGGCATGGTGTTCAACATGGGTGGATCCTGGTACCTCCGTGGGCTGGTTTCTCTCTCCTTGTCGCGCGACAATGAGCCAGTCTGCGACCCGGAACAGTTCGTCGTCTTCACCGACCTCGCGCAGTTCCTACCATGGATCCGGGAAAACATGGCTGATTAAAAATTCTAGTAGTTTCAGTGATTGTGTTTTATTTCGCTCTGGCTAATTTATAGACTTGCTTAAACGTGAGCGTTGGTGGTTCGTTTCTCTTATGGCGGGAAATTTAAATTTCAAACAGGTTTTTCATTTTTAGAGCTACACCGGGTCACTAATATAAACGAGACTGTATTTAGCGATAACCATAAATCATTCTTTTTGTTTTTAAGTTGAAATATTTAGCACTAATGCACTGTATCGCTCAAATATGTTGATAAACACTGGAATCATCAGTTTGGCGGTTTATTGACATATTTGAGCGACACGGTGCATTAGTGCTAAATATCTATATATATAAAAATGTTATGTTGGTTTGTGTACGCTTCAAAAACTCAAAAAGTTCTGCACCGATCGAGCTGAAATTTTAGCATGATATATAATCCGCATCAAGGATTGTTTTTATCTATTTTTTTTTTCATCAGTGACATATCAGCGAATGTGCGAATGTGCCACAGCGAAGCGTGGCAGGGCACAGCTAGTGGAAAATAATTATTATACATGCGTACAGCGTCTCCAATGTACAGTGTGGTACGAGCTAAAAATTGAATAGGTTGTAACGTTACACCCCTTTACCAATTTTGGCAAAAGAGTGTAAAGTACACGTTATCAAGGGCTACCTCCCTATCCCTATGAGAAGGACCCAAAAGGAGGAAAAACAAAGGAGACAGCTTAAAATATATATATTAAAATAAGAAATTAGAATTAAGGATTAAAGTCTTTGATGATAGAAAGAGTAAAAGTAGTCACACGCGATAATTAACAGGAAGTTGTCTTTAGAAATAAATGGTTAGAAATAGTCGGTCTAGAATGTAGCACTGTTAAGACGATAAATACGTAATGTTCTTCATGAGGATACTTATGAAGAATGACCCCAGGCTAGGGCAGGCGAGGTCTGCGGCAGAAAGCTGGTGTCCAAAGTCGGGGAGGCGCTCGTGGAGAGCGGCCTTCACCGGAGGGTTATAGGGCTCCGATGTTTTAAGCTTCAAGACTTCTTCAGGACTCACAACTAGGTAAAGATTTAAAAGTGCTTGAGGACTTCTTCATTCAATTTTCAAGGTTTTAGAGGCTCAGACCAAAGCCAGACCAGAACTCGAACTCGACCCGACTCGACTCGACTGTCAGCCGTTTTTTCAGGCATGACTTCCAAAACTGTCAATAAGTAATTCTGCAATTTGAATATTTGAAAAATTAAGAAAGATAAGGTTAAAAGCTGCCTGATACAATAAGATAAATTAAAACTAAAACTGTATACAAAATTATTGAATTGTACGAGAATACAACAGAATTTAGAAATAAGATTATAAATGACATTAGTAAAATTAGACATCTTTCAGTAATGTTTACAAACAATATAAAAATAGAGACATAAGAATTTAGAATTAATAAACGAATAAAAGTAAAGAATAAGAAATAAATAGTGGCACGCAAGGACTCGAGTAAAAGAGATCAAGGGTTAAGAAACAGAAAGATATGAAAAAGTATACAGAAATAGAAAACCTTACATTACCCCAAAAACCCCGGAAAATTTTCGACTCGAGAAAATTTTGCTTGTTAAGAATATACCTTGCCCTTTCACACACTTCTTTCGCTTCTACAATCACTCACATACTATCATACGTAGGGGATATGGTTCACATTCGATGACGCATACTCCTCAAGGAAATATTCTGGAGAATAATGAAGGCTTATTTATTTAAATTAGGTGTCATTACCCGCACCTTTTTGAAAACCCAATAAAAAGAAATATTTACACATCTCATAAGGCTTATTTAAGGAGTTGAGTACCGCTCCAAGAGAAGACGCCATGGCAGGGCATTAGATTCAAGTTGAACCTAAGGAAGGCAAGAGTACCTGCCCTGCCACGAGTGCAAAGTTCAAGAACGAAGCAAGTCAAGGTTAAGAAAATAAAGAAAACAAAGTAAAATAAAGTAATGGGAGATATAAAAATTGCCGAGAGTGGGTTTAGATTTCCTTGAGAAGTATTTACAGAATATTTACAGATCAGAAAAAGTAGAATTATAAAATAAAATATTATATCAGATTTTGAAGTCCCTGACGTACCACTTCACAAAAAGTTCCATAGAAAAAAAAAGAAAGAATAACAAAGGTTAAGTTCGAGAAGGCTTAGTTTGAAGGTTTAGTATAAAAAAGGTTCAGTTTAAGAAGGTTTAAGACGCCAAACTGTATCACCGACATTAGACCTACATTTTTTTTGTTTAAAAACGAGTATCTAATTATTCCAGTCATGATCGAAAATTCCGAAAGTCAAAAACAAGGAACAAAAAGAAGGTTGAAGTATAGATTCGAGTAGTTTAAGAAGGTTTAATATAGGAAAGTTTAGTATAAGAAGGTTTAATTTGAGAATTATAGGCCAAATTGGCAAAAGACAAAGTATTAAGATAATCCAAAAGTTCAGACAAGAAAAATTATTCCAACCATGTCCTCAGAGAAATATATTAAACAGTTTTTTTAAGACATTAACGAGAGCAAAGAGTAAAATGTAATAAGAGTAGTGAGAATGTCATGTCAAAATTTACTTGAGAACCTCCGTGAACGTCTACCACAGGATATTCTCCTGCAGCACGCCGTATAGTCTACCAAACCCCACTTGAGAGTGACCACTAGGGTTTAACACATCCCAAGAGAAGAATGGATGTGGTTTGCGTTAACAAAACCGTTAGTGATGTTTTGTGTGTGGGGTGCGGTATAATGTTGTAAGAGTTCTGTATAGTGTGTTAGCCACGCAACGAGTAATGTTTGAAAAGTATTGAAAGTAACCAAATAATATATTTTTCACAAACCAGGTTGAAGAAGTATTTCCTGAAAGAAAGACGAAAGAAAATTAGAATACTTGTGTAAGTAAAATTTTAGAATTTAGGAGAGATGATTTTCGAGGGAATTTAGAATTTAAGGGGGGTTCTTTTAGTTGGGCGCCAAACTGTAACGTTACACCCCTTTACCAATTTTGGCAAAAGAGTGTAAAGTACACGTTATCAAGGGCTACCTCCCTATCCCTATGAGAAGGACCCAAAAGGAGGAAAAACAAAGGAGACAGCTTAAAATATATATATTAAAATAAGAAATTAGAATTAAGGATTAAAGTCTTTGATGATAGAAAGAGTAAAAGTAGTCACACGCGATAATTAACAGGAAGTTGTCTTTAGAAATAAATGTAGAAATAGTCGGTCTAGAATGTAGCACTGTTAAGACGATAAATACGTAATGTTCTTCATGAGGATACTTATGAAGAATGACCCCAGGCTAGGGCAGGCGAGGTCTGCGGCAGAAAGCTGGTGTCCAAAGTCGGGGAGGCGCTCGTGGAGAGCGGCCTTCACCGGAGGGTTATAGGGCTCCGATGTTTTAAGCTTCAAGACTTCTTCAGGACTCACAACTAGGTAAAGATTTAAAAGTGCTTGAGGACTTCTTCATTCAATTTTCAAGGTTTTAGAGGCTCAGACCAAAGCCAGACCAGAACTCGAACTCGACCCGACTCGACTCGACTGTCAGCCGTTTTTTCAGGCATGACTTCCAAAACTGTCAATAAGTAATTCTGCAATTTGAATATTTGAAAAATTAAGAAAGATAAGGTTAAAAGCTGCCTGATACAATAAGATAAATTAAAACTAAAACTGTATACAAAATTATTGAATTGTACGAGAATACAACAGAATTTAGAAATAAGATTATAAATGACATTAGTAAAATTAGACATCTTTCAGTAATGTTTACAAACAATATAAAAATAGAGACATAAGAATTTAGAATTAATAAACGAATAAAAGTAAAGAATAAGAAATAAATAGTGGCACGCAAGGACTCGAGTAAAAGAGATCAAGGGTTAAGAAACAGAAAGATATGAAAAAGTATACAGAAATAGAAAACCTTACAAGGTATCTAGGCCGTAAATACTATTTCATTTGAATATCACAAGGAAGTGATGTTCGAGGTATGGTCGCGGGCGAAACCGGTTCGATGAGACATGAATTAATCACACATAGGTCACTCACAGGTCAATCACACTTTCCTTATCGTAATTTTAATGATATACTAATCGATAAGATGCATCATTACAAAAAAAAAACAGGGGGCCTACCATGACCTCTTATAGCGATTCAATTGAAGACCTAAACTGAACCGCATCGCATAATCGTACCGTGACGTCTTATTTTTTATGTTGCTGCCATTACAGATAAGGTTGAAAATGGCAGCAACCTAAATTGAGTCGCTAATAAGCCATTTTGATCCCAAACTGGATCCAGTTTAGGTTGAAAATGGCAGCAACATAAAAAATAAGATGTCACGGTACGATTATGTAACGCGGTTCAGTTTAGGTCTTCAATTGAATGGCTATAAGAGGTCATGGTATGCCTCCAGGACTTACTGACTAACGAAGTGACGTCGCGTCAACTCTAACTCTGAAAGCGAAAGGTGCACTCAAATTTGTCAAAAGTGTTCAAAACAACAGTACTATTATCCTTCACGGACATGCAATAACAAGCAAACACTTCCTAAAGCAAGTGGTTGTCCTTACCAGCGATCGTTTAGAAAGTAACCTAGCCCTTAGGACCAGGAATCTTGGCGTCCTTGATGCTAAGAAACAACCGTTTTTCACACGTGCTTTTATGTAAGTTGCAAGATGTATCTCCCTTAGTCTCTTAGAGATAAGGTTGAAAGTTTCCAAGCAGTACGAAGTTTTCAGTGTAAGTTTCTTGCATCCGGAACAAAGTCCAAAAGATAAAGAAACTCGTTTAAGTCGAGTGGCATTCAATAAGAATTGTTGACCGATACTAAGCAATTTGGACCGGCTTGGAAACAAAATTAAAAAAAAACATGGTTATATTTTTTAATAAAAAAAAAACTATTCAATGTAACTTTTTCCATCTTCTCCAACTAACGCCATGGTATTCCAGTAAAACTCGTCCAATCATTTTTTTTTTTTTTTCATTTTTTTTTTCTGGAACTTGGATCCGGGATGTCGTTTGCGATCTTTGAAGACCTATTCCATGGTGTTTGAATGGGTAGAGAGCAGGAGACAGAATAATATTACTAATAGGTGTTATACAACAGGCTTCTAACAATATTTACTTCATCACCATCATCATCATCATCACAAGTGTGTTGGGTAATAATCAATTTCGCAAACACAAACGAAAAGGCACCAAAACAGAAAATATCCGAGTCAAAATAAAACGACTGATAAAGAAATATCCAGAATCATAAGAGGAAAGGAAAAATGGAGCAAAACAATATCCATAATTCTACATTAGCATCGCAGGGAGGGATAAAAAGAAACGGAGGGATATCTACCTCAAGCCTTATTAATTAGAATTAGTCTTCCACTGGAGATACAATGCAAAAGATGGGAAAACATAATAGAAAAGGTGAACAAGAAAAGGAATGAATCCCGAATTTTATAGCAAACCATAGAGGAGGCATTTTCCAAAGGATGTGTCTTCATGTGTCCAGACGACCAATGATGATTGAATAATAATTTAAAAATATGGTGCAGAATTTAATACACACAAAGTATATCAGAATAAGTTAATCAAGTCTAGAAATTTGGCTATTTTTATTTTATTTTCTTACTAACTGCGCCCCATGGTTTCCCCCGCGTAGCGCCCTTTTCCGTTGGAATACGGGAATAAAATATAACCTATGTTACTCGCCGATAATGTAGCTTTCCATTGGTGAAAGAATTTTTAAAATCGGTTTAGTAGTATCGGCGTGAAAGCGTAACAAACTTACATTTGCATTTATAATATTAAGCTATGATAACTGAAACCAGGCTTACATCAGCCCATCCACAGTAGTGGAGAAATAAATAGCCATACAGAGGTATTTAATCCTTACTTTTTATATTATAAATGCGAAAGTAACTCTCTCTGTTGCTCTTTCACGCCTGAACTACTGAACCGATTGAAATGAAATTTGGTATAGAAATAGTCTAGAGCCTAGGGAAGGATAAAAATGCATTGTAAGGGTTTGAAATAGGGGATGAAAGTTTGTATGGAAGTATCGTCATTTTTGAAGCTTGAAATTTATTTTTTAGGCTTTTGATTAGATATAAATAAATTTGGCATTCAAAGTTTGTAAGACTTTACCCTTGAGGGGTACAATAAATATAGGGGATGAAAGTATGTATAGAAATATGTAAAGTTTCGGCTTAATTTTCTCTAATGGAAAGCTACATTGACAGCGAGTAACATAGGCTATATTTTATCCCCATATTCCTGCGGGAACAGGAACTACGCGGGTGAAACCGCGGGGCACAGCTAGTGATTAATATTTTATTTGGAAAACCAGAAACGGTAATAGCTCATGACGTCACTACGAGTTAGGGTTGCCATCTCTAAAATTTGGCAACCAGGACAAGACGCGTGAAAACCCCGGATTTTGGCGGCGACAGGCTTTTTTAATACATAGTCGATGTAATAATAAACAGTTGAAAGTGTAATAAATTAATCACCTTTTTATTTATTTTTTATTTTTAAATCCGGACTATTAATGAAGCCCCGCTCGGAAGTTCCCCGGATGCCCTGTAAACTAGGACAAATCTGGGGAAACCCGTGCGGATGGCAACCCTACTACAAGTAGCGCGGTGGATGCTTTATAAGCAGACTTTGATCTTTTACTTCTTCACTTAGCGTCCGATTGCGCTCAAACTGTGAATGATCGACCAGTGTATCATTTATTAAAGAACACTGCACCTTTAATAATTATAAATTCCATAATAGTTTGGTCCATCATATGATAGGCAACCAGTTCTGCGTATGCGCTTACCCTCGCATTGACGACGAAATATCAAAAATAATACTATCCTTCTCACTCAGTATAGATTAAAATATTCTTTCTTGCTTTATTGGCTATCGTAAACTTGACCTTAAGATAATTATTCTACAATTTTCTTTGTCATTCGCACAGCCTCCGTCGAAGGAGACGCACGTCGCGAATTTAATAAAAATAAACACGAAAACATTTTTTTGTGATAGCTCTTAGTTGTTTTTCTGTGTTACGGTGTTTAGCTAAAATGGTAAGAATTAAAACTGACTTTTGTTTTTGATGTGCGTGTGAGCAATTAAACAGTGTTTTTTCCTTAGTAATTAAATAATTGCGAGGAAGTTTTACGTGTGTTGTGATGTGATTTCGGCGTGGTAAGGTTGCGGTCGCGAGGTAGACCGGTTCGATGGATCCATCGAGAGAACTACAGTGGATGTTGAACCCGTTACAGAAGCGTACTGGTGCTATTTATGTTCGCCTTAGAGGTTGTTGCCCAAACTCCAGGCTCTTCCCCCACTGGTAGGATTGACAGTAAGATTTTGGGCTGTTTAAAATTCTTTGAATATATTCCGTGATCCCATTCACAAAGTCTCAATTGTCTCCCACATTTCGTTACAATCCCATATTTTGAGAAAGAACGTAGATTTTTAAATTAAAATTATATGTCTATAAACCCTGGTCAACTTACATCAGTTTCATATGGGAGTCAAGAAACTACAATTGTGAAATACTCGGCGCCCCGCGGTTTCACCCGCGTAGTTCCCGTTTTGTCGCACGGGAACATACTATCGGGATAAAAAGTACCCTATTACTCAATTCTGGTTATAAACTATCTGTGTTCCAAATTTCATTCGAATCCGTTCAGTAGTTTTTGCGTGAAAGAGGAACAAACATCCATTCATCTATCCATTCTCATAAACTTTCGCATTTATAATATTAGTAGGATAGGATAGGACAGGGTAAAATGAAGTTTTCCTCCAAAATTATCTCAAATACATGCCAAAAATTTAATCGAGGTAAATAAAAAAAAAAATTGTATCCATTATTTTCAACACAAATCATTTTTTATTAAGAAAAAAACATGGAACCTTTTTGAATAAAATACCACAGATATAACCGCAAATAGACTGGTTTTAGACGAGCTCCAGCTGGTGCTTCATACATACTGAAAAAAAAAACTAATACGAATCTAGATCCACAAGTTTTCCTTAAGAAACTTTATAAAGTCAAGTTGAATCGATTATATTTTTTACTTTTTAGACCCTTATTTCTATACTCGTAATATCGCTATACTCGTTATAAATCGATTATCAGTTCTCTGGAATCTATTGACGATAATTATTACCACTATATAATTCTATAGTAGGTATAATATATATACAAACATTATCTCAATGCAGTGACGTTTGTAGATTTTATTAGGTGCATAGTTTTTCAATTCTACACATCACGTACTGGAGGCATACCATGACCTCTTTAAGCGATTCAATTGAAGACCTAAACTGAATCGCGTCGCATAATCGTACCGTGACGTCTTATTTTTTATGTTGCTGCCATTTTCAACCTAAGCTGGATCCAGTTAAGGTTGAAAATGGTAGCAACGTAAATTGAGTCGCTAATAACCCATTTTCAACCTAAACTATATCCAGTTTAGGTTGAAAATGGCACCAACATAAAAAAATAAGACGTCACTGTACGATTATGCGACACGGCTCAGTTTAGGTCCTCAACTGAATCGCTATAAGACGTCATGGTAGGCCTCCTGGTCGTACAGCTCGTACTGCTCTGCAGTAGTCAAAGTGCTAAGTATAACCAGGGCCTGATTAACCCTTAGGCTAATTAAGCTGCAGCCTAGGGTGCGAGGATCGGGGGGGCGCGCTGAAATCGTGTCTTCGCATGCACTATTAATCTAGCATAATTGCTCTACCCTACATATTTCAACTAGACCGAGACAATTGGGGGAGGGGGGGTGTCCTCGTCAGAACTCTTGATCAGTCGCTGAGTATTACACCCACAGGTTAAACTTAACTTAACTGATTAATAAGCCATAGTCAAAGTTGTGGTTAATCAAAGGAAAGGCGGTCTCGTGTTCAATTTTTGTTCTCTTTCAAAATCTCTGTATCACACTGGTCAAGATGTATGTCATATATACAGGGTGTCCCACGGATATGCCACGTGGAGGGAAAGTACCTTGAATATTGTAGATGGAACATTTTACTGAAAGAAGACATTATTTGAATTTAAAAAAACAATTTAAACTGCATTCATAGATATTTAAATAATTACATGGTTGAACCGGGAATCGAACCCGTTACACGAGAAAAACAATCATGCATTTCAATAGCTTTATCATGCCGATCGAAAGGCTTCATCATAAGGATTATTTTTTGCTAAATAACATGGTGTCAGAAATAAAAGGAAGGCCATGAATTTTTAACTAGATTCACAGTCATTACATACTAGTAAAGAATTGCGATTCAGCTGTTGCTATGGATAAGATATGATAATTAGAATAATATGAATCGTCTGTGTGATTCAGCATCAGCTTCAACCCATATCGTCCCACGGCTGAGCTTGGATATCCCCTCACTTTCGTGAGGAGGGTTACCTCTGAAATAATTCCCGGGTAGGTATGTAGGTTCAGCATCAGTTCATTAAAACTAATTCTAATCAACCTTTTCACCTTTCAATCGCAGCGACACAAACCATTTTAAATTTAAAAAACGAGTGTGCTTTAAAACATACGACTGAAGTAAAACTTCTTTAGGCTACCACCTATCCCCTTACCCCCTACCGCCTACCCTTTAACCTTATTAATTTAATTTACCTCTCAACATCCATTGGCCACGCCCGGTCACATTTTTCGTAACGCATTCACCAGCTTACTCCCCAAGTCAAGCGTGCGTAAAGAGGTTTTACTTAAAAAACTGGTAAAACATAATATTTAGTAGTTATTTTATGGTAATAAATAACTTTACCAATAAACGCTGCTCAATTGTATTTCTCAAACGAGTGTTTATGGTTACATGTGTTTCCTAATTCCGAGAAGACGTTATCAATATAGTTTATTTATTTTTCTGTGATAGTAGGACAATTATTATCTCCAGGAAACAGAGTAACAGTTACTTTAATAACAACATTACGAGTATTATCGATTCAGCTATCGGAACTAACATTAAAACAGTTTATTAGAAAGGAATTATTACTTATAGGCACCGTTATGTTTCAAAGATAAATGTGTGTGGTTAGGCTGCGGTGTTTTCGTTACCACTGACATAGTTAGGGCCGTCGCACACAGCGGCGACTCAACACCAACTCAACTCAAAGCAAAGAATTGCAATGTGAGTTGTGTACAGCACATTTTATAAAATGACGTCGCGTGGGCGATGCGCGTTCGTCACCATAAGCCTAAATACAAGTTTCCAAGATTCCATGCTAATTGTATCCATGTGTCGTTGACTCATCTTGCTACACGTCGGCCAATTTTATCTGGCCACCGTTCAATCTCAAAGGTCCACCGTGCCATCCTAGTGACATGTCTCGCTCAACACCATTAAGTTCCATGTAACCCTTTTTCCATGAGATCTCGACATTTGACATTCGATCCGAATCGGCTTCATACAAAAACAATATAATAGATAGATAAACTCTTTATTGAAACACCACAGAACAAAGAAAACTTAAAAATTAGAACAAAACAAGTTTAACTATTAGTGCCACAATGGGCGGTCTTATCGTTCAGAGCGATCTCTTCCAGACAACCGTGCATGGAGAGGATTAACTAGGAGATCGGACGGTGGCTTTGACAATTTTCTCATTTAAAATAAATGCTATTTTAAATTGTTTACAATCCAATAACAAATTTGAAGTGGATAGAATCTTAAGGTGCTAAAATTCGGTATCGTTTCCCGATAAAATGAAAATAATTTTGTATTTTTTTATGTCAAGGATGATAAATGAAATATATAAATATCAGTTCCAAGTGTTTCCAAAATTCTGGGAAATATTAAGATTCCTGCGGCCTAAAATTTCAATTGGTCGCGTTAAATTTACTTTGAGTCGAGTTGGTGTGGAGTCGTCACAGTATGTGACGGCCCTTACCTAAAACTTTTTATAACCTAAGAGCTAATAGGCAAGCACGATATATAATTGATGATGCGGCCGAAGGAGCCATTATGACTTATGACTCCCAAATTAGTATTCGGAAAACATGGATAGTCGGGTTTCTTCACTGTTCAGATCATTGTTACGTGATTTTTATTTTTGAAGTGAAACCTTCTTTAAACGCGTTGAGCACTTTTTGGGTGAACAAAAAAATAAAAAAACAAATAGTTCTTATTACAAATCTAGTTCTTCTTATAAATTAAACCTCATTAGAAAAGGCTGCCCACAGTGTTTATTAATCCTTGATCATATTCTTGAACTAAAACTTCTTTACGCACGCCTGACTTGGGGAGTAAGCTGGCGAATGCGTTACGAAAAATGTGATCGGGCGAGTCGAACGGAAGTTAAGAGGGAGATATAAGTCAGTGAAGATAGAAAGAGAGACAGTTACGTTTCGTATATTATTCAAAATATTTTTTATTGTTTTTTTTGTCTAATATACTTTTATAAATAATTTTTAGTTTAAGTTTTGCTTCTACTATGCGTCCCAGCACCATTTCTTTTTTTTTTATTTGACTGAGTGTCGAGACGAGCAAGTCGTTCACCTGATGGTAAGCGCTACGCCTACCCATAACAGTTACAACAATAGTTACAGTGGTGAATCGCCAGTTTCACTTTTTCTGGGCTTTTAACCGCTTAAAATAGTATGTATAAGGAAAAAATCCTTATTCATCTATGAGCAGATTCATACATAAGACCATACCTAAGTCCTAAGTACCTACGTACAGTCCGTGTTGTCTGTAATTATGTCCGAGTGTCTCTAATAGATAATTTGCAGGAGCAGTCAGAGACACGGTCTAATCTAATTACACTGATTTACTACCTACTATTCATTAAGCCATAACCTTTGTGGTCTTAAGCCATGTCTCCTACGCGTGTTTTGATCTGCTCACTACACAGAACTTTGTCATTTTGGACAACATTTTCTTGTTTGATAATGAAAACGTATTAAAACATTAAAAACAAAAATATTAATAAATCGTTATTTAAAATGAAAAAATATGAAAGAAACCTTAAGATGATTTTTAAATACCTATTCAACGATACCCCAAACGACATAATTATATATATTTTTTTGATATCTGTGGTTTTCACTGTGGTAAATTATGATTATTTTCATGTCTTCAGTGACACTCGCAGGGTGAAGACGAATCGATTGACGTAAGAATCATCAAAATCGGCCCACGCGGTAGGTCTCTAGAACGCCGGATAGGAACAAACATCCATAGACTGATAAACACAATACCTTCCTTTGCGTCACTCAGTCGGGTAATAGGAAATACAGTCGAATTGAGAAACTCCTCTTTTTTGAAGTCGGTCAACACATTCACTGCTGAAAACACAACTGTTGTGTTTTTTATAACTTGCCGCGAGTACGGGAAAACACAACTGTTGTGTTAGCGGTACGGGAAAACACAACGGTGTGTGCAGATCCGTAACCGTGGCTAGACAAGAAAATCGGCTCAGCAGTCAAAAGTGGTAATTCCAATGTTTTGTGTAGTGTGTTTACCAAAACACAAGCAGGATAAATTGACTCCACATTTTGCAAAAATGAACATAATTCGTTTAGTTGCCTACAAAGCCAATTCGTTTTCCGATGCTACATTGTAATAAGATAGAAAAAGGAAAAAAATGCCTCGTAAATTAGGAGTTTTGTAAGAAAAACCAGTTCACAAGAGCCCTCTGGAGTGCCCACTTCCCCTTAAGCAAAGGTACTTACTATCGCACCCTGCACTGCCGCGAGGTACCTGGTAAAAAGATCCTCGTTCAAAAATAGGTCACGACTCGGCAGCAGAAATGAAAGTACGATTTGAATGGAAGCAGCCCTTTGAAAATGAGCCAAAGAAAGTAGGCTCAAATAGAATCAAAGGCTCGGCGGTTTTTCAATTTTGCATTACGTTTCTCTCGTATTTACAAGTAGGTAAGGCCATGTCGCGTAAGCCGTTTTTTAAGACGAAGACATCCATAATGTTAGACTCCTATTATACCTAGAACTATCGAGAAAGTCACAGACTTCGGCAAGGAGCTCCACTCCTTTGCGGTACGCATTGTAAATGGCAAAATTAATGCGAAATTACTAGGCATATGAGACTTTAGAGCCGACGTCTCAGGGTGACGAGCGCATTGCAGTGCTGCAACAGATTCTCGGTGGCACTGTAGCTGTTATGGGCAGGCGTGGCGCTTACTATCAGGTGAACGACTTGCTCGTCTCGTCACTCAGTCAAAAAGAAAAGGCTAATTGATTAAACGTACTCGACAGAACGTTGCGGTCTCTCGAATGAGTAACATCCATACTAACCCTCATACGTTACTGCCTGTGCATCACTGCTACCCTCTCTATTCCAGATACGACTACTCCTGTCGTTCCTGCTAGCGCTGGCAGTACCCACACACGAGCAGAGCACGCCCACGTCGCCATGCCCCAACGTGTTCATGTACGAACCTCCCGGCACCGAGCCAGGACGGTGGTACGGCGTGGTCAACCTCTCTACCGACAGTACTCTGCACTCGCTATGGCTTAACATTGTCCTGGACACTAAGGCTGATATTTTAGGGGTAAGTGATATTGCTGTACGCAACCACACTACGCGACAACAACAGATAACCCGGTAGTATTGAGTACTGGTTGGTATTTAGTAGTGGGAGGCCTATTCTGCAAGAGGCCGCCTGGGGAAGTACCAACCACACCTTTGCCAGATATCGATATTAGCCAGATGCAAAATAAAATAAAAATTGTATGAAGGTTCATACAAACTGTGTGTCTATAACATTTGGGCGTGTATATTGGATGACCTCTTGTAAGTTCGCCTGGAGATCACGTCTTTGGGTTATTCACAACTGTCAAGAAATGTGCAAATGTGATTGTCTCCGTAAAGGTGGTGATGAGCCAACTGCGAAGGTGATGTGTGAACCATAGGTTTTGCTCTAAATCTGGGCATTTGTGGGATCATGGTCCTAGTAAATTTAGTTCCCTAGATACAGGGAATCTTAGTTAGAGACATATTTATCTGCATAACTTATGACTTATGACATATTAATCTGCATAACTTATGACTTATGACATAGTAATCTGCATAACTTAGTATCTGTATGTTGTTTTAGTCTATGTATTAATTAGAGTTTTATATTTTTGACGTGTAAAAGTGCAATATTTATTTATTCTTTAGCACACAAATGGAGTACAAGGAGTACTTAATGCTAAGTAGCATTTTCTACCAGTCATCCTGGAGGTGTAACTAAAATGGTGGTGGTGTGGCAAAACGAGAGAGCAGAGAAAAATATATTTGAAAGATATTTAGTGATAGAATATTTTATTATAATACAACTAAATATATAACGTTATAATAGACTAATAAATACAATATAAAATAGATAAACATAGATAGGGATATCTTATATCGAGTAGGTGAAGAAAAAAATAATAATAACAATAATATTAATTAATATTATTAACTATTTACAATAAATTATTTAAAAAAAAAATATTTAATGTTACTTATTGACGTTGGCTTACAAAGCGCAGTTCTTTCACTCTCGGCCAACACCGCTCCAATAACTCCAGTGAAGTGATTTTAAAATATTACATAATAGCAATTAACTTTCCGCGTCCAGTATCCTTGTTAACTCAACAGAAGTGGGCTCCTTAATACGGATAACGAATAGTTATAACCACTTACATATAACTCTACCGAGTTCTATAGCCACCAACTGCGTCATAAGAGGATGTCGGCTTTTGATCAGCAGAATGAGCTATAACCTCCATTAGACGACCTCCATGACTTAGTGGGTAATGAGCCGACTGCCAAGCGTGAGGTTGCGGGTTCGATTCTGGCACAGTGCAAAAATTGTGTTACACATATCTGTCACTTCAGGGTGGACCAGTCTCGTCAAGCTGGTCTAAATTCACGATCAGTTGAGGACTTTAGAGTAAGCGCCAAATGAATGTGTTGAATATGCTCTGATTCTAGGTGTTTGTTGGACCATGGTCCCCGTAGTTCCTGATTCCTATAGACTATAGGGCATCCTAGTTAGGGCTTATGATCTAGGTATGTGGTCGTGATAAAAAAACCTGTATACTTAAAAGTATTATAAAAATATTGTTAGGGTTTGTAAATTTGTAACAATTAATCGATATCAATTAACTAATATGTAGTCGGAGTAAGTTTATTAAATGATAAAACATTACTTAACACGTTCACTGTATTTATTTGTTTTTCTCAAGACAATCATATATTTTAAAATAACAAAGTCGTTCGCTCGATTCCAATTGTTTTGAATGCCGCACTGACATACATTCCTCCTTTTTCCCCTTTTTCTTTTCGTCCGACTAAGGTCCGACTACTCAACCAAAAAGATCTCAACCAAAAAGTTGTCAGCATAAAGAGGTATTAAGTAACTATTTAGTTAATTGATATCGATTAATTGTTACAAATTTACAAACCCTAACAATATGTTAGCAAAAGAGAATGCATAGTTTTATAATATTACGTTTCTTGTCATTATTAAAGTAAATCTTAGTACGCGACTCACGAGTCACTCCATGCATGACATTGAATTTACATTCTCATGTAGATGGTATTATATCTAGGTACCGTTACGTTACACATCAGAAAGGAATATCCAACATCATCATTAACCCATATCGTCCCACCGCTGAGCTCGGGTCTCCCCCTCTCGTGAGGAGGGTTAGGCCATAATTCCACCAGGGGGGCCGGTTCGGATTGGTGGATAACATACCTACCTCCAAAATAATTCTCGACCGGGTCCGCGTCGTGGAATAATCCTAATCCTCGAGACCCGTGCTCAGAGTAGCGGGTGGACATGGATTGTGATGATGATAACATAAAAGCTTGGCCAAATACAAAATAACGACATAATTATTTTGTGGTCTAGGTAAACAAAAAAAAACTAGAATTGAGACTTCAAGTCGCAAGATCTTAATGTCAAGGTTGGCTGGCGCAGTTCTATTTAATATAAAACTTTAATAACATTTATTTTAAATACCTATTATAATTGTCCTCATACTGGGAAGTGTGGCTACTTGGAATAAAAACTAGTGGTACCTACTCCTACACTATAATGTCTGGTAAGAAACACATAGATACCTCTACGCATAAATTAATATTGAGTCATAAGTTGTGCCAATGCTAGGTAGCTACAACACAAAAGGTTGGGAAGCTTATGTACACCTAACCATAGAAAATTATACGCTACCAACTACAAACCAAACCAAACCCTAAAGTTGTACCAATCTTCTTTTGTTTTACACACAGGTAGGTTTCAATATAGAATGTAATAATTCAAGTAATTATTCGTCTCTGGAACCACCAGTATCAGGTTCCAATTCTCTGGCGCCGAGGTTGCGTCAATTCGACTTCCTTGCGAAGCGAAGATAATATGGTACGCGAAAGCGACGAAATGCAAGACTCCGTGTAAAGTTTTGATAAATCGATTCGATCCCAATTAATAATCTGTGATCTGGTAATCCTGCGATCATGGTTTGACAAACCAAAACAGCCAGGGAACCACTGAATCATGTCTACGAAAGAAGATACTCGTATGTCTCGTTTATTCAACTAATAAGACGTTATTTTCCAGAACTGGGTAGGCGATGTGTCCACGCAAGACAACATCGATTTCAAGATCGAAAACACCGAGATGAAGGTCAACCCTGGCCCTGCCATAGCCGTCCGATTCTTCGTTCAGTACAACACCCTGAACAAGACTCCGAAGCTGCAGGCTATCCGTCTTAATGGACGGGAAATCTGCAACGCGAACACTCCTCAACCTGCAGTGGAGAGGCCTGATCGCGACAGTGTTAACTCCAGGCCGAATAGACCAGCCACGACGTCCAGGCCTCTCACCACGCTGCCTACACTCAGGCCCGAGGACCGGCCGCAAACCAGGCCGGTGCAAGGCAGGCCTAACGGAGAAGGGCCGGTTTATGTCAGGCCGCCAAACCAACCCAACCCTTCGAGCATGTAAGTATTATTTCAAGGCATATAAATTTGTTCTTCTTTGTGCTATTTATTGGGTTATTGTGGGTTTATTGTAAGTTATTGGTATTTTGCATAGTGAGCATTTTAGGAATAACCCGTTTGGAAATATTTCATTAAAAAATACGTCATAATTTCTAAGTATTTAATAGCAACAATGACAATGACTTTTATAATGTAAACGTAAACTATACTCTAACCATTAAGCTCTGAGGGCTTCAGTGCCCATTCAAAACCCGGCCCACTGCTGACCACGGGACTATTTAACTTTCCTGAGGAGGGTTAGGCTAAAATCCACCACGGGGGCCCGTCCGGATTGGTGGATATCATACCATCCCAAGCCTTCTACCATCTTCACGATATTTTCCTTCACCGAAAAGCCAGTGATTATTAGAACATGTTTTTACAAGAAACACATTGGTACGTGCCCGCACTGGGATTTGAACTCTCGACCGTTTCTTTGGAAGGGGGACATTCTTCCACTAGGCTTCCACCAGTTCAGTGCCTGCTAGAGTCATATTTTAAACTACAACAGTCTTACCACAGTATGAAGTATAAAGGATTTATTAAGCTGTGGTCTTTTTACTTGACTGCGCGACGCAAAGGAAGGTATTGTGTCTATCAGTCTATGTCAGTATGTTTGTTCCTATCCGGCGTTCTAGATTTTGATGATTCTTACGTTAATCGATTCGTCTTATGTCACTAAAGACCATGAAATTAATCAAAATTTACCACAGCGACACGCAGACGCCATATAATCAATAACAATTATGGGTCGTGGTTATTATAATGACCCTGAATGTAGGCCCAGATCAACCTAAATAATTGTATGAGACATCACCAGAAACTCGTTTTTGAGGTAAAATTGAGGTAAAACCTAGTGTCGGGCAGGTTTATCTCAAGT
The DNA here is from genome assembly GCA_912999815.1 of Campaea margaritaria. Lineage (NCBI taxonomy): Eukaryota > Metazoa > Arthropoda > Insecta > Lepidoptera > Geometridae > Campaea > Campaea margaritaria. Next base: position 2,008,142 of record OU538809.1, on the reverse strand, counting down.
TTGTTTATTATATTTTGACCGCACCCGCTGGGATAAAACTTAGGACTAGTATTAAAACAATTGTTATTTTATAGTGGGAGGCCTCTTCCGCAAGAGACCGCCTGGGGAAGTACCACACCTTTGCCAGATATTCATCCGCCAAGCAGTACTGTTTGAAGGTCATTGTTTCCAGCGAAATAACTGGGCATATGAGACATTAGAGCTGGTGTCTCAGGGTGACGAGTGCAGTGCAGTGACACGCGGGATTATGCAATGCAGGGTTCTGAGTGGTGCTGTGACTGTTATGGGCGGACGTGGCGCTTAGCATCAGGTGAACGCCTTGCTCGTTTCGTCACTCAATCATATAAAAAAAAAACTTTATTTGTTTTCGAGTGTTCTCATGTAACGTATTAAATTCACAAAGTATTTATTACACCTGTCGACCTTTATATTTTCTCGGTAACTCCATATTATATCCAGTCGTCAAAGTGATATTGTAGTATTCGGTTCAGTGAACCCGAAAACAGGAGGACTTTTAGGTTCGTGGAAGATGTGTAATTTGTCTTCCTTGTCGTAAATTGAATGACGTCCGAGGGGAACAAAGTCATAATAACAAGACTACCAGGTCATTTACCTGATGGTAAGCGCATATAATAATTGCAGTCCGTCCACTCTTGCAGTCTGGCCCGGATTATACATAAGGCGGATTAGGCAAACGTTTCATGTAACATTTTTATTTTTTGAGAATTTATTAATTTATTTATACAAATTCTCAATAAATAAAATTAAACAAAAACAAAATCATGAAATATCACAAGACGGGAGGGGGGCGTAGTAAGATATCACGGGTACCTATTTATTTTTTCGTCAAACGCATAATTTCTAAGGCAATAAAGAAATCTAAAAATTCAAAAAAACATCTCGTGATTAATGGACGGGCCCATTACAGACAGCAAGCAAACAGACAGAAACTCTTCCACAACCATCGAAGTATATGTAAGACCTACGTTACTTCAATCGCCCCAACTCACCTCAGACGGTGACGTAGTACTGCTCATAGGATTTCAAAAGATTTACGCAATTAAATATGCTAGAATCTAGTAGAAACCCTCATCCTGTCCGTCATCCTCGAGTGACGGTGAGTAAATTCTAGTAATCTAGCTAGATAGACTAAGAACCCGCCAATTATAGTCTCTTAAGCAGCGCAATAAACCCCGGCGAACCGATTTTTTTATCTCATTTACAACAATAATAATGCGTCACGATCACAAACATATCGATCAGGAACTACGAGGACCATGCTCCCACAAACACCCAGGCTCAGAACAAATACTTGTGCTTTACACAAATTTTTGCCCAGTTGGCGATAAATTATCCAAACGGCCAATTTCCTATTTAAGAAATCGGTGAGAATTTCCAAAAAAGAATTCAAAGCTCGGATGCTACCCTAAAATCAATAAATAAATACTTAACACATGCATTTCGACGCGTTCCCATCTGCTAAATTATATTACACTAGCTGTACCCTGCCACGCTTCGCTGTGGCACATTCGCACGTTCGCTGATATGACACACTGATGAAAAAAATAGATAAAAACAATCCTTGATGCGGATTATATATCATGCTAAAATTTCAGCTCGATCGGTGCAGAACTTTTAAGTTTTTGAAGCGTACACAAACCAACATAACATATATATATATATATAGATTTGAATAATTACTACAATCAAGATTTCGTCACAGTATATTAAATAGTATGTATATTTTATTCGAGTTTCCTGTTTCCATCATTATTTTAGCCAAGCATTTTGCACTGTTATTTTCTGGTATATTATCAAGGCAATTCATAATAATTTGTTAAAAAGCCGTATGCTTTGTTTTAACATAACACGTTCACTGCTGAACAGTTTCACTTTTTTTGGATCTTTTGCGAATCTTCACACGACGTGTGTGTTTACTGTTTACTGGCGTTGTGTCCTGACTTAACTCAATCAGCTGTGCGGTCGCACACAACTGGTGTGATAAAATTGTTAATACAGCAGTGCGGGTTCGCACGCCAGGCGTGTTTTCGCTTGCCGTATAATTATAAAAAACACAGACGTGTGTGTTTTCAGCAGTGAACATTCACTATTATTGTTACGGTAAAAGGCTACGGTCTCCCGGGAGACCGGCATGCCATAGCGCCTTTAGTAACCTCTGTATAAATAGCACCAAAGATTACAAAGCCTTCATGGTCAATGAGTAGCACAATAACCAGCTAAATGTATGTTACTAGAAGCCACCCGCGGTTTCAACCTTTTACTATTAGGTAAGTATCACGCAGGAGCCTTTATAATATCTATTTATATACTATTTTTTTTTAATAAAAACTTCTTTATTCACGCTTGAGGAGTAAGCTAGTGAATGCGTTACGAAAAATGTAATCGGGCGAGGCGAACGGAAGTTGAGAGGGAGATATAAGTTAGTGGAGATAGAAAGAGAGAGAGTTACGTTTCGTATATTTTTTTAATATCTCTGGTGATTATTTTTTTCTAAATTTTTTTTTCAGTTAAAGTTTTACTTCTACTATGTGTCCCATCATTCATTTAGTTTTTTTTATTTCATTAAGTGGCCAGACGAACAAATCTTTCACCTGATGGTAAGCGCTTCGCCTGCCCATAACAGATACAGCACCACCCAGAACCCTGCATTGCACAATCCTGCGCGGCACTGCACTAAGCTCGTCACCCTGAGACATCGGCTCTAAAGTCTCATATGCCCAGTAATTTCTCTGGAAACTGCCCTTCAAACCGGAACACAGTAATGTTTGCACACTTCAAAAACACAAACTTGAGTATTTATAATATTAGTGAGATGTGTGTTTGGTGTATGGGTGTGTGTATAAATGATTGAATATGAATCTAAATTCTTATTCTATGACGTTAGAGAAACAGGTCACGAAACAGGTATGATGCCTTTAGCGGTTCTCACGAAATGTTTTTTTTACATCACTCATTAAAATATGAAATTGTGTGTGTGTGTGTTTGTCCTCTCTTCACCCCAAAACGATGTGCATCTGGTCCGAGGGATCACATCCCGAAATCCTTGAAACAAATTACGAAAATTGAATAAAGAATTATAATAATTTGCTGAACGGATTTTGATAAAAGTTAGCTTATTATAGATACTTTAGACCCTGGAATAGAACATAGAATGAAACTCAAAACTCAAATCATTTGTTGCAAGTTAGCAAAATTAATGCCCATTTACAAGTCCACACGTCTCATACACAAAGTTATAATAATAATTAAATACTTTTTAGCACTTAAAAATGTACGGTTCCTGTGGGATGATATAATTATATAAACGTAAATCGCATTTCGTATAAAAATATAGGCAATCTATATATATTAAAATGTTATGTTGGTTTGTGTACGCTTCAAAAACTCAAAAAGTTCTGCACCGATCGAGCTGAAATTTTAGCATGATATATAATCCACATCAAGGATTGTTTTTATCTATTTTTTTCATCAGTGACATATCAGCGAATGTGCGAATGTGCCACAGCGAAGCGTGCCAGGGCACAGCTAGTATAATATATCTTATATCTTTAAATGAGCAATTCTTGTATATATATATATATATATATATATATATATATATATATAATAATTGGAATCTCGGAATCGGCTCCAACGATTTTCATAAAATTTTGTATATAGGGGTTTCGGGGGCGATAAATCGATTTAGCTAGGAATCATTTTTAGAAAATGTCATAAAAAAAAAATACCGAGCAAAGCTCGGTCATCCAGGTACTAAATATATACACGAGATACAAACTTTATAAGTTTATTGAGCTAAGTAGGTATATGCTATGTACATAATAATAAATTCTAAAAAAGTTTGGAAGATCTAGCTTTAGATAATCGACCTGTACCACGAAATAAATAATTACCTGTACGTAGAACATAAAATCTAAGTTCTAAGGTACCTTAGCCAAATTGAATAACGGAACCGTTAGAAATTTATCAAATCCGTCCGTTTTCTATATAGTTATGTATGTCACAGCCACACACACACAGATGTGTAGTTGTTTCATTTACATAAATTAAACAATTAAAATAAAGCATTTAAAGGTTTACACATCATAATGTTACTTAATTACTGGTGTTCATATCATTGGATAGGTCTTTAAATATAACATGACTAGCTGCGCCCCACGGTTTCACCCGCGTAGTCCCGTTTTGTCCCACGGGAACATACTATCGGGATAAAAAGTACCCTCCTACTCATTCCTGGCTATAAACTATCTTTGTTCCAAATTTCATTCAAATCCGTTCAGTAGTTTTTGCGTGAAAGAGGCACAAACATCCACCCATCCATCCATTCTAACAAACTTTCGCATTTATAATTAGTAGTATTAACTTTTTTCTTCTCATTTTAGTAGGGAAATATTTGACAAGTCACGAGCTCCGAAATTCATTAAAAATGTCGAAATGTATTATTTATTTTCCAAAGGATTAATAGAAAATGTGAGATAAATCAACCGTACAGCACCTGACAGACACTTTCAAAGAACATTGTTTTGAAGACTATTGACTATGTACTGAACCCTACCTTGTGGGTCCAACTCGCACTTGGTCAGTATTTTTCCCCAACATAATTATGTAGGCATTACCTGTGGCTAAATTCCTCTTATATTTTCTGTGGTTTCGATATAAAAATAACGACGTTTTGATTACGGAGATCTCTAAATGAAGGCTTTACCTTGTATTATGCGTAATGGGTTGTTCCACGTTTTCGAACGAACGAACTTTTCTCAAAATTCTTATAATATCCTGATCCTATTTGGCTTCAGTATTTCATCATCATCGTGAACAACCCATAACGTCCCGCTGCTGGGCACGGGTCTTCCCTCACTTTCGTGAGGAGGATTAGGCCATAATTCAGTATTTAGTGAAGCAATATCGCAGCCGCGATCATTTCGCCGCATTTCCTATTTTTTTTTTATTTGACTGAGTGACGAAACGAGCAAGTTGGTCCCCTGATGGTAAGCGCTACGGCTGCCCATTTACGCCCCGCAAATATGCGCCCTGGTTGAGTAAAGACCTGTGTTTGCCCACAATCTCATCTGGTGAGAAGCGACAATCTGGCGGAAGGTTAATATATCCTTATCAGTTTTTCTATTTTATATTGTATTTATTAGTCTATTATAACGTTATATATTTAGTTGTATTATAATAAAATATTCTATCACTAAATATCTTTCAAATATACTTTTCTCTGCTCTCTCGTTTTGCCACACCACCACCATTTCAGTTACACCTCCAGGATGACTGGTAGAAAATGCTACTTAGCATTAAGTACTCCTTGTACTCTATTCGTGTCATCATCATCATCATCTCAGCCCGTATCGACCCACTGTTGGGTATAGGCCTCCTCTCCTCCTCTTCTTTAGCACACAAATGTGCTAAAGAATAAATAAATAAAGGTTTAGCCGGATTCCCTAGAATACCTATTCTGTTCACTCTTGACTTGAACATACCCGAGACGCAACTATCCCTGACCCAAATGCATCAAAATCGGCTCAGCAGGAATGCTACTCGAAACAAACCGGCGTTTCTCTTTTAAATTAGTACGAAAGTGGAAAAGGTATTTATTATATTCTCCTTCATAGGAACCGAACCAACGACCCGTCGTTAATTCGTTGTCGTTTATAAATTAATGCTATTAAAATATCGCAATGAATCACTTTACAGTAGGGAGGTAATGTAAAGGATATCCATGTCCGTATTCGTTACGATTTGATATTGATATGAGACCAGGCTCAAAGGATGTGACACCACGCATGGACCCTAAACAGCCTATCGGTTTGGAGTTCCAGAGTGCGTCGGGGAGTTGGTGTACTGCTTTCCGCTGGGATCGTAGCATGTGGACAGATGTAGTCTCTGCCTATCCCAACGGGAGAAAGGCGTGACTGTATTTATTTTGATATTGATGTCTATACTGAGGTCGAATCGACCCAATCCTATTTCTTCTATTTATCAATTCCCTCTACATTTTGTCTGGTGAAAATCACTGTAAGCGATTAGGCCACCATCTGATGCCATCTTTTGATGGTTTAATTTCGTTATCCAAAATAAAAATTCGGATATTTTTAGACTTCCTAAAAGCTGTGTAATTTTAGCATAAACATTTTATATAAGAACATCCGGAAATCTGGATATGGAAAACATATCCGTAGCCGTATATATCCGTAAGTCGATGTTTACCTCAACCCTATAATTTAAAGTATCTTCTGTTGCTCATTTGTTTAGGAAAGCAAGAAAATTTAATTAATTAGTATCGAAGAAATATCCGAAATTATTTGTCCCAGTTAATGCCGGGTGTTTTGGTATTTCAAACTGGTTTTAACTTTTTAAAATACCTACTTACATCGTGAGGAAACCCACATACCTACCTGAGAATTATTTCAGAGGTAGGTTTGTATCCACCAATCCGGACCGGGGCCCGTGGTGGTTTATAGCCTAATCCTCATCACGAAAGTGAGGATAGACCCGTGCTCAGCAGTGGGAGGATAAGGCTTGATGATGATGATGATGATGACCTACTTAATAAATAATCCTTTTTGGCACACTATGTGCTTTGATTGTATGTGAGCACGCAAATCTTCGCGTTTAGCGGTGGGTAGTGGGAGAGCGTTCGCCTTCCAAGCAGAGGGTAGTCAGTTCAAATCCTAGTGGGGGCACGAACAAAGTCTTTCTTGTTAAAACGTAATTATCACCCGCTTTTCTGTGAAGGAAAACGTCGTGAGTGTCCTCATGACGGATCTAGACAAACGTGAACACAGGCCCTCGGAAAGTTTACGCATGCACAGTCATGAAGAAATGTTTTAGAGCGCCTTGTTTTTTCTCAGTGGGTGGGAAATAGTGGGAAATTCCAGGCGACCAACCCAAACTGTCCAAATCCTAACTCGCTTCCAAAATACGAATACTTTGACGCTTTCTGCGGCTAACTTCAGGGTTGCCTAGATAAATCGACACTATTGCACATTACAAACTAACTTAACACATTAACTGCTGAAAAAACAACTTTCGTGTTTTTCACAAATTGCCGTGAGTGCGGGAAAACACAACTGTTGTGTTTGTGGTAAGGAAAAAACTATGGAGCGTGCAGAGCCGCACCGCACAAAGTGTTAACTTTCACTTGTATGTCCTAGAGGGCAATAAAGAGTGTTGTCTTACCTTATCTTATCTTAGCGATGGAGGCGGCGTATCTCAGCAAGGCGTCAACGTCAACGGGAAGCCCACACAGCGTCCGAACAACAATTACTTCACCACGGCCCCACCAGTCCGCGCCACCACCAGACGGCAAGAGATACCAGACTTTGATAATGATAACGTAAGGTGAGCATGCAAGGGTGCAAGGCATTAACGTCCTTACGATCTTCACCAATGTACTCCCAATTTTTTTTTTCCTTTTCCTAGAGAGCATCACAAAGGTACACCCTAAACTTATTACAATGTAGCCTGGAATATGGCTAATAAGTAATTTAATTTTAACTTAAACTTTTAAATTGTCTATAACTAAGAATGTATCCAATAGCACTATTCTTATTCAACACAAGAGAACGACACAAGAGGAAGACACATTTATGCGTGTGAACAATGGAGAGATCATATCCAGAGATGGAAACAGATCTAGCTGATTAATCTGATTTGTTGTCGTGGTAGGCCTCTTCTTTAAGAATCCGCCTGGGGAACTACCTTTAGCAGATATTCTTCCGCCAAGCAGTAGTGTGCAAACATTACTGTGTTCCGGTTTGAAGGGCACTGTTTCCAGCGAAATTACTTTGCATATGAGACTTTAGCACCGATGTCTCCGGGTGACGAGCGCAGCGCAGTGCCGCGCAGGATTATGCAATGCAAAGTTCTGGGTGGCACTGTTACTGTTATGGGCAGGCGTAGCGCTTAACATCAGGTGAACGACATGGTCGTGTCGTCACTCAGTCAAATTAAAAAAAAAACTGGAGAAGGATGTATCTTCAGCGAGATATTCTACTAATCATGATTCACTTATTGCAGTAACGGAGACGATGAATCTCCCGCGTACTGGGAAGGAGGGTCCATCACATTCACAATTCCCAGTAGTGGCAGTACTAACTCTAATAAGAATAAACCACGGGTAAGTCCATCACAATTGCACATAGCCTAATCTATCAGCTAACAAAGTCCTTGGCAGTATGCCAGAACGCAACGGAAGTACCTACTTACCTTAGAAATGATAGGTATGCTGACAAATACTATGCTAGTAGCTTATAGTGTGTATAAAAGATTTATTTCAAACTCATTGTCGATAGCGTAATAGAAATCTGTTTGCCTTGATATGTTCATAATTTGAATTTAGGTACTGCTACAGGAATTATAGTATGTCAAGTATATAATAAAGTCATTGATTTTGTATTGGTATGCCTCTTGTGCAAGAGACCGCCTGGGGACGTATTCTGCCAGTTATTCACCAGCCCAGCAGTAGGGTGCAAATATAACTGAGTTCCGCTTTGAAAGTAATGTTTCCAGGGAATTTTCTGAGCATATGAGACATTAGAACCGATGTCTCAGGGTGACGAGCGCAGTGCAGTGACGCGCATGATAATGCAATGCAAAGTTCTGGGTGGCACTGTTATGGGCAGGCGTAGTGCAGTGAAATAAAAAAAAGATTGAAGTGGAAATTAAACATTACTACAAGAGGAAAGAAAGCTATCTATCTATCTTCGTTTTATAAGTGCTCCGTCGCGGCAAAACGCGTGAGCGAATTTTGTATGAAACCACGTGGACGTCCACGTAACGCAGTTTCTGTCCTAAGATATATGGGATACGGGTACACCATGTCAGATATAAAAAAGCAAACCAGTAAAACGCTTCAGAAAACCTGAAAATGTATTACGAGCATTTCCTACAAAAATTATTGCAATTAATTCGTTCACAGACATACAAAAAGTGTAGAAGAACAAGCAACACTTCCTAAGGCATTTAGTTGTCCCTACAAGCAGGCTCGTTCGGAAAGTAACCCAGCCCTTAGAGGCTCTTGTCGTCCTTGGTACTAAGAAAGCTCAGCTAAAAACTATAACGCATATTATGCACCTTACGTCTTGGGAATAAGGATTGAAGACATCGAGCAGTTCAAAATTTTTAAGTCAAGCTTTTTGCATCCGGAACAAAGTCCAATATATTGTAGCTATGAATTATTAAGGAAACCAGTTAGCGAATTAAGGACGGGTCGAAAATTTATTACACTTAATTGCACGAGGCGAAGGCAATTAATAGGTAACTGTAGTGAGAAAAAATATGTCTTTTGGCGGAGTCATGTCATACTTCTCGAAGTTTACATTTCGAGTTCATATTAACTTGTCGTGGTGTTTTCGACTGCAATATTCTTTAGATTAGGTAACTGTCGATCGGCCTTAATAACGTCGGAAGATTTTCATAGAATAGAATAAAATAGAATAGAATAGAAAACTCTTTATTGTACACCAGAAACAAAAATAAACACAGCACAGAAAAAATACAATAGGTAAACAAGGGTAGTACAATGGGCGGTCTTATCGCTGAAAGCGATTTCTTCCAGACAACCTTTGGATGGACAGTAAAAAACATTTTAAGATAGTAGGGTGGGTGGCGTACGTTTGCAGTAATTAATAAACACGATACGTTTTAATAAAACACACACACACATTTCATATTTTTAATTATCCCATTCAACGACAAGATTGAATTAAAAAAAATCAAAAACCGTAGTAAAACTCGTAAGTAAGTGAAAGTATATTAATTTTACAAATTAATTGATGTCAATAAATATAATTATATTTGTATTTGCTATTTTGCATATCGGTTCATAAATCACGGAATTCCGAGTTAACAAACATACCAAAAAACAACATATCTACAGCAGAATGGTAACCTCCGCTTTCTGAAAGTGTTATCCACCAATCCGGACCGGGCCTCCGTGGTACTCCTATGATATAGGCCTAATCCTCCTCACGGAAACTTTTTTTTTTAAATTAAACTAGTCGTAAATAAAAACATGAAAACAAGGACTCGGAATCGTTATGTATCCGAGGAAAAGCGGCCCCGTGATTTTATTGACCACGGGATATAAAAAAAAAACCTCCTCACGAAAATGAGGGGCGACCCGCGCTCAGCAGTGATGACGATGATGAAGGATTCATGTTAGGTAGGTACTTAATCAGCTTTTCCTAAAATAACGAGATACTTTAAAAAATGTTGAATCATTGTTATGATATTTAATTTTTTACATCTTTAGACGTTTTAGAAATTCCGGTACGTTGTTTTTATTGGGTTCTTTCAAGGCAAGGGGATTCCCTGTCTCCTATAACATAAAGTAGGTAGCTATACAATGTTTATAACGTGGGACCGGTTTGCAAAGAGTGGAAGCAAGTTTGAAAACAACCTTGCGTGCGTCCAGTGTATGAAACACAGAATAATAAGTAATGTTTGATGATAAACGGTGACAATCTAAACAATTGATAAACTGCCTGCTTACTAATGTACTCTGTGGTAAAGTGCTGTTTATTTATAAGCCGGCTTATAACAAAAGGTTATAATAGGTCGGATAATAAATATGGAAAATAGGTAAAGTTTAATTTTAGAATTAATATAATAAACGGGCTTTGGACACGTAGATGAATTATTACGAGCTCTCTTTAGATTAGATTATTAAGACCTGTATAACATATATGATGCAATAAATTATTTTGATTTTTATAAAATTTTAATTAGATTTTCCAGGGTGAAAAGTTTAGCTACTACTGGCCCGTTTTATTAATAGAATGACTGTTTGTTATCCTTACTTATATTATAAATGCGAAAGTAACTCTGTCTGTTTGTTGCTCTTTCACACCTCAACTACTGAACCAATTGAAATGAAATTTGGTACAGAGATAGTCTAGAGCCTGAGAAAGGACATAGGGTACTTTTTAATGCGATAAAAGCATTGTAAGGGTTTGAAATAGGGGATGAAAGTTTGTATTGAAGTTTCGTCATTTTTGAAGTTAGAAGCTTCAAATTTATTTTTTAGGCTTTTAATTAGATATAAATAAATATGACATTCTACGCGGGTGAAACCGCGGGGCGCAGCTAGTTGTATATATAGTCGTATGACAATGACACGTCTTTTTTCCTGTTGGGGTAGACAGAGACTACATCTTTCCACATGCTACGATCCTGACACCCCTCTTTCGCTTCTCCTACTTTCATAAGTCCCTTCATATAGCTTGCCGGTTACTTTTGACTTGGCCTATCTTTGTATGTCTTCGATTTGGACGGGGTACGTTCGCCTAAGTCGACCTCTACCGGCAGGTCCATTCATACTAGACCCATAGATCTGGGCCCAATTCTATAAAATAACTAATCTATCAATTGTGTGTCGGTAGTGTCTCAATAGGATAGTCATTGACATTTGGTATTCTATAAATTATTATTTTTGCTAGCCACACTGAAAACTATTGTACTGCCACACAACAGCCACACCACAGGCACACAATCGACACTCTACTGAGACACCACTGAGACACCAATGGAGTTTTCGCAGAATGCCAAATTTGCAACAGTGGCAATATAATGTCTGTAGTGTGTCGATAGCATGTCAATGGCGTGTTGCTTTACTCTAAGTTATAGAATTGGGCCCCTGACAACACTAATCCAACTACTGTCCAATCCTACTGTCCAATTGTGTGATAAACAGTCCAATAATTACAAAATGGAATGGATAGTCAATTTGATGTTTACCAATTTAATATTTATAACCCTCGACGCAAAAACGACGGGGTGCTTGACATGTCTGTGTGTGTGTTTGTCTGTGGCATCGTAGCTCCCGAACACATGAACCAATTTTGATTTTGTTTTTTTTTTTTTGTTGTAAGGTGATTTGTAATCGGAATGAGTGTGATAATCAACTGGTTGATGTTGACATCAACACAACATAACTCGTTGAACAAAAAGAAAGAAATAAAATTGCCCGTTTAACGTCTTTGTAAGCAGGCTAATTTTCTTCTGGCATTGTCAAGAAATGGTTATTCTTTGACACAAAGAAACTTAATTGCAGCTGTTTTTCTCGTTAGTTCTGATTGATATAATAGATTAAATCTCACACGACGCCTTATTAAAGCGCAAATACGCTCGTTTCTTGAAAAAAACAATGCGAACTGTACAAATAACTAGTAATAATCTACGTTTGTATGACCAAACTCCAGCCTCGTGGTGGACTATGACCTAATCCTTCCGCGAAACTGAGGAGAGACCCTTGCTCAACAGGGGGCGGATTCGGGTTGATGATAAATGACGACTGGAGCAATGCAAAGTTCTGGGTGGCACTGTAACTGTTATGGGCAGGCGTAGCGCTTACCATCAGGGGAACGACTTGCTCGCATCGTCGAGCAGGGAAATAAAAAAAAATTGAAATAATATGTACGTAAGCATTGTTAATAGATACAGCCTCTTCACAAATGCATGACGACCGAACTGCAAAATACCGCTGTATGTAAAGACACTAATGTTACGACACGATCGACTAACTCATGTTCACGACACGACGCTGTGTAAAGACGGCCGTTTAATTACTATAATGGTAAAAACAGGTATAAACAACGGACTTCCTCAGTTATTTAGTATTTTAGATTAACAATAGCACAAAATAAACAAGTATTTTAATTTATTGAATAACCTAATTTTACCTTGTAGTTAGAATAATTAATTAATTAATTGCCAGTAGTTAGAAGTTGAAGCTATCTTTGTAACGATTCATAACTTTCTGTTTCCACCCACTACGAAATTCCATTTTAATTTAGTATTAATAAAACCTAGCATGATAAAAGTTCCCTGTAGTTACGTTCACAACTTACTTTGATACAATTAAAAATATGTCAGAGTTTGGTCCAGCAAAGTCTTGGTCAATCGCATTTAACTTTTCCTAGTTTTACTTTGTCGTTTCCATAATATCGCCTTTATTTTGCTCCTAAATTGCAAAAAGACGATCACTTTTTCAACGAAGACTTTTTGGAGCAAACTCTGTCAGCATTTAAAATTTGATGTCCAATTAATAATTCATAATGATTTTCAGCAACCTCAGCAGCAGTGCGGCAAGGTGACATTAAATAACCCTATTCCACTGGTGGTGAACGGTACTCCAACTCTTGAGGGTCAGTGGCCTTGGCAGATCGCACTTTACCAGACTCAGGTTAGTTGAAAACAATCTCATTACTAAATGACCACAGGAATTCAACACAACATTAGCAACCTCTTTGACCATAAAGTAATACTTTTTTAATTTGCTTCATGCGACTATTGCTTCTGTCATCTTCATGTTCGTATTCTTTTCTTCTTGTCTTTTTTTTATATTAGGTTGTTTATTTCTGAAGGTTTTACATTTAAGCTTGCTGGTCACAGAGTATAAAATCTCTTTGGGTTTTGCGCTGATGAGAAAGTTGTTCCTTGTATGTTTTGCCTCGTCTGTGGATAGAGACGCGGCATAGTTTGTATACGAAATGGGGTTTCATTGTCTCTAATTCCGCTGCCTTTATGATCGCATATTATCTAAATCGCAAAATGACTAATATAGAAAAACGAATAACCTTACCTCTTTCCTGGAAGTCTGGAAGTTTTTTTTTTCGGATTTCTCTTTTGACAGACTTCGTGGAGTAAGCAGGTGATTCTCGCACGGAGCAAAGATTTCTATGAACCATAAGGATTTGCTCTGAGTCTGGGTGATTGTAGGACCATGGTCCTCGTAGTGATTCTCTAGATACAGGAAATCCTAGTCGGGGTCAGGATATAATGTACGTATCGTGACCAAGGGCGGCATTAAGGCGGTTTTTTTAGACGCAAATCAAATTACCAGAGTGGTTAAGATATATGAAAAAAATAACAGAAAGACTGAAACTCTTATCTATTTCGGGCTGGAATTGTGAATTTTGTTAGTTGTGGAAGGAGTCCCTGGAAAAACTCCTGGATCCGCCCTTCATCGTGACGCATTTTTTATTTTTATTTCCAGACTGTCGACAACAAGTACATCTGCGGAGGCACCCTGGTGTCGCACAAGCATATCATCACAGCCGCCCACTGCATCACACTCAAGGGCTCCCGCAGAGCAGTCAACAAAAACACCCTAACCGTGTACCTGGGCAAACACAACCTGAGGACGTCGGTAGATGGCGTGCAGATCAAATTTGTAAGTATTTTTTTTAAACATATTAACCTAATCTGCTCTGGCGTTGCGTGCGAACGGTCCTAGCGGTCGATGCGGCTTACCATCAAACTTTCGCAATTCTAAATACTGAAGATGTTCCAACTTTTGTACTGCTTATACATATTAGAATAGAATAGAAAACTGTTTATTGTACCTACACCATAACAAAATAAACACAATACAAGTAAATTTTAATAATATTATTACAAATGTAAAATTATCAGTTGCCATACTCAAAAATCCAAAATGTACTTACAGATAACTTCGGGTTTAGTTTTTCATGAAGCTAAATGGCGAGAATAAATCGACCGAAGCGTGGGCGCTTTTCCATCTAAGAAAGCTTGGCAATCAGTTTTAAACACTTCCCATTGCTTTGATGATGCGAAATTTCAATACAATTAATAACCTTGAGCAGGGCTATAATGTCTCAATAGAGAGCAGTCAGGGCAATCCTGTCTAAATGATACGTTTAATATTGCAGAATAAAGCTCGTTTAAATTGTCCTGAGTGGTTTCACAATAATCAGGAAAAGAGAAAGACAAAGTTTCATTAATCAAAACAGAATGCTAAAAAAATGTAGTCATCCTCAAGACTAAGTTTAATCTCCCACGTTGGGGACCGTGGGGGATTGGGATTCCTGGTATAATCCATTAGAACACAATAGAATAGAAAACTCTTTATTGTAAGTACACCAAAAACAACAGACAATATAGTAGGAACAGAAAATTTACAATAGGTAGGTACAGTGAACCTTAACACGTTCACTGCTGAAAACACATCTGTCGTGCTTTTCACAACTTGCCACGAGTACGGCAAAACACAACTGTTGTGTTTATTGTATGGGAAAACACTATGGCGCGTGCATAGCCGCACCCGTGGCTAGACAAGCAAAACGGCTCAGCAGTCAAAGTGTTAAACAAGGGTAGTACAATGGACAAGGGCTAGTAAATTAAAATTTTTCAAAAGTAATTCTCGCAACATCCACCTTACAAACTAACTTGTAATTTATTTGTTAAGTAACGAAGAAAAAAAAGGTGCTGGAAAACACCACACTTACAAATCACAGACAACAATTTCCAACAAATATTTCTCACCCTCTGTTCCTAACTTCCAGGTGGAGAAAATCATAGTCCATCCCGACTACAACGCCACGATCTTCAGCAAAGACCTGGCGATCTTGCAGCTTCGGGAGTCAGTCACCTACTCGGACTGGGTGCGACCCGCCTGCCTATGGCCTGACAACCAGATAGACCTGAACAATGTAGTGGGGAAGAAGGGGTCGGTGAGTTCATGTACCAGATTTCGTTGACGTTGAAGGGAAGACACCCGTATTCTCTAACCCTAAGGGATCTAAATTGGACAATTATAACATTTTGTTAGTGGGAGGCCTCTTCTGCAAGAGACCGCCTGGGGAAGTACCACATCTTTGCCAGATATTCATCCGCCAAGCAGTACTGTGCAAGCATAACTGTGTTCCGGTTTGAAGGGCACTGTTTCCAGCGAAATTACTAGGCATATGAGACTTTAGAGCCGATGTCTCGGGGTAACGAGCGCAGTGCAGTGCCGCGCAGGATTATGCAATGCAGGGTTCTGGGTGCTGCTGTGACTGTTATGGGCAGGCGTAGCGCTTACCATCGCGTGAACGACTTGCTCGTATCGTATCAGTTCTATGTAAGGTGAGCTAGTTAAGACATTTATGCAACTGTAGAGCTCACACTAATATACCTAACAGGTGATGATCCAACTGCGTTGATTTCTGCACACCGCACAGGACATTTGTGTGAACCACATGTGTTTGTTCTGAGATTGCGTGTTTGTGGTCCTCCTTGTTCTTGATTCCCTTGATACAGGGAATCAGGAACAGGAGTTTAGGGGTCCGGATCTAGGTATATGATCGTGAGGCGTTATGAATTATTAAATAATGCTAAAGCCTTCGTTTCCAGGTTGTAGGCTGGGGGTATGACGAATCGGGCGTGGCGACTGAAGAGCTGTCCCTGGTAGAGATGCCGATAGTAGACCAGGAGACCTGCATCCGGTCCTACAGCGAGTTCTTCGTGCGGTTCACCTCGGAGTACACCTACTGCGCAGGCTTCAGAGACGGTTAGTACAAAGGCGTCAGGGTACTTGCGGATGAGACCTGTTGATATTGCAGTCGGGGAGTTGACCTAAGCCAATTACCATCAGCACTTCGATGTCTCCATGTCTCGCATGTACGGTCGAGAATATGGTTCGACATTTTCAGTCGAACGATCCTACTATGGTTCTCTGATCTTCACGTGTTCTCGGTAAATAATTTATCTCGGAAGTTTTGATGGCGAACAATGACAATAAATATTATAAGTTACCTCTACCTTGTTCATACATTATTGCAATATACTTAATTGTTGTACATTATTAGGCGCTTTTAGATGCGTGCTTTGTATGATGCGGTATTAATTATGATTTACTTAGTTAGTTTTTATTTTTGTTGCTTGTTTTTGCGAGCCTCTTCTGTGTAAATCCACTTTCAATCTGGCCTCTAAAATAGTCCTAGAAAACATAAATAACTTCGTCATTCATCATGAGCCCACGCTCTAACTGCTGGGACACAAGTCTTGTATCAGAGGCCATAAATGCCTTAATCCAACACGCTGACCTGGTACGGGTTGGTGGATGTCACATAGCCTTTTGAGGTTTTTACATGATGCCGATTTTTTCAAGTTACGCCTACAAACATCCTAAATCTATGCCTACGCCGTTTTTGAGGGATGGTATCGAAATCTGCATTTAACTGCTTATAAGTTGTGCAAAAGGTAAGTCATTGGTGCAGGGTCCAAATTTCGAACCAGTGGAATTAGTCTGCTAGATTAATAGTGATTATAGTGCATTCCTTTTAAAAATAATGAATATACATACGAATTGAGGAGTTTTTAGTCGGGTAAAGATAAAGGACTAAGGTATGGTAAGGATTTATTTTAGAGGCCAGAACATTGTACTGCTTCGTTGCTTCCAGGGGTCTACAATGAGAATACCGGAACATGGGAAAGTATGTGGAATCCCGTATTATTCTACTAACTGGTGGCCGAAACTGCACACTAACACTCTTTCCATACACTTCTATGCGCACACCTGCAGACTGCAGGGCTACCATGGTCTGGGGGCCATTCATAAATTATGCCCCTCTTGTGACGTCACAATATTTTACATCTAGAAATAATTTAACAAAAACAACAGTTCCGAAAATCAGATTTGTTGCCATTCAAAATAATTGTGAAAGGTGACGTCACCCACCCTTTGCCACGTTACACTTCGTAGACTCTCTCCCCCATTTATGGATGGCCCCTTATGATTGAGGAAATTTCTTAAAGAGAATGAGAGAGCATTGAAAATGCCGACCTGAACTGAACTAAGAAACAAATGGTTCAGAAAACCACAGTAAAAGTTCAAGACAACGCATCAACAATGGCTGAAGTGTCAGTGAATGTATGCAACGGTGATGGCTTACCATCAGACGGGCCGTCTGTTTCTTACTGTCTCATATAAGCGATAAAAGTACTAGAATATAGGAGAATTGAAAATTCGTGGTTACCTACACAAGCAATCGGACAGTGTAATGGACCCATATTCTTACTTTCTGGAAACATTTCAACTCAGTTTTTTTTTTAACACGTTTACTGCTGAGAAAACAGACGTTGTGTATTTTATATAATAACTACGCGGGTGCGGGAAAACACACTTGTTGGGTTAGCGCAGCTTACGTGCCGGCTGTGCGGTGAAATACAGACGTGTGTGTTTAACGCGCTAACTACAGTGCGGCTCACACAGACGGCACGCCATTGCTGGAAAACACATACGATCCGTAAAGGTGCCCAAATGTAAAAACCGGTTCAGCAATCAACGTGTTAAAATGGTTTGGTAAAATGGAACTAATCAGTAGTAAGCTGCTGATTTTTGATCATGGACTTTATATTTTTCTTTCCCCCTCTTTCTACCCATAACTTGACTCGTGTGGAAATCCGGTACCTTTGTTATAGACCGCCAAAGTGACAGCCGCCCAGTACGCCTGTCGTCGCCCAACCAAAGTGCGTGTCATTAGCGTTTTTCCATTAGACAACACGACACAACACGGCATTGCTCATTGCACACTAACTTGTTTGACCTGTTGGCGCTTCCATATGTTCGCCGATCACGAACGAATGTAGCACGAGCATCAATTGAATTTTTGACATATCGCTAATTTGCGACAAGACCGTATTATCTCATCTTTAACATGTTGAGGAGATACAATTACAAATTCATGTGTAACTTAATATCTTGCATGCAAAAGAATGAACAATCAATGTTTAAAAAAGTTCGTGTTTGCCTGTATTCGTCCGTGATCAGCAAATGTGTGGAGACAGATGACCCGCTAAAGTACGCAAAATGGACCTACCTTGACAGTCTTGCGAACAGGCTCTCCCAATTCCAAACTTTTATACATGGTCAGTCGAAGGAATCTACGCGAGCTACTGAGATAGCACTGTATTTCACTTGCACTAAGCATCGGTATGGCCAAGATCCGTTGCTTCAACTGACCTAATAATCTTCACCGTCTTGCGTGGTGTCTTATTAACAATTACTAAGTGTGATTTGAAGTCGTTGGCAATAAATAGTGAGAACTCCATGTGCTTAGCATGTATCTACATAACGAATAAATGTTCCCATGTTGGTATAGTATCATGTCTTCTAGTGGAAAAATGCCTATTAGATCCATGCCGCCTAATCACACTAAACTTATCACTACTATGTGCTGGTGGATGTGTTAAGGCTGCAGTTCGGTTTTTAAACTATAATTATATAACTAATCCTAAGGGTTAGGCAGCCCTCATTACTCTAACAGTAGGGCGAGCACGAATCACTATTGAAAAAGTGTTCGTATTGTTAAAACATCAATAAATTGCATGACATTTAAACAGCGCCCCTACAGGGCTTAAATGGAACTAATTTCGGTGGCTCGTAGCGTTTAACCTACTCACTTTGAGGATGTTTTTATTTTACTAGACAATTTTTATACTTATTTTGAAAATAATATCGGTTCTTACATTTTGTTTACGTAACGGTACGGTGGCGATACCAACCTTCGAAATGTTCGTGTTTGCCGTACAGCTGGTTTATTCCCACTATCCCTACTAAGTTATCCTCTCCAGGGAGTTTCACACTATCCAAAACCGGGCTCCAATAATCGCCACCATATTAGTAATACGGTTTGGGTTACTGTGTGGTTTGGGTGTTTTGAATGTTAAAAAAACGCATGGGTGACTGGCACCAGAACGAAACTCGTTATGCATATCGACGCTAGAAAACGTAAACGCTGTAACCTTGAAACGCAAAATTGTTCACCGGAGCCAAAAAAATTTTTTTTTGTTGAAAAAAAATCATAACTCAATATCTACTCGACCTAAAAACGTAAATTTTAGATATTTGGTGTGTTTCATACAAAGCTACAATACTGCTACCTTGGTTATATCCTAAAGTTCCTAGGGGACGTTCAAATGTGGGTTACAGCGTTTGTTTCCAAATATGTAAAAAAAGTATTTTCGGGTCGGTCAAAGGGTTACAGCGTTTACGCTTTCTAGCGTCGATATTTAATATAATTAGATACTTACAAAGCTAAAATATACCTTACATTAGTTACCAATGTACTAATTTGAAACACTGTAGATGACAAAAAACTGTTGGCATTCTTATGGATCGGTATACATAATTATTACATACTCACCCGGTGCGTGGACACTTTATAAAAAATCTTTGATAAAGAAATTAATCTTCTGAAGTTCCGTGTCATGTTGCGCAACATGACCTGCAACAATGCTTTATTTGTTGAGCAACGTTGTATATCCATAATAATTAGATAGATTAACTATAGATATATATAACTGTCCTTAATGTAACGTTTTTAATTTCATTGTCGCCCGGCGTAGGTTTGTTGAATTAGAAAATTATTTCCTTTGGAAACAAGCAACAAGTTGCGAGTCATCTGGCAACGTTGCGCAGCTAGAGCTTCACATGTCACGCAACAATTGTTACCTAGTCGATACTAGGCTTAATTCTAACTTTACTTTGCACTGTTTTTTATATTTTTGTCAATGATGTACTTATTCTAATATATGTATAGCCTGGATAAATTCTATTATTGTACGCTAGAGGAAAGTTCACATCCTAAAATTTGTCCAATTCCGCAGGAACATCAGTATGTAACGGCGACAGCGGCGGCGGCATGGTGTTCAAGCTCGGTGGCAACGCCGGTTCCTGGTACGTGCGAGGACTGGTATCGGTGTCGGTGGCTAGAGAGAACGAATACCGGTGCGACCCTTCGCACTACGTCATCTTCACTGACCTAGCAAAGTTTCTGCCTTGGATCCGGCAGAACGTTAACGACTATTAAAACTAGTTATGTGCATGGTCTGAACGATGTCTTTTTTTACGGGTGAAGGTCACGTGACATGTTCATCAGCTAGTGGAAAATGGTAATTAGGTATGGCATGATTATGGCAGGTCCGCTGATAATTATGTACAAGACCGCCTCTATCGATGGCAACATTTGCTTGCTAAGGTCTAAATTGTGTTGTATAGTTGGTACTACGACTAAAGTTGATCCTCGCATTTCCGATATATATTACCAATCGGCGGGCAAAATATTGCTCTTTGATTTTAGACCTTGTAGGTAGTTACTTGTTATGCGTCACGGTCGTCACTAAGTAACAATTTATATTACCCGCGTCGGTAGCACTATAGTCTGTAGTCTATGTTTGAAGGTCAACGAATATTGCCTAAGAGCATAACTTTGCTATATTTTACCTAGTAGCAGTGTAACGTGTCTCGTTTTACGTGTTACGTCACATGTCCCGAGATAAGAAGACCTTTGTTGGAGACCATGTTTTTAATGCAAGTAGATAGCAAATACTTTACAACAGTAATAAAGTCAACTTTCCCAATATTAACAGGCATTATTATTATTAATATTATATTATTAGGGTAAGTCGTGTGCTGCAACATTGCGTGCAACATTTCGTTGCAACATTAAAATTGCGTTCCACCGTTCGCATCGCAACGCACCGATTTTATGTATGGGTTCTTAACACTGTCACTGTTGAACGGAATTTTCTTGTCTAGCCACTGGTGCGGCTCTGCACACTCCATAGTGTTTTCCCATACAAAAAACACAGCAGTGTTTTCCCGTACTCGCGGCAAGTTATGAAAAACACGACAGTTGTGTTTTCAGCACTGGAGGCTCACCATGATTTCTTATAGCGATTCAATTGAAGACCTAAACTGAACCGAGTCGCATAATCGTATCGTGACGTCTTATTTTTATGTTGCTACCATTTTAAACCTAAACTGGATCCAGTTGAGGTTGAAAATGGCAGCGACCTAAATTGAGTCGCTAATAAGCCATTTTCAACCTAAACTAGATATAGTTTAGGTTGAAAATGGTAGCAACATAAAAATAAGACGTCACGATACGATTATGCGACTCGGTTCAGTTTAGGTCTTCAATTGAATCGCTATAAGATGTCATGGTAGGCCTCCTGAACGTGTAACATAATGGTTAGGAAGGAGTATTATTATATTGTAATCTGTGTTGTTTGCTGATAACTTCACAGCTCGGAATCCTTTGTACTAGAAAGTTGGTTGTATTACTATTGTATGGTATTTGTTCTTAGTTAATGTTAATTTAATTGAACAAGGGTCCTTCGCTAGCGGCGGATTTGAAAATAGTTTTAGCGGCAGCGATTTTTCTGTTACAGATATCAAGGGGTTTTATACATGATTGTAATCATCGGACTGGGAAACTATTTTCAGATGATGACTCTCTCTCGCATGCTCTCTTTCTAGCTAGTTTGAAAGAGACAGCAAGCTATAATATGTAGCCGCTTCCAATACGTTTCTTTACTATCGCGGGACTTGAAAAATAAAATACTCCATAATATCCGTCCTCCATTGAACTAGGTATTTATTTACTGACATGTTATTGCTGGTACCTTAGCTAATTAAAAAAATCTTTATTAGGTATCTTTAAAAAAAATAAATGATGTTATTTTTTTCTAAATGCCAATTTTCTCGGCACACAGCAAGGGGGCGGAACGTCTGTCTAAATACAATATTTATATTCATAATATTCCTTATAAGAAAAATGTGTACATTAAAATGCGCAAATAGGAGGCCTGACCATAGTTGAAATAGAAAAGTAAGTCGTCTTCATATAAAAATACCAAACACGGCGTGTATGTGTGCACGCATATAACACGCACACTATGACAATCATTCGGGTGGTTATGACTGCACTGGTAAGAACAATTCTTTGTGTGCGCGCTGTATGCGTCCGTACAAGCCGTGTTCGGTACCGTTCAATGAAGATAACTTACTTCTACTGTGGCCTGACCGCAGGACATCCGCACCCGCGCTGTGACCATCCGAAATACATTTTGCAAAAAGACATTCATAAATTTTCCTTTTTTGTCTAACAGGATTATACTAAGAATTTAACTGTCTATTTATAAATATTATTTTCTCAATTACGTACATGGAATAATTGTTATTGCTATTAACACCAACCTATATCCGCCCACTGCTGAGCACGGGTCTCGCCTCTCTTTCGAGAGGAGGATTAGACCATAATCCACCACGGAGGCCCGCTCCGGATTAGTGGATATAATTTGTATAATGCGTGAAAATGATATCAATTACAAGTGTGACCACATTTTTATACGCTAATAGACTGATAAGAATTGCTCATAAATCACCTATTATTTATATATACATAGTTTTCTTTGAATTTCCTAACCTGTTTCGGCGTTACTTATAAACGCGTCTTAAAGCACTGCGCTACTACATTTTTTTACTGCGCAGAACTTAAGTAACGGTTCGCCTTTAAGAGTTTATAATTAAGGTCGTTCCTGTCCCATGTCTATCTAATAAATTAAATAAGGCCTCAAGAATACCAGTAACTGAGAATGGTGTTGAATTTTCGCTTTTCATACAAAATTTTAATCCAGATCATCCGATTAGATTCTGCTCTGAATTTAACACGTTGACTGCTGAAAACACAAGACGTTTGTGTTTTTTATAACGTTACGTGGGTGCGGGAAAAACACACCTGTTGTGTTAGCGCCGGTGTTTAACGCCGCGCTACTACAGTGCAGCTCACACAGACGGCACGCCATTGCTGGAAAAAATACACACTCCCCAAATGTATCCCCAAATACCGGTTCAGCAGGTTCAGCAGTCAACGTGTTAAAAATAATACTGCAATCTTTAGATTAGATTTTAAAGATTGCCTAGTCTCTTTACTTACATGTAATTTGTTTGCCAATAAATACTTTTCATTACTATAATATTAAAATACAAATAAAACAGCAAAACACTTTACGACGTCCTATATTACAAATACGAGAGACTTAGGTGACGATAAAAAAAAAACTTGCATACTCAAAAAAAAAATGTAAAGAAATCTATACAAAAACACGTTCACATCAGAGCCAATTAACAAGCGAAGGAAAAAAATATATACAACAAATATTTTAAAAATAAGTATCAGGAATCAGCAAAAAAATATAGCACATTGCATAATAATAGTACTAATGGTGAAATAATGAAGACAAACATTACACCGTATTGCAATACAGTTAAATTCATTCAGTGTGCCATATATCGTCGGTACAATAGTAAACTAGCCAATCTGAAATATTTTAACTTAACATACCATACCCTACCATATTGGTGTATTTACTATGGTAGGGTATGTTCTATTATTATCGATGATAATATCAAAACTACAAATATTTCAGATTGGCTAGTTTACTATTGTACCGACGATATGTATCTGTACCGGAATTGTACAAATTGAGATTAAGTACAAAATTGAACTAAAAACCATTGCAACAAAACCAAAGCGCGTAACTCATAAAAAAAGATTAAAATTATGATAAAATTAACGTTTAACAAGTCTTTGAAAAATGCAACTAAAATGTATAACACAAACAATTATGAACAATAAAAATTATTCGTCTAGCTATGAGTCTACACTCAATTGTATTTACAGAATTGATACTAAATTAACACTTTCACTGCTGAGCAGATTTTCTTGTCTAGCCACGGGTGCGGCTCTGCACACTCCATAGTGTTTCCCATACAACAAACACAACAGTTGTGTTTTCCCGCACTCGCGGAAAATTATGAAAAACACCGACAGTTGTGTTTTCAGCACTGGAGGTGTTAACACGCCTGGCGACAGTTGTGACAAACTAT
The DNA here is from genome assembly GCA_912999815.1 of Campaea margaritaria. Taxonomy (NCBI): domain Eukaryota; kingdom Metazoa; phylum Arthropoda; class Insecta; order Lepidoptera; family Geometridae; genus Campaea; species Campaea margaritaria. The sequence goes on along the minus strand of OU538809.1, from coordinate 1,983,658 downwards.
TATTAAAACCCCTGGAAGTGGGGAGGGTGTTTTACGTCCCCCCAATTGCACCAAGCCTTAAGCCAAACGGTGAAGGGTATGTCAGTCAAAAAGGACACGCTTTAAGGTGAACTTTCATGCATCGCGGCTCACGCGAAATGTATGACGGAAACGGCGCCATACAGTTGACATCTCGTGTGCAACGGTCGCGCGTGTTCCTATGCATGAAAGTCCACGTTCAGTGATTACAGCAGTTTTTATCCTGGAATTCTAAAGTCCCGCATAGAATGGTATATCAAAACCACAGGCGCATCTATCACAGGCTGAATCACAACAGTAGCGGCCCTAAAAATCGGGACAGCTCCCAACAAACAGATCAAACTGAATGTCAGCCACCGACATCTCCTACGAAGTCGTAACAACCTTCTACAATCAGAATATGCGAAAATAATAATCATCATATCTGATAAAAAAAAATCACTGAGTGACGAGACGAGCAAGTCGTTCACCTGATGGTAAGCACTACGCCTGCCCATAACAGTCACAGCACCGCCCAGAACCCTGCGTTACATGATCCTGCGCGGCACCGCACTGCGCTCGTCACCCTGAGACATCTGATATATACTGATATATTATTATATCAGAATATAATAATTCTACAATCACAACCACTCTAATCCATTGAAATCAACATTGTGACCGCTTGTGGACAACGTAGAAAAACATTTAATTAAGAAAATCATTAAATAATTCATAAAATCTTATTACAGTCGACGCAAGAAAATAAATTGATAGAAAGTTAGTATCTAGCGCATCTGTTGGCGTAAGTTTAAAACTGCTTGAGAAGAGTTTAAAATTTCCATCCGGGGAAATAAAGAACTGTAAATAAATCTAAACCCCACCACTAAAGACAACTCAGTGGGGTATCTGACAAGCATCCGTATTATTTCTCCTCACTGTCAAGTATCGTTCTCTGATACCTTCCAAGTTATGCCACTAGGGGCGCTCGCGTCTTCGCCTCTTCAACAACCGATGCAACAGAAATAAATATTATAAGAGTAATACAAGATAAATAGTATGAGCAAGTCCCTTTTCTGGGTTAATTCTCCTTCAGGAGACTTATAACATAAGAGTATTGTACGACTATTTTTAAGCTTATACAGATGAAAATGTTTATAAAATTAAAGATAAAAAAGAAAAAGAAGAAAGAAAAAAAAAGAAGAAGTTTTTGCTAAAGATTTAGTTTAGATATCATATTGTCTAAAAGATTAACCTGTCTACAAGTGCGTCGTCCTCGATATTAGAAAATAAAATAAAATATTACTAATCCCAAGAACGAAGCAGGAATATTATTAAAATTTATAATAGTAATAATTAATAGTGATAACCAAGTTTAAGGCACACTCGTATTTATAGCATGTAAAAAACAAGAGCAGCTATAAAGGATTATTATTATTATTAATACTATTAGTATATTCTAAAGAGCGAAAAATTTATTGAGCCTACAAGTAGACACCTTGTAAATTGAAGGTTTCGAAGTGATGACAAATCCCCACTTGAATATGTCAAAAAATATTTTTCTGCACTACCGCCCAAAATTTGTTTACTGGGTAGACCGGTAAGACAGTAATAACTTAATAAGTGACAGAAGTGAAATAGTCAGTCGCTATCTGTTTACCCCACCCGAGTGGGGTCGCTCACATACTATATACCTAGTAAGTCTTGTCTTTAACAATAACAAAGACGTTCATTCATCTAGCAAGCTTATTGTTTCGTCTCAAAATTAAACAAAAGCCGACCAGATCCTCCTGAAAATAAAGGTTATGGTCGCTCCCACGAAAAAACTTTCAATCTCTTTTAAGCACACAAATTAATTCTATACAATCGTCATTCATAACTATTTACAACAAATCCTAAGTTCATTTAGAAGCATCAACAATTGCTGAATCTAACTATCATCTACCAGTAAGGTGAAGGGCCATTCCTGCATCTTTGGCCCTTGAACCTTTCCTCTGGGAAGCCTGGCGCCCAGGGTAGGTTCCTACCCCTGTTGGGCCTAGGGCCGCCCTTTCCAGGGACGTAGTTAGGGTAGGGCATCCGGGGGTTCGCGCAGAGGCCTGGTCGACAGCCGTTTCTGGGGGTCGGCGGTTGGCTTCCACCTAAGGTTGGCGACGGAAACTGTTCCCACGATTCTGAAGTCATGCAGTTACCGCATCCTCCCCACGAGTAGTCTCCTGCAAAGTTACAGAAGATTATTTCTGTACAGAAAAAAATCGAGCGACTAATCATGAGGTTAGTACAATTATTCACCTGATGAAGGTCTGTAGGTCGTTACCGTTAGATGCGGTCTAGCCTTTAAAATACCACTCTGTTGGCATTTTTAAGATATCCAAAGCAAAAGTAAACAAGCAATGAGGACTAAAATGTTGACTATTTCAAACGTTAACGTCAACATTTTTATTACAAATTCCATAATCTCACAGAGCTATTGTTTATTTTTTTCTTTTTTAACACGATTAGTGCATTTAGCTAGTGTTCATATTTAGACATAATGGTTGGTCATCAAAGTGCGAGTTTAATGGAAAACAATTATAATTGTCAGGGAACAGGTAATTTCTCTTGGCAATGTTACTTTTTAATCTTCTTAGAACATAAAATGGTATGAAACTATGACCAATGAAAACAAACGACTCAGGGAGACGAAAGCAGTGCAGTGCCGCGCTTGTAAAGTCCGGTTTTGAGTGGCATTGCCAATTTATTTATACTGGTGGAGTGGCGCTTACCGGCGACCTGCTCTTCTCGCTACTCAGTTGCATAAAAAATGTTAATAAAATACAAAAGTTCATGAATAATATTTATTTTATACATGACTAGTATCTTTGGCGTAAAATTGGAAGAATACTCTGCTTCGTTCACCTTTCACCTATTTATTAGTGTATACATTATTGCAATCACAAAATACTATCCATTATTATAACTTCAAAATTTTATTTTCTTTAATTCAAGGCCATGGAACTGAAATGGAACTACAAATTCTAGAAGGTAACAAGTCATGGTTTTTAAAAAACAAGGTGCGTACGTCCGTTTACAGCAAGTCACGTGATGAGACAAAGGGCATCTTTAGGCCTACAATAATACTGTGAAATACTTGTACTGAGCAACAGCATTGAATACAGAGATGGACCAAAGCAATCCTAAACGATCTAAAACATTGCGCAATACTGTACAGTATTATTGTAAGTATAGGGAAGTCCTAAGGCTGCGTCATTAATCAATTAAGGCCTAGGAGAGACGCTTCAATGTTGGGCGCGTTATCGATTTAATAGGCATAATTGGTTAATACTACCTAAATTTATTACTTCGGTAGACCTGGCGAGGTAACGTACCTCTTAGGAATCTCGCGCCCTACCAGCGGGGCTATGTAGCACGGTGCGGATCAGCTCGAGTTCGTTTCATTTTGACGTTGGATTGTCACGGGACTCGTCATTTCAATACGAATGACGAGTCCTGTGGCAATCAAACGTCAAAATGAAACGAACTAAGGCTGATCCGCACCGTGCTGCATAGCCCCGCGCCGAGTTTAAGACTCCTGCCGCCTTAGACCAGACGTTTTACAGACTGCAACTGGACTAAGCGACCAAGTGCGCGATAGAATGAACAGTTTCATAGAACATCTGGTCGCCAGCCATAGTCTTGGACATGGCACGATTAACAGTGCGCGAAGTCCCTTACGTAAAAACCTAGTTTCTTTTCAATTGAGAATTCATGAACCATACACATATATTTAAATTTTCGTCTTAGATTAAGCACAATAAGTTGAAACATAATTATTAAAAACTTACATTATATCGAAGGCTCTACGGAAAAGCTAACCAGTGAATATTCACAAAAAATATTCACAGTGTACCATACTTTAAAACATTTTTGTATTTATTTTTTTTACATTAGGGCTTTAACTTAAAGCCTCCGATATACTTTCTTTATAAATATTAAAGCTATAATGTCAAAAAGTTTTTTAAATATTTTTGCAAACTATTAAGCCATAACTAATGAAATATTAATAATCTTAAAATATACGATTAATTTTTTTTTCAATTATGATAACTACTTATAATAAATTATTATTTATAATAAAATACACACAACTTATAGCAAATTACATTTTTGATACATTTATTTCAATAACTGCTAATCTAACATATACTAAAAATAGATTAATGATATTAATAATAATTGATACAACCTCATAAGATTACATACACAACTAAATTATATTACATCATAAGGCCAATATAATGAAATTTATTACTAATTTTATTTTATTCTAAGAAAATATATGAAATAAAAAATTAATGTCACATTTTATTTCTAATCAAACATTATGTACTAACTTTCAAGTTAAAGTAAAGCTTAAAAATACTGCTTAAAAACAATGAAATATTCGTCATTTTATGTGTAAAAGTAATTAGTTATCTATAGCCACCAAAGTACAGAAAAACGTTATTAAATAACAGATTTAGTAATAACGTTTTAAATTTATTATTTATTTTCGATACAGGCATCTTGAGCTATCCAAAGACAAACGGAACAATCGATTGAGCATTACAAATGTTTGAATCAAGAACAATCACAATCAGTATAGACAAAAAACTCTTTTTAAAGCTATATTATTGCCTAATAATATTAAAATCGCGTTATACATGCTTATTTTAAACTATTTCAATTATAACATTATATTCAAAGTTTACTGTACTCTATCAAATATTAACTAAGATGAAAACTGTAACAAAATAACGTTATAGCGCCGTTATAATAAATAACGTCGTCCCAACCATCCATAAATCACGTCACACGTTGTATTTTCAATAACATATATTTCAATCACGTTATTTTTTCATTGTAATATATCTTAATTACGTTTTTTTTTTTTTCAGTTTCTCTCATCCCTATTTATGTGGCATTACGCCAATTTATTACAGATATTTTGTTAAATTTAATTTATCCTGGTTTGACGTGTATACGTCTTTTTATTTATTTCCATAGTGGGAGGCAATCCAGAAAACTGACGATAGCAAAATCGGGGGATACAATTTGGATGATAGCTACATAGGCATCTGTCATTTACATCCAAAATTTAATTATACCACTCAAAATCTAACGAATCAAAGAATTATTTACGTTGAGTGAGGACTGTGACGCATCGCTCTCGGCGGAGGGGGAAGTGCCGCCATTTTGAGGTAGTTTCGCTGTGTATACACAATTATTTCAACTTAGTATAATTTTTATCTCATTTTTACATTCACTTAAAACACAGCCGTATCCAAGACACTGCTGCATCATAATTTTTTTGTTGATTAGAATAGAACAAAAAGATATATTTTTTAATTTCTTTATATTTAGAAAATGTTACACTTGAACTTTTTTATCGCTGTCGTATCTCAAAAAGTAACGCATTTTATGGATGGCCCGTTATATTAGGATAGCACCCCGCGTTATAGCATGCTATTTTTTTAACGGTAACAGTTTAGCAGCAAGTTTTGTTGCGCCACACTTAGAAATTACTCGTTATTTAGGCACAATTCACATTTTGGAACTAGTTCTAGCATTTTAGGCCTACAAAGTACGCGTTCAGTGAGGAATCCTAACTTGGTTTAAGTCTATGATGTTTATATTGTCAAAAAAATAACTGTTTCGCACATAATAGCAATAGCTATGCGCTATTCCATAGATACAATGTAGGCGCTTTGTTAAACTGTTTTGCTTTTTCTAGCTTCTAACATACCAGTCACTACTGATAGTAAAGGGATACTTATAAGTTTTAGCTTTAACTTGATCAGTTATTAGAAAATCATGCACTAGAATATTATTTGTAACCTCGTTAGAGACTACAGTGCAGTCCTACAAAAGCTTCTTTTTAACTGCAAAGCTATGTTTTAAAAGAGTACCTTCAATAACTTTCTTTTTTTATTTGTAGTATTGTTTTAAAAAAGGAATTATTTTATTTTTAGATAGGTAATAATTTTCCTCACTGAACTTGTGTCCCTTATCAAACAGCTAACTCTTCATTAAGTAAATAAATGTACAGTATTTTTTATAATATAATAATAAAATTTTCTAGCCTAGGAAGGGACGAGAAATGTAGCGATGGGTATAATGAATCTCGTTAATGATATAATTAAGCTATTTTTAAACGTTGTTTATCGATTGCTAAATAAAAAAAAAACACAAAATAAGTAATTTAAATTCATTCGTTTGCTCTAGCATTCACGTTCATTTTCGAACCTGGTTTCTTTGCTAGCGTTGAATGAACCTTCCCATTCCCCAAAAATGTTTTTCCTAGTTCATCCCAACTCCAAGCAAAATAATTATAGTAATAGAAATAAATATTCGGTAACTTTTACCTTTAGTATATTAGTTCCTTAGATAAGGCCCATAAGAATGAACTATTAAATAAATTTGAATGAGTGAACATAATTATTGATTACAATGAATGAACATTTTTAGATACAATTGAACATCCCGTTTTCAATGACAATGTATGTTGTCGTAAATAAATATATTTCTATTTTTCTAATATTAATGATGAAAAATAATATAAAAAAAGTTTCCATCAAAATTACTGGGCATATGAGACTTTAGAGCCGATGTCTCAGAGTGACGAGCGCAGTGCAGTGCCGCGCAGGATTATGCAATGCAAAGTTCTGGGTGGCACTGTAACTGTCATAGGCAGGCGTAACACTTACCATCAGGTAACAAAGTGCTCGTCTCGACAATAAGTAAAATAAAATAAAAAAAAAGTTTCAATATACCCATCACACAATACGATTAGGAAATAGGAACGAACATCCGCCAAAGGTATTTAACAACGCTCGTAAACTCCTGAAACTACTGAACATTCGAATCACCGGTTTAATATTGTCACTGTAACAACACGACCGTGGCCAATGCTTACATGACTTTAAAAAAAAATGGCGCGTACTGATTTCAACGGAAAATGAATTCCGATCAAGTAAGTTTTACAAAAGTAAATGGAACCTTGGCAGCTTATTATTTGACATTAATTTGTTCTGTTCACCAAACCGTCCACAAAGCTGTCAATCAATGACATAATTATAATGGCAAAAATTGACTAAACAGCAACTTAACGCAAAATAGCGCTTTGTAATACTCGTAATAATTGCCACTATCGAATGACGCTAGTTTTATAGAAATGTCGGCCATCTTGAAAAGTTAAGATGTGACTTTTCAAGATGGCCGGCCAGTTCTATACGTCAAAAATATAATCCCGTAATATTTGCATTGACCAGGGCCGGTACTTCCCAAATTCGACTAACCTCGATAATTACAGAAACTAATTACATATAACATAATTAGCTTACTTAATAATTACAACAGACGTGATCAATATAATAACTTATTTATATTAATTATCACGTGTACTCGAGGAGCCTCGGATACTCGTAGAGATAATTCCTAAATGATCTTCATAGATCAGTAACGTCCAATATCACAAACCTATTTGAAACTATCTAGAAGTCCTTTAATTAATCGAATTAAAGATGATTTACTTATTCGTTAGTTAAGTGGCGAGTTAACTTGCAAAACTGGCGAGTTAAGTCCTTATAATTGTTTGGACAGAAATTTCTTAATTGTCAACTTACGACTAGCAGATTTCAGTTCAAACTTTAAGAACTTAACTCGCCATTTTCTCAAGTTCACTAGCCACTTAATTAATGAGGGTCTTACTTACAAACGCCTCTTACAATTGAAGGGTTATTTACAAAAGCCACATATCTGTTTTTATTAACTCATCAATTAAGAGATCGTTTAAATTCTGCGCAGTACAAAAATAACTGCTGAGCTGCTAACTAAAAAGTTGAGTCCGTTGACCGTCTTTGCGGCAACATCTTATTCATTTGCTCCGTAAATATTTTATTGTTAAAGTGGCTAAAATGCAGCTGTCGAGTTGAAACTTACATATTTGTGTGCGTTGTGCAGAGACGCGTGCGCTTGTGGTTATTTGGTGTAAATCTGACCAGGAACACCGAAGATATAAGTGTACTAGTGCCAAAGTTTTTCGAAACGTAACTGACCTACGACAACTCGCAGTGCGCTTGTTTGGCGCGTGAGCATTGTTCCTGAGCCTCGCTGCTATTACCTACCTACCTTTTGTTTGGGGTCAACGCCCGCTTGGCTTTTTGTTATTTTCGCTGTTTTTAAATTGCGCGTTGTTATCAAAATGAATTGCTCTGCATGCTGTGGCACTATCGATAATGATGAGGAGTATGTACGGTGTATAATAGATAAATGCAACAAACTTTATCATCTTCTGTGTACGGGTGGGAGAAACCTGATTGAACCCCGCAATACATGGATCTGCCCTGAGTGTCGCTGTGCAGCAAAGAAAGGTGGTGACAATACTTTGACTCCAGTAGGTTCAGCAAAAAAACCTCGTGATAGCAATGTCACGCTTAGAAAAAAAGTGGAGTCACTTGGTCCAACAGTTGACGACAGTTCTTTTATGGTGCAGTCGTGTGAAGTATCCGCAGAAGAAATCCAGAATTTGCGGCAGGAAATACAGTCATTGAAAGGTCAGTTAAGCCATGCTGTTTCCCTCATAATTAGACACGAGTCAAAGATGGTAGATTATGCTTCCGAAGTCAAGAAGCTCAATAAGAGACTGGAAACCATCGTTACTGACATCGGCTTCAAGATCACATCCTTGGTAGCCCCTCCGACTGAGCTGGCGCCGCAAGTGACTATAATGACTCCGCCAGTTGCACTTACAGTTCCTACAGTTTCAACTCCGGATCAGCTCCGGGTCAACACTGCAATGGTAAGCGATGTTGCATTGACAACTAAAACACCAGCTCAACCGCTAATTGCTACAATTGTATCAGCTGCCCCCGCTCCTGTATCTCTATCTGCGGGTCACCAAGGAATTGTCGCTGCGAGCAAAACCTTGCCAGCTTTTGTGAATCCTATCCCTAAACGACGCAAGCAAAAGAAGGTTGACAGTAAACTCCATCATGTCCAGCCGCATTTATGTCTGGAACTGCCTGCCAGCTGTCCTCTAATGAAAAGCCCTGACATTGTTTTCGAAGCGGCAGTGACATCAAGACCCACTACTACACCAATCCAAGATCTACAAGACGCTGAGCAGTGGACGCAGGTAAAGAAAAGAAGAACCCAGCGGCCAACTTCGTTATGTGGTACTGCATGTCCAGCCAAAACCACATTGAAAGCAGTGGAGCCACGCAAGTACATCCATTTGTGGAATATGGAGTCTGGCGCCGATGATATTAGAGATTATATTAACCAGTTATACCCTAAAGGGTCATGTTCAGTCCAAGAGCTGAACCCAAGAGGAGACTATAAATCATACAAGATCGGGGTCCCTGTTGATGCCTACGACGAGTGTTTGTCCACGGAGGTTTGGCCAGTCAATGCCCGAATAAAAGCTTGGATACCGTACCAGAGGCCAGCCGGCGATGGTGGCGATGTTGGTGTCACCCGGCATAGTATGGTTGCAGGTGGTAACAGGCAGCCCTTTCGTGGCCCCACTAAAGCGTAGCAACAAGGTTGTTAGTCTGAATCTGTTCTATCAGAATGTTCGAGGTTTGAAGACAAAACTTCAAATTTGGAGAAATAATTTAGCTTTGACAGAGCATAATATTGTGGCTTTAACGGAGACCTTTCTAGACAACTCAGTAGAAGACTCGGAACTTGAATGCGGTGGCTGGAAGGTATTACGACGAGACAGAACCACTCCGTGTGGAGGTGTCGCACTTGCGGCACGGACTCCCATTGAACTGCGCCACCGCCCTGACCTGGAAACTGACGCTGGCGAGGATCTGTGGGCCAGTTTCTCATGGCACGGCCGTCTATTTTATGTGAGCGTTGTATATTTGAAGCCCAGTGCGAGTGAAAGTGACTATATGCAATGGTTTTGCAAAGTAGAGAATTGTATTGTTATGCTAAAGGCGCCTGTTTTGATCTTAGGTGACATTAACTTAAATAGCGCGACTTTAAATATTAAGAACTATTATTGTTATTTTCTGTCTTATTGTGGTCTGTTAGAGAAGAATGAAGTGACGAATTTGCATGGAGGTATGTTAGATGTTGTATTGGCCCAGGAGAACGGTGACTTGCGCGGGGTTCGAGTCACAGCTACTGACGGAATAGTCCCTCCTGACGCATACCACCCCCCCTTGAATATTGAGGTGAAAACTGAGGCTGCTCAGCATTCCGACCTTCTCCAACCAAGTAACATTAATTCCGCCAAAGACTGGAACTTCAAGAAATGCGATTTCGAACGTTTATTCTCATTGTTTTCTGAGACTTCCTGGTGTACAGTCTTAGAAGCAACTGATGTTTGCTCTGCTACCGATTCCTTATATAAGACCATTTATGAATTGTTTGACTCTTGCATACCTAAAAAGAGACGTCAGAACAGTGCAGGTAGACGTTACCCTGTCTGGTTTTCTAGTGAAATCATCTGCGACGTTAAACGTAAAAACAAACTGCATGCGTCTTGGAAGCGGACAAATTGTAACGAAACGTATAAATTATTCTCTGATCTCAGAACAAACCTTAAATCGCGTACAGCGTCCGCTTACAGCTTATACATGGAACGTATTGAAAATAATATAAAGTTGAACCCGCGCGAATTTTGGCGTCACATTAGTAGCTTACGTTCCAAGGGTGGATTCGAACCTAATGTCACGTATGGAGGTCAAACTTTTTCCGGTGTGGGCGCAGCAGAGGCTTTCGCAAGTTTCTTTGCTAGCGTTTTTCTACCTGACATACCACTACTGGACGCCGAAACAGCATATCGCTCTGATACAAGTTGCAATAGTAACTACGTTAACATTTTTCAAATTACACCTGGTGACGTAATCTACGGGATTAATAAGCTGAAGCCGAGTAGTTCCATGGGACCCGACAGCATTCCCCCTGCGGTTCTTAAACATGTAAAAAACCGATTATGCCTTCCCCTTGCATACATTTTCAATCTCGCATTAACAACGGGGAAATACCCGCCCCAATGGAAACTATCGAGAGTCAGTCCTATACCTAAAAGCTCCAATACGTCTAAGGTCGAAGAATATCGGCCGATTGCAGTGCTGTCGTCTCCCGCGAAGGTGTTTGAGAGCATACTCCACAAATATATTTACGCGCAAGTGGACAAATACCTTTGCAATGAGCAGCACGGCTTTCGACCTAAGAGGTCTGTTGACACCAACCTTCTCACTCTTGTGGACTTTATTTCAACTAGGCTAGACAGAGGCTCTCAGGTAGACGTGCTCTACTTCGACTTTCGGAAGGCGTTTGATAGGGTCAACAATGACATCTTGCTGGAAAAACTCTGCAACATTGGCTTTGCGCCGGGACTGCTTAGGCTTCTTGCGGACTACCTTCGTGACCGCCAGCAGTTTGTGAGACTCGGCTTGTATGAGTCTAGTCCCTATCACACGCGTTCCGGAGTGAGCCAGGGCTCAATACTTGGGCCTCTTTTATTTTTACTCATGGTAAATGACCTCCCTACTGTTCTTGAAGGCACGCATTGCCTGCTCTACGCCGATGACTTAAAACTCTTCAGTGAAGTGAAGTCGGAAGCAGACTGCCTAGCCCTTCAACGTAACGTCGACAAGATATTCCAGTGGAGTCATGGGAACGGGATGGAATTCAATGCCTCCAAGTGCTACGTTATGACTTTCGGTCGAATGTGGCACCCAATGACTTACGACTACAAATTAAATGGTAATAATGTGACTCGCTCGGTAACAATAAAGGATCTGGGTGTTATATTTGACCGAAAGTTAACTTTCCATGACCATATCGTCACACTGGCGAAAGAGTCTTTTAGGCGACTGGGTTTCGTCCTGCGAAATTCTCGGGACTTTAAGAACCAGCATGTGATGAGGCTTATTTTTGGTGCGTTAGTACGTTGTAAGCTAGAAAATGCTATGTGTGTCTGGAACCCTCACGAGAGCAAGTACGTCCTGCTGCTCGAAAAGGTACAGAAAGCTTTCCTCAGGTACCTCTACAAGCGCACTAACGAGTACTATCCCTATCTGTACCCTACAAAATTTCTTTTAGGTTGTCTGGGTTACAACTCATTAGAAGTCAGACGGGGAACCAATCAGATTGCAGTCATGTGCAAAATTCTTCGTGGAAGATTAGATGCCCCTGATCTGCATGGTGAGCTATCACGACTTTTCACCCCTGACAACTATAGTCGCAGCAGAAGGCACAAGCTGTTCGCCGTACCGTCTTGTCGCACAGTGGCGCGCGCGAACTCGCCCGTGCCTCGCACCCTCTCCGCACTCAACGCTCTCCTGGACGCCAATCCAGGCTGTGATGTGTATGCGGATGGATGGTCAGATATACTGTCAGAATGCTTGCGTTTTTGTGAAAGAGAGTGAGAGTGAATCTTTGAATGTGTATTTTGTGTTATCTGTATTCTACCGTGTTTTGTGTAATCGATTGTTATAATTGGCTGCGGCCGTTTCAATTGAATAAATAAATAAAAAAAAATAAAAAATAAATAAACTGCGCAGTAGTTTAATGACGTTCTTAACTTAACGAGGCGTTTATAAGTAAGACCGTGAATATGTAAAACGGACTTTACGACTTTTCTTACTTTTTGGTACCCGCTAAGAGTCCCCCAGTACACATAGGACAACTGTCAAGAACAAACACATTTAAATACACAACCAATATGCGTTGTATAGATTCACTATTCGATAACACTGAAGCGCAAGTTTTTAATTCGTAAAAAAACTATACTTTACCTACTATTGATACATTATTGAACATATTCTTTGCAAGCTTATAAACCTACGTCAGAAATAAAAAACGAGTTCAGTAAAAAAAAATGCAACCATTACCAAACCTCCTTATTCATAAAAAAATTTATGTGACGTTTGATAAAATTGCGCATTACAATATTGTACTGCGCAGTACCAAGTGACGTTCGATATTTTTTTATGAATAAAGCCTTTCCGAACACTTTAAAAACGTTTTGAATCTTTTTAAGTTATATTCTTGGATATATTCGTCGACTAAAAGTATTTATTTTTTTCTTAAATTTGTCAACCAATCATGTGTCATGAATGTTTAACTTGAGTGTATATTGTGTGTGTGTGTGTGTGTGTTTTATCTGTGTATACTGAACAAGTTTTAAATTAATGTCGTGATTTGATTTATATCTGTTATAATAAGAGTTAATTGTTCACACATTTATTAGTTATTAATATTATTTAATCTATTATTTTAATTGAATGTGACGTGAAACCGTGATCTTCACTTCAGAATGAAAATAATTTAAAGTTCACATAAACTAGATATTTAAAACGAAATAATGTTTATTAAATGATTTAATATTGAAGTTATGGTTTTCTATGGTAAATATTTCAATGGAACTACATTTCTTTATCACGAAGGTTCCTTAATAAAATCAAAATTATAAATTGATTTTTATATACAAAACAAACAAAGAATAATAAAAAAAACACAATCAAAATGATAACCTAAAACTAACGCCTGCCATTGTCAAACAAACTGTCACCAGCAATGCTGGCAACATCACCACGTTAAATAACAATCATAAAAAAAATACAATGTCACAACACAAACTATATACATCTGCCAAGATTTAAAAAAAAAAAAAAAAAAAATTAAAATTATTACGTACCAGTCCTGCCATGAAATTCTCTCAAAGAGAATTATCTATTAAGGTCATACACCGCGGAGGTCCGATGAGGGGGCGTCTATCACATACCTTTGAATACCGTAGTGTCTTAAACATTGTCATAGTAGAAGTAGAAAAGTAAGTTGATTTTCATGGAACGGTAATAAACACGGCAAAACTTAAAACCATTTATTGCAAGCAGGCAAAAATTTTGCACTTTCACAAGTTTAACTTAAGTCTCTTATACATAGAGAAAAATAAAAAAAAAAAAACGAAATGCGTGCTGGGACATATGGTAGAAGTAAAACTCCAACAAAAAAAATATAAAAAAAAAAATCATATAGGTAATTTTTTTAAATATACGCAACGTAACTGTCTCTCATTTTATCTCCACTAACTTACATCTCCCTCTCAACTTCCGTTCGCCTCACCCGATCACATTTTTCATAACGCATTCACCAGCTTACTCCCCAAGTCAAACGTGCGTAAAGAAGTTTTACATCAAAAATAAGTCAGAATATGATCTACCAAACTAATGATTATCTAATTGTGGTTTGAGTTTGATAAAGGACATTTCCCTTTCAAGTGGCGACTCATAGCTGAATCTCGCACACTGTATCTGGCACACGTATATGTACCGTTCTATAATAATAATGATGTTTATTATAAAAAAAACTTATAACATAGGAAGCTAATAAACAAATCAGTGACAGAGATAAGAGTTAATCATGGATAGAAGATAGAAGACACTAGGCTCCATGCTCGTGTCGTAAAACCCACCAAAACTATTACAGATATTAATATCTGCTTCGGAAGCGGTTCGAGGAAGATACCTTTCTTTTCTGCTTCTACTATGACTCTGGTTTTTTTAAGTTTCCCTCCACCTGCGGTTGGTACGAACTTTTGTACATGCGGGTAAAAAAAAATAATGAAAAAAATCTCACCGCCCATCATTTTGGCGTTCCTCCTCCCCCTGGATCCTTGCATCGGTTGCATCTGTGGCATCGGTGGCATTGGTGGCATTGCCGGAATCATTGGCAGTGGCATTCCGAATTCGGGTTCCGAGTCGGAATCGAATTCCGGAGGGTCATTGGGGCCTATGTGGATAAAAAAAATATAAAAAAAATGATGAAAATAACTTATTTTTGTGACAAAGAAAATAATTTAAGGGTACACAATAATACGTGTTTATGGCGCGACTGATCTGTCTAATTAAGGACTTCGCGCACTACCAGTCCAAATCCAAGACTACTGGCTACCTTAGACCAGATGTTCTATGCAACTATGCAACTGGACTAAGCGCCCAAGTGCGCGATAGAATGAACAGTTTCATAGAACATCTGGTCGACGGCCAGTTGTCTTGATTCTTGAACTTGGACTGATAGTGCGCGTGGTCCTTAAGAACTGAGTTTTCTTACTTGCCAATGACGATTCACTATACTTGACAGATGAATATTTTTGCTGTCAGTTTTTTTCTGTCACCGTAAAATGAACCATTGATTTTCGTCTATATTCTTAAATTTGCAGTCATATAAGAATCTCTCTTATACCACCTGATAAATAATAACAAAACAAAAACAATCCTATTAATGGACGGAGTCAAAGAAAAACGAGCTGCGAAAAATTAAAGGATTATAGATAGAACTGTGAGTCAAAACCAAGGACAAGTATCGATCGACTTACTATGGGGCTATATGCATGTTAGTTGCAATCAATTTCAATCAAAACTGATTGCAATCTGCCATTCATAATACATACTTACTAGGTCTTGACAATGTTACAATCAGTCGATTGAAATTGATTGCAATAGTGACGCATATAAATCGCCTTACAGACCACTGTGTGAACAACTTACTCCTAGAAGGTTTGAGAAAATTATTTTTCCATATAATTATAGTCAGGAACAATACCTCCATTATTTTGTCTTATATTTCCAGAATATTTGTCTTTTCCATTCAAAATATAAATCGGATACCATTTTCTATACTTTTTAATTTACAGTTACAAACAACTATTGTAAAATGTTAAGTGCACACTACAAGAATACTAAGAACTGTCTAGAATTTCTCTACAAATTTAATAACATTGGATTTTGTGCTGAGACAGGGTCCCCGAGTTCTTACAATTACTGTCGTGTTAGACTGAAGATTTGGATTAGCATGTGGGGGGGAACCGGACCGGAAACGAACTGAAATTTCGACCCATATTTACTCATAATTTAATAGCAATTTCTAATTATTTAAGAATAATTTATTTTTAACAGTACAAAATAATGAACACTAATTTGTGACAAGAACGTGTTATCTCGTTAGGAACCGACCATTAATCACGTGAGGCTTGAAAGGGGGGAAGAAGAAAATATTCTAAAAAAATTAAGATTCGTTGTACTGAAAAATACACGTGAGGGGGGGGGGGGGGTAGTCTTATACCTCACCACGTATGGCCAAGGCGGAGGGGGGAGGGGGGTTGAAAAATGCTAAAAAAATATCACGTTATTAATGGACGGCCCCTTAATAATTACTGAATCTTATCGCAAGTGAACGTTATCACAATCTAACACGACTTATTACTTTAAATAGACAAGAATTTTAACATCCAATATTTCAATTTCATATTTAATAACGTGCCTCAGTCGTCGCACACATTTATATTTCCACAGGCACTTTCCATTATATACGAGAAACAACATTTTTAGCTATGGTAACAAAAAGTGCCTACAAAAATGACAACACCGTCACTCTTAACCGTTCTTAGTACATTCGAGTCTTTATTTCCTTATTTATTTATTATCTAATTTAAAAAGCGCATTAGGAATTCAACAGTGGATAGGGGAAGTTGCAAATTATAGTTAAAAGGCGTTGCAGGCACGATTATAGGGATTTCAATGACTTCAGTGCAGTAAAGCAAAGCTAACTCTGTTCTATAAAAAAGTACAAAGATTAACAGGTTTCTATATTCTCTTTAGGTTTATAAAGCACATAGTTGGTGGTTATTGTTTTAATCAGTATAAAAATATATGTTTCTATAAACTTGTTTGATGGTGACCCAAACAGCAAAGGCGTTCCATTCTGGTATATATTCTAAGCTAAGCTTTTAGCTGATAGCATGTATTTTTCTGTTAACATATATTGTTAAATCAACGCAACAAGTCACCAAGGCGCGCTTGTGTCGTAACATTGTTGCAACGTGTCGATGAGTCAGACATAATTATGACGGCAGCAACATAACATATTGTACACACTTTTGTAACAAAGAATAGAATAAGTACACCTTTCTTTTATATCGTAAAAAACACAAACAAAAGAACTGTTTATTGTCCAGAAAAAAAATGAACACTGCACTGTGTCCTAAACGAAAAACAATGAACCGCAACAACAATAACAACGGAACGACGACAATAAAGACCTGACGAAAAAACCACTAATTAAACCCAAAAACAAAAGAATCCCTACAGAACCATTCCGCAACACCCAACAATTAACACTACACACGCGCACATAGTCCGTCCGTCTAAATCCTCGTATCGTTCAGACGGAACTTTTTACAGTACAGCCCTTTTCAGAACGGACGGTGGTGTGTCATGTAGGTGTTGTTATACAGGTCGCGGCGGTAATAGCGGTTGTTGGGCGGGTATAGCGGGTAGCTGGTTGTGAAGTCTTGCCGGCTGTGCAGCATGTCCAATTGGTCGAGGCTGTGGTGGCGTTGCGGCACGATTGGCGGGGGCACTGTAGTCCGGGCAGCGTGCGCAATCATTGGTCAATTAGGACATGCACTGTGGAACAGTAGTGATTGGGGGACGGCGATACTGGCGCCATCTGCCATAGGTGTTTCATTTTTTTTTATTGAAACGTCAGTAGTCAGTCGCAGTCAACTTTACAATTTAGTAAAGTGGTGGATGTGTCAGTCAAACTTCCTGGGAGTTTAGGAAAGAACGCGAAATTACATAATTTTTTTTGGGTTTGTATTATTTTCCCACACTCATGCACGTTAACGAACATAATAATGGTTGCAAACAAAGAAACAAATTTGAAAAAGAAAATACAGAATCAAAGTCACATTTTCGTTTTCCCGCCAAAAAAAAAAACTCCGTTTCTTTAAATAAAAAATGGCACATCATCATTACTATTCCACAGTGGTTAGGATTGGTCGTGTAAGCAGCCAATTTACGGCAACAATTCAATCCGTAACTCTTATCGTCTGCTATTATGCCTACCATACACATTCCAGTAGCTGGCATGCAAAAATGGCCTAAAATGGCACACCATTGCTACACTTGCAAATGAATTGGCGAGCTTCTTATGGCACGCCACTAGTCCCTTAACTGTATTTTGCATGCATAGATATATATTACAGCGTGATTAGAGTTACGAGGTCGCCAATACATTGGTGACAACGCGAGCTCAGTCTTCGACGGAGGTCGGACGCGGCCGGTTGTCGATTCTTATTTATATCGACCGTCTTTTAATATTTCTTTTTTAATTTTCGTGCAAGCTACCGTCATGTGTTTGAAGGTTTACCATGACGTGTGTGGATGCAACGTACCTCGATTGTGATGGAATCCGGCCGCCCAGCCGGCGTAGTAAGCTGCTTTCTGCTTCCCGTGCTCTTCTGCCACCTGAAGTCAACAATTAAATTCAACCTTAGCACGTTCAACGTAAGACGCTTTTTAATGCTCGTCTGCTAGGCGACTCAGGACCTTTCGATTCGGTTTAATATCGTTCAACAAACTGAAATAACTCCGTAAACTCGAAATGTGCTGCAATCGATTCGATTACTGTATTGTATCGTAATCGAAAGGATGCGAAATCGAATCGAATCGCTTCTTTCGATTGTCCTGA
Source organism: Campaea margaritaria (assembly GCA_912999815.1). Taxonomy (NCBI): domain Eukaryota; kingdom Metazoa; phylum Arthropoda; class Insecta; order Lepidoptera; family Geometridae; genus Campaea; species Campaea margaritaria. The sequence continues at coordinate 1,965,145 of OU538809.1, read as the reverse complement.
GTCCTGAATAGCTCGAAGATTTAAGTTTAAATAATCGAATCGAATCGATTTCTTATCGAAAAGTTCTTAATCGCCCGTCTGGGAAATACTTAATAGTTTCAATTAGAAATATTATATGGTAGCTTATTAGCTAATTCGTGACTAGTAGAATGTAATCATCGAGTGCATATGAGTATTATATTATGTACTCTATGACAGAGCAAATTAAACTAAAGATAGCTTGTCGGTGTATTCCCGCGGCGACCTTCAAGGACCAGTTCTAGGCTTGCGTGTATACGCAACCATCAGTTAACCAAGATTGTCTGGTAGAGATTGCTTTGAGCGATAAGACCACTCATTGTACCGATGAGCAAGTTATATATTTTCTAAACATTGGTGTCAATTAAGAGCTATCTATGTAGTTTGCATTGATTACTTCACATCCCGAAGATATGAGGTTGCTGCCCATATCTTCGGAATATCTGAACCGATTTTAATGATTCATTTTCATTTGAAAAGGTAGACTTTCAGGGTTAGTCCCACATAATTTTCATGAAAATTGGTTCATTCGTGTTTTAATTAATCCATTTGAACTTTATGGTTCAAAAATATTATTAAATGCAATCCAAAATTCTGTTACACAACAAAGTTGTTCAGTGCAGGCGTCGCGCTTACTATCAGACAACCAACCTGATAGACTCCTTTGAAATAACCTTTTTGAATTTTACGTAAACAATCAATATCATAAATGTGTTATTTTTCTATTTTTGTCTGTTGTGTTAAATGTTGCGCCAAGGAAACGTCATTTTGGAAAGTAGAGGGCGCCACTGTGTTCACTAATTTTAGATTTGTTCGTCCGATTGATACTTACCGTAGGTTTCATATGAATGGCCTTAATTGCTGGCTGCAGTGGCGAAGAATGGATAGATAATAAATGATGACACGCTACATTTGTCTATCATCTAATTATTATATTTAAAAAAAAAAAAAAATTTTTTTTGATCGTCTTCTATGCGTTCGAGCATCTTTCAACTGTTCAGTTGTCGCACAAACTTTCTAGCTGTTCATACTTTAGTGTAAGGTTCTCATACCATAGTAAAAACAGAACAGTAAGTTTCTTCAAAAAACAGATATACAAAACGCTTGTACAGTCAATGTCAGAATCAAATTAAAGTTCCAAAAACCATGACCGGTTTTTAGTACATTAAATACTTAACATAATTATTTTCAATATAAGTAATCAGATATTTTTAAAATGTAAGAAATGAAGTAATGTGATGGTGGGTGGCGGTAAGTTGTGTGTAATTGTGGAAGGAGGACTTGCGAGAGCTCCAGGCGGAGGGCTGGCGGGAGGTGGCGCGAGACAGACCTTAGTGGCGACTCTTATTATCGGAGGTCACGGCTCACTTTGGATCGTTGCGCCATGCTAGTTCATTAGTTAGAAAGAAAGAAAGAACGTAAAAAACATTTATTCTGGCACAACTGCACACAACAGTGAACAACGTACTTATTTAGAGACAAGACAAGAAAATGAAAACACACGATGAACATAATAGCGTACGCAGATAGCCGGCGTGCAGTGACGTCAGTGTTAGTTATGCGAGTTATTCAGTCGGAGTGGGAGCCATGATATTATTAAGAAATCAGATTATATTGAATATAATTATGACAAGCGCTTAATGCACTAAATACCGGTCGTGGTTCTTGTCTGATCATCATTTACTTTTGACGTTGACTGTACGTAGCCATTTGTCCTTGTATGCGTGCGTTCAGGCGCACACACATACACGCCGTGTTTAGTACAATACTATGAAAATAACTTACTGTTTCTACTATGATAGTATCATTGACATACAACAGGGGGCGCGCGAGTCGTATCGGTTTCGCGTTCACGCAACGTTCATCAGATTTGAGTCGAAACTACACGTTAAACCTGAACAAAGTCACAGGCGTCAACTAGTTTGTCTATAAATAAAATATCTACACTCACAGCTAACCTCTTGGGGCAGCCGTACACGGGCAGCTTGAAGTCGAAAGCGACCGCTTCGGGCAGCGACTGCATAACGAACTACAGTCTTCCTTGTATAGCCACACGCAGCACAGCTCGAGCTGTCCGTGTACAGCTAGCCTTATATATCGATGATAAACGCAAGCAGAACTTTAGGGGCGGCGGAGAATATCAAGTTTGTTTACATGCATCACTCTATCAATTTCACTATGATAATTTAATCCACCATCGGCTGCATTTCTATGTGGACCAGGACTTTATTCCGGTTCACAACTAACCTTAACGCATAGCGGCTCGGTCCCGCCCTCTGGTATGACATTGTTCAATGCAGCTATCGCCTCTTGCGCCTCTTCGCGCTTGTCAAATCTGAAAATTAAAGGCATTCACATCAATGGGATAATCAATGGGATAATGGGATATAATTTTAGAAAAAGAAAACAAAAAAATAATAGAATAAAAATTCAATAAGATAATAATTGAATTATCATCAAAATCGTTTCAGTTGTTTAGTTTTTAGTAAGTAAATTCATTTCCAGTGTTGATTTTTTGTTCAAGGAATTATAAATCATTAGAAAAGTAGCATGTTACCATGCCAATGGACTTTTTTTACTTTTTTCCGTGGACCACAGCCGTCGCGACTGAGGCACAGATGACGACAGAATGACGGAGACGACAGTAAATGTATGGCACCATTTCGGAGTCTCATCTGTATTCTACATTTGTATTGGTGCGCGCATCAGTCGGGCGCATTCAGTCGCGACGGCAGCGAATTTTGGAAATCTACTTCGGGGTAGACTTGGAACTTCATATGGCGCTATAAGACAATCAGTTACCTGACAAAAGCGACCCCTCTCGGCGAGCCGTTGTTCTTGTCTCTAAGTATATGTTTCTGAACTATTCTGCCGTATTTGCCGAATATGGTCTCGAGCTGGTCCTCGTTGATGGCGCGCGGGAGGTTCGTCACGTAAAGGTTGGTGTCTTTGATGTCCTCGCCGGACGGCCGCGCGTACGACACCTGGAATCGAAACGGGGATTCATAATCATCCTGTAACGAAGCGGTGATGTTTTTAGGATTCGCTTAAGCGCCATCCTTAAACTACATCATACGCTAACACCTTCAGTGCTGAAAACACAACTGTCGTGTTTTTTTCATTCTTGCCGCGAGTGCGGGAAAACACTATGGAGTGTGCAGAGCCGCACCCGTGGTTAGACAAGAAAATCGGGTCGGCAGTCAAAGCGTTAATTACCTTTAACCGTTTATTTCTGAGCTGGTATCCGTTGAAGGTCTCGATCGCTCGCAACGCATCCTCTTCCCTCGTGAAGTTGACGAATCCAAATCCGTAACTGTAGCCTGTCTGTAATTGAAATAAGGCTTATTTTAATAAATTGTGTAAATAAAAAAAGAACATAGTTTAGTTAGTAGAATCAGGCAACAAGAAAAAGAAGAAAGAAGTAAGGAAAGGAAAAGGAAAACAGAGTAAGTTGGGAAGGAGTAAGTTTGAGGTATTTTTTTTTTGTGCCTCATTTTGGTTAGGTAGTAGTAAAATAAACCCTGTCGGCCGCTTATATCTGCTTTGCGTTAGTTCAATTTTGGTACGAGGTGGTCCATTAGGGTGGTTTGGGTTTTTAGGTAAATAAGAGGTCGCTTTTTATTCAAAAGGGTAGCTAGAAGGGGGTTTTGTCTAAGGTAACGTAAAGAATAGCATAGGGATAAGATCGTCTAACAAAATCCTATCTTACATTCATCTGACAACTTAGATGGAATTAAAACTATATATTTCCACTTTTTCATGTTTCTTAATCAATAGTTTCTAGGTGTGAATTTCCTCTGATTGAATTAGAATAGTCCTAGGTGGTAAGGGTTGTCCTTTCTTCCGCGAGATTCGATGCTTACGTCCTCATAGGCCGGCAACTCTCAGTAGGGCCAATGGTCACGACCATGGCGTAAATGCGGTTTGCTGTCATGTTTTGAGGTATTAGACGATGGAAGTAAGTCAAGCTGCCAGTGACTTTTAAACTGTTTTAGTTACTTCGAAACCTTTTTCTAACCCCGCAGCTCTCAATAGAACCAATGGTCATGACCATGGCATAGGTACAGAGAATTTTAGGTCAAGCTCTGAGATTGGTTAGTAATTATAATAACTAGCGTATTTACTTTAAAGTCCTTCATAACTCGGCAAATATTAATAGGATCAGTGGTCACGACCATGGCGTGCAGGTTCGTTTTCATCATGCAGCTTTGAGGTGGGTAATTCAATATGCAAGATTGCCAAAGACTTCAATACTTACTTCAAAGTCCTTCGAAATTCGGCAGCTATCAATAGGATCACGTGTCACGACCATGGCACGCAGGTTCGTTTTCATCGTGCTGCTCTGAGGTGGGTAATTCAATATGAAAGATTGCCAAAAAAATCAATACTTGCTTTAAAGTCCTTCATAACCCGGCAGCTCTCAATGGGGCCGATGGTCATAAACATGGCGTACAGATCCTTTTCGGTCATGCTCTGTGGTAGGTAGTTGACGATGAGGTTGGTCCTGCTGGTGTCGCCTCCGGCGGCGGAAACCCCGCCCCCTTCGGACATACTGCCCCAGTACCGCTGTGACCCGCTCCGACCCCTGTACTGGTGTTGTATTTGCTGTAATGGTAAAAGGATAGGCTACAGTAGAAATATCAGCAAAGAGCCCTTTTATAACCCCTCGGGGCAAATAGAGGGGTTTATAAGTTCAACGTGTGTTCAATTTTATAAGTTCAACTGTGACATCGTAGCTCCCAAACGGATGAACCGATTTTGATTTAGTTTTTTTGCTTAAAATGCGACTTGATATATCAAAAATTCTAGTTAGGGGTCTAAGTATGTCATCGTGACGCGTCATTATTATTTTTTATTGGTGACTATTCTTACTTATAATTCAAGAAAATCTGCTCAGTCGTTTGAAGATCATCGGGTCTTTTCCAGTACATCTCATTATAATTTTTTTTTAATCTGGCATCTGGTTGGCGTCATCTTTCGTGCCTTGATTCGTACAAGAAAATCAGGTCAAGATCGGTAAACCAAACCCAAATAATAGTTACAAGGCCTTCAGTTTGGCACGCAACACTTTCCCCATTTCCTTATTGTATAATATCACAGAAATGAGCGAGCCGTTGTGACTTTCCTTATTAAATAATAAAATAAATTAACATGCTTATCTGAAATCAGTTTCAGTTTTGATATTTACTTTGAAAAATGTTCTAAGCTAATTTAACACCTTGATTGCTGAGCCGATTTTCTTGTCTAGCCACGGTTACGGATCTGCACACACCGTCGTGTTTTCCCGTACCGCTAACACCACAGTTGTGTTCTATGAAACTTTGATTGATTTATATTTATTTTTATTGATTGAAATATTCTATGAAACTATTAATTCTACCGCGCACTTGGTCCCTTAGTATAGTTGCATAGAACATCTGGTCTAGATCCCTAAGGGCGTAAGGCAAGGCCAGCAGATGAAACAATAATTGAATATTACAAAGATACATCCGAAATACAAGGCAGGGCAAATAGCTCAAGAAACAAGCTAAGCAACGGTATACATACTATGATCGATTAATCAAGTCCTGCTAAGTATTTTTCCCATACAAAATCTGAATACAGGTGTTCGCCTAACATGCACCAATAAAAAGATAATTAATAGTAATAAAATCCCGTAAAAGCTAATGAATCGTGAAGTACAGCAATACATGTATGGAAAGCTATAAACCTGTTCAGCTTACAACCCACCCTCGCCCAAATGAAACAATACGACCAAGCGGCAAACAATAGGCGAAGAACTAACGACTTGCAAAATCAAGTAACGACGCACGTCAAAAAATAACCCATATGCGACTAAGACTTGGCTAAGGGGTGACTAGTTCCTGATTGATGCTTTAACACGTTCACTGCTGAAAACACAATTGTGTGGTGTTTTTCATAACTTGTCGCGAGTACGGGAAAACACAACTGTGGTGTTAGCTGTACGGGAAAACACAACGGTGTGTGCAGATCCGTATCCGTGGCTAGACAAGAAAATCGGCTCAGCAGTGAAAGTGTTAATCAGACAGCGAATTAGCGATAGAAAAGAAGACAGGCAGTGAGCTCGCAGACGCTAGTTTGTTTCTTTTATTGAGCTAACATTTAAGTACTTATTAGTACTTATTACTTAATATCCTTTATTTTAGTTATACACCTAAACCCATTCGGACCTTTGACGCTCCATCATCTCTATAAATCCAAAAGTTCACTGGAAGAGATCGCTTTAAGCAATAAGTCCGCCCATTGTGCCATTTATTTAGTTAAGCTTTTTTAATTTCTTCTTTAAATACCTTGTGTATTTTCTAAGTTTTGTAAAAAAAGTATTTCTATTCTATTCTAAAAGCTAATGATCAAGTGATTATTTATGTCAAGCCGCCTGCAATATAGCTCGCATCTCCATGTTGGCTCTTGTACCACAATGAAAACGGCAATTTAAAACAAACACACCGACCCCGCTGAACTTTACAATTGTATGAAAAAATAGGGCACAACCCAAGGCCATGACCCATTAACAGAATACTAGGGCGTATCTGCGCAACTTATATTAACTTTATTCGTAAGTAACTAACATATGTAACTTTGCAAACTAATCTTGTGGATTATATATACATAATCAACGTGCCATGGAGCGCAGTATACTTGGCGTAAAACTAACAGACCGCATCCGGAACACCATACTGCGCTCTCGGACTAAAATCACAGACGTAACCCAGAAAGCTGCAATGCTTTATAAGGGCCTTGGCTGGTCACGTCAGCCGCATGCCAGAGGAACTGGCCAGGTCCATTACAAGCTGGACCCCACATAATAGAAAACGCCGACGCGCAGGCCCATGAGATGACGGGATGATTTTGACGCGAAGGACTGGACAGCCATAGCTCAGGATAGGCAGAAATGGAAGGAGGGCAGGGAGGCCTTTGCCCTGCAGTGGGACATTTCGGTCTCATAATAATATGTCGGTAATAATAAATAATTCAATGGTTTTAGCGCTTGACGTAAGGCGAATGTGTGACACACTTGAATTTACTAGGATCGTGATTCTCCAAACTAATCGTGACCTTGATCTCGTGATCAATGGCATTAAAGACGAAAAATCTGGATCGCCTGCCTATTACAGTTCCAATGCCACCCAGAACTTTGCATTGAATAATCTTGTGCGGCACTGCAATGCGCTCGTCACCCTGAGACATTGGTTCTAAAGTCTCACATGTCTCATTATCATTACACAAATACAACACAGACATAGAAGAGATTGAAAAAAAATCTAATTAAACTAGAATATATTCAAGAAACAATCTAATAAAATCGAGGTAATGAACTAAACAATAGAACTTCACAATATAGAGTATGGGAACCAGCTAAATAACAGCTAGACATGTATAACCGTTTCAAGATGACTGTGTAGGTACTGTGTTATACGTTGACCCGAATTTCCAACGTTGTTGAACTCAAGCCTGTCACCAAACAAATATCGACTTCCTAGACATGATTACAATCTTTCCTTGATATAGAGTTTTACAACAAAACAATATCGCTGGATTGTTTCTAAAGAACAATACATAAATACACAACGCGGCATGCCTAATCCACCAGCGCCTCTATAGAACTATAGTCATGTTTCGTTACCCTTTCTAAAACAACTGAATACATGATTAGACATCCCGGGGTATGTCAACATGCCCTTTGGATTTGTAGCGCGGTTGGGATGCGGGGACATAATTAGGTCATGCATGTTTGATAGGCATCGTACTTGTGGACCAGACAAGCGTTAAATTCGACGAAGGAGTGAAAATACTGAAGTGGTGATGGATGGGATGAGAACGGATGGACGAGGGCGAGAGGTCACGCGAAGGTAGAATAATCCGGGCAGACCTCCAGTCTGCTGGACTGAGGACATCGGGAATGGGCAGAAAAGCAACGGAGACTCGCACAAGGCCGCTGGAGAAGCGTGGAGAAGATGAGGCCTGTTCCGGTTGAACAGTCCTCTAAAATACAGGGAATCCTAGTTCGTGGAAGGACCTTCGTTACGCGATGCGTTATCATTGTTTTACAAAAAAACCTGTAATTTAGTTCTAAATCCGTCTGTTTACCCTGGGCACATTAATTAATTTCTCATCGTTCAGTTCCTGTGTCTACCTAGGATATTCCCGCAGTACATTAAGCCTATAAGTTATAACACTGCAACGTCTAATACTCGGATAGCATGCCAAATATTACCATCAAATAAATTAGCTTTTATATAGACGTGAAAACTAACATAAAAGAAATTAAATTAAGTTTCTACTTTCTGCAACACGAATTTTCATATTACACGTAAATGTAGCAACTTTATGTGCGCAAATGGGACAAACTTTCCACGAGAGCTGCAAACAAGGTGGCCGGGCCAAATATGATAAAATGCCCCGCATTCGTAGCCATGCGCTACAATAGCTACGTTTAAGATGTGGGATGGCCATGGGTTAGGGAAAAAGGGGACAATATATCAAGGTAAAGGCGGAACTTGAAATGTCAAAAAACTCACCAAATGGAAGCCTCCATCTTACCATTTTATAGTCAGTCATAATCATTAGGGTCGCTCTATTTTTTGTTATTTTCGTAGAATAACATAATGCGTTCATACTTTTTTCTTGTTGTTTTTTGTAGTGTTCAACATATATTTTATTAGTGTGTTTTTTTTTTTGTCAATTAATTTAATAAAAACCTTAGTTTTTCATCTGTTGGTTGACTTCTACAAGTCATTTAAAGATGAACTTGAAACCTTATTGTTAAAAATGGTTTGCTAACAATTTTAAAAGGGTTGCCACCATTTTTCCTTGAAATCTAATTTAATTCGCCACCCGTCACGTCGCGTTTCCCGGTGGCGCGAAGAGTGGGCTACAGAAAGCCACTTTGCTACGATGAAGTATGCGAGATGATGAGTAAAAGTCGGATTGATGTTCTTTGTGTGAATGAGACCGGACGGAAAGGATGTGACACCACCACGCATGGACCCTACACAGCCTATTGGTCTGGAGTTCCAGAAACCCGTAGGGTGTCAGGGAGTTCGTGTACTGCTTTCCGCTGGGATTGTAACATGTGGAAAAATTTAGTCTCTGCCTATCCCAGCGGGAGAAAGGCGTGACTGTATGAAGTAGTTTGATTAAAAAAAATGTTGTTATACCAGGACGTTCACAGTTCACACTCAATCTACCCGCTAGCCAATAGTTTCAATGAAGCGAAACGAATGAAACATTCATCGCTCAAAACGGTATTCCAAAATCGTGAGCACGAATTTTGTTTTAGTCTTATTTTCTTTTATAGATACCGACTATGGCGCTACTTCACAAGACATTACGTATTCGCGTATTTGACGAATAGACAGAGAAGCAACTATGCAAACTGATGGTTACATCCCTTTTCCTCTGCGCAATTATTGGCCAAATATTGCCATTGGAAGCGCCATTGCGCTCATGTACCCCCATCAGCTAAAGTTATATTATTATGATCGACTGTTCGTATAATGGTGGGTACGTAGTAAACTCGCGACCTGAACCATCTTAACATCGTGATCCGTCTTTGTTTTTCGCAATCACTAGTGCAATCATCCTTGTCCCCCGCGTCCCCGCCAAAACTGACGCAATATTTTGCAGATTTAGATCCATGCCCAGTCCATAGAGTATAATCCCTACAAATATTATAAATGCGAAAGTAACTCTGTCTGTCTGTCTGTCAGTCTGTTACGCTTTCACGCCTAAACCACGGAGATGGTCTAGAGTCTGGGAAAGCATATAGGCTACTTTTTAATGCGAAAAAGAGATTGTAAAGGGTTGAAATAGGGGATGAAAGTTTGTATGGAAATAATCTATGATTCCGGCTAAACCACTGCACCGATTTAAAAAATCTTTCACCAATCGAAAGCTACATTTTCAGCGAGTAACATCTATCTATCTATCTATATATATAACAATGTTATGTTGGTTTGTGTACGCTTCAAAAACTCAAAAATTTCTGCACCGATCGAGCTGAAATTTTAGCATGATATATAATCCGCATCAAGGATTGTTTTTATCTATTTTTTTCATCAGTGATATATCAGCGAATGTGCGAATGTGCCACAGCGAAGCGTGGCAGGGTACAGCTGGTATGCTCTATTTTATCCCTATATTCCCACAGGAACGGGAACTACGCGGGTGAAACCGCGGGGTGCAGATAGTAGAGTATAATATATATATAGGATGTTAAAACGTCTTTGGCCATTTATAGATTAGCTGAAACTAATCCCAAAAAGGGCGTAAACATTGTACATCCTACACTCAGCAGGCGGCGGCGACAAGGGTCCCTGGCACCCTTCCAATGAGAATGGAGCCCGTCTTTTACTTGCCTCATTATTAATGGATCGATGACGTCATTAGCCGTCCTTTTTAAATGCGAATGAAAACTGTTTACAATTTCGGACTAAAGTCTATCCAACTAAAAAGCGTGACGTGTAATCTCATACTCTAATAGATCTGCTAGATCTACTATTGTGATCTACTAGAAACAGAAGCTAAGTGGTAAATAAAATATATTGTGTTAGTATGTTCTTTTTTTATATTTGCAAAAGTTGTGGCGGCAGACGTCTCCCCAAGACAAGATCTCATGCTTCCTTGTGTCCAACGGGACCCTGGTACTTCTGGTATAAATATGTCAGCTCGACATTCATACTAAACGGCACAAGAGGTAATTAACACCTCTTCGAGTGGGGACAATTGGGGTGCTGCATAAACCCCACCAATTGACGTGTAATGTGTTGGTGGCGTTATGGGGGTCTGTTTTTGGAAACTGTCCTAATCCCCCCCTAGTACGAACCATTTGGTGGAGATTAGTGGAATTGACCGGTATTCTAAGTCACCACACTAATTTTAAAGTTTTGTACACTGCGAATTTGCACTCTAAACAAAGACAGGTTAAGTTCACATGTCCCGTAATATAGCTGCCTACAAAATGATATGATGAGAAAACTTACTTGAAAAATTATCTTTTGTCAACTGTTGCTTAAACTAAAAGCACGATGCTACTCTTAGCGCATAGAAACGAGACAAAATTCAAAGGTAATACATTGAAATAAAGGCAATAATGAAAAAACACATGCTCACGGAAACAAATAACAAAAACTGTTCATTTTAAGCCAACTAGATACAGTGTAATATCTATGAGGCCGTTCTTTTTACAAGTGAAGCTAGAAAAGATAGCATAACTATGATACAAAATAATTAAAAAGTTTGCATATATCTCTAGTGGTGTTAATTCCTGTGGCTCAAAAGAAAAAAAAATATTTGCCAGCCCTAATTACAACGTACGTTTTTTGAATAGTTACTTTTTAGTAAGCACCTTTGGGACAAATCTTGAATGTCAATTTTGACCCAAGTTTCATAGTCCATAGATTAAATAAAAAAAATTGCAACAATATGAAATCAAAATATAGCTAAATCTGACATAAAATACAACTAAAGTTTAAAAAATCTAACAATACTGTCAGCCAAATCATAAATTGCCGGTCCAAATTACTTCACAATACTAGAATAGTGATATTATATAAAAAAGATCAGCAAACAAAACTAGCCAACAACAAAACTAATAAAAAACCTAACCCCCTCCATCATAAAATGATAAAATATCTAGGAAACATTTTAGAAATAAAATGCATTATAGAAAACAATGCAAAACAAATCTAAGGCATCAACAGCTTTACTTAAAATGTCTCTTAATGACAAATGCCATTTATAGTGGCAAAAAAATTTTTGTTTATCGAAATGCAAATAAAAAATTTAAATTAATAAATTAATTAGGTATCAAAATTAAATAATCAAAATTTAAACAAATTAATTAATTCATTAATTTATTTAAATTTTTATTTGTAATGTTCTTAACTTAAAGAGGCATTTATAAATAAAGCTGCATGTGTTAACAATACATTTTACTTTTAAAAGGGGGTTAAATACACGAAAGTCCAACAGTGCACTATACAAATTCTATAATGTTCCAGTACTCACATTTTCCAACGTATTAAAACTCCTGTCCCAGCTACTGACAGGAGTCCCACCGTACAAGTATCCCGGATACCTCTCACTCATTTATCCCACTTTTACATGCACCCGCTAAAATCTACCGTACTCAATAGTACTTAAACTTGGTACTTAAATGTACTTTCTTTAACTGGATCAGACAATTCTGTCCCCGTATTATAATATTCTATCGGAAACACTAAAAGAACCTATTTCTACCGTTATATTGAGCAAGGTTTAAAACTTCATTATAATATTTTTTGTTTATCGTATTTGGTTTGTTAGTTCCTTTGAGTTGTACCTGAAAATGTGATATAAAATAATAATATACAATACATGTAGATAATATAGGTTTTGATCTGATTTTTCTGTAGCTTTAAGCTGTGTAACAATAAACTCTGATGTCATTAGCAGGACAATGGGGACAGGGGGAGGGGGAGACATAGGGGATTGCCCCATCGTATTAACTATCTTGGTGCCTATTCATAGCAATGCAAGATCAAACTCCTGGCCTTTATTACGAACAAAGACTAAGCAATGCCATACAATGTGGCAATGCTGCTAAGATTTCGAGAATGCTGCCCATTGATAGTGCTTGTTAGATTAGGTTTAGTTATTATATTGAGTCTGGTTGCCTTAGGTCTCGAATAAATAAAAAGTTTACCTGAGAGTTTAAAAGTATAGTATTTTTAAGTTTTTGCCTTGATACTTGATTTAAAGAAGTGTGTATTATCATTGAAAACAGGATATTTGCCATGTCTACCATCACCAGAACATCAGTTTTCTCGTGATTGTGGTGCTTGCTGCAGTGTCAAAATGTAAGGAACCCAAAACAAACATAAGACGTCAAATATCCCGTGTTCAAAGACAATACTAATAAATAAATTAGTGAATAATTTGTTTCATGGAAATTTTTATAATTTCTCTTTCCAAGAATCCACGTAATAATGGATATACAATTACGACATTATGCATAAACCTATGATTAAAGTGTAACGAGTGGGCCGACCGACTCTTCTCTTAACCGGTCGTTATGTAGACTATCATTTGGTTAATTATTATTAACACTGTTGCAGTTTTAATGGCAGTTACTGAATTGGTTGGTTTAACAAGACAGTGGTTTAATTTGTACTTGGTAAAGCACTGATAATTGAAGATATGAATTAGCATATAATAATTTTCCTTAAAGCTGAAATGATATTGTGATTTTTTTTATTTTGGTAGGTATTTTACAGAGGACTCTTATCAGAAAATGGAAACATTTGACCAAAGCACAGCTCAGTTTTAGTATTGTAAATCGTATAGGCGTTTTATTGTTAAATAAAATGTGCATTTGTTTATCGGGATTTAATAATTAGCATTTATTAAAACCTTTTTAAAAGACTTTTAAAAAGCTTTTTTTAAACTTGCGAGGGTTTTCATTGTGGTTTTATGTCATAATTTATGAAACTTATAGGAAGCTATAACAAAATCTAGATGGTCAGGAAAAGCTTGAAGGTCATTGACCTTATATATTCAGGTCACTAGCCTGAAATTGGTGTCATTACCAGAAATAGGTTATTTTAATTTTTTTTTAATGAATATATGTGACTTAGTAAATTTTCTTATAAGCAAATTTCGGAAATTAATTTACGAAGCCTACGCTGGGGACAACTATGTTTTTCTTCAAATTATGTCCTATTGATTACTGTAAAGGAATCCTTACAAATTTCAATTAGGTTGCAAACGTTCTGTGACAATTTAATCTTGTAAGTTATATGGGTTGTAATAAATTTAATATTTGAAAGTATCTATTTGTAGCAGCTGAATTAAATTATTTACCATTTCTATGAAACCTGCCACCAAACACAAGACCCAAGATTGACAGGACAGAGCTCCTAGAAATATAACAGAGATGTGTACTTACTTAAACAATTATTGTCCACTCTATGAAAGTAGTGTTCCCGTCGAAAGTAATCCAATATTTTTAGCGATTTTGCATATTTTTCGAAAAAGTGACAAACGCAAAGGCACAAGCAAGCAAAGACCGATATACAACAGACAGAACCACAGGTTATACAGTAGAGTAGATTACAGCTATGGGAACTAAGCGGCAGCGGGCGGGCGCTCCCACAGATTAGATAAGGTACGGCACATGCTAAAGCCCCCTACACATTTGTCTGACGTGTCGTGTCGTGATGCATCAGATAGGTATCGGTTTCATACATTTACACAAGCCATCACAACACACTGCATCAGAGAAATGTGAACGCTACTATATTAAATGTATGAAACCGATACCCTTTCTGATGCATCACGACACGACACGTCAGACAAATGTGTCGGTGGCTTAAGTTATGAAGGGTAGAGAGAGGTACAGGAAAATCGTCTTCTGTATGCAAAAGTGTCCGTCAAAATGCGTTAAATTAGGATGGCTCTACAGTGGCAACATTGCGAATTTTAAAGAAGGTGCTGAAAGTTATTAAAGAACGATAGATAAATAAATACGGAAAGGAAAACTTTGGCTACGATAAGGCGCACTTTAAAAAAAATTTATACCATAATATAATTAATCTTGTCTATAATTTTTCAACGTCTGATCAATATAATTATATTCACTATTTCTATTTCTCTATTTACGTTCGTAATTTTTTCTGAATGAGTAACCAGACGAGACTCGACCAACTTTTTTCCATACAAATCTTGCCCATAAGTATTATTGTTCTGTGATTGTATAAACTTTTTTAACAGTTAAAACCAAAAAAATCTCAAGATATTATTTAAAGACTCAAAAATTAAATTACTTCAATTTTTCATCCTCGGACACTTCAACCCATCTACAACTGCTACATTTAAAATCAAACCATACCCTGTATCTACGCTAATGCCATTCTGGACGGTTTTTGACCACTTACCGCTGGACACTTTTTCAACTTGTTTCCCTTAAAATACGGTACTTCTTGCCTCTACCTCATACAAGGGACCACTGACTAGGTGACTGACTGGGACTTGACATTTTCACTGTTCACCAAAAAAATCTTGTGTTATATTAAAACTTGACGCTAGCTAAATGCACAAAGTGTGCCTAGCCATGCTATAACATAAAAAAATATTGTCAATCAAAGTTCACTTACTGATTAATTAATTGAATGAATAAATGGATGACAAATCGTTTCATAATCTGTGATTCTATGTGATAGACATTTTTTGTTGTGTCAAATGTCAATGTCATTTCTCAATTGTCATGGTGGTGTGACGTGACGTGTCACGTGATCAATCTCCTCCCTTCCCTACGATTTGCAAAATTCTAATGATTTTGGGAATCTTGTAATGTGCTTCATTGTGTTTTCTTTACCATGAAAAATATGTCTTACCACCTTTAAAACAAATTTGTGAGTCCAGTTGTAGCGTTACTAGGGTAAGTCAGTGAAACTAGTTATACCAACTGCGCTATCGATCGACCGACGCGACGCTACGCACGACGAGGCCCCGCCCGCCATTTCGAGTCTTTCTTTATTCTTCTCGAACTTTTGTTAAAATATACCACGGATCACTTAAATAAGCAGTCATCATGTACAAATTGTAGCACAGACGAAAATTATCCGCTTAGATATAAAAACTTAGGTAAATAAATAAACTTTGAATAAATACCAACTAAAAGTACTAAAGCCATGCTATAATCACGATCAATGGGGGATCGTAAAATTGAAACACACTGAGATAGTGTCGATATTTACACCAATAAATCTAGGTAATGCTTCATTGTCGTTTTGACGTGGGTCGTGTTATTTTTTTAAACCAATTAGGTAACCTAACCACAGTAATAACCATTATTCCATAGAAATATCAGGTCAGGGTCAGGTCAGAACGAAACGCTATTTGTATATATACTCTTTGCAATTACTGTTGCGTAAAGGCTATCATATAGATTGTCAGGTGCAGGTGTTAATTTAGAGTTTAGAACTAACTCGGCTCCAATGAGTCTGAAAAGAAAACGGCATTGTCATTCTGTCTACAGAGTGACCGATATAAGTCATAAAATGGACGGGCTACTTCTCTTTTTAGGTACTACACCATCAACCATGAGTGTCATCATTAGACTGCAAAACCTGCCGTGGTCGGCGAATGCTCTGGACATTAGGAATTTCTTTCGAGGACTCTCCATACCTGAAGGAGGCGTACACATCGTAGGAGGCGAACTTGGAGATGCTTTCATTGCGTTCAGGTAGCTATATGTAACAATCAAATACTTCACGTGTTCATTTTTTAGGCAAATTGAGACTGTACATTCACTTTTCGGCCCTCGAAAAGTGATATACGTACTGTCATAAGCAGACTAATTAATCGTGAGAAGTTACTGAAATGATTGATTTCTGTAATTCAACCATAGCTTTAACTACACATGAATCTAATTTGTCTGAAGGTTTAGTTCTCTATTGAACAGTATGTTTAGTTGTTTCTTTGAACACATTTCAATGAAATACGTCTTCTTAACTTGTGTAAGACCTCACTATAAGACTGACTAGTTCATAAGTATTTATTTGTAGGCTTTATATATTTCAATAAATGAGAAATGACACTTTCTGTGTTTATACCTAAAACACAACTCTGTAGTCCCAAAAAAGTTCAACTTTTCATCCGACATCTGCATATAATGATTATCAATCCTCACTTTTGAAATTTACTTCTGAAACTACTTTTACTTGGCCATGGCCAAGATTGTTTTAAGATGGCATAACATTGGCTTGTCGGCCATCAATCAGACTGATTTTGAGATGCTAAATATCTGAGAAGATTATGAAACCACTGTAAGTTATTGGATCCTAACTATTATACAATTGAATTTCAACCTAACATCTGAAAGACGGTGGGTTTCGAGAGCATTTGTTAATTTGGCAACAGGTTCAAGTCTGTTGCTGTCTTTGTCTGCCACCAAGCAAATGATAAAGATAGTGGTAGACTTATGGCCCATTAATAAAAGTCTTTAGTATTACTAGAAAGAAAAGACAATACATGCTTTATGACATAGAATCTTGCTACAATGCATTTCAACTAAAACACTGCTAAAAAGTTGAATAATGTAAATTGGCCATTGATCTCTTGTTAAAGTTAACACTTTCACTGCTGAGCTGATGTACTTGTCCAGCCACGGGTGCGGCTCTGCACACTACATAGCGTGCAGTGTAATAAACAGAACAGTTGTTTTCACGCACTCGCGGTATGTTATGAAAAACACGACAGTTGTGTTTTCAGCACTGAAGGTGTTAACATTCCTAAAACTTCCTATCACATGATAAAGGTAACGCATAGCATGAGGTGGACTACTTCCATTGTGTGTGAGATGTTAAAAATTGCATCGAACAGATGCCTTAACCCGTTGACTACTTAACTGCTGTACTTGATACTCTTAGCTTCTCCGTTGAGTAGTCACGGGTAAATGTAACATGAGGTATTAATTCTGAAATAATGCTCCTAAAGTGACTATCTTCGAACTTACTCAGACGGGACATTCTTACGATTATTAGGTACCACTGCCACTGGATTTCACTAAAGGTAAGGCTGGTCTCAACCACTTGACCCTTATTAATGACTGTCTATGTCGTGATGCAAATGATTTTGATAGATAAAATATGGTTTGAGACTAACTATTCATATGCAAAACACGTGATAAGCATTTCTTGATAAAAATAATTATGGAGAATGGATGCCAAGTGCCTTTCTGTGTGACTTGTATGAGGGACGTGTCTCAACTAGGTATTTACTATACCATAATAGGGTACTGAATTAGGACCTAAATAATTTCTTTTATAAACATGATACAGCTGCGCGAGTATGCTCCGGCAATATTCTACAACTTCGGTAAGTTCTATAGTTATAAGTTTTGGTCATTTGACTATTTTATAATAAGGTGGAAGGAAATATGAACCTGTAGGGTGATACATGTATTCAAAGGAAACCAAGAATTTCAAATCATCTAAAAAAAGTCATGATTCTTTTAGCTGCTAGCATGTCTCCCTACTGTTTTATCTCGACATATTTATTTATTTTGCCCATATCAAATAGGACATCAATATATATATATATATATATATATATAATCATATAATTTTCATAAGAATAAAACAATTGAACAAAATACAAAACTGAAACGAACTAAACCTAAACCTTATAAATCAAACAAACATTGTGTCCATGAGGCATGGTGCCAAGAACAGCTATATTTCACATAAAATAGCTATTGCTATTCAACGTGAGAGAGCCAGTTTTCTTGTCTCCCAGCAAAGGAAATATATAACAACATAATCATCGTTTTGCCCTTCTATTGAGTCTTCGGATTTGAACATGGATAAGAAGTCTACGAATAGAATGCTCTAGGTTGTAAAACGGCTATAGACTGATAAGATTGTAGGACATATGTTGTAGGTGAGTTATACCCTATGGAAAGCAACACCACATCGAGCTTGGTGAGTGCACCGACAACCAGACTGGAGTTGCATGTCAGCAGAGGAGGGGTCTTCTCACTCCTCACATCTGCTTGCTTACCGCAGGAAAATAGCTAACATAGTAAACAGCAATATTTGCTTGAGATCTTCATATACCTACCTAAACTTTCCTAATTCGTAGTACCCGATTCCTTAGATACAGAGTCCTAGTTGGTATTAGTGGCATACATCATACATCTATTATTTTTATTGACTGAAAAATTTATCTGACACGCATGTGTCTCAGTTATAAGAACAAAAGGAGATGCACTGGTATTTCTTACATAAACCATTTGAACAGCTCTTGTCCTTTATAATGCTCATTAAAAAACAACGACATACTTTTAAACTCTCAATAGTTCAGTAACATCCGTAGTTGTAGAACATGCTGTAATATATTAACACCTTCAGTGCTGTAAACACAACTGTCGTGTTTTTCATAACTTGCTGCGAGTGCGGGAAAACACAAGCGTTGTGTTTGTTGTATGGGAAAACAGTATGGAGTGTGCAGAGCCGCACCCGTGGCTAGACACGAAAATCGGCTCAGCAGTGAAAGTGTTAACAACAATCATGCTTCACACACGGTAGTGATGTAGCCAAGTCTGGACAAACGGCGACGCTCTAGAATTTTTATTTTTTATTTTACCTCTGTCAGGGAATACCAAAGGAGCAAAAGGTTTACTCCGCCAAATAACGACTTATTCTCTGTCAAAATATAGTGCGATTTAGGTCGCACAAAACGCTAATTAACTAATATTCACCTACAAGTTGCCTCTCTTTCTATCGTGTAACTCGTATCTCTTCCATGACGTAAGGGATGACGCTTCAAAACTGTCTAGGGTAGATTATAATAGTTGATATTTCCCTGAATGATTATTGATTACCTTTGTATGGTATTATAGTGTAGGAGCTGGCCAGGTGATTGTATGTATAAACGTAAACAGTAATGTCATCTGTGACAATTCAAAGGTAGGTAGGTATTATTACTTCTGTATACCTATATGACCACTAAGTTGGACAATATCGTCACGAAAAATACAAAAAAAATCCATTAATAAATTGAAAATCAACCCTGCCGGCGCGTGACTGCCCACGCCGATCCGGCACTGCCGCCCGCGTACTTGAAGCTTTATACCTAAAGTGTGGAATGAGCCTGGCCTGTCTGTCTGATATTCAGTATCATTCTAAAAAAACAATCAACTAAGCAGTAATCGTAAGTGGCGTTTATCGCCACTTTATAGCAAACATACACTTAAATATCTTCGTGTTCTTCAGGACAAAGACCAATTTGGAAATATTAGGGATGGAACGTGATAATAGCTGAGGTTATCCAGATATTTTCGATACGCTGAACGAAGTTGGTACATCCTTATAAATTATGGATGTCACAGAAATAAGCACATATTGAATATCTTTTACCCATATAGTAGGTCTAAAACAGTCATGCTGGATGGCACAAGAGGTAAAGCCTCTTCTAGGGGGAAAATTACAATAACTGATATTATGGTTTGTCATAATCCCCCTTAGGGAGGACAGCTTATGGGACTTGTGACAATAAACCTTATAAATTTGTCTAGTTTTCACCTGAAACTCGCAGCGGTTCTTCCAAACAAATAAACTTGTGCAATCTACGTCGCCAAGTCCTCCGGAAAACAAGCTAACTTAAGACATGGACTTCTCTTCTTCATCTGCGGAGGCCTTTAGGATCCAAAATCTATTTAGTTTACCTGTTCAATTGTTAGATGATTTCTACAACATGCATTCGTTAGAAATATCTCATGTCAAGGGCATGGCACCCATGGCAGTCAAACGTGACTCGTCGCTGTTAGGATCGTTTAAGAAATAGGGCTTTCCTACCTAATGTAGGTACTTGAAAGACTTATTTGAATATTTTTAAGGACGCGTATCAAAATGACGAATTTGGAACCCTTATTAGGACTTTAATATGCACCAACGTGATCTACGTTGGATGTTGTACATGTACCTATATTTTGTTGGATGGATGAAAATGTATGTTAGGAATAGATCGAACGGAGGAGACAGTCGCATCCTACCTATGAAGAGTACCACTTACCATCAGGTGAACGACTTTCTCGTCTCGTCACACTGTCAAATAAAAAAAAAAGTACTGGCGCTAAAACTAAACTGAAGCTAACTGTAGCTCTAAACTGAAAACATCAGGACCACTAACACAAACCAATTTGTGACGTCGAAAAACTATCATTATATTCTCGACTACAGTGACTGGTAGGTGGGTTACTCATTAGGTTCCGCTAAATTAACTGGAAAAGTATCCAGGACACCTAGTTTAGGCTGTCGTTCGTATTTTATCTGTATTGCCGCTAGGTATATCCAGGATTATTCCGGAAATCACCCCAAATCAAATCGAGCTACCTCGTGGAAGACGGCCATCAGGGATTTCCGTAATAATCCGGTATCTAGGACCATAGATGAGCGATCCTAACGCCTGAACAGCTTACTACGAGGTGGTCGTTCAAGCGACAACACGGGACTGACGCTAAGACAATTTACTATGAACTAATAAATTGGAAAATTCAAATTTGTTGACGTTGACTGGTGTGATGCTGACGTTGCCCGTTTTAAGAATTGGCGCATACGACATTTTAACCAATCTGCCGATTGTTCATACATCGTTGGGTGGTTCTAATTAGTATGTAGATGATGCAAGTGCGCGCACATTATGACGATTCGGGGTATATATGTTTACGCTAATTACAATCCAACTAAACAATCGGCCGATTGTTTAGTCTGTCAGCCAATCTAACAAGGCATGCTAACGGGCTTTGTCTATAATCCTTTGGCAATGTCAGAAATCAGCCAGCACTTTCTGTTTTCTACTCTCAGCATACGTTGCCCAGAAAAAAATTAAAAACTTATAAATGTATACTTACCTTTAAAACAATTTATATGATTAACCAAGCGAAGGGGTGGTCTTAGAATCTGCTGGGACATATCAGCGTTTGTATGTAACTATGTTTGTATCATAATAATATTTATTTGTTCGACGATAACTGGCGTGCCTTTGATCCGATCTTCATGAAATGAGGCCAGTTTAATTCAAGTAAAATACAATTTTAAAATTCGAGTATGGAAAAGCCGGTCTAGGGGCTATTAAACCTATAAGCGTGTGGTCCAGCACGGGGCGAAGTATAAGCTATTATTAGCCAACACGTAAATAGGTACTTATTGACTGAAAATTCTACTATACCCACTCAGATTGCATCTCACCGACTGGCCTTTTAGTTGTAAAAACATGACTTTCATCGTGACTATCTTCCTACACGTGGTCTCCACCTACCCTACCTCGTGTAGAGTCGGTATATCTGTTTCTTTTTCTGTTTTTCTTGAGTCGTTAAGTATCTCTTAGGTAGAGACTTCTTCAATGCTGACTGCGCACTTCTGGTCAATTTAGTTTTTAAATAATTAAGATAAGTACTTACAATAAAAAATATGCTATCATCTTCACTATAGGAACGATTGGAGGCTTCGCCTCTCGAAATTGTTTTGATACCACTATGTAGGGAGTCAATTTGCTGGGTAAGCATGAGGAGGTTCAACTTCTGCACACCTGAAATTAATTGTAGACCCTTGATTAGTTTACACAGTTTTCGGGTACTTTCTCGTGGTCAGACTATTGACCAACAGGATGGTATTACGGATCACAAGGCAGCTGGCAGTCCGAGCGCTTCAATCAGCGACTACATACCTATCGACCTACTACAATCTACCTTGCATAGACTCACGGACTGTTCCGCTGTCGGTATCATCAACTGCTCAAACAGTCTACTTTTCGAGCTGTCGACTCTCGACTTTGTTAACTAGTCTGCCGCCTCGTTTTGTTTTTGAAAGAGAAGCCGATCCATTGGCGTTGACATGCTAGTTTTCGTCTTATATTCTAAAACTTGCAACTAATACTCTAAAATTCCAGAAATTAATCCCTGATTGAGTTTGTAGAGGTATTGCAGAAGCTGACAAAAGTTCACTTGCGTTACTTTTTTCCGTGATCATAGTAGATTACAATACTTACTATCTGAATTTGGCATAATTATACTGGTTCTTTTTCGCGTTAAGTCTGATTTTGCTTGAAATGTTGTGGAAGATTACAGGATTAGTCAGCTGCGATAACGCCGTCTAGCTACTCGGAGTACGTTGAACGTTGTTAAAATGACATGGGTCGATTAACAACGCCATCCGCAGCACGCACTTATACACTCAAAAAGATGATTAAACTAGGTGTACAATCTTAGTGAACGTTTGGAGCTCTATGTAGCTGGGTAAATTGGTCACGGGTCGTTTGGGGTCCTCGGAAACACAAAAGGCTTGTTATCTTTGGTTCGCAACTAGGCCAAGACTATTTGGTCTGTTATATTTTTCAACTGAAAGGAAACAGAATCAAAGTAAAAATGGTCAAGTTGGCACCGCGTGCGGAAAATGAAATAACTAACTATGAGATGGTGTTCCTAACCCATTCAACTGGCATTGAAATTTCTAGTCGGGAAAACGGGCAGTTTTATTTTTTAGTTTCGTAATCCTCACCAATATGGACAGTTCAACGGCTTCTATAATTTTTATCCCCCCTATTCACAAAAATCTATATGACGTTTAATAAACTTGCGCACTTCAATTTTGTACTGCGCAATAATGTCTTCTGGGCCACAGCTCACGCTACTCCAGGAGACAGGGCTCAAAATTGTAAGTTGCATAATATCAGTGATCAAATAAAGAATTTAAATTTAAAGAATTCAAAAAAAATACTAAGTGAACTTCGATAACTTTTTACAAAGGGGACAAGCAAGGAGAACCACCGAATGAGTTATTAAAAAAACATTTGTTAGTAGGTAGGTTAGTTAACCCACACACCTACCCGAGAATTATTTTGGAGGTAGGTATGTTATCCACCAATCCGGACTTGGCCCCCGTGGTGGAATATGGCCTAACCCTCCTCATGATAGTGAGGAGAGACCCGTGCCCAGCAGTGGGACGATATGGGTTGATGATGAGGTTAGTTAAGAGATAAGCAGACACAAACTGTAGTACCTACTCCTCAAAGATGTCATTATTATCTATGGAAAATCGCATATTTCACTAGTTTACCTTTACGGAGCAGGTACGGGGGATGGATACCAAAGGCTACCAACGGAGCTTGCGCTCCACTTAACCGTAAAGCCAATTCCAGAAAACAACCATTCGACTCCATTCGGGGTGATTTCTTAGAATTGGGATCCACCCGAGAAGGGTGCTGTAATTCCGGACCAATCGGAACTCTGTAGTCGCCCAAATTCAGCACAACCTTACGCCGAATAAGGCATTAACACTTTGACTGCTGAGCCGTTTTGCTTGTCAAGCCACGGGTGCGGCTCTGCACGCGCCATACTGTTTTCCCAAACAACAAACACAACAGATGTGTTTTGTCGTACTCGTGGCAAGTTGTGAAAAACGCGACAGTTCTGTTTTCAGCAGTGAACGTGTTAATTCCTTCCCTCGTGTAGAACTTGGACTGTTACTCAAAGTCGTAAGGAAACCGGCATATCCAGGGGCTGTTCCACCAAACTTCATTGAGCTAGCGTGGAGTGAGGAATGCTTCAGTTCTGTCTGTGGAAACTGAAGCTTCGAATCTATCTCGAATACTGCGTCTTTCAGCGAGCTGGTCATCCCGGTTCTCCAACATGTGCATTACCAGGAGTCAAATTTGGTTTTATTAGTTAACTGATAATTTGATCCAACAGGTGGCGCTTGTCGGCAACGCTGATATTCTAATTTTCGTAAGCATAGCTACTTTTTAAGTTTAAAGCCGTCTTGTCGCGTTTTGAATACCTACTTACAGTATCTAAGTAATACAGGTATTAACTTTATACATAATAATTATGTACTTCGTTAAATTAAGAATGCCACGCTATATCTACATTATTTTTTTTTCTTAAAATAGAACCTGATTACTAACTAGGATTCCCTGTATTTAGGGAATCAGGAACTACGAGGACCATGGTCCTACAAACACCCAGACTCAGAGCAAATATTATGTGTATGTATTGTGTTAATTATGACGTTAGGACAGTGGTCGTCACACTTTTCTGGTCAAGGGCCACATAAGACAATGTGAGGTATCACTGCGGGTCACTAGAAGAGAGAGCCACTGGTAAAATTAATTGAGTTTCCTTTTCCTGTGCGAGATTCCGCCTTGAATCACCACTTGAAAGGGAATTTTTTTTTTCAAACTCTAACCATAATCAGTTACTCGTTAGTTTAGTTTATTATGTTTGATTTATTTTTATTTTACTCGATGACGTTATCTTTTTTTTATATAAGACAGTGTTACACTTGTAAAAGTGCATTATTTTAGCCTACTCACAATAAATTATTTGAGGTTTGAGTTAGAACAAGCTTTATGTGACAGTGTACTTTATAAACATACACAAGAACACCTAGATGTATGGCAGTGGTTCACACAAATATTCGTCTCGGATAGGAATCGAACCCACGAGCACCAGGGCAATGGTAGTGGTAAGGCTAGACCATGCGTGCCGTTAATTATTATAAACAATAATAATCTCTATTTAAAAGAAACAAAATCGAGAAAATATCTGAAAAGGTTGCAGGAGGAAGCTTATACCTACTATACTCTTGTTCGCGTACCTACCTACTTCTATTTAGTTCACTTCATAGAATAGAATAGAATAGAAAACTCTTTATTGTACACCAGAAACAAAATTAAACACAGTAGAGAAAAATGCAATGCAATTCAATTTTTCAATTTTTTTTTGCAATTTCATGTGCAAAATAAGTTTTGATATTATCTACTTCAATTATTTACTCTGTTGCGGGCCGCACAAATATCGTCTGCGGGCCGCAGTTTGACGACCAATGCTTTAGTAAATTTAGGAAGTATTTTTAGTCTGCTCATATATTTGTCCCACATTATATATATATATATATATATTTTACTCCTTTTTTATTGTAAGTATATTTGGAATTATTTAAATAGTGGATAACAAGACAAAGACTTGGAGTAGGGACTTGAAGTAGAACCTTGATTAGAATTAATATTGTTTTGGCATGTGCCCTGATGAATTTTCAAGGTTCTCTTACCCGTAACATACCTTGATAATGCTGAGCGAGATATTTTTAGCTGGTGGTGATGTATATGAATTATCATACGGGGGAATTTGAGGGGCGGCCAATGTATAAAATGTATATTGCTGAAGCTTAGGTTCCCTTAAAAATTACTTAGTCCTAGAAAATACTAAGACTTTATGTCAGAAGCTCCTTCACAACAGCCAAAGGTGCTGAGGCAAAGTGGAGGAATGGTAGAGTAATTTCACTTCATCATCATCAACCCATATCGTCCCACTGCTGAGCACGGGTCTCCCCTCACTTTCGTCAGGAGGGTTAGGCCATAGTCCACCACGGGGGCCGGGGGGGGGGGGGGGGGGATACCTACATCCGAAATAATTCTCGGGTAGGTATGTGGGTTTCCTTCACCGAAAAGCGAGAGATAGTTACACGTACATAATCATGTTTTTACAAGAAACACATTGGTATGTGCTCGCACTGGGATCGGAACTCACGACCTTCTCCTTGGAAGGCAGACGTTCTCTTGCTAGGCTATCACCGCTTCCTTCACTTAACCTCAAGATAGATAAACTCTTCTCTCAAGCTATTGTTTATTTTGATTTTATTTGACTCAGTAACGAGACTATCAAGTTGTTCGCCTGATGGTAAGCGCTACGCCTGCCTATAACAGTTACAGTGGCACCCAGAACTTTGCATTGCATAATCTTGCGCAGCGCTGTACTGGCGCTCGTCACCATGAGATATCGGCGGCTCTAAAGTCTCATTTATGCCCAGTATTGTGTATGTTTTTCATTGGGGGACTTTGATTTCAGTGTAGTGTAGGTTTTCTGCACACAAGCCAAAGGGTCCGAAACTACGAATGTCGAAGCGGCTATAACCTCTATTAGATAGTCACTGACTGCACGTGGATTTAGGTAGTATTTTTTCGCGTTTGTATTATTACGTGATTTTTTTTGTAAAATGTTCTTTAGACATCTGGAGGCATACCGTGACCTCTTTTAGCGATTCAATTGAAGACCTAAACTGAACCGCGTCGCATAATCGTACCGTGACGTCTTATTTTTTATGTTACTGCCATTTTCTACCTAAAATGGATCCAGTTTTAGGTTGAAAGTGGCAGCAGTTTAGGTAATTCAGTTTAGGTCTTCAATTGAATCGCTATAAGATGTCATGGTGTGCCTCCTGTACTTAAGTACTTTGTTTGCTTGCCGGGGTTATATTCTCTGGAACGATCTCCCTATATCTATCTACTTCTAAGTAAAAGAAAAAAAATATTATGGAGGTACCTACGTACTAAGTACCTACGTTACTTGTTTGCTACTTAGTTACCTTATTTTTTTTTATCTTTAAGTTACGTAGGTAGGTAGGTACCTATTAGACGATGATAAAAAAAAATTACAAGCAGGTCACGCCACAATACAAGTCTGTTCACCTAAGTAGGTATTCGAAAAAAAACATATTCCTGTTCGGATTGCCTTTTTTTTGTTATACAAATCTGTCTTATAATCCGTCTCAGTATAAGTCTCATCCAATAGGACCTGCGCCTAATCAATGGTTTTGAATACCATTGATCATTGACTATTATAATCTTTGCCATGGATAAATACAAAGCTAACTACTATGGAACACCATGGAAAATTGGAATCAGCTACTTTACTCTTAGGGAATTGAGCTCTACATTTCGCTAGCAGTGCCGGGCTAAGCGCGGGTCCCGTAGCAAATTCTTTCATAGATCTACTATGGGTTCTTAACACGTTCAGTGCTGAAAACACAACTGTCGTGTTTTTGAGAACTTTCCGCGAATACGGGAAAACACAACTGTTGTGTTTGTAGTATGGGAAAATTCTATGGAGTGTGCAGAGCACCCGTGGCTAGACACGAAAATCGGCTCAGCAGTGAAATTATTAGGTTTAAAGTGGTATAAACCAATTTTTTTAGTAGGAAAAGTTGTAAAGTTTCAAGTTTTTGTGACATCAAGTTAAATTCAATATACTTACCACATCTTATGTTTCAATCAAAGGATTACGCTCAGGCAGAGATGAGTGGGCGTAATATGCGCGGGGTCCGTGGCTATTGCTACTTTTGCTACGTGGTTAATCCGGCACTGGTAGAGACCAGAGAGTTTACTATGGATTTAGGTTGTTGAGGTTGTCTATGGATTCAGGTTGTTGAGGTTGTCTCCGTTCATAATTATACTTAAATGAGGCGGCAAGTAAACTACCTATGTATTTGGCTAGTGTCTTATGCCCGTGTTTTATAAAACAATTTATTGGGAGGTACTTGTCTACTTATCCGTAAGTTATCTACTATGGTATCTTGTCAGTGAATTGGCAACACCACGATTTATTAAGTACAGTACCTACATTTTTCGTCACCACCGACGCTCAGGGGCGAAATTTTCCAAAGAGTTTTGCTTACTTATAAGTATGGCCACCTTTCAATAATTTGCTTTTAGAAAAATAATCAAATAGGGTATTCTATGGTAATAATAGGACGATAAAATGAATACCTACCTACAGTTATTCAAGCTAGGATTTACTTATGAAATGTAGTGAAAAACAAATTTTGAAAAATTTAAAATACATTGTAAACTCTTTATAACGTTATCCTTTATAACGATAAACTCCCTATAACGTTGAAGTGAGCCCAACTGTTCTTGTTCACTCCATATAACGATAACTCTCTATAACGACAAAAAATGCTCAGTCCCTTGAGTTTCGTTATAAAGAGTTTACACTGTATTTCACAATATGACCTACTAAACTAACTTATTGTTTAAGCCACGGCCGACAAAAGCCTTTAGTTGAGCGACCTGTTAAACTCTGACACCAAAGGCCGGCACTGCCGCATTCGACGAACGAACGAATGTTACTGAGTCAACGAGGCTTGCTTTGATCACTTTATCGGTACTTATCACTTATCAATGAATGGTGTGATATCTTTATGCGAAAGATTGCGAAACAAGACAGTAATAAAGTAAAGCTATTATACGTATAAGAAGTAATAGGACTCTTCTGCACATACATGACTCTTAATAAATAAGGTTTCACGATCACATATATAGATCCTGACTCTTTACTAGGATTCACTGTATCAAGGGAAACAGAAACTACGAGGACCACGGTCCCACAAGCACCCAGACAATCTGAGTGCTTGAAATCAGATCATCAACCCATAACGTCCCACTGCTGGGCACGGGTCTCTCCTCACTTTCGTGAGGAGGGTTAGACCATATTCCACCACGGGGGCCAAGTCCGGATTGGTGGATAACATACCTACCTTCGAAATAATTCTCGGGTAGGTATGTGGGTTTCCTCACGATGTTTTCCTTCACCGAAAAGCGAGTGATAATTACGTACATATGTTTTACAGAAACACATTGGTAAGTGCCCGCACTGGGATTTGAACTCACGACCTTCTGATTGGAAGGCAGACGTTCTCCCACTAGGCTACCTCCGCTTCCTACCTACGCTTCTGCTTCGCACCTGTGTCTAAAACAAATCTGCCCCGTGCGGGAATCAAACCCACAACCTCACACTTCGCAGTGAGCTCATCACCCACTACGCCACGGAGACTGTCAACTACCTACTAAGTTTTAAGTGACGTTAAATATTTGATTATGAACTAGCTGCGCCCTGCGGTTTCACCCGCATAATTCAAGTTTTACCGCAATAACTCTCTTAAAAGCAATATATTTTCCCCGTTTTTGCCACATTCCTCATTGCTGCTCTGCTCCTATTGGTCGTAGCGTGAAGTTATATAGCCTATAACCTTCCTCGATAAATGGACTATTCAAAACAAAAAGATTTGTCCAATTCGGACCAGTAGTTTCTGAGATCCTAGCGTTCAAACAAACAAACAAACTCTTCAGTTTTATATATTAGTAAGTATAGTTAAGTAAAGAGAGTAATAAGAAATAACCTAAAAGATAGTTATGACTGAAGGAGGACTATACTATAATGCGTTTTACTCTAAATAATTATAATTTAATTTAGCTCGCCTGACTAAGTAAAAATCATCAAATTAATAACCCTTCGCCAAACCTCTTTCAGTTTTCCCACAGCAGTCTTTGAAAGTCAATCCTTTTCTAGACTTAGCGTGTCAGTAAAAAAACAATGCGGAAGTCCGCAAAGAAATTTACCAACTGCAATAAAAATAAAAAGTCATACAAACTTATTTGTGGAAGTCCTTGTAGAAAAACGCTAATGCTGGAGCTAAGTAGGTATGTGGGGAATCACAGGTACCTACTTACCTATTTTCCAAAAAATCTCGAGGTAGCTCGATTTGATTTTGGGGAGAGCTGTGGAAGTTCCTCACATCCCGTCATCAACCAGAAAAGAGCTGGTAATATTCAAACAGCTGAACAGATTTTCTTGAATCATACTTAGCTAGGAACACTCAAATCACCTTTAAAACAAAAAAAAATACTATCAAAATCGGTTCATCCGTTTGGGAGAGAGCTACGATGCCACAGACAGACACACAGATACGTAATGTGAACTTAAATAACATCTGTTTGCGTCGGACGTTAAAAAGGGGAAGTCGTGTTATATGGGGTTTCTTTGGTAGGTCAAAGACCTTGGTACCATATAAAATGCAATCAGTCAGCAGTAAGGTACTGTTGACACGCAGTTTTTATGAGTGATACGTTAGCTATTGATTGATTTCGTTTCATGCCTGCACTACACATCGACAGATGCAATCTGCGGATGCGTCCGCCGCCGACGCGGACGTGAAGACACCGGTATTAGGTCGTCTGTGGTAGGTATTTAAACTCAGCCGATGCGTCTGCCACTAACATACACACTGACATCACTGCACGCCGGCTATCTGCGTACGCTATTATGTTCATCGTGTGTTTTCATTTTCTTGTCTTGTCTCTAAATAAGTACGTTGTTCGCTGTTGTGTGCAGTTGTGTCAGAATAAATGTTTTTTCTTTCTTTCTTTTCTTTAATCCGTTTGTTGGCGGTCTATGTTCACGTCGTCGGGGGACGCATCCGCAGATTGCTTCTGCAAAAGCGGCGTGCTTCACGGCCACATCGTTGCTTCCCGTCAGGTGGGAAGTGGTGAAACGCTCGCCTGGTAACCTACCTACCTAAGTAATAAAAAAAAGACATCGGCAAAAACGCGTCCGCTTTCTACTTCTATCACATCACGCAGTTATTATCGTAGTAGTGTGTAATTATAGCGTGCGTCCTACCTAGGGATGTAACGGGAGGTGGTTTAATCGGAACCGAAGTCGGAGTCGGAGTTTTTAAATTTGGTTTGTCAGAACCGGAGTCGGAGGTGCAGTCGGAGGTGGTGGCAGAAGAGATGTGCTGAGGGTAGGCCTGATAAAATAAAATTGCACAAATATTACTCAATCAGCATGTTTAATTCAATTAAGTACAATATAAAAAAACTTACATGACATAGGCAAAAAATCATCATATGTTCAGTAACAGTTACGAAATTAAATCAAATAAATTGTTTGCCAAAGATAGAAGAGAAGAAAGAAGAGAACCTCCGATTTAAACTTCAGAACCGGAGGTGTAGATAATATCAATCGAAATTTCCGATTTATAGGAGTCGAAGTCGAAGCTCCGTAACATCCTTTGTCCTAGTCTAATACAAAATGTACAGTTAACACTTTCACTGCTGAGCCGATTTGCTTGTCTAGCCACGGGTGCGGCTCTGCACACTCCACAGTGTTTTCCCAACCGCGGCAAGTTATGAAAAACACGACAGTTGTGTTTTCAGCAGTGAACGTGTTAAGACGCTGACAGACTGTAACTAGTCTAAATGAGTAAAATAATTACAAGAACGCTTAAGGCAATGTCTTAATGGTTTTTCCAAATATCGAAGAGTATAGTCATTATCGTCGTCATCAACTCATATGGCCACATTGCTGAGCACGGGTCTCTCCTCACTTTCGTTAGGAGCATTAGGCCATAATCCACCGCGGGGACCCGGTCCGGGTTGGTGAATGACATAAGTAGGTACCGACTTCAGAAATAAGTCGAGTAGGTACGTGGGTTTCCTCACGATGTTTTCCTTTACAGAAAAGCGAGTGATAATTACGCAACTACATTATGTCTTACGAGAAACGCGTGGGCACGTGCCTGCACTGGGATTTGAACCCACAACCCTCGCCTTGGAATGTGGACTTCTCACCCGCTAGGCTACCACCGCTTAGTCACTAGCTTAGTAGAAATGCGCAATATTAGCCAGAAAATAGCAGATTGCTATAATTTTTTAGAACTTAACTATCAGTAGGTACCAACCTAATTAGAATTAATGATTGTGTAGCGAATGTTTTTATGTTTTTATGAATGTGTTTATGAAGAGTCTACTTTTAACACGTTTACTGCTGAAAACACAATTGTCGTGTTCTTCATAACTTGCCTGGAAGCCAAACTGACGCCTTGATAGGCGTCCCTACCCTTGGATCTACTCGTATGTTTCTTTTTCTGCCATTTCTCCCAAATTTTCACGATTTTTTTTATTATACTGAGTACGAGACGAGCAAGTAAAACATGTTTTTGCATTATCATTGCATAATCCTGCGCAGCACGGCACTGCACTGCGCTCATCTGTCACCCTGAGACATCGGCTCTAAAGTCTCTAATGCCCAGTAATTATGCAGTGTTTATGCAAATAAAATTATCTTCAACTTTATCCTGCTGCCAATATTTATAATAACGACCAGGGCCGGATTATCCATAAGGCGGATTAGTCATCTGCCTAGGGGCCCCGCACCGACTAGGTGCCCCCGGGGGCCTAGGATGCGGGGCACGCAAAAACGAAAAACGTTTCAAGTAACAATTTTTTTTTGAGAATTTGTATAAGTACTTCCCCAATATTATACCTTCTTTTTTTCAAAACTCGACGAGATGCTTGGTTGGTGAACGTCTCGACTTTTTTAAACAGAAAAAATATATTTTAAAAAGTAAGAAAAGGGCAAAGTAAAGGGGCCCCGAGAATTGCATTGCCTAGGGGCCCGATAGAGTTAATTTGTCCCTGATCACGACCGACGACGCGACGCGACGGTACGTGCCACCACTTAACAAACATTTCAGCGTGCGGTTCCACTTTCATCACGCTTTCTAGCGAACAATATCTCTGAACGATAATAAGTAATAGATCTACGGAAATTGCCATTTAATGCGCGTAGATGGACAATTTTTAGGCACATATTTAGTAGATTTAAATCATACTTTAGGAATAATAGTGGTATGTGTAGGTTGCCTAAAAAATCTGCTTTTCTGCAACCGAACGATGCGAACCGCACGCACGACTTATATGGACTAGACGCATACGTCACTCAATTGAGTTTTCTGATAGAAATACCTGCTCTAAATACCTGGTACATAATATTTATTTATTTATTTATTCTTTAGCACACAAATGGAGTACAAGGAGTACTTAATGCTAAGTAGCATTTTCTACCAGTCATCCTGGAGGTGTAACTGAAATGGTGGTGGTGTGGCAAAACGTGAGAGCAGAGAAAAGTATATTTAAAAGATATTTAGTGTTAGAATATAATAATATTATGTATGACTAACGTGACCATACGTCCCGTTTTGAACGGGACCGTCCCTTTTTTCGGTAATCTGTTCCCTTGTCCCCAAGCAAAGCTCCGGGACGCACAATTGTAACTTTTTCCGAAACCGCGCCGAAATTATAGAGCGGAGAGAGTATTTGATGAACAAATTGTGGACTATGGGTCTATGGGGTAGCTATGGGTTCCAGTTCTGAAGGCGATTTTAATAACTAAGGTGAATATAAAAAAAAATGCCAAGAAATGTATTCTCATTTAAAAGCTTCATCTGGTGTATTATGACAAATTTGTCTGTCTGAAAAATATAAATATTAATTTTAATTTGTAATACCAATTACTTTTTCTAAATAAAGAACATTAAAAAATGTGTTTTTTTGTTTTTCATTGATACCCTCCTAATTGACGAAAATATACCGATGTCCCGTTTGGAGTAAAAAAATAAATGCTCACGCTTTATGTTATGTATGACACATATACCTCGTACAAATATTGAATACCCAACAAATTGTATTTTACGGTTATTACTGAAATTTAGCTGCTTTCCAATAGTATTCCCTTCTGGGAGTAAGCTTCCGATACTATTCCAGGATATTGATGTGGTCTTCTGATACTCGTAAATAATTTTCAGTGTCCTCTAATGTGCCTAACCCAATTAGTTCTGCGAGTGTCAACGGCTCAGTCTTTTCGATGGAAACAGTATACAAACCCTATAAAATTCTAACTCTTAAAATCCTGAATACGGCAATATTTAAAAGGGATACTGCAAATTATCACCATGTCTATCTATCTTGGTGTTTTCACCACAGGTGCCTTTATAACTTTCGTACATTAAGATTAATTGTATAAAAGCCAAATCTTCACATCCTGTCTCCATTGTTACAGCACGGACGAAGACGCGCGTCAAGCGATGATGCTAAATGGCGGGAAGATCAAGGAAATCCAGGTGAAGCTGTTGCTCAGCTCCCGCTCTGAGATGCACAAGGTCATCGAGGCAGCTCGACAGACTGTGCCCATAATGAGCCTGGCACCGCCAGCGCCCATAATTACCGCGGCTCCGATGGTCCCGACGCCACCTCCCGCACCCATACTACCGGCAGTCATTAACCCCTTCTCCGCAGCTTTAGGCAACAAAGCTTTATCCACCTTCGGCATTCCAGGCCTCGGCAACCCGCAAGAAATCCCCCAACCCGCAGTCATAGAACTCCCACCAGCACACATCAGCCCCAGAGAACTCTCCATCGAAGACGATAAGGAGGAGGAAAGGATTGAGAACAAACGCCGAGAGAAGGACAGGCGACGATCGCGGACACGATCCAGGTCGCGTGATAGGGATCGGAAGGATAGGAAGAGAGATCGGAGAGACAGGTCGCGGTCTAGAGACCGGAGGCGGAGAGACCGGAGCCGTAGCAGAGAAGGCAGGCGAGAACGCAAGCGTGACAGAAAGGATCGCAGTCGCTCGCGTGAGAAATCTGCAACGCATCGCTCCCGGGACATCCGCAAGTCGCCGAGCCACTCCCAAGAGAAGGAGAGCCCGGTCCGAGATGTACTCCATAGCAACCCCTTTACCAACCCTGGGAGCTTGCCACTGCAACTGCACCAGATGCTAAACAACCCCCCGCCGACCGTCGCCACGCCGACCGACTCGCCACGCTTCAACGACCCGGCGGTCGCGGATGCAATAAATAAGATGCAGGAGCTTGTTAAAAACCGGAACCCGAACGCTTTCCAAGGCGACCAAAACCGCGGAAAGCAAGGGCAGGGTCGAGGAAGCATGGGCCGCAGCGCGAGCAATACGCGCCGCTCACGTTTTGCCCCAGAAGAGACCCCCCGTGAGTGGCCCCGTGACTGGCCCCGTGACTGCTGCGTCGCCATCCGCAACGCGCCCAACCACACGAGCTACGGCGACGTGCGTCGCTTTTTCCCGTTCTTGATCGACAAACACGGCATCAAGATGATCAATGATAACATGGGCCGCCGCACCGGGAACATTTTCGTAAGGTTTATGGAGCCCCGCTCGAAGCAGCTCGCACTACAGCGCAAGAATAACGAGTTGAAGGGCGCTCAAGTACTGGTGGAGGACTTAAATGACGAGGCGTACGATGGTGCAGTCGACTCGTACCTGCCGTACCGCGAGGATAACGAAAAAGAAGCCGCAAACGACGCTGTAAAACGCGAAGGCGACGTCCCACCATTCACCGTTCTAAGACTCGCCGCATTGCCGTTCTTTGTCAAAGAGCTCGAAATCATTAAAGCTTTCACCGACTATTCTCTACTATCCATCACGCTCCGCAACTGTCGCGTCACGCGCTCCAAGACGGCGCTCGTGCAATTTGCGAAGGCGGACGAAGCGAAGCTGGCACTCGAGCGCAAGGAGCGGTTCGTTTTCGGCAGGAGGCGCCCCACTATAATCTCTCTGACGGACGAGCAGTTCGAAAAGGAGAAGAACGCAGAGTTGAACAACAAGAACGAGGTCGTAAGCATACCTCAGGAGGAGGAACCTTCGGTAGAGGAAGAGCCTCCGGTCGAGGAGGAGCCTCCGGCGGAGACGGCACCGCGGGACCCACGCCAGCGCCGGCAGCCGTTCGACAACGGGGTTCCACCGCCCCCGTTGGTGCATACGCCGGGCCCGCAAGGAGCGCCCTTCTTTGTCCAACCCTTCGGACAGAATCCAAACTTCCCGTCCGGACAGAATTCGTCGTTCCCGTCCGGACCGAATCCGTCGTTCCTGGGGGGGCAGAACCAGGGCTTCCCGCCGGGGCAGTTCCCGGGCCCACAGTTTGGAGGGTTCCCGGGGCCGGGCAACCTGGACCCGCGTACGGCGGCCAGCAACTGGGCCAACCGACCGTTCCCCGACCAGATACTAGCGCCCATGAAACCGCACCACCAGGCTCCTAAGAACGTGGAAGACGAGCCATTGGACTGCGTGTTGATAAAGGGCCTGCCGCGTGACGCCACCGACCGCACCATAGTCGGCTTCCTTTCAGACACGGGTGCCGTGCCCGCCAGGATACACCTCATGCTGGACGGCAACGGCCTGCCCTCCGGCGACTGTTTCTGTGAGTTCCGCTCCACACACGAGGCGCGCCTGGCCGCCGGCAAACACGGCAACAACTTGGATGGTTGTCGCGTCACCGTCGACATC
The DNA here is from genome assembly GCA_912999815.1 of Campaea margaritaria. Lineage (NCBI taxonomy): Eukaryota > Metazoa > Arthropoda > Insecta > Lepidoptera > Geometridae > Campaea > Campaea margaritaria. The sequence goes on along the minus strand of OU538809.1, from coordinate 1,928,849 downwards.
GTGCCGCGAAGCGTCGTCGAGGAGGCGCTCGAAGGGCCGAAGCCGATCGATAACCAGCTGGATGGCCTCGGTGGCAACGTTCCGTTTTTCGATATGCAGCGCGGCGGGTTCAACAATCGCGGCTCGTTCAACAACCGCGGCCGCGGGTTCGATCGAGGTGGCTTCGACCGCGGAAACTTCAGAGGTGCCTTCCGGAACAGAGGGGGCTTCGACAGAGGGCGCGGAGGGTTCGATACGCGCGGGCGCGGACGCGGACGAGGGGGCGGGCCGCCCTTCGAGAACGGCGGCGCTCGCAACGGGCCTGACGACCACGACCCCGCTCTGGAAGACTTCGGCGCTCCGGGCTGTGTCGTGTCCATGGAGAACGTGCCCTTCCGCGCGTCCATAGATGAGATCTTGCAGTATTTCTCTGGCTTCGAGCTGACGCAGGACGACATCATCAGACGATACAACGAGCGCGGGCAGCCCACGGGCGACGCGCGGGTCGCGTTCCAGACGCCGTTCGACGCACAGCGCGCCGTCAAGATGCGCCATATGGGCACTATTCACGACCGGCGAATCAACTTAAGTATTCTCTAACATCCGGTTTTCAGCAGTTCGGATTCCGACTGCTACGAAGTACCAGGCTGAAATCTATCGATATTTTGACTTTGCTCCGTTTAACCTTCTCTGGTTTCGAACAACCGACAAGTGTTTGTTTATACCGACGCGGTTTCAGTGTCTATTGATTAGCAGAACGCGGAAGAAACTATAAGCTCGCCAATTGGCACGAAACTTCGCATCTTGACTCCCTTCCTTATTAGCTCTTTTTGAGCAAAGGGGATAGATTAAGGTTAGGTGTGAACAATCACGGACGTTTATTTCGACGCCAAGTGTGAGACGATTTCAATTTAAAAACTAGTAAGGTTAAAGTGCTCTGTAAAATTCGATAATGTACAAATAAATGTCTATGTGTTGTTAACTAAAAAAGCGCGAAAGACTTCAGCCAGTTTTGTGAGGTGACTAGGAGTGATCAGACATTAATAATAATTCTGCAAAGTAGCATTTGCTATTTTTACGTTTAGGTTACCTAGTATAGTTTATTGTACTTAGCTAAGGAAATTAGCTTTATCGTTTTAAAGTTAATATTACTGTTAATTAGCCTAATTAAAGATTTAGATTTAAAAGTCAGTTCCTGAATCCATTGTTTTATTTTTTTAAACACCTTTATTTACCTAAGGAGGAGGAGACAAGGCTTTACAAACACAAGCCGAATATTTAGTGCGTGTGTTTCGTTCAATGCATTGCCATAAATTTAGTACTCACTGCTGGCCTAAACTGTGACTTGATATTGATTCACACAACTGTCAAATCCATACAACATTATTCAACTCTCAAAACCAAACTCAGCCGCACGCTAGTATTATAAGTGTGTACCTATTAAAAGTAGGTCCATACAAAAGATTAAACACCATTTATTAAATACTAGCTACGCTCCGCGGTTTTAGCCGCATTGACTATTATCCCACATGCATCAATTTTAACGAAATTAAGGTAACACACAAAAACAAGGTACACCTACAGTTTCACGTTGTAATGATTTATACAGATACAGATAAAACTATTTGAATATAAATAAATGTTATTTCACAATCAGTTTGATTTAGGCTCTCTCTACATTCTCACCCTCTACCATATCCGTCGCTCTACCTCTGACTTTCCACCATAAAAAGGAATCTACTCATAAATACCTAGATGGCGCTTTTTCTTTTTCTACAAGCTTTTTTAATATGGCAGCACTTAATATACTGTCAGTTTCAACATAGCCTTTCATTCCACATACTTTATGTTTTATGGTCTGTGATTCATTCATTCATTTTAATTTCATTCCATTCCGTTCATTTTTCTTGAATGACTCTCGGTCGGTCGTACGCATTCCGCACTCGTATTTATTTAATTAGTGCCTGATTAGAAATACAAATTGTGTGGGAATTAAGTGCCAAAAATGTTGCGGCAGCTTCTCGCAAAATTCTGGAGTGAAGATGTGTGGTTGCCGCCGAATACCACTTGGGAAGACATCCAGCCAGGGCCGGATAAAGCGGTGACATACACTGATCACACGCACGTTTTCTTCCCCATACCGTTAGCATTGGTGATAATGATGATACGATGGGTTCTAGACAAGTGAGTAGTAATTCGTTTAATTAATGTCATACCTTAGTTAGCTCATTCACCTGTGTAGGCCGAACGATAACCTACTTAACCTGCGGTAACTGTATCATCTCGGAGTCATTCGCCTGATTACGCTTCGTTCTTATTTTGAATTTAGAAAAATAAACAAGTGGTTTCTGCCGCGTAAATTGCATTCAGTTTACCAGCCAGTAACTTTTAATTGATTGCCTTCTAAACATAGCACAGGCGTGAGTTAGGCAGCATTTTTCCTGATTAGGAGTCGCGCCTTCCGTTTCCTGTATTACAAACGACGGCATTGCACGTGAAATGAAAAGTAACAAGCTCTATGTTCATGGTTCATTGATTTTAAACATAAAAAAGTGTTGGTGGCACTTTAGAATTCTGATTAGGTAATGATCACCATAAATATTTCAAAGTACAATTTCTAGGTGTTCAATAACAAAATCGATTAATTAAGTAGGTACTAAACTGAAACACATTACTTAAATTTTTTCCATAGAAAAGTAAAACCTACATTATGATGCATTTTTCATAATACTAAAGAAATGCTAACTATACTATTTCTTTGTTACTTTATATAATATCAATTTATTGATTGTGATTCACATACAGTTTTCACATTCTTTGCCCGTAAGGTACAACTGGGTACAATTTTAATTTAGCCCACATAGTAAACAATTTATAGATTATATTATAACTACAATACAAGGGAACAAGTGTGGACGTCTTCAGTATGAAACAACCCAGGAGTTTCTGCCCTTAAGATTCAACTTGTAGGCTGCATAGTCACAGATTGTCTGTAAGTGCCACATGTGACAGATTAATAGGTATATTTTTGAAATAAAACCTACCCTATGGTAACCGTACATATAATAGTTACTTTTGTAACTTTCTTCAACACTGACTGCTGAGCCGATTTTCTTGTCTAGCCACAATTATGGATCTGCACACACCGTTGTGTTGTCCCTTAACGTTAACACAACAGTTGTGTTTTGCCGTACTTGCGGCAATTTATAAAAACACAACAGTAGTGTTTTTACAATTTTATGGTAAGCAAAAACATGCCTGCCGTGCGAACCCGCACTGCCGTGTTGACGTTTCACCAGTGGCGTGAGCCCATACTGCTGATTGAGCTTAGTTCCGACACAAAATCAGTAAACACAGACATTGTGTGAAGATTCGCAAAAGAGCCAAAAAAGTATAATAGTTCAGCAGTGAACATGTTAAAGTCCGTTCACCCAAATAACAAGCAACCATCGAAAACGAAACTACGAAGTGTTACATGTTGTTACACGCCCACACACCCCTTTGTGGGTCTTGGCCTCCTTCAAAGTGCTCCTTCCATTTCCGAATTCCTTTGGTCTCTTTCGTCCCGTTTCGATGATGCTATTTTGTCAATTTCTCCTAAGGTCATCCTCAACAGCACTTCCTACACTATAGGTTGCTCTCTAGCTGATTCAGCTCGGAGATGGTTTTCACTGCTTTATAGACTCCTATTCTACTGTAAAAAGTGTTAATTACATGATGAATAATACACTTATCTAGAATATGTTTGTTTACATACTCCACGTCGGAACTATCCTTAGGCGTGATTCAGAGGCTACCAACGTCACTGACTCATTTAATTTTGTCATTTGATTGAGATTGGAAATATTACATTAATTTAAGTAGATTAATCCATAGATATTTTATCAATAATTAGGAAATAGGTAGTAAAGTAGAACTGCTTTGTTGTACATCAGCCTACAAAATTCCCCCTTCAAAAATCTAAGACGTTCCCCACTAGGCTATGAGAACGAAGTCGCGGGTAACAATTAGTTACGATTTATAATAGTACATTGAGTACACATAATTAATTATCTTTTCTATCAAAAAGTGGTATGATATTATGACAATCTACTTATACACAATTATCGTAAATATCAACAGTGCTTAGATTAAACTCCACAAATTTGCTCTATCAGTTGAGTCATACATTTATTGCTCATTGATAAACACTTGAATAGCCTATAGATTGATAAGAGTGTTGGATGAAAAGTGTTGTTTAATCTTCATCCAATCTGTGTGTGGACGATTCAGCCATCGTGCCAGGAGATGGGCAGTTTTGGTTGAAACCTTGTGGTGACAGTAACATTCGCAGTTGAGCAAGATGCACCTGTTGTTAGGATCATATGGTCTGTTATCGGCAAGCCACATTGAAGAACGCAGTGCAGTGCCACGCGAGATTATGCAATGCAAAGTTCTAGATGGCACTATAACTGTTATGGGCAGGCGTAGCGCCTACCATCAGGTGAACAACTTCATTCAATTAAATAAAAATAAATAAAAACATTCCGATATCCTTGTTCAGTACCTAGCTAACGCTCGGCCACCAACACTTAACTTTTCCCCAAAAGCAGATGATAAGTTCCCTTATTTTCCAGATACTTCCTCACACCGTTTGGGAAATCCCTTGGGATTAAGGACACTAGGCCGAGGAAGGCTCCTAACAACCCCAAACTGGAGGAGGCCTACCGAGAGGCACCGAGGACCAAAAACGTGAGTTACTCCTACCAACGTAGCGCGCACGCACGCACGCGCATTCATTACCGATTAACGAAACATTCAATAACGCGTACGGAAACTTAGGTCCCCAATACGGTCATTAATTTAGCTCTTTTAGTTTTTGCATAAAATAGTTGGATATGTATACTTACGTAAACAAGCAAAATAGAGGCAAAACTCTATAAAAAAAGCTATGAATATAAAATTTTATTAAAGCTGCTAGTGTTGAAATGAGAGTTGAATTTAGCTCCATAGAGCTTTACGCTGGCAACACTGCACGTAACAACAGAAAATCGCAATCTACCGTTTCTAGGATCATTATTAACAAGCCTACATTCCCACGCTTCATCAAGAAAAAAACATTCTATCTACATGGCCTGTGAAATACCAGTTTCATGTTTAAATGAGTTTGACATTGGTATCTAAAATTAAATGTGGCTCTTGATATGCAAATTCCTTGTTGAAACTTATATCTAACGGTGACGTAATAGATCTCATTTTTCCCCGACGGTCGTTTCCGGGATAATAGTTATCCTTTCATGACACTTGTTGTTTTTTTTTTGTAATGGTGCATCTTATCGATAAGTACATCATTAAAATTACGATCTAGCCTTTAACAATAATTAGTGATTTGCGTTTAACATAAATTGCTAAGTAAAGTTATTACATGACACTTGTGAATAAAAATTCTAGTAATTCAGCCAGTAATTTATTAGTAAATGCTATTCTAAGACTGCTCGAACCCCAGTGCAGGCACGTACCAAAGGTGTTTCTCGTACAAGATACATGTATGTTATTATCATCTGTTTTTCGGTGAAGGAAAACTTTATGAGGAAAATCATAAACCTACCCGAGGACTATTTCGGAGGTAAAAGTATGTTGTCCACCAATCCGGACCGAGACCCGTGGTGAATAATGGCCTAATCATTCTCACGAGAATGAGGTGAGACCTGTGCTCAGCAGTGGGCGGATATGACGCTATTTTTTCGAGAAGCAAACAGCTATAGAATAGAGAACTACTGAACTATAGAATTACTGGGCTTATGAGACTTTAGAGCCGATGTCTCAGGGTGACTTGCGCGGTGCAGTGCCGCGCAAGATTATGCAATGCAAAGTTCTGGGTGGTACTGTAACTGTTATGAGCAAAAACAAAACCTTACAAAAAAAATTGCACAAAAATCCATCACGAACTCTCTCTTCCAGCTTTCCACCATCGCCAAGAAGGTGGACATGACGGAGCGGCAGGTGGAGCGCTGGTGGCGCCTCCGCCGCAGCCAGGACAAGCCCTCCACCCTCGTCAAGTTCTGCGAGAACATGTGGAAGGTGGTCTTCTACGTCTGCAACTTCACCTTCGGCCTGGTGGTGCTTTGGGACAAGGAGTGGCTGTGGGACATAGACCAGTGCTATATTGGGTACCCACATCAGGTAAGTCAGTTTGAATATTAACCGGTAACTGTTATGGGCAGGCGTAGCGCTTACCATCAAGTAAACGAACTCAATCAATTTAAAAAAAAATAATTCTGTTGCAAACCTCACCCCTGATACTCCATACAAATAAGATAATTTGACAAATCCTACTTATAAATGACGTTTGTACAAGCGCCAAATGTGTGTGTGTTCGTATGTGTGTGTGTGTAAGTACACAAACATACCACGCGACTAAAGCCTGCTCTCATGAAGGTTCATACAAAAAGCTTGTCTTTCACATTTAGGCGTGCAATATTGACTCTCGACCATTGCGGGTATAGCAGCGGAAGCGGATAGCGCTGGGTGGAGTGTCCATTCTCTATGTAATAGTTTATTGATTCTGCGCTATCGGTGCTAACCGGACCGGCTGTGGGCGGTATAATGCTATGACCTTTCAATTGTATTATATTTGCTTATCCCCTTCCCACGATAAAAGTTAAAGCCGCGCGAAAATGTCATGGCGCCCAATAAAACACGACGGCCTCAGCCAAATGGAACAGCGGATTATAAACTAGCTGCGCCACTGGGTTTCATCCGCGGAATTCCAGTTTTCTCGCAATAACTCTGCATTTCCCAGGTTAAACATCAGCAAAAACAGCTGACGATCGAGAAAATCTATGTTACTATGTTATACCCAAATTTTCTAAATTTTCGGGCATTTTTCCAATTTTCCCCTTCATAAGAACCTTCTCCTGACAATAAGCAACAGAAAAACAAAATAATTAGCGAAATCAGTCAAGCCGTTCACACGTGTAGCCGTGATCAAGGGAAACAGCTTTAGTAGTGGAAGGCCTCTTCTGCAAGAGTCCTCCTGGAGGAGTACCACACCTTTGTCATATATTCATCCGCCAAACAATAGTGTGCAAACATTACTGTGTTTTGGTTTGAAGGGCACTGTTTCCAGCGAAACTACTGGACATATGACACTTTAGAGCCAATGTCTCAGGGTGACGAGCGCAGTTCAGTGCCGCGCAAGATTATTTCTGGGTGGCACTGTAACTGTTATGGACAGGCGGAGCGCTTACCATCAGGCGAAAGACTTGTTCGTCTCGCTAATTACCTTCTATAAACACCTTCTTTATAATATCAGTGTAGAAAACCGTTTATACGTCACACCAACAGTAATGTAAACCATTTTTCTATTTTAACAATAGATCGAGGTACCTATGTAAATTCGGAGGTTTGAGTAAATCTATAGAACAATACCGTTGGCGATACCGATCCTTTCTAGTGCCTATGAAAATGGTTGAAAGAACTCTAACAATAGCCGTTATTGGGGTCAGGCACAGTGTAGCAAACACCAAACAGTAGGTTAACTTTGAAGGTTCGTGAATCGACAGGCATTCTGCACAGTTACTGTCACATCGATGCTTCTAAACCTGATCATCGCAGGACAAATTCTTTATCGAACCAAAATCGAAAACGTCCACAGCGTCGGCCGCACTCCTATTGTTCACCAAAACATATCCGAAACCGCAAAAAATCCTGATATTTGTTTAAAAACATATCCATATTTGCTCTGAGTCTGTGTGTTTGTAGGATCATGGTCCTCGTAGATCCTGATTCACTAGATACAGGGAAGCCCAGTCAGGGGCAGATCTTAGTATGTAGCCCAATTCCACAAAATGGATCAATTATTGAAATGTTCAATTTTGCAAAATGGATTAATTCTTAAAATGTTTCAATAAAAAGCATCCGTAAGTATCCTATAGCCGATGTCTCTACGCGTATCCTACGTTGATTTTAGTTAAACAGTGTAGCAGCACTGTAACCAGCCAACGTCACGCACTTAAGAGTTAAAATCATAGTTAGTTAGATAAATTCCTATTCTACGTAACGCTAACATTGAAGTATGGCTCGGCCTTTACCACTCATTATAGGTTGTATTTTGAAATAACTGTTACTGCGCTAGACGGGTCGCGTGAGCCTTGAAATTCTTGAAATATTGAAATGGCTATTTTCTAAGGTTACTGTTATCGTGTAGAATATTTTACTTTTATTTTTCTAACCAATTTCAAACAATAAGTTCTCAATTGGTTTGTTTTTTATGTTTCTTACCCCAGAACTCTACTATTTATTAACTGACTTGGATTTTTTTTGTTTAAAAGGATGTTAGGTACTTTCATATTGGTCCCATAGAAATTTCATCAAAACCAGTTTGGTAGTTTGGTTTTGGAATCAAAATAACTGGAAAAAATATGTTATCCATCATCATCGTCAACAACCCATATCGTCCCACTGCTGAGCAGGGGTTAGGCCACAATCCACCACGGGGGTTGGTCCGGATTGGTGGATAGCATACCTAACTCCGAAATAATTCTCGGGTAGGTGCATATCTACCGTTCGTAGGTCGTGAGGAAACCTACATAGGTTTCCTCACGATGTTTTCTTTCACCGATAAGCGAGTGATAATTACGTACATATGCTTTACAGAAACACATTGGTACGTGCCCGCACTGGGATTTGAACTCGCGTCCTTCTCCTTGGAAGGCGGACGTTCTCCCACTAGGCTACCACCGCTTATGGTGTATGTGATAGTGACTCGTTATAATTATTTTATTACTAGCTGCGCCCCGCGATTTCACCCGCATAGTTCCTGTTCCCGCTGGAATATGGGGATAAAACATAGCCTATGTTACTCGCTGTCAATGTAGCTTTCCATTAGTGTTTTTTTTTTTAAATCGGTGCAGTGGTTTAGCCGAAACCTTACATATTTCCATACAAACTTTCGTCTCTTATTTTTACTTTACCCCATCAAAGGTAAAATTTTTAGAAACTTTGAATGCCAAATTTATTTATATCTAATTAAAACCCTAAAAATAGGTTTTAACTTCTAGCTTCAAAAAGGACGTAACTTACATATAAACTTTCATCCCCTATTTCAAACCCTTACAATGCTTTTTTCGCATTAAATAGTACCCTATGTGCTTTCCTAGGCTCTAGACTATCTCTGTACCAAATTTCATTTCAATCGGTTCAGTAGTTTAGGCGTGAAAGAGCAACAGACAGACAGAGTTACTTTCGCATTTATAATATAAGTAGGGATTATTACTAAAGTATTGTGTAATAAATAGATTGTAGTTAGCGGCGGCTTCCCGAGTTTATGATGGTGGTGCGGCGATTGCGAACCGTAAAGTTGCGGGCTCGGTTCCGGCACATGATAAAAATTCAATTATTATGTAATGTAATTTATGTTGTTTTGTTTTTTCGTATAACATCCCAGTCTATTCCATGTAAATAAAGTTCCTTAATAAATGTTGCTAAATTACACTATTATTTCGAAGGTAGGTATGTGATCCACTAATCCGGATCTGGCCCCCGTGGTGGATTATGGCCTAACCCTCCTCACGAAAGTGAGAGGAGACCCGTGCTCAGCAGTGGGACGATGTGGGATGATGATGATGATGATGAATTACATTAGAGGTACCTTGTACATACCGTATCATTTTGCAAAGCAAATAATATTGTGTCCACACGTAGTATCACCATTACACTGTTAAATTATTTATTTTTATTATCTATCGACCTTGAGATATGAATATTTATGTATGTTCGGTCTCAATTTGAATGATGTGTCTGTTTTTTTAAAGATAAAAGGCGTAGAGATATATATAGGATTCCAGTTTAAATGCTAATGGCATTGCAAATCTGTGGCGGTTGGTGGTTTGCAGTACTAGGCTTTTAAATTAGTAATATGCAGCTTTCCAGCGCTCCTGCGTACTGCTATGAGATTCCATTATGGAAATACATAGACAAGTCTTTTTATTTGACTGAGTAACGTGACGAGCACGTCGGCCACCTGATGGTAAGCGCTACGCCTGCCTTAACAGTTACAGCGCCACCCACATGTTTCTATCCAACGAATCGGTGGTAGCCTAGTGGGAGACCGTTTGCCTTCCAAGGACAAGGTTGGGAGTTCAAATCCCAAAGTGGGTACGTACCAATGTGTTTATGTAAGCATATGTGCGTAATTATCACTTGCTTTTCAGTGAAGGAAATCATCGTGAGGTAACCCACATACCTACCCTAAAATTATTTCGGAGATACGTGTGTTATCCACCGATCCGGACCGGACGCCTTTGGTGGAACTTGGCCTAACCCTCCTCACGAAAGTGAGGGGAGACCCGTGCCCAGCAGTGGGACGATATGGGTTGTTAATGATGATGATTATGTGACTTAACACTTTGACTGCTGAGCCGTTTTGCTTGTCTAGCCGCGGGTGCGACTCTGCACGCGCCACAGTGTTTTCCCACAGAAAAAACACAACAGTTGTGTTTTGCCGTACTCGTGGCAAGCTATGAAAAACACGACAGTTGTGTTTTCAGCAGTGAACGTGTTAAATGTTTGACTAGTTAAAGTGCATTATTTTCCCTACTTGCAATAGTAGATTTAAGTTTTGAGTTTCGTTGATTTGTAGTAACATTTACCACGTAACTTTTCCAGGGCATGACTAGCGACATCTGGTGGTACTACATGATCTCTTCAGCTTTCTACTGGTCGCTCACCATCACGCAGTTCTGGGACGTGCGGCGCAAGGACTTCTGGCAGATGTTCGTGCACCACATCGCCACCATCGCCCTCCTGTCCTTCAGCTGGGTGTGCAACCTGCATCGGATCGGGACCCTGGTGCTGTTGCTGCACGACTGCGCTGATATATTCGTTGAGGTATGTCTTTTAACATATCGTTCGTTTGCGACTAAAACGTGTTATGTCACGTGCAACATGGTGAGGAGATTACACGTTCTGGTCGAAAATGAGCTATATCATATAAGTATATCATTTTTTTTTAAATTATTTATTAAAAAAATATTAAAACACATACGTGTGTGTTTTCGGCAGTCAACGTGTTAACACGTTCACTGCTTTTTCATGTTCGTGTCTGTGTTTTTACAATTTTACGCCAAGCGAAAACACGCCGGGCGTGCGAACCCGCCCTGCTGTATTGTCAATTTTATCACACCAGTTGTGTGCGCCCGCACCGCTGATTGAGTTTACTTACGGCACAACGCCTCTAAACAGTAAACATACACGTTGTCTGAAGATTCTCAAAAGAACCAAAAAAAGTAAAACGGTTCATCAGTCAACGTGTTAAAGAACACGAAATGACTACCACCATTAACATTTTTAATAATATTTAATTGTTTCACTTCGCAAGATTGCATATGAATGTTTTATAAAATCGAGAAAAGGCATCGACCTGGATAACAACCTGCTACCCTTGACAATCACTCACCTCATTAAGGGGTTATCAGCTATCCAATGTCACATTCCATTCACATTAGAAACATAATGTTAAAGCCTCTTATTCAACCATTCCAAATTAAAACCTTCCCGCCCTTTCATTCGTTCCCATTATGGACGTTCAGTCCTTTCTACACATTCACTCTACCAATCCCTTTCATTCTTTGACACTCTTCCAAAACTCTAACGAACCGACACGGTGCGTCGCTCCATCAAAAACATGAAATAAAATATAATCAGTGAATAACCATCAGTGTACCATCAACAATTAGCAAAAGGGGGCCCCCAACGACGCCTCCAAAGGAAGTTAAGTGCCGACCACCGGTGAGTTTTTTTTCCAACCAATTTTCCTCTTCATAACCTCAACAACCCCTAGATACAGTCCACTCGTCTTAACATCATTTTTGGTCCTCGTCGAACCGGATTTCGACTTAGAATCGGTTTCCTATGCTCAAATCGTAAACTCGTTTCAACTTGTGAAAATTTTAGCGTCATCAAGCCGCCATATTTGCACACAACAACCAAATTGCAAAACCTATAATTCGAATTATTAGCATCATATCAACATATCGATCACAACGCATATCATATTTTGTGTTTAATTCATCAAACAAACTCAGTCATTCATTTTGTGTGAGGAACTTTGCAAAAAGTTGGTGTAAAAATACCTACACTTTGTATTTCACCGATCTGCGCACACGCGCTGGAGTTTAGGTAGGTTGGAAGTATTGACCTGTGTTCGTTCTGTGGGTGAGTCCAACTTCATATCGTGTCATTGGGAGAGTCCATTTAATCAAAACATTTGTGTTCGTGTATTCAATTTTGTGAAATTGAACATTAATTATCATTTCAATCGTTGTTTTATGTGTAACATGCGACACTTAATAATAACAGCTTATCGTGATAAATCATTAAACAATTGTGTTAATACTTACGTGTAACATACAGCGCCTAAGTAACTCAAGCAAAGATTGTGTTTGTTTGTGTGCCGACAAATTGCGTTTGTGTGCCGGCAATACGAACAAACCGAATCAAATTCGTCGATGTTCGTTCGATCATTTCATACGGTCATTCTCATAGTGTTTATGCTGTGACTTTTGACAAACAAGTGACAGTTTCGTGTTCGTTTCTGTTTGAAAACTATCAAACTCCATCGTAAAGTGTGTTTTATAAAAGTTTGCGCGATAATAAGTTAAGTTTAGGCGTAAAATTTCTGCTAAAAGTGATAACAACTATCAAATTTCAAAATGAGTGAGACCGTGATTGCGCATTGGGAGTCGAAACGCAGCCTGTCGCACAAGCGGCTCAGCGATGCACTTTTGTGTGCACGTAATTGTGAATCCGAACCGAAACTTATAACGCGGTTAGAGACATGGTGTTCCCGTTTAGACATTATCTTGGAGGGCTTTAACGATGCCCACATCAATTTGGTTTGTGAATTACAAAAGGCCGGTGTAGATGATAAAGAGTTGCAAGGGCAGTCCGTGTTCCAAGAGCAAGCTGATGACATGTATTTCGAAGTACTCGAAGCAAAACGTAAATACTTGAAAGAATCAAAAGTGGAGTTCGCTTCTCCTTCTCAACCGTGTCATCAACCCAAGCCAAAGACTAAACTTCCACCGATTAAATTACCTACATTCACAGGTGAGTTCAAAGATTTTCCGGGGTACATTGACCTCTTTAACACACTTGTTCATCAGCGAACAGATTTAACAAACATAGAAAAGTTTCAATACCTAATCACAACATTGTCCGGGGAACCCATAAATATAATTCGTGCTTTTCATGTGTCTGAGGCTAATTATATGAGCGCTTATGAAGCTTTAGTGAATCGATACAACAACAAAAGGTATTTAGCATTCATGTGTTGGGAACAAATTAATAATTTAAAGGCCATGCCTTCTGGTTCAGCCCAGAGCTTGCGGAACTTGCTTGATGTCTACGGTGAAAACATAGCGATGCTTAGTTCACTGGGATTACCAACTTCAGAATGGGACTTTGTGTTATTTCATTCATTGTTAACAAAATTAGATAAAGCATCTCGTGAAGCCTTTGAGTTGTCTAGCACAGGCAAAGATTTCCCAAGCTTTAATGAATTAAAATCATTTTTACTAGACCGATGCAGTGCACTAGAACGCTCATTATTCTCAAATGAGAATAACAAATCAGTAGTTCAGCAACAAAATAATTATCATAACAAGCGTGTGAATTCAACCAATCAACCAAAGTCAACACCAACAATGCTTTTGGTTCAATCAAACAATCAATCATGTGTTTTGTGTAAAGAAAGCCATGCTCTTTACTCATGTCCAAACTTCTTATCAAAGACCCCACAAGAAAGGTCTCAAGTGATTAAACAATTCAAATTGTGCTTCAATTGTTTGCGTTCCAATCATATAACAACAAATTGCAACTCAACTCACTCATGCAAGACATGCAATCAGCGACATAACAGTCTGTTGCATTTTCCTAAGAGGACAGAGACTGGTGGTCCTGTCAACCCCCAACATAAACAAGCAAGTGCTGCTTACCATCAAACATCTTCGTCATCCTACTCTAATGTCAAGGAAGGTGTGATCACTCCAGTTACATCATTGTCAAATATGTCTTCAGGTTCATCATCAGGTAGTCATTTTGTCATGCTTGCGACTGCAGAGGTGGAGGTAAAGGATGGCCAAGGTACTTTCCAAAAGGTGCGCATCCTGCTGGACCCAGGAAGTCAAAGTCACATTATTACCAAAACATGTGCCCGTCGTTTAGGCTTGTCCCAATACAAGACTCAAACACCTATGTCTGGAATTGGTGAGGTTCCTGCATGTTCTACAAGCAAAGTGTTTCTGGAAATTAGACCAGTTGGAAAAGTGGAACCCACATTCACAACGGAAGCAGTGACTTTAGACAAAATTTGTGGTAACATGCCCACCCATCCGGTGAATGTTCAAAACTTTGAACACTTAGCAAATCTGAAACTAGCTGATGAAAATTACCATTCTTCTCGTCCGGTGGATATCCTCATTGGTGGTGAGATATTCCCACAAATTTTAATACCAGGAAAAATTGACGGTGGACATCATGCTGCGACGGCTATCAATACAATATTTGGATTTATTCTTATGGGAAAAACGTTGACAAATTCATCATTCCCCACTCCTTTATCAATCAATCATGTGTCAGTGGACACCAACCTGGACATTGCGGTTCAGAAATTTTGGGAGTTAGACAACATACCTACTGGAGATAACAAGCAATCTCACTCCGTGGAAGATATTCAATGTGAAGATATATTTCAATCAACTCATAAACGGGATGTTGCTGGGCGATACATCGTTAACTTGCCCTTTCGTGATCAATCACCACCATCATTTGAAAAATCATTCAGAAAACTTAACCCATTTTTGGATCAAAATCACATTTTGCGGGTGGGGGGTAGGCTCTCTCAGTCAGATCTTAGCTACGAATCAAAACACCCAGCTTTGCTTCCTCGCAAGCATCGTTTGACACAACTTATCATTCAGTGTACTCACAACGAAAATTTTCATCCTGGTTTACAAACAATGCAGTTCTTACTACTTCAAAATTTTTGGATTTTGTCTCCAAGACGAGCAATTCGTCAAGTTATATCAAATTGTTACCGTTGTTTTCGTGTAAAGCCCCATAATTTTGAACCTGAAATGGCAGATTTGCCACGTTCTCGTGTTACTCAGATCAAAGCATTCCAGTCTGTAGGTTGTGACTACGCTGGACCGTTTAACATAACTTTTCAACGTTATCGTGGTACGCGTTCTGTGAAGGCGTATCTGTGCTTATTTGTGTGCTTCGCTACCAAAGCAGTACATTTAGAACTTGCTTCTGACCTATCAACAGAAGCATTTTTAGCTGCCCTACGCAGGTTTGTAGCAAGACGTGGTCGGTGTAATGTGATCCACAGCGATTGTGGTTCGAATTTTAAGGGCGCACAGTCGCAACTGATAGACCTCATGCGCGCCGCGTGTGAAACGGAGCGTATTGAGTTTAAATTCAACCCACCAGGAGCACCTCACTTCGGAGGACTTTGGGAGGCGGGTGTTAAGTCCGTAAAAACACATTTGTATCGCGTTGTTGGCACACAAATTCTAACGTATGAGGAACTTAACACGCTTTTGACTCAAGTGGAGTCAATCCTGAACACAAGGCCCCTCTGTCCACTTAGCTCAGATCCTTCAGATGTTTCAGTTTTAACCCCAGGACATTTCTTAACATTAGCGCCTCTCACAACAGTGCCATCTCTTGATTATTCCAACATAAGCATGAACAGACTTACACGGTGGCAACTGTTGCAAAAAATGCACCAAGACTTTTGGTCTCGGTGGCATAGTGAGTATCTTACCACTTTATCACAGCGATTGAAATGGACTAAAGCATCACCTCCAGTAAACATTGATCAACTCGTTATCATAAAAAATGAAACTACTCACCCACTGCGATGGCATTTTGGTAGAATAATTAAACTACATCCTGGGCGTGACGGTATCCCTCGATCTGCCTCAGTCAGGACTGCACAAGGTGTTTTCGATCGACCTCTTGTGAAGTTGTGTCCTCTACCAAATAATGACTAGTTTGTGTAGACATCATTTCATTATTTTTTTTTAATTTTTATTATTATTTTTGTGTGTGAAAATATAGCAATTATACATTAAGTTCATTTCAAAACAGATCATTAAATCATAATAACACTTGACATCATTTTATAACAATTATCATATGTCAAGATTTTTGCATTGGTGGTTGTGAACAAATTTTAATGTGTTTTAGACTTTTCTGTCTCATCAATTCGCCAGCGGGGGGGAAGATAAATGTTAAAGCCTCTTATTCAACCATTCCAAATTAAAACCTTCCCGCCCTTTCATTCGTTCCCATTATGGACGTTCAGTCCTTTCTACACATTCACTCTACCAATCCCTTTCATTCTTTGACACTCTTCCAAAACTCTAACGAACCGACACGGTGCGTCGCTCCATCAAAAACATGAAATAAAATATAATCAGTGAATAACCATCAGTGTACCATCAACAATTAGCAAAAGGGGGCCCCCAACGACGCCTCCAAAGGAAGTTAAGTGCCGACCACCGGTGAGTTTTTTTTCCAACCAATTTTCCTCTTCATAACCTCAACAACCCCTAGATACAGTCCACTCGTCTTAACACATAATAAAAATCTTTATCAGAACTCCAGACAGTATATTCAGTAAAAAATGGGTGTCTACAAAGTAGATTATTATATAATAGTACTAGCTGCGCCTCGCGGTTTCACCCGCGTAGAAAATATAGCCTATGTTACTCGCTGTCAATGTAGCTTTCCATTAGTGAAATAATTTTTTTAATCGGCCCTGTGGTTTAGCCGAAACCTTACACATTTCCTTACATAAATTCATCCCCTATATTTATTTTACCCCCTCAAGGGTAAATTTTTACAAACTTTGAATGCCAAATTTATTTATATTTAATCAAAACCCTAAAAAATAAACTTCAAGCTTCTAGCTTTAAAAATGACGAAACTTCCATACAAACTTTAATCCCCTATTTCAAACCCTTACAATGCTTTTATCGCATTAAAAAGTACCCTGTCCTTTCTCAGGCTCTAGACTATCTCTGTACCAAATTTCATTTCAATCGGTTCAGTATTTTAGGCGTGAAAGAGCAACAGACAGACAGACAGAGTTACTTTCGAATTTATAATATACTAGCTGTGCCCTGCGGTTTCACCCGCGTAGAATGTCATATTTATTTATATCTAATTAAATGCCTAAAAAATAAATTTGAAGCTTCTAACTTCAAAAATGACGAAACTTCAATACAAACTTTCATCCCCTATTTCGAACCGTTTTATCGCATTAAAAAGTACCCTATGTCCTTTCTCAGGCTCTAGACTATCTCAGTACCAAATTTAATTTCAATCGGTTCAGTATTTTAGGCGTGAAAGAGCAACAGACAGACAGACAGACAGACAGACAGAGTTACTTTCGAATTTATAATATAAGTAAGGATTTTAGACTTCTATTTTTTACAGATCTCAGTACTTATAGTAGATGTGTGGTCTCTATCTTCACCACTGGACATCGTGCATCTTTGTCACAATCAATTATCATTGTTTCAGTCGGTTAAAGCAGCGAAGTACGCCAACTACCAGCGTCTCTGTGACACCCTGTTCCTGGTGCTGATCGTCGTCTGGATATCCACCAGGGTTGGCATCTACCCCTTCTATATTATCTGGAGGTAAGTAATAGACGTCCGCCTTCCAAGGAGAAGGTCTTGAGTTCAAAACCCAGTGCGGGCACGTACCAATGTGTTTCTCTAAGGCATATGTGTAATTATCACTCGCTTTTCGATGAAGGAAAACATCGTGAGGAAATATACATACCAACCCGAGAATTATTTTGGACAATCCATAAATCGACCGATCCCCCGACTCCCGGACCGGGCCCCCGTGGTGGATTATGGCCTAATACTCCTCACGAAAGTGAGGGGAGACCCGTGCCCAGCAGTGGGACGATATGGGTTGATGATGATGATGAAGAAAAATAATAAATTTAGAAAGAGACAGCACAAACTGTTCACAGTGTCAGTCGGTAGAAGGTAGAATTTGAATACCAAAATTCTTCATGAAAAAGAGCACAATCACAGCGTATGTAGTACTGCGCCCTGCGGTTCACCCGCAATGATAACTATCCCACGGGAACTGTTAATTTTTACGGGATAAAAGGTATCCTATGTGGTAATCCTAGTAACAAACTATCCGTGTGCCAAATTTCATCTAAATCCGTTCAGTAGTTTTTGTGTGAAAGAGTAACAAACATCCATCCTCCACATTAATAATATTAGGAAAATAAACACACGAAGTAGTGGTGTGCAAATATTACTGTTTCCCAGTTTGAAGGGCACTCTTTCCAGCGAAATTACTGGACATATGAGACTTTAGAGCCGGTGTCTCAGGCTGACGAGCGCAGTGCAGTGCCGCGCAGGATTATGCAATGCAAAGTCTTTAGGTGCCACTGTAACTGTTATGGGCAGGCGTAGCGCTTACCATAAGGTGAACGACTTGCTCGTTTCGTCGCTCAGTCAAAAACAACACCGTCGGCGTCGATTTTCCGCCTAAACTCCGTAGTGTTTGTGGTGTATGTATATTGTATATATCGAAGCTAGAAAGCGTAAACGCTGTAACCTTGAAACGCAAAATTGTTCACCAAACTTTTTTATTGTTGAAAAAAAATCATAACTCAATATCTACTCGACCTAAAAACGTAAATTTTGGATATTTGGTGTGTTTCATACAAAGCTACAATACTGCTACCTTGGTTATATCATAAAGTTCCTAGGGGACGTTGAAATGTGGGTTTGTTTCCAAATATGTAAATAAGTATTTTCGGGTCGGTCAAAGGGTTAGCGTTTACGCTTTCTAGCGTCGATATGTATATGTATGTATAATGTATATTTTCAATTGCAGCACCTCTATCCGCGCCCCGATGCTGCTGCCGATGTTCCCCGCGTACTACATCTTCAACTTCCTGCTGTGCCTCCTGCTGGTGCTGCACATCGTGTGGACCTGGCTCATCCTGCAGATCGCTTACATCACCATCAAGGCTGGACAGGTAATGGATTTCCTTTAGTTGGCTTCTTCTGCAAGACTCCACCTGTGGAAGTGTTGATTCTTTTTTTTTTTTCATTATAAGTGAGCAAGTCGTTCACCTGGTGGTAAGCGCTACGCCCGCACATAATAGTTACAGTGCTTATCCAAAACTTTGCATTGCATAATCCTGTGCGGGATTACATTGCGCTCGTCACTCTGAGACATCGGCTGTAAAGTCTCATATGCCCAGTAATTTCGTTGGAAACAGTGCCCTTCAAACCGGAATAATGTTTCATTGTTAGAGTTCCGTAACTCAAATGAAATAAGGAACCCTCATAGGATCACTTTGTTTTCCGTCTGTCTGTCTGTCTGATTTATTTCGGTGAAGATTTTTTTGCAAAACTCTATAGATACTCAAAGCAACGCTTAAGTCCAAGTTCGAATTAATCGTCGATCTGGATTGCGGGCCTCAGATCTTATTTATCTAAAGTTGTTTTTATCTTAGAACGAAGAACATGTTAAATTATAAAAAAATTAACTAAATATAAACACACGGTTGTAATAAAAAAAATTGCAATTTCAGATGGAGGGTGACATTCGAAGCTCCAGCTCGGAGCTGAGTGACAGCCCTCACAATTCCAACCACAGTACGCCCAAGGTGAAAAACAAAAAGTAAGTATGCTGACACGCACACCATTCTAGAAATAATTCTAGACGGTCTTTGTTAAATCTACCAGGACAGTATTCTATTGTCGAAAAAGCCGTTAAATTTTGTTTTTTTGTCATAGTATTGGTTGGTGTTATACTGTGAGCTTTCTATTTAAAACTATATCAATAAATAAATAAATAATAACCAAGATGTCTCCAGTAGTGACTATTATTTTCAAAAAAAATCCCTCGTTTTCTAAATAACTAAAGAAACTTTCTACCACGTGGGCGTTGCGTTATGAAACAATTCACTCGACAGCATTATTATGTGCTTTTATTGGAAACTCGAGAGAGAAGCCTCTGGATCGAAATGCCGCTTCACATGCCCTCTAAATGAAATAATCTTTAAACGCTATAAAACCAAAATAAATTTTAAGCAGGCAACATTAAATTTCTACAAAAAAGTAATTTTTTTTATTTGACTGAGTGACGAGACGAGCTAGTCGTTCACCTGATAGTAAGCGCTACGCTTGCCCATAACTGTCACAGCACCACCCAGAACACTGTATTGCATAATCCTGCGCGGCACTGCACTACGCTCGTCGCCCTGAGACATCGGCTCAAGTCTGGACTGGGCATATCCCAGTAATTTCCCTGGAAACAATAACCTTCAAACCGAAACACAGTAATGTTTGCACACTACTGCTTGGCGGATGAATATCTGGCAAAGGTACTTTCCCAGACGATCTCCTGCAAAAGAGGCTTACCACTACTAAATATAAAAACCTTTTTCTTTCCAGGCACACATAATAGAATCAAACAGCAAAGAAGATTCCAATAATAACTACTGGGTAAACTATATTTTAAGAGACACATTACAAAGCCAATGTACCTATACCATCCTGCGATATTCAGTTCAATTGCAAGGGTGATTCCTTGGCTGAGATCCAGAAACAATCTCATGTTTAAACTCATACTTCACTCTCTCGAAAATAACTTTATTTGAGTGAGAACAGAGTTCAAATTTGAGATGAGATTCAAAAACGAGATCAAAGAATTTGTTCCTTAATTATGTGAAAATGGGTGACATTGGAAGTGCCGAGTTCAAACTTATTTGTTTTACAACCTCAGCGTTTGAGTTTATGGAGGAGTTTGATTAACATATGTTTGAGAATGGCTGAATGAACATTCTTTACGAAGCCAAAATTTCCTTTCTACAAATAGGCTTGGTGGGTCTGTCTCTTACCTTAATTCTTCCATAACTCGAATATAAGTCGTCATATTGTGTCGAAGACTTCCTATATCCCCATTGATGTAGCTAATATAATTTAAATTTCGTGATTTGTAGGAGCCGCAAAGATAACTAAAAATTGCATCGTTTCGGCATAAACATCCAATTATTACCATAAAAAGAAAAAGTAGAGCAATTACGTAACTTGATTGCAAGTTTAAATACAATCTGAATAGAATTTGCTAGTATAAAATGTGAGTACAATTCAGCTGTAATATTATTTGAATGACCTTTTGTACGTTGTGGCAATAAAAATAGGAAGCTTGCAAAATAATTTCGCTATATGTTACTTTCTATTTCGTCCACAATTATAATTTTAATGCAATTCACACACATCGCCCAATAATTAATTACAATCTTCCAACGAAGCCGTTTAAATCAATCAATCGTTTGATTAATGCATGAATTTCAGGGCCAACACATTTTTTTTTTAATTTCTCAAATCTGTAGTTTTTATTTAAATTACAATAAAGTTACGCAATCGCTCCACGTTTTGAGATTGTTTCAATATGGATGCAGGTTTTCGATGCGGATTCTGCTTCAGCCTATCAAAAATGGTTTAGTTTTGTTATAAACTTACCGATTTATATAAGTTTGTCATAGGTGCCAGTTCTGTTGACACAAACTTGAGTAGTTTAATTTTAGTTCTGTCTCTGTCTAACATTATGAGAACGAAAAGGACGGCAGTAACTTTAGAACTGTCAGATTTCGTTTTAGTTTAGTTTGCGCCAACCGAATTGGTACCATATTCATATTCCATAGAGTGCAATAATGCTTATTTGCGCTTTTTTCTTAATTCTTTATTAAGGCTAGACAAGCTTACCTTAAGTATACCGACTTGAAGCTATGTCGATGTTAGTTCAGTTTTAAGCTACACTTAGATTAGGGTCTAACATTGAGACAGTTTAAAACTAGAAAAGCTGTTAAATTGTATTAGTCGCAAACACAAATGTTGAGATTTGTATATTTGTTGTGATCATGCCTTATTCAATAAGGCGCCGTTTCCACGAGCGATATTGTCATGACGATTTGACGTTTGGCTTAATAACCGAACCGCAATTATTTCGCCGTATGGAATTGATCTGTTACTATGGGACTTGGTGGCCCAGCGTTACAAACGCTCGTGGAAATAGCGCTTAATAATAATCTAAATAAATTTGACGTATGTCATCGAATTTATCTCGTAGGGTTGCCTACTTCTCGCAACATTTAATCGCTATATGTATATTAAATAGTAAATTGTATGGATTGTATGAAATGTATTGTCATAGAAAAGCATTTTGACATTGAGTCTTCATTAACAGAAAAACTATTTTATTAACTTATTTTTTTAATAAGTAACCACTAGTGATGGGCGAATTCGAGATGTTTCAGTCGATGGTTTCATTGTATAATATATCGATGATTTACTCTCGTTGTCGAATTGAAATGAAATCGTTGTTTTTTAACATTCGAAAAGACGCCACCTACTGCGACTCTTTGGAGTTTAATCCGCGATCGACACGACACGAGTAAGCGAGCGAGCGAAGAGCGCAGCGGCGATTCGGACTCGATTGTAATTTTGCATCGAATTCAATTCTTTTGATAAATATCTCTGAATCGCCCATCGCTAGAAACCACGCGGTGGTTTACTTGTCACAAGTAGCGAAGGCGGTAATTGTAGGGAATATCTTTTTTAATTCTAAGATGCCGTAGTTTTTGTATGATTCTGAACAGTTTTCGAAGCAGGGACCACTATGGAGTTTGTTTTGTATGCTTCTATTTGATGTAGCGTTTACGGGAATGTTGCCATTTGAGAAATATATTCTATCTACTTAGAACAAAAAATATTGTATTGAATAAAAATTTAATGTAAGTACCCAGTGCACCAGTGAAGAATTTGTTAGATAATTCGGCGGTTAAGACGCGTCACAAAATAATTTCCGGTGGCGCTTACCGTCCGCGCGGATAACCTGGTTTTCAATTATCACGACATCTAGACACGCCATTTTGGAATTAACTAAATACCTGAACACTTTCCAAGATGGATGAAGTGAATGCTGTAGAAAAACTGACATAAGGATCATTTTTAGGGTCACAAACTATACTGTTCCGGCTACCTGATTACGTATAACTGCAGTAGCAAAACGACAGCAATCACTCTACCGATCGGCCTGCCTACTATCCCATCTGTAGTGACATGACGACAACAGAAGGAAACAAATTAACAGAGGTCCGTTTTGGCAGTTTTCAACAATTACGTTTAACAGCAATTATCGCGAGATATACGTCTGTCGCAAGCCTGTCTTGTAGTTCGTAATAAGGCAGCCGGAGTAGACGGACAAATACAATTATAAGAAAAAAAATTATGAATCTAAACGCTGCACTGCCGAATTATTATAATGCAAAATGGTGTCAGTGCTAATTGAAAGTTATATAATTATTAGAACAGAGATTATGGCGACATTAGGTCGTGTATTTGTGAAATTGTGGGTAGTGTGAGATTTATTGTTAGCATAATCGCGGGACTTAACATGGCGTGGGGTATTCGTATATTTGGTGTAAAGAAAGAGATGCAGCTATCCAGACTCATAGCTGCGTCTCTTTTCCACTTCGCAAACATTGGCCAAGTAACAAAACATCGAAGCTAATCGATTCGTTTTCACCTTGCAAGTGTCACAAAGGACATGACAGTAATCAAAATTTACCACAGCGACAAATAAGACTCCTTATCAAAAATATAAAAAAAAACAACGCACTGTCAAATGGGGTATCGTTGAGTATGTATTAACACCTTCAGTGCTGAAAACACAACTGTTGTGTTTGTTGTATGGGAAAACACTATGGAGTGTGCTAGACAAGCAAATCATCTCAGCAGTCAGTGTTAAAACATTTTTTGGCTTTCTTTCATCATTTTGTGAGCAGTGTCCGGAATAAAAACTTAATTTATATATACTTAAAATTGGCTAGTGTTTGTGAAGCAATAGAAGCATTATTTCTTTAGTTATTAATTGTATGTATGCATTTGGTGTTGCTAATTATTAAATATATGTACAAAGACGCTATTCCTGATATTATGCGGGTTCCATAATATTGTAATTGTTAATTATATTATTAAACATTATTATCTGATATTTAATAGGTGTTGCCCAAACCAAAAAGATTTTCTACGCCCTTTATAATGTAGTTTTATTTTTATACTAAACTTGTGTGTAAACTAGGACATGCTTCGGCCAGCTTCATCTTCCATTTTCTTTATTCTTCTTAGTAATGGAAGCTTAAAGGTCGGTTTGTGAGGACCCCCCTCATTTGTATACACTTATGGTGTCTCCAAAACACAATCATCATCAACCCATATCGGCTCACTGCTGAGCACGGATCTCCCCTCACTTTGATGAGGTGGGTTAAGCCTTAATCCACCACGGGCCTGGTCAGGATTAGTGGATAGTATACCTATCTTCGAAATAGCACAGTCATACAGGGCCCTTATTCGCTATGACCACCTAGACTCGTAACGCGGCCACGTTACGTTAAGTTCGTGCAATCCGCCAATGTCAAAGCGACTAGACGCGTAACACGCTCGTTTGGAACTAAAAAAAACGTGCAGAAAGCTAGCGTGTCATACCCTATTTTAATTCCACGTCGTGGTGCGTGTTTAAGTTTATAGCGCGTTATGACATCACGCGTTTTCGGCAAGGAATCTCATGTGGCATAGCGAATAAGGACGGCCTTAGATGGTGAAGCATCCTTAAGTGAGCATCGTGACACTAACTATTGCTCTCGTTCCTCATAATCCTCACAGTACATTACAATAATTTATTTACACCATAAATAACGAAGTAAGAAACAGATAAATTTACAGACATGTACAATGGATCCTATCCTACTGGCATCTGAGTGCCAGATCATATCCAGTGACTGTCGCTGACTGCACCTACTGCAAATGTGCAGTCCGTCTTGTACCAGTGTAATCGTTCTGTTAGCACCCTTAACGCGTTCACTGCTGAAAACAACTGTGGTGTTTTTCATAACTTGCCGCGAGTGCGAGAAAACAACTGTGGTGTTAGCTGTATGGGAAAACACAACGCTGTGTGCAGATCCGTAACTGTGGCTAGACAAGAAAATCGGCTCAGCAGTCAAAGTGTTAAATGTACGCCGCGGTTTCTGACCAAACTATTATTTATTGTATTTCGGTATATTATTATGTATTATATTATATTATAATGAAATAAATGCATATTAGTATTAGTGGATGTCTTTTCAAAGCGGTGAATATTATACTTTTAATAGATATTCTTAAATGTTGTCCGTATGTTGTTTTGTATACAGGGTGTCAATTATGTTTAAGCCTGTCACATATAGCGGCGCACGGCCACAGCTACGCACTCGATTATATATATATAAGATGTGAGAATTGATGTATGTTCGACGTTACTTCAAAGAAATCGTACACGCAGTCGTGGGCATGTGCTGCCATGTGTGGCAGGCTATAATGTAAGAACGATACGTTAAATGAATGAAACGTGAATGTTACGTTGTAATGTCACGTTTACACCGATGAGTTTAAGCATCACACGTTCATGTTACATAGGTTTTGCTAGCGGCTGTTTTTTTTTATTAAAAGTCAAATATAAAAAAATATTTGATGAAATGTTGTTTGTAACTAGTGAAAGTATTTGAACATAGTAGCTTTTGGTGTAATCTTCCATTTTTGTCTCTTGTGATCTCTGTTATCTATAATGCATTCTTTGTACTTCCAAATTTTTACTATGAAATTGTCTATTTTGTAAGATGAAATGATATATCGGAACAGAATACGATGCAGTGTAAGAAAGCTACAATATATTGTAGTGTCCGATATTTGTATCTGTTGCAAAAGAACGCAACAAATATTTTTATGGGACATTTTTATAACTTGCAAAAAATAGAATTTCTTTGTTTTCGTGTGATTTCTTTTACCGATGTATCATTTTGCGCAGAGACTCTTTTTCTATAATTATTCCTTCACAAGATACTTCCAGAATTAAGTATATTTTTTTATATTTTACCAAGAATTTTGTGACATTTTCAAAATATACCATAATTTTATAAAACTTAAAATGGTTGAGAATTATTTTAAGCAAATCCTACACGTTGCTATGAAGTATTTTCATTTAAATTTATACCGAAATAAACTACTAATTTACTAAATATTCATTATTATTTTAATACTGACTAAATGATTAGCAGATATTTTTTAAATTCATACTATTTGTATTAATTTGTGTCGATCAGTGAATTAATGATATTATTTCCAGTGATTTTTTTCCATGTTTGATCGTTATTTCACCAATTTATTAAATGAACGTAGACGAGCCTTTTCTGATTAAACTTTTAAGACGGTTAATCTTCCAGAATATATGTCCGCCGTCTTTTACGAACAGACTTTATCATAATTGGTCTAGTCTAAACAGTGTATGAGATCGAACGTCTTGTTTATTTTTGTTTTATTTAATTAAATTGGTACGTAGATAGTATTAATTTAACTGAAAATGGATGTTATAAATAACTAGCTTTATTCTGCATTCGACTTTTGTCACTTCGTGAGATATGTATTTCTGAATAAATGTTTGGTGATTTTTTAAATGCTGCCTTTTATTTCCTATAGTTGTATTCTGCACCCGCCTTACCCAAGCATTAAGGACTTTTAGCTAGCTAATAGTCGTAAGTAGACATTCATTTAACCCTTTCCCTGCTGAGCCGTTTTGCTTGTCCTGCCACGGGTGCGGCTCTGCACGCTCCAGTGTTTTCCCATACAACAAACACAACAGTTGTATTTTTCCGCACTCGCAGCAAGTTATGGAAAACACGACAGTTGTATTCTCAGCACTGAGGGAGTTAATGAATTGAACTTAGGACTTAGATATTTAGGAAGTAAAGCCGGCTACACATAGCGGCGCATGACCACGACTACGTACGATATCTTTCCACTAACGTCAAACACACATCTCATTTTTAGAGTTCCGTACCCAAAGGGTAAAACGGGACCCTATTACTAAGACTCCGCTGTCTGTCTGTCCGTCTGTCACCAGGCTGTATCTCATGAACCGTGATAGTTACGACAGTTGAAATTTTCACAGATGTATTTCTGTTGCCGCTATAACAACAAATTACTCAAAAACAATAGAATAAATATTTAAGGGGACTCCCATACAACAAAGTACGGAACCCTTCGTGCGCGAGTCCGACTCTCACTTAGTTTGACTGAATTTAGTATACGCGGCCGTGGCCGAGCACTATATTGTGTGGTGGGCTTAAAAATGAAAAACATGTGTTTACGTATTTGTTTTATTTATATACTCTTGAATATAAAAAACAATAACCTTTACATTATGTGTATGCAATGTAAGAAACATACTTTAGCACCTTCATGATAAAGTTTCAATAATTGTGATGTAACTTCATAAGTACGTAAGAAGAAAAAAATACAATTCTTTTGTCTCTTAGGAAACATATCTTTAGTCAATATAAAAAAAAAAACAGTTTTACGTAAAACCTAATAGAAATTGAAGTGTTATTTACAGAAACAACAAAACTGTCGATTTTTAGGATAACTTGTGATTGGTATCACTGTTCGTTTGAACGGGCTATCGAAAAGTATTCGAGATATTACTGTGCAAAAAAATTTACGGCTTTTTGTTGTAAATAACCCTTCAACTACTAAAACTATAACCCAACAAATTGGAATATTTCTCATTAACATAAAATAAAATAGCAACTTTACAATTATAAAACTGAAATATTGATATACAGGCTGTCCATTTTTAAATGGATTGACCGTAAAATTATATTAACTGAACCCTTCATACACAATACATGCGTCATAAAACACAATATTTTTAATCCAAATCTTTTGAACATTCTATACATAAAAATAACGTATAGTCTGTAAAATAGACTATACATGAACAAGAAGAAGAGCATTTTAGACTAATGTTACAGTATATTTTAAGCCGTATTAAGCATCTTTGGGTGTATTCGACATACAACTTTTAAAATAATTATATTTTATTTATTAACTAGCCTACGTGCAATATGTACGTTTCATTATGTAAAATGATATGGATATGTTAGTGTTCCATAATAGGAACGGAACATTTGTTCTTGTTGGTTTATCTATTATATTCATTATTAAATAGCCTAGCAGCAAATAACTTTGATATACTGTCATATTCTAGAATATAACTTACGAGAAGTCATTTTAAAGGGAAGGGTTTTAATGTTAAGTACACTATTATCCGAAAGTTTGGATAACGTAATATAATTATATTTAATTATTATTATATTATTATCGTCTCATTTATTCACAATTACCACTAAGCACCATGTCAATTTAAAGTGATATTGCAGATATATTCAAATTCTAATATTTTACTATATCAAGAGGACGCAGGGTAATTCAAGTGATCGTCAAGCCGAGCGGGTCGTTCGCCTGAAGGTAAGCGCCACGCTGTTACTACTGACCATTGCCATCTAGTATTTAAATAATCATGATATTCTTGCATTTTTTTTAATTTAAGTTAAATTCTTTACTAATTTGAAAATAAACTTGAGTACCTACCTAGTTGAAATTTCAGCTAAGCATGGCCGCAGTGGAGACCTAACTTCTTTTGATCCAATTTTAATTTAGCGCTAAGTGCAATATATAACAAAAACGAGCGCGAGCCATGCACAGGACGTTCTAAGTAGGAAAAATGTGATATCTATGTATTATACTAAAAACCTAATTAGAACTATTTTTTTTTAAATTTAATATACATTTCGTTGTATAGCCAGTACATGACCACTAGGTGACAAGTACTAGTATATAATATAGTCTTAGTTTGATTTGTACAGATGTCGAATGATATACAATTTATACGCCATCTTATTTTTATGGGTTTTTGTTCACAACACCCTGTATATCGCACAAATATTAGACATACATTCTAATTCATAATATGTTTTATTCTTCTAATAATTATAGTGTTATAGGCGTGAATAAGTGATATCTAATTATTATACTATGCAATGGAAATGTGTATATTTATTATTCTATCTAATATGTTTATTCTTGACATTAATTATATAAAAAAATGTTACCTGTTAGATAATATATATATATATATATATATATGTTATATTAAATACAAAACAGTAAGTTATCTTCATAGAATTGCACTAAACTTGGCGTTTAAGTGTATGCATACGTATGTACGCACACAAGGATAATAATAATAACTCGTCACGCTCACACGCATAGAACCTGACCCCTAACTAGGACTCCCAGTATTTAGATAATCGGGAACTACGAGGACCATGGTCCTACAAACACCTAGTATCAGAGCAAATACAAAAATCTTTCACCATCATCACTATATCGTCCCACTGCTGAGCACGGGTCTCCCCTCACTGTCGCGTGGAGGATTAGGTCATAATTCACCATTGGGACCCGCTCCGGATCGGTGGATAACATACCTACCTGCGAAATAACTCTCGGGTGTGTATATAGGTTCTCTCACGTTTCCTCTTCCGAAAAGCGAGTGATAATTACGCACACAAATCTTGGTGAATGTTTTTTATTTATTTGACTGAAGGACTAGACGAGCCAGTCGTTCACCTAATGGTAAACGCTACGCCTGCCCATAACAGTTAGTGCCAACCAGAACTTTGCATTGCATAATCCTGCGTGGCACTGCACTGCGCTCGTCACCCTGAGACATCGGCTTTAGTAAATAATGTAGCGCCGGTGGCTGCACCAGTTATAATAATTATCCAAGCCCCATTTTGTACCGTCGTATGAAGAGAACTTACTTTTATTTTTCTACTATGGCAATAATGCGACTAAAGTCCGAAAATTTGTCGATTCATTAACAATTAAATTTAGAAAAAAATATTTGGTATGTGCGTAGGAAAATAAATATTAATACTACTTAATAATAATTGGCCAAGCGCGTGACAGACCACGCATAGTGTACTGCAGGGTAACATGAAAGGTCTTCAAACATTTGTTGAAAGATGGATGTTTTTAAATGCATAAAATGTTTCTTCGTTTAAACTTAAAACTTGTATTTCTTTAACAAATATGTAATAAGAAATAATACTCCTTTTTTCTTTATAAAAAGTTTCTAAACAAACTCTCAAATACTTTTTGGTATGTATTAAATACTTTTAGTTAAAATAATCACTTTGGATATTTTGTATTCCAATTGCGCAAGTGAAATTATAATATTTAAGAGAATTTTCATAGTCCCCGAATAAAATATAATATACCTACCTACTTACATAAGTTATGGATTAAATTAATTATTTTAGTAGACTTAACAAATTAAGTAACATCAAATTTAACAAGCAATAATAAAAACATAAAAGATTAATATAGGCGCTCTATGGCTTTTCGAGCTAGGGTAAACAACATTTTTTTTTAAATTCCACTATAACATTTAACAATCATAAATTTTAATTTTAAACAATTTAACTTTTTAAATTGGAAGGCCATTAATTTGTGTAGATACTAAGCTTTTAAAACTTTTAAAATTTTTTTTTTTTCATTTATTCGGGTGATGGTACTTTGTTTAACTCCCGATAAATCCCAGCTCATATTAAAACAACAAGAAAATAAAACTTTGGTCGCACATCTAGCAAAATACGCATACAAAAATATAATTCTCCATTTGTATAGGAAAATAAGCTATAATTTCATCCATTAGGTATATGACGCGGGCACGGGTAACAATAGCCTTTCGTACTTAGGTAGCAACCCTAAAACAAATTGCTACATCTTTTTTATTTTTCACTCGACTGAGTGGCGCGACGAGCAAGTCGTTCACCTGGTGGTAAGCGCTACGCCTGCCCATAATAGTTACAGTGCCACCCAGAATTTTGCATTGCATAACTTTGCGCGGCACTGCACCGCGCATGTCACCCTAAGACATCCGCTCTTAAGTCTCAAATGCCGCTCAATTATCGCTAGTAATTGCGTTTTTTTTCGTCGCTGGCGGTATTGGGATCGGTCGCGGGAATTCTCTAAACGACATTGTGAGCGTCGTAATCGCAAACATCCTGACTCGGCAATGGCAACATATACTCCACAAAAGGTCCATATCGAAAAATACAGTTGAGAAATAAAAATAAATGTGATTAAAATAAATATTGTATAATATTCAATATTCTTAGATGGTTTGGATATATATGTGTGTATATATGAACAATTTTTTTTGTAACTGGCAAGTAGAAGCTGATAACGTCAACGTACATACGTCATATACCTTATGGATGGCGTCTCAATAATAATTTCTATCTAGGTACTAATTCAGTAAACCCGTGCTATAAATACTATAATAATAATAATAAAGTTCTATAAAATGCAATTAAGTAATACAACGAATAGGAATACTGACGAATTGCTCACAATCGCGTTATTCTATGAATTGAATGAACAAAATGAATGGAATGAATGAACGATTCTTCATACAGTCCATGTCAAAAGTACCTATACATATCCCACTCTACCAATAAAAACATTTTGCTTACTTCATCATCATCAACTAACATCGGCCGACTGTACATACATTTTTTGTTTATAACGCGTCATGATCACATCCATAGATCCGGACCCCTAACTAGGATTCCCTGTATCTAGGGAATCAAGAACTACGAGGACCATGGTCCCACAAACACCCAGACCTAGACCAAATACTTGTGATTCACACAAATGTTTGCCGTGGGCGGGAATTGAACCTGCAATCTCACGCTTTGCAGTCGGCTCCGTCGCGGAGGACACATTACTTTGCGTGCGTAAAATTTGGAAATTTGGAAGTTGAAACATGCCAGCTACTATTGAAGCTGACTGTACTCATATTTTTGTAATTAATTGTACTAAAGACATACAACACATTCATAAGATTAAGTTAAAGCATGAATGCTTAAATGCCATGTTAGTCTTATGCCTCAAGATAAAAAACACAATAAGGCATAGAAAACTAAGTCACTATCACCCAACAATTACTATAGAGCAGGAATACTTACATACACTATAAATATTATTATCACGGTGCTTTTAGGAATATAAAGTATTTTTTTTATATAATTTAGACTTTCCGTAGTCAATGCTGTTTTTATTTATTGCAAACTCGTGCATTAGTGCTGCCTAGGATTAACAAGTATTGGCATAACAATTAAAAAGATTTTAAAACATTCTATACCCAGATACGTGCATATATAATATATTAATATTTCTTAAAACGAAAAAACGCCGTTTTTTAACACATAAACAAGAGAAAAACAGTCAATTAAACTTTGAAAACCTCAACGAAAACAACATAAAAACTCTATAGAATGCTTCAAAACCTTTTTTATTAATGAAAAAGTTTCTAGTGCCATAGACAAAATAAATGAATGAACGAATATTTTATTCATTCATTCATTAAAAGCGGTCACGCGTCAATCATTGTGTAAACTGTGAACGGGATTGAGTGAACGCGCGACACGTTTTAGAAACTTTAAATATGTTTTTGCAAGAATCTTCGTTGTTCAATCTTAATTATTATTAAATTACAACCTTGGAAGAGTAAAGTTTAGTAATTAAAGGCATAGTAGCAACAAAACAGTAAGTGATATTTACATGTAGAACGGTGCAATCCATCGTTCTTTGAAGATAGGTAACATACTTTGTTGTTTCTACTATGGAAAGTTTAATAAGTAAAGAGGTATTCACAAGATTCTAAATTTAAAATCGATCCATGGGATCTAAGAGGTTCCACATATTGGGTAAGGCTGCCTGGCTTATTTCGTCCGAACTAAGTCGGGATATGCCGACGGTCTTTCGTGTTTAGACCCCCTAAAATAGCTTAGCCTTGGGCGGGAATTTAGATAAGTGAAGAAGGAAATCCTTCAAGCTTCGCGTGAGCGAAACGAGACAGCTTGTGGTGCGGAGGGGTGGAGCGAGTGCGCGGGGACCGGGGGCGGACCCCTGGCCGCCGGGCGCGGCCCTATGTGTCCCTGGAAACGAAAACAATGGTACATTAGTCTCATTTTTTTATCCTATCTATTCTATCCTATTAATATGCAAGACTGGTAGTTCGATCAGAACTGGAGCTTGCAAGCCCTTAATCTTAAGGACCTCTGGATTGACCCCTTAAAAATGTTTTAAATAAATCCAACGCAAACAAGCTCAAAATAAGGTATTAAATTATTTTTAAATCGCATTTTAAAAATATACCGTGAGTTTACCAAGGGGACAAGGGGGATCGAAAAATCGCCAAAATTGCCTTGGGTAATTAATGGTATAAATGGTAAGTAATTAATATAAAAAGTATTAAATAACTTACTTTTTATCGGTGACCCGGTTGGGAGTGCTGTGGTTAGACTGATTCGAGCTATCACTGATGTCTGAGCTAGAACTCCTTATGTCACCTTCCATCTGAAAGGGAAAACATATTTATAAATGGAAAATTTACGTTTGCAAATCACCGACCGATTGAACCCGGGTTCAATCCCCGGCTCATGATTTTCATAAGTAATAACCCGCGCCCCGCGGTTACACCAGCGTAATTCCAGTTTTCTTACAATAACTCTGCATTTTCCAAGTCAAAAACCACCATATTACTAACCTGTCCCGCACTGATGGCCTTGTACGCCACCTGCAGTATGAGCCAGGTCCAGACCAAGTGTAGTATTAGCAGGAGTATCAACAGTGAGTTGAAAATGTAGTACGCTGGGAACATCGGCACAATCATCGGTGCTCGGATCGATGTGCTGGGAACAATTTATATCATATCCGATTACTTGAAAGTTGACCTAAACACAACAAATCCAATAAAGTAGGTTTTATGTCAGTTCCACGTTTGGGCGCCAACTTTAATATTTAGATGACTAAAATTGGGTACATTATACATATCATATTGCAACTATTAATTTAAATATTATCATTTACTTTGAGCCTGTGCTAAAACTATAAATCCAATAAAGTAAGTTTAATCACAGTTCCTCGTTTGGGCGCCAACGTTGAAATTTGAGCGATGAAAATTCGAACTCACCTCCACATGATGTAGAAAGGATAGATCCCGAGCCTTGTTACGATCCACAGGACTGTGAACAGAGCGAAAACAGCGTCACAGACTTTTTGATAGTTAGCATATTTGATAGCTTTCGCTGCGTCGAGGAGTATGTCTGCGCAGTCGTGCAGCAACAGCACCAGGGTCCCGATCCGGTGCAGGTTGCACACCCAGCTGAAGGACAGGAGGGCGATGGTGGCGATGTGGTGCACGAACATCTGCCAGAAGTCCTTGCGGCGCACGTCCCAGAACTGCGAGATGGTGAGCGCCCAGTAGAAAGCAAATGAGATCATGTAGTACCACCAGATATCACTTGTTACCCCCTGGAAAGGAGAATAAAAGACTTGGTGAGTTAAGACGATAGAACTTCATTATGATGCTACATTACAAGTGGAATTCTAAACAACATTGAGATCTTAGATGCAGGATGCTATTCTACGTGTATGTATTTGTGAGAGCGCAAGCCGTCATTCGAAGTCCCATAGTAGTATTAGGTCAAGAGCTTCCACGTTAGAATTTAGACTTGTATGCCGTTCGAAAAACTATAAATGCTTATCAGTCCACAAACTAATGAATAGATAGATAAACTCTTTATTGAAACACCACAGAACAAGGAAAACTTAAAAAACTAGAACAAAACAAGTTTTACAATTAGTGTCACAATGGGCGGACTTATCGCTCAGAGCGATCTCTTCCAGACAACCATGCACGGAGAGGAGTAACTAGGACATCGGACGGTGGCTTTCCAACTAATCTAGTTCTCCGAAAAATGTTTTACGACAGAGCTTCTGTTTGAGTGCCTTTTACAGGATCCCTTTACCAAGTGACTACAAACCAGTTTATACTTTTGTTTCTAGCGACTTACTTGATGTGGATACCCAATATAACAATGGTCCACGTTCCACAGCCACTCCTTGTCCCACAGTATGTACAGACCGAAGGAGAAGTTGTAGAAATAGAAGGTGCACCGCCACATGTTCTCGCAGAACTTGATGAGGGTGGAGGGCTTGTCTTGGCTGCGGCGGAGGCGCCACCAGCGCTCCACTTGCCGCTCCGTCATGTCCACCTTTTTGGCGAGGGCACATATCTGAAAATGCGAGAGATATCTTTTTATTGGTTGTTGGCCCCCGTTTGAACAGCACTTCACTTGGTGTTAGTGACGATGTGGTGGTGCGATGGTGTGGTCACCACGACGCTAAGCTTAGAAGAGGATTGATTGGAATACTCCTGATGAGGCTTGGGGGTAGTTTTCTGCTTCAGGTAGACAGGCGATCAATAGAAAAGAAGGGCGCTACATATTTTTGCAAATATTCGAATGCCGCAATTTACCGTCGATTCTTTTCGATACAACAGTCACTTAACTTTCATAAGAATAGCTGACATTCCCTTCGGAGTTTACTTGAATAAACATAGAGTTTGAAGATCTACAGGATGATTAACTCTCTTTCGTTACAATCGGGTGCTATTTGACTCTCATTGAAATCGATCAATTTTCCATACGCTTTAACAGCTACGCTCAATTGATTGGAATTGATTGTATCAAAGATGGCCACCACTAAAGTAATCAAAGGATACCCATCCATTAATGATGTTGCGTCTTTGAGAAATCTCCGTTCTGAAAATTTTCAAATTCTAGCTTAGCTGCAATGTGCATTCATCGTGAAATATTCCAGATGTATACAACCTGTACAGCTATAATTTAAAACGCAGTGTGTAAAGGTACTAAGAATAAACGTACCCGCGCATGCCGACAATAAGGTATTATGGAAACTGCAGGCGTCTGCCACAATGTAATCAGTATATGGACATACGGAATTCGATTCAATTCTAATAGAAGGAAGGACCAACACAATGCAACCGAAGCTGATACTTTAGGTACTTCGAAAAGCCGTGCAGGAATGCTAGAACGCACATTTAGTTACACTCAAGTTTGTTTATTGTAAATTTTTCTTAGAAATAGAGCGCGTGGCCGCTTGGTAATCTATGCGCTTTACAAACGCCAACGCATTCAAACTTCGTTCGTTGGATTGTGTATAGCAATCCAAGTATGACCGCTACTCAACCAAACGTGTGCAAGGCCGGTTACTCGAAATTTTTTTTGATGCTGCGCTTTGGTGGCCTGGCTTCTAATATCATTAGAGGAACTGTGAGCGTATTCCATTAACCCAGTTGTTCTAACATACATACAAACTGACCTTTTAGAATAGTGATGAGCTTCAAAAGACAACGTCCTACGTCCTTGACAAAGCATGTTGTTATAGGAACCGATATGTCCAATCAATAAATAACAGATTATATCACGAACACTACGTCGGCTCCTAGACCGCTGATACGCATCGTAATAATAAAAAAACATCGTACGTACCTTATCGTAAACTTATCGAATCCATTTAACATTTACCCCATACTAAAAATGTTTACAATTACAATTTGTATTCGTTGCGCTTTAATATACAATGCGTAGAGGTGATGGTTTACCGTGCAAGATTTAATAATAACGGAAAATTAATTCTGGAATTCCCAATGCTTTAGATATTGTACTTGGATTTATAAATAATGCAATAGTGTACAAGCTGTGTTCCGGTTTGAAGGGTGTTGTTGTTTCCAGCGAGATTATTATGTTGCTAAGCATAAATATCTGGCCAGAGTCCGCGCCAAATTTTACAATGCAGTTTTGGGTGTCACTAAAACTGATGTGTTAAAACTGGGTGTTACTCAGTGAATTAGATTTTTTTTGTCATACTTGTGAGATTTTTAGATAGGATAAATAGTTTTTCATTTCGATTCAACGCATGGTGCAACGCAACACGCGACCCTCACAGATAACAGTTATCGCGACAATCCACGGATTTGATAAGCCGTGCCTTCGCGACGTATTAAAACTGATAAGTTTAGACAATCCTCAAAATGGTCACCGCCTCAAAATAGGCCGCGAACCAACTTACTTACCAACAATACTTGTGAAACATGAAAATGAGCTTTATATTTTTGAAGTACCTTCAAAAACGTTAGCTTCTAAAAGTAGACAAGAGTTTTGTACTTCTCTCATCAAGATGAGACGATTGGATGCTGGTATTACATACAGATGCATACAGTCACGCCTTTCTCCTGTTGGGATAGGCAGAGACTGCACCTTTCCACATGCTTCGATCCCAGAGGAAAGCAGTACACCAACTCCCATACACCCATACATACACATGACATGCTCACATTATGCGTAGTTATTTCGGTAGATATAGGTAGTAACGTACGTATCAGGCAAAGATGTTTTTCCCCAGCCAGTGCGCACGAGATTTCTAACATACAATGCCATGACACGAGCTGCTGATGTAATGCCAATTGATAACCGATGTTAATCAAAGTCAACAACTAAAATATTTATGCACATGGGCCTTAAGAATGTTCACTGACTCAACTATATTTTTTTTTTAATTTGACTGTATGACGTGACGAGCATGTCGTTCGCCTGATGGTAAGCGCTACGTCTGCCCACAACAGTTACAGTGCCACCCAGAACTTTGCATTGCATATAATCTTGCGCGGCATTGCACTGCGCTCGTCACCCTGAGACATCGGCTTTAAAGTCTCATATGTCCAGTAATTTCGCTGGAAACAGTGCTCTTAAAACCGGAAAACAGTAACGTTTGCTCACTACTGCTTGGCGGCTCAACTACCGAGCTCGGAATACATGCAAACGAGAAGAACCGATAATAAATTCAAATTGGCTAATATTCTTCATTCTGTATTCTAACAGGTATGTATTAACATTTGCCTCATGGGTTTACTCTATGATCCAGGTGTGAACTGAAGTGGGTCAGTTCTATCAAGGCCAGCTATGGTCCGTTAATTATTATGGACTCAAAAGACGCCTTGTGCGGTACACTGAGGCCGACTGTGGGACTAATTATTAATAACTACGAGGGTGAATCAAAAAATTCTTGGAATCAATATTAAAAAATGCAAAGATTTAAATAATAATATTTTATTTTTCTACATAATCTCCCTCCAATGCAATGCATTTAGAATAACGCGTTTCTAACTTCCTTATTCCTTGTGAAAAAAAATTATTTTCTTGACTCTCGAAAAAGTCCTCTACGGCAGCTATAACCGCGTCATTATCGTGAAATTTTGTTCCACGAATTTCCTCTTTTAATTTTGGAAATAAGTGAAAATCACTTGGGGCTAAGTCCGGAGAATATGGTGGGTGGTCAAGGAGATTGAAGCCAGCACAGCGGATTGCGTTGAGCGCAACTTCCGATCGATGAGCAGGAGCGTTATCTTGAAGGAACAACACGCCCAACGACAGTTTTCCACGACGTTTTTCTTTAATCGCTTCACGCACTTTCGGGATTAAATTTGCATAATAGGGTCCAGTAATCGTCTGGCCTTTTGGCATGTAATCAATAAAAAGGATTCCTTCACTATCCCAGAACACAGAGGCCATAACTTTGCCAGCGGTAGGAGCAACTCGAAATTTCTTAATGGATGGAGAGGATGGTCGTTTCCAAGACATGCTTTGTCTTTTAGTTTCAGGATCAAAATGGTGGACCCACGTTTCATCCATGGTGACAAGACGACGGCAAAAATTATCCGAATCACGCTGGAACATTTCGAGATTACGCTTGGAAATTTCCAAACGTCGCTTTTTGTTTTCGTCGGTTAACATTCGTGGCACCCATCTTGCAGACACTTTTTTGAACCCCAGTGAATCAATTAAAATGGATTGAACGCTACCAAAAGATATCTTTAGGATCTCAGCTATATGTTTTATAGTCATTCTTCTGTCTTCCAAAACCAGATTCTCAACCTTTTTGACATTTTCTTCTGTAACGGAGGTTGAAGGCCGCCCAGAACGCGGGTCATCTTTACAGCTTGATCTACCTCTTTTAAATTCAGCCACCCAGTACGCAATCGTAGAATAGGGTACAGCATCACCCCCTAATGTCTGCTGAATGTCCAAAAAAATTTCCTTCGTAGACATTTTTTTCAAACTGAGATATTTTATCACCGCACGTAACTCACTTTTATCCATAATTTTGACTTTTTAGCAACTCGTTGCACAAAAAAATTTATTACATGCGAACGAACTGACAAAAACAAGTGACAGTCTGCATAAATATAGTGTGATAGACACTCTTTAATTTGAATATCGAACTTGATCCAAAAAGGTTTAATATATATGCACTTCTAAGAACTTTTTGATTCACCCTCGTACTTAACTGTATGTGATGGCTAACTTGATTGGCATGATTGCAAATTGTAATAAGGCACTCGAGCGGTAAGTAGAAAGAAGTACTGCTTGGAACCTTGGAAACAGGGTCCTTATTGTTCGTCAGTTGAAATAAGCACTGGGGGCCTACCATGACCTCTTATAGCGATTCAATTGAAGACCTAAACTGAACCGCGTCGCAGAATTATACCGTGACGTCTTATTTTTTATATTGCTGCCATTTTCAACGTAAACTGGATACAGATAAGGTTGAAAATGGCAACAACCTAAATTGAGTCGCTAATAAGCCACTTTCAACCTTAACTAGATTCAGTTTAGGTTGAAAATGGCAGCAACATAAAAAATAAGACATCACGGTACGATTATGCGACGCGGTTCAGTTTAGGTCTTCAATTGGATCGCTATAAGATGTCATAGTATGCCTCCTGCTCTCGGTTGAATAGTTCCGTTCATCCAAATAAATAATTTAATTTAATTTCATTTCTTTACTGTTTTTGAATCCGACATTATGCCTAATTGCTCAGCTGATATATGAAACACGTTTCAATCGTTTCAAAAACGTAAGTGCGTGATGAGCCTACTGCGAAGCGTGAGGTATCTTGTCCGATTTCTGTACAGGGTCAATATTTTGCACGAGAGGTATTTCTGCGACTCTGATTTCTAGATCGAGGCAATCTTAGGGGTCAATCATACATTCAGATATGTATGTGATCGTAATGCGTTATTATCACATTGGTAGGATAGTAGGATGCATTTGCATTTATGGGTAACCTTTGCCAATTTTGGATAACTAACAAAGGTTGTCTGGAAGAAATCGCTTTCAGCGACAAGACCGCCCATTGTACTACCCTTGTTTGCCTATTGTAATTTTTCTGTGCTGTGTTTATTTTTGTTTCTGGTGTACAATAAAGAGTTTTCTATTCTATTCTATTCTATTCTATTCTATTCTAACAGAGAAAGCCTAATATTTATAGTTAGCGAAAATTCGCACATCTCGATGGATAGCAAAGGAATAATAAAAATTGGTAGCTAACTGCAGGTGAATAGTGTAATAGACCACGGAAACTGGGTCACTGCGAATCAAGGCCAGGTTTGGCGTAGCCGGGCGGTGGGCGATAATTGAGACCCAATCAACGCTTATTGTCTTGGCCGTCGATGATGAAGTATATACTATACACAATATACACTATGAGTTATGAACGAATGGACGTGCTCTTAAAGTCGAAAATAAGCTTCGAAAGCGTCAGCGAGCGCTTTGGAGATCGTTTTTCGGATAATTATGGGAATTATTGGGTATTTCAGATGGGGAATGGACTTCGCCCATCATCAACATAATTTTGTTAGGTGCGTGCGTGCGTGCGTGCGTGCGTGCATGTGTGCGTGCTTGCGTGCTTGTGTGTTTAATAATCTTTTCACTCCTGAGTATTAGGCCGCTGTAGAAAAAACCTGCACAGAAGAGGTAAACTTGATCAGGTGGAGTGCCATTCCTAGAGTGCTCCCATCTAGACCATATCGCGCCCTATTCTATCTAGCCCTTCATACCCCGGCCAATATACAAAACTGGACTTTAACTTGACCACCAATAACGAGGAGGTTGCCAA
This sequence comes from Campaea margaritaria, assembly GCA_912999815.1. Taxonomy (NCBI): domain Eukaryota; kingdom Metazoa; phylum Arthropoda; class Insecta; order Lepidoptera; family Geometridae; genus Campaea; species Campaea margaritaria. The sequence continues at coordinate 1,888,001 of OU538809.1, read as the reverse complement.
GTTTTGGTCTAGTCAATTAACAGCTGCAGCCTTTGACAAGAAGAAAATGAGGATATATTCCGAACTCGGTGGTAGAGTCAGTGAACTATCACGAGTGCCCTTTAAGGGCCCGTGTGAATAAAGAGTTTTGCCTTTGACTTTCCTTTCGTTATTGGCATGCATGTAGTCCGACCCTGTGACAGTATTTTCCGTGTTCTGCCAACCGGGGCGTGATCAAATAAATGTAAATATGTAAATCAGTTCCTGATGTGGTAATATTCCAGGTGGATAGAAAAGTGGGTCGCATGGAATCAAGGCCAGAAATGGCGTGGTTTTGGCGTATAGAGGGGTGTATTGAACACAGTGGATACTCAGTTTTAGGTTATCTACCATTAATAAGGTTTGTATCCATATTTTTTTATAGACTACAAGAGGCGAGGTCCTCTAATAAACATGGACCAATCACCTTTTGTACACATTTAAGAAACCCACAGCCATTGGGATATATTACATAGAGAGGTATTTAAAATAAAACCATCATTAACAGTTTAGTTGAAATGATAAGTTTTATTGTCATGTACTTCTCTCAAGTTTACTTCAGTGAATTATTAAATTTTATGGTCATCGTTGATAATTTATATCACATTCTTCGGATTAACTCAAGGCTGAGTGTCGTGGATAAGGACAATGATTTGTGTTAAATTCAGAATAATTATTATGGTGACAGAATATATAGGTCGCTAGAGAAAACGATACGCGAATCCAATGAGCAAATGAGACCATATAATAAATAATAGTATCTGCCCATAAAGCCTTCGCAAAAGTTGGGGAAATTGAAATTTCAGCAATGCCGCACGCAAATCTATGTCACACTAGGAACTATAGAATAGAGCGGATAAGTCCGACTCCAGTTTACACAAACGCGTTAAATACCAGTAAATAGATAGCCGACACGACGTGTATGACTTTCTCCACTTAACATTAGGTCATTATTTATTTACATGCATTACATACAGTCACGCCTTTTTCCCTTTTGGAATAGGCAGAGACTACATCTTGCCACATGCTACGATCCCAGCGGAAAGCAGGACACCAACTCTACAACACCCTCTACTGGTTTCTGGAACTCCAGACCAATAAGCTGCGTAAGGTCCATGCTGTCAAATCCTTTCCGCCTGGTCTCATTCACACAAAAAACATGAATCCGTATTTTACTCGTCATCTCGCATACTTCCTCAATGTTATCTTTCATGCCTCCTCCAATATTCATTTTGAACAGCTGAAGGATGCATGTCCAATAATAATTATTGCAATCCAACCAAAGTCATCATCATCATCATCAACCCATGTCGTCCCACTGATGAACACGGATCTCCACTCACTTTCGTGAGGAGGGTTAGGCTATAATCCACCACGGGCCCCGGGTCCGGATTAGCCACCACCCAAAATAGCGGACTACAAAATCTTGCGATGGGCGGCTACACTTGTCAATCAGAAACATTGTTTTGCCATGCCAAGTAATTACGCCATAAAATGCCAAGTAAATACCGAGCCTTTACAACCGGAACACAGTAATATTTGCACACTACTGCGTCGCAGTTGACTGTTAAAGCTTCAAAGAAACACTTACCTATATCTTCGTCTCAACTTCTCTCTGAGCTCGTTATCATATCGCTAGGTACAGCGATTTGCGTACTACAGCATTTCATTTATTAGTTCAATCAAAGCAGCATCTAATTATTAAATGAGCTTAATTTAACCTAGCAATGGAAGCGGGTCACGGTTACTGGTAACTATTAGTAGCTAATAGTATACTGTTCGCATATGCGCTAATCAATTCAATCTACTTCCACTTTATCTTCCTCGACACCCATGGTCAATACGGTTATGATTGCTAGAGCATGCTGAATAAAAAGAAAAATATTTTCCAAGCGTAATTTTTAACTAAGTTATTATGAAGCCCACCAAATAGTGTTGTAAAATATTGTTTTTAACGCGTTCAGTGCTGAAAACACAACTGTCGTGTTTTTCATAACTTGCCGCGAGTGCGGGAAAACACAACTGTTGTGTTTGTTGTATGGGAAAACACTATGGAGAGTGCAGAGCCGCACGCGTGGCTAGACCAGAAAATTGGCTCACCGGTGAAAGTGTTAAAAACATAAGCAAGGATCGCCTTTACCTAGATCGGATTTCCCAAAAACAGTTAAAGACGTTCGAGGTCGTCTTTAGGAATAAAAAAAAACCCAGATATGATCAACTAAACTAACGAGTAACACATTATGGTTTGAGTTTGAAAAGGGACATTCCCTTTCCAGTGGTGGGTCATGGCTGAATCTCGCACAGGAAAAGTAAACTCTATTAACTCTACCAGTGCGTTAAAGTCCACTTGCACCAACCTTGAATTCGATTTTTGCGGTTATATATCGTAATTCGTAACAGTGTAACAAAACGGCTTTCTTGTCTTAAAGGTCATTTTACGGTCTGCTTCAGTGGGCCGACCTTCGATTTATAACTATTGTGATTTCCATTTCTCAGCCAAAAATATTTATTTAAACAATAATGCGTCACGTTCGCTTACGTAAATAGATCCTAAACCCTAACTCGGATTCCCTGTATCTAGGGAATCAAGGACTAGAAGGACCATGGTCCCCCTAACACCCAGACTTAGAATAAATAACTCTGGTTAACACTTAGCTTTGTCCTGTGCTGGAATCGATCCTGCAAACCTCACGCTTTGCAGTCGGCTAATAACTGCATTACAATCGATTTAGTAGTTTTTAAATGATGTGAAAATAAAAGACAGACAGACAAACGGCATCTTCAAAAATGTTAAGTAGCAATAGCTTCAAATGTATCTTCAATTAATTAATTCGGGGGTATATGGTCCACCAATCCGCACCGGGCCCCTGTGTTGGAATATGGGCTTATCCTTCTCACGAAAGTGAAGGGATACCCGTACTTAGCAGTGGGGCGATATAGGTTGATGGTGATGATATTCAATCTATATATATAAAAATGTAATGTTGGTTTGTGTACGCTTCAAAAACTCAAAAAATTCTGCACCGATAGAGCTGAAATTTTAGCATGATATGTAATCCGCATCAAGGATTGTTTTTATCTATTTTTTTCATCAGTGACATATCAGCAAATGTGCGAATGTGCCGCAGCGAAGCGTGGCAGGGTACAGCTAGCGTATAGATATTTTTTCCTTTACTTAAAAGTAAAAGATATGATTTGAAAATGACGAACTTAAATAATAAACTGTCGAAGCAACACTGCGGCGCAATATTTGTAATCTGTAAAGTTTGAAAGACGTTTCCATCATTACCCTAAACCTTACACAGTTCAAAATTATCAAGATGACAAACAAGAAATTGGGTTATTTCGTATCGCAGATAATTCCTTATCAAGGCGAGAGGATTCAAGTCCTCGTAATCTGTCCATTACAGATCTTCAAATAAGCCAGAATAGCGCTCTGTTCACACGACGCGGTTTTCCGAAAACCGTATAAGACTGCATCTCGTTTTGTGATGAGTTTAGTAGCGGTAAATAGGTCTCTTTAGCAAAGGATTATCTTTTAAGGGGCACTGTATTCAGCCATACAACTTGGCGTAGGCACTCAGTACCCACAGCCGCGGAAGTCCACGTTCGCACCCGTAGTCCCGACAACAAAGGCGTCCCGGTGGAACACGCTGGGGTTTAGTGGGTATACCCGTCAGACTAGCTGGCGGGGGAGTCCCACATAACCAGCCGGGTCTGGTGGAATGCGTAATGCATTCCACAGGTAAAAAAAAAAGGCACTCAGTACCCATGGTTTGACTGTTTGTACGTCGGAAGAGGAATTGTTGGTCTCGAGTGTCAGTTTTACACTACTCAGGGCGACAAGCGCAGTGTCACGCAAAATTTTGTAATTCCCGGTTCAATGTGGCGTTTTACATCACGCGGACGACCTGCTCGTCCAGGCCTCTGCCAGATATTCAACCGACACGCAGAAAAGTGCGAAAAATACTGCGTTCCGATAGGCGTTAAAAATATGACATTGTGTAGTATTTTTTTGTATTTTATGACGGGCGTTGCCGATGCACTGATAGAGTTAATGGAGTTTCCTTTTCCTGTACGAGATTGACCACTTGAAAGGGAGATTTCCTTTTTCAAACTCAAACCATTATCAGTTACTTTAATTAGTTGAGTTGATCATACTTATTTTTTACTTGATTTTTTATTTTTCTCTATGTATATGAGAAGTATGTATCACAAGGTCGTGAGTTCAAATCCCAGTGCAGGCACGTACCAATGTGTTTCTTGTAAAACATATGTACGTTATTATCACTCGCTTTTCGGTGAAGGAAAACATCGTGAAGAAACCCACATACCTACCCGAGACTTATTTCGGAGGTAGGTAGGTGATCCATCAATCCGGATCTGGCCCTCGTGGTGGATTATTGCCTAACCCTCCTCACGAAAGTGAGTGGAGACCCGTGCCCAGCAGTGGGACGTTATGGGTTGACGATGATGATATGAGATTTAAAGTGTTTGACTTGTAAAAGTGCATTATTTTTCCCTACACACGATAAATTATTTGAGTTTTGAGCTTTATAAAAAACCGTTTCAGTAAACCGCACAGTGTGAACAAGACGTAAGCGGATAAGGAGGTACTCGCCATCAATCTTATGTAGATCTGTAAATACGCAAAACTGGTATTGAACATGCGGTGATCCATCAGTTTTTTTGTTGGTCATAAGATAATACTGTTTATAAACTTGTCAACATTGTTTTGTGGCTGGAAGTTATTTTTGACGGAATGTAGAGAGGATTTTTGGAATAGAGATTCTCGATTTAACTCCCGTGAATTTTATGTTTCTTCATCATCATCATCAACCCATAACGTCCCACTGCTGAGCACGGGCCCCTCATTTTCGTGAGGAAGGTTAGGCCATAATCCACCACGGGGGCCTGATCCGGATTGGTAGATCATCGCTTTATGTTTACATCGATTAAATTGGGATATAGACGAAAGGGGGGCGAAGGCGCCGGGGCAGGCCAAGAAAACGCTGGCGTGACGATCTTGATACATACGAAACAAGTTGGTCCGACGTGGCGAACAATCGCGACATGTGGAAGGAGATGGGGGATGCCCAGCAGTGGGACAGAACAGGATATTAAAAAAAAATAGACGTAAAAAAAACTAATGCAAAGACCTGCTCAAAACTGGGATGAATGGCGTAAGAGGGAAGAGGCTTATGTCCTGCATTGTATGGAATTATAATTATAAAATAGTTTACAGTTATGGTGTTGATGAGGACTTGGTTTCACGTGCGATCTGCGTGATTTGAGGAGGTCGGGCGAACTAATGTACGAAAGTATATTTCTCGTGAACTATGGACTCCGGATATATGAGAACAACCCAGTATTTTTAACCCATTTACTATTAGAGTACGCGTCACTAGTCAGATTTAATATTAGACCCAATTAATAGGCCAATTGCGCTAGATCTGGGACAAGTTATTCTTTGGTTTAATTGTCTTAATTGGTTGAAGAATGTTTATGGTTGATCTTACTAGTGGCAGGCCATGGCTTTGCTCGCATACTTGATTATTTTATTGCTCCGCTGAAGAGTCAATTAAGATTTTTTGACGTGACAACGTCTAATAAATCGATGAACGCCGGCTGCGTGCACGGAAACGTTGACACATTGTCTCGTTAGTCCCGTTACGCTCATTGTAACCTTGCGCCGCATCTATCTCTCTTCTCTTCTTGACAGGCTAATCATTCTTGCATTTTAAAAATCTGATTACTATTATAATTTCAAGTATTTATTCTTTTATTATAAAAAAACTAGCTGTAGCCTGTCACGCTTCCCTGTGGCTCATTCGCACATTCGCTGATATGTCACCGATGAAAAAAATAGATAAAACAATCCTTGATGCGGATTATATATGAGATATACAGAACTTTTTGAGTTTTTGAAGCGTACACTAACCAACATAACATTTATATATGTATATATATATAAAATATATATATATATAAATGTTATAAATGTTATGTTGGTTTATATAATAATATTATTAATAATATTATAATTTTGCAGTATAAAAAGGATTTTTCTGATTTATATTGTTACTTGAGTTGCGGCCCGCGGTTTCATCCGCGTAGTATATTATACCACATGAATAGCTAGTATTTGCGGGACAAAAGTAATAAACTATCAGTGTGCCAAATTTCATCCAAATCAGTTCAGCCGTTTTTGCGTGATAGACTAACAAACATACAAACTTTCACATTTGTCATATTTGTAGCATCATCATCATCAACCCATAACGTCCCACTGCTGAGCGCGGGTCTCCCCTCACTTTCATGAGAAGGATTAGGCCATAATCCACCACGGGGGCCCGGTCCGGATTGGTGGATAACATACCTACCTCCGAAATAATTCACGGGTAGGTAAGTGGGTTTCCTCACGATGTTTTCCTTCACCGAAAAGCGAGTGATAATTACGTACATATATGTTTTACAGAAACACATTGGTACGTGCCTGCACTGGGATTTGAACTTACGGCCTTTTGATTGGAAGGCGGACGTTCTCCCACTAGGCTACCACCGCTAATAATAGGTACTATGCATTCATTCGTCAAATATTTGATTCATCATTCTTTCAAAATCCTGTTCGGTCAAACAGGATTTACTCACCAAAGATAAAACAATGACATAACTTACTATAGATTATATTGGGCTGCTTATTAATTTTAGTAATTATTATCAAAATCAAAATCTACTATACTTGTAATATAAAGCGTTTCCGGCAGAAGGAATTCCAAAACAAGATAACAAATAATTTATCAATGTTCAAAGTGTTATTGAAGTTTTATTACTGTTTAGGTAAATGAGCAAGTGACTTTTGCCAGATATTCATCCGCCAAGCAGTAGTGTGCCTACATTACTGTGTTCCGGTTTGGAGGGTATTGTTTCCAGGGAAATTACTGGACACACGAGACTTTAGAGCTGACGTCTCAGGGCGACGAGCGCAGTGCAGTGCCGCACAGGATTATGCAATGCAGTGTCCTGGGTGGTGCTGAGTCTGTTATGGGCAGGGTCTAGTTGGATAGTAGTCTAAACTAGGACCAATCCGGGGAAACCCGGACGGATGGCAACCCTAATCGCAGTTAGCAGTTTTAATATCGTAAACAACAAATCCGCGAAGGAGCTCGCTCATACACACGTCATACGATTAAATACGTTAATTAGTCAGATAAGTCAATGTGGAAATTTATTGGCGCTGCGGGTACTATGTCCTAATCATAAGATGTCTATCCGTCCGCATTCTACTAAGATTAGTGGGCATTATTGAATGATACGAGTATTTAAAGTTTACATCAGGATATAATTTATATCAAGATCGGATGATTTCAAGCAAAAAGTTTTTAATTCAATTAAACGGAAATATACAAAGGCGAAATTTAAGTTAGAGCCATAATTATACAGTCTGCCTCTGAATGTTACAAGCGTATTTTTTTTTCGTCGAATATGATATTGAAAAAAAGGAAATGTATATTATTTTTTATTTTGTATTTCATTTTTTTTTTATATTGTACGATATACCCTATATGGGCGACGTTAAGGATCGTGTGTGTTTTCCAGCAAATGCCGTGCCATCTGTGTGAGCCACACTGTAGTAGCGCCGCGTTACGCAGACACATCTGTTTCGTCGCACAGCCAGCACGTAAGCTGCTCTAACACAACAGGTGTGTTTTCCCGCACCCGCGTAAAGTTATAAAAAACACATCGACTGTGTTTTCAGCAGTGAACGTGTTAAGAATACTTCTGAATGCCTCAGCTTTCTGTAAGTACCGGTCGGTTGTTTACATAACCACTTAGGTGAGCATAATTAGAAGGCCAGGCGGATCGTGAGACGGCCATTGAAGCTGTGAATGAGTAGATAGCAACCAATTAAGTGATTGTGCAGCCTGACTCCATGAAAGGTGTTCAATAGGATACATTATCTGTTACTGTGCTGGTTAGTGCAATAGATTCTCTGATAGATTATTGTGCTGGTTTTACATTGTTTCAGCCTTTTACAAAATCGTTTCCGAAGCACAGGAGGCATAGCATGACCTCTTATAGCAATTCAATTGAAGACCTAAACTGAACCGCGTCCCTTAATCGTACCGTGACAATGCAGTTCCTTTGCCTGTGTGAGATTCAGTCATGAATCACGACTTAAAATTCCTTTTGGCAAGGATAATCTATTACTTATTTGTTTAGAATAGAATAGAATAGAAAAACTCTTTATTGTACACCAGAAACAAAAATAAACACAGTACAGAAGAATTACAATAGGTAAACAAGGGTAGTAGAATGGGCGGTCTTAGGTCTTGGTTTAGGTGATCATATTTGATTTTTCTCTATGTATGTTATAATATGACACTTAAGTGTTTGATTTAATTTTGTAAAAGTGCATTAATGTGTAAGTGTATGTCTATAAAAGTGTATAAACTCTCACATGCTCAATTTTACAAGCCTTTAAACTTGTTAGGACTCATGTTCCATATACATTATACAGGGCATATACCATGAGTAACTCAAAATGACCCATTGGTGGGGCATACACAGTGAACATGTTAAGAGAGGACATCTGCGTGGATATCCCTTTATATATTACTAGCTGCGCCCTGCGGTTTCACCCGCATAATTTCAGTTTTTCTGCTATAACTCTCCATTCCATGTCAAAAACCACCATGTTACTTTAAAGCAATATTTTTCCCCGTTTTTGCCACATTCCTAATTGGCGCTCTGCTCCTATTGGTCGTAGCGTGATGTTATATAGCTTGTAGCCTTCCTCGATAAATGGATTATTCGACACAAAAATATTTTTTCAATTCCAACCAGTAGTTTCTGAGATCCTAGCGTTGAAACAAACAAACTCTTCAGCTTTATATATTAGTATAGATAAGAAATAACATACCTGTTTGTGGTTAATCTTTGACGAGCCCAAATACACAGCCTCCAGCTTGGTGTTGATCGGAGCTTTCTTCGATCTTGTGTTCTTAATACCAAATGACTTCCCTAATGGTGCGAACCAATATCTGTAACAAAACGAGGTCATCATCATCAACCCATATTGGCCCACTGCTGAGCATGGGTCTCCCCTCATTTTCGTGAGGAGGACCAGGGCATAATCCACCACTGGGGCCTGGTCCGGATTGGTGGATAACATACCACCTACCTCTGAAATAATTCTGGGGTAGGCATGTGGTGGGGGTGTTCCTAACGATCATCCGACTGCAGGAAAAGTCCTTCCAACCTCCTTTCACTCCTCATGGCTAAGAGCTTTCACTTCTAAGCTTGGTTATCATAATTGGGAGTTACAACAGTTGTATTTAGTATGGAGGGGATCCAAAATATTGGTAAAATGTTGTAGCAATTTATGCAGTTAATATTTATAACAAGAACAGAACATGTACCGAGGTTCCCACTTAGCAATATGAGGGTGAACACACTTAAGTACAGTATGCTACTCTAGTAGCGTCTGCTTTTTAGCCATAGATAATGCTACAATGCTTTATTTCGAGTTTAAATTTCGATGGACAACTTTTTTTTTAATAATTATGTAGATTAAAATATCTGTGGAAGTTTTAAAGCGATTTACAAAAATCCTTCACAATTTCATAGAGCACAGTCCAAACTTAAGTTTGGGATACTTATTATCCTCAGAAAGTGTAGGAATTCCACAGGAAAAATTAAATAGTGAATCATAAAATAAAAAGTCCGTTTACTTTGGCCCAAACACTGAGGACTGCAATATTTCTGCAATAGGCGGGAAAATTCGAGATGCGAGTGCAACCGATTTTTCATCAATTGATAGATACTTTCGTAAGATGGATAAGAAATGAGTCAGCGCTCATTCAAAACTTATCCAAGCGTGGTTCCTGACACACATCCATGTAGTAACGGCAAAGTTCGTTGACTTACTTTTCTAGTATCATCCTCACGACTATGAGCACCAGCGCCAGAGGCAGAGGGTACAGGAGGTGCCGGTAGTCAGAGTAAACCACCGCTTTCTCAGGGCCCGGTGTCAGGTCAGCCCAAGTTGTATTCGGCGGTAACCATACAGACTCAGTCCAAAATATATCCAACACCGTACGCAACATTATCACAGCTAATTAATGAAACTAAGTGTCACTGGCAAGAACACCGCATCTAACAGAAATTAACTAAATTAACACTTCGAAAACACACCCAAAAAAACAATATTTATGCACGTCCACTCGACAACGGATATGACAGAGATTTGAAAAGTTACAGATTATAATTTATAACTAACCGAGCGAGAATGAGATGAGGTGAGATATGAAAAGTACAGACTAAATATTAAGAGCTGAGTGAAGTTTTTGGAAAGTCTTTTTCACAGATGGCAAAAACCGGTAAAAAAATCGATTATAAATCATTGTAAATCGTACCGATTTATAACACATCACTATTCGTTCTTGCAGTGTGAAAGAGAACAAAGATTTAGCTTGCCAAAGTGTGAGTGAGAAACATAGAAAATAACCTCAAAAAAATTAAGTCAAATGTTGTGATTGTTTTTCACACTTTGATTTTCTATAATTCTCTCTTAAAGTATTTCTGGTTTCGTGAAAATATTAGCTAAAGCAGAGAGAAATGTTTACTCTTAAATGATATTGCCACGCACTGTGAACATCTAAAACCGCTGTTGCACATTCCATAAGGAAATTTTACTCTGCGGCTGATGTTAAATAATGTTGTTCTGTCCAACGTGTGCTAACTTACTCATGGTCGAGGAAGGCCCTGAAGCAACACTGCGATACGCATGCAACTCGTGCCCTTACGTGTACAATATCCAATCTAAGGTGTCAGCACGGACTTTCCCAAAATTAAAGGTAATTTTCATGCCCCCATATCGTTCTGGTGAAAAAGTAAATATTGCATCATGTCACGCTGCTGCAATGTTACTAATAAAACTACAATCCCATCCTATCTGTATCTGAACAACATACATAAGTGCCATAGTGTTAAATCAGTTTCAACTGCTCCAGCCACTGGCTACCACTTCGAAATCGGTTTCGAAAATAAAATCAGTCCCACACGCTGGTGTGAGTTGGGAACTGTCCCAATAATAACAAGACTAATTATTCTATTCTAAAAAATATTTTTTTATTAAATTAGAATAATAATAATTAACATTGTATAACTGTTTATCTTCTGTAACAATTTACATTCCGTATTACATATGACTCATACACATGGTAAGAGACCAGACTTAGATTATAACGGCCATAAAATGACTAACGAATCCTTACATAATTCCAGGAGCTTGACTATATTATGGGCGGTGCTGCCGCATGGGAAAACGTAGACTCAACTGACGCTGTATGCCCCAAGTGCTGCCACGGCAAAGCATACTTCATGCAGCTACAAACCCGATCCGCTGACGAACCAATGACTACATTCTACCGTTGCTGTAACCATAAATGTGCTCATAACTGGAGAGATTAAACTTTCTGAACTAATCGTAAACTCGAAAGTGATTCCTTGGACCAAACACTGACATTACGTGATTATGAGTTTACTAAAAAAGTTTGAGTCGTATAGTAGATTTCTAGTACGTTATAAAAGTGCACCAAAAATGAAGTTCGACACAATGGCTCCCATCGTACAGTGTACGGAAGAACTAGCATCGGCGAAAGCAGCTGAATTTCTTGCAAAGGGGCAAGTTATTGCCGTACCTACTGACACTATATATGGATTAGCTTGCAGTGCAAATTGTCCGGAAGCAATAAAGAAGTTGTACACTATAAAAGGCAGAGATTCAGCGAAACCTGTAGCGATTTGTGTAACTAACATAACTGATGTACGGAAATGGGGTGAAGCTGATCATCTAACGGATAATTTACTTCTTAGCTTATTACCTGGTCCTGTAACAGTGGTTTTAGAAAAGACAAAATCGTTGAATAATCCGTATTTGAACCCGTCTACAACAAAAATAGGCATCAGAATTCCGAAGCATGACTTCATTAATATGGTCACTAGGATTTTTGATATGCCCGTTGCGTTGACTAGTGCCAATTTTAGCAATGAACCTTCTACATTGTCTGTAGGAGAGTTTGAACATTTGTTCATGCATTTGGGTGCCGTATTTGACGGAGGATTATTGAACCGAGGTTTGGATCAAAGTAGAACCGGTTCTACAGTTATAGACTTATCGGAAATTGGATTTTACAAAGTGATAAGACAGGGGACTTCCTATGAAAAAGTAATTGAAATTGTGAAAGGTTACGGCTTCAAAAGTAAAGGATAAATTAATCTATTAACACTTTCACTGCTGAGCCGATTTTCTTGTCTAGCCACGGGTACTCTCAATAAGTTATGAAAAACACCACAGTTGTGTTTTCAGCAGTGAATGTGTTAAGAAAAAGGTAGTACTGAGTGAAACTATTTTTAATAATAAGGTTTTAATTGTGAATTAATAGCATTAATTATTTATTAATTTGAAGTTTTATTGTATCTTACACTCTCTGAGAAAATGTCTATATCCCAGTAGTGAAACACAAATTTGGATATTTTATCACATTCACTGCTGAACTGTTTTACTCTTTTTGCCTCTTTTGAAAATCTCCACTCAACTTGTTTACTGTTTACTGGTGTTGTGTCATAACTAAACACAATCTGCAGTGCAGGTTTGCATGCCAGGTGTGTATTTGCTTGCAGTAAAATTATAAAAACAGACATATGTTTTCGGCAGTGAATGTGTTAAGAAATATATCATTTTTCCTACTATATGTGTACTGCATTTACTGGTGCATAATGAGCTTATGTTCTGACTGCTCAAACAAAAGATTTCTCTGAGAAAGTTCTAGATTATATATACCATCAGGGATTTATAAGTTTTTAATTAAGAACTCCTCAGGTATTTTAATTTTGACTAAATCTAGGCAATGTCTAAAAACAGGCAGTGGAATAGCAATGTTGGCCAACAACAAATAATAACTAGTTCATCAGGAATATTTTAATAATCTATAGAAACCACAACAGGAACTTACATTTGAACCTTAAAAATTATAATTTAGATATTGCTTTCAACTTGGACCTCAATTACTATGAATGTACACATTAAAACATTTCTTATAAATTTACACTTTTAAATTAGTTTTTTTAATCTACATATTGTAAGCAGTAGGATTTGTAGAAGTTTAAGTACAGGACAGACTAGGATAGAGATCATTGAAGTTAAACAGGATACAACAATATCAGAAAATATTTACAACAGCCACAGCATAAGAACAATTGGCCTAGAAATTGAGGATTCGACAGCAGTCATTTTCACTAATTACCCACTTGAATAACCTATTGCTAATAATTATAGAGAATTAAAGCTAATTAATTGTACTAACTGCTCAGGGGGTGTCTGTTGACGGGTAGCTTAGCTTCCAGAGACTGCCATCGGCTCGGCGGCCACACTATAGCGACCGCCTTAGCGTTTACTAGACCCAAAGAAATGGGTCCAAATGTGTTGCTGTCCAGCGTATGGCCTGTGTGGTCACCTTCGATCCAACAGTGGCCCTCTGGAATCTTCACATACTGGTTCTTGTATCCCAAAGTGCTGACGACGTCCCCCTGAAGCCCTACAACTCGCTTGATTATCTTCTGGTTTGGATCTTTTGGCGATACCACGGATATAACTTCACCGCGCTTCAGTCTGTAGTCCCTGACGGCCCATCGCGATAAAAACACGTAGTCCGTGTTATGTGACTCGGGATTGAGCACGGGCTGCATAGAAATGCCCTCCACTCTGGCTACATAACCTATGGTGTCCAGGAAGGTTATACCGATTGGCACACCGAACACAACGGACCTGCCAAGGCTTTTGAAAAACATTAATATGCCGGTAGGAGACTTTGTAGCAAAGAAGTGCCCGACATAGTCGGTTCACTGCATAGTTTGGTTTTTAGTTTATTTACTTAAACAAACATTTTGTTAGATGACAATACAATTTGAGATTCCGAATTTCGGTTGGTTTCTGAAAGTTTGGTCGATTTCTGACGTATTGTTAATTGTCAAAGTGAAATTTTGCTGGTAATGTCAATGTCACAGTCAAACCCGAATCACATCAGTACCACAGAGTAGATAGTACTACCGAGTTCTTTGTCCATACGTTTTTTTATCTGTGAGGGAAAAAAATCTATCGTTCCTTTCTTGAGTCGATGGATTTCTAATGTTATTAACAGTACAATCTCTTTGCTTATGGCATCTTTTGTTATATTCATCTCGTTCATGGAGATTAGAGCTCGCATCTCTGCCTCTATGCCTTTGCAGAGGATCGCTGGAATAGTGAGGATATAGTTTAACTTTATTTATGTGTACAAAGTTTGCCAGGCCACTTAAGATATTAAATTCTAAGGACTGCTGTTAATGAAAGGGGTTCAGACCTATAGCGGCATGCTGGATTAATATGCCCTCCAAAGCACTGAGATAGTCATAAAACGAGCACCTATGCCCGCTTGACAATGTCATGCTAGTAGGCGGTCATCTATCGACACTATTTATAACTTTTGAATATCCAGTCGAGAATGTCACATACCACTACGTGCTGCTCGTTCATTCACTTCATTAACCAAGAATGATCATAGACTACAATTCCGGTCTTTACAAATACTCAAAAAAGTGTTGATGCTTTCTATAGTAAATTACAACCAACCAAACAGAATTTTAGACATTTTATTTGTGTGAAACGAGTACAATATCAATTAAATAAAGCTGAATTAACACAAGTTTCTATCAATGGAACCTCGAAAAGAAAATTGAAAACTTATGTCGACAGATGGAGTGTTCCGTGGACGAGAAAAACTTACAATCCGCATAATCAGCTGTCAGTGAGAGATCATCTGTCCCTGTAAATATAAAAGCTAAAACAATCACAACACATTTCAGTATAGTATGTGTAAATGATGAAGTAAACAAGCACGCAACGATGTGACCCTGAAAGCGCTCTCGACGGGCATCGATCACGAAGCAGATATGGGGTAATAACCTATCAGAGGAGCGAGGCTGGTTACGCTATGGCAGGGCTCCCGTGAGGTGTCGGGACGATTCCTCAGTCAGATCATCAGGAAACGGTGCAATATGTCCGGCGACTACCCGTTGCTATCGAAGATAGTGAGCCCCGCCAAGTGCAATGAGAAGCCGTGGGACCTTTGGATCAGCGAGATCGGGCACCGGTCGCCGCGGCCGGATGACGACGCGTTCGTGGCGCCGGCGCCGGCGGAGGCTAAGGGCGGCGCGTCGCGGCGAGTGCACGACGCGCACCCCTACAAGAGCGTCGAGCGCCGCCGTCGCCGCTCCGGCCTCCACCGGCTGCGCCATGACAGCATGAGCCTCCACGGCCTCTTCCCCCAAATGGACAACTTGAACGCAGCAGTGTGTCATATGTGCGGTATCATAGTGAAGTGTAGTGCGGCTTACAGACACTTAGTGGAGTCGCATGCGGGCACGGAACCACTGTTCCCACCCCCGCTCCCCGCCCCCACAGCGAGAAGTCGCACTCGGCATAAAAAGGAACAGCTGCCACCCTCCCCTGTAGACTTGTTTCCAATGAAGCAGCGGGAGATGTCTCCGGCTCACACGGTCACACCTCCGCTTTCTAGGATAGTGTTACCGCAGCAGGAATTGCAGTTCCTAGAGGAATCTAGTGCCGCCTCCGTCTCGGGAGAGGTGCAGGTGTGTGTCGAGACCGGAGAGCTCCCCGTCGTCAGTATACAGGACACGGAAGAGCTGCCTCTCGGTGAAACCTTGACGGATGACATTTTCGAAATCATGAACTCTGAAGGCATTCAGAGCGCTGACGACATCACAAATTCAGCAGACTGGAAAAATATTATTAGAGATATAGGTAACTTACAAGATTTAAATTTTAATCAGACCACCGAGACGATGTCGACGCCGGATCTGTACGCGCCGGCGTTGCACACGCCGCTATCCTCCTATGCGATCCCGGACGGCGACCTGGCCAACCTGCAGTTCGCGGCGACCACCCCGCCGACGCTGGTGCCCACCGTGCTGGACACCGGCATACTCAGCCAGCCTCTGAAGCCGGCGCCGACGACACCGAGCACACCCACCACCAAGTCACAATCGAGGTCCAAATCCAGCAAAACGAAGTTCAATCTTCGCGAGTACGACCCCAACAAGCACTGCGGGGTCGTCACGATCGAGAACACGAAGCCCTGCACGAGGTCGCTCACGTGTAAGGCTCACGCGCTGTCGCTGAGGAGGCTGGTCGAGGGTCGGGCGAAGCCTTTTGATACTCTGCTAGCTGAGCATAGAGCGTCGCGAGAGGCGGGCGTGAATGCAGCCGCGGCGGCCGCTGCGGCGGCCACGGCGCCGGCGCCCGTCGCCGCGCCGCCGCCGCCTCCGCCGCCGCCGGTCACCCTCCCGCTCCTAGTCAACACGTCGATAGACCTGAGCGCTTTCAACGGCCTCACGGCGGAGCAGCAGGTCAACAACATTTACGCCAGCTTGCTGAGCGTAGAGGACCCGGTGCTCCCCGACACGTCTAGCATCACGTCGCTGTTGAGCCAGCCGCTGGCGGGCGAGCCGTTCCAGATGCCGGACGACTCGGACCTGCCCACACACGTGCCTATCATAAGCATAGCGTCTCCCGAGCGCACGGCGACGCGGCACCACAGAAGCGACGACGGCCCGCCGACGTTGGTCCCGAGCGACGTGTGTTGGTACGCTTCCTGCCCCCGACCGCTGGCTCTGTGCACGTACAACGCGTCGCACGCGGGCGGCGCCGTCACTCTCGGCAAGCGGTATGCTACCGTCCGAAGCAACATCAAATCTTCTCTCTCTCGGTCTCAAAGCAAAACGGGCACAACGAACAATTTCTATTATGGTCAGAATGCTCTGGCGTTATCAAAAAGTGTACATATGAATGCAAGTAAGAGTAACAAGCCTGAAGTGCGCAAACTGATAGTGACTTGTAGTGATAGTGGGGGGAAGGTGCAGCAGACTTTGAGCGAGTTGTTTGGAATGGGGACCGAAGTGAGGCACACGCTCAATGGGCATGTGTCGCACGGGGGGCTGAACAAGGCGCGGGCGCCGCAGAAGCATGGCAAAAATTCTGCAGCCCCCATCCTAGATCTCGGCTTCTCCCTAGATCCTCTCCTGGCCGACGAGAAGTGCTAAGCGCTCGCCAGCTAATAAACAATCACCGGTTGTGTAGTCACATTATATTTGTATATTTATTTTTCTGTAAAGAATCGAATCGGACTCACTAATTATAAAAAAATAATGTAAATTAATCACGAATTTCCCAAAAGGAATTAAATGTTACGATAATGTTAAATCTCAATTGTTTTCGTGGAGACGCGAACTAAATAATGTTTGTATTATTTTGTATATTATTTGTAAGATTTTTTTTTAAATCGTCCTCCGATGCGGTCGGTATAAATGTCAATGAAGAATTAAAAAGAATAGTTTATTGCAGACTGGTTGTATTTTTTTGAGAAGACATTACTCACTGTTGATACTGAATTGAATACTGATAATGGCCTAGGATTAATAATGGTTAATGTGATGAAAAATTTCCATGTAAAAATATAAATACTATTAAAATAAGTTTATCCGTAATAGATAAATCGCCTCCTTTTCAAAATAAAGGCAAATACCTCAATAACGAAAACCTTGTTTTACTTTGTTTTGGGCGAGGCGCCTAGCTACGTTGCGAACGCCGGAAAACTTGTTTCTTAGCAGTTCCCACGCTGTTGTAACACTTTCATTATGTTTAATATTCATTTGGAAGCTGTGTTTGGTTTTTATCGCTACCTCTGCGTTGATTAGTCGATAGTTGGTAGAGCAGTATCTTTAGTTCCAATAATGTTTCCATGGCCAATTGAAGAAGTTATTTATTTATTTAATACTAAATTGCACAGATTAAATACCTAGTACAAATGGCGGACTTAACGCTAAGAGCATTTTCTACCAGTAAACCACCCATAGTGAAGGAGAGAGCGATGTAGGCGTGCATCAAAAATACTATACAAAAGAATTAGAGGAAATAATATAATATTATAATAAACTTAAATCATTTATTGCATGTTGGCAAAAATATTGCAAAGTAGGCAAAAATAAGTCAGAATATGACCTACTAAACTAATGATTCTCTAATTATGGTTTGAGTTTGAAAAAAAAAATCCCTTTCAAATGGTGGTTCACACCCGAATCTCGCACAGGATAAGGAAACTACCGGTGCTTCGGAACTACTTTCGTCAGAGAAGATAGCACCAAGAAACGAGACAGTGATGCCATTTTTTCAATTTGAATAATAAAACATTTAGCCACATAGGGGACAATATAACCTTATGCAACTGTAAGATGATCAAAATGTGCCCAAACATCTTCAATCTACTGTTTGTCTCTAATGATTTCCGCCTCTACCATCAGCTCGCTGTCACACGTGCTGAAAACAACTGTCGTGGGTTTCATAACTTGCCACGAGTACGGCAAAACACAACTGTTGTGTTTGTTGTATAGGGAAACACTGTGGCGCGTGCAGAGACCCGTGCACCCGTGGCTAGAAAAGCAAAACGGCTCAGCAGCCTAAAGTGTTAACACTTTGCTTGTCTAGCCACGGGTGCGGCTCTGCACGCACCATAGTGTGTTGTGTCAAACACAACAGATGTGTTTTCAGCAGTGAACGTGTTAATTTTGCATTGACTCCAAAACTTCTCAGGCATGCATAATTGCACATCAATTGAACGACGGAAACTGGGTCAAAATTATCTTGCATGATTTGCCTACACTCCATGCCGTCGGCAGAGGCCGCCGTTGATTTTATGCCGCACACAATAGAGATTTGTCACAGAAAATCTCCTTAACCAGAAACTGAAGACTAACTGTAACTGTATGAAATCATCTAGCAAATTTTTAACTCACAGCGCAGCGTTAGAGCCGATATACCATGCCCACTCAACCACTAGTTTTTTTTTCTATTTGACTGTGATACGAGCAAGTCGTTCCCCTGATGGTAAACACTACGCCTGCCCATAACAGTTTCAGTGCCACCCAGAACGTTGTATTGAATAATTCTGCGCGGCCCTGCACTGCGCTCGTCACCCTGAGACATTGGCTGTAGTCTCATATGCTTAGTAATTTCGCTGGAAACTGCCCTTTAAACCGGAACACAGTAATGTTTGCACACTACTGCTGTGTGGATGAATATCTGGCAGATTCTGGCATAGGTGTGCTACTTCTCCTTTAGTCATTATCTACCGTCATTTTGCTTAAAATATGTATGTTCCTACTATCAATTGATCTTGTAGAATAGACCTCAGCTGTGTTCCTTCCTAACCATGCCCTCCTCTCCACTGGGCAAGTGCCTCCCCCCCC
The DNA here is from genome assembly GCA_912999815.1 of Campaea margaritaria. Classification (NCBI taxonomy): domain Eukaryota; kingdom Metazoa; phylum Arthropoda; class Insecta; order Lepidoptera; family Geometridae; genus Campaea; species Campaea margaritaria. The sequence continues at coordinate 1,868,618 of OU538809.1, read as the reverse complement.
CCCCCCCCCCCGGTTCTTGCCAGATCACTGTTTTATTTACCACCGACTGATAGAAATGGCTAAAAGTTTTTGCGCTCGCTGCGTTTGCGCTATCTTCTGTCTTTTTATCATCATAGTCATAGAAGCCCATTATTCTAAAATGCCCAGGGTCCCCAGTGAGTTAAAGACGCCCCCTACTAATAAGTCCCCCCCCTACTCTCTAGTTTTCACGTAGTAATTTAGAAATACGGTTTTCAGTGACGTTTGCAAACAGAGATTTAAAAAATCAAAAAAGCGTTCTCTAGATGATACTAGAGGACTAGGTACCTGATGAAAATCTAAGGCCCCCCACCTCCCTGTTACCAAGCGCGGTATTTTGCAGACCCCCTCCCCTCCTGAAAGTGTCAAGTAGCATGGTTACGTTCCCTATGTGTCATTAGGGACATTGCATAATATATGTATTTCATTCAAAGAAAGCTCCGTATACCTACCTACCATTGAATGACTGATTTAAATATTCTTAGGTTATTATTTTTCTCTTATTTTAAAGTTAGACTTATAAAAGTGCTTTTGTTTTTGCCTACTAACAAGAAGTGATTTGTGTTTTGAGGTTGCTACCTATAGCGAATGGTTCAAAACTTAAATTATAGTTGTTACTGGATAAATCACAAGCGGAGAATGGTAACCTATAGTCAATGTGCAATAGAAGGTTGACAACTGTAATTCTAAGCACGCACAGCGCACTGCACTACTTAGCTTCTTAATTTACAGATATTGGCATGATGAAGACCAATTGATCGACCACGGCATCTATCTACGTTTATTGATCACAAGCACTGAAACGTGTCATAAAACGTGCCTATTAGGACTAGTTCTTAAACTAGGCAGTCTAGTCCGTAAGTACTAAGTCAGTGTGAAAAGTAATGTTTATTTAGATCAACAGCTCAATGGTTTAAATATACCTAACTATATTTTAGTAGTAAATTATTATGTATAAGCCGAGTAGTCTACGTTTTACGTTAACAGATTTCAGCAAAGTTAATAAATAGTGCCACTCAAATGAAATTATAGAATCTTCGTCTGTTTCTATCTCAATTTAACCTTGGCTTGTTCAAGTTGAGAGTGAATATGTAGGATCTTATATGCGTGTTTCACCTTCGGCCATAATAAATATTAAATAATATCGTCGCTGCCCATCAGCTGAGATAGTAGTCAAACGCTCGCCTAGTAAGTGATAAGAAAAAATCTAATGTAAAATTTAATTTGACTTATTTTAGGCTTGACAAGTCTTCTATTATTATTAATTTGTGTGTATTGAGGTGTATTTCATTTGATTAATTGAAAATACCTAGTTAGGTACCTACTCCTCAATAAGTAATAAGCAGGCAAATGAATTGGACACTGGTCAAATTAATCATCAATTGATCGTCTGAACCTTAATGTCAAAGAATAATGATCACTTAATGCTGCCTGTCAGGTAGGTACTTAGACTTCGCTCAATACGCGTCTACATGCCTAACTCAATGATTTCCATGCACTGTAATGTCTCATAGCGGGCATCGACCCCCTTCCTGTGTAGGGGGCTACCTACCTAATTGAACCGACCTTCTCAGTCGCTGGACCATGGAAATAATAAGTCTTCACAAAAGACTTGCTGGGACGGTCGGCCACAGCTACCTGTTAGAATTGCATTCCCATTATTCATATGTATCGGCATGCAATAAAACTGCCTGTCATTTTCCAGTAAGTGCCCTTAATACTTTTTACCAGCAATCATCGTGGTATAAGTGTATGCGTTTACCATTGACCATTGACGTGATTTGTTTTCGTGTATTTTGCCACTAGTCTCAACTTTGTAATATATTTTTAATAGTAGGAAGCCTCTTCTGCAAGAGACCGCCCGGGGAAGTACCACACCTTTGCCAGATATTCATCCGCCAAGCAATGTGCAAACGTTACTGTGTTCCGGTTTAAAGGGCATTATTTTCAACGAAATTACTGGGCATATGAGACTTTAGAACCGAAGTCTCGGGGTGACGAGCGCATTGCAGTGCCGCACAAGATTTTGTAATAAAATGTTCTGTGGCACTGTAGCAGCTATGGGCAGGTGTGGCGCTTGCCATCAGGTGAACGCTTTGCTAGTCTCGTTTCTTAGTAGCATAAAAAAGGTACTACTGTAATGGGCACTGGCGCTAAGGGAATCCACATGGGAGGTGCTCGTTTTTGCGAAAGCATAATCAACTTTATCTGTCGTGTTGTATTTTGTCCAATAGTAACTGGGCCGCTGTTTCTTTTTTCAGGATAATGGCAGTCGCAGTTGAACTCTGAAGTTATATAGATAGATAAACTCTTTATTGAAACACCACAGCACAAAGGAAACATAAAAACTTAAAAAAAATCTAATTTAACAATACACATTATGTATCTCTTTATCGAGAATTATTTCAAAGGATGAATCCAGACCAGACCCCGTGGTGTATTAAAGCTCATCCTCTTCACGACGGTGAGGGGAGACCAGTGCAATATTGCGCGACTTCGCACGATAATCTAGCAATAACTGTCTGGAGCGAGAAGGTCTGTAGATAACGTCTGGCGACGTCTCGCGATGTTCGGCGACATTTTGTCCCCTAGTGTGAAATACATCTTCATAAAAATAGGTGTAGAGGGCAGACGAAATAAAAAAACAAGAGTGTATAATATAATTTATTTATTAGTAAAATATAGTCATACCTAAATCTATGTTTACACTGTCCATATTAACACAGAAGATAAGTGTAAAAAATCGGCGCATTAAATAGTTTGTCGTTAAATATTAGGTTTTTTAGTAGCGTTTCGCCCGCGACTTCTTACGCGCGGACTATTGCGTTGTGTCGTCACAATGGGTAGCAGGCGGTCAAACAATGTTGGACTGCCTCGCACTGTTTGAGTTCTGTCTATTTTTTTAATTTTATTAATTTTAATGCAAACTTGCACGGACTTTCACTCATTTGCGAAAAGTGTTATCCTACGATCTACATATTGAGGAGATAGCACATTCTTGTTGCAAATGAGGGTTTTATTAACACATTGGAGTGCTGAACCGGTTTTTACATTTGGGCAACGTTACGAATCTGCACACACCGAGTGTTTTCCAGCACTGGCGTGCCGTCTGTGTGAGCCGATAGTGGCAAACGCGAACCTTTTTATTAATAAAAAAATCCGTACTGTAGTATTGCCGCGTTAAACACACACGTGTTTCGCCACACAGCTAGCACATAAGCTGCGCTAACACAACAGGTGTGTTTTCCCGCACTCCCGTAACTTTATAAAAACAAAAACGTCTGTTTTCAACAGTCCGCGTGTTAATTTGCATTCAATATGTATAATCTATCAAAGCTAAGAAAGAACATAAAATGTACCTTTATTTTTTTTAGCATACTGGTCCTCCATGCGAGAGTAGAGCTGCCGCCAGAAAAGTAGGGTAATGCATGCGTAGGTAACTGTTTTTCGTATGTAGGTTAACGTCGATTCTGGATGCACCATGAATTTATTGAAATTCGCATAATCAAGATTATTGTCGTCACTTTCCAACCTCATTAAAATGAGAGGGACAGCATTTACAGTTACAGCTTAGTATTGACACCCCAATGGCACGTCGAAGCGTAGTGATTTATGAAGAACTTTATCCCGCAAATTAGTCCGCGTTGGTAAAAAAAAAATATTTTATCGCCATATCCTACTGCGCATATAAACATTGGCACGATACTTGATATTGCGTTCCGATATTAATGAAATATTGATATTATAAGCGGTACCTAGACCGTTTTACTAACGACAATCGAAATGTTATCGATATCTGTTCAACCGTTTAGCCTTAAGGGCGCCAACAGACAGATTCAATTAAACCCGCCTTTATAATATAGCCAACGACTATTTCTACTTTGCAAAGCATTCAAAAACAATGTTTTATCAATAAAAATTCATTATCTTTAAGAAATGTAAACAAAGCCATTTAATTTATTACACATTTGATTCCTATTTCTTCTTAGTCTTGACTTTACCGCCCTTTGTTTTGGATTTGACTACGCCCTTGAACTGTTTCGACGTGATCGCCTTTTTCCTGAAAAAAAAAAATAATGCTAATATCGCGTCACAATCACATAGATAGAGCCTGACCCCTAACTACGATACCCTGCATCTAAGACAATAGACATTTCATCATTTATTTATTTATTTATTCTTTAGCACACAAATTACAAGGAGTACTTAATGCTAACTAGCATTTTCTACCAGTCATCCTGGAGGTGTAACTGAAATGGTGGTGGTGTGGCAAAACGAGAGAGCAGAGAAAAGTATATTTAAAAGATATTTAGTGACATCATCAACCCATAACGTCCCACTGCTGGGCACGGGTCTCCCCTCACTTTCGTGAGGGTTAGGCCATAATCCACCACGGGGGCCAGATCCGGATTGGTGGATCACTTACCTACCACCGAAATAATAATAGACAGTTAGTTTTGTTTTTTAACCCCCGATGCAAAAACGACGAGTTATAAATTTTGACGCGTCTCTCTCTCTCTCTCTCTGTGTGTGTGTGTGTGTGTGCTGTGTCTGTTATGGGCAGGCGTACCGCTTACCATCAGGTAAACGACTTGCTCGTCTCGTCACTCAATCGAATAAAAAAAAAGTATAACTAAGTACCTAATGTTTCTTTTCCATTTACTACTAGCTGCGCCGCGGTTTCACCCGCGTAGTTCTCGTTTTCGTAGGAATACGAGGATAAAATATAGCCTATGTTGCTCGCTGATAATGTAGCTTTCAATTGGTGAAAGAATTATTGATATCGGTAGGGTAGGGTAGTTCTAAAAAAAATGCCGTTTTTTGGATACACGGGTTAATTAGAAAATTCAATTACAAACTTAAATACGAGTTCCCCACCTTTCTTTAGAGTTGTGTAGGATATTGGCCTCGATGCAGCTAGTGTCCTCTCAACTATCCCAAGAGTTACTTTGCCCTCAATCGGAAAACAAAGTTACCACAACTTATAATAATCAGGCAGGTGAAATCGGCAATTTTTTGAGAAGTAGCCTTAAAGGTTTAGGCGTAACAAGCAAACAAACTAGCTTTTTATTTCGCTTTCAGCGATAAGACCGCCCATTGTACTACCCTTGTTTACCTATTGTAATTCTTCTGTACTGTGTTTATTTTTGTTTCTGGTGTACAATAAACAGTTTTCTATTCTATTCTATTCTATTACATGGATTATTATACAGACCTCTTGTTAAGGTTAGTTCTGGACAGCGGCAGGTAGGCGTAGGGGTCGTGTTTGCCTTTCTTCTTGATGTCGCCGCGGGCCTTCTTTGATCTGAACTCGGTGCCCGCCGCTGCCGCCGCCGACGCCGCCGACCCGAGTGGTCTGTGAAACAAGTCAGAATAAGTATCCTTAACACTTTCACTGCTGAGCCGATTTGCTTGTCGACCCACGCCATAGTGTTTTCCCATACAACAAACATCACAGTTGTGTTTTACCGCACTCGCGGCAAGTTATGGAAAACACCACAGTGGTTTTCAGCAGCGAAGGTGTTAAGGCGGTGGTAGCTTAGTGGGAGAACAATGACGCGCAAGTTTTTTTTTTTAATATTTATAAATAGGACCACTATCTCACCTAATGGTAAGTGTCGATGCGGTCTACGATGGTGTGCGCTAATCTAGAAGTAACCTATTCACTGGTGCCTTGAAGACACCCAGGTTATAACTATCGGGAAACACAGACTCCGGCAAGGAGTTCCACTCAGTTGCGGTATGCATAATAAATGTGGAGCGTACAGATGGATGCAAATATTATGTAATGCAAAGTTCCGGATGGCACTGTTACTGCAGGCGTAGCGCTTACCATCAGGCGAACGACCTGCTCAACTAGTTACCCAGTCCAATAAAAACATACAAACACCTTCATACAGTACAGTAGAGAAGAGAAATCTCAGTAAAATAACTCCATCCTAAGTTACCTGTGGATCCCCTTTCCGCCGGCCTTGTATTTGGAGCCCACGGTGACGGTGGAGGCCCTACTCCTGGATGACTTCCCGCTCTTCACGCTGAGGATGTCGTCGTAGCGGCGTTTGGCGCCAGCCTTCAGGAGTTTCGACGGCTTGGTGTCAGCACCCTCGTTATCTGGTGAAGAAAAACATAGAGAGGTAGAGAACCACATAACACCTTGCCGTTTCACTCTTGTTAACTATTATTATGGCGGTGGTAGCCTCTGCCTTCCGAGGAGAAGGTCCTGAGTTCAAATCCCAGTGCGGGCAGATCATCATCATCAACCCATAACGTCCCACTGCTGTGCACGGGTCTCTCCTCACTTTCGTGAGGAGGGTAAGGCCATAATCCACCACGGGGGCCCAGTCCGGATTGGTGGATAACATACCTACCTCCGAAATAATTCTCGGGTAGGTATGTGGGTTTCCTCACGATGTTTTCCTTCACAGAAAAGCAAGTGATAATTACGTACATAAGTTTTACAGAAACACATTGGTACGTGCGGGCAGATACCAATGTATTATGTACGTAATTATCACTCGCTTTTCGGTGAAGGAAAACATCGCGAGGAAACCCACATACCTACCCGAGAATTATTTCATGGGTAGGTATGTTATCTACCAATGTTAAGATCAGGCCCCGATACGAAAATGAAGGGAGACCCGCGCTCAGCAGTGGGACGATATGGGTTGATGATAATGAACCGTAATTTTTTTACGGGATGCGTTCCATTCCAGGACCTAAAGTATAATATGTATAACTAACATCAGTTTAGCCGTTTCAGATATTGCAATTCACAGTTCTCTGGTGTCGCTTACCATCAGGTCAAAGACCTGCGCTGCTTATAAAACAAGAAACTCACCAGTATCGTCAGTGTCCGTGTCAATGTCTCCGCTAGGCTTCGGTCCTTCATCATCAACGTCTTCATCATCATCGCTGGCATCGTCTGTGATGATGAGTCTACCGTCCGGAGCCATCTTGAATCCACCGTCTTTCTTCTTCTGCTTAACTTCTGTGGTCTTCTGCTGGCGGGTTGGATCCGTGGCTGTGGAGTTAGAACAGTTAGTTTTTTGTTTTTCTTTGAGGGACCGTCCACAAAGTATGTCACACGTTAAGGGGGAGAGGGGTCGACGATGTGTGACATTATGTGACAAGGGGTGGGAGGGGTCCTTAGTTTCTTGACGTCACATTTCAAAATCTCATACATCTAAGTATTAAAATGTCAAATAACACTAATTTCGGAACTCGGAGTGTGACAAGGACGGGAGACGGGTCAATAAATCACAAAATTGGTGTGACGTGCTTTATGGATGACCCCTTATTCGGCTCGAAGGACCATGAAAGGACAGATCACAAAAAGTCACAAATCAAACACAGATCATGGAGGCTATTCCTGGATCTGAATACTAAATTTTATCAAAATTGGTTGAACCATTCAGAGCTGGGTGACAAAAACACAATGCTTTCACATTTATTAGCTCACCATATTAAATGACAATGTGATCAAAGGCGATAAACATGCTAAGCCTAGGATAAGACTGGCTCTCTCACAGCAAGATTCTGGAATGCTAAGTAACTTCTTCATTTAACATAATATGTTACATACAGTCACGCCTTTCTCCCGTTGGGATAGGCACAGACTACATCTTCCCACATGCTACGATCCCAGCGGGAAGCAGTACACCAACTCCCTGACATCCTCTACTGGTTTCTGGAGCTCCAGACCAATAGGCTGTCCCCTCCCCCCCTAAAATCCAGTAATCATTACCTGTAATCTTCCTAGAAGCGGATACATCAGCCAAGTCCACAATATTCTCCGGATCATCCTGGATCCAAGCTTGGGTCCGTGCTTTCTTGGCCTGAGAATAAAAAGAATAAAAAATATCATAAAATAAAATGTTTTTAAAGAATTGGCTTGTATATTTATGACTAGTTATGCCTGCGACTTCGATCGCGTACTTATATTTAAATTCGTATCTGTTGAACCTAGCAGGATACTAATTCTTAGAATTTTCATTGAAGTCCGTTGAGCTGTTCCGAAACCTATTCGAGACAATAATAAACCAATTTATGATTATTTGGTATTCATTTTGAATTAACAGACATACACTTCAATTTTACTATTGGGGGCCTACCATGACCTCTTATAGCGATTCAATTGAAGACCTAAACTGAACCGCGTCGCATAATTGTACCGTGACGTCTTATTTTATAATTTGTTGCCATTTTCAACCTAAACTGGATACAGATAAGGTTGAAAATGGCAGCAACCTAAATTGAGTCGCTAATAAGCCATTTTCAACCAAAACCTGATATAGGTATATAGGTAAAGTTCGTGGTGGATTACGGCCTAACCTTCTCAGGGAAAGTGAGAGGAGACCCGTGCCCAGCAGTGGGAAGATATGGGTTGATGATAAACCGGTATAGAACAATAAAAATGAAATGTGTGCTGGGACACATAGTAGAAGTAAAACTTACTTAATACTTATCACTTACCACTTACCACCCTACCAGCTACCCCCTACCTCCTACCTTTTAACCTTATTAACTTAATTTACCTCTCAACTTCCATTCGCCTCCCCGGTCACATTTTTCGTAATGCATTCACCAGCTTACTCCCCAAGTCAAGCGTGCTTAAAGAAGTTTTACTTCAAAAAGATTTGTTGATTACCTTTGGTTTTCTGAGCTTCTGGTCTTCATCATCGTCGAGATACTCCATCTCCGAGTCGCTGTCTTTGAGGATGTCTTCCAAGGTCGTCGAGGTTCCCCTGATCTCATTCTCGGAATCAGATTCCTCTTGCTCCCTGAGATAAAAGGAAATGAGGTTAAAAATATTAAAAATAATATAATTAAACAGGATGTCCGGTACAGAGTGGATAATCCTGCAGGTGTGTCTGGGAGGAATCAAGGCCGAGTAGAAAAAAAAAACACCATTAGCTGTACCTGTAGTGATGCAGAGGTACGCCAGCTAGAGAAGAAAACCCAATGGACTTACTTCCCGCTGTCCTTCATCCGCTTCTTCCTGTTGTCCATCTTCCTGACATTCCTGAGCCGCCGCAGCATCACGTCATCAGTCTCGGGTATAAGTTTCTCCACCATCTGCGCTCCGTATTTCCTCACTATCCTGTAAGAAAAAAAAAAATTATATAGAAAAACTGAGGGACGGGAATTCTAGTTGATGATCGGGAATATAATATATCCTGACCCCTAACTAGCATACCCTGTATCTATACATAAATAAGTATGTCATCATCATCATCATCATCAACCCATAACGTCCCACTGCTGGGCACGGGTCTCCCCTCACTTTCGTGAGGAGGATTAGGCCATATCTCCACCACGGGGGCCAGATCCGGATTGGTGGATCACTTACCTACCTCCGAAATAATTCTCGGGTAGGTATGTGGGTTTCCTCACGATGTTTTCCTTCACCGAAAAGCGAGTGATAATTACGTACATATGTTTTACAAGAAACACATTGGTACGTGCCTGCACTGGGATTTGAACTCACGACCTTCTGCTTGGAAGGCAGGCGTTCTCCCACTAGGCTACCACAGCTAAGTATGTGATCATGATAATTGGACTTCCTAAAGGAATCTTTCAGAAGAGTCTTGCAACTTTAGTTACCTATTGAGGAAGTATCCAATTTCCAGTCGCGAATGCCGCTTGCAGTCCTCGTTCATACCCGATATGGTTTTGAGAATGAGCGGCATACTGCCTGCTAGAACAGCAATTGGCAGGACCTTAGTGTACACCTGGAAGTAAAATTCAATGCAATAGTCACATCGGTCCTTCTCTTAGGTAGTCAGTAGTGTAATGAAGTCGCAAAAAAAAAAAATGCAATAAAGCCTCCACCACTTAAGTGAATCGTGATGTTGACTCCACTTAACTAGACTGTCTACCAGACGAAAAGGCAGTAAACATTAAGACTAATTTAAAAAAAAACTTAAAATTTAACAGTAAGAAGCCAAAATATTAAAAAATATACCCTACCTTAAGGAAACTCATGGAAGCGGCGACAATCTCCCTGTTACCGCTCAACATTTGCGTAGCTACCGTTTCCAGCAGCCCTTGCACTATCTCCAGGCCCATGTCTTCGGATAGGTTGAACAGAGCTGACGCCGTGGCGCGGAGGGTCGCGCTGACCACGCGGGGAATTGGCGCCGTGACCCCGGATATTAGCATTGTTACGTATGCTTGCATTCCTGTGGAGAGATTTTGATTAGAAAAAATATTGAAACTGGTGGCATCCGTAGCGTAGCTGGACTGAACCGACTGCGAAGCGTGAGGTTGCGAGTTCGATTCCCGCACAGGAAAAAGTTATGTGTGAACTACAGGCATTTGCTCAGTCTGGGCGTTTGTAGGACCACGATCCTAGTAGTTCCTGATTACCTAGATACAGGGAATTCTAGTCACGCTTTATTCTCGTTACAGCAGGCAGACACTACACTACACCTTTCCACGTGCTAAGATCCTGACACATCTCTTTCGTTCTTCCACTTTCATGAGTCTCTTTAGCTCGCCGGTTATAGGTACATATGCCGTGGCCTATCATTAGACCGTCATCGATTTGACCGAGGTACGTTAGCTTTCGTCGACCCCTACCGGCTGGCTCATTAACACTAGACCCTTAATTCGATTCCGTCAATCTTCCTTCATCCTTCCTCTCCAGGAGTCCAAACCATCTAAGCATTACTAACTACAAGTGATGATCAAAGCGCTTTGTATGAATTAGCGGAATGAAGACCACTTAGGAAAGTATATTCAACCATGAAGCAGTAGTGTGCAAACTACTGCATACTGCTGTGGTACTGTTTCCAGCGTAATTATCGAACATAGACTTGTCTCAGGATGACAAGCGCTATATGGCACACTCAGCAATTTTTGCATTCCAAGTTCATGTACTGCAATTGTTATGTGTAGGCGTGGCGTTTACCATCAGGCAAACGCTCTGCTCGACTAGTCGCTCAGTTGCATAGAAAACTTACCTCCTTCTTGAGTCTTCAGCACGTTGCCAATAGTATTGATGAGATTGAAGGCACACTGTCTACATTTAGAGTTGATGTCTTTAGTACATATAACTGATTCTGCTATAGCACTCTTTAGCAACTTGCTTTCTGCGTTGAGGAACTGTGTGCTAGTTATCAGGTGTTCTATGCATCTGGAAATAAGATTGAGAATCAAGTAACCTTGGCACCAATTCTGCAAACGCGAACTAAACTTATAAAAACATATTTTATATTAATGATAAAGAGTGTAGGAGCCAATTCGCTTCCCTGTGGCACTCCAAGTAATTTTTCATATTTTACACCGCCTACAGACACTCATTGTCTTCTATTTTAAGGTAGCTGTGGAATCAGTCAAAGGCAATTCCACAAATTCTAAAATGCTCTAGCTCTCTAGGAAGAATTTTAAAAGTGACCGTGTTGAACGCCTTGGCTAAGACCAAAAATTTGACAATGGATTTGTCGCTATCAAGTATTGTTTATTTTTTTCTCTAACAGCAGAGATCATCTCAAACATGACACTCGTTTATATTCTTCCATAATATCTTACCTTAATCTGGCTGCCTTACTGCTATCAGCAACCTTATTCAGAGAACTCATCAGCAGCTTCTTTATATTCTTATAATTACTCTTCAAAAACTTCTTACAACTAGGATTTTCACTCTTGAAGATCTCTTCCAAAATCCTATATGCTTTCTTGTGTTCCATTTCTAATAATTTAGCTTTATCCTTGTATTTCAAACCTGGTTTCTTATCGCCTTCTTCCATCGCTTCTTCCGCTTTCTTCGCTTCCGCTTCAGCTTTTCTCGCTTTCTTGTATTTTCTCGGGTCTTCTAATACAGTTTCGCATAGTTGGTATACCCAGTTGTCGAATAGTAGAGTTATTTTGTCACTATTCTGGTACAAGACTAGAAGTCGAATGATGTCTAATATGGATTCTCGTTGATGATGGTTCTCTTTTGATGTTTCCAACTGTTGTAGAGCGTTAGTGAACAGTTCTTCTTTTAGAGTTTGGTCTGTGATTGTTAGGTATACCTGTGGAAGTAAATTTATACATCAATAGTATTCCGTGACTGAACAAGAAGAAACACATCGCAAGGATCGTTACATCAAGGAATCTCAATTTTTTTTACAGATCAATAATATTATGTAGAACGTAGGAACGTAGGACTGTGACCTACACTAGCTGCACCCCATGGCCTCACCTGCACATGAAATGTAAAGGCACCCTATATTATCTATACTGCACTTACCATCACAATCTGTTTTCAAGTTACAAAGCTGAGTATCGCTACAGCAACTAGACTCAGATAAATACAAACATACATACTTTCATAAATTCTTAATTAATAGTTGGAAACGTTCTCTCTCTAAAATGCTCCATATTAAAATAGACTGTTAATGTAACAGAAGTTTACATTATACTTCTTCTTCTAAATGTTGACTTCTAAATATTACAAACTAGCTACGCCCCGCGGTTTCACCCGCGTAGTTCCTGTTCCCGCGGGAATATGGGGATATAAATAGCCTATGTTACTCGCTGATAATATAGCTTTCCATTAGTGAAAGAATTTTTAAAATCGGCCCAGTGGCTTAGCCGAAACCTTACATATTTCCATTCATACTTTCATCCCCTATATTTATATTACCCCCTCAAGGATAAATTTTTACAAACTTTGAATGTCATATTTATTTATATCTACACAAAAGCCTAAAAATTAAATTTCAAGCTTCTAGCTTCAAAAATGACGAAACTTCCATACAAACTTTCATCCCCTATTTAATGCAATGCCCCCTTACAATGCTTTTTTCGCATTAAAAAGTACCCATGTCCTTTCTCAGGCTCTAGACTGTCACTGTACCAAATTTCATTTTAATCGGTTCAGTAGTTTAGGCGTGAAAGATCAACAGACAGACAGAGTTACTTTCGCATTTATAATATAAGTAAGGATAATTACCTCGATAGTTTCTAACGCCGCCAGTCTCTGTCCGATGGCATTACCCCCCTTCGCCGGCGTCATATAAATGTTCAACAATATCGGCAAGTAGTTCTTCGCAAACCTCGCCAGCTCAGCTCTATCTTCCTCAGCATCACAAGAAGTGACCAGCTTTCTCAGCGCTTGCATAACGGACATCCTAAACTCGGGGTTATCCTTCAACACGTTCCCTAACACCCGAGCCACCGCTTTGAAATTCTCCTTAACATCCCTGGGACTGTTGCAAAAGCTGGGAAGCAACGCCCAGAGTTGATTGCAAAGTAGCTCGTACGTGTGAGATCCAGGGTTGTCTTTCGCTTGGGTTAGTTCTCTTGATTTTTTTCTGCAGAATGTTGCCATTTCAAGGATGTCGGTAGCAAAGAATTTGATGTTTGAATTGATGATTTTCTCCTTCATAACGGGTAGGAGCCAACTTCGGTCTAGATTAATGACGTCAGGGTTCTCTCGGAGTGGGATGACTTTTAGGACGAATTCTGGGCCCAGGCTCTTGATGGCGCATCCGGTAGCGTGTTCGACTTCTTTGTTGTTGTGGAAGTGGTGGCTTTCTCGACGGTCGTTCAGTTTTTTGAGCAGCGGTGCGAGAAGGTAGCTTACCCTTTCGTTGGCAATCTATGGAGGAAATAGAATTGTCACTTCCTTAAGATTTAACACTTGTGACTGCTGAGCCGATTTTCTTGTCTAGCCATGGGTGCGGCTCTGCACACACCATTGTGTTTTCCCATACAGATACAGCTAACACCGCAGTTATATTTTCCCGTCCTCGCGATAAGTTACGAAAAACTCCACAGTCGTGTTAAAGCAGTGAATGTGTTTAAGTTTAAAGACATATATACTTTCACATAGCTTATATTAAAAAAAAATTAAAGGACTTACCTCAAAGCACACAGCTATAGTCATTATAACATGCCTGATGGCCTGGTTGAAAGGATTGTCGAGACCTGTGCCGATGCTTTTGAATATAGCCTCTATATGTTGTTTGTGCTTGACAAATGTGTGTTCAGTTTCTATGGCAAGCTTCACACAGTCCATTAATATAGCCTGAAATATTAAACAATTTTTAATTGAAGAAAATGACAAACTATTATGATTAACTAAAAAAAAACCCGTCACAACTAGAAGTGAGCTGAAGATGTGCAAACTGGCAAAGATATTTTCTTAAATCATATTTAATGATCAAATCTTATTATTATTTAATAATCTATATATATAAAAATGTTATGTTGGTTTGTGTACGCTTCAAAAACTCAAAAAGTTGTGCACCAATCGAGCTGAAATTTTAGCATGATATATAATCCGCATCAAGGATTGTTTTTATCTATTTTTTTCATCAGTGACATATCAGCGAATATGCGAATGTGCCACAGCTAGTACATAATATAATAATATTACAATATAATTATTGCGATCATAGGTGATATAGAATGAATTGTCCCTCTAAATTTTACCCCTAGTATGAGCTTGCAAAATTATACAAATAAAATAAATATAATTAGGTAGGTACAAAAATATCAAGCCACTTTTTAAACATAATCTGAATCAATATCGGTTTATCCGTTTGGGAACTACGATGTCACAGACACATTAATCTTATAATAAATCACAAATCTCAAATTTATTTCTTTTTTTTGTTTTCTCTTTGTAATGGGGATTAAAAAAATCCAACCACAGAATAAATAATAGTATAGACTGAACTGTTCTTTTTAACCGACTTCAAAAGAGGAGGAGGTTCTCAATTCGATTGTATTTTTTTTTTTGTGTTTCTTACCTCGTAACTTTTTTATAGTAAGTCTGTTATGTTTAGGCCGGAATGAAAAGGGCTTACCTTCAATGCGTTAGTAGATGCAGAGTTGATATCTGCGACATCAGATAACCACAATTCCGAGACGCATATGTTCACAAACGAAGGCAGATTGGGTACACACAGATTCAAATCCAAGCTGAAACAAGTATGAAAATGGGTCCTATAATGACGCGTCACGATCACATGCCTAGATCCTGAATTCCTAAACCTTAACTAGGATTTTCTGTACTACGAGGTACTACGAGGACGAACCCACAAACACCCAGACTCGTACCTAATATTACAAATATAAAGGTATAATTTTAGCAATAATTAATTAAATGGGTTTTGAATTATGTAACAAGGTTTGAACTTAATTTAAACTGTCACCTAAACATGAAGATATCAAGATTATGAAGTCACCAATATATGAAGTTACCAGAATATGAAGTCACAAAAATATGAAGTCACCTAAATATGAAGATATCAAGATATGAAGTCACACAAATATGAAATTAACAAAAGATGAAGAAGTTACCAAAATGTGAACTGTTCTAGCAACTAGGTCGAACATTATAGGTAGGTATATTATACATTATACATAGTAGTAGGTCATGGACTCAGAACTCACTTCGCTAGACAAGAGTATCCTTGCTGCAGCACCGCGCTCCAAGCAAGCACTTGCCCTGAATCGTTGGCAGGGGGTCTAGCGGCTGACAACGCTCTAGTCAGCTGCACAGTCAGCTGGCCCGTCAGGTTATTGGTGGCTCGGGGGGCGGAGAATAGAGCATGGATTGTGTGGAGGCAGCTGATCTTGATGTACACATTGTTGTGAGTCATCAGGGAGAGGATCGCTTCGCAGATAGACTGGAAAGATAGGTGGTTTGTTGGTTAGGTTACTTTTTATATAGAGCCACTAAGCCTAAGTGGCTTAAGTGGAGATGGGCAGGACACTTGGCAAGGCCGGGTGACCAAAGATGGGACAAAGGAAATAACGGAGTGGTGGCCAAGAGAAGCGAAACGCGTGCGAGGCAGACCACCAGCCCGATGGTCCGATGACATCGCAAAGCACGTCGGGATTGAATGGATGAGACTGGCACAGGACCGGAACAAATGGCGTGAAACAGAGGAGGCTTATACCCAGCAGTGGGTGGATAGGGGCTGAATAGAAGCCATCAAACCTTTTCAAGGGAGGTTCCAGCAGCAGTCTTTGAGAGGCAGGTCTATTCTATGCTTATTATGTTTATCATCTTCGACCACATTGTTATTTAAGACCAGCTATCAATTCCATTGAGAGAGCTATTGAGTTTAGTTTGGTGAGGGTATCAATTTATTTTGTATTTGTTTGACAGGTGCCATGGCCATCACAGTTCAGCCAAGTAGTTAATAGTGAGCTTGGGTAGTAGCTACGAAGCAAACTCAATAGCACTGTATACAGAATCGGGTAGCTGGAGGCATACCATAGTTTAGGTTGAAAATGGCAGCAACATAAAAAATAAGACGTCACGGTACGATTATGCGACGCGGTTCAGTTTAGGTCTTCAATTGAATCGCTATAAGATGTCATGGTAGGCCTCCTGGTCAAGTGGTCATAGTATATGAAAGCTAGACTATTTTAACTATGAAATTTTCTTGGGAAAAAAATGATTTTTAGGTTTCCTTTTTTTATTTTGAGGTAAACTTACTTTGATATAGTCCTTGCTAAATACAGACAGGACATTCCTTAGCATTGTCAATGTTTGCAACACTGTGCGGTGTACAGTGCTCTGTGGCTCGGGTTTGATCTGTGACAGACAATACTCTGCTGTCCGGTTGGATGCTGGGTGGACTTTGGGTACCTGGACAAAAGTAAAAAGAATACTTTTTTAAGAACTTAGATGTCACAAACTTTGTATTATCTTGACTTGTAAGCTTTCTATTAGTTGACTGCTGAACCGGTTTTTACATTTGAACACTGTTACAGGCAGTGTGTTTTCCCGCACCCGCGCATTATATAAAAAAAAAACACAACATCTGTGTTTTCAGCAGTGTTTCAGCAACGTGTCAACACTTTGACTGTTGAGTCGATTTTCTTGTCTAGCCACGATTACGGATCTGCACATACCATTGTGTTTTCCCGTAACGCTAACACAACAGATGTGTTTTCCCGTACTCACAGCAAGTTATAAAAAACACAGCAGCTGTGTTTTCAGCAGTGATCGAGTTACTGAGTTAATCAAGTCTTACCTTGTTATTCTGGTCATCGGAAGGTATCATAAAACAACTCCACTTTAGAATAGTAGTAATAGCATATTGGGCTAATTTTCGGACCTAAAAACAAACCAAAAACACCTTTATGTTATAATTAAGAAATTACTAGCTGCACCCCACGGTTTCACCCGGGTTGAGTATAATTCCACAGGAACCGTTCCTTTTTCTGGATAGAAAGTATCCTGTGTGGTAATCCGGGTAATAAAATATGTGTGCCAAATTTCATCCAAGCCCGTTCAGTAGTTATTGCGTGAAAGAGTAACAAACATCCATCCATCCATCCTTATAAACTTTCATATTGATATATTTATACTAATATTATAATGAGGTATGAATTGTTTGCATTGAATAGGCTCCGAAACATTGCGTACCGCAAAGGAGTGAAACTCCTTACCAGAATCTGTTTCCCAATAGTTACAACCTGGGAGTCTTCAGGTCACGAATGAATAGGCTACTTCTAGGTAAGCATGCGCCATCCTAGACCGCATAATCACTTAATATCGGATGCGACACAGGACAAATTCACACCTTTTATTAGAAAAAGAAATGGGCGTTATTGTAATTTCTTTTAGACTACATTTTTGGAATGTAGTTTACCTTAGGCTTAGAATGCAGTGTGAATGCCAAAACAGAATCAAACACTTTCATAGTATGTGAATCTCCCCACAACGCGTATTCCTGAGCCCGTAGCAACACTGTCAAACATCCTAGAGCGCTCCTCAATAGGGCTCCGTTGCTACTCGTAGCATTCTTTTCTAGGATGTCCGTGAAGATGCTTGATGAATCGGAGAATTGCTGCCGCAGGACCGCTTCTGGTACAGCTTTGATTACCATTGTGAGGAGGGTCAGGGTTGCCACCAAGCTCTCTTCCAGCTCTGAGGCTTTTAGGGTCGCCATCTGCAAGTTAGTATTGTTGTAACTTAATGAGGACAATTTTCTGATTTGCGACGGAACATATTATCTTAAATTCAACATGTTGAGGAAATAACACATTCTTGTTGCAAATGAGGTATTTCCCTAGACGGACTCTTGCAGAAGAGGATGACCACTACAAGTACTTACCAGAGCTGCAAAGTATGCTGTAGTAGACCCTTTTCCACCCTGCTCGTTGATGACCTCTGTAACTGCCGCTAAAACAGCTAACATCTCTTTGTGCAGTGCGTTTTTTGAATCAAACTTTTTAAGTAATCTGTAGAAGATAATAACTTAAGTTGGATTTGAGTTGAATGTGGACGATATAGAAAAATTACATATGAAAAACCAAATAACACAAATGAAAATGAAAATTGGTAACATTTGGTATTTTACCCATATTAACACGTCAAATTAATCAAATTTTCATTTGTGTTATACATATACGGCTGCAGGAACAGATTGGCCTAAAACTGGAAAGAATGGCTGAACACATTCACTGGTGAACCATTTTACTTTTTGGCTCTTTTGGGAATCTTCACACGTTTGTGTTTACTGATTCCTGGTGTTGTGTCGTAACTACACTTGAGTCTAGTCATCCACCAGGGATGGTTTGTTGTTAAAGCCAGTTTGATAAAAGCTTAGGCCATGATACACTACAGGGGCCCGGCAGGGTGATTCAATGTTTACGCTTTCTAATTTTCATAATTCCAATAAACACATTCACTGCTAAATTTATTTATTTATTTATATAATTAAAACGGTTTAGACCAAGTACATTAATTATTTACATATAATAGTAAAATACAGTACACAATCATTCATTCTTCTCACAATAATCCAAACACTCCGACAAAATACTCTTACATCCATCCGCAAACAAATCAGTCTGGATTGGCAGCCAGGAGAGCCTTGAGTGCGGAGTAAAAACACGACTGTGGTATTTTTCATAACTCGCCGCTAGTACGGGAAAACACAACTGTGGTGTTAGCTGTATAGCTAGACAAGAAAATCGGCTGAGCAGTCAAAGAGTTAAAAGGATTTAATTATGTGCCTAGTTTTGTCTCGAAAATTGTTCCTCAAGAAATTAATGTAAAAATTGTGAAATTTTTATCATTTACCAGTAGTACTCCTATTCTAGTAGTGGGCTATTCTAGTCTATTCTTCTACTCACTTGCCAAAACTAATATTAGAACACTGACTCCAGTCAGATGCAAACGTTTGGAAAGTCTTGCAGGTCCCAGATTTCATACTCGCAGAGTATTCTGACTCGCTATCTTCATCTCCAGTTTTTACCGACATGTTCTCAAATTCCTTGGCAATCATCAGATCATTCTCTGCTTCGGACTTTTGCTTATTGTGGCCGTATGTGATCATGGCATCGTGCTTTAGCACCGCCTGCTGTGTTAATCCAGTATTGCCTAAAAAATATAATAATTTTAAAAATGTGAAGGTACCAATGAGATTATTACAACAGAAGACAAAGATTAAAACGAGATGTTCTAGGTGCTACCATAATTTAACAGCTACTTAAACACCATTTACAAATTAAAAGGAAACAATAAAAACAAACCTAAATTCTCCTGAAAGAATCGGGACTTTGCCATCTCTCGGTATTTTTGTGTCTTCGGGTTGGAGTTGGAAGATTGTCCCTTCTGCCATCTTTTCCCTTTGGCTTGGCCTTTGAGTTTAGATCTGAATTTTCCCATTTTTATTTTCCATTCACACGATTTTTTTCAAGAAAACCACACCGCACGTGGTAATCGCGTTTTTGATGTGAAAACTTGAAAAGTCAATCAATCAATAACACTGTTTGACTGTCAAAAATGATCCAATTAAGCCAACACAGAAAAAATTAAGTTGCGAGTTGCCATTAAATACACAAACAAACAAGTATCTAGAGAATAAACACAATACCTTCCTTTGCTTAGCGCGTCGCTTAGTCAGGTAAAAAGAAGAGGGTATCATGAGTAGGTACCCAAAAGCTTTTTTTTACTTAACTGAGCGACGCAAAGGAGGTATTCTAGTGTGTTTATCAGTCTATGTATGTTTGTATCTGGCGATCCATTTAATTGTGTACATTCGTTCCATTCTACGTGAATTTAAGAGTTGTTCAGTTTGACGTAAATTATTTCCTTGAAACGGAACGTAATTCCTCAATAGATTCTTCATTCACCTCCCGATTACCTACTTGTTTCATTGACGTTTTTCTTGTTTGTAAATAATAACCGCTGGAAATAGTACGCAATGTGAAAACTCTCGCATTCCTCGATCGACCGCACATTACGTAAACGTAACACATTGCTAGTTAATTAGTTAAACGGCAGTGGTATTATCATAACCTATTCCGATTTCGCTTGAAGTCGTATTTGTGTTGTAATTAAGCTATGCGACAGAATAATGCCTCCGTTTCTAAGGAAGAAAGCGACAAAGTCGTTCCCAGTTAAAGTGTGTACGCTAGATGCGGAATTGGAGTTCAACCTTGAGGTAAAATGCTATAAATACTATGTTGTAGAGGGCTAATTGTGTTGTAGGAATACAACGAATCCCTTGTGAGTCACTGCACAGATTAGTAAACAGTAACGAATCTTGGGTCAGTCAGTGCGCTAACTCGATAATTTGCTAAATTAGTGTAGTTGATTACACATCATTAGAAGTTGGTATGTACCTGCCAGTTTTATGTAGGATACCTAGATACATCCGTCTTGTACAATTAAAAATACTACAGTGAACAAAGTCATGGGTAACAACTAGTGCAGCTGACCATTGTTGCATCATCACACGGCAATCCCGCTTCTCCATAAGAATCACTTTTTCATCATCATCATCAACTCACATAGGCCTACTGCTGAGCACAGGTCTCTCCTCACCGACGTGCGGAGGATTAGGCTCTAATCTACTACAGGGGCCCACTTCGGATTAGTGGATAACGTAACTATCTCTGAAATAATTCTCGAGTAGGTATGTGGGATTTCTCACAATGTCTACCTTCAACAGAAAGCGAGTGATAAAAAAAGACACACAGTACAACTCGCATCATCATAATACGGCAGTTGCACCGCTGACCCTAGATAACAAATTGTTTTACATACATATTCGTCAACATTCCACTCAAGTACGCATATCATTGTTACAGTATGCACATAACATTAGACATACATAACAGACATACATAATGTAACAGATAGAGACAGGAATGGTAACAATTGTGTAACATAGAAACTTGATTATTGTAAACGACTTTTTACTTGATTACGTGCATGTCAGCATATTCTTTCCTTCGCATAAAATGCCCAGTCTTAATTCAACTGTCGCACCTCAGTTTCCTTGCCTTTTGTAAGGAAAAAAGAGTTTTTTAAATGAGGGTTAAATTGTACATACGTATTGGAGGAAAGGTGATCCGTATCATCAAGCCTAATTTTAATCGGAAGGTGAATTAAATTGTACATATACACTAAGGACAATTCAATACAATAATTCTTTATTGAACACCATAAAGCTTACCTTAAAGTTAAGCTTAAGTTAAGCTTAGCTTGCTTAGCTTAAGCTTATAGGAGCTTACTTATAAACTCTTTGTAAAGCTAAGTGATAGTGTTGCACCCTTAATTTTTGTAGCGTGCATCTACTATGTAATTATTTAACTGAGTAACACAATGAGAAATTCATTCAGTCACGATGTTGAGCCCTATACAATATTTTCATGAAAAATTTGATAGAACATTTACCCCTTAAGGGTTGAATTTTTAAAATTGTTTTTCAGTGCAGTTCTGCTTTATCTCATCTATGTTTGTTTGTTTTTATTTATCCTCTCCCAACGGCTGAACCGATTATGATAACATTTACTAAAATGATACTTTAGGTCCTGGAATAAATAGAACATAGGAATTTTTTAATCCATCAAAATATAATGTGATTCCTGTCTGATATTAGTAAAATTATATCTTTTTTTCCACAGTGGCGTGCTACAGGCCGAGACCTATTCGATCTAGTATGTCGGACCATAGGTCTAAGGGAGACATGGTTCTTCGGATTGCAGTTCGAAGATACGAAGCACTTTATAAGTTGGCTGAAGTTGGATAAGAGAGGTAACTAAATCATAGTTTTAAGTCTGCTCAAAAAATTTTACGATTTAATCTTACATTCCACAAACCAAACAGGGCTAACCCTTTTTCCAGAGTCATAGGATGGACCAAAATCCTCCACAGAGCCTGCATCAGTATTATAATAACACAACAAGTAAATGAAATTTTAATTTTTATTCTGGTTTGGATTGGTAGATCACATACCTTTGAAATAATTAACACTTAGACTGCTGAGCCGATTTTCTTGTTTAGCCAGGGTTACGGATCTGCACACACCGTTGTGTTTTCCCGTACTCGCGGCAAGTTGTAAAAAACAACAGTTGTGTTAAACAACAGGATTAAGCATGTGGGTCAACAATGTTTTCAGTCACGAAAAAGCAAATGACAGTTATTTATTATGTACAGTTGTACATATTATTATGTTTCTCCATAAACACATTGGTACATGCCTATACTGAGATTTGAATTCATACTGAACCATCCATCCATCGTCCCTTTTTTTTTTTATTTACGAGTTTCTTTTGAACTTATTCGCTCTACTTGTCTCCACTTGATGCATTTTATCAGCTCTCAATGAATCCCTTCCACAGTGCAAGATCAATGTGTCTCCCAAATGCCGGGCACACCCTTCATGCTGCTCTGCAAGCTCTACCCTGAAGATGTGGCCGAGGAACTGATTCAGGAGGTGACCCAGCACCTGCTGTTCCTCCAGGTCAAGCAGGCCATCCTCAGCATGGACATCTACTGTCCCCCGGAGGCGTCAGTGCTGTTAGCGAGCTACGCGGTGCAGGCCAAGGTAGATAGATTTGTGGTCAGTGGCAATTTGATATTCAATATATTTTTTTGTTGTTAATCTCACTAATATTTATTAATGCGAAAGTTTGTGAGGATGTCTGTTTGTTACTCTTTCACGCAAATACTACCGATCGGATTTAGATGAAATTTGGCACACAGATAGTTTATTACCTGAATTAACATTTAGAATACTTTCATCCAGTAAAAATGAATAGTTTTTGAAGGATAATACTTGGATGTGCATGTGGAAACAGAACAATAAATGAATGAATGAATGAAATCGAAATCAGAACCGCTTCTACAATCATATGCAAGCGACTTTACATAAAGTGCTTTTCTATTGACATGCAAGTTGTTCTATGTGAATTCTTCAGTCGTTTGAACCCCTCTCTCGTTTGGTTCCAGTACGGAGACTACGATGAGAGTGCGTACAAGCCAGGCATGTTGGCGAGCGAAGACCTACTCCCGCAGAGAGTGATAGATCAGTACCAGATGACGCCCGAGATGTGGGAGGACAGGATCAAAATATGGTAACTTTTTTTAACACTTTGACTGCTGAGTCAATTTATTATTATTTATTTTATTTGACTGAGTGACGAGACGAGCAAGTCGTTCACCTGGTGGTAAGCGATACGCCTGCCCATAACAGTCACAGCACCATCCAGAACACTGCACTACATAATCCTGCGCGAGAGAGCGAGAGAGAGTTTGGGCCTTCCGAATACGGAGCGATGGCAATCCGCACATAATTATGTATTGTTCTGTATTAATTATGTTTATTTTCCAGGTATGCAGATCACAAAGGCATGTCACGGGACGAAGCGGAAATGGAATATTTGAAGATAGCGCAAGATCTGGACATGTACGGAGTTAACTATTTCGCTATAAAGGTGATTTTATAAATAAACAAACTAGGATTCCCTGTATCTAGGGAACCAGGAACTACGAAGACTATGCTCCTCATAACCCACATACGCCACGGATGCCGTCCGGATATGTCCTGATATGATATGGGAATCCTTTAGGTAGGGTCTGTTGCACCGATGTATGTATAAAATGACGAAATCAAATGTACAATGGGCAGCCTTATCGTTTTAAGCAATTTCATACCGATAACCTTAGGATGGACAGGAATAAGTAAGAGATACCAACAAATTATCCGTCTTTCCAGAATAAGAAAGACACAGAGCTGTACTTAGGCGTGACGGCCCTAGGGCTGAACATTTACGAGAAAGACAACAAGCTGACGCCCAAGACCACCTTCCCCTGGTCTGAGATCAAGCACATCTCTTTTGACGACAAGAAATTTGTTATCAAATTCGTGGACAAGTCGGTCACTAATTTTATATTTTTCTCCCCTAAGGGGATGAATAAACTGGTAAGTTCTTCATTATTTATTTATTTGATTGAGTGACGAGATGAGCAAGGCGTTCACCTGATGGTAAGCGCTACGCCTGTCCATGACAGTCACAGTACCACCAAGAACCCTGCGTTGCATAGTCCTGCGCGGTACTGCATTGCACTTGTCACCCTAAAACATCAGCTCTAAAGTGACATATGCCCAGTAATTTCGCTGGAAACAGTGCCCTTCAAACCGAAACACAGTACCTAATGTTTGCACACAATTGCTTGACGGATGAATATCTGGCACTGGTTCAGAACTTGTGAATTTTTGATGAACCCCGATAATATAGCTACAGTCAATGTTTTGAAATAGTTCCGTTGTATTTTTCCAGATACTAGATCTATGTATAGGAAACCACGACCTGTACATGAGGCGGCGGAAACCGGATACCATGGAGGTGCAGCAAATGAAGGCGCAGGCCAAAGAAGAAAAACAGGTACAACTTAAAAAGAATAATTTTCAATTTAAATGTTTTCTTTTGTTTTTGCCTCACAATTCCGGGAGTATTCATACTTGACGCTGGCTGAATACACCAAAGTGCGAAGCCAACACCTAAAAAAAAAGTCGAGCAGAGTTTTTCAAAAGTTAGCCCCTAAAGGGATAAAAGTTTATTAAAGCTGTAACAGTTAATGCGGTTTTAAAGTCTCATAGGCCCATTCATTTCGCTGGAAACGGTACCCTTTAAACCGGAACACAGTAATATTTGCTCATTGCTTGGCGGATTTACTTGGAATTACTGGCAAAAATAACTTACTCACTCTCATAGAAGAGGCCTACCACTACCATTGAGTGATTGAAATCGAATATCTATCTATGCTCCCCCCCTTCACTCTTCCCCCCGTCCGTCTTCCCCTCCTCCCCTCTTCTCTCTTTCTCTCTCTCTCTCTCACCTTTTTCTCTCTGTCAGTTCAAAATAGGTTCTAATATCCTGATGGTATACCATCCGCAGCGTCGTCAGATCGAGCGTAACAAGCTGGCCCGAGAGAAGCAGCTGCGGGAGTCAGCCGAGAGGGAGCGAGCGGCCATGGAACAGAGGCTGCTGCAGTACCAGGAGGAGATCCGACTGGCCAACGAGGCGTTGGTATGTCTCTACTGACTGACGGTAGCGAGATCTCTAATTCAACTTATACGAAAATGAAATAATTATTACCACATAAAAAAAAATATTTTATAAAAACGGGGGCTTCTAAAAATTTTGAAGCGCATTACTGTGTTCTGGTTTGAAGGGCAATGTTTCCAGCCGAATTACTGGGCATATGAGACTTTAGAGCCGATGTCTCAGGGTGTCGAGCGCAGTGCAGTGCCGCGCAGGATTATGCAATGCAAAGTTCTGGGTGGCACTGTAACTGTTATGGGCAGGCGTGGCGCTTGCCATCAAATTAACGACTTGCTCGACTCGTCAATCATACAAATAATTTTTTTTACGGATTTGAACGTGAGATAATACGATCTTGTCGGAAACGAGTGATATCTCTTTATCTCCTTGTCTGTTTTGAACTGTTTCAATTTATGTCGGCACAAAAAATAACACAGACAATCAGACTTCATAAAAACTGCGGACATCGCCTTTGTGTTTATGGGTGTTTGTTCCCAATTCACGCCGCAACGGCTGAACTTATTTTGATGGAATTTCTTACGGACATAGCAAACACTTTGGATTAACGTTTAAGATACTTTTATTCCGGGAATATCGGGTATAAACAACGAAGAACAGTTACTTTACAAAAAGATAGATGTATCAGATCAATCATTGGTTACCATGACAACGCCCCCAATAATTACCATCAGTGCTCAGTACGCACTAAGTAATTCCTTTTCCCAGCGTCGTTCAGAAGAGACGGCGGAGCTGCTGGCCGAGAAGGGTCGCGTGGCGGAGGAGGAGGCGTCGCTGCTGGCGCAGAAGGCGACGGACGCCGAGCGGGAGAACGCCAGGCTGCGGCTCTCCAACATCAAGACTGAGGAGGAGAAGGTAAGAGAATATACCATATTCTACCTTCTTCCATATTTATAAAAGCTAACTACCACGTGCTGACTGACTGACCGACCGACTGACTGACTGATCTGGCAAGCGCATTTTTCTTGGGTACTTCCCAAAATCTATCTTTCAAATGTAGATTCATGGCTAAATCTCGCACAGGAAAAGGAAACTACATTAACTCTACCAGTGCTTCGGAAATACACCCGTCGGAGAGGATAGGAGAGGGATGATTTTATCCTGCAGTTGTATAAAAGAAATAAGAAACTGTCCATCTACAGGTACATTTAGAACGGAAGACGCGCGAAGCGGAATACCTGACCGCGCGACTGGTGGAGGAGTCGGAGAAGCGCGCGGCGGAAGCGGAGCGGCTGCGCGGGGAGCTGGTCGCCGCCAGAAGCGCAGAGAAGCAAGCCAAGGAGAAGCTGTTGAACTTCCTCACAAGGACCTCCAATGGGTCGCTGCCGCCGCCTTCCGTTACTAATGTAAGAATGTACCTGTAGTTTTTTTGTCTCGCTATTTGCTTCTTCTGTTTTCTTACCTTATCTTTCTAGTCTTCTCTCTCTCTCTCACACACACACCCTCCCCCCTTCTCCCTCTCTCTCTCCTCTCCCCCTTCTTTATAAACTTAATCGAAACTAGTCTAATGTTATAAAAACTTCGAGTTGACTCGCTTTCTTTTTACCTCGCTTTAAGCAGCCTTCTTCCATCACTATTTTCTTAATCTGTTTCTAGTTTTTTTTCCTAATAGAATAGAATAGAATAGAATAGAAAAACTCTTTATTGTACACCAGAAACAAAAATAAACACAGTATAGAAGAATTACAATAGGTAAACAAGGTTAGTACAATGGGCGGCGGTCTTATCGCTGAAAGCGATTACTTCCAGACAACCTTTGGATGGACAGTAAAAAACATTTTTCGATAGTAGGGTGGGTGGCGTACTTACAGTATTTAACAGTCACAATACATTTAATACTATAATATAATACATAATACACTATACTCAATAAATAATAAAAAGAAATAAAAAATAAAAAACTATCTAATCTATCTAGTCTTCACTTTCTATCTAATTAGGTAGAGATGTCAACCTCGTGCTCTCTCTGTTTATACAACTAGACAGATCTATCCATCTAACTCTATCTAATTTCATTAAAAAAAAACCGTTTCACAATATTCTACAATCATGTTTTGTGTCGTTTTGGTCATGCAAATTTCATCTCTATATAATTCGATGGAGAGATCTATATTTTTATGGCTCTATCTATCTAATATCATTGAAATAATAAAACGTCCCAAAACATAGTTAAAACATACGTATTCAAACTCAAACTCAAACTCAAATCATTTATTGTAAATAGGCAAAATATTGCACTTTTACACGTCAAAAAAAAATAATATCTTATACATAAGTATAGAAATACAAAAAAAATAAGTCAAATTTTATGATCTACGAAACTAATGATTATTATCTAATTATGATTTGAGTTAGAAAAAGGATATTTCCCTTTCAAGTGATGACTCATGCCTGAGTCTCGCACAGGAAAAGGAAAACTCCATTGATTCCTTTTTGACTCTTGAAATTTGATGTTAGCTAAAACCAGAACTTATATTAACTGCAAAATGTAAGTAGAACTTCTTATCTCACCATCAATCTGGTCCGTCGTTCTCTTCTCCCTTGTCTTCTATCCCACTCTTCATCATGAACCCATAACGTCCCACTGTTGGGCACGGGTCTCTCCTCACTTTCGTGAGGAGGGTTAGGCCTTAATCCACCACGGGGGCCCAGTGCGGATTGGTGGATAACATACCTACCTCCGAAATAATTCTCAGGTAGGTATGTGAGTTTCCTCACGATGTTTTCCTTCACCGAAAAGCGAGTGATAATTACGTACATATGTTTTACAGAAACACATTGGTACGTGCCTGCACTGGGATTTGAACTCACGACTTTCTGATTGGAAGGCGGACGTTCTCCCACTAGGCTACCACATCCCACTCTTACGAGTTTGGCATTCGTTTTTTGTTCCAGTCATCAACGGTGCCTTCGAGTATGTTTCCCTCGACTTGCTCCCTCCCAGCCGAGTTAGGGGGAGACGGCACTAACGGAGTGAACGAGACAGAGCACGACTCGTACCAGCTCGTTCCGGACGACGATCCGCATATACACCGGCTCTCCATCGAGATAGAGAAAGAGAGGTATGTGCAGTATATGCGTCTCTTTTGAAGTGAAACTCCTAACGCGACTTCCAACAAGGTTGCGTTAAACGTTTAACGCTACCATAGAGGGGGTATGAAAGCACTGTTGCGTTTGAAAAATTATAATTAAAAGATGCGATCAATTAGATAGATAGATAGATAGATAAACTCTTTATTGAAACACCACAGAACAAAGAAAACTTAAAAACTAGAACAAAACAAATTTTACAATTAGTGTCATAATGGGCGGTCTTATCGCTCAGAGCGAATTGTGAATTGTAAGCAATGTTAATAAAGTTTGTCTTAAAGAAACAATATCATTTCACTAAAAATCAATTTCTACCCCTTCCTATTTTCATTTCCACATTACGAAGTTTCACTTCTTCCGCGCGTAGGGACTCCACGCACTATTTTTTTAACTAAAACTCTTCCGCCCATTGTTCTATATCTATTCCAATAAGCTCTATTCCTTATGTACCTTGTGTGTTTCTGAACTGGTGTACAATAAAGAGTTTTCTATTCTATTCTATACATTTATACCTACTAAGATACGTATGAAGCCAATAAAAGCTCGTTAAGGTGGTTTGTTTCAATTTAAATTTAAAACCGTTTTTTGGTTTTTAGAGCTACACCGGGTCACTAATATAAACCAGACAGTATTTAGTTCAAACCGTAAATCATTCTTTTCGTTTTTATGTTGTAATATTTAGCAATAATGCACCGTATCGCCCAAATATGTTAATAAACACTGAAATCATTAGTTTGAGACGGTTTATTGACATATTTGAGCGATACGGTGCATTAGTGCTAAATATTTCAGCATAAAAAGAAAAGAATGATTTACGGTTTGCGCTGTTAGGAATTAAAAGAGAATCTGTTTTGCATTCACGTTGTTTCCAGGGAAAAACTTATTTTGATTTTTCTTTTATATTTGCTCTTGCGCATTAGATGGCCATCTTGCTTATTGATTGAATGAATGAGTGAACCTCCTAGATCTTCCAGTCGATAGGGATGGGCAATCTTTAGTGTTGTCCATCTACTAGCCTTATTGATATAGAGTATAAAGTTTTTGTTTGCCTAAACATGCGCAGAATACTGTCTGGTTTTTATATTAGTGACCCGGTGTAGCTCTAAAAACGAAAAAACTGTTTGAATTTAAAATTTCCCGCCATAACAGCAACGAACCACGTTAAGAGGAAAGTGGTAATGTCCCGTTCCCAGAGTGGAGTACCTGGCCAAGTCGAAGCACCTGCAGCAGCAGCTGGACGAGCTGCGCTGCGAGTTCTCCGTGCTGCGCGTGGAGCGCGGCGCCTCCACGCTGGACCGCCTGCACGAGCAGCAGGCGCGCGCCGGGGACAACAAGTACTCCACGCTGCGCCGCCTCAAGCAGGGCTCCGCCAACACGCGCGTCGCCTTCTACGAGGAGCTGTGAGCCCGCGTGCGGGTACGTCAAGGGCTCCTCCCGATAAAAGTAAAATTTCTTTACGCACGCTTGGCTCGGGGAGAGCGTTATGAAAAGTGTGATCGGGCGAGGCGACCGGAAGTTGAGAGGGAGATATAAGTTAGTGAAGATAGAAAAGGAGAGAGGCGATTCGTATATTACTGTACGAGCATGAGAGAGAGAAAGATGCGAGCACACATTTTCTTTCTCTCTTTCTCTCATAGCGAAGTTTTGCTTCAGTCGTGTGGTCTAAAACGCACTCGTTTTTTTCTAGGGTTCCGTATTTAAAGGGTAAAACGGGACCCTATTACTAAGACTTCGCTCTCTGTCCGTCTGTCACCAGGCTGTATCTCATGAACCGCGATAGTTGGAGCCTAATAACTTATTCTTTCAATAGTTCAATATTTATCGTTATTTTATTCGTTTATCTGAGCAATGCAAAAGTAGCCCTTAGTGATTTTTCATAACACACTTTACATTGAAATGTTTTATTTACAGTTAAAACCTGTCTTCGAGGGTGACGAGCTCAGAACAAGATTTTTCAACTCAGATGTGGCGCTCACCGTCGTGTTGAAGACCTGCTCGTCTCGTCACCGGTGAAAAATTGATAAAGCCTACCTCCCACTGATGCGTTATTATCAGTCGGTTTTCCGATAGTTTTTAGTGCATTAGGACACTTACACACTGCTCCGATAACATCGCCCTGATAAAAGTGGGAAGGAGGCGGAACCCATTATCGGAAAAACGCTGCGATATTGCACACCTCTGTGGTTAGTGGCTTAAGGCGCTCCAGACTCAACTTCGTTTCGCACAAAACTAAAATGACAATGTAACTAAAATTATATTAGTTTAAATAAACGTAGATCTTTTAGATAATTAATTGAAAGTGTGTTTTGCCAAGATATAAAGCTATTAGCATACAGTTTTGCTTACTAAAGTCGCTAGCGAGTATAGCAAAACATTTGTCAGACAGCAGCGCCCCTAGGATTGGACAATATTTATTAGGAAGTTATTTACCTATCATGACGTCATTTCCTCTCCGGGGTGAATGAGGAACTAGTTAGACAGACCATAGACAAAAAGTTTTTATCCCTTTTTATTTTCGCTGGTATAATTTCTATAAAAAAAAATATATTTTACTAATTTTAAATATACCTACGCATAATATAAGTACATAGAATGTTTTAGTATTAATTTCTTTCACTAACATTTTGTAGAATATATTATGCCAAATATTATTGAAGTTATCGAAATATTTTAAGTGAGAAGATGTTTTTTTTTTAATCTGACTGGAATTAATATAATAATAGTTCCTAAAAAAATGTGTCTCAAAATTTAAAGGCTAATTTCATAATGTTGCCATAAAAGAGGCAAGAATGTATAGGCATTTGCCTCACCCCTCAACCCAAATTAAAAAAAAAACCCCTCCTGAAGTAATAAACAATTGAACAATTGAAATAGATATTGGGGGACTCGTCTCATATGTCTTTCAATTGGTATTTTACAACAGGGTAAAAAAAAAACAAACTAGGAAAGCTTTTGAGCTCTTCCCAACGGCCATTGCAACTTTTTCAACACATCAGCCACCAGAGAGGAAAGATGGGGGCCATGAAAGTGATTTATATTCTTTCCTAGTTCCCTATTCACCCCGTTTTACAGTACATAATTTATTACCATGGGAGGGGTTGGAGGGGGTGGGGCAAATCGGCCCCTTTTCCTTTATTCTGTTAAGGGGGTCGAGGTGTCGTAACACAGTAAGGTATGTCTTTAAAAAATCTACGGTGCTTAAATGTTTACCATATACAAGTAAAGTAGAGGGTGCCACTTGTATATAGCTTTATTTAAAAACCGAACGTAATAAATAAATTAAAAAATAAATTCTAACTTCTGAATATTCTGAATAAGGATTTCCTGTATTAAGGGAATCGGGTACATTGAGGACCACGGTCCTAAAAACACCAAGACTCGGGAAAACTAATTTCTGTCTTGTGGTATTTTATTGAATTTGACGTCTATTCGTTTACCGTGTCGTTAATATTATCGAAATGTAATTTTCAAGTCGTTTCTTTTATAATAATTTATCTAGATTGTATTATTGTCTTCAGGTTTTTTTTTATATTATTGTAAATAACTATTTTAATGATCTCTAAAATAATATAAATGTTTAAAGTTATATTCGATTTTTAACTTATGTAATATTATCATTGGCAACCTTGTAAACCTTGGTACCTTTACCTTGTACTATGTTTTTTTTTTTGTTTGTCTGAGTTACGAGACGAGCAAGCCGTTCGCCTGATGGTAAGTTCTACGCCAGGCACTAAATACTAGATTTTTTTTTGTTTTTTTTTTTTATGTTGACTGTACAAGGTAAACGTCCCGTTTGCAATACTACTGATTTTTAACTCATCCCACTGCTTGACTAAAGTCACAGCTGCAGTCTAAATTGTATTGTCGACTGGCAATATTTAAAATTACGCTTTTTGTACTAACCGTATTTAATTACTTGTTTTAAGATCTGCATACAAATGCACCTATTTCCATGTCTTCTTTAAGATATCTGTTCATTAGTTTTAAGTAGGTAATTAAAGCGTTTTTTGGTCTACACAATTCACTAAGCACTGTCATAAGTGTTATTTTTTTGTAGATTTTTGATAATTTTATCAAACATGATATGTTGTCGACGATGAGAATGTTTTGTGTAGTGTGTAGATCAAAACACGCACAAGATACACGGCTTTATTGGTGCCAATCTCAACAGAAACTTAATGTGACAGCTTTAAAATTATTGCCTCCCTTTCGTTTTCGTAAGGGGGCGTCCATAAATTACGTGAGGTGTTTTTGTTTTAATTTTCTGTCCCTCCCTCCCCCCCTGGTGAGATGTTGTGAGATTTTATTCAACCCCCTCCCCCATCCCCCAATCTCACATGAGATTTTTCAAAATGTGGGTTTCTTACGTAAACGCGTTGGATTGTTATTGTAAAAAGAAACAAAAAATTGCTTCGTACTTTTATTTACGAATAGTTAAGACTAGTAATCAATATTGCTGAGAAGTTTAATTATAATTTAAGTGTAATAAAAATTTAACAATAGAATACTTAAATCGTAACTACTGTGATTAAAAAAAGAATTTCTACTCTAATTCAGTCCATGGAGAATCATGCGCGGTCTCAAGAGAGACTATTGGAACCAACATGTCCATATGATTTTCTATCTATGAAATTATTTTTTTGTTTTAATCAGAAAAAAAATTGCGTGATATTTGCCGAGACCCCCCCCCCCTCTCTCCAAGGTAAGATTAGATGAGATTTGACTCGACCCCCTCCCCCCCTTAAACATCTCACGTTATATGAACGCCCCCTAAGGTTGAAAAGCGAAAACAAATCATTTGTCAGGACTACGCTTTTAGGCTTGTGTTCGCGCCACTTACATTGGCACTCATAATACCTTCCTACCTTCCTATTCCTATCATTTCTTGGCGACTATCTCTGTCGCTCATATCGTGGTATCCACGAGAAAACTGCTTGCCGCCGCAAGTAGTCTGCGATCGACCCTCGTCCTTCGCGGCTGCCGCTCTCGCCGAATCCAAAGTACTGGATCTGCTGCTCCTCTGTGGTGGTCCACGTGAATTCGACGCGCAAATATAAACAAAACCCGCTATAAACCCGCCGCGTAAACGCTCCTTGCCGACACGCACACGCCGCCAAAAATACAGTCCACTACATCGAACGTCATAACATCCTGAAGGAACAAGCAGCTTGGAGACGGACCCGAACCGAGGTGATTGCAGTTGCATGGAGACCAGGTTAGTCGCCAAGTTCCTTTGTACTACTCTTCTACCAGCCATCCTTCCCCCGCCATTGGAGGCGCGCTCAGCCTATACAGCTTAGCTGCCGCGCTAACATATTGTTGGTCCTCCGCCGCCGGATCTTCTTTGGTCCTCCCGCTATTCTCTGGCCCCTCTTAGGCCTCATATAGTCCTCTTTATAACCGCCCGCAATTTTATATTGGTATTTTTACCAACGATAATTTCCTATAATTATCGTGTTCCCGCCCGCAATTACAGTTCAGATAGTACCCTGTACTATCCTACTACGCTCTTATATACTTATTTCGTGTATTCCGCATTCCTAAATAGTAAAAATAACGATTTTTCCGTAATTCTTAATTTTTATTAAAAAGTGAAGGTATTCCTAACGACCGCCCGTGCGTCTCCACGTGGGTATTCAATACGCCGCGCGCGCGGCAGGTAAATGCTGTAGGCAGTTGCAGTAAATTAGGAATTTCATACCTTATCTAGTTTTTTATACTTTGTTAAGATGGCTATGGCTACTCGTTCAAAAGACAAAGATAGTGAAGTATACGAGGACGCAAAAGCGCTCGATACGTTACAGATCGAACGTTTGACCTTGATAGGTAAACGTGACATTATATTTTCCCGCTTACAAGATATTTTTAACCGATCTTTAAAGGCTTTCACTGATGATACTGAGAAAGATTTATTTCTATGTGGAATGATCTCGTTAGACCGTTTACGCTCCGATTTCAATGAAATTGTGAACAAATTAAATGTCACCGAGTTGAGTCTCAACGCTTCGTACACGGTTAACTACCAATCTATAAACGTCTTCGAAGATATGTTTTGCCGTTGTCAGTTTGTTTATAATAAACTTAACCCGCCTTTAAAAACCGCTGATTTCAATGTTGCCCCGCAACGTAAATCCATCAGAATTCCTGAACTCGATTTGATGGTCTTCAATGGAGATCCGATGACCTGGAGGATATTTTATGAGTCATTCAAACGCACGATTCACGAAAATCCCGATCTCACTGATCACGAACGCGTCCAATATTTAATTAATAAATTGTCAGGCCGGGCCCTTGCAGTTTGTTCTGGTATCGTACCTAACGGTGATAATTATCCGATCATATGGCAGACGCTCGTCGATAAGTATAACGACAACCGTAACCTAGCCTCCGCTTATCTTGATCAAATGCTTGATTTTAAATCTTTTAACACCGCGACGAATAAAAACTTAGAATTATTTCTAGATAAATTCTGCACGGCTGTGTCAAGTTTGAAGTCTCTCAAGCTCGATAACGTGTCTGATTTTATTTTACTATCGCTCGCTTTGAAGAAAATAGATTCAAGTACTGCACGGTCGTTTGAAATGCACATGCGAGGTAAATCTATGCCTACATACAATGAACTTTTAAAATTCATCCGCGAACAAAGCAAAATATTGGAACGCACTACGACCGATTCTCTTAGCCGCAGTGATAACAGGCCGCGTACTGCAAGGTCTACGCAGTCTTTTGCAGCATCATGCGTCACTCACTGTCCGCTTTGCAAACAAGCCGATCACGCTAACTTATATAGATGCCCTGTATTTGATAAGCTTTCTATCGACGACAGGTACACTTTTGTAAAACAAAGCAAAGGTTGCACTAATTGTCTAAGCACTACGCATATAAATACTGCTTGCAATTCTAAATTTAATTGCCGTTATTGTGGATGTAAACATCATTCTATGTTATGCCGCAAAGTATCATCTTCCCGTGAAGACAATCGCCCGTACCCTAGCGCTCCGTCACAGGCGCACGCGCCGCCTCCGCGCGCGCGAACTCGCATCTTCTCCGCCGCCGGGGATCACATGCCGCCTTCGGCATCGCCGCCGCCCGTCGCGGGCTCCGCTAGCGCTCAGCTGACGAACTTACCTACAACTGCTTATCAGTCATCACAACAACAGGTGTCGCTGTGTAATATACGCCCCGCTTCGCAGCCTAATGACACTACTTGTTTACTGGGAACCGTACAAGTTTATGCTACGGATTTAAATGGTCGCCGCCATGTAGTACGCGCCTTAATTGATTCGGCTTCCCAAAGTAACTTTTTAACTTCAAAATGTTGCGCTAAATTAAATTTAAAATGCAATAAGGTGACGAACACCGTTGTTAAAGGGATAGGTTCCGCATCTAACCCAATCAAGGGAGCAGTTTCTGCTACTTTGTCTTCCCGCCTAAATGATAATTTTATTGCAATTGACGCCTATGTTATCGACCGCATAACAGACAATTTACCGGCAGTGAAAATTGACGTATCCTGCCTTTCATACCTGAACTGCCTGCCTCTGGCAGACGACAGTTTCGCTTCGCCTTCCGAGATCGACATACTTATAGGCGCGCCGCTCTTTTCTGAAATATTGCTATCAGGCCGCGCCGCTGGTCCGCCTGGTACTCCAACCGCTTTTGAAACCATTTTTGGTTTTATCGTAATCGGGACCGCTCCCGTTACTCCCGCTCATGTTACGCCCGCTCATATTGAAACCGTTGTTTCTATCACTGACCCCTTGGTTGAAGATAGATGCCGCTCTCATATTTCCCTCTGTACCTTTACGGAAGGACCACGTTTAGATAATCTTGTCCAACGCTTCTGGCAGCTTGAAGAGGTGCAATGCACGCCGACTTTGAGCCCAGACGCTATAGAATGTGAACGCATTTTTACAAATAACGTTTCCCGCGATCCTACGGGACGCTATTCTGTAGCGTCACCTTTCTCCCGCGATCCCGCGACCTCTCTGGGTAATTCTTACCCTATCGCTAAAAAACGCTTCATGTATCTCGAACGTAAGCGCGCCGCGACACCTGCTCTGCGCTTAGAGTACGATGCTATAATCAAAGAGTACATTCAGAAGGGTTACATTTCACTGATCGACAATGATAGTCCTTTTACTGGATATTACGTGCCACACCACGCCATTGCGAGACTACAAAAAACAACAACTCGATGGCGTATGGTGATGGACGCCAGTGCTGAAACTGACTCAGGCCTCTCCTTGAATCAAGTTTTATATACCGGGGATAATTTACAAAACGATCTTTTTACAATCCTCTTGGATTTCCGCCACTACCCAATCGCTTTTACATCCGATATTAAACAGATGTACCTACAAATTTTGATAAATAAGGACCAACGCAAATATCAAAAATTCCTGTATCGATTCGATCCCGTTTTTCCGCTTGATACCTACCAATTCAACCGCGTTTGTTTTGGTCTACGTAGCAGTCCGTTCCTTGCGATGCGAGTGTTGCGACAGCTGTGCGCCGCCGACGGTGCCCGCTTCCCACTCGCAGCATCTCTTATCAGCGACAACACATACATGGACGACGTGTGCTACTCCATGCCTACTCTGTCTGCTTGTTTACAACTCAGAGACGATCTCCGCGAGTTGCTCAAGGCCGGGGGCTTCGATCTCGTCAAATGGGCTAGTTACTCACCCGCGCTCCTTGACTCCCTTCCCGTCTCTGCGTTAACGGAATGCGTTAAAAATGCGAAAAATGCGTTAACGGATCTTTTAAATTCCGACGAATATAATAAGTCTATCTCAGATGAGTTATCAGCTAATCGCATACACTGGAAATTCAATCCACCGCGAAGTCCTCACTTCGGGGGGAATTATGAAATATATGTGAAAGCGTTTAAAAGTCATCTTCATAAGACGATCGGTTCACAGTCACTCACCTATGAGGAAATGTTAACCGTACTCACACAGATAGAATGCGTTATCAATTCTCGTCCTGTAACGTTATTGAGCGAAGATCCGTCTGAGCCGACCGCGCTGAGTGCTTCACATTTCTTAATGACCGCACCGCTGAAGCATTTACCCGCTTGCACGGTTCCCGATGAACCTGGACACTTATTGAAACGATACGCTTTATTGGATCAAATGGTACAATCATTTTCCAAACGGTGGAAGTTGGAATATCTTCACTTACTTCAATCTAGAGGAAAATGGAATACACCTTTGAATCCCATTACAATAGGTTCTATTGTTCTTATTATCACTGATAATATTCCCCCGCTATCCTGGCCTCTCGGCGTCGTCGTGGCCACTCATGTCGGCGGCGATGGCATCTGTCGAATAGCGTCAGTAAAAACGGCGACCGGCGTCTACCAGAGACCCGTCGTCCGTTTATGTATCTTACCTACCCAATAATTTAACCCCTTGCTCCCCGGTCAACCGCTATGTTATATTTAACCCGTTGACGGCTTAAGAGTTTAACTCTTATTTTTATATTTTTATTTCCCGCTTTCTTTTAAAAACCAATGGTTTTTAGGCCGGGGGCAAATGTTCGCGCCACTTACATTGGCACTCATAATACCTTCCTACCTTCCTATTCCTATCATTTCTTGGCGACTATCTCTGTCGCTCATATCGTGGTATCCACGAGAAAACTGCTTGCCGCCGCAAGTAGTCTGCGATCGACCCTCGTCCTTCGCGGCTGCCGCTCTCGCCGAATCCAAAGTACTGGATCTGCTGCTCCTCTGTGGTGGTCCACGTGAATTCGACGCGCAAATATAAACAAAACCCGCTATAAACCCGCCGCGTAAACGCTCCTTGCCGACACGCACACGCCGCCAAAAATACAGTCCACTACATCGAACGTCATAACATCCTGAAGGAACAAGCAGCTTGGAGACGGACCCGAACCGAGGTGATTGCAGTTGCATGGAGACCAGGTTAGTCGCCAAGTTCCTTTGTACTACTCTTCTACCAGCCATCCTTCCCCCGCCATTGGAGGCGCGCTCAGCCTATACAGCTTAGCTGCCGCGCTAACAGCTTGTTTGTAATAACAGAAGTGGCGCCATTTACATATTATTTTAACGTGTGCACTGCTGAAAACAACTTGTGTTTTTTTGTAAATTGCCGCGAGTACGGGAAAACACAACGGTTGTGTTAGCGGTATAGGAAAACACTATGGAGTGTGCTGAGCCGCACCCGGGGCTAGACAAGAAAATCGGCTCAGCAGTGAATGAGTTAAAATTGGAAGTGCGCCCCGAACCCGGCCAAAGCCTGTTTAGTTCAAATATTGTACCGAACCATTCTATGACGTACCTTTGTCTATTATATTTTAAGTTATTTATGTATAAATCAATCATGTGTATACGTGTAAAGATCTATATGTATTGCTAATGTCGTTGAAGTTGAAATTCTGTGAGTTGAGCAAGTCTAACCTCAATTTAAGACTTCGCTCGTTCTTATAAGCACGAACACTTTAGGCAGATATTACACGTTCGATCTTTCATGAGTTTAATCATTCAGTGATATCTGTAGTGTATAAATGTCAACGATTCGTCCCGCTACTGAGCACGGGTCTCCCCTCGTTTTCGTGAGGGGGGGTTAGGCCATAATCCACCACGGGAGTCCAGTCCGCATAAATAATAAATAATTCCATGATCACATAACATAGATCCTGATCAAGGATCCCTGTATCTAGGAAATCAGGAACTACGAGGACCATGGTCCTACAATAAGACTCACGAGCTTGTGGTTCACACAAATTTTTGCCCTGTGCGAACTCGAACCCGCAACATCACGCTTCACGCTTCTCATCACCCACTACGCCACGTAGGCCGTCAAATATTTGTGGTTCACATAAATCTTTAATTTGTCCAATAATTCGTTTTGTATTATTGCGAAAACTCGAAATTGTATTATAAGTATAACAAAAGATTCGCGCCGGCAGCAGTTCATGATTCGTCAATCATGTATCAGATTGAACGTGTAATGTCCGCCTAATAGTGTGCGTAAACCCGCTGACACATTTGTCTGACGTGTCGTGTCGTGATGCATCCGAAAGGGTATCGGTTTCATACATTTAATATGGTAGCGTTCACATTTCTCCGATGCAGTGTGTTGTGACGGCTTGTGTAAATGTATGAAACCGATGCCTATCTGATGCATCGCGACACGACACGTCAGGCAAATGTGAACCTAGCTTTATTGTTGTGTGTACATCGTAGGAGACAACAAACGGGAGTTATTTCATCGTATTGGTGCTATTGTTTTAGAGTTAGCGCCAAGACGCGCGGATTGGCGGCGATGCTATTAATTTATAAACAATTTAAATTCAATTTAATTACTTAGATTTTTGAATACCATCAGGTGAACGACTTGCGGTGATAGCCTAGTGGGAGAACGTCCGCCTTCTAATCAGAAGGTCATGAGTTCAAATCCCAGTGCGGGCACGTACCAATGTGTTTCTGTAAAACATATGTACGTTATTATCACTCGCTTTTCGGTGAAGGAAAACATCGTGAGGAAACCCACATACCTACCCGAGAATTATTCCGGAGGTAGGTATGTTATCCACCAATCCGGACTGGGCCCCCGTGGTGGATTTTGGCCTAACCCTCCTCACGAAAGTGAGTAGAGACCCGTGCCCAGCAGTGGGACGTTATGGGTTGATGATGATGATGATGATGAAGATGAACGACTTGCTCGTTTCTTAACAGTCAAATAAAAAAAGTAATTTTGTATTAATAAATAAAGATTATTTTATAGTCAACTAGCTGTACCCTGCCACACTTCGCTGAGGCACATTCGCACATTCGCTGATATGTCACTGATGAAAAAAATAGATAAAAACAATCCTTGATGCGGATTATATATCATGCTAAAATTTCAGCTCGATCGGTGCAGAACTTTTTGAGTTTTTAAAGCGTACACAAACCAACATAACATTTATATATATATATATATTGTAAAAGAAATTGTGTAGATACAGTTAGCTGCAAATTATCTCTATTTCCTGTTTTACGTGTAACATTACCCGTTGGCGATGTGCACACAAAATGAGCGAGTCGTGGCTGTATTCTGTGCCTGACCCCGTTTGGGGTCGCAATGTGCCCTTCCGGGTCATTTATTGTGATGAATGTTAGATAGAGTAAATAATGTTTACCGTAATGTGCCTTAGTGTTAAATATTTAACTTTTTATAGCTGTATTTTGTAAATATATTTTTAGAAAAATCTTCTCGTTTTATTTTTGACTCCGCTTTAGTATTGATGACTTAAAAAGCCGATAGTCCTGGAGGCCTACCATGACGTCTTATAGCGATTCAGTTCCGGACCTAAACTGAGCCGCGCCGCATAAGCGTACCGTGACGTCTTATTTTTCATGTTGCTGCCATTTTCTACCTAAACTGGATCCAGTTAAGGTTGTAAATTGCAGCAACCTAAATTGAGTCGCTAAAAAGCCAATCTCAACCTAAACTGGATCCAGTTTAGGTTGAAAATGGCAGCAGCATAAAAAATAAGACGTCACGGGACGATTATGCGACGCGGTTCAGTTTAGGTCTTCAATTGAATCGCTATAAGAGGTCATGGTAGGCCTCCTGTTTTTTTTCTGTGTAAGTATTGTTTCTGTTGTTTCCGAGATTACTAAATCATATTTGATAATTCTCTTTTATTTGAAAAAGTAAACCTCTAGAGTGGTTTCTGCATTTTCCAAGATTGGCTCCATGGATTGTAGGTAGGTACAGTCAGCCTCAAAAATAGCTAAATATCTCCTAACATCAGATTTAGTTTTACGCACGAAAAATACTAAAAACTCGCTGTAAATTGAAAAATTAAATATTATATACACCTGAAGCTTGTTTAAAGTCAACGGACTATAATAATTAAAAACCTCATCAACCATCTGGTAATTAAAATTTGATTACAATTTGGATTGTGTAACTCGATTCCATCATCCCTCAGGTAAAGTAATAAAATAACAAATAAACATACAATGTCGCTTTAATTTCAAAAATATACACCACAATCTTATAACAAGTTATATAATTATCTATAATAATATTAACATACAGGTCGTATTACATATTTACATTCCTATACTGTATATAAATTAATTTGCAGACAAGAAGAATTCAATCAAATGGTTAACTTAATTTGGTATAAAATGAAGGCATAATTATTGCTGGAGGATCTAAGGCACCATTTATACGAGCGTTTTTTTCGTCGTGCCATTGAATTCCACAGCAATATAACACAGGCATGAGTACACGTGCCGACTGCGAGGCGTGAGGTTGCGGGTTCAATTCCCTTGCGGCCGTTATTTGTTTTAACCACAGATGTTGGATTAGGATGGGCGTTTGTTCCCATGAGGACCAACGCCGTCAAGGCAGCGGAAGTCCACTCTCGCACCCGTAGCCCCGACAAAAAAGGCGTCCGTCCCGGTGGAACACCCTGGGGCTTAGTGGGTATACCCGTCAGACTAGCTGGCGGGGGAGTCCCACATAACCACCCGGCCCTGACCCGGGTCTGGTCGTATGCGTAATGCATTCCCCAGGTAAAAAAAAAGGATGGGCGTTTGTGGGCCCATGATTTTTGTAATAGTTTCTGGTTCCTTAGACACACGAAAGCCTAATAAGGTTCCAGGAACAACACAAGGGAAATTACCGTAAAAGACTAGGGCCTTACACTTGAAGCCAAAGTCGCCGATTCTTAGTTTTTTTTTTAATTAACGACGAGGAAAGCTAGCAATTACGAACACTTTTCGTACACAAAATTTACTCACAGGGTGCACATTAAGGGCAACCATACACGGACAGCCTGACGCAGCGATTGCATAGCGAACTAGTCTTGCTTGCAGACAGGACCGCTTGAGCAGTCGCTGTCAACTGTTCGAGCCATTTATAATTCAATTGCTCGAGACATTTCAAGAGATACACTGTCTGCTCTCGGATCTTGAGCTATTGATTGCACTGACGTCGTCAGCTCCCGTGTTGTTGCTTGTCGACTGCTCAAACGGTCCATTGATGTCGTTCGTCGATCAACTGCTG
Organism: Campaea margaritaria; assembly: GCA_912999815.1. Classification (NCBI taxonomy): domain Eukaryota; kingdom Metazoa; phylum Arthropoda; class Insecta; order Lepidoptera; family Geometridae; genus Campaea; species Campaea margaritaria. Next base: position 1,826,157 of record OU538809.1, on the reverse strand, counting down.
GAGCTGTCCGCGTACGGCCGGCCTTAGCCCTGCAGATAAAAGTCGAAGGATTCCAATTACCACGTCTTATTACGCTATTTATAAGTAAAGCAATTTATAAATGACGTAGCGATGGCTACTAATACTTTAATCACTAAATAAAATAACATGGTTATAATGGCCGAGATGTAATTTGTGCGCTTTATATTCAATCCTTCAATCATTCAATCCTCGACCCAGCACCAATGACTTACCTATAAGTTATGTACCATTATTCTGTGCCATTAAGAAATCGGTCATGGTTGTTATCTATTGATAGCAAACATTAAGCCACGTCAGAGATCCTCAGACGGCCAGACAAACTTATACCAGAGGCTGGCACTGCCTCATTCAACAAACAAACAATATAATAACAAAAACTATGTTGTCAATAATGTATCAGAGAATGACATTAAGTATTTCTATATTAGAGATCAAAATAAAATAATATAATACATTTTTTATTACACTTTACACAATTCCAGGAAAGACCAGACTTGTTAAATAGATACCGATTTAAAAAACATGTAAACTATTTTAGATATAACATAGATAAAGCGACCATCCAAATTAAACATGAAAAAAATTATGTGTAATTGAATGATAGATATAACATGAAACTAATATGACTCGTAACAATCAGTAACAAACCTTATCCAACAGCTACAAAGTTAATTTTCAAACAACCATATTTGTGCATACAATTTTAAACATTTTTAAGTTAACGACTCATTAAAACATGACTAATGTACCGATGTTAATTTTATAGTTATCGGCAGTGACAAAGGATAGCTGGTAGATAGCCACCAATCATTAAAAACATTGTAATGCATACTTTATCAGTCAGCAGATCAATTCTGCCAATATAAGCACTTTTAAGGCCTCCAACCTTTTTTTTACGTTCAAGGTTTGTTATACAGTCTACGGTAGGTAACGCCACTGTCGCAGAATTCATTCATTACAATCCTACATAGAAATAGATGGAATACGACTATTAATACTATAATTGATATCCAGAATAGAGGATTAAGGCCGCCCCAGCTGTGCCCGTGTTTATGTAACGCAATGACGTGATGTTCATGAGGAGGAGCTTCCACAACCTCCTTCACGTGAATAGCATGCCGTAAATCCTCCATGTGTACTTTATCTGCCGTTATATATAAAATTGCTGTTAACGGCTCGGTTAGTTTAACTGGGAAGTATTTACGGTATGGTCCCAGTTGTACAGGGGAGTCGAGGCACCCTGCGTCGCAAGCGTAGTAAGTCTTGTCTGAACGATCTAGGGCTACGAATATAGCTGCCTTATTATCCTCCTGCACAATAACACTTATGTTAACATGTGTCATGTTGCCGTAGTTCAATCGACGGAATAAGAAATCCCTGTGTAGTTTTGACGGATGGATGTTGTATTCTAAATGCTGGTTACTGAAACGTAGAGCACCGAAACTCAGTATGATTGCCTGGTTTACACCGCTTGCGCCGGCTTTCAGTAAATTATGGCAACCTTGCTTTTCTAAGGTGAGGAGCCAAACGCTAGCAACGGCGTTTAAATTCGCCAAATTGTTTAACGGTTTCCATAAATTGAATGCATCTAATGTCGAATGGCCTCCATAGCAGCCTTCCGAATAGGTTAAATTCTTCATTATCTCTTGTTTCATTTTTGGTTTTATGTGTTCTTCATGTTCAAAACTCCGCACTTGAGACAAAATAGCATAAGTAGTGGCATTGATCCGATCTCCATTGATGATACCCTGAGCTTTTGAGTCGGAAATGTAAAAGCCGGTGAACCAGAGCCCTTGCCAGACCCTGGAATGATTTTCTCTGAGTTTTCGAATAGCTGACTTGTCAGCGGTTAGACCTATCGCTTTTTCCATTTCGTCCAAAGCTTTCCTTTCAACTAAATATTTATGTTTCTCATAATCAGACTTCTTAACCGGGTTGCTGTATTGCACTGTGGTTAGTATGAGCAGGTCGAGTACCTCTTTCCCTAACATCTTAACAGTGCCTGACCATTTACGGCACGCGACTGCAGCGGCTATTACCATTTCACTATCTGGTATAGCTATCATGCCGGTAACAACCTCATAGTCTTTTGCGTCGAGTCCTTGTTGTAATTTCTCCGTTCTTCGCTCGGCTGATGGCCAATCTAGGATTTTGGGGCCCAACATATGCAAGGTCTTATCCTTATTTGTTGGATTACTGATTGTGATTTCTTGTACGAAGAGCGACGGCACTGTTCTGTGAGCATAGTACTGATAGTACACCTGTAATCCGGTATTTGAACACTGAAATCGGTTGACTATACCGTTCTTGTAATCGGCTACAGTGAATTCTTTCATTTCATAGTCATCTACGATGTATAAGGGATGGTAGGGCAATGGGAGGGACAATGTACGGCCATACTTAATATTTAAATGAGAGTCGTATTCGAGAACCAATCCTAGTAGACCGTTTCCAACATAAGGCACATAATTATGGCTTATAGACTTCGACGTGGCTGATGTGCTGTGCCTCAGGTACATATCGTACTCGCTCAGCGCCTTTTCATGGGGCAATAAGAAGTTCTTTTGACACATGTTCTGATGACTGGTTCCACCATCTCCGCTGAAAAACCAGTTCATCAAAGTAGGTCCTACGTACAGTAATAAGAAGACGATAACGAGGACTAGTAACACCAGCTTCTTCCTGGTCATAGGACCGTCAGCAAAGCGGTTGACCCGTCGCAACAATTCTCCGGCGCGGCGATTCATGTCGCCGAAGTCGGTTCGCGCACTTTCCATCACAAAATTGCGTCAAAGATTTAGCTGCACGATGTACCCAATTAGCAACTTACATGGTATCGGTAAATACCATCAGTGTCGAGCTAATTCGGCTTTTTGAACAAATTTATTGAACAAACGAAAGTAGTGCAAATAGAGCCATCGGATCGGAACAACAAGATTTTTTTCATTCTTTCATTCGTTCTTCACCCCCTTCCCCCTTGCAGGATTGCCACCTTTCATTGTGAAAAAGAGCTAGAATCTTGAAAAGATATAGCAACACATAATTAATAATATCCGTGAACATAATGTAGAAGGCAATTTAGAATTCACTTTAGATTCGACTACTTCCTTACTTTATATTATAAATGCGAAAGTAACTCTGTCTGTCTGTCTGTCTGTTGCTCTTTCACGCCTAAACTACTGAACCGATTGAAATGAAATTTGGTACAGAGATAGTCTAGAGCCTGAGAAAGGACATAGGGTACTTTATAATGCGATAAAAGCATTGTAAGGGTTTGAAATAAGGGGTGAAAGTTTGTATGGAAGTTTCGTCATTTTTGAAGCTAGAAGCTTGAATTTTATTTTTTGGTTGTTGATTAGATTTAAATAAATTTGGCATTCAAAGTTTCTAAAAATTTACCCTTGAGGGGGTAAAGTCAAAATAGGGGATGAAAGTTTGTATGGAAATATGTAAGGATTCCGCTAAACCACAGCACCGATTTAAAAAAATATTTCACAAATGGGAAGCTATATTGACAGCGAGTAACATAGGCTATTTTTATCCCCATATTCCCGTAGGAACAGGAATTACGCGGGTGAAACCGCGGGGCGCAGCTAGTATCATATAAATTAGTGTTACGAATTTAAATGTGAAAATTGCCACTAATATCTCTAAGATAAGTATTATATAAATATTGTTAATACTTTTAACGAATTTAATAGGTACCTACAACTCTTAGTAATGCACCAGTAAAAGCCAGTGGCGTTTAGTTAGAAACTGTCGTTTAATATATAAATATCACTGCGAGTGCTAGCTAACATGATTCTCCTTAACAAATTAAAAAAGACCCGAATTTTTACCAATACGGATCCAACTGGCAGTACTGTTTACTTGTGAAGTTGTCAGTCGTGTCACTTGACTTTTATTTCCTTTTTTTTTTGAGGAAACCCAATTTAGTCTATGGTAAGCCATCTAGCGACCACAGAGTACAAATATTTAAACTGATCATCGCCATCGTCCGTGACGCTTTTTGAGCTTACTTTGAAATAAAGTTGCCATGTCATTTCTATCTACCAATTATACACGGAAGTACAGTGCGACATAAAAGAGTAGAAGTTAATTATTTGAGAACTAAAAGTCATGCTGGCTGGCAACACCAGAAAAGAAGTACTAGAGCTGTCACTCACTGTTAATTTTCGTGAGTTTTTTCTTGATTTTTACTTAAATTGTGTTATTTGCGGGTTGCGTACAAGAAAACAGTGTCATCATGAACAAAGTAATTCGTGGCGGTGCCCGTGAAATAATATATAAAGTATTCATGCGGTGTATGGCCGAACATCAAGCCAGAAAACTGTTATCCAAGCTAGACGATGTTTACAAACGTACAGCTGATTTTACTGGTAAGTGACTATAAAAAATTGTACAAAATACTGTTAAAAACTACTAATTTATGCAGGTAACAGTTATTCGTGTGATTAAGAGTGAAATATTTACACTAGACTTATTTTTTGAGGTTATACAAAAGTAAACAAAATCCATAGTAGTTATAGCGCGACTGCTACATTTTGATCATTTATGCTAATTTCACTCTTTGAAAAATGTAATCAAGAAACCAGCAGATTTTGTAAAGAAAAATATGTATATAAAAATCAAACAAACTGTACTATTTATTTACAGTTGTTATTTGTAGTTTGATTATTTATATTATTATACATATTATCCTCGTATCAGAGAAATACGTTAGAAATATTTTAAGGGTTGATATAATAATAACGTAACTATATTATTTGTTTTGATTACATTTTAATACATTTTTTTTTATTTTTTTAGACGTCTCTGAGAGTACAGTACGTCGGATAGCGAAGCAAGGCATTGAGAAAGGTGGAAAATTGAAAAAGAATATTATGATCGTGGGAGAACATTATACAGTGCCATAGACGAATTAGTCATTCGGCTTGGTGAAGATAGTACTGACGATGACACAGAATCAGATAGTGACGGCTGACTCGCTGAGTTAGATACAACAAACTTAGGGGCTGGTACATCACAAGAATCAAGTAGCTTAATGGAAGGTGTGGAATACTTGGATTTCGACCTATTAAAATAACAGGTCATCTATTTTTAAATAATTGTGTAAATGGGTCATCCATGTGTTTCATAAATAAAAATATTTTGATTTATGTAGTCGTTTATTTATTGCTTAAACACTATCCATACGTAACGTACTGATTTGATCTCCACGTTTGACGAACATAGTGTTCGATGTTCGATAGTGGTTTGCATGTGCGAACGAATTTGTTCGTACGGTGCGTAGCCAGCAATACATTTTCTGAATTAGCAACCACAATCGAACCAATTGCGTGGCCATAGAGAACTGTTAAAACAGAAGTAAATATCTAGCTGTTATTATTTGAACTATAAATAAGAATAAAATATTCGAGCAAAATAAATGAAAATATATAAGTATCAAAATTTGTTGTGTCGTACTAACTGTGTTGCTATATGAGCGATAGTGGCGCCCTCATTTATTTTCTACTCTTTTATATCGTACTGTAGGTGTAGGTAAAAATGTATGGCGTTCAACATTGATAAAAAACAGAGAAACAAACTGATTGAAATCAAATGATGCAATATACATGTTCTATGTTGAGGCACTCAGGGTAGCCAAACAATTAAAATTAGACAATTGGTTTTAGGAAGCTTTATGTTTATGTAGTGTATGCGGATTTAAAATTAATGGTGTGCACTGTGTACTTTGTTAAACCATGCGCGTATATATAGAGTTCTTAAAAACTTGTATAACATTAAAAAATAGACGTTAAAAAACTGAGCTCACCTGACTCAGTATCTAAACATTATATGTTTTTTGCAAAGTAATCTATCAACCCCATGGATTCAATACTATAATCAATACTGGACGAAATTAGACGCTACTTTTTAAAGAAAACGGTTTAAATATAATTTCATGGACATAATATGAAGTGTCTATCAAAATGCATGAGGTTAAAACCAAGTTAAATCAACTTAAAATGGATTGTAATAATCCCCTTGGTTTGGTTATGATTTATGATGGATAAATAAATATGGGTAAAATTATTTTGCACGTATAGGTATGGCAGCATAATTATGCTGTCGTGCTGTCTATCTGCTGTCTATGGTCTGCTGTGTCAGCTCATCAGCTGTGGCTCCATTCTGACGCCTGTCAATTAGGTGTCAAGTGGTAGTGAATCCGTGAATGAGTAGTTCAGCCAGTGATTCAGGGTCTACCTACAGTATTATTTTCAAGTCTTATCAATTTTAATAATTAACTCGAAACAACATTGTTTTGTGTACGATGCTTACGACGATAAAGTAGTGTTTACGTTTAAGTCTAACTTTAGAGTCCATAAATACCGGGCGTATGTTAATCGGCTGAATAAACATTAAACATGGGTCCGTACTTTCACACGTGTGTATTGGTGTTATTTTCTTTATTTATTAGTAAGTGCGCACTCCGTTCTACAGAGGAAGATGACGAGTCTTTCCTCAACCACCCGAAATATACTAAATATGATGATTTAGTGAAGTTATTCAATGATTATGAGAAATCGTATCCGGACTTAGCTAAGGTGTATTCGATCGGGAAATCCGTGGAAGGGCGTCAGCTCTTGGTTCTACAAATAACTGAAGGTGTGAAAAAGGAACATGGGGAACGGCCGGCGTTCAAATATGTGGCTAACATGCACGGAGACGAGAGTGTGGGCCGCCAGCTTCTCGTATACCTGGCCGAACATTTACTGGCGGCCTATGGCAAAGAAGATAGAATCACCAAGCTTGTCAACAGCACTGATATACACTTGATGCCATCTCTCAATCCAGATGGATTCGAACATAGTGTGGTAAGGGAAATTGATTATTAACTACTAAAATTACTAGTCTATGGATTTTCTTATAGCAATTTCGAGTTACTGCCTATTTCCGATCTCAATCCAACACTCTAGGCTTAGATGCTTCGTCATAGTCCAGAAGTGAAGGCTTGAAATAGAATAAATGAAAGAAAATATTTGAAACTAATTACTAGCTCTCCTTACCACATTATCAATTATTTTTTTATCTATTGTCTTTACAAAACATTGGAAGTGGACTGCATACTCTTTAGTGTAAAAAAAAAACACAAGAAAACTATTTATCAACCGTAATACCATCCACTGTTGATGTAGAAAGGTAAACATTAAACAAGGTCAAGTAACAGCCTCGCATTGTCAACTGGCTTGGCTTCCAATCACTTCCTTTATTTAATAAAAAAAAAATGCCAGTTATATAAAGTATTTAAATTATTTATTTGATAAATGTAATGTACCAAAAAAGCTTGTCTACACCAATTAAAAAAAAATCGGAAATTTAAGTTCAAACTGCTAGTTATTTCTACGATGCTTAATCATAAATGACCATAGTTAGATTTAATTACATTTTGCGAAAACACGCCTGGCGTGCGAACCCGCACTGCTGTATTGTCAACTAAATCATACCACTTATGTGCGCCCTCACTGCTGATTGAGTTTAGTTACGACACAATGCCAGTAAACAGTAAACACACACGTTGTGTGAAGATTCGAAAAAGAGGCAAAAAATTGAAACAGTTACAAAGTCATCGTGTTAAATACTGTGGACAATTGTGTCGCTATGCACTTGTTATTCCATGTTAAGTACATACCACTCCTATCTTATCATTTATGACCTAAGTTCAAAATGCTGCACTTGCAGCAAATGTCATTGACATCATGCACGCAAGCGTGTTGAACAAATAAGATTATATCGTGCCCTCTTTGCCACTCAAACTTTAGACTTCTAGCTTTATCCACAACAAAGTTACAGGGAGTTGAAAATGGCTTAGAGAAAATGATGCTCCGGCCGTGCCTTTGTTTGCTTGACGATGAGCTTGGATGTGAATAAAGTCTTTAATTTAAAACTGTCTGCTGAGCCGATTTTCTTGTCTAGCCACGGTTACGGTTCTGCACGCACCGTTGTTTTCTCGTACCGCTAACACAACAATTGTGTTTTCCCGTACTCGCTGCAAGTTATAAAAAATACAACAGTTGTGATTTCACCAGTGAATGTGTTAAAGGCTATATTATAGTTTTAACTATCTTGTGTCAATAAAGAATAATTCCAGAGCTGTTTAGTAATTGTATAGGTTAGCCTTCTCTTGGCGTAAGTTGGTTCAGTTGCTGAGCAGGGAAAGTCTTTGTGCGAACCACCAATAGGTAAATGTAAGCTAATAGCCATGGCTTTATTTCTTAGATAATGGGAAGTGTACTTTTTTAAATAAAAAAAGAATAATTGGTTCAGGCAAATTGAATAGACGTACATATACCTATGAATCTATGAATAAAACCTCAGGATTTAGTATGACCTTAGACTTCCTTTCACTTTAATAAAACATATTTACTTTTTTTTATTAACTAGTCAATAGTTGTTATGGTAACAAAAGTTTTGTTTTTGTTTTGATTTGCATTGACATTATTTTCTTCTCTCAAAAAACTATAATAATACAATGGATTCGGTTACCAGCACCGAGGACCTTATCGTAGATATAGAAATGTCTCAAGAGAACCTGCTCTTGGAAATCATTAAAGAACTATGCAGTGACCAAAACAAATTATCAGCTAAACTGAAGGGAAAAGTGTCTCGTATCATAGCCGACTGCAACTTCACTCACCACTCCAGCGTTTATAAGATCAGCTCTACCGATGAAAGCACTTCTACTCTACTAGGTTTCGTGCGTCAAACAGCAGCAGAGCTCGAATACGACGAGCAAGTGGAACTGAACCAGGCCATCATCAAAAAGATTGATGGTAAGATCCCCAAACTGACTGAAGAGCTAGACAATCTGAAAGAAACTTCTACCAACGGGAAGAAATCGCGTAAAGCTCAAAAAAGAGAGCTACAAGAGAGTCTCGATGATAAGCTAAACACGCTTCAAGAACAGGAGAACGAGAAGGTGGAGCTGATGATGGAGTGGCTCAGTCACAAGATGAGTGAAGTGTCCAAATTCAGCAACGACTCGAGTCAGCTCACTCTGAAGAGTAGGATTTTAGAGCTGAAGTCTAAGATACTTCATCTTCAGATATTGCAGAAAATTTTCACGGAAACCAATCAATCTATAGAGGGATATAATGAAGTTCATAAGGACCTGGAGGATTCTGTCAATGGGACGAGGCATTGGATCCAGCACTTTAAAAGTCTAACTGAAATGGATGATAAATGATATCAATAAATCAATAAATATTAAGCCTCGTATTCATTAAAGGCCTGATGTCTAGTGACACGTGTCGCTAGAGACATATCCTTAGGGACCCATATTATTTGTACTTGGTTGCATGTTATATGCGTACCTACATACAGGTTGTCCAGTAATGAGTGGATAATCTTGCAGATGCATTACCAGACACCCTGTATTATGCAAGCTGCGTTTGGTAACTCTCTATAAATATAAGATACTTTTCTGTTTCCATTATGCTAGAGATGTCGGGGGCAAAGGTGGGTGATATCGTCTGACGCACGACCTCTTGTTTAGCGACCTTTATCGACATCAATTACTCGAGGACACCTTTTCTGTCGCGCGACAGGGCGTCTGGCGACGTTGCCCGACTGTCTCTAGCGACTCGTGTCGCGGAACACTTGTCCCCTAATTAATTCGAGGCTTGTTATTGTTTGTGTGTTGTTATTGTTTGTGGTTATTGTTTCTTGTTATGAATTCACTAGCTGTGCCCTGCCACGCTTCGCTGTGGCACATTCGCTGATATGTCATTGATGAAAAAAAATAGATAAAAACAATCCTTGATGCGGATTATATATCATGCTAAAATTTCAGCTCGATCGGTGCAGAACTTTTTCAGTTTTTGAAGCGTACACAAACCAACATAACATTTTTATATACATATATAGATAGATGGTATTAAACGGAAATGTTAACGAATTGGTGTTTCTGAATAAATATCGCCGTGTTCTATTTGAAGAAGGCGGGGAGGAGAAATTAATACGAATGCTGGGAAATTGTGGAAATAAGAATGATGGTTCCCACCAGTTTTCATATTTTAGAATTCTGTAGTCGAGGAATTCACTGAGAGGTATTTATGTTAGGGAGTAGAAGGTAATTACAACAGTGGCAAAGAGAAAAGATTTGTAACAAAATTGAATTACACACATGGTCATAATTATTCATCATTTTGGGTCATGTTTATAAATTGATAAGTGATAAATCGCGGGCACTCCCCGGTTGATAACACATTCTATCTATACTAATAATATAAATCTGAAGAGTTTGTTTGTTTGAACGCTAGGATCTCAGGAACTACTGGTCCGAATTGAACAATTCTTTTTGTGTTGAATAGTCCATTTTATCGAGGAAGGTTTTAGGCTATAAAACATCACGATACGACCAATAGGAGCTGAGCAGCAATGAAGAATTTGGCAAAAACGGGGAAAATATATTGCTTTTAAGAGAGTTATTGCGGGAAAACTTGAATTATGCGGGTGAAACCGCGGGGCGCAGCTAGTAATATAATAATTTAAAAATGAACGTCATGACACAATCACGTCGGATGACCCTGACCCCAAACTAGGATTCCCCGTACCTAGGGTATCGGGGGGCTCCGAAAACAGCGGTCCAACAAATACCCAGAGTGTAGTAATTAATTAATAAGTAATTCCTGTGGTTCACACAAATATAGGCTGTCTTTCGCTATGCTGTCGCTGATTGAAGCGGCCCGTCTGCAGTTTCATGTTGCCTGTCAATGGCTGATCTGAGCAGTGAAAGTTCGCTCTATAGACTGCCAATTGTAAAGTTAACTAATCTACCTTCCAGGAAGGCAGCTGCGAGTCTCTGTCGGAGTTCGCTGGCCGTAACAACGCGATGGGCAAAGATCTGAACCGCGATTTCCCAGACCAGTTCGACCAGGACAAGTCCAACGATGATGAGTATCTGTTCGAGCACCGGCAGCCGGAGACGGCGGCGCTGATGAGATGGGCGATGAAGAGGCCGTTCGTGCTCTCAGGGAATCTGCACGGTGGAGCCATCGTCGCTAGCTATCCTTACGATGACACCAAGTAAGTTAAATTTGAATTAACCAACGATTTTAATGGTAATTCCAAACGTGCGTAAAGAAGTTTCACTTCAAAAAAGTTATGGGTTACATTTGAACACCATTACAGATCCATGAAGGAGTGCTGCGAAGACAGCCCAACGCCCGACGACGCGCTCTTCAAGCATATGGCCGACACATACGCGTCTCGGCACTCGGACATGCGCGCCGGGAACAAATGCCCGCCCGAAATCTTCGACGGAGGCGTCACTAACGGCGCTAAATGGTACTCCGTGCAAGGTTAGTGCACACTGGCAGCTGGAAGCACTCATGACCGACCGCTTTAACATGTTGACTGCTGAAATGGTTTATTCTTTTGGGCACTTTTGCTAAGGTTCACGCATCGTGTGTGTTTACCAGCACTGGCGTTGCGTCGTAACTAAACTCAATCAGCTGCGCGCACACAAGTGGTGTGATAAAATTGTCAATACAGCAGTGCGGGTTCGCACGCCACGCGTGCTTTCGCTTGCCGTAAAATTATAAAAAACACAAACGTAACGTAACGTTACGTTACGTAAAACGTAAACGTAATACATAAGTATTAAATGTATTGTGACTGTTAAATACTGTAAGTACGCCACCCACCCTACTATCGAAAAATGTTTTTTACTGTCCATCCAAAGGTTGTCTGGAAGAAATCGCTTTCAGCGATAAGACCGCCCATTGTACTACCCTTGTTTACCTATTGTAATTCTTCTGTACTGTGTTTAATTTTGTTTCTGGTGTACAATAAAGAGTTTTTCTATTCTATTCTAACGTGTGTGATTTCAGCAGTCAACGCGTTAAGTTACGGCTGCATGGTAAATTACAAATACATTATCGTAATCGATGTCTCAGGGTGACGAACGCAGTGCAGTGCCGTACAATTTTTTGTAATGTAACGTCACGTTCTTCGGGGTGGCGCTGTAGCTGTTATGGGCATGCGTGACGCTTACCATCAGGTGAATTTTCTCGTCTTGTTACTTAGTAATATTAAAAAAAAAATATTTCCAGGTGGAATGCAAGACTTCAACTACCTCCATTCGAACTGTTTCGAGGTGACGTTCGAGCTGTCATGCTGCAAATACCCGCCGGCGGCCGAGCTCCCCGCCTACTGGAACGCGAACAAGGAGCCGCTGCTCGCCTTCATGGAGCTGGCGAGGATCGGAGCTGCAGGGGTCGTGGTGGATGACGAGGGTGTTCCCGTCAAGGTAACTAGGAGTCAGCTATATTCAGAACTGTTTCCAGGTGTCGAATTGTCGCGCTGCTGGAACCTCCGGCGGACGAGCTGCCGCCATTTTGTTTTTTAAGACTTTATTATAGCCTAAACCACTCTGCTGATTGAGGTGAATCAAATGACGCCTCGTTTATCAAAATCTATACAGCCGTTTAGGCTGTAGGTCGTGCCTAACATAGGTATTAGGTACATACATCTGTAACTCAAAACTGAGAAACTAAAAACCGTTTTCGTTGACAGGACGCCCAGATCCACGTCGAGGGTATCGACCACACAGTGCGGACGACAGCCGACGGCCACTTCTGGAGGCTGTTGCTGCCCGGACAGTACAATGTTACTGCTAGAGCTGCTGGGTAAGGACTTTTTCATTCATCATCATCATCGTCGTCATCATCACGTGTCCGCCCACTGCACTTTGACCGCCTCCGTGGCGTAAGAGGGTGATGTGCCGACTGCACTGCGCGAGGTAGGGGTGTGGGAGGACGGGTAGGTGTGGGTTTCCTCACGCTGTTGAAAGTTACTTCCACTTTTATTATATTACTAGCTGCGCCCCGCGGTTTCACCCGCGTAGTTCCTGTTCCCGCGGGAATATGGGGATAGAATATAGCCTATGTTACTCGCTGTCAATGTAGCTTTCCATTAATGAAATAATTTTTTAAATCGGTGCAGTGGTTTAGCCGAAACCTTACATATTTCGATACATACTTTCATCCCCTATATTTTTTTTACAAACTTTGAATGCCAAACGTTATTTATATCTAATCATTAGCCTAAAAAATAAATTTCAAGCTTCTAGCTTCTTCGAAACTTCCATACAAACTTCCATCCCCTATTTCAACCCTTACAATGCTTTTTTCGCATTAAAAAGTACCCTATGTCCTTTCCTAGGCTCTAGACTATCTCTGTACCAAATTTCATTTCAATCGGTTCAGTAGTTTAGGCGTGAAAGAGCAACAGACAGACAGAGTTACTTTCGCATTTATAATATAAGTAAGGATAAGTAGGGATAGAAGGATACGTTGTCATTCATCATCATCATCATCTTCAGAACCTATGTCCACCCACTGCTGAGCACGTCTCACCTCGATTTCGTGAGGAGGATTAGGCTATAAACCACGGGTTAACCCGGTCAGGATAGGTGGATTGCATGCCTTGTTGCTGTACAATGCCATACAACAATCTTCGTTCCCAGGTACGCCCCATCCAAGCAGATACTGGTGTCGATCCCGGTGAACCAGTCCGACGCCGTTACGGTCAATTTGACCGTCCGCCGTCGCCCGCGCTCGCTATCCGACGGTAAGTCGCTCCACCTCCACGACAACTCGGCGGTGGCCTCCCTCACACACTTCTCGGTGTTGGCTGTTAACTTGCTACTGGTGTTTATTGTCGAAGCGTGACATATCTAAGAAGCTCGACCGTTTGCAACACGATTGCGTTTACACGTTGTCTGCTGAAAACACACACGTCTGTGTTTTTATAATTTTACCGCAAGCGAAAAAACGCGTGGCGTGCGAACTTGCACTTCTGTATTGTCAATTTTATCACACCATTTGTGTGCGCCAGCTGATTGAGTTTAGTTACGACGCAACGCCAATGCTAGTAAACACGCACGTTGCGTGAAGCTTAGCAAGAGTGTCCAAAAAATAAACCAGTTCAGCAGTCAACGTGTTAAAGCGGTCGATCATGAGTGCTTCCAGCTGCCAGTGTGCACTAACCTTGCACGGAGTACCATTTTAGTTAAACAATAAACACACGTTGTGTGAAGATTCGCAAAAGAGCCAAAATAAGTAAAACGGTTCAGCGGTGAACGTGTTAAGGAGCACACGTTCTGGTCGCAAATGAGCGATATATCACATTCCATTTCTAAGCCGCCACCGCACAGGCGCGATGTTATCGGTCGGTAATGTAGTAGCGTTATTCGGTTGTTTCCTGCATAATTTCCCACTGCTATTGCAGCTGTGTGTAAGACAGCACCCGTCCTAATACAAAATGTGATAAAACCATGGACGTTTTATATTCTTGGACCCGGCATCTAACTCTGCAAACAAATAAACCTGTCAGTTTTGGCGGTGGTCGCGAGGGACGAAGACATTACACTGGTGATTGCGAAAAACAAAGCCGGATAAAATGGTCAGAGATCACGAGTTAATTTTGTATTACCTTGATTTGAATAGTCGATCATATACTTTGATAGAGGGTAAGAGTGAGAGTGCCTGGTCCTTTATTTAAATCGTTCAAGGCTAAAACAGATAACACAAAAATGTCTGCGATATTATCGACCTATAATAAGGTGGCAATGGAGGTTAGGCCTCATTGTTTTAGTATAATGATGTATATAGAACTGTAGGACTGAAACTTACTTGTCATATTAAAACACAATCACTACTATTGTTGGTATATTATCTACTATTTGGTCGTGTTTTTGACCACTTGTCCGTAACGCTACGGACTATTTGACCGTACGCAGTAGCGTGAGTCGCTTCGCTAACACATTTCTTGGTGCTGGCTTTAACTTACCACTGGTGTCTATTCCTGAAAAGATTTTTTTAAATAGGAAATTAATACAGTGGGGTTTGGCAATCGTAACCCAATAGTTTACGGTTATGTCATATATACTTTTCATGGATTTTTGAACCTTCTGTCGTTGTTACAAGTGTGTCATATTCGCGTGCTCCTCTATTTGTGACGCAATTTTGTATAATAATATGGTATAGGCATAATTTCGATTAAAACTAAATTCATAATATCAATTGGTTTAGTGACCTTAAACAGTTTAGGACTCGTATCCCCCCCGTTTCGCATTAGGTCATACTTTGTGTCCCTCTTAACGTGTGTCATATTTGATCATAGAATCAATTTTGTGTATCAGTCCAGTTTCTACCTCATTTATCGGTATATTACTACGTCAGTCAGATGATATCTTTAGTTATCTAACTGTCCGTAAATAGATTTTTGAACTGCAGCTATATATAAAAAATATGTAATGCTAAGGGATGGCGTCATTTCTTATTAGTTTCTTACAACTCCGGCCTTTAGCGGTATGTTCGTCAGTTAGTTGAAATCCCAATAAGGTCACAGTTTTGACCTTAACTACTTTTTAAAATGCAACTATGTATGAAAATATATACTACCGCTACGGTCTCTATCACTTCGTTAGTTTTTGATTTTTCATCAACTTTACTACCGTTATACGAACAGTCGATCATATAACTTTGGCAGAGGGAGGTAAGCGCGCGTGCATGGTCCCTTGATTAGATAGTTTAAGACTTAAAACCACCAGAAGTGATTATCGGAACTCATTTTTTTATTTAAATTCCGTCTGCTTTATTTATAAAAAGATATGTAATAATTAGTAAATCGACTTGTTTTTTATGATTTATTATATTAATATTATGAACTATGCTCAAAAATAGGCTGTTATTTTCTAGAAATAAAAAGGGATGCGAAAGAATTAGCTAACCTTTCTTATCCATTACATAGCGGTAAAGTCTTAAAAGTAATGTCTAGGTGGGAAATATATTTCTGCCATAAAATTAATTATTATAATAAGAATTTTAATTTATTATGATTATGTCTTCTAAAAAGAGAAGAAATTCTGTGATTGCATTTAAAAATTATTACTTAAATTGTATTATTTAAAAAGACATAATAATATTAGGTTTGTGCCAAAAAAATAATTGAAAAAAAAACAGTATTATTCGGATCTGTAAACTTTATTTCCTTTGGTTTTAAGAACTGTTTTTTTATTTATTTACATTTTTAGAAAATATTTTTATTGTGAATAAGTTAAAATGTCGTTTATCTTTTTGTGAAAAAATAATTATTATAATTATTAACATTATTCTATTTACTTATTTTACTCAAATTAATCAATACTATGTACCTTTTTTTTAATATATATATTTTTTAAATATATTCGCAATGTACTTACGTCAAGATTTTTTTCTTATATTGCTTTATTATAAATTATTATTGCTTTTTTAAATTTAAGAATTTAATCATGAAGTTAACTATAAATTGTTTGTTTACCCCCTTATAAATACAAAGTTATTGTACGTTTAATAAAATGCACCCTATACACACTACACAGACTATCGGTCTGGAGTTTTAGAAACCAGTAGAGGGCGTCGGGGAGTTGGTGTACTGCTTTCCGCTGCGATCGGAGCATGTGGAAACATGTAATCTCTGCCTATCCCAACGGGAGAAAGGCGTGGCTGTATGTAATGAAAGAAACGCGCTACAATTTTGTACTGCGCAGTGCTCGTTCTATAGTGAAGTGCTAGAAAGAGTGAAGAGGTGACGTTCGATAACTTTTTACAAATAAGGGAGTTGGACTATATAACAGTCAATTATATAAGCGCTCAATAGTTATTTAGGTATTAACAGCACCTCGTCCACTTTTGTATTTTTTCATTACGATATTATAAATAACATACCGCAGTTACTGCATCAACATGCGTCAAGGCTAGGCTTTAAAAGATCGTCAATGTACAGCAATGATTCTTTCACCGTTTTATAATAGTAGAGATATTATGTATAATAAGCTTTTGTAATAATATGTACTTCCATTAATATATTTATGGTTGATTTAACTAATATAATTATATTCTTAAAACAGGCTTGTAACGTGTTCGCGTAATAGTTGCGAAAAGTCTCTAACACCGGTATCATTAATCGTTGCCTTCATATTCCCTCCACTCGACCTCTGTTGAGGGCCCCTCGAACGTTCTTCTAAAAGTTCCTCGTATTTGGTATGATCAGTTGAACTTTTCGAGGTTCCTCGATTATCCTTGTATGAGGGAGAATCGGGGTTTTCCGAGAGGTTTTCTGCATCCCTAATGTACCCCTAATATCCCTAATATGCCTCCGTGATGGGTAATTGTACACACTGTTGTCATAAATGTAATTTATTAATTCCTCAAAACCGTCTTCTAAAGCCATTTTAACACGAATAATCGTAGACGCGGGTTCGAGGAAACCTCAAGGTAGATCGCGAGGTACCTTGAAATGACAGATGGTTTGTTTCCCTCGTATGAGGATTTGGTCGAGGGAAAACCTGAGTGGAGGTATTTGAAAGCACCAAAACATACTTGTGGGGTTGGAGTGGAGGCAAAAAAACTGGAGTAACTATTCATGATACGGGGGTAAATACAAGCGCTGTTCGCACCGAACCATAATGTTCGCCTGTTCTACCTGATGTTACGCTCGCGTTACACACCTGTGACACAAGGCCATTGGCTTCCATATCCATATATAATCAAAACCAGCAATATTGAAAACTATACCTTGTGAATAACAAAATAAATACTATTATACATTACAGGTTTTTATTTAACACCTAATTGTAATTAAGAACGTTGCATCTCATTAATAAGGAGATAACACGATCTTGTCGCAATGAATGAGTGATGTATGAAACTGATTAATTTAATGACTGACATTCAACACACAACCTAGAAACATAAAGTATGGGGAAATGTTCCCTTTCTAATGTAGCGGTACACTAAAAAGGATTTTGGGAGAATTTAACCTAATGCGGGTGAAATGGGGTGACAAAGTTTGACAAAAAAAAATGTGGGCGAATGTCGAGTAGCTGTATTTCCCCATAGTAAATGTTTTTCCAACAATAATATAGGGCAAAAACATAACCTTCCATTCATAGATTAATTTAATTTTGTTTTTAGGGTTAATATTTTTTAATTATTTCACCCTCCTATTGTAAATATTTATTATACATTTGCTTATTTCACAAAATCCTCAGATTTTAATTTAAAAATGTATTCAAGCTTATTTTGAGGTCTCACATCTAATGACGGATTTAAATCATTAATATTACCTTAAAGGTATATTAAAATAAGGTAACACGTTATTGTTGCAAATGTGGAATATATACTTGAGTCTCATTATAAAACCTATTACTTATATAAATACTTGTCGGTGTTGGTTTATGTTACTTTTTTCTAATTGTGGTGTTGGCTTAATTTCTGTTTCCCTGTATGTTCTGTTGATTTGCCCCTTTTCGTTTCTCCTCGCTTATTTTATCCTACGTAGTGTAGAAGTAGTTAGCATAAAATTTGTCCAAATACGCGTAGCAATAAGTAGTGGCCCTTTGTCCTAGGTGAGATATACCGCGACGCGTTAAATGCAAAAAATTCAAACTATAGCTGCATCTACACATGGGCTTCTTTATCGCAATAGATTAGTCGCCAATGAGACCGTGAGGTCGCGTGAAGTGACAGCTATTATTTGATATTATCGCGCTGCGTCGCGTCGCATCGTCGCGTGTCGCTAACCTAGGACAGTGGGTTAGTACAGTTGTGAATTGCAGGTGCTTAGTTAGTCAGAAGTAGACTCTAGCACCGGGACTGTGAGGCCCGATCCTTCTTATTAGCTCGTTGCTGTAAACACTTGCTAATTCACAAAGTACGGACGTGCCGGAATAGTCAGTAGGGATAGGGGGAGTTGGGGATAGATAACATTAAAGATAATTTAGAAACTTTACGTGCGGGTTTGATTTGTGACACCCCTAGAAGCTGTTACTATAAATACCTATATATTTGGGTCCATGTTCACAGTATAGAATGAATTTTCTGAAATAGACTGAATTTTCAACAGGAAGAAAATACATTAGTATAGAAAAATAGTTTTTATGATATGGTGTAGACTAACTGTGCTGGTTGATTGCAAAAAAATCTATTTTTACAGCTTTTATTATTACACAAAAATTGTCGTCAAGGCTTTTGCCGGGTCTTCTCAGGTGGACGTGTTCCGTTAAGTACAGGCAATTAACTTTCAAAAGCGCTCTTTTGGAGCTCATAGGAGTAAAAAAGAATCATCAAAATTGGTTCATCCAGTTGAAAATTCTGAGGTAACAAACATAAAAAAAAACAGACGAATTGATAACCTCCTCCTTTTTTGAAGTCGTTTATAAAGATAATTGAATAAACTAAAAGATAGAAAACTCAAAACCAAATTAAACTCAAATAGCTCCATCTAATTTTAAATTTTGAACTTAAGTGAGTCATGGAGCAATAAGAACGTAAATAGGCAACTTTATTAATATAGAGGTGTTAGAGATTTTAGGTAGGTTGGATTGGACACAGATAACAAATGACACTTTCATGCATGATCGAAATATAAGCACTAAAGCATGAAAAATTGTGTGACTGATCAAAGCACGGTTAAGGTTAAACAGTCATTTAATTAAGCTTCGACAAAAATAAAACACACATATAATTGGTGTAGAAGTTAATAAAAGTTACTTACTTTTTTTTTAATTGAAAACCTCGTTACAGGGAACCTCACGAACACGCTTTCTAGTTACAGGGAATCAGGGAGAGGGTCTATGTATGGGATCGTGTCGCGTTATTTCATATTTGGGGCGTTTGGGTCTTGATCCCAATAAGTCCACCCCTCATGACTTTGACTCAACGACTGTCTGTCAGGGACTCGTAATTCTGACTGCTTTGAAAATAATTATAATGTAATTTTTATAATACATTTTTGTAAATTATTCATACTTGACACTGGCCAAATGCAGTAATCGTGCGAGGTCATAACAGTAAAATATATAATAGGTCATGTTATTTCATGTCATTTTTTATTCAGTTTCCGTATGGTACATTATTAGATCTAACTAAATCGATAACTTAGAATCTTACAACATGGTGGGCACTACAGAATATTTGTATGAGGCAATTAAAAAAGAAATAAAAAAAAGATAAACGGTCATTTTTTTTTAAATATGTTTCTATATGAAGTCCACGTGGTACACTCACAAACAATCATTAAAAAAAACCACAAAATTCCTATAACCATGGGCAAATCTCCAGAGCTAAACAGGACAGAGCGTCACACCATCGACGGTCTCTCCGCAGCTGACTTCGTCCACCATAACTTCACCATGATGGAGAGCTTCCTGGAAGACCTGCGGGATGAGTACCCTGACATCACCAGGCTGACCAGCATTGGGAAGTCAGTAGAAGGCAGGGACCTGTATGTTATTGAGGTTACGACAAATCCTGGAGTACATATGCCTGGTGAGATTATTTCATCATATTTTTCTTTTTAAATTAGTTGCGCACCGTGTTGGACCCACGCAATCCCGGTTTTCCCGCTCTTCCGGCTTTTTTTTTTATATAATTGAGTGACGAGACTACCGAGTCGTTTACCTGATGGTAAGAGCTACGCCTGCCCATATCAGTTACAGTGCCACCCAGAACTTTGCATTGTATAATCCTGCGCAGCACTGCACTGCCCTCGTCACCCTGAGACATCAGTTCTAAAGTCTCACATGCCCAGTAATTTCGCTGGAAACACGAATAATTGAATTCGTAATTTCCCGATATTCCGATCGATATCTAGAATAACGAGGCGAGTTAGTCGTTCACCTGATGGTAAGCGCTAAAGTTCAAATTATCTCCATATCAAATTTCGTCAAGATCGGTGAAAAGGGAGTGAACGGACAGAAATACGGACTTCGCTTTTATAATATTGAATATATGCTTGCAGGCAAACCAGAGTTCAAGTACATAGCCAATATGCACGGAAACGAAGTGGTGGGGCGCGAAATGCTCCTCCTGCTAGTCAAGTATCTCTGCGAGCAGTATTATAAGGTGAGTACCAACCCAACCAACAACCTGTGCCTAGGTCTGTGGCCTTCGCGTTTGCTAAGGGACTCATGTCCTTGCCGTTTGCTGAGCCGGGAACCTATGACCTTGGCGATCGGTCAGTCGAGACCTTATGGTATTGACGTTTGGTCAGTCGAGACCCTTTGGTCTTGTCGTTTGGTCAGTCGAGACCCTATGGCCTAGACGTTTGGTCAGTCGAGACCCTATGGTCTTGAAGTTTGGTCAGTCGAGACCCTATGGTCTTGACGCTAGGTCAGTCGAGACCCTATGGCCTTGACGTTTGGTCAGTCGAGACCCTATGGTCTTGACATTTGGTCAGTCGAGACCCTATGGCCTTGACGTTTGGTCACTTGAGACGCTATGGTCTTGACGTTTGCTGAGCCGGGAACTAATGGCCGTATTGTTTTCTTAGTTGGAAAACATTGTGGTAATACACATCATTGTTTGTTTGTTTGTTTCTTAATCGTGGTTTTTTAAATTATTTCATGTTTGGAATTGTGCTAAATAATAGTTAAAATATAATCCAGGGAGATGGCAGAGTCCGGCGTTTGCTGAACACCACCAGGATCCACGTGATGCCGTCCATGAACCCTGACGGTTACGAAAAGAGTAAGGAAGGTACGAACAATAGGAGACTGAGACTGCTCAGAGGAGCCACGATTGCACCATTTGTGCGTTGGAGCGTGGGTTTGAAACCAACTAACCGTATAAGATGAGCATGTGCTTCCGATTCCGAGGGAAATACTGCATAATAAGATGCGCCCTACAGTTTTCTTGTTTTACTGCTTTATATTTACCCCTATGACACCCCTTAAAGGGTTGGTTTTTTTTAGTATAAAGTACTCTATGTTATAATAACCCTTAACACGTTCACTGCTGAAAACACAACTGTTGTGTTTGTTGTATGGGAAAACACTATGGAGTGGGCAGAGCCGCAGCCGCGGCTAGACAAGAAAATCGGCTCAGCAGTGAAACTGTTAATATCTTCGAAGTTGAACGACGAGCCACTCTGAGCGAGGCGCCATTTTATTGCGTCCGTTGCATTGGCCCTTCTAGTTTTTGGAACGTTTTTTAACTTTGACAAGTCTATCGGTGTCCTTATCGGGCACTGGACAAATGAAAAGGACAGCAATAGACCTTTTTGTTTATACAGCATGTTTTTGATTTTTTCTTAAAGGCGATTACAGCAGTCTGCATGGAAGGCCCAACGCCAACAATAGAGACTTGAACAGGAATTTTCCCGACCAATACGGTAACACTAAGGTGAGATTTGCGACTAGCACGCATTTTAGTTAGTTAGTTTAACTATAATGAAGGCTTCTTCTGCAAGAGACCGCCTGGGGAAGTGCCACACCTTTGCCAGATATTCATCCACCAAGCAAAAGTGTGCAAACATTACTGTGTTCCGGTTTGAAGGGCATTGTTTCCAGCGAAATTACTGGGCGTATGAGACTTTAGAGCCTATGTCTCAGCGTGACGAGCGCAGTGCAGTGCCGCGCAGGATTATGTAATGCAAAGTTCTGGGTGGCACTGTAACTTTTCGAAACTTTAGTCGTTTATTCTAAAATAAGCTCTTGTACTATCTCCTATTTCCAGGACAACATAGTCCAGGAGCCGGAGACTCAGGCCGTGATGAACTGGTCACTCTCCATCCCCTTCGTGCTCTCAGCCAACCTGCACGGGGGCGCCCTGGTCGCTAACTACCCCTACGACGGCTCCCCTGACGGGAGCATCCGCGAGGAGAACCTGAGCCCGGATAACGACGTGTTCGTGCACTTGGCACATGTGTATTCCGAGGTTAGTGTTTTTAGTTGCCCTTGTTAACCCCTTGAGGGTCACGAGGACGGGATAAACAAAATAAATTAAAAGATTCCAAGGATATCCGCGACTCACGCGACTTACGCGCGTGACTAACATTAACACGTTCACAGCTGAAAACACAGACGTTGTGTTTTATATAACTTGACAGCGGGTGCGGGAAAACGCACCTGTTGTGTTAGCGCAGCTTACGTGCCGGCTGTGCGGCGAAACACAGACGTGTGTGTGTAACGCGGCGCTACTACAGTGCGGCTCACACAGACGGCACGCCATTGCTGGAAAACACACACGGTCCGTACTGGTGCCCAAATGTAATAACCGGTTCAGCAGTCAACGTGTTTTATTTACATGAGTCTTATTGTTTCAGGCACATTTAAAAATGCATTTGGGTCTACCCTGCAAGAATTTCCCGAAAGAGAAATTCTCTGAAGGTATAACCAACGGCGCTAAATGGTAAGTTAATTTCTGAAGCTTGGCATGTGGCTTTTTTATTATTCACTAGCTGCGCCCCGCGGTTTCACCCGCGTAGTTCCCTTTTTGTCCCACGGGAATATAGTATCGAGATAAAAAGTACCCTATTACTCAATCCTGGTTATAAACTATCTGGGTTCCTAATTTCATTCGAATCCGTTCAGTAGTTTTCGCGTGAAAGAGGAACAAACATCCATCCATCCATTTTAACAAACTCTCGCATTTATAATATTAGTAGGACTAGCGAGCCGCCCGCGTCTTCACCCGCGTAGACAGCACAATTTACACACTATCTATATATACTATAGCCTATGTGTTATTCTGATGTGTAAGCTATATTACTGTAAAGTTTCATCAAAATCCGTGCAGTAGTTTTTGCGTGGGAGAGTAATTAACATCCATCTGTCTTCACAAACTTTTACATAATTTTTGCAATTTTGGACCTTTGTCCTCGTAGTTCCTCTAGTTAGAGGCTGGGCCGGTATGTATATGATTTGGAGAATAGGAATTAAATTAATTCATTAATTTTGTCGCTTTTCGGTGAAGGAAATCATCACGAGGAACCCCACATATCTGCCCGAGAATTATTTCGAAGGTAGGTATGTTATCCACTTATCCGGACCCGGCCTAATTTTCCTCACGAAAGCGAGGGGAGCCCCGTGCCCAGCAGTGGGCTGATATGGGTTGATGATGATGATGAATTATGTCTCATGTCAAATTGTAAATGATATTTGTTTTTTGATATTTAATCATTGTAAAAGAATCTAGTATTCTATACAATGAAGTCATGCGTCAAGTTAAAAGCAACTGTCTGTTCCCAGGTATGTGCTCTCCGGCGGTATGCAAGACTGGAACTACCTCCACACCAGCGACATGGAGCTGACGCTGGAGCTAGGCTGCTTCAAGTTCCCTCCAAAGGACGATCTGCCCACCTACTGGGAGGATAATAGGGAAGCACTGGTGCAGTTTATTGAACAGGTGAGATAAAAAAAAACATTTCTTTAATAGTAATACTAAAAAAAGAAAATTCTATCCAAACTGCGTTACTTTTACAGGTACACATTGGCGTCAACGGCTTCGTTCACAGCCACATCGGCCACCCCCTCGACAACGCCACCATCTCCGTGTCCGGCGTGCGCCACGGCGTCCGCACCGCGCGCGGCGGCGACTACTGGCGCCTGCTGCAGCCTGGCACTTACAACGTCACGGCCAGCAAGCTAGGGTACTCACTCTCTCACTCACACTTACTTAAACTCTCTCTCACTTACTCACTCACTCACTCACTCACTCACTCACTCACTCACTCACTCACTCACTCACTCACTCACACACACACAGTTTGCTTTACAATACACTTCTTCGCCAATTGACATTTGGAGTCGAGCCAATGTACTTGAACGCATTTACCTATGCATGACTTCTTTATTTCCCAGATACGAGAGCGTAACGGAACAAGTCACGGTCCCGGAGAAAGGTTCAGTCAGCCTCAACTTCACCCTAATGGCGGACGACCCGCAACACTGGTCCTCCGCTTACGACTTCCGGTAAGTTTATCTTCAATCCCCATTTTTTTTTACAACCTGATAGAACTTTACATTGCATAATCTTGCGCGGTACTGCCCTGCGCTCGTCACCCTGAGAAATCTGCTGTACAGTCTTATATGCCCAGTAATTGCCCTTCTTATTTTTCCTTCTATAATATATTTTAAATTTATATTCTTCTTTATTCCAGTGTGCTAGACAATATAATGAACACTCGCTACCACACGCCGTCGGAACTGTACGGAGCCCTGGCCGAAATAGAGAACAGCCACGGTACCATAGCGGAGTTCCAGGGCGGACAGTCGAGTCACACCGCCAGCTTCCCGCAGCTGAAGGTGACGGACCAGGTTAGTGCGTACTATCTTACTTTGTTACAGGAGCTGGTAACTGGGTCGATGAGTTTTCTTGGCTGGTGACAAAATATGTGACCCTGATTTGATTAATTATTTATTTATTCAGACACACATACCAGAACACCGTGTGTGGGGGTGGATTATGGCCTAATCCTCCTCACGAAAGTGAGGGGAGACCCGTACCCAGCAGTGGGACGTTATGGGTTGTTGGTGATGATGAACAGAACACTCTCAGTATAATATTTCTAGCATAAAAATTGGTACAATAGTTTAGTGCTGGACAGTGTCCCAAAAGATGCGTACACAGCATGACAGGAATTTGAAAATAGTTAACACCGAGGAGAATTATAAGAAACTTTGAAGTTAAAATTATACAAGATTATAATTATGACTTAAAATTATTAATATTAAACTAATAATAAGACAAAACAGACGCTGTTTTCACTGCATCACAGTGAAGACATTATGATTTCACTAAAAATCAATTTGTACCCCTTCCTAATTTTTTTTTTTATTTTTATAATTTATAATGTTTAATAAGTTGATGTTATTAAAACTTAGCGGGTGCTATGGTCAGTAATTGCCAGGAGGCTGAACAGTTTTACCCCTACTCCATCATTACAGGTGGGTGCACCCGAAGAGACGAAGTTCCACATCGCGCTCATAAGCAGCTTCTCCGCATCACAACCCCTCGGCCAAGAGATCCTCCTGAACTTCGCTCGCCACATCTGCACCGCTTACTCAATAGGCGAGCCTCACCACACCAGCATACTGAAGAACGCGGTCCTCCACTTCATACCCAACCTGGACCCACTATACCCGAAAATATTAAAGCAAAACGACGGATCAGACAAATGCGACATCCAGCCGCTCGAGGAAGAATTTGGAAGCAGCCTGTACACTTACTTAACCAAGAAGGACGTAAACCCTCTTTCGAATTACACGAAAGAGACGGCGTTTATTAAAATGCTGGAGGCTGAGAAGTATGACCTGGTTTTGGAGCTGGCGAGTGGGACGGAAGATATTTCCTATCCGGAGCTATCGAAGACTGTTTATGAACAGTTCGCACAGAGATATCAGGTGCTTTTTTTATTTTTGTATCTGTGGTGGTATTTATAACGGCCACCTTCCAAGGGGAGGCATGCGAGTTCAAAACCTAGTGTGAGACGTGCCAAGTTTCTTACCCTACTTCCTGTATTATATTATTAATATTGTAATTGAGGAAGTTTGGGACGATGGATGGATATTTGTTACCCTTTCACGCAAAAACTACTGAACGGATTTGGATGAAATTTGGCAAAGAAATAGTTTATTACCTGGATCAATTTATACGGTACTTTTTATCGCGTAAACATTTACGGTTACAACGCGAGTGAAACCGCGGGGCGCAGCTAGTAAAAACATATGTACGTAATTATCACTCGCTTTTCGGTGAAGGAAAACATGTTGAGGAAACTCACATTAACCAAGCCCCGTGGTGGATTGTGGCCTAACCATTGTAGGGTGACGAGCGCAGTGCAGTGCCGCAGAAGAATTTAAAATGCAAAGTTCTGTGCCTGCAACTGTTATATGCAGGCGTCGCACTTACCATCAGGCTAATGACCTGCTTAGATAATTTTATAGATAGATATAGATCAAGATCACATACATAGATACCTGGAGGCATACCATGACCTCTTATAGCGATTCAATTGAAGACCTAAACTGAACCGAGTCTCATAATCGTACCGTGACGTCTTATTTTTATGTTGCTGCCATTTTCAACCTAAAGTGGATCCAGTTGAAAATGGCAGCAACCTAAATTGAGTCGCTAATAAGCTATTTTCAAACTAAACTATATCCAGTTTAAGTTGAAAATGGCAGCAACATAAAAAATAAGACGTCACGGTACGATTATGCGACGCGGCTCAGTTTAGGTCCTCAACTGAATCGCTATAAGACGTCATGGTAGGCCTCCTGACCTCTAACTAGGATTCTATATATCTAGGAAATCAGGAACTACGAGGACCATGGTCCTACAAACACTCAGACTCAGAGTGCGTCACACAAAATTGCCCAGCGCGGGAATCGAACCCGCAACCTCACAACATTTTTTTCCAGGACAATCGGACCCCCAGCGACAAGTACCCCTGTACCAAAAACAAGGACACAGTACACGGCGACCTCATAGATGAGCTCAACGAAAGGTTTAACACACCCGTGGTGTCCGTGGGACTCAGTTGCTGCAAGATGCCGCAGGAGAGCGAGATAGCAACTGTGTGGCGAGACAACCTTAAAGGGATCATGCAGTTTGTCGAACTCGTCAATACTGGTGAGATACACACACACACACACATACACACACACACTTTAATATGCAAACACATAATAATATCTAATCTCTCTAATGTTATAAACTAGGTGCGCCCCGCGGGTTCCCCCGCATAATTCAAGTTTTCCCGCAATAACTCTCATAAAAGCAACATTTTCGCCCCGTTTTTGCCACATTCTTCATTGATGCTCCGCTCCTATTGGTTGTAGCGTGATGTTATATAGCCTATAAGCTTCCTCGATAAATGGACTATTCAACACAAAAACAATTGTTCGATTCGAACCAGTAATTCCTGAGATCCTAGCGTTCAAACAAACAAACTCTTCAGCTTTATATATTAGTATGGAAGTGAAAGCTTGTGTGTTTGTCCTCTCTTCACGTCGAAATGGTTGGACGGATTTTGATGAAATTTGGCATATAACATATAGTAATTATATAAAACAAGACATTAAAAAAAATATGCTATTGTCTATAATGTTCATAAATAATTAGTTTTGTACATTCAAAGTGGATAAACTTTTGTTTCTGTTTAATATAATTTCTCATATTTGTCTATTTACACAGTATTCAATAATAAATAATTCTATTTCTAATCTTGATTCTGAAAATAATTTATACATTTTTGATTTATCGCTGCGTTACGGCAAAGGGCGGAAATTTAAAGTAAGTGAAATGATCTAATTCAAAGTATTTTTTTATTTGGTGACATAATCTATGTTATAAGGTCAAATTATGCTTATCCTGTACAACATCTAAAATATACCTTATTTCCAAGACAGAAAATGTACTCTATTTCCAAGTTTAATAGGTCTAAAATGAACAATACATCTAAGTTTATTGGTCTAAAACGTACCCTTTTGTCAGGGACATTGCGTCTCAAATGTACCTTACTTATTTCCAAGTTTAAGGGGTCTAAAATGTACCCTATTTCCAAATTTACGAGGTGTAAAATGTACCCTACTCGTATTTCCAAGTTTAATAGGTCTAAAATGTATATCTAGGTATCATCGGTTACGTAAAGAGCGAGTTGGACGCTCCTGTACGCGATGCCATGATAGCCATCACGGGCGTGGAGCGCCAGTTCCGGGTGACGAAGAACGCAGCGCACTTCCACCTGCTCCTGCCGCCGGGCGAATACAAAGTCATCGTGCGCGCGCATCACTACCATGACCAGGTAATTTATGAACAGGTAAGGTTTTTTATTATTATTATTATAAGGTTAGATTAAAGGTAAGATACGATAGGATAAAGTATGATTGATTGTATTGATTTTTCTGTACTGTGTTTATTTTTGTTTCTGGTGTACAATAAAGAGTTTTCTATTCTATTCTATTCTATTCTATTAGATAGAAAAATAACATAACTAAATCATAGGTACAATGGGCGGTCTTATCGCTTAACACCTTCAGTGCGGCAAAACACAACCGTTGTGTTAGTTGTATGGGAAAACATGGAGCGTGCAGAGCTGCACCCGTGGCTAGACAAGCAAAACGGCTCAGCAGTCAAAGTGTTAAAGCAATCTCTACCAGACAACATTTGGATGGACATGATAGAGAGCAGGAATTGCGTTAGATTAGTTGACATCTGTGTACACATACTGTTATTTACATAAATAAGGATTTTTATAATAAACATACTAGTAATAAGACAATTTTAACAATACATAATTATGTATACAGTTCATAATTAACGATCATATGATACGATCAGGTAAGATGTGAGATAAGAAGTAACATACGATTAGCTAAGGTAAGATACAAGTTACTATGATTACAGGTAAAATGTGATTAGGTAAGGTATTACCATTGGGTAAAGCAAGATACGATTAGGTGTGATGCGATAAGTTTATATTCAATATGATATTGGGTAAGATTATAGGTAACACGCGATTAGGTAAAATTAGTTTAGGATACAATCAGGTGTAAAACGATTTGGTAAGATTATTGGTAAGGCGTGATTAGGTGAGGTAAAACTTGGTAAGACAGGATGAGAATTAGTTAAGATGAAGAATGTCTTGTTACAATTCTAAAGATTGTGCGAATATTTAGGCGTGTAATATAACAATAACGTATGTTAATTCTTTAGATGCTGTCCTGGCTAGTAGTAGCCGATAAGTTGAAGGCGGTTAACATCGTGATGCAGCGCGTCAACGCGGAGAGTCTCCCGGGGGGGCTGTACCAGGAGTTGAAGGTCGAGGAGGATCCCGATACGCTTCATGTTACTGGTGAGGACGTGATATGTTCCGGTGTTGTGTAGCTTGTAATGGACATGGTATCCCTGTCATGTTCATTTAAGTTGCACTTGTTTCAGTTGCATGGTTGCAGTATCGATTTCCGCAGTGGACAAATATTTCTGCAAACCACAGGTATTTGCTCTGAGTCTGGGTGTTTTTAGGACCGTGGTCCTCGCCTCGGAGCTCCTGATTCTCTAGATACAGGGAATCAGGAACTACGAGAGATTTCGAAGTCCACCAGTCCGGACAGAGCCCCTGTGGTGGATCATTTTTTTACTAATTTTTTTATGCCTGGGGGAATGCATTCCGCATACTACCCGGCCCGAGAGCAGGACCGGATGGTTATGTGGGACTCCCCGCCAGCTAGCCTGACGAGTACACCCACTAAAACCCCAGGGTGTTCCACCAGGACGTTTAATGTCGGGGCTACGGGTACGTAGAACGTCTTCCGCGGCCCCGACGGCGTTGGCCGTGGTGGATCATGGCTTAACCCTCGCCACGAAAGTGCGGGGACACTCGTGCTCAGCAATGGGACGATATGGGTCGATGATGATGATGATGAGGAAATCCTAGTCAGGGGTCAGGAACTATGTATGAGATCGTATTTTTTTTGTTTCTCCAGGATTAACTCTAGACCACAACAGCGTCCCTCTAGCAAACGCCCATGTATCTGTCCGCCCTCTCGGCTCCAAGGTTCCCGTAGTTCGCAACGCGAGCGACGAGGGCGGCAGATTCGTCGTCTCGCTCCCTCTCGAGTACAAGGGGAAGGAGGTATTCGTCACTGCCGATGTCGACGGGTATATAATGAAGCAGAGACGGGTTGTGGTGAGTGTGACTAAGTAGACATTACTGTGTGTGTGTGTGTGTATGTGTGTGTTTTAATTATGTTGTTGTTGTGTTGAGTTGTGTATTTGGAAATAGCTGTTAAGGCACTGTACATTTAAATAAATAAATAAATATTAAAGCGGTGGTAGCCTAGTGGGAGAACGTCTGCCTTCCAAGGAGAAGGCTGTGAGTTCTAATCCCAGTGCGGGCACGTACCGATGTGTTTATGTTAAAAGCATGTGTACGTAATTATCATTCGCTTTTCGGTGAAGGAAAACCTCGTGAGGCAGCCCACGTCTACCCGAGAATTATTTCGGAAGTAGGTACCTATGTTATCCACCAATCCGGACCGGGCCCCGTGGTGGATTATGGCCTAATTCTCTTTATGAAATTGAGGGGAGACCCGTGCTCAGCAGTGGGACGATATGGGTTGCTGATGATGATGATGAATGGAATAGGTCTATACATAAACTTTATCTTGAAAAATTGGCCCTAAATGTATCTTCAACTTTACCTTTACCTTTGTCCGCATATCTTCAACTTTACCTTTACCTTTGTCCACAGTTGAGCAGCAAAGATAACTTGACTCCCAACGTACTGTTCAAGCTGGAGAGCGACGACTACGTTCTCGGGATCCCGCGTCTTATATTCGTCATGCTAGCTGGTAACAACATTTTATTATATCCACGTAATTTTACGACGCAATATGCAGATGAGGCCAAGCGGCGCAAATGCGTTACGCTGTTTTGTGTTCGCATATTTGTGCCGCTTGGTTTCGAAACTTTTAGTTAATGGGGTTCCCAGTACGCAAAAATGTTTTAAGCAAGTATTTACTCGATTATTCGACGCCGTTGGGGACAATATGGCTGGCTTATTTCTCGCAGGGAATAGCTATTGCTATTCAACGTGGCAAAAAGCGGTGGTAGCCTAGTGGGAGAACGTCCGCCTTCCAATCAGAAGGTCGTGAGTTGAAATCCCAGTGCGGGCACGTACCAATGTGTTTATGTAAAAATCATATGTACCTAATTATCACTCGCTTTTCGGTGAAGAAAATCATCGTGAGGAAACGCACATACCTACCCGAGAATTATTTCGGAGGTAGGTATGTTATCCACCAATCCGGAATGGGCCCTCCCCCCTTCCCTAACCCTAAGTGAGGGGAGAGCCGTGTTCAGCAGCGGGACGAGGGGGGTTGTCGATGCCGCTGGCAACCTTTGGTGAGTCGGTGGTGCGCGTGCGTTGCAGGCGTGGCGGGCACGGCGCTGGTGGTGCTGGGCGCGTGGTGCGCGGCGTGCCGCGGGCGGCGCGAGGCGCGGCGCGACTACCTGTTCACGCAGCTGCCCTCCGACGACAAGCGCCCGCTGTGCGACGACGCCACCTACGGTCAGTGCGCGCTTACTAGGGTTTAGTAGCAGCTAGTGCTGCGCCCCGCGGTTTCACCCGCGTAGTTCCCGGTTTGTCCCACGGGAACATACTATCGGGATAATTAGTACTCTATTACTCAATCCTGTAACATTTTTAATGTCATATATATTTAAATTATTTTTAACCTAAAAATAATTTTCAAGCTTCTAGCTACAAAAATTACAAACTTTTATCGCCTATTTCAACCCTTTACAACCCCTTTTTCGCTTAATAAAGTAACCTATCACTTAATACAGGTTATAAACTATCTGTGTTCCAAATTTCATTCGAATCCGTTCAGTGGTTTTTGCGTGAAAGAGGAACAAACATCCATCCATTGTAACAAACTTTCGCATTTATAATTAAGTAGGATTATTTTTAAAGTTCCGTACCTCTAAAGGAAAAAAAATACCCTTATGGACCCTTGTAGTGGGAGGCCTCTTCTGCAAGAGACCGCCTGGGGAAGACCACACCTCTGCCTCTACCCGCCAAGCAGTAGTGTGCAAACATTGCTGTGTACCAGTTTGAAGGGCAGTTTCCAGCAAAATTACTGGGCATGAGACTTTAGAGCCGATGTCTCAGGGTGACAAGGGCAGTGCAGTGCGGCGAAAGATTATGCATGGCAAAGTTCTGGATGGCGCTGTGACTGTTATGGACAGACGTAGCGCTTACCATCAGCTGAACAACTTGGTCGTCTCGTTACTCAGTCAAATAAAAAAAAAGTAGTTACGCCGTTTTCAATTATAATACCAGGAGGTTAATCTCAATTCCCTTATTACAGAAATAGTACGCAAACCGTACTTCGATGAAGAAGAGGTGCCGGCTTCGGAGACCAGCGACTCTGAAGATGAGGTGGTGCTTCTACGAAGCGGGGACCGCGCCTGGAAGACCCTGGAGGAAGACTAGAACTGGCCAGTTCAAAGCCACACAGGCGCGATAACATCGCAGCGTTATTCCATTTATGCGTCCTTTCCACACAGCTGCGTACTACAGCCAACATCAAAAGTCTATTACCATGAAACACGTTTCAAAAACCATGACCGGTATTAGTGCATTAAACACTTGGCTTAATTATTAGTATCAATATAATTTGTTTTAACCTCCGACGCAAAACAACGGGGTGAAAGTTTGACGTGTCTCGGTATGTCTGTCTATGGCGTTGTAGCTCCCGAACGGGTAAACCGATTTTGGTTTTTTAAAATTTCATAAATCCCTCCTTTTTTTCTCTATATTTCCTCTATTCAACAAGATACAGTGAGGGGGGATTTTTGTATTTTTTAAGGAATCATATTATTTTTATAATAATTATGACAAGCGTTTAATGCATTCAGGTCCTTCAATACGGATTTGGTATTTAGAAAGAGACACAGCTATGTAGTCAGGTAGCTGCATCCCCTTTCCACAATGCAAACATTCCCTTTTTAGTATCATTATGATGAGATATTCCAAAAAATCTCTGGAGCTAGCGGATATTTCATTTCTAGTAATGAAAACCATTGTCCAGATCCGACCGCTAAGTAATTATTTTAAATTTGAATCCTGCCTCGTATTTTTTCCCCTTTTAATATAAACTAATGACGTAACGTTTAGGTTAATAATACCTTTAAATAAATGTATAGTGACAATGTGAAGCGTACAATACACACGCAAAATGCATGCAAGCTATAGGCATGTTTAAATGGCATGCATTAATGCCATGCAAGCAATAATGGCATGCTAGTTGCATGAGTCAATATCAGTAACCTTACAGTGTGTGATACATTACTGGGTGAAACGCAAAAGCAATTTCTTGCGTGACGAGTACAGTGCAGTGTCACGGTTATGCAATGCAAATTTCTCGGTGGCAATGCAATTGTTACGGGCAGGCGTGGCGCTGACTACTCGGGTGAACGACCTGCTCGCACAGTTGTTTAGTTATGTACTTAATAAAAATTATAAATGCCGTCCCAAAATTAGCATAATATCTACTGAGTGTATGCCATTTGTTTGGTTGCATGCAAGCATGTGTATTGTAAGCTTTATTAAGCTTAATTAAAACGTATTTAAATTATATTCCTATCATTAATTTTACTAAATAGTTATAATATTCCACGGTAACATGACAAGCGCCTCCCTTAACGAAATTTATCTATTTATATACCATTTGTTTTAATGTTGATTAAATGCCTACAAGCTTTTCTATTTGTTAGTTCGTCTTAATAATTCAATCAAAATATATCTTCCTTTTACACGTTCTTTAAAAATCAACTATGATTTTGCCGTTCGTATTTTTTCTAAGTTATTCGGCAGGTAGCATGGCATGTTATCGTAGAACATATTTTACTCGTAGATCTCTTCCATTAGATTCGTCAGTATTAGACTGTTGTGTATTTATATTTTTTTACCAATTGGAGTATTTAATACATTCCGCTTCTTGTATTATTGTGGAATTTAAATTATAATATCTATTAACCCTTAAATGGACGATTTTAGTTTCATGTTTTAAAAAAATATATTTGTGTAATAGACATGTATTACTGTCTAGGAAAAATGAGTAATGCATAAAAATATTGGATAGTGCCAACATTAAAAAAAAGTACAAAATTCGTTCAGAAATAAGAACTAGTTGTCAAAATTAACAAAAAATTAAAAGAAGGTCAATTTTATCTGTGATGTTTAGTATGTTGTTTAAAAACAACATTGTCCATTTAAGAGTTAATAATATCAAATTATAAAATAACAAATTTTTACAATATATTTAAATGGTAGTTAAATAACAAACAATAAAGGTTTCCGGCCAATAACCCAATAAGACTTGAATAATATTGTTAAGTTAAAGATATACTTAAATAACTGATATTAAAGAATTTAACAAAAATACAATATTATATACACGTTTACAAAAACTAAAAATGTGAAAGGCCTTCGGTGGCTGGAAAGTGCTCAGAATGTTGGCTGCAATTTTATTTTTGGCTTAAATAGGAGCATTTATTCATTTATACATCAGCAAAATAAAACATGTACAAGGAGGACTTAATGCTAAGTAGCACCCTCTACCAGTCATCCTGGAGCCGCAGGTAAAATGGTGGCGGTGTGGCAAAAATAAAAAGAGATATTTACGAATAGTAAAACAACTAAATTTTATAATTATATAATAGACTAAAATAATTTTAATGAGAAAATGAAAAGAACTATGCAGTGAAATAATGCACCTTTTTGCATTGCCAGCATCCTGGTCACACTATTATGTCGCCTTAACTAAATTAATCTGAGAAATTAATTATTATGAATGAACCAATTTAAAGATATTAAATCAATGCAGGGTATATTAATAGATGGAAAAAGAAAAACATTCCAGGAATACGAGATATTCCTAATTTATCGTATTTAAAGCATGCAGAAAATAGAAAATAAAAATATTGTTCGCGCCACTTACATTGGCACTCATAATACCTTCCTACCTTCCTATTCCTATCATTTCTTGGCGACTATCTCTGTCGCTCATATCGTGGTATCCACGAGAAAACTGCTTGCCGCCGCAAGTAGTCTGCGATCGACCCTCGTCCTTCGCGGCTGCCGCTCTCGCCGAATCCAAAGTACTGGATCTGCTGCTCCTCTGTGGTGGTCCACGTGAGTTCGACGCGCAAATATAAACAAAACCCGCTATAAACCCGCCGCGTAAACGCTCCTTGCCGACACGCACCAACCGCCTAAAATACAGTCCACTACATCGAACGTCATAACATCCTGAAGGAACAAGCAGCTTGGAGACGGACCCGAACCGAGGTGATTGCAGTTGCATGGAGACCAGGTTAGTCGCCAAGTTCCTTTGTACTACTCTTCTACCAGCCATCCTTCCCCCGCCATTGGAGGCGCGCTCAGCCTATACAGCTTAGCTGCCGCGCTAACATATTGTTGGTCCTCCGCCGCCGGATCTTCTCTGGTCCTCCCGCTATTCTCTGGCCCCTCTTAGGCCTCATATAGTCCTCTTTATAACCGCCCGCAATTTTATATTGGTATTTTTACCAACGATAATTTCCTATAATTATCGTGTTCCCGCCCGCAATTACAGTTCAGATAGTACCCTGTACTATCCTACTACGCTATTATATACTTATTTCGTGTATTCCGCATTCCTAAATAGTAAAAATAACGATTTTTCCGTAATTCTTAATTTTTATTAAAAAGTGAAGGTATTCCTAACGACCGCCCGTGCGTCTCCACGTGGGTATTCAATACGCCGCGCGCGCGACAGGTAAATGCTGTAGGCAGTTGCAGTAAATTAGGAATTTCATACTTTATCTAGTTTTTTATACTTTGTTAAGATGGCTATGGCTACTCGTTCAAAAGACAAAGATAGTGAAGTATACGAGGACGCAAAAGCGCTCGATACGTTACAGGTCGAACGTTTGACCTTGATAGGTAAACGTGACATTATATTTTCTCGCTTACAAGATATTTTTAACCGATCTTTAAAGGCTTTCACTGATGATACTGAGAAGGATTTATTTCTATGTGGAATGATCTCGTTAGACCGCTTACGCTCCGATTTCAATGAAATTGTGAACAAATTAAATGTCACCGAGTTGACTCTCAACGCTTCGTACACGGTAAACTACCAATCTATAAACGTCTTCGAAGATATGTTTTGCCGTTGTCAGTTTGTTTATAATAAACTTAACCCGCCTTTAAAAACCGCTGATTTCAATGTTGCCCCGCAACGTAAATCTATCAGAATTCCTGAACTCGATTTGATGGTCTTCAATGGAGATCCGATGACCTGGAGGATATTTTATGAGTCATTCAAACGCACGATTCACGAAAATCCCGATCTCACTGATCACGAACGCGTCCAATATTTAATTAATAAATTGTCAGGCCGGGCCCTTGCAGTTTGCTCTGGTATCGTACCTAACGGTGATAATTATCCGATCATATGGCAGACGCTCGTCGATAAGTATAACGACAAACGTAACCTAGCCTCCGCTT
Source organism: Campaea margaritaria (assembly GCA_912999815.1). Taxonomy (NCBI): domain Eukaryota; kingdom Metazoa; phylum Arthropoda; class Insecta; order Lepidoptera; family Geometridae; genus Campaea; species Campaea margaritaria. The sequence continues at coordinate 1,789,263 of OU538809.1, read as the reverse complement.
ATCTTGATCAAATGCTTGATTTTAAATCTTTTAACACCGCGACGAATAAAAACTTAGAATTATTCCTAGATAAATTCTGCACGGCTGTGTCAAGTTTGAAGTCTCTCAAGCTCGATAACGTGTCTGATTTTATTTTACTATCGCTCGCTTTGAAGAAAATAGATTCAAGTACTGCACGGTCGTTTGAAATGCACATGCGAGGTAAATCTATGCCTACATACAATGAACTTTTAAAATTCATCCGCGAACAAAGCAAAATATTGGAACGCACTACGACCGATTCTCTTAGCCGCAGTGATAACAGGCCAGGTACTGCAAGGTCTACGCAGTCTTTTGCAGCATCATGCGTCACTCACTGTCCGCTTTGCAAACAAGCCGATCACGCTAACTTATATAGATGCCCTGCATTTGATAAGCTTTCTATCGACGACAGGTACACTTTTGTAAAACAAAGCAAAGGTTGCACTAATTGTCTAAGCACTACGCATATAAATACCGCTTGCAATTCTAAATTTAATTGCCGTTATTGTGGATGTAAACATCATTCTATGTTATGCCGCAAAGTATCATCTTCCCGTGAAGACAATCGCCCGTACCCTAGCGCTCCGTCACAGGCGCACGCGCCGCCTCCGCGCGCGCGAACTGGCAACTTCTCCGCCGCCGGGGATCACATGCCGCCTTCGGCATCGCCGCCGCCCGTCGCGGGCTCCGCTAGCGCTCAGCTGACGAACTTACCTACAACTGCTTATCAGTCATCACAACAACAGGTGTCGCTGTGTAATATACGCCCCGCTTCGCAGCCTAATGACACTACTTGTTTACTGGGAACCGTACAAGTTTATGCTACGGATTTAAATGGTCGCCGCCATGTAGTACGCGCCTTAATTGATTCGGCTTCCCAAAGTAACTTTTTAACTTCAAAATGTTGCGCTAAATTAAATTTAAAATGCAATAAGGTGACGAACACCGTTGTTAAAGGGATAGGTTCAGCATCTAACCCAATCAAGGGAGCAGTTTCTGCTACTTTATCTTCCCGCCTAAATGATAATTTTATTGCAATTGACGCCTATGTTATCGACCGCATAACAGACAATTTACCGGCAGTGAAAATTGACGTAACCTGCCTTTCATACCTGAACTGCCTGCCTCTGGCAGACGACAGTTTCGCTTCGCCTTCCGAGATCGACATACTTATAGGCGCGCCGCTCTTTTCTGAAATATTGCTATCAGGCCGCGCCGCTGGTCCGCCTGGTACTCCAACCGCTTTTGAAACCATTTTTGGTTTTATCGTAATCGGGACCGCTCCCGTTACTCCCGCTCATGTTACTCCCGCTCATGTTACGCCCGCTCATATTGAAACCGTTGTTTCTATCACTGACCCCTTGGTTGAAGATAGATGCCGCTCTCATATTTCCCTCTGTACCTTTACGGAAGGACCACGTTTAGATAATCTTGTCCAACGCTTCTGGCAGCTTGAAGAGGTGCAATGCACGCCGACTTTGAGCCCAGACGCTATAGAATGTGAACGCATTTTTACAAATAACGTTTCCCGCGATCCTACGGGACGCTATTCTGTAGCGTTACCTTTCTCCCGCGATCCCGCGACCGCTCTGGGTAATTCTTACCCTATCGCTAAAAAACGCTTCATGTATCTCGAACGTAAGCTCGCCGCGACACCTGCTCTGCGCTTAGAGTACGATGCTATAATCAAAGAGTACATTCAGAAGGGTTACATTTCACTGATCGACAATGATAGTCCTTTTACTGGATATTACGTGCCACACCACGCCATTGCGAGACTACAAAAAACAACAACTCGATGGCGTATGGTGATGGACGCCAGTGCTGAAACTGACTCAGGCCTCTCCTTGAATCAAGTTTTATATACCGGGGATAATTTACAAAACGATCTTTTTACAATCCTCTTGGATTTCCGCCACTACCCAATCGCTTTTACATCCGATATTAAACAGATGTACCTACAAATTTTGATAAATAAGGACCAACGCAAATATCAAAAATTCCTGTATCGATTCGATCCCGTTTTTCCGCTTGATACCTACCAATTCAACCGCGTTTGTTTTGGTCTACGTAGCAGTCCGTTCCTTGCGATGCGAGTGTTGCGACAGCTGTGCGCCGCCGACGGTGCCCGCTTCCCACTCGCAGCATCTCTTATCAGCGACAACACATACATGGACGACGTGTGCTACTCCATGCCTACTCTGTCTGCTTGTTTACAACTCAGAGACGATCTCCGCGAGTTGCTCAAGGCCGGGGGCTTCGATCTCGTCAAATGGGCTAGTTACTCACCCGCGCTCCTTGACTCCCTTCCCGTCTCTGCGTTAACGGAATGCGTTAAAAATGCGAAAAATGCGTTAACGGATCTTTTAAATTCCGACGAATATAATAAGTCTATCTCAGATGAGTTATCAGCTAATCGCATACACTGGAAATTCAATCCACCGCGAAGTCCTCACTTCGGGGGGAATTATGAAATATATGTGAAAGCGTTTAAAAGTCATCTTCATAAGACGATCGGTTCACAGTCACTCACCTATGAGGAAATGTTAACCGTACTCACACAGATAGAATGCGTTATCAATTCTCGTCCTGTAACGTTATTGAGCGAAGATCCGTCTGAGCCGACCGCGCTGAGTGCTTCACATTTCTTAATGACCGCACCGCTGAAGCATTTACCCGCTTGCACGGTTCCCGATGAACCTGGACACTTATTGAAACGATACGCTTTATTGGATCAAATGGTACAATCATTTTCCAAACGGTGGAAGTTGGAATATCTTCACTTACTTCAATCTAGAGGAAAATGGAATACACCTTTGAATCCCATTACAATAGGTTCTATTGTTCTTATTATCACTGATAATATTCCCCCGCTATCCTGGCCTCTCGGCGTCGTCGTGGCCACTCATGTCGGCGGCAATGGCATCTGTCGAGTAGCGTCAGTAAAAACGGCGACCGGCGTCTACCAGAGACCCGTCGTCCGTTTATGTATCTTACCTACCCAATAATTTAACCCCTTGCTCCCCGGTCAACCGCTATGTTATATTTAACCCGTTGACCGCTTAAGAGTTTAACTCTTATTTTTTTTTTTTTTATTTCCCGCTTTCTTTTAAAAACCAATGGTTTTTAGGCCGGGGGCAAATGTTCGCGCCACTTACATTGGCACTCATAATACCTTCCTACCTTCCTATTCCTATCATTTCTTGGCGACTATCTCTGTCGCTCATATCGTGGTATCCACGAGAAAACTGCTTGCCGCCGCAAGTAGTCTGCGATCGACCCTCGTCCTTCGCGGCTGCCGCTCTCGCCGAATCCAAAGTACTGGATCTGCTGCTCCTCTGTGGTGGTCCACGTGAGTTCGACGCGCAAATATAAACAAAACCCGCTATAAACCCGCCGCGTAAACGCTCCTTGCCGACACGCACCAACCGCCTAAAATACAGTCCACTACATCGAACGTCATAACATCCTGAAGGAACAAGCAGCTTGGAGACGGACCCGAACCGAGGTGATTGCAGTTGCATGGAGACCAGGTTAGTCGCCAAGTTCCTTTGTACTACTCTTCTACCAGCCATCCTTCCCCCGCCATTGGAGGCGCGCTCAGCCTATACAGCTTAGCTGCCGCGCTAACAAATATTTATACAAACATTATTTTTGAAATCCCATTTATTAAAATATATTTTTTTACAATAATAAAATGTTCTATTATATTTCTTCTTTTATGAATTTAGCAGCACGTAGTGAATCTCTAAGATGTTTATTTACCTGGATCGCTTTGTAATAGCCAATTTGTGGTTTTTTACTATTATTTATAAGCGATTCTCAATTCAATTATAATTGTGGTGGTGCTTTTTCGATTTACAAAGATGTATATTTCATTTGTGATAGATTCGTTATGATATTGTAATCTTATTGTTGAATATTAAATGATATTGTCGTAGATATTTTACGGTGTTGTTATTTATTGTCATCTCCATAATAAAGACTAGTAAAGTTGTTACTAAAAATATTACTGAAAATTGTATTTTTAATATGAACACTTTGACTGCTGAGCCGATTTTCTTGTCTAGCCACGGTTACGGATCTGCACACAACAGTTGTGTTTTCAGCACTGAAAGTGTTAAAAAGGGGTATTTGTCATGTATTATTTTTACCGACTGATAAACACAATACCTTCCTTTGCGTCGCTCAGTCTGGTAAAAACTTTAACATTTATAATTTTAGACAGTAAAATATGCATGAGTTAGTAAGATCGGAATCTTATAAATAAAAATGCAACGTGAAAAAATATAATAACATATATTTGCGTATTTTTATCACAACATAAAACGGTTTTGTGCTAATTTTTATAACATAGGTACAGTACAGGAACTTACTTCATAATATTACTATATCTAGATATATTTAACAAAAATATGTTACAGTACAAAAAGGAAATAACACCCTGAGGATAATCAATTTATTAATTATATTATTAAATATTAATATAATTAAATATAATATATTAATATACAGCATTACAAATCTATTGTCTTTGATCAAAAACCTACCTTCCATTAGAGACGGGACACATTTCAGAACAAATTCTTATTTAATCTACGAAGGCGATAAATATAAATACTATCTATTATTAACTTATAAATAAATAAAGCATATTTTACATGAACACAGAATACAATTATTATTAAATCCATGAATTCAATTTTACCTTTCCTTACAAGCGCTTTTTAACTTATCGTATTTTTTTTTCAAATTTTAATATCTACTACCTTTTATATTCCTTCGTAGCGGTTTCATACATGATAATAAACAAACCTTTATTAACGTGAATGGAGTTTTTTTGGACAATGTTCCTTCAAATTACTTATTTAACACAATATTATGCTCAGTTCCATATAAAATTCAACATCAAAACAAAACGAAATAACAATTCTTACTTTACTTTTCTTATAATTGAAAAAGTTTAACAATCTTTGAAATTACGATTTGTACTTAGAAGCCAGGGACTGATCTAGGAATAATTTTAAGGGGGCTAATTATTAGAAAAAAGTTCGAATTCTCCCCCCTTCAGCCTTACTCAAAGATTGGGATTTTAATGAATCCTACACCTAAAGGGGATCTAATGCTAAGTTAAGAAATTTGTGCAAATGCAACTTTGTAAATGCATCAAAAGTAGGTAGACATAGTATCGTTTAGAATAAGGCACTATACAAGTATACACAATGCAGAAATATACTACAATGGATAGATAATAATACTGTAACGCTAAGGAATAAAGTCGAAAACATGGCAACACTAAAAATAGGATACATAATACAAACTAAATGATTCAGAAACTCTAAATAAGGGTAATACTAATTCCTAGTCACAGTCTGGACACTTCATACAAATAACTGATATGACTTTTCACAGATATGACGTTTATACAACGCTACCAAAACAAAAGACAATCCGCTAGTATGAAGGTTCATACTAACCCGTTTGTCTATTGTCATTTGTCATTTGGGCGTTTAATATTGACTGACCCCCCGATGTACCTCCGGTTTGCGGGTAGAGGTGCGGGGAAGCGGATCGCGGGGGGGGGGGGGGTGTCCTTTCTGTATGTAGTATGCACTAAAGAGAGTCAGACTTTGAATTTGTATTTTGTAATAACTTCGTTTGTGGTACCGTGTTTAGTATGATAATTCTTAAAATGTTTTCTTCGATTGTTGTGATTGGTTGCGGCCGTTTCAATTGAAATAAATAAAATATAAAACGGTTTTCTGTGGTTTAGTTTCGAACAAATTAAGTTTTTCATTAATTCTCATTACAATACAATACAATCATTCTTTATTGAACACCATAAAGCTTCAGTAGACACAGTGCAGTAAACATTTAATAAACAGGTGGTACAATTGGCGGCCTTATCGCTTAAAGCAATAGTTCATTGTATAGTATTTTACTTTTTTCTAAAGAAACTATTCTAGTTTAATACTATTTTGGAATCATTTAGTTTTTAAAAGGACGGCACATTAGTTCAATACTTTAGAAGAGAGAAATTCACGTAAAAAAAAAAATATAAGACAAGAAAATTCACTTGAAATAAATCCATCCGTGGTTAGTTCTGACTGGCTAATACTAGACCTCTTGTTTCTTTATCCCTATTGGTCCTTTAATAGTTCTGCATTTTATCAATATTTTTATAAATTTTAAATAATTTTTAATGATTTCAACCCGGGACGTCACTATCAGCATAATACCGTTTAGTGCCGTTGCCAAAAAAAAAAAAAACAAACCGTGTATTTAATCTGTGGTTCAATTTCATTTACCAATTCTATAAAGGACCTGTTGTCAAAATGACCAATACAAAAAATCCTTGTTTCCCAAAATGGCTAATTAATTCTACAGGGGTACAATTTTCGAAATTCTTGTCTTTTATAACAAAAAATAAATTACATTGAGCATATCATAGAATACTTAAATTACTTGTAATGCGCATTTTAAGGCACTTAAATTTAAAGCAGAACAGCTGTCGAGGCATTATTTGGTCCTAAGTCTTGTTTGATCAAGTTTCTTTTTAAATAAATAAGTACCTAACATTGGGGTGAATAGAAATCTAAGGGTAAATAGGGGGTAGTAATACTAAAGGGTCCCTGAGACGATCAATTGTTATAAAAAATGTTGCCAATTTTTCTTACTTTAAATTTGCATAAGAATTCGGATTTACGTAAACCATCTAGAAAGTGCTAAAGCATTTCACTCTCTATATAGTGCTATAGTAATAGTATTTAAAAAAAAATTGCTGACTATTTTAAAATAGACCTGAATTTATCTCTAGTAGAAATACGTTGGCAACACTGCACGTATCAACACATATTCTTAATTTAACACCTTCAGTGCTGAAAACACAACTGTCGTGTTTTTCATAATTTGCCACGAGCGCGGGAAAACGCAACTGTTGTGTTTCTTGTATGGGAAAACACTATGGCGCTTGCAGAGCCGCACCCGTGGCTAGACAAGAAAATCGGCTCAGCAGTCAAAGTGTTAAAAGAGCTAATAGATTAACAATAGACCATCTCTGGGACCCTTATGAAAGGCTATAGGCCACCCCCAATGGCCCCTGCGTGCCATTTCGTTCAACTTCAACGCAACAGCCTCTGGTAGGAAGCAGCAGAAGCCCTTGACAACACTTCTATTTCTTAAAGTTTTCTAAATATTTTGAAAGCTTTTTTATGTAACCCTTTTTTATATTTTCTACAATAATTATTATGTTTCAGTTTTGTGTGATGTTATGGGTGTTTACGTTACGCCACATAACTTGTAGGTTTGCGTTACGGTATGTAACTTGTAGGTTTACGTTACGTTACATAACTTGCAGGTTTACGTTACGTTTGAGTAAAGTGGTCGGTCCAGAAGATGTTGGCAAGTACCCCGGCTATCATGAGGGAGAAGTACAGAACCACCGCCGCCCACCATAAACGCTTCTCCCATTTGCGCTTCTCTAGATTGCGAAGCACGCCGATGCCGACTAGAAGACCTGGAAATCATAATTAAAAAATATATATCACTGTAATTAATTTACCATTACGTTTTGCTGTGACAAAGTAGTACAAAAAAAAAAATGAGCGTGCATTAGACCACACGACTGAAGTTAAACTTCGCTATGAGAGAAAGAGACAAAGAAAACTGTGTACTCGGCACCTCTTTCTCTCTCTTTTGCCCTTATTCCACAATAGCTGTCCAGAGCGATAAAAAGAATGCTACGTTCTTTTCCGAGACCTAAGTATCTTCACACGAAATTTCATCAAAATCTGTTCAGCCATTTCGGCGTGAAGAGAGGACAAACACACAAGCTTTTGCATTCATTATATTAATTAGCTAAATCAATCCGGACCGGGCCTCCGTGATGGATTACGGCCTGACCCTCCTCACGAAAGTGAGGGGAGACCCGTGCCCAGCAGTGGGACGATATGGGTTGATGATGATGATGATGAGATAAGGCCGGTGCTTACCAGCGATGGCGCCCGCCAGATGCGCCACGTAGCCGATGTTCTGGTCGAGGTGACGCCAGTACCGGTCGTACACAGCCGTGCCGATGTCGACAGACGCTAACAGCACGAACACCAGCAGCTGGATGATCGCGAACTCCATCTCTGACCAGTTCTGGAAGATGACAGATGTATTTTAACGAAAATTTTACAGAATTACTCCCCGTAGAGTTTCTTGGTGCTATCTTCTCTGACGGGCGTAGTTCCGAAGCACTGGTAGGGTTAATGGAGTGTCCCTTTTCCTGTGCGAGATTCAGCCATGAATCGGCACATGTTATGTAAGCCACGCACCATGCTGTCTGTCGTCCAGTCGGCATGGTTGACCCGCCCTCCCCCCCTTAACGTGTCACGTACTTTATGGATGGCCCATAAATGAATTGAATGTCTTGAAAGTGCTTGCAACCTTTAACGTTTTATTAGATCACAACCTTGAAGAAATCTTACCATAATAATGGTAGCGATGTGCGCAGCGATTAGCGCATAGACCCCTCCCGAGGCCCCCGCGAGGTAAACCTTGGGGTCCGTGAGGCTGGTCGCCAGTGACCCCGCGGCGACCCCCGCGAGGTACACGAGGGTCACGCGCCACCAGCGGTGCACCATCTCCAGTGGGACACCGAGGAACAGTTGGACTAGTAGGTTCACTAGCAGGTGGACCACGCTGGAAGGGAGATAGAGGGTTTTTATATACTACTAGCTGCGCCCAGCGGTTCCACCCGCGTAATTCTAGAGCTCTGCATTTCTCAGGTTAAAAACATAATAAACAACTGAAGGTCGCGAAAAAAACATAATAACAAATCGCTTATGTCGTTCTCAAGTTTAATGTGACCAAGGGAAATAGGGATTAATTACCCGACTGCGCCAGAAAAAGAGTTATAGGGTAGTTACGGGGAAGCCCGACGGGTCACTTAAACTGGCGAAATTACTGAACTTTTGAGACTTGAGCCGATGTCTCAGAGTGACGAGCGCAGTGCGGGGCCGCGCGAGATTATGCAATACAAAGTTCTGGGTGGCATTGTAACTGTTATGAGCAGACGTAGTGCATCAGGTGAAAGACATGCTCGTCTCGTTCAGTCAAATTAAAAAAAAAAACGAGTGTGCTTGAGACTTTGAGACCACACGACTTGAGTAAAACTTCGCTATGAAAGAAAGAGAAAAAAAAGTGTGTTCGCACCTCTCTCTCTCTTGCCCCTACAGTAATATACCAAACGTAACTCTCTCTGTCTATCTTCACTAACTCATATTTCCTTACCAACTTCCGTTCGCCTCGCCCGATCACACTTTTCGTAACGCTCTCGTCACGCATTCACCAGCTTACGCCCCAAGTTAAGCGTGCGTAAAGAAGTTTACTGAAAAAACTTACCCAACATGGACCAGCATGTAAGTGAGAAACCGCCACGCCTCCTGCCGCTTATGAGGGTTGTAAATGAAGATCTGAGCAATGGGGCCGTTGGCTTGCGTGTTGCCCTGGGCTGCATCGTAGCAGAACAGGACTATCTCCACCAGCGAGATGAGGATCATGCAGACGGCAGGCGGCCAGCAACTGTACTCCTCCTCGTAGGTACCATCTGCGTAGGTGAAGGCGGTTTGGCTACGGACTTGAGGGCTCGCTGTTCGGGTTGACAACACAATAGGTAGGAAAGGGGGGTTTTGGAAAACAGGGGAAGGATTTTTTATTTCATTTTTAGTGTTTTTTTGTTTTGTGCGATTTGGGAGGGGAATTGGGGTAAAATGGATATGGGCGATTTATTGTTGGTATTTTTTTACGATTTTTTTTAAATTCGCCAGTTTTTTTTTTGTTTTTAGAAAAAATCCCAATTGCATAGATTTTTAAGAGTAGCAAGGTAAAGATTTCAGTTGGTGATAAAGGGTTTAAGAATTTGTAATAAAACAAGTGTTTACAGTTGTTACAACGACGTTATCAACTAAGGAAATATCGTGTGTTGGATTATTATTTTAATTTGATTGTTCAAGTTTTCATGTGAGAAAATAAGTGGGTAATGTCAACATTTATTTTAAATTTCGTGAGAACTTTTCGTGAAGATTTACGTTTACCGATATAAATCAATTGGTTTAGTAATTCATTTTTTACAATTTTAACAACATGTGGTGTGAATATTATTGTTAGAAAATATCACGGAATGTTCATATATATATTAATAAAACCAGTTTTGATCAAAATTTTGGTAAAATTTTAGTAATGTATATATTATGTCAAATTAAATTACATTTAAAGTTAAGTTTTTTTTTTTTACATTTGTTTGCAATGTTGTTTATAAATAGAGTCACGATGCAACAACAATGGGTCCGAAATAGACCACGCGGCGACCGAGCGACAGCAGTTCGTTAGCCATTGCGCCAGGGCAGTCAACAGCGTATTAGCCAATTAAGCCGGCGATGAAAAGGACAAATTGGAGGTAATTTAACCGGATTAGAGCAGTTGGCAAATTTTATTGGATACCTCACCAGGCCATATGCGTATATACCAAATTTTTATTTAGTTTAAAGTTCAAGAATCAAATTTTGACATTAGATATTTTGAACGATACATTTTTAAAGGAAACATGGAGGGGCGAACAAAACAAACAGTAGGATAAAAAGAGAAAAAAATACCAAGTTAGTTTCATGCTTTTTCTATGTAACATATACAAAACTTTATAAAATAACCCAGCACCTTGAAGCAAAATGTTAGCACAATAAATATGAACATGGTTATGAGAGTCTGTTAGTTTTGTATTTTAGTTTAAAAACACTTTGAGCATGGTTTCAACATACATATTATACTACTTTTGCTTTATATATTTATTTATTTATTTAATACTTTATTGCACAGATTAACTAACTAGTAGGAATGGCGGACTTAACGCTAAGAGCATTTTCTACCAGTCAACCACCCATAGTGAACGAGAGAGGGGCAGGCTAACAGACTAACTACTCATCTCTTTTCATTTATTAGGTTGTGTGTAGGTGTGTTATATTATTATAACTTATGTATGTAATTTATAGTATTTATAAAATGATGTAAGTACGCCACCCTACCGAAAAAATAATTTTACTGTCCATCCAAAGGTTGTCTGAAAGGAATCGCTTTCAGCGATAAGACCGCCTATTGTACCTACTACCCTTGTTTCCCTATTCAGTATTGTGTTTATTTTTGATGTACAATAAAGAGTTTTCAATTCTATTCTACATTCTATTCTATTCTACATTCTATTCTAGGCATACATCAAATATATTACTAATTATTAACACCTTTATCACTTAACAAACACAGTTGATCATTTCGTAATGAATAAACTTTCAACTAGTCGGTTTATTTAGGAGCTAGACACGAGTAATAAACAGTATACCTCCTATCTATCTATATATATATAATGTTATGGTTTGTGTACGCTTCTAAGCCTCAAAAAGTTCTGCACCGATCGAGCTGAAATTTTAGCATGATATATAATCCGCATCAAGGATTGTTCTTATCTATTTTTTTTCATCAGTGACATATCAGCGAATGTGCGAATGTGCCACAGCGAAGCGTGGCAGGGTACAGCTAGTTTTTTTATAATTTCGTGACAACCTTCCTAAGCATATCATGAAATCAAGGAAAACTTCTTTATTTACAGCTACGCCATAGTTGTGATAGGCAAGCCAATTTTCCTCCTTAAAGAACAATCCTTATACGTAATAGATCTTGTAACTGAAGCTGCATCCAACTCGACCCTGATCCTAGAACCTTGACACAAGATTACGTATGGTAAAGAGATTGCATCTGAACTTGGATAAACACATCCAATTAGAATGAACAACGAAAATTACAAAAGTAAATGTTATGGAGTCGAAACATGTCTTTGATGGTATGGTTACGAGCTTGTTCAATTTGAAAATAATAATGAGAAGCATTCTTGATGAGCCAAAACATGCCTAGCTCTTGCTATGACGTATCACATAGCAAGGACTGTGATACAAGTGAATTGTTAGAAGTGAACCTGCATTTTGTTGTTTGGATCTACCTATTTACTAACAAGGACAGTTGACAATACATTGACTGAAACGGTTACTATTAATACAGAAGTTATAAATAATATTTGCTTTGGTTAATAATATGCGATGTTTTTATGGGTTGTTTTTTGTGTAGCTATACGTAATTTACTACCACACAGGTATTTAGAATGAGAAATATGATATCGTTAAAAAAAAAATGTACCCTTTCCTTTTATGTGTGGTTAATTATAAGATGAACCTATGTAATATTATGATTAAGTCAATATTCTGCTAGTATTTTCTTATCAAGTGTACATAAAACATACCGAAATATTCGACGACCTGTTTAAAGTACCGGAACGCTTTGTCCCACGTCCGACTGACCACTTTAAAACTATACGCTTGTTGGTTCAAAACCCTATATCTACACACTATCGCTTTTTTACTAGTTTCTGGCCACATTTTAAAGTAAACACTAAGCGTTTAAATCATTAACATCTTTAGTTGCACTACATTGTTCGAATATTTTATTTACACGTATTTTTGAACTAATATTATTATAAACCAAGCAGCCTTGAACTCCCCGGTATCCCTTCTCTCATATATTTGCTGATACTATCGAGGTCTATTTACTCTTGTTGAGGTCACGACACGTGCGCATAGATCCGCACAGTTTGAGATACTATGGAAAGCCTTAGTTCATTGGATGGCGTTATGCACTGATGAGCAATTACGTCACCAGACCTCTGAATGCTTTTAATGGTATCATTGCAATCTCGATATGAAGGTGGTTAGCTTCACTGCTGCACAATACTCGTAACCACTTTCAACCAAATCGTGGTACGTAATTTCAATAGCTGGTCGTGTTTGCAAGTAAAAAATCGCAATTTGATGTGATTAATCACAAACCGTTAACAAATTGTGATGGATAGAAGTGAGATTGCACCTGGAATGTAATTGTCATATGCATGTAATTAGCTTCGGCACGACGAAGTCGATGTAAAATTACAGATGGTATCTGTTTGAAGGAGTTGATGTTTAGGTTCAATTTAATGAAATGAGTTTTCTTTTTTCTTTTTTGACAGGACTTTTTCGTAGCGCAGAGTTTGTATTGAAGATAACATTTATAAACAAAGTTATTTATAAATCACGCTGCTTTCTTACAGTAAGGTAGTCGTCAGTAAAGCAACTACAATAATTTCTCAAAGTTGGTGACATGACATAGTTTTTATTAGTACATTCTAGTATACTATTTGTATAAAAAGTCATAAAACAGGTGACGGCATTTCATTTATAGAACATAACTAGGATGGAATTGCTTTACCATCGAGCATATCGTTAGTAAAATTTTATTAGCCACTGGCAGAGTAGTCGCCATTATTTTAGTTGGCATCATGGTTATCTCTTGCACCGACCTTGCCATCGTTTATTTTATGCCTAACCATTTGATTGACGGTAAGATTCAGTCACAAACATTTAGGGTTTGTTCCTTGACTCCCCCACCAGCTTTGTCCTACCTGTAGTGGGGAAAGGGGACATGAATATAGGTACCTATTTGATTACTGAACGTCGATTAAAATTCTTCAAACTTTTTTTGTACGCTAGCTCGTGTTCAAGATTAGTTTTTACATTAATTATAATTTTTTTTCTCTACAAAAATTTGGAAACAAAATAATCTATTGATATTTATGTGATTCTGTTTGGACCAGATAAGCCCAAAGCCGGGATGAATGGCGTAAGAGGGAGGAGGCTTATGCCCTGCAGTGGGTTGGATGAGCTGCATATGATGATGATGATGATTCTGTTTTGATTTTATTGTGGCAGGCATTATTTACATTAATATGAGAATATTAAAACAATGTGAGTTTTTCGTGAAAATACGACCTCGAATATTTCATATGAAATGAATACCATTCTTATCATGTATGATTCACTAAAAAAAACATTGAGCCGACGACTACAGATTATATTACCGCACATACAAACAAAAACGAAATGAATTTAAAAATGACTATAAAAACTGAGATTGAGACGTCATGCAATACGAGTGACAATAATATGATAGTTAGTCATACATTAAGGTACGTACATAAAGTATATATCAAACAATTTATTGTCAAATCTTATAGTTCATGTAGCAAGAAATGCATCGCTACACTTAAAAAGTGTTATTACCTCAATGAAGCCAATAGCCACTGCTTGGTTCTTTATAATACATTTATTTTGAGAAGAGATAACGCATGTATTTAAGCTTTATAATAATGAGACATTAATAAAGTTGTATATAAAATCGTCTTATGATTTTTTGTGTCTAAGTTGTTCAATGAATTATTATTTTTATTTTATTTATTTCATGCACAAAACAAATTACAATCGTTGTAACTTATGAGTTAATTTAAGTAGTTCAAAATCTGGATTGTAATTCAAAATATGTACACACAACAAAATATTAACATATCGAGCGTACAGCACAAAGTACTAAACTAAAGCTATGTAATAAAAACGATATGAGAAAAAAAAAAGAAAACAAAACTATTTGGCACATTGTCCAGACGAAATAAATAATAACAAAATAACAACAAAACTTACAGATGCCACAAGATGTTTGGATCATTCGGACGCCTTCACAGCAGTAGCTACTGCAGGGACACCCGAACAGTCCGGTTTGAGATAGAGGATATCTTTTACGATTATAGAATAATAACCAAATTTATCGACGAAAATATATTATTATTATTAATAATTATATTATTATTATTAGCCGTGCTTATCCCACTGCAGGGCAAAGGCCTCTCTTCCCTTTTTCCATTCCTCGCGGTTGAGAGCTTTAGTGGTCCAGTCGTTGCAAAAGGAGTCAAGCTCGTCCCGCCGTCTCGGCCTGGGCCTGCCGCGCCGTCTTTTGACGTTCTGTGGCATCCACATTGTCGTGGTTTGGGCCCAGAGATCGTCCGACATGCGACAGATGTGACCAGCCAAACATTGTGTGTGTTCAATGAAATGGCACTTATAAATTGTTTCCACAGAATAAGGAGCCTACAGTTTACAGAATAGCAAAGAACGCGAGTTGTATAGATGCACATAACGTTTTTATAAATAAGGCAACTGTTTTCAATCTTATATTTACGCTAAATATTTATAATCTAGATACCCAAAAGATACAATAACAAAATTAAATTACTGATTAGAGATATAATACATAAATTGGAATTACATTAATTAAAATAAATATCTACTTTTTATTTTACAAGTATACTATTCAAATTTTAATAATATTTATTTTTTTACTACAGTAATATAATTTGTCAATAATTAAAAATACCAAAGTAAATATTACCTACATAAAACAATTATATTACCCACGTCTATTAAGCGTTTGTAAGGCCACTTCACGCCGCCTTCGGGAAGGCAAAACTTGTAATTCCAACACGTGAACGCGCGAATTCGACCGTAACCACCTTGAGCATGTTAAAAATCCTGAGATAAACAAATATTAAAATTGTAGAAAAATGGTTCAATGTAATTATCTTTAATCTGTGGACAATAAACAGATTATCTATGTTTTTAAATATACAATGAATTTATAAGCAACATGATGGGGGGTTTAAATTTGGGAATATTGCTTTTGTGTACCGAGTTAAAATTAAAAATAAATGATCAGTAATTTTAAGCAGGGTATCACAAAAGTCTTGCATACAGCTTAAAAAAATTGGATTTTTTTTAAGTTGGGGTTCCATTTTAGACTAATTTACTCTTTTTCAAATGTATGTCATTTTTTCTAGTAAAAATGTAGAAAAGGACATTTTTAGAGCCAAATACAATATGCTTCTGACAGAGCTAAACTTGCTCACTTTACAATATTTTATAGAAAAATGCAAATAAATATCAGAAACAATAATAATCTATGTATATAAAAATGTTATGTTGGTTTGTGTACGCTTCAATAACTCAAAAAGTTCTGCACCGATCGAGCTGAAATTTTAGCATCAAGGATTGTTTTTATCTATTTTTTCAACAGTGACATATCAGCGAATGTGCGAATGTGCTACACAGCGAAGCGTGGCAGGGCACAGCTAGTTATTACATAATAATATACATTTTAATAATAACCTAAGTAGGTGGTTAGGTGGTAGGTAATTAATAGATTTCCATGAAAGGCTAAACGTTCGAGTTTCATATTAACAGAACATTGAAAGAAAGACCGGACCACACAACCATCTTATGAATGCTTCAAAATCCGTTACGAAACTTATCGCAATGTTTGCATATTGGATAACATCGATATATTCTTATCACAAACATTATCTAGGTAGGTACGTCCTTTATCAAATCAAGGGCATGGGTAACTATAGTACTAACATTTTGGGAAATAAAATATGGTATGCAATTGTCCTATCATCCAAATTTAAGGGTCTTCGACCGAATTCGTGATTCAATCGTCTGATTATAATGAACTTAAGATACCCGTTTTTACTTCACTGTGTCAAAGCTAAAAGTAACGATACGTTTTTCTTCTATGACCATAGCGCGGTTTGTTCTTTGTCACATGTTAACACTTTCACTGCTGAGCCGATTTCCTTGTCTAGCCACGGATGCGGCTCTGCACACACCGTAGTGTTTGCCATACAGCTAACACCACAGTTGTGTGTTTCCGCACTCACGGCAAGCTATGAAAAACGCCACAGTTGTGTTTTCAGCAGTGAACGTGTTAACGTTATTTGGCCGTTCGATAGCACGCCTTTAACATATATTTGAAAGGAATTTCCTTTGGTTTTCCTCAACGCAGATTTTTAGGTATCAGGCTCCAAGGCTCGTGGCACAATCGCCCCATTACGGACATTACTCACTCCAGTCACGTACTTTTAGATAAAAAAAAATGGAATCGTAAATTATAATGATGAATAATGTTCTACAGAGAATACAAAAAAAAACAAAACCATTATTTCGTATTTAAATTATATTTTTATCTTTAGCCCTTAGTATTTAGCTTAAATATCTCGAGACAGGACTTCTAGTATATTTTGACATACATTTACAAACCACTACATATCTATAGCTACTAAGACATGTATATTTGTTGTTTTAAAATCAATATATTTTGAATTTGAGTTAATTATTGTTAGCTTTTGATTACTTCCCTACTTTTGACGTAGATCATTTTGCACTAAAGGTATTTATCCGAAGATCGCGGCTCACACGACAGTTTCTACATCGTATAATTTCGTACTGTCGCGCGTGTCAGTCGATTGAGCCGCGACGCACGGAAGTCGACCTTAAGCACATATTTTAGCAAAATACACATAGAGTTTACTTTAAGTTGAAAAATGATACTTTTGGCTAGATTAAAAACCTTAAAACTGTACATGACAGAATATGGGGGGACGTGAAGTCGTGAAGTGAACGCAAAGTGACAAACTAAGTGCATGAAGTTAGGACATACATAATTCTATTAATTTTCAATCACAGATGCAACGACAAAGACGATGTACTGAATGCTCGTAACATGATGGAGAATGAAGCCAATGGAAATGAAACAACGAACAAAAATAAATTATAAAAAAATAATGTACCGCCGTCGGTTGTCGCCACAGACTGGAATCCGTGCCATCGTCCTAAAAAAATTAGTAGTTAGGTTACAATCATTCTTAGATCTGTGGTTAAAATATACAGCGGGAACAATTCTGTCAGAAACTAGTCAAAATTTTAATTTTTAATTTAATTTTTAATTTAGTCAAATTAGCAAACATTTTGCTGTCACTTTTAAAGGGATAGCCATGAGTCTAAGAAAAGATGGACGACTCGACGCCAACCACGAAAGTGAAGCACCCAAGATATGCCGGTCTGCTTGGATGCACGAGGCTCGCACGCGCTTCAATTCACGTCTTGAGCTGATCGATATTTAAATTCGCTCATTTACGACAAGAACGTGTTATCTCACGTACAACACTCTGGGTAATGCGTTCTTGTAAATTAGCCATTTATGTAAACACAACTGATGACTTAATGAGCGATAATCGCTGTCTGAATAAATTGGCGTTGAAAAGTATGCAGATTTTCCGTTTTGTTGCATTTTTCTCCTTAACACTTTGACTGCTGAGCCGATTTTCTTGTCTAGCCACAGTTACGGATCTGCACACACCGTTGTGTTTTCCCGTACTCACGGCAAGTGATAAAAACCAAAACATTTGTGTTTTCAGCAGCGAAAGTGTTAAGGGGGTTTATGCCATACACATACCGCTGCCATTACTACGCTTTACTTTCGTATTTGGCATCGTCCAGTCCTCCTATTTTGTAAGTTCATGGGCATACCAATAACCATAGAGCAAATTTAATTTCGTTAGTCCTAACAGAATTGGTCAATATAACACAAGTAAATATTATACATACATGAATGCTAGTAATATAAACGTTGTTCTTATAATACTTTAATTAAAGACTGTCTTTAGTAAAATTAAATAATATCTAGATACGAAACTGCACCAGTTCTAATTGAAAAGCTTAATAATTTTAGCCAACGTCAAAAAAGGAGATACTCATTTCGTTTTATTTTATTTTAATCTTTATTACCTTAGAACTCCACCATTTAAAAACCGATTTACAAAAAAATGTTTTCTTTATTTTATTTAATAGAATATACGTTCAGACTGGCCTCATTTTTTTATGAAAATCAGTTCAGTAGTTTAGTTTTTTATTTTTTATAATCCAATTGAAGTCGATTTCGGTGGATTTCTGAGGTAACAATAATGAAAAATTATATCCGAAATTTAGTACATAAATAGTTATGCTGTGCTACTGGTTTAATTCCCCAATTCTGACATCTGTCAACCACAAATCAACTCAAGTCATACAAGGCAAAGACAATTTTGAACGTGGTCATAATTATTATGAACTACCAAATTCGTAAAGGGTTTCATGCTTTTCGTCCCACGGTGGCACCCTTATTCACAATTACAAAATCCCCTGTATGCCTGTACAAAAAACCTCCCTATTAACATGCTAAATAAGGCATACAATATTTACATTCTTTATTGCGAAAACACCCGAGGAAACAAAGCTAGCGCATGCCTTTAGTGAAAACAGTATTGCGAACATACACCTACTGTAACTGTACACGTTTGTTCGTGTTGGTATAGCTATTTATAAGCCAGTGTTTACAGTGAAGTAATGTTTTATTTATCCTGAAATATAATACGTTTAAAAATAATAAACAGTATTATGAGAATAATAGCAGCGACTCGTGGTTTCACGCGCGTTCACTTTTATCCCAGAACTTTACACGTTTACTGCTCAAAACACAGACGTTGTGTCTCTTATAACAACACAACTGTTGTGTTGTGTTAGCGCAGCTTACGTGCCGGCTGTGTGGCGAAACACAGACGTGTGTGTTTAACGCGGCGCTACTACAATGCGGCTCACACAGACGGCACGCCATTGCTGGAAAACACGCACGGTCCGTAACGTGCCTAAATGTAAAAACCGGTTCAGCAGTCAACGTGTTAAGTTATCTATCTATATGCAGAATTTAATCGAAATCCTTTGAGCCGATGCGGCAGGGCCGGTTTAACCCTATCAGGACCAACGCAATGCAATTCTTGGAGACCCTAGACTCTTTACTTATACCTTTTCTTACTTTTTAAATTTATATTTTATCTAAAAGTCGAGACGATCACCGACCATGCTTCTCGTCGAGGTTTGAAAAGAACAAGGTATAATATTGCAGAAGTATACCAATTCTTAAAACAAATAAAATTGTTAGATGAAACGGTTTTTTTTCTTTGTGCATGGCACGCATTGCCCTTAGTCGTTGCGGCGCCCCTAGGCAGTTGCCCAATCCGCCTTGTGGATAGTCCGGCCCTGGGTAGCGGCGTGAAGAGAGAACGAACGCACAAACTTTCGCATCTCACTATTAATAACTAGAACGATTGAACCAATCTGATTGAATTCAATACTAATATATATACATCATAACACGTTACGTATACAATCCGCACCAGAAACCAAGATACAAATTCATCCCAACTTCTCTTTTAAACATTCCATTCCATCGAGTTCTACAAATAACCACATACCTGTTGTATCCACCGGCTTCCTATGCGGCACGATCGAGTGCACATATCTCATCATGAAGTGCCCGAACACCGCTTTCAAATCGGGGTTGTGCATCATATCTATGAACTCCCTAAAGTCTAGGTAGCCAGAGTTATCCGTATCCGCCAGGGTCATGATCTTTTCCACCACGTTCTCGGGGAGGTCGTTGGCGTATTCTCTGGACTCGATGACGCCTTTGAGCTCGACGTAGGATATGCGGCCATCGCTGTCGCGGTCGTACTGCAAAGAGGATGAAGGGGTAAGGTTGGAGATGTAGCTGTTTTTTAGGGTTCCGTACGCAAGGGGTAAAACGGGGCCCTATTTCTGAGACTCCGCTGTCTGTCTGTCACCAGGCTGTATCTAATGAACCGTGATAGTTAGACAGTTGAAAATTTTACAGATGATGTTTCTGTTGCCGCTGTAACAACAAATTTATACTAAAAAACAAAATAAAATAAATATTTACGGCTCCCATACAACAAACGTGATTTTTTGCTCGAGATTGATATAGGCAACAGGTAGACGCTTGAAATATTCACAGAATATATATTCACTTGAAAAATAAATAATTATATAAAAATAATTTGGCCGGTTTTATAGATAATGGTACGGAACCCTTGTTGCGAGAGTCCGACTCGCACTTGTCCGGTTTTTTTTAGTGTTTCGTACCGGAAATATTGGCTTATTCCGTTTCTCCGTAGGTAAGTAGGCGTCTTGCATAGTGTGGAGAAATGTGAACTTTTTTGACTATTCCATTTTTCCCCACTTGCCAATAATTTATCCCAAGGTGGGAATAAAGGGAATAACTCTAAATAGTAAAACGTAACGCTGATATTGACAAAGATACAATAATTATAGTTACAGTCTCTGCTGCAAGAGTCCCCCTGGGGAAGTACTCCACTTTTCCCAGATATTCATCCGCCAAGCAGTGTGCAAACATTACCGTGTTCCGGTTTGAAGGGCACTGTTTCCAGCTAAATTACTGGGCATTTGACACTTTAGAACCAATGTCTCAGGGGCCCAATTCTATAACTTAGAGTAAAGCAACACGCCATTGACATACTATCGACACACTCAGACATTATATTGCCACTGTTGCAAATTTGGCATTCTGCGAAAACTCCAATGGTGTATCGGTGGTGACTCAGTAGTGTGTCGATTGTGCTGTGGTGTGGCAGTACAATAGTTTTCAGTGTGGCTAGCAAAAATAATAATTTATAGAATACCAAATGTCAACGACTATCCTATTGAGACACTACCGACACACAATTGATAGGATAGTTAACATATTTTATAGAATTGGGCCCCAGGATGACGAGTGCGGCGCAGTGCCGCTACAGCTTCTAGGTGGTGTAGCTGTTATGGGCAGGCGTGGCGCCTACCACCAGGTGAAAACTTGCTCGTCTAGTTACATAGTAACATAGAAAAAGGGATTATTCAACGGCTGATTCGATTGCCCCTTCACAGACCCAATTTCACCTTGCGTTAATCATCGATAAACTAGATTGCGAGGCACACGCCTTTTGTTTTATCGGCCTTATATGATTAGATCATATATAACGATAGCTGCGCCCTGCGGTTTCACCCGCATAATTCAAGTTTTCGCGCAATAACTCTCTTAAAAGCAATATATTTTCCCCGTTTTTGCCACATTCTTCATTGATGCTCCGCTCCTATTTGTCGTAGCGTGATGTTATATAGCCTATAACCTTCCTCGATAAATAGACTATTCAACACAAAAATAATTGTTCAATTCGAACCAGTAGTTCGTGAGATTCTGGCGTTCAAAACAAACAAACAAACTCTTCAGCTTTATATATTAGTATAGATATGATATGAGAAAGAGCATAAATTTACGGTGTAGCCGGCTGACAATAATTGGCGACAACGACGCGACCTCCAGTTATATTTGGGAGTACGTAACGACAATGAATTACAAGAAATACTTCAGTCACTTTAGTTGTTACTTGTTCTATAAATATAAAATGCCGTCACCGGAACACTTGACAGATCGCTTCCAATCAGTGAGGTGTCCCATAAAACTGTTAGGCCGCCGACACATTTGTCTGACGTATCGTGTCGTGATGCATCAGAAAGGGTATCAGCAACATAAAAAATAAGACGTCTCGGTACGATTATGCGACGTGGTTCAGTTTAGGTCTTCAATTGAATCGCTCTAAGAGGTCATGGTATGCCTCCAGTTTCATGCAGTGTGTTGTGACGGCTTGTGTAAATGTATGAAACCGATACCTATCTGATGCATCACGACACGACACGTCAGACAAATGTGAATCTAGCTTTAGTGTGAAATGGATGATGAGTCATGCATCATGACAGTAATCCTAGTTGGTTTAACTAGTTTTGGTGGTAGGCCTCTTTTGCAAGAGACCTCCTGGGGAAGTACCTTACCTTTGTCAGATATTCATCCGCCAAGCAATGTGCAAACGTTACTGTGTTCCGGTATGAAGGGTACTGTTTCCAAGGAAATTACTGGGAATTTAAGTCTTCAGAACCATGTCTCAGGGTGACGAGAGCAGTACAGTACATACAAACTGCTGAACACTGAAGTTTTTTCTATTATATTTTTAACACATCTAAGAGCAAAATAAGTGTCTCGTAACTAGGAGAATATTATCATAAATCAGTATTTTAGTAAGCGGAACTAATCTCATAACTGTAATACAATAAGTTGTATTGTTCAACTATACTCTAAGAATATAATAGAATACTAATAATTATGGTAGGTATTGTTAATTCAGAAAATGGTGGCAATTGTTATCTTTCTGATTCATAGTCATCAACAAACCATATCGTCCCACTGCTGAGCACGGATATCCCCTCACTTTTGTGAGGAGGGTTAGGTCATAATCCACCACAGGGGCCCGGTCCCGATTGGTGGATAACATACCTACCTCTGAAACAATTCTCGGGTAGGTATGTGGGTTTCCTTACGATGTTTTCCTTCACTGAAAAGCGAGTGACAATAACATATGTTTCTTACAGAAACACATTGATACTTGCCCGCATTGGGATTTGAACTTACGTCCTACTCTTTGGAAGGTGGACATTCTCTCACTAGGCTAGCACCGCTACACTCTACTGATTACTAGCAGTAAACCATGTCTTCCTTCACACTGTGTGGCGTTTTTCCATCGACAAACTTTCAGACAGACAGACTAATGATAATTCTTAATTAGGTAATTTTTGATTAGGCATTGTATAAATTGCAGTTTTTGTTTAAATTTTGGGATTTATTTTGATATACCATTGACATGGACACAGTGTGTTCTACAATCCAATGATATTATTGGTCTAAAACATAATGGTAAGTGAAATACTATGTTAAGTGGTTAGGCGAGCATGTCACATTACGGTCTATTAGGATGTAGCGATTGTCTTAACAGCCACATTCCAGCACGTGCTGATGTGGACATTATTTCAATAATGTTTAAATTGATATTTGTACAGGCCGCATCGAGCTGCTAATTAGAGCGCTGATTTCACCCTTAAAGTATTATAAATAGAGTTTTATTCAGAATGATGAGGATTTCTAGTACCTGAAAATTATCTTGTAGATATTGTACTATGAAATTCCAATAATTTTTGTTGATGGGATTTTGAAACTGTGCCAATGTTAAGTTTAAAATGTATGTGCGCTTGTAACACGTTAAAATAATATTTCTAAATAATTTAGAGTGAATTTTACATAAAAATACAATACATTCTCATACATACAGTAGGTATTTAGGTATGTCAAATTCTCAAATAGGTTCCTACTTAGAATTTCATAAGAGTTTAACATTTGGTGTGTAATTATAATTATAATTGTAATTGTACCTCCACATTACAAAAATTAAGTAGTCAAATTCAAATAGAAATAACAGAAAAACAGTATTATTTTTAGATTTTAAATACGTTAGTTTTTTCGCCCAATAGACCAAGAAAAGTAGACTAAGAGCCGGCAAATGGAGCTGATTTAATTTCGTTTGCGTAAAAATGACTGTACCTTGTCGAAAATTCCTCGCCAATATGATTCATTGTTTATTTCTCTCATCGGCATCGACACAGCCGTGTCGGACGGTCTCGAAGGCATTTTGGACACACGTAAACAAGAGAAATTATATAAATTTAGCACTGTTATTATTAAGTCCAGTGGTCACTCGTGAATCATTACCGATTTAAACTTGCCAGCGCGCGAACACTAGGAGAAAAGTTCTGAGTTATCTATGTGATAATCTTTTTGACATCCGTGTTTATTTAGCACAATAAAATAAAGTAAACACGACAAATTCACTGAGAATACCGTTATAAACTGCTTCGAGACAGAATGCGAGCAATGAAATGAAATTGAATGACATGAACGAATGAGTGAGTGAATGAGCGGAGCTGATTCGGTCGGTCAGTCAGTCAAATATGACAGAAGCGAAACTCTTTCGAAACTTTCATTGTCACTGTCATGTCAATGTCAGTTGAGATTTTTTTCTTTTGTTTTTGTGTGGTATGATTTATGCATTTAGCCAGAGTAAGGTTTTAAAAATGTTTTTAGTTTTTCTATAGAAAAGCCAAAATGACAAATTCCAGTCAGTCTGATAGTAAGTAGTTTAGTCAAGTTACATTCAACATCATGATTCATTAAAGTGGCTATTGTACCGGTATATTTTGGATTTGTATCAATACCTTCATAATTATATTTAGGACGTACCGCACACTAGCGTACGTTAACGAATACTTAAGTACACCTATCTAAGTACGTACTTAGTTAGTTAATATTCCACAAATTTACACACGAAGAAACATTTTTTACTTAATAAAATACTTAACGATCAATTGAACATTATGTTTTCTTTGTTCTGTGGTATTTCAATATTATAATATTACTAAATATTCATTCGCGAAGCAGTAGTGTGCAAAAATTAGTGTGTTCCGGTTTGAAGGGCATTGTTTCCAGCGAAATTACTGGGCATATGAAACTTTAGAGCCATTGTCTCAAGGTGACGAGCGCAGTGCAGTGCCGCGCAGGATTATGCAATGCAGGGTTCTGCGTGGTGCTGTGACTGTTATGGGCAGGTGTAGCGCTTACCATCAGGTTAACGGCTTGCTCGTCTCGGCACTCTTTCTAAAAAATATAGTAATTAAGAGTTTATCTATCTATCCATGTTTTCGATTTCCCGCTAAACAAAAATCCATTCTTTAATTTTCCTCATTCCGCCAACAGACTAGTATGGGTGCTTAATTATCATAATAATATTCATAATAAATAAACTAGTTCTGAGTGAGCCAATAAAAGCGTACAGCCAGCCAAGCCGAGAGCCACTTTCACAGATCATTTTAGTTAGGTAGGCACCTCTTTGCATTGAGTAATAAGTCCCTATTTATGTGTCGAACACATACACGGTAGAAGAGCAGAGATACAACGTACGAAGTTGTTTCATTGGCCACTTCAGAGCACAGTGCACTCCGGAGTGTGAGTTCTGTGCTTCGGTCGCGCGGTCGGTGTGTCAGTCAGTCAGTTCGAATCGGTGTATCCGTGAAGCGTGTCGTGTTAATATTTAAATGCCATCACTTAAAATCGATCTTTTCTATCGAAATTAATAAACGGGGTTAAATCGATTTAAATAATCATTTCCAACGAGTGATATTATTACTTGAACTTTATTTTAATTTCTGTGCATATACATTTTTAATAAATCTTTTTCTTACGTTGATGAGTGTAAAAATGTATTCGGAAAATATTGACACTACTGTGTCGATGACGACCGGGATGCCTACGACTATTCCCATGCCCACGGCTATGCCCACTTCTACGTCCACGAATATGCCCATGCCTGAGCTAACGCCGAGGCCCACGAAAGCAGTGGACAGTGATTCGTATTGGCGAGAGATTTTTGATAGGGTAAGTTTAAAACAGCTTCTTATAATAATGATGGGCACACTATAATAACCTTAATAGTTGCACTGTGCTACCCATTGGTTTACATAGCTACAGTTTTCATTCATAGATGTGCCATTGTATTGTGTTGTACTGTAGTATTTTTTTATTTTGTACGCATACAAATTTTATTAGTATCACATAGGTAGTCATTTACATTTACCGGTTTCTTGACCTTCGTGAATGTGCAAAAACTTGGCTACGATACAAAATATTTTGTTTGTTTTATGTTTTGGTTACGCACAATTTGTGCAATTGGCCAGCCTTTCCATCGCTCCGTCCATGCAGTCTGGTCGTTGGTGTAGACCAGAGGTTCCCAGACTTTTTACTCCTCATAAACCTCTTTAAAAATTTAGCTGGTCCCGGTGGACCCCCTGCAGCTACATTTCTACCATATTCATATTTATTTCCTACCATATATTATTTTTTGTCACGCCAACTAACTAAGGGTGTAGATCGTGCTGCGTCGGACGGCCTGGGACCCTACGTGCCTTAGAACGGTTCCGTACTACGTCCTGTCCAAATCCGTGAAAATATGGTAGATCCGTAAACTCGGATTGAATTCGAATATTGCTTTTCGCATTACCTACGATAATTATTTTGCCTAGTTGCAATAAATTATTTGTTTTGAGTTTTTTAATTTTGAAATCTTGAGATTTTGCTTGGATAATTGCTTTTTTTTTTATTTGACTGAGTGACGAGACGATAAAGTCGTTCTCCTGATGATAAGCACTACGCCTGCCCATAGCAGTCACAGCACCACCCAGAACCCTGCATTGCATAATCCTGCGCGGCACTGCACTGCGCTCGTCAGCCTGTGACATCGGCTCTAAAGTCTCATACGCCCAGTAATTTCGCTGGAAACAATACCCTTTAAACCGGAACACGGTAATGTTTGCACACTACTGCTTGGCGGATGAATATCTGACAAATGTGTGGTACTTCCCCAGGCGGTCTCTTGCAGAAGAGGCCTACCACTACTATACCCGGCTTGGCTAACTCAGGGGCCACTCTTTAGCATACGTCATTTATACGGAGCCACAACGTAAAGCGTTCACGTCGTTGATAAAAAAAACTTCTCCGTTAGGGAATTAACTTAAATTAATTTGAAGCCAGCTTTTCCATTAAACATGGACCTAATGTGACCAAAAATTGGTTGTCTGTAAAGTTGGTTTACGGACGATAGTCTAACGTGACAACGTCATAACAAAACATTGATGAAATGATTGCATACTGTTGTGAATAAAATACAATAATTTTTTAACATTAAACGAATAAATACTTGAAATTATACTAGCTTAATCAGATTTTTAAAATGCAAGAATAATTATCCATTATTTCCGTTTTTGTAGTTGTAATATGCAATGAAAACTACATTAACTTTTCACTTCACTTTGTAAACAGTCGACGAAACTGTCCACGTGTAGATGTAAGTTGTATGCTGCCGCTGTTTTTCTTCTCCTCGGACGCATAGGCCAATCGAGTGGAAGAGAGATAGATTCGGCGCAAGCGTACAATGAGCGTAACGAGACAACGTGTCATCTTTTTCGTGCATGCAGCCGGCGTTCGTCGATTTATTAGACGTTGTCACGTCAAAAGTGTGAATTTAAGTGTTGTAATTAAACCATTCTTATTCCAGTACGACCTTAACAAAGATGGCGTCATATCCTATGATGAGTTGAAAGCCCTCATGAAGTCTAGTGAAGCGCAAGAATTGCCTAGCAACACCGTGAAACAGATCATGGCCCTGGCAGACAGGGACGAGTCTGGACACCTGGATTTCGAGGAGTTCAAAGCTATGATGCACAATCCGGACCTTAAGGCGTGGTTCGGCCACTACATGATGGTCTACGCCCACATCATAGTACCGCAAAGGTCGCCTCTGGCTTCAGGTAAGTGGTAAACGTTTTGGTTGTTATAGCAATTAAATAGATAGATAGATAGATAGATAAACTCTTTACTGAAACACTGCAGAACAAAGAAAAGTTAAAAAACTAAAACAAAACAAGTTTAACAATTAATGTCTCAGTGGGCGGTGTTATCGCTCAGAGCGATGTCTTCCAGACAACCATGAAGTAGTAGATAGTAATAGCAGATACACTAAAATCAAATTTTAGATACACAACACTGTCAACTCTGTTCGCACTTAATATAATACATATGAAAGTTTGTCTGTTTGTCCTCTCTTCACGCCGAAACGACTGAACGGGTTTTGATGAATTTTGGTATAAAGATACTTTAGGTCCTGGAATTAGAACATAGAAAACTTTAGTCCCCTAAAATAGACGGTTCCTGTGGGATAGCAGTTAAAGCGGGTGAAATCGCAGGCCGTCGCTAGTCTTTGCATAATTGCCGTTTTGCAATACGGTAGATGTCAAGTGGGGTCATGTATCATTTGTAGCTTTCCGAGACAATAAGCCCCTAGCGTTCACGTTTTCCATACATTTTGTATGGTAGAGAATTACCTCTGGCCTATGGTGAATTTCCTAGTGGTATTGGCAGTACGGTAAAAAAGCGGTGGTAGCCTAGTGGGAGAACGTCCGCCTTCCAATCAGAAGGTCGTGAGTTCAAATCCCAATGCGGGCACGTACCAATGTGTTTCTGTAAAACATATGTACGTAATTATCACTCGCTTTTCGGTGAAGGAAAACATCGTGACGAAACCCACATACCTACCCGAGAATTATTTCGGAGGTGGGTATGTTATCCACCAATCCGGACTGGAGCCCCGTGAATTACGGCCTAACCCTCCTCACGAAAGTGAGGAGAGACCCGTGCCCAGCAGTGGGACGTTATGGGTTGACGATGATGATGATGATTGGCAGTACAGGATTAAGCAAACGCGGGGCCCGTAGCTAATTCTTTCAAAGCGCCCTTGATTTACTATGGGTTCTTAAGTATAAAATGGAAAAATACAATTGTCTTAGTAGGAACAGTTGTAAAGTTTCACGCTTTTGTGACATCAAGAAGTTTCACTGAAAAAATTACGCTCAGGCAGAGATAAGTGGGTTTAAATTGGCGGGCCCCCTTTCGCGCGGGTGCCATAGCAATTGCTACTCTTGCTACGTCATAATCATCATCATCAACCCATAACGTCCCACTGCTGGGCACGGGTCTCTCCTCACTTTCGTGAGGAGCGTTACGCCATAATTCACCACGGGGGCCCAGTCCGGATTGGTGGATAACATACCTACCTCCGAAATAATTTTCAGGTAGGTATGTGGGTTTCCTCATGATGTTTTCCTTCACCGAAAAGCGAGTGATAATTACGTACATATGTTTTACAGTAACACATTGGTACGTGCCCGCATTGGGATTAGAACTCACGACCTTCTGATTGGAAGGCGGACGTTCTCCCACTAGGCTACCACCGCTTGTCTTGCTACGTGGTTAATCCGAATCCGGCACTGGGTATTGAACTTGGGAATTTTGAGATGGAAGAAATTCCTCTACCAACAACGCATGAGACTTTAAATTGGATCACATTGGGGTCACCAATTTAGAGTTGAATGCGTTATAGCAAGAGGAATTTATTGTTATTGGGATCTTTAAGAAAACCACGGCTTATTAGTTGACATCAGTTGACATCTTGTAATTGTCACTGTCCTAAAGGCGCCCAAAGTAGAGCGAAGTGCTTGTTCGTTTCTGTTATTGCGGGAAATTTAAATTTCAAACAGATTTTTCGTTTTTAGAGCTACACCGGGTCACTAATATAAACCAGACTGTATTTCGCGCCAACCGTGAATATTTTTTTTGTTTTTATTTAGCACTAACGCACCGTATCGCTCAAATATGTCAATAAACTGTCAAATAAAACACCTAAATACACATTTAGGCAGGTTACACACGACTAGTTACTATAGGCCACCCACAGACGACAGCTGCATCGTCAGACGCCACAACATCTTGCTAATATAATAAATGCGAAAGTGTGTGTGTTTGTCCTCTCTTCACGCCGAAACGGCTGGACGGATTTTGCTGAAATTTAGTATGAAGATGCTTTAGGTCCTGGAATAGAATATAGAAAAATTTTTATCCCGTAAAACTTAACGGTTCCCGTGGGAAATTACTCTATGCGGGTCAAACCGCAGGGCACTGCCAGTTTTTAAATATTTTCAACGGTGTCCGGGAAAAGCCTCGATTTCGATTAAATTCCCGGGGATTTTTAAATATTTCGGTATTGGCAATATAGATGGTGTCAGCCCTAGTTTGGAATAACAATCGTAGTGTAATTAGGTACATCAAGGGAATGACGCCGTGCGTGTCAGCACGCTGAGTCTCTCATGGCCCCACTTTTTTTGTCACTCGTTACGCGTCGTATTTTCATTCATTTATTCAAGGCCTACCAGACAGCAATATAAGGTAAATGTGGTATAACTTATACCAGACAACAATTAAAAATCTATTGTGTCTGTCTGTGATGACACTGAATGACACTTACGGGATTAGCTGCGGTCTGTGGTTTCATTTGCGAATGAAAATTCCTATGAGTTTTTTCGAAACATGATGTTTTTTTTTGTCTGAGTGACGAGAAGAGCTAATCGTTCCCTTGATGGTAAGCGCCACGTCTGCCTATAACAGTTATAGTGCCACCCAGAACATTGCATTGTAAAAATATACCTTGGTACATAGGTGGTTAAATCTACATACATTTTTAAAATACTGGACCACCTTCGTTCGACCAGACAGGCAGACATGTCTAAAAAGAATCTATTTTAAAACAGGTATAATATTAAAATGTGATAATGTATTTTGTGTCATTCATTATCATGTTTAATAAGTATTAATTATATTTACTTAAATTTTTGCATTTATTTTTAAATCACAGTCGGATACTGTAATTTTATTTTTCCTATAGAGTTTTAGGTAGATATTAATATACATTATCATGTATTTCATTAATAAAACTACGTCTTTTTCAGGACAATGGCACGAATACCAGTCCGTGGCTCCAAGAGAAGGCAGTGAGTATAAGCCTTATTATTTTTTTATTAGCTTACTAGCAGTACCCTATCACGCTTCGCTGTGGCACATTCGCACATTCGCTGATATGTCACTGATGAAAAAAATAGATAAAAACAATCCTTGATGCGGATTATATATCATGCTAAAATTTCAGCTCGATCGGTGCAGAATTTTTTGAGTTTTTGAAGCGTACACAAACCAACATAACATTTTTATATATATAAGATTTAATTCTCTACTATTCTAGTCTTTTTAAGTACTTTAAAGAAAGAGAGAGAGAGCTACGTATCGTATATTTTTTTAAATATCTATTGTTTTTTTTGTAATGATGCATCTTATCTATAAGTAACATACATCATTAAAATTACGATCTAGCCTGAAAGACTAATGAGTAATTTGGGTTTAACATAAATTGCTAAGTAGAGTTAATGCTAAGATTGTCACACACACATCACACACACACACACACACACATCACACACACACGCACACACATCACACACACACATCACACATTGTTACACATTTATTACATTACCAAATAATATCTATGGTGAAAAATTTTTGGTTTTTTTTTTTGTTTTATTTCTACTATGTGTCCCAGTACATTTCGTTTGTTTTTTTTAAAGTGAAGTAGTCCGAATTGTTCTTAGCAGGGGCTGGCTCAAAGTCGAGATGAATGGCGTAAGAGGGAGGAGGCTTATGCCCTGCAGGGGGTTGAATGAGCTGCCTATGATGAAGGGACGTGGACCCCCATTTCATCTCACGGACCCCCAAGGGTCAAGACCCAATATCACCATTTGGGTGTCCAAATTATCCATACTGTTGGGCGCCGACCGAGGTTCGTCGAGTATCCGGTCCCTATGCAGTGTAAAGTAGCGTCACTTATTAATGACATGATAATGGTTTGGATTTAATTAAACCACGAAATTTTCACTCTCGTTTATCACGGGAAAACGGGATTGTAACGTGTATGAGTCAGTCTATTCAATAGTGGTTCAGTTGGGTTTTCTTATTTTCCCACCAGTTTTGACGTCTGTTAATTCTACTAATCCTTCTTTATCCTACAATGCGAAAGTTTGTGAGAATGGATGGATGTTTGTTCCTCTTTCACGCAAAAACTACTGGAGGCCTACCATGACCTCTTATAGCAATTCAATTGAAGACCTAAACTGAACCGCGTCGCATAATCGTACCGTGACGTCTTATTTTTTATGTTGCTGCCATTTTCAACCTAAACTGTATCTAGTTTAGGTTTATAATGGCAGCAACATGAAAAATAAGACGTCACGGTACGCTTATGCGAAGCGGCTCAGTTTAGGTCCTGAACTGAATCGCTATAAGACGTCATGGTAGGAGGCCTCCTGAACGGATTCGAATGAAATTTGGAACCCAGATAGTTTATAGGATTGAGTAATAGAGTACTTTTTATCCCGATAGTATGTTCCCGTGGGACAAAACGGGAACTGCGCGGGTGAAACCGCGGGGCGCAGCTAGTTGTTTAATATTGCAAATAATAATTTATAGTCTGATTTTTTATGATTATTCTTCTGTCCGTGTATAATTGAACTCCTAAACGCCGGGATTGATTTTCTTGAAATTGTGTGTGTGTGTGTTTGAGCTGGATGGTTTACATTCACAACTGGACCCGGTAGAACGTGATTTTTAAATATAATTACAATTTATTTGGATTCGGTAGCTGGTTCTGAAATCGGATTCTAGGTTTTTGTTTTATTCCAGCCAGGGTCTACCAGGTTATTAAACTGTTTGGTAAATAATAAACCCTCCTTTCATGCATAGGTATTTTCTGTACAAAATAGTTTCGATGTTTCGTATTTATAAATGTATGCGTGGTTATTGAAACTTAAGTATCTATATAATTATGGTGTTTTCAAAGATGCACTATGCATTCATTGGACGTGTGATGGCGTGAGGTATTTAAAAAAAATATTTATTTCACACTACAATTAATTTTTATAATTTTTGTATTTACGATTTTTGAACAGGACGTCTGTGGAGTCCTTTAGACAATCTATATAAAAAAAAAATACAAAAACTCAAGAACGGCTGGACCAATTCAAATAAAAAAAAAATACTCGTCGATGTCCTGGGAAACCAGGGATATGCAGACATCTTGCTGGATAACTTGAATTAGGTACGCGGGTAAAACCGCGTAGAGCATCGAACTAATCAAACTAATATTTATCTTAGTACTTACGATTCCGATAGTTTTATCTTAAAATGCGTGGAACTGACTCAAGTGACGTTGTGTAGTGCCATTGTTACTTAACTCCAAGTAGTAAACATTTGAAATGATACTAAAATCGGTGTT
The DNA here is from genome assembly GCA_912999815.1 of Campaea margaritaria. Taxonomy (NCBI): domain Eukaryota; kingdom Metazoa; phylum Arthropoda; class Insecta; order Lepidoptera; family Geometridae; genus Campaea; species Campaea margaritaria. The sequence goes on along the minus strand of OU538809.1, from coordinate 1,755,932 downwards.
GAGGATAATCTAAGCAGAAATTCCAAGACGCCATTCTAATTAGCATAGATCTTAGCCGCGTGTCCTCCGCGAGCCAAGCTACGCTACGTTGCTTTACTTAGCTATACTTATGTAACAAATTTCAGAACAGAAATCGGGATCTTAGTTTTCAAATTGGCACAGCTACAATGGATTAAAAAATAAAGATTTTATGTTTTTCATCATTTATTTTAAAAAAATTAAAAAAATTAATAATATCGAATAAAGTACAGACTAAGGAGGTAAAAATCCGGGACATTCAGCGCCCCGATCAAGGGTGAATCGGGACGTGTCACCAGACGCCTGAAAATCGGGATGCTCCGTGCAAATCGGGACACTTGGCAACACTAGTTTGGTCCCACTAGTGGGGAGAAAGGGAATAACAGAAATGTTTGAGCTTTCTCCCAGCTATGGAATTATTATTGGGTGGTGGCGAGAAAGGAAATAGTCAACATTATTACCACCGAGTATTTAAAACTTATTACTACTTTATTATGCTGGGTCAGTTATGTCCACAAACCAGAATATAAGAACCGGTCAAAATCATAGCCCTACTTTTTTCTTTGCCGTAGTTGGGTAATAACAAGGTAATATCCCAGTCAACGTCACGATTCAGTAAAGTGGGTGCAACTTTACTCCCTGGGCAGTTTTTATTTATTCGAATAAGTGACGAGACGAGCAAGTCGTACATCTGATGGTAAGCGCTACGCCTGCCCATAACAGTTACAGTGCCACGCAGAACTTTGCGTTGCATAATCCTGCGCGGAACAGTCTGCACTGCGCTCGTCACCCTTAGACATCGGCTCTAAAGTCTCATATGCCCAGTAATTTCGCTGGAAACAGTGCCCTTCAAACTGAAACACAGTAATGTTTACACACTGCTTGGTGGATGAATATCTGGCAAAGGTACTTCCACAGGCGGTCTCTGTTTTGGAGAGAGAGAACCTGCGCACGTCATTATTATGATATTTTTTATCGCATATTAAAATTTACTGTGCAACACTACATTCTCGGAATCTTTTAAAGAGGTCACGCAAGTCAACTATCTATTAAACCTCATGCCATCTGCTGTTTGCTGTGGTCTGGTCGAGGTAGGTATGCCTACTGTATGATTCAAATGTTTTGTCCCCAAGTCGTATATTCACTTTACGTACTAGACAAAAAAGGGGCCAATACGCACAAACAAATTAAAAAAGAAAAAAAAAAGATGAAAATCTAAATGTATGAATTCCAGTCATGAAAGTTTAAAAACTACTAAAGTAGGATAGAAAGATATGCTTAATTGTACGAGTACAAGACCAAAAGTACCAACCTACCAACTTATAGAAATAATAGTATAGCTAGGTATAGCTCGAAAACGTAGCTTACTTTACGTAGTGGAGACTAGGCCTCTTCTGCATGACTCCGCCTGGGGAAGTACCACACCTTTGCCAATATTCAAACTGTAGTGTGCAAGCAATACTGTATTCAGGTTTGAAGGGCACTGTTTCCAGAGAAATTACTGGATATTATGAGACTTTAGAACCGATGTCTCAGGGTGACGAGCGCAGTGCAGTCACAGCATAGATAAGTCGCAGTGCAGTGCTCGCGCAAGATTATGCAATGTAATATTCTGGGTGGCACTGTAACTGAATAGGCAAACGTAGAGCTTACCATCAGGCGAGCGACTTGCTCGACTCGTAAGTCAGTCATATAAAAAAAGCTTACTTTTTACATGACTGACTTACGAGTAAATACATCTAAAATGGTCTAAGCCATGGCCGAACTTATCGCTAAAAGCGATATCTACTAGAATCTTTAACATGTAAGTAATGAATCGAGAACTTATCATGATCATAAATATTGTTAAATAATAATTATATTATACAGCAGTTTTGCGATGCTAGAACAGTTTCATATAATTAAGCAAATTATAAACAAATCTATCTATATATATAAAAATGTTATGTTGGTTTGTGTACGCTTCAAAAACTCAAAAAGTTCTGCACCGATCGAGCTTAAATTTTAGCATGATATAGAATCCGCATCAAGGATTGTCTTTATCTATTTTTTTCATCAGTGTGTCATATCAGCGAATGTGCGAATGTGCCACAGCGAAGCGTGGCAGGGTACAGCTAGTACTAATATATAAAGTTGAAGAGTTTGTTTGTTTGAACGCTAGGATCTCAGAAACTACTGCTCCGAATTGAACAATTCTTTTTGTGTTGAATAGTTCATTTATCGATGAAGGTTATAGGCTATATACTATCACGCTACGACTAATAGGAGCGGAGCATCAATGCAAAATGTGGCAAGAACGGGGAAAATATATTGCTTTTAAGAGAGTTATTGTGGGAAAACTTGAATTATGCGGGTGAAACCGCGGGGCGCAGCTAGTATTTGATATTGTATTCAGAGAAAAAACCCTGAGAACCAAACAGGCCACATTTTAACATTGTTAACAAGTTAATATAATCTGGTTGGCGGTTTTTCCCCGACGCGACGCAGTGTCTGTAGGAATACGTGTTTAATGGCGGGTTTTTTTTGTTTTCTTTTGGACCGCGACCAAAATAATTGATCGTTGGCGCCAAATCGAAAATAATATACGATACTGTTGCTTTTGTATTTTTTTTCTCAAATTTGTGTTCTTTCGAATATGGAATTACTAACTATTCATTTTTGACTGACGATCATGGATACACCTTATTCTGAGATTTTGACCAAAGATTGTAGCTTTACATTAAACTAGTCATTAATTTTGCTTTAGTTCAACCAATACACATATACGTGCTTTATTACATAGACGCTTACAAAATTATAATAACTTTTTTTTTTTATTGAAGTAAAACTTCTTTGCGCACGCTTGATTTGGAGAGTAACCTAGTGAATGTGTTACGAAAAATGTGAGCGGCGAGGCGAACGGACGTTGAGAGGGAGATATAAGTTAGTGAAGATTAAAAGTTAATAAAAAAAGATAATTATAATGATAAAATTGTTTATTAATGAAATCATAAATAAAAATGTAATCAAAAACCTAATTTCTAGAAAAAATCAAAACTGTTGTATAAATTAATACAAAACGGGAGTTACCTAAATTTTGGCATTTATTATGAAATCGCAGACAGAAACATTTATTTATTGGTATAGTTTGGTTATAATAGTTTACTAAAAAGTTAATTAGGTATTTACAAGAGGGAGAGACAGAGTTGTTTATTCATTGCTTACATTACAATATAATACTTTGAATATTGATAAACGAAATAACGATAGCAGAACTCATCGATGACTAAAGCCGCAGACACATTTGTCTGACGTGTCGTGTCGTGATGCATCAGAAAGGGTATCAGTTTCATACATTTAATAAGGTAGCGTTCACATTTCTCCGATGCAGTGTGTTGTGACGGCTTGTGTAAATGTATGAAACCGGTTCCTTATCTGATGCATCACGACACGACACGTCAGGCAAATGTGAACCTAGCTTAACAGTAGATTGGGTTATCCTAATCGGTCCACAGCCTATGGTATATGCAGACCGAAGATGTAATTCTGCAAAAGCTTGTCTGTTTAAGTACTCTCTCCAAAACAGAGACCGCCAGTGAAAGTAACTTTGCCAGATATTCCTCCGCCAAGCAGTGTGCAAACATTACTGTGTTCCGGTTTGAAGGGCACTGTTCCCAGCGAAATTACTAGGCTTAAGAGACTTTAGAGCCGATGTCTCAGGGTGACGAGCGCAGTGCCGCCCAGGATCATGCAATGCAAAGTTCTGGGTGGCGCTGTAACTGTTTATGGGCAGGTGGTGAACGACTTGCTCGTCTCGTCGGATGTCAAATTAAAAAAAAAAATTGAACAAAAAATGTTGATTAATTCCAAGGAAGTCTTACGGACTGTGTTCAGAAAGTTTTGTCACTGATTAGTTTAGCTATACAATAGTGCGAAACTAGGTTATTATTGAGTCGGCGGGGCGCCCGAACGACGGTTTATATTTAGACTCACGTGTTTGATCGCGATTCTCGACATTCGCCACACAGTAGATAGTTTAAAAATCCCACGCGGGCCGAAACTTCCAAAACACGTTCACTGCATTGTGAGGTCGAATAGGCCACATGCGTGACTTCTCGCTGGTGCGGCAGTCATAATATTAGTGTTTTATTTCATAAGTATTTTGTAATTTTTCTTTTTAAGTATTAATAATATTGTATATACTTTGATAATTGTAATGTTTTGGACACGTCGTTTGTAAAGTTACTTTTATATGTATGAAATAAATAAATAAATAATAGCTTTCTTTCACTCTTCTTTTTTTCTTTCTTTTCTTTTGTGCGGGGGACAGTTTTGTTAACTTTTCAATGAGCATAACAGACATAAATATATATTAATTTTATTCAATACCTTCTATCAACAAACACACCTTCAATACAAAAATTCATAACTGTGGAGGAAGCTGGAGTCAACTTTAGCATCTATTTAATACCTTCAATGCTGCAAACACAGCTGTAGTGTTTTTAATATCTTGCCGCGAGTGCAGGAAAACACAACTGTTGTGTTTGTTGTATGGGAAAACACTGTGGCGAGTGCAGAGCCGCACCCGTGGCTAGACAAGCAAATCGGCTCAGCAGTCAAAGTGTTAATTTTATAATGATAGAGCATCAAGCAATTAATTGTAACATTTTGGCCATATTGGTGTTTTTAGAAACAACTTTTTGTGAGGCCGGAAAGATCTCATACGCACTGCAAATTCTTCGAATCAGTAGTTCCTGAGATTGTCGCGTTCGACCAAACAAACAAAAAAATTTTTCAGCTTTATAGATCAGTATAGATTTGCCGATGCTGGCAAATGCGCTAGTTTCTTACAGTCTGCCCTTTTACAGTGAGGGGACGACCTCCCCACATGATGAAGCTCAGCTGCTGGCCTCCTCCCATATTCATGGTGCTGATCTCTCTGGTTGAGGTAGTTCTGTTCGGCTACGACGCAATCTATGGCAATACTCGAGGGGACGGCATAATTGGATCGATATTCCACTACGACCCGGAAAAGAGGAAGCAGGCATGGAGGTTCATTACATACATGCTTGTACATTCTAGGTAAGTTATTGGTTTTACAGGGTTCAAGTTTCCTTTAGTAGCAGTAGTGTGCAAAATTACCCTGTTCCGATTTGAAGAGCACTGTTTTCAAGGAAATTACTGGGCGTATGAGACTTTAGAGCCGATGACTCAGGGTGACGAGCGCAGTGCGGTGCCGCCCAAGATTATGCAATGCAAAGTTCTGGGTGGCATTGTGACTGTTATGGGCAGGCGTAACGCTTACCATCAAGTTAACGACTTGCTCGTCTCGTCACGCTGTCAAATGAAAAAAAATCTTATTCCCATTCCAGCTACAACCATCTATTCCGAAACGTGGTGGTTCAGCTGTTGCTTGGTGTCCCCCTGGAGATGATGCACCAGTGGTGGCGCGTGGCTACAGTGTACCTCGCGGGGGTCACAGCGGGGTCCCTGGCCCAGAGCGTCGCTGACCCCCAGCAGCAGCTAGTTGGGGCATCGGGAGGGGTTGCTGCGCTCTTAACAGCACATATATCCACTATTATTATGGTAAGAGGTTAATTGAATAAGAGACTCGAAGGGGGTTCACCTTGGCCCCCGCCTCCCTGATTCCCAGCAGCTTCCAGTTGGGAGGGACACTGACGGTGACAGAGAACCAAAGTATCCGACATAGCTCAAAGGATTAGCAACCTGGAGAGGCAGTGGGCCAGTCACGTCTCAAGAAATAGTTGTGTGTGTGTGTGTTTCTATTGTCTATTTGTTTTGTGTTGTTGTTGTTTATGTTTTTGTGTGTTTTATGTGTGTTAATGTGTTATGTGATCGTGACGCGTCATTTATTTTCAGAACTATACGGAGACGAAGCGCGCGCTGTACCAACTGCTCGTGTTTTTAGTCCTGGCGGGATGGGTGGTCGGGGGGGCTGTGTTCGACCTCTACTGGGGACTTAATGAGAACGTCGGCCACGTCATCCATATAGCGGGAGCCTTAGCTGGTAAGTTCCATAATCATCCCTTCTACTGTAGACCTGTCGCGTGTTCACATTGTGGATTTATGTTGTCTCTGTTCTTTTTTTGAAGTAAAACTTCTTTGCGCATGCTTGACTTGGGAAGCTGGTGAATGCGTTACGAAAAAGGTGATATATGATTGGGCGAAGCGAACGGAAGTTGAAAAGTTGATATAAGTTATTGAAGATAGAAAGAGAGAGAGTTAAGTTTCGTATATCTTTTAAAATATCTTTTAAGTATGGTTTCTTTTTTTTTTTGAGACATTAGCTGTTATGGGCAGGTGTGGCGCTTACCATGAGGTGGAGGACTTGCTCGTCTCATTTCTTAGTAACATAAAAAAGCACTATCCAAAATCAAGGTCAAATAAATAGATAAAAATCTTTTTCCAGGGCTTCTCGTCGGAGTTGGGGTGCTGCGGAACCTCAAGGATCAAAATTGGGAGAAGCTATTATGGTGGATCGCGATGTTCCTCTTCTCCAGCTTAATTTTGGCCGGGATACTGGCCAACTTCCTGTGGATAACCCGCTTTGATCCAAAGTACGTATTCATCATCAACCCATATCGTCCCACTGCTGGGCACGGGTCTCCCCTCATTTTCGTGAGGAGGGTTAGGCCATAATCCACCACGGGGACCCGGTCCGGAATGGTGGATAACATACCTACCCCCGAAAGAAGTGCGTAAAGAAGTTTTACTTCAAAAAACTTAAAAAAAAATTTAAGTACATAGTGGGAGGCCTCTTCTGCAAGAGACCGCCTGGGGATGTACACATACCATTGCCAGATAATCATCCGCCAAGCATTAGTGTGCAGTTTGAAGGGAACTGTTTTCAGCGAAATTACTGGGCATATGTGACTTTAGAGCCAATGTCTCAGGGAGACGAGCGCAGCGCAGTGCCGCACTAGATTAGGCAATGCAAAGTTATGGGTGGTACTGTAGCTGTTATGGGCAGGCGTAGCGCTTACCATCAGGTGAACGACTTCCTCGTCACTCAGTCAAATAAAAAATAAAACATAATATCGCATTTTTTTACAGTGCCAAGAAATATATCATCAGCGCCGGCAGAGCGCATCTCAACGGCTATAATGATACCACCACCACAGCGCAGTATCTCGACTTAGCCTCCTGAATCCTCTGTACTGTGGTCTTCAGTGATGCCGATTTCTCTTACCACTCCATCATTACTTGTTAACGAGAGCTTTAATAGTGTTATGACAGCTATTTATAGTGTAGATTATTAACACGTTCACTGCTGAAAACACAACTGTGGTGTTTTTCATAACTTGCCGCGAGTACGGGAAAACAGTGTTGGCTGTATGTGAAAAAAAAAACGGTGTGTGCAGATCAGTAGCCGTGGCTAGAGAAGTAAATCGGCCCAGCAGTCAAAGTGTTGTAGCTGATAGAAAAGTTAAGAAGAAGTTGGGTGACATTACACCAAAATTGCGAATCGGCCATTTTCTCACCTTTAAAAATCAAACGCTTCATCGAAGAGAGGGTGTTTTGTGGTAGGTTTCTTTTGCAGTCGGCCTGGGGAAGTACCACACCTTTGCCAGATATTCATCCACCAAGCAGTAGTGTGCAGACATGACTGTCTTACGGTTTGAAAGACAGTATCTCCAGTAATTACTTGTAATTTTTTTAGTGTCCGTATATGCAAGAGCCCGCCTGAGGGAGTGGCAGATCTCTGCTCTGTTAGATATTTATCCATGAAGCAGTAGTGTGCAAATATGATTGTTCTGGTTTGAATTGTTTCCAGTAAAATGACTGAGCCTAAGAGTATAGTGTACTTATTCTGAATCAGAGTGTTTGTGGGACCATGGTCATAGTGCAGCCGTATTTATGCTTATGAGTGTTACTTTAGTTAAAATTTGTTTATATTTTCAAGTATATTCTACACTATAGTGCCTTATTTTGAACTATCTAGGTATATCAAACGATAGCCATTTTTCATGGACTTTTAGCCAATGCGTATGAGGTCTTTTAGAGGCAACGTAGAACTTTTTTGCAGTGCGTATGAGACCTTTCCCGCCTCACAAAGCCTTTCCGGCCTCTGTCCCCCGCACAGTGAAAGAAAGCGGTTTTGACTACCGCACCAGCGAGAAGTCACGCATGTGGCTTATTCGACCTCATAATGCAGTGAACGTGATAACTTAAATGACATACCTTATTGTTTTTGATGCATTTATTCAATATTATATTTTGCTCAATTTTTATATCATAATAAAATTATTATACAGACATACCATAATCACATATTTTATATTATACTTAATTGTAAAATAGGTATTTCCTTTTTCCTAATTATAGTTACCTCTGGTAGAAAATTTGCTTTCCTACACTGCGGGGGGGTGCGGGCTGGCCTCAGTGAAAATACGGGCTGTTTCAGCCGGGAATCGGATGGTCTCCTGAGGTTGTCGAGGGGTAGCAGTAATTATGTGTATAAAAATGCGGAAAAAGACTACGTACCAATCTAGCACCTCAAGGGGGTCCGTCTCCAGCTACTGTCCATCCAAGTTATCACCCACAGTTCCGTTTTGCCGGCCGGCACACGTGAAATCACGTCACTGCACTATCGTTGCGGTTTGTTTACACAAGCGAGCGGGGGTGAGTTCGACAAACGAGATTCCTATTATAATAAATGCGGGGGATGAAAACACGACACGTTTAATGTTAAATTACGTCGTCGCGGAGCGGAGCATGTGCGATGCGGCGCGTGTGGATTTCGAACTGCCCGTTGGAGTGAGTCAACACGATGCACTTCACTCTTCCGGCACAGATGCGTAAATTGATGCGTTTTGTCTATTAGCCACAGAATATACACATAAAAAGAGCCATCCCCCCGGCCTTCAGGAGTTAAAGAAGACTCCTGAACCAACAAAGAGAGAATGATCACCTAAATTGTGTTATCTAATGTCTAAGGATGCGGAAGCGGATGCGGAAGCGGATGCGGAAGTAATCCGTCTAATAAAAGATAGGAAAACTTGAAAGATAAAAATAAACTATGACTAAAATTGCGGGTGAAAAATGCGGGGAGGGGTTAAGAATGTAGGTTATTGAGAAGGTAAAACACATAGTTTTACAACAGGGCGAACATAGGTACCATTCTTAGTGCGCACCGTTACCACTCTGACGATTCCGTCAGATGAAGGATGTATATCCTCTACTATGCCTAAAGGCCATTGTAACGGTGGTGAATTTTCAGTTTTTAGCACAACGACAGCTCCTTTAGTCACCGGATTAGACTTAGTATTCCATTTGGCGCGTGTTTGTAGGGTATTAAGATATTCTTGTCTCCAACGATTCCAATATCTCTGAACAACCTGGTCAGTCAAATGTTTACTGCGGACTAAATCTGTCAATGTAGGTTTGTAACGTGAGTCATCATGAAATGACTCAAGCGGACCCATAGTCAGAAAGTCAGAAGGACAAAGTGCCTTGGGCTCTGCGGGGTCAGAACTTAAAACAGCGGTTAGCGGACGACTGTTGAGAAGCGATTCAACTTGAGTTAATACGGTAAGCAGCTCCTCATAAGTAAGCAGAACATCACCGATCACGCGCTTTAAAATCAACTTTACACTGCGGACGTTAGTTTCCCAAATGCCACCGAAATGAGGTGCACTGGGCGGGTTCAAATGCCAAGATATGCCTTGAGATATCGTTTCCTCAGCGAAGGAATCACAAAAGGCCTTGGATTTGAGAAAGCCATTCAACTCGTCCAGCTGGGCTTTAGCGCCTAAGAAGTTTCCACCATTGTCTGAGAACAACTCCAGACAATTGGAACGCCTCGAGATGAATCGACGGAAAGCGCGGAAAAATGAGTCCGTACTCAAGTCTACTGCCAATTCCAAATGAACGGCGCGCGTCACTAAACATGTAAACAAACAGATATATGCCTTTTCTTTGCGGGCACCGCGGTATCTGCTTATCAATATGTTTATTGGACCAGCGTAGTCGACGCCCGTTCGTAAGAATGGTTTAGCCTCGGTGACGCGAGAAGCGGGGAGGGGTGCCATGAAAGGCGCCTCATTACGGGGATTTACTTTAAAACATTTATTACAAAGTCGAAAGCGTTGTTTTACTGTAGTGCGTCCGGAAATTATCCAGAATTTTTGTCTCAACAAAGATAGTAATAAATGTGGTCCGGCATGTAAATATTTGCGGTGATAATAATCTATTAAAATGTTAACGATATGATCCTTTTTAGGAAGCAATATCGGATGTTTAGCGTCAAAACAAAGCGAAGATTTTTCTAAACGTCCCCCGGTGCGAAGCAAATCATTTTTTAAAAATGGTGAAAGCGGGATTAGCGATTTTGAAACCTTGCGATTGTTTGAGAGGGCGTTTATATCGTCTTTGAAATATTGTTGTTGAAGAGATTTTACAATAATATTTTCTGCATATTGTAAGTGTGAAAGTTCGATTCTATTAGAACGCGGAATTTTTCCTAAGAAGCGGTATAAATATACTATAATGCGGAGAAGCTTGGACCAAGACGATACTTTCTTAGCAAGCGTGCATAGAAATTGCGGTTGCTCATCGGTGGTGATGAAAACATTAGCGCGTTTTTTGATTTCCAACAGCTTTTCATCAGCTGTGGAGTCGAAGGTGAAGCGATTAATAGGCCACGTACGTGGATCGTCACGTGCCCAGGGCGGACCGTGGAGCCATAGCGGATGACTCAACAGTTGAGCGGGAGTAAGTCTGAATTTTAAAATGATTGCGGTTAAATCTGCCTGTAAGTTTGGCCCCGAGTGTAGAATGTCGCTTAAAGCTACTTGAGTGCTTGACTTCGCGCTAGGGTCACATACAAGTCGTAGCGGCTTTTCTGGTCGGCAGACTCCATGATGAGGGATTACATAATATTTGTTATCGGTGTTCAAAGCGGGAGCGGGGGAAAGAATACCACCTTTTAAATAATCCGTCATTACCTTGTCGTATTCGCTCTTTAATGTTTTGTTAGTCTGGAATTTATGATCAAGATAAGAATAACGGCGCGTGGCTGTCGTCAAGGAATCTCCTAACAAGTGCGGGGATTTCGAAAATGGCAATGCGGTTACATAACGTCCTGAATTAACGTCGCGGTGCGTATTAGAAACATAGAAATGTTCACATTCTTGGTCAGCTGTCGACATATGTTTTTGTGTAGGTACCGACTCGAGCTGCCAAAATTTAGTAACTAAAGCCTCAATTGACTCGTCACTCGATGTAAAGAACGCGCGGTGAGTTTGATTATGTGCGGGTTTATGATTATCGGCGGGCACTGAGGCCGTGGACCCCATTACTATATATCCAAAGGCGGTTTCTAACGCGTCAGGTTGTCCTGCAGGGCCCAGCGATTTTCCAGGCCGCAAGATTTCGACAAAGACCTCGGAACCCAATAAAACGTCGATGGGTCCGGGCGCGTAAAAATGCGGGTCGGCGAGCGGTAGGTCATAAAGGTGCGTGACCGCGGAAGTGTTTAGAGAACAGCTCGGTAAATCTCCAGAGATTGTTTTAATGACTAGCGGTTGAATCTTCAAGCAAAAGTTCGGATCAAGGCGTGAGTACAATGTTAGGTCAGTAATGCCTGATATAGGCTGGGAGGTGTGACCTATTCCCATTACCGATTGATTACTGGAATCATTAAAGACACGGAGACCCAACTGTTTGCAGGCCTGCTTTGTTATAAAATGGTTTTGAGAACCATTATCGATCAAAAAACGAACTTTCCTAACAGATCCATCATTTGATTTTACGTCAGCGAGGGCTGTACCTAGTAGTACATTTTGTGATTTCCGCCCGTGACTAGCATGCGAGTAGGTATTCATACTGCAAAGTGATAAGGTTCTATCGTCTGACTTAGAAGAAGTCGAGTTACGTGAATTTTCCCTTCCGTTAGCTCCCTCACTACAGCGGGAGGTATTTGTATCGAGCTTCGACGATAAGGAATGCGGGTTTGCATAATCGGATTCAAGAAAATGTAACATACTGTGATGTTTTTGTTGACATTGTTTACATGTGTTTATGGATTTGCAAGATTGAGCGGTGTGTGTTTTACTAAGGCAATTAATACAGGCGTTACAACTTTTGATGAACTTGAAACGTTCGCGGGGCGACAGTTTTCTAAAGGTCGAACATAAATAGAGATTACTGTGATCAGGTTGTTCACACAAAGAACATTTGTTAGCGGTGTTGTTGTTTACAATAAAAGAACGTACATTAGTTTTTGATGCAATTGTATTCTGGGTCTTAGAACCCGATTGGTCACCAGTACGAGTGAGGACCTTTACGCGGTCGCGGACAAATGAAATTAACCCGTTTAAGTTCGGTAATTCTACACCTCGATTCTCCATTTCAAATAACCGCGCGGACTCTTTGTCTAACTTTTGCAAAAGGGTGTAATACATAACAAAGTCGCATAGATCAGGTATGTTTAAGTTATTCAATGCTAAGTAGGCATTGGCGAATTGATCTATGAAAGATTCAAGGTTACTGGCGGTTGCGGAAGCGATCGGTTTAAGGGAGAACATCTGATCTAGGTATGTAACGGCTAGACTGCGTTTATCTTCGTATTTCGATATAAGCGCGCTATAAATCGCGTTGTAGTTTTCGGCGCAAGGAACAATACCTGTGCAGATGGATTTGGCTTTACCACTTAGTCTACCAACCAAATAATACATTCTTTCGGTATTAGTTAAAGATGCATTTAAATGTACAGCGTTATGGAATGTGGCATAAAACAATGGCCACTGAAGCCGATCTCCATTAAATTCTGGCATTTCTATCGGCGCTAACCTAATTAAAGATTTAGCGGGGGTAGGTTTAAATTCTGCTTTTGGCGGTGTAAACATGGATAATTTACGTTTAATGCGGCAATACATGTCTTCGAATGATAACCAGCTTTGAGAGTCAGGTACACTTTCTTTATCTATTTTCAACAAGGTTATATTGTATTCTTTCGCGGTTGATTGGAAGTTAGTTCTTACGTCTTCTAAACTTTCAATGGAGCATAGAAAATTATCCAGGGCTTCTGGATCTTTTAAATCGCAACATGAATAGTCGTAAATTGTTTGAAGGCGTTGGAAAAATAATTCCCGTTGAGATTCTAACAATTTCAACTTCTGTTCATTCGCGGCCATTATTATGTAGGTATGTACCTAATGTTCGTAGTGGCGTACAGAGATATTGAAATTGGAATATGCTTATGTAGGTTAAGTTTTTAGCGAAATATGCGGAAATAAATGTAATGCGGTTGTTATAGGAGCGTAGTTAGTGTTTTTAGTCAAAAATATTAAAGTTTCGAAGAGATTTTAGCGGATGGCAATATGACGCGTGCGCACTAACAAGGGCAAAAAAAATGAAAATGGCGGGGTGTCTAACTTGAAATGTTTGTTAGAAACAGCTAATTTTCACGGAGAATCCGGTTGCTGAAGGACCATAAAATGGTAGAAAATTTGCTTTCCTACACTGCGGGGGGGTGCGGGCTGGCCTCAGTGAAAATACGGGCTGTTTCAGCCGGGAATCGGATGGTCTCCTGAGGTTGTCGAGGGGTAGCAGTAATTATGTGTATAAAAATGCGGAAAAAGACTACGTACCAATCTAGCACCTCAAGGGGGTCCGTCTCCAGCTACTGTCCATCCAAGTTATCACCCACAGTTCCGTTTTGCCGGCCGGCACACGTGAAATCACGTCACTGCACTATCGTTGCGGTTTGTTTACACAAGCGAGCGGGGGTGAGTTCGACAAACGAGATTCCTATTATAATAAATGCGGGGGATGAAAACACGACACGTTTAATGTTAAATTACGTCGTCGCGGAGCGGAGCATGTGCGATGCGGCGCGTGTGGATTTCGAACTGCCCGTTGGAGTGAGTCAACACGATGCACTTCACTCTTCCGGCACAGATGCGTAAATTGATGCGTTTTGTCTATTAGCCACAGAATATACACATAAAAAGAGCCAACCTCTATTCTTATTTTAGTGGGGTTTTTTGGTGGCAATGTCTCCAGCATATTTAAATGGGTGACCGCTTAGCGGCATATTTTGATTTTATTGAGCGTTCCATTTTGTTCTCTCCATCCAAAGGCTGACTGGGAGAGATCGCTATTAGCTATAAGTCCGCCTACTGTACTATAGATTTCGTTAAGTTATTTTATTTTTTTATTAACCTTGTGTATATTTGTAAACTGGTGAATCATAGTCAATAAGGTATATAAAGTGCCTAAGAATTGTTAATAGTTTATTTATTACAAGATAGTAATAAGGTTACGTATTTTTATATTATGTAAAGCACCGTCCATGACCAAAAGATCTTTTCCATGTAAAGATTATTTTGACAAATAAAAAAATGAAATTAATACCTAATTATCTATTTTTTTTTTTGTAGTTTACCTATTTTAATGTTTTTATTTTTCACTTTACTTTTTAAAAGCATATTGAGTCAGTATTTATCAAAAACTAAAATTATGGCAAAAAGTTCCATAACCATAATATAGTTCTGAAAGGGTTATGGGTCTTAGTTTGGCAGCGTATCTAACATTCTAGTGGCATTGCCGCTTTGAATTGCAATGCTAATCCAACGAGCCAAGTAAGGACAGCCGGCCTCCACAGACTCAACGTCCAAAGAGGTTAATAACACTACGTTCACCATACGTCCACAATAGCCCACTTATTAACGGAACATAGCACAGAATAGATACTAACTGCTAACATAGTCTGCGACTACGTTTAGCTAATATCTATCTCAAACCGAATTGGTTATTTTTGGAAACTGGTTCGACCGCTCGACCGGTAATACCACAGAACACTAAAATATTACAGACGATACCTAATCAGTGGGTAGGGTATTAATAAAAAGTCGTCCAAATAACGTAAGATTGAATAGATAGATTTCCCCATATAAGTACAGACAGCTACTTTGTGATTTGGAAAGGTATAAGTTTGTCTCTATAGTCATATGATGACAGTAGATGTTTTTTGGTAAAATATAAGTAGCGAAAAAGTTTTGGTAGGTACCTAATTACAATTTAACTGAACAGCGACTAGATTACTTGATATTCTAATAAAATACTTGATAATGCGATAATTTTTTTACTACTAAATGTACAAAGAGTACGAATGCGAAACTAAAACATTAAGAAAAAGTTGTTGCTAT
This sequence comes from Campaea margaritaria, assembly GCA_912999815.1. NCBI lineage: Eukaryota > Metazoa > Arthropoda > Insecta > Lepidoptera > Geometridae > Campaea > Campaea margaritaria. The sequence continues at coordinate 1,740,762 of OU538809.1, read as the reverse complement.
GGAAACAGAAGTAAACAAAACAAATTAAAAGAAAATAATACAGTGCTCTGTGCTTTCTGTCTGTCTGTAAAATTCCTCACAGAATGTTTTCTCTTTGAAATCTTCAATTTCGATATTATGAACGACTTTATTCGATGCAATAAACTCACGGGAGTTCATTGGCTAAAAGGATCTGTGGATCGTTTGAAAATAAAGTAAGTTTAAGTTTTGTTGTATCGTATGTTTAGAATTATTATTTTTATTGAATTGAATATTTTATTCGGTAGGCTTTAGTAGCAGTTTTTAGTAGAACACTCTTCAAAACTTTTTAATTTAGTGATACTAGCGCCGCTTGTGGGGAGATATGGAGGCGTTTGACAGCCCAAATTGGCGCGAATTCGCGCATTAATAAAAAAGTAATAATTAGCAATTCTTTTTTTAAAAGTCGATGTACCAAACATCATGGGTCTGTAATAAAATAAAACACTGAACAAAAATGTTCAATAGGTCATCTTTCATATCACTTTTATTGCAACTCAGAGGTACTGTCTATATTATTAATTTCCATTTTCTCCTTGTTCCTCTTACAATTCCTCAAAGATTTCTCTAAGATACTTCTGCTCCACTCTTTAACAACACTTGTCATGCTGACTTTACTCGGCTTGCCTGTCTCGGGATCTATAGCTAATTTCCCATGCGGGGTCTTGACGGTTTTAGCCAACGGTGTTCCATGGATTCGTCTCATATGCTTATCGCAGTTTGACCAACAAGCAAAGTTTATACAGCACACATCGCAGCTATACGGACGGGCCCCGGTGTGCTGGTTCTCGTGAGTCTTCATTGTGTGTTTATTCCGAAACCTCTTCCCACAATATTGGCATTCGTACGGCTTTATATCCATGTGGACAGTCACGTGTGCACGTAAAGAGTCCTTTGAACTAAATAGTTTCTTACAATGGTCGCATTGGAAAGGCATTTCCAAATTGTGCGTTTTGACATGTTTTCTCAGCCTTTGTACGGTTAAAAATGACTTGTCGCATATTTTGCATGTTTCTTTTTCGATATCTTCATGGATTTTGTGGTGTGCCTCCATGGTAGCTTTTGTGTAAAAGGCTTTGCCGCATCTATCGCATGTGTGATTTCGTTTTCTCTCTGTGTGAATAATTTTATGCGCTCGTAGAGATAGGGGTGTCTTCATTTGTTTACCGCAGACGTTGCATGTGACATCTTTATTTGTGACCGGACCTCTGCGTCTCTTTATAGGTGGTTTTAACATTGGCTTTTTTAGCTTACTGTCGTGTCTTCGTAGGTCTCTGATCCCTCGGAAGTTTTCACTGCAAATTGAGCATTGGTAGCGGCCAACGTGAGTCTGTATGTGTTCGAAATCATTAGTTTTTGAGTCACAGTAAGGGCAGATGTTTCTGAAAATTAATAAAGGAGAGATTACATTTCAAATTATAACGTCAGAGCATTTGCGTAGAAAAATGGGAACTACTTACTTCAAATATGGTCTATGGATTCTCACATGTTGAACAAATTGCTCAAATGTGTCTGCACCAATAAAGTCACAATCGACGCATTTCATTCCGAAGCATTTCTTGTGTGTCGCGATACAATGCTCTTTCAGCATATCCTTATGAGCTACTTTTATGTTACAGAACTTGCATATAGGCGGATATTGACTCCAAGTTTGTATTTTTGCTTTGTCTATTTCATACTCTGTATTTATTAGAGTCGTATAGTTAGCCGTTTCTGGTGTTACGTTCATCCTATCTGTTGTACTGCTTGATATGTGCATTTTGTCATTAATTACACCCGTTGTGTCGTTGTTTAAGTTTGTTGTGTCATCCATTTTGTACGTATCATTCAATAAGTACCGTGAATATACTTTGGTTTGTGGATCTTCACATACTTCCATTGCAAATGTAAAGAGTCCGGCTGTTTTTCTCATGTATTCCTTTAAATGATTGTTTAGTGATCTCTCATCAATGAATATTTGACCACAATACGAGCAAATGTGGTCCCATTTGTGAGATTCTATATGTTTCGATGATTCCATTTTTATATTACAGTATTCGCAGTATTTTCTGAAAAATATGAATTGGAGATGTGTACATAAATAAATATAGTAAAAAATTTCAAAAACTTAAAGACAATCTTAGTTATTTTACTGCGCGGTAATTATTACTACACTAGCTTTGGCCACAACTTTGTCCATGTGAACGTTCACACAATGTTCACTGCTGAAAACACAACTGTTGTGTTAGCAGTACGGGAAAACACAATGGTGTGTGCAGATCCGTAACCGTGGCTAGACAAGAAAATCGGCTCAGCAGTCAAAGTGTTAAGTAGAATTTAGGTTGAATGCACAAAATTTGATGATAACTACTAGAACTTACACCAACTCTCCCTGCTTTCGCCTCACATGGTTCAAAAACTCCTCAAACCCATGCGTCTTCACATCACAGTCTGCACACTGGAACCCGTAGCATGTCCCATGAGTGTCCTGACTGTGTTCTCGTACTGCCTGCATGGAAGATAGGGTGGCGTTGCAGTATGCACAACGCCAGGGATATGTAGACCAAGATATGATATGGTCTTCCGTATCAGAGCTTTCCGAGTCGGGTTTGGTATCTGTAAAAGTTTGGAAATCGTTATTTATTCATTCATTAGTGAGCACCATGGATAAGTCTACATCTCAATGTGGAAAGAAACTTCACAAATTGTTCAGTTTTGTAAGCATGATTAAAACATTGACTGCTGAAAATGCAGACTTTGTGTTTTTTATGTTACTTGGGTGCGGGAAAACACACCTGTTGTGTTAGTGCAGCTTACGTGCCGGTTGTGTAGCCAAACACAGACGTATGTGTGTAACGAGGCGCATTACAGTACGGCTCACAGACGGCACGCCATTGCTGGAAAACACACGGTTCGTAACGGTGCCCAAAAGTAAAAACCGGTTCAGCAGTCAACATATTAAAAACTATAAGGTAAAGATAAGTGTAATGGACTCACCCCTGTCCTGGCTACCATAGTCCAAGACATCGAACTCTTCCTTTACTAGCCTGATATTTTGTGGGTATTCTTTCACTGCAACATTTGCAAGTCTGTCCAAAGTGACTTGAGCCTCTTGAATTTGCATAAAAAACTTGTAAGACATATCCAAGGCACTGTAGCATGAAGTACACACAGCCTCCGGTAGGTTTTTATTCGTAAAATCTACGAATTTTCTAAATAGGGACAACTTTTGCTTGATGGAACGTCGGTGTAATTTATCCGTTTTCAGATCTATTATATTTTGCTGGGGTTGGTGTTTGGCGCAGAAACGGCATAGCAACGTAATTGTCGACATTTTAATTAATAAATTAGTAATTTTTAAAGATTTATTTCGTTTCGTTTACTTTGTTTTGATTTTTTGATTTGCTTTGTTTTGTTACATTTTCATCTTTTCGTTCATGGGCACACATTTATTGCTATCTCATTTTAATTCCTCCAATCTGAAGGAGGTAGTAGATACTTTTACGCTTAACCTTAGTAGTAGTAGCTGTCACGTCGTATTCATTTTCTTTTCCATGGAACGCGTCCATTGACTTTGACAGTGACTTAACTAGGGAAGCGAAATTCAAAGGAAGGAGTAATGTGTGCAACTGGGGTACTGGGGTCAAAACTACAGATTGGGTGGGGTGAGATGTATTACTTTTCGGTCACCTGTTCCACTTGATGCTTCTTTACGACCTACCTACTTACCTACCAAACCTTGGTCAGTCTAGTCTATTCAATGTCATGTCTTTTTGTGAACAGGATTAAATTAAAACCACCAGACGACGTCATATCTCTGCCAAAATTTGAGGAATATGCAAATGAACCGAATAGCATCAGCTTGGACCAGAATGTTGAAGAGTTTTCCTTCAAATGGCAAGAAAAATGCTTTTCCGCCTGTGAGATTCAACGCTACAAAGACGTCCATAACTGTCTCACAGAGAACGAGTTAAAATACTATGAATTGATTAAAACAAAAGATATTGTGCCCAGTACAGTATTTTCTTATATTCACGAAGACTACTACATGCCTTTACCACAAGAGAAAAAAAAACTAGCGAGTTTATTTGATTCGTGCTTGGAACGTTTGAGTTTGGATGATGCGATTGGCAGAATTGGAGATACTTTTGGCGGCAAAACAATTTCAGAGCGACATCTGTTCAAAAGTCAAGAAGATATTTGCGATGAATACGATCAATGGGTTGCTATGCATGTGGTTTTTGACAACTCTGATTATAATGAGTGAGTATTTTTTATTTACTTCAGGCAGAGTCAAGATGGTCTATTGTCAAATAATATTTTTTTTCCCATTTCCCCACAAGTTGGGAGAAATAAAATTAGTTGTTCCTAAATTGTCAGTGCCTTTTCTCAACTTTTAGGGACACTCTCGTTCTAAAGCAAGAAGCGAATCTCTTATCCTTGTACCACAACAGCACCCACAACTTCCTCGTCATGACTCCAGACATGAACAACTTAGAGACCAACCCTTATGTGGTGGAGACCAATGCTGGGGAGCTGTTGGGGCGCCAGTACGAGGTGTCGGTGGAGTTTGGAGGGTCAGGAGGTGGTGAAGAGTTGGTTACTTTGGTAAGTAGTGTGTGTTTTCCAGCAATGGTGTGACGTCTGTTTCGCCGCACAGCCGGCACGTAAGTTACGCTAACACAACAGGTGTGTTTTTTCGTGCTCGCGGCATGTTATAAAAAACACAACTATTGTGTTGGCAGCAGTGAACGTGTTAAGTTAGTAGTATGTTCTTGAGAATAAGATTCCCTTGCAGTTTTTACCGGAAGGGAGTTGAGATGGACTTGGGCAAAGATGTGTCAAAATGACTGATTTTACACGCCATCTTGATTTTTTTTACGGCGTATGAGGCCAGTGTTTGATCACAATTTTAATGGATGGGAAGCGGCAATGTGGCTGAAGGTGAAGCACAGCGACTTTTTGCATCATCTCTAGGTTGTAGATCTATCAGTTGGAGTTGGTACTTATAGCTGAAAATGTTACCAAAAAAATCAAGCTAAGTTTCGACTTCCAAAATAGCAGTAAGCACCTATCTCCTCACGAAAGTGAGGGGAGACCCGTGCTCAGCAGTGGGACGATATGGGTTGATAATGTAGCACCTACCTTTGAAAATCATTGGAAGGGTCTGGCCCAGGATCGAAACCAGTGGAAAGAATCGTGGGAGACTTTTGCCCAGCTGTGGGACAGGGTAGATTTAAAAAAAAACCACATTACATACCTGCGGGGCTATGCAGCATGGTGCGGATCAGCTCGAGTTCGTTTCATTTTGACGTTTGATTGCCGAGTCCTATGGCAATTAAACGTCAAAATGAAACGAACTCGAGCTGATCCGCACCGTGCTGCATAGCCCCGTTGTACATGTAGCTTAGAGCAGGAGTTCCCAAATATTGTTTTCAGCTGGTAAACCTCTGCAACAAGTGGGAGAAGAAACACAAAAAACTGGTAAGCTTTGTGATGCCTCCGGTCGGCAAGACCCAGTACTGCGTCACTGTAGAACTGGTATCAGCCATGGAGTTTGATCCGGCTGATTTGTACATCGAGTATGATGTTAAGGTAGGTACTTTTAGCATTCAGACTGTTCCCAAATGTAAAGTTAGGTTGTAGCGCGCCATTCAAATACCCCGCCTGTTAAGAAAGCCCAGATTCGCGTGGCAAAGGCGGGTCTAAGCGGCGTCAGCGCATCGCCCGTTTCGCGCGCTCCCGCGCTACTAGTGGCGCCGCCGGCGGCTAAAAGGTGAAACAGTCGAGTCAGGAAGCGTCCCGCGAGATACCACGACTAACCGGGCAAAAACATTAAAAGGTGCAAGACGCTTGACAATAGTAAATATTGTATGTAAGTGAGGAGTGAGGTAAGAAAGCTGAGTATGAAGGTTTATTTATCCGTTCTCAAAATTTTCGTCATTGCCTTCATCATTTAGAACTTTTTGCAAATGTAAAGTTAGGTGCAAGACGCTTCACTATAGTAAATTTTGAATGCAAGTGAGGTGTTAAAGAGGTGAGACTGAGGGTTTTTTTGACTGTTCTCTTAATTCTCTTCATTGCCCAATCTATTATTTCATAGTGGGGAAAAGTGGTATACATTTTGTTTTTTTTCCCTATCACCATAGGTGAGGGTAAATCGAAATAATCCACGAGGAGTCGCGCTCGCAACACTCTGCACAACCGCCAATAAATTTACTTACTGAAATTATAATGATACTTTTTATAATAGCTACTTTGCGTTATTTTAGTAAGAATTTGTTTTTGAAGTGAAACTTTTTCACGCACGCTTGACTTGGGGAGTAAGCTGGTGAATGCGTTACGAAAAATGTGATAGTCAGAGGCGGACGGAAGTTAAGAGGCAGATGTAAGTTAGTGAAGATAGAAAGAGAAAGAGTAACGTTTCGTATATTTTTTTAAATAACTTTTGCAAATTTTTTGATTGAAGTTTTACTTTTACTATGTGTCCCAGCACACATTTCGTTATTTTTCCAGTGTAACTGTCACTATTTACCTACTTACTACCGGAGCTAATCAGTTCAATTAAGCTTCACACTCGACTCTTAATTTTTTTCGCTTTTTACTTGTTTGGCGAAAGGCGTGAGTATGAGCGAAGCGAGCGAAACTTTCGCTCGCTTCGCTCATACTCACGCCTTTCGCTCACTTTGAGCATTCTTTGGTAAAGTTGAGAAAAATCAATTCCTTTAAATATTCATTCTTTATTTATTTACAAAGTTGAGAAATGTCCTTATTCCAGCTTCCAGAGAGCGTACAATGTACAGACACATTGCACGGACGGACTCATGTCTCTGGAAATACTTCAGTTGATGACAAACATGTTTGGTACTTTGGACATTTGATAGAACTTTGCTTGGAGCTGGATTCTGGCATTGGTGAGCCAACCCCATTATTTGCATCGGTTCGAAACTTGACTATTACTATGCGATTTAATAAGCATTGTTTTCATTTCATCTTTTTTTTATTACGTTTGTCACCAAGAACAATTATTTCGGAGGTATGTGATCTACGAATCCGGAACGGGTCCCCTTGATAGATTGTGGCCTAACCCTCCTCACGAAACTGAGGGGAGACCCGTGCTCAGCATTGGACCCATATGGGTCGATGATCAATGATGAATTCTTAAATAAATTAACCTTCCAGAACCACCCCTTCTAAATCTCTACTTCGAAGTAATATCTCTTGACTTCTGGCGTCGTCACAGAACAGAAGGCTACTGCCACCTCCCCCTCCGTTTATCCCCCGGAGTCTCCACCGAGGAGTTGCGCTGCGTCAGGCCTGATGAGATAAGAGGCGCCGAGGACAGGAGGTTCTTCATCGGCGGATGCCATTTGTTGAAAGACATTGAGGTGCTATCGAAACCTGAATTTCAGGTAACAACAGCTAATTACTATTTTTTAATTAATTATTAAATTATTAGAAAGGTACATAGTTTGCGGTAATATTATTTATGGGTAACCATTTATATCCATGATTATCTAATTGTAGTGGTAGGCCTCTTCTGCAAGAGACCGCCTGGGGAAGTATCACATCTTTGCCAGATATTCATTCGCCAAGCAGTAGTGTGCAAACGTTACTGCGTTTCAGTTTGAAGGGCTTTGTTTCCAACGAAATTACTGGGCGTATGAGACTTTAGAGCCGATGTCTCAGAGTGACGAGCGCAGTGCAGTGCCGCGCAGGATTATGCAATGCGAAGTTCTGGGTGGCGCTGTGGCTGTTATGGGCAGGCGTAGAGCTTATCATCGGGTGAACTACACGCTCGTCTCGTTCCACAACCAAATAAAAAAAAAACCCAATCCGACGCATTCGAGAAAATTTATTTTCTTTTCTATAAAGACGTTTATCGAATAGTTGGCAGAGTGAGTGGAACGATATCTCCTATTCTGTTCCGTTCCTTGTCCACAGAGCGGAGAGTATACATTCACAGAGAGCGGCGCCATCCAAGTTCGTCACGGCATCATCTCCCAATCTGCACTGCCCAGCAGTTCAGGAATGGAAGCACACTACGAGACCAGTACAGCATCAGCACTGCTGCTTGGAGCCGAGGCTGCGTTGAGGAAGTACAAGAGGGCCAGAGCACGGTTAGCCCAGGCCACCAATAGGGCGGATTGAAGACTTTGTACCATGGTGTGGTATATTTTTTTAAATTATTATATATTTACTGTGCTAATGCTTCGAACAATAACTGAAATGGCCGTAACCAGAGACTCCAATTATTTAACCGACTTCAAAAAAGGAGGAGGTTCTCAATTCGATTGTATTTTTTTTTACTAAGTCAATTGATGGTTTTGAGTAGGTACGGTATACGGCTCGAAGGACCAGAATGTTACTTAACGGGTGTATTTAAGTTTAAAAATAAAAAATCCGTCTTTACGATTTGTTTAATATTCACATTAATGCAGTAATGCCAATACAATAAAGATTGAGGTAGTTATTAATCTTAAAACTAGCAAAAACAATAATTTAACCAACAAAATACAATTAACACTTAACATTTATATAGGTAGGTAGGTAGGTATTTTTATCTATTTCCTATTTATTTTTAACTAGCAACCTGTCCAACTTTTCACACCACAGAATACCTAACAAGATGTTTAAACATTGTAAAGCAGTAAGTATTGAAGTGTAAGAAAAAATACTATTTATAATTATACCTGTTAGTATCTATAGAAATTTGCTAAGGTCAAATCTTACCAGCCAATTTTAACCCAGATCCCACGAAAGAATCTATGTAGCTACATTTACAATAGGTTATTTCTATTGACACATCGAACCCCGACCCGACTTGAGGTCCTCGCGCATCTGGGCGGTGATGGCGGCCATTTTCCGCGCCCGCTTCAGCCTCCGCTCCCGCTCGCGCGCCAGGCACGCGCTCCGCTCTTCAGTAAGCGCCGCGTGCGCAGCAAAGTGGGCCCTTCTGTTGGCCTCCAGCGCTGACACCTCCTGGCGGAGCAACGAGGTCTCCCAGGAGTGAAGAGCATTGCTAATCGCTAGACGCTGTTGGGAGATTTGTGTTTAAGTGGCAAATAATGATAAAAAACGAGTGTACTTTAGACCACACGATTGAAGTAAAACTTCTTTAGCTCTCTTTGTTTTTTAATTTTCAACTTGCATTCGCCTCGCCCGATCACAATTTTCTTAACGCATTCACCAGCTTACTCGCCATGTCGAGCGTGCGTAAAGAAGTTTTACTTCAATAACGCGACACGCGTCACGATCACATACAGAAATCCTGCCTGGACCCCCTGCATCTAGGGAATGAGGAACTTCAAGAAACATGGTCCTACAAACACACAAACTCACAAATATTGGCCCTGCGCAGTAATGGAGCCCGCGACCTCACGCTTTGTAGTTGGCGCTTCCCCCATTAACGCCACGGAGGCTGCCAATTTATCAAGTAGTTTGTTTAGGCCAGCATGATCTTCGACGGCATCAGCCCTTAACATTGATTCTAGAGGCCATAAAACTGCTTGCATTGCTGCGGCTTCCTTCTCGGCCTGTTCACCATAGAACGCCACCAGTAAATTAAAAGGCAAAGAAGCACGTCTTCGTTGAATTCTAAGATCTCCGAATCAACCACCGTTTAATGAGCCTCTAGCTTCTCCACTTTGTCTCCTTTGCAAAATAGTACCAACCTTAGCAGATTCCCTGAGCAGAGCAGTGCGCTTCTTGCTAGCATCTTTGGCCTTTTTCTGCGTATCCACCATGTCCAGGTGCCGCCGCCATTGCTCAGCCTCTACCTGTCGACACCGCCTATCCGCAGCCAGGGCCGTGCGCGCTGTTTCTTCTAACGCTTTGTCTATGAGGACTGTGGTCTGCAGATGTAAGAGGTATCAGTACGGCCACAAAAGTAACTGAAAATCTCCATACTTTACATGTCGTAGAGAAATATTGCCTGCGTAAAATGGAAATAGAGACAAATATTCAGTCTGCTACCACATTCTCACATAATGAGATATAGCAACATTGCTACGATATCTATTTTCTAGCCCAAGAAATTATCCCTCTTTATCAGCTGCTACCTTCGCTCCCGCCCTTGTCCGATCATCTCAAATGTTATCTTCAATAGGCATCGTATCCTATATTTACCTTCTGATCTTCGTTGCAAGCGAGTAGCTCCCGACTCCTTCTATCCTTATGCCTGATGCAGTCCAAGAGCTGACCCCTCCTCAGCTGCTGTTCCGCCGTCTGCTGCAGTCGCTTGTACTCGTGCCAGGAGCGCTCCTGTTGCCGCTTCTGGTGTAGGTACTGCTTGTACTGGTGGTTGGTTTCGGCTTCTGCCTATAGATGCACAGCATTTAAGAACAGATAGGTACAGGAATTTTAGTTAGCCGTTCCAGGTACTGCTGGGTGTAAGAAGTGGGGAAGGTCTTGCGCGGGATCTAGGCAGAGGACTGTCAGGAGGTGGCACAAGACAAACCGAAGTGGTGACTCTTATTGTCGGAGACCAAGACCCATTTTGGGCCTTTGCGCCATCCTAGTTAGTTAATTGGCCCAGCGTCCCTCTGCCCCTCCAGTTATAAATAGGTACCTAAGTAACTTTTCTCTAATATGCGCGTGGGCATGGCAACGCACCGGCAACGCCTCTGGTGAATTTCAATTCATAGACGGAATGCGGGCGGTGGCTATAGCGATAGTTACTTATCATCAGGTAGTCGCATGCTTGCTTGCTACCAATAAAAAAAAAACCTTAATAACATTTGAGGTCCAAGCTATATCCTCAGTTCCCTTAGCTAGATATCTTCTTCCGTTTATAGAAGAAGATAAAACCAACTCACCAGCTCCCTCTCCTCTTTTTCCTTCTGCCAGAGCTTCCTGAACTGGTCAGCAAGGTTCTCCCTTTCAACGTCTTCCTCTCTCTTCCTGGCGAGCGCAGCCAGGAGGCGCCACTCTCTCTCAGGAATGGAGTCAACGACGCTTTCATTTTCGTAGTCTACAGTGGTGATTAGCTGGGAGAGAGAGCTCGGTACTGGAAGAAAGTAGCTGTTTTTTATTTGTCTATTCTTTACCACACAAATAAATGTAAACGAAAGACCTAACAGTACTTAAGTAGGGCCACCTAGACAGTTTAATTTTGTTTTTATCCTTCATCATTTACGTCACTGATTATTTGAAGTGATAAACAGCTATGTTTAGGATGACACTTAGTACAATATTGATAAGGACGATGTGATGCTTACCACCAGAGCAGACTTACTAAAACTTATAGATTTTCAAACGCCTACTTAAAAAATTACCGCAAACAAAATATAAATTAACTATTTGCTATTTCATTATTCTCAGGAGTCTTTAAGGAAGGTAACGAGGCAGTTGGCATACACCAAGTACCCATCAGTACCATCTGCCCCAGTATCTGAGCTACCATCTACTTACAAAAATGGTTGGTCTTACCAGTAGGAAGCTTCCGCACTGGCGATTGTTTTCTCGGCGACACGTTGCCGGATCGTCTCGGCGTGTCTGTTATTATTTTATAACAAAACACCATTATGTCACTTCCTTGCCAAAGAAATTATTAAACAAGGAGTGGAAAAGCACCTCTAGTGGTTAATTAGAAAAAAATATTAGAGAAACAGCATCAGTAGGTAATAAAAGCCAACATCACACTCGGAAGAGTAATGAGCCTTTGGTAATAATTAAAAAAACAGACGGAGCGTCCCGAATTTCCATCAAACTGTTTGCTTATTCTGTCTTATGAAACACAACAGTAGGTCATCTTTTAAAAGTATAATGACTGAATTTAGAACCTAGTTTTCACATTACTTGTCACAGATGCACATGTTCAAAGCTTGTTCAGTAAATTACTGGTAGTTACGGTGTCTGAATAGCTGGTTGCCGTCAGTAGTATATCGATCAAACTGTACTGTATTATTTATTCTGTGTTGTGTTCTCAAGGTTGGATGTGGCTCGCATTTCAGTAGGTAACTAGGTAACTATGACAATAAATGAAGAGGTTAATAATATAAAACGTAAATGCTGGAGTTAATGACACGAATGCCCAATGAGTCGGGGTTAACATCGGCTACGCGGACGTACTCAAGTATTTAGAAGCTTGTATTGTTAATTTTGTAGTGGGAGGCCTCTTCTGCAAGAGACCGCCCGGGGAAGTACCACACCAGTACTACTGCTATAAGGTGCTCCAGACTTATATGAGATACAGTCAATCTCTTGTTACTAAATAATTATCTCTAACACCAATAGATAGATAGATACATTAAAGTCTATATTTTGTGAAGCTAACATCAAATAAGCAAGAGAGAATGTTATCAACACTTATCAGTTTGTAGATATCAGATATCGGCCAGTTGGATTCACGCCTCGGCGCGGTTATGACGCATCCGCCATGGACCGAGACAAAAGACCTATTATCAGAAGACCGGACGTCTTGAGGAAGCTCAACACGGAGAGTCTTTTCATGATCGAGCGCGGTCTACTCAGCGAGCTTCCCGAGAAGTTGAAACCGCACCCGTTCATACCAAGAGGGCGACCGACAGACCTGGTAATCGCGAAACCTTCCAGTTTCTTGTCATCATGTCTACCAGTCATCCCGGACTCCCCGGGCTCAGGGAAGCTAACGCCTTCGTCCGACGAAGAGGAAGTATCACCGTTGAAGAAGTCTTTCAGCTTCCGCGACAAATTCTCTCGAATATCTCTATTCGGAAGGGACAAAGAGAAATCCAACCGGAAGACGATGAATGGAGACGAGAAGACCAACACGAAGCCAACAATAGATCTGAAAAGGGAAAGCAAAGCGGAGTACGATTATAAAAGCCAAAAAAGATTTTGGTTCTTCCGAAACAGAGAATTGGAGAAGCATAAAACACATTCTCCCATTTACCAGAGGAGTAAGAGCTTCGAATTCTTGCCCAGAGCCATAGAAGAAGAAGAGGAGATGCCCGCCAAGAGTAAAAAAGAATGGATCAAGAGGCAATCGTCAGTGTTTGAAAGTGATTCAATGGGAGAAGCTTGGACTTCCAATGAGAGTTTAGAATACATTTCCAACGTGTACTACGATAGAGAAGATGGCGTATACCTGAAAAGCATCAGAGAGTTCCCGTCTGAATCTTCAGGCGCCAATTCGAGCATGTCAACAGTCACTTCTGCATCCAGTGCCAATGTAGAGAACATCTTCAAACGAGGATCAGTGCAGGATCTTCTAGAAGAGTTCAATAAAGCAGTGGACATGTTCAGTGAGACGTATCTGAGTGATTGTGAGCCTTATACCAAGTCTAACCAACATATTCCAGTTAAAGAGAAACGGAAGAGTTCTTCCTTCAGCTCTTTGCCGTCTCCGAAAGTGTTGCAAGTGAATAAAGTCAGTGAAATCAGTGAGGAATTTAAGCAGGAGTTGTCTAAGGCTATACACGTGAAGCGTCCGCCCGGGCTGCCGCGGCCCAGGCGTGGGTCGGTGACGGATTGGTTTGTGCTTGAAGATTCGGTGAGTGGTTCACCGCCCGCGAAACCTATGAGTGACCAAAACAAGTACAGAAGGGGACAGAAGAAGCCGATCAACAGAGTTAGGAGGATGAGCTCCACTAAATACGTGAGTACTTTTTTAATTTGCCAATGTCTTTAAGTTTTATCAAGATTTGGATGTCGTTAATCGTTTTGAAAATTCAGAGCGACAAACCCAGGTATTATAAACCTAGTCTAATTTATTGATATCTGACTGAGGATTGAGAATTGAGGATTTCCATTCTAAGTACGTTGCGTCTATCGAGAATGCACCTGTTTTATCGGAGGACAGTTGGATGGTCATCAGTATCTAATTTTCCTCGAATTTACCTCTATTTCCTATCGTTACCTCTATTACCTTATATCGACGCTAGAAAGCACATTAAAACGCAAAATTGTTCACCCGAGCCAGAAACCTTTTTATTTTGTTGAAAAAAAATCATAACTCAATATCTACTCGACCTAAAAACGTAAATTTTGGATATTTGGTGTGTTTCATGCAAAGCTATAATACTGTTACCTTGGTTATATCCTAAAGTTCCTAGGGGACTTTGAAATGTGGGTTACAGCGTTTGGACAAAAAAAATGAGACCCTATAGATGGCATGACACGAAAGTGAGGGGAGACCCGTGCTCAACAGTGGGACTTTATGGGTTGATGATGATTATGATGATGATGAATACTAATAATAAATAAGCCTTTTTATTCTAAACTTCTCATTGTGAATGCAATATAATGTTTTTCTTATAATATGTCCCGAAGCTCAGTTTGCCTCTTCGCATAGGTTAACAATTTCCATTGGGACCTGTCATTTGCTACTCTTCTTCAGTGAACTGTACAACACTCTTCTCCCCCTTCTCACTGGAGAAAATTTATCAATATAATTGTTTAAATTAGAATAATAACATTTTAATCATGCCCACGATGCAATTGCATATAAATGTTATGTTTGATAAACAACATTCTTACTTTGTATTAAATCCAATTATCAGAGATAACTTTTATTAGGGTTCCGTACCCAAAGGGTACAACGGGACCTTATTATTGTGGCTCCGCTGTATGTCTGTCTGTCTGTATGAACCAGGCTGTATCTCATGAACCGTAATAGTTAGACAGTCGAAATTTTCATAAATGATGTATTTCTGTGGCCGCTATAACAACAAATACTAAAAATAAGAATAAAATCAATATTTAAGGGGGCTCCCATACAACAAACGTGATTTTTTTTGCTAATTTTTGCTCGATATTGATAATGGCAACAGGTAAATTATTAAATTAATATTTAAGGGGGGCTCCCATATAACAAAGTACGGAACCCTTCTTGCGCGAGGCCGAGTCGCACTTGGCCGGTTTTTGTTGTACGTTATCATATCAAACACGCACGCACATGTCATTCTAACGACTTACTATCACAGTGTTTGTTTTAAATTGAAAGGCAAATAAAACATTAGTTTAATTAATGCAGCCACAAGTTGTTTACGTAAAGATTTGAATGTCAAATGTCCACCTTATGTCAGCGTTAATGTGACCAGCGGGGGCTATGCAGCACGGCTGATTGCCACGGGGCTCGTCATTCGTAATGTAATGACGATCCCGGTGGCAATCAACCGTCAAAATGAAGAGAACTCAAGCTCATCCGCACCGTGCTGCATAGCCCCGCAGCCCGGGACATGTGGCACAGAATAAATAACAGACTGACAAATAACTCCCCTATGAAATCGTGAAGATGGAAAGAGAGATTATTACGTTTCGTATATTTTTTTTCAATAACTTAGAAATATTTTTGTAATATTTGTTTTTTCAATATATTTTTTTTAATAATTTTTTTAGTTGTTATTTTACTTGTACATGTATCTTTTTTTTATTATTTGACTGAGCGGTGGTAGCCTAGTGGGGGAACGTCTGCCTTCCAAGGAGAAGGTCGTGAGTTCAAATCCCAGTGCGGGTACGTACCAATGTGTTTCTGTAAAACATATATGTACGTAATTATCATTCGCTTTTTGATGAAGGAAAACATTGGAAGCCCCACATACCTACCCGAGAATTATTCGGTGGTATGTTATCCACCAATCCGGACCGAGCCTCCGTGGTGGATTATGGCCTTATCCGACCCGTGACCCGTGCTCAGCAGTGGGACGATATAACTTGATGATGCTGATGATGAAGTAAGTGTAGGGTCTAATTTTGTTTCTCACCAAAACCAGAAAATAATAAAACCAGATGTCGGTAAACTATTACCGACTTCAATGTTTGGACGTGCCAAGACGAAATAACATTTCAGCGATACGTTATCAGCCCCGATGCTGATACCGCGAAGTGGCGGTGCCTCGCCATGAGTGTGCTGATAAAGTGACGCCAATAGAAACTCGGTTTGGAGATTGATGTGCCACCTATTCTATTTTTTTTTAACCAGCTGCACCCCGCGGTTTCACCCGCGTAATTCCAATTTTCCCGCCAGTAGGCAGTTTGCATTGCCTAAGCTGCATCTCCCAGGTTAAAAACAGCCTAACTACGTCACACACGAAAATAAACAACTGAAGATCACGGAAAAAACAAATGACTAATCGGGAGTTCATACAAAAACGACACAGAAAAGCCTGTTAATTTTTACCCGAAATTTCCAATTTTCCGCGACCTTTTCCTTAATCTTTCCTTTCCTGATAATCATAAATAATAAAAAAAATAATATCGAAATCGGTCCACCCGTGCAGTGCAACTCAGAACTTTGCATTGCATAATCCTGCGCGGCACTGCACTGCGCTCGTCACCCTGAGACATCGGCTCTAAAGTCTCATTATGCCCAGTAATTTCGCCCTTAGAACCGGAACACAGTAATGTTTGCACACTGCTGCTTGGCGGATGAATATCTGGCAAAGGTGTGGGTACTTCCCCAGGCGGTCTCTTGCAGCAGAGGCCTCCCACTACTAGTAATATTAAAAGTATGTAAACTCATTAAAAAAATAGTAACCATGACTGTTCTTAATAGGGGGTGTGTGAATCTTATTATTATCGATTAGAAATTGGTGAGTAATGATTAATGAAATGCCTACCTATCTACGTAAGCTAATGAATTGATTACGTACACGTTTGCATGGTTCGTCTTTAATATGTACCACTTTGATTGCAATCAAAGAATACAACACATAATTAAAGCAGACCTACACGTCCACAGCATATCTGGTTATTCCTCTCCATGCATGGTTGTCTGGAAGAGATCGCTCTGAGCTATAAAACTCCCATTATGACATTGTTCTAGTTTTTTAAGTTTTCGTTGTTCTGTGGTGTTTCAATAAAGATTTCATCTATCTATCTATTGTAGGTAGGAAGGTTGAGCTAAGAAGTCTTTTTTGAAAATTACAGTGAGGTAAGGATGCTAGAAAAAAAGGTTACCTTTTTGTGTTTGTAAGAAACCTTTTTTTAGCATTGAGTGATCTAATCAAAATGGCGTTACTTGTATTTATTTAGCTAAGTTATTTTAACACTGGCTGAACACACAAATCTTACAAATCCCAAACAAAAAAAAAAAGAATTGTCTATCTTTTTCTTAGTTTCCTTTATCAAATTACTCATGTACTTTTTAGATACTATTACGGCTATAGGATAGAGTTAAATCACCAAACTTATTGGTATTTGTAGCCGCTATTATCGATATTATGTACCATAATAACGAATATACCTAGGTACATACCAGATACGTATCTAGGTACATACGGATTGAGATCCTAAAAAAGATTAATGCAAAAGAGGCTGTGAGTGGGTAGGTAGGTACTAACCTATACTTGGGTACATTTATATAGTTGACCGCAAACTGCCGATAACATTGATAGCAAGGTTCCGAGATATGCTATCGCGTCGGGGGACAACAGATTGTGATCGACAGGCGCCTGTGATGATCGCTGTTTGCGAAATATAGAACGGTTGCGTTCGCAATTGCGGCCGTTTATACCGTTAATCCATTTGGGAATTTAAGAAATGCTTTTTTGAAGTAAAATTCTTTACGCACGCTTGCCTTGGGGAGTAAGCTGGTGAATGCGTTACGAAAAATGTGAAGGCGAGGCGAATGGAATTTAAGAGATAAGTTAGGTTAATAAGGTTAAAAGGTAGGGGGTAGGGGTAGGGGGCAGGGGGCAGCAGACACGGGGCAGGTGACCGGTGACAAGGGCAGGTGACAGGTGACAGGTGACTGGTGACTGGAGACTGGTGACTGGAGACAGATGACAAAAGACAAATAAAAAAATGTTGATAAGTAGAACCGCATCACAGAGATCTAGCATTATCATCATTTGTTTTATATCGTTCAAAATAATTGGAATCCTTCTGGTATTTCTCGATCAGACATAACTCTAAACCATTTTCCTATGATTGCAGTTCAAAGATCAAATCGTTTGATATTTCAGCTGAACGGTAAGTTGTCGGTAAACATAAAGTACCTAAATATTTAGTCCCTTTACCATTGTTTCGTGTGGAGCAGAATACTTTGCGCAATCTTTGCTAAACTTTAATCTACTGCTGTTAAATTGTCCGCCATTTTGAATGTTGAAACTGTAGGGCGAGTGTGGCAATATCCCGGCTGTAATTAAAACTATAAAGGTAACCATAGACTATTTTTACTATCCTAATTTACCATAGAGTTACAAGGAGAGGTATTTTTTTTATTTAGGTAATGAAAGCGGTTTAAACTTTTTTGTTGAAAACCCCGAGAAGTTCTAAGGACTGAGATAGTGACCTGTCAATATGTCATCTTCTGAGAAAACCAGACATCGAATTAAAAGAGAACCAATACCTACTTGCTATGATATTGTCACGACTAAATACTTTTTATAAATAAACCAAAAACAAAAAAAAAATTATCTTTCTCTTTAGAGAGATGATTCTATGACAAACGTTATAAGAGCTAGGTTATCTGTGGAGCTTAGACATGTTGTTGCAATATCTATTCAGAGAGTTTTGACGGGATACCGAAAATGTGTATAGTTGTTTATGTATTTAGTTCTCAAACTTCTGTTATTTCGTGTTTTAATGTCTTCGAAGGTTAACGTGTAATATTGGTAGAACCGTGGAACGTTTTATTAAGCTCTGTACGCTAGTTTTAACCGACTTTATAAAAGGAGGAGGTTATCAAATCGACTGTTTTTGTTTTTTTTTTAAACTCTATACGCTACTTGTACTGTACCTATAGTGCCTGCCTACAGTACTACTAGTTGCAGTGTAAAAGCGAAAATGACTGCACGGCGGCAGCGCCGGGGCACACGCAAACTTGGTTGGATGCGCGCGATATTCAGTGCGGAACGGATGTCGCCTTTCACTGTGATGCGATAGGGCTCACATTGCTGCTACTTGACTTGTAACTGAGTACTACCCAATTATTTTGTCCCAACTACTTGGATAGGTATAACCGGAGAGCTAGCAACTACGGCATTTAATGCAACTCTGCCATGCAAAGTATTGGAGTTTTTTTTTTTGTTTTGTTTCTACACGATTTTTGCATTTGGCCGCTGTCAAGTATTTAATATTTTCAAGTTTTTCAGGTTTTCTGTATTTAATAATCAAAATAGCATGTTCTAGTGTAGTCAAAGTCATGATTCGGTAAAGCGGTGGATGATTTACTGAATTTTTTTGGGAGTTTTGAAGAGTACAAGAAATGGCGTGTTTATGGGTTTGTATCATTTACCCACACTTACACATGGACAATATTCCACCAATACATAACAAGTTTGAGAAAAAAAAAATACAAAAACCACAGCGCCATTAATTTTCGGTTTCCCGCCAAAAATCTTCAGTTTAGTTTGTGTCAACTGTCAACGGAATTGATACCGATGTCAGTGAAGTGACGTTAAGCATTATAATTTTTTTTTCTACTCGGCCTTGACCCCCTCTCACACGCACTGCAGAATCCTGTATATTATGGAATCATTGAGTTTCCACTTTTTTCCCACATCTTCAGATACGTAAGCTAGTGGAACTGTGGGTCCGTCTCGTTAGCTACTTACCTAACTACTTATTGTCTTGCTTTACGGTTGCTACGTCCTAGTATATTTAGGCCAAACTATACACGATATGAACTCGAATCTATTTGATTTACCGTTTGCTTTGAATTGATGATATTTATGTGATATTTAAGTTCAAGTTCAAATGGAAATACCTTCATTTGATTATTTTAGTTTTTTTTTCTGTAGTGCTCACAGCATTTAAGTAGATATGTGATCCACCAATCCGGATCTGGCCCCCGTGGTGGATTATGGCCTAATCCTCCTTACGAGAGTGGAGAAACCTGTAGTGGGACGATATGGGTTGATACTGAGTGCCCACAGCTGGGCAGAGGTCTCCCTCGTTTCCTTAAAACTCTATCTTGGGTTACCTCCTTTTACTTTTCAAGGAATTTCCTTAAAACCTAAGTAAAAGTACATGTCTATAAAGTAATTTCTAGATCAAGCAAAAACACACAATAGGACATAATTCTTTTCCCAAGAAGCTTCAGTTTCAGAACTCTAGGTATGTCCGTATGTACCTATTAGCCTAAACGTCTGATTTCCACTTCATTCTAAAAATGGAAGAAATCGATCGCCAATTATTGTAATACCCGCTTACAGTACCCGACACAGTTAGCACCAGTCTGTAATTAGTGGAAACGTGACAATTAAACCTACTGCCGCAGCAACCGCGAACCATGCAAACATGTCAACTGTGGCAACACTGCGGTACAACTACTTATAACTGTATTTAACGAATAACTTAGCCGCACCTGGATATTTCCTCGACAAAAAACCCAAATTGTAAGGAACACAATCATAATTTATCACGCTTCGTGTTAATACTTTTATTTTCACAAAAAATGGTTTACATTTTTCACAGGCCGAATGTAACAATGCCAATGCCCAGTTTACAGTTTTAAAAATTGCAGCTGTCAGTTTGACAAGTGGGCGTGTGTTCGAAGCCGTTCAACAAACAGTGAATGGGCGTACTGAATGAGGGACAAAAAAAACCGAACGCGCGAACGTGATGATAAATTGCTGCGTGCAGTAATTATTATTAAATCGTTTAATTCCGTTCGCAATTTCGAGCCATACCGAGCGTGAAGGTGAAAGTATTATCCAGTTACAAGATTCAGAGCATTGTTAATGGTTTAAAAAAAGTTCATTTCTTTCAAAAAACAATAGTTTTTGAACGACGAGATTCTTATGAAAGTTTGGCAATGGGAAATTTATGATTATGCCAAGTTTTGTAATTTCGTTTCGTAAGATTTATCAAGATTGTAGTAGCGAAGCCAAAATTTAAAGATTTATATTAATATGAAAGAAGGTCTCCAGCTGCATTAGCAACTAAGGGATCGCTGGCGACCGAAAGGTAGCTTGTGCGCCTTACAATCCAACGCCACCGGGTTCGCACCGCTATCCCACATATCTGTCGTTCAAAATGTTGTAGCAAATCCCAGAGAATAGGAACGTACAAGAACCTCAATATTCAAAACTTTGTGACGTCCACCAAGTAGTGAGCCCACCATTCTCTAAGGCTGCTTCACTCACAGTTTCCCGAATGTCAGAGTTTGTAAGCGCCGCTGACACAGCTTAAACTAATATCAACCAATAACAACTGCTCTAAAGCATGCAGCGATAAAAATCCGTGCATAACGTACGAACTTGCGTATTTAGTCTGTTTTTAGGGTTCCGTACCCAAAGGGTAAAACGGGACCCTATTACTAAGACTCCGCTGTCTGTCTGTCACCAGGCTGTATCTCATAAGCCGTGATCGTTAGACAGTTGAAATTTTCACAGATAATGTATTTCTCTTGTCGCTTTAACAAACAAATACTGCCACCCAAAACTTTGCATTCGCGTCGTATTTTTCTTCTTTTTTTGTAACTTTTTTCTTTTGATTTTGTATTATTTTTTTTTATTTTGCTTGGGCATCTAACCCTTGTGTACTACTACCATTATTAATTATACAAATCTACATAGCACGTCCTATTCCAGCCACAGCTAAGTGCACGCGGTCCGTGACTATTTCACACGACCATTGTGGCGTTCACTTTCACATCGTCGCCGATATATTGCGTATGCCGCGCGTAATCGTCGTTTTTGCACTGGATTCTACTTGGTTATGTTGTGTAGCTGGTGAGATTAAAATATGATAAACTTTACTATCATTACAGTATAATGAGCAAGGTAAACCTGACTATAACAATTACAGTGCCACCTAGGCTTTGCTAGCGCTAATATCTATCGTGGAACTGCACTGCGCTCGTAACCCTGAGATATTATGACCAGTATGGTGTATTCCTAGCTTTAGTTTATTCCCAGGATAAGCGGTGGTAGCCTAGTGGGAGAACGTCTGCCTTCGAAGGAGAATACCGTGCGTTCAAATTCCAGTGCGGGCACGTACCAATGTGTTAATGAAAGGCTTACGTACGTAATTATCACTCGCGTTTCGGTGAAGGAAAACATCATGAGGAAACCCACATACCTACCGGAGAATTATTTCCGAGGTAGGTGTGTTATCCACCATTAAATATATATATATATATATAGCAGAATCAGAATCATATATATATATATATATGATTCTGATTCTGATTATTAGTGGAGACGCTGGAAAAATTGATACCCAGCGTTGGATTCCCATTAGGGCTCACTAACCATATTAGCAGTGGGGACGCTGAAAATTCTAGATCTCGGGGTCATCGAAACTCACTTGCGTGACTTAAGTATAATCAAAAAATATAAAAGGAAACGCATTAGAGGCAATCAAATATTGTATTATGAATCTCCTATTAAGTTTCTTTATTCTTATTCCCTCACTACCGTCATTGTGCCAGCAGTCTATAGGTTCGACACGTGTGTCCGGGAGCCGACAGCGCACGTGCAGTAGAGGCGAGGGCTCAGTAGAGGCGGGGAGGGGTTAGCCAGCCGGACTGCGATATCGCAGTCTAGTGCCTCAGGCGCGCCGGATGTTTTGGGAAACACACGGAACAAAGCTACCACCTAGCACCATATTATGCATACATCGGTGTTGTTATTGTGTTATGGTAGCCATACTCCATGCTGCCTATCGTCTAATCGGCATGATGCTGCAGCCTTGAAACCATCTGCAATTCGTTCATATACACCACACACGGTAACTGTCATGCCAATTCACGCCCACACACGGTCAGTTCTTCTTGATGCAATCGACGCGAGGCAGCATAGTGTATGGATTTGCCCGTCAGACCTGCCCGACAGACGTGCCTGGCAGGCAAAACTGCACGGACGACAGGCAAATCCGTGTCCGTTTTCACCATACATCAGCAGTTTTGCCTGACAGACGTGCCTGCCATCCGTGCAATTTTGTCTGCCAGGCACGTCTGTCAGGCAGATCCATCGGGCACATTTGTGCGTGTATGCTTATCCGTTGAGGGATGGTATTACCATAAGATCGTGAATAAAATCGCTTCCTACAGGTCTATACGTAAAGTTTTAATCGCTATCACTCACAAACAAATCCTCTACCCAATTGTGCCTATTCAATTTGTAATGAGCTACCGTGCGCGTGACGTGACTTTGAATTAGGCACCCCATTCCCAATGCTTTTTGTACTTTTAGAAATACGTGTCAGTACTTTTTTTAATGATTCAACGCTTTTAAAAAATATCCTCTGTGTGAATAATGGAGGCCTGAAAGGGTTTACGCCTCTCGAAAAGTAATTTTTTTAGGAAATATTTTTAAGTACTGCCTACTACAGCTAGAGCAGTGGTATGCAAACATTACTGTTTTCGGTATGAGGGGCATAGACACTGTTTCCAACAAAATTACTGGGCATATGAGACTATAAAGCCAATGTCACAGGGCGACGAGCGCAGTGCAGTGCCGCACAGGATTTTATAATAGTAACTTCTGGGTGACACTGTAGCACAGACTGTAGTTGTTATAAAATGATGTCCTTTAAACCGGAACACAGTAATGTTTGCACACTACTATTTGGCGGATGAATATCTGACACTTCCCCAAGCGGTCTCTTACAGAAGAAGCCTCCCACTACACACTACATAGTCTAGAATAGATCCTGGAATTATACATACATAGATACGTTTTGTTATAATCATTATCCACAGTTTAAAAACCATTATGTGTGAGGCCGCGGGTCGCAGCTAGTATGCTCAATGAATTATGAGGCTTCTAATGAAGGTGAAGGGCGTACGGCTTCGGTAGCGATCAAGGGCGGAGGGTGGGTCGATGGAGTTAATCAGGTTCGCTGTAACGTGGTCCACATAACCGGTACACATGATTCGGAATAGGTACTTACAATAAGAAACAAAGAAAAACATTTTACACGTTTTGAAGTAAAACTTCTTTACGCACGCTTGACTTGGGGAGATGTGTGTGATCGATGAAGTTGAGAGGGAGATATAAGTTAGTGAAGACAGAAAGAGAGAGAATTACGTTTGGTATATTACTGTAGGGGTAAGAAAGAGAGGTGCGAGCACACATTTTCTTTCTCTCTTTCTCTCTTAGTGAAGTTTACTCCAGTCGTGTGGTCTAAAGCAGCACTCTCGTTTATTTTATATAGATGTCACTGGCCATTTCCAATCTCTCAATATATGAGGTAGAGGATTTTGGTCACAATGAATTATGGTCACGAATTCTCAGGCTTTTTGAGTGACATTTGGTCACAGTTACAGTCTATTTCGCTAATTGACATATTCTTGATGCCAATTGGTTAAATTATTATTGTTATTGAAAATATAGAACATTACAGCTGACACATTTTCAGAAATACATTCAGTGAAATTTGGCTACAGTTTCAAAGTTTCCTAAATTTACTTTAATTTGGTGCAATTTGGTCACAAGTTCACAACTATATTATTATGCATAATTTGAGTATTTTGCGAACATACAACTAAATAGGAAGTTGGTAGTTACGGTCGTCCTTAAAAGTAGCTAAACGTATCATACTATCAATTTCGTATTCTAAAAAAAAAACTTTCTCATTAGAATAAACATGTTTAGCGACTTTTTTTGTCAACTGTACTAGTATTGGTGAAAATTATTAATGACGCATCAGATTACGATACACGAGGTTCAAGGCAGGAGCCTCCTTGAATGTCGTATCGTTAATAAATCGTTTCCTATGGCATATAATAGTAAAAAACTAGGCATAGGATTCTCAACACGCAGTCACTGACGGTTGCCATGATGTTTCCATTTCCAAAATGTATAATAAGCATCTGAGTTGGGATATTTACAGCCTTAATTCACAATAGTATGTTTTTTTTTGTATGTTTTGTATGTTAGGGCTTAGGGCATTATCGTCACAGTCGTGGAAGACGTTCTACGCGCCCGTAGCCCCGACAATAGGCGTCTCGGTGGAACACCCTGGGGTATTGGTGGGTATACCCGTCAGGCTAGATGGCGGGGAGTCCCACATAACCATCCGGTCCTGCTCTCGGGTCGGGTGGTATGCGGAATGCATTTCCAAAGGTAAAAAAAAAAAAACAAAAAACAGTAAAGCAAAAAAACAGTGCGAATTCGTTATCTTGTCTAGAGCGTATTATTAGCATGTTATTGTCTGGCTACCTAGATTCTAGTCTAGACTTTAGCTAGATAATTATTGTAATTTGTGGGTGGCTAAGGTGGGTGGTTACAAAATGCAAAGTCAATCAATAAAGTTGTGGCATCATTGCATTCATTGCCAGAGCCACAGTTTTTTGTGAAATAAAAAATATAATACCGGTGCCGGTTTTTCGAAGCAATATATTTCTAAAAAACCGGCCAAGTGCGAGTCGGACTCGCGCACGATGGGTTCCTTACTTTGTTGTATGGGAGCCCCGCTTAAATATTATTTGTTAAATTGAATATATAACTGATTATTCTGTGAATATTTCAAGCGTCTACCTTTTGCCATTGTCAAAGTCGAGCAAAAATTAGCAAGAAAATCACGTTTGCTGTATGGAAGCACTCTTAAATATTGATTCTATTCTTATTATTAGTATTTCTTGTTATAGTAGCCACAGATATACATCATCTGTGAGAATTTCAACTATCTAACTATTACGGTTCATGAGATACAGCCTGGTGACAGACGGGCAGTCAGACAGGCAGACAGACAGACAGAAACCGGAGACATAGTAATAGGGTCCCGTTTTACCATTTGGGTACGCAACCCTAAAAACAATCCTCATGCAAAAACTAGGTTCTTGTGAGGTAACAAACAAAATGAAATAAGTAATCTCTCATCGGCTAGGTCGACGGACGATTCGCCATACAGTTTGTTACGTGGGCTGTTAAGGAGAAGGCTTTATTTGGAAACATAAAAAGAAATGATTCTGAAATTAAATGTAGGAAGAAACTATATGTAGGCCGATACCTAATCGGCTTACTAACATCGTCTTATCGCAATCTATTTTTGAAGATGACAATTTATACTTTTTTTTTAATTGAATAAAGGTTTAAATAGTTTACAATAGCTTTTTTGGGTTATTAGATATCCAAACTGCTTCCAAGTTTTAATAGAGAAGTGAAGATTATTCACTTGTTGGTACACAAGCGTCAAACACACTCACCTATCTTGATTACAGCGCCATCTACAATTTTAAATTGTAAACTTGAGTGACACCCTGATTAATTGGTCTTTGGATATAATAATAGTGATTTTGCGAAATAAACAACAGAGTTACACAGTCCTTACACACTACTGCTTGCTAGTCAAATAATTATCTTACAGTCCGATGGTAAAGTCAGTTTAGTTCTACGAGTTTCTCTTGGAGCCATATGTTTTTTTTTTTTTACTTTGACTTTGAATTAATCTGCGGGGCTATGCAGCACGGTGCGGATCAGCTCGAGTTCGTTTCATTTTGACGTTTAATTGCCACGGGACTCGTCATTCGTATTGAAATGACGAGTCCCGTGGCAATCAAACGTCAAAATGAAACGAACTCGAGCTGATCCGCACCGTGCTGCATAGCCCCGCTGGTAAAGCTATGGATAGATTATTGAATATTCAAACAATTAATACTCCTTGGTATAGGTTGACAAGTCCATCATCGCCTTTACACCACTTTTTGCGATTACCAATGCTGGAAACCGTTAGAGATGTCCGCGATGTGTTACGACTTACATCGGAACAAATAGGGGCAGAGTGCTCCAAACGTAGACTGAATTGACCGGGTTATGGAGAAAGGCAAGATTAATCAAAACGATTGACGCAAACATTAGAGCTTCCAGAAAGAGCTTTAATCTTGTACAAGCTCCGTAGTTTCACCCGCGTAGTTCCCTTTTTGTCCCACGGGCACATACTATCGGGATAAAACGTACCCTATTACTCAATCCTGGTTATAAACTATCTGTGTTCCAAATTTCATTCGAATCCGTTTAGTAGTTTTTGCGTGAAAGAGGAACAAACATCAATCCATCCATCTATTCTCACAAACTTTCGCATTTATAATATTAGCAGGATTTTCTGTCCTTTCATATGTGTAAAATAATCACAGAAGTGTACTTGTGGAATTAGAGCTCGCTTCTGTCTTGAAGTAGTGACGTTTGCCAGATATTGAAACGACGAAAAGTAAAGTGGAAACAATTCCATATTCCGGTTTGAAGGGCACTGTTTCCAGTGGATTTACTGGGTGTCTGGGTGTAACGAGATTTCAAAAACATTTCTCAGAGTGACAAGCGCAGTGCATATTGAAATGCCGCTGTACTGAGCAGGATACTGCAATCCAATGATTTGCAGTTGTTACACAAATTGATTTGTTTTGAGCACGCGAAATCCTCATCAGCCATTCATCGACTGCTCGACGTACTCTCCGAATGAACGTCACTGAGCCCAATCTCCAGCTCTCCTCTTCCAGTCTTTGCCAGCTATTTTCCGCGAGTTGTCACCACATCTAGCCAGCGGAGTCTTACTCACTCTTCACTCACCAACTCACTATAATTTTATCGACTACATCGATGAGTAGTGTAATATTGAGAATGAGAGGTATCTACCTACTTATAAAACCTTATATGTACGTCTCATCTTAAAAGGCGTGAGTGCTCCAAAAGCTATGACCGTGTTACGAAGAGAAGATTGATGGTAGAGGCGTTTGAGATTTTGGGGCTTGGGAGATTCGTTACTTATCTTAGGATTTGGTGCGTGTGGGAGGAAGTGGGGGATTTGTTATCTGTCCGAGATTTTGTGCCTTAACATTTGACGCACCTTTTTAGAAGAAATACTGATTTGAATAAATAAGACAGGGCTCGATTTATTAAAAAGCTCCGGGGCACGGAAATTCCAAACGTAAACTTTTATACTCTTTAGTGTTTGTAAGTTTATAATACTCTTTGGTCAAGTTAACTTTTCGCTGGCTGAAAAGATGCAGAAAATTACGACTGTTTTTTTTTAATTTTCGTACTCTTTGGGTTAGGAGCCAGGTGCCTGTTCAAACATTTGGCTCATGAGCGTTACCCTAATCGGCCATTCGTAAAAAAATCAACCTTTGTGCCATGTACCGTACCACCATGACAGGTAACATGATCCTCTCCATTGCTCACATCCGGTGCATTGTGTGGATTTTCAATACAAATCGAATTTAATGTACCGTTTCAAAACTTACTAGATTCTATGTCAATGCAATAAGGTTGACATTGCAGTGTTTCCTTAGTGCCGATCCTGACATCGAGGTCGATTTTTTGTTAATAAAGTTTGACTACGCTATCATACGATTGTTGGAGTATTAACGTTTCTATTACAATGGTTTACGGTTTATTTTGCATTGATATTATAGTTTTGAACTGCTTTTAATCCCAGTTAGATATTTAGGATTTTCTATAGTTCTTATTTGAAGGGGGTTAAGGTTTGAATTGAAGTTATTTTTATAAATTTTTCGAGCGGATATTGAACATTACAGATTACCGGAAGTGTAGAGTGTCTCTGTATTTACGATTTTTAAATTAGTTTTGTATATTGTGCCTTTTAACTAGACCATTTGGCATAGTTAATAGCCAGCTATATATCTGCTACCCACTGTATGTGCTAATGGCCACAAACTCTTTGGAAGTCGGATTCTTTTAATAATATTAAAAAAGAGAATCAGCCTTTTGTTTGAATGGTTTGTCTTACATCCATTGTGACACTAATTGGTAAATATGATTTGTTTTAGTTTTTAGGGTTCCGTACCAAAGGTCAAAACGGGACCCTATTACTAAGGCTCTGATCTGCCGTGTCTGTCTGTCCGTCTGTCACCAAGCTGTATCTCATGAACCGTGATAGTTAGACGGTTGAAATTTTGATAGATGATGTATTTCTGTTGCCGCTATAACAACAAATACTAAAAAATAGAATAATATAAATACTTAAGGGGGCTCCCATACAACAAAAGTGATATTTTTTGCTTGTTTTTGCTCGGTATTGATATCGGCAACGTGTAGACGGTTAAAATATTCACGGAATATTTAGGTATAATTATATTATTCACTTTAAAAATAAATAATTAAATTCAAATAATTTTGCCATTTTTATAGATAACGGTACGGAACCCTTCGTGCGCGAGTCTGACTCGCACTTGGCCGGTTTTTAATTTTCGTTTGTTATATGGTGTTTTTTAAAAAGAGTTTAACTATCTATCTAACATCTCCTTTGATCTCCGCTTTTGTGGATGCTCACCCTAATGCATTTTACGTTCATAAGTTTCAATATGCATTATTGCTAATTGATATAGGTAATTAACTTTCTTAATTCACGCAACCTTGGACTTAAAAATAAACGACGCGCGAGATGAACATAAAAACAATATAAACTTTACTATTTAAGTATACGCTCTATAATAAAAAATATATATGAGTATTATAAAGTCCGTTTCAAGATTATCAAAAAATTTAAATATCTATCTATCTATCTTATCTATATATATAAAAATGTTATGTTGGTTTGTGTACGCTTCAAAAACTCAAAAAGTTCTGCACCGATCGAGCTGAAATTTTAGCATGATATATAATCCGCATCAAGGATTGTTTTTATCTATTTTTTTCATCAGTGACATATCAGCGAATGTGCGAATGTGCCACAGCGAAGCGTGCCAGGGCACAGCTAGTTAATAATAATTGTGTATCTACTTATAGGTCACCTATTGGATAGTTTATTGGACATATTGGTATATTTATTAGATAGTTAAGTAACCAACATTCCTATTTTTACCCGACTGAGCGACGCAAAGGAAGGTATTGTGTTTATCAGTCTATGGATGTTCGTTCCTATCTGGCGATCTAGAAACCAAACGCGTGGCCCAATTTTGATGATTCTTAAGTTATGTATAATAATTGATGATATTTTATAGTGAAACTAATAAATGGCTAGTAATTTGTAGTTTGGTCAAAACACTCGACCAAGGAGGTGACATCGGACCAGCGTTGCCAGTTTATTTTTTGACAAGTCGGGTTTTTGAACTTTTTGAGTGAAAAAAGCGGTATTTTTTCATCGAAAGCGCGCCAGTGTGACATCGAAAGTGACAGAGGGGGGTGTGTGGAAATCGAACCACTAAAACCCCCCCGTGAGCAGTCCACCGCCGAGGTGGGGCAAGATGGTGTCGCTCTAGCAGTCACCATCTTGCCCCGGCGAGGACTAACGCAACCTTTTTTTTTTTAATCGGGGAAATGCATTAGGCATACCACCCGGTCACTTGGGGGTTATGTGGGACTCCCCCGCCAGCCTGTCTAGCGGGATTTACCCACTAAAACCCCGGGGTGTTCTTCTCTCCGCATTATGGAGGTGGTCACGGGTTCGCACGGCGCTTCCGCGACCACCTCTGCGGGCGCCCTCCCGGGCTCGCCACGTGAGGCTTGGGCCTCTTTCTCCGCTGGGTGCGTCCCGGAACACACGGGCCGCACCTCAGCTCGGGACTTCTAACTTGGGCGTTGGACCCCCGATCCGCGGCCCAAAAGTCCCCGTTATTGGTCCCTCGCTGTGCCCTCTGCTGATCAGAGGGACACGCGAAGGACCTCCTCTCGCCAGGTTATTTGCTACGGCCACCAATTCCCCTAGGAGAATTGCTGACCGAACCCCAGGGTGCACCGTCCCAGCTGCTGCCCTTCCCTCCGGATGCAACGTATCAAGAGGGACGAACAACAGCCGGGCACTCGTGGAGGTTACCTAGCCCGCACCCCGACTAACGCAACCCTACCTTGAGTAATAGTAAACAACAAGTCTCAACTAGGTCAAAAATTCGCAAACTCTTAATATTCTGTTACTCTTTCTAAATCGCTTACTTATTGTAATAACTCCACAAGTGCCCCCGGTACTAATTTGCGGCAATTAAAAGTGTTGCCCAATACAATAACAATGGTAATGCACGTCTGTTCGTAGTTAATGAATTATAAATTACACACATAAAGGTATAGATGTGGAAAAAGTTTTGTAAAGATATCAAGTGGCGTGCTGAAATTGAGAAATTTGTGTTCAGTTTTGAGATATCCTTTTTGCCAAGTAACACGTTAAATGCATTCGCATTTTAATATTAGTTTCAATTGAGATTTTAGTAGTGGGAGGACTCTTATGCAAGAGACCGCCTGGGGAAGTACCACCTGGGAAAGGCCTTTGCCAAATATTCATCCGCCAAGTAGTGTGCAAACATTACTGTGTTCCGGTTTGAAGGGCATTGTTTCCAGCGAAATTACTGAGCATATGAGACTTTAGAGCCGATGTCTCAGGGTGACGAGCGCAGTGCAGTGCCGCGCAGGATCATGCAATGCTAAATTCTGGGTGGCACTGTAACTGTTATGGGCAGGCGTAGGACTTACCATCAGGTGAACGACTTGCTCGTCTCGTAATTAAAAAAAAACAACCAGAAGAAAGCCCGGAGCCATGGAAATCTGCACATAATTTATAAAATAAAGATATTGGTGCATTAGAAGTTTCAATCCAGATTGTCTTTGGTCACAAAGCACACTGAAACAGTGTTTCCGGGTGACATCGCACTGCAATACAAAGTGCAATGCCTTTAGCTAAAGACACTGGTTACGGCTCAAGTAAACAGCTCGTTTGTTGAAGTTAAACGGCTAATTATAAGTAAGTTAATAATGCCGCGACACTATGCACTACTTACTCTTGATTAGCATAATGAGATTACTGTTATGACATGACGTAACACAATACGCCAGTACGCAGTGACGTAACAGCACGTCACTAATTAAGTCGCGAGTGAAAGCGCCGGAAACAATGGCCCGTGTAGTTGTACGAAGAATGTTAATCCTGATGCTGGCCGTTGCACGTGGCTTTGTCTGTTATATTATACTAGCTGTACCTGCCACGCTTCGCTGTGGCACATTCGCACATTCGCTGATATGTCACTGATGAAAAAAATAGACAAAAACAATCCTTGATGCGGATTATTTATCATGCTAAAATTTCAGCTCGATCGGTGCAGAACTTTTTGAGTTTTTGAAGCGTACACAAACCAACATAACATTTTTATATATATAGATAGATATAAATAGATTGACTGTACATACACAAAGTTCATAATAAGTAAGTTACTTAGGTTATAGTATTTCATAGTGTCATACTTACATAAAAAATGAAAAAAATTACATCCCCGTAGAGTTTTTTGGTGCTATCTTCTCTGACGGGCGTAATTCCGAAGCACTGGGTTAGATAATGGATTTTCCTTTTCCTGTGCGAGATTTAGCCATGAATCAGCACTTGAAACGGAAATTCCGATTCAAACTCGAATCCCAATCAGTTGCTTATTAATTTCGTAATTTCATCATCATCATCATCAACCCATAACGTCCCACTGCTGAGCACAGGTCTCCCCTCACTTTCGTGAGGAGGGTTAGGCCTTAATCCACCACGGGGGCCAGATCCGAATTGGTGGATCACTTACCTACCTCCGAAATAATTCTCGGGTAGGTATGTGTGTTTCCTCACGATGTTTTACTTCACCGAAAAGCGTGTGATAATAACGTACATATGTTTTACAAGAAACACATTGGTACGTGCCCGCATTGGGATTTGAACTCACGACCTTCTGATTGGAAGGCGGACGTTCTCCCACTAGGCTACCACCGCTTAGTAATTTAGTTAAATATATTTAGTTTTTTTTTAGCTTTTCCTATTACACGAGACTTAACTGTTTGACTTATGACAGTTATTTATTTTTAGCATTTTACAATTTGTCCTTTCTTTCTACTCGGCAAAGAATATTTTCAAAATGTATGAAAAGATCGCTCTGAGCGATAAGACCGCCCATTGTGACACTAATTGTAAAACTTGTTTTGTTAGATAGATAGATAGTTAAACTCTTTATTGAAACACCACAGAACAAAGAAAACTTAAAACTAGAACAAAACAAATTTTACAATTAGTGTCACAATGGGCGGTCTTATCGCTCAGAGCGATCTCTTCCAGACAACCATGCACGGAGCGGAGTAAATAGGATATCGGACGGTGGCTTTCCTTATATACATAGAATTAAATAAATAAATAAATAGATACATATTATTATTGTTCTAGTTTTTAAGTTTTCTTTGTTCTGTGGTGTTTCAATAAAGAGGTTATCTATCTATCTATTTTTAGAATAATATAATTGTGACAATCCTACGGGGCTATGCAGCACGGTGCGGATCAGCTTGAGTTCGTTTCATTTTGACGTTTACAAACAGACAACACGAAGAGACAGACTTCAATTATTATGTTAATAGACTAATATTAAATAACCTATGATTAATTTAGTGTAATGGACAGCCATATTTATGTAGGTACCGTGGCATAGCATAGATACTGCTTAAGTACTGCATATATGGTGCAATTATGAAATTAATTGACCTACGAAAGTGAAGTTAGCTGATATAGCTAGCTACCATCTAAATAACGATCCAAAGATAATTTCTAAGTAACGAGACGAGCTCGACATTCACCTGATGGTGAGCGCTACGCCTACCCAAAACATATCGACGCTAGAAAGCGTAAACGCTGTAACCTTGAAACGCAAAACTGTTCACCAAACTTTTTTTTTGTTGAAAAATAATCATTACTCAATATGTACTCGACCTAAAAACGTAAATTTGGGATATTTGGTGTGTTACATACTGGTAGAAAATTTGCTTTCCTACACTGCGGGGGGGTGCGGGCTGGCCTCAGTGAAAATACGGGCTGTTTCAGCCGGGAATCGGATGGTCTCCTGAGGTTGTCGAGGGGTAGCAGTAATTATGTGTATAAAAATGCGGAAAAAGACTACGTACCAATCTAGCACCTCAAGGGGGTCCGTCTCCAGCTACTGTCCATCCAAGTTATCACCCACAGTTCCGTTTTGCCGGCCGGCACACGTGAAATCACGTCACTGCACTATCGTTGCGGTTTGTTTACACAAGCGAGCGGGGGTGAGTTCGACAAACGAGATTCCTATTATAATAAATGCGGGGGATGAAAACACGACACGTTTAATGTTAAATTACGTCGTCGCGGAGCGGAGCATGCGCGATGCGGCGCGTGTGGATTTCGAACTGCCCGTTGGAGTGAGTCAACACGATGCACTTCACTCTTCCGGCACAGATGCGTAAATTGATGCGTTTTGTCTATTAGCCACAGAATATACACATAAAAAGAGCCATCCCCCCGGCCTTCAGGAGTTAAAGAAGACTCCTGAACCAACAAAGAGAGAATGATCACCTAAATTGTGTTATCTAATGTCTAAGGATGCGGAAGCGGATGCGGAAGCGGATGCGGAAGTAATCCGTCTAATAAAAGATAGGAAAACTTGAAAGATAAAAATAAACTATGACTAAAATTGCGGGTGAAAAATGCGGGGAGGGGTTAAGAATGTAGGTTATTGAGAAGGTAAAACACATAGTTTTACAACAGGGCGAACATAGGTACCATTCTTAGTGCGCACCGTTACCACTCTGACGATTCCGTCAGATGAAGGATGTATATCCTCTACTATGCCTAAAGGCCATTGTAACGGTGGTGAATTTTCAGTTTTTAGCACAACGACAGCTCCTTTAGTCACCGGATTAGACTTAGTATTCCATTTGGCGCGTGTTTGTAGGGTATTAAGATATTCTTGTCTCCAACGATTCCAATATCTCTGAACAACCTGGTCAGTCAAATGTTTACTGCGGACTAAATCTGTCAATGTAGGTTTGTAACGTGAGTCATCATGAAATGACTCAAGCGGACCCATAGTCAGAAAGTCAGAAGGACAAAGTGCCTTGGGCTCTGCGGGGTCAGAACTTAAAACAGCGGTTAGCGGACGACTGTTGAGAAGCGATTCAACTTGAGTTAATACGGTAAGCAGCTCCTCATAAGTAAGCAGAACATCACCGATCACGCGCTTTAAAATCAACTTTACACTGCGGACGTTAGTTTCCCAAATGCCACCGAAATGAGGTGCACTGGGCGGGTTCAAATGCCAAGATATGCCTTGAGATATCGTTTCCTCAGCGAAGGAATCACAAAAGGCCTTGGATTTGAGAAAGCCATTCAACTCGTCCAGCTGGGCTTTAGCGCCTAAGAAGTTTCCACCATTGTCTGAGAACAACTCCAGACAATTGGAACGCCTCGAGATGAATCGACGGAAAGCGCGGAAAAATGAGTCCGTACTCAAGTCTACTGCCAATTCCAAATGAACGGCGCGCGTCACTAAACATGTAAACAAACAGATATATGCCTTTTCTTTGCGGGCACCGCGGTATCTGCTTATCAATATGTTTATTGGACCAGCGTAATCGACGCCCGTTCGTAAGAATGGTTTAGCCTCGGTGACGCGAGAAGCGGGGAGGGGTGCCATGAAAGGCGCCTCATTACGGGGATTTACTTTAAAACATTTATTACAAAGTCGAAAGCGTTGTTTTACTGTAGTGCGTCCGGAAATTATCCAGAATTTTTGTCTCAACAAAGATAGTAATAAATGTGGTCCGGCATGTAAATATTTGCGGTGATAATAATCTATTAAAATGTTAACGATATGAGCCTTTTTAGGAAGCAATATCGGATGTTTAGCGTCAAAACAAAGCGAAGATTTTTCTAAACGTCCCCCGGTGCGAAGCAAATCATTTGTTAAAAATGGTGAAAGCGGGATTAGCGATTTTGAAACCTTGCGATTGTTTGAGAGGGCGTTTATATCGTCTTTGAAATATTGTTGTTGAAGAGATTTTACTATAATATTTTCTGCATATTGTAAGTGTGAAAGTTCGATTCTATTAGAACGCGGAATTTTTCCTAAGAAGCGGTATAAATATACTATAATGCGGAGAAGCTTGGACCAAGACGATACTTTCTTAGCAAGCGAGCATAGAAATTGCGGTTGTTCATCGGTGGTGATGAAAACATTAGCGCGTTTTTTGATTTCCAACAGCTTTTCATCAGCTGTGGAGTCGAAGGTGAAGCGATTAATAGGCCACGTACGTAGATCGTCACGTGCCCAGGGCGGACCGTGGAGCCATAGCGGATGACTCAACAGTTGAGCGGGAGAAAGTCTGAATTTTAAAATGATTGCGGTTAAATCTGCCTGTAAGTTTGGCCCCGAGTGTAGAATGTCGTTTAAAGCTACTTGAGTGCTTGACTTCGCGCTAGGGTCACATACAAGTCGTAGCGGCTTTTCTGGTCGGCAGACTCCATGATGAGGGATTACATAATATTTGTTATCGGTGTTCAAAGCGGGAGCGGGGGAAACAATACCACCTTTTAAATAATCCGTCATTACCTTGTCGTATTCGCTCTTTAATGTTTTGTTAGTCTGGAATTTATGATCAAGATAAGAATAACGGCGCGTGGCTGTCGTCAAGGAATCTCCTAACAAGTGCGGGGATTTCGAAAATGGCAATGCGGTTACATAACGTCCTGAATTAACGTCGCGGTGCGTATTAGAAACATAGAAATGTTCACATTCTTGGTCAGCTGTCGACATATGTTTTTGTGTAGGTACCGACTCGAGCTGCCAAAATTTAGTAACTAAAGCCTCAATTGACTCGTCACTCGATGTAAAGAACGCGCGGTGAGTTTGATTATGTGCGGGTTTATGATTATCGGCGGGCACTGAGGCCGTGGACCCCATTACTATATATCCAAAGGCGGTTTCTAACGCGTCAGGTTGTCCTGCAGGGCCCAGCGATTTTCCAGGCCGCAAGATTTCGACAAAGACCTCGGAACCCAATAAAACGTCGATGGGTCCGGGCGCGTAAAAATGCGGGTCGGCGAGCGGTAGGTCATAAAGGTGCGTGACCGCGGAAGTGTTTAGAGAACAGCTCGGTAAATCTCCAGAGATTGTTTTAATGACTAGCGGTTGAATCTTCAAGCAAAAGTTCGGATCAAGGCGTGAGTACAATGTTAGGTCAGTAATGCCTGATATAGGCTGGGAGGTGTCACCTATTCCCATTACCGATTGATTACTGGAATCATTAAAGACACGGAGACCCAACTGTTTGCAGGCCTGCTTTGTTATAAAATGGTTTTGAGAACCATTATCGATCAAAAAACGAACTTTCCTAACAGATCCATCATTTGATTTTACGTCAGCGAGGGCTGTACCTAGTAGTACATTTTGTGATTTCCGCCCGTGACTAGCATGCGAGTAGGTATTCATACTGCAAAGTGATAAGGTTCTATCGTCTGACTTAGAAGAAGTCGAGTTACGTGAATTTTCCCTTCCGTTAGCTCCCTCACTACAGCGGGAGGTATTTGTATCGAGCTTCGACGATAAGGAATGCGGGTTTGCATAATCGGATTCAAGAAAATGTAACATACTGTGATGTTTTTGTTGACATTGTTTACATGTGTTTATGGATTTACAAGATTGAGCGGTGTGTGTTTTACTAAGGCAATTAATACAGGCGTTACAACTTTTGATGAACTTGAAACGTTCGCGGGGCGACAGTTTTCTAAAGGTCGAACATAAATAGAGATTACTGTGATCAGGTTGTTCACACAAAGAACATTTGTTAGCGGTGTTGTTGTTTACAATAAAAGAACGTACATTAGTTTTTGATGCAATTGTATTCTGGGTCTTAGAACCCGATTGGTCACCAGTACGAGTGAGGACCTTTACGCGGTCGCGGACAAATGAAATTAACCCGTTTAAGTTAGGTAATTCTACACCTCGATTCTCCATTTCAAATAACCGCGCGGACTCTTTGTCTAACTTTTGCAAAAGGGTGTAAGACATAACAAAGTCGCATAGATCAGGTATGTTTAAGTTATTCAATGCTAAGTAGGCATTGGCGAATTGATCTATGAAAGATTCAAGGTTACTGGCGGTTGCGGAAGCGATCGGTTTAAGAGAGAACATCTGATCTAGGTATGTAACGGCTAGACTGCGTTTATCTTCGTATTTCGATATAAGCGCGCTATAAATCGCGTTGTAGTTTTCGGCGCAAGGAACAATACCTGTGCAGATGGATTTGGCTTTACCACTTAGTCTACCAACCAAATAATACATTCT
The DNA here is from genome assembly GCA_912999815.1 of Campaea margaritaria. NCBI lineage: Eukaryota > Metazoa > Arthropoda > Insecta > Lepidoptera > Geometridae > Campaea > Campaea margaritaria. The sequence continues at coordinate 1,702,895 of OU538809.1, read as the reverse complement.
TTCGGTATTAGTTAAAGATGCATTTAAATGTACAGCGTTATGGAATGTGGCATAAAACAATGGCCACTGAAGCCGATCTCCATTAAATTCTGGCATTTCTATCGGCGCTAACCTAATTAAAGATTTAGCGGGGGTAGGTTTAAATTCTGCTTTTGGCGGTGTAAACATGGATAATTTACGTTTAATGCGGCAATACATGTCTTCGAATGATAACCAGCTTTGAGAGTCAGGTACACTTTCTTTATCTATTTTCAACAAGGTTATATTGTATTCTTTCGCGGTTGATTGGAAGTTAGTTCTTACGTCTTCTAAACTTTCAATGGAGCATAGAAAATTATCCAGGGCTTCTGGATCTTTTAAATCGCAACATGAATAGTCGTAAATTGTTTGAAGGCGTTGGAAAAATAATTTCCGTTGAGATTCTAACAATTTCAACTTCTGTTCATTCGCGGCCATTATTATGTAGGTATTTACCTATTGTTCGTAGTGGTGTACAGAGATATTGAAATTGGAATACGCTTATGTAGGTTAAGTTTTTAGCGAAATATGCGGAAATAAATGTAATGCGGTTGTTATAGGAGCGTAGTTAGTGTTTTTAGTTAAAAATATTAAAGTTTCGAAGAGATTTTAGCGGATGGCAATATGACGCGTGCGCACTAACAAGGGCAAAAAAAAATGGCGGGGGTGTCTAACTTGAAATGTTTGTTAGAAACAGCTAATTTTCACGGAGAATCCGGTTGCTGAAGGACCATAAAATGGTAGAAAATTTGCTTTCCTACACTGCGGGGGGGTGCGGGCTGGCCTCAGTGAAAATACGGGCTGTTTCAGCCGGGAATCGGATGGTCTCCTGAGGTTGTCGAGGGGTAGCAGTAATTATGTGTATAAAAATGCGGAAAAAGACTACGTACCAATCTAGCACCTCAAGGGGGTCCGTCTCCAGCTACTGTCCATCCAAGTTATCACCCACAGTTCCGTTTTGCCGGCCGGCACACGTGAAATCACGTCACTGCACTATCGTTGCGGTTTGTTTACACAAGCGAGCGGGGGTGAGTTCGACAAACGAGATTCCTATTATAATAAATGCGGGGGATGAAAACACGACACGTTTAATGTTAAATTACGTCGTCGCGGAGCGGAGCATGCGCGATGCGGCGCGTGTGGATTTCGAACTGCCCGTTGGAGTGAGTCAACACGATGCACTTCACTCTTCCGGCACAGATGCGTAAATTGATGCGTTTTGTCTATTAGCCACAGAATATACACATAAAAAGAGCCACATACAAAGCTACAATACTGCTACCTTGGTTATATCCTAAAGTTCCTAGGGGACGTCGAAATGTGGGTTTGTTTCCAAATATGTAAATAAGTATTTTCGGGTCTGTCAAAGGGTTACAGCGTTTACGCTTTCTAGCGTCGATATACAGTGCCACCCAGAATATTGCGTTGCACAATCTTGCGCGGCACTGCACTGCGATCGTCACCCTGAGACATCGGTTCTAAAGTCTCATACGTCACAGTGCCGATCTAACTGGGACACAGTAATGTTTGCACACTACTGCTTGGCGGATTAATATCTGGTAGAGGTGTCATACTTCCCCAGGCGGCCTCTTGCAGAAGAAGCCTCCCCCTACAGCTTTTAATATTATCCTTACTTCCTTACTTTATATTATAAATGCGAAAGTAACTCTGTCTGTCTGTTGCTCTTTCACGCCTAAACTACTGAACCGATTGAAATGAAATTTGGTACAGAGATAGTCTGGAGCCTAAGAAAGGACGCTAAACCACTCCACCGATTTAAAAGATTATTTCACTAATGGAAAGCTACATTGACAGCGAGTAACATAGGCTATATTTTATCCCCATATTCCCGCGGGTGAAACCACGGGGCGCAGCTAGTACTATATATAATACTTTCTTTTTAGTATAATACTTTTATTACTAAAAAAATATTCATTTTTATTTTTAAAAGTATGCAATCATTTCATCAATGTTTTGTTATGACGTTGTCACGTTAAAATATCGTCCGTAAACCAACTTTCAGACAACCAATTTTTTCGTAACTTCTACGAACGACACTCGCAACAATACGTCACGCGTGTGCCCTATAATAATATAAATAACACACAAATGTTTATCTAATCATCAACCCATAACGTCCCACTGCTGGGCACGGGTCTCTCCTCACTTTCGTGAGGAGGGTAAGGCCATAATCCACCACGGGGGCCCAGTCCGGATTGGTGGATCACATACCTACCTCTGAAATAATTCTCGGGTAGGTATGTGGGTTTCCTCACGATGTTTTCCTTCACCGAAAAGGGAGTGATAATTACGTACATATGTTTTACAGAAACACATTGGTACGTGCCTGCACTGGGATTTGAACTCACTATCTTCTGATCGGAAGGCTAAGGGATTGGAATGATTATCTACAAGCAGCTATCTACTTACTTTAATTTCGTTTATAATTACACCGGTAGTTAAAATTATAATTAGTGCGTCTGTTGACAGCGGGCTCGGAACTGTGTTGGTGGTAATTACTAATTATCCCAGTGGCACTTGTGAAATTTATTTATGACTAGTTGCGCCCCGCGGTTTCACCCGCGTAGTTCCTGTTCTCGCGGGAATATGGGGATAAAATATAGCCTATGTTACTCGCTGTCAATGTAGCTTTCCATTAATGAAATAATTTTTTAAATCGGTGCAGTGGTTTAGCCGAAACCTTACATATTTCGATACATACTTTCATTCCCTATATTTTTTTTAACAAACTTTGAATGCCTAATTTATTTGTATCTAATCATAAGCCCAAAAAAAAAAATTTAAGCTTCTAGCTTTAAAAATGACGAAACTTTCATACAAACTTCCATCCCCTATTTCAACCCTTACAATGCTTTTTCACATTAAAAAGTACCCTATGTCCTTTCTTAGGCTCTAGACTATCCCTGTACCAAATTTCATTTCAATCGGTTCAGTAGTTTAGGCGTGAAAGAGCAACAGACAGACAGAGTTATTTTCGCATTTATAATATAAAGTAAGGATTCATTTATTTATTTATGGGTCCAATGCGATAGTGCAGTAACATTGACATAACGTTTAAGATTAAATTGAGATGTGATAGAGTGCTTTATGGTCACATGTGGGTCAAACGCACCCTCTCTTTCAGCCACACCGTCCTTCGCCATCACGCGAGAATGTGGTCAAACGAAGATCTATCATCATACCATAGATCAAAACATGTAGCGCGCATCAACGATTTAAAAATGACAATTCGATCTACGATTATAAAATGTAGTTTCGAGCAACGATTAAAAGATGTCGAGACGATCTACGATTAAAAAATTTCGAGTCCATCAAGGATTAAAGTATAACAAGTCAATCAATAAGTAAAATACGTAGAGTCCATCAACGTATTAAAATGGACGAGTTAATCAACGATTAAAATATGTAGAGTCGATCAACGATTACAAAATCTCGAGTTCATCAACGATAAAAAATGTCGCGTCCATCAACGATTAAAAAATGTCGCGTCCATCAACGATTAAAAAGCAGTCTTCATCATCCATATCAAACACGTAATCTAGAGTCATATCATCTGTTCATTACATAACCAGTTCTCCACAACACGTCTAACTGCCGACTATAATGCAATAACAATAACATGCTTTAGTCGCGAATTGTTCTTTAAAACGCTATTTTTACATATTAACTAGCTTTTGCTACCGATTTTGATCACGTAGGTTTTTAATAATAATGGCCACAAAACTACGGCATGAATTAATAATCATCGGAATATATACCAATTCTACAAATAACAATATGTTTTGTTTTGTTTTGTCGAAAAAAAAAACGATTATTTTCGGGTAATCTGTCAGGTTGGGAAATACCTAGTGGGAATATAACAATCTGTTTATCTATATTAATTAAAAGCAAAGTCGGGTTAGTCACACCATTTATAACACAAGTACGTCTGGACTGATTTTTATGATCTTTGCAAAATATCTATTAGGACTTAACGGTTTCTATGGAATCATAGTTATCGCGAGCGAAACCGTGGGTTACAGCTTGTGTTATCAATCACTTATCATTAAAATGTGCTTACAACCAATACATTGATTATAAATAATAACTTTGTATTAATGTAAAAACTAAAAGAAACATTTTGACAAGTATCCCATCCTATCCAACTAATATGATAAATGCGAAAGTTTGTGAGAATGGATGGATGGATGGATGGATGGATGTTTGTTCCTCTTTCACGCGAAAACTACTGAACGGAATCGAATGAAATTTGGAACACAGATAGTTTATAACCAGGGTTGAGCAATAGGGTACTTTTTATCCCGATAGTATGTTCCCGTGGGACAAAACGGGAACTACGCGGCTGAAACGGCGGGGCGCAGCTAGTAAAAAAGAATGTGTTTTTAGTGTCGACTCTTGGAGTATACATAAGTACCCGATTAATGCATCAAATACTTGTTATATTGAGCAAACGTCACCACGGTCTGTGCGCAGAGTAATTTAATTGCCTTTTAATGAATACACAAACATACATTCTTACAATTTATGAATATTACATTTCTACAAAGATATCACAGATGAACTGGATTGTAGCCGGAGAGTAGAGAATAATGGCATTTACGTAAGATAGGAAATATAGTTGGAATCGGCGGCACTCGACAAAATAGAACGCGAAACTTAGATGCAAGTGGCAAAGAATGTGGAGGTCAGATGCGGCAAGTGTTTTTAAGATATTATGCAGAAGAAATTGAGCTATTTCAATTTTGGTCAGATGGGCCAATTTTTTATGGAGAAACAAATAGAAAGGTGGTTTTTATTTTGTTTTGAAACTAAGTTATATCCGAAAATGGAAGCATGTCAGGTTTTTAATGTTACTGTAAAATATAAATGAGGTAAAGGTGGCTGATAGGAATAATTGGATCGGCTATAGCCTTACTGAAATAATATGCAACCTTTTCTTGTTCAAGCAATAAAATGAGATAAAGAATTTTTTTCTATAACTACCGCCATCAATCCATACCGTCCCACTGCTGAGCACGGGTCTCCCTCACTTTCATGAGGAGGTCTAGGCCATAATCCACCACGGGTGCCCGGTCTGGCTTGGTGGATAACACAGCTACCTCCGAAATAATTTTTGGTATGTGGGTTTCCTTACGATGTTTTCGTTCACCGAAAAGCGAGTGATAATTACGTACATATGCTTATTCATACATTGGTACGTGCCCGCACTGGGATTTGAACTCACGACCTCCTTCTTCTCCTTCTTTCACCTTCTTCTTCCTGTAAGCACTATATTAATAAAACTTTTGCGAAACTAGCCATCGCTCAAAAAAGTCTAATTAAAACAAAGTAAAACAGCAAATTTGAGAACGACATCTGATAATCCACACTGAACCAGCATGGTGGATTTTGGCCCATCTCTGTCTGGGAGAAACCCTTTGGGGATGTTAATAAATAACGCGTTTCCTGTACACATTATAAATTTAAACTTCGCAATCCAAGACAAGGAAAACCCTTCTGATTAAACAAAAAACCCGACCTCTAGACCTCGTTCATGATTTGATATTTTATCAATGTTCATTATCTTAGGTATATCTAGTCAAGGTATCTAGAACAAAGGTATATCTAGTCACCATAGCTCCTCGGTGGCATTGTGTGTCAGCTTACCTACTAGTCACGTTACATCTTATTAAAAACGAATATTTTTTTTATATTATACGCGCCGCATGCCTATTTTTCCATAAACAAACAAAGTCTTCCAATTCATCGAAAAACCCAATAATTTAGCTGCTATTTCATCAAGCTGTAAACGCAAATAGACATTTAGATATGAGTAATTTTATACGTCTATACTTCTTAACCAGTTTCCCTATCCCTTATCAACGTAAACAAACGCAATGAGACGCTACTAACTAACTAAAGCTTCAAATCCGAGGCCGGCCATCTACGCTATCGCATCTTTGGCGGCGAACCGCGCAGTCGTTGTATGTACTCGGAACCGTTCAGTCGAGTACCAGCGATGGCTGTGTCCACACGTACCCGCGCGGTCGACAAGTGCACAGTGCTTACGTGAAGTGTTCAGTGCAGTGAGAAAAGTGATCGTGAGAATTGTGAGTGATCATGGCGAATCTAACGCTACGGTACCTGGATGAGCTGTCCTATGTTCTAAACAGCAGGAGACATATAGCGAACCAGGCGAAGGCATCTTCAGTCGGCGACCTTCTTAACCCTGAGGACGAGAGGTACCCACCGGTATGTAAGATTTTCGGTTTTCTTCGACACTGTAATTTTTAACGGCTGAAATTTTGACCAAGGATTTCTGACGTGGAAAAGTCATGACGTTAGCTGCTGCCTTCCGTGTTGGAAGTGTTTCGTGTATTCAGCGTCCATCGACGTTTCTCTTTGCATTTTTGGGCTTAATGATTGCGGTGAATCGGTGTAATAAAAACTTACTTTTTGGCTCGAGACAAATAAAAATTACACGTGAAAGGAAGCTGAGAAACCAGAAACAGAGGAATGAGGTTGCGACCTTTTCATTGCATTCTAAGCCTCATTAGTGACAATGGCGCCTTTTTGGTCGGCTTACTTTGCAGTTTTTGGAACTTTGTATTTGTTTAAGTTTGTTCACATTTTACATTTCTTCATTTCCAAGAAATTTTATAAGAACTTCAACTTTACCTACCTACCAGCGGCTGTAGCTGAGCACGGCCCAAGGTACCAGTGGTTATAGGCCTGCCGAAAGAGGAACCAGCTAAAGGCCTGATAATTAATTAATAAATAAATTTTGTCACATTTTTTTATTCTTCTGCATCCGACCTCTATCAACGAGTCCTTATTATATTGATTTTGTTGCGTGTAGGTTACCTACAGTAGGTTTGTAAGTGGATGAAGTTATATACAAACAAGTTAATGTGTTTGCTTTGTTTATTTGAGCACGTTTGATGACGATAACTGACAGTATTATCCACTTAGTCGTACCTAATACCAACCTAATAGGAATTTATTCTAAGAAAATATTCACTGAAATCTTTTCATTTTTTCCGTGAATTATTTCAATTGGTTCAGTAGTTTTGTCGAAACGACAAGATTGGTTGATCGTTAATAGAGTCAGGCGTTATTTTGCGGAAATCCATAATCAATAAGATAATATAGAAATATATAGTTTTAATTCCGCCAAATTTCTATTTAAAAAAAATAAATAAAAAAAAATAATTAAAAATTGGCGGAATTAAAACTATATATTTCTATATTATCTTATTGGTTGATCGAAAAGACTTAAGTTTTTGATGATAAGAAATATTAAGACCTCTGCGGGCCTGTTTATTATTTAACACGTTGACTGTTGAAAACCCACGTTTGTGTTTTTTAGAACGTTACGGCAAGCGAAAACACGCGTGGCGTGCGAACCCGCACTGCTGTATGGACAATTTTGTGACATTAGTTGTTTGCGCCCGCACATCTGATTGAGTTTCTTTACGACGCAATACTATCAAACACACACGTTGTGTGAAGATTCGCAAAAGTGAAAATTAAACTGGTTCAGCTGTCCACGTGTTTAGAAACATTTTCAAATATTGGAATGGTATTCCAATGGTATTCGCTTTCAGCGATAACACCGCCCATTGTACTACCCTTGATTTACCTATTGTAATTTTTCTGTACTGTGATTATTTTTGTTTCTGGTGTACAATAAAGAGTTTTCTATTCTATTCTATTCTATTCCTTTGGGATACGTACTTTGTAGCTATAAGCTCTAGGTAGTTATGTACCCAGCCTTACCTCACATATGTGCAGGTACATCTCATGTGGCTAAGGTACCTAACATGGAGGACCACCGCCAATTTACATTAAGGTGTCCGCATTCCTTTTTAATGATAAGGTTTGTTATTTCAATGCATAACTTCACACACTACAACTGTTTACATTATAGGTTAAGGTACAAATGATAAGGTTTGTTATTTCAATGCATAACTTCACACGCTACAACTGTTTACATTATAGGTTAAGGTACAATATTTCCGTTAATACATTCGAGCATCCGACTCTGTTTGGACGTATTCCACTAAAATAAGTTTTTTATTTAAAACACCGTCGCCCGCTCCCGTTCCTTGACTGGCGCAGCCTGTAAGGATGTTCCTAAACGGTTGAGCCGAGTTCCGCGGATTTTCATTTCGACGTCACCGATTTTCGCGTATCAACTTCTACCGATCTTCGAACACCGATTGAATCTACATCCGCGTGCTTTGGCTATAAACCGAGGACATCCGTAAACGAACCAAATAAATTCGTCGAGAAAGATAGAGCGATGGTGCTGGCCGGCTGGTGAGTAAACCTCTTCACCATCCTATGCCATTTTCCTTGTGTTATTTAGGGATTGAACGTTTCCCGACATAACTGTTATCTGGTTTTCTTATCAAACTCTTTGAAAACATAGAATTTAGTTAAGTTATTAATGTAGTGAACTTCCTACATATAGTGTTATTATTAAATTGTCAATTGTATTTACAATATGGGAGCTATAACGGTCATCGGTTGGTGAATCAAACTTTTCGTCATTCCTTTGTTACCGGTAAATTCCTCCTATATTCATTTAAATTTCAATTGTTATTCATGTTATTATCGAGATCTCTCTCTCTTGTTTTAACGTGTCTGGTTGGTTATTATATGAAATTTTATAAAGCCTAACCTTAGTTCTATAAATAGAATTTACATAGAGTTAAATTAATATAGAATGGACAAAATAATGCAATTCTTATTGACGTTCATAATTAAAATAATAGCTTAAGGTAAAGTTAATTGATCTCAAAATCGATCGTAACTTAACAGTAGCTTAAGTTAAAAAAAAAAAAAAAAAATTTTTTTTAATAAAATATTTTTATTAATTGTTCAAAGTAATGAAATTTTTACTAATGTTCACAATTAAAATAGTTTAAAGTGAAGTTCATTGAACTTTAAATCAATTGAAACTTTACAGTAATTTACATTTAAAAAAAATATATATTTAAATTTTTAATAATTAAAAATTTTAATGAAATTTTACTAAAGTTCTAAAAGTAGTTTAAAGTGAAGTTAATTGATCTTTAAATCAATCGTAACCTCATAGTAATTTAAGTTGAAATAGTATTTTAAACAAAACATTTTATTCACATATAAAATTTCTTAACTGTGTTTCTTCTACTTTTTATTTTAATGTGTGTGTTTTACTTTTATACTGTGTGTGTTATTTTATATTATAAGATTTTGACATATTAAGTGTTTTTACGTTCTGTCTTAAATTTTATAACTCTACAATGCAAGGCCAAGCCTTCGAGACCGCCCCGATAGTGATGATACCGAGTGACGTGATTGAACTTATTCCACTTTTTAATGGTGATAAGCGTCAATTAAATTTATATTTGAAAAACTGTGAATACGTGATTGAACGATTTAACCAAAATGGTAACGAAGAACAAAATTTATACGTCTATCGCGCGATAACTAGTAGACTGACAGAAGACGCAGCGGCGCTTCTATCTGATTGTGACAATATTGTGAATTGGTCTTCTTTAAAACAATTACTGCAGCAACATTTTGGAGATCCGCGTAGTGAACCGTGTATTGAATTGGAATCATTAAAAATAAAATCTGGTGAAACTTATTTAGAATTTTGCAATAGAATAAAAAGTGTACGGTCTGTATTAATTTCAAAAGTGAACATACTTCGAGATAACGAAATTAAACGCCATAAAATAACCATTTACAATCGTACAGCACTGAATGTATTTTTATACAGCCTCCCGGAGAATTTGGTGCGAGTAGTTCGATTAAAATTACCCGCGACTTTAGAAGAGGCCTTGAGTATCGTACTCAATGAGGTCGACTTCTTCGAACAATACCACGCTCGTAACCGACTCTATGGTAGCGCCCAAACTTCAAGTCCTTTTGCAGCACCGAATGTGCCGAGTATACCACCAGGGTTCGAATTTGGTTGTGGACCTCAACAAGTGTTTAAACCGCAGCAACGATTTGATTACAGGCAAACTCAACCTTATGGCTTCAGGCCTCCCCAATATTTTGAGTACAGACCACTCCAACAAATCAATTATACACCACCACAAGTACAAACGCCTCAATTTAAAGTTAGTGACGTGTCTATGAGATCGGTGCCTCTTAGAGCACAGCAGAGTTTCAAATTACGAGCTCTAGCTGATAACGAAGAACCGTATTACATAGAAGCGTTACCTATAGTTAAAGTAAATACTAGATCAAATAACGAAAGTCAATCGTTATCGTTGATGGTAAGCGCTGACGAAATGAAAAAAGTGAATAACTCATCGATGATAATGATTTCAGACTTAAATGATACAGCAATAGTTACTCATAACTCTGACACAGTATCTGTTAGTATAGAAAAGTTATCAGAGCATCCGATCCCATTAGAATCTGACAAATCAGTTACAATTCATTCAGCTGCAGAATTAGAACCAATTAAAATACCAATTTTACATAAGGACATTGACTTCAAACCGAATAAAATTTTAGTGTCCTCAGCGTTGAAAAATAAATTGCAGGTACAAAAAATTTCTTTAAAAAATCAAAAAGTTTTTCTACCAACTTATAATCCGGAAATAGGTAGAAATACAAAGCCAATAAAAGACAATAATAAAATTTTTGCAAAGAAAATGTCAGCAAAGAAAGAGAAAGTTAAGAAAAATAAAAGTAGAGAAAAAGAAATTAAATTTCCAGCTAAACCTAATTTTGCTAAAAGTATCAATCAAAGAAAAAGTAAAGACAAACCGCGATCTGTTAAAAACAAACTGCAATTTGTTAAAGCAACATTTTTGGGTAAACCCGGACGACATGTAGTACCAATACGTTTGAAGAAAAGGAATACCAAGGCTTCTTTAAAAAAAATAAACGACTTCTGCAAACGCTTTATACTTTTAATAACGATGCCAACGCAGCTTTTAATCTGCATTTACTTGAAATAAACCTAGATATAATTTTTATTGATCTTAATTCATATTTTTTATATTTCATTATTCATAATTTTTATTGATCTTAACTGTAGTAAACGAAGCTCCATTTATTGTTTTGAATATTTTTCCTCGTATACAAATTAAGTGTATTAAAATATATGCAGAGTTTCTACGCGATTTTACTATCGAAAAATACAGACAACTAGTTCCTCGTTGTTTTAAGAAAGGTTTCATTAATCCGTTGGGTTCTATTCAGAATCAGAATCAGAATATTTTTATTGTATCTATTGTTTACATAAGCTGTTGTTATTACAATCAGAAGTTTCAACAATTTTCCCATTTCCGACGCACAATAATTAACTTACTTATACACTAAATAAAATTGGAAAACAAAACAATTAACCACATTTTAAATAAATTATTAGAAATTTAAAATACTAATTATTATTTTTGATAAACATTCTTTTAAATTATAAAAACTTTGCGTTTGCAACCAAGATTTTAATTTTTGTTGAAATCTGATCATCTTTGCATCTTAACGTCTAGAGGCAGATTGTTATAAACTTTAATGGCTATGAAGTAAGAGCTCATATGATACAAAGTGTTATGGGCCATAGGCATATAAATATTATGCTTGTATTTGTTCCTTAGAATTTTAGATCGGTTGGATTTTGTTTTATAAAAGTAGTCGTAATTGCTTTCAACAAATATACAAATTTGATAGACATAAATACAAGTGTAAAGAAGTTATTCTCTACGAAAACATTTCGAAGTTTTTCAGTACTATTTGAATTAAATATACATCTTGGACATCTTTTTAAAGTAGAAAAGTATATTCAACTTCTACAGAATTACCCCAAAATATAATCCCATAGCTTAAAAGAGGATAAACGTAACCATAATACGTGTTTATAGCAATTTTTGATGATTCGTATTTTAATATTGAAATGAAATGAAAATAACATAAATTTATTGCGCAAATTGTGTAGAAATAGATTTTAAAAATATATTACAGGTATCAACAATTTATCCATGACGGACATACATCAATAATTGAATAAATTGAACTATAATTGAATACATCAATAACAGTAACTTTAATAGTAATACATCAATCCCAATGTTTGTAACTTAGTTAATTTGAAATATTATGAAATTTAAACTATTTATCAATGAATTTAAATAATATTGTAAATGATAATGTCAGACAATTATTATACAAAAATAAAAAAAAAAAAACTCCTTCTAATTAAAGAATTCCTTGACATCATAAAAACATTTCTTAATAAGCCACTTAAACAGCTTTGTCTTAAATTTTTTAATCGGTAACTCTCTAACATCTTTAGGTATTCTATTAAATATTGAAACAGCATACATGCATGTATTGAGAAAGTTTTGTGTTAATTTTGGAAATGTGAGCTTTCCAATTTAAATAATCTATAAAGTCTATAGTAACTTCAAGAAAATTGGTTTCTGTAATACTCGTAATATCGACTTTTGTTCTTTTTAATAAGAACATTTAACGGTAATGATTTTTGTCTATAGTTTCCAAATTCTATTAATTTCGTTTTATCGACATTTACATTTAGATTTAAATTTTCTAACCAGCTCACAACTGCTTCAACAGATTTGTTAATTTTTATTTGAAACTCATTCAGACTTAGGTTTCCTTTACTCATGTAAATAGTTGCATCGAAGTGGTAACTCATTAACATATATTAAAAATAGTAATGACCCAAGAATACTACCTTAGGGTACACCTAGCAGAACTTTATTAAAATATGAATAGACTTTTTAAACTGATTTGATTTGAACTGATTTTCAACTATTATAAAAACTTACTCCGATCTGTACAATAATGACGCCCTACAATTAAATTTACTTCTCAAATAAATCACGATAAAGTAACCATTTCTAATTACATACCCTGGTCTCTAAAATGTTCAACAGTTATATTAATGTATCAGAAACAATGAATCAGATTTTATTTATTATAGATTAACACTTACAAAAAAAATATTTTTTATATTCAGTTTTTCTAATTTTAATTTTAAAATATTCAGTTAATGAATTGAGATTTATCCACGAATTTTCGAAAAATATTTAGCGTATTTAAAGACAGTCTCAGTACTTTATTTGTGTGATTAAGTCAAAAATAGCTCATACCTTAAACAAAGTTCTGTTCGGCATCAAACTATTGTTAACTCTACTGAATTATTAAATATGTTATAAACAATGTAATCCAAGACAAACAATCTAATATATCCTATAAGTTTAAGTAATTTAGTTTAAATAGAACCAACAATAACTGTTAAGACATATGTAAAAGAGAACCAGATAACCTTTATATTGGAAGTACCCCTGACTGATAATGAGTCATACGATTATTATAAAATCTACTCATTTCCTACCTTCGATCAATCCTTAAATAAGACGGTCGTTATTATTCCTAAGTACCCCTACCTTATGGTGAAAGGGTTGAAGTACCTGTCGGTCATTCGTCCCTGCACGCAGATCGAAAATCATCAGTACATGTGTACCGAAGACAATATTGTCTTGCACACTGAGGAAACGTGTGTAGAGCAGTTAATGAAAATCCACCAAGATCTCATAAGTTGCAACCCTGTAATGGCAGAAATAGAGGAACTCAAGGTCCAACGTATCCAATCGAATACTTGGATAGTTTATACAACTAACAAAATTATGTCAACAGAGAGATGTGACAACGATGACTTCCACGAATCATTACATGGATCTTACATCATCTACATTGAAGAAAACTGCGAATTCTTTATCAAAAACTTGCATCTACGTCATCAGAGAGTTTATGGAAAAAACTTAAGCCTCAAATTGGCCACGATACCAGAACTGCCTAAATATAGGAATTACAACATTTCTAGTGAAGTGACAGTGAATTTAAAAAACGTGAATTTAGACAGTTTAAAGCATTTATCATACATATTAAAATCAAAAAGTGAAATCGAAACCAACGAAAAGCGTTTCGGGTTAATTACAGTTAACAGTATAAGCCTAGGAACATTAATCCTTTATGTAATCTTGTTTTTAATCGTAATTGTACTTGTTATTTTTAAGTTCACCAATGTATGGAACAAAATGTTATGTTTTAAACGAAATCATCCGAATCAGGAATCTTCGGGTGATTTCTCTCTTAAGGAGGGAGAAGTTATGTACCCAGCCTTACCTCACATATGTGCAGGTACATCTCATGTGGCTAAGGTACCTAACATGGAGGACCACCGCCAATTTACATTAAGGTGTCCGCATTCCTTTTTAATGATAAGGTTTGTTATTTCAATGCATAACTTCACACACTACAACTGTTTACATTATAGGTTAAGGTACAAATGATAAGGTTTGTTATTTCAATGCATAACTTCACACGCTACAACTGTTTACATTATAGGTTAAGGTACAATATTTCCGTTAATACATTCGAGCATCCGACTCTGTTTGGACGTATTCCACTAAAATAAGTTTTTTATTTAAAACACCGTCGCCCGCTCCCGTTCCTTGACTAGGTATATTACCACAGTTGTTATCAATGTTGTCATATATGACTAGGATTGGTGAATCTTGTCTTTATGTCCAACTTGCCTTGTACAGTCAACATCAAAAGTAAATGTGACAAGTTTCAAAATATTTTTTTTATTCGACTGTGTGACGTGACGAGCAAATCGTTCACCTGATGGTAAGCGCTACGTCTGCTGATAACAGTTACAGTGCCACCCAGAACCAGTTAATCCTGTTAAATAGAGGAATAGAGTGGTAGTTATGACATTTTTAAGAAATCAGATTAGTGTATTGAAAATAATTATGCTTCCGGGACAGCTCTATTTTTCGTACGCCTTATTAGGATTTAATAGTTTCTAATATTAAGAAAATTATTTACTATTCTTTAATTCTAAAAGTTTTTTTCAAAGTTAGCAAGGCTACATGGTCTACATTAAAAAAGAAAAAAAAGAAAAAAGCTCTAAAAAAAAAAGTTCTAGAAAAAAATCGTTATTCAAATGGGCCCCGAAAGGGCACTCGTGAAGGTTCACTGACTCTTACTGCATTCGGAATACATCCAATCAAGAAGAACCGACAAGTTACAGTCACAGTTGTCATGAATGACTCTAGAACCGGTAAATCTTGTTCAACCTTCATAGATTCGATAATTAATAATTAGCAATACTTAGCTTTACTTACGGTCCACAATTTTAATATCATCAGTTTAATTTCTAAAATTAGAAATTTCCATTTATAAATTTCTAAATTTAGAAAGTTATTTTAAAATGAGTCTTAAAGTCGCGAGTGAATAGGTTACTTTTTTAATTTTTTAATTAAAAAAAAACAAACGCACAAACTTTCCCATCTTTGAAAATAAAAATGAATTAACGAAATGTTTGTACGCGCATAACTTCCAAACGACTGCACCAAATTGGATAAATCTTTTTTTTATGTGTTCGTTATTGTCAGAAGAAGGTTTGTATGGGAAAAAAAAATTAAAAAAGTGATAGCAAATATTTATAAATCACTGAAAAGTGAGCGTGCGAATGAGACAGAAGACTGTGGGACGTCTTCAGTATATTGACAAAACTCTGACAGAGTGACGTTCAGTTGTTCAGCCAGTGTATCTTCAAAAATATTGACAGTTTGGATTGACACATTGATATTTCACTGACCGTTATGAGGAACGAAGTTCGCCGCTAGTTTATAATATTAGAATAAGAATAAGAATAAGAATAAATTTTATTTTATAAAACTGTGTATAAAGATCTTAAAATTATTTATGTAGCAACAGTCTATATCCATTTCGGATGTACAATATATATTTTTTTAACAATTATTAGAGACATAGCTCTAAGTTAGACATTATCAAAGAATTCGTTAAGACTATAGTAGACTTTACATATTAACCACTCTTTTAAACTTTTTTTGAATATATTACCACTCAAACATTTTAAATCTGATGGTAGATGGTTATAAATTCGAATAGCACTGATAAAGGAACTTTTGTAGTACATAGTATTATTAATTTGGGGAATACAGATTAGTGAGATTCCACAACACATTTTCGGTTTCCTGCCAAAACGCGGTAAGCCGACGCCATTTTCATGCTCTTTCATCGCATTTACGAGAATATCGCTCAAAAGCCAATATATCTTCGTCACTAAATCAATTTGTTAAATGAATTGCAACATGTATTCCAAGCCATTTAGAACTTAGACGCTTAGAAGTTAAGATTCTCTTTAAAACGGCCTTTTTCAACTTTTATTGTTAGTAAAATGTAGTAACTTTTAAGCGGTGTGCATATTATGAAATTGCTGGCACAAAATGGCGCGATAATGTATGAGGTAAGTAGGTTTTATTATATTCTGCGCTACGTACTGGCATAAGATCAGAAGTAGTGTGAGGCGTCTTCTGCAAGAGACCGCCTAGGCAAGTACCATACGTTTGCTAGATATTCATCCGCCAAGCAGTAGTGTGCAAACATTACTGTGTTCCGGTTTGAAGGGCACTGTTTCCAGCAAAATTACTCGGCATAATGAGACTTTACGCCGCGCAAGATTATGCAATGCATAGTTCTGGATGGCACTGTAACTGTTATGGGCAGGTGTAGCGCTTACCATCAGGTCAACGTGCTCGTCTCGTCACACAGTCAAATAAAGAAAAAGGCAAATCGACTAAGTACGTCAAAACCCAAACGGCAACAGAAAACGGCTAAACGACATTTT
This sequence comes from Campaea margaritaria, assembly GCA_912999815.1. Lineage (NCBI taxonomy): Eukaryota > Metazoa > Arthropoda > Insecta > Lepidoptera > Geometridae > Campaea > Campaea margaritaria. The sequence continues at coordinate 1,686,181 of OU538809.1, read as the reverse complement.
CGGTCAAAATAATTGGCTTTGTTTTTAGTATATTTTAAGCTTTACAATATTAAATAGCAAATGCATTTGAAATTCAATTTATGAGCATTCTTGGACGAGATTGGATATTAAATTGCACATAGAAAGCCTAAGTAAAAAGCTATGGATCTAGCTGGAAACAAAATCATAGACCTACAGGAAGGACAAGGACCCCTCTCAATTAATTTCTCTATTACGAATACAAGTGGGTACCTTACATTTTCCCGCAGCACTATTTTTAAAACCTCAATAATTCCGAAACTTACTTCTCCGTGTGTCCACGCCTTACGTAAACCGCGGTGGAGTTATTCGTGATAAAAAATATAAAATGCTATATGAATAGAATGGGCTTGGCCATTACTTACAATAATAACTATAACCACGTTGCATAGTAGAGATTTCGCAGTGCCTCCATTGTTATATCTATATATATAAAAATGTTATGTTGGTTTGTGTACGCTTCAAAAACTCAAAAAGTTCTGCACCGATCGAGCTGAAATTTTAGCATGATATATAATCCGCATCAAGGATTGTTTTTATCTATTTTTTTCATCAGCGAATGTGCCACAGCGAAGCGTGACAGGGCACAGCTAGTACAGATATAATTGTTATGGTTTCGTATTGAACTGTTCAGATTTCGCTGTGACTTATTTTATTAATATGAACGCTTCGGCTTCGTTTATTTTTTTATATTTCTTTCTGCAGTAACCATTCTGTTGAAGGATTCAGCCAAGTATTCTCTGTGGCAAATATATAGAACACAAGTCTAAGCTACGTTCCCAAAATGCTGGCAGCATTTGCCACGATAAATTGCAATTCTTTGTGATAAATACAGGACACTTATATTAGGCAAGTTTCGGTCCCAAGACGCTGGCAACATTTGCTACGTCGGATTGCAATATTATTCTTATGGCGAATAAAGAATACAAGTACGCTACATTCCTAAAATGCTGATAGCATTTGACACGATAAATTGCAATTCTTTGTGGCAAATTGGATACAAGAATAACAAAAATAATAATTAGTTTTTCATTATTGATACGAACATTTTCGTCAGTGTACAACTAAATAATTGATAAATATCATAAGCCAACCATTGCAATGCCGGAAGATGAGGTTTTTCATATGTTATGTTCCTAAGTTGCGCTCCACCAAACACCTTTTACTAGGGCTCTTCGATTGTTGAATAGAATCTGCGCTGAGCACAGCGAGCTGGACATTTTTACATGTTCTTTAGTGACATTTACGGATGTTGCCCTTAAATGTGTTGGTTCTTAGTTACATGTAAGTACGGTGTCGCTTTGGAAACACCTGTTAAGGCACTGTATATTGAAATAAATAAATAAATAAATAATAAATAAGTAAAGAGACGAGCAAATCGTTCACCTAAAAGTAAGCGCCACGACTGCCCATAACAGCTGCAGTGCCACCCAGAACTTTCCATTACAAAATCTTGTGCGGCACTGCGCTCGTCATCCTAAAACATCGGTTCTAAAGTCTCATATGCCCAGAAATTCATAACATATTATTGCATATCTTTAGATCAAATTAAATTATTGAACTGATTTATTAAATAAACCATTACATAATAAACAACAATCAGTATGAGGAACCGGTAACCGTTGGTCCTTGTAATTATTTATAATGTAATTCCGTTTTAATTATAAAACCGCCGGAAATGATAATACGGGCAATTGCGGCGAATCATGCTAGACTTTAGTTCGTACCTAATTATTGTTTAATTTCCTAAATAGCTTAAAATTAATATCCTAGGGTATTTAGAAGATTTGTTTGGATCTTTCACGAGGGAAAATTACGCTTCCATCCTTTGTAGTCGGTTAAAAAAGTTCGAAGAATTTTTTTTAAAGTATTTTTTAGATTTGGATCATAGAAACTGTTTCGTCGACTTTTTATTAAAGTGAAGTGAAATGTTAATGTGGTTGTCATTGCATTACAACAACAATTACGGATATAATTGTTAATTATTCTTGGATTTTAAAAATCTGATTACTATTTATGAAATTATGCAATTATTTCATCAATGTTTTGTTATGACGTTGTCACGTTCAACTATCGTCCTTAAAACCAACTTAACAGACAACCAATTTTTTTCACCAAAATGGCCTGTAAGTAGATGTATGGGAATGTACCTTTAGCTATTTTCAACCCACGCAAAATTGCAATTTCTAAATAGAAATGCACGCAGCATACCTTTCACGATATTACTGTTGTATATGTAAATAAATCAATAGCATTAGATCATAAAATCCAAATTTAGTTCATCTCGACCTTCCCGCCAATCTCGTGGCGTAAACAAGATGGCCGCGGATTATTGGATTATTCAACATTTGTGCTACTCTACAGCCCTACTATCCCAATTGTAGAAATTTGGATATTTGATGGACTCAGTGGTTTACATTACCTATTCACTCACTCTTACAGGAATTTATATATTAGAAATATGTTTGTTTATAAGAAATAACGAAGATTATTTTTTTAAATGTTATATCTGTCGTGCTAGCAGTTAACGTAGTATCTATAAGTATAATATTTGCATACCCCAAGTGAATAATGCAATGTATCATAAAAGTTCTTACATAAGTGGAATAAAAGTATACAATCATCACCCGCTGCGCTTTAAAATTTTAAAAGGAAGAAAATTCAAAAATAATCTTAAAGATTGGTTAGTTTCTAAAATTTTTGTATAATTTGAAGGATTATTTTGAGGAGGCGTAGAAAAAAAAAATATTGTAATGATAAGCATAGTTATACCTATTAGATAATAAGCCACTGTAATGTTTACTTTAACAATATTGCAGCAATATTGTACGCCCGAAATGGGAAAACTGTTGATACCTCATTAAAATTACTTATAAGACCTTTGTACACAGTTATTACAATAAAATATATTCTATTCTATTCTATTTTGCTATTAATTTCAATAAAAACTGATTGAAATCGGCCATTGTTACATGCTGTTAGTTAAATAAGATGTTTTTACAGTGGTTCAATTAGTTTTTTTTTTGAAGTGATACTTCTAATGCGACTTACAACAAGGTTGCGTTGAACGTCTAATTCTACCATGGAGGGGGTATGAAAGCACTGTTGCGTTAATTTTTTTAGTTTTCTTTGTTCTGTGGTGTTTCAATAAAGAGTTTATACTACTTACGCTAAACGTTTTGAAAACGTGTTAAATTTTGTATGAATTGTGACAGATTGTGTACGTGAATGGATGGAAAATAATTGTCATCATTATCATCAACCCATATCGTCCCACTGCTGAGCACGAGTCTCCCCTCACTTTCGTGAGAAGGGTTAGGCCCTAATCCACCACGGAGGCCCGGTCCGGATTGGTGGATAACATACCTAACTCCGAAAAATATTTTTTTTTTCCGTAAATAATTATGGTTGTCTTGAAATCATAAATTACTTAGGAGTATTTAAATAAGTAGCCATGAGTACTTATATACACTTATGTCATCATCACCATCAACCCATATTGGCCCACTGCTGAGCACGGGTCTCCCCTCACTTACCGGGGGAGGATTATGCCATGATCCACCACGGGGGCCCGGTCCGGGTTGGTGGATGACATACCTTACATTCATATAGGTCCGTAATTATATTACCACCAGATCTTTTATAGGCGAGATAGTAGTCAAAAATTAACTATAATTTTTTTTTTTCAAATTCATTATTACCTTTAATACAGTCCGTCAACAGACGTATCTTATTTTAAACCAAACATTACATCCATTACTGGGATCCTCGTGATTTACGCAGTACCGCCGCCGTTGCAATCTCGACCTTACCGCATGCGAATAAGGCTGCCGACCCTGAGAGGAAATAGGGGACCGACAGGATGACGACAATTGGCTCGCCCTTGTTCCCGTCATCCTGTTCTGTGGACCGTTGCTGGAGTAGCTAGTTTAGACCTTATTTCAATGGTCTACGGTTGGGAATGGAGTGATTTAGCTGTAGGTGGGTATATCGATATTTATTGAATTACTAGCTGCGCTCCACGATTTCACTTGCGTTCACTAATTTATAAAATAACGCAGGAATCGTACAGTTTCCGAAATAAACACTCATTCACCTGATGGTAAGCGCTGCGCCTGCTCATAGCAGTTACGGTGTCACCTAGAACTTTGCATTCCATAATCTGCACTGCGCTCGTCACCCTGAGACATCGGCTCTAAAGTCTCATATGCCTAGTAATGTCGCTGTAAATAGTGCCCTTCAAACCGGAACACAGTAATGTTTGCACACTACTGCTTGGCGGATGAATATCTGGCAAAGGTGTGGCACTTCCCGAGGCGGTCTCTTGCAGAAAAGGCCTCCCACTACAGAAAGGTATGTCCTGGAATAGAAAATAAGATAGTTTTTTACTCGTAAAAATATATGGTTCCTGTGGTATGTTATTTAACACGTTCAGTGCTGAGAACACAACTGTCGTGTTTTTCACAACTTGCCACGAGTACGGCAAAACACAACTGTTGTGTTTGTTGTATGGGAAAACACTATGGAGCGTGCAAAGCCGCACCTGTGGCTAGACAAGCAAAACGGCTCAGCAGTCAGTGTTAATAATAAAGAGATGGTTTCATCTATTTTGTATGAGTAAATAAACATCGTAAAACATATCTGATAACCATTCATCATCATCAACAACCCATAACGTCCCACTGCTGGGCACGGGTCTCCCCTCACTTTCGTGAGGAGGATTAGGCCATAATCCACCACGGGGGCCAGATCCGGATTGGTGGATCACATACCTACCTCCGAAATAATTCTCGGGTAGATATTTGGGTTTCCTCATGATTTTTTCCTTCACTGAAAAGCGAGTGATAATTACGTACATATGTTTTACAAGAAACACATTGGTACATGCCTAACCATTGATAACCATTGATAACCATGATAACCGTGTTGATAACCATTATATAAAGCTGAATCCATCCATTGGGTTGAGTAACCGCAGGTTTGCGGCGAGTGTGGTTGTCACACGAAGTTACAATACACTCTTTGTTCTATGTAGGTTAAATAAACTTTACTTGATGTTTGCTTCGTTTACTAGATCATCATTTTTATATATCAGTAACTGCGCCCCGCGGTTTCACCCGCCTAGTTCACGTTTTGTCCCACGGGAACATACTATCGGGATAAAAAGTACCCTATTACTCAATCCTGGTTATAAACTATCTGTGTGACAAATTTCATTCGAATCGAATCCGTTCAGTAGTTTTTGCGTGAAAGAGGAACAAACATCCATCCATCCATCCATTCTCACAAACTCTCGCATTTATAATATAAGTAGGATAGGAAATAGGATTATATATTATACTTATTTATATCATAATGATATCCTACTAATATTATAAATGCGAAAGTTTGTGAGTATGTATGTATGTTTGTCCCTCTTTCACGCAAAAACAACTGAACGGATTTTGAACACACATAGTTTATAACCAGGATTAATATATGAGTACTTTTAATTCCGATAGTATGTTCCAGTGGGAACAGGAACTATGCGGGTGAAACCGCAGGACGCAGCTAGTATATTATATTCATCTTAGGTTCGTAGGTAATTTATTTTTACAAGCAATTATTTAACAGCATATAACGAAAATGCTGGCCTTGATTTTGACCAGAGCTTAAGTGGTTCAGCAGTGAACCTTATGTCATCAATTCATCATATAATTCAGCAGCGAATTTCCAAATCTTAAAATGATTAAGAAAGACAAGGAAATAATAAATCTAACAGCTAAGGTATCATATCTAATATCTCCACGTTTCATACGGCACAGAAGACATTATGGTACCTATTACATATATACAGAACTGACACTCTATCCCGCGCGATCCGCTTCCCCGCACCTCTACCCGCAATTCAGAGGACAACTGGGAGGTCAGTCAATGCTACACGCTCAAATGACAAATGTCAATAGACAAACGGGTTAGCATGAACCTTCATACTAGCGAGTTGTCTTTTGTTTTGCTCGCGTAGTATCTTTGGTATACAAAAGTATCGATTTATCTAGGCAATCGTGAAGTGTCGCCGCAGAAAGCGTCAAAGTATTAATATTTTGCAAGCGAGTTAGGATTTGGGCAGTTAGGGTCGGTCGCCTGGCATTTCCCACTATTTCCCACCTACTGAGAAAAAGACAAGGCACACTAAAACATTTCTTCGTGACTGTGCATGCGCAAACTTTCCGAGGGCCTGTGTTCACGTTGGCCTAGATCCATAGACACTACTATACTTACACACGCATAGGGCGCGCGTACAAACGTCGTTTTATGTGTGTGAAATCAGTTATTTTTACGAAGTGTCCTGGATGTGTACACGGTTAAAGCCGCTATATGTCCAGTTATGTAATAAGCCATCTTTATGCAGATGAGAGAAAAAAATCTCAAGCTTCATGGTTCATTAACTGGTCGATAACCATCGGTTATGGATGGTCACTTCTACCGAGAAAAGCAATCTTGGACTTGTCTTAGACGTACCTGTTTCTAAGACTGGTGCAAGAACTGACTTAACATAACGATTAGATGTTCTGAGAATCGAAATGACGATGAGATGGATTTTTTGCTTTGAATTTTCTATTTTCTAGATTAACTATTTATAAAGCTGTTTATGGAGATTCTTCATTACCCCATACCGACACAGACACCAGAACTGAAACCGATAAATAATTGGACGACAATTCGTCGCTGGTGTCGGAGCCGGCGACGATTTGACGTGGACGAAAAAAACGTTTTCCAAAATAAGCGCCAAAGCGCGCTTAGGAATATAAGCATTGTTTCATACTACTATATTCGACCATGAAAGTGACATTATTCTACAGTAATGAGGCCCATTATAAAGATTCTATATTAAATTGATGTAACAACCTTATTTACATGTCATAAAGACTCAATGTTGATGGGATCAGTTTCCGACGTTACCGTATTATGCGACCAAATTAAATTCTTCGTGGCATTCGTTGTGGCAGACTGACAATGACGACTTTTTGGTTTGCTAGTATTTTTGCAAACGGAACGTAATGTTATATTTTTCGTTTATTTTGGTTACACTCTTTTTGTAGCGTTTAAACGAAACGCTTTTTTAAGCGTGCTTACAAAATAAAGCGCAACGTTAGAACGTGTTGTCAATTAGCCGTTTATCACATATCTGGTGACAATGGTGTTGTCAGCAACGATATCGGTGTCGGAAAGGACGTTAATGAGATTGATCAGCGTCGTGTCGGTGAAACCACCAGCTTGTGAAAACTCCAATGAGTGGCAATGCATCAGTGAATTCAATGATATCTTTACGCCCATACATAACTGTCATTAATTTTCCCCAACAGTCGGTGTACAGATCCGCATGTCTTTGCTTGTGCTGTTTCTAACAGTTTCAATACATTTTTAGGGTTCCGTACCGCAAAACGAAAAGTAACCCTTATGATATCACTTTGTTGTCCGTCCGTCTGTAACTTTGTTGTCAGTCTAGACCCTTTTCCTTAAGAACGCGTAGAATTATCAAGTTTAAATTTATATCAAATACTCGGGTCTACGGTCTCTTTCAGTTGTGAAAAAATCAAACTGATAAGTCTATGCGGTCAAAAGATATGACCGTTTATGTCTCATATTTTACGATTTCTCGTTTTATTTTTCGTAGTTCCCGTTCCCGTGGGAATACGGGGATAAAATATAGCCTATGTTACTCGCTGATAATGTAGCTTTTTATTGGTGAAATATTTTTTTAAATAGGTTTAGTGGTTAAGGCGTGATAGCGTAACAAACTCACGCATTTATCATATTAGTTAAGATTACTCACACAACTTTGCTCCGACAGAGTGACCCAGTAACCCCTACGTGTCAATTGATCAATAAAGTTTGGAAGCACCACAAATAGACTATCAAGTGGTTACTGGCGTACTTTGAACAGGAGACCGTTTAGGTTGAAAATGGCAGCAACATAAAAAATAAGACGTCACGGTACGATTATGCGACGCGGCTCAGTTTAGGTCCTGAACTGAATCGCTATAAGACGTCATGGTAGGCCTCCAGTACGATCAATTTGTACATACATTTTACCTCAGTCATCCAATATCGCATAAAAACGGTGAATAGCACGTAACTCGAGCGTTGCCGTCAGTCTCGGATATCCAACAAAGCCATTGTGTGGTGTCGACAGGCGCCAGACTGAGTTGCGACATGCAGGTTAAATAAAAGACCTGTAGAGCTCACATTTTTGCATGTTCTTGTGTGAGTCGCGTGGAAAATTGTGGCATTGAACACGAAGAACTTGAAGATTGTCTCACGTGACTAGTATAGTGGTAGGCGACTCCTGCGAGAGACCGCCTGGGGAAGTCAGCCATTCATCCGCCAAGCTATAGTGCGCGAACATTACTGCGTTCCAGTTTAAAGGGCACTGTTTCCAGCGAAATTACTGGGCGTAAGAGACTTTAGAACCGATGTCTCAGGGTGACGAGCGCCTTGCAGTGCGGCGCAAGTTCTTGGTAGCACTGTAACTGTTATGGGTAGGCGTAGCGCTTACCATCGGGTGAACGACTTAGCACTAAGATTATTAACGCGTAAGATAAAAGCCAGCGCGGGTAAAACTTGTGCAGGTTGTAATCAGATAAGTCTATAATGGGTAACCTTCAGTCTTCAATACACATATTGCATGTATACATAAAAGTGACTGTATAAGTGGACACATAAAACACGGTTAATCTGAAGAGTGAACGCATTGGCCTCGAATCGGAGAATGCTCTGGTACCAATCTCGCTCTTGTAAGTTTAAACATATGAATACAAAAAAAAATCATCAAAATCGGTTAACCCAATCGAAAGTTCTGAGGTAACAAAAAAAAATACAGATGAATTGATAACCTCCCCCTTTTTGAAGTCGTTTAAAAAGTCAAACGCTAGCCTATAGAAAAGTTATCTGTGGTAAAAAAAATAATTCCATTGTCAGCGCCATCACCATTCCAAGCACGTCGGCATCAGCAAGATATGCAATTACTTAACAGTTCGTTCCCAGGCATTGTAGGCTCGGGTAACTGTCTGCAGTAGGTGCTGTAACAGCACTGCTGTTTACTCATCATTGTGAATGGCATCTATCAAACCTCATACGAACGCAATATCCTCTATCTCAAACCGGACTGTTCGGGTGCCCCTGCAGTAACTACTGCTGTGGAGGCGTCCGAATGATCCAAACATCTTGTGGCATCTGTAAGTTTTGTTGTTATTTTGTTATTATTTCTTTCGTCTGGACAATGTGCCAAATAGTGTTGTTTTCTTTTTTTTCTCATATCGTTTTTATTACATAGCTTTAGTTTAGTACTTTGTGCTGTACGCTCGATATGTTAATATTTTGTTGTATGTACATATTTTGAGTTACAATCCAGATTTTAAACTAATTTAATTAGCTCATAAGTTATAACGATTGTAATTTGTTTTGTGCATCAAATAAATGAAATAAAAATAAAATAAAATTACCATAGGTACTGTAGCATTTGACAGGAAATATGGATAGAGATTGAATCTAGTAAGTCGGGGGTGGCCTCTTCTGCAAGAGACCGCCCGGGGAAGTACCTCACCCTGGCTAGACAGTCATCCGCCAAGTAGTGTGCAAATATTACTGTGTTCCGGTTTGAAGGGCACTGTTTCCAGCGAAATTACTGGGCATATGAGACTTTAGAGCCGATGTCTCAGGGTGACGAGCGCCTTGCAGTGCCGCGCAAGATTATGCATTACAAAGTTCTGAATGTTCTGTTATGGGCAGAAAGACTTGAAAGACTTGAAAGACTTGAAAGTCTCTGTCAAATAAAGAAAAATGATTTGTAAAGCAGATGGAAGTATATTGTCAAAATAAATAAGAATAGAAAAAAATGCTGCAATTTTTGCCACCCATGACCCTAATGACGACAAGACACCAGCTAATGACCACAAAAAACCAACAGCCAAAACAAATTGCACGCTCTCTTTCTCTCCAACAAAAAGTGACGGAGACAAAAGATGCTCATTTTCTATATCAGTGCATTCAGCTGAACTAATAAACAGAAAAGTGAATATACGCTGTGAGAAAGTAAACCAGAACCGGGTGGTTTACGTTTAACGTTACCGTGTAATTAGGTAGGGCTGCCAAAACGATTTTAGATTTTTAACACGATTGCTAATTTTTATTAGCTTCATCTGTCTCTATTTATTAATGTAACGGAATCTTTGAACGTAAATTTAACCAACTTCAAGACGTCCGATTAGCTTCAAAATTTGCACACAGATTAAGGACCAATGGTTTTACTGGTGATAAGGTAGGTTCTTACTTACTTCTGTGGAAAGCTCTTTATCTATCTCGACTTTCTATGAAAATAATCACCTCAATCCAAAGACAAACCAACAAATAATCCCACATTTATAACATTAGTTAGATTGAAAGAGGCGGGTGCGGCTCAGAACACTCCAAAGTGTTTTCCCATACAACAAACTCAACGGTTGTGTTTTCCCGCACTCGCGGCAAGTTGTAAAAAGCACGACAGTTGTGTTTTCAGCACTGAACGTGTTAAACTTTGGACAATCCTCAGTATCTGGCAATATTCCCAAAATGCTGGCGGCATTACCACGCTGTATAGCGAGGCATAAGCCAGCATGTTGGCCACGAGCGGATTCTAAATCCGCTCCGTTAAATCTTTAAAGGTTTCAAGAGCATCTATTATCTAAGTAGATACATTTTAAGAAAGCTGCGTAAATCATGTAATAATCTAACCATGAATTATTTGATTTAATTTATTCTCTAACTCGACACAATTTCATCAAACATGGCAACATTTTGTTAACACAATTTCACAAGAGCAACACCAAATTAATGTTGTGTTTTGCATCAAAATGCATAGTTAATTTATTTAGTTTCTGTTCTATGGTTGGAAGTAGCTCGCATTTGCAACTTTAACGTCATGAAATTAAAGGCTTAGTTAGAACGAATGTGGTGGATTAGTTATCATGCTCTTTGTTTTTTTTTTCGTGTTTTTCGGCATTTTGTTAATTTTTAACGTTTATTTTATTAAAAGTGCAAGACAGTGCTGTAGGAGACAGGTTTCCTTGTCCATAGGTTCTGATTCCATTCGAAGGAGTTCCCTTGTTTTCACCATTGTTGGAGTACGGTCTATGAGGTTAATCCAGCTCGAAGTTAAACGAAAGTGTTCCCCTTTAAAAGTTCTAAAAAGAGTCCGCGACAGCATATGAATGTCTAACTTATAATTCTTTAGTAACTTTGGTTTTTAGCCCGGAAAATGCAGAGTTATTGCAGGAAAACTAGAGTTATGCGGGTGAAACCGCGGGACGCAGCTATTCTTTAATAAAATTATAGAGGCAAATCATTTGTTACTACTTACTACATTAAATTACTTGCCAATTTACTGAAATCGCGCCCCCTTTTAACATAAACACACTCAAGAAAAGAATTTAGACGAAGAATTTTCCCCCTATTTCTTGATAACGCAAACACCCACTCCCTAAATTGAACATTCCCTCTGTTCCTGACGTTTAATATTACTCAGTGCCTCGGAGACGGTTCGTTTTCATTTCGCTAACTTCGTTCCAAGTTTCGCGAGTCCATTAGCGTCGTAAACTGAAGTTGATTCTCAAAAAGAACTTCGCTCAAGGTTTCAGGACTTTCAGGGACGGTGTTTTTTGGGACTACGGACTTAGTACCTACTACTTTTGTACTTTTTTTTATTTGACTGAGTAACGAGACGAGCAGTCCTTCACCTGATGGTAAGCGATACGCCTGCCCATAACAGTTACAGCACCACTCAGAACTTTGTATTGCATAATCTTCCGCGGCCGCGCACTGCGCTCGTCACCCTGAGACATCGGCTCTAAAGTCTCATGTGCCCAGTAATTTCGCTGGAAACAGTGCCCTTCAAACCGGAACACAGCAATGTTTGCACACTACTGCTTGGCGGATGAATATCTGGCAAAGGTATGTACATACATTTATGATACTATGTACAAAGTATGATAGTAAATGTTCAGATTCATAGTCTATTAAAAACAACCGACAGCTACACACAAACAACCCAATACAACCTTGACCCTTTCCAAGTTAATAATTAATAATTCTAGAACCAGTATTACCCACCTATCCATTATCAGCAATAATAATTTAATCAGTAGTTAAACAACACGACAATACAACTGGTTAAGGCAACCGGTTAACAACCGGTTAGTAAATAGAGTCAATTACAGTCAACCGAGCCAAGGTTGTAATTTCTTTTCGATCGATTTCGAATGTTCTTATGGTCACGTCGCTTACCATCAGTTGAACGACCTGCTCGTCTCGTTACTCTGTAACTATTCTTTTATGAGAATGCCTGCCTAAAAAATGCGTGTGCTGTAAAACGAATCTGCCTTCGGAGAAGGTCGTGAGTTCAAATCCCAGTGCGGGCACGTACCAATGTGTTTCTGTAAAACATATGTACGTAATTATCACTCGCTTTTCGGTGAAGGAAAACATCGTGAGGAAACCCAGTTACCTACCCGTGAATTATTTCGGAGGTAGGTATGTTATCTACCAATCCGGACCGGCCCCCGTGGTGGATTAAGGCCTAATCCTCCTCACGACAGTGGAGACCCGTGCTCAGCAGTGGGCCGTTATGGGTTGATGATGCGATGATGGTGATAAGTTGATATAATTATGAAGTCACTATTATTAGTGTTTGTTTACGTATGATATTATGGTGTACTTTAAGTAGTAATTAATAAGCGCTACCCGTAGTTAATCTATTGTTTAACCTACTAAACATAGCTCACATTTAAATACGATCGATTTAGCACCTTGTCACAATAATTATAAATTTACCAACTCAGCCGCTTTACCAAGTAATGCGTCATAATTTGTATTTTTAAACCACTTTGTAACCTTCTACAAAGCTCTATAAATCTCTTTGTTAGCTTTTTTAGGTCTAAGCTCATAATCGATTATCTTGTTTGGCAATGAAATAAACTGCATTCTGATCCGTCTAGCAATTTTGGGAAAAATAGGCACAAAGAATATTACATACAAAAAAATACATGTAAATAAGTCACTATTATAGTTATGTTGAAATTTTAGTTTTGACTTTAGAACCGATGTCTCAGGGTGACGAGCGCAGTGCAATGCCGCGCAGGATTATGGAATGCAAAGTTCTGGGTGGCACCGTAACTGTTATGGCAGGCGTAGCGCTTACCATCAGGTGAACTACTTGCTCGTCTTGGTGCAGCCAAATAAAAAAATAGAATAACATGGTTTGTGAACGAAAAACTATACTTCAAATGTACAAAAAATCGGTAAACTGTATCTTGGGCTCCGTCCGCTATATCCCCTTTGGATTCCGACCATTTATTTTTCATTTCTGTTCCCGCCAATCTCCCCCTATTTTGACACGGCACCGTGCGCTTTCATGCTAAACGTGTATGGGCTTGTATGGGTTTGTATGGGTTTGTATGAGTGTTAGTGTGACTAACCAATTAACATATTAGAGTACTAAACTGAGGATAATAACCCGACTCACTTCCCTCCCGTGTCAACGACTGCACCTTTTTTTTGGAAATTTACGCTTTGTTGAGTTTTTATCTTTATTTTTAGTAACATCATTATTGTTTTGCCAACCAGCCGCCGTATTATACAATGATATACCTCATTTGTCATTTTGCCCGTACTAAAAAAAACGTCCAATGAACCCAATTTTCATTTGTGTCAATTTCCAATGTGAACATAAAGTTCTCAATCCCCGTTCAGTACCCATTCAGTTATTTTTTCTCATCTCAGTACCCGTTCAGTTATTTTTTCTCATCTCAGTACCCGTTCAGTTATTTTTTCTCATCTCAGTACCCGTTCAGTTATTTTTTAATTACACAGATATTCTTTTAGCATAAATTAAGCGTACAAAATAATTAATATTTGAAAATCTGCCAAACTATTTTCTACCATTAAAAACTGTGTATCGACTCGTCCCACGACCCTTTCGTCCTACCATAGTGGGTATATGTCCTTTATATTAATTTTTTACATCATTTGAATATAGTAGACAGAGGCGATTCGGATAACTTACCGTTTGACACATACGAAAAGTGCGGTCCTCTGGGAAGCGTCGCCGAGACTGACGCGTGAGCTAATATCAATCTAAATCATTCTCGGCGCGGCCAGGTGGATAGAAGCAATGTGTTGAGCTGATTGGTTTCATTTAGTAAGCCGTGGGTTTTGAAATATGACTAAATTTGTTATTGGTTTACAAAATTCGTCTTGGTCAATTACAGAGATTTTTGACTTTGATTCGTGAATTGAAAATTGCGAGGGCGTAACGTAACTATCGAGAAACGCCAACCTCCTTCCTTTTAAAACAGCTTACAAGTCCAATTCCAGTTCCAAAGTATTCAAGGCCTAAAAGTCATCCGTATTCTCCCTGTGTCCTCTCAAAAGGTCAAGGTTAGAACCTTGAAACACTGCAGCATCCCCCTCCGAGGGGCGGCTGTGGAGGGTTGCTAGCGGAGCCAACGGGGACCAAACTACGCAGTTAGATTTTATGTTACTTTTGTTTTGGTTTTGTCTGGTAACTCTGTAATTTGGTTGTTTTAGTAGTTTTTGGAGTATTGAAAATTAATATTTTAGTAAGATTTCCAATTTTGAAGCCTCGTCAGAGGCCATTTGACAGCCTGACTTAACACTTTGACTGCTGAGCCGATTTTTTTGTCTATCCACGGGTACAGATCTGCACACACCGTTGTGTTTTCCCGTACAGCTAACACCACAGTTGCGTTTTCCCGTACCCGCAGCAAGTTATGAAAAACACCACAGTTATCAGCAGTGAGCGTGTTTAACGTCACTAGGGATGTCTTAACACCTTGCATTTACTGTTTAGGTGTATTTTCGTACACCAGCTATAGTGTCGTATCATTTCTACTTAGCGCTTGCTACGGCACGATTTCCTGCTTTTACACAGATTAAAACTTCCGGTGCACTTCAATTTCCGGCCCTGGCAACCCTACGGGAGCCGAGGGGTGAGGGTGGTAATGAACGACCCCCGCTCACTGTCACATTTTCTACTGTCACGTTCCTATTTCTAGAGTACTTACATTATGAAAAATGGTGAAGTCATTGAAAACATAATTTGGATTTTTGCTTGCCCAGTTTTCGTTTATTAATTCGTACCACATTTTTGAAGTAAGATTTCTTTACGCACGCTTGACTTGGGGAGTAAGCTGGTGAATGCGTGACGAGAGCGTTACGAAAAGTGTGATCGGGCGAGGCGAAAGAAGTTGAGACGGAGATATAAGTTAGTGAAGACAGAAAGAGAGAGTTACGTTTTGTATATTACTGTAGGGGCAAGAGAGAGGTGCGAGCACACATTTTCTTTCTCTCTTTCTCTCATAGCCATAGCATATACATACATAGATTTATTTATTTATTTCAATATACAGTGCCTTAACAGGTGTTTCCAAAGCGACACCGTACTTACATGTAACTGAGAACCAACACATTTAAGGGCAACATCCGTAAATGTCACTAAAGAACATGTAAAAATGTCCAGCTCACTGTGCTCAGCGCAGATTCTATTCAACAATCGAAGAGCCCTAGTAATAGGTGCTTGGTGATGGAGCTAAAGAAGTTTTATTTCAGTCGTACAGTCTAAAGCTCACTAGTTTTTATTTCATAGTTTGGTTATGTATCGTTTTAAAGGACTGACGGAGCAGTGTCAGGTCCTCCGAAGCACTGAAAGATGGAAATTCGCACGTCACTGCCCGAGGATCGAACCCGGTGGCATTGGGTGTAAAGGGCACAAGTTATATCAACTTAGCGCCTCACTAGCCCACTGTTGAGACTTAGCCTTAGGCTTTAAATTATGAGTGTCACTTTGCTTGAGCTGGTAAAAAACTGTGTATCCTTGAATTGGATTCATTTCCAGCGAAATTACTGGGCATATGAGACTTCATAGCCGGTGTCTCAGGGTGACGAGCGCAGTACAGTGCCGCGCAGGATTATGCGATGCAGTGTCCTGGGTGATGCTGTGACTGTTATGGGCAGGCGTAGCGCTTACCATCAGGTGAAAGTCTTATTTTCCACTTCACTCAGTCAAATAAAAAATAAATAAACAAAAACACCATTCAATCAGACGGAATAGCAATCCGTTCTGTACAAACTTCTTCAAATTCGGTCAAGGCATTATTAGATTCACAATAACCTTTGGTCCCACTAATTAGAGCGATGCGAAAGCGTCGTAACGGTACTGTCAGTTATACTGTGGCTTCACTATTAGTGGATCTGTGCCATCGGCCGAACGTAAATATAACGAGATTGGATGCGACTAAATGTTAGTTTTTGAAGTAAAACTTCTTTACTGTCCGTCTGTTCTGTCTGTCTTTCTTTAATGTTTTTTACTGTCCATCCAAAGGTTGTCTGGAAGAAATCGCTTTCAGCGATAAGACCGTCCATTGTACTACCCTTGTTTACCTATTGTAATTCTTCTGTACTGTGTTTATTTTTGTTTCTGGTGTACAATAAAGAGTTTTTCTATTCTATTCTATGCTACGCACGCTTGACTTGGGGAGTAAGCTGGTGAATGCGTTACGAAAAATGTGATCGGGCGAGGCGAACGGAAGTTGAGAGGGAGATATAAGTTAGTGACGATAGAAAGAGAGAGTACGTTTCGTATATTTTTTAAGATATCATTTATGAAATATTTTTTTTTAAATAATTATTTACTTGATGTTTTACTTCTCGTATTATGTGTCCAAACACAGATTTCGTTATTTTTTTTATTTCTTTGTGTAACCAGATGAGCAGGTCGTTCACATGATGGTACGCGCTACGCCTGCTCATAACAGTAACAGAGCTACCCAGATCTTTGCATTGCCTAATCTTGCGCGGCACTGCCTGTATACTTAAATTGGCCTAATTAAGTCAATTAATACCCAATGATCTAGATTTAGCAGATTAGAGTGAACTAGAACTTTTCGTTAATAAACGATAAAATTAGTCTAAAGTAGGTTGCCTAGGAAATTAGCTAGATCTGTTTTTAATGTCAATAAAGTTTAGAAGCCGGATTTGATTTTTGATTGAAATGAAATTATTCTTTTAATTTTTTTTTTATTAGATTATTATTTTTTTTTTATTTTGATTGATTCTACTCTCGGCAAAAAAACTAAAAACAAAAAGTAATCCGTTTCTTTATCTTTTCTTTATTACTGCTTCGTAATTAATATTTTAACACTTTGACTGCTGAGCCGATTTGCTTGTCTAGCCACGGGTGCGGCTCTGCACATTCCATAGTGTTTTCCCTTACAACAAACACAACAGTTGCGTTTTCCCGCACTCGCGGCAAGTTGTGAAAAGCACGACAGTTGTGTTTGCAGCAGTGAAGGTGCTAACTAAAACTGTGGTGGATATCAAGGGAACTAATGTATGAATTATGTTTCAAGCCTAATGGCCTTTGGATCTATGGGAATAAGCCCTTGGCTGCTGAACCGGTTTTTAGTTTGGCACTTTATCGAATTTGCGCACAACGTGTGTGTTTACCAGCACTGGCGTTCACATACATCCAAATTGAAGTCAGTTGTTGGGTTTAAAGAATTAGTTTTCCATACTTACCGACATTTTGATACGCATCTACGCATTAAAATAAAATTGAACTATTTATAAAATTTTTGTCTGTCTGTCTGTGTTTGGTCCGGCTACTCTCTGAAACGGCTGGACCGATTTTGAGGGGACTTTCACTCGCAGTTAGCTAATGTTATAAGGAGTAACTTAGGCTACCTTTATCCCGTAAAAATGAATAGTTCTTGCCGGATAATAATTAACGCGGGTAAAACCGAGGGGCGCAGCTAGCCGATAATAATATAAGGCCGAAAAACCTAAACCTTTTAAAATAGTTTATATGTAAAGCCTATCGAATCCATGTTATACCTACATCGAATAGTGCAAGTAAACCATGAAATGTTTACTAAGCTGAGCCTATCGAATCCATGTCACATCGAGCCAAACATCGAAGATGCGCACGCGCAGAGAAAGCGGCCCATCGGAATGACCCTAAATACCACAGAGTATGCAACAGTATCGATAGGCCTCCGCCACAGAATAAATGTTGTAAATACAGAAGCGACAAAGCGACCGGCATCCGCGCCCCTCTACCCGCAATCGCCGGGACATTTGGCGGGACAGTCAATACTACACGCCCAAATATTATATATCTATAGACAAACGGTTTGTAATTATGTATGAACATTCATACAAACGTGTCGTATTTTTAACCGACTTCAGAAATGGAAGAGGTTCTCAATTCGGTTGTATTTTTTACCCGACTGCGCGACGCAAAGGAAGGTATTGTGTTTATCAGTCTATGTATTTTTGTTCCTATCTGGTTTTATGTTTGTTATTGATAAACCGATTTGGATTTTTTTGATATACTGTCAGATTGGTTCCATAGAAATTTAATCGAAATTAGTTCAGTAGTTTTTTTTTTTTATTAGTAAGTATGTATGTTTTTAATTAGTGTCCAATTGAAGTCGGTTTTTTAGTTCATGGACATATGGTAGAAACGTAGCTGCAGGGGGGGGGGGGGTCCACCGGAACAACCTAAACTTTTAAAGTGGTCTATGAGAAAAAAAAAATCTGTTCTATGTTAGAGCCATTATCAAGAAAGAAAACAGAGGAATACGTCTGTACAGAGAATCGCACATCAACTTCCCTCTTAAGCACGTAATTTATAAGCGGAGTTGTTAAATTAGGAATTTGTATGGAGTGTCCGAGCCAATAGTTAGAAAGCCAATAGTTAAGTAGTAATAATAGTAATAAGCCCCTGAGCCAATAGTTAGAAAGACGGTTACAGATTAGCTAACAGTTTGTAAGGCTAGTGCCACAGAGGAGTTAGCAGTCAGTAAGCCGACGCCACAGTTGACTGAACAGTTGGAATTGTATAACGGGATCTTCTCGGTATGCGGCTGTGGGATAGGCAGGCAGGTGGAACCTGTCCTGCTGTAAAGTTTCTGTGGTCAAAATAGGTTTAGTACTACAACCCAACTTTACTTATAACTCTTAGTTCAGTTGTATATTCAGTTGTATTATAATAACATGTTCTATCACTAAATATCTTTTAAATATATTTTTCTCTGCTCTCTTGTTTTGCCACACCGCCACCATTTCAGTTACACCTCCAGGATGACTGGTAGAAAATGCTACTCAGCATTAATTACTCCTTGTACTCTATTTGTGTGCTAAAGAATAAATAAATAAATAAATAAAACTCAAAACTCACTTTATTGTAAACATTAGTGGTAGGCCTCTTCTGCAAGAGACTGCCTGGGGAAGTATCACCACCTTTACCAGATATTCATTAGTGTGTAAATTACTGTGTTCCGGTTTGAAGGGCACTGTTTCCAGCGAAATTACGGGCGTATGAGACTTTAGAACCGATGTCTCAGTGACTATCGCAGTGCCGCGCAAGCTTATGTAATGGTGGCACTGTAACTGTCATGGGCAGGCGTAGCGCTTACCATCAGGTGAACGACCTACTCGTCTCGTCATTCAGAAAACTGCACACAAAGTTACAGTGCCACCCAGAACTTTACATTGCATTGCGCTCGTCACCCTGAGACACCGGCTCTAAAGTCTCATATGGCTCAGTAATTTAGCTGGAAACAGAGTGGTAAACAAGCAGAAAGCGGCGGCTGATGGTAACCGGAAGATGGCCGTTGACAATTAATGACAGTCAGCAACATGTGGCCGAAAGTGACAAATGTGCTAAGCTTAGAATGTAAATCAATTCTACTGTTTCTCGTTTACTCTCTAATCTAAATTGCCGTTATGCACACTTAAAGCCACTGCTGATTATCGCCACCCACTTAAATCGACCACTGGGAACTAGGTCGGCTATAATACTGCAGTTCAAATGCGTTTGAATTGCGTACACTGACATTTAAAGGTGGCTTGGATTTGATCGAAAGCGGCTCCACATTAAACTATCTAATCAAACGAAGGACCACGCATGCTCGCGCCACATTGGTCCACAGCCCATTGTTGTCGAAAAAAAAAACACTTGGTGTTGTATCCAATCATAAAATTAATCTAAGCGTCAAAGTTCAAAACCTCCTATGTGCAAAATCTTCATTTTCGAGTCGACACATTTTTCTTGTTCAGGAGATCGTGTCATATCTCCAATCGTTCTACTTCCGAGATATCGTTAACCTACTTAAATTATCTGTTGAAACTTCAAAATCAGCACACCTTATAAAATTACAATACATTATCTAACCAATCTTTGATAGATAAATCAAATTATTGAGCAATCGGTTGACCATTATAAAATGGCGGCCTGCTACACCCAAATAGTTAACCCAAAAAAGCTACCAATCGAATGAACTATTTAAAATTCCAAAAATACGACTGTCTGTTGTGAAACCTTTTGCAATTCCGGACAAAAATAACTCGCAGTTTTAGAAAATGTCAAATTCTTACCAATGCTGCCGTATCATTGAATTTTCAACTTAGTCTCAACGGTGTTTCGAGTTTAAATTTGACTGTGTGAAGTCGTGTACTATTGAGAATTGAATTTTATTGGTAGTACAAATCTAGAACAGACTGTCTGGCGCCGAACCAAGCGTTTGTGGGTAACTGGACACTTGTGCCCAGAAATAGTTTAAGTCTTTCTAATGGACGACTATTTCAACAGTCTCTCAACTATCGTGTACATTTCGTAATGTTTTCCGTGTACATTTCGTTAACCATTTCAGTGTCGGACGCACCAGACAGTAATTCAGTTTCCTCTTTTCAATATTCCTGGAACATAGTTTAAATAGTTTTTTTAATTCTATTTAGTTTTAGTTAGTTTTCTATTTAATTATTGTTATTTAAGTTATGTTACTAAAATTATCACTCGCTTTTCGGTGAAGAAAAAACATCGTGAGGAAACCCACCCGATAATTATTTCAGAGGTAGGTAGGTGATCCACCAATCCGGATCGGGCCCCCGTTATGGCCTAACCCTCTTTACGAAAGTGAGGAGAGACCCGTGCTCAGCAGTGGGACGTTATGGGTTGATGATGATGAATACAATTTTGGTTATTTTATTATGAACCCCGAATAGATTTAGTAAGACGTACTTATAACCAGAAACAGAATTATCGCCTCGCTTATTTAAGTCAACAAACTGAAAAAAATAAACACATTACGTTCTAATAAATAATTAAACAGCAATAAGTATTGATTACTAAGCACCACATGACATTTATCTTTAATTAAAACTTAACGTGGGTGATCAAAGCGACCTTGCCGCCTTGTGATAATTGAGCTGGCACCACACTCGTATACAAAATGCA
Source organism: Campaea margaritaria (assembly GCA_912999815.1). Taxonomy (NCBI): domain Eukaryota; kingdom Metazoa; phylum Arthropoda; class Insecta; order Lepidoptera; family Geometridae; genus Campaea; species Campaea margaritaria. The sequence continues at coordinate 1,664,832 of OU538809.1, read as the reverse complement.
CATAAACCAGTTTAGTATTTTCTATAACTAGGACTTCATAATAATAATTCCGCCGTTGGTGGCCTAGTGGGAGAATGTCTACCTTCTAAGAAGAAGGCCGTGAGTTCAAATCCCGGTGTAGCACGTACCAATATGTTTATTTAAAGTGTAAAGCATACGTACGCAATTATTACTCGCTTTTCGGTGAGGGGAAACATCGTGAGGAAACCTACATACCTTACCGAGAATTATTTCGGAGGTCGGTATGTTGTCCGCCAATCTGGACCGGGCCCCCGTGGTGGATTATGGCCTAATAACCCTCCTCACGGAAGTGAGGGGAGACCCGTGCTCAGCTGTGGGAGCTTAATTGGTTTGATCATTATAACGATATTGTTTAGTATTGATAAACTAAAAAAAATTTCATATTCCTGCGTCCGCGCAATTTTCGTAAAAAGGGATCAGAAGTTTTTACTTCACGTATTAATTAAAAATCTATAATTGCACGTTGAGTCAATCCTATAAAACAATAATTATAATTGCACTCTTGCGTAACCACGTAAAATCATTGGAGCATACCAATCTTACAATGTTTGTTTTGCTCATGGCAACAGCAAAAACAAATAAAACCTATTTAATGGAAAAAAAAATGAAAGAAAGAAAAAATGTTAAAAGAAAAAAAAAATTGGTTTGGGATATTATTAATTTATTTATACTTTAGCACACAAAACAAAAGGACTTAATGTTAAGTAGCATTATCTACTTAACCTAGTCTCTACGTAATTTTGGGTCAAACGTGAAAAATCTCTAAGTATATGATAATATTTTTTTAGTATGAGCTTTTTATGGTAAATAATTTATACCAGTAGCAATATTTAAAATTTGTGTCTAGTTCATTGTGTTGGAATTTTCTCTACCTAGCATATAGTGTTACACTAAATTTGCATATATTATGTGGAAAAAACAGGTTTAAATGACATTGACAAACACTTCTCCATAAAACAATCAAAAAATAATATTATTACAAATATCAACTTAGAAAAACATAATACCTAAGGATAAAAGCGTTATATTTATTGCAGTTAATAAACTGCGGATTTTAAATACATAATAATGATAATAAATGGGTTTCGTTCTCTGAATACGATGCTAGCGCCATCTACAACTTAGTGTAAGTTTGTGTGTTGTTTTTTTTATTTGTTGTAGCATTGCACGTTACTCTTTCCTCAGTCTTTGACCGCGCAAGGTCGAAGGCCTAATAATGGACCGGTGGGTGACTTGTGAACATACCTTTTATAGATTTTATATCTTTACATCAAGTTAATGAATATGGTAAGATTACATTTTGTCGCTACGCATCTTCAAAATAAGTTTTTTTTTTGTATAGATTACTAATAGGTTTTAAACTGCATTCTAGTGTTCAAATGTTTGTGAATTCATACTGTTATGACTTATTATGAGTTAAAAAGTTATGGGGCAAACACAAAAAAAGCACATTATAAAAATGGGCTTGTTTTTACATGCTTTTGATCTAAGGGTCTCTCGGTACAACGGCCCGAGTTTTTGTTCCAACAAAATATTAACATGAGTTAATTTTAATGCATAAAAAAACGAAATTAGGTTAACTAAAAACAAACTCATCATTTAATTTTAATTCGGAGTTTTTTCCCAGTGTTATTGTGTTTTGATACCAATGCCATCTACCCATCATTAGTGGAAGCGGGTGGAAGGCGTAACAATTGGCCAGCATTGCGTATGAAAACGAATGGATACATGGTAGGAAGTAGTTCAAATGCTCACCGCTAGGTGGCAGTATATCAAATGATCTAAATTTCTCGTACAAAATCAGACGTTACAAAATTTTAGTTTTCTTTGTGTGTATATATATGTACGTGTATGTAGCTAAAAATTGATTTAATCATGAAGTCACATTCTTCATTCAAATGGAATCGGTCAATCACAAAAGTTTTTCCACATTATAGGTGAACTTTTCGGTAGTAACTTCTACCGAAATCGAAAACAACCTATAAATAAAGAGGACATTGATTTACTACCTATCATTTGATAGTAGCTATCTACTCATTTAATATGTTCACAAATGAAAATAAAAATTGGTAAAGATAGCCACCCAAAGATAGCAACCCACCCTATTATCGAAAAATGTTTTTTAAAGGTTGTCTAGAAGAAATGTCTTTCAGCGATAAGACCGACCATTGTACTACCCTTGTTTACCTATTGTAATTTTTCTGTCCTGTGTTGTTTTTGGAGTATCAACAAAAGAGTTTTCTGTTCAATTCTATTCAATAACAACACTAGCTGTGCCCTGCCACGCTTCGCTGTGGCACATTCGCACATTCGCTGATATGTCACTGATGAAAAAATAGATAAAAACAATCCTTGATGCGGATTATATATCATGCTAAAATTTCAGCTCGATCGGTGCAGAACTTTTTGAGTTTTTGAAGCGTACACAAACCAACATAACATTTTTATATATATAGATATATAAGTAACTCAATTCATGTCGGTCGATACCGGAAGTTCAACGGATGTAAATAAAGAGTTTCACATGGCTATCGATCGGATGGCCACATCCTATCATATCCTCCATACTATGTAGCTTTATATCCATATAAATAAGTACATATACCTACTCTTTAATCCACGCTTTGAACATGGCACAGACGGAGCAGACCCTCATTTGTTTTATATTTTTTTTATTCCGAACAGACAAGCATTTGTCCGCAATCTCACCTGGGGCCCAATTCTATAACTTAGAGTAAAGCAACACGCCATTGCCATACTATCGACACACTACAGACATTATATTGCCACTGTTGCAAATTTGGCATTCTGCGAAAACTCCAATGGTGTCTCAGTGGTGTCTCAGTAGTGTGTCGATTGTGTGCCTGTGGTGTGGCTGTTGTGTGGCAGTACAATAGTTTTCAGTGTGGCTAGCAAAAATGATAATTTATAGAATACCAAATGTCAATGACTACCCTATTGAGACACTACCGACACACAATTGATAGGTTAGTTATTTAAATTAAATTTAAGTTAAATAATTCTCAGTGCCCCCACTGCTAGTTAGTGGGTCCGGTGGGAATATACCGGATATCGAGGTACATACGTAACTAATGTATGATAGTTAATTTTTTGGAGAACAATGGTCTGTGGAGCTATGAGATTGAGCCTTAATTATATTTATTTATGAATTTATTTTTTATTTTCAGGTAAGTTCCTGAATTATACCTATCATCGAAAGCCCTGAAAGTCCTAACAGTGAGTGGAGTGTAAGTACTGGTTAGCTTCATATTTTCAGGTTAGCAATTCAGCCTGTACCTTAACGTGTTTATTAGAGATGTACGTCTTTGGCCGACTAGCCGACTAGCCTAGTAGCCGGTTGTAAAGAGGCCGACTAGTCGGAAAGGCCCATCACGGTTTCGGTGATTGCAATACGTGACGTTTCGTTTACAGCTGATTCGCGGGCAAGTGTTTTGTTTACTTCGCATTGTTTCTTGATTTTTGTTGTTTACGGGTCAGAGAGGTGTTTTGTGTAAAGATAATACAGTGAAAGAGCTTAACTAAAAATTAAACATATCAACAAAAAAGTCTCATCTATGGATTTTTTTTGAACAATTTGACTATGACTTCCGTAAAGTCAAATGTAACCAATGCCAAATGATAATTTCTAGTGATGGACAGGGAAAGACAGCAAAAACGAAGATATCAAGAACCATATTATATCCCTACATCAAAACAAAGTAAGAAGCCGGATAGTCGGCGCTCTATGCCGAATAGTCGCCGACTACGATAGTGGCCGGATAGTCGGCTTTATTGACTAGTTGGCGACTAGTCGGCACATCTCTTATGTTTGTCTTCGTTTTGATCAGCATTCGATAGTATGTAAATATCACGGATACAGTAATTGTGGGTGCTTATAATAATTATTCCGAAGTATGCACACGTATAAACATGCATATTGATAGCCCATGCATCATGTCATGGTATGATCTGGTTAACGAACGGGTATCTACTTTGTATGCCAATAATTAAATATCATTAGTAGATAGATAGGCGTCGTGGTTTTTATTAACTGACAAAAACAGATGGTCAATTTTACGAAATTACTGGTCATTATGAGACTTTAGAGCCAATGTCACAGGGTGACGGGCGCAGTGCAGTGCCGCGCACAGGGCCTGATTAACCCTTAGGCTAATTAGGCTGCAGCCTAGGGCACGAGGATCGGGGGGGGGGGGGGGGGGGGGGCGCTGAAATCTTGTCTTCGCATGCACTATTAATCTAGCATCATTGCTCTACCCTACATATTTCAACTAGACCGAGACAATTTGGAGACGGGGGTGGGTGGGGGGTGACCTCATAATAAGCCTAGGGCGGTCAGAACTCTTGATCAGTCACTGGCCGCGCAGGATCAAATAAAAAAAAAGTCCGAAGTTGCTTCATGGACAGGTCAATTCAATTTTTACGATAGCTCTGAGCATCCGCTGTAAAGTTATAAATAGATTTCATTCAAAATCCGGCAGTTCTTCTCTATATATACAAATAGATTTTAGTTTACACCGCATCTTAAATTTGTATCAATAAAATGTTGATGGTGTATCGAGTTGATAAATTAATGTGCTTGTAAAAAGTTTTAGTGTAAGATTAATAAGGACATGTCATAGAACCCATGGGGTTATCTCCTTACTCCCCACAAGCGTTCCCCACCAATATGGCGTGTGTGGCAAAAATGTTAAGGTTCACTGCTGAAAACACACACGTCGGTGTTTTTATCATTTTACGGCAAGCGAAAACGAGTCCGATGGCGTGCGAATCCGCACTCATATAACTGTCAATTTTATCGCAGTTCGGCAGCGTGTTTTTTAGTCTTTTTAATTGTATGTCTCGGAGTGCAGTAAACAGTTGTTATCTCATCTTGTCTTATCTAGATTGGTATGCTCCGAGTTACATAAGCAATTTTTTTTGCTATAGTATGGCCTATTGGTATATTAAAAGATCTGGGGCTTTACGGCGTCTCTCCAGAAAGCATTTTAGACTTCTACACAAAACATTGTTACGATGCATGTTTTTCTTAATGAAAATTATGTTTTCATATCAACGAAATGTGTCAACCAAATATGTTTTGTGTCACGGTTTTTGTGTGTAGATCAAAATATGCTTCCTTATCAAAATCATCAGATCAAAACATAGACCCTTAGTTTCCAAAGTGGTCCAGGTAGACCCCCAGTGGTCCACGGGAGACTCGACGGGCGTCTACGTTGGCATGACAAAAATAGTATATGGTAGGAAATTAATAGGAATATGGTAGAAATCTAGCTGCAAGAACCAGCTAGATTTTAAAAGTGGTCTATGAGAAAAGAAGTCTGGGAACCTCTGCTCTAGACTTTCTGCTTGCTCTGCGTCGTATCCTTGCTAATCCAACGCGTGTAGATCTATGTGTTCATTATCAGTAGATGTGAATATGCGGGCAAGCGGTCACCGCGCGTGACTCTGCTTCCCTTTTTACTGTTTATAAGTACCTCTATCACCTACAATACTGGTTGCAGCTGCATAAAATGTCGTGATGTCATAGGGTTTTATAATGGACACATTGAAAACAATAATATTTCTAACAGTACTTATAGATCTTTGATTATGTAATAAGGTAGTTTGCGGTTTTTTTTATTGCAAAATAGGCAAGCATTTGACCGCAGTCTTATCCAAGCGATTTCTTCCAAACAACCTTTGAATGGATAGAAAAAACATTATTTATTGTGAAGTCTCATACCAGATGTGTGTGTGTCACCCGTTGCGCCTAATTCAAGCAATTTAAACGGTTTATTACTAATTGTAGCCAATTACAGGAGTTTTTTATAGTCATATTAGCTACGCCCCGCGGTTTTACCCGCGTGGGGAATGATCTTACAGGAACATTTATTATGCGAACCGCAAAGGAGTGGAACTCCTTGCCGGAGTCTGTGTTTCCCGACAGTTACAACCTGGGAGTCTTCAAGGCACGAGTGAATAGGTTACTTCTAGGTAAGCGTGTACCATCGTAGACCGCACTGTCGCTTAACATCAAGATAGTGGTCAAACGCGAACCTTGTTATTTAAAAAAAAATCTATTTTTAACTGAGTTACCAAGGGTCATTCTCATAGGTCCACAGCCCATTATTGTCGATATAAAACTTTCATTACCTAGTTCAGAGGAAACCCACAGCATTTTTTATTTTCTGAGTGACGAGACGAGCAAGTCGTTCACCTGATGGTAAGCGCTACGCCTGTCCATAACAGCCGCAGCGCCACCCAGAACCCCGAGGCAATATCCTGCGCGGCGCTGCACTGCGCTCGTCACCCTGAGACATCGGCTCTAACGTCTCATATGTCCAGTAATTTCTCTCACATTTCGTGCCTTCATGTTCTACTTTAGGCTCAAACAGCAAAAGTAAACAGCCCTTTCTAAAACTTTCAAGCGGTAGTAGAAAATAAAATACTTATTACTGATAATTAAACTCAAACACCTCTGCCCTGTTATTCAGCATGCATGTGCGAACATCTTGTTAACAACTTCGGCGCCAACGACTTCAAGCCAAAAAACAAAAGCCAGAACAACAAACAAGCCAACAAGCCAGAACAATAAACAAGCCAACAAGCTAGAACAATAAAAAAAGCCAGATAAAACAAAAATCCTCGCTGTATGAATCATTTACGATTACGATACACAATGTCTAAAAGTTGGTGTATATTTTGAACAGAATAGAATAGAATAGAATAGAATAGAATAGAATAGAAAATACTTTATTGTACACCTGTTCGGAAATAGAACTTATTGGAATAAATATAGTACAATGGGCGGACTTATTGCTAATAGCGATCTCTTCCAGTCAACCTTTGGATGGAGAGAAGCAATGGAGCGTCACAGGTTGGGGGATTTTATTTTATATAAATTATTTTAATTGTTAATAATACTCAACGCGGGTGAAACCGCGGGCGCAATTAGTCTATATTATATTTGAAGTCAGTTTTTAGTGATGAACTCAAAAACTAAATAAACGTATAGACATATAGGGCCTATTACTTAGCGACGGCTACATACCTAAAGGTAGGTACAGGAAAATGTGAGGAAAACATTGAATGACTCCGTACCACGGTTCAATTAACATCATTTCTACGTATTAATATTATAATGAACACAAGTCCAGCGTATATTTAATTTACGTTGATAAATAAAACCGGGAGATGAACTGTTACTTTTTATTTGTCTGAGTGTCGAGACGAGCAAGTCGTTCACCTGATGGTAAGCGCTACGCCTGCCCATAGCAGCCACAGCGCCACCCAGAACCTTGCATTGCAATATCCTGCGCGGCGCTGCACTGCGCTCGTCACCCTGAGACATCGGCTCTAAAGTCTCATATGCCCAGTAATTTAGCTGGGATGAAAATTTCCAAGGCGCAGCTATAAACTATGAAAAGGCTAACATTTTCATTTCCTACGAAAAAGTTAAATACTGAATATCATTGATCGAAAAACTACCTGATGTTATAAACACTCCCTCTATAATAGCCATGATAAACAGTCATAGTAATAGTAATGAAGTGAAGTAGAAGGCCTCTTCTGCATGAGACCGCCTGGGGAAGTACCACACCTTTGCCAGATATTCATCCGTCAAGCCTTATGTGCAAACATTACTGTGTTCCGGTTTGATGGGCATTGTTTCAGTGCAGTGTAGTGCAGTGCAGGATTATGCAATGCCGGGTTCTGGGTGGTGTTGTGACTGTTATGGGCAGGCGTAGCGCTTACCATCAGGTGAACGACTTGCTCGTATCATCACTCAGTATAATTAAAAAAAATAGTGTCTACATAAAATGGTTTTCCATTCAGTTCTCTCGTTCGCCACAGAGCATGGCTCGATCAACCTCGTTTATCTAATGCAATGCACATTTGCTTTTAGTTCTTAGATTGCGCCATGCGTCCAGCCACTAGAAATAACGCACAAATATCGGTCACAGACGCTCAGACTACAGAGGGATAAAATGAACGCATAGCATTAATTGGCCGCCACGCAACACTAGCGTCGAGGACGCGACTCGTGCGCACGCTTCCGTACGCACCGAACGTCGAATCGAGAAAACGCGCGAACCTACCGAACGCGCGGGAAATCCAAACTTTTAAATTCAACTTCATTCTCCGTGGCCAGTGTTTTTTTTGTTTTCATTATATTAAATGAGGTTTTAACTCTGTGTTCTAAAAAAAAAACAATCTAGCAAAAACATACGTCCACTATCGCAAAGGTCAGCGATGGGTCCGCCGTATATAATTAGGAAGAAGCGATAAGCAATCGCGGTCGAGTGCAAATGTCGTCGATATCGCTACGTGCCGGTAGTGCAGTGACGGTGCGAGGCACATCTGTGCACTAGCGATGGAGACGTCAAACGGCCCTTCGCGGAATCCCATGCGTTGAATCATACACCGGTTATCGGTCGGCGAGCGGCACTATGGCGTGTGAGGTCGCAAGTTGGATTCCGAACGCCGTAGCGGCGACACTGCGCGCCGAAACCGCGCCGCCAATAATCGCCTGGCTCACTGCAATACGCGTCTCCATCGAGGAATACGACCCTTTGACCGTCGTCCGACCGTCCTCACCAGACCCCGACTCGGACGCCAGCTCTCCAGACAGCGCTTTCGACGAGATACTCTCCCAACTCGGGAAGGAAATCTTCAAACTCGACCAGTACCAACACAAGCTCGTTCCGGAAGAGAAGGAAGTGTCTCTCAGCATTCTGAACATATTCGACGAATGCTTAGACCAGATGAGTGAAAAGAAACGGGCCGAAATGACGATACCAGTGGTGAACAGTGAGTGCAGTGATGAGGAGTCGGCTCTATCAAACAAATCTTTCGTGACGAGCACTCCTCAGTGTTTGAAAAGTGAACTGCCCCAGGAAGAAGTGAGTGAATCGAACGGTGAACCAAACAGGACTAGATTAAAATCCTCTTCGACATCCTCATCGCTGTACGACAACGTTGAGCTAATGCACGATTCTCAAGAGTGGAGTAAACTAATAGAATCTAGCGACTCCGAAAGCACGTGCTGGAGTTACAAAGAATGCTCTGACGCGGAAAGCGATGTAAACAATGCGTACGCGTCCGTGTGGTCGCATTCGAGCGGCTTTCACAACTCCGATGCAATCCTGCGCCGCGTGCTATCGCAAAACAAGGCAACTGTTTCGCGACTGTCGTTCGATACCGTAAGCGAGCTGGAGGCGCTGGAGCCTACGCAATACACGGTGTATACTTTGGCAGAGGTGGGAGAAGGGGACAGGTGTGACACCCGGCCAGTCTCCGCCGCCTCAGCGATGACGCCAGACCGGCCGTGCGACGACGGCGGCTACGAGCCCGTCCGCGACGCTCTCACCGATGAGAACATCTACGAGGAAATTGAGTACAGCTACACAGACGAGGGCTGTTCTTGTGGCACCAGCGTGGAAGTGGAGAGCTGTTCCATCAGCGCTAGTTCTGAAGGAGTCGGCCGCGACAGTCCCTTATACCAGAATCTAAGGGACCACGACGCGTACGCCGTAACTTCTGACGTTATTTACTGGAAGAATTTGCTTTTGGACCCCTTTTACAACGACGATGAGGAAGACGAGGTAAGTTTAATTCATAAGTTTTGTGAAGTATTAAGATTTATTTATTTATTTCAAGATCTATTCGGCTTTATTAGAAAATTGACAATGTTTAGTCGTATATTAAAATAATCGATTGCTAAGACGACATTCATATTCCTAATGTTTTAATCGATTATGCGCGTTAATGGCTGCATATTAATGACCAGCTCATTATAGTCCTCGTCAGGGTATGTACCTACGTAAGTCGTGACGTTAATTAGGTATTCAGAGTCTCCGTTGACGCCTAAAGACTTTGCCTTGAAATTAAAATGCAACTCGACGTACGAAATGCAAAGGAACTCAACTCAACGGTGACTAAGGTTTATTTACGTCTCTATTTATAAGACTTTCCATTGATTCGATTGTAAGGTCAAGTTATTCGTATTCTTATTTTGCTATCGATGTTTTATTTTCTATCTTAAGTAAGTTTAAACCAATAAACATCAAGTTACAATAGTTTTGTATATGACTGACGTGCCAGATTGCATTTTGGCGACAATTATTTTTTTCTATTTGGCGTTCATTTTTACAAAGCTGAATTTGCCTAGTGGTGGATAATCCTGGGAGATAATCGGCTATTAGTCCCAGCAGTGGGGTTCCAATGACGATGACTTCCAAACATTAAACTCTAAACTCAAATAATTTATTGCAAGAAGGCAAGAATAATGCACTTTTCACAAGTCAACACTTAAGTCTTATAATTAAACATAGTAAAAATTAAAAAAATAATCAAATATTATTAACTGAACTAATGACTAACTGATTATGGTTTGAGTTTGAATAAGGAAATTTCCTTTTCAAGTGTAGATTCATGGCTAAACTTCGCACAGGAAAAGGAAACTCTATTAACTCTACCAGTGCTTCGGAAATACGCCCGTCAGAGAAGACAGCACCAAGAAACTCTACGGCGATGTGTTTTTTTCAATAATCTAATGATAAGTTATTATAACAATTTACATTGATAGATATATAGATAAACGACAGTTTATTTTATTTATTAATGTATAAAACACAGAGAAAGAAAAAAATCTAACTTAATAATAGCATAATGGGTGGTCTAATCGCTTAAAACGATCTCTGCCAGACAACTTTCTATTTATACCAATTGACACTACAAAAGAAATAAATACTCAAAACTGTTTATTCTCATTGCATTTATGTTTATTAGATCCTCCGTCATAGCGAGCGCGTAAACCATTGTCAATTAATTACAGACATCAGAACAATACCAGTAATAATCAATTATAATTAATGTTATGGCTGTGCTATTTAATTAAGTAAATAAATTACTCAGAGACAAAATTTTCTTAGGCAGCTAGTCATCCCAAACAATAACACCACACCGCTTCCTGCGACACCGTTATAAAAGGATGAAATTATGTAAACACACATGCGTCATTGCTCCTATTATTTCTACTTAAAATGGTTAATTTCTCTCTAACGTTAATGATTCATTAATTAATCATTGGAATGGTAGCGATGGTAGTGTCGAACCTTTGCTTGACACTACAGAATCTGTGAATGAATCATAGCTGTTGGTGGTGGAACATGTCAACAAAATTCTAGTGAATAATAGTGAAATGGTAAAACTAAGGGTTTTCTATCCCCGTTAAACTTAAACGTGGTAAAACCTAGGGATTTTTATATCCACTAAAATTAAACGTGGTAAAACCAAGGGCTGTTTATGCCCACTAAACTTAAACGTGGTAAAGCCAAGGGGTGTTTATGCCCACTAAATTTAAACGTGGTAAATCCAAGGGAGTTTTATACCCAGTAAACTTAAACGTGGGTTTTTTTAATATATTATACTTTGAGTAAAAATCTCAATACTCTTGTTGACAAAGCGTAAAAATCTAATAGAAGAAGAATATCAGTTATTCCCAAATTTTCCAATTTTCCGGACCACTTTTCCAATTTTTCTCTTCATAAGAAACTCCTTGGACCTCAACGAATGCCTATTTAAAAAAATATATTATGAATTGGTTCAGTTGTTCTCAATTTAGGGCGTTACCTAGTGAAAGAGGGATTAATTTATATATATATATATATATATATATATATATATATATATATATATATATATATATATATATATATATAATATGGTATATTTTATAGATTAGATAGTAGGTTGATACCTTTTCAATCTTTGTGTTTCATATTCTCTATTTAGCGAGTTAGTGCAAGCTGTCCTTAAACATATAAACAATTTTAAACTAAATCCTGTATTTGTCTAAAGACTGCTCCACGCAGTAGTGATTCAAACTCAAAGTAAAATGTTAATGGCGTTCAGTATATTACCACTGCTCTGTTATTAAGTAATTACTAATTATCTGCATAATTGGCCACAGTCGAGACAATATATATGCATGCGTTCACTGCTGAAAACATACGTCTTAATTTTACGGCAAGCGAAAGGACACCTGGCATGCCAACCCGCGCTGCTGTATTGGCAATTTTGTCACACCAGTTGTGAGCGGTGGTAGCCTAGTGGGAGAACGTCCGCCTTCAAAGGAGAAGGACGTGAGTTCAAATCCTAGTGCGGGCACGTACGTAGGTATGTTATCCACCAATCCGGACCGGGTCACCGTGGTGGATTATGGCCTAATCCTCCCCAAGAAAATATGTAGTGTTACAAAATAAATAAGGTAGAAGATCGTATTACTTCTTAATATCTGATATTTAAAATATAAAAAAAAACGTTATTTTTTTAAATTAACGCTTCCTGTGGGATGATAGTGAACGCTGAAATCGCGGGGCTCAGCTAGAAGTACACAAATACCGACTGCTAATAACCTCTTCTTCCCCCCCCCCCCTTTCTCCTCCTCTCCTCTCCTCCCTTCTTTATCTTCTTTCATCTTCTTTTTTTCTTCTTGCCCTTCTGTTTGACTATGAGTAGTCGGGTAAAAGAGTCAAACCATGACAAAAATCATGTTGCCGCCGCTCTTCGAATAACTCTGTCACCGGTTCATCTTACAAAATCGATATCACAACATTGAATAATATCATTGTGACGTCATATCCGATATCATTTTGTATAGTGCAATACAAAATGGGCCTTCAAGCCGTATCTCAATGGTTCATTTTGATACGCGCCTTTGATTTATTATCCAATAGTACATTACAATTGAAGCTATTGTATTCGTGACCCAACTAGGTCTGAATTAATTATAAGGATTTGGGCAAGGCCTGTCATTGGGCGGAAGACATATTTTGCCTATGCCTCTTTTGATGCAAAGGTTGTTTTTTTTTTAATGTAGTCAAACGGTATTGTATGTATAAAGGAAGTCTTACTAAAGTAATTACTGTTTCTATATTTTAAAAGTTTATTTAAGTTTTTTTTTAACTTAAGTCGTGTCAATAAAAATATTATTTTTTATTCCTTTAAATTTATTCCTTTTTTTTCCCTTGGTTTTTTTTATTATAATTATATTCTAGTAAAAGTCACAATTCAATTCAGTGGCTTACTAAAACTTCACGAATTAAAACGTTTTTGGGTTCGTATCATTTGCCCAGACTTGTTTAAGCTAACTAACACTTGATAGTTAAAATATGTCAAACGAAGAAATTATTTGATTGACACGTAATTGAGAAAAAAAAAACATAAACAAGGTTTTATTTTCGGTTTCCCGCCAAAACTTCTAATACCACCTTATTTCACAAGAATTCATTCACAAATAGTTTTCTCTCTTCGTTTCTTTTTTTTCTTTGATAACTTTAGAGGAAAATTTAGAAATAAACCATACCTGAGGGTGTTAATTGTGTCTGTGATTTAAATAAAGAAAAGTTCTTGGAATAAGTAAAACGGCTTCGTGGATAAGCGTGTTTCTTCGCATTTTATAAAAAGTTTAGTCAGTTTAGTCGAACTTTTTAAAGCGATTTATTAGGAAGTTAAGACTTATCTATTTAACCTATTTGCACAAATGACAAGATAATCCGTTCGGGGTACCTACTATAATACATACGTACATTCATATAATCACTCTTTTTTCCGTTTGGGCATCTTTCCACAAGCTACGATCCTGACACACCTCTTTCGCTTCTTCCACCTTCATTAGTCCCTTCATTACAGGCTCGCCGGTTATAGATCTTTTGACCTACAATAAAAAAAGGAAATTAAACACCTAAATATTTAGTTTATAAAAGCAATGATTAAATATTTTTTTGTAGATTATCCAACTATATGTTAGTAGTTAGTTATTATTAAAAAAATATTTAAAAAGGTTTAAGTTTGCAATTTTTTATTTCCTATTTTGTCCCATTGCTGGGCCAATATCTCGCCATATATTTATTATAAATAAATGATAAAATATACTACCTATATTATATTAATTTTTCATCCATTATAACAGAAAAAAGTTCACCATCACGATTTTACCAATTTATTTTTATTATATAACAAAATTTCGCTTTCATGACTTCGTGAATTGTATAATCAAATTACGTGTTAACTTTTTATCTCACAATATCAATTATAAAATTCGTCTATCATGTTGCTTTCGCGGAGTTGTCGTGTCTATAAGTAATACACTAAACTACTCTATGACAAGTCTCAAGCTTTCGTCATAGATTAGATAATTCTACTAGAGCTTTTGCGTGCAGTGAATTGCCTAACAAATTATAAATTATCTAACATCAAAACTAAATTGTTTAACAAAAAGATTGTTTTAATTATATCTATGGCCGATACGAGTGAAAGATGATTTTCAAATGCTTTTTTTTTATTAGTTTTTTTTTTTTTGTATCCCTGTGTTTGACATGTAAAAGTGCATTACATTTCCTCATCATCATCAACTAATATCGTCCCACTGCTGGGTCTCTTCTCACTTTCGTGAGGAGGGTTAGGCCATATTCCGCCACGGGGGCCAGGTCCGGATTGGTGGATAACATACCTACCTCCGAAATAATTCTCGGGCAGGTATGTGGGTTTCCTCACGATGTTTTCCTTCACCGAAAAGCTAGTGATAATTACGTACATATGTTTTACAGAAACAAGAGGTAAAACAGCATAATCGACTTTTCTTACTTAACAGTCAATAGCAGCATGCAACAATGCAAATTGAATCGCAACCGGTGACCGCTCTATTAGTCAACTGGCGTATGATAATTGCTGTATAAATGGTAAACTAGAAAATCAGATAAAAAAAACTGTTTTTTTACATCAGAACAATATTACAATAACTGATTACGTAACTTTTCTTTGTATCTGTAGGTACGGCTTTAGCTAAAATAATCTCAGACTATTAACTCTTCCAACAAGAGCTGTCTAGACTTTTCAGCCCTGACAGCTATAGTCGCAGGAGAAGGCACAAGCTGGAGGCCTACCATGACGCCTTATAGCGATTCAGTTGAGGACCTAAACTGAGCCGCGCGCGAATTCACCCGTGCCACGCACCCTCTTCGCACTCGACGCTCTCCTGGACGCCAATCCAGGCTGTGATGTGTATGCGGATGGATGGTCAGACATACTGTTAGAATGCTTGCGTTTTTGTGAAAGAGAGTGAGAGTGAAACTTTGATTGTGTATTTTGTAATAACTGTATTCTACTGTGTTTTGTGTAATCGATTTTTGTAATCGGCTGCGGCCGTTTCAATTGAATAAATAAATAAATACGGTACACGACATAAAAAGCACAATTATATACTCTTATCAACGCCTATAAATAAAGAAAAGACGGAAAAAAATACATGTGACCATTACCTTGTCATTACAAATCATCAGAACAGTAATTGCCAGGCTGCTGACCGTTCATTTCAATGGAAAAAAATATATTTACATTTCAGATTAGATAGAAAATATTCCGCCACGGTCCAATGCAGTTCTAGCAAACGACAAGAATTAAAAAATAAAAACAATACGCACGCACGTTTTTTTTTTTAATTTTGATTCCGCTTGAAGCATCTGTCGCATACATCATTTTTTGATTCTATGATAATAATAATATAACGCAACGACGGCAATGATTTAAGAGTTGCCAGCTACATTTTAGAGATGGGGTAAAAAAAACTTAAACGGTATAATTATGACTATTTTTAATAACGTTATGCTGTGAGAATTATACCACAAACTCTGAGACGATGTATCTAGTCAAAGGTGTTAAACATGCTTAACCTAAAATGGGACCGACTGACAAGGACTGTTACAAAATAATGCGAATAAACACGAATAAAAAAAAAGCAACTGCTATAGCAGTTGGTATCAAAACTGTCAAATCCTCGACCTGGGGCTATGCAGCACGGTGCGGATCAGCTCAAGTTCGTTTCATTTTGACATTTGATTGCCACGGGACTCGTCATTCGTATTGAAATGACACTTTTACAATAAAGCAATAAAGGCCAAATCTAGATAATATAATTATTATTGCAAAGAAACACTCTGTGTAAAGAGTAGGTAATACGAAACCAATCCTTATCAATACGCCTTTAGTTTCAGTCTATACTATTAACATTAGTAACTGTTCTTTGACCTTGTGCTCGATAAAAAATGTTTTTGCCAAATTAAAATCAGAAAATAGGTAGTGATAACTTTAGTAAATCTGTCATTATCAGCTGTAGCAGCTGTCAACAGCGTCAACCTATTAAAATAAAGCTTGATTTCCTAGGTAGTAGTGTTCAAAGTTCCTTTAGGGCATTATAATAACGTGCTTAATTATTTTAGCTTTATTTTTTAAGCGTGCTGTTTTGCGTGTTATTTTATAGCATGCTTTTTTTATATGCATGTTTGCTAACTTTAGAGCCGATTTCTCAGGGTGACGAGCGCAGTGCGGTGCCGTGCAGGATTATGCAATGCCGGGTTCTGGGTGCTGTCTCTGTTGTAGCGCTTACGATTAGGTGAACGACTTGCTCGTCTCGTCACTCAGTCAAATAAAAAAAAACCAGATAGCTCATGAGAACCGAGCGCACACATGCTCAAATCGCACAAAAAGCCAAAAGAATGATAACAAAATCGTATGACAAGTTGTACCAAAAATCACACATGTATGTACTCACTGCAAATTAGCAGTCAGCAGTCGTGCAGTGATGCCACATCCTGTCCTTGGACACACGTGGCTGATCACTCGGAACCTATTTCTCATTGCAGTAACTTCACAGTCAACAATTAACATAAATTAAAACCTATTTACAACTTTTTTTTTAATTTGACTGAGTGTCGAGACAAGCAAGTCTTTCTCGCCACCGCTTTCTTGGCCTTCCTCGGCGTCGTCCTCCGTCTTCAGGCGTCCACTGAGTAGCAGCGTTGGCCCACCTTTCTGGATGCACCCTGCAGACGTGGCCCTCCCAATCCCACTTAAGCGTGGCAGTCTTCTCACCCACGTCAGCGATGCCAGTTTTTGAACACAGTTCGGTATTGCGGACTCGGAAAAAAATTACATCTCCAAAAACGTCACACATAAGCGCAGTGCAGTGCCGCGCTAGATTATCCAATGCAAAGTTATCGGTGGCACTGGTGGGCAGGCGTAGCGCTTACAATCAGATGAACGACCTGCTCGGTCAAATAATTAAAAAAAAAGAAATGTGTAGAAGTAAAATATCAACTAAAAAATAACACAAAAAAATATATTTAAAAAACAAATATTTTCATAATGATATTGAAAAAAAATATACGAAACGTAACTCTATCTCTCTTTCTATCTTTACCTACTTATATCTCCCTCTTAACTTTCGCTCGCTTCGCCCGATCACACTTTTCGTAACGCATTCACCAGCTTACTCCCCAAGTGAAGCGTGCGTAAAGAAGTTTTAGTTCAAAAACCTCAATGTTGATACGTGCCATTTTCCACTTCACGCTCGGCCATCGTGGTGCATTTTGGCCCATATTCATTCTGCGATAAGGGCTAATATTCATTTCAGTCTAAAATTGACTATCTGCTCACGACAGCACTTATCTCGCATTTGGGTCGGCGCTGGCCATCTGGAGGTCTGGACTGCGCACGCTTCTACTGTAGTTACCAGTTCAGTTACCACTTATCAGTAAGTGAATTAAGTTGTAGGTTATATTAATATAATTATATTATACAAAAACAAAAGGGAAATAATTAAAATTGCATTTCACACGTTGTTCTATAAAAGTTCCTTAAATAAATATAATTAAAAAAAAAACACATTGTTCGTTACGTCATAGAGTACTGATTTTTTTTTTCGAGAAGACTTTTTTTTATTTTAGACTAGCTGTGCCCCGCGGTTTCACCCGCGTAGTTCCTGTTCCTCCAGGAATATGGGGATAAAATATAGCCTATGTTACTCGCTGTCAATGTAGCTTTCCATTAGAGAAATAATTTTTTAAATCGGTGCAGTGGTTAAGCCGAAACTTTCCATATTCCTATACATACTTTCATCCCCTATATTTATTTTACCCCTCAAGGGTAAAGTTTTACTAACTTTGAATGCCAAATTTATTTATATCTAATTAAAAGCCTAAAAAATAAATTTCAAGCTTCTAGCTTCAAAAATGACGATACTTCCATACAAACTTTCATCCCCTATTTCAAACCCTTACAATGCATTTTTTGCGATAAAAAGTAGCCTATGTCCTTCCCTAGGCTCTAGACTATTTCTGTACCAAATTTCATTTCAATCGGTTCAGTAGTTCAGGCGTGAAAGAGCAACAGACAGAGTTACTTTCGCATTTATAATATAAGTAAGGAGTAAGGATAAGTACTTATATTTTTTTTTTAAACTTAAAAAAGTTAAGTTTAAGTTTATATTTTGTAGTTAAATTTTTTTCAACTTTAACTTAGGAACTGAACATTAATTTGCGTTTGCATCATTTTCAGTCACAAGTTTAAGAAAAAAAATACAAAATAACACCACATTTTCGGTTTCCTAATGAGGATAGGTCCCGTTATAGGTACCCTAGTTTACCTATTGTAATTTTTCTGTAGTGTGTTTATTTTTGTTTCTGTTGTACGATAAAGATTTTTCTATTCTATTCTATTCTATAGCTCTATTTATTTAGTAATCGATTATAAAGTGACTAATTAATAATAATGCATTTATGATTAGACGCCAATGGGTTGCTAAATTTAAGCTTTAATTTATTCATAGCAGAGCTTAAACAGTGTTTTAATTAAAAATACCTAAAACATAACCAAACATTTGCTAAAAACAATAAATAACTCTTGTCGAGATGTCGGATCTCGTGACATTTGCGGAGCAGATGCGTCCTGATTGCCGATTTCAAAGAATATACGGCTGTCTGTCTATCATAATACAATAAAATAAAATAAATAATTAATTTGTATTTCTATACTTATGTATAAGATATTAGTTTTGACGTGTAAAAGTGCAATATTTTGTCTATCTGTATATATATAAAAATGTTATGTTGGTTTGTGTACGCTTCAAAAACTCAAAAAGTTATACACCGATCGAGCTGAAATTTTAGCATGATATATAATCCGCATCAAGGATTGTTTTTATCTATTTTTTTCATCGGTGACATATCAGCGAATGTGCGAATGTGCCACAGCGAAGCGTGGCAGGGCACAGCTAGTTTACAATAAATGATTTGAGTTTTGAGTTTTGAGAATTAAAAAACCGTAGAGATTCCACATTGTTAATAATAAGGAAGCTTGAATTAACATTGTATTGTGACAAATCATTTGCATTCCTTGCAACTTATTATTCAGTTTGTTATTGCAAGACCTCTGGGGTTTGGAGCAAGCGTCACACTTGCAGCGGAACAGTTCACACTTCTAAGTACAACCACAACTTAAATAGGGCTAAGCACAGGCTAAGTAGCTTAATACTTTTGTTCAGAAATTGAAGTTACGATAGATAACTTTTTTTTTAAGTGAAAACTTCTTAGCAATTTATGCTAAACGCAAATCACTCATTAGTCTTTCAGGCTAGATCGTAATTTTAATGATGGACTTATCGATAAGATGCATCATTACAAAAAAAAAGTTAAAATTTCTTTAGGCGCGTTGAGCAGTCTTTGGGTGAACAAAAATCATGGAACTTGCGCTATCGTCACCGAACGCTTTCCATTAGCTATATTATAATGTTTATTAAATACTGTGTATAATATGTGTAATTCTTGGGTGAACAAACAAATGAAAAAAAAAAGTGTTTGACAAAAAGTTCTTATTACAAATCAATTTCTTCTTATAAATTTGCCAGATATTCATCCGCCAAGCAGTAGTGTGCAAACATTACGAGCAAGTCGATCACTTGATAGTAAGCGCTACGCCTACCCATTAACAGTGCCATGCAGAACTTTGCATTGCATAATCTAGCGCGGCACTGCACTGCGTTCGTCACCCTGAGACATCGGCTGTAAAGTTTCATGTGCCCAGTAAATTCGCTCGAAACAGTGCCCTTCAAACCGGTACACAGTAACGTTTGCACACTACTGCTTGGCGGATGAATATCTGGCCTACCTACAAAACCTTGGACTACAATCAACACTCAGTCATTCTCCATCGTTACCATAACCAGACGTGTGCGTAACCAAGCCACCTTTGTATTAAAGTCGTGTTCAGTGCGTAAATCCTGACATGGCGTCCGTCTGTCTGTGGTTACGTGACTAAACGGCAGGAAAGCATACCTTTTTATGTGCAACAGACAGCAGGCTAAGTTCTTAATGGTAAGCGCTACTATGACAATGACAGTGCCTGTCATAGCTTTGGTTTGTAAGAAGTTGCGCGGCTTGGACGTTTTAAAAATCTCGCTGTCTTCAACTCCTTCTAAACCACAATGTGGCACACTACTGCTTATCTGGAGAATATTTGTAAAAGCGGTAGTAAATCCCCAGGACGCACTTCCGCATATATAGCGTGTATCACACTTATTTATGCGGTCTACCATGGTGCGAGCTTACCTAGAAGTAATCTAGTCACTCGTTACTTGAAGACTACCAGATTGTAACTGTCGGCAACCACAGACGCAGGCAAGGAGCTGAAAACACACACGTCTGTGTTTTTTATAATTTTACACCAGCGAAAACACGCCTGGCGTGCGAACCCGCACTGCTGTATTGGCAATTTTATCACGCCAGTTGTGTGCGCCCGCACGGCTGATTGAATTTAGTTACGACAACGCCAGTAAACAGTAAACACACACGTTGTGTGTAAGTAAAAAAAGTAAAACGGTTCAGCAGTGAACGTGTTAACTAAGATAAAATACCTTACCTTTAGTAGAATTGTGAATGATTACACGAGGGCGGTCATTTCACAGAAGCCGATATCTGTACTTTGCATTCTTTACAAACCTGTTCTGCCCATTTACTAAGGTACCTACCTACTTAATGTTTAAAACTGGTTCATTTGATGCAGTACCTACGTAATTTGTTCTAAGAATTAGCTTAGTAACTTTAATGGAATTAGGTATAGCAATATTTGATTTATTTTGAGTTTTATAATCTGTGACAAAATGGCGATTACCGATTTTTTCCAACGACATCGGTCATTTTGCACAAGTTTGTCACGCATTCAAAAAATCAGTTCACAGATCAAAAAATCAGTTCCCTGTGCTAGTCATAAAATCAAAATTGGTGTGTGTGTGTAGTGGATAAACACCCCCATGTCATTTTAAAACCTTTGTCAGGAATATCTGTATTAATTAACAGAACGACAAATGTATTATTGATAACAAAGTACGTACTTATACCATGTGCAAATTTTAAAATAAATAAAAAAAAATACAAAAATTTTTTTTATCATTCATTAGTATATCTAATGCTAAGTTTAAACTTAGATAATAAAATTTAAGTTTAATTCAAATAAACCTCTTCTAGTATGTAAACTTTTTCAAATTACGACAATTATCGGAAACTATAGAGTCGCATTTTTAACAGACATAAAAACAAAATAAAAAGGCAAAAAATATGTCGAAAACCAATGAGATAAAAATCATAGGCAATATTTTTGGTTCAAAGACAATAAGTTAAAGCAATTTTAAAATGTGAAGCAATCTCCTTTGCAGACCCCTGGCATATCATAAACATTTTAATTTCCAAAATTGTGCATTGTATAATAACTTTCGCTGCAAACATTATGACAGCGCAGGCCTATTGTGTTCATAATAATCGTAGAACAGAGAACAATGGAGACGCATGCAAAAGAAATATTTTCTACTTCGCGGAGTTTATTGCATAATGTGATACACTATACACATTGCTTCTGCCTTGGTTTTTACCCGAATTAAAAACAGGAAGGTTGGTAATTCGGCTGTCGTGTAACCACGAAAACTGGTGCAATAGTTATTTGGTAAATCTATTCCAATTTGGGTTTTTGGTTTAGAGAATAATTTTTGGATACATGACTTCAGCGATTACTTTTTGTTGAATGGAAAAAGCAGGGTCTGCGTTTTCCCGTTTTCACACATCAAACACAGCATTTTTTGATCTCTTTGACTTCAAGAAAAACTTAAAGAAAACTGATTAGAGTTTATTTCGATGTAGAAAACCGTTACCAAATCCTTACCTATATTATAAATGCGAAAGTAACTCTGTCTGTCTGTTGCTCTTTCGCGCCTAAACTACTGAACCGATTTAAATGAAATTTGGTACAGAGATAGTCTAGAGCCTGAGAAAGGTCATAGGGTACTTTTTAATGCGATAAAAGAATTGTAAGGGTTTGAAATAGGGGATGAAAGTTTGTATGAAAGCTACACTGACAGCGAGTAACATAGGCTATTTTTATCCCCATATTCCCGCGGGAACAGGAACTACGCGGGTGAAACCGCGGGGCGCAGCTAGTTTAATATAATTAAACATTTTATAATTTCTGTGTTTGTGAGAAACTAACTTTGTCTATTTGTGACTTTATACAGCCAAGCGGTTGAGCGGATATCGATAAAAAATAAACAAACTGCAGTTTATATTCCGCACGCACGTAGTAACGGCTAAAAAAAAGCAATTGCAAACAAAGATAAGATAAGATAAGATAAGATAACAACTCTTTATTGCACTCCAACACATACAAGCAAAAGTAAAAACATCTTATAAGTGCAAACCTGAACAAATAATACCAAATCTTTTTCACTCATATCGACTCTACCACTTTTTTAATGCTTTTTCTGACACGTGCCCCGATGGGCCATGCTTTTTCTGTATAATTTATAATTATGCGCTTGTGCAGTACGTCATCCTTCCTAGCCCAAGCTAAATAAAAATACCGTAACATCCTGCGCTGTAATACAAACAGCGGCTACTAGGGAAACTCGAATACAACTCACTTGGAAGAGTGACTTTAAAGTGCGACGAGTAATATTTTTACTTGCACTCCGCGTTTTCTCCCTGATGGGGAGATGATAGGTGTTTTTTTAATGTAAACATATCTCCAAAAATAAAAATCAGAATATAACTTTCTTTTTAAATATTTTCATCTGATTCTCGTGTTATTTCGTTGCGAGATGACTAGGTAGTGTGCGAATACGAATAAGTGTCTTTACGAAGGTTTGTCGTAAGCAAAACAAAATAAAAAAGGCAAGGCACTCTGAATAATTTCTATTATTTTTATTAAAGTGATGGTCTTTCAATTTCTATTTGAATAAATACTAAAAAAACCTTAAATAATGTTAGGTCTGTAAGATTTTTGATACAGAAAAATGTCTGTTGTTTTTCATAAAGGCCTGATAGAACAAAAAAATAATTAACAAACAATATAAACTCGAACCAAACTCACCCATGATTGCTCACCCGTTCGAGTTCCCGTAGTACCCCCAAAGGTCAGCCCAACTAGGTTATTGCTCTCCGGTGCCATAGCTCACGCAAACAACCGTAGGGCCCGTGAATCATACTCTACAACGTAAACAGTTACGTGATGGATACAGAATGGGAGTTTTGTTATGGAGTTCTTAGCACCTCCCGGCGTGCTGTAGTAATAATTTATCTAATGATTTGATGTTTGCTTTTAAAATTATGAGTTTGCCCTTTTAGCGAGATTAAAGTGAGTTTGCTTCGAGTTCTAGTAGTTATATATCTGTTTTTTTTTGGTGCTTATAATTTTTCCCCCTTTTCACATATATTTTAGTATTCTGACCGAAGACAATACAAAAAAAATAATAATAAGCATGACATTAAAATGTGCTATATTTTTCCTAAGAAGGCAATAATTATATTACAGTTCTTTGTGATTTATAACTATGACAAAAAAATGTTATAGTATCGTCTTCTGCCATCTATCAGCTTCAAACCTATAATTTTTTTATTTTTTTACGTAAGTACTAATTAAAACTGTTAGAAAAATAATAGAATCATCACCTATTTCATCCACGACGCCATGATTCATGAAATTACTTGTAACGTCTTATCCTTTTTACTTATAGTAGTGATGTCACTGCCATTAGATCATCTTCGGCGCCACACTAGGGCAGTATTTATTTAGACCGACTTAAGAAAAACTTTTACAAACTTAACTGTAAATGCGGGAAAATTTGGAACTAAAATTTTCTATTAAACTCGACACCGTAGAGAAGACAGTGGCGCCATTTCTAACTGAAAAAGTACGACAAAGTTATATTTGCGTGGGGCTAAATACAGAACTAAATTTTTGTTTGAAAAATTTATAGTAACGCAAAGACAGTGGCGCCTTTCTTTAAGAATAGTAATATTGGGTTTCCATGTCAATATGGAAGATGTTAAATCGGAAATCATAAATTTTTATACGACTTTTTATGGCTTTTGACGAAGGAATGTGACGAATTCTGTTAAAAATATACTAAAATGGGTCTAAACATCCTTTTGTCAACGTGGTTTTTTACTAGAACTTTGAAAATAACTCGATAACTTTGAAAATAATGAGTGTTTTTGATATATAAATTATTAGGTACATTCTAAAGGATTAGTTTTTTAAGGTTCCGTATCCAAAGGGTGAAACGGGACCCTATTACTAAGACTGCGCTGTCTGTCTGTCTGTCCGTCTGTCACTAGGCTGTATCTCATGAACCGTAATAGTTCGCTAGTTGAAATTATCACAGGTGATGAATTTCTGTTGCCGCTATTACAACAAATACTAAAAAATAGAATAAAATAAGTATTTAAGGGGGCTCCCATACAACAAACGTGATTTTTTTTTTGCTCTATTTTGTTCGATATTGATAACAGCAACAGGTACGCTTGAAATATTCACAAAATATTTATTTATATATTCACTTTAAACATAAATAATTAAATTGAAATAATTTTGCCGTTTTTATAGACCATGGTCCGGAACCCTTCGGGCGCGAGTCCGACTCGCACTTGGTCGGTTTTTTATACACAAGACTAAGTACTAATGTAATTTGTTATTTTGGCATATCTATACGATTATTAATCAGCGAGTGTCGATTGATTTGTCATCATCTCTTCGTATGAGAGTACACGTGTTACTAATTATGCCATTAATTAGTTTACTATCTAGTAAGAAAAACGGTACGGACCAAGGAGTTAGAGCATTTTGGCCAGAGGTAATTTGGTCGAACTAAAAAAAAACGTGCAAATTCGTCACATCTGTTATAAAATTTATATTTTAATTTATACTAATAAATATAGGTAACTAGCTGTGCCCTGCCACGCTTCGCTGTGGCATATTCGCACATTCGCTGATATGTCACTGATGAAAAAAATAGATAAAAACAATCCTTGATGCGGATTATATATCATGCCAAAATTTCAGCTCGACCGGTGCAGAACTTTTTGAGTTTTTGAAGCGTACACAAACCAACATAACATTTATATATATATAAGAAACATACGAGATTGTTTCTATGGGCATCTGGATTATCCTCAAACTGTTCTAATTATGGTGGCATTGGTGGCGTAGGTACTGTACTGAATCCGAAATGATTTGATTGGATTTTCCCGTGCGAAAATAAATGTTATTGACACAAATAGCAAAAGGCAGGCTTACCCATTGTAAAGTTTCCTAACCATAGCAGTGTTCAGATACTTATTTGAGCCGCTTATAATTATTATTGGTGTTGAGACAATGGTATTTTTGTTCGTGCGTATTGGGAGGTCATTGTATTTTCCAAAATTATTATAATATACTAGCTGTACCCTGCCACGCTTCGCTGTGGCACATTCGCACATTCGCTGATATGTCACTGATGAAAAAAATAGATAAAAACAATCCTCGATGCGGATTATATATCATGCTAAAATTTCAGCTCGATCGGTGCAGAACTTTTTGAGTTTTTGAAGCGTACACAAACCAACATAACATTTTTATATATATAGACTAGAATATAGTATTATATTATATAATATACTTTTTCATCCGCGTAGTTCCAGTTTTGTCTTTTTATTGTGGGATAATAGTAAATGCCGGTGAAACTGGTAGCTGATATAACTCTTCTTCTGGTGAATTCGGGTAAAAAATACGCGAATAAGTTGTCCCATAACACTAGAAAGACTTTTTTATCGACGTATGGGAGAAATTTTATAGTAATGGTCACACTTTCCTAGTACGCTCGACCATAAGTAAGAATTGACACTTCAGCATGAAGGCTTATTGAAAGAAGTTTGAAGTAAAACAAAGAGTTTCCGAGCAAGAGGTCATCACAGAGTATACAAAGGTTTAAAAAGGTTTTGTACTGACATCTCTACTCAGTTCGACCACAGACTTTAACCATAATCAAAAGAGTATTTCATGAAAGTTTTTTCTACTTCCACTATGCCTCGACAAGATTTAGATTTAGAACATTGATGGGTTGGATTAAGAGATAAATAAGAAGGAATAGTTTCGTTTCTTATGTGGGTACATTGTTGTAGACACCCTTTTTTTCAGGTCGAAGCTCGGAGCTTAGATTCCTTATTAAGCTTATTCCCATGGGTGTATAATTTTGGTCCATGTTACCGCCAAACATCTAAACCAATTATCCAACAAGCTGATAAAAATAACTCCTCAATGAGTGGTCATATCCATTTGCCAACTAATTGTGCTTCATTGTCCTAATTCCCTCCCATCCCACTTCTCCCCACCACTTCCCTGGTGTCAGAGCGAGACAGCGACAGGCGTTCATGAATGGATGCTCTTTGCATTGACTTCTAAGGTCAGCGAGGTGGTTCACCTCTAGATATCAGGAGCGGTTATTTACAACTCGCTTGATATATATGATCTTAGATAGTTAGGTAAACGGAGGACTTAGGACAACTTGATTGGCGAATGTTTGTTTGTATTGTGTGCTAGTGTGCAAACATTACTGTGTTCCGGTTCGAAGGGCACTGCTTCCAGCGAAATTACTGGGCATATGAGACTTTAGAGCCGATTTCTTTGGGTGACGAGCGCAGTTATGTAATGCAAAGTTTTGGGTGGCACTGTAACTGTTATGGGCAGGCGTAGCGCTTACCATCAGGTGAACGATTTGCTCGTCTCGCCGCTCAGTCAATTAAAAAAAAAAATTGCATCAGTAAACTCATCACCAACACAATTATCGCGATCAGGGTACCCGAGAATTATTTCAGAGGTAGGTATGTTATCCACCAATCCAGACCGGGCCCCATAGTGGATTATGTCCTCCGAAATAATTCTCCCATATAGGCCATAGCCTAACCGTCCTCACGAAAGCGAGGGGAGACCCGTGCTCAGCAGTGGGACGATATGGGATGATGATGATGATGATATTTGATGAGGCTCCTATCGACTACTGACTATAGATAACAGGCTATGAGTTAGGTTATGAGTTGATGATGATGACCAACCTACCCACCTGGATCTTTCTATGACACATAAATGCCTCTACCTACTCAGTTTATGAATGATCACATTGCACCATCTCCGTAATTCGTCTGCGCCCACCGCACGGGTCAAGGCATCGACTTTGGCTGGAGAACCGGTTGCGACCATAACATCCTAATTGGATTCCACCTGCGATATTTATCAATCAGCTGTGGAATTGTGAATGAGAACAACGGATGTTATACGTTGCTAGTGTCTCACAGGTTGAGCAATGAAACAAAACATAATTATTGTAAAATTATTTGCCAGTTTTTTATAAGAATCTGCGTTTATAGACCTAAATTAGCATTTAAGTCACGCTTTTTTTTTTATTAGACCTAACAGTTACAGCGCCACCCAGAACTTTGCATTTCTTAATCCTGCGCGGCACTACACGGCGCTCGTCACCCTAAGACATCGGCTCTAAATTATCATATGCTCAGTAATTTCGCTGGAAACACCCTTCAAAAACACTAATGGTTGCAAACTGCTTGGCGGATGAATATCTGGTAAAGCAGTACGTGACTTCAATAGCCCTTTTTTACACGTAAAAGCGTGACTTAAATGCGGGTTTATGTCACAAATGCTATTTAATAGTAAATTATATTATTAATGCTCGGCGTTTAGCACTCTCGCTGCGCTCGGGTGTTAACTTTAGCCATGCAATAATAGGCCACTTAAGTTACACCTATCGTATACGCTATTTCGGTACTGCAAGCTCTGCTGAGCCAATTTGCTTGTCTAGCCACGGGTGCGGCTCTGCAAACTCCATAGTGTTTTCCCATACAACAAACACAACAGTTGTGTTTTCCCGCACTCGCGGCAAGTTATGAAAAACACGACAGTTGTGTTCTCAGCACTGTAGGCAGTACTACGCAGTACTATCTATTCTGTGCTGAAGGTGTTAAATCAACACTTATAAGAGTCATAAATGAAAAAACGTCTGCCGTCATACCTAATTTTAGGGTCAAGGCGGTGTCATTGTCTCAGGAGCTCGGAACCGGTTGGCTAACCACAGCGCAGCCGCCGCAGCCTCCATTCA
Source organism: Campaea margaritaria (assembly GCA_912999815.1). Classification (NCBI taxonomy): domain Eukaryota; kingdom Metazoa; phylum Arthropoda; class Insecta; order Lepidoptera; family Geometridae; genus Campaea; species Campaea margaritaria. The sequence continues at coordinate 1,636,505 of OU538809.1, read as the reverse complement.
TGAAGTCATGATTCGTCACCGATAACTCATTTTAGATGAAAGTGGGTGTTCCCCAGTTTTATCAGAGGTTTCACTTTACCACGGGTTTTTTTTGGGTTGTTAGACCAATGGGTACCGTTCAATGGCTCTATTTTAGACGTTTGACTTTTTCGCCCGCGTATATCCCGTGTTGTCCCACGGGAACATACTATCGGGATAAAAAGTACCCTATTACTCAATCCTGGCTATAATCTATCTGTGTTCCAAATTTCATTCGAATCCGTTCAGTAGTTTTTGCGTGAAAGAGGAACAAACATCCATCCAACCATCCATTCTCACAAACTTTCGCATTCGGATTCGAATTCGAAATGTCGGATTCAAGTGAAATTTGGAACATAGATATTTTGTAACCAGGATTGAGTATAGGGTACTTTTTATCCCGATAGTATGTTCCCGTGGGACAAAACGGGAATACGCGGGTGAAACCGCAGGGCGTATATGACGGACGAAAACGGGGGCCAATATAACTTGTTGTGTCTAGAAAGAACACTTAAGGCCACTGACATCCATCTGTTCTACATTAACGCAGGATGTGCAACAGTGAGCGCTGTCCGATGAGGTTACCGTAACCAGTAACCCGAGCTGATCCGATCGCGAAAGGAAATCTGTCCATTCCGCGTTGCGAATTTACTTTCTATAGAATGAAGGAGTAGGGATTGCATAGGTTTAGGGCTACCATCAGCGTTGGCAGATGTCCCGATTTTGGTGGGACGTCCCGATTTTTGATCAAAATTAAATGTCCCGCGCGGGACAGGCTCAGTCCCGCTTTCGGGATAACTCGACCGACCGTTATTTTTTTTATTCAGAAGACGAATAAGACTCAACTATTTAAGTGTAAATCTGATTTAAAATAATATATTTTTATAAAAATACATTTTCTATAGCGATTTATTGACACGTAAACGTAATTTGAATTCAAATAAAAAGGTAAATATTGGAAAATTTCTGATTAATTACGTTTTTCACTATATTCCGCTTTTGACGAAAGAATCCCGCTTTTTTCACTCATAAAGTTCCAAAATCCCTTCTTTACAAAAAAAAAAAACTGGCTACGCTGGTTACCATGTTCACTACCTTCGACCACATTGTCACTTACGACTAGACGATGTAGTAGTCAAACGCCATATTAGTACATAATTAAAAAAAATTACAGGCTGGAAAAAAGTCCAAGTAAATTTTGCGTTTTTCATAGAACACTTATTTTTCGAGTGAATTTTGCCCTGCCTTAACAATTATCACCTGTTCGAATATTGAATGTAATAATATTTAATATTGGAACAAGCTGAGGTTGCCGCCCCTGCACAGATAATATGAAGAGGTTTCTTTTTCCGAACCTTCACCCATAGCAAATTAACAGAAACCACTCCATCATCGACCGCAGGGCATTTATATTACGTCCCTACAACTTGAACCGAATCAATCATCATCGCCGAAATGGCACTGTCCCCTCTATCTGTTCTTACCTAGTGTTAGGAATATAATTAGAAACATGAAAATACTTTAAAGCACATTTTATTTTACGCGGCATAGCTTTCTTCTTTTTGGCGGCAAACCGAACTGTCAACTGTCAACTGTCAGTCGCATCTGGTGTTACCATAGAGTATAGAGTATCGCCGCTAGAGATGCCTCTTGGAACGGCGAATCGATTATCGCTGGTAACACGTGAATCTAATTCCAAAATTTCCTTTTCCGCAGTGGATCACGCCGGAAGAATGCGCCGTGTACAGTCGCGAGCAGCGGCCGCCGCTGGTCATTCCGAGGATCACACAGTACCGGGCCGTGCGTATGCGCAACCAGAACCCCTATCCCGAGGTGAGAAACTGTGCCAAAATGTCTTACACTGTATAATAAATAAATGAATTCCCTAGAGACGGAATCCTAGGAATCCTAGGGTCTAGAAGCGTTATTTACTCATCATAATCATCAACCCATATCGTCTCACTGCTGAGCACGTGTCTCCCTTCACTTTCGTGAGGCGGGTTAGGCCATAATCCACCGCGGAGCCCCGGTCCAGATTGGTGGATAATAATTCGTTATTTACCAATTGTTGTTATTTAATGAACACCACATTTCTTAAAATTCTCTTTGCAAAATATATACCGTGTAACGTTATTTATCAGCAACTATATATTGACGTCAGAAATTTTAACCCCATCAGAACCTCAAAGAAGTTGACTCATGATTATTTTGTTTAGTACCTAACTTGCTTGCATACCAAAGCACCCATTAACCATTCTGAATGGATCGGATTTTTAATCCGGATCCATTAAGAATCTCCGGAAGTCCAAGACACACCCTGCTACGTCATCTTTGACACCAAAGAATAAGACAGAAATTAATTAGCAAACAGAGGTCGCAAGGGACGTGGTGAGTCAATACGAACAGCCAAGCTTGTGTGTTAATTTGTGGAGTTTAATTATTGCATACAATGTGCGGTTGAAGAGACCAAGATGGCGGTCGCGCCGATCGCGAAATAGTGGGAGAAACAGTAGCTAAGCTTCTGCAATTTCCTAAGGAGGTAGAATGGCGGGAATAAGTTTGGTGAATCAGAGAAATCTTAAGGAAAATTGTTAGTACTATTTATTAACGGAAGTACCGCGATACCTAACACCAAACTAAGTTTTAAATGAAGTTCGGTTTGGACATATATTTAGTTTATTCTGTGTGGTCTTTCGCTTGCGATTTGGCCCGCTTGGAAAAAAATAAAGCTAGGCATCATAAACATATTGTTAATTCCTATAAAATATCCATATACGTTGAGCTGCAAAAGACAGTCTACTATTTCCGTCTATGTTCGTTTGTAGCATTAGTGGCTGACGATACAGCTGCCTTAAGACTCTTTATTTCAATTGACTCCGATTTTTTAAAGTTAAATTTATTAACTCTGAAAATTCCTGAAGAAGGCATCTTCTACGTCGTCATTTCAAACACACAACTCCCTGATGTTTTGTTCCCGAGTTGTGGAAATTTCCTATTAATTTATTGTGACCAAGGCTCCTATGGGTGTTCTGGTATAGCGTTAGTCTCGTTCTATGCTTAGCTTGTTTACCACCTTCGCTCACATCATGCCATAACATCTACACCTTGATTGATATGGATGCTAAGATTTATAGATGTACTATTAGTAGACCTCTAAGCTGTACCAGGGTCACAACATTTTTCAATGTAGCAACCACCCGGTCCACGGGACCACCCGGTCAGTTGAACCGAGGATAATCTAAATACGTGCGTTCTTTAGTACTGTATTAAAATATACTGTGTCGATACCGCATCCGGCGAATCGGCTTGATTGAATGGAGCCATTCCCGATTAATTGAACGCTTCGATAAAGGATCCATTGAGCACTGTTCTGGTCAGACTGGGAGGTTATGCTCATTTATTTTGACTTCGCAACGGAACGTGCTGCAAATTTTTAGGTTCACGGAGGCAAGGATCTTCAAGCTCTTAACCTACTTTTGTTTGGTTCTCTTATGAGGTAGTGCCAGGCCTTGGTGAGTAATGTCAAGGTTTGACAGGCCTCCGAGAGCCCCTGAAGTGACATTTACTTGAAAGAAAGAAAGCAGGAAAGAATGAATGAAGGAAAAAAAGAATGAAGGAAAGAAAGAACGAAGGAAAGAAAATATATTTGAATGTTTGTCCTATTCCGATGAAATACTATATGAGAGTGCCAGCGAGCTGCTCTGATGATAGAGACGGAAGGTAGACAGCGGACCTCAGTGACTGACAGTAGATTTCGTATTTTTATTTGACTGAGTAACGAGATGGGCAAATCGATCACGTGATGGTAAGCGCTACGCCAGCCCATAACAGTTACAGCGCCACCCAGAACGTTGCATTGCATAATCCTGCCCGGCACTACACTGCGCTCGTCACCCTGAGACATAGGCTCTAAAGTCAAAGGTGGTTCGCTGGAAACAGTGCCGCAGTTTTGACTGCCCCACCTGCGGGAAGTTACGCATGTGGCTTATTCGACCTCATAATGCAGTAACCATATTAAGTTCATTGTGTAGACAGAGGCTCCGCGCCTACACAACGGTTTTTCAAACCAATATCCTCGGGTTATCTTGAGTTGACCTCCAGTAATTAATCTTAATTTAGAGTCTGGGAAAGTTGTAGGCGGTTGTACTGTTGTGACGTCATTATGACATTAGAACTATTAGGTCATCTCTGATACTGGTAGCATTATATACTTCGTATAATATTAAGCCATATTCCGGTTTGAAGGGCACTGTTTCCAGTGAAGTTACTGGGCGTATGAGACTTTAGAGCCGATGTCTCAAGGTGACGAGCGCAGTGCGCCGCACAAGATTATGCAGTGCAAAGTTCTGAGTGGCACTGTAACTGTTATGGGCTGGCGTAGCGCTTACCATCAGGTGAACGACTTGCTCGTTTCGTCACTTAGTCGTATAAAGAAAGCCAATTAACTCACATGAAATATAATTAACTCAGTGCTGGCACGTACGAATGTGTTTCTTGTAAACCATATGTACGTAATTATCACTCGCTTTTCGGTGAAGGGAAACATCGTGAGGAAACCCACATACCTGCCTTAGAATTATTTCGGTGGTTATCTACCAATCCGGACCTGGCACCCTTTGGTGGATTATGGCCTAATCCTCCTCACGAAAGTGAGGGGAGATCCGTGCTCAGCAGTGAGACGATACGGGTTACTGTTGTCACTCACATCATAGTCCCAGTAGTGTAGATGGGACATGGCAGTCTAGAAAATAAATAAATAAATATCCCTTAGAATAAAGATACCTTTTCCTTAGATATAGTAAACTAGCTGCGCCCCGCGGTTTCACCCGCGTAGTTCCTGTCCCCGCGGGAATGTGGGGATAAAAATAGCCTATGTTACTCGCTGGCAGTGTAGCTTTCAATTAGTGAAAGAATTTTTAAAATCGGCCCAGTTGTTTAGCCGAAACCTTACAAATTTCCATACATACTTTCATCCCCTATATTTATTTTAGCCCCTCAAGGGTAAATTTTTACAAACTTTGAATGTCATATTTACTTATATCTAATCAAAAGCCTCAAAAATAAATTTCAAGCTTCTAGCTTCACAAATGACGAAACTTCCATACAAACTTTCATCCCCTATTTCAAACCCTTACAATGCTTTTATCGCATTAAAAAGTACCCTATGTCCTTTCTCAGGCTCTAGACTATCTCTGTACCAAATTTTATTTCAATCGGTTCAGTAGTTGAGGCGTGAAAGTGCAACAGACAGACAGAGTTACTTTCGCATTTGTAATATAAGTAAGGAAGTAAGGATTATTAAATTTCTTTTTTAATTATTAAATTATTATATTATTACATTATGCGTCATTGTTTTTATCCATTCATATATTAACAAAAACAGGTAAACTAATCACATAATCATCTATTGTTATTTATTTAAAATTATCATGTAAGTAATTGTTATTAATATTTATTTTTCGTGAATCATTCCTTATCAATAAACAAACTTTATTCATAGGATATGATTTTATAATGAAATAATATAGAACTAACATATATTTTAATATAGTAAACGTAGTGTTGGATCGGTATACGTAATATTTTTGTCATCAGATTTATCGACGTATAAAACTGAGTCCACACTTATGCCATGACCGTAACTGTGACTCCGAGATCGTAACAAATACGCGTGACCAAACCCTGGACAGGTCACGATCTAATGCCACGCAGTGCTCCACTCCTGAGGGGATCGCAGTAAAATGTCACAGCCATCGGTCACGGTCACAGATGCGGACCAAGCTTAAGATATTGGTCAAACTTGGACTGAAAAAAATTACTTCCCTAGATTTATCGTCTCTTCATCCACCAGCAGACGTACCCCCAGACCGTGGCGTCACACGTCACGGTGACTTGTAATCACTCACTAGTAATGAACGCTGATATCAGAACCACTTCCTAACGGCGAAACGCTTGATAAGGGCATAGTGATGGGCACAAGGAAATTCAGCTAGTTAACCCTTAAAATCGATTATCATAATCGATTTTAAAGAAAGAATCTATTTACAAACTAAGTTTGTAAGTGAAGTAGGGTGTGTTTATAAATTCTGATGACAATTTAATAGGACCAGGCATCAGATCAGGTTCTGACGATGGAGACAGAAGACAGAAGTTAGACAACGGCACTCCTCAATGACTAACAGTATCTAGTGGATACCCTAGTGTAACAAAGCTTTCAGTAGGCAACGTTCCTAAAATGATGGCATTGCCACGGTGCATTGCAATGCTTATTTAGCCATAAATTATCCATTTTACTAAGAGTTCAATTATAAATTTAATCATCATGATTATTTGGTATCAAATTATTCCTAATACGCCACATTGAGCTTAATTTTTGGTTCCTTTGCTGTATTAACAGACAGATTTTTCAGTCCGTTCAAGCTATTATAATGTAACCTACATTAAAATAACAATAATCATATGGCTTGTTTATTAATTTTTGTGGTATTTATTAATTTAAATAATTATGTAGCTATCAAGTCATTCTAGACGACGCCAGTGGCATTGCAGCTGACATTGTTAAATGTGGTGTGGACAGCTACAGGAAAGATAGTTAATTAATTGTTTATCCTTATTTCTTGGGCTCTGCTCTGAATAACACAAAAAAAATCTAAGTTTTGTAGTCTTTTACTTAAAAAAATGTGATATAAACGCGTGCCAACTTCCGGTCTTGCGATGGCGTTATCGAATGCAATATTTTATGCGGCATAAAAGGTAATTTCCTGTTTTCCTACGTCTCTATTGGGACTGATTGTTTGTTTGTGGCTAAATTAATATAGCAGGTAAAGTGTATGGAGAATTACATAACTATTGTTGTTAATGTCCATACATTTTGACCATTAATTGGTCTATTACGGCTGTGTTTCGGTAATTTCAGTTTTTAGCGAGAGTAATTACTCTTTAAAAATGTCGTTTGAGCCGCTTTCTTTGCGTCTAATGTAACGAGACTAGCAAGTCATTCGCCCGATGGTAAGCGCTACGCCTGCCACCTGCTCGTCACCCTGAAACATCGGTTCTAAAGTCTCCTATTCCCAGTAATTTCGCTGGAAACAGTGCCTTTCAAGCCGTAACACGGTCATATTTGCTCACTACTGCTTGGCGGATGAACACCTGGCAAAGTTGTGGTACTTTCCGAGGTGGACTCTTGCAGAAGAGGGCTACCACTACACGATATATGTAGGTATACTAAAAACTCGATCGAAACACGCTACAACGATTTATCTCGATTTCGCCTCGTTGTCTCTCATATTTTAACAAGTCAAGTATCTCATAGCCCCTTTACAGAGGCAATGCAAGCGCAATAGCTGTTTCCTTTTAACAAGCAAACTTGCGTTTCGGCACGAACTTATTAATTCAAGTAATTAATTCCTCGACGAAATTAGGCGTGCAATTCAAGTGCCCTACATAAGTGTTCAAGTGCGTATTGCAAACGTTACGTGTACTTAGGGCGGTATGGCGGTGGCGACTTTTGGAACTAATTCTATAAAGGCATTGCCACTTAGAGCGGCGACGGCTGCCCGGCGCAGACGCATCCCACTGCACACTCTTTGACTCTGTGTACACGATTATACTGTCATCCCAAAACAAATAGCCGTATGTATGTACCCTACATACTAGCTGCGGCTGTGCACTTTACACCAAAGCCACATCGTTTGTGGTATTATAATGTGGGCAGTGACCGCAGATTATAGTTGGATTCATTTCTATCGATATATTGGATAGAACGTTGGTGATCGATACTTTGTTCTTTGCCCTTTACACCACTGCCGCAAATAAATTTAATAGCAACACTAGTTCTAAATTATTATTAATTCACTCTACTATCGCAATGCGTTCTATCGACACTGCCGGCTACGATGTCCCAACACTGTTCGTGAACGATTACAATACGCCAGTACTGTGTGTGCGTCACTCCGGCTATGTATTGCGAGTCATAACAATATTCTTCTAGTTTTCCCCCTTGAATAACTCATTTAAATAGTTATTCAATAATAATGCCGCGAATAAACATGAAATTATGACAGTTTTTAGTGTGTTTTCGGTGCTCGGTGTGGAAGTTAGGATTTTGAGCGAGTGCGAGTGAAGTTATGCATATTGAGTGAAGGTATTTATGAGTGTTGAGTGAAACCAGGCGGTTGTTATGCTATTGAGTGAACATAAGTGGTAGAAATGAATACCATGTTCAAGTTGGGGAAGCGAGGGAAAACCATGATTTCCCTCAGAGAGGTGAACTATATTTTCTATTTATTTATAATAATGATTATAATTAAGACATAACTTTAGAGAGAAGATTATTTTTCTCCAAGTAAAAATAAAAGCTAAAAGTTGATAAATAAAACTGTTCAGAGTTGCTAGAGCGCTATATTCTACTTTTCAATATCTTAACTGGCATTCATCAGTAATGTCATAGTATAATTATATTATTCTACCTACTGGTGGTGGAGAAGATTACCAATAAACCACTGCTATGACGGGTGCGGTCTGTAGCTCCAAGGACCACATTACATGCTATGTTGATGCGTCTGACCGCCACCGGCACCGCAACTGTTCGTTTGGAGCGATTGAGGGTAGTTTGGGGATAAAATATAGTCTATGTTACTCTCTGATAGTGTCGTTTTCCATTGGAGATTTTTTTTAGTGGTTTAGGCGTGAAAGCGTAGCAACCAAACAAATAAACTCACATTCGTGTCTATAATTTACCAGAAGTTTGGGCAGGACTTTAATTTCCTACCTTATCTTTACTGTAACCTTGTTTAAGGACATTTAATCAGTAAAGCACCTGCAGAATTCATGATATTCGGACACGGGATCATAATTTAGAAGTTAAATTATTTATTTTCCCGGCGGGATGACGACAGTCACCAGAATTTGTGACCATTTTCCTTGTTTGCCTGTTGCAATATTACAAGTATTTGACAGGCTATTGAAAGCACATGCCTCCATATTTTTTCAATTTTAGAGTCAAATTTCAAGAGCCCATTCGCTTATAAGATACCTGTCCTCTACGAGCGATTATGCCGAATGTTTTCTGGCTTTGTCACGGGTTTTTCAATGCCACAAAGGTTAAGAAGCACGAACAGATATTTCTCTAGTCTTTTCGCAGTAGCTACATCGCACAACTTATTTCAAACGTTTTATGAATGAACCAACATGTTAAACAATCACAAACAGCTGACTGATTGAGCGGTCGGAAGTGGTAGGCCACTGATAAATAGTGCTTCCGCAGCTTCGAACCAAACAAGCTAGCGAGACACCTCCCTAAAAACGATTATATTTGTCTCCTGTCCTTTGCACTATTTTAGGGATAAGTTTAATAAAATCTTAGATCCAGTTAGCTAAGAGGGTCCTTAAAAGGATTAAGTATAAGCTGCCCTGAAAATGGGTTTGGGAGGAGCCTTTCGCAGCGGCAGATCATTGACTATTTGTAATCTTTGGGGCCGATAGTAATACCTTACCAATAAGGTTATTACCGATGTTATCCTTGATTCAGAAGCTTATTTTTTCACAGCTGCCTGGTTTTGAATCCAATTGGCGTGACATCTGACCTCAGAACTTACTGACCCAACAGCTACAAGAGCACCTGATGATAATACTAATTATGTTCCCTTATCTTTTGATTTCAGGACACCCCCTTGAAGTCCTCGATGCGGCCGGACTTTAGCCGGCTGGATTACAGTCCCCTTTCGTCCCGGACTGACTTTAGCAAGGCTAGTTCCGACAGTCCGCCTTTTAGCAGACTCAACAAGAAACTGAGTAAGTTTGAAGCCGGTTGTAGCCGGGATTTTACGCTTTACTAACCCCAACACATGGTCGTGGTCCGGGGTCGATTCGCGGATTAGCTTTGATTGCGGATTGGCATCGCTCCATTCGGAGGGCGCATTAAACTATCGGTCCCGGTTGTCATCTATTGATAGCAATAACAATTATAGCTGCTATTTTACTTGGTTGTAAAGTATTGATCGATTTTTCTTTAGAATGGAACTGTGTAATATCTACTTATAGGAGATGCAAGTCACATGATTCTGGATTAAAAAATATTGGCTTAGCCCCAGATTAACGATAGATGATGTGAATGCAGATTAATTATAGACATAGGGAACTATTTATCTTTTAAATCCATTGCATTTTATAGGATTCTAAAGTAGACAAACCTTTAACCTCAAGTTCTCTCAAACATTATTCCAATCGTCCACGTTTCGCATTACAGGCGGGTCTACAGAGAACATGCTTGGCAACCCTCGCAGGCCGCAGCACCTGCAGATCCCAGCCTCCTCATCTGGAGACAGCCTGAACATCGAGATGCGAGAACGAGACCTGGCCAAAGCCCGCCATGGTCGAAAGTCACAGTCTGTACACGTGGCACAGAAGCAGAGGATACGTTCTCCCCTTCCCGCACCGAGGACTGTCATACCCCCTGCTGTAATCCAACAGCCAGTTGAGGTAATAAAAACGGTTCTCAGATACTAAAATATAAGCTTAAAGTCCGGAGTAGGATGTGATAGACTTTTTGTAGAAGTAGGTGGCTTGTGCAACACCGCATTGAGCTCGTCCCCCTGAGACATCCCTAAGGAAACTTTTGTGAAAACATTTTTCCCTTTAAACTGAAAGTAGTGTTTCCATTGGTATTGCTTAGCGTTACATTAGGTAAGCGGAGTGAAGGACAACTCCAATCTATCCACTTTGAAGGACAATTTTCTAGTCCTAAGTTTTGCCTCCGTGATGTAAGTTGGTCAAGAGCTGACTTCGAAGCATGAGGTTGCTTAATCGATTGCCGCGCATGGCAAATTTGTATGAACCTATGATTTGCAAACCACAGGCGTTTGCTCTGATTCTGGGTGCTTGTAAAACTATGGTCTTCATAGTTTTTGATTCCCTAGATACAGCGACTTCTAGGTACAGCTTTGGATCTATGTTAATATCTATTACTATTATAAAGTGGCCTATTCCTATCCAGATAACACAACTACCTTCTCTACAGATGCAAAGAGTTTTAGATCCTTGATCGTCCTTGGTTATTCCCAGCTTTTAACCGTCAGTTCTATATTCCAGGCAGTATACGAGGGGCCAGTGAAGCGCACCAAGTTCTTCGAAAACGGCAAGAAGAGTAAAAAAAACTGGACCGAGTGCTACTTAGTCCTCACGTCTACTGCGCTCGTCTTTTATAAAGACCAGAAGACTTACCATGCTGCTGTAAGTGTTACATGGCCAGATTGTTTCATCATCGTCATAATGAGCCTGTTTTCTGTGTTAATCAATAGAATAGAATAGAAAAGAATAGAAAAACTCTTTATTGTACACCAGAAACAAAAATAAACACATTACAGAAGAATTACAATAGGTAAACAAGGGTAGTACAATGGGCGGTCTTATCGCTTGTCAATACTAAAACAAAAAGCACTATCGACTATTTTTTTTTGTTTTATTCCACTAGTTTCGGAACCCCAATTATTGTGCTTGGTCTTTCTCGAACTTGGGAAGTTCTTGATCGATGAGAGTTACAGTTTTTAATACTAATTATTAGTTCCTCATTAAAACACTTTTGATTAATTTTTCCAAAGCCAAGACAACAGTGTTGTGATTATTCGAAAAAAAAACAGTCCCTGGCTTAAGAACTGGATTTCGTTGAAAGAACAACAACTTTGAAGGTTCAGGATTTATTTTTTTAAAAACAATGGACTGTTGGAACAGCTCTAGTAAACTGCATAGCTTAGAACAACTAGCGTTAATAACCAATAACTAGCGTCAGTAACCAAGTTGTTTATGTTTCCAGAGAGCGTCCAAGCCCCCCGGCACGCCCCCCAGCCCCACCGGGGCGCGGTTCGACCTCGTGCTGCCTCTGGTTGACGCCAGGGTGCTGCAGTGCAAGCCCATGCATACACGAAGGTTGGTTATACCATAGACATCATCATCATCCATCCAGCATATCAGGAAATCCTAGTTAAGGGCCAGGTTCTAGTGTTTATACTGAGTGGCGGCGTTGACTGCGTCTTGACTAGGCACTACCGGGGCCCTTATTAGGACCCTTCATCATCATCATCAACCCATAAACATCCCACTGATGGGCACGGGTCTGTCCTCACTTTCGTGAGGAGGGTTAGGCTATAAATCCACCACGGGGCCCAGTCCGGATTGGTGGATAACATACCTACCACCGAAATAATTCTCGGGTAGGTATGTTGTTTGTGGTTTCCTCACGATGTTTTCCTTCACCGAAAAACGAGTGATAATTACGTACACATGTTTTTACAGAAACACATTGGTACGTGCCTGCACTGGGATTTGAACTCACGACCTTCTGATTGGAAGGCGGACGTTCTCCCACTAGGCTACCACCGCTCCCCTATTAGGACCCTTACCTTAGTTTTTTTTAATATTGTATCGTATTGTTGTCAGACACAATAGATCGCTGGTGGTGGTCGTGGTGTATGACCAGTACCTCATACAAGATGACACGGAGAAGGGATCGGACCGGTGGCTGAACGAAATTAACAACGTCATTTCGAGATTGGTAAGTTACTTTGAAATTTATCTTTATTTTTAACACGTTCAGTGCTGAGAATACAACTGTGGTGTTTTTCACAACTTGCCGCGAGTACGGCAAAACACAACTGTTGTGTTTGTTGTATGGGAAAACACTATGGCGCATGCAGAGCTCCATCCGTGGCTAGACAAGCAAAACGGCTCAGCAGTCAAAGTGTTAAAGAAATATGCTTGATGTTGACTTGTCGCTGATGACCTTACAAGTTAAGGATTGAAGATTGACCATTTGCTTACAGTATCCCCAACTCAAGTCACCCACCCCCCACTACCAGAGCAGCAACACAGACTTGGAATCTCTCGGGAGAACACCCCCTGCCTCCCGGCACGCTAACAACAGGAACAAACAGAAAGGTTCGTATTACCTTCGTAATAAAGATTAAAACAGGTTGGCTGCAGTGAGGGTCTTCGAAAACCGGTGGCCAGGCTCTTCATCACGACCATATCAGCCCACTGCTGAGCACGCGATAATCTGCCACAGGGGTCAGTCGCTTCCCTATTCTCATGCAATAGACATGTCGATTTCGATAACGTTAGAAACGAAGAAGCAAAAATAATTTTGCTACCATAAGGTATCAGCATCATCAACCCATATCGTCTTACGGCTGAGCTCGGGTCTCCCCTCACTTTCGTGAGGAGGACTAGGCCATAATCCACCACGGGGGCCAGATCCGGATTGGTGGATCACATAGATACCTTACCTACCTCCGAAATAATTCTCAAAATAAATAATAATAAATAAATTTGGCATGCATTCATAAAATAATGCCTCACAATTACATAGATCCTCACCATAACTAGGATTCAGTGTATTTAAGGAATTAGAAACTGTATACAAAGACCAATACACAAACTAGAAATACTATATCAAATGGTCCTACAAACATTCAGATTCAAAGCAAATATATGTGGTGTTGCTTCTAAAATGCATCATATCGGTAAAAACAAATAAGGAAAATATTGATAGAGTAAATTTGCTAGTAGAACTAAAAGTACAACAAACTTTAATGGCTTATTTACTTCCTCAAATACGAAAAGTATTTGGCATTATGTTCAGTTTTACTACTCTGATAGAAAAAGCTGCCACGCTCGGACATATTTGTCTATAGATATTCAAGAGGTATTCTAGTCTATTCCATGTGATTGATATCAGAATGATTTTCAATCGAAATATTTTGTCATTTATTGTCTCTACGTAGTCTAATCGACATTATGTCTATTGCGCGAGAATCGAGCTGGGAAGTCAACGCTTCTAGTTCAAAGAGGTTGGTGCTTCTTGGTACCTGGGACGTCAACGCTTCTAGTGAACAAAGGTCTGTGCTTCTTTCTGCTACTTTTAACAGGTTCTAGAAGATCGTAGCTGGGTACCTACTTCTCAAAAAATTGCCGATTTCTCCTGCTTAAATATTTTAAGTTGTGGTAACTTTGTTTTCCGATTTAGGGCAAAGTAACTCTTGGGATAGTTGAAAGGACACTAGCCGCATCGAAGCCAATATCCTACACGATTCTAAAGAAAGGTGGAGAACTCCAATTTATTGATTATTATGATGAATACATAAATGACAAAACACAAATTTTTTGGTCCTCGAAATTACTGATCGATCTGTAAATTTATCAACAGTTCGCAATTGTGTACTACCAAAAAGTTCTATTTAAAGTCATTAGCAGTAAAATAGGTTTATTTTTTATCTGACGTGATGTTTGTTATTGAAATACTTGTATGTGGATGACGAACCATTGGTTCCCGGTAAATGCCGAGATTTTTCCTTATTCAGTCAATGCCATAGCAGCGAGAGCAACCAGTTGACGCCCTTTCAAAGATTAATTCGTTTTGAGTGTATGTTAAAGTTATTTTGAGTGCACTTTTAAGTGTTTTGAGTGAACTTTTAAGTTGTGAGTGTTCGTCGAAATGATGTTGTGTCAATTTTAAGCTGAAATAAATAGTGAGAGTGTACCTAATTCAATTTAAATCGTGTTTTCGAGCATTTTTTTTACATTTCGTTTAATATTTTCTCAACCTAATTAGACATTCGTATTTGGACTTTGAAAATATATTGGACTTTGAAGTGGTTTGACATTTTCGATAAGAATTTCAATTAAAAAAATAAATGCTCTGTGGATGCATCTCTGATGGCCTCGGAAGCATGAGCGCCGGTAGGTTTACCTGATTACAACGGTTTCTCAAATTACTTACATCTCTTTCACACTTTACTTAAAAGAGAGAGACAGCGTGCTATCTTGAGCACATTTTACATTTTTCACGAGTAATTGGATAAGAAAAAGTTGCGGCACCTAAAACAACAGTGAATCATGATTTTATTTGGATGAAAAATTGCCTTGTAACGGATCTATTTTCAATGGCTGTATGGTATAGTGATGAAGGTATGATTATCTTACAAATGCGACATATTTGTAAGTAAAGCTGCAATTCATTAGAGCACAAATATTCCTGGGGCCCATTTCTATAACTTAGAGTAAAGCAACACGCCATTGACATACTATCGACACACTACAGACGTTATATTGCCACTGTTGCAAATTTGGCATTCTGCGAAAACTCCAATGGTGTCTCAGTGGTGTCTCATTAGTGTGTCGATTGTGTGCCTGTGGTGTGGCTGTTGTGTGGCAGTACAATAGTTTTCAGTGTGGCTAGCAAAAATAATAATTTATAGAATACGAAATGTCAATGACTATCCTATTGAGACACTACCCACACACAATTGATAGGTTAGTTATTTTATAGAATTGGGCCCCTGGACCAGTGCCGGATTAAGCACGTAGCAAGAGTAGCAATCGCTACGGTGCCCGCGCGAAAGGTGGCCCGCATAAACCCACTCATCTCTGCCTGAGCGTGATTTTTTGACTGAAACTTATTAAGCTGTGGTATAGAATTTACTTGACTTCACAAAAACGTGAAACGTTACAACTTTTCCTACTGAGACAATTATTTTTTTACCACTTTATACTTAAGAACCCATAGTAAATCAAGGGCGCTTTGAAAGAATTTGCTACGGCCTCGTGCTTGCTTAATCCGGCACTGTACAGGACTAGCATATAGCGGTTTCTCGTTTAAGAAACTCCTATTGCATTGACCAATGAAAGCACGGAAAAGTTCATAGAGGAAAATACTTCAATATTCAGTGAACCATTTCTCTCTCTTTCGAGGGAGAAGTTTGTCTCTTGATCGTATAAAGTCCCATCTGCAGAACCGCGCATAGTCGCCGAACATCGCGCGACATCGCTAGACGTTGCTTCTCGACCTTATTATTGTGAGCAATGTAGCACAACATATCTCTGGCGAGTATCCTGGGATTTGTCTTCTATTGAATACGCTGCTTTAAATACCATTTTCAAAACCATGAAGGCTTTTGAAAATGGTCTTAATTTTTTTTATTTTAACACGTTCACTGCTGAAGACACAACTTTCGTGTTTTTTATAACTTGCCTCGAGTACGGGATAACACAACTGTTGTGTTTGTTGTATGGGTAAACACTACGGAGTATGCAGAGCCGCACCCGTGGCTAGGCAAGAAAATCCGCTCAGCAGTGAAAGTGTTAAAGCCTGGTTCGCTGGTTAGTGAAAGCTTTAGCAAAGGTCATCATCATCATAATCAGCTCATTAGACCCTCTGATCTGACCCGGTACTTTCCTAAAAGTTTTCGACATCTTTGACCCATGAAAGGCACTGTAAAGGAACGAATATATATATATCTTATCTGATGATAAGTCATCAGGTCGAGTTGAAGTAGTTATACAGTTCCAACCACAAAGAAACCACGCCTTGTGTTTCCACAAGTATGTGGTACATTATAGGTAGATAATTACAGAAATAATCAATATCGCGATAGCCTCTTATCGAGGTTCCGTGATGGTACGGCCAGCAGAAACGAAGGCAGGAACTTGGCTACGCTTACCTCTTTTTTAGGAAGTCGTTCTCAAATAACCTCTATTCCAGTTAGAGACAGTTTTTCATTTCTCAGATAAACAATTCAATAACTGTTTAACCAATAAGTTATTTAGCTCTTTTATGAGATAGTTTGTTTTGTATTTTCATTCAGCGTATAGCAGGCACATAATTGTTTGAAGTTTTATTCCAATGCATTCAACCTTGACGAAACCAACTTCATGCTTCATGTTAAAGAAAGAGTGATGTAGAGGCCGGTTTATTTTTTTGTTTCAGCCAGTGTCAATAAGATATTTAAACTTTTTAGTAATCAATCAAATGTCAACAAACGTCAAAAGTTCATTTATACCACAGATAAACTTTACAAGGCATGAAGTAGCGGATAAATTAATTCCTCTGGCAAAGGTTTTATTCCGTGGAATACCCTATCTGACTGTTGAAAATATCTTCTTCTTCAGATCTTCTAGGTCTTTATTTATTTATTTATACTTTGGATCTCCAACAGAGATTACACTATACATGGTATTAGCATGTTCTAGGTATGGCTATTATACATTGTGTTTCTCTAATTATAGGAGACCACATCGTGCAATACAGTTTCGACTAAACTATTAACTATGTACTATTTAACTGTGGCTCTTTTTATGTGTATATTCTGTGGCTAATAGACAAAACGCATCAATTTACGCATCTGTGCCGGAAGAGTGAAGTGCATCGTGTTGACTCACTCCAACGGGCAGTTCGAAATCCACACGCGCCGCATCGCACATGCTCCGCTCCGCGACGACGTAATTTAACATTAAACGTGTCGTGTTTTCATCCCCCGCATTTATTATAATAGGAATCTCGTTTGTCGAACTCACCCCCGCTCGCTTGTGTAAACAAACCGCAACGATAGTGCAGTGACGTGATTTCACGTGTGCCGGCCGGCAAAACGGAACTGTGGGTGATAACTTGGATGGACAGTAGCTGGAGACGGACCCCCTTGAGGTGCTAGATTGGTACGTAGTCTTTTTCCGCATTTTTATACACATAATTACTGCTACCCCTCGACAACCTCAGGAGACCATCCGATTCCCGGCTGAAACAGCCCGTATTTTCACTGAGGCCAGCCCGCACCCCCCCGCAGTGTAGGAAAGCAAATTTTCTACCATTTTATGGTCCTTCGAGCCGGATTCTCCGTGAAAATTAGCTGTTTCTAACAAACATTTCAAGTTAGACACCCCCGCCATTTTTTTTTTGCCCTTGTTAGTGCGCACGCGTCATATTGCCATCCGCTAAAATCTCTTCGAAACTTTAATATTTTTAACTAAAAACACTAACTACGCTCCTATAACAACCGCATTACATTTATTTCCGCATATTTCGCTAAAAACTTAACCTACATAAGCGTATTCCAATTTCAATATCTCTGTACGCCACTACGAACAATAGGTACATACCTACATAATAATGGCCGCGAATGAACAGAAGTTGAAATTGTTAGAATCTCAACGGGAATTATTTTTCCAACGCCTTCAAACAATTTACGACTATTCATGTTGCGATTTAAAAGATCCAGAAGCCCTGGATAATTTTCTATGCTCCATTGAAAGTTTAGAAGACGTAAGAACTAACTTCCAATCAACCGCGAAAGAATACAATATAACCTTGTTGAAAATAGATAAAGAAAGTGTACCTGACTCTCAAAGCTGGTTATCATTCGAAGACATGTATTGCCGCATTAAACGTAAATTATCCATGTTTACACCGCCAAAAGCAGAATTTAAACCTACCCCCGCTAAATCTTTAATTAGGTTAGCGCCGATAGAAATGCCAGAATTTAATGGAGATCGGCTTCAGTGGCCATTGTTTTATGCCACATTCCATAACGCTGTACATTTAAATGCATCTTTAACTAATACCGAAAGAATGTATTATTTGGTTGGTAGACTAAGTGGTAAAGCCAAATCCATCTGCACAGGTATTGTTCCTTGCGCCGAAAACTACAACGCGATTTATAGCGCGCTTATATCGAAATACGAAGATAAACGCAGTCTAGCCGTTACATACCTAGATCAGATGTTCTCTCTTAAACCGATCGCTTCCGCAACCGCCAGTAACCTTGAATCTTTCATAGATCAATTCGCCAATGCCTACTTAGCATTGAATAACTTAAACATACCTGATCTATGCGACTTTGTTATGTCTTACACCCTTTTGCAAAAGTTAGACAAAGAGTCCGCGCGGTTATTTGAAATGGAGAATCGAGGTGTAGAATTACCTAACTTAAACGGGTTAATTTCATTTGTCCGCGACCGCGTAAAGGTCCTCACTCGTACTGGTGACCAATCGGGTTCTAAAACCCAGAATACAATTGCATCAAAAACTAATGTACGTTCTTTTATTGTAAACAACAACACCGCTAACAAATGTTCTTTGTGTGAACAACCTGATCACAGTAATCTATATTTATGTTCGACCTTTAGAAAACTGTCGCCCCGCGAACGTTTCAAGTTCATCAAAAGTTGTAACGCCTGTATTAATTGCCTTAGTAAAACACACACCGCTCAATCTTGCAAATCCATAAACACATGTAAACAATGTCAACAAAAACATCACAGTATGTTACATTTTCTTGAATCCGATTATGCAAACCCGCATTCCTTATCGTCGAAGCTCGATACAAATACCTCCCGCTGTAGTGAGGGAGCTAACGGAAGGGAAAATTCACGTAACTCGACTTCTTCTAAGTCAGACGATAGAACCTTATCACTTTGCAGTATGAATACCTACTCGCATGCTAGTCACGGGCGGAAATCACAAAATGTACTACTAGGTACAGCCCTCGCTGACGTAAAATCAAATGATGGATCTGTTAGGAAAGTTCGTTTTTTGATCGATAATGGTTCTCAAAACCATTTTATAACAAAGCAGGCCTGCAAACAGTTGGGTCTCCGTGTCTTTAATGATTCCAGTAATCAATCGGTAATGGGAATAGGTGACACCTCCCAGCCTATATCGGGCATTACTGACCTAACATTGTACTCACGCCTTGATCCGAACTTTTGCTTGAAGATTCAACCGCTAGTCATTAAAACAATCTCTGGAGATTTACCGAGCTGTTCTCTAAACACTTCCGCGGTCACGCACCTTTATGACCTACCGCTCGCCGACCCGCATTTTTACGCGCCCGGACCCATCGACGTTTTATTGGGTTCCGAGGTCTTTGTCGAAATCTTGCGGCCTGGAAAATCGCTGGGCCCTGCAGGACAACCTGACGCGTTAGAAACCGCCTTTGGATATATAGTAATGGGGTCCACGGCCTCAGTGCCCGCCGATAATCATAAACCCGCACATAATCAAACTCACCGCGCGTTCTTTACATCGAGTGACGAGTCAATTGAGGCTTTAGTTACTAAATTTTGGCAGCTCGAGTCGGTACCTACACAAAAACATATGTCGACAGCTGACCAAGAATGTGAACATTTCTATGTTTCTAATACGCACCGCGACGTTAATTCAGGACGTTATGTAACCGCATTACCATTTTCGAAATCCCCGCACTTGTTAGGAGATTCCTTGACGACAGCCACGCGCCGTTATTCTTATCTTGATCATAAATTCCAGACTAACAAAACATTAAAGAGCGAATACGACAAGGTAATGACGGATTATTTAAAAGGTGGTATTGTTTCCCCCGCTCCCGCTTTGAACACCGATAACAAATATTATGTAATCCCTCATCATGGAGTCTGCCGACCAGAAAAGCCGCTACGACTTGTATGTGACCCTAGCGCGAAGTCAAGCACTCAAGTAGCTTTAAACGACATTCTACACTCGGGGCCAAACTTACAGGCAGATTTAACCGCAATCATTTTAAAATTCAGACTTTCTCCCGCTCAACTGTTGAGTCATCCGCTATGGCTCCACGGTCCGCCCTGGGCACGTGACGATCTACGTACGTGGCCTATTAATCGCTTCACCTTCGACTCCACAGCTGATGAAAAGCTGTTGGAAATCAAAAAACGCGCTAATGTTTTCATCACCACCGATGAACAACCGCAATTTCTATGCACGCTTGCTAAGAAAGTATCGTCTTGGTCCAAGCTTCTCCGCATTATAGTATATTTATACCGCTTCTTAGGAAAAATTCCGCGTTCTAATAGAATCGAACTTTCACACTTACAATATGCAGAAAATATTATTGTAAAATCTCTTCAACAACAATATTTCAAAGACGATATAAACGCCCTCTCAAACAATCGCAAGGTTTCAAAATCGCTAATCCCGCTTTCACCATTTTTAAAAAATGATTTGCTTCGCACCGGGGGACGTTTAGAAAAATCTTCGCTTTGTTTTGACGCTAAACATCCGATATTGCTTCCTAAAAAGGCTCATATCGTTAACATTTTAATAGATTATTATCACCGCAAATATTTACATGCCGGACCACATTTATTACTATCTTTGTTGAGACAAAAATTCTGGATAATTTCCGGACGCACTACAGTAAAACAACGCTTTCGACTTTGTAATAAATGTTTTAAAGTAAATCCCCGTAATGAGGCGCCTTTCATGGCACCCCTCCCCGCTTCTCGCGTCACCGAGGCTAAACCATTCTTACGAACGGGCGTCGACTACGCTGGTCCAATAAACATATTGATAAGCAGATACCGCGGTGCCCGCAAAGAAAAGGCATATATCTGTTTGTTTACATGTTTAGTGACGCGCGCCGTTCATTTGGAATTGGCAGTAGACTTGAGTACGGACTCATTTTTCCGCGCTTTCCGTCGATTCATCTCGAGGCGTTCCAATTGTCTGGAGTTGTTCTCAGACAATGGTGGAAACTTCTTAGGCGCTAAAGCCCAGCTGGACGAGTTGAATGGCTTTCTCAAATCCAAGGCCTTTTGTGATTCCTTCGCTGAGGAAACGATATCTCAAGGCATATCTTGGCATTTGAACCCGCCCAGTGCACCTCATTTCGGTGGCATTTGGGAAACTAACGTCCGCAGTGTAAAGTTGATTTTAAAGCGCGTGATCGGTGATGTTCTGCTTACTTATGAGGAGCTGCTTACCGTATTAACTCAAGTTGAATCGCTTCTCAACAGTCGTCCGCTAACCGCTGTTTTAAGTTCTGACCCCGCAGAGCCCAAGGCACTTTGTCCTTCTGACTTTCTGACTATGGGTCCGCTTGAGTCATTTCATGATGACTCACGTTACAAACCTACATTGACAGATTTAGTCCGCAGTAAACATTTGACTGACCAGGTTGTTCAGAGATATTGGAATCGTTGGAGACAAGAATATCTTAATACCCTACAAACACGCGCCAAATGGAATACTAAGTCTAATCCGGTGACTAAAGGAGCTGTCGTTGTGCTAAAAACTGAAAATTCACCACCGTTACAATGGCCTTTAGGCATAGTAGAGGATATACATCCTTCATCTGACGGAATCGTCAGAGTGGTAACGGTGCGCACTAAGAATGGTACCTATGTTCGCCCTGTTGTAAAACTATGTGTTTTACCTTCTCAATAACCTACATTCTTAACCCCTCCCCGCATTTTTCACCCGCAATTTTAGTCATAGTTTATTTTTATCTTTCAAGTTTTCCTATCTTTTATTAGACGGATTACTTCCGCATCCGCTTCCGCATCCTTAGACATTAGATAACACAATTTAGGTGATCATTCTCTCTTTGTTGGTTCAGGAGTCTTCTTTAACTCCTGAAGGCCGGGGGGATGGCTCTTTTTATGTGTATATTCTGTGGCTAATAGACAAAACGCATCAATTTACGCATCTGTGCCGGAAGAGTGAAGTGCATCGTGTTGACTCACTCCAACGGGCAGTTCGAAATCCACACGCGCCGCATCGCACATGCTCCGCTCCGCGACGACGTAATTTAACATTAAACGTGTCGTGTTTTCATCCCCCGCATTTATTATAATAGGAATCTCGTTTGTCGAACTCACCCCCGCTCGCTTGTGTAAACAAACCGCAACGATAGTGCAGTGACGTGATTTCACGTGTGCCGGCCGGCAAAACGGAACTGTGGGTGATAACTTGGATGGACAGTAGCTGGAGACGGACCCCCTTGAGGTGCTAGATTGGTACGTAGTCTTTTTCCGCATTTTTATACACATAATTACTGCTACCCCTCGACAACCTCAGGAGACCATCCGATTCCCGGCTGAAACAGCCCGTATTTTCACTGAGGCCAGCCCGCACCCCCCCGCAGTGTAGGAAAGCAAATTTTCTACCAAACTGTGCTTTTCTTATATTCAACAAATATTTAATATTATTGATATTACAATACTAGGAAGTTAGGAACTAATGAGATCGTGTTATCATAAGTTAATGTTTCTTAAACAAAGATTCTACAATTTTTCAAAGTTGATGAGATTTCAGTATACAACAATTATAAAGTATTGGTATGTTGCGAGTATGGTTAAGTATTATACATTGTTTTTATTTATAGGAGACCAGATCATGCCATACAGTTTCAACCAATCTATTTACGTGTATATTTAATATTGACATTAACATTAAAATTATTTGTACCACTAGACTAGGAACCTACAGAACTAATGAGATCATATTATTTGTTAATGTTCTTAGGCAATGTGATCAGTTAATGATTTTTTAAACTTAGTGAGTCTAATTTATGTCTAATGTTTCGGGCTTAGCCTAGGGTTTTTGTGGAGAATTTCTCTTATAGTTATGAGAAGGTTTGATGACTATTTTTTTACGCGGTGCCATCAATGTATGTTTTTAAAAGCAAATCGCCAATCAGTGTGCTCAATTCAAACTTCTTCAATTCATCAGCTCATACTCATCCACTGCTGGACGTAGGCCTCACCCAATGAACGCCACTGAGCCCGATTTTCGGTTTTCCTCATCCAGTCCTTACCAGCCGTCTTCCGCAAGTCGTCCCTCCACCTGACGGCGTCCTACACTACGTTTGCCCAAACGCGGTCTCCACTCTAGAACTCGTCAACCCCATCGGTTGTCGGTTCTTCTAGACACGTGACCGGCCCGTTGCCACATCAGCTTGCTAATCCTTTCTCTCATCTTTCATTCTCCTTTTCCTAACTTCTTCATTTGAGAAGTCACAATTTGTATGTGTCCATGACACGTTATTTCCATTCCAACCGTTTTTACTAACGCTACGTTTATCACTAGATAAAACTGCTGATAACACACAATTACTGATCGCATTAATCTTTTAGTTTCGATCCGCGTTTTACTAAGAACTTATATTGGAAATGAAATTAGTTTCAAAGATGTGTGGTTCGGTTGTTATTTGAATGTTTGTAGATTTGATAGTGAACTGTTCGGAACTGTATTGAACACTTTTCGAATAGACATGGAGACTGTGCAAATGATAGAAGCAGCGTCACATTACATGACCATAGGGGACCCTTTGGCGGACACAGTGTCAAGTAAAAGTGCTAAGACTGTGGTGAATAATAGAAAGAAAAGCCCCCCGCGGAAATACAAAAGTAAAAGTCCAACTGCCAAAGTGAAAAACTCGAATAAAATGGATAAAGTGCAACCTAACAAAAGTCCAAGTGAGAAACAGCATCCCAAAGGGAGTCCTACGGAGAAAGCTCATCATCACTCCAAGTTGAAGGATATTTTCGGAAGTCAATACTTCAATCATCATCACAAACGTACTAATCTTTTGGTTTACTGCTGTAATATTTATTTGCTACAAGCAGCGCTCGCGGTTTCACCCGCGTAGAATAATATCCCGCAATTTTGACGGGATAAAAAGTATCCTATGATCTATTCCAGAACCTAAAGTATCTACACCTAAAACCTAAAGTATATACAAAATTTTATAAAAATCCGTTCAGCCGTTTCGGCGTGAAGAGAGAACAAAAAAATTAACACACAACCTTTCGCATGTCACTAATATTTCGACGCTAGAAAGCGTAAACGCTGTAACCTTGAAACGCAAAATTGTTCACCAGAGCCAAAAATCTTTTTTTTTTTTTGTTGAAAAAAAACCATAACTCAATATCTATTCGACCTAAAAACGTAAATTTTGGATATTTGGTGTGTTTCATACAAAGCTACAATACTGCTACCTTGGTTATATCCTAAAGTTCCTAGGGGACGTTGAAATGTGGGTTACAGCGTTTGTTTCCAAATATGTAAAAAAAGTATTTTCGGGTCAGTCAAAGGGTTACAGCGTTTACGCTTTCTAGCGTCGATTTATCAATGCGAAAGTTTGTGTGTCTGTGTGTTTATGCTCGCTTCTCGCTGAAACGGAATTGTAATGAAAAATAGTATGTAATAGATACTTCAGGTCCTGGAATAGAACATAGAATATTTTTTTGCCCTTTAAAAATGAACTGTGGGAAAATAAAATAGACGGGTGTGGACGTCGACGAGATAAGACGAATTAGACGAGTGAGGACAACGATTAGTTAGGTTGAGGATTCCAGCACACGCCAAAGATTTGTGGGTTTCTGGGAGTTTGTAGGACTATAGTCCTCATAGATAGATAGATAGATAAACTCTTTATTGAAACACCACAGAACAAAGAAAACTTAAAAACTAGAAAAAAACAAATTTTACAATTAGTGTCACAATGGGCGGTCTTATCGCTCAGAGCGATCTCTTCCAGACAACCATGCACGGAGAGGAGTAATTAGGACATCGGACGGTGGCTTTCCTTATATACATAGAATAAAATAAATAGATACATATTATACACAAAATAAACTTAAATACATAGTAAAGTAATAGATAAACTTAATATATAATACCCTAATATAATAAACATACATACCTGATAGTTCCTGATTCTCTAGATACAGGCCGTCTTATTATCGTTGAAGGTCTAAACCTAAGTTTTCAAAGTTCTGGCTTATGGAAATGGTTCTGGCTTTTGTTTAGTTCAGGAGGCATACCATGACCTCTTATAGCGATTCAATTGAAGACCTAAACTGAACCGCGTCGCATAATCGTACCGTGACGTCTTATTTTTTATGTTGCTGCCATTTTCAACCTAAATTGAAAATAGATTAGGTTGAAAATGGCTTATTAGCGACTCAATTTAGGTTGCTACCATTTTCAACCTTAACTGGATCCAACTGAATCGCTATAAGACGTCATGGTAGGCCTCCAGATCTAATCATTTTTGGTATCACGGTGTCGAGACTAGCCAAAAGTCAAGACTAACCACAGATAAGATGTCTCCTTCATTCGTTAACAAAACTGTTCGTTCATAAGTTCCGTTCTACTCATTAGTATAAACATATCACAAAAAAATATAATTGAAAAAGGGGTCTAAAGTCAGGTTTAGGTGCAAACTAAGCTTTAGACCTTCAACGATAATAAGACGGTATGAATCCGAGTTTGGAGCCAGGATCTAAGTATAATCGTGATACGTAAAAAAATATTAAAACATTCTGATTATAATTTCAATTAGGAGCATCAATCCAATTTCCTTGAAAAAATAAAATGATATCGCTAATGGCTTGGCCCATGAAATAAAAATAGTTTTTTCAATAAACCAATGACGTCACTGAGATGCGCAGACATTCTGGGAATGCCATGATCACAGTAGAAATAAAAACGTTTTCTGAATCACTGACGTCACAAAACGTTTGACATACATAACGTTCGAGACGATATATCACTGTCTTTTGAATCAATTAACAATTTTGCAAAAGATTAAGACATATAAACAAAAGAACACAAAATGTCGCCCGCATCAGTGGCGTCACCTAAGATGCTTATCAATTTTGATAAAGAACAGTTTCTTGGCGAAATAAAGTCTCCTACATCAGTGACGTCACTTAAGACGCTCAACAGTTTTGGAAAATATCAGTTTCTTGGCGAAATAAAGTTTCCTGCATCAGTGACGTCATGTAAGATACTTAACTATTTTGGAATAGATATTGTTTCTGACGGAACAAAAATGTCTTATGAATCTACGAAGTCACTAGTCTATGGTGCCTAACCTCGCCGTTGGCATAGCCTTTTATGGAAAGCAATTCTGCATACAATACGTCGTAGATTCAATGTACCAACAGTTTAAGTATTAGGAGTATGTTTCTTTTCATTTAACTCAGTTTTAAAGTTCTCTGCTTCATACTGCATTACCCAGCGAATTGCTTTGAGATATAACACCGGCTTATCATTTATATCCGCGCTTGATAGCTTATCATTGTATCTCAAGCATGCCACAAAATAATTTAGAAACAATTTCAGATCTCTCTGTTGCATTTGTTCGTTTTACTGTCTAAATTCTGTGAAAGTTCTGTGTTAAAGTTAATTTGGCTGCCGCTAACTGTGGGCATAATTTTAACTGCCGTTGACAATTTGAAAATTTACACCGTGTTCCTTGACACGCTTACGCGCTACCACCGAGCTGTAAATTTTTGGTCGAAAGACAGCGTTGTCCACAAAATTGGAATCAGCAAGGTAAATAATAATTAAGGAAGGTTTATAAAATACTTTGTATATGTCTCTATCATAATGCCTGTTTAACGTTTTGTGTCCGTGTAATGGCTATTTACATTTGTTGATTTACCTTCAAAGTGTTCGTCTGGGTCCTCTTTGCTAAGTTCTAGTGCTGCAATGTTATGGATTGCCGTAGCAATTGCTATTAGGAGAATGTCCTGCTGTCTTCGTCAATTCTTTAAAACGTTTAAGTTTTCTTTTTCAGCTTTACTTATTTCCTTACTTTCTTTCTGTTTTATTACGAAGTGGATGTTTAACCTACCTACCCATTTTAAGATCATAAATAACCTTTGAGGAAAAAAAAAACTTCTTTTTTTTTAAGTAAGGTTAACTCCAATGGTTGTGGTGAATATGGAATCGTACCTTTTATTTTGTGTAACCAAACATGGTTTAACAATTTCTAACTTGTCAACAGTGACGTCAAATTTGGCTTCGCATTTTTCCTGAAACTCATATTTTCAATGGATTAACTTTTCTTTGGTTGGGGATCCTTTTCTTTGTCCATAAACCGTTAACTGACTGACTATCAACGAAAATCTACTTGTATGGCTATTTTAATTTTTAAATATTTATTATGCAGTTGCAACAGAACTTCTAGTGCGTAGTACCTTCACGGTTGTATTAAAAAGTAAATGTCAACCTACCTGACATCATGAAATTTAAGAGTATAATATGGTGAAGTATTTATAACTGTGATCAATCGGTCTAAATTTGTTTATGTGATGATCAGATCACACTTTGAGCACGAATTGGTATATAATTATGAGATCTAATATAAATGGATGGTAGAGAAAGTTAATTTTCAAGATTACCGCGTGATAAATTTTGTATTTCAATTTGCACTGCCGTTAAAACAATGTCAGTTTTTGTATACCCACTGCTGATCAAAGACTTTCATTGACAGTCAGGATTTCTTTTGCCTAAATCTGTCGCTTTGCTTTCCTTCTTCATGTTTCATCATTATTCCACTGTTGGTGATTTCAGCTGGCGGCAGCAGCAACGAAGACCTCAGCGATTCCACCGAGAAGTCTCATGTCAAGAGAAGACTGCGAGATTTCTTCGCCCGGAGACCAGATAAGGAGGTTCTAATGAAAAAAGGGTACTATAAAGGTTCGAGTTTGAAATAATGTTGGTGATTGACGCTTTGAGGATCAGCTTTGTAGTTAGTTGATCACGTTTTTAGATCACATTAATAGTAGATTTAGTAGTGTGGTGTGTGTTACTAAGTTTTACAAACATTAATATTGGTTTGGTTTTTTATATAAATAACCAGTTTAATAATTGTGGTACTTACGTGCATTTTAGCTAAATTTTCAGACTGCGACTCTTGGAGTTTTAAATCTCTAGCTTAGATTTTAGTACAGTTTTTGTCGATGACTTTTTTAGCATTTAATTATTGAATTATTAGATATGTCATGCATCAAACAGTATTTGTTTTGTGAATGCCGAATAATTTGTTTTCCTGATAATTAACAAGGTAAGCTCTCATTGGATCTGTGTAGATAGGTATCAATTATTTTGAATTTGTAAATAATTAATATTAATTTAATATAATAAAATAGACGCGTTTTATTTATTTTTAACCTTATATCCCTAGATTTTAAGGTGGATGGTTGTACAAAAATATATTTAAAGAGGTACATAACTATATACTTACTCCTTTACTCATAAAAAATGTGATTTCTAATAAATATGCGCAATGCTATATTGTACTGCGCAGTGCTAAGTGACGTTCGATATTTTATGTGATTTCTAATAAAAATGCGCACTGCTAAGTGACGTTCGATATTTTTTATGAATAAAGCCCTTACAATATAAATAAAGACGGTCAATTTTACAAAAAGTTAATAATTATCATTATTTAGTTTGCTTGTGTTTTTTTTAAATATACTATTAGTAAGTAGATAAAAGACTTTTTGGGCCTTAATAGATGTAAGATGCACTAAGCCGTCATTCATACAAAAATATAGCAAATAGTATGCACAGCATTGCACAGCTTAGTATTTTGCAAGCACTATGTTTTTCTAAGTAATGGGATTTTCTACTTAATTGTTATTTGACAAATGTAAAAAAATCTTATCATAAAGTAACCCTCGGAGATGTAAACATAATAATACAAAAAATATTATTTATTGTTTTAATGTTATGTTTGACTTACCAGATGTAATCGTTTAAAGTGTGGTTAAATTGAGTAAATAGTAGCCAAAATAGATCTTTTATGCAAAAGTTTTGTCTGTTAACTACTCATTTAAATGCGGTTTAAACAATAACTGTAACGAAAGCCAAGCGGTTTACACCTCTCAAAATGACATAAGAGTCAAATTGTTTTCCCGCTCAAAATTACATGAGAGTGAAATTGTTAACACCTCTCTAAATGACAAAGGTCAAATTGTTTTCACCGCTCAAAATTACATGAGACCCAATTTTTTCCATCCCTCAAAGTAACACGAGTAAGAAACTGTTAACACATCTCAAAGTAAGTTTGAACTGTCAAATTCTCCTACCCATCTCTTTTTGTTGGTTCTTCGTCCGTTTTAATTGATTGTTTTATTTCACTTAAATTTGCACATTCGTGCTTCTCGCAAATTCCCAAAAATTACAATAACCTAGTTTACTGCGCACTTAGAAGTTCCTAATAGGTGTTCAATTACTAATTATTATAGTGCATACTTGTCTATAAAAAAAGATGACCCAAAATGTTGCTAACCTACCTTCCATTCTCAGATGAGCCAGTCTTCGGGCGCAACCTGGCGGAGGTCTGTGTCTCCAACGGCCAGGAACCCCACGTCCCGGAGTTCGTGGTGGTCTGCATTGAGGAGATAGAGAGGGAACCAGAGAACATGTGCACGGATGGACTGTACCGAGCCAGTGGGAACCTCAGTCAGGTGCAGAAGCTGCGATTGGAGGTAAGGAATGCTCCTTATGTCCTCTATTATTAGTCCACGGCAATATACACTCCATATAAACAAGGCGATTTGATAACTCACATACATAAATGCCGTATGTACACGTGCCAAATTCTACGCGAAAACAAAAGAAACCCGCTAGTATGAAGGTTCATACAAACCGTTTGTCTATTACATTTGTGTGTATTGACTGGACGCGGATTGTGCGAGGTAGAGGGTATTCTTTCTATAAGTAGTATTTACTACGGCGAGGCAAAGCGTAACGTATTTTAACATTCATGTGTGTGTGTGTCTTTGTTCCGCCGTAACTTCACCCCTATTGGACCCATTTGAACCAGAGTGCTGTGAACAGATATGACGTAACCGCAACATTGTCACAGGCTATAATTTTTTTATTTACAATATGGCGTCAGTCATGTGTCACGTCATACTTTAAACCAGTAAGTAAAAACAATTAGAAAACACTACTTTTATCATTAGTTGTTACTATCATGTTTTCTTATGTTACTCAACATAAGAGTTATTATTATAAATAGATCTCTCATATTAAATGGGATATCAAATCGAAATGAATACACACATGCATTTGGCAGCAACGTACGGCAACAATAACTTAAACTTGTGTGTTGTTCATGTGCATTTTCCAACAAAGCCTCATTCAGCATTAAGTAACCAGTTTTAAGACTTATCGTAGCAATACTCTAATTATGCTATCAGTCAATTTTTAGTATTTTTTTATCTGTAATATGATTAGAAAAGAAAGGAAAAGTCTTTATTGTACACCAGAAACAAAAATAAACACAGTACAGAAGAATTACAATAGGTAAACAAGGGTAGTACAATGGGCGGTCTTATCGCTGAAAGCGATTTCTTCCAGACAACCTTTGGATGGACAGTAAAAAACATTTCTCGATAGTAGGGTGGGTGGCGTACTTACAGTATTTAACAGACACAATACATTTAATACTTATGTTTTAATAATACACATACACACTATACTTAATAAATAAAAAAATACTAATGCGTATTTTTACGCTAATTAGTAATAGAGTTTAACCGCCAAAAATTTTATATCAATAAAGTTTGATGCATATTACCACCACCACCTGCTTACAATAAAACCTTTATGGTCCTTTCAAGTCCTTTTCGTTGTCGTATTCTAGTCTTGTTTGTTGATGTGTACCTAAGTTTGATTAGTTTCGATTGGGAGCTGTTTAATCAGATGAGATGTTTTCCTTCTTTCTCATACAGAGTATGAATATGATTCCTATGTAAAAATCTAACACGGAGCCTGTTCTAATTATTACAGATCGACCAAACAAGTAAAAACTACCTGGAAGTGATAAAGAACAACACTGACATCCACGTGCTGACTGGCTCGCTGAAACTGTTCTTCAGGGAACTGAAGCAGCCACTGATACCTTGCGAGATATTCGACAGGATCCTAGCTGCTTGTTGTAAGTTCTCAAAGCATAAAATTGTTACGTACCTGAACTGAATGCGTCGAAGTCTGTATCAGGAAAATGGTTCATTGTTTTGATATGACTACTTATTTCGTAACGTTGAATACTAGTTAAGTTTTCTCCCAATTCTTATCTATTGCAGCTGTTTATCATTTAACGAATGTCCACTTGCAGCTTTCATCAACCTCTATAACCTTTCCTCTATTTTGAGACTTATTATTTCTAACTGTCTTTTTCTATTATTTCAGCTATAAAACCAAGGGAGGCGAAGCTAAGGGAGTTCCGTGACATAATCAACCTTCTACCGCAGTGTAACAGAGACACTTTGAAATATCTACTGAAACACCTGCTCAAGTAAATGACTCAGTTTAGCTTATCTTTACATCTACGTTCTATATTCTTATCATTTGACAGTATTAGCAACTTCAAAAAAACAGTATGTTAAAAAACAGTGTGAACTAAACTTTCTCCCGAGCTATTATCATCTGTTCTTATCGTCATTCCATCTACTATCCAATCCATTGTTCGTCTTCCTTCCTTATATGCTTTGTCTAATAATACCAATATTACCGTTGCAGGGTAACAGAGTACAGCGAGAAAAACCGCATGCACACGGCTAACCTGGCCATAGTCTTCGGGCCTACTCTCCTTTGGGCCCCGGCAGAAAAGGCCCACAACATCGCCGTCGACTGCATCCAGCAAAACCACGTCGTTGAGATACTCCTCAACGAATTCAAAGAGATCTTCGGAGAGGATAATGCTAAAGGAAAGAAAAAAGCGTGACTCTGAAATACCCGGAGCTTCCGGAATAAGTTCTAAGCTCGCTCGTGAACTTGAGACGTTTCGTTTCGACGCATGGACATGGACACGTACAGTAAAAGTATCTAGTTCTCGTACTTTGATTTATGTAGAAGATATCATCAAGTAGAACTTGCAACCTACACTTATGAATTCTATACGAAGTTACTAGTATTAAGTATATACTATTGTATGGACAGTGAAACTTTGGAGTGTCAAACGTGTTTATTATTATAAGAGTGAGTGTTAAGTTACATATTATTAAAAAAACAGTCAAAGTACTGTTTCGTGTATATAGATGACATTATCTTTATTAGCACAGTCCTTGTGAGTTACATTATGAAGAGTTAACAATCACAATGATCTCTGTCGCTTAATATAATATTTAATATTAATTGCAATTGAAAATATAGTTCAATAAATTTGTCCAAATTACTATAACATCCACATCTGGGTTGTGATTGTGAAGCAATATTTTACGGAAAGACTGTCAGAGGCTCTACATAGAGTAATATATTTGAACAATGATTAATAATGTAGCAAAATAGAAAAAGAATATATTTGTGTGGTGTAGTCTAGAGAACTATGTTTATTAATACATTTATTTTGGGGCCAACTTTGTATATAATTGTGTCCTGCAGTTTAATAGATTAGGCTTAAAGCCTTTTTGTATTCGTGCCTTAAGCTATGTACATACTCATCATGGATGATTTTCTTTCCTTTATGTGATAATGTAGGAACGTTGTTATTTCTAATTAACTGTTTTATTTACTATTTATGTAATAATAATGCTTTTAACATGTGACAGTCTAGTCCTCTTGTCGTTTATCTGGACTTTCATTTTGGACTTTAGTAACTAAGCTACATTTCATGCTTTCAATATCTTCAATTAAAAAAAAATACTCATGTAAAGTATTGTTAGATGAACACCTTTATAAAGATTTTAATGTAAAATTGTAATAAGCTAGTAACCAAAGTTTTTGTATTTTTGGCTGATAGATTAAAGTATCTATAATATATAGAATTGTATATTGTTGTGTAGTTACTTTAATATGATTATCTTAACGCCAATAATGCTTGGAGATACATAAAGTAATTGAAGTTACATCAATAAAACCTAAAGTATTTAATTTGTTTTTTTCATTTCCTATGTCAAATAGGCATACACAATTTTAGTCCAGGCAGCAGATCCGTAACTAGCCTTAACACGTTGACTGCTGGAAACAGACACGTTCTTGTTTTTTGTAACGTTA
The DNA here is from genome assembly GCA_912999815.1 of Campaea margaritaria. Taxonomy (NCBI): domain Eukaryota; kingdom Metazoa; phylum Arthropoda; class Insecta; order Lepidoptera; family Geometridae; genus Campaea; species Campaea margaritaria. Next base: position 1,603,126 of record OU538809.1, on the reverse strand, counting down.
CGGCAAGCGAAAACACGCCTGGCGTGCGAACCCGCACTGCAGTATTGTCAATTTTATTACAACATTTGTGTGCGCCCGCACAGCTGATTGAGTTTAGTTACGGCAACGCCAATAAACAGTAAACACACATGTTGTGTGAAGATTCGCAAAAGTGCCAAATAAATCAGTCAATGTGTTAAATGCGAAAGGTGAGAAGTTCTGCAACCTTTTTTATTCCAGTATTTTCCATATATTCCAGCATTTGACCGCAGTCTTGCCTGATCTGAGCAACTGCGCATTTTTGCCCGCTTTCTGGTCATATTGCGCCCTTCCAGGGTCTGCGCCCTGTGCCTGAGCAGTGAGCTGAGCACTCTGGCACTTCCCTATTTACAGCACTGCTAGACAGCAATTCAAACATGAAAAAATATACCATAGACAAAGGGATGAAATAAAAAAATAACCAATTTTAATGCCAGTACTGTATTTGGAGCCATTACGTAGTTAAGACCGACACTGAAGATTATTCCATTGTAAAGGTCTCATCATCTTTTTTTTTAAATTTTGCAGTCTTATTAATTCCTGCTGTGTTTAATCGGACAGTTTTTTTAAGTCAATATTAGTACAAGTTACTGTAAAGGAATGTTCGATTCACAAATTATTTTAAAAATAAAACAACATAATTTTTTAAACAATAAATCTAAATTAGTGGAGATAAACGAATATTATGTTATTTTACACTATTTAAATCTACTTAAATTATCTACGAATACATAATCTAAAATTAATATTTAAAGTAATGTAATTTAAATCAACTTACACAACAAGTACTTACCTAAACTAAGATATTGCAAATAAACTAATCAAATATTAAATATAAAATTAAACTTAATTTTTTTTTTTAAAGTTAGATAATTTTTTTTTTGCTTTAATTTCAATAATTACACAAGTATTTAACAACAATTAGGTGTGCACTCAATTGTAAACATACATTCCTTCTCACAACTGCATTAATATGAAATAACTCAATATTATTTACATGTAATGTCCTAATTAAATTAAATAACGCCTATTCAAACTAAAATTAACTGTCTACAGTAAAAAAGCTAACAATTCAAGTAAAATTACAAAGCTCATGTATTTTTTTTTATTATTTATATGCACGAGTCAATGGCGTAGGTATATGGAAAAGGTAATGTGGAAATGCAGCCAGTGTTCTTGGCACCATGCCTCATGGACACCCTCTTTTGTTTTAAGTTTTAGTTTTAGTTAGTTTTCTTGTAATTTATTTATATTGTTATTTAAGTTGTGTCAATTTAATTACTTAAAAATCTGCTGCAATTTTAAAATTCAAAATTTTAAATTCTTTAAAAAGTTATTTTTAAATAAGGTACATAGCAGGCAAAAATGTTAAAGACGCTTACAATAATAATTATTATTAATTAATTATAAATAAACATTATAAATTATCCCTTCTCATCAAGCAAACAGTAAAATAAACAGTTAATATATCATTGTTTCGATATATCCCCTAAAAGCCGGTAGGTACGCCATTGACCCAATGTACCTTTATAATAAAATATCCACATACACAACAACAAGTTGTACAAAATTTTGTATTGTACAAATATATAAAAAAGTGCATAAAATGTTCCAAAAATGTGTTTCCACGTCCATTGTTTCGCCGCTAATGTCTACGTTACTCGTATATAACTAACAAGTTAACAACAATCAACAAGCAAATAAACACGAGAATCTCTAATTAGTAAGTATAATATTTTTAATTATATTTGCCTCTAATATAATAGGTATATCGTATTGGTAACCTCATCTACGTATAGTTTAAGCTCTTCTAGTTGTAAGCAATGGTTTTCTTGGTGTTTTGAAGAAACATTGTAACAAGCTCTGAATAAAAAAAGCTTTAATAATTAAAAAAGGATAATAATAGTTATAATTAAAATGCAATGTAGAAATTCATGCTCCATTTTAAGTGTTTAAAAAACCGTAAAAAAATATGAAAAAAGAGTAAATTTACTTTTCGTTAAGCCGAAAACCACTGACAATAGAATAGATTAGAAAACAATTACAATGACAATGGGGGTGTTTAGTGAGTTACTAAACTGAAAACCTTGTTGGTAACTATTTGAACTTCACTCACTTCCGTCTTTGGAACCTATAAAAATATAGGTATAACAATATAAACAATGGTTATTGCTAGTAATATTTAACATTGGCAATCTCTACATAACTAGGGGCCGATTTTTAAACTAACCAGGTGCTAAAGTGCCTGATTCTCACCGATTTCTTTTAGGAAATTGGCACTTTTTTTGTGAAATTTGTCACCCGGTGAGATTCAAAACTCGACCTCGTATGGAAAAATAAATGGATTCCCTTTTCACCCTATAACCCGTCATATTATTTCTTTTCTTTTTTTATAATATACATAGATTTTAAACTTCTAGGATACAGCTTTATATGGTTTATTGAGTATCAGTGTAGGCACCACTGGTGAAAATTTAAATTTAAATTAAATAAAGCCTTCAATGAAATAAAATTCTAAAGATTGTAATTATCGTAATGCAATGCTATTTGTGTTTTCCTTTGACCCGAGTACATAACAGAATGCCAGCACTTTTAACACTTTGACTGCTGAGCCGTTTTGCTTGTCTAGCCACGGGTACGGCTCTGCACGCTCCATAGTGTTTTCCCATACAACTAACACAACAGTTGTGTTTTGCCGTACAAGTTTGCCGTGGCAAGTTATGAAAAAACGACAGTGGTGTTTTCAGCAGTGAACGTGTTAAGTATGTATTTCTTTGTTTACACACTTCTAATGCATTTATTTTTAGATAAGTAAGTACTTATAATTTGAGAAAGAGGCACTTCGGGATAGGGTCTTTTTGAAACCTAGAAACATTATTGTATTGTATCTAATCTTTGACTCGGCAACATTAAGGCGTCAATTTGATAATGTGCTGTATAAACTGATAGCCATTTGCATTTTACATTTGATGGATACATTTCAATATGATTTGTTTATATATACTATAGCTGTGCCCTGCCACGCTTCGCTGTGGCACATTCGCACATTCGCTGATATGTCACTGATGAAAAAATAGATAAAAACAATCCTTGATGCGGATTATATATCATGCTAAAATTTCAGCTCGATCTGTGCAGAACTTTTTGAGTTTTTGAAGCGTACACAAACCAACATAACATTTTTATATATACTACTATAGGTTTGAACCTATTAGAGTTCGAAAACTTTACCCATTAATAAGCGAAGCCCAATTCAATGTCGTATAAAGATGTTAATTTTACGCCCCGAGTCTGAAATTCAGTTAATTTGTGTGTAAGTCAAGGTGCTCGTTTAGTGGTAGACCGCCCTTGACTATCGACGCGCACGCGATGTGGCCATAGAAAGTCGGCATTCGTGAATATATCGCTTGTACTGTCGTGATTCTTCAATTATTTTCGAGTTTATTTGGACTTTTCGCAATGAAATGGCGAAGCTGATATTTATTAGGCGGGTCTGGGAAACTGACTACGAATAACGACTGCTGTGATATGAATTATTGCCTCCCCAACAGCTGCTTTTAAATATTGGTTTTGGGTTAAGGCGATATCTAGCTATCTAATATCCATGCTGTTTGATTTGAAAATCATCTGTAGATGATTTTTTGCCTACAGTGACACTCAATAAGGATTAAAATCGAATGGCATACAAATACATAGCAACCATGTTCACTACGCCTAGCGTCACATCTAAGCGGGGTTTACAACCAAAACAATCAGTCACAACTAATTAGGAACATTTTAATACAAAACAAACGCAAACCTTAAATCTAAATAACATTTGGTTACTCTCTCCGTTACAAAAAGCACAATCAGTCTGCACCAAAGTTCTTTATTACAAAATTTCATAACACTAATTCTCGGATGCTGCTATATTTCGTCCGAGTCGGACCTTATGGAGTCATAATTGGACGTTTTGCTTCTCAACATTCTCAGAAAAGAGCCTACAGCGAAAATAGTTCTCCTATGCCTGTGGAATATACCCTGATACAGTGCCTCCCGCAGCGCCTTCCTGTCGTCCGAGATCGAAGCCTGCGTGCTCAGCGTTATGTCCGAGTGAGCGCCGATCGCCTTCTGATGCCGCAAGCTCCCGTGCTTCTTCTCCAGAGACTTCTGATTCGGCAAGCTCATCGTCGACTCTATGGAAGAGTTCTTCGTCTTCCGCAAATTAAGCATTTTCTTCCCCGAAGACTGTGTCTCGGATGACGACCGAACCGGCGCCAGCTTCGATCGGTTCAGAGGATTGTTGGACCCTTCCGGGTGGACCATGATCTCCACTGATTTCTGACTGACGGCGCTCGACCGCGTCAACGTTCTTTGCGACGACGGCGGCGGCTCCACTTTCGGAAGCATCTCCTCTTTGGGCATAGGCGTCTCTGACTCTAATGCTATCATGTTGAATGGCTAGTTTAACTGTGATTATCCAAATTAATCGACCGAGCGAGGTCACATCATAGGCGGTCGAGCCTCGTCGCTATCAATGGAGGGCACGGCCAGATGAATGACGATGTCCGTATTGTTGGGCTGATCGCTCCTGGCGCGCCCGTCGCAACAATTACTGAAGGTTATAGACGGCACCTTCGCATCGCTGTCTATTTGGACAGAATTCAAATTTTGTGCGAGACAGTCCACGCTAATATCGGCCTGGGCACTTTGTCGGTCATCGGAGTTTGCGCTCATGCTCAGTGCGCGCCATTCCTCGTCGTTCTCAGTCGATTTCTCTACGTCCGGAGAAGGGCCAAGGTCATCACGACACGGCGAGAAGCCCTCCCCGTGCACACGGAGACCGAACAAATCCGCTAAGTTGACATTGAAATACTTGTGGCGCTTATTAGGTTCCTTGTTTTCTTCCGTCGACTTAACTTCCTCGGCGATGATACGATCAGTTATGGTTTCGACTTCTTTCTTTAGAGCTTGGTCGTCTTCGTAAAATTCGGTTAAGTCTTGCAGATTTTCGCACCAGTTTTTGTTTAGTAGGCTATTTGGAGGGCAATCTTTGTCTTCAGCGTTTGCCTGACGGTACTTGTCAATGAGGGGTTGCAGAGCCTCCTCGTGCTGGCGGAAGAGGTAGTGGTAGGCCTGGCTGACGGCGAACAGGGAATAGGTGGAGCGAGGACGAGGAACTACAGATGCAGATGAAGCGAGAGTCGCAGGACATCCGCGCCAAACTTGCCCCTGAGCGCGCTCCGACAGTATTGCATTAGAGTTGAGAATCCTTTCAAAGTCGGACACTTGCTCGGCTTCGCTGATCTGCACCAACAGCTTGTTCTCCGTCTCTTTCCCGCCGCTGACTGTCTGGCACAGCCTCTTGTTGTCGCTGACCTGTTTAGGAGGATTATTGTGCTTAGTCTTGTTACTATCGATCGGGCGATTGCATAAGTTCTGAGACTGTGGCGGTTTGGAGGTTGAATGCCTAGGTTTCGGATTATCCGCGTACTTCATTGGAATGGATAAGTTTTGAACGGAGACGGCGAACGGGATTTTTTCAACTACTTTCCGGTTTAACTGTTTGACGACGACGTTGTTCGTCGGACGGGGTTTGGAATCCACGGAAAGCTGACGCGGAAAAAATTTTTTGTCCGTGAAGCGGAGACGGTTGGGGTCTGCGCTGCGGATGTTTCGGCCATATTTCGAACGGGGTCTTTCCGAAAGGGACACGCTTTTCGCACGAAGCGGGATGTCGCGGTCGGAGCGGGAATCCCGGGACGTTCCAGACAGCGCTGCAGAGTTGGATCTGCGGTTGGACTGGCGGCTGGGGTTGTTCATGAGCCCGAGACGAGCGCTAGCCGCGTACGGTCACGACTGACTGCACACCATGCACTGCTTTCTTCGACTGTAGTGAGCGTAAAAAGAAATTTATCGTTGTAGCGTGCTCGGCCGGATCGATGGTATCCACCGCCGAATCACCGCTCAAATAAAGATGCGCATAAAATTTTGGCGAACGTATGCCCGATTACGGTTGAACGACAGTTTTATAATGCTTCGTGATTCTTTTTGCTGTTTTCGAGGTTCACGTTTGCCATTCCGATTTATGTACCGTTTGCTAACTTCCATATGGCATGTTTTTAAGCAACGTACGTATAACTACGATTGCGTGCGTGCGGTGTACGTGTGAGCGCACGCTACGCATGTGTTTGAATACACGTTAGAGCTTTGCACGCTTTCGCAAAATACGGATGACTAGACGAGTGCGCAGTTAAATCTTATATATTGAGAAAATATGTTGTTTTAATGGTTCCTATCACGAACTAAAATAACTACACTCCATCGTCATATCAAAATGGAATTCTAATACGCATTTTACTAAGTACTTATGGCTTTTCTTCTAATACGAACTTACCAAGTACCTAATTATTAGGTAAGCTTATGTTATTAGATAAATTAACCGCTAGAACCAAAGCCTATATAACGAAGGTTGATAACGTAGCAGTCAATATTGATTCAACCGTAGGTGGCAGGTAAATGATAGGGCTTGTCAAAGGGAGGATAATTACAAATCATGACGTGGACTATTCACGGCAGCAGGTCTTACCCAAATCAATAAACAAATAGGTTGCTACAATTTTCTTTGTTTACTTTGTAAATAATATCAGCGTTAGTAACGAGTGTCAGGGTGTTGGTGTACTGCTTTCCGCTGGGATCGTAGCATGTGGACGGATGTAGTCTCTGTATCCCAACGGGAGAAAGGCGTGAATGTATTATTTATTTACATTAATTAATTAATACGGCATAACCAATTAGTTATGTTATGTACTATTGTTAAACTAGACGTATATTGGAAGTTTTTCAACCTTCACGAACTGAACTGAATTCATATTTTACTAACTATTATTATACTACAAAAATTATTCATTCTGCGGGATAAAAAGTATTCTATATGATAATCCAGGTAATAAATGATATGTGTTCCAAATTTCATCGAAATCTGTTCAGTAGTTTTTTCGTGAAAGAGTAACAAACATACATCCATACTCACAAACTTTCGCATTTATAATATTAGTAGGATTGTAGTAAGTTTGTAGTGGTAGAGCTCTTCTGCAAGAGTCCGCTTGGGGTACCTTTGCCAGATATGCATCCGACAACCAGTAGTGTGCAAAAACTGTGTTCCGGTTTATAGGGCACTGTTTCCAGCGAAATTACTGGGCATATTTGACTTTAGACCCGCGATTAATGGGCAGGCGTAGTGCTTATGATTAGGTGAACGCCTCTTCTCAGTTAAATAAAAAAATTAAAGAAATGCAAGCCTTAATTTTGGCCCAAAATAAGGCCAGATACTTGATAACGTGTTGCTTTTAGACGATGGTTCCTTGGATATAAAATAAGTGTAATTATAATAATTGGGTCTAAAAAGACTCGTAAAGTTACAACGACTCTATACTCAGTTTCAGGGCTAAAGGTGGTCGATTATGATTACTTAATCCCTTAGTTCCAAAAGTGCAAAACCATAGTCTAAATGGACAAAGTTTTAACACTGACTGCTGAGCCGTTTTGCCTGTCTAGCCACGGGTGCGGCTCTGCACGCGCCATAGTGTTTTCCCATACAACAAACACAACGGTTGTGTTTTGCCGTACTCGTGGCAACTTGTGAAAAACACGACAGTTGTGTTTTCAGCAGTGAACGTGTTAACTTTTAGCATTAGGGAGGTAGGTACCTACAGATCGACACCGCATTCTACAGCAATATTAGTTCCCAATTCCCTAGATAGAGGGAAGCTTACGTAAAGTTCATGATGTTTCATCGTGACGAATATCTTTTTTTTATCAAAGACAAAGGTAAGCTGAACACTAGATAAACACTCACAGAACCAAAATAGATATAGGTAAGGTATGTTGCTTTCAATTGCTAATGGATATTTTGCTCCAAAAGGTCAAATGTTTCAGAATACGTAAACCCAATCATTCTTGACTTGTCGAGATCCGATTCGTTGAAAGGATCCAGATGGTTGTTTACTGGTGAAACGCATTTGGGGTAAGCGACCGTCGAATCGAATAAAGAAATAATTCGTTTAGGTGTAGAATGAAACGGGTTTTTTAAGTAGAAGGATATGTAAAACAAAGCAAACTGGATTCGCGACGATCGAACGAAGTTGGATAAACGAGTTCTAGAGTGGAGAGAAGCCATCTTCGTCATCATCATCAACCCATAACGTCCCACTGCTGAGCACGTGTCTCCCCTCTTCTTAAGGAGGGTTAGGCCATAATCCACCACGGGGGCCAGAGAAAGAAGCCATGTTTAGGTAAAAGTAGCGTAAACCTCCTGCTTCATGGAATGACGGCTGGCAGACTGGATAAGAATTAGAAGAGCCGAAGATCGGGCTCAGTGGCGTTCACTGGGAGAGGCCTACGTCCAGTAGTGGAGAAGACAAGCTGGTTATGGTGCTCGAATAGGTGATAGAAGAATTAATTGCTGCCAATTAAAGAATATTGACACAAACACGTTGACTGATGAATTTGTTTTTTGGATCTTAGAGGCCTGTCGAGGTTTCTTTACTTTACTTTTTATCTATGCCCTGAATTATACTTATTTTTGGGCCACTCTAGAATCCTATTAAGCAGAATCATCTTCTTCAGATGATGTTCCATCATTATTGAAGGTTGGCAGTCAGCTCCCAAAATTTGAACCAGCTCAGAGCTAGTCTGAACATTTGCTCTATCATTTTACTGCCTGTCCATCTACTCCTGAAGATTTCGAAGCCACAACATTTTGTTAAAAGAAGCTCTTCTTAACACGTTAACTGCTGAAAACATGACTGTTGTGTTTGTTGTATGGGAAAACACTATGGCGGGTGCAGAGCCGCACCCGTGGCTAGACAAGCAAAACGGCTCAGCAGTCAAAGTGTTAAGTTAAGAACAGTTGGGTGACCGCCGATATTTTCGTATTATAAACATTTTCAGTTTGACATTTCTGAATGCCAAATTTTATGTGTTTACCGTTACGATGTGTATAGGTAGTCTATGAGAGTCCATTCCTAGACTGCTGATCTACAGAGTATAAACGTCTCCATTTGACGTTTTTAGTAAGGGCTGCATGTAAATTGAATACGTTTACCAAATACGATATACTTACGTATCGACGGTCAGCCTAAGGAACTCAAACTCAAAACTCAAAACTCAAACTCAAACTCAAACTCAAATCATTTATTGTAAATAGGCAAAATATTGCACTTTTACACGTCAAAAAAAAATATTTTATACATAAGTATAGAAATACAAAAAAAAAAAAAACAGAACAGAAAACGTTAATGAGCGTAACCGCAATTTTGACGCAGCCGCTTTGAATGAGTAAGTAGGGATATAAATAGCCATACAGTTGCTAATTTACGTCTATTATTAGCTATACGATTTAACTTTCCTGTTTATTTTCGATGGGTAAATATAAATTGATATTTGGAGCGCGCCGGAGTGTAATTTTATTACGGTACTATTATTTTGATGGTGGCGTTTGAAGCCCGTTTAGGTTGGACTCAGAGGCGGATGAACCACGCAGATATATTTTGTATCGCCTACCTTCTACTAAACGTGTGTCATTATTGCCTTCATTGCCTTCATAATTCATAAAAATTAAAGAAAAACGTTCATTGCTTTCGAAAATATTGTCACCATTACTTTCAAACGCATTTATTGAACATATTGTAACTCGTTCGCTGCAGTGCCATTTTTCATGGACTTTCAGCCAGTGCGTATGAGGTCTTTTAGATGCAATGTTGAACTTCTTTGCAGTGCGGATGAGACCTTTCCGGCCTCTGTCCCCCGCACAGAGTGAAAGAAAGCGATTTTGACTGCCGCACCAGCGACACGTATCCCTCACGCATGTGGCTTATTCGACCTTATAATCTTGGTACTTGGTGAACGGGCTTTTTTCCGCAATTAGGCTGTCAATCGGCCCTTTTTGCGTGAGCGGGCGGCTGCTGCTACTCCAGCCACCCGATATCCTCCAGGAAGTCCAGCAGCTTGTGTATCACGCTGCAGGCCTCCCGCAGGGTTCCCGGTGCTCCCAGGAACTTCGCCCTCTGGGTTGCCACGCTTTCGCACTCCAAGAGCACGTGCGTGACCGTTTCATCTGCCTCCATGCAACCTCTGCACAGGGGGCTGTCAGTGACACCTATAGTAAATAGGTGTTTTGTTAAGTGGACAGTGTCCGGTGACTATTGTCAATTGTCGGAGCTTGTCCTGTTTGAGATTGAGGACCTTATAATGCAGTGAGCGTATTAAAATACTGGCCACCATTCATGACCATCCGCCCGGTTCCGTGTAGAGTGGTACAGTTGTGTGCGGTGCGCTGGCGTTCAAAATATGACAACCTTGATCTGTTAGTATTTATATAATAAACGATAATATTTCTGCCGCTGCGCATAATTTCAGTTCACAAATAGGGTTGCCAATTATACATTTTCCTTAAGGATAATTGGAGTGCGTTTTGGTCGCAATATTTTTCCATTACTAAGCGGTGGTAGCTTGGTGGGAGAACGTCTGCCTTACAAGGAGAAGGACGTGAGTTCAAATCCCAGTGCGAACATGTACCTATGTGTTTCTGTGAAGCATATGTACGTAATTTTCACTCGTTTGTCGGCGAAGGAAAACATCGTGAGGAAGCCCGCATACCTACCCGAGAGTTATTTCGGAGGTAGGTGTGCTATCCACCAATCGAGACCGAGCCCCCTTGATGGATTACGGCCTAACTCTCCTCACGAAAGTGAGGGGAGCCTCATGCTCAGCAGTGGGACGATATGGGTTGATGATGATGATGATTTTTTCCATTTAGCGGGAGGACAAAAATGTTTTAATTTTTTTTTTATATTTCATCATTTTTCTAAGTGCTATCTTTGTTTGTGAAATATTCCAATACTTTCCCTGTTCCTTTATTCATTTTCTACGACATAAAAGTTAATTTCGTATACTAACAATTGTGTGTAAGGTTCCCGTCATAAATTGAATTCCCTTTGGATCAGGAAATAAGTAACAGGAGAAATCATATCAGAACGGAATATTATATTTATTATGTACCTAAGTCATTCCTACTAAGACATTTATACAGTTTGTAGTAATATCTGCTTAATAAGTTAGGCAAATCAATAGCAAACCCTAATCAATTGAATGACGACAGGAGCAGGTCGAGCGCGTAATGGTAAGCACCCTGCGAACTAGTTTCGATGCCCTTCCATAGGTATCTAACATTTGCAGTTTTTTTTTAATTTTTATTGCTATTTGCACTCTTGACAACCCTAAGCACAAAAAGATAAAAAAAATTAACAGTCTGCGCCGGATTTTATTTCCGTTGGTAAACACTGTAAACACGCCATCTTAAAATAGTCGTGCTTTGTATTTGACAACCCTATGCACCAGATGATAAAAAAAAAATTACAGTAATGCGCCGGATCATATTTTCGTTGGTAAATACGCATGACGCACAGTTTTCTCATTTACATGATGCGCAGAGAAGACTTTACAACATCTATTGTTTGGGAACACAGAAATATGCGGAAAATATCATAATTTAGTTTTTTTTAGCCTTTCTTAAAGCTTCAGTGAATTTTGGTCGATTCGTCATGTCAGAAGGATTTGGCGGGTCTTTTCTTTTTTATATTGTTTTGGCTTCGCGCTATTTGTGCATTCAGCCAGTAACGAACGATAATCGTAATCGAATAAATGGTAATTATATCCCATTATTATAGCTTTATGTGTGTTAGCTTTATGTAATCGTTGTCCAAAATTCATTATAACCTACTCCTACTATAGAAATACTGGAATTTTGTATAGTTACTAAATGATTACCTAAGTATATAATAAAGTATTTATTTATCTATACTTTACCGCACAAATAACTTGCCTAATTGCTAATTAGCATTTTCTACCAGTCATCCTGGAGTGGCAGTTAAAATGGTGGCGGTGTGGCAACAATAAAAAAGATAGGCATCAATAATAATACAACTTCCATAAATATTTAGAAAATAAAAATAAGTCAACATTGACATTGATATATTGTCACTTTGTTGTCCGTCTGTCTGTCTGTTTAACAAACTTTACCAAACTATGTTCTCGGAAATCCATTGAGATCTAGCAAGGCGGCAACTTTTTCAATTAATAATCGTCGTTTGTTTTTTTTTTCAACGAACCATTTCAATTAGTTAAACAGTCTAAACTTTTTATGGTAGGAAAAATACAGTTGTTATTTGCTCGTCTGTTACTTTGTAAGTCATAATCAGAAGGTCAGTCGGCTACTTGACCGCTTTTATTAAAAGGATCTCTCAATTCACCTTGACTTTTTGGTGTCATGGGCGTATCATTATTTTTGGTATCAAAACTCAAAACACTTATTGCAACGAGGCACTTTTACAAGTCAAACACTTATGAACAAAGAGAATAGAATAGAATAGAAAACTCTTTATTGTACACCAAAAAATAAACACAGTACCTACAGAAAAAAACGAAACAAAGAAGGAGACAAAAGAGACAGAGACAGAGGTCAGTAGAGAAGGTTCTTCTCTTTGTGTTTTAATTATTAAAACATAAAATATATAAGAGTTGCTCGTCTCGTCACTTAGTCAAATAAAAAAAATAATAATAATAAACCAGCTTCACCCCGCGGTTTCACCCGTGTAATCCCAGTTTTCCCGCAATAATTCTGCATTTTCCCAATTTTCCGGGCAATTTTTCCAATTTTTCTCACGAACCTTCCTCGGGGCACAACGAATATATAAAAAAAAATGTTTTTTACTCTTTCACGCAAAAACTACTGAACGGATTTGGATGAAATTTGGCATACATAGGATAATTTTCATACTGTAAAAATTGACGGTTCCTGTGGGAACACAACGCAGGTGAAACCGCGGTGCGCAGCTAGTGAAGTATATGTATAGTAGGTAGAATAGGGTGGGTAAGAAAGGTGAATGCACTTTTGTAGGCCGCATGGGGCTGAAAGCTTCGTTTTATGCATGATTACTTGATATCACTGAAATAGAACCTGCCTCCTTTATGGCTGTTTAAATAACTTTTTTTGTTTAAACATATCCACACATATCCATATGTTGCGACCAGCACGTCGCAAAACACATGTGTACACAGCACAAGTTAAATATACATTTTGCTCTATTTGTCGTGTTTTTTTTTAATTTAATATCTCAGCTGAAATGCAGCCAGTGTTCTTGGCGCCATGCCTCGTGGACACTCACTTTTGTTAGATTTAGATTTATTTAAATGCAAATATTTTTTTTTGTTTTACAATATTAATGTTTGTGTTGACTAAATTAAGTTTCAATTTTGTATTTTTCAACCGACTTCAAAAAAGGAGGAGATTCTCCAATTTGTTACATTTTTAATTTTTTTTTTGCTTCTGTACTCCGTCATTTCTCAACCGATTCGGCATTTTTTTTAAAGGATATAATATCAGATTATTCTCATACTTTTAGATTGATTTTAATACAATTTGCATTGAAATCGCTTTAAAGTAGGACAAATATGTCATTCAACCGAAATTGAGGAATACGACATTATTTTTGTAAAAAAAAAACCAAAGCACCATTTGCAAACTTGCCTATTTACATAAATAAGCAATAAAAAGGTGAAATGGGTTGGTTTGACCTACTAACCGGCGGCCCCACTACCGTCTCAATCGATTACACGTAGGTTAGCGTTAAGTACCTAGGTTACCTAACAGTTATCGCGTAACAATAATTAAAAAAGTAGAATATCGGTACATTAATATACTGAGTCCGTCCCTGCACGCCACTGTTTAATTTTAGCTAGATCTGTTACGTAGATTGTTTAATATTATAATTAAATACTTATGTTTATATTAATGTTGAGTTTAACTTTAAATGTAATGTGAAATTAAAAAAAATGAAATTGGTCTACAATTCGCATTTATTTAAGGTAAGTTAATTTGAAAAGTAAAAAATCTTTACTTCTAACGGTTTTTACCTACTTACTAAGAAGTTGCTCAACCCAATCTCATGAAGCTTAGGGAATTCTAAAGTCTAGGTTTTATCATTATAAAAATAATCACTTAAATCTGTTAAATAATTATTAATATCTAGAAGAAAAAAAATATACATTATCAATAATAATTTAATTGAATCACATCTATTTCTTTTTACTATTAAAGGTTTAAAAAATAAACAATCTGCTTACTTTCCGAAACCTATTTAGAAAATTAGGTGTTCTCGCTATCGCATTATATTTAATTTTATAGAAACTTTTATAGAGTTAATGTAAAACTGAGAAGAAAGAGTATTATTTATTTTAAAAAAAACTAAATGTGTGCTGGGATACACAGTTGAAGTAAAACATCGCCTAAAAACATTTTTCAGAAAAAAAAATCAAAAAAAATATACGAAACGTAACTATCTCTCTTTCTATCTAATACCTTATAATATCTCCCTCTCAACTTCCGTTCGCCTCGGCCGATCACATTTTTCGTAACGCATTCACCAGCTTACTCCCCAAGTCAAGCGTGCGTAAAGAAGTTTTACTTCAAAAAAATACAGTCTAATAGATAACCTCCTCCTTTTTTGAAGTCTATTAAAAATCCCTAAAAACAAATATTATACTCCATCATAAATAACATTGTAGAGAGAAAACCTAAAAATTTTAAAGAACTTTGCAGCTTTGGTGGATAAGAAACTAGAATGCCAGTTGCATTGCCACGCCGAACGGCAATGCTGATTTCTACTCACATTTAGTTCTGTAAAAGCTTTCGTAAATATTTAATTAATTGCCTTACTTCAAGCACGATAGGTAAGCACTTTATTCAGCTAATGGCTGCTTCGGCTAGATCCAATTTAGTAAGTAATTGGAAGGTCGTTTGTTCATGTAAATGAATTAGCAAGACCACCCTGTATACAGTTTTAGATGGGTAATTGCAAATACAACAACCTGTATATAGAAATAAACGGTGGCAGTGCCATTCAACACTTTCATTGCTGAGCCACGGGTGCGGCTCTGCACACTCCATAGTGTTTTCCCATACAACAAACACAACAGTTGTGTTTTCCCGCACACGCGGCAGTTTATGAAAAACACGACAATTGTGTTTTCAGCACTGAAGGTGTTAACTTTCATAGATAGATGTATAAAAGCGAAAACTCACTTTCCAAGACGTGTTGATAAAACTTAAGAACATTTACAATTATTACATAATAGTTGATTATTTAATTTATCATTTTAGTTCAAAACGCACAAAGAAACAGTTTGATTATTGAATAAATCCAGACATTCGTATCGTTCTAAATTTTATTCCTGTAGTTCGTAGGTGCCTGTAACTAAGCCTACTCTTTATTTTTAGACAAAAAAAATTGTTATTATCCATGTTATCCGCCGCAGATAACATATTGTAAACCAACAATGTATTATTTACAAATAAAAATGAAGGAATAATCAACATTTTAATCTTTGTTATGTTGAAATCGAAACAAATCGGGTTAAAGGTTAATTTCCTCGTTTTTTATTAGGAGATAGAGCGACGGACCTATAATTATTGCAATAACAAGGCTCTACGTAGCTACATAATATTAAGCTACGTCGTCGATACGTAACGTATACAAAGAACTGCGCGTTTTCAGAAATATCAATAACTTGTCACAACATATCGTGTGGATAGCTTATTATTTACCAACCTAGACGCAGATATTTGGCATAAGATTAATTGTTGTTCGTTGAATTGATAAATTGAACAAAAAAAAACAACATCACGAAATATGGCTGCAGGGGTGAAGCTTTTCAGACAAATTGATTGAAAATGTGGTCGTTGAGCTCTCACTCACTCACCCCACTCATCCCTGATGAGTGCCTACTGCCTACACATCGCAAAAAGACATAGATCACGTTATCAAAGGTACCAGGCACCATTAGGATGCCGACGAATCAATACCACCTTTTTTCCGTAAACATAAACAACCATTAAGGTTGTACACCTAGCATTCAACCTCCTTAAACCGACCGCGCTTTTTACCGCGAAAAATCAACTTTAATAGCCTCGAAAACATGAAAAACATTACAATGCACGGCCACAAATCAGGCCCCCAATCAATGCTTGACCTAGTTCACTTACCGGTTAAAATTCAGCTAATAAAATAGCAAACACTCGCAAGGCACTGCTTAACACTTCCACGACACGATTAGATTTTGTTTTTAGGATTTAAAACGTTGGGGAAATCGATAAACACGCCATTGTGACCATAGCGGAGTCGTCTGACCGTCTGTTCATTCAATACTGAGATCCTGACATGCGTACAGCGCGGCGGGAGAAGCGGCGAATCGGACGAAGTGACGTGACCTGGCGGGAAACTGACGTAGGTACGTTTTATTTTTTCTTAGGATCAACATGTCACATTTATTCGCCCGATGATAACGACGGCAAACACTGTTCTTGTTAATGTGTTTGATAATTACCAATGCCATTGGATTGCGTAATTGGTTTTTTGGAGATATTTCTCCTTATGTTGAGTTAAGACGATTTCTAAAATGCTTTATTGAGATTTTAGGCGTGGAACGTTCTAGAAAGTGGTTTATGACGATTTTTTTATGCTGGAAACTATTTTTTTTTTACATAAGGAGTAAATGTTATATACTCTACATTTAGGTACTTCGTAGAACAGTGTGGTATTATTATTTTTTAATAATATAATCCTCAATTAAACTAATTATAATACCACAGAATAAAATTAAAAAATGAGCTGGCGCGCAACGCCCGGCAGATGTGAAATATCGAAACTATTTTGTTTGACATAAAAATAAAAATTAATTGTTATTAATTTTACTAATACATTTTGCCCAATTAACGGAGATAAGCATATACTAGAATCTTTGATTAATAATTATATTTCATTTTACGTAACCGCAATTAGTTTTTGGTTTTTTTTTTCAGACAAGTATAAGGAAAATATGTATTTGGTAAGAACTGTGAGCAAAATGAGTCCAAACAATATCATTCTACTGTTAGTCACCGAGGAGTCCGTTGTCTATCTTCCGTCTCCATCATCAGATCAGCTCGCTGTCACCATAATATTGTATTGTCATCAGAACTTGACATTGACGGCATGCAAAATTTCATCACAATTAAAATTAAAATTAGAAAAGCGGCGATAGCCTAGTGGGAGTACGTCCGCCTTCCAATCAGAAGATCGTGAGTTCAAATTCCAGTGCAGGCATAAGCATACCAATGGGTTATTTGTAAAACATATGTACGTAATTATCACTCGCTTTTCGGTGAAAGGAAACCCACATATCTACCCGAGAATTATTTCGGAGGTAGGTAGGTGATTCACCAATCCGGATCTGGCCCCAGTGGTGGATTATGGCCTGAGCCTCCTCACGAAAGAGAGGGGAGACCCGTGCTCAGCAGCAGGACGAGGTTGATAATGATGATGAATTTAAAATTCAGTTGAAAGTTTTGATTCGAACACACATACATAGAAACATTGCAAGTTAAATAAGAGACGGTAAAAATAGGTTAAGTAATTAAATGGTTTTCGGTGGCTATAAAATCATGCCATGGGTTAGCTATAACCTAGATAGCACCCATAAAGGAACCAGCCCTGTATTATTTAGGTTGCCATAACGTATTTTTATAGCTGAGTCATTTCAGGTAATTGGAACGCCCTTTCTTGCTGAAAAAAGACAATATTGGCAGACATATTGTTCAAAGAAATATTACTCTTTCGGAATTATTATAACAACAGTATAACTCATTCAAGTTTTAATTGAAAACTATGTTTTCAGACAAGCTTACATATTATATAAAATGTAAGAAGGTACACGAACGCGGTGAAATTTCATAAAAAATCGCACCTATTGTAATTTTTCTGTACTGTGTTAATTTTTGTTTCTGGTGTACAATAAAGAGTTTTTCTATTTCTATTCTATTCTATTCTAAGAAAAATCCTATAAAGCCGATGGTCTTAAAATGACTGAACATTTTGTCATGAATCTTAGCTAAAATAACTCTCAATGAAGTCAACAACTAAATCACCCCTTAAAAACCTTTCACAGATATTCATCCGCCAAGCAGTAGTGTGCAAACAACAATATGGTCCGTTTTGAAGGGCACTGTTTCCACCGAAATTACTAGGCATATGAAGCTTTAGAGCCAATGTCTCAGGGTGACGAGCGCAGTGCAGTTCCGCGCAGGATTATGCAATGCAAAGTTCTGGGTGGCACTGTAACTGTTATGGGCAGGCGTAGCGCTTACCATCAGTTGTCGACTTGCACGTCTCGTCACAGTCAAATAAAATAAAAATAGGTTCACCATTTTGCTACGATGCCATAGATAGATACACAGATATAGTCGTTAAACTTTAGCACCCCTCTGTTTGCGTCGGGGGTTAAAAAGGGGGTCGAATTGAACCCCTTACGTCAAAGTAATCTCTTGTTTTCTTTTGTCTAAACTATACCTATGCCACAGAATAAATATGGCACTACATACAGAAGGGACATTCTCCAAACGCGAGGACCATTTTTTTTAACTTGATGAGTGACGAGATGAGCATGTCGTGCCACCCAGAACTTTGCATTGCATAATCCTGCGCGGCACTGCACTGCGCTCGTCACCCTGAGACATCGGCTCTAAAGTCTCATATGCCCAGTAATTTAGCTGGAAACAGTGCCCTCAAACCGAAACACAGTAATGTTTACACACTACTGCTTGGCGGAAGAATATCTGACAAAGGTGTGGTAATTCCCCAGGCGGTCTCTTGCACAAGAGGCCTCCCACTACCATTTTTATCGTAAAACAATGATCCGAGTCGCTTCGATACTCTATCTATCTATATATATAAAAATGTTATGTTGGTTTGTGTACGCTTTAAAAACTCAAAAAGTTCTGCACCGATCGAGCTGAAATTTTAGCATGATATACAATCCGCATCAAGGATTGTTTTTATCTATTTTTTTCATCAGTGACATATCAGCGAATGTGCGAATGTGCCACAGCGAAGCGTGGCAGGGCACAGCTAGTAGTTGATAATTATGAACCGATACATAGTTTATAGAGTCTTCTGGTATCTTGTGGCACTCGATATAGACAGAGCCATTGTTTTCGCGATACTCCCAATATCCTAGTCCAGGAGCTGTAGGCATTGGACTGCTATTTCTACGCCTGCTTCAGCTTCAAATAAGTAAATACCGCTGAAAAATCAACTCTACGTGACGTTTCAGGCCTACGCATCTTAGCTTACCCCTATTGTTCCAACCTGCCCTCGAAACTATGGACAGGCGTAGCGCTTACCATCAGGTGAACGACATGCTCGTCTCATCGCTCAGTCAAGTAAAAAAAAATATGCTAAAGTGTCAGTAAGTGACAATGTATTTTTTCACTTTATCAAAATAAACGTTTATAAATGATTCGTTTTTTGTATAAATAAATATTACAAGCGACTTTTAAATATTATTGAAGATAATTCCATACAGCTTTAACAAATAATTACAACGGAAAGTTAACGAATAAAACATTTTGCTAATTCTACTATCAAAAATTAGGATTAAATGCAAAACTAAAAAACATTTTCTCATATTTTTTCTCGAATAAAGCCTTTATTTGTATTGCAAGAACCTTAGTTATAAAGGCGGGCAACTCTCCTCAATTCCGCGGCGCCCCATCCCTCCACGTTTTGGCACGTAGGCCTCGTGGCCTCGTTCCGAGGGTATCGACCCCCGGACAATACACCCCTTACACAATACCCACAGTGATGGGGTAGTTTTCGATAACTTTACAAAGTAGGTAAAAAGTGAAAAGTGGAAGTGCTTTCTTTGTAAAGTGCCAGCAGATGTTTTACAAAGTTTTTTCTATTACCGAAAACAATTTATCATAGAATTAAGCTAAACCTAGTCCAGAAACCTACCCTAATCTATTAAACTGCTGCCAGTTGGCAACGTTCCCAGAATGCTGGCAGCATTGTCACGTTGTATGGCAATGCTTAGTCTTTGGGCAAATAGAGGCCAGCATTTTGGTCCCAGGTTGGGTGAAAAAATGGGTGCTGGGACACATGTAGAAGCAAAACTTCAACTAAAAATATATTAAAAAAAATTATAATACATATATAAAAAAATATAGGAAACGTAACTCTCTCTCTCTTTCTATCTTCACTAATTTATATCTGCCTCTCAACTTCCGTTCGCCTCGCCCGATCACATTTTTCGTAACGCAATAACCAGCTTATTCCCCAAGTCACGCGTGCGTAAAGAAGTTTTACTTCAAAAACAAAATTAACAACATTAAATTTTCGGTTTGCCTCCAAATGTTCCAAAATCCTTTGCTACATGGAAGCGAAACCAGTATTCTGAATGCGTTTTCAGGTATTTTGACTGCCCCTTTTCCCATCACTACATCATGACGTTCAGTCTATCCGCGACGCCGACCGTCCTGACCTACGACCACTCCCCGGACACTCCATACAAAATCTGAATTGACAACTCACACTCCCTTTTTTTCCCATAATGTCGCCTGAAAAAGACGTCATAAATGGATAATAATGTAAAATGGAATAATGAATATAATTTGTAAAACAATTCTGTAAACAGTTACAGTGCCACCCAGAACTTGGCATTGCACTGCGCTCGTCACCCTGAGACATCGGCTCTAAAGTCTCATAGGCCCAGTAATATCGCTGAAAACAGTGCCCTTCCAAACGGAACACAGTAATGTTTGCACACTAATGCTTGGCGGATGAATATCTGGCAAAGGCGTGATACTTCCCCAGGCGGTCTCTTGCATAAGAGGCCTCCCACTACAAAGTCAAAATAATAGCTGTCTATTACATTTGGGCGTTTATTTTTGAAGCTACGCCCCGCGGTTTCACCCGCATAATTCAAGTTTTCCCGCAATAACTCTCTTTAAAGAAGTATATTTTCCCCGTTTTTGCCACACTCTTCATTGATGTTCCGCTCCTATTGATCGCAGCGTAATGTTATATAGCCTATAACCTTCCTCGATAAATGAACTATTCAACACAAAAAGAATTGTTCAATTCCGACCAGAAGTTCCTGAGATCCTAGCGTTCAAACAAACAAACTCTTCAGCTTTATATATTAGTATAGATATAGATTATTGACTGTCCTCCCTATTGCTCTCGATTGCGGGGAAGCGGACCGCGCGGGGTGGAGTGTCCATTCTGTGCGTAGCACTGCATACTACTTGTTTTTGCCGCGGCAAAGAATTTAATTTCCTCAAGTTCCGCTTAGCTGCGAACCTCTCTTACCATTATTAGCATTTTGCAACGAGTAAACGTATCTACGCGAGAAACTTGACGTCTTCATGACGTAAGTATAGGAAAACCACCAACTTTTTGGTCTGAAATATAAGAGGAAATAATACCGTACGAAACCATGCTTCGTACGTTGCCTTCGTACGTTTACCTAAGCTATTAATCATTATGACATTACTACAGTCATACATTGTGGTAGAATATACATACAAATTATACATGTGATAGCTACTGAAGAAGAAGGGGTAGAAGAAGAAGAAGAAGAAGAAAAAAGAAGCCAGCCTAGAAGTTCACCTCATAATTATTAGATAGGTACTTGGAAAACCAAAATAAAAAAGAAAAAGCGATTGAATCGAGAACGCTTAATAATTTTAAAGACATAAAAATATACTATAAACCACTTTTTTAGAAATATCATCATCATCATCATCAACCCATAGCGGCCCACTGCTGAGCACGGGTCTCCCCTCACTTTCGTGGGGAGGATTAGACCTTAATCCACCACGGGGGCCCAGTCCGGATTGGTGGATAACATACCTACCTCCGAAATAATTCTCGGGTAGGTATGTGGGTTTCCTCACGATGTTTTCCTTCACCGAAAAGCGAATGATAATTACGTAAATATGCTTTTTACTTATACACATAAGTAAAAATCGGTGAAAAATAGAGTTCTAAAAACCTTATTCATATCGAATGTAGTGTATATTTCTTTAAATTAAACTGTCATAAAATAAGCCGTGGATCTGGTAGGAACAAAATCATGGTCCTTTGAGAATAAGCCGGAATAAGATAGAAGACGGTACCCTGCTTAGCTTTTATTTAACTTGGAATGCTTATTATGTAAGTACGTAGTTATGTTCGAGTCAAATCTCGCTACTGAATTTTAAAAGCAGTTTTATCCCCAACCGATTGAGAATAAATTTTACAAGCCTGTCAAGTTCTGATCACAATACAGACAGTGAGCAGTTGACAGTGAGCTCATGATGGAGACGGAAGGTAAACAAAAGAACTCAGAACAGTGATGTTTGGACACCTTTTGATCAGCTCGCAGTACCAAAAGAACTCCCCAGTGACCAACAGTGATGTTTGGACAAGTTTTGAACAGCTCGCAGTACCGAAAGAACTCCACAGTGACCAACAGTGATGTTTGGACACCTTTTGATCAGCTCGCAGTACCGAAAGAACTCCACAATGACCAACAGTGATGTTTGGACAAATTTTGATCAGCTCGCAGTACCGAATACATATTTAATTAACGCATGTTTAATCACAGAACTGTAAACCAATTTGGTTCTAATAGTACCTTTCCATAAGTACTCACAAACTACCAAGTATTCAGTCTTAACTTAGTTAGATATAGCCTAATGCAATCTGCGATAACAGGAACTCGGGGCTACGACCCGTTAACGGGACAACTTGCATACTATACCTAAATAGCTGTGGCACATCGTTGACAGAATATTGATCGTCTTTCTACTGAATAGGTAGCAATCTCTTCTGACATTAGTATTATCAGTGAAAACAGGATAATTACCATGCATTCTTTTTTTTTTTTATTTGACTGAGTGACGAGACGAGCAAGTCATTCACATGATGGTAAGCGCTACGCCTGCCCATAAAACTCACAGCACCACCCAGAACCTTGCATTGCGTAATCCTATGTGGCACTGCGCTGCGCTCGTCACCCTGAGACATCGGCTCTAAAGTCTCGTATGCCCAGTAATTTCGCTGGAAACAGTGCACTTCAAACTGGAACACACTGCTGCTTGGCAGATGAATATCTGGCAAAGGTGTGGTACTTCCCCAGGCGGTTTCTTGCAGAAGAGGCCTCCCACTACCTTTTTACAAAAATATGCTATCTATACCGATAGATAGCAATTTTTTCTAAGATTAGTATTACATATCAGTGAAAACGGGATATTTACCATGTATTCACCAATCCGGACCAGACCCCCATGTTGGATTACGGTCTAACCCTCCACACGAAACTGAAGGGAGACCCGTGCTCAGCAGTGGACTAAACTGGACTATAGTAGTCATGTCTTTAAAATGAAAATGCCCTAGTACATCACAGTCACAGTACTTTCTTAATCATTTATTAGATGTTAAAAATTAACACAGAAAAACAAAAGAACTTACCAATAAGCTGAACCAAAGATTTAGCGGTGAAATCAGCAGATCTCAAGCCAAGATGTGGAGCGCGATGGGAATCCCCACTTATGAACACCACGAGCTTAGAGAACCTTGTCTCGATTAATGAATAACAAACATCCAACGTTACACTTATATATATATAATTATATATTAGGGACACGTCAAGGACTATAGGAGCTCTGAACATGCGGCCAACCGCAATAAGCACTGGAACGAAATACCCTAATACGTCCGTTGTTCTGTGAAAGTTTGCATAACATGCGGATTTTCCATTAATTGCAATAAGTATACTGTGACGAAAATTCGGTCTTACATCAACCCATTAACCTTATTTAGACATATCAATGCTTAAAGAAAATGTATTCAGGAACTGCTCTGTGACGTCAGCAAGGTCGACCAGAAAACAACAGTAAATGCAACATTTCAAATTACTTTATTTTACCTTATTATTTCCTCGTTTAGTCGACGCCGCTGGTGACAAGAGGGCTGGCTCATTTCTCGCGCAGAGAATAGCTATTGCTAATCAACGTGGAAATGCAGCCAGTGTCCTTGGCACCATGCCTCATGGACACCCTCTTTTGTTAAATTTTTAAGTTTTAGTTAGTTTTCCTTTTATTTATTTTGTTATTTAAGTTCTGTCAATAAATATGATCTTTTACCTAGTAAACATATTTTTGGACACTGCATTCGAACGCACAGATTTGCCCGTCGGATCTGCCTGACAGACGTGCCTGGGCAGGCAAACCTCCTGGTGTCAGAACACTCAATACACGTCCGATCAGATTAGTCCCATAGAAATTTTATTATAATTAATTTTGTAGTTTGGTTTTTAGGGTTCTGTACCCAAAAGGTAAAACGCGGCCCTATTACTCCTTATAATTATAAGACTCCGCTGTCTGTCTGTCTGTCCGTCTGCCACCGGGCTGTATCTCATGAACTGTAATAGTTAAACAGTTGAAATTTTCACAGATGATGTATTTCTGTTGCCGCTATAACACCAAATACTAAAAAACAGAATAACATAAATATTAAAGGGGGCTCCCATACAACAAACTGGATTTTTTACTCGATATTGATAACGGCAACATGTAGACGCTTAAAATATTCACAGAGTGTTAAGTTATATATTCACTTTGAAAAGAAATAATTAAATTAAAATAATTTTGCCGTTTTTATAGATAAAATGGTACGGAACCCTTCGTGCGCGAGTCCGACTCGCACTTGGCTGGCTTTAATTAGTAAGTATATCGTAGACCGGGCCCCCGTGGTGGATTATTGCCTAACCCTCCTCACGAAAGTGGGATATGGGTTGATGATGATGATGATATCCTATTGAAATCGATTTTTTTAAACTACATATTATTATTCTACCTATCTATAATAAATCCCTACTTATATTATAAATGCGAAAGTAACTCTGTCTGTCTGTTGCTCTTTCACGCCTAAACTACTGAACTGATTGAAATGAAACTTGGTACAGAGATAGTCTAGAACCCAAGAAAGGACATAGGGTACTTTTTAATGCGAAAAAAGCATTGTAAGGGTTTGAAATAGGGGATGAAAGTTTGTATGGAAATATGTAAGGTTTCGGCTAAACCACTGCACCGATTTAAAAGATTATTTCACTAATGGAAAGCTACATTGACAGCGAGTAACATAGGCTATATTTTATCCCCATATTCCCGCGGGAACAGGAACTACGCGGGTGAAACCGCGGGGCGCAACTAGTATATATATAAATGTTATGTTGGTTTGTGTACGCTTTAAAAACTCAAAAAGTTCTGCACCGATCGAGCTGAAATATTAGCATGATATATATATCATGATATATATATACATATATATATATATATGCGGATTATAATCCGCATCGAGGATTGTTTTTATCTATTTTTTTCATCAGTGACATATCAGCGAATGTGCGAATGTGCCACAGCGAAGCGAGGCAGGGTACAGCTAACATAGTTCGTTATAAAATATTGGTTCTAAAACCTTGGGCGCATGTTATAGACATTTTCAAGTGTTCATTGTGAAACCGATATTATATGTTTTATCATCAACATAATGATTTCGATTGAACCAAATGATTTTATATTGCTGTTCACAATCAATTCTAATGGCTTCTTATTGATTCTTAGTAGCGACAGACTAAATAACCAGTTAGCAGCATTTATTGAAATGTTCTTTGGTTCTTACCCTACTTGACCTATACCCAGTGGCAGATCCAGAGGGGGGGGGGGAGGTCGGACTGCATCTCAATTGAGCGGTAAACTTTGGAAGACGTAACGGCATCGTAACATCGTACCTAGTCCCTCGCTCTCGCTTTTAGCCATAAGACCGCCCATTGTACTATTTTACTTATTCTGAACTGGTGTTCTACTATAAAGAAATTTCTATTGTTTTCTCTTATACTTACTCTATTTTGCATGGAATCAATTCATTGTTTTAGGGTTAAATAAAAGAGGTGCTGAAACTTGGTCTATACCTATTTTGCTTCATGCTTTTTGTATCACATTCACAGCGATAACTACTTAACAACTACCAATTAAGATTTATCATTAAACATTAATTTTATTTGACTGAGTGACGAGGCGAGCAAGTCGTTCACTTTATGGTAAGCGCTACGCCTGCCAATAACAGATACAAGCTACCCGGAATTTCGCATTGCATAATCGTGCGCGGCACTGCACCGCGCTCGTCGCCCTGAGACATCGGCTATAAAGTCTCATATGCCCAGTACTTTCGCTGGAAACAATGCCCTTCAAACCGGAACACAGTAATGTTTGCACACTGCTGCTTGGCGGATGAATATCTGGCAAAGTTGTGGTACTTCCCAGGCCTCCTGCAGAAAAGGCCTCCCACTGCTAAAAGTTATACACAGTTTATAAGTTTCAGCAAGATGCCTATCTATTCTGAAAGACAAAGAATAGGCACTTGCCTATTTGCTCAAGTTTGTAAAGATCAGTATATAAATACTAGTTTCCTTTGTCTCAGCTTAAACAAACGTTTGCTTAGTAAGATACCTCATTTTCTTAACTTTTCGTCTGCTCTACATACAATTCAAAAGTAACATTTGCGACAATAACGTGTTATCTCTATAATATTAAGGAGATAAAATACAAATAGAGCTAAAGTAAAAAATACTTTAAAGTATAAAATACTTTAGCTTTATTGAAATATCCTGTATCCTGTGGGATAATGGTATAAGCGGGAGAAACCGCAAGGCGCTGCTAGATGAATATAAATACGGCTTGTTAACGTTGACTGCTGAACCGGTTTTTGCATTCAGGCACCGGTACAGGCCGTGTGTTTTCCAGGAACGGTGTGCCGTCTGTGTGAGCCGCACTGTAGTAGCGCAGCGTTACACACACGTCTGTGTTACGCCATACAGCCGGCACGTTGTAACGTTACACCCCTTTACCAATTTTGGCAAAAGAGTGTAAAGTACACGTTATCAAGGCTACCTCCCTATTCCTATGAGAAGGACCCAAAAGGAGCAAAAAAAAAGGAGACAGCTTAAAATATATATATTAATATAAGAAATTAAAATTAAGGATGAAAGTCTTTGAAGATAGAAAGAGAAAATGTGGTCACACGCGATAATAAACTGGAAGTTAAGTCTTTAGAAATAAATGGTTAGAAATAGTCGGTCTAGAATGAAGCACTGTGTAAGACGGTAAAGACGTAATTGTTCTTCATGAAGATACTTATGAAGAGTGAGCCCAGGCTAGGGCAGGCGAGGACTGCGGCAGAAAGCTGGTGTCCAAAGGCGGGGAGGCGCTCGTGGAGAGCGGCCTTAACCGGAGGGTTATAGGGCTCCGATGTTTTAAACTTCAAGACTTCTTCAAAACTATCACAATTAAGTAAAGATTCAAAAGTGCTTGAGGACTTCTTTTTGCAATTTTCAAGATTTTAGAGGCTCAGACCAAAGCCAAACAAGAACTGCCGAATGTCATAGCGTTTTCCAGGCATCTCTTCCAAAACTGTCAATAAGTAATTCTGCAATTTGAAAATTTGAAAATTAAGAAAGATAAGGTTAAAAGCTGCCTGATACAATATGATAAATTAAAAATAAAACTGTATACAAAATTATTGAATTGTACGAGAATACAACAGAATTTAGAAATAAGCTTATAAATGACATTAGTAAAATTTAGACATCTTTCAGTAATGTTTACAAACAATATAAAAATAGAGACATAACAATTTAGAATTAATAAACGAATAAAAGTAAAGAATAAGAAATAAATAGTGGCACGCAAGGACTGGAGTAAAAGAGATCAAGAGTTAAGAAACAGAAAGATATGAAAAAGTATACAGAAATAGAAAACCTTACAACGTAAGCTGCGCTAACAGGACAGGTGTGTACCCACACCCACGTAAAGTTATAACAAACACAACGTCTGTGTTTTCAGCAGTGAACGTGGAATATCCTCTAAGTCAACATCACTGTCAACTAATATAATAACTCTTACGACAACCAATTGCCTTAATCCTTTGAACCTTGGCTGCAATTGCAGCTGCGACGCAGCACAGGGGCGGTTATTGGATAATGGATTCTATTTTCATCCTACGCTTTAAGCTGATCGCACAATGGAGAAGAGAGAAGGCGAAGCCAAAAGTTGTAAAAGAGAAACAAAAATATTATTCCACGGAGTAGGAGCTGGTAGGAGAATAAAGAAGAGCCAAAAGCCGGATCGAAAAATTTGATAAGCGAAATAATAATAGCTCTGCGGGTCTATGCAGCACGATGCAGATCAGCGCGAGTTCGTTTCATTTTGACGTTTGATTGCCATCAGACTCGTCATTTCAATACGAATGACGAGTCCCGTGGCAATCAAACGTCAAAATGAAACGAACTCGCGCTGATCCGCACCGTGCTGCATAGCCCCGCTGGATAGTGTATTGCCATTTGCGCTAAATTGAGCGTGTTGTGGCATTGAACGTAATGGACCTTACCACGAATAACCTCTCGTCGTTCAATTGTAAGAAAAGTTAAGATTTGATCCCTTGGCCAGAGCGATATGTTATTAATATTCTATGCCAGAGCTTTTTTTTCAGAGCTCAGAACTAACCCAAACAAGATTTAGTATTCTCTGTACTTTCATGTCTATCAGAAGCCACGACAACCCAATTTTATCACAATAATCCAGAAGCAAACACCGATGCTCCCCTTACATACCCTGCGCGCGAATTGAACCAGAAACCTCACGCTTCGCAATAGCTAGGACAACGGAGTGAAGCAGGTATCCTCAAGTTGTTCACTGCGCTCCACTCGCCGCTCCGTTTCGCTCTAGTGGATAACGCCCTTATGTTTACAACTGCCGATTGTCTAATAGACGATAAACTTGCTTTGTGATCTAGCCAATGTCTAGGAATAAAGACTGGTCACTTAGTCTGATAAGGCCTGAGGAAATATGGAATGAATGCAACGGGAGCTGTTCCTTTGATTATTCAGTTAAGCTAGGGTTTGATTAATCAAATGGTGTAGTGGGAGGCCTCTTCTGCAAGAGACTGCCTGGGGAAGTACCACACCTTTACCAGATATTCATCCGCCAAGCAGTAGTGTGAAAACAATACCGTGTTCCGGTTTGAAGGACATTGTTTCCAGCGAAATTACTGGGCGTATGAGACTTTAGACCGATGTCTCAGGGTGACGAGCGCAGTGCAGCGCCGCGCAGGATTATGGAATGCAAAGTTCTGGGTGGGACTGTAACTGTTATGGACAAGCGTAGCGCTTATCATCAGGTGAACGACCTACTCGTCTCGCCCCTAAGTCAAATAAAAAAAACACGATTTCTAGTTTTAAATGCTTCCGCCTCAGAGCACTGGTGGGACGAAGCTGGCGGGAAAAAAAGAGCAACCCAGGCCAAGGTATAACTACGAAATTACTATAGTTTATACTTACACTAAACTAATTGGCCTTCCATACTTAAATTCTTATCTTCATAATTGTAACTAGCCGTTAGTTTTCCTTTGATAATAAAATAAATAAATTCTGTAGAACAAGGTAAATAAGGAATATAGGAGACCTATAATAAATAGAGTAGGTAGTTAGATTACCCACGTAGTTTATTCTATAGTCGGGGATAAAAACTCCAGCTTTCGTCATAGCCGCAACCGCAGATTCATATACTGACCGGAGTCACGTCAGCCACGGCGTCGTCGGATTCCCTGGGGCTGGTCATAGTCATCCACATGATGACTATGCCTACGGTCAGGTCATCTACCGTCAATTCTATTTATAGAATACACTTTACTTACGTCAATAAAAAAAATTATCTAGTTAAAATCCACCTGACACCGGGGGCAAAACTGGTGGCGGCCATCTTTGACCGAATTTCATGAAACATACCTAAGAACACTCTCAATTCAACTCAACTCAACTTACAAATAAAAAAACAAATCATAATCGGTTCATCCGTTCAGGAGCTACGATGCCACAGACGACAGCGCAGTGCAGTACCGCGCAGAATTAGGCAATGCAAAGTTCTGGGTAGCACCATAACTGTTATAGGCAAGCGTAGCGCTTACCATCACGTGAACGACATGCTCGTCTCGTCATTCAGTCAAATAAAAAAAAACTTTTAATACCTCTATTTGCATGGAGAGTTAAAAATCGTCTTGCAAAAGTATTTTATATTTAATGTAACATCACAATTTATGTAACACACATTACAATAATGTTCCAAGTTTGTAGGAACCACATTGATGCAAAATCAAATTTAGGTCAAAACAAAATTATACAAACAAATTAAGACATCTCGGGCAATGACTATTAATACATGATTGAAGTCAAGATTTTCCTTTGAATGAATAAACTACTGAAATAAATAAAAAATAACCTAAAACCTTAATTCTATTAAGAACTACACTTCAAAAATAGCTTTGGAATTATAACACTTTGGGTAAAAGGCAAAATTGTTTTTTGGCTTATATTATAAGTACATAAAGATAGGAAAATAAATTAGAGAGCAAAATTTAAGTCGGAAAATTTAACACTAGATTAAGCAAGAAAAAGTACACAAAACATAATATAAACATAGTTAAACACACATTTCTAAGTACTCAATAAAACGTGTCTGGAGAATATAAAATTAATTATTATGTATGTTCTTTGGTTTATTTACAAAAGGTGATTTTCGACAGTTTCTAACAAATAGCAAGCACCTATTTAGACATATAAGAAGCATAAGACATATCAGAGTAGTACCTCATACAGAATGGACACTCTCTACCCCCCGCGAACTGCTTCCCCGAACCTCTAGCCGCAGTCAAGAGGACAGTCGAGAGGCTGTCAATTATACACGCCCAAAATATGCAATAGACAAACGAATCTTGATTCTAGCGGGTTGTCTTTTGTTTTGGTCGCGTAGTATCTTTGAGTTCTTCCCTTCGATAAATAATGTCGAAGGTTCTTCCACACGCATTTAGCGCGTGTCCAAACGGCATTTATAACTGTAACTCTTGTACAGGTACGGTACTCCATCATCTAAGAATTCTCACATATTCTGCTGCAAGAATTTCCTCTCGTTAATACAGTTCTCCAGTTCATCATGATACTTATCTATCTTGGCATCGAACCCAGGACTTTGCATGCCGTAATCAAAACTGTTTCCCGTAATTATTTTCTCCTGATTTAGGGTTGAATCAAAACGCACCTTCTTCCCTGGTGTATTAGATTTATTCTCCAAAAAATCAATATCATTGTCCTTAACTCTCAGAGGGGTTACGTTCATGTTTAACTGAGTGTTCCTTCTTGTTTTTATTGTCTCATACTGGTGTTCTTCATCTGAGAGCTCTTCGATTTCCAAATCATCTGAATTATCGAGGTTTAATGCTGGGTTTTCAATACCCGATTCTATTTTAGGTGCCTTTATTTTGGGTAGTTTTCTCGGCACTTCGTAAGGGTTGAGTGTCACATTCGCATCAACTTTATCATGCTTGAACGTCTTCTTTAGAGTCTTAAAAACTTTCTTCGAAAGCTTGTTGCTGGCTTTGAGAAATGAGTGCTTTAAATCTTTCTTGGTGTCCTGAGATTCATTGGAACTGTTTCCTTGCCTCATCTTGTTCAAATTCATGATGTCTATAGCACTGAAGTGAGAGACATCATGCCCTAATATTTTACTTTGTTTATTGGAATTTGTGGCTTCTTCAATGTTTTCGTATATAGGGCTGTCAGCTCTGTAATTGTCGAGATTTTCGTATTCATGTTGACTTTCTATAGACGATTCGTTCATAGTGGATATTGTGCTATTGGTGTCACCGGAAAATAGGCGTCTAGGCATTAAAGGGTTAGCAATAGCAAGTTGAGCTTCGGGCAGTCTGTTCATTACTTCTTCTTGATATTCTACTTCTGGCTTCATGTCTAAGAATGGATTAGTAGAAGATGCCACTTCTTCAGTATTCAAGATGGGAACTAAAAATGGATTTGTATTATTTTTATCAACAATTCTTTTCTTTTTAGTAATGATTGTGATTGTTTTTATCTCCATTATATTACTTTCATTTAGATCATCATCTAAGTACAGGGACTGGTCGGAGACATTCGGTGAATTCAATGCAAGTCTGTCTATAAAGCTCAAGCTCAAGTTACTATTGTTTATAATGACCTGATTTGTAACATTAGTTAGAATGTTTGTTGTGTTTGAAGTTTTAGAAATGTCATTGTTAGCAGCGGTGGTTAGAGATTTCTGTTCTAAAACTGAGTTTCCAGAGTCAATTTCAAAATCTTCATGCGGTATTCTTGATAAATCTGTAGAGTGTAGAGTTTCGGTTGTATTATCAGTGTTGGCATATACAGGTTCTGCATCAACAGTCCCATCTGTGACTTGACCTGTAGTGTTCACAACTAAATTTTCTACTGTAGCATTCGTAATGTCAAAATCGTTGACGGAGTTTACACATTTTGTACGAGGATTTGGAGCTATAGCGCTATCGAATGTGTCATTAATTGAAGGATTACTATCCGGAATAGCATCCAACGAGGTCACAGTCTCTGATGAAGCATCAACATCAGCGTTACCAACTTTGACATTCCTCTGAACGTTCTGAAGCTCCCTAACCAGGAATTCGTTGACCGCAGTCTTGCTAATACCCAGATCTAAGGCGGAGTTTTCAAAGGTAGCAATATCGCAGCTTTTCGTACGTTTTCGTTTCTTGCTTGGCACTATTTCCATGGCTGTGTTGCACATGGGATCTTCGTTGACGAGGAGGTCTAGCCCTGGGTTCAGGTATGCGTTGGGGCAGGGTACGGTTATCTTCCGTTTACTATTCACAGGCTTTACTTCGAACAGGTTGTTGTCAATGTTGTCCATACTGAAATTAGGATGGAACGGAATTAGAGAACTGCTTATGGTGCAGCCATGGGGGTGTGGTGGCTTGATGATATTGAACATGATGATTAAAAAATATTCTGTATTGTTTCTGTGAACCAGTCAAACAAACACACAACAAACAATATAAACAAATGTATTCCGAGCAGCGATAACGAGACTGCTTCGATGCAACTTCTTAACACATTCACTGCTGAAAACACAACTGTTGTGTTTTTTATAACTTGGATGTACTTTTTATTTTCAATACTGTATGGACTGTACCTATCTATTTGCCTCTATGAAATGCAAAGGTAATACTTACATAAGTGGCTTGTTAATTTGTTGAAAGTTTTAACAAGTGTAACACTTATGAACTCAACGTATAAAGCAGGATGCTAAGAGGACCATGCATCTTACTTTGGACGCAATTTCACAATAGCTTTCATTTACATTTTCGTAAATTATGAAAAACTGTTGATGTCATTACGGGGCCAAGAATTACCTTAATTTCCTGGAATCACGGCATCTATAAGCCAGTCAGTATAGATTTTCTTACGACAGATATATCACTGCACCTTGTCTTACACCACTGATATTATAAAACAATAGGTTTCATTCAAGATATTCCGTTTGAAAAAAGTAAACAAAAAACCGGAGCCAGGTGTTTAGCAACGACGGTTACATTATAGATTGAAATATTTAATTGACAGGTAAATCCGGCTGCCAGCTTAGAAAAATATTTCCTACCATTTTTTATTTTACAAGGATTGTGGATAGATGGCGTTACCTGTAACGAAAATTAATTACAAAACTAGAAAACTTTTATCTCATAATGTTGAAAACAAGTTAAATTTGATTAGCAACATGAAGTGAAAAAAAAATACACTCATGTGGTGGAAGAATCTGTAGAGCCTCAAAAACCGCAAATATATAAAACCACCAATATGAAAACATTACTTACTCTTTAATAGCGACTTGTGCGATTACTTTAGTTTGACTAATTACTAATTTTGTCAATAAAATAAACTATTAGTAAAATAAAGGAAGCCCAGTGTGTTCAGTTCTCCACTGATCGTTACTAGCGCCATAGTTTTTTTGTTAATTGACTGAGTGACGAGACTAGGATGTCGCTCACTTCTTCGCTTTTTGCACTTTTACAGAGAGGGAACATTAATCCTCTTTGTTAATCAAAATAATGTTATTACAGGCATCAAATGAAACCACATAGTCAGGAAATAAAAATATATTTCTAATCTAAAATCACAATTTTCGGCTCTTTGAACCAGCAAAGTAGTACTATTTAATAAAAAAAATACTACAATAAAACAAAAATGCACGCACGAGCGAAAAGTAACCCTCACCGCTTACCTACTCCCAAAAATATTAAGTACTTATTATTAAGTATCTATTTTAGATAATAAGTAGCTGAAATAATCACAAATGGAATTTTAAAAAGCTTAACATAATAGTATGTGTAATTACGATGATTACAAGAATGCAAATTTTAGTAATTCAACAGCATAATGTTCTGTTTCAATAATTTCACTATTCATTTGTACTGTTATAGGACTTGTCAACTACCAATATAGAGATGCTGTAAAACGCTGTATAATTAAGTACACATTTAAGTACGCGCCCGTAAAATTTGGAATGTTAATAAATACCTGAAAATTACAAGTTGGCGCAAAACTAGGATTCTAATGTTGACTGACATATGGACAGTAATTACAAGACATTGACATAAAACTCTCCTGTGTTTAAAGAAGGGTTGTATGTCAATCTTAATTGCTAGATACACATAGATAGTACATCGACATAGATAGCTAGTACTCAAACCTAGATCTTGCGACACAAGAAAATCCTAGTGCAAGATCTAGTGGTATTTATGTAAGAATATAGTCCACAATCTTGTACTATCCATCTAATATAATTATAGCCTAGCTGTATATAATTTACAAACTTTAAATTAATAAAATAAATAAATAAGTAAATTTTGTAAATAAAATCCTATTTTTGCGTCGAATTAAAGAGAATAAATTTCAGGAAACTACAATTTTTATATAAAGTTTGTTTAACAACAAGGTGCTCGATGCAAACTGCTATTTTCTACAAGTGACGAAAACTTCAAGTATTCTAGCAGATACAAAACGTATCTGAGACCACAACATTAAATCTGTCATATAGAGAGACCAGCCAGTTTTCTTTCTTTTTTTTCAAATTCCTGGAATTTTCAATGGACCGTCGTTTCTTCATTCACTTGATCGCCAAACAACTGGTTGCTAATTAATGTCATGGTAACCGATACTTATATAATAGTATCGTCTCTATTTTTCTACACAGCATTATCATTATTAATTAATTAGAATTAACAAGAGAGATTACCGGATCCGTATCACAAGACAGCTGCAGCTTAACGATAAACATTTAGAGATAAAAGCCATAATTAATTATCAATTGACGATTAAGTTAATCATTACAGATTTGTCAATGTCCGAGCATCGAAAAATATGTTTTATACACATCTGGTACATAATTTTTTTTTTTATTGAAATTCGTATATATTAGCTACGATTTCTAAATAAATTCATAATATTTACAATTATTGGAATAGTAGTTTTTTTAGTCCCAAGCGGCTAATCTAATAAACATTTTTTTTATAAATTTGTGTTTTTTGGCTCACATTAGTTTTCACTTCTTTTTATATATAAAAATTGTAAATATTTGCTATATATTTTCAATCTAGTGTTGGTCTCTTAAGGACAGACTAAACCCCTATACATTGTATTATGCTTCAGCACTATTGATAATTATTATATCGACGCTAGAAAGCGTAAACGCTGTAACCCTTTGACCGACCCGAAAATACTTTTTTTACATATTTGGAAACAAACGCTGTAACCCACATTTCAACGTCCCCTAGGAACTTTAGGATATAACCAAGGTAGCAGTATTGTAGCATTGTATGAAAAACACCAAATATCCAAAATTTACGTTTTTAGGTCGAGTAGATATTGAGTTATGATTTTTTTTCAACAAAAAAAAAAGTTTTTGGCTCTGGTGAACAATTTTGCGTTTGAAGGTTACAGCGTTTACGCTTTCTAGCGTCGATATAGGGATAATGGCCAACTAAGCCACGTTCTATCAATAATTATTATACACATAATTATATATTTAAGACTTAACAAATTTGTATTTAAAAAAGGTTTTAATTCAATAAAATCAAACTAGTGACAATATCATAATATTTCTTCTGAGATAATAATGTGTATAATAATTATGTTAAAATGTGTAAAAATTATAATTAAATTATTGTTTTTTTCTTCCACAATCCACAAACAATATAGAGGAATTATAAAATTAACTTTTTTAGTATTGTTGGAAGAAAGAAACTAATAATTATCTTCAATTTTTGTTTTTAAACCCTGCCAATGTAAAATAGTACGAATTTATTACTAGCATAACATTGAAATAGCGTTCCCTCGTAGTCATTAGACATTTTGTACTTTCTCTAATTTATTTTTAAAATAGTTTTTCCCTCTAGGTATGCACTAAAATAATTATTTTAAAAACTATGCATTTTTACAAGTCATGAGGCTTTATAATATCATTGAATGGACAGACATTAAGTACATGAAAATTTAACTCGCCTATTTGCCTAAGTTAGGGAAATAGGTACTTTTACAAGCCTTGTCCAATTTTTGTCATAGGAGTTGCCATTACATTTTTTTTTTTTCTCGCAATACCAATATACTTTATCTTAAGGGAGACAATGACTTACTACAACCCATTCGGTTTTGGATACGCCTCGGAAATGTTTTTAATCAATATCTAGATTTTTGAATGCCCTCTCCATGGCTTTTTCGCGTTTTTTGTCGGGCAGAGCGGCTATTCTTTGTTCCTCTTCGGCTTTGAAGTAGGGGTCCATCAACTGCAGTTGTTGGATGCACTTTTTGTGTAGTGTTTGCGTGTCCGGAAGGGTGCCACCGTAGTCTGGTGGTAGGGACGATCGGGGAATCACTGTGTCGTAGAACTTTTCCAGATCATCGTTTTTATTGTGGAATTTGAGCTGAAAAAGAGGATACAGAATATTAAAACATTGATAATTATGGACGTGAAACTTTTTTATCGACGTATGGGGGAAATTTTATAGCAATTGCCACACTTTTTTATTACGTTCGCTCGACCGTCACGTAAGAGTTGACACTTTGACATGAAGGTTTATTGAAAGAAGTTTTTGATATAAAACAAAGAGTTCGGGAGTAAGAGGTCATCATAGAGTATGCAAAGGTTTTGTATTGACATCTGTTCTCAGTTTTCAGTTTGACCACAGACTTTAAACATATTGAAAAGAGTATTTCATGAAAGTTGTTTCTACTTTCACTATACCTCGACAAAGCCTCGACATAGAACATTGACGGGTCGGAATTTGAGACAAATGAGAAGAAATAGTTTTACTTCTTTCGTGTACACTATTACACACGCCCTTTATTATTATTTTATAAAAAAATCACGTCTCTATTCTTATGTTTCGTTGCGGGTAAGCGTGGCGCTTACCATTAGACGGAACAACACCCGTCACTCCATGAAATGTCCCAATGACCCTAAATATTTTGTCAAATAGAAAATCACAGTCACCGGTCGTTATCAAACTTTATGCTGCGAAATTAAACTACACCTTACAAGGGAGTTATCAGGTACATATTAATTATAAATGTACAGTCACCACTCCTTATAAATTAACACCTTATTAAGTGTTTTTATCGACCGCGCCAAGTACATTTCAAAGTCGAATTAAAAATAAACAGTCATGACGCGGAAGAGTTTCCATTTCAGCTTTAAAACTATAAGCCTGTTTGAAATCACACTTCGCGGCCGTCCATTAATCGCGTGATGTTTTTTTTTTTTTCGTTTTTACCCCCCCCTCCCCCCCCCCTCCTCCTGGTGATACGTGGTGAGGTTTAAGACCACCCCCAATTAATTTAATTGTTTAATTGAACTTCACCAGTAAATAAGTCCTTTAAATTAGGCAAATACATATCTGAGAAAACCATAACTATAAAAAAAGAATATTGCACAGAACATAATAATCTAGGTACAAAGACTACAAAGGTAAATAATATATTTCAGTTCGAAACACTGCTACGCTCTATAACTCCAATCGTTTACGTAACCGATAACGCACCTCTAGATAAAGTGGGACTGGCCAAAATAGGGCAATGCACATCTGCCGGATGTCGGATAAACTGCGAGTTTACGGTGTTTGCCTAGTAAACCTGCTATATTTTTGCCTACTCACAACAAATTATTTGAGTTTTGTTTTAAGTTACCAAACAAGTAACATAACCAAGAACAAGTCGTTCACTTGATGGTAAGCGTCACGCCTGCCCAGTTACAGTGCCACCCAGAACTTTCCATTACAAAATCTTATACGGCACTGCACTACGCTCGTCACCCTGACACATCGGCTCTAAAGTCTCATATGCCCAGTAATATCGCTGGAAACAATGCCCTTCAAACCGGAACACAGTAATGTTTGCACACTACTGCTTGACGGAGGTTAAAATTAATGCAATCATAATCGACAATCTTTTTCAACAAGCCGCCAGGAAAATGTCGCACAACAAAGCGAGATAAAATAATTATCTTTGTCTTGACTTATAAAGGTTTTCCATTGTTTTCTTTTTATAATTATATTTCAAAGGTTATCTTTCAATCTAGATAAGACAGTATTTATTAAAATAATAAAAACAATGCTGCGGTTCAACGACTTATTTGTTGCTGTATTTTTATTTAAAGACAAAGTTGTATCCTGCAGCCGTTTCCAGATTAATTTTCCGAAATAACAAATAATCCTAATAACATACGCGTGATGGTTTATGAAATGTTTATTATTCCTGAGCATAAATTCGGGCAAATCTGTTCAACCGATGATAGGGTGTGAAAGAAAGTAAACAAACAATTGAACAAACGTTTCGCCTCTATAATTGTACTATTAGTTTATTCTGTGATATTATGAACAGTTGAGATAAGTGTCACTTTTGACGTGACAACGTCTAATATATGGATGAACGCCGGCTGCATGCACGAAAAAGTTGACACATTGTCCCGTAACGCTCATTGTACGCTTGCACCGCATCTATCTCTCTTCTCTTCTTGACAGGTTAATTATTCTTGCATTTTAAAATCTGATTGCTAGTATAATTACAAGTATTTATTCTTTTATTATTAAAAATTGATTCAATTTTATTCATTAAAGTATGCAATCATTTCATCAATGTTTTGTTATGACGTTGTCACGTTAAAATATCGTTCGTAAACCAACTTTACAGACAACCAATTTTTTATAGTAATTTTTTGTTTCGATAATAATTTGCACTACTTTTTATACTTTTTTTGTGGTAGCTTTTTTAACGTTTAAGTCTCTGCTTACTAGATAATGGAATTTGGCTACTTCCCTATTGAAATCTAAATAATAGAGAACGTGAACAAAGAACACGAACAAACATCAACCAAATAGTCACAAAATGTCGGTTTCCCATCACTTCATTTCCGCGGACTGTTTCCGTATATATAACGGGTTGATTTCGGTTCGGTTATTGCCACGACACCTGTCAAGTTCTAATCGGGGAGCCAGTCCCTGACAGTTTCAATAAATAATGAAGGGATGGTGTTACCATATCAAAGAACTTCTTGTCCATAAAGGGTCTGATGAGCAGCATCAGCTTGTCGAGCACCGGTTCAGTGTTCAGCACGTGTATAGCCTTCATGCGGACCGGCAATGCCTCTTGTACGTACTGGAAGAACTTGCGGATTGCTCTGAAAATTTACCACAGACATAAATACACTATAAATTTACTTAAGTGGTCACATAATAATGAGGTTATGTTTCTAGGAGGCAATCTCTGGAAATAATGATCAAATTCTGAAAAATATTCAACTAATAGGAAGCCTCATTAGTACTGAGAGCTATAGGTTTACTTTAGGCCGGAAAAATGCAGAATACTGCGGGGAAATGTGAATCGATTGGGTGAAACGGCAAGGCACAGTTAGTGGGTAATAAATGCGGAAAACGGATTTCATAAGTCCAGTTTATCGACTAATCTTGTTGGCATTACAGTATTACAATTTTAGTGCAGTACAGTGTCGCCATATACCTTCGAAATGTTTCAAATATTATATTCCTATTGTTATGGAAATACAAATGGTTTTATTAATTTATAGAATAATGCTATGTCACTATAATTAACACATAAAAAATGGATATTACACACATTTAAGTAATCCAAAGTACATTACACAAGAGCCGGCCTAATAATATAATTTTTCATTATTCCTCAGTATCAGAAATCTCGGTTCTGTTTTAACTTGATACCTGTATTGCCAGGTAAATAATCAAACATTAAATGTACAAATAAATTAACCTTGGCAAGGTACCAATAAATAATCCAACTACTATTATGAACGCGAATGCAAGTTTATTTATTTGTTACGCTTCCACGCCCAAACCACTAAACGGATTTTAAAAATTCTTTCACCAATGGAAAGCTACATTATCAGCGAGTAGCATAGGCTATATTTTATCGTCGTATTCCCACGGGAACGGGAACTAGCCGGGTGAAACAGCAGGGCGCAGCTAGCATAATAAACCTTGGACTTTGCACAACACGATTAAAAAAAATTAGGGTAGCAACGATTTAATTATTGACATACGTCCGTCATTATACCGGTCATTAGCCATTACACAATGGCAAGTGCCCACTTATTGAAAAATATTTATCATTACATTATAATCTGTGGTTATAATATTAAACCTTGTTCTTTGTAATCGCTCGCATAAGTCATTGTCATTGTCACTGTTGTTTGATCAAATGACCCCTAGTTATGATAAGGGCTGAATAGAAAGAAAGACCCATAGCAACCGTGGCTGTTATTCTACTTACAAACGGGTTTTCAAATCTTTTGCATATACATTTGAATTTTGACCTAATTGATAGGTAAACCTTGACATTTTATAAAGTGAACTAAGTTTAGTTCAGTTCGTTTCTGGTCTGACTGAATAAAGTTGTTGACTGTTGACAATGATCAATGTTTTTTCGAAAGTTTTATGCTACCAAAAACTGCGTTAACACGTTCACTGCTGAAAACACAACTGTTGTGTTTTTTTAGTTTTTTTTATATATTTTTTTTTTATTAGACTTATTTTTTTTATTAGATTTTTTATTAGCCATGCTCTGTGGCGAACGAGAGAACTGAACGGAAAATCATTTTATGAAGACACTATTTTTTAAAATTATACTGAGTGATGATACGAGCAAGTCGTTCACCTGATGATAAGCGCTACGCCTGCACATAACAGTCACAGCACCACCCAGAACCAGATTGTACGAGAAAACACGGTGTGTGCAAATCCGTAACCGTGGCTAGACAAGAAACTCGGCTCAGCAGTCAAAGTGTTAAACTATAGTAATACATTAATAACAGATCATTATGGATGATTTGTGTCGATGATTGCACTTCTTTTACCTTTGTTTCTCCTTTTGAAAGCTAAAAACATATGTTCATTAATTTATGTTTAAAATATTGCAAAATAGATGATGGTGATGATTTGAATGAACATTGCACCCGTATGGAAAAGACGGTAAATCTCAAAAAGATTAAAGAAAGAAATACTCACGTTAAACTGACTCTGGTGAGATGGCCGAACTTCACACCGCGCATGTCGAACAAGAAGATATACCCCGGCTGTGGGCCCCGCTTGCTAAGACACGCATCTGGAAATTAGCAAAAAATACCAATTTAGTAGTTTTTTTAATGAATTGGAACCCTGGAGGAAAATGTAAAGCTAGATTTACATTTGTCTGACGTGTCGTGTCGCGATGCATCAGAAAGGTATCGGTTTCATACATTTAATATGGTAGCGTTCACATATTTCTCTGATGCAGTGTGTTGTGACGGCTTGTGTTAAATGTATGAAACCGACACCTTTCTGATGCAGCACGACACGACGCGTCAGACAAATGTGAATCTAGCTTAAGAGGCGCAGAATGTACGAGTCTCAAAATGACAATAAGATTCCAAAGATTTCAGAGTTGAATCAATTCTGTTGATTCAAGTTCTCAAAGCCGAAAAATTTGAATATTTTTTTGACAACGTATCATTTAATTTTATTCTCCAGTCGGAAAATGGCACTCGACATCAAGGGCCCAATTCTATAAAATAACTAACCTATCAGTTGTGTGTCGGTCGTGTCTCAATAGAATAGTCATTGACATTTGATATTCTATTAATTATTATTTTGCTAGCCACACTGAAAACTATTGTACTGCCACACAACAGGCACACAATCGCGACACCCTACTGAGACACCACCGAGACACCATTGGAGTTTTCGCAGAATGCCAAATTTGCAACAGTGGCAATATAATGTCTGTAGTGTGTCGATAGTATGTCAATGGCGTGTTGCTTTACTCTAAGTTATAGAATTGGGCCCCTGAACGCTGTATGTCACAAAAACTTAGCTAGGTTGCTTGATATCGGTAGCTAAATAGCAGTAAGGAGGTACATTATAAATTGTTATACAAAACCAGTTACTATGAATTATAATATGTAATTGAATTGCAAATCTCAGAAATAACGCGTATAAGCTACCT
Source organism: Campaea margaritaria (assembly GCA_912999815.1). Taxonomy (NCBI): domain Eukaryota; kingdom Metazoa; phylum Arthropoda; class Insecta; order Lepidoptera; family Geometridae; genus Campaea; species Campaea margaritaria. The sequence continues at coordinate 1,560,757 of OU538809.1, read as the reverse complement.
ATTAGAATACAACACTTCAGTACATTTCATTCTAAATCATAAATATTAAATACTATACTACCCATTAAAATCCGTGATCCATAACGGTGAAACACAAATAAATCTTCCCTTTCTTTGCACCCTCCGGCTGCGGCCTCCATAACTCACGCCTAAACCACTAAATCGATTTAAAAATGTTTTTCACCAATGGACAGCTACATCATCAGCGAGTAACATAGGCTATATTATCCTTACCTATATTATAAATGCGAAAGTAACTCTGTCTGTCTGTTGCACTTTCATGCCTAAACTACTGAACCGATTGAAATGAAATTTGGTACAGAGATAGTCTAGAGCCTGAGAAAGGAAATAGGCTATATTTTATCCCCATATTCCCGCGGGAACAGGAACTACGCGGGTAAAACCGCGGGGCGCAGCTAGTTTATCTTAAACGCCAATCCAGGCTGTGATGTGTATGCGGATGGATGGTCAGACATACTGTCAGAATGCTTGCGTTTTTGTGAAAGAGAGTGAGAGTGAAACTTTGAATGTGTATTTTGTGTAATCGATTGTTGTAATTGGCTGCGGCCATTTTAATTGAAAAAATAAATAAATAAATCTTTTTATTTGAATTCAAATTACGTTTACGTGACAATAGATGGCAAAAAATAGCCATAGAAAAATTATTTTCATAAAAATTTAATATTTTAAATGAGATTTACCCTATCGTTAAATAGTTATGTCTTATTCGTCTTCTGATTAATTATGGGCAGGCGTAGCGCTTACCATCAGGTGAACGACTTGCTCGTCTCGTCACACAGTCAAATAAAACAAAAAACAAGTCACGGGCCCACCTGGAAAACTACGTGCGCCACGCGGCTGCACTTTCTTTCAAACACCATGTTTAACTTGACCTAGCTACATATACCTACCTTTTTTCATAATTATAATTAAAGAATCAAATAGGGAGGGTGATTGGAATTGAGTTAGGTACCTGGCGTATGTGCTATATAATTGGGAACCGTTTGTACGCCAATCACATTCTTACACGACTTAATAAGAACTGGCTTACGACCTACGCCATCAAACGTGTGTTCAAATTACAGACCTATGAATGGTTTCAATTAATGTAATGTGGAGAGTTCACTTTTTAATCGATTCGATAGGTTTACTTAACATATAGCTAGGGTTGCCATCCGTTCGGGTTTCCCCGGATTTGTCCTAGTTTAGACGGCGCGGCGTCCGGGCGGGGCTTAATCTGTAGTCAAGGATTAATAATCAGATTAATAAAAAGGTGATTTATAACATTTTCAACTATTATTTATTACATTATGTTTATAAAAACCTATTGACATGTTATTAGCCGGGTTTTGGGCTCTAAAATTTAAATCTATATCTATATCTAAACTAATATATAAAGTTGAAGAGTTTGTTTGTTGGAACGCTAGGATCTCTGGAACTATTGGTTTGAATTGAAGAATTCTTATTGTTGAATAGTCCATTTATCGAGGATGGTTATAGGCTATATAACATCACGCTGCGACCAATAGGAGCGGAGCATCAATGAAGAATGTGGCAAAAACGGGGAAAATATATAGCTTTTAAGAGAGTTATGCGGGAAAACTTGAATTATGCGGGTGAAACCGCGGGGCACAGCTAGTTCTAAATAAAGTTTTCACGCGTCTTGTCCTGGTTGCCAAATTTTAGATATGGCAACCCTCCTTATAGCACGACCACGGAGGATTTTATTTATTTTCTTGTGGTACATTTGCATGAAATAAAGTGTACTTATATGTACATTTGAATTCAAAAAGTATACACTTATAGTTTCTATATTACAGCACAGTTGTCGTGTTGGGCAGTACCTTTCTGGCACGACCTCGCTAGATTTAAAGGAAGTGACGTCACAAATTCTACAAAATAAATTAATGTACTCAATCGTTATGTTTTATCCCTCCTTATATTATAAATGCGAAAGTAACTCTGTCTGTCTGTTGCTCTTTCACGCCTAAACTACTGAACCGATTGAAATGAAATTTGGTACAGAGATAGTCTAGAGCCTAGGAAAGGACATAGGGTACTTTTTATCGCGAAAAAAATATTCTAAGGGTTTGAAATAGGGGGTGAAAGTTTGTATGGAAGTTTCATCATTTTTAAAGAGAGAAGCTTCAAATTTATTTTTTAGGCGTTTGATAAGATATAAATAAATATGACATTCTACGCGGGAACTACGCGGGTGAAACGCAGATAGTCTGTAATAATCCAAATCAGAGGTTCCCAGACTTTTTTTTCTCATAGACCACTTTCAAAATTTAGCTGTTTCCGGTGGAGCCCCTGCGGCTACATTTTTACCATATTCCTATTTATTTCCTACCATATATTATTTTTGTCACGCCAACGTAGGCCCCCGTAGTCTCCCGTGGACCACTTTGGGAACTAAGCATCTAAATGATACCTAGGAAATGATGTAGGATACAATACCTAACACAATAACGGTTAATATAAACAGTTCATTGGAAAATTTTAAAATTATATAATAAATAATTATATTTTTTAAATATTACATCACTAAACACGATGTCGTCAAGAGACATAAAAAACATTGCCATTTACAATAATTATTAATAATAAAATTTATAGTTGAGGGAATTAATAATATCTAATTACCATACTGCCCTAGCATAATCAAAATAATTCACATATTAATAAAATATCTCATTATTAAAAACTAGTTTCGCTTGATAATAAATCAATTAAGTAATAAATAAAATAAACCACTATTTTATTTACTTACGTTAAACATATGATTATTAATATAATTTTTACATAATATTAAAATTGGACATAACCAGTAGACTAGCGAATAACCAGTTAATTAACACTTAGGTACCTATTTCTTTAAAAAACAGACAGACAGACAGGACGGACAGACTGACAGAGGAACAACCTTTGCCAGATATTCATCTGTCAAGCAGTAGTGTGCAAACATTACCGTGTTCCGGTTTGAAGGGCATTGTTTCCAGCGAAATTACTGGGCATATGAGACTTTAGAGCCGATGTCTCAGGGTGACGAGCGCAGTGCAGTGCCATAATGGATAGTTCTGTAGCTGTTATGGGCAGACGGGGAGCTTATAAGGTGAACGATTTGTTCGTCTCGTTACTTGGTAATATAAAAAAAAGTTAAAACATTTTTAATCAAATATCAGTTTAATTGGATAAAAAAACTTCATATCGACGCTAGAAAGCGTAAACGCTGTAACCCTTTGACCGACCCGAAAATACTTTTTTTACATATTTGGAAACAAACGCTGTAACCCACATTTCAACGTCCCCTAGGAACTTTAGGATATAACCAAGGTAGCAGTATTGTAGCTTTGTATGTAACACACCAAATATCCAAAATTTACGTTTTTAGGTCGAGTACATATTAAGTTATGATTATTTTTCAACAAAAAAAAAGTTTGGTGATAAATTTTGCGTTTCAAGGTTACAGCGTTTGCGCTTTCTAGCGTCGATATCTACATATAAATTTATATTTTTAAATATTATTCTGAATGGATTTATTTACTACTACCCATTAGTAACGTAAATGGTGACATTTTGAATAGTCCCCATGTAAAAAGAAACATAATTATCATGACCTTCCTCTTTCTTGGAATTTGTTCGTCTACGCGGTCTAGCTTACGTTGGTACCAATCTTATTCTTGCGTAATTCAAAACAAAAACAAAAAACATTGACGAAAATAAACATAAAAATGCTAAAAAATAAAAAAATAAAAATGCTCTTTCCTCATTGTAATTAATGTCCGACATGTTTTAACAAATTATGTAATTCACCTGAAACCCGCATTTCCCATATATGTACTATAGAAAGTTAAGTGAATTAAAATATATCCTATGAGTTATTAGCTCAATTAGAATAATCACGAGTTAATCCATGGGAGTGCAAAATATTGGTTTACTTGAAACCTACTTGAATACCCCCAAAAATCAAAGGGAATCATTCATAATTATTAAAATTGCGCATTGCGCCATTGCAAACTTTAACTGTGCCAAATTTGAACTTTCTAGGTTATGTCCTTTTATAGTGACACCTGACATACAAAACAGAAATAGTGTTCCGTTTTAACTTTTATAACGGAACACCAAAAAAAATATTTTGTAATTTATTTAACTAAAGACATACTTACCTAAGATAAATGGTCAAAAACGAGAATAATATATGCATTTAAACATATTTAATTACTTTATAGTTAAAGCAGTCGGCCTTGGGACTGTCGGAACAAAATATTTCTTTAGCACCTTGTCGAATTAAGACAACAAAACATTTCTTCGACTTGTGAAAGAAATGACACAGCAGTACTAATTACGACAAGGCATTGTGTGCAGTGTTGCAAAACCACAAAGTTTCGCAAATCGATGTGTAGATTGTGAAGTGTGAGAGAATTATGATAATCGAATTGCGGTATCCTTTCGCTTTTTCTTGTGAAAACTAAGTTGGTAGTTATGGGCAGTTCATAAAATTAATCATTTTGGCTAATGACTAACGGTTCTTTGAAGTTTTTTCCTTTGTGTGGGTGTCATCACAACACATAAACGTAACATGCATTTTCACTTTTTAGAACAGATAAGACCTCATTAGTTTACTGTACCGAATATTATTAATTATAGGGTTTATGAGCAGGAATAATGCTAAAGTTGGATAGGTTTTAAATGAGTTTAAAACCTATCCAACTTTAGCATTATTCCTTGGGATTTATTTTATTGGGATTTGGTGAGCCAAATCCCAATATTTTACATATTTACTTAATGCCGTTTTTTTAGCTTTATGTGCGCGTTGAATGTTTTTTAGAGTTCCGTACCCGAAGGGTAAAACGGGACCCTTTTACTAAGGCTCCGCTGTCTGTCTGTCCGTCTGTCACCAGGCTGTATCTCATGAACCGTAATAGTTAGATAGTTGAAATTTTCACAGATGATGTATTTTTGTTGCTGCTATAACAACAAATAATAAAAATCAGAATATATATATTTTTTTTATAAGGGGGCCCCCATTACGTCAAACGTGTTTTTTATGTCAATTTTCTTTCTACCAACATTACAAATAACCAACAGTCACACAGAACTCAGATCCCTTTGGTTAATTCATTATTGTGGTTATTAAATCCCATATTTTTTTTTTAAAATATTACAAAAACTATTTTAATAAAATTGCTTCTATATCAATAATACGTTGGCAACACAGAATAGCTGTAATTACATCGCGTATTTAATATTTATACGAAAATACTGTTTCCCCAAAATAAATAACAAACTCCCGCGAGAAATCTGCGGCTACCAGATAGGTAGAATACAAAAACCAACGACGTCAAACTCTAAATAAGCAAAGAGTTGCCATCTCAAAAATTTGGCAACCAGGACAAGGCGCTTGAAAACCCTGGATTTTAAAGCAAAGAACCCAGACATGTCAATAGGCGAGGAGGGGCGGGGGGACCGTGAATTTAGCGAGTCGGTTCGTCGGTTGGTCGCGACGTGCGGGCACAGTGCGTGTCGCGGGCGGCCTAAGACTTTAAATTTTTAAACCTGGACTACAAATGAATCCTCACCCGGACGCTCCCCGGATGCCCTCAAAACTAAGACAAATCCGGGGAAACCCGTACGGGTGGCAACCCTAAATAAGCCAAACAGAAGCCCGCGAGGCATTTAAAAAATGTATGTCCTCATTATAGCGAAATGTCAATACTCAAGGGCGTAGGAAAGGCCGTGCTCCCTTCTCCGAAGCACCTACCTAGTCTTCTACATCAGCTATATAGAAAGCGATGACGGCAGCTCAACTTTCGGGGACAATTCTCACTCGTACGACATAATCTCTATGAAAATCAAGAGCATTTACAAACTAATACACAATTGGAAGAACCCCCGACACAAAAACCTTGCATCGACTAGAAAATAACTGTTGATCTACAAACGGCTGAATCGATTTTCTTGAATCATAGATATGAACTCTCTTGAACAAGTCTCTTTTCAAACAAAATCTACAGGCAGATTACACAGCGTATAACAACACCCTTCTGTTTACGTCGAGGGTTAAAAATATAATTTACAACAGTTGAACATTCTAAACCAGAGAATCCTCGATGATAGGTTCAAAAATAAATTTAAAGAGCATTTATGATTACCACAGTATTCGGCAAGGAATATCATATGGCATAGCGAAAAAGGGCCCAGTTGAAAACTTAACGTTTTCATGCGACATAAAGTCGAAAATAGACAAATATTACGTCCGTCACAGAAATTCATATATCGATCAGGAAAGAATTGGCCCCTCTCCTAGCTGCCACCGCTCGAAATGTTAATTTATTCTGTTAATTATTTTGCTAATCTTCCATCCATTACAAATTCAAATTAAACATCAGGGCACACAGATACTGTTAGATTTTGCATTTATAAAGCTATTCGAATAAAGCTTGGTTAAAAAATATTAAATCGCGGTAATAATAAACCAACCTCTCGTGCATATTTTCCATAGTAAATAGTTTCAATGTTTAACCAGGTGCCCGCGATGTCTCAATTTTATATTTTTTTAATTAATGACATTAATAACTTTGCTGTGAAAAATATATTATTTTACTTTTTTTTTTTTAAAGGCAATCTAACTAAAACTAAAAACTTCAAAATCTAACAAAAGAGGGTGTCCATGAGGCATGGTGCCAAGTACACTGGCTGCATTTCCACGTTGAATAGCAATAGCTATTCTCTGTGCGAGAAATGAGCCAGCCACCTTGTCTCCAGCGGCGCGGCGTCGACTAAACGAGGAAATAATTGCTTAAAAAATTTCCTCGTACTTGGACCCCATGGACCAAAAGTTTCAAAGCCAAGCGGCACAAACACGTAATCACTAGATAGCGTCACGTATTTCCGCCGCAGATTCAAAATATCTTTTATAAAATGTGTAAACATTATTTACTCTAACTTTTTTTATTTGACTAATTGACGAGACGAGCAATTCGTTCATCTAATGGTAAGCGCTACGCCTGCCAATAACAGTTACAGTGCCACCCAGAACTTTGCATTGCATAATCCTGCGCGGCACTGTACTGCGCTCGTCACCCTGAAACATCGGCTCTAAAGTCTCAGCCCAGTAATTTCACTGGAAACAGTGCCCTTCAAACCGGATAACAGTATAGTTTGCACACTACTGCTTGGGGGATGAATATCTGGCAAAGATGTGGTACTTCCCCAGGCGGTCTCTTGCAGAAGAGGCGTACCACTACAAGCTTTCTTATAAAATGACCACAATAATAAACGGCAATCAATATACAATCTAAAAAGATTACTTGCTCCTTGTTTCTAGATATTCTTACATAAACGATCGACCTTCCTTGTGTCACAGAATAAGTAACATAACTGATAATGATTCCGCTTTTATAGAACAATCATTAATAGTCACGGATACTCCGAAGCGATGGTTCAATAATTGACTGCATTGCAGATACGGAATGGCAGCGCAACGATAGTCGCTTTTATTAGCTACCTTATATGGAATACTAGCATTATACTTAACCTAACCGCGATCCATGGATTCTAAGGTTTGATTAATTCCAAAATAAAATTGACCGTGCGGCCCGTCACTACAAACTAACCACCCTCTGTGGGCCAAATTTAATCTAAATCCATTCGGTAGTTTTTGCGTGAAAGAGTAACAAACATCCATCCGTCCTCACTGGCATTCGCATTTATAATATACTAGCTGTACCCTGGCACGCTTCGCTGTGGCACATTCGCACATTCGCTGATATGTCACTGATGAAAAAAATAGATATAAACAATCCTTGATGCGGATTATATATCATGCTAAAATTTCAGCTCGATCGGTGCAGAACTTTTTGAGTTTTTGAAGCGTACACAAACCAACATAACATTTTTATATATATAAGAACTAGGATTAGTGCGAAGTTTTTTTTTTTATTATAATACTATATTTATTACTGACAGAACATAAATAACAATCATCATCATCATCAACCCATATCGTCCCACTGCTGAGCACGGGTCTCCCCTCATTAATGTGAGGAGAGTTAGGCCATCCACCACGGGGGCCAGACCCCGATTGGTGGATCACCTAACAATTAAATAGAAAACTAAAACTAGAACTTAAAAATCTAACAAAAGAGGGTGTCCATGAGGCATGGTGCCAAGTACACTGGCTGCATTTCCACGTTGATTAGCAATAGCTATTCTCTGTGCGAGAAATGAGCCAGCCCTCTAGGATTATTACTATTCATTAATATATTTATCACTTTATTAATGAAACGTTAACAACTTGTAGATTTTATCTGCTGAGACGGCTGAATTGAATTTGATGAAATTTTGCACAGAAATTAATAACTTACCTTATAGGTACTTAAGGTACTTTTACAGATTCTCTATTTCTCAACTTTGCATACTTTAAAGTAGGAGAGTAACTTTTCGGTCGAAGAGTAAAATGATAAAAACTAACGGTGGATCAAGTTTGAAATAAAATAACGTAATTTTTAATAATCTATTACACTAAACACACACTGCTATCTGAATTACAAATCACAGATGAGAGATAGTATGCAAAAATCGTTATGATCCCGTCGAACAACCTTCACAAGTAAGCGGGCATGTCGCAACACGTGTACAGATACGTGTATAACCAAGGACGTTTCAATTATATTATATTCTATGGACCTGACAGAAACTCAGTAAAAACAAATCATTTATTGCAAGTAGGCAAAGAAGCAGTAAGAAGCGGTGGTAGCCTAGTGGGAAAACGTCCGCCTTCCAATCATAAGGTCGTGAGTTCAAATCCCAGTGCGGGCACGTACCAATGTGTTTCTGTAAAAACATATGTACGTAATTATCACTCGCTTTTCGGTGAAGGAAAACATCGTGAGGAAACCCACATACCAACCCGAGAATTATTTCGGAGGTAGGTACGTTATCCACCAATCCGGATTGGGCCCCCGTGGTGGATATGGCCTTACCCTCCTCACGAAAGTGAGGAGAGACCCGTGCTCAGCAGTGGGACGTTATGGGTTGATGATGATGAGGCAAAAATAATGCACTTTTACTTGTCTCATGTACATAGAGAGAAAAAAAAAGTCAATTACGATCTACTAAACTAATGATTAACTGATTATGGTTTGAGTTTGAAAGAGGACATTCCCCTTTCAAGTGGTATCTTATGCCTGAATCTCGCACAGGAAAAGGAAACTCCATTAACTCTACCAGTGCTTCGTAAATACGCCCGTCAGAGAAGATAGCACCAAGAAACCTTACGGAGAGGTAAATTTTTTAACTTTCGTCATTATTTTTTTATGCCACATAAGATACAATATAAGATAATTTAATCTATCAGCACACATCTAACTCTGCGGAAGCGGAAGTTGCGGGGGACGGGGAAAACATATTACACTAGTGATTGCGAAAAACAAGGACCGATTAAAGAGACCGCCACTTTCTTTTGTTTATTTCATAACACGACCGGTCGATCATATAACTTAGGCAGACGGTAAGCGTGGGCGTGCGTGGTCCTTTGGTTGGATCGTTTATGCATAAACTCACGTTTCTTGATATTGTGGTATGTCAACATACACATTCTAAAGTGTGTGTTTAATATGCAAGAGCAAAACAGTAAAGTTATTAGCTTGTTTTTGTAGACAGAATCCTACCAATATAACAAACTAGCTTTTGCCCCCGCACAGACTCAAGTCTATTACCAAAAAAAAAAATTTTTTTTTATTAATTTTCCTTCTTTCTTTCTTCTTTCTAAAAAGTATCCTATGTCTATCTCCAGCGATTAAACCATCTCCATACTCATCAAGATTTTAATTTTCGGCTTAGCAAGATTTGTGCATTTAGTCAATGTCAAAATGATCAGTTGGCATTCAATTCCATTTTTTTTATATGTTATTTCTTCGCAGGAATTGTGTATTCATTCTGTGTCATGGTATTAAAATAATTCAAGTATATTCAACGTTTCCTTTCTCAATCTGCACTCTAATTTATATTTATTTCGCTTATTACCGCATGATTATAATAAGTTTATAGGCAGAATATAATTAAAAGACCAGAAGACCAGAAGTGCCCAGACTTTTTTCTCATAGACAAGTTTCAAAATTTTGCTGGATCCGGTGGGCCCCCTGCAGCTACATTACTACCATATTCCTATTTATTTCCTACCATAAATTAGTTTTTGGACCCCCGTCAAATCTCCCGGGACCCCTGGGGGCCCACCTGGACCACTTTGGGAACTAAGGATGCAGACAATATCAGTATATTTCCACAATGAAAAGTTCTAGGATAAAAAGTTTAATCACAGGTTTTAACACGTTAACTGCTGAAAACATAGCTGTCTTATTTTTCATAACTTGCCACGAGTACGATAAAACACAACTGTTGTGTTTGTTGTATGGGAAAACACTATGGCGCGCGCAGAGCCGCACCCGTGGCTAGACAAGCAAATCGGCTCAGCAGTCAAAGCGTTAAGAATGCTTAAGCCTACATGTGTCCGGTTTTATCCGGACGTCTGGCAACCCTAGCTGTGTCTATACCTAATACACGACTGTTTACCTACACACCTTGTAAGCGAAAGAACCCCAAGCGTTGTTTCTTGATTCCTCTTTGAAGTTTATCCGCGTTCACTGAGCAGTAAATTACCCGGGTGTTACTTAGCCCGGGTAAATAATTCGCTATCCAATCCTCTTACTTCCACGAATAGCCTTTAACAAGGCCGGCGAGGTTCCTTGCCTTGCCAAAATTGACAATAACCGAGGTGCGAGTTTATATAGAAAGGATATAATGGACAAACCAGTAAGAGCTGTTTAGTTTTTGGTTATTTTGTGATATTTTACGATGGTGTGAAGTTAGGCGATAATTCGAATAACCTTAGAACTGAGCAAATGACAGCCGTTTGCTTCTGAGGTTATTCGAATTATCGCTGGTTTTTTTTTTATTTGACGGTGTGACGAGACAAGCAAGTCGTTCGCCTGATGTTAAGCGCTACGCCTGCCCATAACAGTTACGGTGCCACCTAGAACTTTGCATTGCGTAATCTAGCGCGCCACTGCACTGCGCTCGTCACCCTGTGACATGGTTTTTGTGGTTTTAGCGCAGAATGAATCGTTTGATTTTGAAAAGTAAAATTTCCCTTTCAAGCGGTGACTCGTGGCTGAATCTCGCACAGGAAAAGGAAACTCCATTAACTCTACCATTGCTTTGGGACGCCCGTCGGAGAAGATGGCACCAAGAAACTATACGGGTATCTAATTTTTTCGTAATTTATAATTTTGCAATCACATACAATATTATTATAAAGACAGTTAGCAACTACTATTATACAAATTCAATGTTACGGCCCGTTTACACGAGGACGATTCGTGTTTTTTGATGAATCGTTTTGTTTTCACGATTCGTTTTTTTTTTGTTGACAGGAGCAATGCTTTTTTAAATGCCCATGTTCACACGGTTCACGGATCGTGAATATTTTGTGAAGGATCCGCTATTTTCCTCCATACTTATTGCACTGAACTTAATCACGAAACAAATGTGAACATAAATTCGTGTTTTTTGACGAATCGTGAAAAAACACCATTCCGTATGTAATGTGAACGTCCATGCGTCATGACGTATCGTGTTTTATGACGAATCGTCAATGACGTATCTCGTGTGAATGCGCCCTTACCGGGATAGCTATCAAATTATGCCTACTGTACGTATTTCAATACTTCAATACATAATTATACTACGGTTAGTTATGCTTTACATATCAAAAATATCGATTGTATGCAGGTGCAATTTATATTGATCATTTCGACAAGAACGTGTTATCTCCTCAATATTGACTAACCGTTAGTCCACCTCAGCAGATATTGATACAGATTGCAAAAAAAATAATTTAAAACACAAATAGTTCATTTTTGGTGTGATACATATTATATTTTTGTGGTCCTACTCCTATTTTAAAGTTTAATGAACGGCAAAAATCAAATAAACTTAACTATGTAAGCCATTACCGTCATTAGAGCCTCTTAGAAACCAGTTTAAGCGTTGTTTTATATCTATACTTAGCCAAAGCAATAGCCTAAGTTTGTAATTTACAACTGAGTTGGAGAATAATCTCGTTTGATATTAAGGAATTCTTTGGGAAACGTTTTTATTGCTTCTTCAGTAGGGGTATGGTTGTATAATTTATTAGCACAACGGATGAATCCGCCAACAGCTCAGCCCTCGTAAAACCGAATGCCATACATAACACGGGAGAAGATATAGGAAGCTGATTACTATTTTTTTCTAACCTATACTGTTCGTCTGCTGGGCAAAGGTCTCCTCGATCTCTATCTCCACCTGACTATTATAACCTGTTAAATAATGCTGAATGCTGAGCCGATTTGCTTGTCTAGAGCCACGGCTGCGGCTCTGCACTCTCCATAGAGTTTTCCCATACAACAAACACAACAGTTGTGTTTTCCCGCACTCGCGGCTAGTTATGAAAAACGCGATAGTTGTCTTCTCAGCACTGAACGTGTTAAATACATTATATGGAAGATGGATCTTTCCCGAATCCGAATAAAGATTTTTATATACAAAATATAAGACAATAAATCATAAACTGCAACTACATAAGTAAACCTTCTACATAGATACAATAGAGAGTAAGTACACTCTATATTAAATGTGGAAATTTTCATGGTTGCGTCGTTTTCTGTTCGCGTTCATGTAAACAGAAATCCAATATTCAAATATTGGATTTGTAATATTGTCACTTGTCAGAGACAGCAAGGAGAATCTCATTATAAGAGCGACGCTGACGGCATTTCACTGAATTGATTCGGTACTCCGCCATAAAATAGAACGAGAGTAGGTCGCAAGGTTACCCTGAGATCTTGAGAATACATACTAGCTACTCTCTCAGGGTCGCATACCCGGTACAGTGCCGCAGCATTTCTCATCCATCACCCAAATGTTCAAGGAATCTTGGGACAGCCGTATAGGGGCAGCTTGCGCTTCAAGCAGCGACTGCAGACCGAACTACAGTTTTCCTTGGATAGACGTAAACGAGCCGCCTAAGCAGACGGTGTCACCGAGCCGCACAGTCGTGATGACAGCTTGTCTATCAGCAAAGAGTTCGGTTGTTCATGACTAGGGTACATTTTGTGTGCAGTGATCAGTTGCAATCCCCGCCTACCTAATTTTTGTTATGGACTCGGAACGACTCCCACATCTGGTCAACATGTGCGACCAGTGCCTCTATTATTATCTCAGATCTTGGATTCCATGGTTGGACCATTAAACCCCACCAATTGACCAACAATTGTAAACTTGGCAGAGTCCTAAAAAACAAAGGACATTCATAAAAAGGGGGATTTCGTGTATCTCATTAGTTTGGAGAATAATAGGCGGGTTTGCTTTAAATCACGGCTTGCAAGGGAAACAGTTTTGAAACTGACCAACCGCAATGTTTGATGATCGTACGTTCAGTTACGTAGTACTATCTATTCTGTGGTTCAGGTCTCGAGTTCTCCTTCGCCGACAGTTACACAAGCATCAACTGCTTGAACGGTCCGTGTATGCAGTTCGACGATCACCCACTCGATACGTTCGGGTTGTCATCATGGATGCATCTCATAGGTGACATGCAGTATAATTTTGGAAAGATTCATCACGCATGCATTCCATAGTGGCAAGGCATAAAGGTACTCACCAAGGGCCATGAACATGAGCTTGACTCCATTCTCGAGGCTGTACCTCGAGGGCTCCGTGTCGTGGAGTCTGTGGAACAGGATGTCGTAGCCATGCACTGACTTGCCGGGCAGGAACGAGAACTCCCTGGAACAATAACGTTTACATGAGTCACGATTGGAAAACGTGCCCTCCTAACTACTAAGAATTGAACTAGCCTCCGAGTCTGTTGGCAATTTGAACCGCGTTTCAGTTGCAAATCTCAGCTCAGATTTCTACCTAAACTGTGCCTTGGTAATCCATGCAAAATTTATCAACTCACCGATCCGAAATTTAATTATAAATTACGTACATTTATCTTACGCGTCACGGTTAGATACATAGATTCTAACCCTTAACTAGGATTACCACACAGTCAACAGTACTCTGCACGGAATACAGTACATGGACTTGACTGTACTCTTCATCATCATCATCATCAACCCATATCGTCCCACTGCTGAGCACGGCTCCCCCCTCACTTTCGTGAGTAGGCCATAATCCACCTCCGAAATAATTCTCGGGTAGGCATATGGGTTTCCTCACAATGTTTTCCTTCACCGAAACGCGAGTGATAATTACGTACATATGCTTTACAGAAACACATTGGTACGCACTAGGATATGAACTCTCGACCCTTGGAAGGCGGACGTTCTCCAACAATGCTACCACTGCTTATACTGACTGTACTAACTAAGCCATAACTCTATGATATGAGAGGCGTTTTATAAAAGTTTTGCCAAGTTATTAATTATTATAGTGGCATTAGTTAGAGGTAGGCTTAACAGGTTAGAAACTTCAACCGAAAACAGAGAACCAGTTTCAAGCGTCCCAGTTTCCTTGAACTTAAACATTAACTTAGAACATTAAATTAGTTTAATTAGTTTATTACTGAGGTGCGTTATTAGTTTTTCGTTAGGCATAAGTTTTAAGCTCAAGATCGATTTAAGAACGACTCGTTACCTTCTTGGGCCCCCGAACTTTAAGCTCAGACAGAAGCATGTTAATATTGCTTTTTTTTTATTTGACTTAGTGATTAGACGAGCAAGTCGTTCACGTGGTGGTAAGCGCTACACTTTCCCATTACAGTTACAGTGCCACCCAGAACTTTGCGTTGCATTATCTTGCGCGGCACTGCACTGCGCTCATCGCCCTGAGACATCGGCTGTAAAGTCTCATGTGCCCAGTAATTTCGCTGGAAATAGTGCCCTTCAAATCGGAACACAGTAATGTTTGCACACTACTGCTTGGCGGATGAATATCTGGCAAAGGTATGACAGAAATTGTAACTTCAGGATCGATTTAAGAAGGCCTTGTTACTTTGTTGGGACCCGAACTTTAAGCTCAGAATGAAGAAGTATGACAGTTTTGAATTATCGAATGTATTATTCTTTTTCATCCCTACTTATATTATAAATGCGAAAGTAACTCTGTCTGTCTGTTGCTTTCACGCCTCAACTACTGAACCGATTGAAATGAAATTTGGTACAGAGATAGTCTAGAGCCTGAGAAAGGACATAGGGTACTTTTTAATGCGATAAAAGAATTGTAAGGGTTTGAAATAGGGGATGAAAGTTTGTATGAAAGCTACATTGATAGCGAGTAACATAGGCTATTTTTATCCCCGTATTCCCGCGGGAACAGGAACTACGCGGGTGAAACCGCGGGGCGCAGCTAGTATGTCATAAAACAGAATTCGTTTTTATATAAATCAATGTTTTTCTAACTACACACGTAATATAATCGTACCGTATCGTATATTTTTTGTTTGCCGCTAAACGACACAAGGAAGTCATCAATGTAAATGATTTAATGCTTTAAAGCCAAACGGCTCAGCAGTCAGTGTTAAACAAATACTTGCCCCTGTGGATTTACCCGCGTACATAATGATATGAAGAAGTGTCAAGTGTAGTAACTGATGGTAAGTGCTCCCATAGCCTTTGTTACCATAAATAAGACATTATTTCCGCAACACTGCACTTAGCTCGTCTTACCGAAGCCATATAGCCATAATGGCCAGTAATTTTACGCCCTACCGTAATCTACGTTGAAAATGAGTTATATATTGTTTCCGTAGAAAAAAATATAATGATTAACTTGGCTTGATGTCTGTTTAATGATTAACTAGGCCCGAAGTGACGCCCTTCTGTAGCGTATTGTCAATGTTCCATTACCAATGCTCATGATTACGTAAGGCTTACAAAAATGTATACAACTCGTACTTATATTTAAATGTAATTTCGTTTTTGTAGTGGTAGGCCTCTTCTGCAAGAGACATATATTCATCCGCCAAACAGTAGTGTGCAAACATTCCGGTTTGAAGGGTAATGTTTCCAGCGAAATTACTGGACATATGAAACATTAGAACCGATGTCTCAGGGTGACGAGCGCAGTGCGCCGCGCAAGATTATGCAATGTAGTTCTGGGTGGCACTGTAACTGTTATGGGCAGGCGTAGCGCTTACAATCAGGTGAACACGTTCTTGTCGCAAAGAGCGATACATAAAACAAAAATCCCGACTGCGAACAAAATTTATTCGTGAAATACAGTCGAAGCCAATACCTGCGGCTGCATTTCACCAGCACTCTCGAAGCGCGCACCCTTAACGATTGCTTTAATGTAGCCTTAACACGTTCACTGCTGAAAACACAACTGTGGTGTTATTCATAACTTGCCGCGAGAGCAGGAAAGCACAAATGGTGTTAACTGTATGGGACAACACAACGGTGTGTGCAGATTCGTAACCGTGGCTAGACAAGAAAATCGGCTCAGCGGTCAAAGTGTTAAAAATGAACCAACTGTAGAAAGTTGTCAAGAAATTCCCAAAAACCTTGTTCATGTATAAATCCAGTGAATTTGGCTCTAAAAAAAAGTAAGCTCTATGGTACAAAGCCAAGTGAACGAAGCCGCGAAACAAATAACGCGTCAAACCCACTCAAAACGAGGCCAAATACGTAATAGCTAACAATCTTGCTATAGTGTCGACAAGCCGTAATATATATGTATATATAACGTAGTCTAAGATCAAAGGTGAGACTGGTGGGGCATGACGTAAAGAGTTAGTTAAATTATTCGGTAGCCATACGACACTCTACATAAAGTGCGTCACACGTAAGGGGTGGAAGGGGTCGAATAAGTGTGACATTATGTGACTAGGGGTGGAAGAGGTCTTAAGTTCCATAATGTCACATTTCAAAATCTAATACATCTAAGTGTTAAAATGCCAAATCTATATATATAAAAATGTTATGTTGGTTTGTGTACGCTTCAAAAACTCAAAAAGTTCTGCACCCATCGAGCTGAAATTTTAGCATGATATATAATCCGCATCAAGGATTGTTTTTATGTATTTTTTTCATCAGTGACATATCAGCGAATGTGCGAATGTGCCACAGCGAAGCGTGGCAGGGCACAGCTAGTGAAACTATAATTTCGGAACTGCTGATTTAATTTAATAATTTCTACAAAATATGTGACGTCACACTAGGGAGAGGGGTCTCCCAAATGTGATCAAGTGTGAGAAGCAGGAGGGGTCAAAAAATCCACGAAATTAGTGTGGCGTGCTTTATGGATGACCCCTATTAGGTACTTACCAGTTTGGTACTTAATGCTATGTCGGCAGATCCTAGTAGGTCGGTTGTTTATATTATACGCTACAAAAGGGCTCAAACCAGGACCATACTCCCACAAACACCTAGACTCAGAGAAAATATTAAATTATAAACACTCTTCTTTACTTGAATTTTGCATTAAAGTAAGATAATAAACACTTTCACTGCCGAGCCGATTTTCGTGACTAGCCACGGGTGCGGCTCTGCACACTCCATAGTGTTTTCCCATACAACAAACACAACAGTTGTTTCCCGCACTCGCGGCAAGTTATGAAAAACACGACAGTTGTATTTTCAGCACTTAAGTGAAGGTGTTAAGTGTGGATTTCCGAAAACCACATTAATAGGGAAAAATATATGAAATCTCGTAGACCAAAGAACGTGTACGTAAACTGTGTGATATGAAAAACCACCACAGACCAGCGATGCCCTTCTAATTCAGGTATATTTTTACCCTTACATAATGAGAGGTATATTTAATTATTTAACCCTCGGGAAGGCGCCCGAGGGCACGTGACTAAAATCAAATTAACTCGTACGAGGATAACCAATTCTGCAGAATGGAATGAATCCACCGGGTTAATTATAAACAAGGGTTGGGAATGCCACCTTGTAAAACTTGAAGGTAGCAAAAGGTAAAATTGAATAGATACATAGAAGTTACTAAAAATATTAATAATTAACGCGTTCACTGCTGAAAACACACACGTCTGTGTTTTTATAATTTTACGGCAAGCGAAAACACGCCTGGCGTGCGAACCCGCACTGGTGTATTGACAATTTTACCACATCATTTGTCTGCGCCCGCACTGCTGATTAAGTTTAATTACGACACAACGTCATTAAACAGTAAACACACACGTTGTGTGAAGATTCGCAAAAGTGTCAAAAAACATAAAACGGTTCAGCAGAAAGATGAGAGCATATTTTTTTAAGCTAATATTAATATGTTTTAGTTGTAGCTTTCATGTTTTTTTAAGTTCATCATCAACCCATAACGTTCCACTGCTGGGCACGGGTCTCTCCTCACTTTCGTGAGGAGGGTTAGTCCATAATCCACCACGGGGGCCCAGTCCGGATTAGTGGATAACATACCTACCTCCGAAATAATTCTCGGATAGGTATGTGGGTTTCCTCACAAAGTTTTCCTTCACCGAAAAGCGAGTGATAATTACGTACATATGTTTTACAGCAACACATTGGTACGTGCCTGCACTGGGATTTGAACTCGCGACCTTCTGATTGGAAGGCGGACGTTCTCCCACTAGGCTACCACCGCATCCGCATTTTTTAAAATACCCGAAACAAAAAGTATATTACGATAAGTGTGATTTAAATAGCCTTTATTGCACGGCGGGCATTAATAGACAAGAGTATCATATAGTATTCTGTATTATATGATGCTCCGCTCCTATTGGTCGTAACGTGATGTTATATAGTCTATAACCATACTCGATAAATGGAAACGCAAAAAGAATTGTACAATTCGAACCAGTAGTTCCTGAGATTAACGCCTTCAACCATACAAACTAACTCTTCAGCTTTATATATTAGTATAGGTGATACTCTTGGCTTTATAGTATATATACAGGGTGTTACAGCATTGCCCCATAAGTACTCAGCAGGCTTGTTTCGATCAAGCATGTAAATTGTTTTACGTGTGCAAAGGTTGAATACATCGTATTTAAAATTCCCATCATCATCATCAACCCATAACGTCCCACTGCTGGGCACGGGTCTCCCCTCACTTTCGTGAGGAGGATTAGGCCATAATCCACCACGGGGGCCAGATCCGGATTGGTGGATCACACACCTACCTCCGAAATAATTCTCGGGTAGGTTCCCATACAAAAGTATAATTATGTTTGTCTTAGAAAATTGCGAAGACCCCTAAATGTTTGTTTACCTACTATCGCACCACACCTAAAAGTGGGTAGGTATGAATATCTAACCATGTCTGTCGGTCAGACGTGCGCCGGAAATACCCGAATACCCTGCTCCGGTTCTTTATACGGTATTATGTAACACCCTGTATACACTTGTGACATAAACCCTGACTTCAAAACCCGTTTACCAACAGAATGCCGCTGTTGTCTTTGTCACCGTGTAAAGCCGCGTCTCCTGCTCGTGTTTTGGACTACACATTACACAAAAACCTCTACACAAAACATTAGATAGATAGATAGATAAGCAATGCTATATTTTATGCTAGCAATATTATACTGAGAGTGTTCTGTCATGTGTGCCTAAATAAATAAATAAACTCTTCATTGAAACACAACAAAAAAAAAAGGAAACTTAAAAACTAAAACAAATCTGTTACAACGGGTGGTCTTATTGCTGAGAGCTATACTGTCACATTACAAATTTTTTTTTAGTCTGTTCATATCACACAAGATATTATGTTGTTAGCTTAATTATTAATTCTTAATACAAACAAGTTTTATGTAGGTTAAGTTGAGAATTAATTAATGTACCTAACTTATTTATATTATGTTTTACTGAGACTTGGCTTCAAGTTTGTAATAAGCAAGTTTTTTTTGGAAAGGGACCATCTGCAGTGTAGCCTACTTAGGCACTGGTCTCCCCTCAGTTTCATGAGGACGATTAGGCCATAATCCACTACGGAATCCCATTCTACATTGGTGGATAACATACCTACCCTGGAATAATTCTCGGGTAGGTATGTGGTTTACTGACGATGTTTTCCTTAATTGACTAATGAGTAATGACGCATGCGGCCAACAATACTTAGTTTAGAAGTGTGCGGACAATACAGTAAGTCAGAATATCGATTAACATTTTGCTGTCCTAACTCTGAATGTAGCTTTCCTCATCATCATCAACCCATATCGCCCCTCTGTTGAGCTCGGGTCTCCCCTCACTTTCGTGCGGAGTGTTAGACCATAATCCACAACAGGGGCCAGGTCCGGATTGGTTGATAACATACCTACCTCTGAAATAATTCTCAGGTAGGTATGTGGATTTCCTTACAATGGTTTTCCTTCACCGATAAGCAAGTTATAATTACGTACATATGCTTTAGAGAAACACATTGGTGAGTGCCCGCACTGGGATTTGAAGTCACTCATGTAGCTTTAGATATGCAAAATAAGCAGTTTTTGTCACTGAGCTTAACATGCCCTCCGAGGCATTGACCCTTATCAACCTCCCCATGTCCTACGTTAGTACCAAAGTACAACCTTATAAGGATATTTCCAGTTCTGAAGCCGCATATAAGCCTGAGTCTTCAGGATCTGTGTGGGACTTATATTTCAGTGACAAAAGGTCTGCACAGGTTGCAAACAAGGAGTTGACAGCAAACGATATTATAAAAAAAAGAACCTACTTACCGAGAAACCTCCTAGCTGAGAACGAGGCATAATGTAATTATGTGCCTTACTTAGCCATGTTAAAAAAAAACACCAAGTTGGCCTCGCTTGGTTTTGCTAAGCACTTAACAGATGTTTAATCAATAACTCGTTGTCATGGACATTTACCAGCTGACCCAATATTAATTTTTGAGTTAAGAACTTATGATACGTAGTTTACTTACAGCACTTCTACAGTTTTTTTCATCTCTTCAGTCGTCAAAACCCGGTTTTCGAAGAATTCCGGCGCGTTCTTTCGGCATGAGAAATATTTCTCTATGCAGGTCTTCGTTTTGTCCAGCTCACCGTAACACGCATTGTAAAATAACAGCAATTGTTTATCAGTTAAATCTTTCGGCACATATTTAGACTTATCCAATTTCTCAGTCCATGAGCGCAATTCATTGATGTCATCCTGAGAAAATTTATCCATGGAAGCCGTAGCCTCGATATAATCAAATTCCAAGTCCACGGGCATTGTTTTAACGATTATTTACAGCTTGTAATCGTAAATATTTACGAATTTTATGGTTTATTTGACACACGCCCAGCCACAAGCACGAAATTTTGACAACTGAAAATTTTGTGTCAAATAATTTTCGCCGATAATTTTGGTGATACCATATGAGGTAAAATTTTACTATTATGGTAACTTTGTAAAGGTAGTAGTTTTTAAAGCCATCGAGATCTTGAAACAGATTTTACGATGTCTTTTAAGGTTACTGTTAGTAAATTTCACAAAACAAATCCTAAAGAAAATAATAAAAAATGCCTGATGCAGCAATGCCCGAATCTGATTCCTCGTAAGTAGTTTTCTTTAGTTGACTTAAATTTGTTCCTTCAATAATATATTTTATGAATTTCAGTGAAACGAACTTAGTTATTGTGACAAGGCGAGATCGATTAAATTTTTGTTGTAAGCTTTATTGGAGAGTTCTAATAATTTTGCTGACTCCATTGGTTTTATTACCGATCGCGTTTATCGGCTCAAATAACGTAAGTGCGAATACTGCATCATAACATTATAATAATAATTATGGTAAAAAAGTGTACGAAAACAAAATCAGTTTTAAATTAGGAGTTATTAATTGACTTGGGTCTTTTCCATGGTATAGCGTATCCTATACTATAATGCCTTACTATCATTTGATTTTAGGCCTACAAATGTTTCTACGCGTTCCTTATTACTGCTATCTTTTGGGTAACGGATGCGATGCACCCAAGTGTTACAGGTTTAATTCCCATTGCTCTGTCTTCTTTAATGGGAGGCGGTGGATTTATTACTGAAGTAAGTAAACTTTTAACTAAACAAACAACTAAACTTTTTGCTTCTAATATAAATAACATTGAGTATCCGATAAAGTGGAGGCCTACCTGTTTGAAGGTTGTATACGTTTGCTTTATGGATGTTTTTACAGATATACATAAGAAAAGAATTGCTTGATTGTATCGGCATAATGCTTATCATAGTGGCCATTGACCAAAGTGAGATTCAAAAGAGGGTTGCGTATAAGTTGCTGCTTATTTTTGGATGCTCCCATTACCGGTATTTTTTCAAACGATTTCTACCGTAGGTCAGTAGGTTTTGTAGGCTCAGTGTGTTGCCGTTGTAACACTTGTAGATAATTATCAATTTTATTTGCAGCCGTTCCTGCAATTGTGGACTAACCCTGTCTTCTTTTGTGTTATTATTACTACATACATTACTTGTTATTTTATTTTAACTACAGGTTAAGTTTTCTTCTATTCTTCATGACAATGTTCTTGTCGATGTGGATATCTGGCATCATTGCCTGCGGTCTGATGATGCCTCTCGTTAAAGCGATCCTTATTGAACTGGAAAAGGTACTGTATAAATCTATGTGAAGCCCTCGGTTTTCGAGTTGAGGGCAGTTAAAAACTGGCGGTATCGGCCTATTCACTTGTTTTTAAATAAATTGGTAGTTTTATAAAATTCTGGTTCACAATGGCAGCACTTTTCCTGGTGGTGCTGGTGACGTCATAGAAATGAAACAGCTTTAAACACGACGACGTAACCGTTGGGAAAATACGTAGTTTAGTAAAATGTTAGCGTAACCATTGGGAATGTCTTTTTCAGATGGGTATTTTAGAAATGTATCAGACAATTGGGAAAGCGAAACAGAGATCCTTTAGACATGGAGTAAGGTACCTATTAAAAATCCTTTATCTGGACTAGATGTTACGTTAATTTACCTTTAACTATTCCTACTTATTTCAGTAATCCGCGGCCTTCAGACGTTACCATCTTTTATTTTCTCGGAATATCGTATTCTTCGTCAATTGGTAAGAAAGAGTAATTTCCAGTCAATTCACAGTCCCAAACGCGTGTCAATAATAGTTTTAATTATAAAAACATAAGCTAATCTAAATCGAATTAAATAATTGAGATTAAAATAACATTCATTATTTTAGGTTCAATGGCCACTCTAACTGGAAGTCAGACCAATCAAATACTAAAGACTTATTGCGAAGAGTAAGTTTTTGCGAGTCTATTAATTATAGTAGAGATAATATTTTTATTTAAGCGGTGGTAGCCTAGTGGGAGAACGTCCGCCTTCCAATCAGAAGGTCGTGAGTTCAAATCCCAATGCGGGCACGTACCAATGTGTTTCTGTAAAACATATGTGCGTAATTATCACTCGCTTTTCGGTGAAGGAAAACGTCGTGAGGAAACCCACATACCTACCCGAGAATTATTTCGGAGGTAGGTATGTTATCCACCAATCCGGACTGGGCCCCCGTGGTGGATTATGGCCTAACCCCTCCTCACGAAAGTGAGGAGAGACCCGTGCCCAGCAGTGGGACGTTATGGGTTGATGATGATAATATTTTTATATTAAGTACTAATTAGGCTTGATAAATAAATTTTACTATAGTTTTCGTAGTATTATTTGTGTGTGCTTACCTATCAGTTTCATACAAGAGAGATAAAATTAATAGAAAAATTTCCAAAGAGTCGACGAAAGTCCTAATTATTCTCCCTTTCGGTTTTTAGATTATTTCCATTGAGCCCAAAGCTAGAATTTCCTCACTTCATGCTCCTCAATCTGCCAGGAGTTATCGTGATGCAGACCATGTTGTACTTCTGGATGAACTTTTATTTCATGGGAATGTGTGGGTAAATAACCCTACATTAAAAATAAACATTAATAAATACTTCGTCAACGTCATTTAACCATATTAGGCTACTATTAAGCATAGGTCTCATCTTTCGTGAGGAGAATTAATCATTACTAAACTAACGATTTGAAAAATAAACCTAGTTATAAATTAATTTGAGAAGCGGTGGTAGCCTAGTGGGAGAACGTCCGCCTTCCAAGCAGAAGGTCGTGAGTTCAAATCCCAGTGCAGGCACGTACCGATGTTTCTTGTAAAAACATATGTACGTAATTATCACTCGCTTTTCGGTGAAGGAAAACATCGTGAGGAAACCCACATAACTACCCGAGAATTATTTCGGAGGTGGGTATGTGATCCACCAATCCGGATATGACCCCCGTGGTGGATTATGGCCTAATCCTCCTCACGAAAGTGAGGGGAGACCCGTGCCCAGCAGTGGGACGTTATGGGTTGTTAATGATGATAAATTAATTTGTAGTGGTAGAGCTCTTCCGCAAGAGTACGCCTGGGGAATAAAGTAAGCACTCCACACCTTTATCGGATATTTATCCGCCAAGCAGTAGTGTGCAAACATTATATTGTTCCGGTTTGAAGCGCACTGTTTCAAGCGAAATTAATGGGCTTCAGAGACTTTAGACCCGATGTCTCAAGGTGACGAGCGCAGTGCAGCTGTTATGGGCAGGCGTGGCGCTTATCATCATGTGAAAGACTTGCTCGTCTCGTTATTTATTAACATTATAAAAAATATTTTAGAGCCCAGAGAGACGTCTCAGTGGATATTGCTATGACAGAAGAAGAGGCTCAATACGTTAACACTCTGTTATCAGCTCAGTATCGACAAATGGGGAAGATTAAGTTTCACGAATGGGTAAGTTTTAAAAGCCATTCCAAGGGCTATTAGATAGGTAGATAGATAAACTCTTTATTGAAACACCACAGAACAAATAAAACTTAAAAACTAGAACAAAACAAATTTTACAATGCCATTGTACCTTTTTCGTTTTTTTTTTTTTTCTTTCATCGTACCTTTTTTTTTTCTTGTTCATTTGCTTGTATGTCTTGGAGTGCTATGAAGAGTTGTTGTCTTATCTTGTCTTATTTTATCAAGGGGCGTGATGTAGGTAAATCTAACTGTTAAGACGAGTGGACTGTATCTAGGGGTGCTGAGGTTATTAAGAGGAAAATTGGTTGGGAAAACACTCACCGGTGGTCGGCACTTAACTTCTTTTGGAGGCGTTGTTGGGGGCCCCCTTTTGCTAATTGTTGATGGTACACTGATGGTTATTCACTGATTATATTTTATTTTATGTTTTTGATGGAGCGACGCACCGTGTCGGTTCGTTAGAGTTTTGGAAGAGAGTGAAAGAATGAAAAGGATTGGTAGAGTGACTGTGTTGAAAGGACTGAACGTCCATAATGGGAACGAATGAAAGGGCGGGAAGGTTTTAATTTGGAATGGTTGAATAAGAGGCTTTAACACTAAGCCCTTACTGTATGCTTTATCGACAAAAATAGATGAAAAAGGCCCCACTGAAATAACGTTAGCCCACAGATTGTATAATGTTCTCTAAAACGAATTATTTAATTAGTATATTACTAGCTGTCCCGGCAAACGTTGTTTTGCCACATAAATAATTAAAAAAAAATAGGGGTTGGTGATAAAAGGGCAAAAATTTAGGGTTGTATGTATTTTTTAATGCGTCATAATAAAAAAAAAAAATTAAAAAAATGTCTAAAAATTAAAAAAAATGTTAAGGGTGGACAACTCTTATCACTAAGGGGTATGAAAAACAGATATTGGCCGATTCTCAGACCTACTCAATATGCTCACAAAATTTCATGCGAATCTGTCAAGCCGTTTCGGAGGAGTACGGGAACGAACATTGTGACACGAGAATTTTATATATAAGACTAGCTGTGCCCCGTGGTTTCACCCGCGTAGTTCCTGTTCCCGCAGGAATATGGGGATAAAATATAGCCTAAGTTACTCGCTGTCAATGTAGCTTTCCATTAGAGAAAATTAAGCCGAAACTTTACATATTCCTATACATACTTTCATCCCCTATATTTATTTTACCCCTCAAGGGTAAAGATTTACAAACTTTGAATGTCAAATTTATTTATATCTAATCAAAAGCCTTAAAAATAAATTTCAAGCTTCTAGCTTCAAAAATGACGATACTTACATACAAACTTTCATCCCCTATTTCAAACCCTTACAATGCATTTTTTGCAATAAAAAGTAGCCTATGTCCTTCCCTAGGCTCTAGACTATTTCTGTACCAAATTTCATTTCAATCGGTTCAGTAGTTCAGGCGTGAAAGAGCAACAGACAGAGTTACTTTCGCATTTATAATATAAGTAAGGAAGGATTGTAATTTTCAGATTATTGGTACGATTGTTGTACTTACGGCATTCCTGCAAACAACGCTCAGTTATGTCTACATTGACAGTAACTTTGGACTATTTCACAAGTATATTGTAATGTTATTTGATAATTTTTATATCTTAGCACCGCCCTGCGATGCACAAGAGCCCAAACACTAAAGTGACATAGGAAAGAAAACGCTGTTACATTTGTAGATAGATAGATAGATAAACTCTTTATTGAAACACCACAGAACAAAGAAAACTTAAAACTAGAACAAAACAAATTTTACAATTAGTGTCACAATGGGCGGTCTATTTGTATTTATTAAAGAGAAAATAATTCTCATTAAAAAACTCGTTCGGAAAATTCCCGTCCATTACGTAAATTTCTACCCGATCTAATTATAATGCATATTGCTACAATATACATGGAGCTACATATTCTTGTAAATAAATTACTGAACTGATTGCAATGCAGCTTTTTCTGTTTGGTAGCTCAGAATGTCAATACAAAACTGATATACTTACCTACGTTATATTTAAATTCAACGATTAGAAATCGAACTATTGATTTGTTTCAGCCACTTCAGAGTGTCGTCTCCTTGTATATTTTGCGCCATCGCACTGTTTATTATTCCAAGAAAAACAAATTTCTTGAATTTCTTCAAAAAACGATCAGGTGAATCAGTAAATAGTCAATTTATATGTCTCATCATCAACCCGTAACGTCCCACTGCTGGGCACGGGTCTCTCCTCACTTTCGTGAGGAGGGTTAGGCCATAATCCACCACGGGGGCCCAGTCCGGATTGGTGGATCACCTACCAACCTCCGAAATAATTCTCGGGTAAGTATGTGGGTTTCCTCACGATGTTTTCCTTCACCGAAAAGCGAGTGATAATTACGCACATATGTTTTACAGATACACATTGGTACGTGCCCGCATTGGGATTTGAACACACGACCTTCTGATTGGAAGGCGAACGTTCTCCCACTAGGCTACCACCGCTCACCGCTTATTTATATGTCTACTAAAGTAAATATCTGGATCTGGCCCCCATAATCCACATTATGGCCTAAGCCTCTCACGAAAGTGAAGGGAGACCCGTGCTCAGCAGTGGGACAATATGGGTTGATGATGTTAAATGGTGATGATGATGATGAAAGTAAATACCTACTTAACATCATTCGTTGGAGGACTTAGAACCGATGTCTCAGGGTAACGAGCGCAGTGCAGTGCCGCGCAAGATTATACAATGCAATGTTCTCGGTGGCACTGTAACTTTTATGGACAGGCTTACCATCATGTGAACAACTTGACGTAACTCAGTCCAATGAAAAAAAAAAGAAAAGATATTACTAAAAATAGTTCCTTATTTTCATGCTTCGTAGATAGGAACCAGGTGCCGCTGCCTCCGTCTCCAAGCCGGTCTTGCCTGAGCTGGTCGCTGGTCCGGCACAATATCGACTGGAGCGTTCTCTTTATTGTCGGTAAGTTCTTCTATGTAGGTATCTACTAAGTACTTAGTAGGATGTTTAGATGTGAAGTCGTCAATTTTCTGCCTACGTTATTAAGAAGAATATGGCTAGGATATTGGATCGTGGAAAGTAGTAAATGCTTACCATTATAATTATGTTCCTGTTCTTAAGCATTATGGTTATTTGTGATAAAACGTTATAAAAACGTTTAAAATCCAGCCTAGAGCGGTGGTAGCCTAGTGGGAGAACGTCCGCCTTCCAAGCAAGAAGGTCGTGAGTTCAAATCCCAGTGCTGGCACATACCTACCAATGTGTTCCTTGTTAAAACATAAGTAATTATATACGTAATTATCACTCGCTTTTCGGTAAAGGGAAACATCGTGAGGAACCCCGCATATCTACCGTCTATCGTTTTTTACTGTCCATCCAAAGGTTGTCTGGAAGAAATCGCTTTCAGCGATACGACCGCCCATTGTACTACCCTTGTTTACCTATTGTAATTTTTCTGTACTGTGTTTATTTTTGTTTCTGGTGTACAATAAAGAGTTTTCTATTCTATTCTATTCTATCTACCCGAGAATAATTTCGGAGGTAGGTATGTGATCTAACAATACCAGATCTGGCCCCCGTGGTGGATTATAGCCTAATACTATTCACGAAAGTGAGGGGAGACCCGTGCTCAGCAGTGGACCAAATCGGTTGATGATGACGATTGTGAAACTCCAGTCCCTTCCTTCATCAGAGGCGGATTTACCAGCAGGCTAAGTAGGCTCCAGCCTGAAAGGCCTTCTACCTATATCTTAAGAACACAGTACAAGGGTATCTCAGAAGTAGGTTCCTAGATCCTGATGCCCTGAGAACCTGGATACCCATCAGAGCAATCGGGGTCTACTTCGCACTTCCTCACAGAGTCAGTTTCCAGGAGGCAGTGCAACACTCTTCGAGTCCCTGCGAGACTCCGGCATGACGGAAGAATTCGAGAAGCTCCTCCTCCTCTGTGCCAGCTGGCCGTCAGTAGCTATGATGCTGGCCATTATCATCTTCTTCAAGGTCCTCACTGAGTTCGCGCCGAGTTCCTGCGTGGCGTACAGTTTACTGCCGAACATTGCGAGGGTGGTAGGTGATATGATTATCCTTGTCTAGCTATCAGCCGTTCATATTTTTACTGTGTTCAAGCAATAAGGTAACTGTAGGTACCTACTTGAAATGTGCTTCTCCAGAAAAACAGTGCTTATCCCCCCCCCCCCCCCCCCCCCCCGAAACCTATCTATTCTAGGCGTCTAGTTCACCCTGATACTTACAAATCTCTGTTCATGGTGATACAGATGCATATTGTGGCGATCACATCTGGCCACCACCACCGTCCCATCTTTTTTATTGCTCCTCTTCATGCATGGTTGTCTAGAAGAGATCGCTTTCAGCGATGAGACTGCCTATTGTTACACTAAGTTTGATTTGCTTTAGCGTTTAAGTTTCCTTTGTTCTGTGGTGTTTCAATAAAGATTTTGTCTATCTATCTATCTATCATAAACAAACGGTGGTAGCCTAGTGGGAGAACGTCCGCCTTCCAATCAGAAGGTCGTGAGTTCAAATCCCAGTGCAGGCACGTACCAATGTGTTTCTGTAAAACATATGTACGTAATTATCACTCGGTTTTCGGTGAAGGAAAACATCGTGAAGAAACCCACATATCTACCCGAGAATTATTTCGGAGGTAGGTATGTTATCCACCAATCCGGACTGGGCCCCCGTGGTGGATTATGGCCTAACCCTCCTCACGAAAGTGAGGAGATACCTGTGCCCAGCAGTGGGACGTTATGGGTTGATGATGATGATGATGATCTATCTATCCATCTAGATATTAGTACACAAAAAAGAAAAGGCACAACCCTTCCTTTTTAATATTCCCAGGGGCTGATTTGCGGGATCAACCCGCACTATTTAATGATGGCCGCAACTCTGTCCTGTTCCCTCTCATTCCACTTGGCCACTGGGTCACCAGCCAATGCTATGGTGGCCGCCTACGTCCACATATCGCCGCGAAAGATGGTATGGTCATTTGAGCTGTTCACAAAGAATTTACGCAGTGTCCCTTCTGAGAACAAGATGCTGTAGAAGGGTTCTTTAGATATGAGTTCACACTTTGACTGCTGAGCCGATTTGCTTGTCTAGCCACGGGTGCGGCTCGGCACACACCGTAGTGTTTTCTCATACAACAAACACAACAGTTGTGTTTTCAGCAGTGAACATGTTAAATGAATCACTATTGCTATTCTATGGTGAAGATTAGGTAGGTATACTGTAGAATAAAAAACGAGGTTCTCTGACTTAGGTATTTTTTTAACTGAGTGAGGAGACGAGCAAGTCGTTCAGCTGATGGTACGCCTGTCCATTACAGACACAGCTCCACCCAGTAGCCTGCATTGAATAATCCTGTGCGGCACTGCACTGAGCTCGTCTCCCTAAGACTTCGGCAAAAAAAAAACAATCGGAAAATGAAAATGGTGGAATGAATGAATGGTGGTGAATTGGAATGCGATTTTCATTGAAGTTACATAATAGAAAATGACTTGCGCGAGCTCCAATTAGATAATTGACAGGTTTGTTAACTTTGCCTGATTCTCCCTAGATGACAGCAGGAGTGGGAGTGTCCATTGCTTCTATTGTGGTTGCGTGGTTCACCGTCGCAGCGTGGGCCAGCGCCGTGTGGAGTGAGACCTACAGAGAGCCGGCTTGGGCCAAGGCTAACTTGTTCAGTCCAGGAACGCCGGGACTCATCATATAGCTGCGCAGGAGTTTAACACTTTGACTGCTGAGCCGTTTTGCTTGTCTAACCACGGGTGCGGCTCTGCACGCGCCATAGTGTTTTCCCATACAACAAACACAACAGTTGTGTTATCCCGTACTCGAGGCAAGTTGTAAAAAACACAACAGTTGTGTTCTCAGCACTGAATGTGTGAAGCTGCTAGTCCATTTAACTATTGAATGGGAGGAAGCTAGTAAATAAAATTAGCCATTCAAGCAGTCTCATATAATCATTTTTTCAATCAATCATTTCATCCAGATCCGTTCAGTAGTTTTTGTGTTTATTTTTTACTAGCTGCGCCCAGCGGTTTCACCCGCGTAGTTCCTGTTCCCGCGGGAATATGGGGATAAAATATAGCCTATGTTACTCGCTGTCAATGAAATATTTTTTTAAATCGGTGCAGTGGTTTAGCCGAAACCTTACATATTTCCATACATACTTTCATCCCCTATATATATATTTTACCCCCTCAACGGTAAATTTTTACAAACTTTGAATGCCAAATTTTTTTATATCTAATCAAAAGACTAAAAAATTAGTATCAAGCTTCTAGCTTCAAAAATGACGAAACTTCGATACAAACTTCCATCCCCTATTTCAAACCCTTAAAATGCTTTTTTCGCATTAAAAAGTACCCTATGTCCTTTCTTAGGCTCTAGACTATCTCTGTACCAAATTTCATTTCAATCAGTTCAGTAGTTTAGGCGTGAAAGAGCAACAGACAGACAGAGTTACTTTCGCACTTATAATATAAGTACGGATTTGACTGATTGACGAGACGAGCAAGTCGTTCACCTGGTGGTAAGCGCTACTCCCGCTCATAACAGTCACAGCACCACCCAGAACAATGCATTTCATAATCCTGCGCGGCACTGCACTTCGCTCGTCACCCTGAGATCGACTCTAAAGTCTCATATGTCCAGTAATTTCGCTGGTAACAGTGCCCTTTAAGCCGGAACACACTACTGTTTAGCGGATGAATATCTAGCAAAGGTCTCAGTAACAAAAAACAGTAAGTGTAACAAACATCCACTCTCACAAACTTTCACATTAATTATATTAGCAGGATTAAAAGAAACACTAAAACACAATTTCCAAGATTTATTTACCTAAATCTACTTCCAACACTAGCCACATCCGCGTACATATTTACAAAATGAGCATAACCTAAAATGGCACCTTTACACGATGCCGCCTATCGTACCATGTATAAACGCCTTTATATTTGCGATAAAAAATAACAAACGACTAAACAATACTAAATTAATTGAAACTTTTAACTGAACTCAAGTGCTCGCCTCTTCACATAATTGTAAAAGCTTTAAAAATTTGATTTACACTATTAAACAAAGAAGTCTCGGTAAATATAAGAAAGTTACATACAAATTACAGTATTTCTATTTCTTATTGAGAAAAAGAAACAAAATTACCTGTAGATTATTATTTCTTATCACAAATATTAAAAACTTATATTTAAAAAATACATTACAGTTAGCCCCCGTTTCGTTTATTCAAATCATTCACTCACACACACACACGCATTAGAAACAGGGGCTGTGCTAGTGTGCGTAAAGCTATATCATTCGGTCATTCACTTGTTCACTTGAAGAATGTAACAAAATTGGTACAGTAGCTGGCATTGCAATTCAACGGGGCAATGCCACCAGAATGTTGGGTACGCTGTCTTAAGATAGATGTCATTTAAATAAACTGTAAATCCGGTTTTATTTCCCTGAATTTTTTTATCTTTTTCTTAGAGTTTTCGTAGTTATTTATAAATGATGGATACAAAACCGTTTAAAGCGGTCAAATATTCGGTATATCACAAAAATCGGAAATATTTTGTTTTTTTTTTAATAATTATACGCGTGCAGTCTCGGCTAAAAAAAATTGTAGAGATTCAACATTATCCAATACTATTCAAGTCAAATATTTGTTTAAAACATTTATTGCATTATTATTATGCAACTATAAATATCAAGTTCACGCCTTTGCTTACAAATATATTTAAATAAAATTTTGTTGTGCAATAAATACCCTAACAAATGAATTCTCTTAATTTTGTTACTTCCTTCACTTTCATTAAAAAAAGGGAATTATCTTATAAAATGCTACTCAATGCACTTTTGTTCGAATTTAAAAAGCCTAAATACAATTTAAATAAGGTCAATTTACTTTGAGACAGTAGCTGGAACCAGTGGGACTGGTCTTAACATATTTGAACCACAGTGAAATCACAGTTACACTTATCTAGTTTAAAGGCCGCCTTAGAGCCGCCGGCATGGCTTACTGCTTACGTTCGGTAACTTAGACTGACGGTTGAACATACCCTCTAGACCGCCAATCCTAATCTTAATGGCAAACGTCATATGACATTTTAAATATAAGCTTAATGTCAAATTGAATCCGTTTATCATTACAAAGTGTACCGGAGGTCTAGAGGGGTTCGTTCCTAGACTTAATCCGCGTGGTAATGGCGAACGTCTTCATTTGTCATTTTTAAATTAAGCTTAATGTCAAATTGATTACCCTTAACACGTTCACTGCTGAAAACACAACTGTAGTGTTTTTCATAACTTGCCGCGACTACGGGAAAACACAGCTGTGGTGTTAGCTGTATGGGAAAACACTACGGTGTGTGTAGATCCGTACACGTGGCTATACAAGAAAATCGGCTCAGCAGTCACAGTGTTAAGATATGTACCGGCACTGTAGAGGCACCAGATGTTAGGGACGATGCTCAGCTTTGGTAATGTCAAACTATACCAAAGAGCGCTTCATAAATGTTACCCAAATCCAGCTTAAATATTGCAAATGTTTCTAATAAGGCGTTACTTACAGCTACATATTACTGTTCCACGGTCTTGATCCAGCTACTAGATCAATGTAAACTGACGCATTAATTTTAAAAATCACATGTGTTCCATATTTCAAGGCACGGAGATTGTAACTAGACAAGTCATTGAGTAATTGGTCAAGTGCGAGTTCTAGCAAGTCTTGCTGGGCGCCTGGTCAGACGCGCCACAGCCATAACCACACTATGTCGTCAAAATTGTAGCCGGCAACAAAATCTTATAAATAGTTGTAGTTCAATCCACAGGCATGCATTACGTGAAGTCACATTAAAATGATAAAAGTGACTTGACTTGACTTCTTGATTATGGTCTCTGTGACTAGAGTTGTCACAATTCTCCCAATGTCCGTTTAATGATAGTTTCATAAACGTTTGGAGGAGGTGTATTGTGAAAATAATATGGACGGTGTTGAAGAGGGAGAATCAAGTTGATTTATCTGCACTATCTATAAAGAGAATGATAAAAGTGTGCAAAATATTTATTTAATCCGACGTTTTGATGTCAAAATCATGTACAAAAAAATGAATATTTAACTGCTGTCTTAGATAAATGATTTGCAGATGTCAAGTCGCAATATATGTGACGTGACACGTGGGGATCCTCACAAATGTCACCTGTGACAAGGATGAGGGGGGGGTCGAAAAATCGTTAATTTCGTGTTTTACGGATGGCCCCTAGCTGCGCCCGGCCACATTTTCACAGCTGTGGTGTGGCTGTAGCTCGTCTGAACAGACACTGAGTGTTCCTTACAACAATTGTATATATTGAAACACAAAACCACTTACTCACTACGTATTAGTTTTAAATCTACATAAATAACATAGGTATTTAATATTAAATATTACATTTTTTATCACATCTCATGATGAAAATAACAGATCGAATTAATCTTAGGAACTTCCCATTGTGAATGAGAGTTTCAATATTTATATTAAAATATGTTTTCTTATACAAATGTTTTTTTATAAAAATAATAGAAAACCACTCTTAATAGAATAGAATAGAAAACTCTAACGTAATAAAATATTTTTTTCCAATTGGCACACAATGGTCTAAAACCTCATAATTTTGGTAGATTTTCTTGGCATTGCGTATTTTATAAAATCTTTACAAATTCGTTTACTGTTTCAATATTGTTTTCATAATTTCTAATTTGGATTTCCGCTAAGAAATCAGATCCTATTGCGACACTACTAAAATAGGCTTAATGATTCTTTTTTATGAAAAATATATTCATAGATTTTTCTTTATCAGCTATTATTATACTTAAATATCATAATAATATAAAAAAATAACTACAAATTACGAGAGACATACAAAATACATCGCCTGGTACTGGTAATGTAAGAGAATAAATAACATTTCCACCCGTACGTATTAAAGGTATAAGATTATGAAAATATCTTAAATTTGTTGTACAGAGGCTTTACGATGGGCATTGTTAATTTTTTTTATTTAAAAGATTGTGTTTGCAAACCCATTTAGAGGAATATCCTCACTGGTCACAAAACAACAGCTTTTATTGAAAAAGAATCGCTTCTATCGAATATTTTTGTATAAATATGATTGACTTTGATTTGCCGGTGATGTCGTCATCGTTGGCATTATGTTAAAATTTACCCAAGCGGCAAGCATGCCTTACCCACTCAAAAAAGTTACCTGTCACTAAAAGATAAATGAAAATATAACCTCTAAAAGTTAGGCAACCAACACTGCACAGTGATTAAATAACATTAAATATTGATACCAAGTCTGTAGTACAAACTAAGCCAAAACTAAATATGACAGCTCTAAAGTTATCGCCTTCGCTTTCGTTTTCATAAAGTTGAAAAGTGACAGCAGATTATTTGACAGGAAAAACCTAAAGTCTAGTATGTAACAACAGGATTGGCCCCATTACGTATTCTTTGCTAACTACAAATAATACGACGAGATGATACGAGCAACTCTTTTGCCTAAAAGTTTTAGTCAAATTACTAATCTGTGATTGCTGTACTACTTATTTATTCTGTGACTGTACAGTGATCTTCATAAATGCAAGTGCGCTTCATTGACTGACATTGATTGATTTTTGTCCAAATGAGTTCTTTATGTCGGTGTAAGCCATAGCTTTATGGAAGCTAAAATTCGTAATTTCGAGAAGATCCGACAGATCTAATGACCAATTAGTTATCGAGGCGTAAAGCAATAATCACTTAATAAACAGTCCTGGTATGCGGCGCTTCAAATGAACACAAAATAACTGCATTTCAAAGGTTTTAGGCACTTATTAGAGGTTATTAGTACGGCCAATGCCAACTCGCGGAATGGTAGACTACTATTTTGAATAATTTTCATATCAAGACCAAATAATTGCACATATTCCGATAATAAGCTAAAACAATACATCTTAGATCTAATAATATTAAAAGAAACTGAAGTACAGTCACTTACAATAAAAGCCGAACTCTATCTTCGACCCAAAAGCGGTAAATATCAAACAAATTAAAAAAACTTTCAAGATATTTTCCAATCCTACCGACTGCGCCAATCGATTCGTTCCCACCTAAGCACCAAAATCCCTTGCATCATTCAAATAATTAAAATAGCATTCCTTTAACATATCCTTAGATCTTACAAAGCGTTTCAACTCTTATTGTATTTTAGAATAATCACAAGTGAAGAGTCCCTTTGCTAACTCAGCCAGCGCTGTAGAATTATTCTGTTTAGTTAAGGGTAAGGTACAGTTGAAGGAACTGAGAGTTGAGATGGTGCTGTTAGCGACGTCGCAGTTAAGGGAGAGAGTGTTCAGGATTGTGTTGTTCCCGGCAAGGCCTTTGGACAGGGATACATTTAAGGGAGGGAATATAATCTTGCCCCATGTGGGGTACGCGCCCCAAACGATGAGGGTTGTGATGATTTTGGGGCCGATACCACCGACAGCCTGAAATAAAAATACAAAAGAATGAATGAATGAACGATTTATTTTAAATAAAAAACCGTTTTGTTTCCAAGTATGTTATATGAAGTTGAAGAGAAAGAGTTTGCCTACAGCGTTTCGTATATTTCGTAAAATTTGCCATACAGATGTCAAAACGTTATAGAATTCCCTATGGCAACACACCATTTAAAAAAAGTTAGAAAAGCAAACTCATAAGTGTATTTACAGGGCCCCTAAGAGGGCACTCGAAAAGTTTAATAGATCTACCATCAGTAGCGTAGGCTAAGCATTGCCAATGCCCCTGGCGTTGGGGATGTCTATAGGCGGCGGTGACCACTTACCATCAGGTGGAATGCACGCGGGCTTTTTTGCCACCAATTAAAAAAAAAATTAAAATAAGCAAGCGGTTCTATTAAACCTTATAAATGGATATTGTTGTATTGTGTATTGTTCAGTAGTTTTTTTATTTTTTATTTAATGCATTACTAGCTGTAGCCCGCGGTTTCACCTGCGTTTACTACTGTCCCACGGGAACCTGTTATACTTTACGTGACAAAAAGAATTCTATTTGTGTTATTCCACGCAATGTACGAAATGTCATCGAAATCCGTTAAGCCGTTACGGCGTGATGAAAGGACAAACACACATACACAAACTTTCGCATTTACAGTAATTACTCGTTTTTTTTTTAAATAAATAATTACTGACCATTTTGGAAGTGGGTATGTGAGCGACCCCCGCGACGATGGCGTTAGGAGGCGTGCCCACTGGCATGTGGAAGGCCATGGAGCACGCTAGAGTGGCTGGGATCATCAGGTACCGAGGGTCGATGTGCAGTACTCGAGCCTGGGGAGAGAGAAACATTGATTTTGTTCTTCATGTCAATGTGTTTAGAACAGCGCCATCTGTCTTTCTCATGGTGAACTACGGTGGCTAATAGACATCAGACCCAATTGTAAACCAAGGTAAGCTATTACCTAGTACACAGCGATTCCCACAGATGGCGCTGTATAGTAAATAATTTACCCTCGTATTTTAAAGTCAAATCACCCTTTCTCTTTTCCACGCTTTCGCACTTCTTTGTGTGCTTTGTGACTTAAAGACACCGGGTTCGATCCTCAAATTCCTATATCATTCATCTAGCTTAAAATATACATTTTCCGCCATTAGCGCAACTTACGTCATTAAAGACATGGTTATCTACACAAATTGAGACACACATATCTACACAATTTAGACACAAATTGAGTGGCGCTGTCGCTAGGATTATACTAAATTTACCTCTCTGGAACATCAGAAGTGGGATAAGCTAGTTCAAATTTTACCATATTAGCGAGCACGGGCAGGATGAGGTTGGCAATAGCGACGTTGGAGGTGAACTCCGTGATGAACTGCGTGACCAGTACCACCACCAGCAGGACCACCACCTCGTTCAGCCCCTGCAGGCCCTCCAGCGAAGACCCGATCATGGACGAGAGCCCTGTCGCTTTGCTGCCTTCAGCTAGGGCGAAGCCCCCGCCTGGAAACAAAAATCTCACTGTCACTACAAATTATTTAAATCCATTTAAAACCAACCCAACCAAACAGTGAAGTTTGAGTTTGAGTTTGTTTTTTTGTTTGCCCGCTTTTTTGCAACCCAGTTTTTAATTTTTTAATTTTTTTTTGCAAGTAGGCAATAATTTTGCACTTTTACAAGTAAAAAACAATCTTTCTTATACATAGAGAAAAAATAAGTCAAAACATGATTGAAGAAGCTCATTAACTCATTAAAGTATGGTTTGAGTGAGGACATTTCCCTTTAAAGTGGTGACTCATGAATGAATCTCGCACATGATCTCATGCTATAGCTTACATTCAGCTATCCCTCTACAGCCCGGCTAGCTCAGTCGGTAGAGCATGAGACTCGTAATCTCAAGGTCGTGGGTTCGAACCCTACGTTGGGCGCGAGTCTTTTTGTAGATTTTCCGTCGAAAACCACAAAAAGATTTTTGCAAACTTTGTGATCACGCAAATATAGGTCACACGACTATAGGGGTAAGAGTTAACTTTTCCCAAATACGAGTTTCCGCTACGGTTCTAGATGGCGCTGCTATGGGCAGGCGTGGCGTTTACTAACAGCTATACAAACTTCTTATATCGTTACTCTGTAGTGGTTTTTTTTTTCACTTTGGCTTCGCACTGTTTGTGCATTAAGCCAATTTTCAATAATTTTTTATTTTATGTTTGAAGGGCATTGTTTGCAGCAAAATTACTGGGCATATCAGACTTTAGAGCCGATGTCTCAGGGTGACGAGCGCAGTGCAGTGCCGCGTAGGATTTTGCAATGCAGGGTTCTGGGTGGCGCTGTAACTATTATGGGCAGGCCTAGCGCTTACCATCAGGCGAACGACTTGCTCGTCTCGTCACTCACTCAAATAATATAAAAATAAAATAAAACTGCCTATGCTAAGTACATACCGAGCAAGAAAAGGAGACCCCATGGGACCTTCTCTTTCAAGATGTTCCACGTCACAATGCCAGCGGACGGTTTGGTGGCCGCCAACTCCTCATCTGGAACCAATTGTCCAAAATTGGTGATTTTCAGTTAAGGTCCTTTTGCTAACATAATTGTAGAATAGAATAGCAAACACTTTATTGTGCACCAGTTCAGATATATACAAGGTAGGTACATCAGGAATAGAACCGATTCAAATAAATATAGTAAAATGGGCGGACTTATCGCTAAAGGCGATCTCTTCCAGTCAACCTTTGGATGGAGGGAAGCAATTAAGCATCACAGGTTGGCGGTATAAATTAAATAATACATCAATTAAATTTTCCATTTTTATTCATACGCGCGAGCAAATAAGCTCTGTTTTGACCTGCCAGTGACAAGTGTCGGTATTCTGTGGTCGGAACACGGATGGCGGGAGGTTGGGCTTGGTGCGGCTAATGCGCTGTTGTATTTCTTGTTAGGTTTAATTAACTAATTAAATACAAATCTAAACCATACAATGATAGAGAATGCCACTTAGCATTAAGTCCTCCTTGTACATTTTTATTGCGGGCTAATATATACTAATATATAAAGCTGAAGAGTTTGTTTGTTTGAACGCTAGTATCTCAGGAACTACTGCTCCGAATTGAACAATTCTTTTTGTGTTGAATAGGAAGGTTATAGGCTATATAACATCACGCTACGACCAATGGGAGCGGAGCACCAATGAAGAATGTGGCAAAAACGGGGAAAATATATTGCTTTTAAGAGACTTATTGCGGAAAAACTTCAATTATGCGGGTGAAACCGCGGGGCGCAGCTAGTGAATAAATAAATAATGATGTGTTCCGGTTTGAAAGGCACTGTTTACAGCTGGGCATATATGAGACCTTAGACCAGATGTCTCAAGGTGACGAGCGCAGTGCAGTGCCTTAATGGATAGTTCTAGGTGGCACTGCAGCTATTATGGGCAGAAACACATAAAAATTTAAAAACGAAGATGTTTTGATAAAATGATATTTACCTGATCAATCTATAGTTAAAATGAAAATAGACTTACATGAGGAGGATGCCGAGAAGAACTTGAGGAAGTCAACGGACATCGGCAGTATGAACATGAGGATCACGATGAACATGGATGTCACGCCGTCCTTAACTTTCCTGGAATATTGTTTATTTGTTAGATAAAGTAAAGAATAGTAATTAGTACCGCTAAACAAAGGTAAATGGGAAACACTAAAACACATTCGCCAGATATTCCTCCGCCAAGCAGTAGTGTCCAAACATTACTGTGTTCCGGTTTGAAGGGCACTGTTTCCAGCGAAATTACTGGGCATATGAGACTTTAGAACCATTTCTTAGGGTGACGAGCGCAGTGCAGTGCCGCAACAGTTTCTGGGTGGCACTGTAACTGTTCCGGGCAGGCGTGCCGTTTACCAAGCTTTCAAATATCACAATTTACTTAGATATGATAACAATTATCTCTCTCTCTCTAATTCTCTTTCTTAAGTGACTTAAGTATCTATTATTTTATACTAGTTGTGCCCCGCGGTTTCACCCGCGTAGTTCCTGTTCCTGCGGGAATATGGGGATAGAATATAGCCTATGTTACTCGCTGTCAATGTAGCTTTCCATTAATGAAATATTTTTTTAAATTGGTGCAGTGGTTATATAGGGGGTGAAAGTATGTATCGAAATATGTAAGATTTCGTTACATACTTTCACCCCCTATATTTTTTTTTACAAACTTTGAGTGCCAAATTTATTTATATCTAATCATAAGTCTAAAAAATTAATTTCTAGCTTTAAAAGTGATGAAACTTCCATACAAACTTCCATCCCCTATTTCAAACCCTTACTTACAATGCTTTTATCGCATTAAAAAGTACCCTATGTCCTTTCTCGGGCTCTAGACTATCTCTGTACCAAATTTCATTTGAATCGGTTCAGTAGTTTAGGCGTGAAAGAGCAACAGACAGACAGAGTTACTTTCGCATTTATAATATAAGGAGGGATTTCACGCATCCACGCATGGACCCTACACAGCATATTGGTCGGGAGGTCCAGAAACCAGCAGAGGGTGTCAGGGAGTTGGTGTACTGCTTTCCGCTGGGACCGAAGCATGTGGAAATGTGCAGTCTCTGCCTATCCCAACGGGAGGAAGGCGTCACTGTACGTGTTTTATATATTCAAGTGTTCAGCAGCAGCAGCAGTCGAGGATCCACGAAGGAATGGTAACTCACATCGTGGTAAGCACATCAGCCCAGCCGGGCATGAAACCGGGCTTCCGGAAGATGTAGAGGAACACAGCCAGGATGAACAGGAGTCCTGAGGCCTGGAATCAAACGAATATGATTTTTATTTTTAAATAGATAATGAGTAACCATACGAAGGCCAAGCTCCCGCTACTTCTTTAAGTTTTGGCTATGCACGATTTGTGCAAATAGCTAGAGTCAAGTATAGAATAGAATAGAATAGAAAAACTCTTGTACACCAGAAACAAAATTAAACACAATTAGTATAATTACATTACATAATTATAATCAACTAGCTACGCCCCGCGGTTTCACCCGTTGCTGTGGGAATACAGGGATAGAACATAGCCTATGTTGCTAACTGATAATGTAGCTGTGAAAGAATTTGTAAAATCGGTGCAGTGGTTTAGCAGAAACCTTGCATATTTCATATTTCATTTACCTTACTTTCATCCCCTAATTTTATTTTACCCCCCTGAGGGGTAATTTTTATCTAAAAAATAAGTTTCAAGCTTCTATGTTCAAAACTGACGAAAGTTCCATACAAACTTTCAACCCCAGTTTCGCATTAAAAAGTAGCCCATGGCCTTTCTCAGGCTTTAGACAATCTCTCTAACAAATTTCATTTAAATCGGTTCTACAGTTTGGGCGTGAAAGCGTAACAGACAGACAGACAGAGTTACTTTCGCATTTATAATATTATAAGTTAGCATTAGTAGGAGACAGACAGTAACTGTTTACCTTCTCGTGGAATGTGGTAGGTCCGAGCCTCTTGTACTGAGCCTTGATCACCTGCATCGT
This sequence comes from Campaea margaritaria, assembly GCA_912999815.1. NCBI lineage: Eukaryota > Metazoa > Arthropoda > Insecta > Lepidoptera > Geometridae > Campaea > Campaea margaritaria. The sequence continues at coordinate 1,518,952 of OU538809.1, read as the reverse complement.
ATTGCTGGAACCTGATGATGCAAGGTTGACCTTCTTTGCTGCTTCGCTATTGGGTCTAGAATTCAATACACGTGTGTTATAGATCGCTCGAGGAGTTGAAACGTTTCTTTCTACGCATTTGCAGGGTATATCAAAGAAATTATATAATTGAAAAAAAAATATCTATATCTTTATATATAAAAATGTTATGTTGGTTTGTGTACGCTTCAAAAACTCAAAAAGTTCTGCACCGATCGAGCTGAAATTTTAGCATGATATATAATCCGCATCAAGGATTGTTTTTATCTATTTTTTTCATCAGTGACATATCAGCGAATATGCGAATGTGCCACAGCGAAGCGTGACAGGGCACAGCTAGTAGCTTAATAATTGTCTAGATTTCAGTTATTCGTCAAAAAACGAAAAGTTAACGGTAATTTTTATTTAACAAATTTTGTTTACTTCCAAATTTTATTTTTGTATGTATCGTGACGAAATGGTCCAACTTTGTGTTGATAAAGGTTACTTTTACTAAAACCGGCCAAGTGTGAGTTGGACTCGCACACCTAAGGTTCCGTACAAACTTGTAGGTCTTAAGAAAGCATCTAACATTATTGTTCTAAGTAAAAGACAAACTTAACTTTGCCGTTCGACCAAAACGACACGGGTATTGCACCAACTGCAAATAATAAGTTTGCAATAGTAAATTCGCTTTTTTAACTATATTTTTACTGTTTTCAAATTTTTTCTTTACGTCTGCTGTACATTACAGCCAAATTTCATGATTCTAGGTCAACAGGAAGTACCCTACAGGTTGTTATTCCCTTGTAAAATCGTTAAATATGCGACATAAACGGTCATATCTTTGGATCGCGTTGACTTACAAGTTTGATTTTGGATCCTGAGAAAAAGGGACAGACAGACAACAAAGTCACCCTATAAGAGTTCGGGTTCCTTTTTCCTTTTACGGTACGGAACCCTAAAAAAAGTGTGGAGCTGATCGTGTTTTTACCTGAACATGCCCATGAAGGTGACCTGCAGCGCCAACCACACCAGGATCTGCATGATCAGCATGGGCGGCGTGCTGTACGCCATGAACCAAAAAAAGTTGACGCTGCCGCTGTATTCGGGGAACTCCCTGGAAAGTATAACTATAGTTAATAACTATTTCTAAACAACAACTATTTCTAACAAATGCGAAAGTTCCGCACTGGGATTTGAACTGGCGACCTTCTCCTCGGAAGGCAGAACGCATTTTTTAGGCAGCCATTCTCATAAAAGAATACAGAGCAACGAGACGAGCAGGTCGTTCACCTGATGGCAAGCGACCTTGAGCGAACTCTTTCAGCTATTTATGAATAACCCAACTTACCCGTCAAATATGCCCTTGAATGCGGAGTTGGTGGCGGTGCCGACGAGGGTCCCGCAGCCCCCCAGCGTCGACGCGTACGCGATGCTCAAATAGTAACAAATCGTAATGTTTGAAGGAAGTAAAGTCCTGAAAAACATACAAATAAGCCAAGGTTAGGTTGAAGAACTTCCGACTAATATTTTAAATGCGAAAGTTTCTGAGAATGGATGGATGTATGTTTGTTTTTCTTTCACACAAAAACTACGGTTTAAGCGGTGGTAGCCTAGTGGGAGAACGTCCGCCTTCCAATCAGAAGGTCGTGAGTTCAAATCCCAGTGCGGGCACGTACCAATGTGTTTCTTGTAAAACATATGTACGTAATTATCACTCGCTTTTTGGTGAAGGAAAACATCGTGAGGAAACCGACATACCTACCCGAGAATTATTTCGGAGGTAGGTATGTGATCCACCAATCCGGACTGGGTCCCCGTGGTGGATTATGGCCTAACCCTCCTCACGAAAGTGAAGAGAGACCCGTGCCCAGCAGTGGGACGTTATGGGTTGATGATGAAAAACTACGGAACGGATTTGAATCAAATTCGGAACACAGATAGTTTATAACCTGGATTAGGTAATAGGCTACTTTCTAAAGCGAAAAAAGGGGTTGTAAGGGGGTTGAAATATAAATAAAAGCAATTGTAAAATTTTTCACGGTTCTAACAACCTTATAAAATCTAGCTATAAGTGACTGCTGAGCTAAGACGAAGCGAGCAGGTCGTGTGCCTGATGGTAAGTGAATACTACAACTTACTCTTCATCCTGTGCCTTGGCCGGTGCCGGCTTCGAGTCCTTGCCATTCTCAGCTGGTTGATTTCTCTTTCTGTTCACATATACGTCGCCCAAGCCTTGCTGCAATAATAAATTAATAAAATATATATTACAGTTAATACAATCAGGCGTTACTTTGCGGAAATCCATAATCAATAATTAAATGTAAATTTATATAGTTTTAATTCCGCCTAAGTTGTCAGATGGTTCACCAGTGAACATGTTAAGTTACAGGGAAAAGTGTTTTAAGTTGCGGGAAAAACCTAATGAAGAAATAAATTGAATGGGTACCGCTTCTAAGACTTCCAATATGGCGTCGACGATAGGCACCATCATGGTGGTAGCGGCCGCGTTGGACACCCACATGGATATGAACATGGTGACGAATGTCAGCCCGAAATTCAACCTGGAATCGACACACAGACGTTTTATAATTACATACTCAACTGGCAGCGCACCTCTTATTCACAGAACCCTTGGAAACTGTTAATTTTTATGGTAAACTTTGGAATTAAGGGCTTAAAGCATTGAAGATCAACCCTAGTCAAGGCTGCTCGAGCATTGCAGTTTTTATTTAACTGTTAAACGAAGATTTTACCTTCTATGAGAGCACCCAACCACTTGTACAGTCCACAGCGCCACCCTCCTCGGCAGCTTCGAATGCTGCACCCCAGCAGCTATCATTAGGCCACCCATAAACATCATGTTCGTCTCCTTCATGTACGCAGAGCAGACAGAGTCCGAGTCGAGGATGCCCATGGTTGGGAATAGCACGATGGGCAGCATTGAGGTCACGGGGAGTGGGAGCAGCTCCAACACCCAGTACACGGCCATGATGAGGACTACGTACATGCATCGGAATGCCTGGAAATGGATAAGGATGGGTTTACAGAGGTGTTTTTTTTTTTTTAATTCATAATTTTGATTGACAAAGTAACCTATACCTCACTTAACACATTGACCGCTCAAAACACAGACATTGGTGTTAATTATAACATTATGCGAGTGCGGGAAAACACACCTGATGTGTTACCGCCGTTTAAGTGCCGGCTGTGCAGCGAAACATGTATTTAACACGGTGCAACTACAGACTCACCCAGCCGGCACCCCAGTGCTGGAAAACACACACGGTTCGTAACAGTGCCCAAAATGACATGTAAAAACTGGTTCAGTAGTCAACGTGTTCATGGTAAGTTATTTTTCAACCTAATTGAAATATCCAGTATTTCTAATATTCATTATGGATAAGGATGACGGAAGAATGACATAGAAGAGGAGATATATATGACGAATATCAATATCTAACGTGCTAAAATGAAAGAAACAGGAGTGGCAGGTGGCATTTTCAATATATACCATTCCTTAACACAAGAAATGATAATGAGGCTACGTAGTGCAAACACCTCTTCTGCCGTCTCCATCTGACATGCGCCTAAGATGTAAAGTAATACTCACAGGTCCTTGATAAAGAATGGGAATGGGTAGCAGGAGCACCGGTGTGAAGACCACGATCATGGCCTTCCAGTAGATTGACAGGAACAGCTGGATGCGCTGCCGTAGGGTCGCACTCGACCCCGTCTTGGGGAAGAAGTATGTGGTCCCACTGGAAAACAAACATTATAGTTTTAGTTAGTAGGTAGGTTTTGGCTAGACAGGCAGGGGTACTTAGGACTATATTGTAGACAAGAAAACATGGTTATTATGAGAGCCTGGAGCGGATTAAGATGATGATGATGATGATGATGATGATGGTGATGATGGTGATGATAAAGGGAAAAAAAATAATAACAAATAGCTACCGTGTTTCATCGATGACGCCGTTTTCTACCGTATTCGACATCGTGAATGCGGTGCTTTGAAATTCTCCAAATAAATATTAGTAACTTTTTCTTCTTAGCTTCACCGGCTCTCACATTCTTGTCACATCTGTAAGCAAGAGAAAAATAAGATTAATGGTATGATAGGAAGAATTTCCGAGTTCTTTGTTATAAAATATGTAAATAAAAATAATTTAAGATGAAAATTCAAACAAAACGCTTAAAACATAAAAGCTGAATGAGTTTAACATTTTCTTAACATGACATTGACAGATATGCGTTGCTACCAAAATTATAACAAATAATACCTAGGTAAAACTAGAAACGTTCTAAAACGTTCATTTTGGATTAACAAAAGGCAACATTTTAAATTATTATGGCATAAGTTTGTAAATCATGTACGAAATTTTTTAATCAACATGAAATACGTAAAACGCCGTTAAAAATTTATAAAATGATTATGCTAAACAATTTTAAAAGCGTATAATAATTATCATTAATTTTTTGATAGATAAAATTAATGTTTTGTTTAAGAACAAACACAACTCAAGTCACAGACTAACAACATAAGAAAACATAATGTCATCTGTCAATGTCATGTCAATTTGTCAAAATTGTAAACAAACAGATCAGCTGTGGTTTATTCGCTATTTTATTAAAATTGATGAAAAATAGGTAGTTTATTGGCTTGAATTAATTTCAAAAGTGTTGATTTATCTTTATTTATCATTCGGAGACTGCCTACAATGACTAGACCGACACCAAAAGTCGAAACTGACGGTAAGTCTGTTTTGAAGCTATTTCTTTTTCCAGCTACATTCTGTGAAATTATTCTGACAAAACTTACATATTTCTCATATTACTGTTTATTTTTATTCAGATCAAAACGTTGAAAGTTGAAAATGGTCGATAAAAATTCTGATTTTAAGGTTAGAAAATTTGCAGGTAGGTGGGTCGGTACCCTATCTTTCGAGATATGAGACATTCGTATCCCAAATAAAAGTACCCCTTACATACACATCTTTATCAGTTTAATCTAATTGAATTGACATAACCTAATAATTGGAAATTTACTAGAAACCAATAGAATCTACAAATACCAACAAAACAAGTAATGGATTCCACTATACAATATAGGGATTTTCCATGAATAAAACAAGCCTTCTAGCTTGTTTTCTACAATTTAATTACATTCTAGTTAATTACAAATTTATCATTATTTAAATAATTGTTTATGCGTCCTAGAAATCATGCAACTCCGGAACAATTTAACCATAATTGAGGACACATTTACACAATATATTTGATTTGAAGCCATGGAAAGAGGGAAGGGAGGCCCAGCAGTGCGATGATTTAGGTAGATAATAAATAATAATAACAATATTGGATTTGTTGAGCATTGATTGCCTAGTGGGAGAATGTCCACCTTCTAAGGAGAGGGTTGTGAACTTAAATCCCAGTACGGGCAGGTACCAATGTGTTTCTTGTAAAGCACATGTACGTAATTATCACTCGCTTTTCGGTAAAGGACAACATTGCGAGGAAACCCAAATAACTACCCGAGAATTATTTCGGCGGTAGGTATGATATCCACCAATCCGGATCGGGCCCTGTGAAAAATTAAGGTGTAACTCTCCTTGTGTAAGTGAGGGGAGACCGGTGTGAAGCAGTGGACCAATATGGGTTGATGATGATGATGATGATGATGATATAAACCATTGTATCATCATCATCATAGCACGTTGTCCTGGCATAGCTACCAAGCTATAACATGTTACGACTAGGGTAAAAGCATGAACACAGAGTTGAAAGTCCCTTCAGAAAATTGTTCACTTTTGCAACATTGATTCATTAGTTTGTTGTTAGTTATCGAGTTAGTTTTTAAAGATGGCAGAAACAACATTGTCCGCTAGTAAGTTCCAATTATGTACTGTACTGTTACTAAGGAATTGGTCGGCATTGTCTGTGTTGCTTAGTGCATGAATAATTGAAGATGGTTGTAATATTTCCACAGTCTAAAGAAAACGATTACCTAACTCCATTGTTTCACGTGAATCTTAGTGTGTGCGTCACCTGGAGGTATTGTATGGCATCTTAATAGCATTATCCTTCGGCAAGGTGTAGGTGAATATTACCACAGTGTAGGAAATAGTATAGGTCACCTTTAGGCCTGCACATGACAGATTTAACGATCGGACGATAGTTCAGTTAGGTTCTAATCAGCATTTTATTGGATTGAAGTGTGCATGTTATAAGCATAGGTCTCACCAAGACTTTGAAACAATTGGATGAATTTATAGAAACACATGGGAGCAAACAAAAAACTAGCATAATTATATTTTTCGCGATATCCATCTATTCCCCATCATCATCAATTCGTTTTTTCAATCGCGTCATGTGTTTAGCGGTTACTAAATCACTAATTAGGGGTCAGGTTCTATGTATGTGATTGTGACACGTTATTTATTCACTACTTTCATTATAATATAATAATAATAATAATAATTATAAGCCTTTATTGCTGTTTCCAAAAATTTACAAATTGCTTAGGTATTACATTTCCATTTTAGAACCGGTTTTCTCAAAAACAGCTTCTTTCGATAAAGGCCTCCTCCAAAGCCTTCCACTTATCTCTATCCCTTGCTATTCTGATCCATTCTGGACCCGCAACTCTTTTGAGGTCATCTTCCCAATGTTTAATTTGTCATTATAATATAATATTTATTAATAGAAAATAGAAAACATTGAATGCACAAAACCAAAGAATATGAGGTTTCATCAAGGTATTGGTAAATAATCTCACTTGACACTCAAGACTAGCTACGTTTTGCACAAATTGCTTAGGTATTGGCTCTGCTTTCAGTGAATATATTGATCATGACTGTGAAACTTAAAAACTAAAATCTAGGGGTGTTAAGTGCAACTCAAGGTGTTTAATGCAACTCAGGGTGTTCAGTGCAACTCAGGGTTTTTATTGCAACTATTCTATCACAATGCAGTGTTACGTAAAATATTGCAATCCATATATCTACATTAATTGGATTTGACCTTAATTGAAATATGTACCTACTGTATAAAAAACCCTCGTTTGAATTCAACGTACCAATCAACTATTAAAACCTTGGTTTACTATCTCGAATCTAGCTAGACCGTACGGCGATTTATAAGTCCTTGTCTAGACCAAAGGAAGTCCTAGCGAAAGGCCTGTCTACACCGTCCGTTTACCTGCCACGCCCCCGCGTGCCCCGTGTTGTCACCTGCCGCACCACAGCCATAGTAATGCGACCCCGACAACCACGTCATTAGGAAGTAACTAGCGTTTTAATTGACACCACCTGACCCTAGCTTATAGTGTGGAGTGAGTTTTATATTTGCATTACCGCACGACAGAATAATTTATTCTAAATTCGCGCTGTCGGTTCTGTGTTGTCACCATGAGCACTGTTATTGTAATTGGATACATTTCGGTAAGTGTGCGTTGGAATCACTTCAACCGACATCCATTATACTGACAGTTTTTGTCGAAATATAATATTCTTTCGAACAAACTTCTTATGAAATACGTAGGTATTCGCTAACTGATCGAAATGTGCCCAAGCATAATCAATTTACTGTTTTAGTCACCGAGGATCTTTGTCGTATACCTTCCGCCTCTAACGTCAGATAAGCTCGCTGTCATTGTATTGTCATCGGAACTTGACAGAAAAAATTTCAACTCAGGTGAACAACAAAAACTGGGTCAAAATTGACGGTGACTGAACAACGGAAATTGGGTTATTCGAGTCAACTAAACAAATATCAAGTTAAATAAAAACTTATATTTATTGACCTTGACTTTTTTAAATGGAAGGAACTAGCCTAAAGTTGAAGGGATCGAGGATACCTTTGCATAGCATTGGGACATAGATTATTAAAAAAAGTTGATCGGTGATTAGTTTTACCAAATTATTATAATTTCGATAGTTATTGTTAACATTTAATTAACCTAATTATGTACTCTCGTGATACTGATAACCTTTTAAGTAGCTCGCGTGACAAACTGACTGATTAATTCATTTTTTATATGTACTTGACCTTAGCTTATCTATGTAGCAGAATGCAGAACGCAACGTGTGGAACAATGTATAAACTGATAAATAATTAATCAAGATAAATCTAGTGATATATATATAGTTAGTAGTAGAAAGGTAGTTCCGGATCTAGATTACTAGGCTAGGCCAAGGCTGTACTTCCTATGTCGCGGAAGCGCAATCGCGAGCCCGCGTCCACCCCAACATGCGGAGAGGAGAACACCCCGGGGTTTTTTAGTGGGTACACCCCGTCAGGCGCGTCAGTAGATGCGTGCTGGCGGGGGAGCCCCACATAACTAGCCGGCCTCCCCCGAGTTCGGAAGTATGAATAAGGTCATTTCCCCCGGCCAAATTTATTAAGGCCAAAGATATTTTTTTCCAGAGCTTTTATAAAATACGTATTTGGCACTGCAAGCTGATTCAAATAAGACCAAACTAATCTATGGTTACCGGAAAGTGGGGGGAGTTGATGATGATAATGAACCTATGGTTAGTCAGTGAGGACGGGGGTGTTTTGACCTTCGAATCTATCCTCGGTGAATCCCTTGGTGATAGTGGTAGAGAACTGTCAACCTGGCCAGCCCTACTACAAGAAGAAAATATGACGCTAGACTCCTTTCCTGGTATTTCCTGGAGTCCTTGAAAGCTAGTCTCCTGATATTACGATGTAACTGAATGGTAAACAAGCTTAGCTTTGAATGGATCTGGGTCGTATGGATTGCTGCTGAAACACCCTCGATAGGGACTCGGCGACAGACTTTCTGCTCGAGGGTGGTGTAACAGCTAGTGAGTTATACACTCAAGGAAAATTTAGAGCGGAATGGAACCACCTTTGTTAGGCGCAAAATTTCTACATAAATATGAATTTCGTGACATGCAGATGATTTTTACTTATGTATAATGTTCACCAATTCCTTCAGCTGATAAACGAACAGTCACGATAAAGCGACAATGTGTAAACATACATTTTAGAGTTCAATTTGTTCATATCTGATTCTGAACAGGATTTGGGCAGATACTATCAAAATTTTGATGACCCTATCACGTTCAAACGTGGCGTGTGCATTGATATAACATACATGATATGTAAAAACGGCGTGTATAAACAGGGGTTTAAAATGCTGTGAACTTTGAACTTCACTCGCATAAATAGTGACGGCGCTTCGCAACATACTTCCCTCGTGATTCCCGTTTTAAAAGGCCCCATACAACAGACCATAAATTTCGTAGACAGAGACTAGGTCTTGGAATAGAACATAGGGTACTTTTTATTCCGTAAAAGTTAACGGTTTTATAACCACATCACACTAATGACTTAATTTCATATCGCTCCATGCTTCGGAGGCTGATTGGGAGGCTGGTCCCGGTTCTTATCGAGTGATGACAGTCCTTTTGCCCGGCAAAGCCCCTAGTACGGTCTGACAAACTCTAATGCCACCCCATTCAAACTACAGATTACTGTCCTTAAAGTCAGTATTATTTTCCGTCGTATTAGGCTTGTCTTATTTAACACCCACCATATAGGATTAGTGAAAAAAAAAGTTAGTGGATGTATAATTGTAAATGGATATATTTTTCCTATAAGATATATTTTCCAGAGCTTTTTTTTCTCTCCCAAAAGTGAGGGGATCAGTGCTCAGCAGTGGGTTGTTGATGATGATTATGATATCGTATTATGGTCAACGTTTGATACCGTATAATGGCGAATAAAAAATATTTTTTCTCCGCTGTTCCAGTGGGCGATTCCACATTCTTCCTAGACAAAAATAGGTAACAGCGAACCAAACATCCGCAAAAACATGTTACGTGAATAAATTGAAATATTTATTTGAAGATCAAAAGTGAGTTATGTTTTGATATCAACAGAATATGACGTCAATAGAGTAGCTTATGAGGCACTTGCGTTATTTTGCATTTGCCTACTTTTGCAGTCACGTGGAAGTCTACAATAATAAGTACAGATCTTCTAACGATATCACGGCCCGTCTAACAAACAAGTGTAGATGTGTGTTTGTGAAGTCATTTTCAGAGTAGATACACTGAACCTTACTAGCACACATGCAAAATACTAAAAGAAAGGAGCCAATTACAGATTCCAAAGCACAGAGGCCAAAATGAAGGTAAAAAAATAAGGTTTTAACTAGAAATTGTAGAAAGCAATTTAATTTAGGTTCACTATATCTCCTGAGGGGCTATGCAGCACGGTGCGGATGAGCTCGAGTTCTTTTCATTTTGACGTTTGACGTTTCATTGCCACGGGGCTTGTCATTGCAATACGAATGACGAGACCCGTGGCAATCAAACTTCAAAATGAAAAGAATTAGAGCTCATCCGCACAGTGCTGCATAGCCCCGCTGGTTTCAAGCGATATCTTTCTCAGATTGTCTCTTTTCACACATATTCCGAGAAAGCTCTTCATTTCATTTTCCTATGTGACGAGTTAAGTTAGCTGTGATCATATACCCAACATCTACCTTCAATCTAAGTTTCAGTACATACAATATATAAGTACCTAGGTATTGTAACCATACGATTAATACGCAGAACTCATTTCCTCATACATACCCACCTTGACTGGAATGGATCACCGTGCCATTACAGCCGGCTGATTTATGCGAAATCGTAAACAGCGGTGTTTACACAAAGCTTTGCTGTACGGCGAAGTCAGTGTTTAACTTTCCTACAGTTATCCCACAAAAGTTTTCGTGGTAGTAGTGTGTAGTGACTACTTGCGGAAATCGGCCGGCAAAGGCTGGATGAGGAGAGCCGAAGAAGACCCGAAGATCGTGTTCAGTGGCGTTCACTAGAAGAGGCCTACGTTGAACAGTGGACTAATAGAGGCTGATTACGGTGAACGCATTGTAGTATCCACCTGGCTACAATTCTCAAGCAGGAAATCTATCGCCAACTTCCTCTCAGGGTTGTCTGGTAGCAGTTCTCGAGAGCCGTCCCCATGTTAGGATCGACTTGTTTTCTGCTTTCGACCCCCGTCGAGGATTCCGTAAACCGCTGGGAGTCTACCTGGACCACTTTGGGAACTAAGGCGCTAGAGCATGACAACAAAATACAAGATAATCCGATACTGCAATCTGAGAATCTTCAAGTCGAAACAAGTATTGTTTAGGCATTCGTGCCCCATCCTAGATTGTACCATCGCTAGAAGAAACAGAACCCGCCGATAGAAATCCTAACAACTTTGATCTAAGACACACCTCTACTAGCAGCCAATGACACAACTTCAATAACCAGGCAACGTTGTATATCTGTAACACCATCTACACGAAACAAAGCGAAGACTTAAATAACGCCTCCGGCTGAAGTCCAAGGTTAAGAAGAACGCCTACGCGGTGCTATGACGCGTATTACAACAGAGGGCGTGCCTTGACGTCATCGCAGTTTTTACATAGCAATAGCCGGCGAATAACTGGCCACTGACGATTTAAATATTTTTTTCAGTCCCGAAAATACATTGAAGATTTCCAGCTAGACAGACGAGGTCAATCAGACGTCTTTCTTTGGCATGAAGGACGTTGAATGTTGGTTTTTATGTCATAGAAAATTGATAAGAGCTGGTTGCAATGACGACGTTGTGTAGAAGTAGGTAGATAGAATAGAATAGAATAGAAAACTCTTTATTGTACACCAGAAACAAAAATAAACACAGTACAGAAAAATTAAAATAGGTAAACAAGGGTAGTACAATGGGCGGTAATGGTAGTAGATACTTCTTTTGTTCATGCCAGCTGTGCTAAAGGGTCTGTGTGTGTAGGTCTAGGCTGGTTGACCACAATCTCAATGACGATCCCTAGAATAGGGCTGGTTTTCAAGAACTGCTGCTTCACAAAGAGGCGTGGCGGCAGATTTTCTGCTATAGGTGGTAGAATAGAATAGAATAGAATAGAAAACTCTTTATTGTACACCATAAACAAAAATAAACACAGTACAGAAGAATTTCAATAGGTAATACGGTACAATAAGGTAAGGTGAGTACGGTGGTAGCTAGATGCAGACCCTTTAGTACGCTACCAACGTGAAAAATTATGAATAACGGTCCATACCATGTTATAAATAACTTTCATGAACACATACCTTCAGTGAAACTACGTCAATTTGAATTTTGAGACATTACATCACATTGAATCACATGATTCATATTGCCTCGCAGTCGATTTGTTTTTATTGCTTTCCAGGAAAATTGCGGGGAATTCAGGAAGACATTACTATGTCAGTGGTTATTTCTTACAGGACAAATAAATAAATCATTTTGTTAATCAATTTGTTTGAATAAACACCGCGGGATTTCAGCGTGAGCTTCTTAGAAGTCCTTTTGTGTCAGGAAAATAGATTTAGAATATGAACAATAAATAATGATGAAAATGTTATGAGCCAGGATCCTTGCTCAACGTTAGAGACTGTGTATAAAATATCATTATGTTGTAAAGTAACTTGGCCAAGGATTTCTAGCTGGTATTCACATACCCGTATCTAAAACGCAAGTCGGCATTTCTAATTGCCTCGAGTTTCAAGTAGTATGCGTCGGATTCCGATTGCTTTTTATACAAATGAATGAAGTGACTAGCTCATCGTTATTTTGATGGTAAACGATCTGTCAAAAATTAACCCACAAAATGTTAGGATATGGATTAGGGTTAGGCGTTATTTCAAACACCAATTAAAGACCTCATTTTGTGACAAGAACGTTTTCGCTCCTCAACATGTTGAACGTGAGATAACACGTTCTTATCACAAATAAATGCTGTGTGTATTGACTTGAATTGAGATGTAATTTTGTATGCTTACCAAGATCCAATGATACAAAAATGGTTATGGATGACAGCGAGCTGGTCTGAGATCAACTTGCAGTACCGAAAACGTATTTTATAAAACGTATCATATTCAAATTTCCTTATAGTCAAATGAAATAAGTCTCGCATAAAGTGTTTGCGCGTTGCAAGACAGTTCCCTTTTTATCACAATAACGAAGAATCAATGAAAACGACCTCCGATTCGCGAGCCTCGTCCAATTGAAGCCTCATCGTTCTCAATTGTAATAGAATTGCGTCAAATATACAATCGACACTTGGACTATTTAAAAAATTTGCAGATAGGACTCGGCGCGTCCATGTCATTCATATTTGCTGGCATTGTTGACGGTAGTTGGAACTTTTTGTGAAATCGGAATCATTGTACTGTACGCCTTGTAGTTGTAAATGTGGTGCCAAGTTTTTTCTTTCAGAGATTATCAGCTGTCTAAGGCGTGTTACATGAGTAATGAAAAGCTTTCAAAGAGCGTGACGAAAATTTCGTATGCATTTTCGCATCGTCGATTTTCGTAGTTATTTGCCATATTTCAGTCTTCTAATTCGAATATGATCGTCGCAACACTCAACCAACTGAACTTATCTCTACAGGAAACTATGCCGTTTGTAGTTAGTATGATTGCGTATCGGTTTAGTCATTATTTTGTAAATATAAAATTTCTGTGTTATTGCATTTTATTGGCATTGTAATACTAATTAGGTAGGCCACGTCAGTTCTGATTGTGCCTGACAAGCTTTGATACCTTCAGTGCTGAGAACACAAGTGTCGTGTTTTTCATAACTTGCCGCGAGTGCAGGAAACCACAACTGTTGTGTTTGTTGTATGGGACTATGGAGTGTGCAGAGCCGCAGCCGTGGCTAGACAAGCAAATCGGCTCGGCAGTGAAAGTGTTAATAACAGGGTCTGTCACTACGTCATTTGACAGACAAACAGACAACAATACTAATAATAAATACTCCTCAAGTTCACCAGTACGTAGTTCCCGTTTCCTCAATATATTTTTCACAAAATGGTGCATCATTCGTTCTTCTAGGTAACTGTGTCACATGTTAGGTAGACTGGATCATCGCTTACTATCAGGCGAGAAAGTAGTGGAACGTGAGCCAATTTCCGTAAAAAATATGGAATTCTGCCAAACATTTCAATTGTTACGAGGTATATCGTTATATTACATCACACACTAGCATTAAATGATGTCAGGACTAATACACAAGAGGGCTAAAGCGTAAGATATGGGATCTAGACCTAAATGTCCAAGCATCTAACACAACAACGGTAGAAGCCAATGAGCATCCGATTGGAAGGAAGTTAAGCTGATATAATCCTCCGCAAAGACATTAAAATGCGCAGTTCACCCCGAGTAAAAACAAGTTCAATGCCCCCCAAACAACATTACTATGCAGTGACAAGACGTTGTTGAATAACAGCAGCTGTCATCATTACCATCGGAAATCATTTCAGACCCAATAGCAAAGCAACAGAGCTAATGATATCCAAACCATTTCGTTCTCACAATATCTTGATCGGTTTATTTTAGGCGGACGCAAAACCAAGAGATTTCGTGCGTTACTCACGCTAAGGGTATTTATAATTTCACCTTTGTGGCCACTTTGGATGCGGAAAAGTACTGGCTTTGATGGTTTTGATGCACGCCTTAAACTAAAAAAAAAAGGATGTTGATGTTAGGTTTGCTGGATTTGTGCAATGAGCCAGTATTGTGACTTAGTTTTTGTTGAAATTAATCAAAATGTTGAATCTTAGTCAGTCAAGCGATCTCTTGCAACCTCATTCCTCTTCAATTGATTTGTTTATTGTTTGTCAAGATAGTAGAATTGCGTGTTTGCCGACCATCCGTCCACTTAACATCGGTTAATGAGTAAAGTGATGACTTTCAGAATACCTATTACACGCTATGAACATCGGAAGAATGCTAATGTGGTGGTAAGTTTAAATATGTAACCGGTACCGCAAGCTGATCAAAACAAACCCGAACACCACCAATCTACTGTTAGTCACTGAGGAGTTCCGTTGTCTTCTTCGACGAGAATTTCAATCAAAAGATCAGCTCGCTATCTCGATAGTATTGTATTGTCATCGGCAGTTGCTAGCCAAACATCAACTCAATTGAACAACGGACACCGGGTGAAAAACTCGCAAGGTTTTGACCTTAATAAACCTACTAACACAGTGAGTTGAATTGAAAAGCTTGTAAAGACACATATTTTCTGTTCTTTGTTTAAAAAATCGACCCATTTAATGTCATGGTGTTAGTTATGTGGCATTGTAAGTGACAATCGCGCAGAACTAACGAGGAAGGGACAAAATTCCGGACCGCTCACGATAATTTCCACCAACCATCAATACTACCCGTAGTAAACTAGAACGTAGGCATGACATTTAATTGCTGTTCTTGAAAAAAATCTAATTTTGTCCAATAGCAATAAAATTCGCCTCACAGTGCCAAGGTCGTCTATTAACTTCCTTGAATGAATCTTATGGCTTGTTTTTGCGTGTTATTTTTATCGACTGACGTAGAAGATAGATACTCGACTATTCGTGTTCTGTGGTTTACAGGCTTTTATTTATCCTACTGTGTCAGTTTTACTATGTAACTAATGGATGTATGCTTAGGTCGAATCTTGCAAGCTTTTGACCCAGTTTCCGTTGTTCAATTGAGTTGAAATTTTGTTTTGTTTTTTACCTGTCATGTTCCGATACATTATATTAAGGGGACAGGATGTTGATCTGATAATGAGACGGAAGGTAGACCACAGAAAATAAGATTTAAAATTATTTTATTAGGTTGCGCTACCGAATAAGTAACATACTTATTTAGTGAATGCGTGTTTGGAAAAAATGCTTTTCCTTAAATTGGATGTCTCAGTTTTTTGGTCAGATTGTATTTTTTTTTATTATAGAGTAGGTTACGAGCTTACGGCCGCCTGATGGTGAACGGTTACCGCCGCCTAAGGAGACCTGCAACACTCGGGGCGTTGCCGATGCGTTGCCTACTCTTTAGAGTTCTTTTCGGCCTTCTCAAGAAGAGCCCTATACTCTCCGGAAAAAATGTTTTATGGTGGCTCGTTCCACATTCAGGTGTGAGGCAGAAATAATCGCAACAGGCGGACTTTGCGGGACTTCCACAATCCGCTATTTAGATTAGGAAGCTTTTGAAATACCCATGTTTTCTGTTCCACAGCCTGATTATTATAACACTAGCAATGTTAAGGACATTATGTCAAGGATAACTGTCCTACGTTTTACATATTGGATCATGTTTTCATAACAGAATTGTCAATAAATGGTAATTTTGTCCTCCTTGAGCAATTTTTTTGGTCACTATTTAAGTTTATTTCCTTGTAAGAACATCATGATTTGCATAATGCGCAGGAAATAGCCATTATATGTTTCCTCTAATAGTCTACAATATTGTTATAAGTATAACTATAACAAAATAGGCAAGGTCCTTTATTAACTAAACAACTAAATATGTAGTGTTTTATGTAGAACTAGCTGCGCCCCGCGGTTTCCCTCGCGTTGAGTATTATCACAAAGGAACTGTTAAATATAACGGGATAAAAAGTATCCCATCTGGTAATCCAGTTAATAAACTGTGTTCAAAACTCATCAAAATCCGTTTTTATCTAGTATTTTCCCCTGTTTTTGCCACATTCTTCATTGATGCTTCGCTCCTATTGGTTGTAGCGTGATGTTATATAGCCTATAACCTTCCTCGATAAATGGACTATTCAACACAAAAAGAATTTTTCAATTCCAATCAATAGTTCCTGAGATCCTAGCGTTTAACACGTTGACTGCTGAAAACACAAACGTGTGTGTTTTTATAACGTAACGCGAGTGCCGGAAAACACACCTGTTGTGTTAACGCAGCTTACGTGCCGGCTGTGCGATAAAATACAGACGTGTGTAACGCAGCGCCACCACAGTGCGGCTCACACAGACGGCACGCCATTGCTGGAAAACACACGGTCCGTAACGGTGTCCAAATGTAAAAATCGGTTCAGCATTCAACGTGTTAAACAGCGTCGGTGTTCTGTGGAAGACACTTGCGCCATAAAAAAAAGGATTTCGCAAAGAAAAGAAATAAATAAGATTAAATATTAATCATAAAACTATTCGACCCACTGTGCTAACATAGTATTCAACAGTGAATTTTATATAATTTTTCAATTGCTCGTCAAGACGCTTGTCCAGCTCAAACCACTGACCACAGTGTAAAAAAATCTCCTTGGACGTGCCTGTTCTTGGCTCATACGTACGTAAATAGACCACTATGCTGTGGCGCCAACCAGGAACTCATTGAAATCGAAATCTGTTTAGACTGCGCTACGCATAGATAAAACACAGTTACGGGCGGATTTCATGGTTTAGGAAGCGGTAGATTTAGATCAATTTTACTGGGTGTTACTTTTTTCATATTTTATTTGCCATGCAAATAAGCCGATTGGATTACTCACACATGTATATAAATGACGTTTACTCTCGCGCCAAATGTGTGTAAGTGCAGAAAGGCTATCAAAACAAAAGAAAACGCGCTTATATAAATATTATACAATACCGTTTGTCTATTACAATGTTTGGCGTTTAGTATTGACTGCTTTTCTGTGGAGGTGCGGGGACGCAGATTGCGCGAGGTGGAGTTTGTCCTTCTGTATAATTTATTCTATAGATTTGAAAGGCTTCTCCAATAAATTATGGTAAAAAAAAACTAAAAACACTCTTTAACAGCAAGCCCAACTAAAAAGTAGAAGAATATTTAATTTTATGGTAAAAAAGCGTATTTTTTTTATTTTCTTATAGTATTGTCATCGGTCCTTGATAAGTGTGCAAAATTGTGATTTAATCCAAGGTTTTGAAGGGGGTCAAAATCATGTTTAAAGTTTCCGTTACATACATAAATACATTTTATTATATGAAGCTAGTAAAAGCGTGTTAAAAAGACAAAAAATTCGTGATTCACCGTTATCTTTGACTGTTTGCTTCATGGTGTTTTTATCAGACCGCGGTCAGTCGGTTATCAAAGTGATGTGTGATACGGTCAAAAGTTCCAAGAAACGTGACGTTTCTATGTTTACCATGGGATTGGAGTTGATAGGACAAGTCAAAATGTCATCAACTTCAAGATATGTTTGTTGAAAACATTATGAATGACGCGAAAGATGATTGGGCAGTTAAAGGACCCGTCGGGAAAGACATCAAGGTGACGATACAAAAGAAATAAACTTAGATAGTGAAACAAACAAAGGGGAATCTTATTTTTTTTATTTAACAGTTATAATGTCACCCAGAACTTTGCATTGCATAATCTGGCGCGGCTCTGCACTGCGCTCGTCACCTTGAAACATCGGTCTAAAGTCACATGAGCCCAGTGACTTCGCTGCAAACAGTGCCCAAAATGTTCCCACTGCTGGAACGCATCCCGTCTCTCAGAGAGTGAAGACGAGGCATAGTCAGAAGTACTTGAATTTTGAGGGTCTTTGACATGCCTGCTTTCTCACGAATTTTACGTTTACCTTTTTTCAGCGATGGCATCATGGGCATGTTACTATCTAAGAAGTCATTGTCTGGGGTTTGAACCGGGTGCCGTCGGATATTGAAGCGCATAATTATTATGCTGCCAGCTTTTACTACAAATGTAAAATATAACATTTCATTTCTACGTCTCTTTACGTCTTTGTCATTTGTCAGCTGCTGAGTTTTCAATACTTTGTGTGAATTTTCTTACTCGAGGCTATAATGATTGTCTTGTCCATTGTTCTTTGTATTATGCACGTATTCCTTTGTCCCTTCGATCAGGAATTTCTTTGGTAAGGTTCTTTTGTCATTCTTTGCGAATACAGATTCAATATCATAGTTTACTAATAAAACTGACACTTCCTTGTTAATTTATGCGTTAAGAGTCTATACTAGTTCAACCAGTTTTGTATGTGTGGCCTTGATGTGCAAGCGTCGCATGCCTCTCTTTTCCGACACTCGATGTTTTGTGTACATTCTACGACAGGCAAAGATTTCGCGGAGCTAGTTCTGAAGCGATATCAAGGCATTTTTTTCACGTTATGTACATGGACCCTGATTATGGGAATCGTTGCATCTAGGGAATCGGGAACTGCGGGGATCATGTCCTCACAAAAATCCAGACTCTGAACAAATACCTGTGGTTCATATAAATGTTTAATTTTGATCTGTGCGTGGATCGAACTTACAATCTCACGCATCGCAATCGATTCATCGGTTACAAATACGCCATGGAGGCTGCCAAATAAAGAAATAACATAAGATTTCCTGTTTTATTTTATATCTATGCAACTACAGCCGTAAGCCCCCCTAATACAATAAAATAAATAGATAAACTCTTTATTGAAACACCACAGAACAAAGAAAACTTAAAACTGGAACTAAACAAATTTTACAATTAGTGTCACAATGGGCGGTCTTATCGCTCAGAGCGATCTCTTCCAGACAACCATGCACGGAGAGGAGTAATTAGGACATCGGGCGGTGGCTTTCTTTATATACATAGAATAAAATAAATAAATACATATTATACACAAAATAAACTTAAATACATAGTAAAGTAATAGATAAACTTAATATATAACCTAATATAATAAACATACTTACCTACGAATACAAATGTATAATATGCAGCAACTAGAAAATTAATTCAAAAGATAATAAGAATTAACACGACTTTTAAATGCATTTAAATAAATAATAGAGACAGGACAGTGCATTATTTAAATGTTCACTACCATAAAAGTGATGGATCAAATTTCTGCACTGTTTAGATTCAAACCGAATATTGGCAAAACTTGATAGGTTTGAAATTCTAGCCATGCCCACAAATGAATAAGCTAGCAAAGCCGCTAGGTTTAGCTTCGTCGACATAAATAAACCATTTTCTACAGATATTGGATTGCTATGAGTAGTGTGCTTTCTCGTTACTTATCCCCATCTTCTAGTAATAATAAATGATTTTTTAGCCTTTGCATACTATTAAAACAATTCACCTCTGATTAAATACTTCTTTATATTTATATCTTCCATCCAACAGATATATCCAAAAGATTCCCGCCATTTACGAAAAAAACCCCTTGGCCTACTAGATTTTCAGGGTAGCCATCATTGAAAAAAGGTGACAGCCCAATGCTGCTTTATCTATTTAATATTAGTTTAACATTTTTCATTATTATGGTAAGTATAATGATAGACCAATAAAATATTCATCATAAAAAATTACTAGTGCCTTTAAAAAACAAAACTTATGTCGATTATGCGGAGAAGATTGTATCGTTTCTTCTTTGATTCGAATCGATTATTATGAAATTAATCGATTGTTGCTTTCCACTGGATAAAAACATATTTCACCAGCTTTCTCCAGAATCACCAACCTATTTATTATCTCTGTGAATTCGATCATGTAGGTATATGTATGGACTCCTCTGCTGGTGTGCCTATGTGTGTCAGGTCAGTGGCGCAAGCGCAGGTGTGCAGTGCACTACGATTGCAGTTTCTAAACCACTCAGATTTTACCTCTTTGAGTAGGTAGGTAATTATTATAATGTCTCAGATCAGAGGTTCTAAAACTTTGGTTCTTCTAGTAAAAAATATTTCGTTTGAAGAGTCTCCGTCTGAGTCGTGTGGATTATGGCCTAATCTTTCTCTCGTAAGGTAAAATCCGTGCTCAGCAGTAGGTGGAAATGGATTGATTAATATGGTACCGCAATTGCTGTCGATCTTCAGCAAAATTTGAAGGCCTCACCTTGGAGAGTACGAACGTTGAGTCGTCGTGTTCTTTTGGAAGCCATAGGAACTGGGTGGCTTCCAGAGTTTTGAAGATCTATTGATCCTGGGGCAATTTGTCCAAGCGGTCCATGGTCACAGGTTCATCATCTTCATCATCATCACCATCAGCCTATTATGTATGGGACATAATACACCACGCTGGCCAAACGCAGGTGGATGTCTTTATTATACGAATTAAGATCTTCGACATCCCGGTTTCCATTTTTTGAGCAAAGCCTTTGAAATTTACACTTAACTATCCTTTACTTTTTCACTTAACAAGCCTTTATCACTGATGGCTTCCATCATTGTCTTGACTTCATAGAAAATGGGAACACTATTGCACAACCGAGTGACTCTTGAGTGAAACATTTTAAAACCACTAGACATTTTAAATTGCATATTATTCCTTACCTCAGCAGTTAGAACTTCTGAGAATGCAAGCTACCATATTGAGCTATAGTTCATTTATCCTTGTGGATTTTGTTTACCGCTGAGGTTTACCTACTATTCATCTTTTTTATTCCATACTTGACGCTCTGGCTACTGTCACGTATGCCTTTTTCATTTACGTACCTACATAATCATAAATAGTACCTAAAATAGCTTTATTGCCACGATTTCATTTAGGTACATGAGCATAGTACCTAAAATAGCTTTATTGTATTGATGCTATTTTTAATGCTTAACAAACATTAAGTACAACAATTAAAAATATATGAATATATTTTTATTCCCATGCTCCGTCTCATTGTCACGTATGCCTTTTATATCATTTAGGTACCTACATCATGAGGTAAATCAAATATTAGGTACCCAGTAGAATTTTTCCTGTTTGGTTTTTATTTGTGAGATTATTCATCTTGTGGTCAAAAAGTGATGAACTAAATGAATTATTTTTAACCTCAAAACTTCTCGAATCGCGCCAGCTTCCCGCAAGTTATTTTGACAGTTCAAAACGAGCGCGTAACGAGTCTAGGTGGTCATATCCAATAACGAGCCTGATGTTCCTTCCATAATGAAGTGGAATAATTCTGCCATTACACACTGAGTTACGAGATAAACAAGTCGTTGATTGCCTGTAGATAACGTCCATAGCAAGCGCAATGCCACCCGGGAGTTTAAATTCCAAGGAACCGTGTCGCACTGCACTGCCCTCGTCGCTCTTCACCTTTTGCTTTTCAATAAGTACTTATCTATAGGTGGTTTAGTTATTTCGCAATTTCGACAGATTCCTCATCATCATCATCGTCGTGTCCTTCTGCTGCGTGCAGTGCTATGTTTATGCATCCCTCGACCCGCCTCCCAATCAGCGGGGCTATTCGTATTAAAATGACGAGTCCCGTGGCAATCAAACGTCAAAACGAAACGAGCTCGAGCTGATCCGCACCATGCTGCATAGACCCGCAGATCCAGGCTAAGCTCGAACGATCTTAACAATAGTTGTCATATAGACTAGTCTAAGTAAATAGCAGCGCTGATGCTTGATGATGACGATGATGATAATGCGGCAAGGCCGTCGTAATCGGTTTGGACCTACTTGGACTTTACACAAGACCTTTAGCATCAAGCTATGTATTATTATAGATATGGGAAACCATTATATCAAGTATCACCTAAGTTTTATGAGCATATACGTGACCTGAATGAAGAGTACCGAACATGTCTAGTCTATATACAAGTATATAATCTAGTTTGGAGTGGCTGGCTATTGTCTATTCTGTCATTGAATATCAAGCATGTCTTATATTTGGACTCATATTATGTTTCAACGATATATTGGGTTGCCATTGTCTCAATTAGCTTACCTAATCTTTAGTGTCTTTGGCTTCTCAATGTACTCTACTTTACTGTAGTTAAAGTCTCTAAAAATACTTTTCGCTGTCTTTATTTTTCCGAATATGCCGTTTTAAAGCATGACTTCTTTATGTTCTCCCGCTGTATTTTGGCTGAATTGGTTATTTTTCAATAAATGCATGCGGTCACGCCTTCTTCCCTTTGGGGTAGGCAGAGACTACATCTTTCCACGTGCTACGATCCTGACTCACCTCTTTCGCTTTTTCCACTTTCATAAGTCCCTTCTAACATGAGACTTGACCTTTCTTTAGAACGTCCTCGATTTGATCGTGTTGCGTTCGCCTACGTCGACTCCTACCGGCTGGCCCATTCATACAAAATCCATAATTCTGTGTCGTCAGCTTTTTTTTTTATCCATCCTCCGTAGAAGTCCAAACCATGTAAGCATCTCTTTCTCTATTCCATAAATTCGGCGATGTAAAATATGATCCTTGCTCCGAGTCAGGGTGCTATGGAGTGGCCCTTTTTGTTCCTGCTTCTCTAGATACAGGGAATCCTTTCCGACTCATTATTTCACATTAGTGTACATTTTAAATTTTATCCTTTGCGTTGATTAACGTTTCGTACTTATGGAAAAGTACGGGCAACTGAAACTTCGGCAAAGCAGTTTAGACTCTTAACCGTGTGTGTATGAGCTGCTTTACATTGTCAATGTTATGTAATTTATTCACTACAGGGGTAGGTTACTTCACATACTAATTTATAAATAATTGAAATACACTGTACCCGTATGTGCACTAAATAAAACGTTATAATTAGATTACAATATGCCTAGCTTGACTTCAAATACATAATTATCATTATGTAAGCCGTTCACCAAAAATAATACGGTGTTTCAAAACTCTTCGTTTCACCATCGAGTTGATTTTGAGATTTTAATATTTTTTTCGTCTTTAATTACCAAGTTATCTTCGTAAGGTAGGTGTCGAAATTAAAAAGTTCTGCGGGGCTATGCAGCACGGTGCGGATCAACTCGAGTTCGTTTCATTTTGACGATTGATTGCCACGGGACTCCTCATTTCAATACGAATGACGAGTCCCGTGCTGCATAGCCCCGCTGAACTGTCTTTCTTTTGTTTAGTGGCTTAAGTTGAGACTCCTCAACCATGTTTTATATCTTTAATGAAAGTATATATAACTATTGTTGATTATTGCAGGTATTTTCCCAAAATATAATGGCGCACGCTGCATTATTATCATATTTCTAAACCGATAATTGTAACTCCCAGACATTAATAACAAATTCGTTATCATATTCGCTAATTGTAAGTTCATTAGGTTGGCGATCGTCACTCGTCAGTGGATATCGATAATTGGTCTATCAGACAGTTTAAGTGTCATATTACATAGACACGGCTATAACAGTGACATTCAGTGCACTTACATGTACATTGTCAGTGTTTATCGGGGGTGTGTTTCGACACACCCTGCTTGGTGACGTGAATGAAAGTATACGTCATGCATTATCATCATTAATTACTCTCTGACTGCTGAGACTCGGGTCTTCTCTCAGACTGAGGAAGTTGATGTTTCTTAGCCAGGGCCTCCAGCCTGTTAGCTGTTGAATGCGTTGTCATTGTCAAAATTGAGTTAGCTATTTGAACAGCGCGTAATCGCTGTCATTTCGAATCTGTTAGCTATTTTATCCGCGAATTATTGCTGTCACAATTGAGTATGTTAGCTATTTGAACAGCTCATAATCGCTGTCAAATTATTTTCGATAGCTAACATTGTGGTTCAATAGCTAATGAGGCCCTAAGGGAGATAGATATTATGCTTGCTCAGTGCGGTTTGGCTGTTTGATGAGTATTGGTTAGTAGAGGTACTCATTTTGGCCTAATCCACAGCACATAAAATATAATAGCACAATGACAGATATTCTGATATCCTACTAATATTATAAATGCGAAAGTTTGTGAGAATGGATGGATGGATGTTTGTTCCTCTTTCACGCAAAAACTACTAAATGGATTCGAATGAAATTTGGAACACAGATAGTTTATAACCAGGATTTAGTAATAGAGTACTTTTTACCCCGATAGTATGTGCCCGTGGGACAAAACGGGAACTGCGCGGGTGAGACCGCGCAGCGCAGCTAGTTTCTAATATGCCGTTAATACTATACATATGTATATTTTGGTAAAGTAATATATAAAAAAGTATATAGCTAAATGCAGGCTTGACCGATACCATCAGGCAAATGACCTGCACTTATTCGATTAATTGAGGTCTTGGAACTCTTGGAAGCAAAAATCGGTCAAAGTTTCCTTATTGTGTACGGCCTCATTCATTCCCTTTGTGTCGGCTTAGTGATTCAGTGATTTACAAATTTAAACTTACACCTGTTTTGAAACGTCATGTAAAAGGTAAACGCACTCTGAATTATAATTATTCCCACCACACGGTTAATTATGATTTCACGCACTATATAGTATTTTAATTAGTAATATGAATGATATTATAAACATACTGTCTTTTATCTAGTGGCTCCAGTTGTTAAGTATCATACGAGGAGTTATAAAAATTCTACAGTACAAATTATAATATTGACAGTTGATCGTTCATTACTACTCTCTAGTTGTTATATTCCAGCGACGCATTGTTTACCGATTCAGTGGTTCTTTCCATTTGCGTGTACCCGTTATCATTGGACCAACGTATAGACCAACATGGTTCGTATAGTGTAGAACTATCATATTGGTCGTAGAATGCAAATTAATTGAATCGTTCGACGCGGTCGTACGACTGGCCTCAAAGGAAGTATCATTGTTGTTCTATTAAATTTCGTCTGGGCTTCGTAGCTTGGCACAATACACTCGTCTATTTCATTGTCATGTATCCTGGTTGAAGGATTGCTCAGCGAGGATAATGGAAGTCCTTTCTTGTCCATGGAACGTTACAAACTTTATGCTAACTACTAATTAAAAACCAAATAGATGAATCCGCTTTTTAATGTCCATTAGACATTTATAATGTCACATTATATTAAAATTTATCGTAATCAAATTAACGCCTCATGATCACAAATATACAGACCCGACCCCTAATTAGGATTCCCTGTGTCTAGGGAGTCAGGAACTACGAGGACCATTGTTCTACAAACACCCAGACTAAGAGAAAGAAGGAGGAGAAATAAGAAGGGAGAATAGACGATGTGACGAAATCAATATGTGTAAGACACCAAACCCAATATAAGACGGAACAATAAATACCAACAGCCAATTCCTCCAAACATGTCAGCAATGCAACGTCAATGCGCTTTATTGATATTTATTTAAGACAACAATCCATGGCTTCAAAAAGGGAGCAATGCTTTCCAGCGACCTCTGAGTCGAACCTTTCATTCGACTTATGATTTGCTGTCCAAACTGGTTTGGGTCATCAAACGACTGTAATTTCTGTCTCGGTTTCTTAATATTGGGGTATGTAGGAATGCGAGGAACTTCGGAAATTCTAATCTGATGTAGCCAGCTTGCTTCTGCTGTAATTTATTGCTAAAGAATTATTATCCTCGAGCATTGTCAAGTTCGTACAACTCGATTAGTATTAAGACTATTTATTTTATGTTTCTTCTCATTTGCCAATCTATAAAGGGTATCAAACCGTAGTGCCTGTAGGCTCCAATTCATTCATCTTTAATTTATCGTGTCTGTCACCCAAAGGTATATCCAATATTATTAACATGTTTTGTACCCCATTATTACAGATAAAAGGTTTTATACAGTACAGATAGTACTCTAATAATCCTATTTGGAAATTGGAACAAAAACAATAAATTATGTTCTTTGCTGTGTAGCTACATTTGCTGTAAGTACACATCTTTGTCTGACACTTATGACCGTCGGTGACAATGACATCTTGCCCTATGCTGCACTATCGTAAGTACCATTTGAGTCAATACACAACAAATGAACTAAATATACGTGTGCATGAAATCGTGAAACAGGTCAATGAAATAATCGCTTTTTTCCCAGACAATAGAGGGTTATTTGCTCCAAAGACGTCGATGTATCTATCTATATATCGACGCTAGAAAGCGTAAACGCTGTAACCTTGAAAACCAAAATTTGTCACCAGAGCCAAAAAACTTTTTCTTTGATGAAAAAAAATCATAACTCAACTCAACTCAACTCTTTTTCTGTACTGTGTTTAATTTTGTTTCTGGTGTACAATAAAGAGTTTTTCTATTCTATTCTATTCTATCTACTCGACCTAAAAACGTAAATTTTGGATATTTGGTGTGTTTCATACAAAGCTACAATACTGCTACCTTGGTTATATCCTAAAGTTCCTAGGGGACGTTGAAATGTGGGTTACAGAGTTTGTTTCCAAATATGTAAAAAAAGTATTTTCGGGTCGGTCAAAGGGTTACAGCGTTTACGCTTTCTAGCGTCGATATATAAAAATGTTATGTTGGTTTGTGTACGCTTCAAAAAGTCAAAAAGTTCTGCACCGATCGAGCTGAAATTTTAGCATGATATATAATCCGCATCAAGGATTGTTTTTATCTATTTTTTTCATCAGTGACATATCAGCGAATGTGCGAATGTGCCACAGTGAAGCGTGGCAGGGTACAGCTAGTATTATATACTTTTTAAACTGACATGGTCACAAACAATAATAAACTTTAGAAACGGGATTATGACCATGTAAGCATGTACATGACATTTAGAACTCATATCAAACGCTATATGTAGAAAATGTTAATTTTCCAACGATCATTACCAAATCAATTACTATAACAAAATTCCTTAAAACACAATGAGCAGATCATCTTCAAGAGATGCGAAAAACTCAAAAAGCAAATATTAAAAAATAATAAAAATTATAAAAATCCCTATCCCTACTTATATTATAAATGCGAAAGTAACTCTGTCTGTCTGTTGCTCTTTCACGCCTAAACTACGGAACCGATTGAAATTAAATTTAGTACAGAGACAGTCTAGAGCCTAAGAAAGGACATAGGGTACTTTTTAATGCGAAAAAAGCATTGTAAGGGTTTCAAATAGGGGATGAAAGTTTGTATGGAAGTTTCGTAATTTTTGAAGGTAGAAGCTAGAAATTTATTTTTTATGCTTTTGATTAGATATAAATAAATTTGGCACTCAAAGTTTGTAAAAAAAAATATAGGGGTAAAATAAATATAGGGGATGAAAGTATGTATCGAAATATGTAAGGTTGGGGCTAAACCACTGCACCGATTTAAAATATTATTTCATTAATGGAAAGCTACATTGACAGCGAGTAACATAGGCTATATTTTATCCCCATATTCCCTCGAGAACAGGAACTACGCGGGTGAAACCGCGGGGCGCAGCTAGTATAAAATAAAAAATAAAATAAAATAAAATTAATAAAATAATTATAAAACATACAGTTTGATTTCGGTAGAGTTCAGACAAGACATTTCAACGAAACCTTCAATAAGACGGAGATTCTCATTTTCATTGACCAAGAAAAGTATTTCTAAGAGTACTTTGCGTCCCCCTGTTTGCCTATCTCTGTCTCCGACCCATATTGTGGTGATATCATCCCACGTGAAGCGATTCACTTCATTAATAGAGCCTCAGCAAACCTTCTATGGCCAATGTGTACCTACTCCTAAAGCGTAGGCATCTTTATCGGACTGAGCATAGTGACGTCAGAATACAGTAACGGAGAATCTTTTGTCCCATTTTGAAGCTTCTTCTGTTTTGAGGTTTCCATTTCTATCGCCATCGGGTTCAGTAATTTATTGAATTTCTGCAATGGTGTTGCGATATCGAACTGTTTTTCTTAGAGAATAAGCTAACAATTCAATTATAAAGAACATGTGGTATTTGATTGTTGTTTCGTTCCAGTTATGTTATTGTCCTTACCTAAGTATAATTGCTGTTTCCTATTTAACGACACTGACAATGATGGGAAAAAGGGCATAATAGTAGTTCTTCTGTCATGGCCAAGGGCAAACGGTGCTGTGAATCGTGACACCTGTCCGATCCATTGTGCCTTCAGGGACTTCGGTTTTATCGATGATGTTTTTGATATACCAATCACTATGATCCAGTATCAAATCAATGCTATGCAATTTGAAATGAAGTCTGCCATCGTGTACTCACTTAACGGTATGTAAATGATGCTTGAATGTGTTTATTAGTTCTGTTGACGTCATTGGCCTACCAGGACTTAACTTTAATTAACGTAATTCTGTCATAATTTTATTTCCATTCAATTGTGTGACATAGGATGAAAAATTCCTTTGGGAATTCTACATTTGTGTTAAAGTTGGGTTATTACAATTTTCGTTTTACGTATCTATCTTCCAGGTCCCTGATTATTTCATAACAATTGGCATATAGTTTTTATAAAAAGCTTTACCTTGTGATGTTTGTTTGATGCACTGCCAATTTGGAATATTTAGGATTTCATGTAACTGGGTAGCTAGTCTTAACGACGACTTTGATAATTACCTAAAATATTAATAGTAGGTTCTTACCATTTTAAAATGTTCCATAGAAAAATATCTCATCATTTTAATAAGTAGCGTTAGCAGTAATTCAAAATTTCCAATTGAACATATCGAGTAAGGTAAGAGGTTATAGTTTAAAAATCAACAACACAGGCGGAAACCTTTTGTTAACTTTATCGGAAACATGCAAATTGTCTGTATTTTGGTTTTGGTGAGCATTGGATTAACGATTTAAATAACTTACGGTGTGGGGCTAGAAGAAACAAGTCATTATCGATTGTATGCTAAGTAGTTATACCAACTGACATTCCTACTTGGTTTTGGTTTGTTCTCTCTAAGAGTCTTTGTTTTGCTGTAGCAATTTTCACGGGCATTAATAGCCGTTTCTTTTGAAATGAAAATTCAGTTACGGAAATGTTCATGTCAAAAGGATGACAATTTTGGAACGTGAGTTCTAAGTCCAATATTATTGTCAAATGATCCTAGCATTTACTGCGCACGTAAACTATTATAAAATAATTGCGTCAATGTACTTAAATGCTAAAATTTGCATATTTTTTTTGTTATCGGTCTTCTATTAGAGCTATTTCTGCAACCACGCGGTTATATTGATATCATGCTCATTGCTCCTATTTTTATGTCACATTATAAAATGTTTAAACAGGCTGAATATCAAGGTTAGACGCGGCACACTTTTAGAAACATCTTTGCATCTTCTTCGAAAAGATTGAACACAGAATATTGAAAGTAAATGAATGCAACTCACCAAATTGTGAGAAGATATCCTGTTTCCGTGTAAATTCAGCAATCAGTGGTGAAAATGACACAGCACGTTGATTAAACTTGAAAGTTTCCACAGTGTACGAAAGTTTTTGTTTGGGCGGGAAAATTATGGAACGCACGAGCGTCCTCTTCGCGACGCGGGTGCGCACTGACTGCTCCTTGGCTTCGCAGTTTGGTTTTTTCGTCTAAACAGTCCACCACCCGGTCAGGCAATGTGGACGCGCCGTTTTCGCCCTATTTATTTTTAATTTGTGATATCTGTGCGAGTGACAAGTGAACTTTGGCGCGATGAATTCAGGTTTGTGTCAGACAATTTAGCATGTATTGCGCATGTAAAAGTTGTTGTGCGGGTGACTTCTGTGGCTTTTTGTATGCGAGTAACTGGAAAAGATTGAGCCTGACCAAGTGAAGTTGTCTGACAGGTTTTAGCTCCTTGTATAATATTATTATACTCCGTCATTTCATTGATGAATAGCATACAACACGCCCGTTGTGACTTAGTACATATGGCTTAGGTTATCGTCTATCCTTGTCGTGTTGCATAATAACAGAAAAGGATAGGCTATCCTAACGGTCACACCGTTTAATTTGATAAGTGTGGAGTGGTACATGCGTCCTCGATGCATTTTATGCGTCAATTAAACTTTTTGTTGCCAACTTAATTTGTTGTTTATTGCTCACATCCTTTTTTTTTATACTTTCGTATATGGAATACGAACGAGCAATGTTAATAGTTTTTAACGTTAATAAGTAGTGTGGCCATGTTTTATATTATGAAGAAGCTCTTTGTGAGTTGAAAAAATATAACTATTAATGAAGAAACTACCAATAACTAGTAACTTCAGTTACTAGTTATTGGTAGTTTCGTATAGATAGATAGATAACTGTTTCTTCTCTTTTTTTCTGTCTCTTTCTCTTTTTCGTATAGTATTTTAATAGGTAGGTATTTTTTTTCTACATAAAAAGTATAACATTACAAAACACATTAATTTTTAACATCTGCAATGATCTCTGGAGTTTATTAGTTCTTGAATAAATCAAGAAGATTACCTACAAAAAAAAACACAACTCAATCACTGTGTACAAAAAAAATCTATTCTGAGAAGTGACAATGCATTTCCACGAAATACAAATGCTATGACATGAAATCATAGCCAGATCTAGGACGCAAGACAGGAGCCTCCACGAACGGCGTTTTAATAAATCGATCCATGTGATTCTAAAAACGTCCGATGGTAGCTCGATTGCGCCAGCTGGCTAATCGTGTCAGTACGATAGTTCAGCCAAAACGGCCCATCTCAGGGAACATGGTAGAAACATGAATTATGAAAATCTTGGGCCTCATGTCTGGTAGCTATTGAACCGCGTTTTTGCTGAAAAATCGCCGATTACGACAGTCAGTCAAATTCGGCGACTTTGACAGCGACAACGCAGTTCAACAGACTTGAGCTAAAGCTAACAACGTAGTTAATGTAATTTATTGATCATAATCAGTACATGAAAGCCAAAAGGTTTTATGTGGAATTCTACAAAACTAAAATTAGAAATTTGCTCAAAATCAAGTTACAACTAACAATTTACATTATCATGGTATTATTTTTGTTGATAGTGGAACTGTAACGAACCGGTCTCCGATAAGAACCCACTAGCCGATAATATTGTATGGTTATGCGAAACACAACTGCCATAACCTTTGCTGACGTCACTACGGTGCCAAGGTTCGGTTATCGCTGGCTATTTGCCATAATAATTTGTAACTTGTGTAATCACAGATAAGTGTGGTATTGAATAATAAAATTTAAGGCATTTTATGAATGCTCCTTTCGTAATATCTAAGGGGACTTACCACTCTTGACAAAATGGAACTCCACCTTATACCGTTCTTGTAGTAATTGGCTTCTTCTGCAAGAGTTCGTCTGGGAAAGCAGTTTTGTCAAGTATTCATCCGCCAAGTAGTAGTATGCAAACATTACTGTCTTTCAATTTGAAGGGCACTATTTCCAGTGAAATTACTGGGCAAAAACCCTATGTCTCAGGGTGACGAGCGCAGTGCACTGCCGCACAAGACTAAGTGCCAACTTGTCTGGGCGTGCGTGGCGTTAACCATCAGGTGACGACGTGCTCGTCTCGTTGCATGATATAAAAAAGCAAGCCTGATGGAGTGAGACAAGGAATAAACCAGTTCTCCTTGGGGACAATGAGGTGAGAATCCATTCAATGTCATAAACATTTGTAAAGTCAAAGTCATCGGTATGATAAGGGAAGCCAAACATCACCCCAGCGTGAACTTTTTTAATTGCAGTTCCAAGATCAGGCTATCTGGGTCGGTTTTGTTTGATAACATTAAGAATTCTCGCGTATCATTTTTAATGTCACGTTTAATTTAGCACGTGGTACAAAATGGGCCAAATCAATAAGAACCCATATCGTCCCACTGCTGAGCACGAGTCTCCTCTACCTTTTGTGAGGAGGGTTAGCCCATAATTCATCGCGAGGGCCCGGTTCGGATTGGTACCTACCTCCGAAATAATTCTTGGGTGTGTATGTGGGTTTTCTCACGATGTTTTCCTTAACCGAAAAGCGAGTGATAATTACGTACATATGGTTTTTATTGTAAGGCAGAACTTCTCCCACTAGACTACCAGCCCATACAATATAATTGTTAGAATGTTTTTTTTACAAGCTGTGTTATTATGGATAAAAGTTGGTTTTTGTCAAATCTCGCAAGTGAATTTGGATCCAGTGTCTGTTGTAATTGAGTTGAAATTTCACATGCCTGTCAAGTGCTGATGACAATACATTATTATGGTGACAGCGAGCTGATCTGTTATTAGAGCCTTAAGGTAGACAATGGAACTCCTCAGCGACAACAGTATATTGATTGGGTTTGTGGTCGCACTTTGATCAGCTTGCTGGATCTGGAATTGTGGGTCAAATGAATAGTATTTTCTTCCACTAAAAACTTATTTTCATTAATAATGATCATCATAATTACTGTGATATTACTGTGTCCCGGTTTAAAAGGCACTGTTCTCAGCAAAATTACTGGGCATATGAGACTTTAGAATCAATCCGATGTCTCAGGGTGACGCCGCGCAAGATTATACTATCCAAAGTTCTGGGTGGCACTGTAATTGGTATGGGCAGGCGTAGCGCTTACCATCAGATGCACGACTAGCACGTCTCGTAGCTCGGTCAAATAAATAAAAAATAATTAGGTGCCAGAGACACTGAGCTTTTCAGCAAAGCAAAAATAATTATGTCCTTCAATTTTAAATACCTACTTATTTACGGAAGTAGCGATGTCTTCGCGATGATTACGTCGAATCGGACCCGTTTTATTTTTAAAACAGCGTAGGGCCGGCGTTCACTGAAAATACATCTAACTAAATTGAACATCTCATGTGATTCCCATACGAACATTGTGTGAAATTCATAAAATTGTCGCGTAATTATTCTTATCAAGATTACGCTAAATTTATTTAGCGACAACCACGTGAGCGGTAACTCATGTTTGAATAGCTCTTTGTGTTTTTAGGTTAGCATTTGACCAATGCTCTGTTAGCTATGGAACTGCGTTATCTCTGTCAAACAGCGTTCAATAGCTAACGGACGGATGAGATGGCATCGTAATATTTCTAAAAAAAAGAAAACCTTATTGCTTAGGCCAAGATAAATAAAGCGGAGAAGAAGCGGAAAGAGGAAGCGGTAGTAGCCTAGTGGGAGAACGTCCGGCTTCCAATCAGAAGGTCGTGAGTTCAAATCCCAGTGCAGGCACGTACCAATGTGTTTCTGTAAAACATATGTACGTAATTATCACTCGCTTTTCGGTGAAGGAAAACTTTGTGAGGAAACCCACATACCTACCCGAGAATTATTTCGGAGGTCCGGACGAATCCGGACTGGGCCCCCGAGGTGGATTATGGCCTTACCCTCCTCACGAAAGTGAGGAGAGACCCTTGCCCAGCAGTGGGACGTTATGGGTTGATGATGATGAAGATAAATAAAACACGGTCTTTGTGAAAAATATTGTGATCATGATCCAGAAAATTAAAGAAGTTTAAGAACAGAGGACATTCCCGTAACCTTCGAAGTTCCGATTACATCACCGGTGTCTCCCACTAGTTTTTTTTATGGTGTATGGTGACACTGGCGGCTCGGCCGTCATATATTATGGTCTCATGTAAAATTTGTATGACGCAATGCGATAGCGCGATCGACGTGAGTTGCGCTTCGGAAAGACTAGTTTTATGTTATGTTATCCACCATTCCGGACCGAGCCCCCGTGGTGGATTATGGCCTAACCCTCCTCACGAAAGTGAGGGGAGACCCGTGCTCAGCAGTAGGACGTTATGGGTTGATGATGCTGATTAAGAATTCTTTATTCAACACCATAAAGCTTGAGTAGACACATTACAATAAACATTTAATAAACAGGTGGTATAATGGGCGGGCTTATCGCTTAAAGCAATTTCTTCCAGGCAACTTTTGGATAGACAGGAATTAAGTCTTAAATGTTGCGGCTTGTGGTGGTAAAACTTCAAAGAAAACATAAAATAACAACAATAATAAGTACACTTATATAATTTTATACCTACTTGTTATATACTACTTATTAAAATATAGATATCTAGAATTTCTGGAAGTAGAATATTTGAAGTGTTTAGAAATCTTGTCTAAGCGTTTTACAATGTAG
Organism: Campaea margaritaria; assembly: GCA_912999815.1. Classification (NCBI taxonomy): domain Eukaryota; kingdom Metazoa; phylum Arthropoda; class Insecta; order Lepidoptera; family Geometridae; genus Campaea; species Campaea margaritaria. The sequence continues at coordinate 1,484,496 of OU538809.1, read as the reverse complement.
TAAAACCTACATTTTCTGATACTAAACCGAATGTAGACCAATATGTTATCTTTAGAGGTGAAAGTTACCACGTACCGAAGTATAATACTCTTTACTGAAGTTGATAAGGAAGCAGAAACATTCAAAAATTTAACAATATGTGTCACAATTGAATGTTTAACTGCGCAACAACCTCATTGCGTCATCCATTGGACATGTGTGTAACACATTGCAATATTTCCATGTAGCTAATACCTAAAAGTGCGTATGTTCAAATTAATCTAAATTGTCCCTAAAAGCCTAAGAAAATTCTAAGATAAATATCTGCCAAGTAACCAAGTTCAATGTTTAACCAAGAAGACCTTTGCCAGATATTTATCCGCCAAGCAGTATGCAAACATTACTGTGTGTCGGTTTGAAGGGCATTGGTTTCAGCGAAATTACTGGGCTGAGACTTTAGAGCCGATGTCTCAGGGTGACGAGCGCAGTGCAGTGCCGCGCAGGATTATGCAATGCAGAGTTCTGGGTGGTGATGTGACTTTTATGGGCAGGCGTAGCGCTTACCATTAGGCGAACGCCTTGCTCGTCTCGTCACTCAGTCAAATAAAAAGAAAACGAAAGTTTTGTGCTCTTTTGATTGATAAATGAGAACCATGAATGTTTTCTACAACGAAAGTGCTAATAGAAAAGTCCTGAGTGTGAGCCAAAAGAGTGGAGAGGAGAGTTGGAGTGTGTGTCCAAATACCAGCAGTTTTGCCTGTCAGGCACGTCTGTCTGGCAGATCGAACTCTGTGTCCCTCAGAACCATCTCAATTTTCGAAAGTGGTCTATGAGAAAAAAAAGTCTAGAAATCTCTGATTTAGACCAAAACACACGGAGACACGGCTTTACACACACGTGTGTCGCGTATAGAAAAGTCATTTTCATGTGTGGTACGGTGTGTCCAAGTTCTGACTTGGGAATCTGTGACCTTCCAAGATTCCACCATATTGGATTAACATATCAACTTAGTGAGTACCAGACTATTCAAGATCACATGGTTAGCACGGTTTGGTGTATTGACCTTGATACCAGACGTCATGTTGACTGTTGACAGATGACATTAGATCCCTGTTGAGATCCTTCCCATGACGAGTGTCAAGGATAATTTTGGCGGGGAACCGTAAGTGTGAAAAGGTGTTGATTTTGACTTGTTTTTCTTCACACTTTCATAATATTGGTGGAGTATTTACCATTGAATGCACTAGGGTAAAAAGCCGTGTGATTTCGTATCTCCAAAGCAACCCAGGAATTAAAAAAAAAAGTTAAGTTGGCTCGTTTCAGTGTTGGCAGTGTTTCGGTGTAGCTCTAAAAACGAAAAAAACTGTCTGAAATTTGAATCTCCCACCATAACAGAAACGAACCACCACTTTACTGAATCGTGACTAGATGTTTTCCTTTAATTTTTTTTAAATGTTACTAAGTAACGAGACGAGCAAGTCATTCGCCTGATGGTAAGCGCCACGCCAGCGCCAAGAATCTGTCGCGGCACTGCACTCTGGTCATCACCCTGAGACATTGGATCTCAAGTCTCATACGCCCAGTAATTTCGCTGGAAACAGTGCCATTCAAACCGGAACACAGTAATGTTTTTACACTACTGCTTGAAGGATGAATATCTGGCAATGGTACTTCCCCAGGCGGACTCTTGGAGAAGAGGCCTACCACTACAGAAACCTATTAAGCTAAGTAACACTTAGTTTAAATAAAACTTCATCATCGACCCATATTGGCCCACTGCTGAGCGCGGGTCTCCCTTGACTTTCGTGAGAAGGATTAAGCCCTAGATAAAACTTGACACTGACTAAATAAAAACTTACTGCAAAATCAACAGTAAAGAAAAAGAGCCTGATTCAGTCAGACGATATACCTAATTAAAACTGAGATCAAAATAATTGTTTGTCCAAAACATAAACCTACAAATAAATAATCATACCTATTTACCTATAAAATACCCAACAACGAATTAAAATGCATTATTAATAGGTATTATATTGGGAATACCTTTTTCACTGTAGGTAAAGCGATAAATATGACGTAAGTACCCAAGCGCGGTATAATAATCACTACCTATTAATAATATAAATATTAAAATATAAATAAATAAAATCCCGACTGTCCTATGTCACTTTTGTGATTATGACGAACCTGGATACCTCATTTATCAAGATCTATGTACCCGTTTAGGCTGTAGAAAGCGCCAAAGAATCATAAATGCATACAGTATTAAATAGATTAAGTAGCATTGGGCTGTAACCTTTTTTCAAAGATGGCAACCCTGAAAATCTAGTAGGCCAAGGGGTTTTTTTCATAAATGGCGGGAATCCTTTTTATATAAATCTGTTGGATGGCAGATAATAATTATAAAAGTACATAATTAATACATAATTAAAGGTTTTATTAGTCTGCAAAGGCTAACAAACATACACAGCATACATACGAACGAAAGACTTAACCCTCCTTTGGGCAACGGTGGAGTAAAAACGCGAACTGGGGGCCTACCATGACCTCTTATAGCGATTTTTTTATGTTGCTACCATTTTCAGCACCATAGCAACATAAAAAATAAGACATCACGGTACGATTATGCGACGCGGTTCAGTTTAGGTCTTCAATTGAATCGCTATAACATAAGAGGTTATGGTATGCCTCCTGTACAAATCAGTAAAAAAAAGTGTAGTGCCATAATGGCTAGTTTTGGTGGCACTGTAGCTGTTATGGGCAGGCGTGGCGCTTATCATCAGGTGAACGACTGGCTCTTCTCGTTACTTTGTTATGTAAAAAATATTTGCTGGGACACAGTAAAAGTAAAACTTCAACTAAAAAACCATTCCTAAAAATGTTTAAAACATATTGACAAAAAGACTTTTAAAAATAAGTATACGGAAACGTAACTCTCTTTCTATCTGCACTAACTTATAACTCCCTCTCAACTACCGTTCGCCTCGCCCGATCACACTTTTCGTAACGCATTCACCAGCTTCCTCCCCAAGTCAAGCGTGCGTAAAGAAGTTTTACTTAAAAAAATCACAATTCGGTCTCGATTCGTTCAACGTTCGGTTAAATTGTAGTATGATCAAGAATACTGCCCTTCTGACGTGTGTTCAGATTCGGCGGATCACCCATGAATATACACCCTTGAGAGACAGGCAATTTGTAATGTAATAAAACCTTAAAGAAGTTTCGAAATCTGATCATGATCCGACCAAATCTGGCTTGCTGCCAAAATTCCAGGCACCAACCGAAATCGCGTGTACTATCAGTGCATATTTGAGCTAAAATAATTTATTTATTACATGACAAAGTTGCAAAACTTATCTGTAAGCGAGCTACCCGTTTTTGCAACAACCATGATGTTGCCACTAGCTGCGCCCCGCGGTTTCACTCGCGTTGAGTATTATCCCACAGACACCGTAAGTTTTTACGAATAAAAAATATCCTATGTGAGCCTTTCATCCAAATCCGTTCCGCCGGTATTGAATTTGACCCCGTCGTTTTTGCGTCGGGGGGTTAAAAGTCTGCAACCGCGACCAAAGTCGCTGGCAACGGCTTGTATATCCTAAGGCTAATTAACCTCGTTTTAAAGAATTACCGCAGTAAAACCTAATTATTATACAGCTAATGCTCATGAGTCGTTGCGGCGTTTCAGCAAATACATAGGACTTCGTGTATAGAGATATGGATGGTGAGATAAGAGGTTTTGTAACGATATTTGTTTGTTGAAGAAAAATAATTTATATCTTGTCCAGACAGGCTTTTATCTAGCTGGCTAAAACAATTTATAAAATAAAAGAGTACGTCTGTGATTTAAATAAAATGATAAAAATCAAGCGGAAACTGCCATTTTTGAGATATTTATTCATAAATAACCGTTTTTAGAATTTTTGTCTGTCACTACGAAACGGCTAAACGAATTTAAATGATAATGACAGGACTTAAAACTGGGAAAGGAACTTAAAATTTCGCGTATAATTTCATTTCAATATCTGTCAAGGTTCACAAAATATAATTCTTTAACACTTTCACTGCTGAGGCGATTTGCTTGTCTAGCCACGGGTGCGGCCATAGAGTTTTCCCATACAACAAACACAACAGTTGTGTTTTCCCGTACTCGCGGCAAGTTGTGAAAAACACGACAGTTTTGTTTTCAGCACTGAACGTGTTGCAACTAGCAAAACATAATAACACGTATTAGTTACTGCTGGGTGATCAAAATGAACCTTAACACCATCAGTCTACTGTTACTGACTAGCTGCGCCCCGCGGTTTCACCCGCATAATTAAAGTTTTCCCGCAATAACTTTCTTAAAAGCAATGTATTTTTTTTCCTTTTTTGTCACGTTCTTCGTTTATGCTCCGCTCCTATTGGTCGTAGCGTGATGTTATATAGCCTATAAACTTCCTCGATAAATGGACTATTCAACACAAAAAAAAATGTTCAATTCGGACAAGTAGTTCCTGAGATCCCAGCGTTCAAACAAACAAACTCATCAGCATTATATATTAGTACTAGCTGCGCCCCGCGGTTTCACCCGCGTAGTTCCTGTTCCCGCGGGAATATGGGGATAAAATATAACCTATGTTACTCGCTGTCAATGTAGCTTTCCATTACTGAAATAATTTTTCAAATCGGCCCAGTGGCTTAGTGGTTTAGCCGAAAACTTACACATTTCCATACAAACCAACTTCCATCCTCTATTTCAAACCCTTACAATGCTTTTTTCACATTAAAAAGTACCCTATGTCCTTTCTCGGGCTCTAGACTATCTCTGTACCAAATTTCATTTCAGTCGGTTCAGTAGTTTAGGCGTGAAAGAGCAACAGACAGACAGAGTTACTTTCGCATTTATAATATAAGTAGGGATAGATTAAAATTATCCTATGTGATATTCCGACAAATTTCATCAAAATCCGTTCAGCCTTTGCGCAAGCACAAACAAACACACAAATTCACAAACTTTCACATTACATATTAATGTTTACTGAATCCCTTTCAGGTATTGACTTAAAAAATCTTATGTCTACAAAATTTATTGTGTCGCACATTTAGTAATATTTGCAAAGTGATTAAATTACATATTTATTTAGTGTCATTGTTAAAGTCTTGACAAATATTTAAACGGATAATAAATAACTGGTTGTCGGCCTTTGGTTTATGGTTTTGTATGAGAAAACTTAATAAGGTTTTGATCTGAAAAAAGTTTAAGCACCTGTGTTAGATTTTTTTCTAATCTATTGTAAAATATAAACAGTGAAGGACAACATCGTGAGGAAACCCACATACCTACGAGATAATTATTTCTGGTGTAGGTGTATTATCCACCAATCCAAACTACTGTGGGCCAAATAAATCCATTACCAGCTGAACCCCGCATAATAGGAAACGGCGACGCGGAGGACCCAGAAGGAGATTGCGGGACGACCTTGACGCCTACTTGAAGGATTGGACAGCCATAGCTCAGGACAGGCAGAAATGGAGGGAGGGTAGGGAGGCTTTTGCCCTGCAGTGGGACATTACAGGCTCTTAATAATACTAATAATAATCCAGACCGGGTCCCTGTGGTGGATTAAGGACTAAACAATACGAAAGTACAACAGTGGGGTGAGACCTGTGCTCAGCTGTGGGCCGATATGGATTGACGTCTGCCGCATTTACATGAAAATACAAAATTTACTTAACACTTTGACTGCTGAGCCGTTTTGCTTGTCTAGCCACGGGTGCGGCTCTGCACGCGCCATAGTGTTTTCTCATATAACAAACACAACAGTCGTGTTTTGCCGTACTCGTGGCAAGTTATGAAAAACACGACATATTGTATTGAAATCTGTTCTCAGTTTGACAACAGACTTTAGCCATAAGTAATCAAAAGAGTATTTCATCATCATCATCAACCCATAACGCGCCACTGCTGGGCACGGGTCTCTCCTCACTTTCGTGAGGAGGGTTAGGCTATAATCCACCACGGGGGCCCAGTCCGGATTGGTGGATAACATGCCTACCTCCGAAATAATTCTCGGGTAGGTATGTGGGTTTCCTCACGATGTTTTCCTTCACCGAAAAGCGAGTGATAATTACGTACACATGTTTTACAGAAACACATTGATACGTGCCCGCACTGGGATTTCAACTCACGATCTTCTGATTGGAAGGCGGACGTTCTCCCACTAGGCTACCACCGCTTTATTATTATATTAATGAATATTAATATGAGTATTTAATGAATGTTTATTTCTAATTTCATTATGCCTCGATAAGGCCTCGACATAGAACATTGACGGGTTGGAATGAGAGACAAAGAAGAGGGAATTGTTTCACTTCTTACGTGTGTACGCTACGCTACAGACACCCTTTTTTATCCAATCGCTCACGGCTTGGTCAAGCACTTCACCAAAAAGTGAGAAAGTGAACAAACTCTATCCTATGATCTCACCTAATCATTATTTATAATAATGGAATAGAAATCAAAAGTCGTAACCACAGGAACGTCTCACTTAAATTTTTGGTAAAATTCTTTTTCTTCTCTCAATCAAAGGAAAACAATTTTAAATGGAGCTTCATCGGTGTATTGAATCTTAAGTCACTTACTTTTCTGGATTGGAAAAAATCTATTCAATTGTTTGTCTGTCTACGCACCAAGTCTATTAAAGGAGTGTGTTAATTGTTCTCAATTACCACTATTTAACACCTGACCTCCTATATTGATACTGTCTTGACACCACTCGTGCAAAAATCCAAATATGAAGACCCACATTTTGCTGCAAAAGCGTTCATGGCACGGCTCTTGATAAAGTGTTTTCCTTTACCAGACTACGCATCTTCAATAACCAGCTCTTAAAAACTCCTGTCCAGTACAAAACTGTTTACGTTGTGGGTCTAATTTGTCTGGTTGTAATTGATAGTGACGCTATCATAAAGCGAGTTGGAATTGATGATAATGTCCTATTGAAAGCTGATCTTCTAAAGTATAGAATGATAGTAAGACATGTTTCACGTGTGGTTACAGAATAGCTAACAGGATACGTGGACGTGATACGTGCTAGCGACTTGTATTTAACACGTAATTAATAGGTTATGTCCTGGAGGCCTACCATTGAAGACCTAAACTGAGCCGCGTCGCATAATCGTACCGTGACGTCTTATTTTTTATGTTGCTGCCATTTTCAACCTAAACTATACTCAGTTTAGGTCCTCAACTGAATCGCTATAAGACGTCATGGTAGGCCTCCTGATATCACTCTTGTATAAGGAAGCAAAAGTTTAGCTTGATCTTTTCCCATGTTTTAAAAATTATATAAATAATAATGCCTTACAAAATAGTGTACAAAAAAGTCATCAGAATTCAGAATTTTGTACAAAAGCTTTTTGCTTTCTACAAAGCTTTTGATGTCATCGACATTGAAGTCTGCAATCTGCGTTGCTTCTCTAAATGTAGTCTTCTTTTATTATTGGTGTCTTTACTTTAATTTTTTATTGAGTGAATTATTCTATTACTAACGGAAAAAATCAAAGATGTTTTAAAGTCTTAAAATGTTGTGTTCCACAAGGTGCCGCCCTAGCTCCACTACATTACTTCCTATTTTTCCAATTTTCTGAACAGCACTGGAATTGTGATAGGCTTAGCGCGTACTACCAGGGGAACGTCCTGCGAATAAAAAAATGTTCTCGATGATTACAGAATCCAACCGGATGTGGGCGAGTGCGTCATTTGTTGGCGTGCTAATCATCATAGGCCTACCCCTGTGGTGGAAGACAACTGAAGTATACCGGTAAGAGATCATCTTTCTTAAGAGGTCTTTGATGGCTCCTACGCATTGAAATGTCCTGTCGTCTGATTTGACTAAGGAAGGTAGAATATTAAGTGCCTAATGCATAGGCACTGAGACAAATGTTTATAAATATAAGAGTTCCAATTTCCTTTTGAGGTACGGAACCCTAGCAACGACTAGCATATATACGGGTAGCAATACGAAGGCATTATCGATGGGTTGCGAACCCCTCTCATAAGTCATAATTTATTTAAAAGTCTTTCTAGAAACGATTCTCACAACTCTTTTTCGGAGTATCCAGGAGAGACGCTCTGGAGAGAACACTGCATTTATACCAGTAGAATAGATTAAATAACAGCGTCTTATCAGTAGCGATTTCTTCACGACATTTGGATGGAAAACAAGGTTTCTATAATAGTATGGTCAGTGGTCAACATCAGATGTCAGGATCAGTAGGCATTAAGGTAACTCATTCCGAAGTCACGTGTTGTGAATGGTGACAGCTCCTGGATAACATCGACTTTGGACAGAGGTGACACCCAGGTCGTGACCTTTCGAAGAACGTGTGATAAAATTTGTCATAATTTTTTTATGTCTGTGTAAAATGAGATAGTGTATTCAATGACTCGTATGCATACACACTATGGAAGGATAGAACTCGTCTCGTCACTGAGTCTTATAAAATAAAAAAACAGACGAATTGAGGAATTTCCTTTTTTAGCCACATAAAGGAACATGAAGAAGCTATAACATTCACGTTTCCAATTTCCAGGGTAACCCTTCCATACGAGAAAATAGCCGCGTTCGACACGCTCTCCCATGCCATCACCTCCGAGCTGATGATCCTGGCCAACGACGAGCCCACGGCAGCCGAGATAGCAGGACTAGTGGAGAAGGCTTTTGAGGATTCCGGTGAGAATAGAATAGAAAATGCTTTATTTTATATCAGCTACTCGGAGATAGTAGTGGGAGACCTCTTCTGCAAGAGACCGCCTGGGGAAGTACCCACACCTTTGCCAGATATTCATTCGCCAAGCAGCAGTGTGCAAACATTACTGTGTTCCGGTTTGAAGGGCACTGTTTCCAGCTAAATTACTGGGCATATGAGACTTTAGAGTCGATGTCTCAGGGTGAAGAGCGCAGTGCAGTGCCGCGCAGGATTGTGCAATGCAGGGTTCTGTGTCGTGCTGTGTCTGTAATGGACAGACGTGGCGCTTACCATCAGGTGAACGACTTGCTCGTCTCGTCACTCAGTCAAATAAAATAAAAAAAGTTTCTGAAGTGGATCTTACTTGCGATCCTCGGCATTGACCTTTACAAAACATTTCAGATGTAATCAAACTGAAGATCACCAAGTCCATTTTACCGGAACAGCTCCATCAGGCCCTGGACTCGGTGGCGGATGAACAGGAGGCCGTGGAGGAGGTGTCCTCGCGCTACGACCTGACGGAGCGGGGCCGCTTCCACCTGGTGCAGCGGAAGCCTCTGTTCCAGGATGTCTGGCTGGCGGGAGAGAGGGTCATGTTCTTTAGAGATGCTAAAGGTAAATGCGTTATTGATTAATAAGAGCATACGATATCTCATGACAGGGCAATTCATCATCATCAGCCCATATCGTCCCACTGCTGGGCACGGGTCTCCCCTCACTTTCGTGAGGAGGGTTATGCCATAATTCACCGCGGGGGCCAGATCCGGATTGGTGGATCACCTACCAACCTCCGAAATAATTAATAAATAATAAAAAAAAAATCTCGGGTAGGTATGTGAGTTTCATCACGACGTTTTTCCTTCACCGAAAACCGAGTGATAATTACGTACATATGTTTTACAAGAAATACATTGGCACGTGCCTGCACTGGGATTTGAACTAACGACCTTCTGATTGAAAGGCGGTCGTTCTCTCACTAGGCTACCACCGCTACCAGGGCAATCCCCTACTTAAATAAGCTACTGAACAAGAATGAAATCCAAAATCAAAATCATGATTCCAGTGCGGGCGCGTACCAATTTGTTTCTTGTAAAGCATATGTACGTAATTATCACTCCCTTTTCGGTGAAGAAAACCATGGGGTTACCACGCCCGAGAGTGATTTCGGAGGTATGTGTTCCACCAATGCGGACCGGGCTCCCGAAGCTCCTTATGAAAGTGGGGGGAGACCCGTGTCCAGCAGTGGGCCGATATGGGTGGTTGATGATTATGTATTGCGAATAACTAAATCGCCAAAAAGTCCCCAGACTTCAAAACCCAAAACAAAATTCGTTTCCTTCCAGCATCAACAACCGCAGTTGAAGCTCTCAAACAGTGGGTGTACCAGACGCATATCCTAGACGGCGCGCGGGCGGAGTCGGCGGACGCCGCGAGGCGAGTCCGCTTTCCGCCGTCCGCAGCGTACCGCGTACTGCTGCATACGCCACATGACTATCACATGGAGGAAGACATTGAAAGTAAGTATAGTAAAGAGAAAAGAAGAGAACTACAAGACAAAAGAAAAGGTGAAAAAATAAGAACAAGAAAAGAAAAAGAAGAGTTCACGAAAGAAGAAGATAAGCAACAAAGACGAAAACATCAAAGAAGAAGAAGAAAATGATTAACTGATCATGGTGTGAGTTTGAAAAAGGACATTTCCCTTTTAAGTTTTGATTCCTGCCTGAATCTCGCACAGGAAAAGGAAACTCAATTAACTCTACCAGTGCTTCGGAAATACGCCCGTTAGAGAAGATAGCACCAAGAAACTAGGGGATGTAATTTCATCAATTTATATAAGTTTTTTATGCCACATAAGCCGTATGCTATTCTGTTCATACTACATTAGTTCTATTTTCAGACTACATCGGTTCTAATTTCAGACTATATCGGTTCTTTCGTGGATGAACTGAGCGACCTCCACAACTTCACGCTGAAGTCGCAGTCCTTGTATATGCTCAACTTTGACTTCCAAGCTAAAGAGGTAAGCCGCAAACCCTACAATAGGCAGAGCCGCGCTCGTTTTGAACGTTTAAAATAACGTACGGGAAACTAGCGCATTTCGAGAAGCTTTGATTTTCAAAATAAGTTTAAAGCGCATTATGATTTTTATTATGATTGTGTCCGCCCATTGTACTACCCTTGTTTACCTATTGTAATTCTTCTGTACTGTGTTTATTTTTGTTTCTGGTGTACAATAAAGAGTTTTCTATTCTATTCTATTCCATGATATGACGCGTTTTCGGCAAGGAATCTCACGGTATATCGGTTAAGGGTCTAACTTCGGCCTTCACATTGCTCCAGGTGAAAGACGCGACGGAACGCGGCCGCCATTTCGCCGTCCGCTACGACCGGCTGCACTTGTTGCTGACGAGGCTGGAGGAGCGCGCCGCGACCCGGGTGCCGCAGCAACCCGCCCTCAACCTGGCGCTGTACGCCGTGCCCTGCGAGGTGGCGCCGCTAGTCATATACGATGCCGATGGTAAGATAGATAGATTAAGCCTTTATTGAAACACCACAGAACAAAGAAAACTTAAAAACTAGAACCAAATAACTTTAACGAATAGTGTCACAATAGACGGTCTTATCGCTATATCGACGCTAGAAAGCGTAAACGCTGTAACCCTTTGACCGACCCGAAAATACTTTTTTTACATATTTGGAAACAAACGCTGTAACCCACATTTCAACGTCCCCTAGGAACTTTAGGATATAACCAAGGTAGCAGTATTGTAGCTTTGTATGTAACACACCAAATATCCAAAATTTACGTTTTTAGGTCGAGTAGATATTGAGTTATGATTTTTTTTCAACAAAACAAAAGTTTTTTGGCTCTCGTGAACAATTTTGCGTTTCAAGGTTACAGCGTTTACGTTTTCTAGCGTCGATATATACCCGCACTTCTCGCGACCACGATCAATGTGACTCGATCGAAAAGTCGAGGTATGACCAATATGTTATTTTAACACGTTCACTGATGAAAACACAACTGTCCTGTTTCTCATAACTTGCCGCGAGTACGGAAAATCACACCTGTTGTGTTAGCGTAGCGTGCGTGCTGGCTGTGTCGAAACACAGACGTGTGTGTTTAACGCGGCGCTACTACAGTGCGGCTCACACTGACGGCACGCCATAGCTGGAAAACACTCACGGTGCCCAAATGTAAAAACCAGTTCAGTAGTCAATGTGTTAATATTAATTTGAGCGTTTTTTAGACCAGTTTATGTCTAGTAAACTACTTAAAAGAAGAAAAATTTAATAAAAGTAACATTTAAAGGTCCAAAAAGATTTCGCCCAACGTGGGGCTCGAACCCACGACCCTGAGATTAAGAGTCTCATGCTCTACCGACTGAGCTAGCCGGGCTGTGAGAACCCAACCGAAAATATAGAACGCAAACAAAAAGTATCAACGGAACACAAATATTCTCAGTTTTTTTACTTAATTTTTTTGGCAAACGTGCGTACCAGAAATAATTCCTTGCCAGTTTCCTGGTTCCATTTCAAAACTTAAAATTGTATTATTTAATTCAGCGCCATCTACCGGCGACTCCTTGATCATCATCATCATCATCATAATCGGCAATAATCGTTCCCTCTGCTAGGATACATAGGTCTTTAATGAGAGATTATAAGGGCTATTATCCTCCACACTGACATGCCATTGAATTTCGTACTTAGTTCGTAAACGCATGGCCTCACGATATTTTCCTTTATTTATTTATTTCATACTTTATTGCATAGTTTAGAAATCTACTATAAATGGCGGACTTAACTCTACGAGCGTTTTCTACCAGTAAACCTAAAGAAGAAAAGGGCTATACCGTTACTTTACTGGTTTTGAACGAAAGCATGAAATACCTAACTAACAGTGAGTTATAGAACAGCTTGTAAAAAAATCGTACCTTTTTACCCGACTGCTCAAAGGAGGGTTATGTTTTTCGGTCGTATGTACACGTATGTATGTTCCTTTGGCATTCATAACTATTTAGATGACATTTTATGTTTTTTTTTTTTTTTGTACTAGCTGTACCTGTCACGCTTCGCTGTGGCACATTTGCACATTCGCTGATATGTCACTGATGAAAAAAATAGATACAAGACAATCCTTGATGCGGATTCTATATCATGCTAAAATTTCAGCTCGATCGGTGCAGAACTTTTTGAGTTTTTGAAGCGTACACAAACCAACAATAACATTTTTATATATATAGATAGATTTATGTAATTTCTACATTTTATTTGACACTTGACAGATATGCCGAACCACGCCCCCGTGCAAGCGTTCATGTCCCCCAAGTGGGGGGGCGTGGTGCTGTCCAACCCGACGGCGGCCGAGTGTGATGATGGAGACTGGAGGCCGCAGACCAGACTCATCATGGGTGCCTTCGTGGCGCAGCTGAGGAGATTGCTCGGGATCGCTGACACTGTAAGATATCTTATAGTAATGATGCCTTACCATCGTATACGTAGTTCCTGACCCTGATTACATATATCGACGCTAGAAAGCGTAAACGCTGTAACCCTTTGACCGACCCGAAAATACTTTTTTTACATATTTGGAAACAAACGCTGTAACCCACATTTCAACGTCCCCTAGGAACTTTACGATATAACCAAGGTAGCAGTATTGTAGCTTTGTATGAAACACACCAAATATCCAAAATTTACGTTTTTAGGTCGAGTAGATATTGAGTTATGATTTTTTTTCAACAAAAAAAAAAGGTTTTTTGGCTCTGGTAAACAATTTTGCGTTTCAAGGTTACAGCGTTTACGCTTTCTAGCGTCGATATCTAGGGAATCAGGAACTATGAGGAGGTCCCACATACAGCCACGTATCACCACTTTGTAGTGGAAGGCCTCTTCTGCGAAAGGCCGCATGGAGAACTTTGCCAGATATTCATCCGCCACGCAGTAGTGTGAAAACAATACTGTGTTCCGGTGTGAAGGGCACAGTTTCCAGCGAAATTACTGGGCGTATGAGACTTTAGAGCCGCTATCTCAGGGTGACGAGCGCAGCGCGCCGCGTAGAATTATGCAATGCAAAGTTCTGGGTGGCACTGTAGCTGTTATGTTCAGGATTGGCGCTTACTCTCAGTTGAATGACTTGCTCGTCTCGTTACTTAGTAACATAAAAAAAGTGTAGATCAATATTGCCTTTCAGGGGCGCATTCCAGACGCGTATTTGGACCCCCTCCGGTCAGTATCTCCCCGAAAGTGGGAGGTGGACAACCTGCTCAGGGTGCGAACTTTGGAACAGTTGACGTCTGCTGAAAGGACCCTGCAGTCTCTGGCGCAGCTGCTGGGTAAGTTTGGCGGCTAATTGTTTGGTAGTTATTAACCGACTTCACAAAGGAGGAGGTTCTCAATGGTATTGAACATTTTTTTCAAAGATTGTGATTGCCAAACCTTTTCGAGGAATTGACTCACTGATCACAAAACAACAACTTTTATTGTAAAAGTATCGTTAATTTCGAATATTAAATGCTTGAATTTTTCAATAAATATGATTGGCCTTGATTTGCCGTTGATGACATCAGCGTTGGCATTATGTTTAAATTTACCCAAGCGGCATGCATACCTTACCCATTCAAAAAAAATGTTATCTGTCATCATGTATTTGACACACACCACAGATGAATATTACAGTTGTATTTTTTTAATTTGACATGTCGGCAAATGTTATTATGCTAATAGAGACGTCTACAGGCTGAAATCTTTAAAAAATAACTATCCCACAGAAAATCAAAATGTTCAAATTGATTTCTTAAAATCTATATATGTAGAAATGTTATGTTGATTTGTGTACTCTTCAAAAACTCAAAAAGTTCTGCACCGATCGAGCTGAAATTTTAGCATGATATATAATCCGCATCGAGGATTGTTTTTATCTATTTTTTTCATCAGTGACATATCAGCGAATGTGCGAATGTGCCACAGCGAAGCGTGCCAGGGTACAGCTAGTGGTCTATATTTTAAGAAAATTACATTAAACTACAGATCATCAAATTAAAAAAAAAAAGTTAAATACGTAAACATAGAACAGTTTCAAAGGTGATCCACCAATCTGGACCGGGGTCAGTAATGGATTATAGCCTCATCCTCCTCGCGAAAGTGAGGCGAGACCCGTGCTCAGCAGTAGGCGGATATAGGTTTCTGATGATGATGATGATGAAATGGTTCCAGGTGAAATATCGAACATAGTGATCAACGATGAGGTCGGGGCTTCCATCAACGCCGCGGTGGAGTCCACCCAGATAGCGTCCATCCTGCTGCAGCGCGGGGAGCTCCTGGGGGCTTACCAGGAGGCCCGCCGGGGCTCCGAGGCGGCCGAGGCGGCCTTCATGGAGCCCAGCCTGTTGGCGCTACTGTACTTCCCTGACGATCAGAAGTGAGATTTGTTTCTCCCACTTACGTTGCAAACTAGCAGCGCTCCGCGGTTTCACCCGCTTTAACTATTATCCCACAGGAACAGCCAATTTTAGCGGGTCAAAAACGTATCCCATATGTTCTATTCTAGGACCTGTATGTTAAATTTGATCAAAATCCGTCCAGTCGTTAAGGCGTGAAGAGACGACAAACACAAATACATACAAATAAATCTATAATATTGGTAAGATAAGCAGCCACATGTTTGTATGTGTGTGTGTGTTTGATCCCTCTTCCCGCCGCAAAAGCTGAACGAATTTGGATAAAATTTGGTCTGAAGATTCTTCAGGACTTGGAATCACACAGGACAATTTCCTCATAGAATAATATCGTCATATCGTCTCTTCTGCAAGAGACCGCCTGAGGCAGTACCACCCCCTTGCTAGTCATTCATCCGCCAAGCAGTAGTGTGCAAACATTACTGTGTTCCGGTTTGAAGAGCATTGTTTCCAGCGAAATTACTGGGCGTATGAGATTTTAGAGCCGATGTCTCAGGGTGACGAGCGCAGCGCAGTGCCGCGCAGGATTATGCAATGCAGGGTTCTAGTTATGGGCAGGTGTTGCGCTTACCATCAGGTGAACAACTTGCTCGCCTCGTCACTCAGTCAAATTTTTCCGTTAGTTGTTATTTTGTGGTAACTGAAGCTGAGACAAACGACCTTGAAGTCCCCTCTCACGGCCGCTAACATCTGTATATTAACCAGTAAGTCTACAACCGCGCAACCCAGACACTTCGCACCAAGAAACTAGTTGGACAACTCACCCATATCCTACTAATATCATAAATGCGAAAGTTTGTGAGAATGGATGGATGGATGGATGGATGGACGTTTGTTCCTCTTTCACGCAAAAAGTACTGAACGGATTCGAATGAAATTTGGAACACAGATAGTTTACAACCAGGATTGGGTAATAGAGTACTTTTTATCCCGATAATATGTTCCCGTGGGACATAACGGGAAAACGCGGGGCGTAGCTAGTATTATATGAAGCTTGTACACGTGTTACGTATGACGTCATCTAAGTGTGCGCATCGCGGGCGTCGGGTGCGGCTCGCCGACGCAGCAAAAGCAATCCAATGTCCTAAATAAATATAATATACCAGCTGTGCCCTGCCACGCTTCGCTGTGGCACATTCGCACATTCGCTGATATGTCACTGATGAAAAAAATAGATAAAAACAATCCCTGATGCGGATTATATATCGTGCAAAAATTTCAGCTCGATCGGTGCAGAACTTTTTGAGTTTTTGAAGCGTACACAAACCAACATTACATTTTTATATATATAGATTCCACATAATTTTTGGTTACTTCGGACCGAACGAACACACGTTTAGGTTAGGATTTAGATATGTAATTTTTTTAATTATATTTTTTTTTATTTGACTGAGTAACGAGACGAGCAAGTCGTTCACCTGATGGTAAGCGATACGCCTGCCCATAACAATCACAGCACCACCCATAACTTTGCATTGTGTAATCTTGCGCGGCACTGCACTGCGCTCGTCACCCTGAGATGTTGGTACAAAGCCTCATATGCCCAGTAATTTCGCTGGAAATTTTAGTACATTTAGGCTTTTTTGCGTCCTCCGGCTGCGGCCTCTGGAATTCACGCGCCAAATGCGTTTGTAAGAACCCTAAGTTACTACGCGACCAAAACAAAAGACAACCCGCTAGTATGTAGAACAATACTAACCCCTTTGTCTATTGCATTTGGGCGTGTAACATTGACAGCCTCTCAATTGTCCTCCGGGTTGCGGGTAGAGGTGTGGGGAAGCAGCTCGCGAGGGCTGGAGTGTCCAATAGTGTCTATTCTATTATATAGTGCTATATACTTAAGTCTTCTATCTTATTGTTGCAGATACGCGATTTACATCCCCCTGTTTCTACCCATAATGTTCCCTGTGGTGCTGTCTCTGAAGAACCTGTTTCTCTGGTTTAGGGGAAAGCCTATTCATAAGGAGAAGATGGACTGAACTACAGTATTTTGTACCTTATTGTGCTGTGATTAAAGTGTAATTTAAGTTGATGTTTTGTTTGATTTTAATGGTTTGCCGTAATAATAATGATGTCTGGGATGGGGTCGTGTTGTTTCGGTTGCTGTAAAGGTCTTGGCACACAGAGGCGGTGATGCGTTCAAGCGTTTTACGATAGCATTAGTTATTGAATTAATACTTCTTTACGCACGCTTGACTTGGGGAGTAAGCTGGTGAATGCGTTACGAAAAATGTGATCGGGCGCGGCGAATGGAAGTTTAGAGGGAGATATTAGTTAGTGAAGATAGACAGAGAGAGAGAGAGAGTTACGGTTCGTAATTTTTTTAAATATCTTTTATGACTTTTTTTCTTAATTAATTTTTAATCGACACCTCTTGTTTTTTTTTAGGCTGTGTCCAGTCGATTCGAAATATACCCAATGCAGATAGTCAATATTTAAGTCGCAGTTAACGTCAGGATTCAAAGTGTTGGATGATTTTCTGAAACTTCCTGGGATTTTTGAGAGAACATGAATTGGCACGTGTTTTGGGTTTGTGTCATACACCCAATTCACATTCACATTCTTGCACAATAACACGTTGACTGCTGAACCGGTTTTTACATTTGGGCACCGTTACGGGCCGTGTGTGTTTTCCAGCAATGGCGTGCCGTCTGTGTGAGCCGCACTGTAGTAGCGCCGCGTTACACACACGTCTGTTTCGCCGCACAGTCGGCACGTAAGCTGCGCTAACACAGCAGGAGTGTTTTCAGCAGTGAACGTGTTAACGAACAATATTCCTATAAATTAACTCAGGAAGGAACACAAGATTGAGAAGAAATATATATATTATATAATGTCGACGTCATATTTTCGGTTTCCTGCCGAAAATTTCTATTCGATCGTTAGCGTTGCGTATAGTTAATAATAACAATAATTACGCATCACCATCACATACATAGAGCCTGAACCCTAACTAGGGTTCTCTGTACTAATCATGAATCAGAAACTACGAGGACCATGCTCCTACAAACACCCAGGCTCAGCAAGTATTTGCCCAGTGCGGGAATCTAACCCGTAACCTCAGACTTCACAGTCGGCTCATCATCATTTACGCCACGGAGGCAACAAGGCAGTTACTCCCAAGACACGGCGGTTAACGGTCGGTAAAAAACGCTGGTCGCGTAACCGCTTCTGTCTGCGAAGACCCTTAGCCTATTCTAAATTAAAAAAGCGTTAGGGTACGTCCGATTCCTTTTTATTTATATCTCAATTATTGCATAAAATTGACCGCTTGCAATGTCCGTGATTTATTTCATTCGCACGGTGTCATTTGATCTCGAAAGTTAGTTACTTGATATCGTTAAAGTATTTGAACTGATTTCTTTGTCTTCTAAATAACTTGTTAATGTTAACTTTTTTAAATTAATTTCTGTGTGGTTTGTGTTTGATTTTCTGATGGATGAGAAATCGAAATAAGGTAAGGGTTAATATTATAATTTATTTCTTGATCTTGTAGAGAATGATATCCTTGTAAGATGGGAAACTAACGTTGCCACTTCGTAGTTATAAGATCTATATATTTTTTTTCTTTTTTCTGTCATTATGTACAGAAAAAAAGGCTGAAATAATGAAGTGTTCCAAAAAGTCTAGATCTAATATGCTCGTCAGCTGGACAAATGTAGGAGAGTCTTCCATAACCCAAGTTTATTGGATCGGGAAGAAACTTACCTCACAACCTTATAACACTAGCGGAAAACCACCATCCTTCTTGTTACTTTTCTCCATGATCACTCTCAGCGATAACACCGCCCATTGTGACACTAATTGTTTAAAATTGTTTCGTTTTAGTTTTATTTATTCTTTGGCGATTCAATAAAGACTTTATCTATCTCACATTGATTTATACTGTTATATTATGCCATCTTGGTTAGCTAAAAATGAGACTTCTAGCTTCATCCGTAACCAAGTCACGGAGGTTGAAAATGACCTAAATGACTTCAAAAAAAGGTTGGTACGGCTGTGTCTTTGTTTGCTCGATTTGGCGGGGGCACTGTCGTGACCCCATAAATCTCAATTAAAAGGAATATAAACTGACCCTCCAAAAGTACTTACTATTAATGAGGTATTGATACAAGCCGCCATTTATAACCCGAAAAATATGCAAATGCTTTGTTAACGTATAATGTAGAACATGTTTTGTATTCCCAATAAAAATACTTTGAACTTCGCTCACATTATAATATATTATTATGTAATACTGAGGTACTTAACATTGTAAATTCATTTAAACATTCTTACTTCCTATAACGTAACTTAGTTCATCGTGCAATTATACAATACGGTGTATCTATTATGTTATTTCACTAAGCGCCGTGACATGTTCTTTTACTGATATGTAGTGCGGGTTTTATTTAAACCCTTAATCGAGAAAACAGCCCCGGTGTAGCAACACTTATTAAAATCTCTTCTCAAACCTGCATTTCTTTTACGTCCCGCTCCTTCCATATTTCCACTACTCGGGAATTTTCCAGACTAGCTTCCAAAGGTGAACCAGCAATTCTTTTTCATTAAGCTTAACATACAACATTCACGTAAACGCCATTTATTTTTTAGATTTAGACAATCATACCGCGTTAGGATTCCGCCCAATCGGTTTCAGTAATCATAGCCACGTTTTCACCCTTGCCAGGCAAGTATTCGAACTCCCAAATAGAATTCCCCAAAACCAAGGTCTCTCCTTCGGAGAGCTCGAAATTTAGGGTGTAACAGTCCTCTTCGCACGGAGCTCGAGGCTTCAACTGAATATAATTCTTCCCCTTTAACTGAGACATGACTATAAGTCCGATATCAAGCTCCAAATACTTGTATCTGTGCGTGTCATAGTTTTTGGACATCAATAACCAGTTGAAATGCGATGGGGGGATGTGGGGTGACAGGAAGTAGGGTCTTGGGGCGAGGACGCGGAAAGCCTTCACCGCTCTGATGTCGCAGTTCTGGAAGTGCACGAACCAGCTGGGAATGTCCGTGTTGGTGATTCTGGAGACGATCTCTTCTAAGTCCATGGGCTGGCGACCGATTCTGATGTTGGAGAGTATCCGGCAAGGTACGGAGAGGCGGAGCCGGTCGTCCTCGCTGATGAGGCCGGTTAGGTTGAGGTCGGCGCGGGAGATGGACCAATCGTAGTACGCGTCGGACACTATGACCGGAGCGCCCCGTAACAGGTGGTGGTTAAATACTTCGTTGTAATTTGAATCGGATACGCGGCTGATGGACTCTGAAACATGTAATTGGCAATGGTTGGATAGTTTAGTTTTGTTACCTTCACAATCTTATATCTTTAAATGAGCAATTCTTTTATATATATATATATATAATCATTGGAATCTCGGAATCGGCTCCAACGATTTTCATGAAATTTAGTATATAGGGGGTTTCGGGGGCGATAAATCGATCTAGCTAGGAATCATTTTTAGAAAGTGTCATAAAAAAAAAATACCGAGCAAAGCTCGGTCATCCAGGTACTAGTAATAATATTGCCACTGTGTTATCGCCCATCGTGACCTTCGTTAGAATAGTGTTTTGAGATTGTGGCACTAATTTTTTTTACATCCATTTTTTTTTCTTTTTTTTATTCTGTGGTGTTTCAATAAAGAGTTTATCTAATCTATCTAATATTGTAAAGAGGTAATATTTTACAGATTGTTTCATTGTTGGAGCTGTTCACCAGAACCATACTATCTATAATTAATGTAATTGGTCTAAACCGTTATAATTATATAAATAAATAGATAAATAATAAATAATCTATTCAGTGAAAGAACTACTGATCAGATTATGGAAATTCTTTCACTAAAAGTGAACTACAGTATCCCCGAGTGTTATAATCATCATCAACCCATATCGTCCCACCGCTGAGCACGGGGCTCCCCCCACTTTGGTGAAAAGGGTTAGGCCACCACGGGGGCACGGTCCGGATTGGTGGATAACGGTCACATTCGTAGATCCTGACTCCTAACTAGGATAACCAGTATCTAGGGAATCAGGAACTATTAGGACCATGGTCCAATGGAAATTTCTATACGAATACGGTCTCCATAAATTTTTTTTACGCACATTTTTTTTAACAAAAACGGGATAAGTAATTAAATAATTAATAACAATTCAAAGGTTAGACTACTGAATAGGCTTTATAGGAAAATTTCTAACAAAAATTAATATGGGTCCATAGTAAATTGAATTCATGCGCGGATTAATAATGTCTTTGTTTTCATAAGAGATGAAAGAAAACCGAAAAGTTGTTGGACGAAACCAGTGAACTAAAAAATTAAGGTGCAAATGAAAATCTGTCTAAAATCAACCCAAAAGAAATAAAAGATTATGTATAACTAGCTGCGCCCCGCGGTTTCACCCGGGTCGAGTATCACCCCACAGGAAGTGATAATTTTTAACTATGTGGTAATCCTGGTAATAAAATATCTTCATGCCAAATTTCATCGAAGTCCGTTCAGTAGTTTTTGCATGAAAGAGTAAATAACATCCATCCATACTCACAAACTTTGACATTTATAATATCAGTAGGATTTAACGAAACATGGATTGATGTAACAAACCCATGTAATGATTACGAAATAATATCATGACTGTAACCGCATGTAACAACTGAATAAACAATAAGTTAGCGCAGGCGTACACCAGGAGCCGCAAGGACACCTATTATTTATTAATTAAACCATTAAAATAACTAAATCATCTAACTAAAATGATTTCCAAAAAGTAAATAATACTCACTGATAGCCTCACAAGCTATACAGTCTGCGGTAGACGCGATATTAGATTCCAAATTCTGTTGCTGCGACTTTTCAATCAGGCATTTGTTGCTGTATAAAGGAGTCCAATCCCAAACAGGCAGCACTTTTATCAAAACAATCCTGACAGCGGCGGAAGCATGCCATTGGAAGGCGTCAGTCTGGCTCACGGTGTATCCTATAGCCAGAACCATGATCAGGAACAGTAGCACTCTGGTCCATCGCTTGATCGACGCCTTGCGCACTGCGCTGGTCAGAGGTCTGCATATTATGTCCATCTCCTCATCGCTTATCCCGGCTTCTTTACAGTATTCGTAGAAGGAACGCACTTCGGAGTTAATTAGCTCGAATTTCTCGCGCTGGGACATCGCTGTCCCGGTTTTTAGACTCATTTTGCACAATGACCTACTCACAACGCGATCGATAGTAAAGTTGCGGCGTGGCTTATCGATAATGAAATTTCGCGCGCGCGCGGAATGTCCCGTGGTGGTGCGGAAGTCATTAGGGTAGTTTATAATTTAAATTAAACAAAAGTAATAACAATATGTGAAATTCTATAGTTTATTATAGAATTTATAATTTAAAATTGATTGAATGCACTTTAATTAAAATTTTAATCAGTTTTTCTTTATTCTCACTTTTATTTCAGTTTCAAATGCTTTCCGAGAGATGGCTATGCAGTATGCATGCATGTGTGGCAGATGGAATACAAATAAAAAAATGTGGTGACAGCTCAAGGTGACAGTTACAATTTGTTTGTAAAATTAAAAAATGTGTTCGACAGCTCAATAAGAATATTCTATTCAATGTAGAATACAATCTGATGGAAACATGTTGTTAAAATAAATAATTTCATTATATTTAATTAAATGGTAAGATTTTAAAAACAATGCCAAAATCTTAATGGACCACACTTTTTAACAAACATTATTTTTGCTGGCAGCATCGTAAATCAAATACCTTTCCGCCATATTGAAAGTTCTAATGTGGGAAGTCGGTCAAACGCTGACCTTATTAGTGATTTCTATTTATTACATTTTGAAAACGTAGTTAAAAGATAATCTAAAAAACAATTTGTATATTTAGTGATCAATTTATAGTGATTATATGTGCAACGAACGTATATTTGCATTTTTGCAATTTGTCTGATGGATACGTCACAGCGCCATGTTGTATTCCTGCGCTGATTGCAGGCACGAGAATCTGCCAACCCGTTTATATTCCGGGATTAGTTCCCGATAATAAATCGAACCGCGATTTTGTACTCAAATATATTTTAATTTATATTTGTTGGCAAATGTCAAACAACTTAGTGGAATCGATGCATCCCTGTTGTCGCATTTCGAGTGCTAACTCCTAATACCAACTGCAGTTTATAGTGCATCCGCGAAAGTTGAAAGGACTGTGTTGTAAAAGAAAGAAGAGATAATTAGCCAAAATTCCGGTCCCTACGCGCAGACGAGAAGGTGCCTACCCGCCGGGGCAGTCGGGCGAAGGAGACATGAACAACAAACGCAAAAATCGCCAACCGCCGAGGTAACTGCTAACTTTCAGTGTTCCGATGACATGTCTTTGTTGTTAGGTATTAGTGTTGGGTGCATTGCGAATAGTTCGCCGTTTCATCGAGCACATTCCGCGTGAGAAGCCAGGTTTGCGATGATGTGAGTGTAAACAGTAGGATGGAATGAGTTTGTTTTGCGTGCGCTGAAGACACGGGGCGGCGCGCGCGCGGCGACCGCGGCGCGTTACTACAGCTAGGTGTTTGGCCTACTTTTGCTGCGTACTCACGTCGATTAATATAGACACGAGATCAGCTGTTCATCGCTAGAGATCTACACTCGTCTCTTCAAAATTAAACCTAATCCATCCAGTAAGTACAACTCTCACCCACAGTGATTATCCACATATTTCCTACTCCACTGCAAATGCAAACAAAAGCACTCAGTTTCATTAGTTTACAATGCATAGGAAGTTCATTTAATAGCTACTTTCACTCCATAGAGTGTTGCTTGGTGATACATCCTGGCATGTATCCAAACTTAATTAGAATTTGCTCTTTTCTTTAATTTATACTGTTACAATTGTCTGGATGGATCTCAGAGTGTTGTTTGGATCTAACCTGAGTCCCCTTTGAGTTTTGCATGATGACTTAACACCATAATGATCATATGCTATGTTGAATGAATTGTAATGGTGCATAGTGACATAGGATCTCTATAGAAGCCGTATCTTGTAAAGTGAAGTGATTTTCTGTTTTGCTTACATTGTTATCTGAGTTGTGTGGATGATTTGTAAGTTACATGTCTTTATTACAAGTGTAATAATGAAGTGCCATTGAATTTTACTCTGCCGTGGTTCATCCAAGTATTGCTAAGGACCAAAGGTAAATCTTTTAAGATTTGTTTTGAAATTGCTAACCTAAAATGTGGAACTGGATATATTGTAGTTGGTAGTGAAATGCACAAAACTATCTACATTTAGCATGCATGTGATCGTAACACATAAAAAATGCCTTTTTGAAAGGAGTCTCCGCTCTGAATAGTATTTTGAAAATTATATTTTATTTTGAAACTTTCACTGCTAAGCCGATTTTCTTGACTAGCCACGGGTGCGGCTCTGCACACTCTATAGTGTTTTCCCATACAACAACACAACAATTGTGTTTTCCCGCACTCCCTGCTAGTTATGAAAACGCGGCAGTTGTGTTTTCAGCACTGAAGGTGTTAAAAAGTAGGCCTCTGGCGGTGTCTATTTTCACAATAAGGTATGGTGTATTTTCAATAAATTTATACGAGTTTGGTATGTTTACTGCCAAAGCTGACCCAATTGAGATTTGATGCTATGGTCTTAAGATCTCGGGGAATCTTCAGCACTTGAGATGACCATACAAAAACTTGAATTTGAGAATTATGTTTTATTTGAAAGTATGTTGCAAAAGTTTAAAGCAATGTACGAGTTGAAAAGTTTATTTAGTACACCCATATACATAGAGTCACGCCTTTCTCCCATTGGGATAGGCAGAGACTGCATCTTTCCATGCTACGATTCCAGCGGAAAGCAGTAAACCAACTCCCTGACACCCTTATCTGTATGACGGCTTCTATTTGACATTTACTTTCTCCTTTTCGACAACAGATTCTGTAAAATCATACAGCAGGATCGTAAATCATTTGAACACTGAGTAATTAGTAATTATTTAACTAATTATCTATTATCCTCTATTTATACTAATTAGGTAAGTAAATTGTTACTGGTTAAGTGGGGGTTTGAATCCCGCAATGGGCAAATATTTGTGTGAACCACAAATATTTGCTCTGAGTCTGGGTGTATCTAGGACCATGGTTCTCATAGTTCCTGACTCCCTAGATACAGGGTTTTCCTAGTTAGGGGTTAGGATCAATGTATTTGATTGTGACATATTATTGCCGTTTGTAAATATTCATTACGATAATCTTCTATTTTAACTAATTAGGTAGGCAAATTAGGTAACATATTGTACTGTCTTCTAAGTAGATTTTGTAAGAGACCGCCTCGGTAAGTACTACACCTTTGCCAGATATTCATCCGTCAAGCAGTAATGTGCAAACATTATTGTGTTCCAGTTCGAAGGGCACTGTTTCCAGCGAATTTACTGGGCATATGCGACTTTAGACCCAATGTCTCAAGGTACAAGCGCAGTGCCATACAGGATTATGCAATGCAGGGTTCTGGGTGGTGCTGTGACTGTTATGGGCAGGCGTAGCGCTTACCATCAGGTGAACGACTTGGTGGTCTCGTCACTCATTCAAATTAAAAAAAAAAGATAATTTTCTTGGAATTTTGTTCAAGTGAGTTATCAATTTAAAAGCTGCACAAATTTTAATGTGATTAGGGCTCATTAGCCTGTCATTTGTCTCAATTGTGTGGAATCTTTGGTTGAAATTTATCGCTTACGTTCCAAGGAGTTTAATATAAATAGAGAAATGGATTAAAAATTTTGCAGTATAATATTAATTTTACCTAAACTATTGCTGATTCATCATTTCCAATGCGTGTTCAGTTGTAACAATAATCATTTAATTTAGAAAAAAAAACCTATCCAAACAATGTCAACAATTGAACATAATTAAATATTCAATGTTTGCCTCTATCTTTTAACTATTTATTACGGTTCTGTAGCTAAATGAATTCTAGTATTACCATGTCAAATTATTCATCATCATTAACCCACATCGGCCCACTGCTGAGCATGTTCTCACTTTCGTGAGGAGGGTTAGGCCATAATCCACCACAGAGGCCCGGTCCGGACTGGTGGTTCAAATTCATTCATTAACCTGGGAAAGAATTCTCAGGTTTTCAGACGGTTTTTTCCTTCACCAAATACGCATTATACTAGATACTAATCTAATAAAATTTTACTAAGTAAACAATAAAACTAATAGAACCGGTGGTAGCCTAGTGGGAGAACGTCCGCCTTCCAATCAGAAGGTCGTGAGTTCAAATCTCAGTGCGGGCACGTACCAATGTGTTTCTGTAAAACATATGTACGTAATTACCACTCGCTTTACGGCGAAGGAAAACATCGTGAGGAAACAATAAAACTTAAAATTCATTTTAGCCTAGCATGTGGAAACAATCACCCAGACAAAACCTGCATATAGTATAAAGGTGTGCAAAGTCCCAATACATTACAATCTCAACTAAACAATCTTTAATACATATTTATCTCTAATTTCAAAGCTTTGTGACTTCAACGCTTTGTTTATATTTTAATCACAGATATGTAGCTGATAGCCAAGAGGCACTCACTTCTCATATCGCTCCATATTATGCACATTGTACTATGTATGACATTGTTAAAAAAAAGTGCCTCATAATCAATGAGGCACTTTTTTTGTTTGTTGTTGATGTTGGTGATAAGTTGATAACAAACCCTCAATATCTTGATGTCTGCATAAAAAGAAGAAAATTATAGTAAAAAAATGAAAAAACCCACAGTACCCCCTGATAGATAGATAGATAGATAAACTCTTTATTGAAACACCACAGAACAAAGAAAACTTAAAACTAGAACAAAACAAATTGTACAATTAGTGTCACAAGGGGCGGTCTTATCGCTCTGAGCGATCTCTTCCAGACAACCGTGCACAGAGAGGAGTAAATAGGACATTGGACGGTGGCTTTCCTTATATACATAGAATAAAATAAATAAATAAATAGATACATATTATACACAAAACCGATACCGGGGCGGGTGGCCAAGATCAAGTCTTGGTTGGAGCAAACCCTCTAAAAATGCCAATGCTTTTGTGACCAGACCGGAAGGTACCTTTTTTTATATTGTCAAAGTACCGATGCTGATGGGAGCAAGTCATTTAAATCCAGCCTCATGTCTCCGATGTGTGAAAACTCAGTTTTAACAATAACAACCGGACCTATCATGTTTCCTTATCATATTTCAAGTTAAATTCTTCTCTTTGTTTATGAGTTAGTTTTCTTTTGTAAAAGTGCTAAAATATTGTCGACTTCTAAAATCGCTTGACTTCTGATATCAAAAAATGTATGTGAATAAGTAGGAAAACCCCAATTTTGTAAGATAAACCGAAAAATGCGTAGTCACCGCCCAAATTTCCAGGTCATTGGCCTTGCACATGAGTATTACCTCTTATGTTCAATGCTTTGACTGCTGAGCCGATTTTCTTGTCTAGCCACGGTTATGGATCTGCACACACTTGTGTTTTCCCGTACCGCTAACACAACAGTTGTGTTGTCCCATACTCGAGGTGAGTTACAATAAACACAACAGTTGTGTTTTCAGCAGTGAATGTGTTAATGAAATGAAAATTTCTTTAAATTGATGGTATGAAGCTGGTAAGAGTTAAATTCAACACATCTTCAACATTGTCATGCAAATTTGAAAATGTCGCAAACTTAAAGTAACAATACATTCAAGTATGATATGACTAGCTGCGCCCCGCGGTGTCATCCGCGTAGTTCCCGATTTGTCCCACGGGAACATACTATCGGGATAAAAAGTACCCTATTACTCAATCCTGGTTATAAACTATCTGTGTGACAAATTTCATTTGAATCCGTTCAGTAGTTTTTGCGTGAAAGAGGAACAAACATCCATCCATCCATCCATTCCATCCATCCACTTTTTAATGCGAAAAAGCATTGTAAGGGTTCCAAATAGGGGATGAAAGTTTGTATTGAAGTTTCGTCATTTTTGTAAGTTAGAAGCTTCAAATTTATTTTTTAGGCATTTAATTAGATATAAATACATATGACATTCTACGCGGGTGAAACCGCAGGGCGCAGCTAGTGTTGTATAATTGTTGATTCATAGTAACTATAGCATCTCATTTGAGATGTTACGGTGCATAAAATAGTTGCATGTCTCCACTTTTAAGTGTATCGCTTAACTTGGTACATTGTATGGCGGCTAGACTTAACAGTCATGGTTTCTATTAATAGAATCAATTTGTAGCTACAATATCGTGGAAATGTAGGTTATGTGCTATCTACTCTCTCTTTTTTAGGGTTCCGTATACCTACAAATTGCAATAATGGAACCCATATGAATTCGTAAAGTTAAGAAAGTTACCACTTATTCCTTCGCCAAGCAGTGGTGTGCAAACATTATTGTGTTCCGGTTTGAAGGGCATTGTTTCCAGCGAAATTACTGGGCGTATCAGACTTTAGAGCCGATGTCTCAGGGTGACGAGCGTAGTGCAGTGCCGCGCAGGATTGTGCAAATTTTGGGTAGTGTTGTGACTGTCATGGGCAGGCGTAGCGCTTACCATCACGTGAACGACTTGCTCGTCTCGACACTCAGTCAAATCTGACCGGCAAATCAGTGCGCGTATGCTTAGCTAATATATTATGATTGGTAGAGAAGAGATGACGCGGAGTGTAACGTTTTTTCCTTTTCCCACAGATCACCACGAGGTCGCGTGGTGGCGGAGGGCGTCTACAACAATGCGCATTTCATGCACGCTGCAACTTCCCACGTAGGCGACATAGTCCAGGTGCTTACGCAGTCAGGGAGTTTGTGGGAAGGCGTATTCAAGACTTTCAGTGCTCAGTTTGAGGTGAGTACCTTCATTCTTCTTAAACTGGTGCCCACCTGAAGTGCCAAAAAAAAATAAAACGGTTCAGCGGTCATTGTGTTAACACGTTCACTGCACAACGCAACTGTGATGTTTTTCATATCTTGCCGCGTGTGCGGGAAAACACAACTGTGGTGTTAGCTGTATGGGAGAACACTGCGGTGTGTGCAGAGCCGCACCCGTGGCTAGACAAGGATATCGGCTCAGCAGTGAAAGTGTTTAGAAGGAGTATTCCATCCATGCTGCTGTTATATCCGCAGCGGATATTGTCCGTCCTGAAAATATCCATCCAAGTTTCTTTTCCAATCTGAAAGAGACCAAACCAGCCGATTGCAGATTAGAAGATTGTGAAGCTGTAACTCCATGGCGGCCAAGATCATTGCCAACATTGTGGTCACTGATATCAACCACGTAGGTACTGCACGTCGGTGGACCAAAGCAGGCATCACCGTGGACCATGGGATGGGTCTGGGACTAGTGCACCGACCATACCGATGCAGCCCTCGTCCATGTAGCAAGTACCGTGACACGTTCAGGGTGTCACGGTCATAGATGTGGACCCACCTTTAAGTTAACTATGGCGAGTGTTTTTTTACTGAGTAAGGAGACGAGCTAGTCATTCAGCTGATGGTAAGCGCTACGCCTGCCCATAACAGTTACAGTGCCACCCAGCACTTTGCATTCCATAATCTTGCGCGGCACTGCACGGCGCTCGTCACTGAGACATCGGCTCTGAAGTCTCATACGCCCAGTAATTTCGCTGGAAACAGAGTGCCCTTCAAACCGGTACTTTTGTGGAATTTCGGAATCATAAAAACAATTTTTGAACACATAATTATTTGGCAACAAAAATCAGCGTTTCAATTAAAATTTGTATCATTTTGTTATACCCAGTGTGTCACTCTCACAATTAAGACAAATCTAACGACATTTCTCAAGCTGAAAGGCATGAAACCATTGGGCTGCAGAGGGCGCCAAAGCAATTTTTAATACATAAATACATACACTCGCAAAACATAACCCTCCTTCTGGCGCGGTCGGGTAGTTGCAGGTATCGCCTAATATTCTATTTATCCAATTCAATAATAAGTAATTTACAAACAATATAGCAGACGGGAAGCGAATGCGCGAGCTCTCACCTCGTGGCCGGTTGCGCACTCATTATGTCGCAGAGGTCGTTCAGGCAATAAAATAAGAACAGATTGGGTATCGATCGATTTTTTCCATGGAAAGTGACTACGTGCATGTCACAATGCGAAAAGATATCTAGTGATCGATATCTGACTTGAAACTACGTTGAAACTACGACTTTCATTAGGCGGCTGACCTCTCGGACCTCTCGGGATTCTCATTGCTGCGAAGCGTGAGGTTGCGGGCTTGATACGCGCACAGGGCAAAGATTCGGAACCACAAATATTTTTTCTGAGTCTGGGTGTTTGTAGGAGCATGGTGCTCGTAGTTCTTGACTCCCTAGATACAGGGGATCCTTTCAGTTTTATGTATGTGATCGTGACGTATTATTTATATATATCCGCCCACTGTAGAGCAGGGGCTTCGCTTCACTTCTCTGAGGATACCAGGATATATATACAGGGTGGATACAGGCCGTAGTCAACCACGAAGGCCCCCCGGTTCGGATTAGTGGATCACAAACCTACGGAAAAAAAAATCGGACAAAAATATTTTTTCACCTAATACCAATTTACCAAGCTAAATAACAGCGTGTTAAAAACACATGAGAGCAAACAAGTCCGAACAACGAAACACCCAGACAGAAAAAAAAAAAAAACAATGTTTCAATACAGACATATGTTACACCTACCTACATCCATTAAATCAATGATTAATGACCATAACATTGCCATAACATAATGAAAACCGCACTCGGCAAAACACTCAGTTTTCGGAATGTAACCAAACCAACCAAACGCTACTATAGGGGACACGTGAGAATGCGTGTTTTAGAAATCACATAAAGAAACGCGGTCCGATCCGAAGTGGTGTCGAAACTGATTTGTGACTTATGGCACTTTATGGCTTTCTTAATATTTTTGACATACCGCACTTTATGGCAGTCGGCGGCCCTTGAAACATAAGTGTAACTTGAACCCAACTTGTGACGTTGAGTGTTTAAGTATTTGACTTTTAAAAGTGCTCTAGTTCTGCCTACTTACAATAAATGAAGTAATGTAGTAGTGGGAGGCCTCTTCTGCAAGAGACCGCCTGGGGAAGTACCAGTGGTGTGCAAACATTACTGTGTTCCGGTTTGAAGGGCATTGGTTTCCAGCGAAATTACTGGGCATTTGAGACTTTAGAGCCGATGTCTCAGGGTGACGAGCGCAGCGCAG
Organism: Campaea margaritaria; assembly: GCA_912999815.1. Lineage (NCBI taxonomy): Eukaryota > Metazoa > Arthropoda > Insecta > Lepidoptera > Geometridae > Campaea > Campaea margaritaria. The sequence continues at coordinate 1,453,099 of OU538809.1, read as the reverse complement.
TGCCGCGCAAAATTTTGCAATGCAGTGTTCTGGGTAGTGCTGTGATTGTTATTGGCAGGCGTAGCGCTTATCATCAGGTGAACAACTTGCTCGTCTCGTCACTCAGTCAAATATATATATATTTTTTAATGAGTTTTGAATTATGACGAATTTAGGTGCATATATAGATAGATGACTCTTTATTGACACCAAGGTGTATAAAGTAAAGGGAAAAATAAGAAACATAAAATAATACTTTGGTACAACGGTCGGTCTTATCGCTTAAAGCTATTTCTGCCAGACAACTTTTGGATGGACCTGGAATGTAAGATGTGGTTGTGGTATTTATCTCAATAAGTTATATTCCTTGTATATTGTGTATATCTGAACTGGTGTACAATGAGGTATTTTCTATTCTATTCTATTCTAAGATTCTGGAGTGTCAGAGAGAAGTCACTATGGAAGTAACGGCGCAGTATTCTTCGATTTACACCTCGACCGACGGCAGTGCATTAGCACGAGAGTCGTCCATCAATCTGTCCTGCAACTAGGTGACATCCGGTCTCCCTCTCACAAGAATAAGGCGTGGTGCCACTGCTAGCGAGTCATAAGAAAAAAAAAACTTAAAAACACGATACGTGATATCAGTCTGCCCCCTACTAATAGGTGACATACTGTTGTCCCTCTTATAACATAAAAAAAATATAAAATTAAAAAGCGTACATGTCCATAAATAATTGTATTACTAGAAAGCGCAAATACTTATATGAAACTGCCTACAAATAAAATCTATACACGAAGTCTCGTGGGTGTGATGAAGAATGTCCGTTGAGTGCTTATCGATTTTATTAGGCTCTCAGCCCATCCGCTAAATTAAAACTTGCTTATTTATGCTCAATATATCAAAAATTTGTTGGTGAGTCACTATAGTATCCGTCTGAGTAGCTAAGCTACCACTCTAAGATAGCGAACTCACGTCGCGATTTTCTCCCGCACCTGCTGTTTTTTTTTTTCTAAACTTATACAGCTGCATGTTGCTGAGCCTGAACACCCACAAACCCAACAAAGATTACTACGAAGTCGCAAGCCATGCGGTTGTTTTGTTAGCCGCACGCGGACGGTAGCCGCGACGTGAGTTTTCAGCTTTTACCACCGAATCTGTTTCGAGAGTTCCAACAGCGTTACGAGTTCCTTAACAGTTCCTGAAAACTATAATCTGAAAGTCTTCAAGTTAACAGTGAATAGGTATCATCTAGGCAAGCATGCTCCATCATCGACCGTGTCGACAATTACCACCAGGTGAGACTGCTTATTCTGCAATAAAAAAAACTTTTACTTCCGAAATTGTTGTACGAATAAGCAATGAAAACCACATTAACTTTTCATTTCTCTTTATAAACAGTCGACGAAACAGTTTAAGTGTAGATGTAAGTTGTGTGCCGCTGTTTTTCTTCTCCTCGGACACATAGGCCAATCGATTGGAAGAGAAATAAATGCGGCGCAAGCGTACAATGAGCGTAACTGGACAATGTGTCATATTTTCGTGCATGCAGCCGGCGTTCATCGATTTATTAGACGTTGTCACGTCAAAAAAACAATGGTCCTTCAGAGCCAGACTCATTACTCTTGCCCTGTTTACCACCCGTGACCACATCGAGACTACTCTCCAAGTAGTGGTCAAATAAAATTCCGCCCCGCTACCAGGCTAGTTGTACAAGATCGACCCGCCAGCACTGCAGCCACACCTTTACTCGTGCATTCATTGGGGCCCCTCCACCTAATCATTTATTGGACGCGGATTTTGTTCTCTTACGTAACATCCACTTCCTGCCTCGCTGGATACTTTGATGCGATAATTAAAATCCTTGTCCGACTAGATAAACGTTTCCGTTTATTTAGTAATTCTACTTTATTCTTAGATTTTTACCTATCATTGCAGCTAATTATAAGGAACACGCAAAAAGTTTGATGTTGGCCAAAGTTTTAGTTAAACAACTTATAATTTTAATTAAAATGAATTTACTTATTACTCATATTCAAGGTTAGATTATAATAAGATTAGGGTGCACCTTTGTGGTTAACTCTACTCCTAGTGGTTTGAGAACGTCATCGTCATGGAGGCCTCTTCTGCAAGAGACCGCCTAGGGAAGTGCCACCATCTTTGCCAGATATTCATCCGCCAAGCAATAGTGTGCAAACATTATTGGATTCCGGTTTGAAGGAACCGATACCTATCTGATGCATCACGACACGACACGTCGGACAAATGTTAACCTAGCTTAAGGCGATTACTCTAGCCCGGTTTAGCAACTCGACGCGGGTCAGCACAAATAACGCACGAAACACTATTGAAATAACGCCCAAGTCAGCGCGCGCCTTAACGTGGCTGTTGCGTCAAGTACTCCGACGAAATAACGCGAAAAAAGAGAAAATAATAATTTTCATACGGACACGATTGCTCGATTGAGAAATCGTTTGTACAGTTTATAGATATCAAGTTTATCTATCAATTGACATAGATATATGTAAAATCACCGAAGCCGTTTGGTAGACGATACACAATTAATAAAAAAAAATGCTTCCTGTCAAAATGTTTTTGACAAAAACATTACAAAAAACCTACTTTCCAAACGTTGCACTTAAATTGATAAATTAAAATATTTATCTAATTTTTAAAACAAGCCGTGAGTGAAAAGTTGGCTTTAGAAGGTACCCTTTTGACGGGACGAAGGCCCTAAAGTCCGCCTGTTCGGTGCCTGCCCAAGAATCGCAGTGCTCAATGCATTGCAAACATTAGCGCTGCACTGCGATAGATAATCTGTCATTTATAGTAACCTGCGTCAGTATCTATAGAACGTTTTCGTGGCAAACTGAAGTGGATAGATAGCCACTTGAAGCCACCAGGGCTCGTCGTGATAACCGCTGGGTGAGCGTGTTGGAGTGGAGACCGCGAAATGGCAAACAGGAACCGTCGAACTAGTATAGTATTGAACGAATAAAAAAGGTAGACAGCTTAAAACGTGACAAAATCTTCCCCAAAAAAAAGAAATACATTATAAGAGGGAAAACCTACTATTGCTCAAATTAAACATCGATTATTATGCGTGACCTGATAAATTTTTTTAAATATCTCAGTTGGCAGCCAATGCAACATGCTGGCATTGCCATGTTGAGTGTAACGTTAATACAGCTCAATAAATAATACGATGAACCTAATAATCCTACTCATATTCCTGTCCTATCCTATTTCCGCAATAAATGAATTTAATTTCATTTAAGTTCCTGGAATTTTGTTCGCATCGATTATAAATAAATAACGCGTCACGATCACGCACATCTTGACCCCTAATTAGGATTCCCTATATATAGGGAATCGGGAACTACGAGGACCGTGGTCACACAAATATTTGCCCTGCGCGGGAACCTCACGCATTGCGTCGGCTTATCACCCACTTACGCCACGGAAGCCGTCTATAATTAAGTTATTATATGTGATATCAAAATCACTAAAGCTATAATTACTAATATGTCATTTTTGGAAAGAAACTCTACCCCATTAAGGTAATTCAGTTTTTTTTTTTAATTATCATTGTCTTCAAAATACACTAGTTACGTTCAAAAACTGGTAAGTTGCAATATTGAAAGCAACGCCAGCCGAGAGTCTAGTGGGCTGCGCGCGCATCGATTCCATAAGGACGGTTCCAACCTGTAGACTGAATTCAGTGCTAACGTATCTAGACCGTTAGGTCTTGATCACTTCTAGAAAATTCCATTACATAACTCCTGCATTAAAACTAACAATTTAAAAACTACCCAGTTAAAGAGCGCTTTAAAATCTACGTCCAAGTTCGAACAGTTCACAAAAGATTGATGTAAAAAGTGCATACATACGCCTGCATTTCGGCTAATCTCTGAACGCTGCCCTAGCGTACCGAAAAGTGGGTCAAATCAATAAACACACTGCCTCTGTCGGTTGCTTGCGCGATTTTTAACGTCCGTACATTGTAACCGTGGCGCGAAATGATCTATTGCCAATTAATAACGAGTTGAATGGCTATTAGGTAACGGACTAAGTGAATGACGTGTGATTTAAGTTTTAACAGTGTCGTGGTTCGAAACAGTTGGACGATCGGTGTCTCCTCAGATACTGGAAAGGTTTCAGTGACACTTTTCGGAGGCGGAGTGCACGCCTGACGGATCTTAGTGTGACAATTGATCTGTGGGACTAAAAACTATTTAGATACCGTCTTTGAAACCGTGAGTGAAGTGTTGTTCAGATGTTACCGTGACAATGCGAAGTGTTTGATCTGATCGCATGAGGAAACTACTTACATTGACCAACCGTGAGTGAAGTGCATGCGCTGTTCAGATGTTTCAGTGACAATGCGAATTGGTGTTTGAACTGGTCGTTGCTTGAATTACTTAGTGACTACTGAATGAGTGCAGTGCATGTCTTTATCGATGTTTATATGACTATGTAACACAGTGAGTTCGACAATACAGTGCTCACCATGTTTTTTCAAACGCTGCACTTTTTCCGGTATCGGCTAAGTTACTCTCTGTACCCAAATGTATGTAAATTGATGTTAAAATTATTTAGAATTAATTAGGATGCGCTTCGTAGTTACCCCGCAGTTTTATTGTTGTCTATATAAACTTTGGTAGCTTAATGCACCCATTTCGGGGCATTGTTTTTTTAATAAAATGTGCTAAATACAATTCTAAGTTTATTTTTGTATCAAATTCGTTCAACTGTTTAAATTTAATCGAGTAACAAACGATCGTCATATATAACTTTCGGCAGATGAGAGGTTGCCATTATGTGTGTCTCGATATTGTGTCGTTCGTTGCGCATGATATTGCATTGTGTTAACGTGCTCGTGCATTTCGCTTTTTGTGTGTGTGGTTATGTGTCAAAGGCTTTACTTATTCTCTTACTTAAAGTAACCCTTCTTAGGGGGTGCAAAGTGTACTTCCCCGAAAGGCGGGTCGCTGGCACGTCGGTTTACAGAATGGTGGACGGTTATTGATTTTGTATTTATAGCCTTGCATTTCTGATTGGTCGGTTCGTGACGTTAGCACAATGTCCGGTGTGTGGAGTTTCCGATGTAATAGTACTGACTTGGTAGACGGAATTGTGTAATCTTCATTTGTGGAAGATAAAATACAATCTATTATAATAAAAGTGTTGATTCAATTTGATCAAATTGACATGGGACTACGTCTGAAGTATGCCCTATCGAACAAAAAAAGAAACATTAAAATCAATTTAGGTGAATGACTTGCCAGTTATGTTACTTAGTAATAAAAATAAAATAAATAAATACAATTAGCGGAGTTATCGCGTTACAAAAATACAAAAAAAAAAACACACACACTTATACAATAAATGTTTGTTGGTCCGCACGCATTCACGCCGCATTGGCTGAACAGATTTTGATGAAATTTGGTATAATAGATCATTTAGTCCTGAAACATGGGAAACTTTGTCCCGTAAAAATTAACGGTAATATTAGACTTCGCGGGTGAAAACGGAGAGGCACAGATAGTAATTTAATTATATAGTTGATATAATCAGGGGTTACTTTAAAATCAGTGTCCATGAAATGTCTAAACCTGAGATTAACATTTGATTCCTCCCTCTCTCTCCTTCTTTCTCTTTGATCTCTTTTTGTCGTCATAGATTAAGTAAGCCGAAGTGTAGATGGCGCTAGATGTGGTGCTATATTTAGACTGGCATTACTTATATATGGCTATATGTAGGTCATCGCAAACAGGGCTGGGGTTTCGTGGAACGAAGGGCGTTGCTTTGTCTCCGTTAGCTATGAAATATGGAAATGAGAGCAAGTGTCGCGTCTTGGTTTTGGTGGTCGTGTTTTATATTTGAAAATGGGAAGAGGAGTTCTTTGAGCTACAACTTTATTTATTTATTTAATACTTTATTGCACAGATTAACTAACTAGTACAAATGGCGGACTTAACGTTAAGAGCATTTTCTACCAGTCAACCATCCATAGTGAAGGAGACTTTATTCTTGTAATAGGCAAATCTTTTAGTAATAATACTAATAAATAGGTTTCTTTAGCGTTCCCCTTCTAATACATAGATCCTGACGCCTAAATAAGATTCTCCCTGTATTTAGGGAATTAGAAAATTTTGGTAGTGGGAGACCTCTTCTGCAAGAGACCGCTTGGGGAAGTACCACCAGATACCTTTGCCAGATATTCACCCGCCAAGCAGTAGTGTGCAAACATTACTGTGTTCCAGTGTGAAGGGTATTGTTTCCAGCGAAATTACTGGGCGTATGAGACTTTAGAGCCGATGTCTCAGGGTGACGAGCGCAGTGCAGTGCCGCGCAGGATTATGCAAAGCAATATTCTAGGTGGCACTGTAACTGTTATGGGCTGGCCGAGCGCCTACCACCAGGTGAACAACCTGCTCTTCTCGTCACTCAGTCTTTACTCGGTGTTTCTTTAAAAAATAGGAGAAGAATAAAGTGTCAGCCGCTGGATGCAAACAGCTAGCAACCGCTCGTTCTGGCGTTCTATGGAGAGGAGACTGTGTTGAAAGAAAGAAAGAAGAAAGAAAAAACATTTATTCTGACACAACTGCACACAACAGCGAACAACGTACTTATTTAGAGACAAGACAAGAAAATGAAAATACACGATGAACATGTTAGGGGGCTGATGATGATGAAAGTGTCAGCTCGGCATTCAAATACACTAGGCTTACGGGACGAGATTGCACTCTACAAAAATCGGTCCATCTGGCTCGCGGACCGATAGTCCAACCGAGGAGTCAGGTCGGGACGGCTAAGCGGCCGGCTAACAGTCACAAATTCCAAACACTACTTTTCACTTTCACTTCGCTAAATACGTCGCGAATGGGAACCTAACTTCAGACTGTAGACCACTTGGTACCCGGCTAACATGAATGAACTCTGCTTGACGGCTTCTGACGCAACGACGTTCACATTCCGCGGAGATTGGCCGCGCGACCTTGCGCGTGCGCTCGAAGGAAGCGCAATGCGCGTCTGCTAAATACCTGTGCATGCTCCTGAGAAGGGCATGAACAGAACATCGAGTGGTTTAACTAAACACTTTTTGAAGTGACGATACCTTTTTAGCATCGCGCGCGAGAAATTTTATAGCAATCGTCAAACTTTTCTGTTACGCTCGAGCGGCACGTAAGAGTTGACAAAGAGTTCGGCAGTAAAAAATCGTCATTATAGTATACCATGTTTAAAAAGATTTGGATTGACATCTCTTCTCAATTTGACCACATACTAACCATAATCAAAAGAGTATTTCATGACTGGTCGATACTTTTTTTTTTTCAGTGTTCACTATTATATTGTCCTCTAAACTTCAAGGAGTTTGTAGCAAAGCGGACCTTTTTAGTAGATACATTATTTTATTATTTCGACCGTGGCATGGCGGAACTATTTTATCTATGGAGGTATATGATCCACCAATCCGGACCGCGCTCCGCCCGTTATATAGGATTATGACATTATCGTCCTCACGAGAATGATGAGAACCGTGCTCAGCAATTGGCGCATATTAGGTTGTGATGATGATGATGATGATTGATACTGTGGCATACAATATAAGACAAAACAACCCGAGAACGCTAGTGTTTCATATATTACCTTTTTTTTCTATATCCCACTAATAAGTAATTATATAAATGCGAAGATTTGTATGTCTGTTCGCTCATCTCACCGCAAGGCCTGTGCGGATTTTAATAAAATGCGATATAGAGATATTATATTAGGTCCTGAAATAACGCATAGGCTACTTTTTATGCCGCAATAAATTACAGTTCTTGCGGGATAAAAGTGACGCGGGTGAAACCGCGGGGCGCATCTAATATGCTGCAACCAATTCTTCACAATTTCGTATTTTTAATATCTTTAACACGTTCAGTGCTTAGAACACAACTGTCGTGTTTTTCACAACTTGCCGCGAGTGCGGCATAACACAAATGTTGTGTTTGCTGAATGGGAAAACACTACGGTGAGTGCAGAGCCGCACCCGTGGCTAGACAAGTAAATCGGCTCAGCAGTCAAAGTGTAACTGAGACGGGTATCATAAACGTATAGCTATTCTTTATGTTTTACTACCGGATTGGCCGAGTTTGCAAGGTGTACGATGGTTTATTTAGGTCGAAAAATGTTTTATATAATATAGAGAGAAAGCTTTCAATCGAGATATATTATTTTAGCGTTAGAGGTGTGTCAGGATCGTAGCATGTGGAAATATGTAGTCTCTACCCGAAAGGCAAGGGGAAAGGCGTGGCTGTATGTATGTCATCCAGGCAGGCGTTTATAAAATACGTATTCGGTACTGTAAGCTAATCAAAATGAACCCAAACACCATCTATTTACTGTTTGTCAACGGGTTCCGTTGTCTAACTTCCGGTTTATCAACAGAACAGCTCGCTATCGCCATATTTTTTTATTGTCATCGGATCTTTACCTAACACTGTACTTGTACCTGTTATGGACAGGCGTAGCGCTTACCATCAGGCGAACGACTTGCTCGACTCGTCGCTCAGACAATTAAAAAAAATATTGACTGGGTTGCACAATGTCAATTCAATTGAGCAACGGAAGCTGGGTCATCATTTTAACGAAATAAACATCCATACATCCATGTACATGTGTACATACCTACTAACATCATCATCGTCAACCCATAACGTCCCACTGCTGGGCACGGGACTCTCCTCACTTTCGTGATTAGGGTTAGGCCACAATCCACCACGGGGGCCCAGTCCGGATTGGTGGATAACATACCTACCTCCGAAATAATTCTCCGGTAGGTATGTAGGTTTCCTCGCGATGTTTTCCTTCACCGAAAAGCGAGTGATAATTACGTACATATGTTTTAGAGAAATACTTTGGTACGTGCCCGCATTGGGATTTGAACTCACGACCTTCTGATTGGTAGGCGGACGTTCTCCCACTAGGCTACCACCGCTTAACCTACACAGCGAGTTCAAATCTTACTTATTCCTAAGTCTTCTTTGATAATCCCCCGGGAAGGGCAATTATAAAATTTTCGCCCAGAAATCCTCTTTGTGCATATACCCGTCGAGTGGATTTTTCGAGAAATTTTCTAATGTACAATTTGTACTTATTCGTTTCATTTTTCAACAGCCTCAGTTATTATTATGACACAGTCATAATAATGTATACAATACAGATTTCCTGCAACTTTATCTATCAGTCTATGCCATAACTATCCTACCATCGCGCGAAACAATACAAACTCTATAAACACACAGATAGAGCACAAAATAAGTTTATTCCTAGAACTATTATTTAGATAAGCTTAGTTAGCGCTTCGCACCGTACATAAACATTATAATTATGGACAGTTAGACACTTTGGAACGGCATACCGAGAATAAATCGTGTAGTATTTTGGATGGCCTCCGTGAATTGTTTTACTCCCCAAAAAGTGTATTTAGGACTTTTTTCATCCATACTCAATTAATTTATGGTTAGACACCACATTGAGTCGCTCAATTTCTACCCACTTCTCGTTGCTCGATTGAGTAGAAATTTTACTTGTCTGGTAGACAATTAAACTCCTCGGTGACTGACAGTAGCCTAATGGTGTAAACTCATTTTGATCAGCTCGCAGTACTGAATGCGTAGCTTATAACGGTTTTAACGCGTTCACTGCTGAAAACACACACGTCTGTGTTTTTATAATTTTACGGCAAGCGAAAACACACCCGGCGTGCGAACCCGCACTGCTGTACTGACAAGTTTATCAGAACAGTTGTGTGCGGCCGCACGGCTGATTGAGTTTAGTTATGACACAACGCCAGTAAACAGGAAACACACACGTTGTGTGAAGACACGCACAAGAGCCAAAAAAAGTAAAGCGGTTCAGCAAAGAACGTGTTAAAGCTTTATCATCATCATCATCAACTCATCTTCCCACTGCTCAACACGGGTCTCCCCTCACATTTGTGACGAGGGTTAGGCCATAATCCACCACGGATGTCCGGTCAGGATTGGTGGATAACATACCTCCAAAATAATTCGCGGGTACCTGAAAATCTCTACCTTTTCTACCCTGAGGCATTACACCACTGAATTGGGGATAAAATATAGTCCGTACTGTTATTGATGCTGTAGCGGCGTCAGGCCACCGAGAACGAGCGCTTCCTATAGTTTTTGCCGTGTTAGGGTCTGATTGCTATGTGTGTAAATATGATTTCTTTATGGTAATGCGTAACCTTTCTTTGTGGAGATTAACATAACCTGCGCTCGGACTCGATTGCATTGAGTCGACACTGCTAGTTTTTACCGGTGTAGGTAAAAATGTTGAACTGTTGAATTAAACAAGCACATTTTTTAATTTGCTTTTATAGATAGATATATAAACTCTTTATTGAAACACCACAGAACAAAAGAAACTTAAAAACTAAAGCAAATCAAATTTAACAATTAGTGTCACAACGGGCGTTCATATCGCTGAGAGCCACGAATATATGCCAAGAAACATCCGTAATTGTTCTAGAATTTCACGGTAGGGAAAATGTTCTTTTTTCTTCTTATAACTACAACTTTTTATAAAATGGATATTTGATACTGCAATTTGGTCAAAAATAGCTCAAACACTATAAATCTACAGTTATTCACTGAAGAGTTTCTTTGTCTACCTTCCGTGTCTATCATCTTTGCCGTCACCACAATATTGTGTTTTCATCGGCTAGCAAAAATTCAACTCAATTTAACAACAGGAATCAGATCGAAATTGACTTGCAAGATTTGACCTAAATATGCATTCGTCCATACTAATTAACAGTAAATTATTATTATTATTAATTACATTTTCAATTATTATTCACTTTATTTATTTTACTTCTTAAATTTAAATTTCTTTTACAATCTTTTACAAAACTAATAAAAATACAGTCTACTAAAAATATTATAAAAGAAACTTAAACCTAGGATACCACCGGTAGCGGAGCAAGGCCCAGGCTACCGATGGTTAGGGCTGCAGAGAGAGGAACCTCCTGACAATTATTGTTATTATTATCAGCCATCGTCGTCCCACTGCTGGGCAAAGGCCTCCCTACCCTCCTTCCATTGCTCTCGGCTCACATGCTTCAACGGCCAGTCCTTCAAGAAGACGTCCAGCGGGGGGCTATGCAGCACGGTGCGGATCAGCTCGAGTTCGTTTCATTTTGACGTTTGATTGCCACGGGACTCGTCATTCGTATTGAAATGACCATCTCCTTCTGGGCCTGCGCGTTGTCTAACATTGTGTCTTTTCTAAGTTGTTTAAAAACAACATAATTTTCATTAACTCGTCTCTGAATCAAGAAAGTACAAACATCCGATGCGTTACCGCACCTAACCAACTGATAACGTTTGGTTTTGGAGTGGTTCCCCGGTCGTTAATCACTCGTCGCTTGTACTAATGAAACCATAAAAAAACTCGAGTGTCGTGAAACTAAGGAATTCGTGTAGCTATGTCGTAAAACGTACCTTTTAGTTATTGGCAGCCGTGGTTGTTACCATCGGGCGAATGACCTGCTCCGCTCAAGACTCAATTACACTGAAATTATATCACCGAAATTTCATATGTGTTTTTGTTCCCTCTACAGTCTTCAGTATTGGATTTCCGTATAAGATTACCCTGGATTATCACATAAGGTTATTTTTATTTTTGGAATTTTGGGTGAAACCCCGTGGTACAGCTAGTTTTAAGTAAAAAGCCCATAACATTGGTTGCGTAGCCGTTCTAGGGTTTACCGTTTCCAATTTCAATCTCTCTCCTGTTCACGTTATATATCTGGTTTGGTGGTTTGGTCTTATTCGCTATGCCACGTGAGATTCCTTGCCGAAAACGCGTCATGTCATAATGCGCTTTAAACTTATTTTGAACCTTATATATTTTTGTGGTACTTCCCTAGGTGGTCTCTCGCAGAAGAGCCCTACCGTTACAGAGAGTTACTTCCCGAGTTTCCCCAACCACGTCTGATCTAAGTGTTCTCCCCGCTCACGTCTCGTCACCAATCCGGCCGCGTCTAGCCGTGTACTCGCCCAACCCTAACCACAGAATATTAGATAGTACCACGTCCCCAACTCGTCCGATACTATTTACAGACGTCCCTTAACCTTTAGGGCACTGACACACTGGAGAAACAGTTGTCTGACGACTGTCAGCTGACTGGACGTGATGTGTGAGCGCTGTGACAATCTCGCGCTAATCCAATGAGGTTTTGACTCCCTTGTCAAATGTTGTCAAGCCGCAACTGGTCTTTAACGTGCCTTCCGAAGCGTCTATTGGCTTCCTGTAAGTTATGTGTGCGGAGCGCTTCGGAGCGCAAGCTTAGCCGTCGGTCTCAGTTGTTATAGAGGACTGGTATTTAACGTGCCTTCCGAAGCATCTATTGACTGCCTGTCCCGGTTGTGATCGATTGATATTTTCATATTGTATATTTTGTGGTAAAAAATGATATCTCCGTAGAATATCTCGGTGCTATCTTTTCTGATGAGCGTATTTCCGAAGCACTGGTAGAGTTAATGGAGTTTCCTTTTCCTGTGCTTGATTTAGTCATGATCATCTTGAAAGGGAAATTTCCTCTTTCAAACTCAATAATCAGTTACTCGGTTAGGTTTAGTTGACCATATTTGACATATTTTTATTTTTTCTTTGTATAGGAAACTTAAGGGTTTGAAAATGTGCTTTATTTTAGCTTACTTACAATAAATGATTTGGTTTTGACAAACTCTAACAACCAAACGACGACGTTCAGTTCATTCGACAAAGTAACATGCCATCTGAAACACGGACTCAGATGTTACGCCACTAGCGGTTACCCATCGAATAGTGTGCCGCTGGGGACGTTGCTTAGTGAACGGTCTATTTAAAATGGTAATGGATGTTAATTCAATGCAAAAAGGGGCAAACCGATTTCCTAGTACGCCCGTGCCATTATCGGCATTGTTTTTCAGTATACGAAATCGATCTTTGAGGTTTTGCGTCGAACGAGCTCTCTACTCGTTGCCATATTGCCCCACCCCGGACACACCATACAAATAACCGATTTGACTTTTCACACATAGAGATGACGTTGGCACTCGCGCCAAATGTGTGTGGTGCTCAAAGGTGCTACGCGATCAAAACAAAAGATAACCCGCTAGTATTGAGTATGAAGGTTCGCACTATGACCCGTTTGTCTAATGACAGCTGGGCGTGTAATATTGACTGACCTCCCAACTTTCCACCGGATTGCGGGGAAGCGGATCGCGGAGGGGTGGGGAGTGTCCGTTCTGTATGTAGTATTGTATGTCTTCTGTGATGTTGCTACAAATTAAATGATTTCCGGATTTCATAATTCATCGAGAAAAAAAAAGCTAAAAAACATCGGCATAATAATTCATCGGAATCTTGGCCACGAGACTGCGACGTTTCTGTTATTCGTATCGATGAATTTTGAGTTATTACTCTGTACTAATGGATGGACAGACGTGGCGTTTTTGAACAAACAAACAAATGTGTTCACCGAGCTGTCGATAATAACTATTCTTGTTATTTTCTTAACATAGCTTAACTAATTCCATAAACAAGTTTTTTGCTAAACATTTTTTTCCAGACAAGTTTTCTTATAATACGTAATATCTACTGTTCCTAAGAGGTTCGTTGTCTACCTTCCGTCTCAATCATCAGATCGCTTGACTGTCACATAATATTGTATTGTCATTGGAACTTGACAGGCTTGCACAAATTTGTTTGAACTCATTTGAAAAACAAATGAGTTAAAACAAGATTTGACCTAAACAAACAATTAATGGTTAGATATGTGATCTACCAATCCGGATCTGGGTCTCGTGGTGGATTAGGGCCTAATCCTCCTCACGAAAGTGAGGGGGGAGACCCGTGCTCAGCAGTGGGACATTATGAGTTGATGAAACATCTGTACTAACTAACTAACACAGTAACATTAATAAAAGCATGGTACTTATTAAAAACCTCATTTGTGTTTATTGGTGACTAATGGCAGGAATTATAAGGCTACTAGCTGCGCCCCGCGGTTTTACCCGCGTAGTTCCCGTTTTGTCCCACGGGAACATACTATCGGGATAAAGACTACCCTATTACTCAATCCTGGTTATAAACTATCTGTGTTCCAAATTTCATTCGAATCCGTTCAGTAGTTTTTGCGTTAGAGGAACAAACATCCATCCATCCATCCATTCTCACAAACTTTCGCATTTATAATATTAGTGGGATTACAAAAATGAATAAATATCCAATAACAACAGACTATCAGCTAAATAAATGAGATTAAGTTTTTCCTGGATCGTATTTTTAGTACATTATCTACTGGAAACTTCACAAACTGTTATGTACCTACTTGTTACGAGCCGTTGTCGTCAGCATATGACGTCACTTACTTACACTGTACCTATGTACATACTCAACATACATAATAATCAATTACATTGGGTATCCAACTCCTCTCTCGAGTGGTGGCCAAGAGGAGCGCAACGACCGCGATGCAGACCACCAGCCCGATGGTCGGACGACATCGCCAAGCACGCTGGGATAGACTGGATGAGACTGGCACAGGACCGGAACAAATGGCGTGAAACAGAGTAGGCCTATACCCACCAGTGGGTGGATACGGGCTGAATAGATAGATAGACAGATCGAACTCCTCAAGTGTACGCCGTTCTTTTCTTTCCTGCGCTAGACGAATTAGCTGCCCTCCTGCAGCCTTTGTGACGTCGTCAGATCGAGCAGGTGATCTGCCTCCGAACATTTTTTATCTTTTCTTTCCACCACTCCGTCACTATCTTCAAACCCTTCCCTTCAAACTAAGTAAAGTATAGTAAAAAAATATCCTATGTCCTTCCCCGGGGTCAAAATTATCTCCATGCCAAATTTTATCAATATCCGTTGAACCGTGAAAATTGAGCTAACAGGCAGAGTTATATTCGCTTTTATAACATTAGTATGATTTAGCAAATAACAAAAACATCTAGAACTGTAACGATTTGGAATGAAAATGTTATGTCTGGATGGATATAATAGTTCCGTGGTCTGGCCATTAAATATTCGAAGCAGCAAGAAATGGCATATATACTTCGCCTGGAAAGAATCAACACTATTATAGTCTTAGGCATACTCTATAATTTAAATTTTTCGTCAATTCGATAGGATTTCAGGCGTAGATGATCTGTTTCGTTATAAAGATGCGAAGACCGAACAAATGATTCGTGATTGACGCCAGACAGGACGTGTAATGTCCTTAGACGTCGCGCGACTCAATTAGATCGCTGATGACGAGAATTTTGAACCGTATAGTAATTAATTAACAATATTGACAGTTGGTAGTAATTAATCTTCTTATCTTATCTATCGGGCGTATTTCGGAAGCACTGTTAGCTATTGAACCGCGTTATCGCTGCGAAGTCGCCGATTTTATCACTTTTTGTATACGAACTGACTGACGTTTCGTACGTTCCTTTTCTTCGGTCTCCCTTTCGTTTCATACTCTAACTAACTATATGTTAAAAATGATTTAGTATATTATTATTTTAGGTTTCATTCTTCTCTTTGTTCGTGAGATTGTCTAAGAAACGATTTGAGTTTTGCATCAGTTGTCTGTGCCACCCACTACAGGGTAGGGCCCCCCTTCCACCGTTCTGTAGCCACTATACATCAACCTGTCCTGTGACCTTCGTCTCCGAACTGTGCTAACCTTTACCAGGTCTTTCGTCTGGCCGCTTCGGTGTCACTGACCCAGCTGGCATATCTGCCAAAATCTTTTAAACGCGAATACTCATCGCACCGATGCTCGGTCCTTCTTGAATGGATCGATTTCTATCGTCTTATCGATGTTTCAACCGAGATGAGATGTTTGGTTGACACAGCGTGGTTACAGGCTAACTAGACTGTAATGGATGACGCAGTCAAGTGCCCAAATTCTTTCGAATACAGCTCAGGGATAAATATATTTATATCATCTGAACTCTGCATGATATCAAAATGTAATATTCACGAAAATTTAAGCCTATATATATATAGCCTGTTGGAATCCTTAAAATTTACATTGAAATCCGTTGCGCCGATTCAGAGCCCATTTGAGACTAACTTTCAGATAGATTGACCAAGATTCTAAACACGGTCGCTTATGATTAAGTGTCGTATAAATAGCAGTTTTCACTGAAATATTGATAGTTATTTGGAAATCATATACACTTCAATTTTATTATTGGTGTAGAAAATCTTGTCCAGAAAAATATATTTTTAACATAAAACTTATTAAAGTCTCTTCTGCAAGAGAATATAGACCAGGCGCGCGGGCCTGGTCTATATTGAACCATCAAACGTGGAGGGACCACACAGGACCGTAATATATTAAAAGGTTTGCCCACCTCTTCGTTCACAACTTTGTTTATTCCAATTCTCGTATTATGTAAACAATGTCACGGTCATGTGCGGAATAAAAGATTTGTTTTCATTCGCCGCTATTGTTATGTACGTGTTTATTGCCGTACTTCTTATTCAGAGCGAAATGTCTTGCAGTGTCTCTGGGAATCTTATGCTGAAACGATCGCTTTGAAGGTTTTACTGTTAATTTTAAGGTCCTGTTGCTTAATCCATAGTTGAATTAATTGTCATGGCTAAAATCCTCTTTCTGTAGTCGTACGCTCACTGCTGAGCATCGGGATGATCGCAACCGATCTTCTTTCATATCTGGTACCACCTCCTCGGTATCCAGCTGATCAGATACCTAATGAGAATATCGCTTTGAGCTTCGACCTCTTGCAATCCACTTTTCCTGTTACTAGAAGCTTCACATCGTTGGTAAAATAAGTACCTATTGTTAGTTTATTTATCTACATCATTTGAATTCCTGACACCTTACTTAGATGATTCCCTGTATTCAGCAACAGCGAGAACCATGATCCAAGAAAATTCACGTGACTGTCTGTGTGTACCTCTATCAATATAAAGCAAGTTATTTGTGTGTCGTTGATTTGAAAGATAAACCATTGAAGCTGATAACTGCAAAAAAAAATTCAAAGCGTAAATCTATAAAGATTTAACAGGTTCCGCTTGTTATTGACGTCTGCATTTCCAATGGAGATACTGACCCTTGCTTGGCCTTGGTTGTTGACCTTGTATGATAATTTTCCATACGTTAAATTTAGAATTAAAAGAAAACTTTTATGATTTCTAGATAAAATAATAAAATTACAGCATATGCGCCATTGCGCATTTCAGATCAATAATACTTGAGTCATTTTCATGCATACTTATATATAGAAGTATGTAGTTACGTATATAGCGGGCGTCAAGTCGAACTGATGTTCCGCATTTATATGGGTTTCACCCTAAAGCCTTATAGGCTTACAGCTAATATTTATATTTAGATACACAACCCAAAACACATTTTGCAGAAATAAAAAGTATGGTAAAGGATTTCCCGGTGTTTGGATTAGGTATGGTCGATTTCGTGTACATAAATAGATTCGATGGTTTCAGTGCCCAGACGATAAACATTGTTTGACGTAATACCTTTCAGTGTTGGATATGAAAGTAAAGGCGGTGATATAAGTTCACTCTTAGATATAAAGCTATACTACCTGCTACTCGCGGTTTTGCGTTAATATTTACGGGATAAAAAGTATCAAATATATACCAAGTTTGATTCAAATCTGTTTAGCCGTGTTTGCGTCATTGAGTACAAACATCAATATATACAATTTTCACTTTATATTAGCAGGATACCTGCCCTTAACGAGAAACACTCTCCCACTCCTTGAAACTTGTCCGCCAGAGAACGAAAGAGATCATTTCATCAAATGTTTTTTACTGTCCATCCAAAGGTTGTCTGGAAGAAATCGCTTTCAGCGATAAGACCGCCCATTGTACTACCCTTGTTTACCTATTGTAATTCTTCTGTACTGTGTTTATTTTTGTTTCTGGTGTACAATAAAGAGTTTTCTATTCTATTCTATTCTATTCTATTCTTTCTAAGTGTATCCATACACTTTTAACAAAAGAAAACCAAACATAGTTACCTATAATATTATGTGAGACACGCGATCGCTAGAATAGAATAGAAAATGCAAGAGCCTCCCCCAGTGGCATTTAGTTAAATCGATATCCATGATTCACAAAACGTTTGCCGCACCTTGAAAGGTTAGACTGCGTCCATATGTATTCCAGCTCGCTCGTCTTGGCACTACGATGTTTCAATCAAAACCCGTGTCAGAGCACAATAGATGTGTCGGCACAAACGAAGACTGCAGCACTGCGCCCAAACCTCGCTTATCCTAATTAGATACGTGAAGCTACAACTTGTGATCCCTTTTCACGGTAATTGCGCGGACAGGGGAATATAAAATTTGGCACGATTAAAGTTTATATGGAGAAGTGCAGAAAGCTAATATTTATATAAAATAATGTATTAGAAATGCTTTATTTTAAAAAGCAAAACATTACACACACTACGTGCGTTTGACACACACACACATTATGATAGAAAGGCGTGTTTTTTTATTTTTATTTGACTGAGTGACGAGACGAGTAAGTCGTTCGTTATGTTGTATGACAATTGGCCCAAGATGGCCGCCGCCGCAAAATGGCGGGTTATATTTTTTTTCACAGCTCCCTTTTGTTCTATGTTCTAGTCGCGACGCGTATGATTCTGTACTTACACACATATTTGGCGCCTGTACAAAAGTCATTTATCTGTGTGAGTTGTGAAATCAGCTTAATTATGGAGTGACTTAAGCTTATTTTACCGTGCATTATATTAATATATTATTTCCTTTGTCTACAGGTTGTACTAGAAGTAGCCCACCGCGTGGACCAAGAGGGTGTGGTAGCCGTAGACTCCGTCGTGGAGAAGCTGATATTCAAACCCCAGGATGTAGTATCTATCCGCGCCAAGGACTCCGACCTTGAGTACGCCACGCACGACGTATTCCAAACAGACAGCGCTATATCCAGCAAGTTTAATGGTAGGTCATCATCACGCCCGACACTCTTAGTTGGGCTCACATTTGTGACCGTGACAAAACACAAGTGTGGACGGTTTTTATCATGTGTCACAACCTCATGTTACGCAGCGATCCACTCAGGAGCCTCTTGAGGAAGTCGCAGTAAAATGTTACAGCCCTCATCCATATTTGGCGTAGCAAGTACCGTGACACGTTCACGGAGTCACGGTCACACATGTGGACCCAGCTTTAAGCTAACTACAGCGGGTGTTTTTTTTTTACTGAGTAACGTGACGAGCATGCCCATAACAGTTCCAGTGCCACCTAGAACTTTGCATTCCATAATCCTGCGCGCTACCGCACTGCGCTCGTCACCCTGAGACATCGGTTCTAAAGTCTCATATGTCCAGTAATTTCGCTGGGAACAGTACCCTTCAAACCGGAACACAGTACTGGTTGCACACTACTGCATGGCGGATGAATATCTGGCAAAGGTGTGGTACTTTGCTAGGCGATCTCTTGTGATAGTGGCCTACCACAACATATTACAGTATAATATTTGTTTGCTTTAAAATGTGTCATTGTTGAGTCAATTTTGATAATCGATCCACTTTCCATCAGACGTTGAAGCCGACGAGCTTGTGAATTAAAAATTAGGTTGCGACCAGTAGCGATAACACGCGAGCTTCTTGTTTGCATTCTTCAGTTTTGTACGGAGTCGTTTAAATTTTATAACATCTACTGCGGATACATTAACGTTGTTAACTAGCGTTCTTAATGTGAACTTTTAGAAGTTTAAGAGACCGCCTGGGGAAGTACCACACCTTTGCCAGATATTCATCCGTCAAGCAGTAGTGTGCAAACGTTACTGTGTTCCTGTTTGAAGGGCACTGTTTCCAGCTAATTACTGGGCATATGAGACTAGAGCCGATGTCTCAGGGTGACGAGCGCAGTTCAGTGCCATAATGGATAGTTCTGGGTGGCACTGTAACTGTTAACAGGCGTAGCGCTTACCATCAAGTGAACAACTTGCTCGTCTCGTCACTCAGTCGAATAAAAAAAAACACTATAGATTTTTTTTTAATGGTAGCTTGGGAATTGACGGCTTAAAGGAAATAAATATGGCATAACGGTTTCGATCAACTTTTTGTCAATGCAGCGGCATTGACTTATTCACATCAAAAAGTTGATCAAGTTAAACATAAAAAAAAGAGTCATAAATCCTCAACCAGTAGTAAAAGAAACCACAATTCATGCGAAGCAGTCACCTTTGTTCAAGGCAACGGCCGCACCGCCGAGGAGCGCCACCTAGAGCCCTGGGACGGCTGCGACGGTGACATCGGAGACGCGCCCTCGCTCAACGGAGACGCCAGGCTCGAGGACCTGGAGCTGGACCACAGGGTCAACGGCTGGGACGCCACAGACATGTTCAGGAAGAACGAGGAGATCTACGGCGTTCACAGCACCTACGACCACTCGCTGGCTGGGTACACGCTGCCGCTGCAGCGGAAGGACACCCAGGATTACAGGTGTGTTGAGGCAACCAAGTAAAATTTTATCTATTCTATATCATCTCTTTTTAGAGTGGGGGAAATGCTCTCGCACTTTCCCCTGTCACGGCGATGACCGAGGGCGGTATGTGGGACTCCAACACACAAAAACCCTCTGTGGGCAATCTTGTCGATTCCCGAAGAAAGATGTAATGTAGCATAATACTGTAGTTAGAGGAATTTCAATTTATCTGCTATTAACCAGGGACGCAGAAGCGAAAGCGGAAGAGATCGCGGCCGAGATAGAGGGCGCTGCAGCATACAAGGCTCGCATCGAGCTGGAGAACGGCGACGAGGAGGAGCGCTTCGCGGCGGTGCTTCGCCCCCCGGACGGGGCGCCCGCGCCGCTCCCCTCCGCGGGGAAGTACGTCATACCCAACAAGAGAAAGAACATGCAGGTGGGTACTTATTCCTTTTTTCGAGTACTCGAGTAATGTTCATTTATACGTGTAAAATAACATATCGGTTATTCGTACTGTGTCCGGGGTGGGACTCGGGTGACGAGTATAAAATAGTGTCATTTTCAGACCGGCAAGCTGGTGAAGCCCGGCGGCGCGACCGGCAACAGCATAGGGGCGGGCTCACCGCCCGGAGTGCGCGGCGGGGGCGGGGGCGCGGGCGGGGGCTCGCCGCCCGCGCCGCCCGGCAAGGACAAGGAGCGGCCCCGCGCGCACGCCACGCCGCCGCCCGAGCGCCACCCCGAGCCGCAGGTACGCCCGGGCCAGCGCCGCGCCGCGCCGTGTCCGGCATCGGCCCTAACCGTCCCGTGTCCGTTGCAGCAGCCGGCGCCGGGGCCCGCGGCCGGCGGCAAGAGCTACGCGGCGCAGGCCGGCGGGTACCACGTGCCGCCCTTCCCGCCGCACCAGCCGCAACAGTGAGTACACCGATACGGGACACTGAGCTTCAAAACGCACCAAACATTTTAAACTTTCATTTAGAAGTTTCGATGGAGACCGAACGTCAAAATTTGTGTTATTGATGAAATATTCAACGATAGTTAATATAAATGGTTGGATAGTTTACGGACGAAACTAATGGTTAATTGATTATGATTTTTTTTTATTTGACTGAATGGCGAGACGTGCCGGTCGGTCACCTGATGGTAAGCGCTACGCCTGCCCATAACAGTTATAATGCCACCTAGAACTTTACATTACATAATCTTGCGCGGTACTGCACTGCGCTCGTCGCCCTGCGACATCGTCCCTAAAGTCTCATATGCCCAGTAATTTCGCTGGAAACAGTGCCCTTCAAACCGAAACACAGTAATATTTACACACTACTGCTTGGTTTCAGTTTGAAAAAGAAAATTTCCCTTTCAAGTAGTGATTCATGCCCTAATCCAAGAAGATAGCACCAATCAACTCTATGGGGTTATATTTTTTTATTATTTCACATTAGGTACAATATAAAAATAATCTCTCCTAATGACAATATTATAAAATATGAAAACTATTTGCAGTCATCGCTCTTCTAATATGACTTGACTTGCATTTCCAGGATTGTCCAGTTGAGCGGCAAAATGAACGGTGAACAGCCGCGCGGCCCGCCGCACCCCAGGCAGGGCTTCGTGCCGCATCACCACCATGTAAGTACACCGCCACCGTTGCAGCTGCGTGTGCTCCGTTGTGCCTCACACGGACTGTTCGAGTTCTAACTTTTTGGTGATGGATGTGTCATGTTCATCACCGATCCATAATGAATCTGTTGGAACAGGCAGAGACTACATCTTTTCATTTGCAACGATCCTGACACACCTCTTTCGCTTTTTCCACTTTCATGAGTCCCTTCATACATGCTCGTCGGTTATAGGTACTTTTGACTTGGTCTTGGCCTTTCTTTAGAATGTCCTCGATAAAGTATTAGATAGAAGGAAAATATTTATTGTGTCAAAACTGTACACATAACATACTCATTAAAAAACAAGACAGAATGAGCAAAAACGAACAGACCAGCCCGAAACACATCTGAACTATTATCAGTGGATCCCGTTGACATCTCACCGAAAGCCATCGAGTTATCAAGTTCAAAAACGGTATTTCCATGAGAGTGGATTGTCATCGAGGTTAAACGACTCTACCACTGGATGGGAAAACATCTGTTCGAGAAGATTCAGCAAGAAACTTGACTCTTCACATATCAATAATATCCAGTCTATTTTGTTTCGATTACTGGATCACAGGCCTTCTCTCGAAGAGAGGTTGGTCCCCAATCCACCACGCTAGTCCCGTGCGGATTGTTAAATGTTCTTGAAAACCGAAGTTCTTGGATATGCTGGTCTCTGCACAATATTCTAGCTTCACCGATTAAGAAAACTCAGCAGTGCAGTCTAAACTATAAAACTCAAAATAACCAAATTGTTTATTACCAGTAGGCAAAACTAATGATCTTTTACAAGCCTCATACACATGGAGAAAAAGAAAAAATAAATCAAATACTATCTACTACTGAGTAACTGATTGTGATTTGATTTAAGACTTTATACCAATGGATTATGAATTGAGGTTACTAATCTTGGCCCGTGTGTTACAGAATCCGATCCCGGAGCACCCGCACGCGCGCGCGGCGCGGCACATGGCGCCCGAGGTGCGCCGCGCCGACATGGACGTACAGGTATGGGCTTAACGCAATACGCGAGGTGGGTCTCCACTTCTAGAATCATCATTTCTTCTGCTGAACATGAGCCTCCTCCCTCTAACGCCATTCATCCTGATCTGCAGCCGTATTATATAACACCAATGAACATGAAAATCTGATTCAGTCCGACGTTTTTAGTATGAGCAAAATGTCAAATGTATCCCATTTTCATGTTCATTGGAGCTGTATTTATTTTACGGCTATCAGTTCAGGTCTTTCCTAAGAGTCTTTCGATATCAGCGATCTATCGTTGTCTAGAATCATAGGGCTCCATAAAATGTCCCTCGGGGTTGCTCTTGTCGTGCAGTAGTAGGGATATGTGGAACTGCCAAAGTTTATCATCATCATCAACCTGTGTAATCTCACTGCTGAGCACGGGTCTCCCTTAACTGTTCTGAGGAGGATTCGCCCATTTTCCACCATGGGGGCCCGGTCCGGATTGGTTACTAACATATCTACCTCCTCAAGTTCTATATAAAATTACATTTATTGTATAGCACTCTATATAATTGAAATATTTTACCGTTCCAGGAGTTGAAGAAGTTCGGCCAGGAGTTCAAGCTGGTGTCCCCCGCACCAATGCAGGGTCTCCCGCCGCAGCAACACCCGCCACAACAGATGCCTCACAATCCGCAGCCACAGGTATAAATCCTCGTCATCATCATCTCATATCGCCCCACTGCTGACCACGGGTCTCCCCTCAGTTTCTTGGGGAGAATTAGGTTACGGCTGTGACTCGTGGGCCGTGGTCATAATCAACTCAAATTATTTGTTGCGAGGACTTCGGTCCCACAAACATCCAGACTCGGAGCAAATGTCTATGGTTCACTCGAATATTTGTCCTGTATGGGAATCGAACTCGCCACCTCTCGCTTCGCGGTCCCAATTACGCTACGAAGGCCGTCATTGGATTCGTCATAATCACGAGTGACGCTACATTGGCAGTCGGCTTTTTAGATTTGTAATTAATGTCGCATATTGTTCGTGAGTTTTGTTTTTTTTTTTTATTGGACTGTGTGACGGGACGAGCATGTCGTTCACCTGATGGTAAGCGCTACGCCTGCCCATAAAAGTCACAGCACCACCCAGAACTCTGCATTGCATAATCCTGCGCGGCACCGTACTGCGCTCGTCACCCTGAGACATCGGCTCTAAAGTCTCATATGGCCAGTAATGTTGCTGGAAACTGCCCTTGAACCCGGAGCACAGTAACGAAGTAAGCCCCCCGCAGCTGCCGCCGCCGCCCGCGGCGTCGCCGCCCGAGGTGTCGGCCAACGCGGGCGCGCCCTCCGAGCCGCAGCACAAGCGGGAGCGCCCGCCCAAGCAGCACACGCCGCCCACGGCGCACAAGGTACCTCCTCCTTCTCATAAGTTTCTTTTGTATGTATCAAAATTCAACTTTCATATGATTGTATCCAAAGGATTCGAAAAATAGTCGAAGAATTGACTTTTAATTGTTAACTGATAGTAAATGGTCACATCTGCAACGGCAGGAACTTTACTGATGCCTCGCTTACCTTTACTAGAAATGACTGAGATGAAAATCGAAATAAATATAATTCCTTTTTTAACATCAATGCCAAATGAACTCTTATACACATGTTCAGAGTATCTGAAACTAGACATAGTAGATAATTATCTGCTGTTAATCATTTAATAAGTACTTATACATAAAAAACCGCTTTATAATTAAACTAATCGTTCCTCCCATTCCAGCCGCCCATGCCCCCGAAGGGCCAGACGCCCCCGAGCGCGGCGGCGTCGCCCCCGACGCCCCTGCCCCCGCCCTCGCCGCCGTCCCCCGCGGCTCCGTACAAGAAGTCCACTCTCAACCCCAACGCGAAGGAGTTCAACCCTGCAGCCAAGCCCTTCCAGCCGCGCAGCCCCTCCACGCCCAACCACAGCAGGTACTTGGAACGTACGACTTGTAGGGTGTGGCCGTGTAGCGCCATCGAATTTACCCGCATTATTATTATAATATCGTTTGATAATATCTTTATTCTGAAAATCGTACTACAATTTGTAGTTAAAAAAAATCGGATAGGATCGATTCCGAAATTTTCGGTTTTTTCGAGGGTAATCGATCTGAAGATTTGATTCTATATCGTCTGGTACAAAATCGTATTCTGAACAAAATAATTGAAAACTGTATCGATAGCATATTTGTGAATAATATTGCTGTAGTTAGTTAATAGAATCAGGCGTTATTTTGCGGAAATCCATAATCAATAAGATAATATAGAAATATATAGTTTTAATTCCGCCAATTTTTAATTTACGACACGTGTTTCGTCTGGTGACATCCTCAGGTGCTGTTGACTCGCTGAGCGCTAGCAAGAGAGTGACAACTCAGAGAGTCACTCGTGCAGAGACGAAACACGTGTCGTAAATTAAAAATTGGCGGAATTAAAACTATATATTTCTATATTATCTTATTGATTGCTGTAGTTGCAATCGACTTTTTGAATGGCCATTGTGAAAAATAATGAATCGAATCCACCGATATTTTAGCATGCCTGTCGAGTTCCGATGACAATATAACGGTGACAGCGAGTCGGTTTGATAATAGAGCGGAAGATAGCTAAAGGAACCCCTCAAGTGACTAACAGATTGATGGTATTTGGGCTGATTATGATCGGCTGGTAGTGCCGAATAAGTATTTATAAAAGCTTGTTAATTGTGAGTGTTGCCAGTAACAGTGTATTGGTTCCCAGGCCGCACACGCCGGGCACGCCCGTGGGCAGCGTGCTGGGCGGCGTCGGCGTCGGCCTCGGCGTCATGGGGCCCGGCGTCTCCTACGTGCCCGCGCCGCACCCGCCGCCGCAGCACCACATGGTACGCACGCACACACACACACGCACACACACACACAACAGGACCTATTTCTGTAACCCCGGGCTTTTTTTCTAAATGGTATCTCCATCTCGTGTCAGAGGCCATGTGATATATTGGAGTTACATCGAAATCCATACTACACAAAACTTAAGTTTTTTTTATAGACGGTATAGTGGTTCCTGACATTTAGCTTATTTTTGTCTTTGAGTGTACATACAAACGTATGCATTGTGAACGTATTTAGGAACGCTTCCACTGTTCCCTGGCTTAAGGTGGATTTCCGTGGGTCACCAATACGGCTGACGCGCGTGACAAATACAAAGAGAACCACATACTTCCACCTGTAGAGCTGTAAAGCTATACGGGACCTATACCCATAATTAGATAAAAATCATTAGTTTCGTAGATCATAATATTTTGACTTATTTTTTTGTATTTCTATACTTATGTTTAAAATATTATTTTTTTGACGTGTAAAAGTGCAATATTTTGCCTATTTACACTAAATGATTTGAGTTTGAGTTTGAGAGTTATACGCGAAGCCCCCAAACGTAACTGTCCCGTTGCAGGTGGCCGCGGTCCCGTACGCGATGGTGGCGGCCGCCGCCGCCGCCGCGCAGCAGCCGCCCGCCTACATCCAGCACCCGCACCCCGCCGTGAGTACCTTTAGCGCCGCACCTTAACATTCAACAAGGAAAAGTTTCAACTTTCCCCCAAATAGGACAAAATGTCTTGATGTCGACTCTCCATGGGTACTTCTCGAAAAATTGCCTGAATATTATAAGTGGTGGCAACTTTGTTTTTCAATTTAAGGCAAAGTAACTTTTGGAATATTTGAAAGGACATTAGCTGCATCGACGCCAATATCCCACACAATTCTAAAGAAAGGTGGAGAAGTCGAATTTAAGTTAATAATTGAATTTTCTAATTAACCTGTTTATTAGAAAAACGGCAATTTTTTGAGAACTACCCTTCATACGTCACAGATACAATGGCATCTCAGTTGGTTTCGTCAACGAATCGCACGCCGCGGGGCGTAGACTCGAAGCCAGTTGTCCAGTAGAAATGGCCAGATGTATATTAGATAGACTCTATTGAAACACCACGGAATAAAGAAAACTTAAAAACTAAAACAAATCAAACCTAACATTTAGTGTCACAATGGGCGGTCTTATCGCCGAGATCGATCTCTTCCAGACAACCGTGCATGATAGAAGAGCAACAAAAAGATGGGGCGGCGGTGGTTAACCGTTATATTGACTATCGGCTATGAGTGCCTTCTTGAAAGTATGGAAATGCTCAGCTAATTTTGAGGCCTATTGTAATATCTTGACATTTTGTTTATTATTTTGTGTCTAATAACAGCTATTCTAAGTTAAATAAGCGACTAAGAAACGACGAGCTATCATGATTAACCTTAACATCCCAACAAAATAATATTTAAAGGGTTTGTCACGGATTCAGATGGAAATGGGATGCGACTGCAGACAGTACGGCCCGCCTATATTCGTGATGGACAAACGCGAGCGCCCAGAAGCGGTGAGCACGTGTGACGTACTGACGTGGAATATTGTACCAAGAAATATTAAAAAAAAAAAAAATTATTAACGTCCAAATTTCATCTCGATGGAGAATTCTCCTGCGTTTAGCTGTCTCTCTATTACATCTCTATGTCTTCCAACACGACTTTGACCCAATTGTAGGGATCTATCCACATGCATCAAACATATTGACACGTTCACTGCTGAAAACACAACTGTTGTGTTTTTTGTAACTCGCTGCGAATGCGTGAAAGCACAACTGTTATGTTAGCGGCACGGGAAAACACAACGGTGTGTGCTGATCCGTAACCGTGGCTAGACAAGAGAATCGGCTCAGCAGTCAAGGTGTTAAAAACATAATTTTACTTTTTCCTATATTGTAGACTATTTGTCGAGGGTTTGTAGTGACAGATCGCTCGATCCGTTAGGTGCAGCCACGGATATTCTCTACGGTTTCCACTCAGAACTTTGACTTCATAATTATTACATTATTAATGTCTACAAATCATATGGAAAAGTTTTAGGATCATTTAATAGTCTAGGACCCTTGTAAAGTTCTAATTTTTTTTTAAACTCATTGTGGAATACAGCTTGATCATCTTCAGATCAGCAGAAGTATTGAAAAAGCTTTGTAGGTCTGTGATAGTATGGCCAACCAATTTAAAGCAAACCTATCTCGCTGCCATTCGCTAAGTCTACCCACAACCTTACAGAGTTTACGCTATAAAAAAGTGTTATCGCAATATCCACCTTTTAGTAAATAAAAATACGACATAAGAAGATCAGTGATTTAAAAACCAAACAAACAAGATTAATAATTGGCAGAGTAATCGCTTAACAAACATAAAAACTGCACTGCTTCCAGCGAAATTACTGAGCATTTGAGACTTAAGAACCAATGTCTCTAGGTGACGAGCGCAGTGCAGTGCCGCAATAGATTCTGTCTGGTTTGATCTGATTCTTAGGTGTAATGGGCTGGCGTGACGCTTACCATCAGGGGAACGACTTGTTCGTCTCTTTACTTTACCATCATCATCAACCCATATCGTCCCACTGCTAAGCACGGGTTTCCTCTCACCTTCGTGAGGAGGGTTAGGCCATAATCCACCGCGGGGGCCCCTGTCCGGATTGGTGGATAACGTACCTGCTTCCGAAATAATTACTTAGTAACATAAAAAAATGCATTCGAATTTGCCTTTTTTGAAGTCTGTTAAAAAAGTTGTTTGAATTCACGATTTCCTATTATTATATAAGAACGTTACGATATTCCACGTCCGATCTCACAGAAAGGGTGTTGTGTTTGATATCACCCGCACGTGTGTTGCGATGCCAACCTTATTGCGCTTATGTACAGCTCTACAGATGTGTATAGGCTCTATAAAACACCTCTACACTGATTTTTATAGTCTGTCTATACAATAGTAAACACTTAATAGATCTCTAGTCCACAGATTATATACAATACGCTGAACTGTTCGAGTCATTCATTAGTTCTAGTCGACTGTTGAAAACACACGCCTTCGTGTTTTTCAAAACCTTACGGCTAGCTAAAACACGCCTGGCGTGCGAAACCGCACTGCTGTATTGACAATTTTATCACAACAGTTGTGTGCGCCCGCACCGCCGATTGAGTTTAGTTACGACACAACCCCAGTGCTAGTTGCACACAACTGCTGTGACAAAATTGACAATGTGCGAATTCGCAGGACAGGCGTGTTTTCGCTTGCCGTAACAATATAAAAACACGAACTTGTGTGTTTTCAGCAGTGAACTAGAACTAATGAGTGGCTACAACGGTCCAGCGTACTTATAGTAGAGGTCTCGCTCTTCAGGTTAGGTTACATTTGCCAAAGATGTGGTGTGCTCTTATGCCGGTCATACATCTTAAAGTGGACTTCCATGGGTCGCGACTAGCGCCCATGACAGATGCGCGCGACAATACAAGTGTGTGGCACTCGGAAGCGGCTCAGGGCCATACGTTGGTATTCTCGCGCGCAACAGCCGCGACCCATGGAAGTCCACCTTTATACTTGCACAAGTTTTGCATGAATTGAAGACCGGCGCAAGGCGACCCTAGTCCATATATTCATAATCACACACTATGATCACTTTTTTTTTGTGTCTATGTTTCAACCATTCAGCCCTGAGATGGGATGTGGTTGAAACATTGTGTTGACAGGATTAGCGAGCTAATTAAGAAATAGATGTGGCGTTAACGCTTCGAGTGGTTTTCTACTTAACTGTGTTTGTGGATTTACTAATATGTATAAACTTGAAACTACCACAAATAAATGGGAATAGTGAAACATTCCTCGCTAGGTACTGAATGAATGAATGAATGAATGAATGAATGAATGATGTCTTCCCAGACGTGTCCGTCAACGGCGATCTCAGTTGGATCCGGAGGCGAGAGCCCAAATGGCTGGCATAGCCAGATTTTTTTTGAAGGTCCTTTCTGTCACGTGTCTCACAGTACCAGTTGAGTTATAAGTATAGGTATAAATCGCACATTTGCGACTAGAACGTGAGATAATATTTACCACGTTTTTGTCGCAAATTCAAATAAAAAAATACTCGTCATAATAATTGTTATCTGTTTTAAACTTTGTGATGTTGATTGCTGTGGTTTTTGTAAATAACTCTTTAGTTTATAAGAATGTTAAATATTAAGAAAAAAATCAATATTAATAATAGATATAAATTAATAATACAATAAATAAGTATATCATATAAAATATAACGTTTACTACACAGTCCATTTGCTATAATAAATTTAGCTACAGTAGTACGCTATTCCAAAAAGATTAAAGCATTGAAACTTCCCATAACAAAATCAACGCGAAACCCCAATCAGATCATTTCTTCGGGCCGTAACTTCACCAATTCCTCGGAAATTCTCCACAGCTCCTTTGCATTGTCCTCGTTCACTTTCAAGCTCATTTTCGCTTGGCGACAATCCGCGAAGTACTGGCCGGTCGCGCCGTCACATTCGTCCGAAGCCGCCAAGTAAACGCTGGTCTGTGCTCCGTCGAACGGACTCTTGAAGAACGAGTATAGCACCAGACTCCGCAGCTTTTCGAAAATCGTTGACTTGTACAAGGACGTGTTGACTTGACCCGGGTGGGCACTGTTCACAACCACTCCAGTGCCTTGCAATTTCCTCGCCAACTCCGTGCTAAAGAGGAGATTACACAGCTTGCTGTTACAAAACGCTTGCACGTAACTGTAGTAGTGTTCCTTATTCAAGTTGTCTATAGAGCCGAATCTGTGTAGCACCGACGACAGAATGATCACACGACTCGGTTCCGACTTCTTCAATATAGGCACTAACAGAAGAGTGAGTAGGAACGGCCCGAAGTGATTGATTTGCATGTCTCGGACGATGCCGTCCTCCGTCTTACCCTGACTGATCCCACTGGTCCCAGCGTTGTTGATTAGGACGTCCAGCTTCGCTTCTGTGCTCGTGAACTCTTTGACAAAGTTCCTTATAGACGCCAACGAGGCCAGATCCAGGTCGATATGCCTCACCACTGCGCGGTTCTTGGAAAGCTTTCTGATCTTCTCCATTGCTTTCTTCCCTCTCTTGCTGTCACGACATCCCAGTATCACTTTTGCGCCTCGTTTGGCGAGCTCCAGTGCTGTCGCGAACCCTATGCCGCTGTTACCGCCAGTTACGATGACCACTTTACCCGTCAGCACGGCGCGACTGTAGAACTTGCCGGTAGACCACTTGTTGTAGAGCTTTATGAGGATCAAAGTCAGCGCGAGCCATAGTAAGTACCACATGTTGGAATATTTGCGATGGAGTTCGCACAGCGCGTGCGGTGCGGGTGCGACTGATAGATACACTATCTCGGCGGATTGGACGTTGAATGAACTTGGATGTAATCTTTGACATACGGCCGGTGTCCGCCTGTCGTGCTTGTTTCATTATTGTTAATTATATACGTAAATATGTGACGAAAGTGCAAAAGAAACTGTTACTGTTCTAAGTAACAAAATTAGATGTAATAACATTTTTTTTTTGTCAATATTTTGAGTGAATCTCATTTTTATTGTTTTTTTTTTTCAATTCTATTTACATTGTGTAATATACTTTTGAAATATGACAATGTATTGATTTTCAATTCAATTTATGAAGGCCTGTGGTCTGTTTATATAAATAAGGCGGTTTTGTATGCAGGTGTACCATATGGTCAACCGGATCGTCGCCTTAAATAAAGTAAAATAACGCTCAAACGTAATCATTACTTACAAAAGGAACATGCAATTTTTTTGCTGAATTACATATATTTTAATTATTCTAAATTATCTTTAAGAAACATTTACTTATTATCAACCGATAAATACAACTCAAACAAATTGACGTACAGTTCAATCAATGTATATTTTTTATCAAACGTTAATTAACTATTTAATCTTGTTCGATAAGGTCACATAGCAATAAATTGACTTATCTACAAACGGAGTTCATTCTTCGCGGGTTTATCAGTAGCACGTGGCCGTTAACATTTATAAAAATCTGGTGCAATCTTCGACTAAGGATTTTGCCATACCAATCGATCGACACTTCCTGTTGGGGTAGGCGGAAACTATATCTTAACACATGCTACGATCCTGACAGCTCTTTCGCTTCTTTCGCTTTCATAAGTCCCTTCATACATGTTCGCCGGTTAGGTATATGTAGCTACGGATCGATGCCACCGTTTTATTCCCCTTTCTCAGCCAATTTCGTGGTGCTCTGGCAGCCATTGAGTATCAGCCTTAATCTTCGTTTTTTTTTTTGTAGTAAGCTATATATTTCCTTGTTAAGGTTCCGTACGTCAAAAGGAAAAAGGAATACTTAAAGATCACTTTTTTGTCCGTCAATTAAATATGTCAGTTCCTATCGCGTTACTGTAATTTTAGTTTAATATTCTCTATAATCGGTCAAGAAGGCAAAGTGCAATCAAGTTTTCAGATAAACCGTTTTATCAGTAATATGTATATAAAAGATAAAAATTTAAATGGCAATAAAATGTCCTACAAGCGTCTTCTAATTTTATACATTTTTTTTATCTAATTTTACTATCGGTTTAATCTTGTACTAGCGCGTCTTATTTCATGCCAGCGAAATCAAGACAAAACCTATTATAATAGAATAAAATTGTTTATATATCGTTTTTTTTTTTAAGTGTAGGTACTTACACACCTCAAAATTATAAATTCACACATGTATCGAGACAGGCGGACGCTGAGTTTTATCAAAAACTAAAATAATAATAACCCGCCATGATCACATACACAAATGCTAACTTTCCCTTTCAAGTAATTCATGCCTGAATCTCGCACAGGAAAAGGAAACTCAATAAACTCTACCAGTACTTTGGAAATACGCCCGTCAGAGAAGATAGCACCAAGAAACTGCACAGGGATGTCGTTTTTTAATGATCGTGTTTTTTTCAAGCTTGTCACCCACTACGTTACTGTCCTGTAAAGAGATTGTTGGGTGTTATTTAATTCTTTTGTTGCTTTTTAGTTGGCGTATGGCGCTATGGGAGGCGCAGGGGTGGGGGGAGTGGGGGGCGGAGCGGGCCAGCACGCCCCCATGCAAGCTCAGCAGGCAAGGAGCTACAGAAAAGGTAAGATTTTTTTAATTTTACTCTGTGCGAGATAAGCAAGATTGCTGTCGCTTTACAATTGTGACTGTTTAGGTAATCAGGCGGCAGTTAAAGTGGTTCGGTTGCTTATCGCGATAAATTTAAATTTCAAATATATTTTTTTTTAGTTTTTAGCCAGACCGAGTAACGGTTTTAAATGACAATGGCATTCGCGACAACCGTAGATCATACTTTGTGTTGTTTTGTAGAAACGTTTCACGCATATGCCCCTAATTAATTAAATATATCAATAAATACTGCATTCAGCAGCTAGATAAGTGCGACGGCTCAGAGGGATGCTTTTAAAAAAAAGAATAATTTCTTATAAGTGAATTTAATATAAAGGAATCTATAATTAATTACAATAAATGATACTCGTTCGAAGTGAGAACAAAGAATGCCTTAGAAACTAGAAACTACAACTAGGTAAAATTCCCATGCGGTGTCCATTGACGTCAATGCTGACACCGCGCATCGTGTCCGCTGTGCCGTGTGCAATGTTGATTGAGGTCGGTGCAAGCGCAGCGATTCCCATACGTTAGCCTTGCGTAACACCTCCCCCCGAAGAACAGCGACTATTGAAGCTTGTCGTAAATTGAGCTGGGGGTTGATTGCGTTCGTCCCTCCTTGTAGTTGGAAGGGCATATACTCCTGTCAGTTCAGCTTGGATCACGTTGGAAGTTTTGTACGAGTTCCCCGTTGGTTTCACTCTGTATTTTCTGTAAAGCAGGCCACTGACGAGTGCACATGCACCGGTTAGAGCCACATACATGGGGATAGTGGTGTGGTATAAACTGTAGTCGGTGTCCTTTTCAAGGCGTAGCGGTGACTGCAGCGAAATTTCTTTGTTGATGGAATGAAGTTGATTTAGGTCGATGGTGTTCAGTTTGAATGCTGAAGATGTGGACGGAGCCACTTCGTCGTCCCTTGGTACGTCCATTATCTTCAATGCTTGTCCTTTCAATCGATCATTTGAGTTAGAGATCGTGAATTCTGGCGTCTCCAGGTAGCATCCTTTGGGGATAATTGCGAGGTAGCTGCCCTGAAGTGTGTTGTAGAGGTCTTGTCCGCAGAAAAGATGTGCTTTCGTTGAGACTGGGAAGATGATGGTGTAATGTTTCTCGTCAAGTTCCTCATATGCTGGCTTCTCTAAGGCGATGGTGGTAGGGTTGCATTTCTCGCCTCGTTGCTGTGTAGAGATGAGATGCTGGATGCAGTCCTCTGATGGATGACTCCGCGGACTTGGGTTCTCTTTACAGAGGTGCCATTTGCTCGTCTTCGGGCATTCAGCCTCCATGTACTTGAAATCTTTCTCATCAAGTGCTAGGAAAGGGTATGGAGGGCTAAGGATCTCGTGATTCCGGTTAGGGATAATAGATAATTTGTAAAAATCATAAGATGATGGGAGCACGATTGGAAATTTATATACTATAACTATCTCGTTACCTACATAGTACGAGCCTAACTTAATAATATCAAAATATTCTCTAAAGTCTAAATCTACTACTTTCTCGCTACCATACAATATGTTTAATTTACGAATTATCTCGCGAATTTCGTACGAATTTAAGACCGAATGGTGCATCGTAGAAGCTCTTATGAAGGCTAGGATATTTTGGAGCTTGGTTATTTCTTGGGAAATAGAATCTACGTTATCTGATAAGATCGTAAGAACTTGAGCCAAATGTGCGTACTTCAAAAGGTCATTATCTCTGGTAGCATCGGCTTGATTTATTTTATCTACTAATGTGTTCATTTTATTTTGATTTTCTACTATACTGTCTAGAATTTTTGAATATTGCGTGGTCCAATTTTTCGATAGAGTAACGTGATTGTTAAATTCTATGGCTAACTTATTTTCATTCAACTCAAAATTTTTTGATGGCTTGGTCATAGTGTAACGCGTCTGTATAGTCTAGATTTCCTGTAATGCTTTTTACTACTGATCCGAGACCATCTACGAGTCCTCGCTTGACACGATTTATCTCGAAAGTACGCAATTGATCCAATACACGTGAAATCTTATCTTTTAGAAAATTTATATGGGGTTCAAATAATGAATTAGTTTTATCGTTCAACTGAGGGCTGAAACTGTCTAACTGATTACTAACTGAATCTACTTTATCTTGCAATTGTTGAAGGTTGATGTATTGTAAAAAGGAGTGGTAATGAGAAATGATTTTAGCTGGACCTAGTTTAAAGGGTAAGATACCGGGTCCATCGTTGAGGCTTTCAAGTTTTATCTCCTGCGTAAGAGCTGGTATCAGGAGGAGATGAAGTATCAGGAATGTCCTGTAACAATTGGGCACTTTTAGGGAGACGTTTTAATCTAGACTTGGCCACAGGACCTCGTTTTTTCCTGGTGTAAATGTGGATAGGGAGGTCCGCCATTACAACGTCCTGAGTGTACCTTGGGGCTAGTTTCTGTCTGGAAGCAAATGGATTCTTTACGAAAATCTGTTGTTCTGGGGAATAGTCGACCTCAGGTTCCCGGTCTTTGTTCCGGTTGTCCGTCAAGTCTTTTCGTGTCGTATTGCATAAGTCATGTATTGTGTTATAAGCCTTAGTCATTTTGTCTCTGTGATTAGTCATGTACTGTTGTAGCAAATGAGCCGAAATGTCTATATCGAAAGGATCCCTAGGATCGAAATGTCCTGTAATTAATTCCAATGGTTTGCATTTCGTAAAACTATGGATACTACTGTTGTAAGCTAAGAGGGCGTAGGGCATTAAGTTAATAACGGATTCTGATTTCTGACCCAGTTTTAAAATACGTAGGTGTTCTAATATTGTTGAGTGGAATCTCTCAACTATACCGTTCTCGTTAGGTGCGTGGGGAGCTACCCTATGATGCTGGATCTTGTGCATCCGTACAAACTCTGCAACAAGCTGGTTGGTAAATTCACTACCATTATCTGTCACAATAGTAATAGGAATTCCATGATGAGTGCAGAAACTTAATAGGGCTTGTACTACGCTAACAGCAGTGCCATCTTTTAAGTGATAGGCCTGTGCATATTTAGAAAATGAATCTACTATTGTCAGGAACTTCTCGCTTTGAATGGTTAACAGATCTAGATGGACCAATTCAAAAGGTTTACTAGCTGGGGGGACTACTTTGAACTGTTGCTTTACTGGATTGCGGTCATATTTTGCCTGTCCACAAATAATGCACTCGTTTATGAATTTAGTGATGTGTTCTCTCATTTTGGGCCAGAAATATTTGTGGGACAGAGATAAGTAGCATTCATTTATACCACGGTGATTGGTCTTACCATCATGGTATTTATTTATAATCTCCTGCTGTCTTAAATAATCTTTTACGTTTTCTAACTCTATCTTTGTAAGGGTTAAGTTCATAGCTGAGTTCTTAAAGGTTCTTTGAATAATAGGTATAATGGTGTACATGGCCAGATGAGGGTTTATTAATAATCCTGTTTTAATTTTGGGGTGAACATATTCTTTAATCGCGTTGATAACATCTTCCTCTATGTTTGATTCAGATATTTGGATGGAAATTCGGGTATGCGTTTCAAAAGGCTTAGTGACTACCGGTCTTCCTTTGATATCACCTACTATGTTAAATATCAGTTGTTTTGTGAATCTATTCAAAGGATCATCTGAAATTGGGACCTCTAAGATAGGGTTTTCACTATCTGTATGAACGGTGGCAGTCCTAGAGCCGTCTGCAGCATCCGTAGCTGACATGGTTCTAGAGTCATCCAAAGCGGGATCTGTTTCAGACGGATTTACAACGATCGACATCAATTCGTCGTTATTTATTTCAACGCGCGATAATGCATCTGCGTTTGTGTTACTTTTCCCTTGCTTATAGATGACTGTATAATCATATTCGCTCAACTTTAAACGCCATCTTGTAAGTCGTGAGCTAGGCTCTTTTAAGTTCATTATCCATTGTAAGGGCCTATGATCCGTAATGATCTTAAATTTACGGCCAAATAAGTATGGTCTGAAATATTTAGTTGCCCATACAATAGCTAGAAGTTCTTTTTCAATGGTACTATAGTTTAGCTCACTGGAATTTAAAGTTCGCGACGCGTATGCAATCGGCTTATCTGAGCCTATGGTGCCCTGGGATAAAACGGCGCCTATGGCTACGTTTGAGGCATCGGTGGTTAAGACAAATTCTCGCGTAAAATCCGGGTATTGCAGAATAGGGTCATTTGTAAGGAGCGTTTTGCAATGATCGACACAGTTAATATAATTTTGATTTAATGAAATTTTGGAGCCTTTTTTTAAACATTGTGTTAATGGTTTGGTGAGTCGTGCAAAATCTGGGATAAATTTCCTATAATAGCCAAGTAAACCGAGGAAACGCTTGATTTCAGTTGGTGTTTTAGGTAGGGGGTATTTTTCTATAGCCTTAATCTTGTTGGGGTTAGGTTTAACACCCTCTTTACAGATGACATGCCCAAGAAACTCGGTCTCCAACTTCAAAAACTCAGATTTATCCATCTGGATTTTGAAGTTAGATTCTCGCAATTTCTGGAACACTTTCCCTAGATTAATTATGTGTTCCTGAAGGGATGTACTGAACACTATTATGTCATCCAAATATACTAAGCATATTTCATTCTGGAGGCCCCTCAGAACATTATCCATCACTCGTTGGAAAGTTGATGGTGAATTCTTAAGTCCCATGGGCATTCTTAAAAATTCATAATGCCCGTTCTCCACATTGAAGGCGGTCTTATGCACATCACAGGGGTCCATTTCTACCTGATAAAATCCACTTGCTAGGTCAAGGGTGGTGAAATATTGACACTTCCCTAGCTTGTCTAGTACGTCCGTAATGTTTGGGATTGGGTACTTGTCATCAATCGTTTTCTCGTTCACTTTCCTGAAGTCCACGACAAGACGCCATTTAACTTTGCCAGAAGCATCTGCCTTTTTGGGTACAATCCAAATCGGAGAGCTCCAAGCAGATTCCGAAGGTCTTATAATATGTTGATCGAGCATTTTATTAATCTGATCCCTGACCTCTTGTCGGTGTACGTAAGGATAACGGTAAGTCTTGGTATGTACTGGAATTTCATCAGTTGTCCTAATTTTGTGTTTGATCTTGTTTGTGAATGTAAGGGGTTCACCCTCAAGATAAAACACATCCGCGTAGTTCGCACATAATCTTCGTAAATTTGCAAGTTCTTCCGGATTAAGGTGATCAGTTCGGAGACGAGATAAAACATCTTTCGCGCGGTCTGATAAAATTTCAGTACTATCACATTCAATATTAAATAACTCAGCTTCGACTGGGCGGTCCATTGAAAATATGACGTCATTAGATGAAGGGTTGGTAATTTCTACCCAGCCTCGGTTATTATGTACGGTTGTTATGCAATCAGATATAAGGCAGTTACCTATCATTTGAGTTTCGATTAAAACTTCGCCGTCTCGCGTGTTTATAGGCAATCTAACTACCTTAGAGGAATTAGATGGAATAATTTCCTCGTACAGATTTACGTTCCGGGAGTCATACATGTGAATAGGGATCTTAGTATTCCGAGTCACTAATAATCTATTTTTCAAATCAATGTTAGAGCCCCAGCTGTCAAGTAAGTCAAAGCCTAAGAGCCCGTCGAAGTAGTTATGGAATTTGTACACAAATAGGGTTATGTCAGATGGTTCGTTAAATTCCTGAAAACAGGGTAATGTGATCGAATAATCATTTTTACTGGTTGCATGCACGTTTGTCACTTCAAAGGGATCGTAGTTTAACTGTACATTACTGAAATATTTTTCCACGGCATCAGGGCTGATAAAGGACTGATTAGCTCCTGTATCGATAAGAAATTTTAAGGGCGGATTAGCGATCTGTATATAGCCTAATTGTCTCTGTATATGAAAATTAACTTCTATTTTGGCTTTTCGGATTTCGACTCCTGTGGAAAATTTTCATCAGAGGACTGAGCTACTTCTTCTACCACTGGAGATTCAGAATAGGGGTGCTGTTCATAATTATAATAGTCAGGGTACGGTTCGCATGAGTAGTACTCCTGGTAGCACTCGGGGTAGTTATTGTAGTCGTCACAGTAGTAGTTCATGTTAGGTTCATAATCAAATTCATTGAAATTCACCTCTCGTGTTTTAAAGTAGTTAGTCGGGGGTGGATTTCCAAATTTCCTCCAGTCATGTCCAGTCGGGGGTAATTGTCTCGGGACAAAGTGGCTTACACCACTCATAGGACGCGGGGCATTTCCAAAATTAAATGATGTTTGCGGTTGAGGTCTAATGGGCATCCTAAACGCGTTATTCGCAGGGTTATAATTTTGAGGTGGGGCGCGCATCATTTGTTGAGTGCGCGTGGGACCACGTGGCTGCTGCACGTGTGGCATAGGGTTAGGCCGCCACCCTTGGTTAGGTTGCACTTGCATGGGCACGTGCCTTGATGGACCAGGCATGCTAAAGATTGGTTGTTTCTGTCCGTGTGAGTCAGTCAGTCTAGGGACGAAATTATTTAGAGGCAAATTAAAGTTAGAGTTAGGGGTAGGCTGATGCCATTCCTTTCTACTCGGACCCTCGTTACGCTGCTGCATATATAACGTGTTTAGCTCCTC
The DNA here is from genome assembly GCA_912999815.1 of Campaea margaritaria. Taxonomy (NCBI): domain Eukaryota; kingdom Metazoa; phylum Arthropoda; class Insecta; order Lepidoptera; family Geometridae; genus Campaea; species Campaea margaritaria. The sequence continues at coordinate 1,413,347 of OU538809.1, read as the reverse complement.
CTGAACGAATTCCAGGGCTCTTTCCATCGTTAGGGGACGCATACAGCGTATCCTGGAGCCTAGAGGGTCTTTGAGACCTCTCAAATAAGCCTGAAGGGTTAATTTTTGGTAGAGGGTACGTTTCGCCTCGATGGTGGTACCTAATGTCTCATGGAGTGAAATATACGTCATAATGGTACTAAATAAATTTTGGCACCGTTCATAAAATTCCTGTGGTGTATTGGACCCTTGGGTCTGTAGAGATAGATCACTATAGAGAGCGGTTTCGTCACGATGGTCTGCGAAGTTGTTAACAAGCGCCCCTCTAATACCCTGCCACGTGTCTGGTAGGCCATTCGAATTAATTAACCTGGCCGCGGGTCCAGTGATTTTATTAAGAATACCATTAATTAAGGACAAATTATTTAACTCATGGCCTGGGTCTGTTGAAAAATGAGCTAACACAATTTGGTCGCAGAGGTTAATAAATCTCGTTAAAATGTGCGGATTCCCGTCGAACTCGGGTAACAGCCTGAGCGACTTATAAATTGTATCGACGTCATTATACGTCACAATCCTGATTCCCGCTGCAGCTTCGTCTAACTGTCTATTCGCGTCCATAGCACTATATCTATTACTCGAATCTAATCTAACACTACGTAGCCTACGGTTCCGTATTTCTCTAGGATGAAAAATCTTGGAGTTTTAACCTAACACAGTAAACGAAATACACATAAAACAATATATAAAATGCAAATAAGAAAGGATTAGAATTAGGAGAGCAAGGACTTGAAAGATTCAAGGACTTACAGCATCGTCGAATCGATTTCTGGATTCTCCTCGAGCACGGCACTTGTATCACTTTGGTAGGTTCTTTTACTTGTAAGATTTATCCAATAGATTTAAGATGAATCTAGTTACAAGATCCTACCGACTGCGCCAGATAAGTGCGACGGCTCAGAGGGATGCTTTTAAAAAAAAGAATAATTTCTTATAAGTGAATTTAATATAAAGGAATCTATAATTAATTACAATAAATGATACTCGTTCGAAGTGAGAACAAAGAATGCCTTAGAAACTAGAAACTACAACTAGGTAAAATTCCCATGCGGTGTCCATTGACGTCAATGCTGACACCGCGCATCGTGTCCGCTGTGCCGTGTGCAATGTTGATTGAGGTCGGTATTGATTGCGTAACAAGCTTAACGTGCTAAATATCTCTACTAAAAATAAACAATGATACATAGATAGATTTTTTATTTTATTTTATTTATTTATTCAATTGAAACGGCCGCAGCCAATTACAACAATCGATTACACAAAACACAGTAGAATACAGATAACACAAAATACACATTCAAAGATTCACTCTCACTCTCTTTCACAAAAACGCAAGCATTCTGACAGTATAAACAGATAGATAAACTATTTAATGAAACACTACAGAACAAAGAAAACTGAAAAACTAACACCAAAAAAGATGAATGAATGATCTACGGTTTAAATTCTAATTTACATTTAATTTTCAACGACTGTAAGTGAAACATTAAGTGGTAACAAACACACCCGCCTAGACACACATATTCGCGTGTAGCATGTAACCGTGTCTGTGGTTTCCCAACAGTGGGCGTGGGGTCGGGCGTGCAAGTGGCGACGGCGACGGGGCAGCCGCTGCTGGCGCCGGCGCCCATGCAGCCCTTCGTGCCCTACCCGCACCCGCACCAGCCGCACCCGCAGCACTACCACCACCCCATGGTAAGGGCCTCTGCTTGCCTGTTCTGCAATATAAAAAAAACTCACTCTTGAGACGCCTTAAGTAGTTAGAAAAAATAACGTTGCCAACTGGTAGCGGTTTATTAGCTTAGTGTAGGTTTTATTGTAAGACTATTTTTAGGTTATTGTTTATTCTATAAAAATGTTAAAAAGATTTAACACGTTCACTGCTGAAAACACAACTGTTGCGTTAGCGGTACGGGAAAACACAACGGTGTGTGCAGGTCCGTAAACGTGGGTAGACAAGAAAATCGTATAAGCAGTCAAAGTGTAATTAAAAATTGGGGCGGTAAAGTAATTGATATTGGTTTTTGTTAGAAGTCATATTTAATAAACACAGTCAGGTCTTATCCGCGTACCGATTAGTATCGAAGTAGTAAGACTGCCCTCGAAGACTGGAGAGGCGGGTATCAATGTCGGGAGCGGCGAGTGTTGTTTCCAACTACCCACACTTGATCTTGTAAACAAACTGCCTGTTCGACTGTGTCTGTACGGCTGTCTAGTATTCTTATAAATATAAAGTTAAAGTTAAAAGCACTCCAAATTAAAAAAAAAAACTCTTTGTTTTGGATTACTTTTGTTGGCTAAAGTTCAGGAGCCCGTTATCGCCTTTGTATTATATTGTTTGCTATCCGCTCCGCGTGAGGTCCGTGCGCTGAGTGTCGGTTGTCCGTTCCAGGTGCGCATGTACCACCCCGGCGGCGTGGGCGGCGTGGGCGGCGAGCCCTACGCGCCCGCGCCGGCCGCGTCCCCCGCGGCCGCGTCCCCCGCGCTGTACCCGCCGCCGTCGCCGGCGCACACGCCGCACCCGCACCCGCACCAGCACCCGCACCACCACTACCAGCAGCCGCCCTTCCAGGTGACCGCCGGCCCGCCTCCGAGCCCTGCCGAATATCTAATCACGTATATCATTTTTGAAGGCTCACGTGAGCAGACTGCTGCCGGATGGATGGGATATATGCGCTACGGATTAAGGATTTCTTTCTAGACAGTCGAAGACGTCGAGGTCGTCCTCGGAGACGGTGGTGCGGCGACCTCGGCGCTTTGATTTGAAATGATTGGAAGAAACTAGTTCAGGATCGAGACAAGCGTTCGTCTGCCAAGCAGTAGTGTGCAAACATTACTGTGTTCCGCTTTGAAGGGCATTGTTTCCAGCTAAATTACTGAGCATATGAGACTTTAGAGCCGATGTCTCAGGGTAAAGAGCGAAGTGCAGTGCCGCGCAGGATTATGCAATGCAGGGTTCTGGTTGGTGCTGTGACTGTTATGGGCAGGCGTAGCGCTTACCATAAGGTGAACGACTTGCTCGTCTCGTCACTCCATGAAATAAAAAAAAATAGTAAGATATCAGATTGTCTCCCGTGGGTGAGTTCTCACTGACACGTGGCGTCCCGTGGCAGGTGCTGTGCCCGCTGATGAACACCGGCGCGGGAGGCTCGCACCACCACCTGCACTACCTCAACCACCACGGGGACCCGCACAACCACCACCCGCACTCGCTGCAGGTAACCACACGCTCGCGATTACCTAAAGGCCATCGATAAATTTCATCCTTTTTTTTTCTCCCCCGTCCTTGTCACAACTGGTCAAGTTAGTATATGAAATTTTATTCTATTACCATTTAAGATTGTGAAATGTGACGTTACGAAATATATTATTATGACTCCTCGCACCCCTTGTTACACAATGTCACACTAGAATTCATATCGGGCCTATATCTGGTTCTGGGTGGTGCTGTGACTGTTATGGGTAGGTGTAACGCTTACCATCAAGTGAACGACTTGCTCGTCTCGTCACTCGCTCAAATAAAATATCAAGATTGGGATTTATGTGTACAATTGTGAGGTTTGTGTATACGATTGCTAACTATAACCCCTCTCCCTAGCAGGCCGTGCTGCTGCCGCCGTCGCACGGGTCGGGCGGCGGGGGGCACCCCTAACGGCCCCGCGCCGCCCCCCGCGCGCCCCGCCCCCGCGCGCCCCGCCCGCGGGGACTGTTTTGTGAGGACACTAGTGTAGGTGACTCCACCGGTGTGGGCAGGCGTACGTCTTATCGGCTCTATTACTAGACTGTACACTTTGAGCGGTGCATTTGTGTTTACGGGTGTTCTATTTCGCGGACTCCATTCGACCCGGCGCGGAGATACACACACAGACGAACTTGTCTGTGTGCGCGCTTCTCCAACCTTACGCACACTAACACAGCGTAACAATATTCGTAGCTACACGGATACCGTGTAATAGAACGTCTGTACGGTGACGCGACGAAACTCCCGCCTAATAGATAGTGCGAGTGATGTCGCTATAGGTATATCAGCGCCCACAGCCGCTGTCTCAGTCGCACGCGTTGCCTATCTCTGAGACGGCGACTGATGGTCCGCTCCCAGTAAGCGGTTTACACACTGCAGCCCGTGTGTAAACCGCTTGCAAGCCGCAACCCGTACTGCTCTAAAGTATACTTCGCGCGCCATACGAAGGGCTATGACGTCACACTATCCGTAGAGATCGCGGTTCTGGCATGTCAATATTTTAACTATGGCAATAGTTGTAATGCCATTAATGTAGGCCGCGGGTACTGGTAGTGTGTCGTGCCCGCTATAGTCGGCGCGCAAGGCGGCCGCGTCCTAGGTAACAGCGCGGGGCGAGAGGCAGGGAAATATTACCCCCCACTTCATTTGTCTCTCCCCCCCTTTACCTAAGCCGCGACCGACTCGACCGGACTAGCTGTAAATAGACGTACTGCTTCCAAAGCAGCTGTGTGGTGTTGGACTTACTTTTGTAACGTTTGTATTGTGAATGAGGTCGCATTGCTTGATCTGTAGTTAAATTATATTACCAACATTTAAACGGTGGTTAAAAAGTATCATGTTCACCGTTCATTAATCTAGGATACGTGCTAATATCAAAATGTATGGATGAAATAAGTAACGGTTTCTTTATCCATATGTTTTGTGAATTAGTTTGTTTAACCATGGATCATATAATGGGCACCAAGTGTTGATCGGTACAGTGAATCCAGTCAGTTGTTGATATTTATATCCTTCTTGGAAGTATAGATGTAACATACAATGCTATTGATAAAGCAGAAGTAACCAAAAATCTGTACAATAAAGAATGAACTTAAAGACAAAGGCTATAAGATTAAAATTCAGCGAGATAAGAGCAAAGGGTTACGGGACAACTTTAAAAGTGGTTTCTTTACTCCAGACCAATTTTAAAGCCTTTGCCAAGCAGACAGTGAATCGAACGCGTTAAGAAGCGTTTTCATGTAAAGTGTACAGCCTTGAATCTTCTCACATAGAAATGTGAAAGCAAACCGACTTACGTTGTACATAGCAAATGTTAAACGCCTCACCACGCGTTCGCTTCGCTGTCTATTTGACAAAGCCCTTTTATCATTGAAATTAATACAGTTGCAAGTTAACAGCAGGCAATATGAACTTGAAAATTAAATACAAAAGTATAACATCTGAGAAGTTTGAGAATCAACCGTCGACTGGCCTCGACTACTAGATCAATATAAATCATACACACAAACGAGAAGTCCTAACGCACCTACATCAACATTGTAATCGGCGTGTAACAAACAATCAAATTGTCTGTTACAAGTTATCAACCGACATTTCCTACTGACGCCGGGGACACAGACAATGTCTCAAGTGAAACCTACTAGTTAAACCTAGTTAAACGTTAATGCAGTGTTGAACGTTGCCAAGTATCCCTATAGTGGAGTGATGTGCGGACTTTGGTATATCTGTGCACAGTATACCCAACTGGTAGTGCGTATATGTGACTACAGGCATGGTTGTGGTAGCTGATGCACACATTTGCAACCTCACAATGAAGACGGAGAAGCTACAATTGCTAAGTAATACCACCTTGGTATTGCGGACCATGAAAAACAGAGCCAATGAGACACAGATCGACCATTCTAGTTAATCAAATTGTGTACAACGGACTATATTTATCGGTGACTGTGTAAAGATTTGTGAACTAAGTGAGAAGCAGGAAGTTAATCTACGTTTCATCGCTATCGGTTAACTGAAATGGTTGCACTGTGGCACCGTTGTATAAGAAGCCCTCGGACATTGGTGGACTGATGACGATGCCTGTAGTCAGAGAATTGAATACGGGAATTTATTTTGAAATACAGATTATGTAGTCTAACGTAAGAAATGTACTTACTCATAGTATTATATTAAACACAGTACGGACAACACATTTATGATAAAATTACTGTGTTACTTTTTTTTTTTTTTCTATTTTTGTATAAAATACAGAATTTCTTTTCCATTCGTCTCTAAACAGTACTATTTACACTACAGAAACTGTACAATATATCTCAATCTCAATATCTCATCTGTTACAAGCTGATTTGTTATCCTAAGCATATCCGTGCGTGCATGTGTCGAGTATCGTTCCTTACGTTAGACGTCAAGTCGCAATTTATAAGTTCTTGTAGAACTGTCACAGTCGGAGTAACGCGTATTGACGCGAACTTAATAATTCAGTGATTCTACTGGTGTCCAACCTAATTTGTAAATGTTTGTAAATTCACAATCTGTAATATAAAATCCTCCTTATTGGCGTTTTGAGAAACTTATCGAAATCTTAATGATAAATGTCGCTCTAAAATGTTGTCTGTTTTTGGTTGTTTTTCATAATAAAAATCCGTATTTATTCAAAAAATACTACTAATATTCAGTTCTGAATGGTATTTTAAAAATGAAAAATTGTGAACATACTTTTCACGTGTATGAAACGGTTTATTTTCCTAATGCTTGAAAGTTTCATGATTTTGAGTTATATACAAATTTCTCTGTCTCTGTCATATTTTCTTAAATCAATTTATTTGTTAAAAAAGTACCAACGCATTTCGATTTATAACTATTATGTGAATTTAAAAATGCCAATAAGGTTGAAACTGAATCACCACATAAGCAAGCGATAGAGTTAATATGTATATGTCAACTTATATATTATCTAAAACTAAATCGTAAAGGGTGGACATTTGGTAAAACACCACTTTTACACTATAACATAATTTATGTAACATGTATTATATATAATAATGATATGTTATTATGATATATATATTTATTCCCGTATGTTATTGGTAAGTTACCGCCCAAAGTGCCGTATGTTAAATGTATTTTGTAAAGGGCGTACGGTATATAGACTTTGGATAGCGGGCTTGTGTTTATAGTTAACAATAACATTATATAGATAGCACATAATTATGTATAATTGTAAATACATTTGTGATCAACGATAGCTGTTGTTTCGCCACATTAAGTGACGCGCAGTTTACTGGACATTGTGAACTTATTGGGGTTATAATTATGTTATTATTTATGTAACTTATATTAATATTAGCTCTATCATGTTTTTGTGTTTTATAGTATGGCTATTACAATACCAATTGTATTGTATGGCACGGCTGACTGAGACCAGTCCTTAGTCCTCCGTAAGCACTGGAAAAACCAAATGTGTGACATCTATTGTCGTACCTATCGCTTACATATCTCTTAGTGTAACCTAAAGTAATAAATTATCGCCTTCTCAGCTACAATGCTGCAATAATGTAATTTTGAAAAGTTATTTTAAACTTAAGTTTACGCTGGCAACACTGGAAATGTTGCCGGATAATTAATATCCTACGCTTGCAATAATTAATGCCTGTGAAGAAATCAAAGTCGGCACACCGCGTCGGATTATAATTAATTAGGTATGTCGAAGCCAGGAGTGGTTAGGCGCAATACGATTGTAAGGATAATGGATGGATGGATGATACCTTAGGCAGTATACTCAGCCGATGGTACAATATGTGTAATATAGATATAGGTAGGTAGGTAATTTCTTGATCTTATTAGTTTGGTCGGCGGGATTTGTGCAGATACCAAGTGTACATAGCACTGCTATGATTTTTTAAGCCAGTATTGATATCTGAACAGCTCGGCTTGAATTCGTGGTGGTGACGGAGCGTTGGGCCCGTCACGTGACCTCGCTGTCAGATGGACTGACCATGGTGGGCTGATCCGTTTGCTTCAGCGGTTTCGGCTCAAATGCCAGTTCAGTTCATTCCAATATACAAATTATCTATGCATAAAATATCCTGTTTTGAGCTCTACACAAATCCCTTTGGCATCTCTCTTCTAGTTAAGCCCAGGTTGCCGCTAACATGTAGACAATTACGGCAATTTGAAACCTACGCCTTATTTATTTAGATCTATTATTAAATGATATATAATTAGGTTAATCATTGGACCCTCCGTGATTGCAACGCGGAATCGTCCTGTCAATTGTTTTGTAACGTTTTCGCGTAGAGTTTGTTTTTTTTTTTTTTTGTTACGGACTTTCTTTGCTGCCATTTTGTTTTACAATTTCGGGTGGGGAAAATAACACTGTTTGGTGTCAGATTTGTACGCTAGATCTGTGATGGGCGGGCCATGTTTTGTGCGCGTAATTTACCATTGAAACGGTACCTATTCAATATAATAACTAAACTGCCTGTGCGGACAATCCACCAATATAAAATCGCTTTTGTTTCCAACTTACTAAAGTGAATCGATTGTACCCCATTAGATCTCAATTTTTCGGCAACATCAAATACCGTGATCACGGTAACTAGATTGAGTTTACTTGTGATCACAGCTCCTCACATATTCCTATTTCCATTGAAACAAATAATTTGTCGTCATTCTATGCTCGAAGAAAAAGTCCTGGAAGGTGCTACAGTCGCCTTAAATAATTCCATTCCATTATTAGTAGCCATTCCTCATAAAATTCCATAGAAATATATCTACATCTTGACAGTTCAGTTCTGCCCAGTGCTATGGGTGCTTTAATCACAACTGGTCTATAAAACGCCCGTGATACAGAGTGTTCTCGAAAATTAATCGCCCTTTTAATCACAGAAATGGTGCACAAACGTGATCAATGACCATAGTTGACGAATACAAATCAGAATCAGGCTGGCAACAGTGATCAGTAAGCAGAACGTCTGACGATGAATGAGAGCGAGTTGACACCGTTTTCTGTTCATTTTCTTGTTACCACAGCTTATAAATTACGTGCGATTATGATCATGGAAGTGCATAAACGATGTTATCACCGCGGGGTGGTAGTGGTGAGGAAGCGGTGCGTCGTTTGTGTTATTTCCATGATCTATTTATCCATCGCGTAATTTGTATATTTTTTTTTTTTCTAAATGAAAGTTGACGGTTACCTACCGCTCTCCGCTCCCAACTTTTACTAAATACACTATACACTTTTTTATCTGTGGTTATAGCCGTATGTATAAGCAATTTAATCACGACTTATTCCACTTCACAGCGCAACAATCACGACTGTGTGAAATTGTTTCTAGACTGATGCCAACTGTGGTCCCGCCTTTAGTACATCGCTTCTCTACCGTCTCCTATTACTCCCCTCTACCCCTTTACACGCGTTATAAACCATACTATCTAATCACAGTGGGCATTGTTTAAATTTTCTGTAGTTTTTTATGTAATTTTCTTAAAATATAGACCGTTTTAAGAAACCAATTTGAATATTTTGGTTTACCGTGGGATAGTTTTTTTATCACTATCAGCATAATACCATTTAGTGCCGTTGCCAAAATAAAACAGCGGAGTTCATCTGTAGTCTAATTACATGACAGATAACTTTTTTGAGTGAGTACAGCATGTTTACCGCTTTGGTAAATTTTAACATAATGCCAACGCTGGCAAATCAAGATCATTCATATTTATATCAAAATATTCTAAATAAGCGATTCTTTTTTAATAAATACTGTTGTATTGTGATCAGTGAGTCTATTCCTCTAAATGGGTTTGCAATCACCATCTATAAAAAAAAAATAACAATGCCCATTCTACGGTCTACGTTGTACTATATTCGGTTTAAACGATTCGAACGCTCTGTCTATCGGAATGTTCTGACCACGAATTGATTAGGACTCTAATAATTGTGAGTGTAAAAAACCAAATTGAAAATAATTTATAGTTATATAAATACTGCCTTACATTGTACTTTTAAGGTGTGGCCTGAGGGGTTATTTAGGCAGGTGCGTTAGCGCAGTTTAGGACCGACAATAAAAATATGTTAGTTAGGATAGGAATACGACAGGACTATGTATTTATTCATAGAGACGAGATGTTCATCGGTTGTATTTGGGACCTCGTCATTGTAATACTTTGATATCGATAAATGTCGAATTCTAAATGCGTGGAATGTGTTGGCTGTAATTTTAAAGTCACGATGAAAATTCCATTTCAAAATCTTTTTTTATTTCGATGACGCAGCGGTCAATTGGAGCGCTTGAAATGTTATGTTGGATCGGACCGCGCGACACTCCAGGGGTTGGGCGATCTGCCGCTCAATATTGTAGTCACTGCCACGCAAAAATTGAATTGGAAAGTATTAATAAACGTAAATTACAAAATATTAATTAGACTAACCTCGATGCTTAGATCAAATCTCATTAAATGGTTGTAAAAGTTAAAAACTAAAAAAAAAATATTAGAACTATTTCTCGCGACGAAGTATTTGATCCGATGTTCCGTTATCGGTACTGGAGGCCTACCATGACCTCTTATAGCGATTCAATTGAGGACCTAAACTGAGCCGCGTCGCATAATCGTACAGTGACGTCTTATTTTTTATGTTGCTGCCATTTTCAACCTAAACTGGATATAGTTTAGGTTGAAAATGGCTTATTAGGGACTCAATTTAGGAGCCTGCCATTTTCAACCTTAACTGGATCCAGTTTAGGTTGAAAATGGCAGCAACATAAAAAATAAGATATCACGGTACGATTATGCGACGCGGTTCAGTTTAGGTCTTCAATTGAATCGCTATAAGATGTCATGGTATGCTTCCTGAACAAGTAACGGCTAATGACGTGGCGTTTACACCGTTTGACGCAAAGCAATTGACCCTTCAGTAGTGTTGTAACCGTAAAGTATCGATGTCGATAAAGCCTAAGTTAGCGTAAGTTATTTAAAGGGTTCGTTGCGTAGCCGGTGGGGAGTGGCGTGGTTCAGATTTATTTTTGACATGTTATTTTTCGTTAACTTTTTAACATTTGAACATTGACACACAACAATAATCATAATGTTTTGTAAGTAATAATTATAGTAGCATCAGCAGGGTGGTTTCTTGATCTAGGACGTCTCGTCTAGTGAGCGTTTGACCAATTCAATTGCAGAAAATCTCATTCACATGGGCTGAGAAATTATGAAATTAGAATATGAGAAATTTCCGTAATAGCCTCGCAGAAGCGTCGTTTCCATATTTTGTCATAAAGATAGCACCCCTGCGTCTCGCCTCGCCGGCTACGTCTTTGCCTTAGAAGCTCAATAATCACGATTTTCGGATTAGCAAATGTATAGTTGTGGCATCGAGGGGGGCTTGTCCATGACCTCCGCGCGGTGCTCCCTGGGTTGCGCCAATTGTGGACGTTGACATTCACATTTTTTTCATAAAAAATTGTCTATGACACGCGCTGACAGGCAGGACACATCCTCACTGCCGACTGGAAACTCCTTTCACAATAAAAAAAAAGCCTACGAAAGGCTCACAATTGTATTGTTCTGGCAAATTATATTGGAGTTCTGAAAGGAGTATTCTATTTGTAAAAATAATTAGCGTATTTAAAAACAACACGGTTTTATAGACAAAAAAAATATAAATTTATACATATATATCCATAAAACGGTCGTGTAAATATGTATATAAATTAATTAGATTTAAATTAGCGTCCTTTTCCCGGAGACAGCTTGTATCGTTTGTGATTTATTTTTGGTGATAAATAAAAACTATAACATAAAAAAATCACAAAAAAAATATACAGGTACGAGGTCGAGGGATACGCGCCCACGCGACCCGTGCCAAGCTCGTGATAGACCATACGCGACGTCGACTTCGAGAACTTGGTACCGGTCATTTATTATTGTTTTCTTTCCACTTTTTTTTTTGTTTTGTATGAAATTTTATTACCGTGTGACTGGTGTCTACCGGATGTAAGTAAGCTGTTGAGAGATATGTGAAAGAATATTGTTGAAAGAATGATTGATTATTATAAGCGCGAGTGTTGTTCGTTATGCGCCGTTAGGATAAAAGATGTAAAACTATCGATAGTTTTTATTTGAACGTGTCACAACACTAATTCTCGTGATGCTATACAAGACACGGGGATTAAATCGATCACGACGTGCTTCAGTTCTTTTTTTTTTTATAAATATATATATATATATATATATATTATAATTATATTATTGTCGTGAATAGTTCCTCAGAGCCATTGTACATTATAATGAAGTAATGCGGTTGTGGTAAATATCCTCGACTATTGAAAATGGAACTGATATTATAATGCAAACTGAACTACGATATATTTATGTATCCCATTGCTTACGCACATTTTAAGTAGCATTTAATTTAAAAGAAATGACAGCGAATATTTTTAAAACACTATATTTTAAATTTAATCGATATTAGTTGACTTCTTAATCAAAGCAATTGAGTAAATTAATGTATGTTACTTTAAAAACAATTTCATTGCAATTTAAAAAGGAAATGTCCTTGTGCCTTGACCTGCAATTATATTTGTAAGGGCCGTTTGGTTATGAAACTTAGAATAAATCTTGAAGTAGAGGCCCATCGTTCTCGAGATGTTTGTAAACCGTGACAGCGGTAGAAATGCTCTGAAGTAGAGAGAGGGGATCAAATGTCGTTATTTATTGTTTTTACTATGTTTCTTTTTTAATGTTTTCTATAAATTCTACGATACCTCTCGGAAGCAAGAACGTTGTAGCTTCGGTTCATGTTTTGATTTCAATAGATGGCGGTGTTATCAACTCTTAATTATGGCAAACGAATCATCACTAACGGTCGATTTGAGAGCAAAAGATAAATCTTATGAACATCGGGCCATATCACTTTACGCAACTGACCGTCAATGAAACATAGAATTTAGTGAGTTAACACGTTCACTGCTCAAAACACAACTGTTGTGTTTATTATAACTTGCCGCGAGTACGGAAAAACAACTGTTGTGTTAGCGGTATGGGAAAACGCAACGGTGTGTGCAGATCCGTAACCGTGGCTAGATAAGAAAATCGGCTCAGCAGTCAGTGTTAAGATCGCAGCTTGAAACGTACTCTATGATAATCTTGCTTCCCCAAAATCAACGAGCAGCTCCGATACATTTTTGTACCTTAACATTGGCACTTCCATTATGCGTGTGTGTGTGTTGCCGACATCGGCTGTCGGCGGTAATGTATTTATTCCCTTAAGTATAGAAGAATAAAATAGAAATTGCCTTACATGTGTGTGGCGCCGCGACACAGGCGCCCGGGAGATGTTACCAACGTGTGGAAATGTGTGATGGGTTTTTGGCAGAATTAGCAAGATGTTTGTATTAGTTTTTTACGCTTTTCAATGTAAATTTATCTCGTAAACAATAGGTGAAATGAAATAGCCTGAGTCTTAATTCTTCATTATGTTTATCTGAAGAACAAATCGTCCTTAAATGCGTGCAAAGCTTAATTCTTATAAACCCGTTCCTAAAGTGGCAACAGCAATAATACTGTATATCTACACTATTTGGACTAGTTGTTAACACCAAAATTCGCTATTTTGACGAAACCCCACCACAAAAGTGTAATATAAAGACTGAAGGATATGTTTGGGGAATGATGCCGATATATTGATGTAATTGGTTTGAATAGACAGACGTGCAGAGCCTAAAATATCCTTGAAACTGTATAAACCGCACGTGTGTGACGCAACTTTCTCTGAAAATACACTACAACGACTATTTTATTCACTTGTAAAAAGGAATTGCTCAAAATTGGCTAAGTCGATAACATGTATAATGAATCAGGTAGGATCTTGTAAAAATGCAAATATATAATGTATAATAGTTATGCCCTACAACGATCAAATGTAAATTCTATTTTTACGTTTGAAATTCTACTCAAAAGTGTATTTCAGATAAACCATGCGTTATGGCACGAACTTTCCGAGTAGAAATATGTTTGTCACGCTATCATTATGAATGTATTTAACATCGGAATATGTTTCAATTAATACAGTTCAATTATTGTAACTTTGAGCTTCGTTGTGATTGCGATCAGTGCTAGGTAACAAACGTGAGCAATAAAGTAAGTTGTATCATGCAAGTGAGCAAAATGTTTCTACTCCCGCTTCACGCGTTCTTTGCTTGAAACTTATAATTTGTGAAACAGTGCTTTTGTAAGCCTTCGGGCGGGAAATTTACTGGATTGTGCCAAAGTATGGCATCTTTTTATTACAAAAACTATTTGTTGAACGACAGTAACACCTTGTCGGACATTTTTCAATAAAAAAAGTTTAAAAAACGTGTTTTGAACACAACAATTTGGTGGTTTAATTTTTACTGAAACTCCCCTTCTCTATTAGCCGCTTTCAACAAACTATCTGCAGTCGTCCGATGTGTTCTAAGATATAACCAAAGAAAACGCAGTAAGTACTATATTAATAAATAAGTTTATTATATTATACCTTTATTTAAATTAAATAGCTTACATTATGTTTTTAAACAAATGATCTTTAAATACTTATAAAAAAACTAAGTCATAAACAATCACAGTAACAAAGAGACAAGACGAATCTCCCGGAGTGGCATTTTAGTAAATCGGCCTCCGATTTTCCAATCATCCGCCACACACCTGGCAGCTGAACTGCATAACTAATCTAGCTAGCTAATCTTATCACCTCGATGTTTCAACCAACAGCCCATCTTAGGACAATGGTTGAAACATGGACAAGAATGAAGAATACAGAATACACCAACAAAATATAAAACTAAGGTTTCAAAGTAACATGTTCATCATTGAACAGATAATCTATATATATAAAAATGTTATGTTGGTTAGTGTACGCTTCAAAAACTCAAAAAGTTCTGCGCCGATCGAGCTGAAATTTTAGCATGATATATAATCCGCATCAAGGATTGTTTTTATCTATTTTTTTCATCGGTGACATATCAGCGAATATGCGAATGTGCCACAGCGAAGCGTGGCAGGGTACAGCTAGTTACAATATAAAACCTAAAACTTGCAAGCAACCGGTTGAGCTGATGCTTTTGAGAGTGGATGGTGGGTATATGCCGTTTTCAATGATGATCCTAACTTATTAAATGCCTCGTTAGTTTTTTTTTACATAGGTTATATTACAAGTACATAAGTTGAATGGCTTGAAAAAGCCTTCTGGTTTTGAATGAATTCGTGAAAATATTTCATGCTTTGCCTGCGAAACCGTAAAAACATTAAAGAACATAGATTGGACATCGGCAAGGCAAGACGATAACTATAAAAGTATTTTTGTCATATATTTTAGAAGCGGACATACACAAATATAAAATTTTCATGGACAATTACACGACCTAATACTCTTATGTACGAAACACGTTAATCCATTTTTTACTGAAGGTACGCTCGTGTGACTTTCAAAGCATTACCAAACTCATTACACAAATAAGGGACGAAAAACTAATTAATCTTCATAATAACATATCTCGTTTACAAAATCTCTCATAAAATGCTATTCCTATTTGATATTTGGAGCAAACCAAAGACTAAACATACATACTGTAGTCTTTTATTTTTTATTCATAAATCGGTTCGCGTTTGACGACTATCTCACCTTATGTTAACACTTTCACAGCTGAGCCGATTTTCGTGTCTTGCCACGGGTGCGGCTCTGCACACTCCATAGTGTTTTTCCATACAACAAACACAGCAGTTGTATTTTCCCGCACTCGCGGCAAATTATGAAAAACACGACAGTTGTGTTTTCAGCACTGGAGGCATACCATGACCTCTTATAGCGATTTAATTGAAGACCTAAACTGAACCGCGTCGCATAATCGTACCGTGACGTCTTATTTTTTATGTTGCTGCCATTTTCAACCTAAACTGGATCCGGTTTAGGTTGAGATTGGCTTATTAGCGACTCAATTTAGGTTGCTGCAATTTTCAACCTTAACTGGATCCAGTTTAGGTTGAAAATGACAGCAACATGAAAAATAAGACGTCACGGTACGCTTATGCGACGCGGCTCAGTTTAGGTCCTGAACTGAATCGCTATAAGACGTCATGGTAGGCCTCCTGTTCGTGTTAAGTGACAATGCGGTCTACGATGGTGCACGCTTACCTAGAAGTAACTCCCAATCGGTAGTTCTAGACATTACCTTCTACAAACTTTACCAGTTTATAATTGTTTTTATCACGAACTGTGTCCTCACCTAACTACTATAGTTTGAATAGTTACCTCACTTTCAATATGATGAAGACATAACACGTTCTAGTCGAAAAGGAGCGATATATATACCTACTATTCAGACTATAGTTGTTAGCTGAGGACACAGCTCGCGACCATAAACAATTATAAACAGGTAAAGTTTGTAGAAGGCAATCTCCAGAACTACCGATTCGATTCTGAAAATTTCGCCATTAATAGGAAGCTAGATTATTCCCGAGTGATTTAGACTATCCTTTATCCAGGGAAAACGGGAATTACGTAAGTTAATACATTTATACGACATTCCGAATGTGCCTAGTATGGGTCCTGTGTACACCGTGCATAGCCAGCCTGATTTCTTCGAAGAAGGACGTGGAGTTGTGAATAGTGGTTCCGCCCAGCACCACCCTGACTCCTGGGTACGCCTGGTTGATCTGATGCACGCAGTACGACTCCTCGTAAGTGGCGCCCCCCACTATGAATACGATGATGTCCTGAGGCCGTCTCCCGTAGGACAACTCCTCGCTGCCCAGGGTGGGGTACAGGTTCTCGCGTAGCTTCCCCTTGATCAGATCTTCCAGGGTGTCTTTGAGGAGAGGCGTGTGCTGAGTGTAGATGTTTTCAACGCCGTTGAGACCCTGGAGATGGAATTAGATCGTTTTGAGAAGTGTTAAAGTTCATAATAAGTCATAATAATCTGTAGTAGGAGGCCTCTTTTACAAGAGACCGCCTTGGGGAAGCACTACACCTTTGCCAGATATTCACCGCCAAGAAGTAGTGTGCAAACATTACTATGTTCCGGTTTGAAGGGCATTGTTTCCAGCGATATTACTGGGCACATGAAACTTTAGAGCCGATTTCTCTAGGTGACGAGCGCAGTGCAGTGCCACGCAGGATTATGCAATGCAGAGTTCTGGGTGGTGCTGTGAGTGTCATGAGCGGCGTAGCTCAGGTGAACGACTTGCTCGTTGAGCCACCCAGTCAAATAAAAAAATAAAATAAGTTTAAAGCGCATTTTGACATCATTGAAAGAATCCTATGTGGTAAAGCGAATGAAGGCCCTAAACGGAATATTGAGAAGATAACCACCACCATACCTTGAACAGCCTCTTGGTGATCTTCACAGCATCCTGCAGGCCGAACAGGTCGCTCTGCCTCGCGTGAGCGCCCCCATACTCCAGTACGTTGACGACGGACTTGATGAGCGGGTCGGGGGCTCCGCGCGTCTTCAGGGCTTCGATGAGGGCCACGAGCGCGTTGTTGGTGTGCTTCTCGTAGCGGAGCGCGTAGAGGGCGACGAGCTTGACTGCGTCGAGGTGGCGGACTTTCTCGTTGGCTATCAGCGCTTTCAGACTCTGTTGAAAATGAAATTTTGAAAGGGCTAGTGAACAAGAACACATCAAAATAAAATATGTACCTATGAATAAAAATCTATGGCTAAATGTTTTGCTAAGCTCAAAACTCGAGAACGGCTGGTCCAATTTGGCTATTTTTTGTTTTGAAATGTTCGTGTTAGTCCATATTAAGATTTTAGAAAAAAAAATTGGAAATATTACCCGGAAAATTCAGGAAACACTGCAAGTTATTTTTTTTTTTGCTATTCTTATATGACTGCAGCTAACAACCCTTAACAAACTAGATTTGTGCTTACTGCATTAACACTTTCACTGCTGAGCCGATTTTCGTGTCTAGCCACGGGTGCGGCTCCGCACACTCCATAGTGTTTTCCCATACAACAAACACTACAGTTGTGTGTTCAGCACTGAAAGTGTTAAAACAGTGAGACAGTAAAAAGACACCCATAGCATGCAGGTGGCAGCCCCACCTGCAGGTGGCGCGAGTGGTCGGCGTGCGCCGCCAGCTGCTGCTCCAGCTCGGAGACGTCGAGGAGGGCGTGGCGCCCCACCGCGCCCGACAGCTCGCCCACCACCGTCACGTGCTTCGTCACCGTGCCCGACAGTTTCTGGAACACACCGAAAAAACCGACTTCACTAAAAACCAAACTTCTTCATAATCATCAACCTATATCGTCTCAGTGCTGGGCACGGGTCTCCTCTAACTTTCGTGAGGAGGATTGGACCATAATCCACCACAGGGGTCAGATCCGGATTGGTGGATCACATACCTACCTCCGAAATAATTCTCGGGTAGGTATGTGGGTTTCCTCACGATGTTTTCCTTCACCGAAAAGCGAGTGATAATTACGGACATTATGTTTTAAAAGAAACACATTGGTACGTGCCTGCACTGGGATTTAAACCCACGACCTCATACATGGAAGGTGGACGTTCTCACACTAGGCTACCACCGCTTTTTTAAAAACCAAACTACTGAATTGATTTCGATGATATTTCTGTGGGACAGATCTGCAAGTACATTATTATTATTATATAGTTTTAAATAAAATAAAAAACCCCAATCGGTAGATAAATGCCAGAGTTCAGAGGTAACAAACATTTAAAGTAACATACAACAGAATTGAGAACGTCCACCTTTTTTGAAGTTGTTTAAAAAAAAGCAGCTTTATCTTTCTGAATCTACCTTCATTGCGTATTTTGCTTTCCTGTCACTTTTTAGTAGCATTTATTAGTAAATGCATTTGAACTCGGTTTTTTGGTTCAAAGAATTTATCTACCATAGGAGTTAATAGGAGAAGCCATAGTAGGATTATTATTGTAGCCATTTATACCTTGAAAAGCGGATACTGTTCCACAAAGTTCTTCATGTCTGCGATGCTCTCTACCTTCTGGTGGCTCTTGGCCTTCTTCTGGAACTCATCCATCAGGGTCTTGATGGTCTGCCCGATCTCGCCGAAGTTAGAGTACAGGTTCTGTGTGAACACTCATCATTAATAGTCTTAGACGAAGAATTAGTTAAGAGTTAGTTTAATACTTCACCTTATGATGCCGACCAGAGAAAAAAGAACTAATAACTCAAATAATTTATTGCAAGTAGGCAAAAATAATGCTCTATAGAATACATTATAATGCATATAATAACAAGTCAAACGCTTAACATGTTGACTGCTGAAAACACAGACGTTTGTGTTTTTTATAACGTTACGCGGGTGCGGGAAAACACACCTGTTGTGTTAGCGCAGCTTACGTGCCGGCTGTGCGGCGAAACACAGACGTGTGTTTAACGCGACGCTACTACAGTGCGGCTCACACAGACGGCACGCCATTGCTGGAAAACACACACGGTCAGCAACGGTGCCCAAATGTAAAATCCGTTTCAGCAGTCAACGTGTCAAAAGCATGTTAAAAATGGCCGAGTACCTTGGCGTAGAACTCGTCCTGGTGCGAGGCCAGGACCACCTCTTTGAAGTCCTTGTGCACTTCCGGCACGTGCGCCAAGCTCACCCGGTTGTTGTTGATGGTCAGCAGCTCGTGCACCATGGCCTGGTACGTCCACTGACAAACACAACATACATTAGTCTATGTAACTAATAATGTGTACATTTTAAACTATTAAGCCACATACATACATAAATATATATGTATATAGAATATGTTCTATATGTTTTTTTTATGTTTTTCTAATGTTCTCAAAGATGACAATGTTTTGTGTAGTGTTTATACCAAAACACGCGCAGGAGACACGGCTTTAAACATACGACATACACAATACACATACACACATAAAACAACACATGAACAATTAATGAATATGAAAATGAGTTTTGATAACCCTGGGTTGATCGGGACACTGAGTGGTTTGTTCAATTTATGACTTTGATTTTGAAGCTACTTACATTCATTTTAAATAATATATTCCACATAATTGTGACACTCGACAGGTTAAACCTCACCTGATTCAGCAACGGAGTGACGGGATCATCTCTCCTATCAATTATCAACAGCTGTGGCACCGGCACTTCTCCATTAAACGGCACATTGTTATCCACCAGCGCAGCCTCCCTCCGCAGCAGGTCTCGGACCTTCTCCGCAAGCCGCGCGCAGGGCTCCGATGCCGACTCGTAGCGGACTGCCACGCGACGCTTCAGCGACAGGAGGAGAGCTAGCAGACCTTGAGCGCAGCGGTTTAAGTGCATTTGGTTCCAGAGACGGCCTGTGAAAGGAAAATGCAGTAAAGCAATCCTCTCCATTTTCATCAGCCTTCCAATATTCGGCTCTCCTCTCCAGTAAAGTAATGCTTTCACATTTTTTGTACAAAACTATACCTGTTTTCTGGCATAAAAAGTATTTTATGTGTTTACAGACGTGGACTAGGCTAGATAGTCTAGAAAAGGTGATAAGTAAAGGTCTACCCCCATGAGACTATCACCGCCTTTTGAAATTGAAGCAACTATTTTTATTGTTTATTGTCGAATAGGCAAGCATTTGACTGCAGTCTCACCTGGTGGTAAGTGGTCGATGGTGGAGCATGCTTGCCTAGACGATACCTATTCCGTCTCAACTTGAAGACTTCCAGATTATAGTTTTTGGGTACAAAGACACTGGTATTCTATTCCTTCGCTGTTTTCTGATTGTAGATTGGAGCGGATTGTATCAGAGGGATATCAACCATATACGGATGCTGTGTTTCCATATGTCTTGTGGTACTTACCATGCAAGCAGCCCACAATATTGAAGGAGAACAGGTGTCGGTCCACTGCGAGATAGTCTGCGAAGACTTCTTGCACCTCCCTGACAGTCTCCTGTTCATCGCACTCTGCTAAGGTCTTTACATCAGCTTTAGACACTACGTTACTGAAATCTAAAATGATATCATAGATAGATCGATAGATAGATAAACTCTTTATTGAAACACCACAGAACAAAGAAAACTTAAAACTAGAACAAAACAAGTTTAATAATTAATTTTTTTCATAATTATATCTTTCTTTCTTTCTTTCTACTCGTTTTTTTACTTGAATGATAATGTTAAAACTGTGTTTAGTACAGTTGTGGTATAGTGGGTTAAGGCTTTAGAACCATGATTCTATAGATATTCTATATTCTTTAGAACCGTGACGAGCGCAGTACAGTGCCGCCCAAAATTATATAATGCAAAGTTGTAGTACAAAAAAAATTACAAAAAATCTAAAAAAAAACTACAATACTTACAGATATAATATGTTCCATACTTTGGCTGCCTCAGTTCCCTAGACAGGAGGCCGATGTTCTCGGAATTAGGCCGTATAAACACAATGCATTTCATGTGCTTCAGGTTGTCCCACTTGGTTTGGCTGTCGATGCGCTCGAAGAGGTACACCTCCTTCTGCAGGATCTCCGATTGACTATACACCATGCTGACTACACTGGTCTATAAAGTTAAAACAATACATAGATAGATAACACACACAATAATGTACTTACATAGATATAATAATGTAAGTATACGGTATAAGTGGTATAACTATGTTTATTATTGTTTTATTTACAGTCTAGAAAAAAGGGGGGGGGCTTAGGGATTTACGGACGCAGGAAATAAAGCTGTGTATGTCGCAAGAAGTTTAATTTGTAGGGCGTTCTCCGCGTACTTACGGTTTCCTTGTCCATTATAATAGCTTTCATTCCCGGACCGCTTTCATCCGTCATTTTCGTTATATACATTTTCACTGCCTGTATCACATTCATTTTGAATTATTTTGTAATATTTTCTGCTGTAAAAAACAATTACAAAAATCTCAATTTTTGTTTTGCTTTCCTTCTTTTTTCCACTATTTTTGTGTCACTGTCATTACTGTCGTAAGTGTCAGTGTCTCTTACTTTCAAACTGTCATAATAAGAAATGACAGCAAATCCAAACCGAATTTGTCACTCATTCATTTCCTTGCATCTGTCAATCTAGTCATTCATTCGTTCAGTTATCTGCCGTGCCTTCAGAAATATTTTTTTATCTTCATCAGTATCTTCGAAAAAGGTCGCTGGGGTCAGGCGGAATTTCCATCGTCTTTACAAATCGGTGGCTCTCACTAGTAAAAGAAAAACTCAGCAAAATGTTTTCGCGTGTGCTGAAGCCCGTTACCACTGTGGTCGCCCAGAATGGCACTAAGGCCTTCTCCACCTCATCCCAGGTAATTTATCATATCAGCCCCCATGTTTAGAACTAACGGAGACCACTCCATAATCATGTAAGGAAAATTTTGAACCATTCTTCCTTCATCAAGCCAGTCAAACATGTATTTTTCTGTAGAAAAACTTCAAAGTTGTGGTGGCTGGCGCGTCAGGTGGTATCGGCCAGCCCCTGTCTCTGCTGCTGAAGCAGAACCCCTTGGTGACCCAGCTGGCCGTGTATGACATCGCCCCAGTGACCCCCGGGGTAGCAGCTGACCTCTCTCACATGGACACCCCGGCCAAGGTCACCTCCTACAAGGGCACGGAAGAACTCGCCAATGCCGTTAAAAGTAAGTACCTACTTACATTTAAAAAAATATTTTTTATAACATTAATAGGTAGAGTGATGTGTTGGAGTGATTACATAACTCTAACCTAAAACTGTCAAGTTCATTACTAAAATTAGTTTCAAGGTTAGCCAATACATTGCTCAGATGTTTTGATGTTCTACGAACGTTTTGGAACTCAATTTGACCCATTTTGAGGACCTTGACTTTATAGTTAAATTTAACTTATGTACTGGATTCTAATGCACTAAAATTAAACTCGTTTTTTTTTTATAAATTATCAAGTAATATCTTTCTTTACACTCTTATTATCTAAAGCCTATAATCAAGTAGAAAACTATATAAGATTATATCAGTATGGAATTAATGGTGGAATCCAAATATTAATTATTATTCCGACCCGTCAATGTTCTATGTCAAGGCCTTGTCGAGGCATAACATAAGACAGAAAAAACTCATCAAATACTCCTTTGATTATGATTAGTCTGTGGTCAAACTGAGAACAGTGAAGAGATGTCTGATAAAAAAGTTTCATTTCAAGAAAACTTCAGTATGTAACTGTGAACAAGGTACTTCAATGTTTGATTTGTCAATGACAATGTTGAGTTTAAAAGGCTTTTGTTGTTTTTTAAATACGGCACATCCTTAAAATTTTTACTTTTAAATCAAATCACTGGCTTTATATTCATTATTGTTCATAACATGGAATAATATATTATTTTATATATATTTGCTTCAGTTTATTCATATTCTTAAGTTTATTGTCTGTTCTAGCATTATTTTTTCTAAACTGTGGTGTTTTCTAATGTATCACAATTACAAACATTGACCCTGATTCCTAAATAAGATTCCATGTGTCTACTGAATCAGAAACTGAGAGGATTGTGGTCCACATACACGCAGACTCAAGACACCTTTTGTTCACGCAAATCTTTACTCTGTGCGAGCATCGAACCTGCAACATCTAGATCCGCAGTCAGCTCATCGCCCACTTGCCCAGTTTGTTCTGTGGTTTCAATAATGAGTTTATCTATAATTTTTTCAATCACGCAGACGCTGACCTGGTCGTTGTACCTGCGGGAGTGCCCCGCAAGCCGGGCATGACCCGTGATGACCTGTTCAACACAAATGCCTCCATCGTGCGCGACCTGGCGGCCTGCGTTGCTGCGAACGCGCCTAAGGCAATCATTGCTATCATCACCAACCCCGTCAACTCCATGGTGCCCATCGCTGCGGAAGTTCTGAAGAAGGTAAGAGCTACCTGCTTTAGATGCAAGCATTAGCAGTAACTATGAATTAAATATCCAATTCTCTTAACAAAATATAATTCCAAGCTACATTCAATCTCATCTTAACAAAATGGCGACCTCCAAAATTTAAAATTCCACACGAACCTCTTACAGCACTGAATCTATCGTATCGTATTTTTAATCAGTTCACAATTCAGTCTCGATTCCTTCAATTTTCATTTGTAGTAAGTACAAATACTAGAATTACCCATCAGGTTCTGAAAATTCTGTCACTAATAGTAAAGCTACATTGTCCGTAAGTGCTTTCGGTTAAGATTTATCCCGGGTAAAGGCAGAGTCCCTGTGGGATATTGGAGTTCAAACTGCCGGACGCAACTAGTATCGCTAAAAAAACAATACAAATGAATACAGTTGCCAGTAACAGTAGGATAGAAAGTAAAAAATACATAAAACCATGCACCTAATCAGTCAATCAGTACATGGTACAAGTTAGAAGATGCACACAGTCATAATCTTGATTGATAATGACAATACATTGCACACTCAAGATGTGATACAATATCTTTCTATAAATACCAGAAAAAGCTGGTCGAAACCAGCTTAGGATATCTTCTGTTTTATATCTTTTAAAGCTGCACCTGCGATTTCAACCCGTTGACCATCATCCCACAGGAACAATGATTTTTCTGGGATAAAAAGTAGCTTAGCCCTTTGTCCACTCTCCTCGTACATTTTTATTTATTATTTTACTGAGAAACAAGACGAGCAAGTCTTTCACCTGATGGTAAGCAGTACGCCTGGCCATAACAGTTATAGTGCCACCCGAAACGTTGCTTTGTAGAATTTGCATAATCGTGCGTGGCACTGTACTGCTCTCGTCACCCTAAGACATTGGTTCTGAAGTCTCATTCGCCCATTTCACTGATAACAGAGCCCTTCATACCACTCCGTGTTCAATGCTTTACATATGTTACTGAATTATCATAAAAATACACTTATAAAATTTCTTATCTTCGCTACAATAGATAAAGATGTTTCTTAGACAAACATATTACGTGTTTCTCCACTAGTTTATGTAAATGACGAACGTTTGATAAAATATAATGTTTTATTGCGCTTTTAACACGTGCACAGACGTGTTTTTTGTAACTTTCCGCGAGTACGGGAAAACACACATGCTGTGTTAGCGCAGCTCACGTACCGGCTGTGCGTCTAAACACAGACGTGCGTGTTTAACGCGGCGCTGCTACAGTTCGGCTAACGCAGACGGCACGCCATTGCTGGAAAACACACACGGTCCGTACCGGTGCCCAAATGTAAAAACCGGTTCTGCAGTCAACATGTTAAAATTGGCTATCGTGCCATGGTGGAAAACTATCTCCTAATATCGATATTAAAAAAATACAACTATTAACGAAGTCGCTAACAGTCTATAATAAATTCTCACCCCCCCTATTCCCACAGGCCGGAGTATACGACCCCAACCGCGTGCTCGGCGTGACGACGCTGGACGTGGTCCGCGCGGCTGCCTTCATCGGCGAAATCAACGGTGTTGACCCGCGCACCGTGAAGATCCCGGTCATCGGGGGCCACTCGGGGGTCACCATCGTGCCCCTGCTATCGCAGAGCCAGCCCGCTGTCAAGCTGTCGGACAAGAGCAAGATCGAAGCGTTGACTAAGAGGATTCAGGAGGCCGGTACTGAGGTGAGAGTCTTTCATTCATTCATTCATTCAGTCATTCATTCAGTCATTCATTCATTTATTGATCTGTTTCCACATGTACATTGTTAGGTCTTTCGATGATAGACGTCAGTCTTTTTCTTCATATTCGAATTTTCTCTGCACACTACTGTATTTGGCACTTAACACTAACTAGGCGATACAGAACCGTTAGATGACTTTGTTAACGATCGATTCGCTTTGATATCTTTCGATTAACTCGGTAAACTTGACATCGATTAAATCGATTCGATTACGATATTGTACCATAATCGATAGAAGTAGAAAGAATTTGAATCGATTGTCCGGAAATTTTTCCGAAAAGTTTCGATACTAGACGATGTAGAATCGAATCTATTTGATTCCTTATCGAGAAGTTCTGATTCGCTTAACTTATATTATAAGTGCGAAAGTTTCTGAGTTTGTCCTCTCATCACGCCAAAACGGCTCAACGGATTTGAATGAAATTTAGTACACAGACACTGTAGAATAGAATATACTTTATTGTACACCAGTTCAGAAATTCACAAGGCACAAGGAATATAACTAGAACCTAACTAGGTCCTGGAATAGAACATAGAATACTTTTATCCTACTTTGTACCTTATGTTTATAGGTAGTAAAGGCGAAAGCCGGCGGCGGCTCCGCCACCCTCTCCATGGCGTACGCGGGCGCCCGCCTCGCCAACTCGGTTCTACGGGGACTCAAGGTAAGGCTAAATATCTATGTAGATGGATATTGATAGAAATCTTCATTGACACTATGAAACAATAAAAAAGCAATTATTTAAAAAAAATACTACTTACTAAAGTCTTATCAAATACCAAATCGTGAGTTCATACAAAAATCTCAATTGATTTTTTCATACAACCTTCCATGAAAGTCAACAGATATTTGAAAAAGAAATGCTGAATGAGGAAGCAACTGATTCGTTATCATGTACTTAGCCGTAGCCGTACGCCGCTATGCGTGGTCGGCTTAACACGCTCAGTGCTAAAAACACAACTGCTGTGTTTTTTATAACTTGCCGCGAGTACGGGAAACACACACCTGTTCTATTAGCGCAACTAATAATCGGCGCTGTGCCGACTGTGCGGCGAAACAGACATGTGTGTGTAACGCGGCGCTACTACAGTGCGGCTCACACAGACGGCACGCCATTGCTGGAAAACACACACGGTGTGTACCGGTGCCTAAATGTAAAAACCGGTTCAGCAGTCAACGTGTAAATCTGACACCTATTAATCTAATGTCGTCTCATCCCAGGGCGAAGCGAACGTCGTCGAATGCGCATACGTCCACTCGAACGTCTCCGAAGCGGCGTACTTCGCCAACCCCCTGGTCTTCGGCAAGAACGGAGTGGAAAAGAACCTCGGCTACGGAACGCTGAACGAGTACGAGAAACAGCTGATCAAGGAGGCCATCCCGGAGCTCCTCAAGAACATCAAGACTGGAGAGGAGTTCGTTAAGAAGTGAATTAGTTGATAGGTGTATCTATAGTAGTGTCGACGGATCTAGGCAAACGTGAACACAGGCCCTCGGAAAGTTTGCGCATGCACAGTCACGAAGAAATGTTTCAGTGTGCCTTGCCTCTTTCTCAGTAGGTGGGAAATGCCAGGTGACCAACCGTAACTGTCCAAATCCCAACTCGCTTCCAAAATACGAATACTTTGACGCTTTCTGCGGCTAACTTCACGATTGCCTAGACAAATCGACACTATTGTAGCTGGGGCGTGCAGACGTAGCTGTTTAGGATCGTAGACTAGAGCCGCAGACATTGGCATAATTAAAAAAAACTTACACCTATTTTACCGAATAATATTTTTATAATTTTTGTTTTAAAATATAATCGAGAATGTACACCACTGCTACAAGTGTAATGGACGGGCTTAAAAGTATATGTCAGTCATTATATGTTTGTATGAATATTTCTATGCCAATATGTCTGTGCAAATAGACAAATTTAAAGGATTCCTAAGTAGTTTCACAGATATGTTTATATTTATTTTTATTTGCTTTGAAACTGCTGTAATTTTTATAAAAAAATACACGCAGAGTTATAATGCACTTTTACACTATTTTTTAAGTATATTTTTGCTAGGATAAACATGTTTGTGAACCTACTTAGAATAGGGGGGGTCGTGGGTTGCTATGTTTAAATAGTGCGCGTCTCGGCTGCAAAGGTAGCAATGGCTTATAGGAGTAAATGTTTGTAGCGAAATGTACACGTTTAAGGTATGTGTAGACAAGCGACTGTCCGTTGGGACATCCCCATAGATTTTTGTACTGCGTTATTCGATGCAGTTGTAAATGATCTATATTGATGGACAAAATGTACCCGAGGACTGTCTCTCGTCAACGCAGCCCTTTATAGAATATTAACATATTATTTATTGTTTATTATCAGGGAAGACACATGTTAGGGGCCATTCAAGAATTGCGTAAACATTGATGCTGGTGGGGTGAAGGTAAAAAGTATCTTTGGCATATAAATTCCTTTACTCGACTTAAAAAACTGCTCTTTAATAAAGAATCATGATCAGATAAAAAAATATATGTACAAAGTGAGCTAAGTGGAGGAAAGCATTGCTTACCTTTGCTGACAGAGGGGAGGAGGGGGTTAATAGTTACTCAAATACTGCTTACGTATTACTTGAACGGCCTTAAATCAAAAGTTGTGGGCACCCATCTGATTGTAAAGAAGTGGCAGTGCAGAGGGGCCTATCCGGTTGTATATTACTGAAATCACCTACGCCAAAGTTACCGGAGTGCCAGTATGTTATCGGAGATAAGTGTTTGTATATATGTTTCGTTGTGTGACTGTGATGTTGATAATAAAATTATGATGCATATACTTTGTTTGATTTGTGCTTCATTTCTACTGATCCTACTACAATGTTCTGGTGGCAGAACGAATGTTGACTGCTGAACCGGTTTTTACATTTGGGCACCGGTACGGACCGTGTGTGTTTGGTTGCCATATTCAACCTAAAATGGATTCAGTTTAGGTTGAAAATGGCAATGGCAGCAACCTAAATTGAGTCGCTAATAAGTCATTTTGAAAATCATGTTCTAAAAAAAATGAGACGTCACGGTACGATTATGCGACGCGGTTCAGTTTAGGTCTTCAATTGAATCGCTGTAAGGTGTCATGGTAGACCTCCAGGAAATAGATTTTACTTCTAAGTAAGTAAATAATACTAAAATATATACCCAAAGAATCAGCTGTAATTCCTCATTCTCGCAAACAGGTCACACACTTGGTTATACACCCGCAAGTGCGTGTCGTTTTCGAAGATTTCTATGTAGATTTCCACCATAAGAAGCACTAGATAAGCAGAAAACACGGTCACTCCCGTCCACGCTCGGGCTTTAGGGTTACTGTAGCTGAATCTAGAACTTCTTTCCATGTTTTACCTATTTACTAATGAAAATCAGAAACGTAGTAGCTTGTCAGCGCGCTGGCACGATCCCAATTTAGATTTGGCTTCGATTGTGACATGTTTTGTCGGTAACGGGTATAGGTATAAACACTCCATTTTCCGTGCTTCGAGGGTGCGTTGAAGCGTCGGTCGATTTATATCTCTATTAAAAGCAAACTCTAACACTAGCGGACGCCACTATACGACGCCATCGAAGCAAAGTATGCTAAATAACCTGCTGCTTGTGTACTTACTTATAACTAGCTACAAACTGCGGCTTCATCCACTTTACCTGTGACCAAAGGCATCG
Source organism: Campaea margaritaria (assembly GCA_912999815.1). Lineage (NCBI taxonomy): Eukaryota > Metazoa > Arthropoda > Insecta > Lepidoptera > Geometridae > Campaea > Campaea margaritaria. The sequence goes on along the minus strand of OU538809.1, from coordinate 1,384,257 downwards.
TGAGTTATATAATAACCCAAAACCATCTAAACGTCTGCTTACTAGTTTTGGAGGCGTCACTGTACCCACTGTGTGGTTACCAACTTACAAACCAATAACAAACATACACACTGTCTTTCATCACCTTTGAAACAAAACAAAACTAAATCATAATCGGTAGGTACATCCCTTTGGGAGCTACAGTTACACTACAAACTTAACCTTATATTGTAGGATGCGATTAATCACTAATAGATGACTAAGGCGATGTTGTAATAAAACAAGGAAAATAGATTTGCATCTTATTTATTGATTTGTCCTCCCAAAACTTTGTTTTCGTATGTTCGGACTTACAAGGATTATCTTTTCTTTCGGCTACTTACATTATTACATTACAATTTTATAAAGAAATCACATTGTGGAGATAGCGACGCCGGCGCCGGCGCCCCGCCAGCTCAACTCGCTCAACGTAAATTTAATCAGTCGTTTTTAGAAATAACTCGAAAACTTTCAACTCTTGCGCACCGCCCGGCCGCGCCCTACCCTACGCGTCTAGTGCGGCGTCGGACGCAGCGCCGCCGCCGGCGCGCCTCTTGGAGGCGTCGCTACGACTAGTCGAGCTAAGAGATTGCCGAACGATGAGCAATGGGAATACAGACTACGTGGCAGTGAAACGTCGCGGCGCGGTCGGGGGGTGCGGGGGGCACAATATAAAACCAAAATGCAACTCCCGGGGGGCGCCGGCGCCGCGGCGCGCGGCTCCGCCTCGCACATCGCCCGCTCGCGTATTTATACCCGGCCGCAGCCGTACCTAACTAGAAAAAAAAAAAGAAATCTCTAACTGTAAGTCTTAGCTAACCTGTATAATTACAAATGCATATACATAATAACGATACACTTTTACATAATATGTATATAATTTACCGTTCTTTATATATAATTAACGTTAATCCGTAAACCGAGTGTACACTATATATAATAATAATAAGGTTTTTAAAAACAGTTCAATTTTCTTTAGCGAAATTTTGTCGTGTAACTTAAGAGCGGTGCGTCCGCGAGCCCGCTGCCGCGCACGCAAACTATACATACAAACTTATCAACGAAACTATTTACAACACGACAAGTAATAAAAAATGAAAATTGAACTACGCGCAATCTAACCTTAACGACGTCGCGGCAGCGGGCTCCGGACAAGCCAGACAACGTAAACTAAACTAAAACTAAAATAACAGAACAAACGCACGTCATGCAACTAAATACAGCAAGTCAACCGTCCGCGTCGTGACGCTGAAGGCGGTCTAAAATCATAAGAAAATCGAGTTGACGAACTGAATTTCACAAGCTTTAGCTCATATAGTTATAATTTAACGAGGAATCTGCGAAATGCATACGCCGGGCGAGCGTAGTCACACGGTTATTCAACAATAATGTACATTACACGAATCTAGTGTTAGCTAAGGTAATGGACGAAGTTGCGCCGAGGTCCTAACCTATAACGGAGGCTCCACACTCGGCCGCTCGCCGACGGGAGCTGCCTCCGGGGAGGCGATGGAAGACTGGTTACAATTATGTCGTTAACTTTAATCGAATCTATAGCCGCTTAATTAAAGATACTGAGGTAATTTTGCATCACTTAGCTGTGCCCCTAAATTAAGATTTAGATTAGAATTATAAATAAGTAAACACAGCGTACCCTATGCGGTATTAGGCACAAATCGATGTGTGTTGACCTCGCGCTTTTTACCACTACGACGAGACCCGGTTACTTACTGTCCACATTGTCTAAAGTTTAAAGGAATAGCTTACGGCTCCTATAAGATATAACAATTAGAAGAATTAGTGTCATTTCCGACCTAAACGACAGAACGGTTTAGTTTATAAAAAACTTTATCTGTAAGTACTTACTTATCACATTTGTTTATGTATTTATAAGTACTTAGGTATATTGCGAATGAAGTACATTCGGCTAGGCAGGGTGAACAACAAAGGCAACCGGGCCCCTAAAAAAGTTTACAAACCTCGAATAACTTAATAATAACAATATCTCACTAAAGACAGCGAGTCATAAGCGTAGTTATGTTACCATCAGTCGAAATATACGAATTTGAATACGGGCAGATTCCTCTTTTTAATCGAACACTTATGTGCCTAATACCGGACGTGGACGTCCGGAATCGGACACGGCGTCGCGGTCGCGTTCGCCGCGTCCGCGGCCGGACGTCCACGTCCCCAATACCGGACACCTGGCTGCCAAATTTGGACACAAAGCTTAGCCACGATTGTATGTTCGGTATTTCCCTGCTTTACAACATAAGAGTTACTAATACACGATATTAGTACCATTTGTTTTCTATATTAATTATTTATAATTTATACAAGAAAAAGATCCAATTAGGGCGTAATCACAGTGACGGTAACGGAGATCACACGAAATGCACCCTTATATATCTAAAATGTCCAATATTAGAGTCCAAGCCAAACAACTAATTTCGAATTTTAACTCCTTTACAATAATATTTTTATTGAATTATATTTTGGATACACATTAATATTTCCAAAATAATACCCACCAACATCTGCATAATTACATAATAATCACAATATAAGATACGTTTCGACAACAAGGAATCAAAAAAAACGTATAGAGTTCGTAACGATTCGAGATGTACGCGTATCCTAGTGTAACAACACATATCCAAAAGTCGCAGTGTTGCCACTACTTAAAAAGCGTTCTTCACTTTATATTGTTTTAAAATGTTCACCTCAACTATTTCAGTTTCACAACCTATGTACTTCCACTTTTCTGCAGTTTGGACACGTTGGCAAGATCTATATAAGTAAGGACTCGACGAGATCTCAGTACATATATCTTATCTTTTTTTTTTTTCATGAATAGATTGAAAGAAAAGATGGCAGTTTTTTTTTTAATATACCAAAGTTTGCAGGGAAGACTGTGCACAGGGCAACACTGACTATTAATAGAATTTCAGTGTTACCCTGTAAATCTTAAAAAATACGAAATATTGCTTACAAAATATTCCACCAGTGTTTGCACTCAGGCTGGAAGCAATTTGAAGAACCTTTTATAAAAAGTATTTTTAACTGCTACTGTTTATTGTTTTATTAATAATGTACCAGCAAATCGCAGGTCATTCCACGCGCAGAATAAGCGTACCCATTACTGTAATTAGATAGTAATTAATAGAACAATTCGTCAAAGCACAGTTCCTATCCTTTTCTTTCTTCCATTATTTTAGTCACACTGCCAACTTATCCAATCCGCGCAGGACTAGGTTTGCCATTCCTGCTTCGCTTCGCGCAGGTCCTGCCGCGTGCAGTGGCTATGTAGGCTCGGATCAGCCGAGATTCATGGGTACATCTGCATCTTAGCTTCATGGTTCCAGCACCCAAGATGGCGCCACCAGATTTGTTCTTTTAACGGGGGCTGGCACATCTTCGCTGACAGATTCCAAGGGCGCCATTTGCAGTTTTGTTGTTGGTTCGTATCGCACCTGGAGTTTACCAACGCGTCCTAGAAGTCCCCTCTGTGGGTGTGTGTGTGCAGCCACGTCCCTAGGGACGCGTGTGTACCCCGCGGCAGGGGGCGAGCCGGGGGGCGGCGGGGCCGAGGCCGGCAGTCCAGGGGGCGCACGCGGCGGCCGGCGCTAGGTGCGGAGCGCGGGCGGCGCCGGGGGCGGCCGTCAGTCCTCGTCGGACAGCGGCTCGTACTGCGCCGACATGAGCGGCGCCGGCTCCGGCGGCGGCGGCGCGGCGGGCGCGGCCGGCGCCGCCACGGGCACGGCGCCTGAGGAACGGGCAGCGCAGGTTAATAACTATTTATTGGTAGCACATTTTTGAAGTAAGACGTCTTTACGCACGCTTGACTTTGGGGAGTAAACTGGTGAATGCGCGACGAGATCGTTACGAAAAATGTGATAGATGAAATTGAGAGGGAGATATAAGTTAGTGAAGATAGAAAGAGAAAGAGTTACGTTTGGTATTTTACTGTAGGGGCAAAAGAGAGAGGTGCGAGCACACATTTTCTTTCTCTTTTTCTCTCATAACCAGTTATATACATACATATAATAGATGGAGTTAATGAATTTTTACTTCAATTGTGTGGTTTAAAGCACATTCTTTTTTTATTTTATATGTGTGTGTGTGTGTGTGTGTACCTTCTCCCGTGGGCGTGGCGACGTTGAGCGCGGAGTAGGGGAAGGCGTAGGCGGTGGGGAAGGGCGCGATCTGCTTGGTGCGCTGTTCCTCCGCGTCGCTGCGCATGACCTCCACGATGCGCGTGGTCACGTAGTCGAACGCAGTGAACGTACTCGCGCCGGACACGCAGTTGTAGCGCCGCGTGCTGTTGCCCCTGCGGACCGAGCAATGCGTGAGTGCGGGGAACGCTCGGTTGGAACGGTAAAATAAGACAAATAATCATCATCATCAACCCATATCGTCCCACTGCTGGGCACGGGTCTCCCCTCACTTTCGTGTGGAGGGTTAGCTCATAATCCAACACGGGGGCCCGGTACGGACTGGTGGATAACATACCTACCTCCGAAACAATTCTCGGGTAGGTTCTGGGTTTCCTCACGATGTTTTCCTTCATTGAAAAGCGAGTGATAATTACTTATATACTGCTTATTTCTTCATAGAAGGCCTCTAAACTAATTACAAGCTCGACCAACCTGTTGTGGTGGTTGTCGGGCGGCGACACGGGCTCCAAGAAGGGCGCGTGCTTGGGGTTGTCCCTCCGCTTCCATTCGTCGCTCCCCGCGCCCGCTCCGCTCGCCGCGCCCGCTCCGCCCGTGGCGCCCGCGCCGCTCACCGTCACCGTCGTGTACCCGTCCGTGCTGCTCGGGACGGAGAACCTGCTGCTGTGGGGGGGAGACACGTGTCTTCAAATGTACTGATGGACCACCCAGCCCCTGTGCCATAAGAACCCCTGGACCGACTATGTTCATATTTGAACTTTAAAATTGTATTTACCTTAACACCTTCAATACTGAAAACACAACTGTCGTGTTTTTCACAACTTGCCGCGAGTGCGGGAAGACGCAACTGTTGTGTTTGTTGTATGGGAAAACACTATGGAGTGGGCAGAGCCGCACCCGTGGCTAGACACGAAAATCGGCCCAGCAGTGAAAGTGTTAAACTCTAGCTTGGGAAATTGTATAAAGTACGGAATTACAAATCGATTTCAAAATTGCCAAGACACGGACCACAACCATAAAACCACAGTTGGGTTTACAACCTCCTTTTCATAAGTCCATCTAACCACAAACATTTTTGAGGAAAACGAAAGAGTGACATTATTTTTTTTCGAAATTGTGTTTCTTCTTGTATGAATGTGGGAGGTCATGTGTGTGTGTGTGTGTGAGTGTTGCATTCTTGTGTAATATACTTACTTGTGTATCAAATTAGAAGTGGTCGGACTGGCGAAATCCCTTGTAATGATATTCGACGCCAGATCTCCCAGTTTGAAGCTGGTAGTGTGCGCGGCGGGATGTGGGTTGTTGTGCGGATTGTTGTGCTGAGCGCCGTGCTGAGAGCCATGTTGAGAGCCGTGCTGAGCGCCGTGCTGAGGGCCATGCTGAGCGCCGTGGGCGCCGCTGTGGGGCGCGCCGTGCGGAGCGCCGTGGTGGTCGTCGCGCTCCGGCCGCTCCGGCGGCACCGGCCCGTTGTCGCAGTCTCGCTGTGGACCCTGGAAAGGTGATGGAATCTGTACTTTGAAAATACGATATCATAGTGTTTAAACTCGGGCCGAGATTAGGTGGGAAGCGAGCGACGCGCGACGCTCGGCGAAGATACGTTTTCAATACTAAGGACGAACTTTAGTTGAGCAACGTTCGCGTTTTAAGCCCTACTTTTAAGAGGAAGTGCCAAAAGTTTTCATAGGTGGCGTTTTAATTTGATCAAAAGTAAATTTTGTATTTTATTAACTTTATTAATGTAGTTTTCAACGCGTGTTTTGGGTGCGTATTCTAAAAAATATATCTAGGCCTCTGCGTCAGTAAAGCCAAAGTGCAAAATAAGAGTCTTCCTTTAATGGCGTTTTAATAATTCCAAAAACGTCCGGCGCACTTTAATCCTGCCACAGTGGTTGAACCCAATTTTTTCAAACGCAGACCACAATCGGTCACCTATTAGTTTAGTAGATCATATTTGATAATTTTTAAAGTTAAACTTCTTTGCATGCTTCACTTGGGGAGTAAGCTAGTGGATGCGTGACGAGAGCGTTACGAAAAGTGTGAAAAACGATTAAGTTAATGAATTTATTTAAGTAATGAAAGACAGTTACGTTTCGTATACTTTAAGAGATAGCATAAAAACATTTTTTTTTAAATTATATTACTGTAGGGGCAGGAAAGAGAGGTCCGAGCACACATTTTCATTGTCTCTTTCTCTCATAGCGAAGTTTGACTTTTAAAAGTGCATTATATTTACAATAGACGTACCATGAACCGCTGCTCGGTGGCCTGGCTGATCTGGTGCGTGACGATGGCGTCGATGAGCGACGCCGCCGTCAGCGTGCCCTCCCCGCGCGCCGCCCCCGCCGCCGCCCCCGCGCCGCCGCCCCCGCCGCCGCCGCCCGGGGGGCCTCGACTGGGAGCACCAAAATGTATTACATTGTGGACAAGTAGAACGATTTGAATACAATTGTTTTCCGAAAGCGAAAATGTAAAGAAATTAAATCAATAGCTGTATTTTATCCCGAGAAAATAATCAGAATGTCTGCAGAAAAATTGAAATAACGCAGGAGATACTGCGGGGAGCAGCCAGTGCTTAATATCACTATTATAACAAGCAGCGCTGCGCAGTTCCACAGGAACCGTACAATTTTACGGGATAGAAAGTATCCTAGGTTCTATTCCAGGACCTAAAGTATCGAAGAGAAGACAAACACACAAACTTTGACATTCATATCTGTGAAGGTAAGTAATTGAATTCCAAACAATGCTTATGCGGGTAGCTCCTTACGAAAGTGAGTGGAGACCCGTGCGCCGCAGCGGACGGACATGGCTTGCGATGCCGATGCTGCCGATGACGCGTTTGTTTACCTGTCCTTCCGCTCGGGGTGGTGCGGCGTGGCCGCGCGCGCGTGCTTGGCGGCGCTGTAGGCGGCGCCGCGCCGCTCCGCCTCGCTGTTGATGCTCTGCGGAGACACATCTACTGTTAGTACGAGGACATGAGGGTGCATTCGGCGACCGCCCAGAGGTTTGCATTAGGGATGTTATGGAAGTGATCGGAACCCAAGTCGGAGTCGGAGTTTTTAAATTTGGTTTGTAGGAGTCGGAATCGGAGGCGGTGTTGGGGTCGGAGTCGGAGTCGGAGTCGGAATCGGAGTCGGAGTCGTAGTCTGTGTCGGGGTCGGAGTCGGACGCGGAGTCGAATTCGGAGACGGGGTCGGAGTCGATGTCGGAGGCGGGGTTGGGGTAAGTCGGAGGCGGGGTCGAAGTCGGAGGCGGGGTTGGAGTCGGAGTCGGAGTCGGAGTCGAAATCGGAATCTGAGTCGTAGTCGGAACCGGAGGTGTAATATCAATCGGAAGTTCCGACTTATCGAAGTCGGGATTCGAAGCTACTAGTGACGTTGTGTATATGAACGAACGGCAGATTGGAACAAGCTGCAGCGTCATGTCGATAGGCAGTGCGGTGTGTGACCACCATTACCCTACCTGTGTATGTTGTAAGTGGTGCGTCGTCCGCTCGTGCAGAATCTGTTGTTGTTGCTGCTGCTGCTGTTGCTGTTGTTGTTGCAGCTGGTGCTGGTGTTGTTGTTGCTGTTGGTGTTGTTCTATCGCGTGCCTTTCTTGCATCGCCGCCATTGCTCTTTCACTGTAATGGGGCAAAATGAAATTCGTTATTTCTACGTTCTGTTCTTTCGGCTGCTTCTGAAACTTTAGCTCTTTTAGAATAGAGTAGAATAGAAAACTCTTTATTATGTAGTAGTTGTTAAACAGACAAGCAGTAGTGTGCATACATAACTGTATTCTTTTTTGAACGGTTAAGGTTTCAGCAAATTACTAGGCACATGAGAATTTAGAACTTAGGGTAGCGAGCGCAGTGCAGCGCGTGATTTTACAGTGGACACTGTAATTGTTATGAGTTGGCGTGGCGCTTACCATCGGTTGAACGACAACGCGGCTCTCAAGGACTGCTGCCGGTACACTTAGATTAGATAATGACAAATTTCAGAGTAAAAAAAAATAGTATCGAAGTAAACAGAGAAAGATACTGACGTCTCTCTCCGTTGCTGCATGACCATCTGTCTGTCCCGCTCTAGGAACTGCACCCTCCTGTCCTGCATCACTTGGTATTGTATCTGCTGCGGATGGTACTTCGGCTGCTGGATGTTCACGTCTCGCAATGTTCTGGAAGGAAATGGAACGATCAGTAAAGAATATGATAAAAAAACACAGATTTCTTTTTCATATTTTCTACACATCCGCCTGGGGAAGTACCACTACACCTTTGCCAGACATTTATCCGCCAAGCAGTAGTGTGCAAGCATTACTGTGTTCCGGTTTGAAGGACACTGTTTCCAGGGAAATTACTGGGCATATGAGGGCATATGATATTGCAGTGCCGCGCAAGATTATGCAGTGCAAAGTTCTGGGTGGCACTGTAACTGTTATGGGCAGGCGTGGCGCTTACCATCAGGGGAACGTCACTCAGTCAAATAAAAAAAATACATAAACTGGTCTTATTCCCGCATAGATTAACTGTTAACTTTTTATTGATTTGATTAGCTTTTGTTTTGTCAACGAAGTGTGACCAGGAGTGGGAGGGGTCCTTAGTTTCGTGACGTCACATTACACAACGTCACGTCACAGTCACAAACTAATTTCGGATTTGCTGTTTTGCTTTAATAGGTTCTAGGTGTAAAATTGCAAAATTTGTGACGTCACGGTAGGGAGGGGGTGGGGGGGGGTCTCATAAATGTAATAAAGTGTGACAAGGACGGGGGAGGGGTCAAAAAATCACTTAATTAATGTGACGTACTTTGTGGAGGACCCCTAGTAAATAGGAATTTAAATGGCGAAAGTTTAAAACTTCTAGAGACATTGTTGCTGTTGTCTCTTACCTGATCTCATGGTGTTGTATGTGTTGTTGCTGTTGCTGTTGTTGTTGTTTGGGCTCCGGCTTGGGTTCCCCGCGCGGCACCGGCAGCGCCGTGGCCGCCGACGCCACGTCAACTAGAGATGTGAACGCTTCGTGACCTGAAACAACCAAATGTATGAAAAATTGTCTGTCCCCCGCTGATCCTCCAGCGAATTTCTCGTTTTCCCGTAGGAACTCTGAATTTTGCTGAATGAAAAACGCAACACTCTCAAAGACAGGCGCGCGCACATAGTATGTAGCGACCTTTGTATTGGACTGTCACTGTCAGTGTCAGTGCCAGCCACATCGCAAAATAAATCACTCTATGATTCACTCTACAATGTCTATATGACATTACTCGCCCTATAATTACCTATGAAAAGTAAAATTCAATAGATACCTGGCGGCGGCTGGTGCGGCTGGTGCGGTTGGTGCGGCGGATGCTGGTGATGCGGGTACTGGTGGTGCCGCTGGATCACCGACACGCCCCCCGAGAGGTGCGGGCCGTGCGGCGGGTGCGGCGCGTGCGGCGCGTGCGGGGCGTGCGGCGCGTGCGGCGCGTGCGGCGCGGGGGGCGCGGGCGGCGCGGGGGGCGCGTCGGGCGCCCGCCGGGGGTACTGGTAGGGCTCCCGCTCGCGCCGCGGGGGGTGCATCTGCTGCGAGGTGATGAAGTCGGTGATGATGATCTGCCTTTGCTGCTCCATGCCGTATGGGGAGCGGGAGTACGCCGCGTTCGACGCGTTCTGTGGAATACACGTTCGTTATACAACTGTGGTGGCACGGTGGCAGATTATAAAAAAGTTCCATCTGAGTTAGAGGCTATTTTTCAAGCTTAAAGCTGAGGTAGATAGATTCAACGGTCAGATAAAGGCATTCTACAGAATTAAATGTTAATCTGTGGTAAAGTTTTTTACGTTTGATTTTTTTTTAATTTGTTTGATTACTAAAAAGTTTAAATATAATATCTTGTTCACACTGGGTGAAATAGAAAAAATAAACCATATAAATAAATTATAAGAAAATAATTAATTTGCATAAAATGTGATAACAATTGAGAAGTAGTTCCATTGAAATGAAAAAATAAAAAAAGAGCACGCGAAAACTTACAAAAAGTATTTGATATTATAGATAATTAATGGAATCAAACATTATTACCGAAACCACCCTACTATCGAAAAATGTTTTTTACTGTCCATCCAAAGGTTGTCTGGAAGAAATCGCTTTCAGCGATAAGACCGCCCATTGTACTACCCTTGTTTACCTATTGTAATTTTTCTGTACTGTGTTTAATTTTGTTTCTGGTGTACAATAAAGAGTTTTCTATTCTATTCTATTGTATTATTTTGCGGAAATACATTTTCAACAAGAATAAGTGGACCTATATAGATTTAATTCCGCCCAAGTTTTCAGATGAATGTAAGATAAGATTATTGAAAGAAACCCAATTAATCCCTAACCCTTTATATCTCCCCCTCCCCCCTATAGGTCCTTGCTGAAAAGACCTCCCACTACGAGTTAATAGTGTGGGGGGGGTTGTTGATTTGATACTAATCAAGTCATGCAATAGGCAGCGCTGAGATCTCACCGGAGAGAAGGAGGGCGACTGCGGCCTGGGCTGGCTCGTGGTGGCCGCGTAGTACGCGGCGCCCCCCGGGCTCCTCCTGTTCTTGAAGTACTCGAACGACCTCTTGTCCGCTATGTGGTGCGTGCCGTGCACCGGGGTGCCCGCCGTTATCGACCCCGCCTTGGGCTCCGGGGGGGTCCGCCGCGGGTCGAACCGGGTCTCCACCGGCGTCCCCAGCGTGATGGAGCCCTTGCTGGCCGCGGGCTTGAGCGCGGGCCGCGGGGGCGTCGACACGGGCTTGGGTTTCGAGTTGTATTGCGTGGGGGACTCCCGCTCGGTTTGTTGTCGGAACGTTTGGTACTCGGCGTTTCTGTATATCTGTAGCAAGAGATAGTATATTTATTTATTATAATATATATTTTTTTATCAATTTTTCTTTTTTTTGTAGGGGTGAGGGCCTATCTGAATTATTGTATTTTTTTTTATTTTTTATTCTATAAAGTTTTCTCTCAGGCCACACTTTTAGGATCGTGCGGAAACATGGAGCCGCGAGCTACACGAAAACAATGTTTACCTTATTGGGATGAGGAAACGTGACGTCGTGCCTCTGCCGCTTGACGCTGAGATCCAGCAGGGGCTCCGGGCGGGGCTCCGGCCGCGGTTCGATGTGTAGCACCATGACGCCCTCCTTGCTGGCCTCGTGCGAGGCGGGCGCGGCGGGCGCGGCTTGTGCGGCTGGCGCGGCTGGCGCGGCTGGTGCGGCGGGCGCCAGCGCCGTGATGGTGGCGGGCCGCGCCGGCGAGCGCGGCGCCGCGCCCGCGCCCGCCGCGCCGTGCGCGCTGCTCACCACGCTCAGGGTGGCGAGGGCCTCGCTCCGGTTTGACGATGTCGATGATACCTGGGGGGGTGATGGAGTGGTGTAGATGTGCGGCTGTTGATGTAGATTTTAATTTTAAGATTATGAGTTCCCCAGGCGGTCTCTCTCGTGGGTCCCAAGAGGCCAATTTCACCGTATTCTACCACCTGTGTCACCAATTTCGGTCTCCTACCTTCAAATGAGGCTTCCCGTAAGGCGGCAGCGGTTGCGAGTCCCGCGTGAGGCTGATCTCTATCAGGTTGAGCACCACGTCGCGCACCGTCCGCGCCTCCGTGGTGGGCCCGTTCCGGTGCGGCGCGGGCGGCGCCGGCGCCGGCTGCAGCGGGCCCGCCGGCGCCGGGGCGCTCGTCGCCGACGTCGTGATGGTGGCCACGGGGCTGGCGGACGGACCCGACGACGACGAAGACGACGCGGGCGCCGGGAGCGACGTCGATGTCGCTGGGAGTATCTGCCGGTGGAATTTTTTGTCATTATGAAGTTTAATGCTTAATTGAAGTAAAACTTCGTTACGCACGTTTGACTTGGGGAGTGAGCTGGTGAATGCGTTACGAAAAATGTGATCGGGTGAGGCGAACGCAAGTTGAGAGGGAGATATAACTTAGTGAAGAAATAAAGAGAGAGTGAGTTACATTTCGTATATCTTTATAAATATCTATTTTTTCTTATCTACATTTCGCTTTTTCTTTTTTATTTTTGCCACACCGCCACCATTTTAACTGCACCTCCAGGATACTGCTAGAGAATGCTACTTAGCATTACGTCCTCCTTGGACACGTTGCCTGCGTGCGAAAGAATAAATAAATACAGACCTTAGCCGTGGTGGGCGCGTCGTTCTCCTCGTCCGCCGTCTCGGTGGCCGAGGAGTCGTTGTAGTCGTCCCGGCGCGCGCGGCGCGGCGCCGCGGCGTCCGTGCGCGGGTGCGGCGCGGGCGGCGCGCGCGGGGAGCCCTCGGCGCTGGCCGTGTCGCTGTCGCCGCTGGCGCTCTCCTCCGTCGTCGGCGCGCCCGTCGCGCGCTCCGAGATTATCGACTCCAGTTGGAGTTTTTTTCTGCGGGAGACGAATACGTTGTTTTAGGATATAGACGGAGTGTTGCGGACAGGGCCCCGAGAGGAGAGGGGCATGTCGTCCCTCTCGCTCCCACATGTTGGAGCATCGGCGTATCAATCTCAGATGCGACAAAAAAATTAGAAACTTATTAAATAAGGCACCTCTAAATCCAATCTACCGACAAATGAAGCCCCCTACAAACGTACCTATAAGTGAAGTAGAACGCCTTGAGACTGGCGGGCGTGCGCCCGCTGAGTGCGGCGATGCGGTCCCACGCGGTGCCGTGGTCCCGCAGCAGCGCCCGGAAGCGCGCCGCCTCCTCCTCCGACGGCTCCGGCATGCAGCCGCCCTCGGCCACCGTGTCCAGCCGTCGGGTGATCTTCTTGAAGCACGCCAGGCAACACTTGCTCAGCTCGGGAGGGATTTCTTGAAAGAGATATTTAGAAATAAAGCCACAGAATATAGTACTACATGTAGAATGGAAAAAAAAATGAATGCATGCATGATGAATGCTCTTAGCGTTAAGTCCGCCATTTGTACTAGTTAGTTAATCTGTGCAATAAAGTATTAAATAAATAAATAAATAATGGATATTCTCCACCCCACACGATTCGCCGGGACACACGCCCAAATTTCATAGATATAAACGGTTGAACCTTCATACTAGCTGGTTGTCTTTTGTTTCCGACGCGTAGTATTTTTGGTACACACACACTTAGCGCGTGTGCAATCGCCATTGATATGAACGAGTAGTACGTAACCGCACTGGAACTCGCAAACTCGTCCTATCAGAAAAGAAAAGCCTGACAACAGCCAGCCATACTCACGGAACTCATCGCAGAGCGGTTTCTTGAGGTCCCGGGGCAGGTCGTGCCAGCGCGGCGGCAGGTGGCGCAGGCGGCGCGCGCGCACGCGGGGCCCGGCGCAGCTGGCCACGCCGCACCGCGTGTAGCGCGCCCGCGCCGCCCGCGCCTGGCACGCGCCGCACACGCGCAGCGGCGCCTCCGGCGACTCTGGCTGCGAGGGGCGGCATGATGAGCATCACAACATTGACAATATTCGATATGGAGTTTTGAGGGAACCGAAAATGTGACGATGTTTCGACACTAAATGCACAAAACGTGCGTCAACATTAAAATAATATCAATTTCGGGAGTGTGCAACGATCGTTATATATGTTTATAAACGCGTTTTTTTCAATGGGAAAGCGTCGACTACAAAATGTATGTGGTAAGACGGACAGAGAAAGAAACTTGGAAAGACATCAGCTCAAAATATATCGTAAAGATCAGACAGGAATTAATTGAATTCGTAAATATTATCATAGACTCCAATTTAAACTGTCGTTGAAATGTTATATTATATCACGTGTGCTAGACAGTTACCTGCAAGCCCAGGTGCGCTACATGCGAGCGCGACACAACGTGCGTGGCGCCCGGCATACTGCACACGCAGCACACGGACGCACGCGGCGACAGCGCGCCCGTCACCGTTGTCGTGTGACCCGTCACTGTCGTCGATGGCGTCGCTATCCGCTCCGTCACGGCTGAGGACAACAAACAAAATACTGTGAAATATAACATCTGAATAAGATAAAAAGAAGATAGGGCGGGCTCAGGCTGTGGCAAAATTTTATTTAACTGGCCCCACACTTTGTCCCACAGAATTTCCAATTTTCCTAACATAGCTTATAAGCACTCAGGGGCTATGTAGTTTCCTATTCGCGAAAAAAATTTTGAATCGCATGTGCCCCATGTTGGGCGCCAAATTGAAGTTATTGTAAAATATTGGCGCCCAACGTGGAATTTTTGTGACAACGAAATATAAGCCTGTTGACGATAAAACACGGCTCGCTTCATGCCTATATGCATATCCGAACTTCATAGCTTGGATAAATCAAGTATATTCGCAAATAAACAGAATCAGCACAACGGGATTCGCGCTAATCCGCTTGCATATTAACCAGGGAGTTTAACAGAGCGCCTAAACATCATCCGAGCTGAGCGTAAATCACAGTCGACTGTTCGTCAAATATTCAGTGCTTCAGACTGCGATCGACAGTACTGAAGGTTCTATGATTTGTGCGGAACGTTTCGAAATAGATCGCGTCATTAAGCCCATTGTAGAAGACAGCTCCGGCAAGGGACGACAGCTAAAAGGTACATTTTATTTTTAGAAGGTCATCTATTGGTACATATGCTGTAACTTTGGGAACCTCAGGTTCAGTTGACAGCGAATTACAAAGCGTAGCAATGACAGAACGCCTTTTCAAACTATGTCAAGCTTTAGAATAGTTGCCCTCTTTGTATTAGAATGCTATTCGTGGACTATTTTATATGCGCTTACGAATGTTTCCATGTCAGAGCAGTGGGATAAGGAGCCTCGCACTTCCTGTTCCCTAGACAAACCGATTGGGCTGAGTTTAATCACCGTTCCACGGTGTCCCACGAGCCTCGCTAAGCTGATTAGATAGAATTTATCCGACGGCCGCTTCGGCGGATATGCAAGCGTAATCGTGATTTATTACACCGGCCGTGATTAATATTGTAACCTGGAACCAGGAATACCTGGATTATTGCTCAAAATTACTGGAAAATTCAATTCTTGTTTCGCTAAATTCCAAAGCAAATTAATTACAAACTGCATAGCATTTGCACACAATTTATAAACGGAGGTAATACAATATAATCTACACTAGAGATCGGATATAAAAAGTCATTGCTTACACTGAAGACCTCCAAAATATTCTCTGCCAAAAATGTGACTATTTCTTTTTCAGAATAGTATTGATTTCCTTGTGTTATCTATCGACCCATATACTAATCAGTATTTGTTCACTTATAAGTAGAAAGCTTTGAAGACATTAATTCAACATATCCTTTTCCTCGTCACCTTCTTTCTTTTTGGTATTCTTAGTAATAATTGTTTGTCGATTGAGCTAGTGCCGGATTCCGGTGTCAGAGTTTTGTCAGGCCGCCCGAAGGCCTCTGAGGTGTCTTAACGACTGCTATTAATCGAGAACAACTGTAACCGACAGCTTAACGTTCTTTCCGAATTATAGAGCGATGGAAATCCGCACATAGCTTACGGGAATAAATTATTGGTGCGGCGCCGAGTTGTCGAGTATCGTTGGGTTTAGCACACAAGTTACCAATCGGCCAACATCTTCCATCTTGTTGAGAGGAATAGAAATACAGGTCTACAAAGACAAGTGAAATCCAAATATTGTTCAGAGACTCAATAAAGCGTGCCGTAAAGCTGTCAGGCAAAAACAGCCCTAGAGAATATCAAGTTTAATTCGCAAACTACGTAACCAAAGTTGGCAAATCAAAACTGCATAGCAACATTTGATCCGGCGAGTTAACTCGACAGTTCTCTCCCGCGGGATGTATATTTTAACTGACTGTTGTGCAATTAAGCAACGTTGCAACTTGCAACAGCGAGATACGAAGTTGGCAAGTTGGAATTAGTTACGATTGTTTGATAACCGCGTTGTGATAATTACAAAATTGGCGATACATATTCTGAAGGCCAAGTCAAAAGTACCTATAACCGGGGAGCATGTATGAAGGAACTTATGAAAGTGGAAGAAGCGAAAGAGGCGTGTCAGGGTCGTAGCATATGGAAAGATATAGTCTCTGTCTAACCGAACGGGAAAAAAGACGTGACAGTTTGTACATTTTCTGACAGGCGCAACATTACAAAGAAATTAGACGGGTAGGTCGGTGAACTATATCAAGCATACACAATGGACCGAACATCATTAGTTCATTAATCATTACAGTCTAGAAAAATATGATTTGGGAAATATTGCAATTCAAAATTCTACAAATCTTAAAACAGATGGTCGCAAATTAAGGTACGGTGCGAAACTGTTTATTTTTCTTAAAGCGATGACGGAGGTAAGAGATATTTATATTCAAACTCATAAACGAAAAGAAAATAGACGATTAAGAACTTATACCAATTTCATTAAAGAAAAACATTTTAGTAGATCTTTAGTTACATTTTGAGCTATCCGAACAAAGTCAAGTAATCGTGGAAAGTGAACCACGAAACCCACTTTACCCCGAACCCTGCATGAGTTTGCTCTGTACTAATTAGCAAGCAAGCCACGGCTTAGCCAAATGTTTGTCTTTCAGATTTCAGTGGCAGACTCCACAGTTAAATTACTGGAAGCACTTAACTGCTTTAACTAGTTTAATTATGGTATTTCCCTTTTGTGACTAAATGATGACTGTTAAGTCTTAACTTGATAATATGCTGCAATGCAAGCTGTCAGTTACATTACAAGATTAAAACACTATACCTACTATCACTATCTTGTGTTGTTCTAGTTTTTAAGTTTTCTTTGTTGTGTGTTGTTTCAATGTGGTGTTTCAATAAGGAGTATATCTATCTATTTATCTATAACAACACGCTATTTACGCTATTCGTTATATTCGATACGTTTATTTATCTCTATATGCGTAACATGTGCGTCTATACCTCAATTGGCACTTTAAGGGTTATCTTTTGGTCTTTTTAGCGCTGTCGTGAACCATTACACGGTAATAACAGTCATAAGGGCAACTTTATCCAATATTTCTATGTTTACACTGTAGTTAATCAGTATCTACCCACAGTCAATTAAGCGGCGTCCAATTACTGATATTTGCATAAGGGCTAATTGGATCCGCTTTATTCAATTAAAGCTGATTCAACCTTTGATCGTCGGTTGAGCGATTTATTAATTTGGCGCCCACCGTGGGGCTGGGCGAAAGTTGACTAGCTGTTCCCTGAGGCTTTCGTTGAAGAACAAAACTCAAGATGATGAAACAGTCTCACACTATTTCCTTAAATTTGACTCAATTTAACAAAATAAAATGTAAGTACACAAGAATACGACTAATTATTTTAAGAAGAAAGTGCTAATCAAAGAATCCATACTTTGAGACAGTTTAGTTTTTTTTTATTTAACTTTATTATGGATATTGAATTACTGTCGATTATGTTTCAAGAGTCAAAACTCAAATAAAAACGAAAAAATACGAAATAGGAAGATATTAAAAAGTGGCGCCCAAAATGGAGCAGATATTAAAAATAAGCATTACATCATTCTGGATACAACTTTAAAAGCCCCAATCAAATGTAGCTATAGTAACGAATTTCTTTACATTCCCAAAATAGGACATAAATAAACATGGAAAAAGAATACCTACGTACATAAAATATTGTGGTTATAGCCTTTGATCTTTGACAAACGCGTGTCCCAGCGGTGGGACCACCGAGTGGGAGTCGGGCGTGTTTGCGGGTGCTCAGCGAGCGTGAGATTTTAACGAGCGCTGCCGGCATTGCCGCCATGTTTGTACAGCACACACGACATCTTGTAGATTAAACGTTGCGGGGTAGGGTTTCAGAATGGTGTTTGTGTAGCTAATGTGTTGAGATATTTTGTAGTGTTTAGTATTGTATTTAATCACTAGTAAAGTGTACACTATTCACAGATTATTATTACACTATTACACAGTAATACGGTTTATTATGGCATATCTTACATTTATTTTAAAACTAATAGGCATATGAGTAATCGCCGTCAGTGTAGGACTGCTTGACAGTGAATTGTCTGTTATAAGAAGTAGAAATTACTTCATCGAACTAATAGTGGAAAGCCTCTTCTGCAAGAGACCGTCTGAGGAAGTACCACACATCCGCCAGGCAGTATTGTGCAAACATTACTGTGTTCCGGTTTGAAGGGCACTGTTTCCAGCGACATTACTGGGCATATGAGACTTTAGAGCCGATGTCTCAGGTTGACGAGTGCAGTGCAGTGACGCGCAGGATTAAGCAATGCAAAGCTTGGCGTGGCACTGTAACTTTTGTGGGCAGGCGTGGCGCTTACCATCAGGTGAACGACTAGCTCGTCTCGTCACCCAGTCAAATAAAAAAAAGACTACTCGCTCGCTAAATTAACTACTCGCGAAAATGTAAGCAATGACTAGTACGGATACTTAAAGTAAAAATTTGGTATATTCAAACGTTGTAAACGTGGTCTAAGCTGACCGGTCTCTCTCTACCCTTACACACGTGTGCTGCGTCAGTTACCTTACAGTGCTGTCAGCGCTAAGCCCTGATGTACACAGGGAATTTTATATGATCCCGTGTCCAACGTGGGAGGGATTAACAGATTACAAGTCCACGCGGCCGTGTGGGCACTTAGCTTAATTTGTCCACTGGCAGTGCATGTAAATTTGGACTGTCAGAAGATAGCGAGTCAGCTGCTATCCCGTTGGCCGTTAGCATGACATGCCATGTTCGCCGCCGCAGTCGGCGTGAGGTCAAACGCTAGTCTATGACGAATATTGTAACCTTTTATAAAATACGCCTAACTTCATCCCTGTTTTTGAAGTAAAACTTCTTTACTCACGAGATGTAAGTTATATTTTTTAGAATATACATTTCGTTTTTTTTTTTTTTTGTTACATAGTAACGAGTCTAGCATGTCGTTCACCTGGTGGTAAGTGTAACGTCTGCCCATAACAGTTACAGTGCCACCCAAAACCTGCTTAATCTTGTGCGCCACTGCAATGCGCTCGTTACCCTGAGACATCGGTTCTCAAGTCTTATATGCGCCGTAATCTTTCGGTAGTTTTTCCTACTACGGGTGGTTGACTGGTACAAAATGCTCTTAGTAAATAATCCGCCATTTGTATGAGCTATTAAAATATATAAATATATTTGTGCAATCAACTATAAAACTTAAAAAAAAAATGTTTTCGTTTGCAAAAATTAGAAAAATATTAATCAGTAAAAGACTTATTAAGTCATCACACAGCTTTTTAACCATGCCTCAATAAGTTATTCACAGAATGAGAGCGATTTTCTATAGAAATATAAATTCCCCCTCAAAGTCGCGATGGTCCCGGAGGACCCTTAAGCAAACCCGGGTTAGAAAGAAATGGAGCTTGCTTCAGTGGGAGGAATCACTTCAATAATAAGTGGGCCTATTCAGAGAAAGGACGATCATATGCAGTAATAAGGCAAGAAGAATTCAAGCAAAAAAAATATTTTTTTATTGGTTTCGTGCTTGACCACTATTACACCTTTAAATTTGTAGCACGTGATAAGTTACGCTTATTGAACACCCGAAAAGGCATTTTCTATTTTACTAATTTACTACCTTTATTTTCAATTACCTTTTTTTTTATTTTATATATTTTCTGTTTTTCTATTCTTCATTACATTTGAAATGCTTAGTAAATGTATATTTTGTTGTATGCACAACAATGAACAAATTGCGGTCGTATAACTGCACAATTGGGAAAAAATACTACTCTCTAGCTTGAGAGAAAAGACACCACTATAAATGTGCACACATCAATTTTATCAATATTAATCAATCTTCTAAGTTCTGTACAGTTAGAAACAGCATTCTTGCATAACCCCATCCCTCGGCGAGGCACCGTCGCCGAGAGGTGTCCCGCCGGAGCCTGACATTACAGATATTTACCCAGCCGCTGTCCCGGGATATCTCGCAAGACGCGCCCTTACTTATTCACGACATTTCTTACTATTTGCAGTCCTTACATTAAAATTTGGCAGACGATTGACCTTTACTTTTTATTTAAACGAGATATGACATTTTGTCATTCTCGTGATCTTAGATTTTGATGAGATGCGAAAAATTACAAGGAAGCCGACAATTTCTTAATAGTAAAACAGGATATTTACCATGGTAATATTAATGTTAGTTACTTTGAAACCTTAATTTTTTAGTTACGAAGATGGGGTTCAGAAGTCGCTTAGGCTTCGGAAAACGTCTAAAAGATGTCTCTCACCGCACGCATGAGGGTAAGCCATCGCACCAAGATTGATCTTAAACCCTCAAAACCAACAAGCAGTGTTGAAAAAACTTTTCACTCAACCCCGCGATTAAACTGCCAAGTTTCCCATCGCTATATAAACTCGAGAGATTCTTCCCGAGCGTCAGTCTGCGAGCGACCACCGCGCCGGCATGTTGTCCCTGTACCGCGCGTGGCTCGGCCCGAGCCCGTGCGTGGCGCGCCCCGCGCCGCCCCCTGGCGCCCACCGCCCCGTCCCGCGACGTGCCAAAGCCCCATCACCGCCCGCATCACCTCCGCCCCCATCACCATCGTCGACCACGTCCAGCGAGCTCGACGTGGAGCGCATCGAAGCTGATGATCCTCCGAAGCGGTCCCCTAGCACGGTGTTGGACATCGCGTGCTGCGACGGCCCGGTCCGCTTCAGCCGGGTGCTGAACGACGCCTGGCAGGAGCGGCCGGAGCGCGACTGGCCGTGCCGACACAGAAAGCAGCGCGCCACTCTTCACTACTACCCTTGCAAAACTTGCGGTTCCAAGTTCCCTTCGTACTACTTCGTGCATAAGCATCGGAAGCGGTGCCACGGTGAAGAGACTCCTATTAACTTGGCCAGTGAGTCCCAACCTGAGCCAAGCACTTCAAGCGCGCCGCCTTAGGAAGCCAATCAGTTTTGTCACAAAAAGCAAAATCCAACTCAAAGCTACAATCTCTTTGGATGTCACTTCAGCTTCGACTTTTTTGACGTTGTCTGTGGAATATTTTGATAGTCAATGGTGGCTAACTAATTCTAGCGTCGATTTTGTTTGCAGTAGTTACCAACGTTTTTATGGATCTGTCATTTTGACAGCGCTACCAAAGAAATGGTTTAGACAGTGAAGTTTTGATAATACAGTTTCATTCAGTTGTGCATTTTCAGTACGAAAATGACTAAGTTTTTTGCAACATGTCTTTCATTTTAAAATAGTGTTATGTAATTTACAAGTGAATAGTGAATCCGCACATATCAGTATTATAAATTAATGAAATATTGATCTCGTGGAGTTTGATGTGGTGTAGGTTATTTATTTTAATTGTAATTGTTGAAATAAACGTTTAAGCTTACAACTTGTTTAAATTTTCACACAACTAGGTAACGCTAATTTAGAAATTAGTTTTTTAAATCAATATTCAGGTTTCAAAGCAATTAATGATAGAAAAGTGTTGTAAAAATGAGGTTCCCTACCTAATTAAAACTGAGACAGAAGTTTGTAGTGACGATTGGAAATAACTTAATATTAGTACATAAAACTAAATACTCTTTTGCATTTATATGAAACTCGTCAATAAAGGTAATATAATTTGCGACGATATCGCTCTTTCAATACCTATGCTAAAATATTATAGTATATAAAAAAAAATACTGGGCATATGAGACTTTAGATCCAATGTCTCAGGGTGACGAGTGCAGTGCCGCACAAGGTTTTGTAATGGACTGTTTTAGGTGACAGTGTAGCTGTTATGGGCAAGCGTGCGGCGGCTTATCATCAGAGGAACGACCTGTTAAAAAAAATAGCTCGTTTGTGTGGGGTAGGCAGAAAGCTGTCAGTACATACCTGCTTCCGGTGTAGGCGGGGGCTGTGTAGGCGTCGGCGGTTGCGCCGGCTGCGGCGTCGGCGGCGCGCTGCCGACGCTCGGCGCTGGCGTCACCGCCGGCGACGGCTGCGGCGTCACCGACGCCGCTATAGACGTGATCGACGTCACCACCGACGTTGACGTCGACGCCGACGTTGACGAGGCGGGTGCGGGCGCAGGGGACGGTATCGTCGGGGGAGTTGATGTCGACATTAAGACAGACGACGCGGTTGATGATGGTATCGATGTCTGTGGAAATAAGAGCATGGTTAGAAATGATTTCGTTTCCTACTCGAGGTTGAGAGCTTCGAGATTATGAAGATGGACCCCACCAGATAGATATTTCCACTCTTCCCCTTCTTCCATTAGGAAACATCATGAATTAGAGTGAGACGCACTGCTTCCACTGACGCGTCAAGAGTTTCACGATGATCATAAATTACTGGCCTGTCCAAGCGAACAACAACCCTTTTTTTTTTCAAATAAATACACTATAATGGTTAATGACCGAGGTGAGGTTGACTGGAAGAGATCACTTTAATTAATAAGTGCGCCCATTGTAATAGATTCTGTAAACTGGTGTAAGTAAAGTATTTTCTATTCTATTCTAAAGACCTCCCAACATACACAATACAAAAACTCACCGAAACAGCGGTGATAGTAACCGTGACATCGGCACTAGTGACCGTGACGGACGTCGCTTCCGCTATCGACATGGTCACAATAGCCGACGTAGACGTTGACGCGGCGTACGTCGACGTCGACGCGGACGTCGGAGACGACGTCGGCGTCGACGCGGGCGCGGGGGGCGACGGCGGCGGCACGGGGCTCCCAGCCAGTATACTGGAGAGGTGCGCGGTAGAGGATGACGTTGAAGGAAGGGGGGCGGAAGACGCGGGGGGAGGAGAAGGGGGTAAGGGAGGGGTTCGGATTAGTTCCGACCTGTGGACAAATGGAAGGTAAGTTATGTTATTGTTACAATAAACTGAGCTTTATATAACTATACTAACAACCCTTTGTATAAATATGTCATGTGGAAAGATACGGTCGAAGATGATACGGAGCGTCGAAAGAGTTTTTTTTTTAAATTTAAATAAATTAATATAACACAGGTTAACAAACACAAATTCCAACTCAAGACTCCGTGTCTAGTACTATGGTCTATTTTATGGTCTGGCTAGGAAATCAGAAACTACTAGGACCATGGTCTAACAAATACTCTGATCCAACAACAAAACCTGTAACCTGTCTGCCAAGCAGTAGTGTGCAAACATTACTGCGTTCCGAACTCATAGGTGAGCCTAGAGCCGATGCCTCAGGATGACTCGCTTTAATTATAAATAGGTATAAATCATCATCATCATCAACCCATAACGTCCCACTGCTGGGCACGGGTCTCTCCTCACTTTCGTGAGGAAGGTTAGGCCATAATCTACCACGGGAGCCCAGTCCGGATTGGTGGATAACATACCTACCTCCGAAATAATTCTCGGGTAGGTATGTGGGTTTCCTCACGATATTTTCCTTCACCGAAAAGTGAGTGATAATTACGTACATATGTTTTACAGAAACACATTGGTACGTGCCCGCACTGGGATTTGAACTCACGACCTTCTGATTGGAAGGCGGAAGTTCTCCCGCTAGGCTACCACCGCAATTATATATATGTTAGGTATAAACGTAGAGTAAAAATCACCCAACGCTTTTTTACCATAAAATTAATTATTTTTCTCCTTCTTAGTTCAGCTAGCTATAAAAGCGTGATTTTTAGTTTATTTTAACTATTAATAATTTGCAAAATTACAACGCTGAAAACCGAAACAGCCATGCCGCGGGGAGGTCGGGGCAAAGCAAACATAATTAGCCCGGATAGTCTCTTTTAATCATTCCCGCGGCCGCGCGGACCGCGATGGGGAGAGAGGGGTAAGTGCGGATGATCCTTTGTAATGGGGACATGCCGAAATTATTTCCAATTAAATTAATTAATATGGCTGATGATATGTTACAATAATAAACATAAATTGTATACTAGTTACGCCCTGCGGTTTAACACTATTATCCCGCTAGACATTTTTCCGGGGTAAAAAGTAGTCTTATGTAAACATTATGGAATTATTTCGGAGGTAGGTATGTGATCCACCAATCCGGATCTGGCCCCCGTGGTGGATTATGGCCTAATCCTCCTCACGAAAGTGAGGGGAGACCCGTGCCCAGCAGTGGGACGTATGGGTTGTTGATAAAGATGATGATGATGATGTAAACATTATCAAGAAAAAACGTTGATAAGAAATCACATCCGTCCGTTGCTTCGTGAAAAATGGACAAACCAACAAACACACTTTCACCTGTATAATATAAGTAGGTTGGTATTTCGAAATGAAAAATACTGGTTTACAATACCCTTTGTTTTCATTCGTCATTAATGATAAATTACGTTCTAATATAAGAGTAAAAATAACTCCGTGACGGCCCCCATGGCGTAAGTGCTATGTTGGCCGACTGCGAAGGATGGGGTAGAGGGTTCGATTCTCGCACAGGGCAAAGATTTGTGTGAACCACAGGTATTTCTAGGTAACCCGGTGTCTGGGTGATTGTAGGACCATGGTCCTCGTAGTTCCTAATTCCCTAGATACAGGGCGTATTAGTCAAAGGCCAGGATCTATGTATGACTTTATGTGACGCTATGCTTTTTTTTTGATAAATGAATTGTGTCTTGTCATCCCTATTTCATGAACAAACATTATGAAAATGAATGTTTTTTCATTAGAGTTTCTTGTTATGGCATCACTGAGCTTTACAGATTGGTATTGAGACTCAACCTGTAGTTGCAAGATGCACGATGCACCACTCAATCCGGATTGAGAAGAAGCCTAACCTATAATGCTTTACAAGTCCACACCTAGCTCCTACACTCACCCTACTAGGATTCCCTGCATCTAGGGAATAAGGAGGACCATGGTTCCCATAAACTAAAACCCAAGCTCAGAACAAATATCTGTGGTTCTCACAAATAGTTGAATCTGTGAAAATCCTTTCAAAGAACAGAATCAGCTATAACTACTAGCTTATTTCACAAAAAAAAACCCATCAAACTCAGCGTTTCTCCCGAACACTGTCTATTTGTAAATCATTAAAATCGGCCAATTAATACAGTGCTGTACAGTGGTAATTATCTGCGAGCAAACCCGGGGACCTCCAGGGGACTAGGGAGGGGGCGAACAAACAGCAGGCCGGGAGGGGATAGCGGGGTAAGCCTGACAATCAAATTAATCTGATCCCCTGCCATTGTCGTATGACGATGTTTTGTTAGTTTTCACGCTTGAATCGGCAATTTTTATTTAATCTTTTTATTGTAATATTTTACTTCAGTGTTATAAAATTTTTTAACGCTTAACAAATAAGCCTAATGAAAACAGATTTGTCTAATATTGTATGTCGAACGTCAAACTAATGATTATTGTCTTACGTGTTGAACAATCGATTTTAATATATCGAAATTTATCATATACTGCGTTCACCATTTCAAAAGTATCACAATTACTTGTTTTATATACACTCATTTATTAGTTACAAAAACATGAATAAAATAAATATAAAAGAAGGCAAGTGTTAGCGCGGCAGCTAAGCTGTATAGGCTGAGCGCGCCTCCAATGGCGGGGGAAGGATGGCTGGTAGAAGAGTAGTACAAAGGAACTTGGCGACTAACCTGGTCTCCATGCAACTGCAATCACCTCGGTTCGGGTCCGTCTCCAAGCTGCTTGTTCCTTCAGGATGTTATGACGTTCGATGTAGTGGACTGTATTTTTGGCGGTTGGTGCGTGTCGGCAAGGAGCGTTTACGCGGCGGGTTTATAGCGGATTTTGTTTATATTTTCGCGTCGAATTCACGTGGACCACCACATAGGAGCAGCAGATCCAGTACTTTGGATTCGGCGAGAGCGGCAGCCGCGAAGGACGAGGGTCGATCGCAGACTACTTGCGGCGGCAAGCAGTTTTCTCGTGGATACCACGATATGAGCGACAGAGATAGTCGCCAAGAAATGATAGGAATAGGAAGGTAGGAAGGTATTATGAGTGCCAATGTAAGTGGCGCGAACATTTGCCCCCGGCCTAAAAACCATTGGTTTTTAAAAGAAAGCGGGAAATAAAAAATATAAAAATAAGAGTTAAACTCATAAGCCGTCAACGGGTTAAATATAACATAGCGGTTGACCGGGGAGCAAGGGGTTAAATTATTGGGTAGGTAAGATACATAAACGGACGACGGGTCTCTGGTAGACGCCGGTCGCCGTTTTTACTGACGCTATTCGACAGATGCCATCGCCGCCGACATGAGTGGCCACGACGACGCCGAGAGGCCAGGATAGCGGGGGAATATTATCAGTGATAATAAGAACAATAGAACCTATTGTAATGGGATTCGAAGGTGTATTCCATTTTCCTCTAGATTGAAGTAAGTGAAGATATTCCAACTTCCACCGTTTGGAAAATGATTGTACCATTTGATCCAATAAAGCGTATCGTTTCAATAAGTGTCCAGGTTCATCGGGAACCGTGCAAGCGGGTAAATGCTTCAGCGGTGCGGTCATTAAGAAATGTGAAGCACTCAGCGCGGTCGGCTCAGACGGATCTTCGCTCAATAACGTTATAGGACGAGAATTGATAACGCATTCTATCTGTGTGAGTACGGTTAACATTTCCTCATAGGTGAGTAACTGTGAACCGATCGTCTTATGAAGATGACTTTTAAACGCTTTCACATATATTTCATAATTCCCCCCGAAGTGAGGACTTCGCGGTGGATTGAATTTCCAGTGTATGCGATTAGCTGATAACTCATCTGAGATAGACTTATTATATTCGTCGGAATTTAAAAGATCCGTTAACGCATTTTTCGCATTTTTAACGCATTCCGTTAACGCAGAGACGGGAAGGGAGTCAAGGAGCGCGGGTGAGTTACTAGCCCATTTGACGAGATCGAAGCCCCCGGCCTTGAGCAACTCGCGGAGATCGTCTCTGAGTTGTAAACAAGCAGACAGAGTAGGCATGGAGTAGCACACGTCGTCCATGCATGTGTTGTCGCTGATAAGAGATGCTGCGAGTGGGAAGCGGGCACCGTCGGCGGCGCACAGCTGTCGCAACACTCGCATTGCAAGGAACGGACTGCTACGTAGACCAAAACAAACGCGGTTGAATTGGTAGGTATCAAGCGGAAAAACGGGATCGAATCGATACAGGAATTTTTGATATTTGCGGTGGTCCTTATTTATCAAAATTTGTAGGTACATCTGTTTAATATCGGATGTAAAAGCGATTGGGTAGTGGCGGAAATCCAAGAGGATTGTAAAAAGATCGTTTTGTAAATTATCCCCGGTATATAAAACTTGATTCAAGGAGAGGCCTGAGTCAGTTTCAGCACTGGCGTCCATCACCATACGCCATCGAGTTGTTGTTTTTTGTAGTCTCGCAATGGCGTGGTGTGGCACGTAATATCCAGTAAAAGGACTATCATTGTCGATCAGTGAAATGTAACCCTTCTGAATGTACTCTTTGATTATAGCATCGTACTCTAAGCGCAGAGCAGGTGTCGCGGCAAGCTTACGTTCGAGATACATGAAGCGTTTTTTAGCGATAGGGTAAGAATTACCCAGAGCGGTCGCGGGATCGCGGGAGAAAGGTAACGCTACAGAATAGCGTCCCGTACGATCGCGGAAAACGTTATTTGTAAAAATGCGTTCACATTCTATAGCGTCTGGGCTCAAAGTCGGCGTGCATTGCACCTCTTCAAGCTGCCAGAAGCGTTGGACAAGATTATCTAAACGTGGTCCTTCCGTAAAGGTACAGAGGGAAATATGAGAGCGGCATCTATCTTCAACCAAGGGGTCAGTGATAGAAACAACGGTTCCAATATGAGCGGGCGTAACATGAGCGGGAGTAACATGAGCGGGGGTAACGGGAGCGGTCCCGATTACGATAAAACCAAAAATGGTTTCAAAAGCGGTTGGAGTACCAGGCGGACCAGCGGCGCGGCCTGATAGCAATATTTCAGAAAAGAGCGGCGCGCCTATAAGTATGTCGATCTCGGAAGGCGAAGCGAAACTGTCGTCTGCCAGAGGCAGGCAGTTCAGGTATGAAAGGCAGGATACGTCAATTTTCACTGCCGGTAAATTATCTGTTATGCGGTCGATAACATAGGCGTCAATTGCAATAAAATTATCATTTAGGCGGGAAGATAAAGTAGCAGAAACTGCTCCCTTGATTGGGTTAGATGCGGAACCTATCCCTTTAACAACGGTGTTCGTCACCTTATTGCATTTTAAATTTAATTTAGCGCAACATTTTGAAGTTAAAAAGTTACTTTGGGAAGCCGAATCAATTAAGGCGCGTACTACATGGCGGCGACCATTTAAATCCGTAGCATAAACTTGTACGGTTCCCAGTAAACAAGTAGTGTCATTAGGCTGCGAAGCGGGGCGTATATTACACAGCGACACCTGTTGTTGTGATGACTGATAAGCAGTTGTAGGTAAGTTCGTCAGCTGAGCGCTAGCGGAGCCCGCGACGGGCGGCGGCGATGCCGAAGGCGGCATGTGATCCCCGGCGGCGGAGAAGTTGCCAGTTCGCGCGCGCGGAGGCGGCGCGTGCGCCTGTGACGGAGCGCTAGGGTACGGGCGATTGTCTTCACGGGAAGATGATACTTTGCGGCATAACATAGAATGATGTTTACATCCACAATAACGGCAATTAAATTTAGAATTGCAAGCAGTATTTATATGCGTAGTGCTTAGACAATTAGTGCAACCTTTGCTTTGTTTTACAAAAGTGTACCTGTCGTCGATAGAAAGCTTATCAAATACAGGGCATCTATATAAGTTAGCGTGATCGGCTTGTTTGCAAAGCGGACAGTGAGTGACGCATGATGCTGCAAAAGACTGCGTAGACCTTGCAGTACGCGGCCTGTTATCACTGCGGCTAAGAGAATCGGTCGTAGTGCGTTCCAATATTTTGCTTTGTTCGCGGATGAATTTTAAAAGTTCATTGTATGTAGGCATAGATTTACCTCGCATGTGCATTTCAAACGACCGTGCAGTACTTGAATCTATTTTCTTCAAAGCGAGCGATAGTAAAATAAAATCAGACACGTTATCGAGCTTGAGAGACTTCAAACTTGACACAGCCGTGCAGAATTTATCTAGAAATAATTCTAAGTTTTTATTCGTCGCGGTGTTAAAAGATTTAAAATCAAGCATTTGATCAAGATAAGCGGAGGCTAGGTTACGGTTGTCGTTATACTTATCGACGAGCGTCTGCCATATGATCGGATAATTATCACCGTTAGGTACGATACCAGAACAAACTGCAAGGGCCCGGCCTGACAATTTATTAATTAAATATTGGACGCGTTCGTGATCAGTGAGATCGGGATTTTCGTGAATCGTGCGTTTGAATGACTCATAAAATATCCTCCAGGTCATCGGATCTCCATTGAAGACCATCAAATCGAGTTCAGGAATTCTGATGGATTTACGTTGCGGGGCAACATTGAAATCAGCGGTTTTTAAAGGCGGGTTAAGTTTATTATAAACAAACTGACAACGGCAAAACATATCTTCGAAGACGTTTATAGATTGGTAGTTAACCGTGTACGAAGCGTTGAGACTCAACTCGGTGACATTTAATTTGTTCACAATTTCATTGAAATCGGAGCGTAAACGGTCTAACGAGATCATTCCACATAGAAATAAATCTTTCTCAGTATCATCAGTGAAAGCCTTTAAAGATCGGTTAAAAATATCTTGTAAGCGGGAAAATATAATGTCACGTTTACCTATCAAGGTCAAACGTTCGATCTGTAACGTATCGAGCGCTTTTGCGTCCTCGTATACTTCACTATCTTTGTCTTTTGAACGAGTAGCCATAGCCATCTTAACAAAGTATAAAAAACTAGATAAGGTATGAAATTCCTAATTTACTGCAACTGCCTACAGCATTTACCTGCCGCGCGCGCGGCGTATTGAATACCCACGTGGAGACGCACGGGCGGTCGTTAGGAATACCTTCACTTTTTAATAAAAATTAAGAATTACGGAAAAATCGTTATTTTTACTATTTAGGAATGCGGAATACACGAAATAAGTATATAAGAGCGTAGTAGGATAGTACAGGGTACTATCTGAACTGTAATTGCGGGCGGGAACACGATAATTATAGGAAATTATCGTTGGTAAAAATACCAATATAAAATTGCGGGCGGTTATAAAGAGGACTATATGAGGCCTAAGAGGGGCCAGAGAATAGCGGGAGGACCAAAGAAGATCCGGCTCGAAGGACCAACAATATGTTAGCGCGGCAGCTAAGCTGTATAGGCTGAGCGCGCCTCCAATGGCGGGGGAAGGATGGCTGGTAGAAGAGTAGTACAAAGGAACTTGGCGACTAACCTGGTCTCCATGCAACTGCAATCACCTCGGTTCGGGTCCGTCTCCAAGCTGCTTGTTCCTTCAGGATGTTATGACGTTCGATGTAGTGGACTGTATTTTTGGCGGTTGGTGCGTGTCGGCAAGGAGCGTTTACGCGGCGGGTTTATAGCGGATTTTGTTTATATTTTCGCGTCGAATTCACGTGGACCACCACATAGGAGCAGCAGATCCAGTACTTTGGATTCGGCGAGAGCGGCAGCCGCGAAGGACGAGGGTCGATCGCAGACTACTTGCGGCGGCAAGCAGTTTTCTCGTGGATACCACGATATGAGCGACAGAGATAGTCGCCAAGAAATGATAGGAATAGGAAGGTAGGAAGGTATTATGAGTGCCAATGTAAGTGGCGCGAACAGCAAGCTATTGCTTTAAGTGACGAGCGGTTATTGGCTTAAATACAAGTTATTTTCCAATTTGCAGGAACCAATTCACTACCTAACAAATACAAATAACCAACTAGAAGCAAATCGAGAACGTTAAAAAAAGCCACCCCCACCCCCTCGATCCCGATTGGAACGCTTTTAATTAAGCCAATTAGAAATATGGCTCGGCGGCGTGTTTGCGCAAAAATCTAAACAAGCGTTCGCAGAGGGTAGTCGCTGGGTACACCGTGGGGCGCTTGTAGCGGCGAGCCCAGGTTGTATTGTTTTACGTGGATTCTATCGTGAATTGTAAATTTGTTTCAGTTTTAACATGGTTGTATTTATTATTTTTATTTCGAAAATAGTTCTGGAAAAAAAAGTAGTTTTTTTTATGAGACTGGTCGACGATAAAAAAAATAGGAAACGATATACGAAGAAAAACGTCACTTTTTTTATTTTTTGCAAAATTACCGAGTCCCACGTATGACTGATTATAATAATATGTTTAAATATAGCTAACTTTAAAAAATAAGTATACTCACTGAAGGTTTGATAATATCAAATATGGCGACCGTAATAATATGACAAGAGACCTTTCTCATCAAATATGCAAATCGAGCTGATAAAATTGTTAAAAAAACATCGCCAACAAATCGGATCAAATAAATACATCAATTTAACAATTTATTGACTCAGCATCCGCGCCGAGAATCATATCGCATCGCATATGTTGATTGGGAGCGCCCCGCGGGATCGTCCGCAAATAATCACAGGAGTGATTGTCAACACGCCGTGTACGGAATTATTCTGTTTCTTTATGCCGCTGTTTGCCCCAGTCTCCCCTCGCTCCCTCGTCGGTCTTTGACTAGCGCGCGATCGTGGCGTTTATTGAGATATTGATGGAAAGGACACGAATGCTAGAAACTACTGGAGACGCCGTGACATTGATAATATGTAAGCACATCAATAAAAAACTTAATGTGTGCTGGGACACATAGTAGAAGTAAAACTTGAACTAAAAGATTTATTAAACAAAATAAATCCTAAAATATATTTTAAAAAATATACAATACTCCTCTCTATCTCTTTCTATCTTCATTAAATTATATCTCCCTCTCAACTTCCGTTCGCTTCGACCGATCACGTTTTTCGAATCTCACCAGCTTACCCCCCAAGTCAAGCGTGCGTAAAGAGGTTTTACTTCAAATATACTGTAGAAATGAACACATCTCTTGAAGTCTCGAAGACTGTTCTCAACACAATTTTTTATGCCATTAAACAATACCAATGCCACGATTGAAGAAATAAAACCACGAGAACTCTCCACTTGTTCTTTTAGTGAAACTCTCGAGAACCCGAGACGGAAGACCTGGGGCGGGTGGAAATAAAAGAATAATGAATTTTAAACGATTAATCTTTGTGATGAAAAATTGAGCGATTCTCGTTTTCTGAACCTCATAAAGGCGAGTGGCGAGGCAAACATGGGTGCGCAGGGGCGGGCTCGAGAACGAAAAGGGCAATTTCACACGTTCACTGCTGAAAACACACACGTCTCGGTGTTCCTTATAACGTTACGGCACGCGAAAACACACCATTGTGTGCACCCGCACTGCTGATTAAGTTTAGTTACGAGTTTAGTTTTAGTTTGAGTTTATATTTTCGATGTGTAAAAGTGCAATATTTTTGCCTATTTACAATAAATGATTTGAGTTTTGAGTTTTTTTTAGATTTTGACACAACGCCAGTAAACTGTTAACACACACGTTGTGTGAAGATTCGCAAAAGAGTCAAAAAAAGTAAAACGGTTTAGCAGTGAACATGCGCTATAGATCGATTTAAATTGGATATTACAATTACATTGGATAAATGAACAAATCGTGCAAAGGCAAAACTTAAATAAAAGATTGGATAGTATTAATTGCTAATTGATAGTGATGCATGAAAGAAACGAGAATCATTCTAAAAAGTCGGGGAATAATATTAACCAGGGATGAATTTATTTCCATATTATGCAACTCAATGGAAGGCGAAATATTCAAAAGAAGTTTTTAACAGGCACGGTCACTAGAATTATTATTTTAATCTATTATATTAGATGGCAAATATCCAGTTATTAACTTAATTGTACTTCTGCACACACGTGCATTGAAATTGCAGCACAATGTTTTAAAATAAATTACTTATTACGTAGCTATTATTTTGATCTCTAACAAGTTTCAAGAGTCTAACTGAAGCGTGAAAAAAAAATAAACAGTGAATCCTTCTTTATACGACACTAATTTAATAAATAACTGAAGCTACAAATTTAATTTATTGGCTTTTGATAGAATTACATTTTTATTACCTCTCGTTAACCAACACAGTTTTACACATCCGATATATTATAACGTTTAATAATTGGAACACAAGTTCGCCCCCACCCTCACCCCGGCCCTGCACTCGGCCCGCACTAGACGCCATAGCAGAAGGCTGGCTTAGACAACAGTACGCCTTTTGGCCGCTTTTCTAACCGCTTTATGTAAATTAGAATTGGAATACGTTTCGCAAATTAATTGAATTTTTATACATTTGATGGAATTGAAATAAAATGGTGACGAGTATTTCTGGTCTTTTTTCATCGAGTTTAATAATTATTTATAACTAGCTGTGCCCTGCCACGCTTCGCTGTGGCACATTTGCACATTCGCTGATATATCACTGATGAAAAAAATAGATAAAAACAATCCTTGATGCAGATTATATATCATGTTAAAATTTAAGCTCGATCGGTGCAGAACTTTTTGAATTTTTGAAGCGTACGCAAACCAACATAACATTTTTATATATATAGATAGATTATCTTTAAAACTAGTTAGAAGGTTACGTGAACCAGTTAAACAAAATAATTCAAATACTTACGCGCAACATGCGTAGAGTTAATGATTTAAATAAATAACGCGTCCCACTCACATAGATCCTGGCCCCTCACTAGGCTTCCCTGTATCTAGGGAGTCAGGAACTACGAGGACCATGGTCCTACGGTATGAACACCCAGACGCGGATCAAATACCCGTGGTTCACAAAAATCTTTGCCCTTTGCGAGAATCGAACCCAATGTTCACGTTCACTGCTGAACCGATTTTTTTGGCTCTATTGCGAATCTTTATATAACGTGTGTGTTTACTGTTTAATGGCGTTGTTTCGTAACTGAACTCAATTAGCAGTGCGGGCGCACACAACTGGTGTGATGTTCGCATGCCAGGCGTGTTTTCGCTTGCCGTAAAATTAAGAAAACACAGACGTGTGTGTTTCCAGCATTGAACCTGTTAACGTAGTTCTATATGTGTTTTTTTAATAGGTAAGTAAGTACTTAAGTGGAATTAAAACTACATATTTCCACTTTCCTTGTTTCACACATTCACTGCTGAAAACACAGACGTTGTGTTTTTTATAACTTTACGCGGGTGCGGGAAAACACAACTGTTGTGTTAGCGCAGCTTACGTGCCGGCTGTGCGGCGAAACACAGACGTGTGCGTTTAACGCGGCGCTACTACAGTGCAGCTCACACAGACGGCACGCCATTGCTGGAAAACACACACGGTCCGTGACGGTACCTAAACGTAAAAACCCGTTCAGCAGGCAACGTGTCACCCTTAAACTTGTTGCTTACACAACCCCCCCAGAACTTCCGAACTAAACCAACTTGCCCCAAAACCCCGGACGCCCCGGGGCAAGTCGACTCATCCACTTAGACTGGCACATTACCTTTACACAAATAGAAAAAAGCAAAAAACACCAAGTAGTATAGGGGGGGGGGGGTGAAAAAACCCACCCCTCGGCTCGGCTGAATAATTCATATCTATAGAGAGCGGGGCGTGTTGACATTCTGTAATTAAAAAGCTGCTCTGTGGAGTCCCGTATCCCAGTATTGATATTGTAGAATCATATTTAGTGCTGTCGACAATTCGGTTGATATTTCAATAAGTTTATTTTTTAGAAAAAAATTACGAAGATAATATTAAACAGACTCATAATACGCGAATTCGGTGATTTATATGACTTTTTATTTGACTGAGTGACGAGACGAGCGAACAGTTACAGTGCCACCCAGAACTTTGCATTGCATTATCCTGCGCGGCACTGCACTGCGCTCGTCACCCTGAGACATCGGCTCCAAAATTAGTAGTAGTTTTTTTCCAGTTATTTTAATGTTAAAACCAAACTACAAACTATTTTGATGTAATTTCTATGGAACTATTCAGTCAGAGATAACTGAAAGTTCATATATTTATTTATTATTTTTTAATATGAATGGTAAACCACCGTCCCATCTCTTTTTGTTGCACCTCTCCATGCACGGTTGTCTGGAAGAGATCGCTCTCAGCGATAACACCACCCATTGGGACAGTAATAATTGTTAAATTTGATTTGTTTAAGTTTTTAAGTTTCCTTTGTCCTGTGCTGGTTCAATAAAGAGTTAATCTATGTATTAAGAAAATCGATCGATTGATTAATGTCAGAGTTTCGAAATTGGAAACATAAAAAAATAAAAAATAATAAAAACATAAAAAGCAACCAAATTAAGTACGGTTAAAAAGGAAAAAATCAGTTTTTTTTTTCAGACAAGCTTTTTATATCAGATCCGGTACTGCAGGTTGGCCAACATGAGCCCAAACACCGTACCCCTTAAGTCTCTATCATCTAGAAACTCGCAAGATTGGAAATCAATATCCATATATCACACTAACTGAGACATTGAATAAAACCTTTTGTACTAAAGACAAACGGAAGAAACGTTAATCTATGAAGAGCTCTTTCCGATATGAGCTATACCAATTTTTTGCTGATAGACAAAGCATAATAACAATCTTTTGCATTATTTATTAGTAGAAAAGTATATTTTACTGTTAGGACACCATCTAGCAATATCCTTTTGAACTAAGATTTGTAGAGAGCTATGCTTATAGCGACCACGCTGGTGGCGCCACCTATAAGAAACGCTAACTACGTTTCCAGATCAAATCATAGACAAAGTCCAGGCTGAAACAACTGCGGTGAAAATTCACGACTAGTTTGTTTCTCTGATACTAGATGGCGCTGATATAAATTTACATTTAGAAGCAACAGGCAAAGAACTATGTATTTTCTATATTTATATGTACTCAAATTCCCTAAAAATTGGAATTTGTGTGTATGTATATTAGCATTAAAAAGTGCGTGATGTCCAACACATTATGCCTAATTTCAACTCTATTTACACCGTCATAGTATTCAGTTTACCTTACAGCGAGGATATTATCACTTGACACCTCGAATTCGTGTTAATTAGAGTGTAAGTTAACATTTTAAAAAGTGCTTATGTCTTACACTTTAGACCAACATCTTCGACCGTGAGAACACTACTTTAAGGGTCATTTTACCTTGCAGAATGCAAGGGCGACTTACCTGGCAGGATGCAAGGGTGCAACAGGCGGGACGGGGATGCAGGTGACGGCGTCGGATAATGCGCCCCCATCCTCGCCGCCCTCCTTGACCATGCCGCCCTCCATGCCTTGGCACAGCACTCGCCCCACCGTCCCTGTATGCAAAAATCATCATCAGCAAACAAATTTAGTATACAATTTTACTTATTACATCATAATACTTACTCATGACTCTTAAACTAAAACAAAACTATGCAAGCGTGAACTGAGCTTTTGGTAAAAAGAAACACTTGAACAAAACCTCCGTAGTACGCTATGAATGGCTAGCTACAAGAAAAACTATCGCAAATTCTTTACCAGGGTAGGTTGTCACGTAGGTGATGTTTGCGTAAATAATTTAAGTTATGCAGATGATATGGTGCTTCTTAGCCCTTCTATTGGAGGTCTAAGAAAGCTGCTTGCCATCTGTGAAACATACGCTGCGGAACACGGTCTTTTATATAACGTAGGTAAGACGGAAATGATGGTTTTTAGAGCAGGAAGGGGTCCGGAGAGGATACCGAATGTGTACTTGAAGGGTTCACCGGTGAAGG
This sequence comes from Campaea margaritaria, assembly GCA_912999815.1. Classification (NCBI taxonomy): domain Eukaryota; kingdom Metazoa; phylum Arthropoda; class Insecta; order Lepidoptera; family Geometridae; genus Campaea; species Campaea margaritaria. Next base: position 1,347,426 of record OU538809.1, on the reverse strand, counting down.
TTGTCAAGCAATTTAAGTACCTAGGACATATTATGTCGGAGGATCTTAGTGACGACAAGGATATGGAGCGAGAGAGAAGGAGCTTGTCCATTAGGTGCAACATGCTCGCTCGCCGATTTTCCAGGTGTAGTATAGAGGTTAAAACCACCCTGTTTAAAGCCTATTGCCTGTGCTTATACACGTGTCAGTTATGGACTAAGTACACCCGAAAGTCATATCATACCATAAGGGTGCAATACAATGATGCTTTTCGCACTCTTATGAGAAAATCACGTTGTTGCAGCGCGTCGGGCATGTTCGCTGATGCTCGGGTTCCAGACTTCTTTGCCGTCATTAGATCAAGAGTCGCTTCCTTCTGGGATGGGTTGAGAAACACCAACAATGGTATACTGCGGGGTTTATGTGACTACCTGGGAAGCCCTATATTTAAGGCCTGGGCTAGGGTGCATCAGAGTGCAAATCGAAAGTAAATTTAATTTAATGTTGAAAATTTGTATTTGTGTTTGTGATTTTCTTTCAAAATTGTGATCTGTTTTTTACTATGGGTTTATTTTACACCTGAAATAAATATATTTTATTTTATTTTATTTTATTATTTTTTATTTACGACAGCATTCATTGTAAGCCAGTCCCACCCACACTACCGTGTCTAATATCGACCACAGGTGGTTAAACTAGGAAGCTTTACATAAAGAAAAAAATATATTAATTCTCCATATTTTTTCGCTAGATGGCGTTCATTTAAAGTTATTTGCCAAATGATGTATTCTTTGACAGCTTACTTTCGATAAGTCCCATAGCTAATCTAGAGTATTTCCACTAATACTAGGAAGCTACATTATCCCCGCGTGCTGTAGACTGTGCTTTATCTGGGGAAAGTGCAGAATTCCTGCGGAAAAACGGAAATGCCATGTGGTCCACCTAGCCCTCCGTAAAAATTAAAACGAGCTTGTTTCTAGCAACTGTGGCTATACTGGCTGTGGCACAAAAGACATTTGGCACTACATATTATTATATCGACGCTAGAAAGCGTAAACGCTGTAACCCTTTGACCGACCCGAAAATACTTTTTTTACATATTTGGAAACAAACTCTGTAACCCACATTTCAACGTCCCCTAGGAACTTTAGGATATAACCAAGGTAGCAGTATTGTAGCTTTGTATGAAACACACCGAATATCCAAAATTTACGTTTTTAGGTCGAGTAGATATTGAGTTATGATTTTTTTTCAACAAAAAAAAAGTTTTTTGGCTCCGGTGAACAATTTTGCGTTTCAAGGTTACAGCGTTTACGCTTTCTAGCGTCGATATACAATGGACATTCTCCCAGCGATCCGCTTCTCTCTACCCGTAATCCGGAGGGAAATCGGGAGGTCAGTCAATCTTACACGCCCAAATGACAAATGACAATAGAGAAACAGGTTAGCATGAACCTTCATACTAGCGGGTTGTCTTTTGTTTTGGTCACGTAGTATCTTTGAGTACTTACACACACATTTGGCGCGTGTACTCACGTCATTTGTGTGTGGGAAATCAGAAATGTCCATTCTTTTACTTGTATGGAGTCCGAGTGCAGTTGCGGTGCGTTTTATTTTTTATAAAAGTGCTGTCAAACGAGCGTGCGGCCCAACCGATGGTACGTGATCACCGCCGCCTATGGGCATCCGCAATGCCAAGGCATTCTTGGTGCGTTGCCTACCCTTAAAAGTTTTGACTGATGAGCCGATTTTCTTCTCTAGCCAAGGCTACGGATCTGCACACACCGTTGTGTTTTTCCGTATCGCTAACACAACAATTGTGTTTTCGGCTCGCAGCGAGTTATAATAAACACAACAGTTGTGTTGTCAGCAGTGTACGTGTTAATAGAGGGGACTCTTTTAACTTTCGCATGCTGTACATCTGAGGGAAAACCTCGGGTGGAAGATCATTCCACATCTTGCAGGTACGTGGAAAAGTTGCGGTGCGTGTGCGTGCGCGTGCGGGTGCGCGCGTACCTTGCGAGCGCTGCAGGCGCGTGGTGACGCCGGCCGGCAGCTCCGGCTCGGCGACCTGGCGCGGCGGGTTCCGCGCCGAGCGTCGCTGCCGCGGCTTCCGCAGCAACTGTTTGTAATTTTCAGCCTTTTTCGATAAGTAATAAAATCTGTGGACAGAAAAAACATACTGTAGGTGTTATTAGAACCATAATCCTCGTAGTTCCTGATTCCCTAGCTACAGGGAAACTTAGTTAGGGTTTAGGATCTATATATGTGATCGTGACGCGTTAATATCTCTCTAAAACTTCTCCTCTTTGCCAAAAACAATAAAGTAAAGACATACCTATATATAGCTTTAACACATTGACTGCTGAAAATTATAGTATTATAGTATTTTTATAGTATTACTTAAAAAAAGGGGCAAAAAATTCCTTATTTTCCATATTCTTCATTGATGCTCCGCTCCTATGAAACGAAGCGTGATGTTACATAGCCTATAACTTTGCTCGATAAATGGACTATCCAACACAAAAAGAATTGTTCAATTCGGACCAGTAGTTCCTGACATTAGCGCGTTCAACCGAACAAACAAACTCTCTAGCTTTATATCTATATCTTATATATATCGACGCTAGAAAGCGTAAACGCTGTAACCTTGAAACGTAAAATTGTTCACCAGAGCCAAAAAACTTTTTGTTTGTTGAAAAAAAATCATAATTCAATATCTACTCGACTTAAAAACGTAAATTTTGTATATTTGGTGTATTTCATACAAAGCTACAATACTGCTACCTTGGTTATATCCTAAAGTTCCTAGGGGACGTTGAAATGTGGGTTACAGCGTTTGTTTCCAAATATGTAAAAAAAGTATTTTCGGGTCGGTCAAAGGGTTACAGCGTTTACGCTTTCTAGCGTCGATATATAAAAATGTTATGTTGGTTTGTGTACGCTTCAAAAACTCAAAAAGTTCTGCACCGATCGAGCTGAAATTTTAGCATGATATATAATCCGCATCAAGGATTGTTTTTATCTATTTTTTTCATCAGTGACATATCAGCGAATGTGCGAATGTGCCACAGCGCAGCGTGGCAGGGCACAGCTACTATTAGTATAGATAACGTTGACACGATGATTGTTTAAAGTTACCTAACACAGTCCCTAACAGTCTTCCTGGACAGGAAGCTGGCGATCTGGCCGAAGTTCTTCGGGTGCTGCAGATACTTGTCCCGGAACACCTCGCGCTCCGTCGTCGACCACACATTCCGCAGCTGCAGGTCCTTGTGCTCCGACTCCATGTCCATACACCTTCCTGGAAGGAAATAGACGATGTTAAACATCTACGATAACATGGCGGAGGAAGACATCTGACACATACACTAATGAGAACTGTTTCGCAGGTATGTGATGTGATCCACCAATCCACGATAGCGATGTTTTTTTTTATTTGACTGAGTGACGAGACGAGCAAGTCGTTCACGTGATGGTCAGCGCTACGCCTGCCCATAACAGTCACAGCACCACCCAGAACCTCGCATTGCATAATCCTGCGCGGCACTACAGGGCGCTCGTCACCCTGAGACATCGGCTCTAAAGTCTCATATGCCCAGTGATTTCGCTGGAAACAGTGCCCTTCAAACCGGAATACAGTATTGGCGGATGAATATCTGGCAAAGGTGGTAGTGCCCCAGGCGGTCTCGGTCGGCGGTTTTCGTAACGCATTCACCAGCTTACTCCCCAAGTCAAGCGTGCGTAAAGAAGGTTTACTTCAAAAAAAAAGGGCCTGCCTAGGCCCCAGAGTACTAACTATTGGTGTCTATATAGATAGGAGTGGTGTTCTGGGGGTCCCTCAGCAGCGGAGGCACTACAGTCAAGGACCTCATCTTCTTATCTTCGTGCTCCTGTTCGTGCAGGCCGTCGGCGATCTCCTCCAGCTCCGCCTCCGACTTCACCCGCGCGCCGAGCCGGTTGAACCGCTCGCGCTCTTCCCTTTGCTTCCTCAGTTCGGGGAACACCTGGGGACGAGGTCTGGTTTAGAATAAAGGCAGTAATGGCTTAAACTTTGAAGCCTACACCACACTGCTGCGATAAAGATGCCGTGATATTACCAGGGCGCTCCGTTTTTGCGATAAGTATCTATTTCTACCTACTTAAAAAAAAGAAGGTTATCAATTCGACACGTATGTGTGTAATATTATTGGGATTGCAAGATATTTACATAATTATGATAATAAACCTTCCAAACAAATATACAAAATATGCAAAAATACAAAATTGTGACTGTCCAGTTGTCCATTATTAATTTGAATGTGAACATTTTGTATTTATTTACATTTACTTCAACTTAGGGAACAGTGCAAGTTTCATCAAAATCGGTTAAGTAGTATTCAATATATAGACTTGTTTAGTATCTTACCTCATATCTTGGAGATTACTGAACCGAATTACATGGTTCATTCCTTTATTTGAAAAGGTAAACCTCCAGTGAAGTCCCATATACAATTTCTAAGAATTAGTTTAGTAGTTATATTAGTAAATCCATTCGAAGTCCTTACACGTACCAAGAATCACTCCACAGTCCTGCGCATAGGACACAGAGTACGAGAATCGCACCCGCCGCCCTTACTCCCGCACCCGACTTCATCAACAACCACGCCGTCTGTGCAAAACCAGCAGTTAACGTACCTTCTCAAAAAACTCCCTATTCCTCGCGTCTTTCGCTTTCCTCTTCGGCCCCTGTTCTATCCGCTCCACCCGTCGCAGCCAGTCCGCCGCCCGTCTACTGTACGCGTCAGCTAGCGCGTCTTCTCGCTGCAACAGATACAGCAAATAAATAAACATAGCTCATATCTATGTAGCACTACCAGGAACTTCCCAGGAATTCATTGAGCAAACGCCTCTATTTTGAGTAAACGCCTTGATTTTGGGCAAGTGCCTTGATTTTGAGTAAACGCCTTGATTTTGAGCAAGTGCCTTGATTTTGAGCAAATGCCTTGAGTTTGAGTTAGCGCCTTGATTTTGAGCAAACGCCTTGATTTTGAGCAAACGCCTTGATTTTGAGCAAACGCCTTGATTTTGAGCAAACGCCTTGATTTTGGGTAAACGCCTTGATTTTGAGCAAGCGCCTTGATTTTGAGCAAACGCCTTGTTATTTAAGCGCCTGGATATAGGTCTATTCAGTGCTAGTATTGCATCGGCTAGGCGGTAGAGCTTTATGATAAATTACCCATTTCTGCAACAGATGCAGCAAATAATTAAACATAAATGCTTAAAATACATAGTGCTTGTAAAAACATATTAAAGAAAATTGTATTAGTAGGTAGCTATAATTCTGCAAAATATGAATGAATGATAAGAAAAGTGGTAAAAGATGTAATGTAATGTAGTTCTCTGTGCTGAAGAAATATATAGTTAAAAGCACCCCACGCTTTTTTACTAGAAAATTTCTACTTAAATCTACTTTTTAATTCGGCTGGCTATTAAAGCATGTTTCATTTTTCCTTTCTGTATAGATACACGAGTCTAAACCAGTCACTTTAATTTTGTCATTGGATTTTATAAAAAGAACTATACTTTTAATTTTAAACGACAAAATATGCGGTTTATGCGCAAACTACCTCGTTAATTAGCACGCGCACTTTATCGTATGGGAGATATATGTTATACCGATTTGAGATTCATTGTTTATAACGGCGACACTTTAGGAAATGTTTTCACTGAGATTTATATTCGAGTGTCTTTGGATTTTGTTAGTAATATTGGGCATATGAGACTTTAGAGCCGATGTCTCAGGGTGACGAGCGCAGTGTAATGCCGCACAGGATTATGCAATGCAAAGTTCTGGGTGACACTCTAACTGTTACAGGCAGGCGTAGCGCTTAACACCAGGTAAACGACTTGCTCGCCTCGTCATACAGTCAAATAAAAAAAAATGTTTTACAAGATCAAGCGCGGGTAGCTGGAAACAATACTCGCCGCTCCCGACAGTGACACCCGCCTCTCCAGTCTTCTCCCGACAGTGGTCCATGTAACTCGATCGAAACGCCAAGGGTAATCAATATTATAATTTGATATTTATCTGGGCGCGAATTAGACCCATTTATGTCTATTAAAATTGAGTCTAGCTTTATCCACAGGGGGTTTGAAAAAAGCCTGAATTAGACCCATTTATATCTATTAAAATTGAGTCTGGCTTTATCCACAGGGGGTTTTAAAAAAGCCTGAATGGCTTTGAGAAAAGCGTGGTCCAGTTGTGCCTTTGCTTGCACTGCCATGTCCCCAGTTCGACTTCAAGAATTTGTGCTGATGACGATGATGATGATGAAATGTCTACCTTCTCAGCTTCCAGTTTTAACCTTCGTATGTGCTCCGCCAATCGTCTGCGAAACGTCCTGTGCCTCCGTATGTTCTCGTGGTAGACCTCGGTGTCCTGGGGCTGGTTGTAAATGGGGTACGACACGGGCGGGCCCAGGTGTGACATGAGGCCGTGTGCCGCCGTCGCCTGGAACAAATTGCAAGCTTGTTAGTATAATTTTTACTGAAAGTTGATTAGTTTCGGTCCAAAACCATTTCAAAGTTTAAGCCTTTGTCACGAAGAAGATAGAGACGAATCTTCTCTCCCGTCGTTCTCCAGCCAATGTTCAAGATAGGGATAACCCGTTAGGGGGTACCAAAGCTGTATCAAAGTTTCAGTCTTTTACACGAAGTTACGCCCTTTTACACGAATATACACCTTTTTACAAGAAGTTACGCCCTTTTACACGTAGTTACACCCTTTTACACGAAATTATGCCCTTTTAAACGAAATTTCACCCTTTTACACGAAGTAAGAAGCATAATACCTTTTTCCTATTGTCCGCGTAAACACATTGCGCGAGACTCCTGTGACGCGGCACCGCCTCCTCGGGCTCCGCCTCTAGCGCGGGCTTCGACGCCGTCTGCTCGAGTTCCTCCTGCTTTTTCCGAAGCTTTGACATCTGCGCGTCAGACAGCGCCATCTCGCGGTCCACCTGGAAACAACAATATGTTCATCATTATCATCCGCAGCCTATGTCTTCCCACTGGTGGGTATAGGCTTCTGTCTTACCACCTCATTTGCATCAGTCCGTCGTTTAATTTGAGGGGAGGGGAAACGCTCCATGGCGGGGGCCTAAGAGGGGCAAGACGTGTCAGGCTAACGTTCACCATCTTTGCCTAGGTTCTGTGCAATCGAATCCAGGTTTAACCCGATTTGGTTTGATAAGATCACTGGAGAAAAAAAATATCTGATCTCACTAATATTATAAATGGGAAAGTTTGTGTGTCAGTGTGTTTGTTCTCCCTTCACGCCGAAACCGCTGAACGGATTTTGATGAAATTTAGCATATAAATACTTTAAGTCCTGGAACAGAACATAGGACACTTTTTATCCCGTAAAAAATAACGGTTCCTGTGGGATAATAAATAACGCGAGTGAAACCGCAGAGCGCTGCTGGTTTTGAATGTGAAGCTTACCTTAGATATCTGCTGTAGCAGGTCATCCTTAGTGGTCCGAAAGCTCTGGTCCTCCACCGTGGGCTCCGACGGGGGGTTGGGCGACAGAACCTCCACGGTGTTATATGCGTTCACCGGCTCCTGAAACATCAGCGGGGGTTGTTATTCTTGGCCTTTCGGGGGTGGACTCGCCAAATGTCCCATTCGCAAATTGCACCTACCTAGAGGTGCCTCTGACAAAAAAAACTTCAGTAATAGGTACCTATCCCTTTACCTATTTGGAGTAGGATTTAAATAGATTAACACAAACCCTTAGCAACGGGTTCTAACCCTTCCTTTGCCTGTCTGGAGTAGTTTTAGTGCTTGGATGCACTAGGCAACTAGCTGGCTGACTCTACGCCGCCAATTAAGGAAAAATGCAGATCAGCCAAAATAATAGAAATTTCGAAAAACTTCATTGACAATTACCATCGGAAAGTCGTTTTTCGAATGCGTCGCATCGGGAATTAATTCGTCGGAATCGGATACGAACACTTTCCGACACTTGTAAAGGCCACAATAAAGAGAAGTGACAAAAATAACCAATGTTGTAAAAATTACATCCTCGTTGAGTTGCTTGGTGCTATGTTCTCTGTGGAAGCCTGCGGGGCTATGCAGCACGGTGCGGATGAGCTTGAGTGCTTTTCATTTTGACGTTTGATTGCCACGGGGTTCGTCATTCGTATTGTAGCCCGGCAATGACGGCCGTGGCAATCAAACGTCAAAATGAAAAGAACTCCACTTCATCCGCACCGTGCTGCATAGCCCCTCTGGTAGAGTTAATGGAGTTTCCTTTTCCTGTGCGAGATTCAGCCATGAATCACCACTTGAAAGGGTAATTCCATTATTCAAACTCAAACCATAATCAGTTACTCAATAATTTAATCGATCATATTTGATTCATTTTTATTTTTTCTCTATGTATACGAGACTTAAGTGTTTAACTTGTAACCTGTCTGTGTGCGTGTCGTGACTGAGAGATCTCGAGCTCACACACACTGAACCAATGTCCATATACGTACACATTTTCTTGAGATATAATGGTATCAATTCTGTTAGCACAAACTAAACTAAAACCTCATTTGACAGCTCTAAAGATATCGCCATCCCTTTCGATTTCATAAGACAGAAAAGTGACAGCAAATCATTCGACAGGACTAAACTATAACTGAATCTTGTTTATAAGTATCAGAACAGATCTAGCATCATTTAGAATGGGCATTACAAATGACCTATCCTATTAGAGACGGTATCTAAAAGGTAAGTGCATGCTAATCCAATCCTTACGGCGTTTGTGCATTGCTGCGATCCGAGTTTGAAGGCTGCATCACCCTGTAGCATCGTACAGGAACTGTGTCATTGGATGGAGTCGGATCGCAGTGCACAAACGCCCTTATTTCTACGCTGTGGCATCTGATGAAGAGAAAATACATGAAGAAGAAGGCTGCATCTCTTATTTTCCTAACATTGACCTAGCAAGACTTTATTTGGCAATGAGATAACACCTTATTTGACGATCATGCAGGACCTTATTTGGCAGTCAAAAACGTGGTTATGTATTGTGTATGGTTATAGCGGCTTATATGGCCATTTGCCTGTCATTTTCGGTTTCATACTTTCTAGAAGTTGGAGCCGATCTAAATCGATTTTTGTTTAAGTCGACTGAACAAGAAGATGGAATCTTCAAGTATTCCTAAAACAATTGTGTTCTTTCTAAAACAATACATATTATTCCAAATACAATTGCGTTATTTTGAAAACAATTATCATTAGGATATTCTGTATTCCTAAAACTACTGGTACATACATGTCTTAAACAAAAGTTATTTCTTAAATAATTATGTTATTTCTAGAACAATTGTGTTATTTGGAAAACAACAATTATTGGGACTATCCTAAAACAATACAGATATACCTAAAAAGAAGAATTCCTGAAATAATTGCATCTCATTATTCCTAAAACAAAAGAAGCATTCCTAGAACAATAAAAATATTACTAAAACAACAGGATTATTCCTAAAGCGATCGGTATCAACTTGCCCTAGTATCAACCCTAAGCGGTTGGTGATGCTGCGGCAGCGGCGTGACTTGCGTGCGGTCCGCGGCGGAGATGCGGATCTTCTTGAAGGGCGGCGGGTCGGCCGGCGGGGGGTGGTGGGCGGCCGGCTGTGGCGCGGGGTGGTACCCCGTGCCCAGGATGGACATGCGGCTGTTGGCCCGGTACTCGCCCACTGCGCCGCCGCCTCGGGCGTAACTGTTGTCCCTGGAATGGAGGAAACCTATGGGTCAGCAACTCAGCATACTGTTCGATGATTAACAAAGGATGGACTATTCAGACTCTTCACAATGAACCTTCTCACGTGGCTCTGTACAAAAACCGCGTTATAGCCACAAATAAAAAAAGATTTTTCTGGCTTCCTCTTTGTTTCTTTTTCTCTTTTGTTTTCACTTCTTTTATGTCCAAAAAAGACTTTCTTTTCAGGCCATGGGGCAGTCACAATGGGGTGTGGTAAGGGTTAGATTGCGTGAAACTTCACAGAAATGATACAAGAGCATCTCTTATACCGGGCCTCCGTGAGAGGAGACCCGTGCTCAGCAGTGGGGCGATATGGGGGGGGGGATGATGATGATGATGATGATAATGATGATGATGACCTGGCCTAGACTAAGGAACTAGGGTAAGTTGTATGATGTTATCTTAGATTTAGGACCATGACAGGCCCAGAGGCTGTTTACCCAGAATTAAGAAGAGTTTGATAACTTCTATAATAACTTCTTTGGGGGAGTATTTTAACCCCCCCCCCCCCCCCCCCCCTTCCCCTGGTGATACATGGTGAGGTATAAGGCTACCCCCCATCACTGTATTTTTAGTTCCTACAAAGAATGTTCATTATCTTTTTTTTAAGTTTTACAATAGCCGCTTTTCCCTCCTCCCATGATTTTTGCTTAACCCCCTCCCCCCTAAGCCTCACGTGATAAATGGACGGTCCCTTTCGTCTTCTATAACTACGAAATTAAGCCGATGTCGTTCATTTTCGACAAGAAAGTGTTATCTCTTTATCGCATATGAGCGATGTGTTACCAGCTCTATGGTGGTTCTTTGGAAGGACAATAATAAAACTGATGATAATAGTACGCTGAATAAATTAACCAAAATTATAATAAAACGGACCTTTTTTTAAGTCAATAATCGTGAAATTAATTGAGACGCCTCACACTATTATAAAATAACGTCTTCTCAAAAACTGCGATAAATATTTCCTTGGTAAAAACCGAAACAGAAAAATGCAAATTATTGGAAGTGTAAACCAAAATGATTGCCCTAATTTGATAAGAATTGTACGTAGCCGGGGGTCTTTCAACATTTCCTATTTTTAAGAATAATTCAGTTTCAATTATATTTGTTTATGTAGGTACTGCACGTCATTAGGCACGTCTGACAGATATTTTAATAGGGCACATGACAGGACAAATTTGGCAAACTTGATTAGTGCAACCAACCTCTTTGGACGTAGAATGAAGGTTGGTTAAAAACTAAAAAGTTTTTATTCATATAGGGTCATGTGATGGTTTATTCACGGCAGCAGTGTCTACTATAAATTTCGAATAATAAGCCACACAAGTTTATTGTATCCTCTTCATATCTGCTATTTATATTATTTTTATTCGGTATATGACCGTTATGTACCGCTCAAGATGGGTTCATAAATTTTCATTGCATTAGTAATTTACTACGATTATTATGTAGATAGAATCTACGTGATTATCATAGTAAATACCTAACATTGTAAACAGAATAGAGAGCGCAGAGTTCGTCGTTTTTTATAAAATCGTTTATTCGACAAACAGGAAACGTCGAATTTACTAACGATCCGATTGCGTGTCTAATATCCCCGCTTTCAGATTTCAGACAAACTAATCACGCAGCTCCACTGTGACACAAATTGCAGTCAAAGCTCTCCTTAAGTCTATTAGCTATTAAAATAAATCGAAGATAATAACTGTCTACAGTTAAAAATACCTAACATTACGCAATGCGATTATTCTCGGCTTCACATGGCGGGACGGAAGGCCAAGGCTGAGGGGCAGGCGGGGTAAGGCGGGCGGGAGGCGCCACCGTCGCGCTGTTTACTTTTTTATTTCATATGCGAGGCGCGCCGCGGCCCACGTGGAGCGGCCAACGTGGCGGACAGATTGGGCACGCGCTCCTTTACTTTATGTTTATGACACACGCTTTTGGTGGTGTGCGTTCGGCTTGGTGCAATTTCGCGTCAATGCCCTTTATTTCAGTGAGTTTGAATTTTAATCGAAGTAATCCTTTTGGGGAGTAAATTAAAGATACGAGAAAAGGGTCCTTGGACATGGACACGGACCGTGACGGATGCCTCGGGGTTGTACTGTAACTAATGTATTGTTTAAATATTGGTTGATGATGATAAGTCAAACCATGAATGCTTTGTAAAAAGTTTGCTTTGTAAGGCGTGTGTTTGTTGGGCAGTATTTTTTACACTTTTGCTAAACGTTTGTCCCTTGTTTTTACGTGGAGGATACAGTGTTGCAATGACTGTACAGAACGTGAGTCGACTGCCTGTTCTACTGCCAACTGCCTACGTGCCAGCGATGACGCGTGATGGTCTGATATGAAACAACCAAACTGTACAGCGATTTCGAGGCTAGGTAGCAGTCGCTACAAAAATTAAAACAGTTCTTAAACTACTGGCTCAAAATTGAATGAAATTTGGGGATATATCTAGTTATATTATGCCCGTATGGGCAGTAAAAATTCAGTCTTCTAGCTTCATCCACAACGAAGTTACAGGGGGTTGAAAATGGCCTAAATCTGAATGGCTTCGTGAAGTAGATGGTACGGCTGTGCCTTTGTTTGCTCGATTTGGCGACGACACGCTTAGCGTCTGTCATATAAAATTAAAATAAACTCATTACATTTATTACGTCACTAGGTTATTACGTAATACATTCTCACTCTTGGAAATCGTAATCATGATGTCATAATTAAGCTCATAAAATTTTCACGCAAGGTTTTCTCTCAAAAGTTTCCTTCTTCAAAAGGTCGAAATCTAAAGGTTATTGCGAGAACATTTCGTAGGATTGTTAACACGTGGATGGTGTTGTATTGCGATGACTACACAGAACGTGAGCCGAGTCATGTAGTTATATGTATATGTTGTCTGTGGCCGAGTATAGCCGACAGTATGTGCCAACTGTCAACATGACAGGTGACAGCGTGGCGGCCGCATGACGACTTCTTCAGCCTAACTGCGCAAATCAACAGAGGTCGTTAAACAAATGTTATTTAGTTATCAATTCCAAACAATAACACGTAAAGCATTGAGCACTATTATTGTAGGGCCTTTTATGGTACAGTTTCAAAGAAACTCAAGTTTTGAAAATCTACTATTTAGACAAAGGTCTTCCCCTGATTCCGTAGAGTTCTGTTGAGTGCTTTCACCTAAAGGCATTACTAACTACCTTAGCTGTGATTTGATTGCCACGATTCCTGTCAAAAGCATACCAAATTGATATACTCAACGAGCCGAATTGAGGAGCAATTTCTACGGAATTGGGCGGATGCTCTATGGCATAAAGCTATTTTTAAATCGACGCAGCGTCACCTTTATTCACAAGTTCATTCACGACGAATTCATTCTTGATCCGACCGATCCGACATTCCTTTTTCCATTCTACCCAAACATTTTGGTAGTAAACTTATTATGAATAACGTTTTTGAATGCGTCGGATCGGGGTTGAACTCTTGGGAATCGGATTCGAAAACTTTCCAACAATCGTTAACAGGGGTACAGAATCGATTACACTTTTTCAACTCGTTTACTTCACCAAACTTAATTCTATATACAATAAAAAAAAATTTAAACCCTAAAAATCATAACAAAACTACCATGACCGTGAACTAGATAAACGTCTGCACTACACTTCCCTCGTAGGGAGTCCATTGAGGAAATCTCGGTACGTCAGTTTCAATTTCATTACAATCGCGGCTCTCCAGCCGGGTCCTATACCGAGAACTAGGAAACTAGGTCAAACTCGAGGTAGTCGGCTAGGGCATGTAAACAAGCAGCCTTGTGCTACCAAGTTAAACGGGGGTTAAAACTAACGGAAGCTTTTAGTTTAATTATCGAAATGTTAATTGAATAGTTGAGTTTAACCAACGTAAGTCGAGAAAGGCTTGTTCTCAGTAGTTAAACAGTGTGTTTAAAGGAACTATTGGGGTTTTGAAAGAACCTATGTATACTTTTTTTTACAGCATCTTTATCGGTCTACTGTCCAGATCCCACTGCTGGGACTCCAGCCTTTACACGAGAAAGGGGCATGGTCCAACTGTACGTCATCAGATCCGAGAACTTCACCGGTTCTCGCTTTGACTTATTTTTGATATAAATAATGAGAGGTTTTTATTTTCATTATATAATGCGCAATATAGATAGTCTGGAAGAGATCGCTCTGAGCGATAAGATCGCCCATTGTGACACTAATTGTTAAACTTGTTTTGTTTTAGTTTTATGTTTTCTTTGTTCTGTGGTGTTTCAATAAAGAGTTTATCTATCTATCTATAGGAATGTTTTCCGTATTCTTTTCAAAGCGAGAATAGCTTCAAAAAAGGCGAAGGAAGACTCAAAAAAGAAAAAAAAACAAAGTTACGCCTCGTCCCGATACTTAAAGAGAAAGACGTATAATAATTAAAGTAGTTACAACTACATACAAATATTTTATAGACATAAACACTAGAATAATTAATTGTTATTATTAACCATCAATCGGCCGCCGACACTACAGTGGAACCCATCTGCAATCGATATCATGTACAACCTTACACTACACACCGAAGGGTCATCGAACTCACCTTGACCTACATTCACCTGGGAACGCGTACCGGAAAATCTATTTCCGAGAAACGTTCCCTCTATAGAAGGATTTTTAATAAAAACAGAAGAGTGAATGGATGCTGTATTTTGTTGGAAATTTTGAGCACCTTTTTATTTGTCAAATATTTTATTTCAATAGTGGAACATATTTGCCGCATATCCCCTTTCAAAATGGCGGACCTTTGTGTTCGTTTCGTGGACGTTTGGGTTTATTCATTTTAGAATAATTTATTTAGTTCGGATTTTTTAATGGTTTTTTTTTTGACTGTGTGGCGAGACGAGCAAGTCATTCACCTGATGGTAAGCGCTACGCCTGCCCATAACTGTCACAGCGCCATTCAAAAACCTGGATTGCATAATCCTGCGCGATACTGCACTGCGCTCGTCACCCTGAGACATCGGCTCTAAAATCTCATATGCCCAGTAATTTCGCTGGAAACAGTGCCCTTCAAACCGGAACACAGTAATGTTTGCACACTACTGCTTGGCGGATGAATGTCTGGTGGCCTCCCAACTATAATCTGGGTCCTAGAATTTCTAGTCTAGAGGAGTCTACCAACTGTCCTTTCAAAATAACATTTCAGTTTCAACCCAAAGTGTCCCAGAGTGATCAAATCTATAGTTTCAACTTCTCTCATTCAACCTCCATATTTGCATACAGACAGGGGCCCAATTCTATAAAATAACTAACCTATCAATTGTGTGTCGGTAGTGTCTCAATAGGATAGTCATTGACATTTGGTATTCTATAAATTATTATTTTTGCTAGCCACACTGAAAACTATTGTACTGCCACACAACAGCCACACCACAGGCACACAATCGACACACTACTGAGACACCACTGAGACACCATTGGAGTTTTCGCAGAATGCCAAATTTGCAACAGTGGCAATATAATGTCTGTAGTGTGTCGATAGTATGTCAATGGCGTGTTGCTTCACTCTAAGTTATAGAATTAGGCCCCAGATATCTGTCTGTATGATGTATATACATAGCTATAACAGTACGTGCAGTATCAAGTCATCAAGCTATTTCAATTTCGGCGGTGACATCATTCGCCTACAGTTTATCTTCAGTACCTAACCTATTTGTTATTGCGGGCGGTGCGTAGTTTTCCCGTTACACTGTTTGCGATGTATTTCGTCGTCGGTTGAAGAATGTCGTAACGTCAGTTCGCTTTTACATCGCCTTTTTATAGATGGTAAACGGCCTGTCCATAGCAGCGCAGTGGCACCCAGAGCTTTCCATTACAAAATGTTGTGCTCCACTGTAGTGTGCTCGTCACCCTGGCCCGGTCCGGATTGGTGGATAACATCCCTACCTCTGAAATAATTCTCGGGTAGGTATGTTGCCATAAATACTAGCTCCATTAGCGACTGCAATAAATAAATGGAGGCAAACCATGCAGTTTTTTATTTTGACAGTTATTAAAAGTGACGTTTGACAGTTTGACAGCAATGATCGCGAGGTTTACGTCCGACGCAAGCAGCAGGTTCATCATCTTCAATCAAAAACAGACCTAGTTCCCTGGTACTAAAGAACCTATTTAGTCCAGCGCATCGATCAATAACTTATCAATATAAGTGATACATCCCCAGGTCAATAGCCTGGCTGGCCCGCTCTAATGTCCATGCCCTGAATTGGGGTCGCGACAGCCCTAGACACGCTCGATTCAGCCTTGAGTGGGAACCATAGTTTATTAGATTAGGCTAGCTTTATAGTCTGTGGATTTTGCGTTCGGTTTTTGGTTGAAGTTTGACAATACTTTTGGCGGGAAACCGTAAAAATATGTGATTTTGTTTTTTTTTTTCTGAAGCTTGTGTGTCAATGTGTAATGTTGGCGGAATATTAACATGAGCAATATGGGGTATCGCTATCAGTCACCAACTTGCCCCGGAGCGAATAGATAGTTACTTTCGCTTTTATTAGTACCATATTTAATAATACTTTCTTTTCGTTTTAGCTCCGCACGATTAGTGCATAGTATTTAAAATGTTCAAATCTTTTAGATTTTCTGTAGACTTCATAGATAATATTACACCAATATTACACCACATACCACATTAACACACGAAGGAACAAGTTTGAGAAAAATAAATTCAACGTCACATTTCGGTTTCCCGCCAAAATTCATCAGTTGATTTAAGTACTCGTCTCGTCACAGAATAAACAAGTACTAGTCGTACAGTTGTATAAAAAACAACGTGCAAGGCAGCGCTGTGGTAACAATACCGCTATCTCAGGAAGACAATCCGCATTGTCTCGCATTCGATTGTGTTATCGCTCTAATTCTTGCCTTGGGATTCTTGCAGGTTGCAGCAACTCTGAAAAATCAGCATTTTATGTTGCGAAAACTTGCTAGAATAGAAATCGTCTTTTTTATAAATACATAGTATTCTAGTATTCTTCCTAGTCTGTGGTCTTGATTGTGGATGTATTGGCGGGAAACCGAAAAGTGACGTTGTATTTTTTTCGTTTTCTTAGACTTGGGAGGACTGGCCGCAAAAGTCTTTGAACTGAGAGGAGCGGAAGAAAGTAAGGAGGCCTTTGTCCTACAGTGAGAGAACTTGGCTGATTTAAAAAAATATTTAGAAGCTAAAGTGAGCAGTATTTTTTGAACGCCTTTATTTCTTTCCATTCCTCAACACTTGAACAATCCAATCAAGTATGAAACGCCCTTGCCACTACCCCATAATGAAATTTCTTTAAAAAACATTAATACTTACATAAACACGTAATGCTATAGCGCCGTATTTTTTCGTACTGGCCGATGTTGTAGTTTTAACGAAATTAAAACTGTGTTAAACTGCAGGGACGTAATGAGAAAGCAACAGAGGGGGAGTGTCGGCGGTAATTTATGCGGACTCAAAGCTTTGAGTGAAAGAGTTTTTCTACTTCTTTTATTGTATTCATTAATTTTAATATTAGGTAAGGTTGATATTAATGCGTATTGCTGAACCACGAAATTTATTACCGAACATTTTAATATAACTTTTTTACTAAAATCTAATTAAAATAAGCTGTCAAGACCCTTGTTCAATACCATAATTAAGAGATTTATTCATTAATTAACGGCGTTTAGTTGATTAGTTATTAGAAATATGGGGTTAAGTAAGAGGTCGATCATTTGCGCCTTCATAACAATGTCAAAAGTCAAAGTTCATTAATGTGTTCTATTTATTAATTAATTCTTGATAATAAATACGGTCAATACTATACCTACTGTTATTTTTGACAACATAAGAAACGGCTAGAATAATAATTCTATAAAAACCTAATGTTATTTTGTAATTTATCCTTCACAGCCATTTTGTTTTTGATAATTTTAATTATATATCAGAAAAATCATAAAGTTCCTAAAATAAGTGAAAATTACTTCATGAAAAACAGTCAGAAACTTTTCAAATGTACAACGACCACCCGCGGCTCCGTCCGTCTTGAAATAACATCCGACAAGTAAACAAATAAAATAGTGATGACAAACGCTCTGTCTGTTTGTAAGCAATTTTCCCGTTGTTTCTGGTTTTCCGAAAACCAGAAAACTCTTTTGTGCGTGTCTGTTATATTTGTTGTGAAATAGTCATACGAAAGACGTCATTATAATTATTATGAACCTTGAAATACATTTTAATATTTCTAATAGGTTCGTTCGTTAAATAATTCTTCCCTATTCTTATTTAATACAGTTTACTTTAAAGAAACTTTTTTTTATTTACAAGATTTTTTTATATCCACTATACCTAAATACCCATATTACAGGGTTGTATCTAGGAGGCTGCGGGGCCAAATCTTATCTACAGACAGATTAATTGAGTTTTAAAAATATAATAATTCAAAATGTGGCCTCTACAATAAAAATAAGACGAAATAGTAGTCATCTCCATAGTAGCGGGGTCCAATCCCAGCTTACAATACTGAGTTTTTTGCTAAGCTCGATTTGTATTGTATCAGATTTCCAACAATTAATCCTCACCTGTAGGACAGTGGAGCCGATCCATAGCCGGGCTGGTGCATCCGCAGCTGTGATGGATAGGGCTGCGGGGCGTACGGCGCGGCGGGTGGGGGCCGCGGCTGCGGGGGCACCACCCCCCCCTGCTTGCCGTATGCCAGTGCACCGCCGCCGTGCCCATGCTCCGATTGCCCGGGCCTGCAAACAATGCATACAAACTTTTCAAGGCACTGCAATTTGTTAAATAAAATGATATTCATATACTGTGGGATTCATTTGTTTTTGTTATACGCTCAAGTTCTTTTTTTAATGCTCAGACGTGAAAGTTACTTTTGTACTAGGTATGTAGGATAATACAGGGTTGTATCTAAAAGGCTATGGAGCCCCCAGTGGTAAGAGTCGTGCTAGCCAAAAACAATTGCAGGGCTACCCCGAACTTTGGCTTTCATTGGGTTCAATTGAATTTGATTGAGAATGAACGTGAGTTGATAATAGCAGTTTTTGAGGTGTATAAGACCCTTATTTGGTTTTGCTTTCAGCTTGGGAAAGATAGACAAGACATACCTAAGAAAGATTTGTTTTCATCGCTATATTACCACACTTCAGTTTCTCTGAATCAAGAAACAATGCAGCATGCCAGATACTTTGCCAACAGGTACGGGCTTTATCATTTGGCACTCATAAATAAACAAATAAACGAGACAGCTTAGTCTGCAAAGACGTTCACTTCTGACATTAATTATTCATTTTAACCCGACACATTGTCTGTATAACACATGTTTATGTAGAAAGAAGCCTTATCAGACGGAAACAATCGGCCATGTTACTTCATTCTACACGTGTCGATCCAATTACAACCATTAATTCATTTAGCAACAACAACACTGATTACAAAATGCGCATTAATTGTGGTAGTATCGGAATGCGCGCATTTTTACACGCAACGACAGAATAAATATACTATGTACTAGATACAGAATTGACACGCCATCCCGCACAATCCGCGTCCTGGCAACTCGCAATCGCCAAGCCAAATACTACACGCCCAAATGTAATAGACAAACGGTTTGTATAAACCTTCATACTAGCGAGTTGTCTTAGGTTTTGGTCGCATAGTATGTTGTGTACTATGGCGCTTATACAAACGTCATTTTTATATGTGTGTGATGTCAAATCAGCTAGTTTATATGAAATGTCCGGAGTGTGTAAAGACGCTATGTTTTCCTCGTTGCTAGTGGAGTAGTAGGCGCGGCTTGGTATGATTGTTACGGCCCTGAAGGAAACCTGTTATCCGACGAATTTCTAGAACGACCTTTGTACGACTCACAGAAGGTAATTGTCGTTTTTTTTTTGTATTCTTTGTTTGAGATTGTGCTCTAGACTGCTTTAGTGAGCAGTTAATCGAAGTTATGAAGGTATATTTCGTGGAAAGTGAATATTGCTCTTGGACGTAATGAATACATCCAAATACAAAGGGGATTCATTTAATTTGTTTGAACCTCTTCATTTTGTAATGAAAAGGTCCATCAAAACAACCCAAATGAACCCAAACTCGAAACATGCTATTGAAGGGTTCCTTGACCCATCTTCCTACATCGAGAGAATTCATAATATTATTGTTGTGAATTCGTCAGAATTTCTAAGTATTAAAAGGTTCAAATCGATACAACAATAGGTAATTAAAAATAGATGAAAGAGTTGAAGAATTGCTTATATTAGTAAGCAGTGCCTAGTTTCATGTAGTTTACGAATTAATCATCGTGTAATCACCATGACAGGGCTCCCGAAATTGAAATATAACCATCCCATCAGTTTTCGGCATCATCCAATTATACTAAGGCTATTTTCCGCATTCTTTTCAAATTTTGATGGGTTGGTCCGAGCCGTACCAGGCGAAATTTCTAGGAAATAACAAAAAAAAGTTTAGCTCAGGGTTACCCATAGGAAAAATGTATACAAAGAAAAACAAATAAACATATTCGTTGGTTTAAAGAGGGCGTGGAAAACGAATGACACCAAATAAACGTTCATAAAACTCACATAACACTTTGACGATTTTTATTCCAATTACATGTTTTTAAAATTACTTAATCGAACACTTTATTGCCATAATCGTCAATAAATATTTCTTAAGGTGGACCTTGAATTAGGGCATAGTCCATAAAAACCTTAAACGTATCTAAGCCGTGTTATTTAATTAAAAGTGTATTAATAGCTCACCGCTGTCTTTTCAAGGGTAGAATAAATACTAATCCAAATTTATAATTCTTAACCTGACGATATACGAAGCCCCTCATATACATGGCCCATACTAGTATTCGCCAGCCCTAGATCCGGTTCAGGGCCGGACTGGCCCGTTACACAAAAACAGTTGATCACGTGGGATGTGCCGGACAGGCGCGGCGGGCGCGGCGCGGCGGTGCGTCAACGCTGTTTTCGAGAACGGATGTCTACGACGCTATTTATTTTATTACCCGTGCGTGTGTGACCGTAGGCCTTGCATGGATAAATGAATGGTGTTCAATCAAATGTTAGTTAGACACAGTCCTCACTGCATACACACGTAAATACAGTGTTACTGTGACTTTTACGAACAGACATTCCGATATTTTTAATATATACAATGGTTAAATTGCAATGAGTCATAGCCTGTTTTATGATATCGTGAGAGATATATTCGTTTCTGAATTTTTAAAATGTTCACTTTATAGTCTGTGAAGGAAATATCAACACAAAAATAACACTGCATAATTTGACAGGCGACAAAAGACCGTGCAGAATAAAAATGGACTGGAATAGACCGCGCAAATTGTCCTGAATTGCGAGTAATGGCTCAAATCGGGACATACACAAAGCGGAATTACAGTGCCATTTTAAAGTAGCCCAAATTATTAATGTGACAGTCAAAACACCACCTCGACATCCGGCCGAATATGCAAGACCCAGCAATTTGAACATAATCAAAGGGCTGACAAAACTGCCGGTGTAATAATAAAAGTTAATGCTCTGGAACATAGAACCAGTACTTTATCATTTTCAGCCAGTCATTTACTTAGAAACATCGTGTTATTACGAAAACCGCCATTTTTATTACAGAGTATACAGCCTTAAAGGTGGCAATTCCGAATAAATTGGCAGATGGTGACAAAAAGTGTACCGTTCACCTTCTAGATTGATTCTGTATAGAATAAACTTTATTCAGGTACAGACTTTTATAGTTTTTTTCAAAGAAAGCTTATTGAATAGTATTATGAATTGTCACGAATACAATTTTTAACGTCTTGTAAATTTTGTTGTTAGTGATAATAGCAGTTATTCTACCTACTTTATTGAATGTCTTCAATCAACTCTTTTCAATCAAATATTATAAAAGTTTTTTCTTAAGGCTTGAGCTACGTCAGAGTTTTTAAAGTACGCGTATAAAAGGCACAAAACGTTACTTTATTCATGTGATTCAATAACGAAAATAATGTTACTGTACTTATTCAAAAAATGATCCCTACTTGCCCCTGTGACTGACCTCATTACGACCCTGCGCGCTCATTTATCACTGAAACAGCCCGGTTTTCCATTAAAAAATACATTACCCCCTCACATACACGCACTTAAATAATATATTGTGCTAATTTGTCTTTTTTATTTTATTGTAGCTTGGCAGGTACTTACTTATCAACGTATAAAAACATCTGCTAATTGTGTTAATGATATTATTGCGTGTACATAGTTTTATTTAATATACTATCTCGTTTATTTAGAATTTTTCAAATTTTTGTCTTTACCCACTTTCACAACTTTTTATAACTAACATGGAATAAATCAACTCAATGGTAAGCGCCACGCCTCCTATGTGCGTTGCAGATTTCGTCTGTATCAAATTAAAATGTACCGTTATAGCAATTCAATACGGAATTTAATTCGTCACAGACGTTTTCCGTCTGAAATACCTAGAAAAATATATCGAAATCCCCCCCTTCTCATATGTATCAGTACCGAGAACTCTTCAAATTTGCATCCAAGGATTAGTGATTCACTGTTCAACCTACCACCTACTAGTTGCCTACCATCTGCTACCAATCGCAAGCATAGTAGAAGCCTATTGAATAACAATGACTAACCATGAGGTGAATCGGGTACCAACGAGATACAGGTGGATTTCATAAACTAATTTAATTAGCGGCTAGCCATAAGTGTGGGGGTTTACCGATTTTTTTTATTATTTTCTTACCTTGAGGATGGTAAACGGGAAGTTTTTAGTTTATCGAACGAAGCCATTTGCTTTTCTACGTGTATTATGTCTACGGCCAAGGAGTGGCACTCCTTGTCTTCCTGAAATAGGATAATATGTAGAAAGAGAACAAAATAACTAATTGCCAAAACATTAATAAAAAATAAGTAGGTATCTGTAGTGGACCAGCGGGGCTATGCAGCACGGTGCGGATCAGCTCGAGTTCGTTTCATTTTGACGTTTGATTGCCACGGTACTCGTCATTTCAATACGAATGACAAGTCCCGTGGCAATTAAACGTCAAAATGAAACTCAAGCTGATCCGCACCGTGCTGCATAGCCCCGCTGTGGTGTAAAACTAAAAAATATACTCATTATTAAAACAATTCACCCATTGTATAAAGGAAATGAGGAAAAGCAAAAAACGCCCTTTTTCCCCTTCTATCAAGAGGGCAAGAAGATAACTTCTTGACTTGTCAATAATAATTGAAAGAGAAACGAAAAAACGTCACTTCATAAATAAACGACATCCAGTAGCACTTGTCAAGTGCTTTCCCACAGCGCCGGTGACATTATAAATAACGCTTGTCACACAAGGTCGCGCACATGTGGGCGGCGCGCGCGCATCCCGGCGTTCACACTTGTAACTAACGTGCGGGGGAGTTTAGGACTATACTTAATGTTTCTAGTTTTTAAGTACGACAATTTAACGTTTTAATATCGGATTCTTGATTCGGGGATTTTTTTTTAAATGATAAAATTTATGGTTAACGATTTATTAACACGATTAATTTTTTCAACGATACGTTAACTTTTAATTAACTTGGCGAATTGAACTTTCTATTTCTATGTCAGGAAAAACAGCTAACCTAGCCCCCATTAGTTCTCATTACATCTCTGCTTGAAACCGATAGCTAAAGCCAACCTTAAAAAAATTGCTAAACACTGGCTGTTTTTCCTTCAAGTTCTCACCATAGAGTTTTTAAGTCGCCTAAATGGGTAAGTTTTTTAAACTGTGCTCATTGAAAATGAAGCTGAATAGGAGATAGATATTGACGAAATAACATAATTCCCTCCAGTAAAAAAATATGAGTTGTCTCCCCACCATAAATATAGGTATCCGCATTAATCTAACAACGTTGTTTACTAGTTTATTGTAAGTAATTTAAAATAATACATCTGAGTCACAGATTTAATCATGATGTAACTGTAATATGGAGCCGGCAGTTAATAAGCGAAGCCTGGGAAGTGTGGTGGGAGACACTTAAACACTAATTGCCTAGGTATTGTGTTGGCTCGAATATGAGCGCCAAGCCAACGTTTCTAGTAACTTGGTGTTAACTATCTGTGTGCCAAATTTCGTCTAAATCCGTTCAGTGATTTTTGCATGAAAGGGTAACGAACATCATCCATCCTCAAAAAATTTCACATTTATAATTTTAGTAGGTTAGGTTTTATTTGCTAACTATATTACAATATTCACAAGTCTGTTAGCCAATAGAATAGAATAGAATAAAAAACTGTTTATTTTAGCTACCCCAAAAAACAATAAACACAGTACAGTACAGTAACAATCGATTCTGTGTTTACCTTACTAATAAACAATCTTGAACGAAATGTAATATTATTTTGTTCTGTGTCGAAATAACAAATAACAAACAGATAATTTATCAAATGTTAATTTTTATTTATTTTTGGCTTTACGTGATTAATTAAACCTTTTTTCCAAAAAAAAAACAAAATCAGTAACGCCACTGGCCACATTTCCGCTTACCCGCATTTTGCCAATAAAAAAGTTTGACATTTCAAGGGTAAACGCACCACTAATGAACGGTTTCCGATATACAATTAAATCGAACTTTTCAACTGTGATAATCACTCAATGCAATCGCTTTAAACATTAATGAACGCATTTGTGGCAATAAAATGATTCAGTTTCAGATACAAAACCGCAATTCGAATTGAAAATGTACGCTAGTATAAATTGGAGCTGTTGTTTCCCCGTGAGTCTCGTGACCTGAGCGAAAGTGTGTCACGGGCGCTTCATTGCCACAAAATCGATATAGCTGGGATTGTAGTGTAAATATGGCGCCTAATTTCCGGAACAAATTGAACAGACAATATCGGGAATGGCATAAATAACTTTGTTATTTTATGGTTGAATAATTAAATATCGATAAGAAAACACTATTGTATCCCAAAATAAGTTACGGAAACAAGTTATTCTGAGATATACTTAAGAATATTACTTCCTTGAGAGGAAAATGTATTTAATCTTTAACGTAAGAGGAAACATGCGATTTATATAATTGTCAAGTATAAAGCCGACAGAACATCACGTTCACGCCTGTCGAAATTAATGACTCAGCACCTACGTGAATAAAGTGCATCCGTAACGTTTTACGGAAGCATCGCTAAAAAACCCACTGTCAAGTCAAACATTACCAACTTTACAGAAATAAAGTAGCAAAAACCACTCGAGTTTCTCTTCGAACTCAAACAACTCTGAGACGAGTGACCTTCGAGCGCTACAGCCGGCTGGCAACAGCGTAACGTAAAACTCGCCTATCTATCCATACCTACGTATAGATTGGATCAAACAAGTCTGTCTGTACGTATACTCTTCTATGTATGTAGCGCTTAGCACGATGACCCGCGCGCCACCCGCCGCCATTCCGTGACGCATCCGACGCTGCAGTGCGAAACGACGTATCTCGCGTGGTAAAGCAATCTAAATTCTACTTTAAGCTTGAGTGTGCAAGCTTTAAGATGGAGTGGCCTCCATTTGAGAGGTAGTTTGTTGAAACCCGAGTTGCGAGTCGTGAAAGCATTCATTGTAATTTTATTTTTGTACACATCAGGCCGAGCGCAGTCGGACACAAGTGCAGTGTTCCGAGAAACGTTCAAAAACAGATATTATGTTGTTGTGTTGGGTGAGAGCGGCTGCGGACGATGCGAATTGCAGCTGCGAGCCTCGTTTTATGTTCTATCTACACCTAATGCTGTAAACAAGCTCCTTGAGCCTCCTTGTTTGATGTTAGCGCTAATCACTAAAGTTGTAGCTGTAACTGTGATGCATGAAGCTGCGCAAATTTCGAATTCACACTCAGATTTTTACACAATCAAGTTCTTTTGGGAAACTTCACACGAAAACATTGCAAAACCAGACAATCCGGTTCCAAGTTAAATCTCAAAACAAAGACGTAAAAACTGCGCATTTTAAAGCTAATGGAATCAGACTTCAGTTTAAATTAAATGTTAAAAAAAAGGTTTCATCATTACGACATGCGGTCGAGGCAGTGACAAATAGCCTGCAATTTGGAGCGCCCAATTTTAATTGAATTATGAACAAATTAAAACAACCATTACGCAATGTAATTTGCATTGAATAGAATTTATGTTTATTGATGCGGTAGTTCCGGAATTAGGTGGATGAAAAAAACTTTAGTCGCATACCATACCATACCATAACCATCGCAAATTAGAATGTTTAGATCTGTTTTTATTTTGCTGATATTTTGAATGTACATTTAACACTATAGAAATGAAAAAGGCCTTAGATGTCAAGTCAACTGTGTCAATCAATTGAAAGCATTTTATTCGGAATCAGATTGCGTCTAGTTGTATTTTTCCAGAATTTCTTTTTTAATGATTGTCGCGTGTCAAGTTGTCAACGACGGTGTCATTCACCCTACAGCGACTGTTAGCACTTGACGGCTTGACGCCTCGGACTTGTTTGATTTTCCTTTTTTCGAAGTGGCCAACTTTAATTAGCCCAAAACTGTCAACAATGGTGTCGTTCACCCTGTGACAAGTTGCGGCAACACAAATCCATGGTCGGAGATTCTGGCGGGAAAACGAATATATGAGACATTATTAATATTGGTTTTTTTCTCTTAAACTTGTGTTTTTGAGTTAATCTTTAACTATTTTAACAAAATGTTGAAATTAATAAAATTTGACACTGGCTAAATGCACAAATCTTGCGAAGCCAAAACATAAGAAAAAAAAATAAACGAAACCCATACTACCGTTGCGAAATCCCATAGAAACAATCATGTCAAAGTCAACAATTTTCTTAAGTAAATTGGTAAAGAATTCTTCTGAACAGAGTTTGGAAAGAGAAACTTTTAACATAGGATCTTTGCTTTTAACCAAGTCCCTTTTCTTTGTTTGATTATTTGTCATAGAAACTTCTTCTACAAATTTTATGTAATGAAAAACTCGGGATCCTTTCACATGATTTTCCTGGAAGAGTACCTGACTCACCTAACTATTACATATTACTATTATGTATTCTATGCTATTTCATAACTTCCCACTGCTCAAGAGTTGAACAGGCAGGTAGTAACGTGAGAAATAAAAAGAAAAAAATACTGAAACCAATTGAGATAATTTTTTTAAATTATCTTAATTGGTTTCAAAGACAAGTCACAAGAAAGCAATATACGCAATTTCTATTACTTCAATGACATATTTTTTCCAGTCATTTTGATTTAAAAACCCAACCTATAAGCCCATTAAAACGAAATTTCTATGAGACAAATTGCAACCTTCAAATAATTAAAAAAAAGAAAATCGGTTGAATAATGACGAAAAAAAAAATCAACTGAACTGATAATCTCTTTATTTTTAAGCCTGTTACAAAAGAGAAATTATGCAGATAGTGTTTTAATAAGCTTTTAAGATAACTTGAAAATTGGTTTTATTAAAAAAAATCGTTGTTATTATCCCGTTTTCGTTAACGGTGCCGTGTACACACGCGAGCGTGCTGTAAATGAAATCCAGGCCATTGGCAGGTCGTGTGAAGTAGTGTAAACTCAGTGTAAACTACGGTTAAACGTGCACCGATCGATTCTCGACGCTTTTCGAATGTTAAGTCTTCGAAATAGAGCTAAGTCGACTTCGCGCATAAATAAATTCTTTTTTTCTAATATTTAATAATGGGAGATAATGAGAATTATAGGCTGTTGAATTGGCTATTTGAGAATTAGGCATTTGTAGTGTTATTGGCACCGTGCCTCGTGTATTTATTTTACATGAGGCATGGTGCCAATAACACACATTTTTGTTAGCTTTTTAAGGTTTATTTTAATGTTATAATTAACTTGTAGCAGTGCCCCGCGTTTCCTCTTTCGGATCGACATTTCATCCAACGTTGGGCTATTTTAATTTGGTCCATAAAACAAACTAGGCTGCGATGAAGCAGCCTTTGTCTGTCTAGGGTTCGTGGAAGTTTAAAAATAAGAGGGGATGATTTATTATAACACCTTTTGTCTTCCACCCCGGGGCCGAGATGATGGAAGGTGAAAAATAGGCTCATCTCATATTAAAGTTGACAGATGAGAACTTTTTTATTGACGCTCCTGGACCCTCATATTATCAAATATCTGCCGCCTGTTTCCGAAAAGACTGCTGTTGAATGTTTATTTGCCTTGACTGTGACTCGATTGCCATTCATACAAAATTCAACGAAACAATAGACTTTTTTATAGAATAAGAATCAATAACGAAAAATGTAAGGAATATTACATGAAACCTACTTCGCCCCTGTTGCCACCATTAATTTGTAACTGGCTGAACAATGTAACAAAGAAAAAAAAACACACCTTCCAAGAGTTCCAAGATCAAACCAACCAACCGAACCGAAGCGAGATAGAATAATAATATTAATAATACAGAATGCACCTCGCCGTCTACACCGCGGCAACCTCGCTTTGCCGCGCTTTCACCGTCGCAGCTCGTATACCCACACAAATCGTTTAATCTATGCAACAGCGATCGTGTCGTTTCCTAGAACATGCACCACTACCTATAGTTATGTACGACTTTTACTTTCCTTTCCACTGGCTTGCGAAGGGCATCATATTAAACTTTAACGTCTCTTTCGTCTCGATTAGCTTTTCCTTTATAGAATGGTGGATGTATTTACGTTTCTTTGTCACTTTACCTGTTCAAGTTTTCTTTCTTCTCTAGACTCCTTCCTATCTCCGGTTAGTTAGAGTCAATTCTAATTCTTCCATTAGGAAGATTGTAAATCATAAAATACCTACGTCGATTGAAAACCAATTTGGTATTTTGCGCATGGTCTATAAAATAAATCTAGAGCTAATAATATCAGAATCTATTGTTATTGCTATCGAGATAATGGTTTCTGGAAGTAATTTTTACATTGTCGAATTCCTTGTTTACACGAGAAATGCCCTGGAAGTTTGTTAGAAACCTGGACCTGAAACTGGGAGTATGTTGGTGTAAAATTAAGTTTTACTGACTTGACGTATATGTAGAACAAGATATCAACAAATAGACTGATAGCAAGTCTTGGCGAAACCATGCTAATATATCAATATTCAGACATGAACCGATCTCCGAATCACCAACAAACGTTTCACCGAAACCACCTAACTGTAGGTCCTCGAGTTGTCATAGTCATATATATGTCGTCACTTGTCATATTGAGCAAAGCAATTTATAAATTTAGATGCCCAGAGAGCCGATCGATTGTATTCGTCGCGTTGGACATTTCAAAGGCTTTTGATAGGGTCTGACGCAAAGCCCTGCTACGTCAGACCACAATATACGTACTTCTTTGAGATATTTACTAATTTATGCATTTAGATATCAGTATTTAATAACAATTCTAAATTCCATAACATTTAATTGTAGAATTGATCTTGAAAAATGCCGGATTACCTCAGGGGTCGAATTTTCACCACTATTGTAATTTCTGCATGAACCATCTGTTAAGACTACACGATGCCTGATATAAGTAATATTTTATTTTATATAAGAAGGGGATCGTTGTAGATGTTTAAGGTTAGCCTTGGAAGCAGTGTCCGACTGGGGTGACCTTAATTAGGTAAGTTCAATGATACCAAAACACAGGCGTGTTTGTTGTTAGCCGAAAGGCCTACTCCATCAATGTTTTTGGGCTTACAATATAATATAATTTTTTTTTTTTTTTTATAATAATAGCCTGACAGTATGACACGTATATTGTGAAATAACGAGCCAATTAGCGATCTACAGATCATCAAAGATTGTGACCAAAAGTGAAACTAAAATGTATCTCGAATGCAATGCTGCCTTCGATATCAGGGTCTGTTAGACCACTCAAGGGCATCTGACATGGCTTAAGGCCCGCTATCGACAACAACTGGAACCGACGGTTTAAGGTGCCCTCCGAAGCACTGAAGCCTTTGTAAGGATGCAGCACTGCGGGGCTATGCAGCACGGTGCGGATCAGCTCGAGTTCGTTTCATTTTGACGTTTGATTGCCACGGGACTCGTCATTCGTATGGAAATGACGAGTCCCATGGCAATCAAACGTTAAAATTAAACAAACTCGAGCTGATCCGCACCGTGCTGCATAGCCCCGCTGGTCTGATTGGTTGGTGATGATGAGTCGAATGATAGAGTGGAGTTAAGGACACCTGTTTATCGGTAGTCGTCTACATGATGACTGCCCGGAACACCCTAATAGGTACTATTCTGGTACTTAATGCTATATCGGCGGTGCTCATAAGGAGGTCCGACGTTTGTACACTACATCTAGTGTCTCTGGTCAGTGGTCACCCATCCAAGTTTGTTCGGCTGGGGAATAAATTTGGAGATGAAATTTTCTCACTTTTTTTTTCTTTGTTTACTGAGTAGCGAGACGTGCCAATCGTTCACCCTGAGACATTGGTTGTAAGGTATCATATGTGCAGTAATTTCGCTGGAAACAGTGCCCTTCAAACCGGAACACTACGGCTTGGCGGATGAATGTTTGGCAAAGGTACTTCACGAGGTGGCAGAAGAGTCCTACCACTACAAAAGACTGCCGAAAGGTCTATCACTGTCCAGTGGTCACCCGTCCAGGTGTGTGGTTACAGACGTTGCTTATATTTGTGTTTTAGTATTGGTATTGTAAAATTTGTTTTGTTCAAGTTTTAAGTTTTCTTTGTTCTCTGGTGTTTCAAATAAAGAGTTTATCTATCTATCTATCTATCCCTGAACCTACGCCCAGTAGTAGGCGAGGTACCGAAGTACCTATTGGTTTTTACAATCCATAATCAATCATTGGATTGGATCAAGCCAAGGGCGAGTGTGTCACGGAGCCGATTAGATCGGGCCGACCACAGATGATTTAGCAGAACAAATCCGGTGCGACACGACCACAGCTTAGCTCTATGATTATTACGAAAGATTACTTAATGAAAATAACACGTCACGATCACACATAGATCCTGCCTACTAGGACTCTCTGTATCCAGGGAATCGGGAACTACGAGGACCATGGTCCCACAAACACCCAGACTCGGATCAAATTCCTGTTCACACAAGTATTTGGCCTGTGCAGGAATCAAATCAACAATCTCACGTGTACCAAACGGCTCATAAGCAATTTACAACATGGCGGCCGTTAACGCGAACGCTTATTATTAAAAATAACAAGTCAAGTGAACTCAATTCTATCCTGAGAAGGTATTTTAACGTCCAAAAAGCATTTAGTGCTTATCTGATTGTTTTTTTTTATATGCACAACTTACCTACCACAGATTGAAAAATAACTAAGATATTGCAAATGGCGACACTTGGTGGAATTAGTTGTACATAGAATAGGTTGAATTACTAAAACAGTATAGAAGCTACTTTAGATTTGTGTGAATCACAAGTATTTGCTCTAAATCTGGGTGTTTGTAGGACCATGGTCCTCGTAGTTCCTGATTCCCTAGAGGGAATCCTAGTTTAGGATCAGAATCATAATTATATATATGTGAACATGATGCGTAAATTATTTATTCTGTGGTAATTAATACGTTTTTATCTCGAAGAGGAAAATTCTTAGTATCAACGAAGCCGTAGGTATAGTAATATAAGGTCGCCTAGGTTAATTACTGAACGATTAAGTGACTCCAAAACGAGTAAAATGACGTCTGCCAATCAGAAAACTAAAATAGAAACTCCAACCAAAAGAATGAAGAATTCGTGTTACATTGGTTTGTCTTTGTGTGTAGTTTTTTCAAAATCTAGTTTCACATATTACTTAACTGGGACCTAACGATTTTTAAAATGAAACCGTTCTTTTCAATTTTAAGTTTTTCTGAATCTGTGCTGGTTTCGCAATTTTTTATTTACTTGAATCATCCAATTAATCGATTGTTTTCCTTTCCTATCTATGAACGCTTGTCACTGGCTGAATGTGGAGATAGCGCGCAGAGAAAAATAAAATTAAAAGAGTCTTAACACTGACTAAGAAAAAAATATGGTTTATTTTTTTCTCTAAGGAGGATTTGGCTTCGCACGTTTTGTGGATCTGCCAACGCGTCGGAAGTGGTTTAGTTGGCACGTTGTAGGCTTGGCATCTAGAATCAGTGCTGGAAAAACGAACGCATGTCTATCTGTTTCTACAATGGATGGCGTAAACGTGAAGTCGGTATGAACGTTTCGATTACATTCCATACCTTGCTATTTCACAATCGAGAACGTTATATTGTTATTGGAATCTTTGTTACTGTTTATCAGATTTATCTAGAAATCGAGCTTAAGATAAGAACTCTTTACTGCACTCCAAGTAGGTTAAATGCTCTGTGACCCCAAGACATAGTAAAAGTAACATAGGCATAGCATAGATAGAGGATAAAAAGGTCAATCAAATTCAAAAACATATCTGGACATTGGTGGTTTACCTACTACCCAAATCTTTTTTCTTGTATCGCCATGACATCGATTGTGTATTTATTTCGCCAATTTCGATGGTTTTAAACTCAGTATTTTAGGTATTTCGAAATCACGTTATTAGTTGTTATTTACAAATTGGTAATTAGGTTGATTTTGAATATTGACTTTGTTTTTCTGAACTAGGATACGCCTGCCTGACCAAGCAAGTCATTTCAAAATGGCTACCGAATAGGTTCTGATTATGCAATCGACGGTTCCCTATTTTCATGGTCTGTGCCTCTCATTTTATCATCAACACTAATGTTTTATCTTTTTTTTAAGGATAGGACTCAGCCTGCTCTCTTTCATAGATAATCTAGAATGTAGAGACAAGTAAGACTATCCAACAAGACTTTTTTTTTTATATTTTGGCTTTTTGCATTACCCATTGAGTCCAGTGACTGTCATCCATCACTGTCCAGTAGGTATTCTCGTTCAATATTTTGTATCAAATCTAGTCAAAATTTCTAGTCTCAGTCAGTGAGGTAATCAGGAGTTTGGTGGCAAGATCACGTTTCAGAAAAATGGTGAATGCTTTACAGAAAACTTCTTAAGTAATTTTGGGCTTTTGGAAGTGGATGCGTCCCCTGGAATTCTCGACAGTATGATTACTTCCGAAAAGTTAGGTAAGTGTATGAAAATAAAAGTATGATTCGTCGATAGTAAACCTTTTTGGAGCATGTGTGTGCGGAACTGGCTAGAAACATGTGGCAAAAAGCACATGTTCCAAATTCGAAATGTGGCTTAATAGAATAGGTAGATTTCTCTCGCGAATTCTTAGTCGATCCTTTATTCAATCAGTGATTTAGAGTGGTATGGAAAAGATTGCAATAAATTTTAAACATAGCGATATAAACTCACACACAGGAAATATCTATAGCGAATGTCAATGACCTTAGATAAATATGCGTAAAGATTTCAAGGAGACCGAACAGGAAGGAATCTAACGAGCCATCCGTCCGCCTCTCGAACGGAAGATAAAGCTTTTCACCTACAAAAATAGTGAATATAGGTAAACAAGATAACGAACCAGTACATTTGTTACATGTGCAGAAATATCACATTGTCACAGGCGCGTTATCGAACACGTCACCGGGGCACGCTGCCATTGCCGTCACATGACTCAGCCAACCATTTCGAAAAGCACAAACAATACCTCGATATGATGTCAATCAACACCTCGCCCGATGGAGCAGACCACACCATTATATGTCACTGAACACAACACTAGTCCACCTGCGCACACAGACCACCATCTCACGGATAAGGACCTACACGTTCCAGAGTGATAACACGGCCAAACAAAAAAAAACCGGGGGTCCTAAGAAGGTCGAATCTGGTATTTTTTTCTGGAGAGCTGGCAACGTCGCAGTTGCCGGCGGACAACGCGCGTTCGGCCCGCGCGCCTCTCATTGGCCAAGTGTGGCGGCGGCCATCGCTGCAGACCAGCCGACGGCCCAATGACGCCGCGTCCCGCACGCCCCGCCCACATCCTCGTTGCCTGTTGAATGAATTTCGCGGCAGTCACGCTGGAGACGTCGGACGTGGTGCTCGTGTCGACAACAACTTTGAAAATATGATTTGGCGGCTCAGCAAACGAGAACGTGAACTGAGTGTCGAGTGACATTTCATAACCGTGTAAAAATGCATACATATCAGTCCTATATGAAGAAATAGGAGTTACACGACGTCAATATATAAAGTGGCAAATAAAAACTCGAGTCTTCAACTTAGAAAAATTTGCATCACATCTATATTGTAGACAATAAATTGAAATAAAACTAATTATTAGTATATTTTATGAGTTGTAACAAAAACAATCAAGCATAAAATAAAATAATAAATAGTGAAAACTAGGGAATTATTGAAGGTTAGTAATTTTATCACGTCTTTTCAAAATGGTGGAAATACTGAATTCTGTGATTCTGTACCTTTGTTCAACGATACTTTGTTATATTCCTCAAATTTTTGAGCCAAATTACCTGTAACAATTGAAAAAAAACATGATATTAGTTTCTTCAGTGACTTAGAAAATTTCGCCTAAGACAATTTTAGTGAATATTTTACAACGGTTTCAGAGTGAAATTACGAATACTAACAAATCTTATGAATTAAATTTTTTTGTGAGAATCCTTTGTGTGGCTCCGTCAATTTGAAAAATACAGGTGACTAACAGGGGCTTAGGTTTTTCGTAAATGAAATATTTTTTCTCTGTTAACTTTAGTGTGATAGCACTCTGTGACAGTATTAAAATCTTAAATTTTAATGATATTGCAAACATTTTGAACATTTTTCTGCGTTTTGAATGAGTTCTTGGCGTCGACGAGTTAGTTTGGGACTTAGAATAAAACGAGCCGAGTGCATCACTGGAAATACAGTTCAATATTATTACAAGATTTTCTCCTACAGGTTTTTGTATGAATAATGACATCTAAAGTGACTTGAAGTTAAGTATTAAAACTAAATATATATATATATTTATTTATTTAAAAAAAAAAAACTAAATTTGGATTTGTAGGGTATGGAACAAGAAATGTAAATCTGAGGGTTTTCAGACCTGGTCATAAAATGATCCAAGAATGTGAGCGTGAGTAGATTATGCCACATCTCTGAAATCCACGTAATGTTAATTATGGTCTAACTCTGTCAAACGTTTCGTGAGGCAGCCATTTTGTTTTGATGCGGCAAACATCCAGACGTAGCTACCTACTTATTCGATTCAACCACATTGACTATGACACAGAAAATATATTACTGCAGACACCGAGCAAGCATGTAAAAACAAAGTCGATGGCTTTGGTCTCCGTAACAAATTGCCATTAGCTAAACCAATGTTTTGTATTCTTACAAGGCCATCAGACAATAGGCAAAATTAACTTCAAAAATAGACTCCACATACCTATTTGGGTTGCGCTTATTATGTGCCTGTGTAGGTGGAACGGATTATAACATTATTGTTGTATGTGGGTGTGTGGAATGTAGAGATAATGCGCGTCTGGCGCTGTGCGGGCGCACAGTGCACGCACACATGGGCAAATGAAAGTGCGCAAACACACGCGCGTCTTGTCTTGTTTATACGTTGTTAAGAAACAGACTTTTCCTGCTAATCGGAAATGCATCGACTCTCTGAGAATGTAAAAGTTGCAGTCGTGATTCCTTTGCAACATTGTAGCCAGGTACGACAAGGTAAATGCTGTAGTTAGAACAAGTATAATTAACAACAAAATTTTCGAAATTACTCTAATTTATTTCAAGTTAGGTGCAGTGGGATAGGATCCATTGGAAAGCAACTAAACGAGTAATTTGGCACGCGAATTATAAACATACATAGTGAATGTGGTCATCCGTGATAGCCACCGGATAGAATGGGTTATGGATAGCTAGGGTGTAGGTAGTCCTTAGGCTGAGTTCAATAATTATTGAGAAGATGAAATTTAGCCGTGACTTATCACTACCGGTAGGCCACGTTTCCAAAATGGTGGCAGCACTGCCACTTCATGTAGCATCAATACAAGTTACATGTAGGAATAGATTTAATATATTTTGCAGGAAAAGGCAGCCATTTTAACAAAGGCTTCGGAATCGCAGGTGCAGGTAAAAGATGACACATGAGCAAATAATACGATATATTGTGTATTCAGTTCAAACACCTTTGTAGCAAAAAACACAAAGGCGGATATAATCATCGGCTCAAGGTAATATTATAAATGCCATTGTCGCGGGGGCGGGCACAAATTCAATTTAACTTGTTCATGAGAAAAACGTTGAAAATATCTCGAGAGAATCTTTGAGTTCCGAAGACATGATATAAGAAATTGTTGTCGAATTATCTTCAAACATATAATTTAATAACGATACAGGCGTCGACTTTGAAAGAGACATAAAATAAGAAGACATTAAAGAAAATCCCCAAAGTTCAGAAACAAACCAGCAACGGTCTAGATATAAACAACAGGGAGTAAAAGCGATTCCGTTTACAATCCATTTCTGAGCCGGGCTGAAGCTTCCACGAGGTCGGATCGATAAAACCGGGGTGGGTTACGTCGACTTGGCAAATCGACAGCGGCTTCCAACCTAACGAAAACATTCTAAATCCAGCGATATATGCTTACAGAGCGTCGTTATAGCTACATAAGTGAATAATGTATGAAAACATTACGACCTAGTTGGCTTGCCAAAATTACACATGCTAAAATATTACATGTAGACGTAGACTTACACAGGAGTGACATTGAAATCTGAAGTATTTGGCATGAAAATTATATCAAATAAGGCTTGGATCCATAACTACCAAACTGTAGATCAGACTAGACCTTTGGATGATCGTAAAATCACGCAAAACCGAGGAGCATTCTGTATGCTATTCACATCAAAGGTCCTTTCGCAGGTGCTTGCTAATCCGCACACGCCATGGCGATATTCGATTAGAGTACCGATGCTATTACTTACACATTCTGTTCGTTTGGATTCTAAGAATCAGTTGAATCATGTGATCCGATCATACTAGTCATATTGATTAAGTTTATTGACTTCGTGTGATATGTACTCATAAAACGAGCAATATGAGGAAAATATGGTTTAGATTATTGATTACTTGGCTAGGAGTTTGAACACCGCAGACAGAACACATGTTTGTCCTGGCACATACTAAAACTAATTACAATGTTAGTCTCCCAATATATTACTATGTCGTCAAGATAAACCTAACCCGTACCGACTCTCGAAAATGAAATTAACAGGGCAAGCAAGGTCGGCCATATTTCTGGAGGGACTGTGCCTAATTGGTTCGGGCGAGAGGGCGCGTCCTCGAGAGGTTACGAGTTACGATGTGACACAAGGCAGAGTTCTGGGAAGATCTCAACATAAACGCTTTAGCTAGCGCGAGTGTGGTAAAGTAAATAACTCTGTGGATACCTAATAACAATATTGGTTGGAGCGTATTTACGATTTTTAAATATTTTTTCTTGGTTATTTATGGTAAACTTGCATTGATGACTTGGAATCAGTTGTCTTAAAATACGTATGAGACATTTATATGATATAAACAACTTTAAACTTCGTGTACCTACTTATTCTATGACAAAAAGAACCTTGAATAAATGAATCTACATACCACGCCACTGCAGTATCCAAGTACCAAAGTACAAAGGGAATAACCAGTTGATTTATGGTCCGGGATTGTCTAAATTTCAAAACTGGCTACAAAGGGAACACAAAATACCAATGTTCTTTTGATGTAACATGAAGCTCCATGATGTGTATGGTTAGATCTGTCATCAAATTACATTGTACGTCAGTCATACAGCTGTCAAGTACGAATTACCGCTTTATATCTGTCATAGTAGCGTCAAACGTGATGAGCAATTACTTAGAGCGTAATTAGTTTAATGAATAGTCGGTTACGTAACACATAATCAAACTGTCCAAGCACTCCCACGACTATTTGAAGGAGCTGGTCGGTTGAAAATACTAATATAAATGTAACTTATTTTTCTACTTATTGTTATTTATTTTTCTAGATCGAAATCAGTGTAGAAGACAACCCTCTTAGAACTATCGGCTGCTCTACGCCATTATAAGTCAAAATACGTACTGAAAGACATTCAAATTATTGAAAAGAAAACATAAAGAAAATTAACCACAAGTCGATGTTTACTCTAATAATGAATGCGAAATACTCCTACATAGTAGGTACTATGTACGTAATCACTTTATCAGCTCATTTTTACTATCAAAAAGTCGCAGACTCCATAATAAACCGTAAAATAACTTAACAAGTTGTGCTAAGCAAATAAATTCCAATATAAACAGCTGATTCGCTATTCTCTAGAGCCCTGCTTCAAGGTCCTCGAGGGAGGGATTCTACCCCAGGCAGGGGTGGGGGAGGGGTACTTGGTTGGGAGTACTTGGGGTGAGGGAGCGGAAAATCTAATTTCGCACCCTCCGCGAACTCGTAGGCACCGGACGTGGGGATGACACGGTTTTTTCTTTATAGAATATAATACATCTATACAAAATAAATATAATTATATTCGCGCTAGAAGGTATTGCTCCATAACGGCGGTATTAACGATCTATTGAACGCCATTTTTAATTTTACATACTTGGCCAGTCTTCGATCATTCTTCGAGAATAGATATTTTATTTATTATCTTCTAAATATGGTGTAATAACATTACATTTTGATTTATAATAGTCACGTAATATTATTATGTAGGTTGTGGTATTAAACTAAACATTGTAACTATCTAATCTAATAACCTAAGTTTTTTTTGTGGTCACAATGATTGCGAACGGCATTTTGGGAACGTTACTAAATGTAAGCGAGATTAGGTTTAGTTATTTCGATTTTTAGTTTGTTTCTTTACTCCTGAATGTCGTGCCTTATTTTAACATTGTTTGAATTTTAATTTGTAGTGTTAGATATGAAACTTGAAGATCGATAAAAACTAAAACAACGATTGAGACATTTAAAAAATCTACCTTGTAATTTGTAGAAGTCTGGCAACGTCGCGCGGTGCGGTAGAGTGGAGTTAGCTAGTATTGTACGCAGTACTATCTTTTCTGTGGTATTGTGTTGTTATATCTTTGGTTGTGAATGTTGTGATTGAACTTTAGTGAAGGCCCAGAAAAAAATTAGGGTCTGTTGATATTATAGTCGATTGCAGAACCGAAAAAATTTAGAGAGCTCAGAATAAGCACAAGCTATATGTTAGAAGGAAAATTAAAGACAGCTGCTGTCTAACGGCTCTCTTATTCACATCTAGTAATACAGCGTACTCGAGAGAGTGAGTAAAACAGAAAACTTCTCATGGTTTTTTTTAAATTTCAAGTATGGTCCACAAAATAGATTAATCGGGTTATCTTTTTGCTACCTACTAAATAATGTTTAGAACGCTTTGTGGACGATTTGGTGAACAAAACAAGTGAACAACTAGTGACAAATTGCCAATTTAGCATCTATTCCATTTACTTTAGTAAATCTTCCTTGGTAGATAGTCACAGACTAAACCAACGTAGTAGATTCTAAAGTATTTTTACTGTCATTTTGGCGGGAAACTGAAAATGTCACGTTGCGTTTTATTTTTTTTCCTCAAACTTCTTCGGATATTGCATATTGGCGAAATATTAATTCGAAAATTATTTTCCCTACTTTACACTGCAATTGTGCTTAGCCAAAACAAAAAAAAAAGCAGTATTATTATTTTCCTTTATGTAGTGCTATGTTCGAAAAAGAAACTAGTGGGTATGTTACGCAGTGTAGGTATTTATTGCATTGAATGTTGAAAAAATACTGTTCTATTCCATTTCCTACTTAGTTAAGTGATTTGATTTTTGATAATGTAGGTACATACTACCGGTAACTGATTATTTTGTTTGTTGGTTTGAGGGCGTAGTTTATTTTGATAAATCTTAATTCCAGCGTTATGTAACAGTAACCTACCTACAGCATGAGTTGCGGAATCCCAGCCAAGTTCCGCCTTTTAGTTGTTTACCGCAAAAGTATTTTTCACTTAAACCGTGCCAAGACTTTTATATAACAACATGAAAAAAATACATTTGAAGTGCAGAAATCCCTATTCTCAAAATTACCTAAAGACTAACTCTCAAACTGCCAATTACTCAAATTTAACTAATATCAATAAAATTTAACTTATTAATTAATTTATAGACGTATACATAAGTAATTACGCCCATAATATGTTTGTAACTAAGTTATGTGTGCGGCAGATCCGACGAAGCCCGACAATGGTAATTCTTGTTAACAGATAGCGATTGTTGCTTCGATAAAAATACGCATTGCGCGCCGTTGCCACTCCGTCCGCCGCGCGACGTTGCCGCTCCTCCGACCGCCATTTGCAATTCAGATGAGTGTTAGTTACGCCACACACTCTCAAAATAAAAACAACGTTTATAAATTACGGCGGTCGTTTGTCGCTAATATGATCGAGCGGCGTCAATGCACCGAGTTTATCTAGTGATACGTGCCATGTATTGATCCAGCGGCGGACGTGGAATAAATGCATGGTAATGGAAAGCATTACCGGTGCCTAATATTCATATTTTATGCTACCAACCTACGTTCACCGTAAGTTATAGCTGTGAATCAAAATGTATACTTACCTAACATGAGAAGCTGAAGTTTCTATAAATTTCAATGTAGCCGCAGCTGCTATGCACGGAGGCACGTTATTTGTTAGAGAAAAGTTTCCATGTAGCCTATGCAGGTAGTTAGTAATTACGTAGCTTATTGTATTTTTCTATATCTAGTTAGGTAGGTATTTATTCTGTGGTTTGATACCCTTCGTATCAAATATAGTTAGATTTTGTTTCCGTAGTAAAATGTATGCTAACAATCGGTGAACGCTTGTATTGTAATTACCTAAGTAGTTACCTACTTAATCAATTACGTCATCTAGATAAATAGGTACCTCATCGATATCACCCGTAGGTATGTACATAAAATCTTGCTATATGTGTCTTACCTACTTATCTTACTACTAGGTGGATATTTTTTTTTTTATATTGGTATCCTTGGTAACCTAAACCTACCTAGGTATGTATAATGCACGTTTAACTACCTTCAAGAAAGCTTAGTATTGCATAGTCATAATATGTACTTTACCAACTTATATTTTACTGTCTTACCTAAACACCGTCTTGCTTGCCTTGCATCCCAAATGTCAAAAGAAACGACCCTCGATCGACCGACCCACCAAGCAAGGCCACGGTCCGTCATGCAAGCTTGACCAATATGGCGCCCGGCTGCTTCTTCCACGACTTTCTATAAAGTTTTTACCTTTCTAAACGTGTAGGTGCTATGAATGTTTTTTTTTATAATTTGAAGGATATTACTATTAGTAGTTTAATTGGTTGTTGGAACTAATTTAGGAAATCCTGATTACTATTTTTTGCTAATTATGGTTACAGAAATGTTCAAGAGATGGCTTCTGCTAAAAGTACATTAATTAAATCTGTGATTTCTAAGGTCTTGATATTAAAAATTGAAGTTCTAGGAATAATTTCTAGGATTGTAGTGACTACTGTCGCGGAGACAAGTAAAGCCTGTAAGTAAATTGTGCACAAGTAGATTTTATTTTGGTTCTGTTGGATGGCTTGATAAAATTCGTTTTGGACGTAGGGCATCTAGAGAAAACGTGATACCAAGATCAACCGCAAGTTTCGAGAGCACATAGACGTCCGTTAAAACTGGCTCTGCCGTCTGGTTACTGGTAGCGTGTTTACCGACACCCAAGCCAAGCGTCTGGTTACGGCGGACGTATCTCCTTTCACGATTCACACACCCGCATCACGGTTAACAACTTGTTTGGCACGCCAGCTATGTTCATGTTCGTTTTATCGAATTAATTTCAGTACCAATGCAGTGCCAGTAATTGTTGAGCCAATGCAAGAAATTTAGAATCGAAAGAGGTCATGTAGCTGCTTCTAGAATGTACCTCTACGGTTGTGGATTAGGCAGGTACTGTTGAGTTAACGTCTCGTGATAATTAAGGAATATCTATCGGACATGTTCATGGTTTTGGTTTTGGTTGGTTATTTGGTTTAGTTGTATCTATTTCTTTTTGCACAATCTTCGAATTAGAAACTCAACGATCTTTACCAATTCTCATTGACGAGTCTAAAGCTCTTGGAGTCGATGCCTCGTGTTGATGAAAACACGTTAATATAGCACTTTGACAGAAGTTATATTCTTGAATGAGTCATTTACGTCAATATAAGTTTGCAATATATAATCATGACTTCGACAGCACTCAACTGCAACAAACGCTATCTCTGAATCTGTATGCAAATATCAATGTGAACGCTAGAAGTGACAATGGCGCATCTCAGAATGCACCTAAACTGGGAAATGAAGCTTTATTAAAAACATCCGCTGAAGAGAGAGCTCAGTGAAGTGAGAAAAGTAAAACAGCACCACGTCTGAGAACAAAGGAACAACTGCGAGAATTACTTCCTTTTCTTTGTCAAGGGGTTTCACGACAAAAAATGTATGCACGGTTATACAGTTTTAATTAATAATGTACGTATACGTTTACACAATAAAGAGGATTTGAGACTCCTTTGGAGTCTCAAATCCTCTTTAGTTAATTCTCAAACTCTTTAGTTAATTTTCACTAAGCGAACCACAACGTGCAGCTATTAAGATTCTGTGGCCATTTTTATTTCGTCAATAAAATCACAAGCAAAGAAGCTTTTCATTTCAGGGAGTACATACCATATTATTTTATTTCTGCAGTTTTTGTTCTGGCGATTAGATAGTGACCAAGATAATCAAATGACTTGATAATCGAATGACTTTTAGCTACAAGAAGTAACGAGTAAGGAGTAATGTTTAGTAGTCACTAAACTGATAAGAGCCGTTCGAAATATTAGAACGCTCAAGTGTAGGTTTTGACGGTTTCTGGAAAGTGAATGAAAAGAGAATACTTGAAGAGCATCTTCGGATAGTAAACTACCCGATGGAGAAGTGCCAGAGACGGCCTCGTAAACAACCCGCCTGCCAAGCCCGGCTCCGGCCGGCCAGGCGACCGAAATAACAGATATTTCTGGACTCACACGTGTTTTATAAATTAAATATCCTGTTTTAGATTTTTATGTAGCTATAAATTCGTTTCAGCGCTTTATTTTCGTTTGTAAGTCGTCGATCAATCGAGATTTGTAGAAAGTCGATTGGTGCTTGGATACTTACGGATAGATAGATGCAAACTCTTTATTGGACACCAAAAAATACAGCGTACAAGACTTATTGCTCTACAATCTTTTCTACAGACAATCATAGGATAGAGATGATCAGAAAATTAAATTTAAATTACGCCGGCGAGAGTCTGGGATAGTATTTGTAATTTTTGTATTTGTATTGTTGTAATTCAGACTTACAGAACAGCCCTCACCACCCTCTGTGACAATGTAAGTTAACCAAAATAAGGTCAGACTGCCTATTATAAATCAATATTCTCGGTAGGAGCTGCTTCCTATTCATCTCCACCTTCTCAACAATGTGAAATGTATCTAAAGTAATAAACAACTGATTGATATCCGCTCCTTTCACTTTGATTGAACGAGTCTCGGTCGCCGGTCTCTCTCGATGACCAGTAAAAATAACAAGAACTAAAATATATAGCAACAGCTACATCCAGGAAGCAAATTTTTGTTTCCGTACTGTTGGAATTACCAATACGTTTGATTACAATCAATAAGTTTCGAAGTCAAATGTTCCTTCTATTCTTCGCTGTGTCATACTACGTCATCAAAATAAACAAGTACTATAATTGAATATTCCTAAATATGGTTGTGCTAGTACCTTCCCCTAACAACGCCATATTTACGCTCTGCCGCTTATAATACTGAAATACATAAAGGTAATCTAATTCCTTCATTTATATTAGTTTGCTAGCGCTAAAGCACGCAGATGCTGATTCACAGACAATTTATGAAAAGTTTAAGATGAGTCAAGCGAATGGTATCAACTTTTACTAAAGACTGTGCCAACTTGGACGTCCTATGTATGCAGTATGTATGCAGGTAGCTATTTTTATTTTTATACAACGTATCCGATGGGACTATTCGACGGTATATATTTTGCATGAATTTATTTTATATACCTATATAAAATAAATTCATGCAAAATATTTTCACGAAAGAAAATTTATACAACGGCTTAATTTTCACCCCAGAATGCAGAGTAGAGATTTAGATTCGTGCGATAAATTGCTGCCCGGGTGCTTTATTAACATTTTATCATCGCATAGTTGTATCGCGTATAATCTTTAATGAAATTATGTATGCTCGACTCTGCCGAGCCTCGTAAAACCAGATTAACGTCATTCTCAGAAACAGAAATGCGATGACAATAATAAAAGTATGGAAAAAGTTGTGCTGTAAACCAAATCCGAATTAGGAGTTGGAAAAGCTTTCAGGCTAGTTGGCGAGGGTCGGCTCTCCGCAACCGCTATTGAAGTACGTAGCTAAAAGGGTTTTATTTAACGCACGACTGGGAGACCCACAAAGGACGGCCGCTGGGAGCACCCAATGGTTCCGTCTGCCGCTAAAACCCTTCCGTAAGCCTCGGAATAATCCCACGCAATAGCCGGTCCCCGTCCTATCGACACGAACCAAAATGGATCTGAGATATTATGGAATAAATCGGAACGGGAGGGCGCGGAAATCGCGCAATCTACGCTATTCCGGGCCATTAGCGCAGACATCGAGCCAAATCCACTGCAGCCAGTCTGCCAGAACTAAAAAAAATATCATCGGCGGAAAAATACAGAATTGTAATACTATTGATCACGTTTT
Source organism: Campaea margaritaria (assembly GCA_912999815.1). Classification (NCBI taxonomy): domain Eukaryota; kingdom Metazoa; phylum Arthropoda; class Insecta; order Lepidoptera; family Geometridae; genus Campaea; species Campaea margaritaria. The sequence goes on along the minus strand of OU538809.1, from coordinate 1,302,845 downwards.
GAGAAGTCTAGCGAGATTCTGAGTCAGCTACGGCTTCATGTGCGAAAAATCTGCAAAAGTAGCGGGAAAACAGAAGAAATAACCGCTATCGCATGTTCGTGATGCGTTCTCAATTTATATTCGCACATAACTCCTTTGAATCAATTGCCTATAAGTTTAATGTTGTTGCTACAAACTAATAATTGAATGAATGGTATTTTACGGTTCAGTTATAGACCTGGAGCGGCAACGCCGCGTGGCGCCCGCCCGCACCGTGCGAGCTGGCAACGCGGCGCCATCGTATCCGTCGGTAGTCGGTGCGGCAACAGCGCCTCGCCCGGCCCGTGCGGAGTGGCAACGTCGCTGCCTGATTCAGCATTCAGCACTTTATATTATTCGGCATTCTATTCTACAATCGAGTAGATAAACTTGATAGCTTGGTTGGTACTTGCTTACCTACCTTCTAAACAAAGATTTCAATAAGAAATAGAATAGAAAACTCTTTATTGTACACCAAAAATGAACAAAATACACAAAATAGTACCTATGTAAACACAGGTCGGGTAAATAATATGTATATTCATGGTGTGATGGATTAGGTACTTCTTAGAATTCATGAAGAATTCACGAGTTTAAATAAAACAATGAATGATTTTATAACAAAAGACTGAAAATTTAATAAGGAAAGCCTAGCTTATGTATCATATCATTTGTAAAATCGATCGACGCAACGGTGTGTAATGTCTCTATCGAGGTTTGATAAGATTGCAAGATAACTTGTCTGCCAACTGCCAACCATGATATTGAATACCAAAAGACCCGAACGTGGAGAACAATAATATAGCCGGGCGGTAATCTGTGCGCTTTGCATCCCAACGGCACCGGGTTCGAAACGCCACTAATGTTTTAGTATCACGATTTATGTAAGTAGGTACCTACGGAATTCCGTCGCAACGTAATTCGGAGGGCACGGTATCGATAAAAAAACTAGTTCACTACCAAACGTTACTTACTGATATGTATACATTAGTATTTATTACAAGCAGTTCAAAAGAAATCCTCGACATCACATCTATTTATAACCGCGCGGTACACACGTACAAGGACGTTTATAGCTAAGTACCCGGCACGCATCTGTCTAAACAAAAAAAAAGTAGTTTTTGGCGGGAAACCGAAATACGATGTCGTCTTTGTATTTTTGCTCAAACTTGTGTTCCTTTGTGTTAATGTGTAACATTGGAGGAAATTTAACGAGTTCGAGTGCAAATGATAGCTAACCCAAAAACATCCCAATTTTATGTTCTCACAAAACTCCATTGGACTCAAGAATTAGGGCTAAAAGTATATAAAACTAAAAAAAATTAATACAGACTTGAGACTGGCCAAATGCAATAATCATTCAAAGCCAAAATGAAAAAAAAACAGTTTTGGCGGGGACACGAATGACGAGAAGACGCTATTAGTGATTGCAAAAAAGAAAGACCGATTAACAGTCTGAAATCTCGATCATATAACTTTGCAGGAGGGGGCGTGTGTGGTCGTTTAGTTAGATCGACGCAAGCACAAGCGCGAATGCAAAAGAGCGTAAAGATCCAAGATTCGCCACCGGATGTGCATTGTACTGAATTGATGTGTTCAAACAATGGCCACTTAGTGCAGTGTGCAGGATGTTCCCTGCAGCTGTGGTCAAAAATACTAGAAATTAAAAGAGGAGGTCCGAAATATAGGACCTCAAAACACAATAAATACAATATCTCGTCTCCATGTGAGTGACCATTTTACTTTGAAACCTTCCTTAGCTAAGTAAAGTCACTATTTTATTTTCATATTACATTATTTATCTACATAATATTACTTATGTAGGTAAATGATATAAAAAATCCTCGATTTTCCCAAAATTGTGAGTTAGAACAATTATAATTATGACGCGAACGACGACATGTACCTGGGTTTACCATTGGGTACCTACCTAGGAATTTACAGCTTTACCACTAAAAGGAATATCCCGCCTTTCCATTTTATAAGAGTATAAAATTAAATTATTGTTTCCGCGAAGTAATCCCTGAATAAAACAAGTCTACAGTTTTGTTTTATTTTTTCTAAGTTAATCCAATATTATAAACCGCTTCATGTCTAAAGAAAAAAAAAACGTTTACCTATTTAATATACCAACCTTCTCGGTTCGATGGTGACTCAAGCTGTCCATAAAATTACTCCATTAATTTAAGAGAGATCAAGTTGTCAATCGTATTTGTAATAGTAGAAATAAACTGCGTCATGTTTACTTACTACCTACTAGTAAACGAGTGCTTATATTGACACCTACTTCACTTTGTCAAGGCCGATACACCATAACATACTCACCCCACGATTATTTAGAGCTGACACAAATTAATATGTCACCCATAAACAAAAGAAGAAAACAATTTAGCGAAACGTAAAAGGCGCCTGTTGCCCCCGGTTCGAAGTGGGTCGGCCGGCAACGTCGCATAGCGGTATTGAGGAGCGGCAACGCCGCGCCCCGGCGAGCGCTACGTTGCCACGTTATACCTACATCGATACTTTAGGTATTTTCAACAAAGTTTCAGATTCAGACGTATGCGGCTCGCACGTACAATAATGTAATTAACATGCCAGGTAGGTGGTACATATAAAAGTAACCTAGGTAGTTAGGTGGGTACTTTAAACTTACACACATTGGAGAAAATAAAATTAATGCAAAATGCTCCTAATGTTGCAATGACGTTTATCATCGATTGTTTATGCTGCAACGGACTAGCAAAGGTCACTTCCGGTATTCCTAATTTATTTTTGAAGTAGGTACATAAACGATCTATTTTCGTTCGTAATCGTTTGTTATCCACTTTTATTGTCCCATAAATAACAACATTACTTACGTAAACGACTTTATAACTTAATTAGATTTCTTTATTACCCACTTCCATGTCTATACTGTTCTAATTTCTAATATGTAGGGTAGGTACATAAAGCTAAGTAGATTTCAGATTTCAGTTGACAGTATTATTATATTATTCTTCAAAAAGTTTAGTCGCAAATACCAATTTTATTTACTGCTGGCTGAAAATAAAAGAATCCATTTGAATATTTTAGCGCGTCAAGTTTTAGCATACACGAAAAGTGCATTCACAAAAATAAGTTGCGAAAAGTAAAAAGGGTTTTTTGCCGCACCACCACCGGCCAGCGGGACGGAGAGCTGGCAACGTAGCACCGCGTGCACGGCACGAGTAGGCAACGCCTCTTGTCGGCTCCCGTCCATTCTGCCAACGTTGAAATGAAAATGAAAATAATAAAGTTCTTTGCAACAATATGTAACAATTGCAATGTGATGCAATTTGTTATTGCAGACTGTATAGTGTTTGTTGTAATTGTGGGCACTGGGTAGTCGGCCCTTACACACGGCAGAAAAGGCTAAGGAGGTACATATAAGGTAGGCATGAAAATATATGAGACAAAAAGGGTTATACAATTCAGTTGAAAGCTTACCTATTTATCGGAACGTGTCAAGTGCTTTTCTGCCCAGAGCCAACCCACAGATAACGTTTAATACAATTATTTAGTAAGTTTGAGCTAATAATACATTTATTAGTAAAGTAGGTAGGTAGGTTGGTAGGAATAAAATTAAATGTAAGTTAATTGTTTTGTTTTGCATTCATACAGAAAACGGTGGGTTACATTTACAGCTAGAACTTTTAAAAGATATCAAATGTTAAATAAGGTAGGATGTGATTATACTGTATGACCTTACCATAAGACGAAATAATATCCAATTTAGTACTAGTTATTTAGTAGTACTTAACCAAAATGGAAAACCTACCTATTCTTCAAAGTTACGTTTATTTTTCTTGTCTTTTATTTCGATGTGTGGGTGGATATGTGTTCGTAAATGTGTGCAGTTGCGTCAGAATAAATTCTTTTTTTCTTTGTAAGTCAAGATGGTACCAAACTGCTAAGTATAGTATATAATTTATTCGGAACATAAAAATACGGAGAAATGAGAGTGAATTCACAACGGTGGACGGAAAAAAATATTGAATTGAGTTTACAAACATTATTAATCTTAGCGCAAAATCGTGATTTACTGCATTCTATTGATAAAAATCGTTATCGTTTTTATTTGATTTGCGTGTCGGTCGCAATCAATACGTTTACGACGACGCAGCGACGATACCAATACGCCATCCATGTACATAGAATATTATCTTAGTAATCTATGGCATAGTAAAACCTCTGTGTCATCTATGCCAGCCTGGTATTTCTGGTTTAAAGCCAGCTCGGAGAAATAAAGGTTTCTAGCACCGACAATGATCACGGGACGTTTATTGTGCCTATGAGAAGCTTTTTTGCTGTTCATACTTTGAAACTGGATTTTGTAGAAATTATTGCTTGGCGGATGAACATCTGGCAAACGTGGTGGTAATAATCAAAGTCTATTTTTCGACAACAATGGGTCGTGTGTTTATGGGAACAAGCCAGATATCGGAGTCAGGGCAAAGCGAAAAGTCGTAAAATTAAAGTCTAGCCTATGTTATAATATAATTTAAAAAATTCAACGTTTTCAATTCGGGTGTTTTTTATATTGCATTGACATCACAACACTATCCCATTAGCAGCACGACTCATTCCTAGACAGATGCCTATTACTGCGCAGACTTTTTAATAATTCCGCATAATTGTATGGCATGGGCAGAGCGAGCATTCTGCCACATCCTAAATCTACGATTCTGCCATTAAAATAAGTTCTACCGTCGCCGTCGCCGCACAACCGATGCTGTTCCGTGTGTACTCTGTCGCAACGGCGCGCGACTGGCGCATGGCGTGCGCACAGTCGCACGGAGTCACGACTTGCGTCAGCCCGTCGGTTCAGTAGTGTGCGACTCGTCGCTGGGGTCGCGCGTTCGTGTCTTACACAACTATAGACCGATACCCAAGTTCCTACCGTCGAAGAAAACAACAACCAAAAACGACACTACGCGGATTTGTGCGTTTCGTCGCAGTCATATAGTTTCACCATCGCCATTGGCGCCTCTTCGACTTTTTCGTCGCACGTCCGCACGCAATCCGACTTTTTTCTCGACTAATTCCGTCGCAACTTTTTTTTTAATTGACACTGACAGTTGCCTTTCCGTTACGTCATACGTATCAATCCGCCAAATAAAGATAAATAAAGAGCAGCATGGTGTTAACTTTCCACCCGGCGAAGTTTATCGAGGAGGTGAAGGCGCGGCCAGGGTTGTACAACCCCGACCACCCCATGGACAGGTCGGAGCGGCTCGAGCTGTGGAAGCAGGTGGGGGCAGCCCTGTTCCCTGACTGGGACACGTTCAGTAAAGCCACTGCTTATGATAGAGGTAAGCAGCCAGGTGGATGGATATTGCGTAATCTACGGTTCTAGAGGTACCTACAGTATTCAGAAATATCGGCATTTATAGAAAAGGGAAGCTGAAAGGAGAGTATCCCACGTGAGCGAGATTTAACACACTGACTGCTGAACCGGTTTATACATTTGGGCACCGTTACGGACCGTGTGTTTTCCAGCACTGGCGTGCCGTCTGTGTGAGCCGCACTGCAGTAGCGCCGCGTTAAACACACGTCTGTGTTTCGCCGCACAGCCGGTGCTTAAGCTGCGCTAACACAACAGCTGTGTTTTCTCGCACCCGCGTAACGTTCCTTATAAAAAACACGTCTGTATTTTCAGCAGTGAACGCTTTCAGCTTTTCATCACATCACGAAACTAAATCCGTCGACATGCAATCAGTATTATCAATCTAAAAAATTGTACCCACAAAACTATGTGTTATCGCGAAACGCGGCAGGTTTGCACATTTATCTCTGACCTCGACACTGACCGTGAAAATCATTGTTTTATTGCCGTCGCCTCACAATAAGGATAATATTAACAACGCAACGCCCGCGGGCGTGTGTTAAATGTCATACGAGCAACTTTGTAAAGTTATCGCGATGATGGATAAAACCAGTGTATTATTTGTATGCTCTTTGCAAGGCAGCATCGAGGATTCGAGGTTATAGAAGAACAGCGTAAGCGATAGTTTTTATTTTTTTGTTTTGGCTTCGCACGATTTGTGCTGGTAGCCAGTGTCAACTTGTCAAGTATTTAATATTTTCCATAGTCGAAATGTCAAGTGTCAGTGAGTAGGTATCAAGTCTAGTCAACGTCACGATTCAGTAAAGTGGTGGGTGCTTCACTGAAATTTCTTGGGAGTTTAGTAGAGAACACGAAATGGCACGTTTATTTGGTTTTGTATCATTTGCCCGCATTCGGACACGTTAGCAAACAAACACCTAATGGAGGAATATTCCACCAATATTACACATTAACAAATGAAAAAAACAAATTTGAGAAAAATATACAAAAAACAACAACGTCACATTTTCTTTTTCCCGCCAACACTCGTTTTTTTTTCAGTTTACTGTCGAAAGCAATTAAGGTTGTTCCCACAGATCCATACCATAGCATAACAGATACTCATAATAATTAAGTACTATATCTTCTGTGGTAATAAGGCACCTAAAAACCAAAGAGCCTTTCAACACAGATCACTTAATAGTTCTTCTAATCCCATTTAAACTTATAAACAAATTATTGATAAAAATCCCTCTATTTTTGATAATGTTATTTCTTTTTTTTCTTTCCAGTCCTGCAGCTCCAGAAGAAATGGCGTTCCTTCCGGGACGCATACAACCGCGAGTTGCGAGTGAGGAGGTCGGACCCTAACAGCAGTCGGAAAGTCTACCGCTACTTCAAGCGTATGGCCTTTTTGGGCGGCTTCGATGGGAATTTGAGCGCAGAAGAGTAAGTTGTATGTTTTGAATTCACGGGAGGGTTCCGTTTTTGGCAATGCTTGAAAATGGCAGAATGGGTAATTCGCACCATGGTCACAAAAAAAAAAGATTTTGGAAACTTTTCATTCCTAATGGATTCTTTTCATACTTGACTCTAGCTAACTGCACTAATCGTGCGAAGTAAAAACGAAAAAAAAGAACATGTCTTTTTTTTTATCTAGGATGTTTTGGCCTCCTTACTATTTTGATCTTGACTATGGAGTTCTCAAACCAAATAGAAAAAGGTTGTAATATACATTAAAACCTCTTCACTTAATTTAAAAGGTATGTGAGTCAGTTTTGGTACTTGCAATAAAGTGGCCATATAAAAATAACAAAACACAGTTGCATTTGAAAAGGACAATAGGGCAAGTTTATTTACTAGGTATTTCCCATGCAGAGTTAGCAGAGCGAGTTTTTATTTCAATGGCTATTCACTAGTATTTACCGAGACCGGCCAGCTAGAGCTGTGAGAAAAAAGCTTTGAAAGCATTGAATACTGCTATTTGGTTATTAAAAGAGGTGTTCTTAAAAGGATTCTTGCAGTACCAGTTTCTTTTCATACTCTACTTTCATCTGTATTCTACTTTTATCTACCCATAAAAGCTTTTTAACATCACATTAGCACTACTGGATGTTGTATAAAATGAATAAACATAAAATATGACAGTGTATATAGTATATAAGATTTTCTTTTCTCGTAGGAACATCGACAGCATCGTATTGGACACATTCAAATTCCCTTCATGAAATGTTGACGAAAATCATGTTTTTTTTACTGAACCCCTTCGCCTCCCTCGTTATAATAGATGCAAGTTCACCCTCGTCACCCTATTTTTAATGCTCTACTTACTCCCCTTCTGTTAGGTGTACATAAAATATACGTAAATCATCAAAGGCGTAGCGAACTAAAAGATTTCATTGAAACGGAAAGATTCACAGAATGTAATCATTAATCATTCAGCCACGCAGAAATATACTTTCGCTTTTTATAACAAACTAAAAAAAACCATTGGTTCTAACACTCGGCGATAATGTAGCTTACGATGAAAGAATTATCGAAATCGATTCAGTAGTTCCTTAACACGTTCACTGCTGCAAACACAACTGTCGTGTTTTTCATAACTTGTCACGAGTACGGCAAAACACAACTTTTGTGTTTGTTGTATGGGAAAACACTACGGCGCGCGCAGAGCCGCACCCGTGGCTAGACAAGCAAAACGGCTCAGCAGTCAAAGTGTTTAAAACAAACAAAAAATTAACCTCCTTATAATATTAGCGTGGAAGAGAATACATGTAGTATTTTTATTCTCAGAGAGTCCGGCGGCGACGACGACCAAAAACTCCTCTACCCAATCCACGAACTGGAATTCAAAGATGACAACTTCTTAATCCCAGAGGAAGAAGCGCCCAAGACGCCGCCCACAGCGAAGAAGGCCAAGAAGAAGAAACGCAAGCGAGAGAGCTCCAGCAGCATACAAGCCACGGAAGAATACGAGATGCCCATGCCGATGTTCTCCTCCGACATGACAGATGAGTGTGACAGTGACAGATTGTTCCTTATGTCATTTGTGCCGGAAATGAGGCAGTTGCCAGTCCATACAAAGATGTGGGCTAGGGCGCAAATAGCGAATGTAATGCAAGAGGCTGTGAGTAACATGTGTAATGATACGACGCCTCGGTCTTCGGCGGAACATGGCTACAAAGTTAGAAGCCAAACGCGGGATGATTCCGATTAATCGAATAGAATAATACTCTTTATTGTACACCAAAAATATAAAACAAGGGTAGTGCAATGGGCGGTTAATGTTTGAATTTGTTTTAAAACTGGCCACCGGATAATCGGTTTACATAGTAGTTAAGGAGGCCGCAGCCGGAGGATGCTAAGAAACACCAAATGTACTAAAATTCGGTTTATTAAAGTTAAAAATGACATGTCTAAATCCTAACCTAAGAGTGTGTACGCTCGGTCCGAAGTCACCTAAAATGACGTGTATTACAATTTACTGGGACGGGACACTTTAGCTGAGTCTGCTATTATTTCTATCGATCGTGCGGCGCGATGTGGAACGCGTGGTCATCAGTTTGAAGTTTGAGGTAATATACCTTGCTTTGATTGGTTAATTTACACCAAAGAATTACTTTGTATATGTTTACACAAATTATAATTTGTAATAATTATTACACAAGAATATTACTATGACTGGACGATGGCCTGACTGACAAGGACTCGACGATTTGACTATATCAACAAAAAAAAAATTACAGCGGCGGAATGCACAGATCGTGCTAAGCCAATATGAAAAAAAAAAACTAAACACGGACTTTTCCAGAGTTGCCAAGTTCAACAGGAGAGGCATAATCTAATTTAGGAGATGGCCAATATCCAAGTCTGCAGACAAAAAATCCTTTGCTAAAGGTGTCCGTCGTTTAGAAAAGTTGCCAAAATGTGTAACCTGTTTATGTTTGTTTACCTCAAAATGGTGGATTTCAGAAGGTCGTTTCAAAGAGTTACCTAATTAACAGAATAATTTGTTGCTAGGTTAATATTATTATAGGGTCAAAATGTTATTTCATTATAAGTGTTGGTTGATTTTCCTGTTGGTTTCTTCAATAAAAATTTAACGGTAATGCTTATGTTTAATCATTTTACCTAATCCCAGAAAAAAAACACGAAGATTACCTGTAACAAAAATATTTTAATAATAAAATAATATATTTACAAAACTTAAAAACGATAATTAGACAAAATTAAAAAGAAAACTAAAGCTTAAAAATCTAACAAAAGGGGTGTCATGGTGCCAAGAACACTAGCACTAAGAACGTTTACCAAATTTAGGACAGAACATCTATGTTTTCAAAATGACATAATACGTAATAATAATTGGACGGTTATGTTAACCGGTGAGCAAGTTAGTGATAATCCATCCGTACATCCGGCTACTTCCCATAGGTCCAAAGCCCATTGTTCTCGATAAACGTTCATACATTGCTCAAAACACGGACAAACCCGCGAGGTGCAACTAGAATAGAATAGAAAAAAGTTGGTTGTCTGTAAAGTTGGTTTACGGACGATAGTTTAACCTGACAACGTCATAACAAAACATCGATGAAATTATTGTATACTTTTATGATTAAATTTTAACCATTTTTTAATAATAAAATAATAAATACTTTAAATTATACTAATAATCAGATTTTTAAAATGCAAGAATAATTAACCTGTCAAGAAGAGAAGAGAGTTAGATGCGGCGCAACGTACAATGAGTGTTACGGGACAATGTGTCAACTTTTTCATGCATGCAGCCGGAGTTCATCGATTTATTAGACGTTGTCACGTCAATATCTTTATTGTACACCAGTTCAGAAATACACAAGGTGCAAGGAATAGAACTTATTCAAATGAATATAAAATATATAGTAGCTTTGTGTAGTGTGTGTGTGTGTAGCTGTTACATGGTAGCTCTATAAAGACATAAAACTTTTTGTCTTCTAACTCTTAGATCCCATCGGCGAAATAAATGCTAAACTGCGAAACAGCCGTTACGGGAGAAACTTCAAACACTAAATTGTGAAGTTGCACAATTATTTCTCAAGTTAAGTCATGTTTTCGACTTTCGTTTCCTTTGCGAAAATTGCACGAGAAAAATGTGTTTACCAGTTTTCTTGACGGAGTTATTTATAGGTCAGTAAAATGTACGCAAAATATATGAGCATTAGTTACAAAGGCGCGTAGGTACTTTGTAAATTAAATTCATTATTATAGGTAGGTTGGTAAAGAAAACGAGCAATGGGCTGCGGATCTATGGAAACAAACCAACCTATGAAATGAGACAATTAAGCGCGCCTTTGTCAGAATAAGAGCTGCTTACAGTATACCTAGTTAGGTAGAGTAAAGATATCAATTGTTGTATAAACTGATACGAAAGCAGATATCAGTTTCTTTATATCATAATTTAATGATAATTCCGTCTTTAATGATAAGATACCAAAGTTAACGCAAGTAAATACCGTGACATTCACTGGCGGAATGCACAAGCGGTGCTGTGCCAAGATTGCCCAGCAATAAAAAACTCAACTCAAGGTCGGAAATGACAATCTCCGAAACGCGTCTCCTTTGTTTTGGCCAATAAAACAAATTAGATAGGTGGGTAGATATTAATTAATCTAACAATTAAAAATAGTCGGTAGCTAAGCAATAAAACGTGTGATAGCCAGCCATCAGATAAACAAAATAAAAACTACAATAAAATTGATAAGCGGAGCGCGAACGCGGCGTTGCCAGCTCGTTCGGATCGCACCGGCCCGCTGCGACGCCGCGGCGGTAACGCTGCGTGCGTCACTCGGAGCCGATCGCGCGCGCGGACGACCGCCTCCCGGCCGCAGTGGAAACGCAGCGAGCATTTCGTGCCAAACATGACGTCATATTCTATGGACGTCGAGCTTTTCATTAGTGAAGTGAAGAAATACCCCGAGTTGTGGAATATCAATAATGAAGACAGTACTCCGGTTCGACGATACCAAGCGTGGACGGAGATAGCCAGGACTGTTGTGGAAGACTTTGATGATTTGACAGAGCATGAGAGAAGTGAAGTCTGTAAGTAGAGAAGCGGCACACGAAGATTACCTTTGGTTTAACATGGCATAGGCAGTGTTTCCATTTATAACTGGTATTGTTGTGAATTCGTGAGTACTGGAGTCACTATTCATTCAAGTTTTTTTCATGTGTGAAGGTAATTAATCGGAGTTAGTAAACAGTTTATATTGAACACCTAAATAAACGAAGTTAGTGAATTTTATGATAGCTTTGAAGTAAGTATTTTCTTCAAGTGAATGTGATACTCGATGTCATGTTGTGAATTTGATAGTCGTGCGTGGTCGATGAGGAGAAGCTAGCTACTCGTCAGAAAATTCCAGTTTAGTCTTATATTAAGAATAGAGAGTACATTTTAGAAAATAATAATATCGAATGCAGATATTATACCTAGGTAGGTAGTTAGGTATTGTTGAATTTGTAGTCAGATCTAAATGTCGATTGATTAAATCATTCCTTACATAATTTGTGAACTTCTTTTTAATTATAGCTGATCTGAATCCTCATACAAAATAAATCTATCAAACTACACCTACTTAGGCAATGTTAATTAAACAAATATTTTTTTATGAACTAAAATGAAAAGTAGGTGTTTCCTACTAGGTTTAAAAATATCCTCAACTTCTGTACGTAAACATTTTGTTTTCCGCGAGGTTTTAAATTTTAGTATTTAGCCGCCAATTTTTTTTAATTGTAATGGCTGACATAGACAAAAAAACATGACTGACAGTTTTTTTTTCATGATACAATTGGCAAGGACATAAATAACATAATTCCTACGTCCAAGCAGATAACCTTGCTAAAGGTCTTTTACTGGCCAAGTAGGCAATACGTACGATGCATTATTAAAGTAAGCTTTGTGCTAAGGGCCGAGTTTCCGGTAATTAAGTGTGCATGCAACCTTCAACTGTAACTGACGAACCTTGATATGATACTTTTATACTATTATACAATTACCAGCCCACTATATTCACGAACCTAGAAAAAACGTTTAATAGGTTCATGATTATAATAAAATAACTTTTTTAAGCTCAGGGAATAAAAAGGAGGTCAAATGTCAAGAAAGTTTACAATCCTTCTGTTGCGTTGCGAATAATTTTACCTGGATTTCTTCATTCTATTATATATTACCATTGCCAGCTCAGAAACAAAAAAAATATTTTACAGACAAAAAGCTTCAAGGCAAGTGGCGCAACATCAGAGACTCCTTCGTACGCCACAAACGGAGGAACTACGGGGTCACGAAGAAAGGATACAGGTACGCGAAGCAACTGGCCTTCTTAGAGGAAACCTATAAACAGACGAGTCAGTCGGGCAGCGACTTCGACGCAAACAACGACGACACTAACCAAAACGACGACGCGTGGCCCAGCGACGCCGACGACGAAACCAAACTGAAGAAGATTCTCATGAAATCCGGCTTCGAAGCGAAAGACGAACCGCTATGGGGCTCCGAAGAAGCACCGCGAAAAAGAAAGAAGCGCTCCCAACACGAAACTCAAATAGATTTCGTCGAAACGAATTTTCCTGAGGCTTCGTGCAGCTACGGCACAGAAGACGAGGACAGGGCGTTCTTCCTCTCCCTTTTACCCGCTGTTAGAGAGTTTGACATAGACAAGAAACTAGAGTTCCGTAGTGATGTTATTAAAATGATTAAACAGTATAGGAAAAATGGACGATCCATTTTGAGCCAAGATTCTGTGTCGGACTGAGACTATTTACTTAATAAACTGTAGCTTTATGTTCATTCCAGTGTAATAAATGAGACTTAATTAAACTTAGTATTAGGATTTTTAACAATTGTTTTTATTCAAAATTCCTTTCGATACAAAATCTGAATATAAAGGTGATCTCATAGTAAAAACTAAGGACGCTGTTCGACATTTCGCATTGCATCCGCAAGCCTTTAGAAAATACTAACTGATATTATAAAGGCGAATGTGAGGAGGCTTGCTTGTTTGTTACGATTTCACGCCCAAACCACTAAACTGATTTTAAAAATTCTTTCTCTAATGGAAAGCTACATTATCATAGAGTAACATAGGCTATATTTTTTCCCTGTATTCCCACGGGAAAATTAACTACGCGAGTGAAACCGCGGGCGCGGCTAGAACATAATATACGCGATATAGGTCATATAGGAACGTAATCCAATTTCACCAGCTCTAAACAGTTTATACAATTGGTAATATACTTGTCAAAAACAAATAATCATTTGAACTAGAGTTTCTTTAAGACCTTGAAATTTTACGTAATAATAATAGAACTCGAATTTCTAAGTACGTAATAATAATAAATGAGGCCAACCGAAATAGTGTTGTAATGGCGTCCTTACACGATACAAAAGATCCTTTCATCCCAAGAATTTACCTTATTCTACCTGCGATAAAGGCAAAAATGAATAAGTAACCGTAGGAGAGTAGGCATGACCTATTAACTTCCAAAGATATCTAAATAATTGTGCGAAATTCTCATTAAGTACCACATATAGAAAAGGTATCCCACAGAAATGAAAATAAACCAGTAGTGGATGTGTCAGGGAGTTAGGGTTTTCCGCTGGGGTGTGGAAAGATGTAGTCTCTACCTATGCCAACGGGAGAAAGGCGTCTAAGTACCTATTTAAATACAAATAATTAGCCCTGTTTTTCGTGTCAATTGGAATGAATGACCAACACAACTGCACGCTAATGTGACAGGAAACACCGTCATATCATGCTCAGATTTCACCGCCATTTCTGTTGTAGCACCGAAGAATGCCAGATTACTGCTGCATTAGCTCTGATAAACAGCAACAAGTTATAATAACATAGCCCAGTCACTGTTGTTACAATCTATCTAAATAAGCGAGCTGGCAACGCCGCAAGAAAGTCGCGGCGCGGCAACATGGCGCGATCGATGCGGCGAGGGGCGCGGGCGGGCGCGGTTGACCCTTCCGATTACGCTATGCAACAACTCTACTACTTCTAGTTATACAATGTACAGTGTTATTGTGAATGCTAGCGACCACGTGTTTTTTAGTTGACATTAATATAGAAGTACTTATCAATTTATCAAGTTGTGGAGCAATTTTTATCCATTATTGTGTCGTAATTGCTTTACTAGTACCTACCTACGAACTACGTAGGTAATTTAAAATGAATGAATCATATACGCCATTGCCACTTACAGCCACTTTATTTGTTATGGTGTATTTGTTTTTAAGAGATATGGATGTGTGATTTATTGATTTAATTATGTATTGATACACTATGTTTCCCTGTTTTTCATAAGGACAAAGTTTCCTTACCTACTTATTTTAAAACTTATTAGTTTGGAGTAGCTGCGCCCCGCGGTTTCATCCGGATTTTATTTTTCTCACGCTGTTAATTTTTACGAGATAAAAAGTATCTTAAGTGGTAATCTAGATAATAAACTATAATATGTGTACCAAATTTAATCCAAATCCGTTGCGTGAAACAATAACAAACATCCATTCATTCTCACAAACTTTCACATTTATAATATTAGTAGGAACGCGAGATACAGGTAGGTACTAAGGTAGATATAAAACAGTTCCAAATGCCGTGCGTTCTCTTCTGGACTGAACAGACTAGACTATTTATTATGTACTTAATAAACCCGGGTCGTGCCGAGGTCGAATCAAAGTTATATCGAACATTTAGGACATTCTGTACTCCTCACCATTTTTTTTTTTTTGTGCAGATTCATAATTATTATAATATAAGTAATAGAAAAGAAAATGATTTATTGTAGACCAGTTAATAATACACAAGGTAGTAAGTATCTCGAGTTTAAATTCGCTACTCCACAATATTATAAAGTAGATTTCCATGGGTAGTAAAAAAAGAAATATATCCACCGCTTTACTGATCTAAAATCGTGATGTTGACTTTGACGTCACTGGAATACAGACCATCTATCGCACCTGCCTCGTCGTATTACACTATTAAAAAAAAAACTTTTTATTTTGACACTGGCTAACTGCACAAATCGTGCTAAGTCGAAACTTAAAAAGAAAATCGTTTTAAATGTCAGCCGAAGTAAATTCAAAAACCAAGTTAGGTACTTAATAATAATTAATTTACGTCAAATTCTGGTGTACTATATTTTTTCTTTTCGTTTAATTAGAAATATGCAAAATACTGCACATTTATAATCCGTATAACAAACAACAGTGATTACTCTACCGGAAGGAGAGCTGCACGGCACAGTTTCGCTAATGCTCTAAATGCAGGGTGTGGGAAGTATTGATTTGCACTGCAGCTACCTAGAAACTGTTATACAGTCTGTGGCAGCAGCAACAGTCTCTGCTAATTATAGCCAATAGCTATTTTCTACGAACGACTTGTGTTCTATGGACTTTTGCTTCGGATACATTAAATACGAATGAAATAACAACATAGTGATGCATATAAAATATTTTGTTATCACAACTTAATGGTTCGATAACAATAGGCAGTGGGTCTGTGAGAACATGCCAATTAAGTTTGTAATTTTCTGTTACCACAGACTGTTTTCTGTCGCCACAGACTAAATAGTATCTTGGACAGTTACGTTTCCCAATAGCGTTCGAAAATTACAACAAATCGTGGAATTAAATTTAGACTAGTTCAGAGAATAGGCGCCAATCTTTGAATTCTATGATAGTAACTAATTTCGATTACTTTTACCATTTTACGACCAAAGAGGTGAAAGTTGTGGAGATCATGACTTCAATAAAAATAATTTATGTAGGTGCAAAACCACCCACACATAGTAAGTGGGAAGGTACTCCAATGGAATGTATAATAAAGATTATAAAATAACTTTTACTCAATCTGTGGCAGCCACGGTGCCACAGACGTTAGACAGGTCGGACAAAGGATTTTTGTCTTTGTGTGAGGGTAGAAACACAATTATTATTGGTCTATTTTAAACATTATTTGCTTAATCAAGAGGAAGCTAAGATGATTGAATTAACTAAGATGAAGGTAATTAACTTTTTTTTGTAAGTAAAGCTGCTAGAAATATAAAATACATATTTGAGGACCTCATATTTTAAGCTTGCTTTCGACCCTCAATAATAAATCAACCATTCATTCACTCAGTCGTTCAAAATAATACTTGTTTTTTTTCTAACCAGCCAGCTGCCCTATGTATTTATTACCTGTGGTATATAGCGACTACATGCCAAACTGTGGTTTTATTCAGGTGTAGGCGTAGTCTGTGGCGAGAACTGTCACCTATTCTGGTGCAGCTGCAAATAGGCTGTGACCCACCGCTCTCCACTTGCATATTAAATAGCTTCATTACAGACATGCACCGGTTATAGGCAGGTATGTAGTGTGTGAGAACCTGTCAAGAGG
The DNA here is from genome assembly GCA_912999815.1 of Campaea margaritaria. Taxonomy (NCBI): domain Eukaryota; kingdom Metazoa; phylum Arthropoda; class Insecta; order Lepidoptera; family Geometridae; genus Campaea; species Campaea margaritaria. The sequence continues at coordinate 1,286,066 of OU538809.1, read as the reverse complement.
CTGGTACAGTTTTGAAAGGGTATTTGCCTGGTAATGTTTGATAATATCTACTAGTATAATATTATAATAGCACAGATAATAATATCTATTGTGATGATATCGTGAGAGGAGAATCTAGACATAGGTTCTATAAGCGAGGAATTGCGTAGCAATCTTTTACAACTTACCATAGACTGAAGAATTTTTTAAGAGTTAATTTTTTATAATGTTTTGGATTTTCACGATTTGTGCAATCGTTTTTGATAGTTTTAATTCCGGGTCCCATTTAATCAAGTTTAATTCTTCGCAGTCAAAGTCTAGTTTATCTGTAAAGTTATCGATATCTTTTTAATTTTCCTTGTTCCTAACAAATAGTTTGAAGTAAAATTTGGCACTGTAACAAGCTATCTTTTTTTTTGTCTGTTAGTGTCACCTAATGGTAAGCGCTACGCCTACCTATAACAGATACAGTGCCACCCAGAACTTTGCATTGCATAATCCTGCGCGGCGCTGCACTGCGCTCGTCACAATGAGACATCGGCTCTAAAGTCTCATATGCCCGGTAATTTCGCTGGAAACAGTAATTCTGGTAGGAGCTAGGTTATGGATCTATGGGAATACGCCATTTTGTCCTTGTTTCAGATGTAATAAAAGTTATTGATAGCATAGAGCGGCTGTATAGGCGGTCATTACGGTCATTTGTATGGGGTATAATAGGCATCGTTTATCTTTTGGCAAGGGACCGGCTAAATTTTCCCGTCCTGGCAGTCGGCACAACGTCCTGGCACAAATTGCAATGTTATCATTTCCTTAGGTCTTATTTCGACTGTCCGACACAATACAAAGAACATTATTGGTAGATACTGAGATAAAATCATTTTCTTTTTCTATCTTTATTCTCTTTTTTCTGGAATAATTGTACGTAAGGATTTATTAGGAATAATAAAACATAGATAAAGAAGCTGTTTGTAGAATATAATCTTCGGAACCATATTGGATCGGATTCTAAATCTTTTCCACTAATATGAAGCTATTTTCATCCCCGAGTTTCATAAGCTTGTGTGTTTTGTCCCGGGGGAATGCCGTTTTTGTGGGAAAACGAGAATTATGCGTGTGAAACCGCGGGATTTCCCAACTTCTCATGTATGATTTGCACAATAGATTTTTCCCGCAAGGTTTGAGAAGACATGCGCCTGGTTAACAACTGGTTTACAGATACATTTATTGAACCCGATACTAGACACGTAAAAGGTACACATAACCTATCAAATCAATGTTATAATAGAAATATTCAGAAAGCCAGTGAGTCAGATGGGGTTGCGTGAGAAAGAACTGTTTCCCGCAACAAAGCCTTGCTTTAAATCAAACATGAGTCAACTGGCCTAGTGTATAATCTACAGGACACGAGCCTGGTACACAGAGGCAGTAGGTACATAATAATATGATGTATTTAATACGAACTCCATTACTTATCTTTATCGTTTAAACTTCATTTGTTGCGTATTTTGTATTTTGACTGTACATAAATATTCTAAGTGCCGTGCGAGTCGGCCCCTACAAAAATAGGTTAAATCGAATGGTGAAAAATAGGTTAATTTGAACTCAAAATAGTTTATGAATTTAAATAAGATAATATAGAAATATATAGTTTTAATTCCGCCTAAGTTGTCTGATGAATGTATGATAGGACTTTGTTGGATGACGTAACCCCTTTGACAAATCTATCCGTTTAATAATCTAAATCCCTACGCAACCCTTAATTTATCTGAAGATCGAAACAACCCTGACGTGTCCCCCGTACTTAAATTGACCTTACGTAAAATAAATAGACACGGCCTCCGGCCTTGTCTACTTATTTTACTCCTACCTATCTACCTAAACAGGAAAAAAAAAAAAAAAACTGAAAACCCTGATTTACTCCTTCCCAAATTCCCATCAAACATCGACTGACAGCAATACGACACGTGTTTCGTCTCTGCACGAGACATCCTCAGGTGCTGTTGACTCGCCGAGCGCTAGCAAGAGAGTCAACAGCACCAGCAGTTATGAATTTGATAAAATTTTACAAAAGCGACTTTTCCCCTTCATTTTCATTTATTTCCCCAATAACGCTAGCAAATTAATAGAAGCATCGGCACTACAGGCTGTAATTAAGCATTATATCACAAATTCCAGGCAATCAAACCAAAAATGATTAGTACACCTATAATATAATTAAAAGTGCGTAACGGTAGGCGTAGAGTTTCTAACGAACCAACTTCGATTCTCGAACTTTCTCCGCTTGGTTTATTTACAACGCATCCAACAAGATTTCCAATTATTTTTATCTTTTTATAAATATAATTATACTAGCATACTACTACTATATGCAACATAACACTAATTAATGCTACTTAGCATTAAGTCCTCCTTAAACATGTTTATTTTGTGCTAATAAATAAATAAAGGATTATGCTAGCAGCGCCCCGCGATTTTGCCCCCGTAAACTAAAATCGAAATAGTAACCGTTCATTTTTACGGGTTTAAAGTGTCCTATGTTCTATTCCAGAACCTAAAGTATCTGTATATTAAATTTCGTCAAAATCCGATAAACTGTTTCGGCGGGAGGAGAGGACAAACACACACACACACAAACTTTCGCATTTATAATTTTAGTGAGACGTTAGTGAGCTGCAAACTTGTTGTGGGCGATTGAACAAATCGAAACATCGTTCCACATGTTTAGAATCGAAAGTCCTAATTTATTTTGTTCCACAAAATCATTCGTTATCGTAAGAAAGTAATTTTCAGTTTAGTAATCGTTTTTAATTGGTAGCTCTAAAGATGTCATGGACATAATAAGAGATAAGGTAGAATAAAAAAAAACACAGGTGTGTAGTTGCAATGACAGCTGCGCTTCAACTTCATACGTCAACGCGAAGTTTAATATCAAATGTCACAAATGTCAAAATCATCCGAAATGTCATCGTTACTATGTAAGATAGGTACCTACCTAAAACTAAAACATCTCTATTTATTTTGATTTGAATGAGTAACGAGATGAGCAAGTCGTTCACCTGATGTTAAGCGCCACGCCTTCCTCTATAACAGTTACAGTGCCACTATTATAATCTTGCGCGGCACTGCACTGCGCTCGTCACCCTGAAACATCGGTTCTAAGGTCTCAAACGCCCAGTAATTACGATAACGACTTTCTTTGTTCCAGAAACTTGTAGAATCCGCATAATTAGACGACAATTATCAAACAAAAACACCGTTATCAAGGCTAGATAAGGGAAAGAGTCGGCCCTTCATTGAACCCGTCCTAAAATACGGGCATTGCACGAGAATGACGCAAGCATGCACGCTTGTCACAATAAAGAATAATAGCGGCGCGCGGAGCGGCAACGCCTCGCCCCCGGCCGCAGCGCACGGAGCGGCAACGCGCACGATCGATGGAGCAACCGGCGCCAGGTTATCTCCATCGTGAACTTTGTATGATACAATACACACATAGCTAGTAGGTACATACCTACAGCTATAGCTAATGTATGTGGCTTAGTTAGTTTGTACATAAGCTCCGATGTTATTTACGAACGCCTATTTACGTGAAAACTTGTTTATGGCATACAAAGTGAAAAGTGGTCTCGATGGTAAACAAGTGACGAAGAACAACAATTCCGTAGGTTTAATTAAGTATTAAATACATAGGTACTAAGATTTCAAGGATTCTGTGTTATAATTATAATACTTACTTATAAAATAATAAATTATTATGATATTTTTATATCATCATAAATAATCATAATGTCGGGGACGAAAGACCAAATCTTTTAGACGCGTTATGTTACGGTACTAATTTGTTTTATTTGTAAGCAATATAGTTTCGTTTTAAAAATGAATCAGCGCTATAGATATCTCATATTTTCCGAAAAAAAAAACTATTTCTAATGTAACCTATGCCTAAATATCAATACACCGAGATAATCTAGGATTACCTTGTCAACTTGACATTGGCTCTAAATGCACAAACCCGCGAAGCCAAAACAAAATATCACTAGAGAAATCTGTAACTTAATTAAAGTTAATAAGTTAATAGAAGTTAGATGGTTTGAAGACCTACAAAATGAGATAGAGCAGTTTTGCACGTTTATAGAACTCTACCTGGCAGGTATACCTACTGTGTATAGATACTAGAGCGGGGAAACGTGACAAAATTAGAAATAGTTTAACCTACTTCCATAATTTTATTTATAGAGTTACTACTTGCGACTCATAAAATCATAACACGACAATACCCGCAGACTAATCGTCACGTAATCGATGCCTAAATTACTATGTCAATTAGCCTCGACCATCAGAAAAAAACATCATAAATAAAACTGTCCATTTCTCCCAAAAAGCATTCCGGACAACTTTTCAACCGGTACGCAGTGCACATGAGGAAAAAAAAAAACAAAATTTAAGTGGCCACGATTTCCTTTTGCAGGCCAATTAGGTACACTGCAGGACCAAAATTAACGTTGAACCTGTTTTAGCGCATTTAATTGGAAGACACCGTTATTGAGTACCTACCTTTGCTACCTATATTGTAGCTACAGAATAATAATGTATGTAGGCATTCATCGGCTTTTCGAATTCGCAATGCCAAACAACAAACAAGTTCGAATTTTACAGCACGGAGCGGCAACGCTCCGTGGCGCGGTGGGCGGCGAGCTGGCAACGCCGCGCCGACTCGCCTCCCCGTCTGTTCCTGCGAGCTGGGATCAGCTGGGCGGACGGTGTTTATGCTATCATTTATATTATGTGTACTTATCTACCTACATAGCTGAGTGTACTTGAAAGGGATGTTTCTCTGGGGCTTTATTTATCACGTTCTAACTTTTGTCATAGTTTATGTATAGCTGCGTAGCTGTATAATATTACTAGGTAGGTACGTTACCTGAAAATAAACACCGCTCACTACGTAACAGGTTATTATTATCATGCATTGTTGTATAATCCTACTAAGATATAGCTTCCTCTAGAAAGGCCAATGTAGGTCGGTGAGTTACCTATAAACATTTGCAGAGACTTACTTACTATTATTAGTTTCCAATTTTCTAAAATGATAGAAATAGTGAGAAGTAGGTACCTACCAAGGAATCGATTTAGTTTACAACGGTGCTTTGATCCGTACAAAATGCTCTCTGGTCTAGAAAATTGCCCATCTCTAGGACTTTTTATTTTGTAGGTTTTTGCCGAGCTTACAAGCAGTTTCTCTTTTTATTGTAACAGAAATTACAGGTTTTGCGCGGTCATTTCAGCTAGCTGCTGGCGCGGCGGCCATTTTGGAATGGACTTTGTAATTTTGGAGTCGAGTGGGGTGATTGAAAAATAAATACCTACCTAATAGCTAGCTTATGTACTTACATTAACCTTATGAATAGCTTGTACTCCGTCCTCATAGCATCTAATAGCTAAGAGTCACCTTGAAATTTAGCACAATAATCTAGGTACACGAAGTTCTTGCTCTTTGGTATATTTACCAGGTTATTCCCAAAGATCCATAATACACGAATTTTCTGCTGTCAACGAGAAAAAAGAAAACTGTTTTTTATTAACCAGGATTTATAAGGGGAATATAATATTTACTGTTTTATTCTTTTTATTCGAATATCTTTAGAAACAATTTTGATTGTTTTTTTTTTTAAAGTAGACTTCGAGAGCCGTTCCATAAAATATGTAAATGTTACACCATTAGTTAGGTATGAGAAAAGGTCTCTTTCAGTGCTGGCTGCGTCCCACGACCATGTTTCGTAAATTAATCACAATTGTTTTATCTTTTATTATTATTAATTAGTATGGACGTAAGTACCACACATACTTCTCATGTAAAGCAAATTGTAAATAAGAGCCCATAAATCGCAATTTACAAGCACCTGAACGAATTGTTGAGTGACCATTAATCAGGCTCCTCAAGTAATTTAAAACATTTACATCATAATTTACATGTGTATAGCATTATTATGAGCAACCGGCATTATGAATGGAATGACCTTGTCTGTCGTCTGTATTTATTATACACCCTCTAGCTATGTTTAACTGGTAACATTCGATTTTTGTAATTTCGTTTAATCGATTAAAAATCATTTTGATGAGATATTTTTTTTATTCGTGTATGGACTTATGTTTGACGAAATGCACTTATTATATCTTTGTAACATTTAGTATTCTGTGTTTAAACCTAAAAGTCTGACTAAGTGCACAGAACATGCGAATCCAAGATTAAAAAAATAGTGTAAAAACAAAGAAAACGTTGTATTTCACATCTCTATGTGTATTTCACTGCAGCTGTGGATCTATGGGAAATGAGCCTTGTCAAGTACGTTTTTTTCTTTACAGAACTGTTATTTATGTATATTGAGCGTAATATTAAAAAAAGTTTTATTTGCACTATTCAATGTTCTGTGGTTATTAAGTCACGAATCAATCCATTGGGCGGCCCCTACACGCCATTTACATTTCGACGCTAGAAAGCGTAAACGCTGTAACCCTTTGACCGACCCGAAAATACTTTTTTTACATATTTGGAAACAAACCCACATTTCAACGTCCCCTAGGAACTTTAGGATATAACCAAGGTAGCAGTATTGTAGCTTTGTACGTAACACACCAAATATCCAAAATTTACGTTTTTAGGTCGAGTAGATATTGAGTTATGATTTTTTTCAATAATAAAAAAGTTTGGTGAATAATTTTGCGTTTCAAGGTTACAGCGTTTACGCTTTCTAGCGTCGATTTGAACTTTTGAGTGAAATATCATGTTTTCAAAAACCTATTCGGCTTCGAGAGCTAGTACAAAACACCTACATATTTGGACGTAGGCAGATTCTAGAACAGTTTGGTAAACATGTAGAGAAGCCGTATAGACTGTTGTGGGTAGCCTTGAAAGTTTCTAGCTTTATAGGAAACCTGTGGAAATTGCTCTAAGGAAATCAAACAAGTCAATGCCAAAGAGAATAATAATCACTAAAGCCAAGGCTTGGTTTCTAATAATTAAGTACCTTTTAAGCCGCCGTGGAATATAATAAAAAACTATTAGAGAATGGTCAGGCTTTACAGTTCTATTCTAATCCTACTTAATATTATAAATGCGAAAGTTTGTGAATATGGATGGATGTTTGTTCCTCTTTCACGCAAAAACTACTGAACGGATTTGAATGAAATTTGGAACACAAATGCATAATAGCCTGCATTAGGTGATAGGCTACTTTTTAAAGCGAAGAGAGGGTTGTAAGGGGTTTAAATAGAGGATGAAAGTTTGTATGGGAATATGTAAGGTTTCGGCTAAACCACTGCAGCAATTATAAAAATTCTTTCACCAACGAAAAGCTACATTATCAGCGAGTAACATAGGCTATATTTTATCCCCGTGTTCCCACAGGAACGGGAACTACGCGGGTGAAGCCGCGGGGCGCCGCTAGTATATAATAATTTGTGTTCTACAAACTCTTAGATAAGTATTGTAATAAAATGCTCAGACTATTCATTTATCAAATCCCATCTTGAGCAAAGCGTAGATCAGTTTTTATCTAGAAAAAAAAAGCTGCTTCAGTATATTCTCGAATTTCTGGGATTTCTCGCGTAATCTGGACCGCCATCCCTAGGGGGGGTGATGTCGCTCGATTTAACCCCCGATGTCTAAGTTAATCCTATCTGAGGAGCTGAATCAGGGTAGGTATGCCTTATTTAGCTGGGTTTACGTATTTCAAGGGATGCTCAGCGAAAATTAAATTTCTCACAGAAATAACAAAAATATGTGGCAGAACGGTCTGTTTTAATTAATGTCTTTTCAAGGTGAGAACAGCCAAAAACACTTGAAATACTTTCCATATCTAATATGGTATCTTAAAGACCGAAAGTTGGTAACAAAAAATCTTGTTCATGTCGTCTGTAGTTTTTATTTCTTAGATATCTTTAGAATTAAATTGTACTTACAGAAAAAAAAAACAACGTGGATGTGGTAGGAAAAAAGTTTAGGGGCTATGGGAATAAGAGTAAGATCGTGAGCCGTGTGTGGACTAAATCAGCGATTTACCTGACACTGACATATCAAATTTATGCACGAAAAGTTTTTTTTTTATCAATAATGCTTCTTATCAATAAGTACATCATTAAAATTACGATCTAGCCTGTAAGACTAATGAGTAATTTGCGTTTAATATAAATTGCTAAGTAGAGTTATTGCTAAGATTGTGTCCATTAACACATTTCTTACTGTCTCTATTAAGGCGAAGGCACTTTGTTAATGTGTTCTTTACTAGTAGATTTAACCAAACTACACTTCACTGTCACATCACTACACTAACTCGAAAGGTTTCTTCCTTTTTAGTCTTCTCACTATATCCGTGTTGTCGCACGAAAAGTGCGACGCCAAAATACTCGAAGGAGGAAAAACAAAATGGCGTTTGGCGACTCATCCAAGCCGGTCATTCAACAAAAGCCACACTTTCAATACTAGAACCTTGACAATAACTGGAGTCACGGCCGCTAGAAATCATTGTGTAACTAATAATAAACTCCTTTTCGTCTGGCGGCAACCGGAAACATCCGCATCTGGCCCGCGCGTACGTGAATTGCAGTGTTTATTGCGTATTGGAAGAGCTCGATGATTTTCAATTTCCAAGCAGTATGGTCAATTTCTTTTAAAAATTGGCCCCATTTTAAGGAACCTTTTGTACCATGATCTACTTTAACACGTTCACTGCTGAGAACACAACTGTCGTGTTTTTCATAACTAGCCACGAGGACGGCAAAACAGAACTGTTGTGTTTGTTGTATAGGAAAACACCATGGAGCGTGCAGAGCCGCACCCGTGGCTAGACAAGGAAAACGGCTCAGCAGTCGAAGTGTTAACTGTACCACTGAATAAATACACACTGTACCTTTATATCTATCGTGTTTTGATCATAAGAAAATCCACGCGTTCAGAAGGGTTTTCAAAATAATAAAAGTCCGTTTCCGTTGAGAAACCAAACATTATTTATATCTCGTGGCTTACAAAAACCTCCGCACCTCTGAGTTGATTTAAATATATACCTATCTACATTTCGTATACACCCAATACGTGAAAGCGTATTCAGTTGGATATTGGTAAAACTCTATTGGGGCGTCTCTCACCAAGGTTATAAATTCATAATAACTCAAGTGATCCGTGGTCCCTAGTTATTGGGGCGTATTTTCAATGCGGACATCATTCGGTGTGAATTTCCCAAATAAATATTTTCGATGGAGCGATTCGTACAACTGTATAAATATTTAAAATAAAATTATTTTATTTCTAAAATAAGTAAAATTTTTTTTTCTAATAGCAACCCACTGGTATGTAATTATCATCTACCATGAAGTGTGTCTGTGTGTATGAGTGATTAATCGAAGTAACGCCCTCCTGTTATGCTGGGTAGTAATTTGAAGCTAGGAATGTAATTAAATAGATTTCTATACATTATAATCTAGTATAGGTAGGTACGAATACAGAAAACGTTTTCAAGGTTAGACGTTTCCAGCACTTTGTTTATTACCAACTCAAATAACGAAGGATAAAGCTAGATTCACATTTTTGTCTGATGTGTCGTGTCGTGATGCATCAGAAAGGTATCAGTTTCATACATTTAGTATGGTAGCGTTCACGTTTCTCTGATGCAGTGTGTTGTGACGGCTTGTGTAAATGTATGAAACCGATACCTTTCTGATGCATCACGACAAATCACGTCGCACAAATGTGAATCTAGCTTAAGTTTTGCCCACACGGGAAAAACTGCTGGTTGCAGCTGTTATGTTATTTATGTTGCTCAGTAGCAAGACGAGCAAGCCGTACACCCGATGGTAAGCGCTACGCCTGCCCATAACAGTTACAGTGCCACCCAGAACTTTGCATTGTAAAATATTGCGCGGCACTGCACTGCGCTCGTTACATAAATGTTTGTATTTTTATATATTGAACCTATCATTCATTATTGTTCTCAGAAAAAAAACACTGAATGAGGGCTTGATAAATGAAAATTTAAATTCTACCAGTTTTATCTGTTTTGTTTTGTCGTTGGTTGGTTTCTGCCCCAGTTCCATAGGAAACCGAATCAAATGAAACATAATTAATAATTCATTAGGTTATTGAATAATTCCGTAAGAACCGTTCCAAAACTGTGTAGATTCGTTTTGTATAATAGAAATGTTATTGTAATCTGAATATTTAGTTTTACAAGCGGTCTTGCCTTGTACCGGTATTAAGAAAACAAAAAAAAAATACGCTTACGAAAATATCAATTACAACGGAGTAAATAGGTACCAGTGTGTTAATGTAAAAAGACGTACGCAAATATCACACTCTTTTTGGTAAATAAAAATATCGTGAGGAAGCCCACATATGTACCCTAAAATTATTTCGGAGGTAGGTATGTAATCCACCAATCCGGACCATCCCTGTTGCGGATTATGGCCTAACCCTCCTCACGAAAGTAAGGGGAGACACGTGCTCGCCAGTGGAACGATGGGTTGATGATGATTATTAATAAAATAGGTACCTACCAGTCTAAACCACCAATTTAAAATTGGAAACTGACGTTGTTTAGATTTTTGACGCAGGCTGACTTTAATTTCCATAGAGCCATAATATTGTTTTTTAATTGCAAAAAAAGTATTATATTCCTACTTCTGTAATGCAAACTTTTTTCAATGTTCAGTCTTCGGACTCTTTGCGTATATTTACCAATATTCTCTGTACAAGAGATATGGAGACTTGCAAGTTTGGGTAGAGTCAATATTTTCGATAGCTATAAATAAAAAGTGGCTCTAACTAAAGGGCAACAAGACTGATTTTGTGTTCTTTCCTCGGCATATTTAATGGACGCCATAAATCAATAAATTACGTCCAGTGCAAAACTGAACTAAACTAATTCAATTCAATTAGATACAACATTGCTTTAGTACCAAAGTTACTTTCAACTGTCATACTGAAGGTCAAATTAATTTTATTTCCATTTCAAGTAGGTACGTTGTACATTTTAACGAACGCACGAACAGCCGGTCTATAGATTAGACCACCAGATAGGACGTTCGTGGCGAACACAGAACTACAACATAATTGCTTCAGTGAGTACATTGTCGGAATTAACGAAATGCGGTGACGAAGTGCACCTTGCCTTCTGTAATTAGTAATAAGCACGCAATTTTGTAATCACAAAATTTCTTGCTCGCTAATTGGATAATTATTTATGTACATTGTCAAACGGGTGGCATAAGACATTGTCTGTCATCGATTATTATTACGTCTTCTTTATTCACTCGCCTTAACGAGCACGATATCAAAATAGTTTTGAATAGTACGTATAATTATGTACAAGGTAACTGCACTTCGGGTTTTACCCGCTTTAACTGTTATCCCGTAAGTACAGTTTTAATGTTTACGGTATAGTAGTATCCTATGTTCCATCCAGGACCTAAAGTATCTGATACTAAATTTCATCAAAATCCGTTGAGTCGTTTCGGCGTGGAGATACACACACCCAAACTTTCGCATTTATAATATTAGTGTAAGTTAACTAAGCCCTATATTTGTGTAGTAAAGACGAAATAATACAATAACCGACAGTCTGTTTTCTTTTCTAAGAATTTCAAATGACTTATCTTTGACGGAACGTAAATTAAAACGAAATCCCATGTCGCATAATAAATCAAAGCACTTGCAAAATGAGCGTTTTATAATTAACTGTGCCATGTCCCTTTGATCTATTCGAATAAGTTCACAATATTTATATTATTTTATATAGTCTTCGTCTACCGACTCATAGGTCACCTTTTACGAGATAACGAGAGAAAACAAAGAACACGCTACTTAAATATTAAAACGTAAATAAAACGCAGTAAAATTCCCAAGTTTAATATCTATAGTTATGAATAACAACTTGTGTGAGCGTTGATATTACGCAGCGAAAAGATTGCGCGTGTAAATTTATACACGACACGACACGTGTTGCTGTCGAACTTGTGACAGTTGCTGTATCATTATCAGGTAATATGAATGCGATGTTTTATGTTTTGTCATAGAATACCTATAATATACCCTTCTATGTGTAGAAGCGGAACTTCTGCTCTGACGATTTCAAGGTCATAATGCTTTATTTCCTCTGCAAGAACAATGACTTGTTCGTATGGATTAGTGTCTTTATAATTTTACCGCAAGCGAAAACACGCCTGGCGTGTGAACCGGCAATTTTATCACACCAGTTGTGTGCGCCCGCACTGCTGATTGAGTTTAGTTAAGCCACAACGCCAGTCAGTAAACTCACACGTTGTGTGAAGATTCGCAAAAGAGTCCAAAAATATAAAACAGTTCAGCAGTGAACGTGTTAAACGGAAAATCACACAGTGGTTCATAATCCATTCAACTGATTTTGTAGCTGTTATATAAAGAAAGATTTGAACATTTAAATGTGCGCTTCTCAATCTATGTACATAAGTATTTGAGGTTTTTTTCATGCCACGTATTATCTTGATATGCTATATTCTTCAGGTTGAATGAAAGGAAGCCGGTCGGAAAGGATTCAGGAAAGGAAGCTCTTGAGTGCGGGATGCAAGGGAACTGAAACAAAAGGAGATAGACTGGAATACATGGAAAATTTGGTCCGATGCATGCAGTGCCGTTGGTTACGCTGCCAACTGGAAGTTGATTAGACCGTTCGGGCTACCTATGACCGTTTGACGGTCTTTTGGTTGTATAACAGTTCCAGTTCCACCAAAAACTTTGCATTGCATATCCTGCGCGGCACTGCACTGCGCTCGTCACTCTGAGACATCGCTATTTGTTAATAAGGCGTTTGCCTGTTAAGAAACAGTAGTTATAAAAAGGTATGGAGTACCTACATGACTTGTATTCTGCTTATGATTAGACGTGGGCGTTTAAACGACAAACGTTTAAAAAAACGTTTTCTAAATTAAGCGCCAAATTGCGCTTACGAAAACAAGCTGACTACGTTTAAACATTGTTTCATATTATGTCCTATTTTAGACCATTAAATTGACCATATTTGTACAGCAATAATGCGCATTATAAAGATATATTCAATTTGATTAACACCCATATTTCCATGTTCTGAAGACTCAATTTCGATGGAATCAGTTACGGTATTATACGACTAAACTAAATTCTTAGTGGCATTCGTGGTGGCAGAATGACAACGACGCGTTTTTGGTTTGTCAGTATTTTTTCAAGCGGAACATAATGTTATGTTTTTCGTTTATTTTGTACCGTTTAAAAGAAAAGCCCTTTTAAGCGTGCTTACAATAAAAGCGTAACGTTTAAACGTGTTGTCAAGCTTATGATTACTTTGCCCAATCACGGGAAGTGATTTGCAAGATAATGTAACATACCACAGACAGGTTTTTTTCGCGATATATGAACGTAGCTCATATTTCAACGGATTTGCCACCCACACAGACCGAGGTAGGTATATCAAAAAGACGTCATCAGTAAAAAAAGTAATGAGATTGCTGACAACAAATGATTTTATTAGTTCAGCTAATCAAAGTAAATTATTTTTATTCATAGCATGGCGTTTTAAGAGCTGATTGTTTTCGTTGCCTAGTTAAAATAACGAATTTTTAGAAAATAACTATTTAAACGTTTTGATTATTGATTTAACAAGGGAGTAGTTATTTGCACCACATTGCATGATGTGAAAGGCTCCATTCGAAACGAGTATTCGGGCGACCGCACCACAATCAAAATTTAAAAGAACGTACGTAGTAACGTTTAGAACTGTCATGTCATCGTGAGGAAACCCACATACCTACCCAAGAATTATTTCGGAGGTAGGTATGTTATCCACCAATCCGGACCGGGCACCCGTGGTGGATTATGGCCTAACCCTCCTCACGAAAGTGAGGAGAGACTCGCGCCCAGCAGTGGGACGTTATGGGTTGATGATGATGTCAGAGACGAATTTTAAATAATTTTGCTCGTTACTAATTTTACTACCAGAGTTAAATATCGGAAATTCAGATCCAACCAACATTATGTATCTCTGGGAGTCATGGAACAACCCCATTAGAATAAGGTGCGGTCAGAAGCGGGTCGAGTTCATCTGATCAGAAGTGGGATACTTCCTTTATTACATTTACACACCCAGGAAATGGAATTCGATTCTATAATTTCTATTCACCTACCGTTAGTTAACCGGAACTTATGGCTTTGGGTTCTTAATGGAAAATATATCAGCACAGGGACAGGAAAGGTAAGGATGTGTATGAATTGGTGGAAGTTCTTTTTAATTTTAGAAATTAGGTTATTCTTACAATGGCGTACGAATATCAAAAGGTTCAATTCTCAAAATGTCTAATTCTATAATGGACTCAAAGGACCAAATCTCAAAATGCCTAATTCTACAATGGACTCAAAGGACCAACTCTCAAAATGCCTATTTCTGCAATGGACTCAAAGGACCAATTCTCAAAATGCCTATTTCTACAATGGACTCAAAGGTCCAATTCTCAAAATGCCTAATTCTCAACATACCCAATTCTGCAATGAACTAATTCTCTAAATGGCCAATTTCATTCCGGTGCCTATTAGAGGTATGAGTGTAATTGTAAAGGGGGTCATTAGTCTGTCTGAACGCGGTGCAACGGTACAACCGGTAAAATGACGCCAACGATGCATTGTCAGCTTGCGAGCCCACACGTTGTGGGGAGCTGGCGGACTGTTTCACTAGTGTTAGAAATGTTAGAAAGCGGAGAGCGATATTTTTATAGTTTTAAAAATTGCCAATTATCGCGAGATTTACGTCAGTCGTAAGATTAGCAATACGACAGCCTGTTGGTCCTTGGAGCCATGATTTTATTTTAACTTACGTGCTAATCTGGGAGAACAAAACTGTTTTCAATAACCACTGACAGGTAAACCTCCAAATTTAAAAGCATGTGACATTCACCAATCTGCTGGTGAATTATATGTGTGTATATCTTTCATTATCTCTCTATCTGAACATACAATGAAAATCCAGACGCTTTTGTTAATAAAATCTTTAAATCTTTAGTAAAATACGAATTTATTGGAAAAACCGAGCACCCTAACGTTATCGACCACTGGCTCTCCACTTCCAACGTTCAATATTTGATCTGTTAACCAAAGGTGACTCGCTCGAAGTCGTTGAATGTAGTGAATGACTAATATTTTCGAATGGGGGAAGGTAAATATTGAGAGAACAATTTCAGCTGTCACTGTTCCGCTGATATAAAATAAACGGTGAACAGCATGTGAATAGCAGGTGACACTAGACTTGTCCATGTTTTTTTTTAAGGATCTCGATGGATAAGGATGGCGGTGTCGCCGGAACAGCTCGGCAAAATGTTGTCGTGATTTTAACGTCTGTGAAGAGATTTGGTCTGATCTGGTGGACATTCGCGACATGTGGAAGTGGAAGGATTTGGGAGAGACCTTTGCCCAGCTCTGAGACACCAAATGTATAAAAAACAAATCGGCTGGTCGACGACGCTGCTCTGGTGACAAGGGGGCTGGCTTATTTCTCGCACAGAGCATAGCTATTGCTGTTCATTGGGAAACACAGACAGTGTTCTTGGCACCACGCCTCATGGACACCTCAATTTTGTTTGATTTAGTTTTGTATTTAATTTAATTATTAAAGATCGTCACACAATGGATGCCTGAGAAGGGGCGAAGGCGCCAAAACGCAGGCGTGACGATCTTGACACATACGAACCAAGTTGGTCCGACGTGGCGAACAAACGCGACATGTGGAAGAGGATGGGAGAGACCTTTGCCCAGCAGTGGGACAGTAGAGGTTAACAAAAAAATATAAATCTCTGCGTGATAAATAACGTTCTATTGGCGCTAAAAATATCCTATTTTCAGAGCGCGATTTAGTTGATTTTTCTTCTCTCTAAAACGATATTTTGAGCAGATAACACGTTTTTGTCGCAAATGAACGAACTATAAAGTAATATTTATAACCGTCTAATATGTTTAATTGTAAATCCCGTAGAATTTGTGAGCGATAGTGGTAGAATAGTCGCCGATCGCAATCAGTGCTGGAAACCAACTCATCCGGCCGGAGTCTAGCGGGATTTAGGTCAGATATCTATTTCAGCCGCGGTTCAGGCTGCAGCATTTATAACCAATCGATTTTAATGCTTTGAGTACTTTGCAGAGATACAAACCGAAGAATTTAAAAAAAAAAATATGACGGTGGCGCGCACTGGCCCATCAGAAGTTATGTGAGTTTTTTTTATAAAATAATACCTACGTTTTTCCTTTTTAGTGTCAAAGAAGGACTAATGTTCCAACTTTTACCCTAACATTTTATCTTTTACCTTGGTATTCAATATTTTCCCTAGTATTAAATAATTTCCCCTATAGTATTTAAACTTATACTCTATTATTCTATCTTTTATTTTAGTATTCTACATTTTACCCTATTATTCTAACCTTTACCCTATTTTTCTAGCTTTTACCCTAGTAAAGTACAGGTATCTCACCTGTGCATCGGCTGTGTCCGCTGTGTGTACTGGGCCATGCTCGGTGCGCAGCGGGCATGGCTAGGCGGCGCGCATGCCGAGCCTCCGCTAGCTGCGCCACATAGCGCGACACTGCACTGCACTGCACTACACTAACACTCACACTACTGCTCACGGTGACCTGGAAACAATTGGTGGTTTTAGTGGTTTGGAGACATAAGTTGGGAGCGGTTGTGGGTGCAGTGTAATGTAGAATTGCTAGGGTCTGAAGGGTTGGGGTAATTTTGTAAATCTCTTGTAGAATATCATGATATATAGGCACCGATAGAGGGGGTTTATTGGTGCTTCAGGGGGTGGGAATTAATATCTGGGTTTTGGACGACAAAAATGTGTTTTTTTTTTATTTGACTGAGTGACGAGACGGGCAAGTCGTTCACCTGATGGTAAGCGCTACGCCTGCCCATAACAGTCAGAGCACCCCCCAAAACCCTGCGGTGCATAATGCTGCACTGGGCTCGTCACCCTAAGACATCGGCTCTAAAGTCTCATATGCCCAGTAATATCGCTGGAAACAGTGCCCTTCGAACCGGAATACAGTAATGACAGTAGTGTTGACTCCTTAACGGTATATTAAGGAGATAACACGTTCTTGTCGCTAATTATTGTGGAATTTTTTAGATAATGGGACCCAGAGATAGGTCTATAATAGGATTATTTATTTATTCTTTAACACACAAATGGAGTACAAGGAGTACTTAATGCTAAGTAGCATTTTCTACCAGTCATCCTGGAGGTGTAACTGAAATGGTGGTGGGAGCATTGTGGGTGCAATATAACGTTAACCTATTTATCCCCTGAAATGTTAGAACTATCATATTCCCAGCAGGTTCTGAGGGGTTAAGAGTAATTATTTGAACCTCTTTGGTGCAATTTTGTAAAATAATTAAACTTAGATATAGTTATAATTAGAAAAAAATAATTACCGATTAAGAAATGAGGTTTCTAATTTAACTAGATTTTCACTCTATATAACATCGGTCAGCAATAGGAAGAATTTGGACAAGTATTAAATATTACTAATCAATACTTATCCTTAATACTAATAGAATAGAATAGAATAGAATAAAAAACTCTTTATTGTACACCAAAAGGAAACACAATACAATAGTTAAGCACAGGGTAGTGTAATGGGCAGTCTAATAAGTCTTCTGATACATATATATACTAGCTGTGCCCTGTCACGCTTCGCTGTGGCACATTCGCACATTCGCTGATATGTCACTGATGAAAAAAATAGATAAAAACAATCCTCGATGCGGATTATATATCATGCTAAAATTTCAGCTCGATCGGTGCAGAACTTTTTGAGTTTTTGAAGCGTACACAAACCAACATAACATTTTTATATATATAGATATATTATGTCCTTGATCCTACATGACCTTGACAATAATTTAAAAAAAATCACGGCAATGCTCACAGTGTAAAAAAAAATATTATCCTGTGGTATGGTCAAATCATCTACAATAATGACAAGCCTTCTGGCTTACGTCAAATCAAAACGTGGCCAACCATCTGTCTTTCGTCCAAAGTCGTCCCATTTAGGTCAAGAGTGGTAAGTGGCGACTGACTCGTGCGTATCCAATTTCGACCACAGCAGCGCTTTCCACTCGACGATTGGACTGACTAATCATTGCGATATTGGGTTCACATTATGGTGCCTCCACACGTTCGCCGATCGCGGACGAATGTGGCCGATCACGAGCTTCCAATGTCAAGAAAGTGAGACGCTTTATAGTTTTTGCATTGGTGATGTGTGAAGCCTCAAACATTTTGATGTTATATCTTGTATAACCAACCACATGAGAGCAAATAAATAAATTATTTGATTAGATTTTGATTTGCAAGCCAGAGTTATAATTTTGGGACCGGGAAACATTATGATACGATCTTTGTGTGGACACGTGCCAATGTGTTCCTTGCAAAAACATAGATAGATAAACTCTTTATTGAAACACCACAGAACAAAGAAAACTTAAAAACTAGAACAAAACAAATTACGTCAATTTACGTCGTTAACATAATACGTCATCACTCGCTCTTCGATGAAGGATAACATCGTTAGGAAACCCCACATGCCCGTGTGTTATTTCAAAGGTGATCCATCAATCCAGACCGGACCCTAGCGGTTAAATATGATCTAATCCTTCTCACGAAAGTGGAGTGAGACTCGTGGTTAGCAGTGGATGAATGAAGGATCTGATGACTGTGATGATCACGTTTGCTGCTCGCGTATGTTCGTTCGTGATCGGCGAATGTGTGCAGGCGCCTTTACAGTCAATGGTCGGTATCAACACTTATTTACAACGTGTTTGTTAGGCATCTTCGCTATTAGGTCATCGATTTTTAGTAACACTGTATCATTTTAGACAGCATATTTCGAGTTGCCATGGAAGAAATGGAATGAGGGAACGTCACCCACTGGTGGCGGTCGTTGCACTGAGGTTTTATGTTTAGGTTTATATTTTTAGGTAGTGCCTAACACTTGGGCAACCTATGTTAATGTAATGGTTCTTCTAATCTTTTTGGAAGGCAAACGTTTTCCCACTAGGCTACCACTACAGCCACAGTGTAGCAGCTAGAGGTAGAGACTTGCCTTTGGTCAGGTCAGACATCGTCAAGTTTGCTGGAAGGCAATGGATTCTGGCGTAGGGGAGGAGAAATTGGAATGAAAAGTGGAGGCCCATTTATTGTCCTTTCGTTATCTATTCGGTTCTAGGCAGTTCGTGGCTACCATTCCATCACTGGCCTAGTTGAGAGGGGACACAGGGACAGTATTCTGTATTTGTTTATGGATGAGCAACGTGGCGGCAGGTATGGAGGTAAACCGCATCGTTACGTAAGCAAATGTGTTCTGTTGCCGTGTTATTCCTAGAATTTGAATCATGGCTTCTGTTCGTACTATGATTGTGGCTTTTTTGTGGTTTTTTAGATATTTAGTAGAATCAAACCTATATTCTAAAAAAAGAGGATAATATCAACGGTTAATTCCGCCAAATTTAGTCAGACGAAAGAAAGTTAAGGATTGAGAGAACGTATCTCGGGTCTTTTTTATTTTGTTCCTAACCTTCTACAGTTTTTAAGGCTCTTTTTTGGATGGAAAGTTGCATTTTTTGATGATTTTGGAGCACTGTGAAGTTATAGAGCCTATTTATGTATTTCTAGAACATGACAAATGTGGTTAGAATTATTGTAAAAGTGGGATTTTTCTAACGTAGGACATTTTAGGGCGAGGATGGACTTTGGTTCTAGTGTAGACTAAAATAAAATAAAAAGGAAAGTGGGAGGAGACTTGTGGCTCAGCGGTGGACCGATAGATCTGACTAAATCATAATTTTGTATAATTTGTAGTGTTTCTTTAAATCATTATAGGTAATGGATGTGTCGTCGAGTGGAAAAACACTTAGAGCTCATAATAAGGAAATATTATAAGGTAATTCAATCAGAATCATATTTTATCCTTAATTAAGTATTATATACATATATATAAAATCCAAGTAGGTATGACTAAAAAACTCATGTACTACATTCCCTACTGTGTATGTACCTACATACGATTTTCTTCCTCCTTTTGTTATGGTTTGGCTTCGCATGATTAGTGCATTTAGCCAATGTAAGTTTTAACGTCAGTAAAGAGGTGCGTGCTTTACTGAAACTTCTGGGGATTCAGAGGACACAAAAAGGTCAATTTTTTGGGATTTATATAATTTACGCACACTACCAATTCAATAATATATTGCTAATAATATTCTACCAAAATTAAATTAACAGTACGAAGGTTCAAAGATGGAGAAAAAACGACACGTAAAATTTTCGCTGTTTTTTCAGAATATCCCATGTTTTTTCACTCTGTTTTTTATTTGAGTGAGTAACGAGACGAGCAAGTCGTTCGCCTGATGGTTAGCGCTACGCCTGCCCATAACTTTGCATTGTATAATTCTGCGCGTCACTGCACTGCAGCCAGTTAGTGCATTTACCCAATATTTTGAAGCATTTTGTATTTTTAAATGAGTCAAAATATCAAGTCTTAGTCAGGCACAGTCATGAGTCATGCATGAGTCAACGTTAAGGTCCAGTTAAGTGGTGGATGGTTTGACGAAACTACCTCATTGATTCATTTTGTTAGGTACCCTCTTTAGCATCGCGATTATTGAACCGACTTCGATATTTGTTTTTTTATTTGAAAACGGAGAATTTCCTGAACTTCTTTGTATATATCATACAGTATCTTTTCGGGTAGTTAGAAGTCGTTTTTATGGGATAAATATTTATTTATATAATTATGAACAAAATAACTAAAACTACGCCTACAAAAAATATACGAAATAAAAAAAATAGATAGTCAATTATTATAGACACGTTATAATATAAGATCAAAAGCGAAAAATATAATTCTCAAGAAATTTTAATGGATTATAGAAAAATACGAAGGAAATAATTAGGTATGGCAGAAATATAATCTAAAGGATTTCGTTACCTGATTTTCCTGGAAGCAGCTAATTGGGGTTTAAAAATGAATTAATCCAACTATTCGGGGAGAACGAGAAACTATATGAAGGATATTTTTCGAGAACAGTCGGCTGTGGGTGGATGGGAACAACCTTGTTTAGTGGGTACAGTCGGTAAATTTGTCCAACTACCTCCAAATTCTGATATTAAAATATCTAGTACACTAAAAAGGTTTTGTAAGATGGAATTTTTTGTACACTTCGAGGCGAAATTTGAGATAGGGCGTTCGGTATGATTTATTTCGTAAATATCTCTTCGATTTATCATATGTCATGTTGAGTTTGAGTTTTCGAGTTAGGTTATTAATTCAACAGGAAATTAGATAAGGTAGTAGAAATAACTATTTAACAACGGTATTTTACATAATTTTAGAATTTTTTAAGGAACACTGCGTTTAATGGAACCTGGAAATGCTATTTTAGATTTTATTTCACAGAGTGTGTAAGGAGGTCGGTATCACTTTAAAATTGCACTGGCTGGTTTTATGAGATTTTTTCTCCTTAATTTAATGAGTTGGCCGACTAAAGACTCTTTCTAGAACCAACCTCGTTCAACTTTTTTTGCATGAATTCGAACGGATTTCCTCGAAGTTTTTTGCTAGTGGCCAGTTTCGTCTCGGGCTTTGACATGTTTGTAACTGCGTATAAAGCAAGAAATGGCCTCTCTGAGAGCATTGCGGCGGGTAAGTAGGCCTACAGCGAGCTTTCGAGGCTGGCCGTTCACATTCCTAGAAGAGTCCGGCGACTAATGCACGGCTATTTCGACCACCCGACCACTGGCCAAAGGGCACAAGACGAAAATAACAATGTGCTAACGTCTGGCCGATAACACTATCGTGGCTTACATAAGAATCTGTCTGCACCACGTGCATCACCATGGCATCACCACACGGCCTCAGGGGTTTATGTAACACACGCATAACTCACAAAACTCAAAAACTGTACTACGCAGTTAGAATTTAACTTTTTCCCAAGACGAAGAGCAAACTTTAGAAATAGTTTGCAGACACTTCAAATTCACTTTATATGGAAGCTAACATGATTCCTAACAGATCTGGGGTAAAATAACGAACAGAACACTCACCTTTTAGCTAAAAACCGACGTGGAAGCTCCCAACGGGACTTTGTTCACGAAACACGCACCGACACGCAACTTGCACTGGTTAACACAATCTCAAACAGAAAGAACAGTTCTACACCATCGCCTACAACACCCTATGTGACACAAGTAATATTACGATAAATTACGTGTTTAGAAATTACGAAAAGTCCATTGAACTGTTTCAGTTGAAATTTACGTCCAGCGAAATTATAGGTACGGAATGGCAACGCTGTATAGAGTATAGACAACGTGTACATTTCGCGGGGCGGCCGCTACGCGGCGCTGCAGTCGGAGGGGGGCGGAGCCGAGCGGGACGGCGCGCGCGGGAACGAGATGCTCATACTCCGCGATGCCATGCCACGTCGTAGTTACAATATTTTTTTCACGGTGTGCTTATGGGATTGTATGTCGAAACTTCGATTGTTTAGATCGCGAAGACATTAGCGGATGGTGGCGACCGGTGCGCTGACTGGTGACCTTTTCAGCGTACGTATCGCGTCACCGCGGGTGGCGATAACGCGAGGTCGTCGGTCGAGCGCGCGGCGTTGCCAGCTCACCCGGCGCGGCGCGGCGCGGCGGCATTCGAGCGCGGCTCGAGCCCACGTTCACAGATTACGAAAGTCGGCGAAATCCCCGTGGCCCTTTGATACCTACCATCTACCTGCGGCTCGGAGCCCCCAGACACGCAGAGCCGCGCGTGCTAACCTAGATATACATACATCACACCGCAGACCACAGCCTGTAAACAACTCGCTAACTATGTTCACAACTCGGTACCTAACTAACCGGGTAGGTGCCTTACCTACTTACATGAAAAATTGCGACGCCCTCATGGCGTCGTTCCAGAGTTCCAGGTTTAAACATAATTATCGTCGAAATAGCGCACTCCGGGGTGGATGTGGTTTCAATTTCAACGCTGCTGTCGGCTGGTTATTCTCATCATTAACTAAACAACCTTACTAGGTATTCTCAATCTGTCGGATTTGGAAGCAATGAATGAAGAAAATTGAATAAATTACATCCCCGTTGAGTTTCTCGGTGCTATTTTCTCTGACGGGCGTATTCTCGAATGACTATGTTTTTTTCCTGTGCGAGATTCAGGCATGAGTCATCACTTGAAAGGGTCCTTTATCAAACTCAAACCATAATTAGATGATCGTTAGTTAAGTATGTACCTAGATCGTATTTTGACTTATTTTTTATTTTTTTTCTAGGTTGACACTTTTTTGACTTAGTGCATTTTGCATACTTGCAATAAATGCACTGTTTTACAAAAAAAAATTTTTTATTTTGGCTTGGTACCTTTTTTGCCTTTATCCAATGTCAACGTACTAGGCTCCGCCGATACTACCTACTCAGGAAGGCACATAGACTAGGACTCCAGCCCCCACCCACCCCACCCCAGCTGCGACAACAGCCCACCACCATATTTACTCAACTATGCTATGACGATGCCTAGATCTAGCACGGAATAAAATAGTACCTACGTCTAGGTAGAAAGAGTACCTAGGCAATAATATTAAGCTGCAAAATAATCTGTCATGTGGGTTAACTTAATAGGTAAGTACCTATGTACTTACACTGTCTAAATGAGCTTACAAACCGTACGACCCAAGGTAAAGAAAAAAAAGTGCTGACCTGCCACCATAGAATAGAATAGAATAGAAAGTACTTTATTGTACAACAGTTCAGTTATACACAAGATACATAAGGAATAGAACTCAAATAAATATGGTACAATGGGCGGATTTATTGCTAAAAGCGATCTCTTCCAGTCAACCTTTGGATGGAGAGAACCAATGGAGCCTCACATTAGAAAAAAAAATCTTCTAAAACCCAACCTACTGTTAGTAGATAGGTACCCTACAGTATTAGCAGTAGATATCCACAAACTAGGTTACTACGAAGTTCTTATGACCTAGGCTGCCCAAGACTTCCAAATTCTCGAGAGCTTGAACAATTTGTAAATTGGTAGTGAACTAAAGTGCTATACCGGTAGAGGAGTACACCGAGCTAGGTATGTATCGAGCTACCGTGTACCATGGGCACCCGTAGGAATTTATACGTAACCTATGGCTACGTCGATACTAGGTAGGATCTAGGTATAGTAATCTAATTTATTAATATAACTACACAAATAATAAGTTCTTCACGTTTTTCGCATTAAGAAAAATCTTAGAGTACTTATTTAATCTGTGGTAAGGCCGCCATTTTCCTCACATTTTCCATAAAAATTTCGAGGGGCATTCAAATTCGACTTCCCATTTCCCGGGTATTTTTGACAGCTGAGTAGGGTAACCACGCGACGTCTGTTGGCAGGATGTGATTGGCATTCACTGTCACTCTTATGTCACGACATGCAATCTCGCAAGCGGTGATGTGTATAATTTAATATTTTTTTAATTCAACTATTATTGTGAAGAAGATCTATACAGTGATAGGTACATTTTTTTTTATTTCGACTCGTTAAGCAAGTGTAGAATAATATTCCATAGACACAAAAATCGCATTGTTTCTTGTTTCTCGCCAAGCAGGATTAATTACCTAATAATACCCATAGAATGTAATGAGTACCTACCTACCTACGTACTAGATTTTAATTAAATTAAGCAAATAATGAGGATCAAAATAACATGAATAAGAAAACATTTTTGAACTTCGAACCTATAAAAATCGAATAAAAATAAATATCTGAAACCTGGCATCTTTTAAATTAATAATATTCCATTCACATTCCACCCGAAAATATTAAGTTCGTTTTATACGCAGCCTAGAAACTAAGCTGCGAATTCATAGAAATGGACGACGGTTGGACAAAATATTGACACTGCAGGTTCAAGTGGCATAACTGACAACGTACGTAAAATGAGTAAGCAAATATACCGCAACGTCTCTCCCTTACATAAGCGGAACGGACTACGCGAAGAAAGTTATTTTTATAGCCAACTACCTATACACAGTTAGTTAGTATACGCGATACGGCTATATCTAAAACAAATCCGAATGACTTGGCCGCTAGCCAGGGCGCCTTTGGTATAATTGCAAGACTTTTTGTTTACTCCTGTCTGCTCTATGGTATATTATATTTATATATATTTATATACCGTAATAATTATTGTAATTCCTTTGTGTGGATTTACATATAACTTTACGAGATCTACGTTTTTTTTTTGTAATGATGCATCTTATTGATAAGTACAACATTAAAATTACGAATTAGTCTTTATTTTATAGCTTGAAAGACTAATGAGCGATTTGTGATTAACATAAATTTCTAATTAGAGTTATTGCTAAGATTGTGTTATGGCGGGAAATTAAAATTTCAAACAGTTTTTTTCGTTTCTAGAGCTACACCGGGTCATTAATATAAACGAGACTGTATTTCGCGCCAACCGTAAATCGTACTTTTCACATTTTAAGACATTTCTTACTGTCTCTATTGCGGCGAAGACACTTTGTTAATGCGTTCTTTACTAGTAGATTTAGCGAAACTACACTTCGCTGTCACATCACTACACTAACTCGAAAGGTTTTTTCCTTTTCAGTCTTCTCACTATATCCGTGTTGTTGAGGAGCTGGATAGCCTCTAGACGAGGTCTAGGTGTGTTCAAATTTATACTGTATGATGTAGTTGGTACTGTCTATTTTTGTGTGATGGACCTTGGGTTTTGTTCTTACGGGGTGATTTTTGAAATTGTAATAAGTTTTTATACGATCATTTCCTAGTTTAGAACATTTGACCGTTAATAGAAATGTCCATGTTGAGAATTGGTCCTATTAAATGCCGTTTTGGAAATCGAGCATACTTCTTCGTGCAATAGGTTGATTTAATATTGAGACTACTAACACTTGTGTATAATTATCATTAAAACATACTCCTCCTTTTGGGAAGTTGGATAAAAACGGTATATTTACCATGTATTATGTTGAGACGTCCAACCACTCGTATAGTAGTGGGAGGCCTCTTTGCCAGACACTATCCGCCAAGCAGTAGTGTGCAAACATTACTGTGTTCCAGTTTGAAGGGCAATGTTTCCAGCGAAATTACTGGGCATATGAGACTTTAGAGCCGATGTCCAGTGCAGTGCCGCGCAAGATTATGCGATGCAAAGTTCTGGGTGTCACTGTACCTGTTATGGGCAGGCGTAGCGCTTACCATTAGCTCAACGACTTGCTCGTGATCACGGCGCCTACAACAGTGCCGGAATATCGGGGAATGAAAACCAATATAACTAATAGTAAATATTCCGTGCAATGTTACTTTGAAACCTTACTAATGCTTCATCTGTGACGCCATTCCATCAGCACCAACTCAGCGTGAAGATTAGATAACGCTGAGGTTCTTAATTGCACTAGCTGCAGATCCTGAGGCCAATTAGAAGGCTTTGTTGTGTAGAGGTTATTAATATTTGTATGCGGTTTGTTTGTCTCGGCTTGCTGTCTCATTTTGCCTTCATAAAGTGGTATTTGTTCTGCCGGTTGAGCCATTTGTATGTGGTTATCTTTGCTTTATTACGGGACTTGACTTCAATAATTTTGAATGAACCTAGTGTAAGCGATACGAACCTTTTTAGTATGTATAGCAAACCTTTTTTGGTTAGGAAAACCTTTTAGTTTGAAGAACTTTATTTTTGAAATTAGAAAAAAGAAGAAAAACATAAAAGGCTTTTTTTTTCCACATAGTTTTTTTGTCGTTGTTTTATTTTCGCCAAACTAACTTCTTTTCTGATTATGTATATTTTACTTCCTGAATAACCTGTTTTTCATTCAGAGTGACCTGCGTCTTGTACACCTAGCTTAAGTAAATAGCTAAGCTTAGTAAGCTTATTTAAAAAAAAAATGCCCATTCCGAGAATTTGGCATGTTGTAGAAATTATCTTTTTACCCGACTGCGCGAGAAAAACATAACCATGTTTTTGACACTGTGGTGTTTCCAAAGTTTTTCATTTTTAAAGCTGGTTGAGTAGAATTGTTAATTTTGTAAATTGGTCCTTTTTAGAGTTATATGCCTTTTTGAGAAGTCAGCATTCAAACTGACACTTATGAGTAGCATATGGTATGCAGGTACTAGCTGCGGGTTGATTAGGTATGGGTGCGGTTGAGTTGGGTTGGGTTGGTTTCGGGGCCGCGGAAGTCCACTCTCGCACCCGTAGCCCCGACAACAGAGGCGTCCCGGTGGAACACCCTGGGGTTTAGTGGGTATACCCGTCAGACTAGCTGGCGGGGGAGTCCCACATAACCACCCGGCCCTCACCCGGGTCTGGTGGTATGCGTAATGCATTCCCCAGGTAAAAAAAAGGGTTGATTGCCACAATATAATTGGCAAACTCACTGAGCCGACCACAACCGCACCATGTGTATAATGGCTGATCAGAACCACTGGCTGCGGTTAGTTATATACGCAGATCCAGACAACTATCACATACCATCAGTATATGACCTGCTCGTCTCGGCTGATCTGAATGACTAGTGCATTTAGTTCGGTAACACTTGATGCAGACAGACCAACCATTTACCATCAGTGGATGACCTGCTTGTCTAGCGTCTTAGTTCTTAAACTTGTAAAAATCACGCGACGTTCAACAGCCTAACAAACTTTGCCGTGGTACCGACCGATACCAACCTAGTTTCAAGTATAGATGCCCTATGAAATTCTAAAGCTGAAACGATGAAAATAGCGCTTGGCCTGAACATATTCACGGAGCGACTGCCGCGTAATCTGCTATGAAACGGCAGTGGAGTGAACTCGGTATACTGTGGCTCTCTCGCGATCGATGCCCCACAGAGACGTGGTGCGTGTGTCCACTGTCCACCGACACCGAGAAACGAGAATTCGGAATGACGTGACGGCGATCCTTTGTCCACTATGACCGATTGCGGCCCGCCATACATAACTACGCCACCGACCATCGCGTTGTCCCGTCAACCTTTACTGAACAAGTTCAATTTTCTCTTATTGCTGGCATTTATCGGTCCGTCAAAGTCTCAGGCTCCTAGTCCTAGCGGACAGCACTGAAGTGAAACTTCTTTACGTACGCTTGACTTGGGGAATATGCTGGTGAATGCGCGACAAGAGCGTTAAGAAAAGTGTGATCGGGCGTGGCGAATGGAAGTTGAGGGACATGTAAGTTAGAGAACATAGAAAGAGAGACTTACGTTTCGTATATTACTGTAGAGGCAAGAGAGAGAGGTGCGCGCACACATTTTCTTTCTCTTTCTCTCATAGCCAGCTATATACATGCATATAGATAGAGCTAAAGAAGTTTTACTCTAGTCGCGTGGTCTAAAGCAGATTCGTTTGTGTTTTTTGTCGAATAGGCAAGCATTTTGTCCACAGTTTCACCTGATGGGAAATGATACCGCGGTCGAAGGTGGAGTATGCTTGCTTAGAACATACTCCGAGAGTCAGTCAGTACTCTTGAGTTGGAAACTTCTTGGGAAACAAAGGTCTACTCGTGATCTCCGCAGCTGGAATTACAGTGCCTGGGCCTGCCTGGGTTACGGCCATAAGAATTGATTCCTCGGCGACGTCATCTCGTTCTCGTCGACGGCTCGGTGTCGGCGCTGGTGGACACTCGGCGTCACACAGCGCTATATACTTTGCTACACGAGTAGAGAAATTTAGGACATACGCTGGCTGTGTGGTTGTGATACATTAGGGAAGACCAGCCGGGAAATTCTATTTGGATCAAACGTAAAGCTAATTGGGATTATTGAATATTTTATTTGCGTCAGTCCTTGTTCAACCATTCATCTAAATAGGTTCTTACACTTAGTTATTTAAGCATCTTTCTTCCAGCCGCTGGATTCCACGAGTGATTGATTGCAGTTTAACAGCTTCGACACAATTGCCTGGTTCCCATCGATCCACATCCAGAGCTATTACCTAACTACTAGCCTTAATTGAGACAACTGTCGATAATCCACACAATAAAAATGAATTACTAACCAATAAATTAAAAATATTAATCTAATCACCATAATCATCAACCTATATCATCGCACTGCTAAGCACGGGTCTTCCTCCACTTTCGTGAGGAGGATTGGGCTTTAATCTACCATGGGGGCCCGGTCCGGATTAGTGGATGAGGATCTAATAAAAAATGGTGAAAGGGATTTCTGGAATTTTGGTCCAACAATCTCTTTCCGACATGCAAAATAGATTTCTTGAGTAAAAGTCCCGAAATACCCATCGCAGGGTATTATCAAAGAGGATTTCTGGAGTAAGCCGATTTATCAATTCGCCGAATCGAACTCAACAGCACTCTGTACGGACTCTGATGGTTGTTTCTGATAATCCTGATGTCCTAGATGCAGCTGTAGTCTGCATCTATAGCAGAAGCTTCCTCGAATAGCGAAAATCGATTCCTATGACCTCAAAACTGCCAGCGAACCCTGGCCAGCTATACTGCGTCATTGCAGTCTATAAGTTAATCAGTGAAATACTGATGACCAATCAGGTGGATGACATAGTAATCTCTGTATCTAAAAAAAAAATTACTTTGTCTATGCTTTCGTTTTCAATAACTATTACTTTCTAACTAAATTGTATGCGATGCTGTCAGCAGCTATTAAAGAGACTAGATTTGTACAAAACCATATAAATAGATAGATAGATAAACTCTTTACTGAAACACCACCAAATAAAGAAAACTTTAATAATAGCAAAAACAAACTATACACTAGAACACATACTACTTTTAAAATAAAACAAAAACGAATGGAACGAAATCAAGGTTTTAAAAATAGTCTATAGTCAGTTATAAATTCAAGTCAGTTCGGTATAAAATTTTAAAGACTACGCAAAAAATATCCCGATAAAAAAGTCCATTCAATGCCCGAACGGAACATTCGAACATAAATAGAAAAAATCAACGTCGCCCAAAACCAACTATGAAATTGAGTTGGAAGGTCCCTAAAACGGTTCCAGTAATTACAAGTAGAGTAGGACTTCCGCGAAGGTCGTCCCACCTGACTCCACCGCCTCCCCACCCCAACACCTCACCCTACCGCCCCTCCACCCCACGCCCGTCGACCCCTCGACATGACCGCTATGTAGGACTAGGGGATCCACGAGGGTGAATAGGGCACTTTATCCTGTGCTCGTGTTGCCAGAAGGGAAAAATGGGATAGGGATGGGTAATTTGGGCCATTGTTCGCTTTTGGCTATGAAATGTAGGCTGCTTGCTGTCGTAAAATAACTTAGAACATTTTTCCTACATGGCCCTTTTACTTACTTATATTCTTTATCGAAAATTTGTATATAATTATAGAAAATACCAGTAGTTTAAAAAGTAATAAGTACAATAAATAGTACTCCCTAAACACCTAAAAAACTAATATCATTGTACCTCTTTACATTTGTATTTTTTTATAATCATACCGCCTCTTTTGACGTAATTTTCACTAGGTAGACCTCTTTTTAAGTATAAGCTTGTTACAAAAAAGGTTTTATACGTATATTTTTTTAACATACCAAAATATTATCTCTACTTACCTTGCAAGTATAGGTACTTTTTGCTGCAACTGTCACCTAAAGTCCGCACAAACCCTAAATTCTTGGTCACTGCAACTCAGTGAAGCTTGGGCTTTCGTTCAGAATAGCGGTGCTTATAATTTACGTGAGAGACAAAAGTACTGTAGCTTTTAATTTTATTTAATGATGGTCCTTAATTGTTCTCGACTCGGTTTTACCGGCGACTGCGTTTGAGTTCAGATTTATTTCATTTTTGTAATTCCTTTTGTATTTACGTCATCACTAGGTTGGTAGGTACCTATTTAAACACGAAATTAAATCTGCATGAAGGTTACATTATGCATAGAGTTTTAAATGAACGGTCTAGATATGTGACGTGTAGTGACAGTAGTGTGGTCAAATAACTAGGACCTAACCAAAATAAAAAATAGCTCAATATTTTTTTTTTGTTTTGGCTTGGCACGATTATTTCATTTGTCAGTGTCAAGTACCTACCTGTAGTAAATGTTAATAATTTTGAAATCCCGAATTATTTTAAAGAAGTGTGAATTACGAATCCCAGTCAGCCAGTTTCTTATTCACGACGTCACAAGTCATTTCATAATTCACAAAAATCTTTGTATATCTTCGCTCCATTTGATCAATCCCAGAAGAGCTACCGTCACTGTAGTGTGGTGATATAATTTTTTTTTTTTTAATAGTTCAGGATAGGAGCTGGCCTCGTGATTTAGGAGTTCTATCGGACCTATTATTTACAGGACGTAATAACAAAAATAAAACTTATCAAGATAGAACCATTCCTTTAATTCTAAAACGCGTATTATTGTACCTAGAGCTGGGTTGTTAAAAAATATTGCTTTGCTGTAAAGTTGGTTTACGGACGATAGTTTAACGTGACAACATCATAACAAAACATTGATGAAATGATTGCATACTTTTGTGAATAACATTGAATCATTTTTAAATAATAAAAGAATAAGTACTTGAAACTATACTAGTAATCAGATTTTTAAAATGCAAGAATAATTAACCTGCCAAGAAGAGAAGAGAGATAGATGCGGCGCAACGTACAATGAGCGTTACGGGACAATGTGTCATCTTTTTCGTGTGCCGGTGTTCATCGATTTATTAGACGTTGTCACATCAAAAAAATAACAGTTTATTTTTGCGTTTGGATCTAACTAACTTATCGAAACGAATTACGTTTTAAAATTTTCCACGATACCTCTTTATGGTTCAGAGGAAATTTTATTCGTATTATAAATCTAACACAAACAAATAACTTTTAGTTCCCTTTTCACAATCTCTCAAATGGCGGATATTAAATTTCAGTGTTGTGTATATGCGCAGTCCAATAAATAACTTTATGAGGAATTCTGCAGGGAAGCATTCGCAAGGAACGGCTCGAGATATCACAGTTAATGCTTCGTTAAGTTGAATATGTACGTTCGGTGGTACTAGTTTCTCAAAATACCTTTCCCGAATGTTGGACGTACTGAATAAACTTGCTGCAGGCAAGTTTTCGTCCATCAAATTCAGAAGTGGGATTCATCATCAACCCATAACGTCCCACTGCTGGACACGGGTCTCTCCTCACTTTCGTGAGGAGGGTTAGGCCATAATCCACCACGGGGGCCCAGTCCGGATTGGTGGATAACATACCTACTTCCGAAATAATTCTCGGGTAGGTATGTGGGTTTCCTCACGATGTTTTCCTTCACTGAAAAGCGAGTGATAATTACGTACATATGTTTTACAGAAACACATTGGTACGTGCCCGCATTGGGATTCGAACTCACGACCTTCTGATTGGAAGGCGGACGTTCTCCCACTAGGCTACCGCAGCTTCATTAACAATCTTCATTTATCGCTTTATTTATAAATAAATAAATAATAATAAATATATGGTCTACTAAAATACTCTAAAAGTTTAATGCAGAAGCTTTATTCTTTGCGTTGTATTGATTTCCTTTAAAACTTGCTTTTCATTTTATCTCGCCGCTTGGACAGCTTGCGCAGTCTTGCGCCGATCTCGTCTTCCATGTCCTCGGGTTCGCGCAAGCGGGATTCATTCATAGCTTCTTATGCACACTTCATCTTTTGAATGTCCTTCTCTAAGCGTAGACATTTGAGATTGGCTTGCTTTAGTGCAGTTTTAAGTACTTTAGCTTGTTCCCTCTTGGGGATCTGCTCTTAATGTTTCTAATAACTCTGACTGAGTCTAATAGCTCACTAGTTTCATCATCCTCCATTATAAAAGCTTCAGCGTTTGGAGTGTCCGATTCAAATATTGTGCTTGATAGATAGATAGAAACTAAAAAGCATTAACTTTTTATTGAAAGACCACAGAACATAAAAACTAAGACAAATTAAATTTAACAGTTAGTGTCACAATGGGCGGTCTTATCGCTTGCTTGGTTAAAATGCATTTAATTGTTGAGACTGACGCCTCTTTCAGAAATCTCTTCAGCTTCAACGTAGATTCTTCAAATTATGATGAGACGGTCATTTATATATGGTTCAGCTAATATCTTCTTTTTTTTTTACCTGGGGAATGCATTACGCATACCACCAGACCCGGGTGGGTATGGGGGACTCCCCACCAGCTACTCTGACGGGTATACCCACTAAAACCCCCGAATGTTCCACAGCGGGACGCAGCTTATATCTCCCCTGCCAACGGCTGGTAACCATTTTTAGACGTCTGAAAATAAAGAAAACCAAATGAAAGTAAAATGGCAAGATTCAGCGACAGCGCTCCGTCTATATGTCAAGTTGTGGACACAGTTCAAATATCGGAAGCAAACAAGCACGCAATGGTAGTAACAATGAGTAAAGCAACCATATCTTCGAAGCAAACAGGAGGGATAAGTTTCGAGAGCTCTATTCGGAAACAAATGTCGTATCACAACCTTACCAAAATGTTTAGGGCAAGTTTATAAGGAATTGCGAGTAAACAAAAGTTTATAGTGGTCTTTACCTACTCAATTTGGACAGAAAAAGTGTAGTAAGATATTAGTCAATCGAGACACGATAATTATTGTGTGAATTAATTTGTCGCATAATTATTATTTGGGGGCATTATTTGTTACTGGCTTGCTTGCTTAACACCAGCCCAGCGGGGCTATGCAGCACGGTGCGGATCAGCTTGAGTTCGTTTCATTTTGACGGTTGATTGCCACGGGACTCGTCATTTCAATACGAATGAGGAGCCCCGTGGCAATTAAATGTCAAAATGAAACGAACTCGAGCTGATCGGCACCGTGCTGCATAGCCCCGCTGGACACCGAATGGAATATAATAGAAAACTGTTTTGACGTGACAACGTCTAATAAATTGATGAACGCCGGCTGCATGCACGAAAAAGTTGACACATTGTCCCGTAACGCTCATTGTACGCTTGCGCCGCATCTAATTCTCTTCTCTTCTTGACAAGTTAATTATTCTTGCATTTTAAAAATCATATTACTAGTATAATTTCAAGTATTTATTCTTTTATTATTTAAAAATGATTCAATGTTATTCACAAAAGTATGCAAACATTTCATCAATGTTTTGTTATGATGTTGTCACGTTGAAATATCGTCCGTAAACCAACTTTACAGACTTCCAATTTTTTTTTTATAAAATGCATGGTAACATAACAAGCATTCAGCGCACCCGATGGTAATTGGTGACCGCTATAAGTGGACATCTGCGACGCCGCGCCAGGGGCATCGCCAGTGCGTTGCCTGCCCCTACTAGAAAGGACTGCACCTTTTCCTTCTATTTTCTTTTTGAGATTTGAAGTTATCGATAGTAAGTAATTGAAAGTAGGTACATAATACCACAGGTATGTGACGTAGGTACTTTGTTACTTACCTAACCTAACTACTTTTAAATTTCCTTCAAAAAAAATATGTCAACGACAAATGATGAATTCAAATAGATAAGTCGACCTTTGCGAATGTTTGCGATCCGCATACGGGTGGTCCGTCACTGTGTGTGTGTGACCTTCAGACATTGCTTTCTACCGCATTTTAACTATGCGCGTATTATTTTGACTACTATTCTTTCGGAGATAGGATTTCATTTAGCTCGCACTTAGCTAATATTTTGTCGATTTTCAGAATCGTTAAAATTTCTTTAAAATAATCTCACTCAGTAATATTATAAATGCGTGTGTGTTTTGTTCCCTCTTACTATTTGGTATTTGTTGTTATAGCGGCCACAGAAATTCATCATCTGTGAGAATTTCAACTGTCTTACTATTACGGTTCATGAGATACAGCCTGGTGACAGACGGACAGACAGACAGACATCGGGGCAATAGTAACAGGGTCCCGTTTTACGCTTTGGGTACGGAGCCCTAAAAATTGGCTCGCAGCCGCTCGTTTTACAATTCTGGCGCTATAATAAAGAGAACTACGCGAAATAGCTTCCAAGTACGAATTCGAAGAAGCAAATAGGCCAGTATTTCACGTCGGGAACGCTTTCCTTTGTTACGCGCTTTACAAAGTTGTTCAACTAACTTTTTTGTTGGCTCGGCTCGGTCTTGAAGTTTGTCTGCCGACAGTACTTTTTGCGGCCAAAGTTTGTCTTTTAATATATTTTTTATGGCCGCGCACGATTTGTGTTTTCAGCCAGTACCGATAAAAAAAGGTAATAAGCTTGTAATTAATAGTTTTTTTTTTAAATCCTTCCTATTATATTGAACCTTAAAACACAGGCTGTCAGGACTAATAATATTACAGAAGAATTTTTTTTTCTAAGGCTTATGTATCTATTCTGTGACCTATTTCAATACCGTGAGGGTTAACTTTACTATAACTCAACTAGGTACGTTCAAAAAGTTCAGTATTTTGAGCCAAGTCCTTTTTGATCCATGGTAAAAAAGTTATTTTTTTTTCTGTTTTCGAGTATAATTCTTAGATTTCACTTTCCTATCGTTGTTTAAAGTGTTACTTAACAAAGTTGAATTCTGTTGCAAAAACGAATAAAGCCGCGAGGCAAAGAATATTTTTATTTTTATTACAAAATGAGAAATCACTCTATCCACAGCTCTCAGGACCGGGCTTTCAGCCAATTCCGTACTCACAAAGTCATAACAATACTCATAAAAGAATAAAAAAACTTTTAGTAAACATGAGCAATCTTTATTATATTTAACTAGGTAACGGGACGAGCAAGTCGTTCACCTGATGGTAAGCGCTCCGCCTGCCCATAACAGTTACAGTGCCACCCAGATCTTTGCATTGCATAATCCTGTGCGGCACCGCACTGCGCTCGTCACCCTGAGACACCGGCTCTAAAACCTAACAACCAATCTGAAACCTAGAAACTGAAAATAGCCACAAAACCTAGCCTACTCGGTGCTTCTCTTACGT
Source organism: Campaea margaritaria (assembly GCA_912999815.1). Taxonomy (NCBI): domain Eukaryota; kingdom Metazoa; phylum Arthropoda; class Insecta; order Lepidoptera; family Geometridae; genus Campaea; species Campaea margaritaria. The sequence continues at coordinate 1,250,087 of OU538809.1, read as the reverse complement.
ATGGTAGATAGGCGGATAGATAGATAACCTCTTTATTGAAAATTTTAAGCACCACAGAACAAAATGTGTGAATACGCGTCATTCCACTATTCTACTAGGTACCAGCAAGCGATAGGTAAATCACAAGCTAAATTCGATTAAAAAAAAGTTCGACTAAATAATAGCTATATATATTTACGTACCAATCGAAAATGCCTATTTGGCAAAGCTCGAAAGAACTCACAAACGTAACTATTTTGTTTCCGCATCATGGTCACCCTAGCTTTTCCTTTCGTTTAAAAACTTTCTTTACCAAAGATATTGTACTTGCCTACCTACATAGCTATGAATACGAGGGAAAACCAGCTATTCACAAGTTCATTGATAATTTAAAACCAAGAATTCTTTACTGCCCTGCGCTTTTCAATGCCGTTAATAAAAATTACTATGTAGACAGAAACACCTGCTTAGTCAATTCAACATACCGCGGTCATACGTTAGCGGAATACGCGAGTGCGAAAGCGATGTGTTGTGTTTGTTTTTGAACGAAACTAAAAACCGCGGGAGAGCCAAGCGCCCGCCGTTTTGGGAAACAAATGAAACGCGCTCCCTAGTGATGGGGGAGTAGACAAAAACGATCGATACGGCTTCATTCATACAGTTCATAGTTAATTGAGGAGAGATTTCAATGAAAAAAAACTTCAGATTATTATGAGGGGAATAGAAATTTATTCACATTCGGATGCAACTGGGCGGACACTCTTACTAAAGGGCAGTGTTTTTTTAGTGTTATTTATTATATTATAAGTAAGTAGGTACACTAACTAGGTACAAAGCTCCCAACACAATGCTGGGAAACAAAACCCATATTTCCTGAACATATGAATATAAGCAAATACACTGCATACGAACTACAAACGAACCGAGCGCAAAATATGTAGCTAGTTATAGGTATGTTTGTAGTCCTACCTACTACCTATGAGGAAAGTCAAAAGATTAAGATATCTTTCGCGAGTACAACTATAATGAGTTGGATAGTAACTCGAAGCAATAAAATTGGTTTTTGTCATAAGTAATTAAGTAACTATTCTACCTGTAGCTCCTAATCGTCACCCACTTCACTAGCGATTCATCTCGTTTGAAATTCGAAGTGCTCGTCCGCCCGTCGCTCGTAGACGAGCTGGCAACGTCGCACGGGCGCCAGCTAGAGAACTCGCATTCGCTAGTCTCGAGGAACTCGGAACTCGGAGAGAAAATAGGTTTTTGAAAAGAGATCTCAGCTCAAAGAGGTTGGTAGGTAAACATTCTCAAAAATTACCAAGGAGTTTATTATACAGAGATAATATTACAGGTACCTAGATAGGTAGGGCATTATTTACCAAGAGTCCAAGACCATTTAAATCACGTGCAGTGCGGCGCGGCGTGCTCCAAAGCTCAAACACCCCAAATTATATTAGAGACGTATATATTCACGCCAATATAAACTCAATTAAAGAATATTATACTTAATTTATTCAAGTTTAATTATCTTTACACGTGTAAATATTTACATATCTACCTACCTAGAAAGTAGGTAGTTATGTTGCAGCTGCCCAGTCGAGTCATAACAACAGTCAGCACTTAGCGACTCAGTAGCGAGAAAGGCGTGGGCGAATGCAACTTCCTGCGATTCTGCGAATCGCTATCTTTAAGAGTTAGCATCTAAGGCCCTATGGCATTTCATTTAGTTAGTCAGTCGATTCGTAAATCTGATTCTTTGCAGTCGTTCTCAAATAGTTTCTAAGTTAAATAAAATCGATTAAATTTCGAATTAAAATTAAAATTAGTTTTTTTTATAAAACTTCGTGCTCCCGCAAACTTATCTGGCGCAGCCGGTAGGATTACCAGTTGATTGCCATCGCGAAAGTACGCCAGTGTTAAAATTAAATCATCAAAATTTTAAAAAAACTTGGTATTCGCGAGTGACATAAGTTAGTGCGTTAACTGAGTTAAATAAATCGGTAAATCGCGCTACACGGTAATCCTCGAACCAAATAAATCTGACGAGTTCCGGGTACGAGAATGGTGACTGGCTGGTGAGTACAACTTTTCACCATCCTTCCCACACCTTTGTTATTTTTGGAATCGAACCTTTTCCACCATAACGTATTTGGCTTTTCTACATGTATTTTTGTGTATTTTACATGTCTTTTTGTTTCTTTTACATGAATTTTTGTGTGTTTTATTTTTATTCATGAATTTCTGTGTGTGTTAAATTAAGTCACGTAAATCCAAATTTTTACGGTTTAAATTTAGAATTTTAGATAAGAGTGATAGATATAGAGTTCAAAATGACGTCTATCCGCATCATCCCGAGTGAGATGCTTAAATTAATTCCTTTGTTCGGAGGTGACAAAAGACAGTTAAATCTATTTTTGCGAAAAAGTGAATATATAATAACTAAGTATAGAGGTCATGGGGAAGAACAGGACACGTACGTTATGCACTCCATTACAAGCAGGCTAATAGATGAAGCTGCGGCTCTTGCTAGTGAAAGAGAGGATATTCAAACTTGGGGAGACTTGAGAGAGTTGCTAATTCAGCATTTTGGGGACCCTCGAAGCGAGCAATGTATTGCTATCGAATTAGAAACTTTAAAAATTAAAAATAATGAAAACTACTTAGAATTTTGTAACCGAATTCAAGCCGTACGCTCTGTTTTGCTTTCCAAAGTGAACCAATTGCCTGACGAAGAAATTAAACGCAGTAAGAAAACAATTTACAACCACACTTCTCTAAATGTGTTCCTATATAACCTGCCCGAAAACTTAGTACGGATTGTGAGATTAAAATCGCCAGATACTCTTGAAAGTGCTCTACGAATCGTTCTAGAAGAAGTAGACTTCCATGAACAGTTTACTCAGCGTAACAAAATGGGGCTTAACTCCAATAAGCCACAGGCGCAATCCTCGCCCAGCGCATCTTTCAGGTTTGGCGCTATACAACCAACACCAACCCCCGCATTAGGCTTTAGGCCGGGACAGTTTACACCCCCGCGTTATAATTTCGGTATACCAAATAATTACCAACAGGGTGTGCCACAATTTAAAAATCAAGGCTATAGATTTAATGGCCCACAACAATTTGGTTATAAGCCTCAGCTTACACCCCAGGGTAGTATGCGCCCCCAACAGTTTGGGACGCAAATGCAACCGTATAGGACATCTCAGCAACCGCAACAGTTTGGCATGCGACCTCAACCTCTAGGTTATCGCCCACAGTTCAACCAGCCCCAGTTCGGTTATAGACCACCCCAGGCATTTGCCAAACCCAACCCTAATGAGAACACGGACGTATCTATGCGAACTGCAGCCCCCGCGAAACCACAACAACAGGGTTTTCGCCTTAATGAAATTGAATTAAATGAAAATCAGTTCTATGACCAGTACTATCCGAATCCCTACGAATATCAGGAAAATTATTACTACGACTGTTATGAGCCTGAAGGTTACTACCAGGCGGAAGTAAGTGACGTAGTTAATGAGATTCAGGAAATCAACAATGAAAGTGACGATCCTCAGTGCGTTGAAAATTTTCACATACTGGCCTCCACGGTAGGGAACGTGAAGTAATCAATATAAACTGTGACGTCAAATTAAAACTACCATACGTATACATACCAGAGATAGACGGGAAGTTCATGATTGATACAGGTAGCACGCGATCTTTTATCAAACCGGACAAGGCGTATCAATTCTTCATGTCCGATATTTACCATGAACCTTTTACTGTGATTAGTACACATGCGTCCAGTAATCATGATAAGGTTATCCAAATTCCATTGCTGCCCTCATTTAATGACAGCGGTTGTCATAAATTCTATCTCTATGACGTAGATAAACGGTATGACGGGCTTATCGGAAATGATTTGCTAGTGCAATTACAAGCGGTCATTGATTTGAAACATTTAAAGCTCGTCACTAACAACGTCACCTTGCCCATCGTTTATACGACAGATCATGTGATCGAATTAGCGCCCCGTTCAGAACAACGTGTTAAAATTCCCACGGATTTGTACGCTGGCGAAGCTATTTTGAATTTCACACGGTTTTGTGAAGGCGTGCGAATGCCAAGTGCCATTGTTACTTGCAAAAATGGGTACGCCACAACGGTAATCCAAAATACCTTAGAAACTCCAATGACCTTAACACTTACCACCCCTGCTAAAGCTTGCAAATTTAACGCCAATACTAGTAAGGTCAACAGTACTGACGTAGAAATGATAGACCTCGATATTGACTCGATGCTACGAGACAATTTACACCGACTACGACTTGACCATATGAATGACGAGGAGAGGACATGCATTTCACAACTTTGTAAAGAATATAAAGACATCTTTTATTGCGAACAAGTTCCCTTGACATTTACAAACCAAGTGAAACACTCAATTAGGACGAAAAACGAAGACCCAATTTATGTTAGGCCATACCGCCAGGCACCGGCACAAGCTGCCGAAATAAAATCCCAAGTCGAGAAACTACTTAAAAATAACGTTATTCAGGAATCGTATTCTCCTTGGAATGCACCCGTACACCTAGTGCCCAAGAAAATGGACGCTTCAGGTGAAGTCAAATACCGCATGGTAATTGACTACAGACGACTTAATGACATTACAATAGACGACAAATACCCATTACCAAATATCACTGACTTATTCGACAAATTAGGTAAAAGCAAATATTTCTCTACTCTTGACCTTGCCAACGGCTTCCATCAAATTGAGATAGAGAAAAACGACTCACAGAAAACCGCGTTCAGCACCGAAGCTGGACATTACGAATTTTTAAGAATGCCTTTTGGTCTAAAAACCGCTCCAGCGACTTTTCAACGAACAATGGACAATGTCCTGAGAGGACTACAAGGGCTACACTGTCTAGTATACATGGATGATATAATCATCTATAGCACCAGCTTACAAGAACATTTAAACGACTTACGGACAGTTTTTGACAGACTGAGAGCAACAAACCTAAAAGTGCAGTTAGACAAGTCGGAATTTTTGAGAAAAGAAGTTTTATACTTAGGGCACACGATCACAGAGAACGGACTCAAACCAAACGACGACAAAATTAACTCCATACTAAACTACCCTCTCCCAAAGACGACGACAGAAATTAAAAGCTTTCTTGGACTAATCGGTTATTACAGACGCTTTATAAAGGACTTTGCGAAAATTACTCAACCGTTAACTTCATGCCTAAAGAAACGCAATAAAATAGTAATTGATCAGAAATATATTGACGCTTTCCAGAGATGCAAAGAAATTCTCACAAACGCACCGCTTTTACAATTCCCAGACCAAAGTAAGCCCTACATACTTACGACAGACGCATCCAACGTTGCCTTAGGCGCCGTCCTGTCTCAAGGAAGTGTAGGAAGCGATAAGCCTATTGCTTATGCTAGCCGTACTCTCAGTGAAACCGAAATGCGCTATAGCACCATAGAACGCGAACTTCTTGCCATAATTTGGGCAGTGAAACATTTCCGCCCATACCTTTACGGTAATACCTTTTCGATCTTCACCGACCACCGTCCCTTAGCTTGGCTATACTCACTAAAAGAGCCTAACAGTAAATTAACCCGCTGGCGCTTGCGTCTACAAGAATACGATTTTAAAATAATTTACAAAAATGGCAAACAGAACACAAACGCTGATGCATTATCACGAATAAAATTAAATGCAATTGGCGACGCTGATGACGTATCCATGAAAGTCAACGTTGATAAGAAATTAGAAAAACACTGCCAAGACCTTATTGACGAAATGGTCGATCTAACAAACAAACCTAAATTAATTAGAGATAGCGTCGAGACCTTAACTGACAGCGACATATCTAGGACAATTTCTAACAGTGACATTGACATTTATGACCGACCTGAATCTGCGGAAGTGCCTTTCCCCTTGCCGTCTAGCGGTACGGAAACTGTTCACTCTACGAATGACCTAGAGTCTAAGGGTATTCCCATCCTGAATGAAGCAATTGACACCAAGCCAAATCAGATACTACTCTTCGAGTGGTATAACAATGATATTCAAGTTCAAGATCTATCCCGCGATAAACAAAAGGTTCTACAAGTATTTATGCCGATAAATAATGAAGATTTGATTAAACAATTTTTGAAAGAATACATTAAACCAAAATTGAAATACTTTATTTACTTTGAAAGCGAGCAGCACAGGAAAGATTTCAATAGAATAATTATACAGCTATTTAAAGAAGGTACAGTAGAGTTTCTTGAATGCACCGAGAGAGTAGTTTACATAGAGGATGAGAGAGAACAGAAAGCGATAGTTTTAAAACATCATGAAGGTAAAACAGTTCACAGAGGGATTAAAGAAACAATGCTCAGAATCAAAAGAAATTACTATTGGAATAATATGCAGGAAATGATATCAGCGGTTATTAATAGTTGCGAAAGTTGCCAAAAGATGAAGTATGATAGAAAACCTCTCAAACCGACAATTCAATTAACTCAAACGCAAGATGCACCGTTCCAAGAATTGTTCATTGACCTTTTTACAATAGATAGCCGATGTTACTTGACCATAGTATGCGCCTTCAGCAAATTCGGACAAGCCATTGAAATTTCAAACAAATCCACAGGTGAGGTAGTGCGTGCTCTGATAAAATACTTTTCAATGTATGGTGTACCTAAAAAGATTAGCAGTGACCCCGGAAGCGAATTCAATAATGAGCTTATCAGAGAGCTTACAGCTATGTACAAAATTCAACTCCATATTTGCACGCCAAACAACCCTAACTCTACAGGCATTGTGGAGAGATTCCACTCTACCTTAATCGAAATTTACAGACTAGCTAAATATGACCAAAAATGTACCGACGCCGCGTCAATCATGATTTACTCTATAATGGCCTACAACAACACAATCCACTCAGTTACGGAATTAACCCCTTTTGAAATCGTATTCGGACATACAGATGCTAATAAAGTCTTTGATGGAGAATTCGAGAAAGAATACACCCAACAGCTTTTAAAAGATCACGCTAAACGTACTAAAGTATTGTATCAATTCATATCCAATAAAATGTTAGAGAGTAAACGAAAGCTTAGAGAAAGGCAAGGAGAAAAAGATGTAATAGAGTTAGAGGAAGGAAAGGTAATATTTACAAAGGACGTAAATAAAAGGAAGAGTAAGGACAAACCCCGTTACAATAAAGCAGTAGCTAAAGGATCGATCGAAAGAAACGTAGCACAGGTACAGATAGGTAACCGAGACACTAAAGTGGCCGTTAAAAATATTAAACGTCCTCCACAGGTGGTGCTTGGTCGTGATGACCCTCGTCATCCCAAACCAGGCCCTTCATCTGCAAAAGATTAAGGACAACCCGGGCATTTTACCAATTAGACAAGGAAATGCCTACAATCAAGAAGATCAATGGATTATTATAAAGGTTTTAGATTTAAGCGGCATAGCCAATGATCTGGATTTTCATGTTACACAATATGATGTGTTTACCAAGATTATTGATAAAAGAACGGATTACATTAACGAATTCTTGGGAATACGAACACAGTTCGAGAACTTACGTAGCAACACGATTTATAAATTCAGGCAATTGTTTCCCTCACACAAAGTGAAAAGAGGCTTAGTAGATCCACTTGGTTCCTTAATAAAATTAATTTCGGGTAACCTAGACAGCCAAGACGCTGTGCGCTATGATTCTCTCATTTCACAAATCCAAGCTAAGCAGATTTCGACAGATAAGAAAATAACTTTAGTAACAAAAGTGTTTGACAGCCTTGTGAATAGCACGGACACCTTACAGGACAATTTAGAAACATTAAATAAAAGACTTAAAAGAATTGAAGATTTTGCTAAAGCCGTCAGCGATAGACAAAATAATTGCTTATACACTTCTTATGTGTTAAGCATGTTTGACATGTTTATAAATGTTTTTACAACCACTTATACAACGTTAAATGAAATAGAAACCGCCTTAGCCTTTAGTAAGGTATCAGTACTACACCAATCAATTGTTAATACAACAGAATTGCTAAGTTTACTTAAATCTATAGAAAGGGTTGATAATTTAATGTATGAAGCCTCTGAGGAAAATATGTTAAAATTAGAAAGAATAATTACTGTTAAAGCATATATTAAGAAAAGCCAAATATCATTCATATTAGAAGTTCCACTAGTAGAAAAAGAAGTCTACAATTATTACAAATTATATCCTATTCCAATTTTCAATGATTCCATAAATAAAACTCTAATTGTATTCCCTGAATCCCCTTACCTAATGGTGAAAGGTTGGAAATTCTTGCCGGTCACCACGCCGTGTCAACGAGTAGCTGCCGACGACAGTTTCCTTTGTTCAGAGGAAAATGTAGTTCCGTTCACCGGCCCTTCATGTGAGGAACAGCTGATGACCTTCCAGACAAACCTTGACCAGTGTACTCCTTATACCGTCGAGATAGAAAATATCAAAGTACAACGCATAACCCTTGACAGCTGGACTGTATTTTGCCGAAATCCCACAGTCTTAATGGAAAGATGTGGAAACGAGGAGATCCGGAAATCGTTGCAAGGAACATACATCATTACTACCAAGAAGGAGTGTGTCATACACCTATCAAAATATAGACTGTTCTACAGAAAGACCTTAGCTGAAAACATCCGGTTCGAGATAACACCAATAACTGCAGTTCCAGAATTTAAACCAGAGAATATAACCAATCTGAAACCTATTAACATAAAAGGAATCAGTTTGGGGGAAACCCGTCAATTGATCAACCTCCTGCGGGCTCAAGCCGACAGTGAAAGTGTAAAAGTGCCAAAATCATACAGTGTTGAAAGTGTTACCCTAAGCGTGTGTACCATTGTATTTTATGTATTAATTGTGTTAATTATAATTAGTTTTATAGCTTATCGTCTTTTTAACCGTTTGCAAAATTATCGGAACCCAACATCAATCTCTGTGGAACCCGATAATTTCGCACTTGAGGAGGGAGGAGTTATGTTGCAGCTGCCCAGTCGAGTCATAACAACAGTCAGCACTTAGCGACTCAGTAGCGAGAAAGGCGTGGGCGAATGCAACTTCCTGCGATTCTGCGAATCGCTATCTTTAAGAGTTAGCATCTAAGGCCCTATGGCATTTCATTTAGTTAGTCAGTCGATTCGTAAATCTGATTCTTTGCAGTCGTTCTCAAATAGTTTCTAAGTTAAATAAAATCGATTAAATTTCGAATTAAAATTAAAATTAGTTTTTTTTATAAAACTTCGTGCTCCCGCAAACTTATCTAGGTAGTGTTTTAATTTAAAAGTTATTACGTAGACTAGGTATTATGTAAAGGTATCCGTTTCTGAAGCCTGTTTGATCCTGTACTAAGATTATCTTTGGTGATATTTCGATTATTTGTAAATTCTAGCTTTGAAATGATCACTAATTAGATAACTGCGTTATTTTACTGTCTTTCGTCTGCGCGGGGTTTGAAAGTGACAACAATAATTTTAGTGTTGTCAAAAACTTTAGGAAGGTGCTAGATGCACCTTCCTAATCGATTCCGAATCGATTATAACATTTATAATCTGTGACACTCTTATTATTGGGAACTTTTTTTTTAAATTATGTACCTACTGCAGTATAGGCAAGCATTCGACTGCAGTCTCACCTAAAATGTTAAATGTCGGCGCGGTCGACGGTGGATTATGCTTTCCTAGAATATATCTAACCTATTCATTATTGACTTGAAGACTTCTAGATTATAGTTATCGGGAAACAGACGTTCCATTACTGTTTGGGTTCCGCAGCCCGCGGACGGCACCCTTTAGTTTTAAATTAACAATAGAGAGTTAACAAAGTGAGGCATAATGACAGAGTTGATGAATAGCCGTGACAGACCGACACAATACACTTGTTTACTACAACAGTCGATGTATTGATAATATTGTATTGGCGGTGGAATGCCCGACATATTGTTTTGTAATGTTTTTATGATTCATAGGTAGGTACTTTTACATAAATAATTATAATAATGTCGCACCTTATCATTAAGGGCTTAATCAGTGGATTTTGGTGGATCTAGTGGGAATCGTCCATCTTTTTCAGAAAATTTTATAAATCGATGGTTGTTTTACTAATACAGTCGGCCTCAGAAATAAGTGACCTTCTCCAAAATCCTAAAAATCTTGTTCACGTTGACTGTAGACTTTGTATGTTTCTTGAATGTACTTAAAATTCAATTGAATTCCCAAAAAAAAACCCGTGGAACTGGTGGGAACAAAATAACGAACCTATGGTAATAAATAAGCCAGTTCACCAAACTTCCAATTTAATTTTAGGCACGCAATGTTATTTTGAATTCTATGTGCATCGTGGAGAGGTGATATTACACTGAAATGCTGAAGGTCACGCACACAATGACACTGTCCGTAAACTGAAAGGGTCGTACGGTTTGTACAGTTCGCACCAGTTTTGCCGTTATGAACTAAATTGTATTATTACTGCGTCTGAACTAAGCAATGCAGGAAACAGGGGGCGTGTTCAAATTTTACAAATCAAACTGTAAGTATGAAAATGTTCAGAGACTTGTTGGTTGCCGACTGTACATTTTTAGGGTAGAAATGAGAACCATCTGACTGCGAGTACCTACTGCCAACATAATAAAAAAATACACACAGATAAAATATTTATTATATTTTACTTTGCGCGGAAAACTAACTTGTTGGTTGAGAGCATCAAAGAGCATTTCTTACCTTTAAAGATCATTAGAAACGTCAAAGGATGTTAGGTTAGAATTTGCTGGTGCAGCCGAATGCGCAATGGTAAGGACCCGGCCGCTTCATTTGGATTGCCATCTTGCTGGTAGCTGTTGCAGTTACAAAAGTCGTGATCGATCTCCGTCATATTTTCATCTATGGAAGCGCGCGACGCGTCCGTCGCTCTAAGCTCGTAGTACTCTACTGAGAGTTTTCCCGGTTCCCGCCCACCCTGTCCCGCCCCCCGCCCGCTCAGTGGTGGCCATAGATCTCGGAAACTAGATCTCTATGGTGTTGGCATTACTTCCATATTTGAAATATCGTATCGTGATGCGTTATTGTTTTATTGGCTGGCGGGAACACATTGACATGTCGACATACATGTTTTTTTTTATTAGCTTAATCGATGCTAAGCATTAAGATCGTATATGAAAAAAAAATACAGCTCCAAATATACATAACTTTTGGAGCAATCGACTTTGGTCCTTTGTTGACATCTCCCATTTTAATGTCTTTTACTTGACAATACCTGATGTCAAATTAACGATTCACATGATTTTGTGAACGAACATTGATATTTTGTGTATTAACCTACACTGGGTAACCAAAATAATATTTGTTATACTATTTTACCGATTTACCAGACAAAATTAAAACCTTAAAACGGCCGCCCTAAAAAATTACTATTTTAGACATGTCAAGTTATTCCGGCCAGCCACGGATTTATGATATTTTTTTTTAATCTTTACCATTTCAAGCTATGGGCATTATATTAATCAAAGTTAGTTAATTATGTAGGTACCAGCGCCTGGTAGGTCTTACATTATTCTTCGTTTTTTTTTCATTTACATAAAATTACTAATGATGCAATAATTATAATTACGTACTTTCAATGGCCAGACATCACTAAGGTTGCAGGAAGGCAGTGGATTCCTCTGGCGCAGGACCGAAAGGAATGGCGAGCGCACGAGGAGGCCTATACTCCTATACCCAACAGTGGGTAGATGACTTTAGAGCCGATGTCTCAGGGTGACGAGCGCAGTGGCCGCGCAGGAGGATGCAATGCATAGTTCTGGGTGGCACGGTAACTGTTATGAGCAGGCGTAGCGCTTACCTTCGGGTGCATGACTTTCTTGTCTAGTCACTCGGTCAAATATAATAAAGATATGAGTTTTAAAATATAGATACATAGAGATACCTTAACACATTGCTGAGCCGTTTTGCTTGTCTAGCCACGGGTGCGGCTCTGCACGCGCCATAGTATTTTCCCTTACAACAAACACAACAGTTGTGTTTTGCCGTACTAGTGGCGAGTTATGAAAAACACGACAGTTGTGTTTTCAGCAGTGAACGTGTTAATAGCGCGTGTTCTATTTATTGTACGTGTACTTACCTTGCTACTTAAATTACACATATGAAATGTAAAAGCGTTATTATGCAGATATTATCACCACATTTACCTAATTAGTCAAAAATTGTTCCATTCGACTGTCTGACTTGGATTAACCGTGCATGGAAGGTAGATAAATAACTCTTTATTATTATCAAAATATATTTATAGAACACAGTAAAAAACATAACAAAGTAATAAGTTCAAATGCATAGTGTAACTCTGTACCACTTTCGATTCATTTCACACACGAACATTCGATTCATTTCAATTATTCGTTCCTATTTTTCTTTTTTATTATTATTATTGTCTCTGCATTTTTTTGCGGTGAAATACCAAAGCTCACAGCTTTAGTTTTTTATTCTGTGCTTCTCACCTACCAAAACGTGGAACATTTTTTAATACCAACATAAAAAAATTAACTTGCAGATTTTACAACTTTTCCCGGCATAGCCGGTAGCGAAATGAAATTTGGTTGGTGCGCCTTTGACGCGATCGATGTGCGACGTTGCCGCTCCGTGCGCCACGTTGTGCGATGCGAGCGGCGAGCTACTGGCGCTGTTGGCTGTCACAGAATAGCCTATAGTGTTATATCAACACTGGCTTCTACTATTCCTTATTCTGGGACACTGCACCCAGGCGCAAGGCACTGTTTATTTTTATTGTCATTCAGTTTTATTACTTGCCAGCTGCGCTCCACGGTTTCTCCCGCGAAATTCCAGTTTTCCCGCCAGTACTCTGCATTTCCCAAGTGAAAAGGTTCACGCACGAAAAAAAAACAACTGGAGTAAAAAGAAAAACAAATGTCAAATCGTGAGTTCATACAAAAATTACATAGGTAGAAAAAAAAGTCGTCCAGTTTGTTCCAAATTTTTCAATTTTCTGTCTTAACATTTTCTTTCATAAATAAGAACCTTCTGATAAAATAATATAAAAATTAATCTGTATGTCGACGCTAGAAAGCGTAAACGCTGTAACCCTTTGACCGACCCGAAAATACTTTTTTTACATATTTGGAAACAAACCCACATTTCAACGTCCCCTAGGAACTTTAGGATATAACCAAGGTAGCAGTATTGTAGCTTTGTATGTAACACACCAAATATCCAAAATTTACGTTTTTAGGTCGAGTAGATATTGAGTTATGATTTTTTTTCAACAAAAAAAAGTTTGGTGAACAATTTTGCGTTTCAAGGGCGCGCTTTCTAGCGTCGATATATAAAAATGTTATGTTGGTTTGTGTACGCTTCAAAAACTCAAAAAGTTCTGCTCCGATCGAGCTGAAATTTTAGCATGATATATAATCCGCATCAAGGATTGTTTTTATCTTTTATCTTTAACATAAAAAATAAGACGTCACGGTACGGTTATGCGACGCGGCTCAGTTTAGGTCCTCAACTGAATCGCTATAAGACGTCGAGGTAGGCCTCCAGACCCTTAACTAAGTAGGTAGGATAGAAACTACGAGGACCATGTTCCGACAAGCAGTTAACCAGGCTGTTTTTTTAAATTGTTAAGAAGTAAGAAGTGGAGCAGCCCGTTCACCTGATGGTAAGCGCCGCGCCTACCCATAAAAGCTACAATGCCACCCAGAATCTGTTGCCGCACTGCGCTCCTCACCTGAGACATGCTTCTAAAGTCTCTTTTGCTGGAAACAGTGCCCTTTAAACCGGAACACAGTAATATTTGCACACTACTGCTTGGCGGATGAATATCTGGCAAAGGTGTGGTACATCCCCATGCGGAATCTTGCAGAAGAGACCTACCACTACAATAAAAACCTACCTGCTTATAGAATCTGTGATTTGAACCCGCGCACCCTCCCGATTCACAGACCAACTTATTCCACGGAGGCCGTCAATCTATATATATAAAATTTTTATGTTGGTTTGTGTACGCTTCAAAAACTCAAAAAGTTCTGCACCGATCGAGCTGAAAATTTAGCATGATATATAATCCGCATCAAGGATTGTTTTTATCTATTTTTTTCATCAGTGACATATCAGCGAATGTACGAATGTGCCACAGCGAAGCGTGCCAGGGTACAGCTAATTATATAAATAAGTGTTTAACTTAAAGGGAAGGATAAAGGAACACAATGGGGGGGGGGGGCTATTTGGTTGAAAAAAATAATTATACATTAAACATAATTCTAATAACAGTAAGCGTTTTATTGAAAGCTTTATTAAAAAAATTAGGTACAACACAGCACTGCATAAATGCGGTTCTTATAATTATTCATATTTAAGGTGGTTTCATTCTATTATGGCGGGAATTATAAACAGTTTTTTCGTTTTTAGAGCTACACCGGGTCACTAATATAAACGAGACTATTTCGTGCCAACCGTAAATCATTCTTTTCGTTTTTATGTTGAAATATTTAGCACTAATGCACTGTATCGCTCAAATATGCCAATAAACCGTCAAACTGATGATTTCAGTGTTTATTAACATATTTTTGCGATACAGTGCATTAGTGCTAAATATTTCAACATAAAAACAAAAAGAATGATTTACGGTTGGCGCGAAATACAGTCTCGTTTATATTAGTGACCCGGTGTAGCTCTAAAAACGAAAAAAAAATTTGAAATTTAAAATTCCCGCCATAACAGAATTGAAACACCTTAAGGCAACACTTTTCAAGATTAATTATATAAACACCCCTAGTTTTAATGTTACCAGTATTTCTAATAACAACATAGATAATTATAATACACGATTATTATCCCTGTTTATTATAAATCAATACAATTATCATCTTGCTACGTTTAATATAATCACAATAAAGGCTTTTACTCCGAAGATACGGGTACATAGCTTAATATTAAAAATAAAATTTTAGGAATTGTATTTTAGAACAAAACCCCGCAATTCGGCGTGCGATAAATGGCTGAATTAATAATTACTTATATTCTTATAATTGCGTGTATGACAGTGTGTATAAGTAATCACGTTTTATGTTAATCTATATTTCTATACTTAATATAATAAAGCTGAAGAGTTAGTTTGTTTGAACGCTAGGATCTCAAGAACTACTGGTCCGAATTGAACAATTCTTTTTGTGTTGAATAGTCCATTTATCGAGGAAGATTATAGGCTATATAACATCACGCTACGACCAATAGGAGCGGAGCACCAATGAAGAATGTGGCAAAAACGGGGAAAATATGTTGCTTTTAAGAGAGTTATTGCGGGAAAACTTGAATTATACGGGTGAAACCGCGGGGCGCCGCTAGTATGACATAAAGAGAAACAATATTGATGAGCGGTTGTTGCATTTTTTTCTTCAGTTTGGCTTTACACGGTTCGTGCCATTGTCAAGTTTTACATTATTTATAAGTTAGTGAAGATAGAAATAGAGAGAGTTATGTTTCGTATATTAAAACACAATAAACGGATATAAAGCACAATCGTTTTATTTTAATCAATATTTTACTTGATGTGCTTGTTAAAAAACGCCTTCGGAGTTTTGTTAACTAATTGGAGCTCGTAGGAACCCCGTCAGTCGCGCTCAAAGGCAACTCTTTCTAAAACTTTAAGGCGTTCCTCAGACAAATAATTATGTATATAGTTCTGACTTGTGACAGCTTCTTTCAACGGCAGACTGCGCAGCATGTTGGCAATATGGCGGCCGAAAGTGTCGAATTCGTCCTCGCGAGGACTAACCGCGGCCTGGTCCTGATCTTTAAGAAGGCACTGCATCTTCTTAGACTTCACAAACTGGACCACTTTCAAGAGATCAGCCGTCGTCGGTTCGTATACCGTATCCTGCTCTTCGCCGCCATCCTCCATCGAAACTTCGGTTCTCTCTTCTACTAAATTGTAGTCTTCTTCAATCTTTTCTCCCACGACTTCTGTTTTAATCTCCTTCTCCATCTCCATTAGCACGGGGTAAAGTTCAACAGCGTCTTCCGAAGCGGTACCTTGGTGCTGAGCTATGGCTTCGACGTCTTCCGAGTTCTGTGTTTCTGAACCAATACTGTCTGTATCCTGTAAGATAAGAAATTGTTTTAAAGGCAAATAACTACAAACACAAGACAGTTATAATATAATCATTATCATCGTCTTCAATATCAACCCATATCATCCCACTGCTGAGCACGGGTATCCCCTCTGTTTCGTGAGGAGGGTTAGGCCATAATCCACCACGGGAGCCCAGTCCGGATTGGTGGATGATAAATTAATCTTATATCTTTAAATGAGCAATTCTTGTATATATATATATAATTGGAATCTCGGAATCGGCTCCAACGATTTTCATGAAATTTAGTATATAGGGGGTTTCGGGGGCGATAAATCGATCTAGCTAGGAATAATTTTTAGAAATTGTCATAAAAAAAAAAAAAAACCGAGCAAAGCTCGGTCATCCAGGTAATAATATTATAGGTCGAGAAAGGGAACCCTAGTTAGGTCCCAGAACAGTGAAAACAAATGACCGTGATAAAAAAAAAAAACAATTTATGCAGACGACATTTTGTACAGTCGGCGATAAAAATTACTAGACAGTCCAACATCCATGTCAATCTTGATTATACTGCACGAGTAAACGTATATGGGAGGTTAGTTAATAGTTAATAACAGAACAATAGACCTGAAACTCTTTACCCTCGTCTAATAAACAAAAATAAACACGCAGTAGAAAGTTTTCATTTCCAATAAAAAACCCAACCAGTTCAAACTTTTTGGAACCAATAAAAATAAATAACTCGCTGCGAACCAACGACGGCCTTTAATTTGGAACTGTTTAGTCTCAACTTCAACTCTCGCAATAAACAACTGGAAGCACCATATTCATCGCCTTTTCCTATCCACGATCATACCCTTTTCTGCTTCAATCTAATGACCAGGAGCTTTGTTTGGAAACCTGACA
Organism: Campaea margaritaria; assembly: GCA_912999815.1. Lineage (NCBI taxonomy): Eukaryota > Metazoa > Arthropoda > Insecta > Lepidoptera > Geometridae > Campaea > Campaea margaritaria. Next base: position 1,233,083 of record OU538809.1, on the reverse strand, counting down.
TTCCGCGAAAAATACAAACCTTATTGTGTCGAGTGTCCGTGTTTTGTCCGCTTGAAGGTGCTCCCGGCAACAATTCCGAAGGTACCGCGTCTGGCTTAAGCCTTTTATTCTTTAGCATTTTGCCTAGAAAATGTGTAGAACAAATTCTATAATTGCTGTTAAGAACTTTACTACAAATATCCTCACGTCCCATAAGAACACTCCATGTGTATCGTCTGTAAAAAAAAATGGACGGAAAAATCGAACCGGACTAAAATAGACAAACAATAGACAATTAACAATAACAGACAATATTGTTATGAGCAGGTAGAAAACGAATTATTGTAAATGTTGTTAGATAATTTTAGGATTGACTGTACCGCTCGGCCTCTACCCTAGTTGGCGAAGTACCTGCCATGCAATAGGGTTGCCACAAATTCGTAAGTCTTCGAAAAATATAATCTTTGCTTCATACTGTAGTTTTATAAAACCAACCTTTCCTCATCTTTGGGTAAACCGAAGAAAGTTAAGTGTGGCATTTTCTTTGAGTTATTTTTACACCCAGGTACACTACAGTAATTAGCTCCTGGTCTCCCTGCCATTGTGTTAATAATTAATGGTGACGAAGTAATGGTGAGACGGAGCCCAGCGCGGAGGACAGACCGGCGGCACCGGTGGCGCCGCGAGCCTCACTGACGGACAGAGCGTATTAAACGCGCCAGCTATGTTGCCTATTACCGCTTATTACTCCGACCTTGACACATTCAGCGCAAGTTTCAATTCTATATTATTATTCTATGAAAATAAAAAAAAATCACGTTTTTTTTAAATATTACTAAGTAAAGAGTCGTTCAACTGATAATCGCTACGCCTGCGCGCAACCGCTAGAGCACCACCCAGAACTCTCCATTACAAAATCATACCCATTTATATAGCTGGAAATAGTTCCCTTCAAATTGCAACACAGTAATAAGAAAGAAAGAAATAAATTAATCATTTATTCTGACACAACAACGAAAGCGTAGACATCGAAAGACGAGACAAGAAAATGTCACACAACGAAGATAATAGTGAAGTAATGTTTGCACACTACTGTTAATTAAACACGTGCTAAAAAAAGTGGGAAAATTAGAAAAAAAAAATATCTAAACTGCTCTATGTGGGTAAAAAGCAGCTTTGCCAGACGTCCCGATTTTGACGGGACGTCCCGATTATTACAAGCGGGACAGGCTCTGTCCCGCTTTTCGGGGATAACTCTACCGACCGTTATTTTTTTGTACAGAAGACGAATAAGACTCAATTATTTAACGATGAGGTAAATCTGATTTAAAATACATATTCTATGGCTATTTTTGCTATCTATTCCCACGTAAACGTAATTTGAATTCAAATAAAAAGATAAATATTTAAAAACTTCTCATTCATTATATATATACCTGAGTTTTTTTAACTATGTCCCGCTGTCAACGAAATGACCCCGCTTCTTTCACTCATAAAGTTCCTAAATCCCGGCAAAAAAAAGCTGGTCAAAAGCAACTTACATTTACATCTTGCCCCAGGCGAGGCGACACCACGGCCCGCAGGAAGCTGTCCGCTACATCGAACCACACCAACCGCGGCTTGCGCACCTCATCACCGGTTCTCATGCTCTCATCAATTCTGTTGACCTCCCTCACATAAGTGGTCCTCAAATTTTTTATCCTCATTCTCAGCTGCCTCACTGTAATGTCTAGTCCTAAACAACTTATGATATTTTTAAGTGTTTTTTCACGACTGTAATGGTTTTTATAGTTTCTATCATTCGGATCCCACAAACTCGGATACTTTTTATACTGTAGGAGCAGAGGAACGATGTTCTTTTTGTTCATTTTGTCACCCGACATCGTGAAGTTGCTTGTTCACTCACTTGTTATGGTCGCTTCACTATTTGAGTGGGCAAAAAGACGCTAATACAACGACACACGGTGAACTATGAGGAAATTTAAATTCGCGGTCACTCTCGGCACTGAGTAGCGCGCGACTGTCGCGACACGCACGTGCTTCCGTGGGTAGCGGCCAACGCGACTGAAGCACGCGACCGATGCGCGTGACTTGTCAAATGAATGGCGCCATTGTGTTGCACATCTGCTCCCGACCCTAGATTGGAGTAGGACGGTATGCTATGCCGTGAAGTCTCCACTATTGCTATCTCGCTCTGGCCCACTACACTACTCAGTCGGACTCTTTCGAGTCGCTATCCTGCGGCGAGTCACGCGGTCACGCGGTAACTTCCTTCGTGTAAAAACCGGTTTTAATTTATCAGTTTCTATCGCTAGCAGCTGTGTTGTGTAGAGCTTGCTTCTAGCGAGGAATAATAAATAATAATAATACTAGGTAGGAATATTGTAAATAACCGTTAATAAATATTGTACCTAAGTAGGTATGACTATGGAAACTACAAATAAAACTGATGGATACACATGGTTCGAATTCACAGAATACCACAGAGTATAAAAAATGTAGGCGTCATTTTATGATAACATCTCGGCAAAAACTGTCATTTGAAATGTTAATTAAATGCTTACATTCTACAAGATATTAAGATACCTACTAAAATAAAAAGAAACACGTCTATTATTACAGAATTTAATCATCAACTTATTCTAAAAATAAATCTTTATTTTATTATTTACAATTAAAATAAAAACTATTTAGTGGATAACCTCTTTGTTTGTATGTATACGAACCCGTAAAGAGGTTACTCCCTAAATAGTTACTATATGCGTCTTTACATAGTAAAGCTAGGTAGGTGGCTAGCTTTTTAGAAATCTAAATTCCATTTGATGTAATTCGATGATAGTAGGTTGATTTAAGGGTGGTAGGTAGGTACCTATTATAGTCTATGAAAGCCAGGCTCATTCGAACTTAACCGAAGAGATTGTACTAATCTCTTTGGTCTTAGCTTTTTTCCCATTGACTTATTTAACAACGATTTAACCAGTGGCGAAATAATTTTATTTTAACTACATTGGCATTACATGAAAATTATAGTGGTCGAACTAGAATTTCTTATCGCATACACTTTAAAAAAAAATGTTCCTTTATAGCGAGGAAGCAAGTCTTTTACCTGATGGGAAGCGCCACTTATATTGCCGCAGTAAAGGAAAATCTTATTTATTAAGATGTTTACGTTTTAATAGAATTGCCCATTGAAAGAATACAGCTGGGTGGTTCACACCTTGGTCCGAATGTGGTGCGGAAGGCCCCACAGAAGAAGTGCAGTTGGGCGATTCGCATCGTGGTGAAATAAAGGTCTCAGTACCACATAATATTTTTTTTTACTGCTTGGCGGATGAATATCTGGCAAAGGTCTGGCCACGGTAAACCAACATTTTATATTTTTTATTGGTTAGGCACAAGGCACCCCCCTGGGAAATCAGCATTGCCAGGGATAAAAATACCCAAAAAGAGCTAAAAAGCCTGTATTATATCCTAGAAACACCTCAACCACAAATTCAAAAAGCGTTATCAGAGTTTAGATTTCTAAAAGCTTAGCCAAGGTATTTACAGTCTACATTTTGGACAAAAAAATATGTAAGTACCAACTCAAAATTACTCAAGCCTTACGTCACTATTAAAAAAAAAAGTAGGATCCACCAGGGTTGCCTTTACAGGTTTTGAAATGAAGATCGCATATTTAATGACGTACCTTTATAATATTTTTCTTAACAGCAGCGTAATGGATTACCATTGAAAGTAGGCCACATTTTTTTTTTTAATACTCAGTACTACATACTATCTCTGGCTTAACTTATGTGGCCCCATCTAAAAAAAAATACATCTTTAGCTCAAATAGACTTTTTTAAATCATCCATTAATGGGCAGGCTTAAGTCTTTATGACCATACCGCTTCGTCTTACAGTACATATTTAAATATTCTTACGTAATGTAAATTTTAATATAAATATAATTCCATTCGTACATAATGATTAATGAATGATTAAACATTATTTTTATGAAGCTAGGTACCTTATTTGGCAAAAGCACAAACCATACTATGCCAAAGAGGAAAAAAATTCACGAGGAGCGCGTGTTAACAACATTGTTGGACCGGGGGGTGTTACCCCGGACTAGGTACTGCGCAGGGTGGTCGTGTGGGGGGCGCTGCAGGCGGCCGGGGGGCGGCGGCGGTGGGGGGCGGGACTGCTCCACGCGGATCGACTGCGGGGGCACGATGAGATCTTGACGAGGCGGCATGCTGGAATTTGAGAGATTTCAGTTACTTACATTACGTACGGGGAATTTTTAGAGCTTTTTTTTTTAATTTTTGAGAGAATCTGCATAAGAGCGATGGAATCTAACCATATTAATAAAAACAGGTTGATATAGTTTGGTGATATCACAGAATACATTATAGTAGAATAGAATAGAATGGAATAGAAAACTCATTATTGTACACAAAAAAAAAACCACAGTACTGAAAACATAGTACAGACACTACACACACATAGTACATAGTATAGTACTGACATATGAGCAGTGAAGTCATCATCATCATCGACCCATAACCTTCCACTGAGTACGGGCTCCCCTCACTTCTGCGCGGAGGATTAGGCCATGAACAATCCCCCAGGGGTCCGTGTTGGTGGATTACATATTTCCCAAATAATTCTCGGATATGTAGCTACATTTCTCCCCGTTTTCCTTCGTCGAAAGCGGATGATAATACAGTGAAACTTGGTTAAGTGGGACCTGGATAAGTGAGAAACCTCCATAACTGGAACTCATGCTGAGGTCCCAACACTTTGGCACTGAATTACCTCTGTTAGTGGGACGAGGTAAGCCTCTATATCTGGGATTAGTTCTTTCCATTTATCATCATAGTTACCTCTATAACTGAGACAGCGAGTAAATTTTATATGCATAAACCTCTGTAACTTACTCTGTATTTAATGATCGCACCTGTATAACTGAAATAACCTGTATTCTCACCTCTATTAATGGAACCCTCTGTAAATGAGACAGATATTTATTTATACCTGTATATCTGAGACACTGGGTAAGTGGAATACCTCTATAAGTGAAACGACATTGCAGGTCCCTTGATGTCTCACTTAACCAGGTTTCACTGTAGTAAGCAGTATTCTTTGGTAAGAGGCAAACATTTGTCTGTACCACAAGTGTTTGCCCTGTTTGTAGAACCATGGTCCTCGTAGTTCCCGATACTCTATACAGGGACTCCTAGTTAGGAGTCAGGGTCTATGTATATCTATATATATAAAAATGTTATGTTGGTTTGTGTACGCTTCAAAAACTCAAAAAGTTCTGCACCGATCGAGCTGAAATTTTAGCATTATATATAATAGAATAGAATAGAAAACTCTTTATTGTACACCAGAAACAAAAATAAACACAGTACAGAAAAATTACAATAGGTAAACAAGGATAGTACAATGGGCGGTCTTATCGCTGAAAGCGATCCGCATCAAGGATTGTTTTTATCTATTTTTTTCATCAGTGACATATCAGCGAATGTGCGAATGTGCCACAGCGAAGCGTGGCAGGGCACAGCTAGTGATTTTTATAGATAGATAGATAACTCTTTATTAACACCAAAATATATCCATCTAAAGGTTGTCTGGAAGAAATCGCTTTCCGCGATAAGACCGTCCATTGTACTACCCTTGTTTACCTATTGTAATTTTTCTATACTGTGTTTATTTTTTTGGTTTACTATAAAGAATTTTATATTCTGCTTCTGCTATGTATAAAACACAGAGAGAGAAAAAACATAATTCAATAATAGGTACGATGGGCGGTCTTATCGCTTAAAGCGATCTCTGCCAGACAACCTTTGAACGGCCGAGATAGAGAGCTTAGTTGACATCGGTGTCAAAATATCAATTATGTGTTATTGTTTATTTACATTCCCTTTTTTAAATAGCAGACTAAATTAAATAGCAGACTTTTAGTTAGTTAGTAAAAGCATGGGTACGTAGTCGATATAGCAGTAAGCAACCAGATGTTGGTGTTAAGCTGGTTCGTTTCTGTTATGGTGTGAAATTTAAATTACCCGCCATAACAGAAATGAACCACCTCAATTCGATTTGTCTTTAATGATATTTAATATTTAATTAAAATCCAGCCGATTCAGGCATGTTTTCGTTGATTTTATAATCAAAACGATTAGAAATCACGCTTATAATTCTTGCTGTTTACGTTTTTAGCGATAACACGTGTAAGATATCACACCTTTTTATAGTTATTAAATGTTTGAGTGTTCATTTGACGTCATCCTAAATATAAATATACCGGAATTAAAGAAATATTTTTATTATACATAATTATTATCTAAGTTTAGAACATAGACTGTTGATAATCGCATAATAAGGTATTTATAGTGGTATTTGTTTCGTAACGATGTTATAAATACTGTTAGCGCGGCAGCTAAGCTGTATAGGCTGAGCGCGCCTCCAATGGCGGGGGAAGGATGGCTGGTAGAAGAGTAGTACAAAGGAACTTGGCGACTAACCTGGTCTCCATGCAACTGCAATCACCTCGGTTCGGGTCCGTCTCCAAGCTGCTTGTTCCTTCAGGATGTTATGACGTTCGATGTAGTGGACTGTATTTTAGGCGGTTGGTGCGTGTCGGCAAGGAGCGTTTACGCGGCGGGTTTATAGCGGGTGTTGTTTATATTTGCGCGTCGAATTCACGTGGACCACCGCAGAGGAGCAGCAGATCCAGTACTTTGGATTCGGCGAGAGCGGCAGCCGCGAAGGACGAGGGTCGATCGCAGACTACTTGCGGCGGCAAGCAGTTTTCTCGTGGATACCACGATATGAGCGACAGAGATAGTCGCCAAGAAATGATAGGAATAGGAAGGTAGGAAGGTATTATGAGTGCCAATGTAAGTGGCGCGAACATTTGCCCCCGGCCTAAAAACCATTGGTTTTTAAAGAAAGCGGGAAATAAAAAAAATAAAAATAAGGGTTAACTCTTAAGCAGTCAACGGGTTAAATATAACATAGCGGTTGACCGGGGAGCAAGGGGTTAAATTATTGGGTAGGTAAGATGCATAAACGGACGACGGGTCTCTGGTAGACGCCGGTCGCCGTTTTTACTGACGCTACTCGACAGATGCCATCGCCGCCGACATGAGTGGCCACGACGACGCCGAGAGGCCAGGATAGCGGGGGAATATTATCAGTGATAATAAGAACAATAGAACCTATTGTAATGGGATTCGAAGGTGTATTCCATTTTCCTCTAGATTGAAGTAAGTGAAGATATTCCAACTTCCACCGTTTGGAAAATGATTGTACCATTTGATCCAATAAAGCGTACCGTTTCAATAAGTGTCCAGGTTCATCGGGAACCGTGCAAGCGGGTAAATGCTTCAGCGGTGCGGTCATTAAGAAATGTGAAGCACTCAGCGCGGTCGGCTCAGACGGATCTTCGCTCAATAACGTTATAGGACGAGAATTGATAACGCATTCTATCTGTGTGAGTACGGTTAACATTTCCTCATAGGTGAGTAACTGTGAACCGATGGTCTTATGAAGATGACTTTTAAACGCTTTCACATATATTTCATAATTCCCCCCGAAGTGAGGACTTCGCGGTGGATTGAATTTCCAGTGTATGCGATTAGCTGATAACTCATCTGAGATAGACTTATTATATTCGTCGGAATTTAAAAGATCCGTTAACGCATTTTTCGCATTTTTAACGCATTCCGTTAACGCAGAGACGGGAAGGGAGTCAAGGAGCGCGGGTGAGTTACTAGCCCATTGGACGAGATCGAAGCCCCCGGCCTTGAGCAACTCGCGGAGATCGTCTCTGAGTTGTAAACAAGCAGACAGAGTAGGCATGGAGTAGCACACATCGTCCATGTATGTGTTGTCGCTGATAAGAGATGCTGCGAGTGGGAAGCGGGCACCGTCGGCGGCGCACAGCTGTCGCAACACTCGCATCGCAAGGAACGGACTGCTACGTAGACCAAAACAAACGCGGTTGAATTGGTAGGTATCAAGCGGAAAAACGGGATCGAATCGATACAGGAATTTTTGATATTTGCGGTGGTCCTCATTTATCAAAATTTGTAGGTACATCTGTTTAATATCGGATGTAAAAGCGATTGGGTAGTGGCGGAAATCCAAGAGGATTGTAAAAAGATCGTTTTGTAAATTATCCCCGGTATATAAAACTTGATTCAAGGAGAGGCCTGAGTCAGTTTCAGCACTGGCGTCCATCACCATACGCCATCGAGTTGTTGTTTTTTGTAGTCTCGCAATGGCGTGGTGTGGCACGTAATATCCAGTAAAAGGACTATCATTGTCGATCAGTGAAATGTAACCCTTCTGAATGTACTCTTTGATTATAGCATCGTACTCTAAGCGCAGAGCAGGTGTCGCGGCGAGCTTACGTTCGAGATACATGAAGCGTTTTTTTTAGCGATAGGGTAAGAATTACCCAGAGAGGTCGCGGGATCGCGGGAGAAAGGTAACGCTACAGAATAGCGTCCCGTAGGATCGCGGGAAACGTTATTTGTAAAAATGCGTTTACATTCTATAGCGTCTGGGCTCAAAGTCGGCGTGCATTGCACCTCTTCAAGCTGCCAGAAGCGTTGGACAAGATTATCTAAACGTGGTCCTTCCGTAAAGGTACAGAGGGAAATATGAGAGCGGCGTCTATCTTCAACCAAGGGGTCAGTGATAGAAACAACGGTTCCAATATGAGCGGGCGTAACATGAGCGGGAGTAACATGAGCGGGGGTAACGGGAGCGGTCCCGATTACGATAAAACCAAAAATGGTTTCAAAAGCGGTTGGAGTACCAGGCGGACCAGCGGCGCGGCCTGATAGCAATATTTCAGAAAAGAGCGGCGCGCCTATAAGTATGTCGATCTCGGAAGGCGAAGCGAAACTGTCGTCTGCCAGAGGCAGGCAGTTCAGGTATGAAAGGCAGGATACGTCAATTTTCACTGCCGGTAAATTGTCTGTTATGCGGTCGATAACATAGGCGTCAATTGCAATAAAATTATCATTTAGGCGGGAAGACAAAGTAGCAGAAACTGCTCCCTTGATTGGGTTAGATGCGGAACCTATCCCTTTAACAACGGTGTTCGTCACCTTATTGCATTTTAAATTTAATTTAGCGCAACATTTTGAAGTTAAAAAGTTACTTTGGGAAGCCGAATCAATTAAGGCGCGTACTACATGGCGGCGACCATTTAAATCCGTAGCATAAACTTGTACGGTTCCCAGTAAACAAGTAGTGTCATTAGGCTGCGAAGCGGGGCGTATATTACACAGCGACACCTGTTGTTGTGATGACTGATAAGCAGTTGTAGGTAAGTTCGTCAGCTGAGCGCTAGCGGAGCCCGCGACGGGCGGCGGCGATGCCGAAGGCGGCATGTGATCCCCGGCGGCGGAGAAGTTGCCAGTTCGCGCGCGCGGAGGCGGCGCGTGCGCCTGTGACGGAGCGCTAGGGTACGGGCGATTGTCTTCACGGGAAGATGATACTTTGCGGCATAACATAGAATGATGTTTACATCCACAATAACGGCAATTAAATTTAGAATTGCAAGCAGTATTCATATGCGTAGTGCTTAGACAATTAGTGCAACCTTTGCTTTGTTTTACAAAAGTGTGCCTGTCGTCGATAGAAAGCTTATCAAATGCAGGGCATCTATATAAGTTAGCGTGATCGGCTTGTTTGCAAAGCGGACAGTGAGTGACGCATGATGCTGCAAAAGACTGCGTAGACCTTGCAGTACGCGGCCTGTTATCACTGCGGCTAAGAGAATCGGTCGTAGTGCGTTCCAATATTTTGCTTTGTTCGCGGATGAATTTTAAAAGTTCATTGTATGTAGGCATAGATTTACCTCGCATGTGCATTTCAAACGACCGTGCAGTACTTGAATCTATTTTCTTCAAAGCGAGCGATAGTAAAATAAAATCAGACACGTTATCGAGCTTGAGAGACTTCAAACTTGACACAGCCGTGCAGAATTTATCTAGGAATAATTCTAAGTTTTTATTCGTCGCGGTGTTAAAAGATTTAAAATCAAGCATTTGATCAAGATAAGCGGAGGCTAGGTTACGTTTGTCGTTATACTTATCGACGAGCGTCTGCCATATGATCGGATAATTATCACCGTTAGGTACGATACCAGAACAAACTGCAAGGGCCCGGCCTGACAATTTATTAATTAAATATTGGACGCGTTCGTGATCAGTGAGATCGGGATTTTCGTGAATCGTGCGTTTGAATGACTCATAAAATATCCTCCAGGTCATCGGATCTCCATTGAAGACCATCAAATCGAGTTCAGGAATTCTGATGGATTTACGTTGCGGGGCAACATTGAAATCAGCGGTTTTTAAAGGCGGGTTAAGTTTATTATAAACAAACTGACAACGGCAAAACATATCTTCGAAGACGTTTATAGATTGGTAGTTTACCGTGTACGAAGCGTTGAGAGTCAACTCGGTGACATTTAATTTGTTCACAATTTCATTGAAATCGGAGCGTAAACGGTCTAACGAGATCATTCCACATAGAAATAAATCCTTTTCAGTATCATCAGTGAAAGCCTTTAAAGATCGGTTAAAAATATCTTGTAAGCGGGAAAATATAATGTCACGTTTACCTATCAAGGTCAAACGTTCGATCTGTAACGTATCGAGCGCTTTTGCGTCCTCGTATACTTCACTATCTTTGTCTTTTGAACGAGTAGCCATAGCGATCTTAACAAAGTATAAAAAACTAGATAAAGTATGAAATTCCTAATTTACTGCAACTGCCTACAGCATTTACCTGTCGCGCGCGCGGCGTATTGAATACCCACATGGAGACGCACGGGCGGTCGTTAGGAATACCTTCACTTTTTAATAAAAATTAAGAATTACGGAAAAATCGTTATTTTTACTATTTAGGAATGCGGAATACACGAAATAAGTATATAAGAGCGTAGTAGGATAGTACAGGGTACTATCTGAACTGTAATTGCGGGCGGGAACACGATAATTATAGGAAATTATCGTTGGTAAAAATACCAATATAAAATTGCGGGCGGTTATAAAGAGGACTATATGAGGCCTAAGAGGGGCCAGAGAATAGCGGGAGGACCAGAGAAGATCCGGCGGCGGAGGACCAACAATATGTTAGCGCGGCAGCTAAGCTGTATAGGCTGAGCGCGCCTCCAATGGCGGGGGAAGGATGGCTGGTAGAAGAGTAGTACAAAGGAACTTGGCGACTAACCTGGTCTCCATGCAACTGCAATCACCTCGGTTCGGGTCCGTCTCCAAGCTGCTTGTTCCTTCAGGATGTTATGACGTTCGATGTAGTGGACTGTATTTTAGGCGGTTGGTGCGTGTCGGCAAGGAGCGTTTACGCGGCGGGTTTATAGCGGGTGTTGTTTATATTTGCGCGTCGAATTCACGTGGACCACCGCAGAGGAGCAGCAGATCCAGTACTTTGGATTCGGCGAGAGCGGCAGCCGCGAAGGACGAGGGTCGATCGCAGACTACTTGCGGCGGCAAGCAGTTTTCTCGTGGATACCACGATATGAGCGACAGAGATAGTCGCCAAGAAATGATAGGAATAGGAAGGTAGGAAGGTATTATGAGTGCCAATGTAAGTGGCGCGAACAAATACTGTGATTTTTATCATAATTTTTTTTTTTTAATTTTTATTCTTAAAATTGGTTAAATTGTCTTTAGTACTCAGCCAGTCATAGTTGCTTTATAATGGTGAAAGAATTTTGAACAAACACTTGAGCACTTTATTTTTTTTTGTTGGTAATAATTAACAATTTTTATTCACACAACTTAAATAACAATTAAAAGAAAACTAACTAAAACTAAAAATTAAAAATTTAAACACTTTTTGAGTACTTCTTTATCAAATTTTTGAGTAAAACCGCGGTGGGCAGCTAGTTGCCGATGAGAGGCCTCTTCTGCAAGAGGCTGCCTGGGGAAGTACCTCCCCTTTGCCAGATATTCATCCGCAAAGCAGTAGTGCGCAAATCTAGGCAATCTCCAGCGAAATGCCTGAAAAGACTTTAGAGCCGATGTCTCAGGGTGACCTCAGTGCAGTGCCGCGCAAGATTATGCAATGCTAAGTTCTGGGTGGCACTGTAACTGTTATGGGCAGGCGTAGCGCTTACCATCAGGTGAACGACATGCTCGTCTCGTCACTCAGTCATTTAAAAACAAACAAACAAACTAACTAGGTACTCGCTGAAATTGGCTCGGCTTCAACGATGCGAGAGTTGAAATGACAGCCATGATGGATAGTCCGACAAAATGTCTAATTTATCAAGTTGTTTATAACTTGCCTTATCTTTCTTTGTGGACTTTAAAGTGAAAATTCTCTTATAGAAATAGATCCTAACTGAATATCTAAACATCTACACATATAAATAAAGTTGAAGTGACTGTTTGTAATATTAAAATAACCGCTTTTTACTACATGCATACGAATGTATATGTTACGGTACATATACCAAAATAACGTTTATACAATGTTTGTCTGTCTGTCTGTTTGTTCCGGCTAATCTCTGGAACGGCTGGACCGATTTTGACGGGACTCTCACTGGGAGATAGCTGATGAAAAATTCTAAAATCCCTACTTATATTAAAAATGCGAAAGTAACTCTGTGTCTGTTGCTCTTTCACGCCTAAACTACTGAACCGATTGAAATGAAATTTGGCACAGAGATAGTCTAGAGCCTAGGAAAGGACATAGGGTACTTTTTATCGAGAAAAAAGCATTGTAAGGGTTTGAAATAGGGGATGAAAGTTTGTATGGAAGTTTCGTTATTTTTGAAGCTAGAAGCTTGAAATTTATTTTTTAGGCTTTTGATTAGATATAAATAAATTTGGCATTCAAAGTTTGTAAAAATTTACCCTTGAGGGGGTAAAATAAATATAGGGGATGAAAGTATGTGTTCGCGCCACTTACATTGGCACTCATAATACCTTCCTACCTTCCTATTCCTATCATTTCTTGGCGACTATCTCTGTCGCTCATATCGTGGTATCCACGAGAAAACTGCTTGCCGCCGCAAGTAGTCTGCGATCGACCCTCGTCCTTCGCGGCTGCCGCTCTCGCCGAATCCAAAGTACTGGATCTGCTGCTCCTCTGTAGTGGTCCACGTGAATTCGACGCGCAAATATAAACAAAACCCGCTATAAACCCGCCGCGTAAACGCTCCTTGCCGACACGCACCAACCGCCAAAAATACAGTCCACTACATCGAACGTCATAACATCCTGAAGGAACAAGCAGCTTGGAGACGGACCCGAACCGAGGTGATTGCAGTTGCATGGAGACCAGGTTAGTCGCCAAGTTCCTTTGTACTACTCTTCTACCAGCCATCCTTCCCCCGCCATTGGAGGCGCGCTCAGCCTATACAGCTTAGCTGCCGCGCTAACATATTGTTGGTCCTCCGCCGCCGGATCTTCTTTGGTCCTCCCGCTATTCTCTGACCCCTCTTAGGCCTCATATAGTCCTCTTTATAACCGCCCGCAATTTTATATTGGTATTTTTACCAACGATAATTTCCTATAATTATCGTGTTCCCGCCCGCAATTACAGTTCAGATAGTACCCTGTACTATCCTACTACGCTCTTATATACTTATTTCGTGTATTCCGCATTCCTAAATAGTAAAAATAACGATTTTTCCGTAATTCTTAATTTTTATTAAAAAGTGAAGGTATTCCTAACGACCGCCCGTGCGTCTCCACGTGGGTATTCAATACGCCGCGCGCGTGGCAGGTAAATGCTGTAGGCAGTTGCAGTAAATTAGGAATTTCATACTTTATCTAGTTTTTTATACTTTGTTAAGATGGCTATGGCTACTCGTTCAAAAGACAAAGATAGTGAAGTATACGAGGACGCAAAAGCGCTCGATACGTTACAGATCGAACGTTTGACCTTGATAGGTAAACGTGACATTATATTTTCTCGCTTACAACATATTTTTAACCGATCTTTAAAGGCTTTCACTGATGATACTGAGAAAGATTTATTTCTATGTGGAATGATCTCGTTAGACCGCTTACGCTCCGATTTCAATGAAATTGTGAACAAATTAAATGTCACCGAGTTGACTCTCAACGCTTCGTACACGGTAAACTACCAATCTATAAACGTCTTCGAAGATATGTTTTGCCGTTGTCAGTTTGTTTATAATAAACTTAACCCGCCTTTAAAAACCGCTGATTTCAATGTTGCCCCGCAACGTAAATCCATCAGAATTCCTGAACTCGATTTGATGGTCTTCAATGGAGATCCGATGACCTGGAGGATATTTTATGAGTCATTCAAACGCACGATTCACGAAAATCCCGATCTCACTGATCACGAACGCGTCCAATATTTAATTAATAAATTGTCAGGCCGGGCCCTTGCAGTTTGTTCTGGTATCGTACCTAACGGTGATAATTATCCGATCATATGGCAGACGCTCGTCGATAAGTATAACGACAAACGTAACCTAGCCTCCGCTTATCTTGATCAAATGCTTGATTTTAAATCTTTTAACACCGCGACGAATAAAAACTTAGAATTATTTCTAGATAAATTCTGCACGGCTGTGTCAAGTTTGAAGTCTCTCAAGCTCGATAACGTGTCTGATTTTATTTTACTATCGCTCGCTTTGAAGAAAATAGATTCAAGTACTGCACGGTCGTTTGAAATGCACATGCGAGGTAAATCTATGCCTACATACAATGAACTTTTAAAATTCATCCGCGAACAAAGCAAAATATTGGAACGCACTACGACCGATTCTCTTAGCCGCAGTGATAACAGGCCGGGTACTGCAAGGTCTACGCAGTCTTTTGCAGCATCATGCGTCACTCACTGTCCGCTTTGCAAACAAGCCGATCACGCTAACTTATATAGATGCCCTGCATTTGATAAGCTTTCTATCGACGACAGGTACACTTTTGTAAAACAAAGCAAAGGTTGCACTAATTGTCTAAGCACTACGCATATAAATACTGCTTGCAATTCTAAATTTAATTGCCGTTATTGTGGATGTAAACATCATTCCATGTTATGCCGCAAAGTATCATCTTCCCGTGAAGACAATCGCCCGTACCCTAGCGCTCCGTCACAGGCGCACGCGCCGCCTCCGCGCGCGCGAACTGGCAACTTCTCCGCCGCCGGGGATCACATGCCGCCTTCGGCATCGCCGCCGCCCGTCGCGGGCTCCGCTAGCGCTCAGCTGACGAACTTACCTACAACTGCTTATCAGTCATCACAACAACAGGTGTCGCTGTGTAATATACGCCCCGCTTCGCAGCCTAATGACACTACTTGTTTACTGGGAACCGTACAAGTTTATGCTACGGATTTAAATGGTCGCCGCCATGTAGTACGCGCCTTAATTGATTCGGCTTCCCAAAGTAACTTTTTAACTTCAAAATGTTGCGCTAAATTAAATTTAAAATGCAATAAGGTGACGAACACCGTTGTTAAAGGGATAGGTTCCGCATCTAACCCAATCAAGGGAGCAGTTTCTGCTACTTTGTCTTCCCGCCTAAATGATAATTTTATTGCAATTGACGCCTATGTTATCGACCGCATAACAGACAATTTACCGGCAGTGAAAATTGACGTATCCTGCCTTTCATACCTGAACTGCCTGCCTCTGGCAGACGACAGTTTCGCTTCGCCTTCCGAGATCGACATACTTATAGGCGCGCCGCTCTTTTCTGAAATATTGCTATCAGGCCGCGCCGCTGGTCCGCCTGGTACTCCAACCGCTTTTGAAACCATTTTTGGTTTTATCGTAATCGGGACCGCTCCCGTTACTCCCGCTCATGTTACGCCCGCTCATATTGAAACCGTTGTTTCTATCACTGACCCCTTGGTTGAAGATAGATGCCGCTCTCATATTTCCCTCTGTACCTTTACGGAAGGACCACGTTTAGATAATCTTGTCCAACGCTTCTGGCAGCTTGAAGAGGTGCAATGCACGCCGACCTTGAGCCCAGACGCTATAGAATGTGAACGCATTTTTACAAATAACGTTTCCCGCGATCCTACGGGACGCTATTCTGTAGCGTTACCTTTCTCCCGCGATCCCGCGACCTCTCTGGGTAATTCTTACCCTATCGCTAAAAAACGCTTCATGTATCTCGAACGTAAGCTCGCCGCGATACCTGCTCTGCGCTTAGAGTACGTTGCTATAATCAAAGAGTACATTCAGAAGGGTTACATTTCACTGATCGACAATGATAGTCCTTTTACTGGATATTACGTGCCACACCACGCCATTGCGAGACTACAAAAAACAACAACTCGATGGCGTATGGTGATGGACGCCAGTGCTGAAACTGACTCAGGCCTCTCCTTGAATCAAGTTTTATATACCGGGGATAATTTACAAAACGATCTTTTTACAATCCTCTTGGATTTCCGCCACTACCCAATCGCTTTTACATCCGATATTAAACAGATGTACCTACAAATTTTGATAAATAAGGACCACCGCAAATATCAAAAATTCCTGTATCGATTCGATCCCGTTTTTCCGCTTGATACCTACCAATTCAACCGCGTTTGTTTCGGTCTACGTAGCAGTCCGTTCCTTGCGATGCGAGTGTTGCGACAGCTGTGCGCCGCCGACGGTGCCCGCTTCCCACTCGCAGCATCTCTTATCAGCGACAACACATACATGGACGACGTGTGCTACTCCATGCCTACTCTGTCTGCTTGTTTACAACTCAGAGACGATCTCCGCGAGTTGCTCAGGGCCGGGGGCTTCGATCTCGTCAAATGGGCTAGTAACTCACCCGCGCTCCTTGACTCCCTTCCCGTCTCTGCGTTAACGGAATGCATTAAAAATGCGAAAAATGCGTTAACGGATCTTTTAAATTCCGACGAATATAATAAGTCTATCTCAGATGAGTTATCAGCTAATCGCATACACTGGAAATTCAATCCACCGCGAAGTCCTCACTTCGGGGGGAATTATGAAATATATGTGAAAGCGTTTAAAAGTCATCTTCATAAGACGATCGGTTCACAGTTACTCACCTATGAGGAAATGTTAACCGTACTCACACAGATAGAATGCGTTATCAATTCTCGTCCTATAACGTTATTGAGCGAAGATCCGTCTGAGCCGACCGCGCTGAGTGCTTCACATTTCTTAATGACCGCACCGCTGAAGCATTTACCCGCTTGCACGGTTCCCGATGAACCTGGACACTTATTGAAACGGTACGCTTTATTGGATCAAATGGTACAATCATTTTCCAAACGGTGGAAGTTGGAATATCTTCACTTACTTCAATCTAGAGGAAAATGGAATACACCTTCGAATCCCATTACAATAGGTTCTATTGTTCTTATTATCACTGATAATTTTCCCCCGCTATCCTGGCCTCTCGGCGTCGTCGTGGCCACTCATGTCGGCGGCGATGGCATCTGTCGAATAGCGTCAGTAAAAACGGCGACCGGCGTCTACCAGAGACCCGTCGTCCGTTTATGTATCTTACCTACCCAATAATTTAACCCCTTGCTCCCCGGTCAACCGCTATGTTATATTTAACCCGTTGACGGCTTAAGAGTTTAACTCTTATTTTTATATTTTTTTATTTCCCGCTTTCTTTTAAAAACCAATGGTTTTTAGGCCGGGGGCAAATGTTCGCGCCACTTACATTGGCACTCATAATACCTTCCTACCTTCCTATTCCTATCATTTCTTGGCGACTATCTCTGTCGCTCATATCGTGGTATCCACGAGAAAACTGCTTGCCGCCGCAAGTAGTCTGCGATCGACCCTCGTCCTTCGCGGCTGCCGCTCTCGCCGAATCCAAAGTACTGGATCTGCTGCTCCTCTGTAGTGGTCCACGTGAATTCGACGCGCAAATATAAACAAAACCCGCTATAAACCCGCCGCGTAAACGCTCCTTGCCGACACGCACCAACCGCCAAAAATACAGTCCACTACATCGAACGTCATAACATCCTGAAGGAACAAGCAGCTTGGAGACGGACCCGAACCGAGGTGATTGCAGTTGCATGGAGACCAGGTTAGTCGCCAAGTTCCTTTGTACTACTCTTCTACCAGCCATCCTTCCCCCGCCATTGGAGGCGCGCTCAGCCTATACAGCTTAGCTGCCGCGCTAACAGTATGTATGGAAATATGTAAGGTTTAGGCT
The DNA here is from genome assembly GCA_912999815.1 of Campaea margaritaria. NCBI lineage: Eukaryota > Metazoa > Arthropoda > Insecta > Lepidoptera > Geometridae > Campaea > Campaea margaritaria. Next base: position 1,214,935 of record OU538809.1, on the reverse strand, counting down.
AAATCACTGCATCGATTTAAAAAATTATTTCACTAATGGAAAGCTACATTGACAGCGAGTAACATAGGATATATTTTATCCCCATATTCCCGCGGGAACAGAAACTACGCGGGTGAAACCGCGGGGCGCAGCTAGTGGGTAAAAAAACAGCAGTATTATTAATTGTTAATGACAACGGGATATTTACCGTGTATAATTAGTAACCGTAGTGGGTTTGAGTTTCCAATATATGCCATAGATGCAATAGCCACGATCTTTAGTGACCATGTTAGTTTAAATTCTAATAAAGGTTACGGTTTTGTGATGGCTATAGTAATGGAAAGTTCTGGGTGGCTGTTACTGGAACTGACGATGGGGCGAGTTGCATCAAAGTTGAAAAACCTGTGTTTGGAATTGAAAAAAAAGTAACCCATAATAAAATACAATAGAAAATGCTTTATTGTACACCAGTTTACAATATACACAACGGTGCTTCTGGAAGTGGAACTAAACTAAGTCTGTAGGATAGCGGACTAAGCGCTAAAAGCGATCTCTCCCAGTCAGCCTTTGGATGGGGAGAACGGAGATTAGCTATCATTACTAACCTAGTTCCAAAAATGAGGAACATTAATTACCTACCTACTCATTTCAGAGTAGATTGGCCGATGGATTAAATAATTGGCACATTGATATTAGCTAGTTTGATACATTATACATACCTTTTCTACGTATTACTGCTTACACTTTGTTTTATTCAGATCTTCTGTTTCGCTCTCACTTTTTGTTTCTATAAAAAGACAAAAATTTACTTTGTTAACTATATTATTGTTTCGAGGTCTCCCACTGCGCAAGATATTATGATTTGAAAACAATTCCTATTGCTAAAGTCCGGGGTTTATCTCCAAGATAGCATATCTCGAGTATTTCTTATCAGTTTATAAATAAATACCTATATTTCTACAAACACGACTAATCCTATACCTACCTACCTACTTGTAATGGTTAATATCAAAGCGCTGTAAAATGGAATGTACTATGTAGGTACCTAACTATCAAGGTAAGTGGCATCAAAAACATAGCTACATATTAAATGCACTCGCATTTCTAAAAGTAGTCCATATTAGTTCTATGAACTAGAAATATTCACGAAGTATCTTTGCGGGTAACAAGATCCTTGTGCGTAACATTATTTGAAGATAGCGCCATCTAGTTGTTCTAGTTGCAAAAAAAAAAAAGAATAGACGTCAAGCCAGACAATGACATTGTTATCAATCATGTCAATTTCAGTGTCAAAAGTTGTGTTCCAGTCCCGTATTTTTTTTTTATAGTGGGAGTATTTAAAGCATGTTGAGGAAATTATGTTTTTTTTCAAACATGAAAAATGATTTCAGTTTCTTGCATTCTAATGCTGGGTACAGACCAAGCGAACATAAGGGAGCGAATGCCTCAGAACGAATGCAAAAACTAGTGTGGACGTCCTGGCGAGAGCGAGCGAACCCAAACGGTGGCTTTCGCTAGCCCTGGCTTGCCTTCGGCCGTGCTCCTGCTGGGTACAGACCAAGCGAGCACGCGCGAGTGAATGCCACCGAGCGAATACAAAATACTGGTGTGGACGTCCTGGTGAAAGCGAGCGAAACCAAACGGTGGCTTCCGCTAGCCCTCGCTTGCCTGCGGCCGTGCTCCGACCGGTTGTCGGTACATCAAAGAAAAATGGAACGTACGAACGAGCGCGGTGTGTACGGACAGGCGAATGCTCATTCTGTCGCGACGGTTGCACTGAACGGACGTGTCGTGTTCACAATAATTTTGATTTTTATACTACGATCGCGATGGAATGGCCTAACTCAAAACTGCTGATGCTCATAAATGATAGATGCTGATGTATAAAAGCAGAAACCTAGGTTACAGGGCCCAGTCAGTGGGATATAATATAATAATTACGAGAGCAACTTGAAAATACGCTTTTTGTTTGTTGAGATATCTTAATGATTTTGGTGTCAAATCAAAGGACTAGGTCTAAAACCATTTTATCCATTTGAATCATGTATATCGGTACACGCGTTTAGGAGATACTTAAGGATTAATTTGGAGGAAATATAAATCACCAGATTTTTTTATGTTATTGTTTTACGAACTTTTTAATAATAATTAGTACATATCTAGCATGTATGGCTCTACTATCCATAGCATCTAGGTAACCTAAATATTAAAAGTTTGTTTTCATTTGTTAATTACAAATGACTAGTAGCAGCTAGTGATGTGAAAAAACAACCAGTCGTTATTCAAATAAAGCATTACTATCAATTTTTCAAAACGATATCTTTCACTTTTTCACTCACTTGTTAATGTACGAAACGGAACCATAGTTGTTATCAAACATTTGTGTGTTATATTTGCTGACGATGCAACTATTTACATGAGTAAATTAAACCTAAGTCCGAATGAGTTTGAAATAGAAATTAACAAATCTATCGAAGCAGTTGTGAGCTGGTTAGATAATTTAAATCTAAATGTAAATGTTGATAAAACGAAATTAATAGAATTTAGAAATTATAGACAAAAATCATTACCGTTAAATGTTCTTGTTAAAAAAACAAAAGTCGATATTGTTACAGAAACCAATTTTATTGGAGTTACTATAGACACAAATTAAATTGGAAATCTCACATTTCTAAATTTAACACAAAACTTTCTCAATACATATATGCTGTTTCAATACTAAAAAACGTATCATCAAAAAAAATTGCTATAAACACGTATTGTGATTACGTTTATCCTCTTTTAAGCTATGGGATTATATTTTGGGGTAATTCTGTAGAAGTAGAAACTACTTTTCTACTTCAAAAAAGATGTCTAAGATGTATATTTAATTTAAATAGTACTGAAACACTTCGTAATGTTTTCATAGAGAATAACTTCCTTACACTTACTTGTATTTATATCTATCAAATTAGTATATTTGTCGAAAGCAATTACGAGTACTTTTATAAAACAAAATCCAACCGATCCGAAATTCTAAGGACCAAATACAAGCATAATATTTAAATACTTCAGGCCAATAACACGTTGTATCATAAGAGCTCTTACTTCACAGCTATTAAAGTTCATAACAATCTACCTCTTGACGTTAAGATGCAAAGTGGACCAGATTTCAACAAAAAGTTAAAATTTTGGTTGCTAACGCAAAGTTTTTATAATTTAAAAGAATACTTTTCTATATAATAACTACTTTTTTAAATTCCTAACAATTTATTTAAAATATGGTTAATTGTTTTGTTTTCCAATTTTATCTAGTGTATAAGTAAGTTAATTATTGTGCGCCCGAAATGGGCAAATTGTTGAAACTTCTTATTGTAATAACAACAGCATAATGTACACAATTTATACAATAAAAATATTCTGATTCTGATTCTGATATCACAACGCTATAATAAATCTCAGTTTACTATAAACTCTATGGAATGGCCTAACTCAAAACTGTAGACTCATAGAGCTGTTTAAGCAGAAATCTAGGCTGTGGCAGTGAGATATAATAATTATTATAATAGGTACCTATATAATTACGAGAGCAACCTGAAAATACGATTTTTTGTTTGTGGCGATATATTAATGATTTTGATGTCAAATAAAAGGAATAGGTCTAAAACCATTTTATCCATTTGAATTATGTAAATCGGTCCACGCGTTTAGGAGATACATATGGATTAGTTTAAGGAAAATGTAAACCACCAGAATTTTTGATGTTTTTGTTTGACGAACTTTTTGATTAGTTATTCTATTCGCATTTAGCATGTATGGCTCTACTATCCCTAGTATCTAGGTAGCCTAAATATAAAATTTCACTAGTTCAGTTGAATTTGACAACTGGAATAAACAGCGGTCTTGATTTGTTCTAGCAATCGCAGAAATGCAATATAAATATCATGATAGGTGTACACGAAGAAAAGTTTAATAACGTATAGTTACCGACTATAATAATCGTTTCAAATCGTTTGGTTATTAAGCCGTATGGTAACGACACATCACTAGTTCGCCGTGGTTCGCCCAACTCTGCATGCGTTCGTTTGGTGTGGACACAACAGCGAAAGTGAGCGAGTACGGTACCGATCGGTGGCCACCAATTGATGGCCATTCGTTCGCTTATGTTCGGTTGGTCTGTACCCACTGCAACGGTGTGACTAGTAGCAGCTAGTGATGTGAATCAAAAATCAGTCGTTATTCAAGTCATTACTATCTATTTTTCAAAACGATATATTTCACTTTTTCACTTGTTATGTACGAAACGAAACCATAGTTGGTATCACAACGCTATAATAAATCTCAGTTAACTATAAACTCTATGGAATGGCCTAACTCAAAACTGCTGATGGTCATAGAGCTGTATAAGCAGAAACTTAGGCTGTGGCAGTGGGATATTATAATAATTATTATAATAGTTACCTATATAATTACGAGAGCAACCTGAAAATACGATTTTTTGTTTGTGGTGATATCTTAATGATTTTGGTGTCAAATGAAAGGAATAGGTCTAAAATTATTTTATCCATTTGAATCATGTAAATCGGTCCACGCGTTTAGGAGGTACATAAGGATTAGTTTAGGGAAAATGTAAACCACCAGAATTTTTGATGTTTTTGATTGACGAACTTTTTGATTAGTTATTCTATTCGCATCTAGCATGCATGGCTCTACTATCCATAGTATCTAGGTAGCCTAAATATAAAAGGTTTGTTTTCATTTGTTAATTACAAATGACTGACTTTAATATTCATTGTGTATGTAATCAAATCAATAATTCATACGCATCAAACATAAGATAGATTACGTGGTCAAGTGTCCCTACTTGACCACGTAATCTATCTTATGTTGTCGCCCTGGTATCCCCCAAAATAATACTCCGTTTACTTGAGAAAATAATTTGTATTTTCTAATACGAAGGTTTATGAACGCACTTTACAATTATCTTGAACGCTACTTAAAACGACCTTAGGTAGGCGGGACGGCTCATTTGACGGAGCCATCTAGCGGGTGGCATGTGAACTACGATGACTAACATTGATCTCAAACAGGCATAGACGATGGATATTATACCTAGTAGCAGCTAGTGATGTGAAACAACAAGTCGTTATTCAACTAAAGCATTACTACCTAATCTATTTTTCAAAACGATAATTTTTCACTTTTGTTCACTCACTTGATATGTACCTACGATAAGAAACCATAGTTGTTGTCAGAACGCTATAATAAATCGCCGCTAACTATAAAGTATCTACTTGAAGTTGTCAACGTAGCTGGAGAAAGTGAATAAGCCAGATAGAGCGTTTTGATGCGTGCGAGTAGGAGGGCTATACTCCATAGGCTACAATAATATGTTCAGTTGAATTTGACAACTCAAATAAACAGTTGTCTTCATTTGTTCAAGCAAATTAATGCAATATATGTTAAATGTCACGACTAATTGAAAAACACGAAAGAAAGTTTTAATCCCATGTATTCGAAAAGAGACATTTTGCTTCTGGATAAGTGCGAGCAAAGTGGGTCATTCCCGGGCACTTCATTTTTAGAGTTTTTTCAATAAAGAGTGGTAATAATATAAATGAATGAATCAATAAAAAGGAAATTTATTGCCAAAAAAAATAAAAATTAATTATAAATAAATATTTTATTTGCTTTTCTTTTATTTTGTTTTCTAAAATATTATTCACTTTTTTTTTATTTTATATTTATATTTTTTTATTTTTTTTTCGTATGATGGTATTAAAATTTTGTTTTCTTTTTGTTACTTTTTATTAAATTAAATTAAAGTACTCAAATTTCTAAAATGCAAGAATAATTAACCTGTCAAGAAGAGAAGAGAGATAGATGCGGCACAAGCGTACAATGAGCGTAACGGGACAATGTGTCAACTTTTTCGGCTGCATACCGGCGTTCATCGATTTATTAGACGTTGTCACGTCAAAAGATTTTTTCTCGTATGATGAATATTTTCTCATAGCTTGGGATGAAAAGTATCGTGTACCACACGGTAGCAAAATTATTTAAGCTCGAGCGAAGTACTTTGACTTCTACTACTTCTACTATAGAATCCTTCGCTTCGCTCTGGATTCAAAAATCGCTCTCGCCGTAATTACATTATTTTGTTCCCTTGTGGTACAATCCACTATTATCGTATAGTTGTTACCTACTACAATAATCGCACGGTTTTGATAGTTTGGTTATTAATCCGTATGGTAACGACACATCACTAGTTCGGCGTGATTCGCCGAACTCTGCATGCGTTCGTTTGGTGTGGACACAACAGCGAAAACGAGCGTGTACTGTACCGTTCGGTGGCCACCAATTGGTGACCATTCGCTCGCTTATGTTCGGTTGGTCTGTACCCACCATAATGCTCTAAATAGGCATATTCTTTTAGAAGTCTGTGATCCTAGGATCAAGTTGATTCGTACTGTGATTTGTGATCCAACCAAAGAGAGGAGCCATCGTTCTAATAAGTTTGGACCGTCTCATCAAGTCTCATGAGAGTAGTCCCGCGGCAATAAGTGGATCTACATTCAACGCCTAGGAAAGTTCTGCTTTCGGATAGACACTAGCGCCGCCGTGTCTGCGAGATTTATTTCGTTGCCTTGATTGAGTCTCATTTTCATCGTATTCACCACAGAGTGCACTGCCGACTGCTGTTCGTTCACTCACTGATTCTTGGTTTTTCCTTTATATAGTCTGTTAGATTGGAATAAGGAAATTGATTTTATTTGAAATTAGATATTTCTGTGGTGAACCTTCGATTAGTTTCTTCACGATGCTTCTGTCTATTTTTCTCAACTAAAAAACTGGTTCGTTGTGAATCATAGTATAAAATCAGTTCGTCGCATTTGCCAGTGCTTCTGCGGTGTAGTTTCAGTGATTTGATTACAGTGCGTTGCAGTTAGCAAAGTAATCTCGTGTTTTCTTGTCAAGATGTATGAGGATACGGAGAACGCCCCTACGGGCCCACCTCGGATGCCGAGCCATCTTCCGGTAAAAATGGATTTTGACTTAGAATTATTAACAAAATGTCGGCAAGTAATGGCCAAGGTCAGCGTTAGTTTTTCGGAGTATATTACAAATCAAAGGGGCAATGCCGCCAGCATGCCGGGTACGCTGCCAACTGCTAGTGGGTTGAAACACTTTAGTTTCTATGAGCGTGAAGGATTGAACATTGTAGGTTTTCCAAATGTTACAACCAGTTAACCCATTTGTACCCTAATTCATACTAAGTAGTAATCAAACTAGGGAAAAACTTTCATTGGAATAATTTTCTCTTATTATTTGACTGAGTTATGAGACGAGCAAGTCGTAAACCTGATGGTGAGTGTTACGCCTGCCCATAACAGTTACAGTGCCACCCAGAACTGAGCATTGCATAATCTAGCGCGCCAATAATTAAATGATAATTTCAGGGTCTGCTGAGGTACGTCATGCAGATTACAAAGGGAGAAGACGCACGGGGTACCCCCAACCCCCCTGCTATGGATGAGGAGGTAATATTAAAATAATAAACAAAATAATAAAATAATTAACTTCTCCGGTGCATGTTCATGGATCCAGGCAGACAATAAATAAAAATACGTTGTCTGTAAATACTACGATCCTACCAATATTATAAATGTGAAAGTTTGCGAGGATGCATGTAAGTCAATCAAAATGCAATAACTACTGAACAGATAGCGATGAAATTTGGCACACATAGTTTATTATCTGAATTAACCCAGGATATTTGTATCGCTGAAAAATTAATGTTTCCCATGGGATAATGTCTTTGGTCATCCCGCCTTGCCAAGGCAGGACACTTGGCAAGGCGGGATGACCAAAGATGGACAAAGGAAATAACGGAGTGGTGGTCAAGAGGAGTGCAACGTCTGCGAGGCAGACCATCAGCTCAATGGTTGGATGACATCGCAAAGCACGTCGGGATTGAACGGATGAGATTGGCACAGGACCGGAACAAATGGCGTGAAACAGAGGCCCATACCCAGCAGTGGGTGGATACGGGCTGAATAGATAGATCGAATAATACTCAACACGGGTGAAACCACAGGGTGCAGCTAGTTAGCCATAAAAAGAATCCGCCTTCCAATCCAAGACGAGGGTAATGGGAGAATGAATCGCAGTACCAGATCTACCGATGATTTTTTTGTAGAATCATCTATGTAATTAGCTTTTCGGTGAAGGATAACATCTCTCGAGGATTGAGGAATCATGCCCCACAGTAATTTCAAAGGAAGTGATACACCAATCTGGTCCCTCATGGTGGAGTATGGCCTAATAATCCTCATTACCTACAATATGGGTTATATTATAAGCCCACTGCTAAACTCTGGTCTCACCTCACTGTTGTGAAGAGGATTAGGCCATAATTCACCACCAATATATCCTTGAGATGACAATGATTAAATTCTTTTCTCAGAGACGTCGGTTCCTCGAGGAAGCCCTGGCGAACCTGACGGTGGACATGAGTGAAGTGATGCGTGGAGCAATCAACACCCTATGTGACGTGGAGAAGATAAGACGCATTATGTACGGTGCGGAGGTGCCGGCTGATGTTCAGAAGGCGTTTGATACCCTCTCGGAGCTTGTTGAAGATATTGATGTCGCTAAAGGTAAGTTGAATGGAGAATTTTAACCTGTAGAGTGTTGTGTGGAATGAACGTAAACATAAGACCACATAATCGAGACATGTAATGGGTTATTAACACATTTACTTCTGAACCATTGTATTTTTTTTGGCACTTTTGCGAATCTTCACGCAACATGTGTGTTTACTGTTCACTGGTGTTGTGTCGTTACTGTACTCAGTCAGCAGTGCGGGCGCACGCAACTGGTGTGATAAAATTGTCAATACAGCAGTGCGGGTTCGCACGCCAGGCGTGTTTTAGCTTGCTGTAAAATTATAAAAACAGCCGTTTATGTTTTCAGGAGTGAACCTGTTAAGTAGCCTATTATTTCACGGCGTGAAGTAATTGACAACTTAAGTCACGAGTATTGTACACTATTTTATAGCACTTGTGACATAAACCTGCATTTAAGTCACGCTTCTCCGTGTAAAAAAGGGATATTTATTTAACATGTTTACTGCTGAGAACACAACCGTGGTGTTTTTCATAGCTTTCCGCGAGGGCGGGAAAACACAACTGTGGTGTTAGCTGTATGGGAAAACACTGGTGTGTGCAGAGGTAGACTAGCAAATCGGCTTGTTAAGTCACGAGAAAGCGTGATTTAAATGCGGGTTTAGGTCACACCATGCTATAAAAAAGTTTTAATTACAGACTTGTTCAAATTGGGCGGCTTCACCATCTTCCCTGTCTGCTTCGGGTGCGAGAATGAGTCCGTGCGAGCCCTGGCCAGCAAGCTACTCGGAGACGTGTGCCAGAACAACCCATTCTGCCAGCAGAAGGCCATGGACTGTGGACTGATCAAAATTGCGTTGACCCTGGTCCAATCGGAGACTGGAAACGCCTTGGCTCGGGCTATATACGCGTTGTCATGTAAGTCAACCCTACACCTGCTGTATGTTATCCCTATCCCTATGTGCTCTTGGAGTGCGAAAGCGTGGCACCTCAGAGGGCGAAGTTCCTGGGAGCACCAGGAACCCTATCAGCGTGATACACAAGCTGCTGGACTTCCTGGAGGACATCGGGTGGCTGGAGTAGCAGCAGCTCACGCAAAAAGGGCCGATTGACGGCCTAATTGCGTAAAAGAGCCCGCTCACCAAGTACCCTATCCCTATGTATGTGATTGTGACGCGTTGTTTATTCGTGACAGTTTATTTATTTGTTCATTTAAATTCATTGTAAATGTAAATTGGCTTGGTAGCCATTACAGGAACGAGTGATTGTTATTTACGCTTTTATAATATTAGTAGTATTAAAAAAGTTGGTTGGATTTGAACTCGCAACCATTTCTTCGGAAGGCGGACGTTCTCCCACTAGGCTACCACTGCTATTTTCCTTTAGATTTTGTGAAATAATTTGTATAATTAAGATTATTATTGAAAACGGGTTTTTTATCATGCACAATACAATAATTCATTATTGAACACCATAAAGCTTAACATGTTCACTGCTCAAAACACAACTGTTGTGTTTGTTGTATGGGAAAACACTATGGCGCGTGCAGAGCCGCACCCGTGGCTAGACAAGCAAAACGGCCCAGCAGTAAAAGTGAACACAATACAATTATTATGTTGTGTTATGTTTTTTATCTCTGTGTTTTATACAATTTGGGGTCAATAAAGAGTTATCTATTTATTTATACATCTATACGTTTGATAAACAGGTAGCACATGAACATGTACTAGCTGTGCCCCACGGTTTCACCTGCGTAATTCCATTTTTCCTACAATAACTCTGCATTTCCCAGGTTGAAAATCACCATGTCACTTAGGAATTATGGATCAAGATCGCGAAAAAATCTAATTTCAAATCAGGAGTTCATACATAAAGCTAATAGGATAAGTCATTTTCAGTTTTTCCCAAATTTTCCAATTTTCAAGGTAACTTTTCCAATTTTTCTCTTCTTAAGTGCCTTCCTCAGACATCAACGAATAATTGAACAATAGAACATTATAACTATTGTATTGTCTCCAGGTACGTGCCGAGATTACCCCCCGGGGTGCCGCTTGCTGATCGAGGGCGCGGGCTGCGAGACCCTAGTGCCGCTCCTGGCGAACCCTGGCCCCGCCTCTACCAAGGCGGCCTTCCTCGTGCGGTACCTGTGTCAGAACTACCCCGAGGCCAGGGGTCAGTTCTACTTCCGTTTTTTTTACACGTTTACACGCAGTAGGCGGATATGGGTTGACGATGATGAACTTGAAAAAAAAAATAATACCACAATTAAACCTAACAACAACCCACCCTTACCCTCATACATAGAATTACGAGCAAAAAGAAATATATTAAACATAAAAGCACCCACAAATACAATTATACATAAATATTGTGTCTCGGTGTTTGTATGAGCATGGTCCTCGTAGTTCCTGTTTCCCTGGATACAGGGGATCCTAGTAGGGATGTTACAGAGGTGGTTCAATCGGAACCGGAGTCGGAGTCGGAGTTTTTAAATTTGGTTTCTCGGAACCGGAGTCGGAGTTGGAGTCGGAGGTGGTGGTAGAAGAGAGATGTGTTAAGGGCAGGCCTCATAAAATTATAATAGTGCAAACATTATTTAATCGGCCTGTTTAATTTCAATTAAACAATAACAAACTTACTTGACATGTGTCACATATATATGTTTTCAATATAGCAAATTAAATCAAATGAATTCTCTGTCAAAGCAGCAAGACCTCCGACCTAAAGGTGTCGGAGCCGAAGTCGGAACCGGAGGTGTAATTAATGTCAATCGGAAGTTCCGGCTTATCGGAGTCGGAGTCGAAGTTCCATAACATCCCTAGATCCTAGTCAGGGGTCAGGTTTTAAGTGTGTGGTGGTTACGCGTTATTGCTATTATTAAATATGTAAATATATCTCTTTACAGAAAGATTCATCAGGCGGCACATAGTGAGGACCATCGCGTTTGCCATCAAGTGTGGCCGCACGCCCACTTCGGAACACTTGCTGAGCATCCTCTTACTCCTGATGGAGGACCGACCTCCTGCAGTCGCGAAGCTGTGCATGGAGCGCCACCTGGCGCTGCAGGATACCCTGGAACGGCACCTGGCCCACGAAGACCTAGTAGGGGATGACTTCCTGGAGGAGAAGGAGTATACCCAGCAGCTGTTGGCCATTTTGAAAGAATGCCCCTTCATATGCGACGACGAAGAGGAGGTGGATAGGTAAAGGGTTTTCCGTTGGTGGTTTCCGCCTTTATAAAGGTGTTTATAGGTGTACCTGAGTTAATTCCTCAATGCATTTTTAATTTTATTATTTAAGTGCTTTAAATTTTTGTTTTGTTTAACACGCTTTACTTAGCTCGCCTGTATCTGTGTATCCATGTAACCATGTCATTGAACGTGAGATGAGAAGTTATAACAAAGTCATGAAATAAAAAGTTGATAATCATCATCAACCCATATCGGGCCACTGCTGAGCACGGGCCTCCTCTCACTTCCGTGAGGAGGGTTAGGCCAGGCCTCTTCACCAGGCAAATCAAATTTCAAACAAAAAACTTTATCAAAATCGGTCTGTCTGTTTGGGAGCTACGTTGCCAGAGATACACAGATACACAAATGAAACTTATAGCAACCCTGTTTTAGCATGGGGGGCAGGATATTAGTGTTTGTCGGGGGTTAGAAATAAATTTAATCACATTATTTTTTGCGTTTTGTAGTGTTGGTGTTTATTTGCATATTGTGTCATGAATTCACAATGAACTAGCGGATAGATTACGAGTACATAATTATGTGTTACAATTGGAACTTCAGCTGTAAATGTTTGGAAGACTGTACTTTTGAATGAATAAAAAATTTAATTTACCATTTATTTTTGTTTTCTTTATCATCATCATCATAATGAACCTATATCGTTCCACTGCTGAGCACGTCTCCCCTCGCGTGAAAAGGGTTAAGCCATGTCCACCTCGGGGGCCCGGTCCGGATTGGTGGATAACTTATCTGTTATCTTTACGTGATCGCGACTATTCGTGAATCGTTACTATTAATTAAGTGTGCAGAAATCCGTGAACTTTAATGACGTTATTAGAGGCTTTTATACGTAAAGCCGAAATGGCTTTGTACACGTTCACTGCTGAAAACAACTTGTGTTTTTAATAACTTGCCGCGAGTACGGAAAAACACACCTGTTGTGTTAGCGCAGCTTACGTGCCGGCTTTGTGGCCAAACAGACGTGTGTGTGTAACGCGGCGCTTCTACAGTGCGGCTCACACAGACGGAACGCCATTGCTGGAAAACACACACGGTGTGTACCGGTGCCTAAATGGAAAAACCGGTTGAGCAGTCAACATGTTAATTCTACAAATGTTATGAATGTGAAGGTTTGTGAGGATTGATTGATGGATGTTTGTTACTCTTTCACGCAAAAACTACTGAACGGGTTTAGATAAAATTTGCACAGATAGTTTATAACCTGGATTAACTTATATAATACTGAATAATTCTTGCCGGATAATACTAAACGCGGGAGAAACCGTAGGGCGCAGCTAGTAAAACAATACTTTACAAATGAAACAGTTTATTAAACAACCATCAGTAAGTAATTCTCAAATGACGAACCATGACGAGCTTATGTTCTGCCGCGATGACCGTATCTCCTGGCCAGGTCACAGGATATTGTCCACTATGTTGACGTGGCCCTCGCCTAGGACCTGGTCTTCTCCGATGGTCAGAGTTTCAAGGTCGGAGGATGACCAGTCAAAGTTGATACCGGTAACTTCCGTAAACCAGTCGTGGTAGTGGCCAGGTCGTACGTATGCTGGAAGACAAAGAAAATTGTGTAACAAAGGAGGTCAGGCCTCCTCGTGTCCTATTCATCAACAACCCATAACGTCCCACTGCTGGGCACGGGTCTCCCCTCACTTTCGTGAGGAGGATTAAGCCATAATCCACCACGTGGGCCAGATCCGGATTGGTGGATCACATACCTACCTCCGAAATAATTCTCGGGTAGGTATGTGGGTTTGCTCACGATGTTTTCCTTCACCGAAAAGCGAGTGATAATTACGTACATAGTTTTACAAGAAACACATTGGTACGTGCCTGCACTGGGATTTGAACTCACGACCTTCTGCTTGGAAGGCGGACGTTCTCCCACTAGGCTACCACCGCTTATTATAAGACACATTTAATCCAGGTGTTAAACTATGTAGTAAAAGGCCTCTTCTGCAAGAGACCGCCTGGGGAAGTACCAGATATTCATCCGCCAAGCAGTAGTGTGCAAAATAACTGTGTTCCGGTTTGAAAGGCACTGTTTCCAGCGAAATTACTGGGCAAATGAGACTTTAGAGGTGATGTCTCAGGGTGACCACCGCAGTGCAGTGCCGCGCAGGATCATACAATGCAAAGTTCTGGGTGGCACTGTAACTGCTATGGGCATGTCGCTTACCATCAGGCGAACGAGTTGCTCGTCTCGTCACTAAAAAAAAAGCTGTGGAATTGTACCTGATGGGAAGGGGCTGTTGCAGCCAGCGCTGGAGCCGAAGCTGACGACGCCGATCATGGTAGGCTTGCCGTCGAGGTCCTGAACCGTCAGCGGACCGCCGCTGTCACCCTGGACACGAATAAAAATATATTAAGTAATTTGTTCACACTACATGTAGGAACTGTAGTGTTAGAGAGTTGGTGTACTGCTTTCCGCTGGGATCGTAGCACGTGGAAAGATGTAGTCTCTGCCTATCCCAACGGGAGAAACGCGTGACTGTTTGTTTGTAACTGTAGTAAAATTTCATAAATACTGAGCACGCCTGATTATGTGCGGGTTCCGGGCTTCGGTTGTTCGATATTCGTTATCAATTGATAGCAGTCACTTCTAGGTTCTAGGCTGGACTAGGGCGGCCTGACAATTAATCACAAACCTGGCAAGAAGACTGCGCAGTGTCGTTGTAATACTCAGCGCAGACAGTCTGTTCCTGGATGACGACGCTGTTGGGATACCACCGCCGGCACTCGTCGTTGGTGATGCCGCGGAGGAAGGTCCACCGGAGGATCTCCGAAGCTGCCCCACCTGCACACAATAATTACATAGATTACGATTAGATTAGTTTACGTGTATTTGTGTATTATGTAAGAAAAAAGTGGATGTCCAATGTCCACGAGGCATGGTGCTAAGAACAGTTTTTGTAGTGGTAGATCCGTTCTACAAGACATCGCCTTTGCCAGATGTGCATCCGCCAAGCAGTAGTGTGAAAACAATACGGTCAGGGTAGAATGGCACTGTTTCCAACGAATGAGACATTAGCATATGAGACTTTGGAACCTGAGGGTGACGAGTACCGCGCAGTGCCGCGCAAGATTTTGCAGTGCAAAGTTCTGGGTGGTGATTTAACTGTTATGGGCAGGCGTAGCGCTTACAATCAGGTAAACGACTTGTTCGAAACTCAAAACTCCTATCATTAATTGCAAGTAGGCAAAATTAATACACTTTTACAAGTCAAACAGTTAAGTTTTATAAATAGAGAAAAACAAAAAAAATAAAAAGTTACCTACTAAACTAATGGTTAACTGATTATGGTTTGAGTTTGAGAAAGGGCGGTAACCGTTTACCATAAGGCGCGCTGTCAGCTTGTTTTTTTTTTTTATTAGACTGTGTGACGAGAAGAGCATGTCGTTCACCTGATGCTAAGCGCTAAGCCTGCCCATGACAGTCACAGCAGCCGCTCGCAGTCGCTCGTCTGCGTTTGTCACTTTATCATAAACACACGGACAAGAATGTGATTCTATAAGGGTTCCCTTTTCCTTTTGAGATACGGAACCCTAACAAAAGCCCTAGGCACAGTAGTTACTCACCGTTCCACAGGTCATCAGTGCGCCCGTACCCGCTGACTGTAAGCACGACTCCCTGGTAATTAATGTTCTTCTGTTCGCTGCTCTGAAGGCGGCAGGGTTGGATCGTAGCTATAAGTAGATATATAAAACCAATAACGAGAATTCACGTCAATAAATGCCGTGGCTTAAGTTCAACTGATATTCTCACGTCAGTAAGAGAACTTGCCGCTCCGCGCGCGCACTGTATATGTATATCGACGCTAGAAAGCGTAAACGCTGTAACCCTTTGACCGATCCGAAAATACCTTTTTTTACATATTTGGAAACAAACCCACATTTCAACGTCCCCCAGGAACTTTAGGATATAACCAAGGTAGCAGTATTGTAGCTTTGTATATAACACACCAAATTACGTTTAAAAAATTACGTTTTTAGGTCGAGTAGATTTTGAGTTATGATTTTTTTTCAACACAAAAAAAGTTTGGTTAACAATTTTGCGTTTCAAGGTTACAGCGTTTACGCTTTCTAGCGTCGATATGTGTAGTAAGATAATTCACCGTAATTCACGTCAGTACATACTGTGATTGGTGGTTTAAATGATATTCTCACGTCGGTAACGTGTTGTGCTTGGTGACCTTGTAGATACTCTTACGTCGGTAGAAGGATTCTCGCCAGTAAATGCTGTGGTTGGTGTCATTAAGAGATATGCACTACGAGAAGATAGGTATATTATTATGAGGTCCAATTTAGAGTCCGCGGAAAATGTCACGTCAGTAAGAGATATAGATGGTGGCCTCGTGAATATTCCCACGTCATTATGATATATTGTTGATGACAACGCGGATGTTCCTCCGCCAGTATGAGATAAAGTTGGTGATCTCGCAAATATTCTCACGTCAGTAAGAGATATTGTTGTGTGTGAATAATGTCACGTCAGTAAGAGGTATTGTTGGAGGCCGGGTACACTCACGTCCAAAAGAGATGGTGTTCTCCAAGCCGAGGAGCGCGATGTCAGCGGTCTGCACGCCGGCGCGGATCTCATCATAGTCCGGGTGGATGAACTTCCGGGTGGTTTCTACCAGGTACTCGGGCTGGGTGAGGTTGGTCAGGCCGAGGCGGATAACGAAGATGCCGCGGCTGAGGAGGTACAGGGGGATATTCTATTGGAACCTAGGTCACAAATTACCTAGTCGTTCTTACGATGCTCGGTTAAAAATTCAAGTGACGCGCGAATCTTAATGTAAAATGAAGTAAAATGCTTAAGACGAGGTATGCTTCAAATATGAAGATTCGTCCTCACGAAATCCTCGTCGTCACGTTAATTGACAGTCATTTTAATGTGTGACAATAGTTCACAAAATACTTTATATTGTTATGAGCGCCGAAACAAGATTAATGAAATTTGGCTGGATAGAAAAAAATCGTAAACTTTCCTAAAAAACACTTTTTTCAGGTTTCCGTCGATGGAGACTATCAGCTTCATTCAGTTTCTATCGCAGATATTTTTACAAAAAAATAACTAGTGTTATCCCAACAAACATCCAAACAATTATGTGCGCTCAGATTTTTGTAAAAGCGTAAGGTTTTGTCTAGAAAATAAAGTAAAATAAATATTGAACATTTTTGAGAGCGCGGACGCTGCGTTTGCCGCATACGATACGATAAGGTCGATACTACAGCGCCTTAAGTGTTTAAGAAAATATGTTCGCGAGATAGGACAGTGGAACAGCTGCCTACTTACTGGCTGAGTTTACTTACTTGGCCACGCAATGAGCAGCGGTGATGACCCAATCAGGGTTTATGATGGAGCCGCCGCACGAGGACACGCCTCCGGTGTTGCTCACCATCCGTAAGCTGATCTGGTGAGGTATCTGACCCTCGGATGCTGGCCATCCACCTACGATCCTTGACCCGGAGGCTAGGAAAAATTAAAACGAAAAATATAAACATAAAGCTAGCAATTTAATCTTGTTACGTAGCCGTCTGATGTCCAGCCAGAATGATGACACGGCATTCCACTCCACACCGTGCGACCGGCGGCGATACATCGAAACGCACACGCAGTTAAACTGTCCCATGTTTCTATGTGTCTGCGTCAGTCGCATAGTCGGGCAGACGCGTGTGTCGCGTCATGTTACAGATGAGGCTTACCTACCTGATGCTGACAGTTACGCAGTTCAACGCGCCGCTGAACTACAAGGAATCGAAGAAACAAGCAACAAAAACAAAACAAAGCTTTGTTCCCAATAAGTACTTGAGAGACGTCTCAATAGTGTTAAGGAGGATGTTATGACTTTGTGAGGAATCGCTTTTGTGGCTTTTGTGAGATGACGTATGAATTGACTGAAAGATTGTGTAAGAAGAGTATAGAACGATATGTGTAAACCGGCATCCCTCTCAGCATAAGTTTTCGATTTCAGACGAAGATTCAGACGAACCAGATGCAACCCAATCAGGTGCACACAGTTCTGGCGAAGGTCCCTCCATGCCGTTACTGGACCCTGAACCAGTAGCAGGGCCGTCATCATAGCGTACCAGCGTTTGACAGTCTCACCGAGGTTGAAGATCAGGTCGAGGACGACCATAGTCAGGAGAAGCCGTGTTAGCATTTCCCCTACCACGAAACCAGCATTGAAGCAGCACTCCTATATAAGGCGGGCGAAACCATTGCTCGGGACACTTTGTTCGTGGTGCTCGACAGTGCAACATCTAGAGGACGGTTATTGTTAAAATTAAGTTGCTTTTGTGAAAAGGTCACGTGAGTTATTTTGTGTATTTCTTGTTTGATTATTTTCTATGTGGATGTTAGATTATCTTTTTCAATATGTGTGATTTGTTTAATTTAAATGTAATTAAACTTTGATTAAAAATACAAGTAAATGGTTAGGTTAACCTAAGTTTGTTTTTTTTAAGCTCATGATTTTGATTGTCCTAAAAATACTGTAATCCCCGTAATTTTAAGTGACTTTTATAAAAAATAAAAAAAATATATATTTCTCATCAACAACCCATAACGTCCCACTGCTGGGCACGGGTCTCCCCTCACTTTCGTGAGGAGGATTAAGCCATAATCCACCACGGGGGCCAGATCCGGATTGGTGGATCACATACCTACCATCCAAATACCTACCTCCGAAATAATTCTCGGGTAGGTATGTGGGTTTCCTCACGATGTTTTCCTTCACCGAAAAGCGAATGATAATTACGTACATATGTTTTACAGAAACACATTGGTACGTGCCTGCACTGGGATTTGAACTCACGACCTTCTGATATATCTTATATCTTTAAATGAGCAATTCTTGTATATATATAATAATTGGAATCTCGGAATCGGCTCCAACGATTTTCATGAAATTTAGTATATAGAGGGTTTCGGGGGCGATAAATCGATCTAGCTAGGAATCATTTTTAGAAAATGTCATTTTATTCGTTTTTATAAAAAATAAAAAAAATACCGAGCAAAGCTCGGTCATCCAGGTACTATTTATAATAATAAAAACCCGAGCTGAAGAACAGCCCCTGCGGCACAGGACCACCACAGCTACCTATACTACATTTGTTAACTCAGCGTTAGACATACATTTACTCCGGTATCTTTAATTTTAGTATGAAATCCTGTTCCGTCAATAATTTACTACAAAGCATCTTCATAGTAATATTAACGACACTTACCGCTACGGAGATCTTCAATGAAGGCAGGACTCGCATTTCTGGAGATGACGTCACCCTGAAAAACGGATTTTATTTAATTTCAATTTCTCGAGAAACAGATGACACTTGGCAAGACGGGAAGACCAAAGATGGACAAAGGATATAACGGAGTGGAGGCCAAGAGGAGCTCAACGACTGTGAGGTAGACCACCAGCTCGATGGTCGGACTACATCGCCAAGCACGCTGGGATAGACTGGATGAGACTGGCACAGGACCGGAACAAATGGCGTGAAACAGAGGCCTATACCCAGCAGTGCGTGGATACCCCGCATAAAATCATTACTAAACATGTTCGCTGCGGGACCATTTTTCATGGAATTTCAGTCAGTGCGTATGAGGTCTTTTAGAGGCAAAGATGAACATTTTTTTGCAGTTCGTACTTCGGTGCGTATAAGAATTTTCCGGCCTCACAAACCCTTTCGGCCACTGTCATTAGAAGTCACGCATGTGGCTTATTCAACTTCATAATGCGGTGAAAGTGTTAATGTTCTTAAACTATCGCGAATTACATTTATGTAAATATAAAAGACAAAAAAGGGTTCTTTCTTTTTATCTCCCAGTGGTTCGCCTCTAAAGCACTGGGAATATAATACTAAAAATGTAAAAGCAAAACATAAAAAAATAATTGTTTTACTGTTGTTTCCTACTGCTATTTATTGGGAGCGAACGTACGCGTAACTAAGAATAATTGTCGGTTAATTTCCACAATCCCCCTGGTGGGGGACATTAGGTGGGGATTATGAAATAGAATCCCCACTAAAATGTAAAGATTACATTATTTGTTCAAATTACAATAAATTTGTACAACAGATTTATAAAATCGCAACCGGAGTTCGGAGACTTCTAAAGTTGTTGTCTCATAGTGAAAAAAACAGCTAAATTGAGTAAAATTGTGGAGATAAAATGGTAAAATATTTACCTGAACGTATCCCAGAATAAGAAATACTCCTAAAAGGTAGTAAGCGCCCTCCATCTTGCTTGATTACGGCAAGACTGAGGATAATTAACACGTAATTAATTAATTAGTCCATATCTTACTTATCCAGTCTGTAGATACCGTAGATTATAATTTTTAAGTAATTTGCCACCTTATTTGTCAAATAAGCTACCAGTCATCTTGGATTACGTTATGATAAATGCTTGCTGATTAGAGGAATTAGGGTTGGATTCCATCTGCTTGAACGGAATCGCCTTGTTGGTAGCTCGCTGTGTACTGGGTACCTACATCGGGTGGAGAGAGAGACAATACTTACATCTCACGCGCTGTCTGTTATTTAAATGCAATCAAATATTTTGTAGATATCGTTCACCATATATTGCAAAGGACCGGCCATACACGGCCTGGCGTGCGAAACCGCATTGCTGTAATTCAATTTTATCATGACAGCTGTGTGCGCGCGCACAGCCGATTGAGTTTAGTTACGACACAACGACAGTAAACAGTAAAAAAAATTAAACGGTTCAGCAGTCGTGTTAAAAGATAAGGTAGATTAGGAATTCCCCAGAGATTCCACAAGTGTAAATCTAATCTAAATTAGAGATAGGACTGTAAATCGCCTGGCAGAGATTTTAATCATAATCCCGGTTCATTAGATTTGATAAAATGCCGTGCCGCAGCTACTGATGCCTGTGGTTTAGGTATATGTACCTGAATTTATTAATAAGTAGGTAATTGTATATGCGCCAACTTCACCACTACGCCACGAGCGTTCCCACCGCCGCCCCCTCGCCTCACCACAGGTTTTAAAAAAATATCTTGTTCTATTTCAGGTCTTAAAGTACTTACTAAATTTCATCAAAATCCGTTCAGGCGTTTCGGCGTGAAGAGATGACAAATGCACAAACTTTGGCATATAATAAAGAAAAACTTATCCGACAGATATTCATTTCATAAGAACCTATGCATAATTAATAAATAACAAAAAAAAAACAGGTAAAGAATTAAAAAAAACCTTTTAAAGATATATTGAACCACCATAGAAAGTTATCCAAAAAATCCTAAAAAATCTACTTAGTGTACTCTTTGGAATTAAATTGGTCGCTTAAAATTTGCCGTGGATCTGATGGAAAAAAAATGCCTGTTTTTTTAGAATAGAATAGAATAGAATAGAAAACTCTTTATTGTACACCAGAAACAAAAATAAACACAGTACAGGAAAATTACAATAGGTAAACAAGGGTAGTACAATGGGCGGTCTTATCGCTGAAAGCATATCTTCATACATACAGTCACGCCTTTTCCCGTTAGGGTAGGCAGAGACTACCTACCTCTGTCGCTTCCTCTACTTTCACGAGGTGATTCTCCGAAATAAAAAATCAAGGAATCCAAATATAATCAACACTTTATTTAATACATCTAGTACAATTGCAACAACTGTGTTTAAAACTAAATATCACAACAAATCTTAGGGTACTTCTTTCTCTATGTAGGTAAAATAGAGTCGATTTATCTAAGCCATCGTGAAGTGTCGCCGCAGAAAGCTTCAAAGTATTCGTATTTTGGAAGCGAGTTAGGATTTGGTAAAGCGTTGGTAGCCTAGTGGGAGAACGTCCGCCTAAGGTCGTGAGTTCAAATCCCAGTGCAGGCACGTACCAATGTGTTTCTTGTAAAACATCTGTACGTAATTATCACCCGCTTTTCGGTGAAGGAAAGCATCGCGAGGAAACCCACAAACCTACCCGAGAATTGTTTCGGAGGTAGGTATGTGATCCACCAATCCGGATCTGGCCCCTCGTGGTGGATTATAGCCTAACCCTCCTCACGAAAGTGAGGGGAGACCCGTGCCCAGCAGTGGGACGTTATGGGTTGTGATGATGATGATGATGAGGTTAGGATTTAACTTTTAGGTTTTTCACCTACTGTGAGAAAGACAAGGCACACTAAAACATTTCTTCGCGACTGCATGCGCAAACTTTCCGAGGGCCTGTGTTCACGTTGGCCTAGATCCGTAGACACAACTATATTATAAAAGAAATTTAATTAGTGTTTGACTTTTAAAAGTGCATTATTTTTGCCTATTTGTAATAAACGATTTGAGTTTTGAGTTTTGAATTAAACATTCATAGAAAGGTATATAAGAAAAAAATACTCAAATATACTATTTTAATTGTTCTGGTCATTATTAATTCTGAATATTTTTCAATTAATTCATTTTTGGTTTTTTAAGTTACAAAAGTAAAAATAAGTCGTCAATTCATAGCAGTGTTTAGGATATTGTATAATTCCAAATGTTTTATGAGAAATAAAGTTGTAAACATTAGATATTTTTTAATCAAATAAGAAATATCGATAAGGTCAAAATTTTGAAATTTAGATTAAAAAAAAAAACTAAAAATTAGTAACGTATTTTTGTCAAAATTAATTTCTGGCTATGTCTGTGAAGTCATCCTTTGATTATACAAATAAAAACTTATTTGTATATATAAATTGCTTATTTTAATATTTCGATTAATAAATAAACTAAATTTAAGTACTTTTACTAAATTGTATACCGAGTTTTGCTAATGCAATTTTTGTATATATTAAGTACTCAGGTAAGTACTTCATCAAAATTGGTCTAGTGCTACTAACTACTTGTAATTATAAAAATAATTGATTACATAAAAAAATATTTTCATTCAATATAAATAATAATATTCGAAGTAAATTCTTGGTTATTTTATATGTTTTTAATACAATAACAAAATATAATATAGTTATTATCATATATTAATCACAATACTTTTAATAATAAAAACTAAAACTACACGCAATTCAACCTACTTAAACAAAAGGGGTTGTTATTTCGTAGTTTCATATGTATAGTTATAAAAGTACTTATTTATTAAGAAATAAGGCAGATTTTGAAATATTACATTCATAGTTTTATAAACATTTGTTTGATCAAAATAATTATACAATAATAAATATATGTATTTTTTTTAAATATTATTGTAAAAGCAAAATCAAATACTTTTGATTTTCACAATATGATTTAAATTTTACAAAAGAAGGCACATTATACTAAAATACCCGACGTATCAAAATATAAAGGTGCCACCACACAGAGTAGCGACTCTGCGATAATAATCCGGTCTGATATGGTCCGGTTCTAGCGATAACCGGACCATATCAGACCGGATTATTATATTGCCTTTATCTTTCTATTTAGTAGGTTCCTTCCTAATTAGCGATGGGCGCGTCCGGGATGTTATAGTTAATTGTATCGATTGTCCGAACATCTTGATTGTTCTCGACGAATTTCTCTCGCAGCCGAATTAAGGTGAGTCCGAGTTGTATCTTTCCAATTCAGTGACGCTGTCAAGATCAGCCAGAGACCAACAGCATTAATAATTAAGAAAAAATCGATATAATAAGACAGCTGCGAGTCAATCGACTCGGAACAATCGGAAAACATCTCGAATAGTTCTATTAGGAAGCGAGATGTTTAATACTCGAATGTAATTTTGCATCTCACCTGGGTGGACTAAGGGGACTTGTCTTACCCTTGGTACACCTAGGGAAACTAAGAATACTGACGCAGACCCTTGGTACACCTGGGTGAACTAAAAATACTGACGCAGACCCTCGGTACACCTGGGTGAACGACGGATACTGACGCAGACTCTTGGTACACCTGGATGAACGACGGATACTGACGCAGACCCTTGGTACACCTGGGTGAACTATGGATACTGACGCAGACCTTCGGTACACCTGGGTGGGCTATGGATACTGATGCAGACCCTTGGTACACCTGGGTGAACTACGTATAAAGACGCAGACCCTCGGTACAGCAGGGTGAACTACGGATACTGACGTAGATCCTCGGTACACCAGGGTGTAGATCTGCTTTTTTTTTTCTGTAATTTGAGTTTAGAATATAATACTGTATGTACTTTAAATTGCAGTATATCATGAGGTTACAACTGTAATGGAGTTCTTTTTGGCTTCCACGGCATTGTAATATACCACTGCGTCGTGTACAGTGGGGAAGGTGTCCACTTTTAACTGATCGGCTTCCAGTTCGTTGTAGCGATCTACCATTTCTAAAACGGGACCTGCAAAAGAAACATTAATATAATTATAAAACTATTTTTGTCCTACTATAATAATATTTTCCCTACTAATATTATAAATGCGAAAGGTGAGTACGGATGTGTGTTTGTTACTCATTCTAGCAAAAACTACTGAATGGATTTAGATGAAATTTGGCACACAGGTAGTTTATTACCTGGATGTTTATTACCTGATACCGTGACGTATTATTTTTTATTTTGCTGCCATTCTCAACCTAAGCTGCATCCAGCTTAGGTTGAAAATGGCAGCAACCTAAATTGAGTCGCTAATAAAGCGACTCAATTTAGGTTGCTGCCATTTTCAACCTAAACTGGATCCATTTTAGGTTGAAAATAGCAGAAACATAAAAAATAATACGTCACGGTACGATTATGCGACGCGGTTCAGTTTAGGTCTTCAATTGAATCGCTATAAGAGGTCATACTATGCCTCCAGTTATGATGGAAGAACTTACAATTGGCGCTGGCTAGCAGGACAGTTATGATGTAAAAACTTACAATTGGCGCCGGCTAGCAGGACAGCTATGATGGAAGAACTTACAATAGGCGCCGGCTAGCAGGACAGCTATGATGGAAGAACTTACAATTGGCGCCGGCTAGCAGGACAGTTATGATGGAAGAACTTACAATTGGCGCCGGCTAGCAGGACAGCTATGGCGGAAGAACTTACAATTGGCGCCGGCTAGCAGGACAGCTATGATGGAAGAACTTACAATTGGTGCCGGCTAGCAGGACAGCTATGATGGAAGAACTTTCAATTGGCGCCGGCTAGCAGGACAGCTATGATGGAAGAACTTACAATTGGCGCCGGCTAGCAGGACAGCTATGATGGAAGAACTTACAATTGGCGCCGGCTAGCAGGACAGCTATGATGGAAGAACTTACAATTGGCGCCGGCTAGCAGGACAGTTATGATGGAAGAACTTACAATTGGCGCCGGCTAGCAGGACAGCTATGATGGAAGAACTTACAATTGGCGCCGGCTAGCAGGACAGCTATGATGGAAGAACTTACAATTGGCGCCGGCTAGCAGGACTGTTATTTGGTTGTTCTGCAGCTCTCTATGCACCGCTACCAGAGTTTTGATCCCCGGCGCGTCTACGTAGGAAAGGGCGCTCGCGTCGATCACAACGCAGTGAATCTGTGAGAGACATCGACATTAACACCATCATCAACCCATGTCGTCCCGCTGCTTAGCACAGGTCTCCTTTCACTTTCGTGAGGAGGGTTAGGCCTTAATCCACCACGGGGCCCGGTCCGGATTGGTGGTTACCATGCCTCCGAAATGATTCTCGGGTAGGTATGTGGGATTCCTCACGATGTTTTCCTTCACCGAGAAGAGAGTGATAATTACGTATGCTTTACGGAAACGCATTGGTACGTGCCCGCGCTGGGATTTGAACTCACAACCTTCTCCCTGGAAGGCAGACGTTCTCCCACTAGGCTACCTCCGCTTACAAATGAAAAATATTTAATTATAAAACAAAAAAACCCGACTGCCAATATATGGGCATATGAGACTTTAGAGCCGATGTCTCAGGGTGACGAGCGCGGTGCAGTGCCGCGCAAGATAATGCAATGCAAAGTTCTGTGTGGCACTGTAACTGTTATGGGCAGGCGTAGCGCTTACCATAAGGTGAACGACCTGCACGGGTCAAATTAAAAAAAATACACTTATACATAAAAGTACCTACCACACCTTACCTCGTGTATTTTGTAAACTTATTTTTTTTATTTGACCAGGGTGACCAAACGAGCAAGTCGTTCCCCTGATGGTAAGCGCCACGGCTGCCCATAGCAGTCACAGCACCACCCAGAACACTGTATTGCATTATCTTGCGCGGCACTGCACTGCGCTCGTCACCCTGAGACATCGGCTCTAAAGTCTCATTTACCTAGTAACAAGGCCCTTCAAACCGGAACACAGTAATGTTTGCACACTACTGCTTGGCGGATGAATATCTGGCAAAGGCGTGGTACTTCCCCAGGCGGTCTCTTGCAGAAGAGGCCTCCCACTACAGTACACACATGGTGTGTAGTGTTGTCTATTCTATTCTAAAACTCACCCTATTGCTCAGAGTGGGGTCCCATTCGTAAGAGTCACTTTTCGTCAGGTTATTGTCTTCGTCGTGCGAGGGCTCAGAGTGCTTCAGGTACCCGATCTTGCGAAAGAGGGTGGAACGGAACAGGTTCTTCGTGGCAAAGTTCAGGCCGCCACAATAGTGGAATATCTTCATGCCTGGGAGTTCTTCTGCCTGAAGAGTAAATCAAAATAAACTTTTAAGGTCAGGATCTAAGATAAAATATATATTGATATGATGTTTTTTTATTTGACTTCGTGACGAAACGAGCATGTTTTCGCTTGATGGTAAGCGCTACGCCAGCTCATAACAGTTACAATGCCACCTAGAATTTTGCATTAGATAATCTAGCGCGGTACTGCACTGCGCTTGTCACCCTGAGACATAGGCTCTAAAGTCTCATACGCCCAGTAATTTCGCTGGAAACAGTGCCCTTCAAACCGGAACACAGTAATCTTTGCACACTGCTGCTTGGCGGATGAACATCTGGCAAAGGTGTGGTCATCCGCCACTACTACCAGGCGGTCTCTTGCAGCAGAGGCCTCCCACTATTGGAATACAACTAAATAAAAACCTAAGCAAAACCTCTATAGACAATGGTGTAAATAGACCTCATTCGATTAGACTTTTTTGGTGCGTCAGACTTTGTCACTGTCAAAATCATTCTAGATCTCCATTTTGACATAAATTTGACACACCAATCACTTTATTGACATTGAATAACGATAAATATGTAGGAAAAAATTTGAAAATTAAACAAAAATCCTAACTCTCTCAAAAAAATGTAATGAATTTTCTGCCTACCCACATTTTTCAGCCATGCGTCTACTACCCTACAAGAAATACGCATATTCAATAGACCACGAAATCAGTTTAGTAGACCTGCTCAGATGGACGTTCTTCGTGATTTTCAGTATAATGTTCATGAGTGCTGTGCAGTTTTTGATAATGCTGGCAGACAACGACAGGGAAATGGATTGGGCGAGCTGTGGCTTGTTGATATCTAAGTAGTTGGAAAATAATAAAGAAATTGGTAACTATGGAATGGTTTTGTTCTTCTCTCGTCCTGACTTCTACCATAGTGGATTAAGGCCTAATCCCCTAGGATGAAGATAAGTTATAGCAAAATTACTGGGCATATGAGACTTTAGAGCCGATGTCTCAGCGTGATGAGCTCAGTAAAGTGCCGAGCAGGATTACGCAATGCAGGGTTCTGAGTGGTGCTGGGACTGTTATGGCCAGGCGTAGCGCTAACCATCAGGTGAACGACTTGCTCGTCACGTCACTCAGTCAAATAAACAAAAAAGATAGTGCAATAAGACCTTTTTTTTTTAATTTTATAGCAATTCTATTTCATATCAAAAGGAAACGTAACTTACAGCTCGGTACCGCTTGGTGTCCAAATATAAGTCCGTGTCCAGCACGCGGCCCAACAAGCACGTGTAGGGCTTCTGCGACCGACAAAACAGGGTTCCGACGCTGGCCAGGAGCCCCGCACCCAGGCTGGAACACAAAAACTATCTGTTCAAAACCTGGATCTCGTGGGTATCACCATTGACCGTCCATTGTCATCATCATTAACCCATAACGTCCCACTGCTGGGCACGGGTCTCCCCTCACTTTCGTGAGGAGGGTTAGACCATAATCCATCACTAGAAGACTCACCCAATATCGATGTTAACCAGCAAAGTGATCAGGAAGGTCACCAGCCACACGATCGCGTCCAGTTTGCTCAGTTTCCAGAATCTGTAATTGGACAGTTTCATCACCATTGTCATCATCATCACCATCACCATTATCATCATCATCATCATCACTAGCATCACCATCATCATCAGCATCACCATCACCATCACCATCATAATCATCATCACAATCACCATCATCATCATCATCACTAGCTTCACCATCACCATCATAATCATCATCACTAGCATCACCATCACCATCACCATCATAATCATCATCACTAGCATCATCATCATCATCATCATCATCACTAGCATCACCATCACCATCACAATCACCATCATCATCATCATCACTAGCTTCACCATCACCATCATAATCATCATCACTAGCATCACCATCATCATCATCAGCATCACCATCACCATCACCATCATAATCATCATCACTAGCATCACCATCACCATCACCATCATAATCATCACTAGCATCACCATCATCATCATCATCATCACTAGCATCACCATCATCATCAGCATCACCATCATCATCATCATCATCATCATCATCACTAGCATCACCATCATCATCAGCATCACCGTCATCATCATCATCATCATCATCATCATCATCATCACTAGCATCACCATCATCATCAGCATCACCATCATCATCATCATCATCATCATCATCATCATCATCATCACTAGCATCACCATCATCATCAGCATCACCATCATCATCATCATCATCACTAGCATCACCATCATCATCATCATCGTCACCATCATCACCATCACCATAATCACCATCATCACTAGCATCACCATCATCATCACCAGCCAATATTCGTCCACGGCTCGACGAAGGCCTTTCCTACTGAAAGCCACGGAGCCCGACCTTCGGCTCTCCTCGTTCAGTCACCGCCAGCCGTGTCCCGCAAGTCGTCCCTCCACCTAGCTAGTCGGCGTCTTACACTACGTTTGCCTAATTAAAACACCAGTTTACTCAACATTATTTAACTAACCCCTCATTTCCAAGGTTCCACCTGGACCTGGACCAGCTCCAGGTCCAGGCTGGCGTGACAAAAATAATATATGTTTGGAAATAAATAGGTATATGGTCGAAATGTAGCTGCAGGGGGTCCACAGGAACCAGCTAAATTTTGAAAGTGGTCTATGAGAAAAATCAGTCTGGTAACCTCAGATCTAGTCCTTCATTCATTTTAATTTACTATTTATTATTGAATTTTCAATATTTTGTATGTAAAAAGATTGTAATCTTTAGTGATTTTGTAACGTCACAGCTACATGCCCCCGAGTAGGCAAGGCGGGTGCAGCGCTCACCTGGCCAGCTCCTTGACCTGCACGAACATGCCCTTGAGGCTGACGACGATGATGGCGGCCAGCACGGCGCGCGGCAGGCGCTCGAAGGCGGGCCCCACCCACAGCAGCACGCACAGGATCAGCAGCGCGCTCACCGCCGACGTCACGCCCGTCTTGGAGCCCGCCTGCGCACACACAGGCTGGCCACTCACGCGCGGGCGACGGGCGCGCCGGCCAGGCGTGCTGGTGTATGGCGAACATACACCAGCACGCCTGGCAGGCGCGTCCGATTTGTGTACGCTTCAAAAACTCAAAAAGTTCTGCACCGGTCGAGCTGAAATTTTAGCATGATATATAATCCGCATCAAGGATTGTTTTTATCTATTTTTTTCATCAGTGATATATCAGCGAATGTGCGAATGTGCCACAGCGAAACGTGGCAGGGTAAAGCTAGTATTTTATATTTTACTAGCTGCGCCCTGCGGTTTCACGCGCATAATTCAATTTTTCCCGCAATAACTCTCTTAAAAGCAATATATTTTCCCCGTTTTTGCCACATTCTTCATTGGTGCTCCGCTCCTATTGGTCGTAGCGTGATGTTATATAGCCTATAACCTTCCTCGATAAATGGACTATTCAACACAAAAAGAATTGTTCAATTCGGAGCAGTAGTTCCTGTGATCCTAGCGTTCAAACAAACAAACAAACTCTTCCGCTTTATATATTAGTATAGATTAGATTAGCTTGGTATATTTGTTAGTATGTGCCTATGTAACGAAAACTTTTAATTAAATTGATTTTTGATATCAAAGTTCAATTATTATGAATATAAAGTAAAAAGCACCCCACCCATTTATAACTTTTTTTTAACATTTGATGAATTATTCTGAATATTTGAAAATTAATTCAAAAATAAAGATTCAAGAATTAATTCAAAGATAATGTGGGTACCTATGAACACAAGTTATTTTCTTGTCTTGTTTTTCGATGTTTTTGTTGTGTTTGTTGTGTCAGAACAAATGTTATTCTTTCTTTCTTTCTTTCTTACCTGATATTGGATGTAGGATCTAGATAGACTGGCACAGAACGGAGCGCAGCAGAAGAACGAAGCGAACACGTTGCTGGCGCCCTGCAGGAAACACATCCACGGTTATCATCATCAAGAAGATAAGATAAGATAACAACTCTGTCACTCTCTTCTCTACTCTTCTTTTCTTTTCTCTTTCTTTCTTTTCTTTTCTCTTTCTTTCTTTTGTTTTTTCTTTCATCATCATCATCATCTACCCATATCGGGCGGCTGCTGTGCACAGGTCCCCCCTCCCTTACGTGAGGAGGATAAGGCCATAATCCACCACGGTGCCCGGCCGGGATTGATGGATACAACCTCTGACATCATTTTCGGGCATGTGGACTTCCTCACGATGTTTTCCTTCACTGAGACGCTAGTGATAATTACATCCTTCCAAAGAGAGGGTAGTGAGTTCAAATCCCAGTGCGGGTCTTACCAATATGTTTACGGTAGCTATCACTAGCTTCTCAGTGAAGGGGAACACCGTGAGGAAACCCACGTGCCAGAGAATTATTTCAGTGGTATGTATCCACCTATCCGGGCGGGGCCCCGAGATGGATTATGGCCTAATCCTCCACATGAGAGTGAGATGAGACTTGTGCTGAGCAGGAGGCCTACCATGACCTCTTATAGCGATTCAATTGAAGACCTAAACTGAACCGCGTCGCATAATCGTAGCGTGACGTCTTATTTTTGATGTTGCTGCCATTTTCAACCTAAGCAGGATCCAATTAAGGTTGAAAATGGTAGCAACCTAAATTGAGTCGCTAATAAGCCATTTTCAACCTAACCTACATCCAGTTTAGATTGAAAATGGCAGCAACATCAAAAATAAGACGTCACGGTACGATTATGCGACGCGGCTCAGTTTAGGTCCTTAACTGAATCGCTATAAGACGTCATGGTAGGCCTCCAGTGGGCCGGTATGCGCTGATAATGATGAGTTATGATGGTGCTGCTGACGATGATGATGAAGCGCCACTCACCAGCGCCAGCAGCTCCTGGTTGGCGTCGATCTCATACTTCTCCTTGGAGGCGAATATCAGAGCCATCGACATGGATATGGTGTAGGTCACCATCGTGATGGTGAACGCGTCGAGTGCCACATCTGGCAGCAGTTCCATTGGTGGCACTTTCGGCACTGGCAGCCTGGAACAGAAAAATATATGGTTTGGTTTCGCTCCAATTGTGAGGCAAGTGTGTCTGTGTGTGTGTGTGTGAGAGAGAAAGAGAGAGCGAGACAGAGAGGGAGAGAGAATATGTGTGCGGGCGCGTGTGTGTGTTCAAGCTGCAGTAAAAACGTCACGATTCAGTAAAGTGATTTTTTTTTATTTGACTGAGTGACGAGACGAGCAATTCGTTCACCTGATGGTAAGAATTGCACAATCCTGCGCGGCGCACCGCGCTCGTCACCCTGAGACATCGGCTCTAAAGTCTCATATGCCCAGTAATTTGCTGGAAAGAATGCCCTTCAAACCGGAACACAGTAATGTTTGCACACTACTGCTCGTCGGATGTATATCTGGTAGTGAATGCTTTACTACAACTAGCTGGGAGTTTTTGGAACGGAGTGAAAATGACTCGTTTTTTTGTGTTTGTATCCATCCATCAATATTAAACATTGTCACACTAATAAACATTAATTTAAGAAAAAAATTGGTTTTCTGTAAAGTTGGTTTACGGGCGATATTTTAACGTGACAACGTCATAACAAAACATTGATGAAATGATTGCATACTTGTATGAATAAAATTGAATAATTTTTTAATTATAAAGGAATAAATACTTGAAATTATACTAGTAATCAGATTTTTAAAATGCAAGAATAATTGACCTGTCAACGCGTTACGGGACAACGTGTCAAATTTTTCATGCATGCAGCCGGCGTTCATCGATTTATTAGACGTTGTCACGTCAAAAAATCATAAAATATAAACCCGTAATTTCCGGTTCCGTACCCGGTAGGTATGTTCCCAACTAAGCTGATGCCGAAGTTCTCCTGGAACCCAATGAAGCTGGACATCAAGGTTCCTATGACTATGGCAAGTAGCTCTATAGGCACCGGCACGCGACTCCGCTTGCTCACCCACGGCTGGAACGACGTCAATATATCTTTAAAGCTTCCACAATCGGAGCCAATTAAGAAAACAGCTTTTTTTTTGACGAGCATGTCGTTCCCCTGATGGTAAGCGCTACGCCCGCCCATACCAGTCACAGCACCACCCCCAGAACTCTGCATTGCATAATCCTGCGCGGCGCTGCACTGCGCTCGTCACCCTGAGACATCGGCTCTAAAGTCGCAGCCCAGTAATTTCGCTGGAAACAATGCCCTTCAAACCGGAACACAGTGATGTTTGCACACTGCTGCTTGGCGGATGAATATCTGGCAAAGGTGTGGGTACTTCCCCAGGCGGTCTCTTGCAGAAGAGGTCTCCCACTACTAAAGCAACAAAATGATAACGAAATCGGGGGACACAGTTTGGTGTTGCAGCAATATATCTAATATTTTTATCATAAACCCATATCGTCCCGCTGCTGGGCACGGATCTCTTCTCACTTTCGTGAGGAGGGTTAGGCCACAATCCACCACGGGGCCTGATCCGGATTGGTGGATAACATATCGACGCTAGAAAGCGTAAACGCTGTAACCTTGAAACGCAAAATTACTGACCAAACTTTTTTTTTGTTGAAAAAAAATCATAACTCAATATCTACTCGACCTAAAAACGTAAATTTTGGATATTTGGTGTGTTACATACAAAGCTACAATACTGCTACCTTGGTTATATCCTAAAGTCCCTGGGGGACGTTGAAATGTGGGTTTGTTTCCAAATATGTACAAAAAGTATTTTCGGGTCGGTCAAAGGGTTACAGCGTTTACGCTTTCTAGCGTCGATATCTAGCTCCGAATTATTCTCGAGTAGGTACACGGGTTTCCCCACGATGTTTTCCTTCACCGAAAAGCGAGTGATAATTACGGAAGGCCACCACCAGCTCGGACAGCCTTGTCAAGTTAATCGGAAAGCGGGGGTACTTCTCGCACGGGACCAGAATAAGTGGCGTACCTTCAACAGCTCGTTGTTGAGAGCGATGACGACGCAGGTGATGAGGGAAATGATGAAGGCGGCCCAGTTGAGGTCCGGCAGGTAGCGGCACACGTCTATCACTGTCTGAAACAAGTCAGCAGCATTACGAGGGGCCTTTAACACGTTCGCTGCTGATAACACAGCCGTTGTGTTAGCGCAGCTCACGTGCCGGCTGTGCGGCGAAACACAGACGCGTGTGTAACGCGGCGCTACTACAGTGCGGCTCACACAGACGGCACGCCAGCGCTGGAAAACACACACGGTCCGGAACGGTGGCCAAATGTAAAAACCGGTTCAGCCGATGTCTCAGGGTGACGAGCGCAGTGCAGCGTCGTGCAGGGTTGTGCAATGCAAAGTTCTGGGTGGCACTGTAACTGTTATGGGCAGGCGTAGCACTTACCATCAGGTGAACGACTTTCTACAATAATATAAAAAATAGCTTACAAGTATAACTTTGTAGTTCCCCGTGGTCTTCGGTATCTTGACTCCGAATAGGTCCTTGAGCTGCGACGCCATCACGTGGAAGGAGGCGGCCGTGGTGAACCCGGACACCAGCGGCTCCGACAGGAGGGTCGAAACTGCACCCAGCCGGAGGATCCACATTAGCACCTAGGGGAGAAGTAATAGGGTACACAATAGAGTGCAATCCCTACTTTATATCCCTACTTATATTAAAAATGCGAAAGTAACTCTGTCTGTCTGTCTGTTGCTCTTTCACGCCTAAACTACTGAACCGATTGAAATGAAATTTGGTACAGAGATAGTCTGGAGCCTAAGAAAGGACATAGGCTACTTTTTAATGCGAAAAAAGCATTGTAAGGGTTTGAAATAGGGGATGAAAGTTTGTATGGATGTTTCGTCATTTTTGAAGCTAGAAGCTTGACATTTATTTTTTAGGATTTTGATTAGATATAAATAAACATGACATTCGAAGTTTGTAAAAATATACCTTTAAGGGGGTAAAGTAAAAGGTTTCGGCTAAACCACTGCACCGATTTTTAATACCGAACCCAGTCCCCCCCCCCCCCCCCCCCCCATCTTGCCCAGGCGCGGCGGTACATCTGTGCGGGAGATTACCACCAAAGTCACCCCCCAGACGTGTGGGGCCGTGCAAGCCGGCAGGGACCGGCTCGAAGGTTACCTGGAATATGCCGACGGTAAGGCACACTATGCTGAGAACTTCTAGAGGCGCGTACTGCACTCCAGTCGCAGCATCCGCTAGAAAAAAAAAAATTCAGTGCTTTTATATATTTGAAAAGGAAATAATTTTATGGTAATTATACTTTGTCCAGATAACCTTTTATGAAATACTAGCTGCGCTCCGCGGTTTCAACCGCATTGAGTATTATTCCACAGGAACCGTTAATTCTTATGGGATAAAAAGTATCCTACGTGGTAATAGAGGTAATAAACTGTGTGCCAAATTTCATCTAAATCCGTCCAGTACTTTTTGCGTGAAGGAGTAACAAACATCCAGATGGATGTATGAAAATTTCAACTCAATTAACAATGAGAACAGGGTCTAAATTGAATCGTAGGATTTGAATCAAACATATATTCATACATACATAAAAACATTGCAATTCGTTCCCCAATACATGTGCAAATTGTCAAGTTAATAGCACGTCTTGAAGCTGGTGAAATTTACGTTCAAAGATTATCTGTTTCATTGAAAACATACATACATAACGAGCTAATAAAAGCGTGATAGAATAGATGTGGTTGCGACGCGTCAAATACCATCAAGAGAAAGAGAGAAGAGAGAGAGAGAGAGAGAAGAGAGAGAAAGGAGAGAGAAGAGAGAGAGAGAGAGTGAAAGAGAAGAGAGAAAAAAGACAAAAGACAAAAAAGAGACGCGAAAAAAAAGAGTCTTAAAGAGTTTTCTATTCTATTCTATCACTTACCGTCTAATACAGTCGATTCCACACCACTTGCAGTGACTGCGTCTACTGTCGGCGTTGCGTACTGCGTTACCACCTGTCAAACAATAGATAGATAGATAGATAAACTCCGTAGTGAAATACCACAGAACAAAAAAAAACAAAATTTAAAAGCGAAATTACTGGACATATGACTTTAGAGCCGATGTCTCAGGGTGGCGAGCGCAGTGCGCCGCGCAGGATTATGCAATAAAGTGTTTTGGGTGGTGCTGTGACTGCTATGGGCAGGCGTAGCGCTTACCATCAGATGAACGACTTGCTGGTCTCATCACTCAGTCTAATAAAAAAAATAATTAAGTAAGTTAGGTTATAGAACTGACCTTTCCTGCCATCAAGCAGGCCACGGCGAAGGTCCCCATTGACACGTGGGGGGAAGTCCCGAATATGACATATATAAGTACAGGGAAGAAAGCCATGTATAACCCCACGATTGGCGGAACCTCGGCCAGCAGGGCGTACGCCATACCTGAAAAAGAAAACAGGATTTGAGACATTCTTACCCGACTGTGCTTAAGTTTTTGAAGGCCTCTTCTGCAAGAGACCGCCTGGTGAAGTACCACACCTTTGCCAGATATTCATCCGCCAAGCAGTAGTGTGCAAACATTACTGTGTTCCGGTTTGAAGGGCACTGTCTCCAGCGAAATTACTGGGCGTGTGAGACTTTAGAGCCGACGTCTTTGGGTGACGAGCGCAGTGCGGTGCTGCGCAGGATTATGCAATGCAAAGTTCTGGGTGGCACTGTAACCGTTATGGGCAGGCGTAGCGCTTACCATCAGGGGAACGACTTGCTCGGCAGTCTAATAAAAATAAAGAACTAGGTACCAGAGACCCTCACAAAAGCAGTTCCGCTCTCTCACCTTGCGGTATATGCATCACGGCGGTGGTGGCGCCCGCCACCAGGTCCCCCACGAGGAAGTCCTTGAAGTCGTACTTGGGCAGCCACCGCATGATGGGCACGGAGTTGATGAGGCAGTCGCCGAAACCGCATACCCTGGCCACCTTCTTGCAGCGTTCGGCCACTGAACAGAAATAATGATACATTAAATGTTTTTTCCTGTCCATCCAAAGGTTGTCTGGAAGAAATCGCTTTCAGCTATAAGACCGACCATTGTACTACCCTTGTTTTATTGTAATTTTTCTGTAGTTTTCACCTAACCCTAGTGATGTACCTAGCAGGTACAGTCTAGGTATGTTATGGAGGTGGTTCAATTGGAACCGGAGTCGGAGTCGGAGTTTTTAAATTTGGTTTGTCGGAACCGGAGTTGGAGCCGGAAGTGGTGGCAGAAGTGGTGTGTTAAGGGCTGGCCTCATAAAATTAATTACTGCAAACGTTATTCAATCAGCCTATAAACTTATTTGACATGAGCAAAAGATATTCAAGTTTTCAACAACAGTTAGCAAATTGATTCAAATGAATTGTCCATAAAAGTAGCAAGGCCTCCGATTAAAACCTCCGATGTAAAGGTGTCGGAGCCGAAGTCGGAACCGGAGGTGTAATATCAATCGAATGTTCCGACTTATCGGAGTCGGAGTCGAAGCTCCGTAACATCCCTAGTACATTCAACTAGTAAATAGTTAACAGGAGGCCTACCATGACCTCTTATAGCGATTCAATTGAAGACCTAAACTGAACCGCGTCGCATAATCGTACCTTGACGCCTTATTTTTTATGTTGCTGCCCTTTCAACCTAAACTGGATCCGTTTAAGGTTGAAAATGGCAGCAACATAAAAAATAAGACGCCACGGTACGATTATGCGACGCGGTTCAGTTTAGGTCTTCAATTGAATCGCTATAAGAGGTCATGGTAGGCCTCCAGATGTGCAAATTTTACCGCAGACTGTACTCGTCAGTTTTCAATAACACTTGTGCGCTAGTGGATACGTGTTTAATTACTTTGTAGAACAAATAACCCGATTTAACAAAGCAATGAAACAACTGGTTTAGGTGATTCTATTATACCAATGTTTAATGTATTCACATCACACATATTTCTCGACGCGTAGTCAGAATGAAGTAATAAACGGTACAGCTCTCATTCTTAACCGACTTCAAAAAAGGAGGTTCTCAATTCGACTCAATGTTTCTTTTTGGGGTGAATACTTCGAGGAAATAAACATTTAAATAATATTGAAATAGAGCTGAGTTTAGCTCTAAGTAGTGTTCCACCGAAGGTCGATTTCTGGCCGAAAGCGAAAGCCGAAGCCGAATAATCGGCTATCGCCACAATCTTCGGCCAAAGCCGAAAAAATGCATGGCCTCAATGTCCCAATCTCCATGATAATGATAAGTAACGTAATTTATAGAATTTCAATAATGTAATTTAATAGTTTGGTAATGATGTTATATCATAATATTGTCAATAGAATAATTTATTTTGATATAGTATATTATGGATTTAAAAAAAAAATGACATCCCCGTAGAGTTTCTTTGTGCTATCTTCTCTAACGGGCGTGTTTCCGAAGCACTGGTAGAGTCAATGAAGTTTTCCTTTTCCTGTGTGAGATTCAGGCATGAGTCACCACTTGAAAGGGAAATATCCCCTTTTCTAACTCAAACCATAATTATATAATAATCATTAGTTTCGTAGATCATAATATTTTGAATTATTTTTTTTTGTATTTCTATACTTATGTATAAGATATTTTTTTTTTGACGTGTAAAAGTGCAATACTTTGCTTTTTGCTATTGGCTTGAAAACCCAAATAAATTCAGTTCAATATTGGCTAAAATCTCACTAATATAACAAAGTTAGTGTGTTTATCGTCTCTTCACGCTGAAACGTCTGAATTGATTTTGATTAAATTTGGTATAGAGATACTTTAGGTTCTGGAATAGAACATAGGATATTTTTTATCCCGTAAAAAGAGATGGTTCCTGCGGGATAATAGCTAACGCGAGTGAAACTGCTAATAGTTAATCTGCCAGTTAATAAATGATCTTAAACCTTTTGAATTTAAGGTTAATTTTGTCTGTATAATATAAAAAGTCCACCACCAGTGTAACCGTCGTGGTGCCACGTCCATCGCATTCTCGCTCATTTGTAAAAGTTTGTTCAATTTTGGTGCTTGCTAGAAACCTTCGGCTTCAGTCAAGACTTCGGCCCATTCGCCGGGAAGGTTTCGCCGAGAGTGGCCCAAGCCGAAGTTCCAGTCGGACACTCTCAAAGAGCTCTATTGGCAACACTTAACAATTGACAACCGCAATGGACCGTCTCGAGGAATCAAACCAAATATGTCTCTGTAACTTATATATTTTTTTCATTTACTTTTTTTATTGCAAATTTAACTTACATGGCATCTGGGGCTTCGTTTGATAGTCTGCATCTTTGTTCAGTCGGTCCTGCTGGTACACCCTCCGGACTACGTTGAACTGTTCGTTTGATTGCGTCCTGGGGACAAGGGAAATTACGGTTTTACTTTGGAGACTAGCACTAGGGCCTTTGGAATAAATGGCGATATCCTAACTATCCGAAACGAACGAACGAACCGGTGGTAGCCTAGTGGGGGAACGTCCGCCTTCCAATTAGAAGGTCGTGAGTTCAAATCCCAATGCGGGCCACGTGCCAATATGTTTCTGTAAAACATATGTACGTAATTATCACTCGCTTTTCGGTGAAGGAAAACATCATGAGGAAACCCACATACCTACCCGAGAATTACTTCGGAGGTAGGTATGTTATCCACCAATCCGGACTAGGCCCCCGTGGTGGATTATGGCCTAACCCTCCTCACGAAAGTGACGAGAGACCCGTGCCCAGCCGTGGGACGTTATGGGTTGATGATGAGGATGATCCTAACTTAATATTATAAATGCGAATGTGAGTGTGTTTGTTTGTTACGCTTTCACGCCAAAACCATTAAATCGATTTTAATAATTCTTTCACCAATGGAAAGCTACATTATCAGCGAGTAACATAGGCTATATTTTATGCCAGTATTCCCACGGGAACGGGCACTATGCGGATGAAACCGTGGGGCGCGGCTAGTAGTTTAATAATTCATTTCATTATCATCAACCCGAAAATTACTGGGCATTGGCGACTTTAGAACCAATGTCTCAAGGTGACGAGTGCGGTGCAGTGCCGCAACAGATTCTGTGTAGCACTAGCTGTTATGGGCAGACGTGGCGCTTACTATCAGGTGAACGAATTGCTCGTCTCGTTATTAAGTAACATAAAAAACCGGCCAAGTGCGAGTCGGACTCGCGCACGAAGGGTTCCGTACCATTATCTATATAAAAGGTAAAATTATTTTAATATAATTATTTATTTTTAAAGTGTACATTATAATTAATTAATTCAATATTTTGTGATTATTTCAAGCGTCTACCTGTTGCCATTACAAGTATCGAGCAAACACGACCAAAAAAATTACGTATGTTGTATGGGATCCCCCTTTAATATTAATTCAATTCTGTTTTTTAGTATTTGCTGTTATAGCGGCAGCAGAAATACGTCATCTGTGAATATTTCAACTGTCTTACTATCACGGTTCATGAGATACAGCCTGGCGACAAACGGAAAGACAGACAGACAGCGGAGCCTTAGTAAAAGGGTCCCTTTGGGTACGGAACCCTAAAAATAATAAGAAAATAACACGTATCTAATGATCAAGTTCACGCATTGTCAGGTTTCTATTCCGATAAATTTTATCACAATTTAACAAAGTCAACTAACATGGGCACACGGTTTCTTTCACGCTTGTGTAACGATTACTGACCGAGGTCGAATCTAATTGATAAACTTTCGACCATCGGCTATGAAGCCTGCTTTCAACTGTATGACCCAGTATATCATCATCATCAACAACCCATAACGTCCCACTGCTGGGCACGGGTCTCCCCTCACTTTCGTGAGGAGGATTAGGCCATATCCACCACGGGGGCCAGATCCGGATTGGTGGATCACATACCTACCTCCGAAATAATTCTCGGGTAGGTATGTGGATTTCCTCACGATGTTTTCCTTCACCGAAAAGCGATTGATAATTACGTACATATGTTTTTACAAGAAACACATTGGTACGTGCCTGCACTGGGATTTGAACTCACGACCTTCTGA
Source organism: Campaea margaritaria (assembly GCA_912999815.1). Classification (NCBI taxonomy): domain Eukaryota; kingdom Metazoa; phylum Arthropoda; class Insecta; order Lepidoptera; family Geometridae; genus Campaea; species Campaea margaritaria. The sequence continues at coordinate 1,174,519 of OU538809.1, read as the reverse complement.
TTGGAAGGCGGACGTTCTCCCACTAGGCTACCACCGCTTTTTAACCCAGTATATGGTGTTCAAAAATGTACATTAACTTGCCATCTTTCATCTTCATCCGAGTCCTCAAAATTATTTTGCAGTAGCGGGGCATTCTCACTGGACAGGTCCATGAAGTCATTTTCAAATAAAATAAAAGTCTTTTTCATACGCATTCTCAAAACCATTCATTTATTAAGTCCTGTAGTTAATGTGCTAAGACGAATTTCTGTCCTTAATCCATTAAAAATTATACAACACGATTAATAAAAAGGTCGGTAGTTTTTTTTACACTTTTTCTAATTGTTTCCCAACACAACACAAAAGAACTCAATATCCCACTATCACAATTAACATTTAAAATATGTCACGTGATCGATCAATAATCGATAATTAATTTACACTCGATTACAAGGCGTACGCTTAATCGTTCGGTCGGACGCGGACTGGCAGTAGGCTGTACCACCACGTTTTCACTGATAACGAAATTGTTTCGGCTGAATGGTCAACATTTCTCGAGTTTTTATTAACATTTACATTACAGTGTGAACCCTGGCCTTGTAATAATACCGGCCAAGTGCGAGTTGGACTCGCCCACCGAGAGTTCAGTCCAAACTTGTAGGTCTTAAGAAAGCATCTAGCATTATTCCTCTAACTAAAAGACAAACTAGGACAAACTTAACTTTTCCGGTCGATCCCTAGACACGGTTATTGCACCAACCGCAAATAATAAGTTTGTTAATTAGCTTTTTTTCGTGATTCTAGTTCAACCGGAAGTACCCTATAGGTTTTGATTACCTTGTGAAATCGCAAAAATGCGAAAATATGCGACATAAACGGTCAACGTACTGTAGACCTGTGTATTTCATATAAATTTCAACTTGGTACCTCTACTAAAGGGTCTTGACAGACAGACAGACGGACAACAAAGTGATACTATAAGGGTTCCTTTTTCATTTTGAGGTACGGTACCCTAAATTGAACCAGAAAGAGTATTTTTGTTACCAAATTAGAGTCTTGATGATTCATCTGTTAGATGCATAGAAATTAATTAAATAGGGACATAATTAGGGTGGTAGTGGCAGCTACTGGGTGATTCGCACCACGAGCATTTCCTACTGGGGGCCTCTTTGCAAACAGAGAGATGTCTGTGGTATCGTAGCTCCAAAACGGATGAACCGATTTGATTTAGTTTTTTTAGGGTTCCGTAACTCAAAAGAACCCCTTAGGATCACTTTGTTGTCTGTCTGTCTGTCAATACCCCTTTTCTCAGGAACGCGTAGAGGTATAAAGTTGGAAATTATGTCAAATACTCGGGTCTACAGTCTCTATCAGCTGTGAAAAACTCAAACTTATGAGTCAATGCGATTAAAAGATATCACCGTTTATATCGCATATTTTCGCATATTCCGCGATTTTACATGTGAATCAAAACCTATAGGGTACGTCTGGTGGTCCTAGAATCATTAAATTTGGCAAGAAGCTATGTCTTACAGCTCATGTAAAGGGACAAATCTGAAAACTGTAAATTTGTAGCTAAATAACAAAAAAAGCGAATTTACTATTACAAACTTCTTATTTGCGGTTGCTGCAATAACCCTGTCTAGGGATCGAACGGGAAAGTTAAGGTTGTCCTGTAACCGTGTTAGTCTTTTATTTAGACCAATAATGTTAGATGCTTTCATAAGACCTACAAGTTTGTACAGAACCCTCGGTGTGCGAGCCCAACTCGCACTTGGCCGGTTTTAGAGGTAACTTCATCGAGAGTGTTCTTAGCTATGTTTTAAGAATATCTGTTGAGCCGTTTGAAGATCATCAGCCCTTTTCTAGTTTATCAAGAGATGTGAGGAACTTCGATAGGTCTGATCAATTCGTAATTCAGTATCCTGCTACTTTAATGATAAGTAACCATGGTAATCACGGCAAGATCATGGTAACCTACCCATCCGAAAAACACAAACTCCCGATCGACGGGTGAAGTATGGAAACCTATAATGGGCTGGTAGCTTTAGCTGACCGTATAGGCCTTGAAGTGATAAACGAAGTAACAAGTTGCTTGCCACTGGGGTCTGGTGGTTATCGCGCATGCGCTACATCCAGTCATGTGATGTTATTATTGTGAACAATTATTAATATCGCCAATTACTTTTATAAGCAGATTATAGGTTTAATGAACTGAGATCTTCGCTTCCTAATAGTTCGGGGGAAGTAATGTATTTGGGGGTTAAGTGTGTGTTTTGTGTTTGTTGTATGTGTGTTATGTGTCGACCAAGCACGACGAGCATCGACGAGTTTGAAAATAAGAAGATAATATTGAGGAAATATACAAATTCTCAAAAAAATTAAATTGTTAGATGTAACGTTTTTTTTTCTTTGTACGAGGGCCGCACCGTGTAGACCCCCGTGGGACCTTAGGCAGTTGCCTAATCCACCTTATGGATAATTCAGGCCTACGACTGTGAGGGGTGCGGGCCAGGTAACCTCCACGAGTGCCCGGCTGTTGTTCGTACCTCTTGATGCGTTGCATCCGGAGGGAAGGGCAGCAGCTGGGACGGTGCACCCTGGGGTTCGGTCAACAATTCTCCTAGGGGAATTGGTGGCCGTAGCAAATAACCTGGCGAGAGGAGGTCCTTCGCGTGTCCCTCTGATCACCAGAGGGCACAGCGAGGGACCAATAACGGGGACTTTTGGGCCGCGGATCGGGGGGTCCAACGCCCAAGCTAGAAGTCCCGAGCTGAGGTGTGGCCCGTGTGTTCCGGGACGCACCCAGCGGAGAAAGAGGCCCAAGCCTCAAGTGGCGAGCCCGGGAGGGCGCCCGCAGAGGTGGTCGCGGAAGCGCCGTGCGATCCCGTGACCACCTCCATAATGCGGAGAGGAGAACACCCGGGGTTTTAGTGGGTAAACCCCGCCAGACCGGCTGGCGGGGGAGTCCCACATAACCACCCCGCCCCCCCGGGCCGGGTGGTATGCCTAATGCATTTCCCCGGGAAAAAAAAAAGGCCTGCGACTGTGGACCAATGATACAAATCCAAAAAACACGCCGTTTCATGTTTTCTCCAAAACGCCAAAAGAGATTCAGTAAAGCACCCACCACTTTACTAAATCATTAATTTAATTAGACCACTGGTTTTTCACATTTTGACTAATATCTAAAACAAAAAATACTCTTAATACTTGACGCCGGCTATTCAATGCACTAATCGTGCGGAGCCAAAACAAACAAAAAAAGACAAAAGTTAACCGTCCAGCGGCGCGGTCCAGTCGACGTATCTAACTATGTACATAATAATATTTCAATATAGGTACGTGCGCCTGACATGTTAATAAAGTTGAGACACCAGTGTTATATTTTCTATGCTATTGGATTTCCACAAGGCGCTTTATACAAATATTACTCTTTCGGAATGCAGATGGTTAATAGTCATTCAAAAGTTGAAAGCAATGAAAACCAGAAGAAAATGAAGAAATAAAAAGTTAAATATAGTAAGAAAACGGAAAAACACAAGTTTACTTAAAAATGGCACAATACGCAAAACTCACAATGGTCACAAAAAAGAAAAAAAACTACAAGTTTGAAAAAAAAAACAGTTTCCCGGTTTTTTTCGATTTCCTGTGAAACTCTATAAATAGGTAGGTCTGTACGTTATTTTAATTAAAAACATTGAGCTTTCAATATTCAAAACTTGGTCAAAACTCTGGATTTTAGATGATTGCAAGCTCAATGAGGTTAAAAATTGTCTAGTATTTTACAAGGAAGCTTACTTACCAACCACTAGGATTCAATTTCTCCCGCTCCCACTCCGGCGCTTCGTTCCCGCCGTTTTTCATTTTTAAAACTTTTACTTTTTAAATATTTTTTTTAGAACTTTGGTATCACATTATCACAGTTTTTTTCCACAGATCCACATATGCTAATTTAATAAACTGTTAATAAAATACGCCCATTCTAAATATAGAATCAGTGAATATTGAATTATAATGAATATTACTTTTGCTTAGACAATTATCCTTAATTATTATTATCTATGTCTATGCGATGAGAAAAGTGGCACAGTAATAATGCCAGTTTACGAATCCTAGAACCAACAAAACTTTACAAAGTAATTAAAAACAAGAAGATTACCGTTATTAGATATTTTATCAGACTAGACTTGAGTTTTGTTTGCAGAGGGCTAATCTGTTAGGCCATGTTATCCACGTCTGTGTACCAAGAGCTTATCGTTAGGCAAATTCATGTCTTGCTTTGAGAGTTGCGATAGAACCTTACTCTTTTTTAATCTTTGTCACTAGGTACCTCTAGTGATGCGCCAATGGAAATCAGGAACAATATATCGAATATCGATGATCTTTACGCAGCGTGATAGAAATATCATTTCAAATATTTTATTTTATTGTATTTTTATTAATGGAGGTCATGTACAAATTATTTAGGCAAGGTCAACTAGCAATATTTATCGATTCGCATGTAATCACATGATTTATGAAAGCAGTCTTTATTTGCCTAGTTATTATCTACGGCGTTAGCTATCACATTATTTGATGTAAGATTAGCAAAATGTGTGTAGATTGTAGACACGATGAGGATAATTCTGCAGAGATTTACGGAAACAATGCACAGGCAATTTGTGTTTATTGAAACGCTAGACAAGCACGAACAGAATAACTCTTATGAACATGAGTCGACAGTCTTTAATTATAAATGTGCCTTATAATAACTCCAGCTTGTTATATTATGAAAAAGATTGTATTGAATTGATTAATTCATCATCATCAAACCATAACGTCCCACTGCTGAGCACGCGTCTCCCTCACTTTCGCGAGGAGGGTTAGGCCATAATCAACCACGGGGTTAATTAGTTTATAAAAATTGATTATAATACTGATTGATTTCTAATATTCCACAAGCTTTGTTTTTTGTCCCAACATAATACTCAGTACGAACAGTTTCTGAAAATTCAAGTACCTACTTACTTAGTTTTTTCTACGTTTCATAGTTACCTCATTGTCTATGAGTTGTCTATAGTGTGACTTACATGGTCTCAACATGACGCGACACATTCAGAGCCACTGTTGCTGTGTCTGAGAAATATGTAGCGTTCGAAGTAGAGTTTCAATAAGGAAATGTTACATACTGCACTATACCCACCATTTAATTGTTAATACGATGATTGCATTACATTTAACAGACACGATAATTGAAAGTTGTTAGTTTTGTGTTAGCTACATTTGACACGTTTACATAAATAAGCTGTGATGATATGTTTGTGTTTTGATAATTTATTCTTCTCTAAGTTATAATGAAATTATATTCCTTTAAGAATTATTTCGGAGGTAGGTATGTTATCCACCAATCCGGAGCGGGCCCCCGTGGTGGATTATGGCCTAAATCTCCCCATGAAAGTGAGGGGAGACTCCGGGAGATCCGTGCTCAGTAGTGGGAGAATATGGGAGGTATGTGGGTTTCCTCACGATGTTTACCTTCAAGGAAAAGCTAGTGAAAATAACGTACCACTATGTTTCACAGAAACACATCGGTAGAGTTATTTGTTAACACATTGTATCAGATGAATAAATATTAGTAAAATTTTAATGATATTCTACTAACGTTTGTGTTTAGCAATGACATACTTAGTACCAATCGCAAATATTGCTCTATTGGATGAAATATCAACTACAGTTCATTGGCTCAACTATTTATAGCAAACTAAGGCTTTTATTTTTAACACTACATTTTAACTAAGCAGAATTAAAAATTGATTAACGTCAAATAATTATGTCACAGTTATTATTATAACTTGTTATTATTAACAACACCACAGATGCCACAGTAAATACCATAATACTAACAATAATTAACAATGCATCACTTTACGAAATGGCAAATGTTAAAATGCGCGCGAACGGAATGCCGCTAGTGCTGCGCGCACGACGCGTTTTGTCGACAGCGTATCGATAACTGAACTGATCACTCGATAGTTCGATAGCAGAGAATTTATTACTCTGAAGGTTAAGGAGATAATGATGGTGAACTTGGACGTGATCATGAAATGGTAATTTTTTGTCGTTAGGTAATCAGTGCGAATTACGTCTTGCTTACCTTAGTTAGAACGGAAGTGTACAAAATATTATTGTAATTTTTTTCTAAATTTTTAGTATTTTTTTTTACCGTATGTTCTATTCCGGGGCTTTAAGTATCTGTATACAAAATTTACTTAAAATCGTAAGATTGTAAGATGATGAATTAATGATTTGTTACCTAGCACTTTAAGTCAAATATTAAAAAAAAAAAATAACCTAAAAAAAAGAACTTACAAAGGTGCCTGTCTCTAGGTAGAGCCAGCAATTTCTTTTTAATTTATTAAGCAATCTGTAAATAAGAGAGAAGAATAGAGTTAAGCAATAGATCGAGATCAGTGGAAGGAGATGGGGAGACCTTTGCCCAGTAGTGGGATCAGACAGGTTAAAAGATTAATTTCGCATTTGACCGCTATCTCACCTGATGTTAAGCGACGATGCGGTCTACGATGGTGCACGCTTACCTAGAAGTAACTCGTGACTTGAAGACTTCCAGGTTGTAACTAATCTACTACTATCTAGGTTGTAATTAACTAACACCAAAATAGGAGTTGGCATTGGTATTGTGGAGTTTTTAATTACCTTTTACTTTCTACAATTGCATCAAAAAAACTGTCCGGTACCTCACTGTTTTGATACGATTACATTAGTTTGTTTAATAATATGTTTGTCAGTTGAGTTATTAGAACAGTAGGTTTCGCTGACGTCACGTATTGTCATTATTTAGTTTAGTTCGTTCTCTTTTGTCATCGGATTTTCTGTACTTTTTCATACTGTCTGTAGTGTCGATACGTACAGTTGACGTAATAAGACGTTTGTCATTGGAAGCTGAGCGACACTCGTAAAGAGAAGAGCGATATCGCTCACGGCACGATCACATGAGCGTGATAACGTCGTGATATTCACTGATTAGGTTGCTAAATGACTACTAGATTTTTTTTATATGACTGAGTGACGAGACGAGCAATTTTCACCCGATGGCAAGCGCCATACCTGCCCACAACAGTTACAGCGCCACCTAGCGCGGCACTGCAATGCGCTCGTCACCCCGAGTCATCGGCTCAAAAGTCTCATATGCCCAGTAATTTCGCTGGAAACAGTGCCCTTCAAACCGGAACACAGCAATGGTTGCACACTACTGCTTGGCGGATGAATATAAGGCAAAGGTCAGGTCTCTTGTAGAAGAGGCCTCTAGAGAAGTTTATTATACGAAATTTGTCATGATTTTTTTGTTTGTCTGCTTTGAACCTGGGATTTGCAGCTTGCTAATGCGAATGCGAAAGTTTGTGTTTTTTACCTCTTCATGCGAAAAGAGCAGAACGGATTTTGATGAAATTTAGAACACAAGTACTTTACTTTGGTCTTGGAGTAGAACACATAATACTTTTTATCTCGTAAACACTGGCGGTTCCTGTGGAATAACAGTTGACGCGGGTGGAACTGCCGGGCGCTGCTAGTTAATAAAGCGTGCGTCCAGAATCTGTTCACAAAATTACATTTATACACATTGACCTGCGGGGCTATGCAGCACGGTGCGGATCAGCTCGAGTTCGTTTCATTTTGACGTTTGATTGCCACGGGACTTGTCATTTCAATACGAATGACGAGTACCGTGGCAATCAAACGTCAAAATGAAACGAACTCGAGCTGATCCGCACCGTGCTGCATAGCCCCGCTGATTCAAAACGGGTACATTTATTATTTAGGTATATATCTACACTGCAACTCATAGAAATAGGATATCGAAACTTTATGAATAGTACCAGTTTTTTCCTGTGACTCACGAAGGAGACAATGGACTCCAAGTAATAGTCACCCTTTGTCTCTACAGTCGAGATACTCAAGGGGTTAAATGAGTCAGCTATTTATTCATAGAAAACAGCTTACACAGATACCCGGTAAGCGATAAGACTGTCCAGTAACAAGTTTTGTATGTAAATCTCACTAATATTATAAATCCGCACGTTGGTGTGTATGTCCTCTCTTCACGCTGAAGCGTCTGAACGGATTTTGGTGAAACTTAGTATAAATATATTTTAGGTCCTGGAATAGAACATAGAAGCATTTATATTCCGTTTTTAAACAACGAAAATTAACACTTTCTGTGCGGTAATAGTCTAGGCGAGTTAAACCGCCGGGCGCTGCTAGCTTTTTAATACAGGACACTAAGCAGAAAAAACTATCAGGAGGCATCCCATGACCTCTTATAGCGATTCAATTGAAGACCTAAACTGAACCGCGTCGCATAATCGTACCGTGACGAAGAAACATAAAAAATAAGACGTCACGGTACGATTATGCGGCCTACCGCCCCTTGTTCCAAAATAAAATGCTCGCATGCTCATTTATTTTTTAAGAAAAAAAAAAGTAACACAGAGGTTAAACTCTAGTTGATAAAAGTCTGTAAGAAAAATAATATTGCAGCGCGCCTTGGCTATATTGTAAGGTAGCATTTATAAAACACAATGGTGAGTTTATGTTTCAAGAGGTGGACTTTGATATCTGTTGAACGACCTCTGTTATGAAGTCATTGCTATCAAGCAAGTATCAGCGAAGACTCAATAGCAAAATGGGCATTACAATAACATACAAAATGAAATACCCATAACCATACACACATAATAATGAAAAGTTAGTTATTGGTTCAACAGCGTCCATATCAGCATCGTTTTAAGTATGCGCTTATGCTTATTTTTAAGTGTAAGTAAATATAAATATTATTGATAATTTTTATGTTTCAACTTAGTTACATCAGCTGTTAGCGGCGATGAAATAGCCGCCAGGCAAATTAGATAACATATCGAGGCATAACAATCTATACGCTGTAAATTTTCCATAAAATAATTTGATTTTAATTTGACACTGGGTGCATCCCAGTGTCAAATTATTGTGGCATAATTAAAATGAATGACGAGAATTGAAAAAACTATATCCCCGTAGAGTTTCTTGGTGCTATCTTCTCTGACGGGCGTATTTCCGAAGCACTGGTAGAGTTAATGGATTTTCCCTTTCCTGTGCGAGATTCAGGCATGAGTCACCTTGAAAGGGAAATGGCCTATTTCAAACCATAATTGGTTAATCATTATTTTACTCATTTTTTATTTTGCTCTATGTATAAGAGACTTATGTAAGTGTTTGACTTGTAAAAGTGCATTTATTTTTGCCCAATTGCAGTAAATGTTTTGAGTTTTGAACCATAATGAGGAAGGTAAAATTAACTATCCAAACAGCATGGTCATGGACAGGCACTTTTAAATCGTTGATAGGTTTTTCAATTTTATTATCCTACTGATATTATAATTTATGTGAAAGTTTGTGAGGATGGATGGATGAATGTTTGTTACTCTTTTGCGCAAAAACGACTGATCGGATTTGGATGAAATTTGGCTCACATAAAGTTTATTTTACCTGGATTACCGCTTAGGATACATTTTATCCTGTAAAAATGCACAGTTCTTGCAAGATTCCTCAATAAAGGTAAAACCGATTTTTTTATATGAACACACAATTTGACGTATGATTTTTTCGCAATCATCCTAAGTAACATGGTGGTTATTAACTTGGGAAATGCTGAGTTATTGCGGAGAAACTGGAATTACGCTGGTGAAACCGCGGGACGCCTAGTCATATTACAAGTTACTCTCAGTTACCTCTATGTTTAACTTCAATTTACATTGGCAGGATAACTTAACTGTTTTCCAGGTTTCGAAATATTTCTGCAGGGTTTAATTTACCTCATAGGATGAATGAATAATTAATTATTCACACTTGTATAAGCAACTATTGCTAACAGAAGCCAATGAGTCATTATTACTACGTCAATGACAGAAGTTATCCTTGAGCAGTCTAGATGTTTTCCTTCACCGAAAAGCGAGTGATAATTACGTACATATGCTATACAGAAACACATAGGTACGTGCCGCACTGGGATTTGAACTCACGTCCTTCTTCTTGGAAGGCGAACGTTCGCCGACTAGGCGACCACTGGATATTTATACTATGGCTTATAGTTTTCTCTACGATTTTGGAGGTATGGAATGACACAGGTCAGAGTCAAGTTACGTACAATTATTTGAACCGAGACAACCTATATAGACAGGCGCCTACTATATGCCCATCTTCTTAACACTTTCAATGCTGAGCCGATTGGCTTGTCTAGCCACGGGTGCGGCTATGCACACTCCATAGTGTTTTCCCATACAACAAACACAATAGTTGTATTTTCCCGCACTCGCGGCAAGTTATGAAAAACACGACAGTTGTGTTCTCAGCACTGAACGTGTTAAATTATGGAGCTAGTGTAAATGAGTAAAGTACACAAAACCAAATGACATGCGATCCTTCCGTCATTACCGATTTGATGTAAAGTGGTAATTGCGATTGCTCACACTAATCGTACTAGTGTCTGCGTCATTCTTTACTTAATCATATCCATGCGTAGGACTACGGAACCGATAGTAAAGACGTGCTCGATGTTATAGAGTCATATATGATAACTTTCGTAAGGGCTCTATCGTGGTATTTCTTATTAGAGTTTCGTAGTCAAAGGGTAAAATGGGACCATATTACTAAGACTCCGCTGTCTGTCTGTCACCAGGCTGTATCTCATGAACCATGATAGTTAGACAGTTGAAATTTTCACAGATGATGTATTTATGTTGCTGCTATAACAACAAATACTAAAAAATAGAATAAAATTAGTATTTATGGGGGCTTCCATACAACGTGATTTTTTGGCTCATTTTATAGATAATGGTACGGAACCCTTCCTGTGCGAGTCCTACTCGCACTTGGTATTATTTACTGTACACACACACACAGAGCATGTTTATAGTTACATAGCAAAAAGATGTACAAAGGTAGAGTTTTCTGTGTTCGTAGGTGTTTGTGAATAATAAGAGATATTTGATTTCAATGTGACTACAGACTGACTCAATTTCCAAAAAGAATTCCAGGTAGGAATACTAAAAACGAATATAAAATCATCAGTTTAAGTCAGAGGACAGAGTAGTGCAACGAACTTCCAGACGACGAAGTTCAATTTTCAGATAAGATTACAAGTAATAAGATAAAAGGAATAAATACTAGCACGAAAGCATTCAACAAGACACCGAAACAAGAGTCTTAAGCTAAACATTATTTTATAATAACAACAATGTATCCTTTCACGATTTGCACTGTATAAAACTGAAAATAATGGCGTCTACATGACAACAAGGTCGTTTCAATAAGATTCCAATCAGCAGACGAGACGGGCAACGTCACAAAGTTGAGGAAAACTGACGTTGTCGCGACGTGTGCCAACGGCATCGGGAAAGGCCCAAACCGATTCATGGAAACCGATATGTCCGATTTAAACTCTCATACGGGTCTCTCATGCGTCGGCTTTTGCGTTTTTTTTTCTACTCAAAGCAAAGTGCACAATTATGATGGCACTGTGACTAAAGCTTACCGACAAGTAAACTATTTGGTCGTCTCGCTACTGAGTAAGTTAATTAAGAAAAATAATTAATTTATAATGCTTTTTAGTTTATATTTACAATTAACCTTTGATATGAAAAACCCCACGCTTTTTTACCATCAAGTTAATTATTTTTCCACTTTTTAGTTCGGCTTGCTGTTAAAGCGTGTTTTTTAGTTTTTTTTTTAACTATAATTGTAATTTTTTTGTGTATTTCATTATTGTACCTATTGTCATCGGTCCTTGATAAGTCTGAAAAAAAATCGATTTAATCCGACGTTTTGAAGGGTGTCAAATCATGTTCAAAATTTTCGTTACATACATAAGTTTGTACTAACATACGTATGAAGCGAATAAAAGCGTGTTAAAATATAATTGTAAATGCTTAATTGGTTTGGGTTAATTACTGCTTTCGGTTCGGATCGTAGCATGTGAATAGACGTAGTCTCTGCCTATCTCAACGGGAGAAAGGCGTGGCTGTGTGTATGCAAATGCCTATTTACGTAGGTACTCGGCGCTTCTGTATGTTTTTCAGAAATAACTGGGGCATAGCTAATTTACTACACTAAAGACTGGCTTTATTGGTATTGCTACGGTATCTATCTAAGGTATTTAAATGTAAAGTGTCTAATGATGAAATGGGGCTATTTCAATACGTTAGTCCAACCTTTTCTTCATCAATACTAAATAAATTAACTAAATGTTTTGGGTAAATGCGATATTTCGTTACTGCTTCAAATTTCAAGCCTAATGAAATACACCGTGGTGTACTTACTTTTATCTTTTTTATAATACAAAAAGGTAAAATACCTAATACTCGTCATTATCATAGAAGAAACCGCCAGCTAACTTTTCACATAAATTGTAGTCTTTACTTCGTCTGTCTCCGTTCATATTTTATATCTCTCTAAAAATAACGCAATAATGTGTTATTGATGTGTTACGTACACGTAAAAATAATATTATCTGTGTTCCTTTGATATAAGCATAATTATAATATTTGATCGAAGCTAATAACGAATAAGCGTAGGTAATGAGACTAATGAGGTCATTCACGTATTAATAAGTTAAATATTGGCTAGAATTTGTTGTTTGTTATCGATACAGTGGGCACATCACTATAAATTGTCATAGATTTAAAAAATTGCCAGAAGGTCATGTCTGTAGGTAATAGTATTTTACGGAATCAATTTGTACCGATCTAAAGACTAGATTAATTAATTAGGAGTTTACAAATTGATTAAACTATTTATTTTATTAATAAATTCAATGTTTACAATTTGTATAGGTACCTGTGCTATGAAGGAAAATAACTTACTAGGAACTACGCAAATTGGGCTTTTTTCTTACAATTTAACACTTGTAAGATATTCAACTACCACGTTCACTTAGGCAATAACTATTAGTCAATTTTATCACAAAATTATGACGTGTATCGTCCTCGGCATTGTTTCGCGAATTCGCAAAGAGATACCTAACCTCAAGTAGGTATTATTCTTTGCAAGGTGAACGAACAGCTGATTGTTTTGACAGGCAGCGGAAAGAGCGGGGTTGGTGGGGGACGAAAAGCGTCTTTATACGAAACGACTGAATCCAAAACTAAACAATACAATTTTATACCATTTATTTTCGAATTCATCCCCCATAGTTTACTTGAATTATTTAGACAAATCATACTATTCGTACTCAAAATTTTACTTGTAAAGATATTTACATGATGAATTATATTTTAAAAACTTTTATTCACTAAAGAAGTAAAACAATCGCATTTTGATTTTTACACCTGCACGACTATTTTAAATTGGTAATGGCAATTATGAAATGTCAATGTCAAAAAATTATTCAAAAACAGCTGACATCTTTGACATTTATCAGTTTAGTAAACAAATCATTTTATTTCGAAAGTGGAGCATGAAATTCTCGTATTTTACACCCAGTACAAAATTCTGAACTCTAATTATTATTAAGCATAAATAGCTTTTCTATTCTCACTAACAGCATTTTTGAAAAACCTAAAATAATAAAGGTTGTGGTGAATTACATAATATTCTTAACCTAAGAGTGTGACCCAACTACTGAAATTCAATTTTCTGTGATATTCACTATTAAAAGTACATTGGGAAAAAGGCTGGTTTGCTAGTATTGTTTATTTTAAGTATGGTTGGATTAATGAAATCTTGGTTTAACGAAATGAATGACTAAAAATGCTGTGTGCGTGAAGCTCACAATGATATAAGAAAACAATTAATATCCGGACTGCTCGCGACCTCCACCTAGTAGTCGATTTAAATCAAGATGGTACATCAGGATTTTTTCCGAGACACGTGGGTGCGATATTTGGGTAAGTTTAAACCTTCTTGCATAAACCTAATTTTACACACCTGTTTTTGTACATTATGTATTGTTTTCACAATACTGCTTAGCACTATAAGTCACTAGAAAAATTAAAATTATATATAGAAAAATTATCAATTGGCAGTATCACCTCTCATCCCTCATGATATATCCGTCACTGAAGAGGTCCATGTTGCAGGGTACGCCAACGAAGTGGGGGAGGCGTTCCGCGGGGTGGTCCCGCGATTCGTTGTCAACGCCAGCTACAAGGTGGCGTTCACGTACGTCGTGGCTGACACTGTCGCCAAGAGCTGGAAAGCGTTAAGGGTCAGTTGAACTTTATGACAGTAATTATACTTCTGTTACATCCCCACCTGGCAACCCAATGACACGGTGTTCGAAACTTAACACTGACTGCTGAGCCGATTTTCTTGTCTAGCCACAAGTGCCGATCTGCACACACCGTAGTGTTTTCACATACAGCTAACACCACAGTTGTGTTTTACTGTACTCGCTCCAAGTTATGAAAAACATCACAGTTGTGTTAATTTTGAGAGAGGTATTTTCGCCTCCCATTCTATAAAAAAAAAAACAAATGTCTGCAGCACTTACATCAAATGCTCTATCTTCTCAAACCTACTGTGTATTTTCTACTAAAAGTGTTATTAAAATGAGAGTTGGCTATATGCAGTTCCGGGTCCTTATCTCTACCAGTCATTTCCACGGTGGCCGTCCATGCACCGTGTACCCATTGAGTGCCCATTGTTCAACCATTGTGTTTGTTTTATAGACCATGAACCGGTTTAAAATTTATTAGTTCATTTTTCCTTTTTTTTTAAACATAGCTAGCTATTGGCTGCGACTTCACCTAAATTGCAATGAGAAGTAACCTATGTTCTTCTTTTATTTGGAACTGGCACTGTACTGGGCTGGTCATCCTGAGACATCGCTTCTAAGGACTTAAATGCCCAGTAATTTAGCTGGAAACAGTGCCCTTTAAACCGGAACACAGTATTGTTTGCACTCTACTGCTTGGCGGATGAATATCTGGCAGAGGTGTGGTAGAAGTACCTCTGCCAGATATTCATGGGGTAGCCCAGGCGGACTCTTGCAGAAGAGGTCTACCACTACAAAGCGTTCTTCCCCAGGGTTCAAACAAACAGATGGACAGAGTTACTTTCAAAGTTCTGCTAAACTTTTAATAATATTAAGATCTAGCTTACGTCCTAGTTACAAACTAAGAATCCTAGGGATCAATATCTATGTATGTGATTGTGACTTACATACTTATATTTCTTAGTAATTTCTTACATACTTTTCTTTTGTTTTATTTTTAGGGTTCCATACGTCAAAAGGAAGAAAAGGAACCCTTAGGGTCGGTACATATCTGACGGAAAATGGGTCGCATATTATCCGAACAGTCAAATCACTAATTATATTGTAAAGGCGAAACGGCTGAACGGATTTTGTTAAGATTTAGTATATAGATACTTTAGGTCCTGGAATAGAACATAGGATGCTTTTTATCCCGCAAAAATTAACGGCTCCCGTGGGACATTAGTCTACGTGGGTGAAACCGCGGGGCGCTGCTAGTTTGTCACATTACAACGATTAAATTATTTTTTAATAACAACCATAATGAAATAAAAAAGAAAACTAAGTAAAACTAAAATTTAAAAATCTAACAAAAGAGGGTTGTCCATGAGGCATGGTGCCAAGAACACTGGCTGCATTTCCACGTTGCATAGCAATAGCTATTCTCTGTGCGAGAAATGAGCCAGCCCTCTTGTTGCCAGCGGCGTCGATTCAAATTATAAATAACATGTGTCGTGTATTTCAGAACGAAGGCAAGCCTACCAAGGCTTTAGTCGCAGGCGGAGACTCCTTCATCTGGCAGACGCTAGCCTCTGTGGTTATTCCCGGGCTTACCATCAACAGGTCAGTGGGCTGGCACGTGTGTGCTAACCAACGTCCATCCCCAAATTACGTCACACGAATTTCATGATTTTGTGATGTCATTTTTGTGATTTTTTGATGTCACAGGTGGTCACATTTGTGAATTATTAACCCGGTTTTATTAGCTTGGTATGTTAGTATGTGCATATGTTACGGAAACTTTGAATATGATTTCGACCTCCTTCAAAATGTCGCCTACTTCGCCAAATGCCTTTAAAAGTCGTGTTAATTCTTATTATCTTTTGAATTCATTTTCTAGTTGCTGCATATTATATATTTGAATTCGTAGGTTCGTATGTTTATTATATTATGGTATATTTTAAGTTTATCTATTATGTTACTATGTATTTAAGTTTATTTTGTGTATAATATCTATCTATTTATTTATTTATTTTATTCTATGTATATAAGGAAAGCCACCGTCCGATGTCCTAATTACTCCTCTCCGTGCATGGTTGTCTGGAAGAGATCGCTCTGAGCGATAAGACCGCCCATTGTGACACTAATTGTAAAATTTGTTTTGTTCTAGTTTTAAGTTTTCTTTGTTCTGTGGTGTTTCAATAGAGAGTTTATCTATCTATCTATCTATCTATTAATTTGAAAATTTGCACACTTTTCAAGGACCGAAAAAAGCGGGTGGTGCTTGATATGAAAGGGTTATTTATGTGATGAGTCAAGTGAGTCGTTCAACACCACTGCCCATATCAGTTACAGTGCCACCGAGAACATTGCATTGCATAATCTTGTGCGGCACTGCACTGCGCTCGTCACCCTGAGACATCGGCTCTAAAGTCTCACATGATCAGTAATTTCGCTGGAAACAGTGCCCTTCAAACCGGAACACAATGTTTTCACACCACTGCTTAGCGGATGAATATCTGGCAGAGGTGTATTTCTACTTTGTGTTTTTTAGTTTATTTTATCATCAATTTTTTTTCAGGATATGTGCAGCCTCTAAGGTGCTGATAGCCAAGCATGGCAAGCAGATCCCGCCTCACCTGCGGCCAGGAGTCACGGTGGTCATCGGCCTGGCCTCCATACCCATCATAGTTGGTCCCATAGACCTTGGCACCACGATGCTCATGAACTGTACATACAGGCTCATCTTTGGCAGGACTTATTAGAGAATACAGCTCGATACAGGTGTTCCAGAGTGTCGATGGACCAACGCGTCACGACCGTACAGATCTTGACCCCAAACTAGCAATAGTGTACAAACATTACTGTGTTCCGGTTTGAAGGGCACTGTTTCCAGCGAAATTACTGGGCATATGAGACTTTAGAGACAATGTCTCAGGGTGTCCAGCGCAGTGCCGCGCCGCGCAGGATTAAGCAATGAAAAGTTCTGGGCCGAAGCCGCAGGTCGATTGTCTGGGACACGAAAATCGAAATTCGATTCGATATCGAATCGAATCTATTCGTTTCTTATCGAAAAGTTCTGGGACAGTTAGACGTATGCGCGGGACGTTGTTCTAGGCTAGTTAATCAAGGGATCGATTTATTAAAATGTCGCTCAGTGCGATTTCTGTATTGTCCACTAAACATAACGTAACCTGTTCTACAGGTCACGAATAAAATATATTCATAGGTTTAAATTAGTAGTTATAAAAAAGATACAAATAGGATTTTATGGTTTTACAAATAATAAAGACGCAGTGAAATCTTTTAATTAAAATATATATTTATATCGCACTATGTCTATGTATTGAGTATTACAAATTGTGAATTATTGAATGGAAATTATAATGAAAAGGAAAAGGTTTGCTGAAGTGCCCTTAATTTTGCCTAAATTATTGATAATTATTATGCGTGATTAATATTATTCCCTTTAAAGGCTTGACACAATAGTGCATTCCAAATAAAATAATGTAATTTATAATGACATAAAATATAATAATAATTATTAACTCGAAATAAAATACCAAAGTAGGCGTTCGACGATGAACCATACCCCTCTGTTCCACAAACTTTAACTTGTCAAAGTTTCTGGAACATCGGCTGGAATGTTCAAAGTAGACGATATTCGCACTCAAGTGACTTTTGAGACGCCAAAGTTAATGTTAGACGTATACTAAGGCCCGGTTTCACAATCGTCTATTAACAGGCAGTTTGTGAAACAGGTCGACTACGCTTTTTAGTGCAAAATGTTAGAAAATCTCATTAGATAAAGCTTTATTTAGTATATAGTGGCTGTGAATGTGATAGATAAATAATTGAACTAGAATAATTAGGCCGGAATCTCATTTATTTTGTAGGCTGAATGTTCTTTGACGCCATTTTATTGAAATAACTTTGAAGATAACTATAAAACTTATATACTGCTAATAATGAAAGGCGATGTTAGCTATTGTAAAAGACTTGCCGCACATGGGTTGTAACGTGTTAAATTAATTTATTATATAAAATTATTGTAAGTCTATTCTTAAACACTTTCACTGCTGAGCCGATTTGCTTGTCTAGCCAAGGGTGCGGCTCTGCACACTCCGAAGTGTTTTTCCATATAACAAACACAATAGTTGTGTTTCCCCGCACTCGCGGCAAGTGAGAAAAACAGGACAGTTGTGTTTTCAGCAGTGAAGGTGTTAAAAGTTTTTGTGGAAAAACTTGGCCACTTTGTTAGATTTAAAGACGCGTCACGCATACATAAATAGAATCTGACCCCTAACTAGCAATCCCTGTTTTTAGGGAGTCAGGAACCACGAGGACCATGGTTCTACAAACGCCCAAACTCAGAGCAAATATTTGTGGTTCACACAAACACATTAGACCGCTGCAACTTTATTAGTCATATACTGTACTATGTTTTGAATATAAGATTTTTATTTACTAGTGAAATAATGCTTTTCGATGTAAAGCTAGGTTCACATTTGTCTGTCGTGTCGTGATGCATCAGGTAGGTATCGGTATCATACATTTACACAAGCCGACATAACACTGCATCGGAGAAGTGTGAACGCTACCATATTAAATGTATGAAATCGATACTGATACCCTTTCTGATGCATCACGACACGACACGTCAGACAAATGTGTCGGCGGCTTAAGGCAGCCATTATGGTTGTTTCTATAACTGTTAAACAATTAATTGTTTATATTCTACCCCCGTTAACTAGTTATTAAAATTATAGATATGCTATACACTTGGTTTTATTACATTACTAATAATATAATAATGATATACATACAACCTGACCCCCTACCCTAACTAGGATTCCTTGTATCTAGGGAATCAAGAACTACGAGGACCATGGTCCTACAAACACCCAGACTGAGCAAATATCTTTGGTTCCATGTATTTCTATATTTTGTTATATATTATTTACGAGTTGCGCCTTGCGGTTTCACCTTCGTAGTTTCCGTTCCCGTGGGATAACGGGGATAAAATATAGCCTATGTTACTTGGTGATAATTTAGCTTTCCATTGGTGAAAGAATATTTAAAATTGGTTCAATGGTTCAGGCGTGAGAGCGTAACAAACAAATAAACAAACTCACTTTCGCATTTATAATATTAGTTAGGATTATCGGAAGTCGTTCTACAATACGGTGCCAAAGAGATGGTAATCCGATGGTAAGCGCCACGCCCAGTCCGTTACAGTGCCAACCAGAACTTTGCACTGCATATTCTTGTGCGGCACTGCACTGACCTTCTCACTCTAAGACATTTGTTCTAAAGTCTAATGTAAGGTGTAGAAAGACGGGTAATGGAAGCTCTAAAATCTAATAAACTCGAGTTTTTGTATATTTTATTTTAGTTGAATCATATTCATTACACGTAATTATGTCGAGGTGATGAAGAAACCGGAAGGTGTTCCGACGCCCGTAGAAAGTGCAATGTATTTCATTCTCCTGTGAATAATATTCGACCACACGCATGGCTGTAGGATTCTATGTTGCTAACGCTATTTTTGTAGGCGTTTAGTGATTACATTGAGTTCAGTCATTGCCGGTAAATTCTATCTGCCTGTAGAGGTCATACTTATCATAAAGCTTTAAAACAGTCAGAGAAGTGATAAATTGAGTTTTTTTTGTAAGCACGTTTAAAATGGTTTTTAAAACTTCTCTGATCATTATTATTTTTCATGTTGACTGTACCTGTCTATATTTCTTGTAGTGGTACGCCTCTTCTGCAAGAGACCGCCTGCGGAAGTACCACACCTTTGCTAGATATTCATACGCCAAGCAGTATATAGTGTGAAAACATCACTGTGTTCCGGGAAGTGCACTGTTTCCAGCGAAATTACTGCATATGAGACTTTAGGGCCGATGTCTCAGGGTGACAAGCGCAGTGCAGTGCCGCGTAGGATTATGCAATGCAAAGTTCAGGGTGGCACTGTATTGACTGCATTGCTAGTCTCGTCACTCAGCCAAATAAAAAACAAAACCGGTGAGCATGTATGAAGAGGTGTGGAAGAAGCGAGAGGTGTGTCAGTATCGTAGCATGTGGAAAGATGTAGTCTCTGCCTGCCCCAACGGGAAAACGGGGCGTCTGTTTAATAATACTAGCTGCGCCCCGCGGTTTCACCCACGTAGTTCTTTTTCCCGCGGGAATATGAGGATAAAATATAGTCTATTTTACTCGCTGTCAATGTAGCTTTCCATTAGTGAAATAATTTTTTATATCGGTGCAGTGGTTTAGCCGAAACCTTACATATTTCCATACATACTTCCATCCCCTATATTTATTTTACCCCCTCAAGGGTAAATTTTTACATACTTTGAATGCCAAATTTATTTATATCTAATCATAAGCCTAAAAAATAAATTTCAAGCTTCTAGCTTCAAAATGACGAAACTTCCATACAAACTTTCATCCCCTATTTCAAACCCCTACAATGCTTTTTTCGCATTAAAAAGTACCCTATGGCCTTTTGTAGGCTCTAGACTATATCTGTACCAAATTTCATTTCAATCGGTTCAGTAGTTTAGGCGTGAAAGAGCAACAGACAGACAGACAGACAGAGTTACTTTCGCATTTATAATATAAAAAGTAAGGAGTACGGATGTAACCCGCGACTTTGTTTGAGGACTTTGTATACTTTGAAATGGATCAAAATATAACGAACCGACTTGCAAAACTATGTTTATCTTTGTGCTATCTACTAATTTACGTGAGCGTTACATATATCGCCCTATTATTAAGGGCATCAAACAGGTTTTATTTGCGTTTAGAGTCATGTGACATCTAACCAGAAGATAAGGACATTGAGGAAATACTACTTTAGGTAATACTGTACCTAAACAATGGCTTTTTAATTGACAAATATACCCATTAAGTAGCTACCAACCTTATTAACAGTGAATGCATAAAAGAGCTATATTACTAGCTGCGCCCCGCGGTTTCACCGGCAGAGCTTTATAAACGAGACTGTATTTCGCGCCAACCGTAAATCATTCTTTTCGTTTTTATGTTGAAATATATAGCAGCACCATATCGCTCAAATATTATTTAACTGATATGGTGAATTAGTGCTAAATAGTCACGCAAAATCTGCTGAACGGATTTGGATGAAATTTGGCAAACAAATAGTTTCTAACCAGGATTATTTATTTATTTATTTAATACTTTATTGCACAGATTAACTAATTAGTACAAATGGCGGAATTAACGCTAAGAGCATTTTCTACCAGTCAACCACCCATAGTGAAGGAGAGACGGACGGAGGAGGATTCTGTGATAGGGTACTTTTTATCCCGACAGTATGTTCCCGTATGACAAAACGGAAACTACGCGGGTGAAACCACGGGGCGCAGCTAGTATTTAATAAGCCAGGAGCCCGCGAATTTAATAGAATGCCTGTCTCTGTCCAATGCCGGCCGCACGCCGCGCCTGTCTAATCCATAAACGCTAGACAAGGACTTTTTTTATATGTCTGGCAAATGAGGCCAAGGCGCAAAAGAGCAAATATCTATGTGTATACTCTTTGATAACATTAAAACTAAAAAAAAATATGACTGACGTTTTTTTTTGGCGGGAAGCCGAAAATGTCACTTGTTTTGTATTTTTTTCTCAAACTTGTATTTGTTCGAATGTCATTAAAATCAGTGGATTAGTAACAGTAAACGCATTTTATTTGTGTTTTTTTTAGTGTTGGCTAATGGTAAGAATAAAAAAAAAGTGTAATGTCGTGTTCTTCTAGGAAGTTCTGTTTTCAGCGAAATTACTGGGCATACATATGAGACTTTAGAGCCGATGTCTCTGGGTGCCGAGCGCAGTGCAGCGCCGCGCAGGATTATGCAATGTAAAGTCCTGGATGGCGCTGTAACTGTTATGGGCAGGCGTAGCGCTTACCATCAGGTGAACGACTTGCTCGTCTCGTCACTCAGTTAAATAAATAAGTAAGAAGTTTCAGTAAAGAATTCACCACTTTACTAAATCATGCTGTTGTTTTTTAAAATTTACAAAATATTGATTTTGTCAATTTTAATAAAAAAAACTACTTAAATTAATATAAAATTTAATTAAGATTATTGTATAATTAATTATTTATACTGATACACTAACGGCACAAATCTAAACCGTAAGCAGGCAATTAATTTAAAACAGCTAAAAGTCCTACCGGTATCGGGCTACCTACTCATTTGCCAAGGATGTTAGATAGTTAATAATTTACGAGTTAAATAATCATAAAAAGGAGCTGGCTAAAGTATCAGGTGACAATAACAATTTTAACATTCGAACTGTTTTTTTTGCCTTATTTGCTTCGATTTTATGCATTAGTCATTAATTTCTATATATAAGGAAAACTCAGGATGTTCATTATATTAATGAAGCTGTCGATTTCTTAGTTAAAATTATTGACAAGGTTTTTAATGGAAAGAAAAATTGGAAAATTCGGAAACGATTTTTTATATGGGGTTTTTTGTATGAACTTACTATTAGACATTTGTTTTGTCACCGGGTAAAACATTTTTTTTATTTGACTGAGTGACGAGACGAGCAAGTCGAACACCTGATGGTAAGCGCTACGCCTGCCCATAACAGTCACAGCACGACCCAAAACCCTGTATGTCATAATCCTGCGCGGCACTGCACTGCGCTCGTCACCCTAAGACATCGGCTCTAAAATCTCATACGCCCAGTAATTTCGCTGAAAACAATGCCCTTCAAACCGGAACACAGTAATGTTTGCACACTACTGCTTGGCGGATGAATATCTGGCAAAGGTGTGGTACTTCCCAGGCGGTCTCTTGCAGAAGAGGCCTCCCACTACAAACTACAAAACTGCGATCAAATCAAATGTTAACCAATTTAAGAATTAAAAAAAATAACCCACCTTAAACTCCGTTCACTTCACTTTACTCTCACTCTCCTCACTCGTAAATTCACTTTTCGTTTTAATAGTTTTGTATATATTTTCTCCCATAAAGTCTCCACTCTTTACGCGCGCTTCAACACAATTAAACCTTACCGAGCATTCACCAGCACTATGAATCTGCGATCGTGGCGCGGTCTCGGTGATAAGCGACCGGCGTTTTGCCACGAGTGATAAGCGGGGCGTGTTTATTTTGCTGTTGGCGAATCAATTGCTAAACAGATTTGTTAATGTAATAGTTAAAATTGCATATTTGATTAATAGAATTGTTATCTAAAGTAGACTGATAGAGGTGTATTACTGTGTAATGTAGGATTTATCAAGGTAGTACTGTTATGTGATTCGGATTGAATTTGCTAATATTCTATGTAATTACTATATGAAACTTGACGCTTGTATTATAAGAAATCCATTTCTCCCTGCTACGGAATCCGGAACCTTCCGCTACCTTTTTGATTATTTATTTCTCACTGTACAAACTATTTTCCACAGTAGGAGAGAGAGCAAAAACGTTTTTCTTTTATATCTTGTAGGATGTTTAGTCACGGATGTAGCCAGGTAACAATTAAGATATATTAAGATTGAAGATTTTTGTTATTTTTAATATAATAAAAAAAATATTAAAACTATTGTCTTTGTAAGTACGCATACAAGAGATTTACCCGTGATTTCCTTCGCAACATTGCCCTGATTCAGTAGCTCCTATCCAAGTTGTTATTTTAATAAAAACTCAAATAATTTATTGCAAGTGTAGGCAAAAACAAAACACTGTACAAGTGAAACACATAAGTCTCATATCATCAACCCATAACGTCCTACTGGTGAGCACAGGTCTCCATTCACTTTCGTGAGGAGGGTTAGGTTATAATCCACCACGGGGGCCCGGTTCGAATTGGTGAATACCATACCTACCTCTGAAATAATTCGCGGGTAGGTTTGTGGGTTTCCTCAGGATGTTTTCCTTGTTATGTATGAAGGAAAACAACATGAAGTATCTTAAACATAAAGAAAAATTAATAATAAATCAAATATGATTGATCAAACTATTCTAATGAATCGCTATCGCTTATCACTTGTGGCATGGAACAATGTTCCGTTATATAAATCTGGAGCCGTCGGTCTCCACCGTAAGGGTCTTAATCTTAAATCAAACATGGCTAGCAACTGGTTCTAGCTTATGAAATATTTAGGTATAACAGCCATAAACTCAAACTAAGAAACACTTCTTTTTAAATTGCAGTAAGTGAGGGCAAGCATTTGACCGCAGTCTCACCTGATGGTAAGTATCGACGCGGTCGACGGTACCGCATGCTTGCCTAGAAGATATCTATTCACTCTTGACTTGAAGGCTTCCAGACTATAGTTATCGGGTAACAAAGGTGCTGGTAAGGTGTTCCATTCTGTCGCTGCTCTTATTATAAAGGTGGATGCGAATCGTTTTGTGACAATTGGAGGAATGTCAATCATATACGGATGCCGTGTTTCCGTACTTCTTGATGATGCTGGAAAGGAGATGGTTGAATCAAGCTGTGCAGCTCCATCGTTCAGTCCGAATACAATATCCGGCAGGCGGGACGTGGGAAAAGGTACTTAAATTGGGTCATTCACAGTTGTCACCACCTTCCATGTCCCCATGTGGTGACAACTGGGAATTATTTTTATAAAGCGTCCCATTTGGTATGGGAATGATGTTCTTACCATTCCCAGCTGTCTCCAGTGGCGACATAATAACTAATTGGAAAATTTAATTCGTATGTCTCCAAATTGAACTGAAAACGAAAAGAATAGGATTATAATATAACTGTCCTGTTTTGTTTTTGGTGTAGTCGAGATGTTTTATTATCAGAATTGGCGCCAAAGTCAGATCATTAAAGAGTAATTAGGCTTATAGCTCAAGTGTGCTATTAGAACGCTTCCACACTACGTTTCTTATTTGTTTGACTGATTGACGAGACGAGCAAGTCGTTCACCTAATGGTAAGCGCTACGCCTGCCCATAGCAGTAACAGTACCTCGCGGAACTTTGCATAGCATAATCCTGCGCGGCCCTGCACTGCGCTCGTCACCCTGAAACATTTATGCCCAGTAATTTCGCTGGAAGCAGTGCCCTTCAAACCGGAACACAGTATTGTTTTCACGCTACTGCTTGGCGGAAGAATATCTGGCAAAGGTGTTTTCATTAAATAATTATTGTTTTGTATTATTGTGTTGTGTCATATTCTTTGATTTAAACATAACTCATCTCTGTGTTAGTGGATTAGGAATATCGTGATTGAAGTTGACAAAAATTTGATAAGAATTCTACTACTGCTGACACCATTTTGTAGGCCTTGTGTTCCTTCTGTTCAAACGAGTCCGTTGCATCACTTTACAACAAAACGTATCTACGTGCGCACTTACTTACACATTACCATACTTTATTGTTGTTTGAGCGATAAATATTATTAACACGTTCATAGAGAACAATGCACGTAAAGAGCGTGTGTAAAAATATATGAAAGACTACAACGAAATAATGATTAATATTTGTTTATTTAGTTTATTTGCCCTCTTGGGTCTATGTGATAAAGATATTTTTTTAATGAGTTTAAAGGTAGGTAGCTAGGTGTGTTCCTGTAAGAAACTGTGAAAAAGAGAATCGTAAATCGTAATCGTAACAGTTGATTGATACCGCACCCGCACCGTTCCTGTCTGTGAGTCGCTTTGGATCTAGCTTTCCTAGATTATAGTCCTAGATAGGCTATATGCCATAATGCAGTGGACGTGTTAGAGTATACCTAGTGCGGTTAAGGAGCGGGAGAACCGCCCGTGTAATATAGCCCTAAGAATCTATACTAATATAATTATAAAGCTGAAGAGTTTGTTTGTTTGTTTGAACGCTAGGATCTCAGGAACTACTGGTCCGAATTGAACAATTGTTTTTGCGTTGAATAGTCCATTTATCGAGGAAGGTTATAGGCTATATAACATCACGCTACGACCAATAGGAGCGGAGCACCAATGAAGAATGTGACAAAAACGGAGAAAATATATTGCTTTTTTGAAATTTATTGCGGGAAAACTTGAATCATGCGGGTGAAACCGTAGGGCGCAGCTAGTTTCTTATAAGTTGAAACGTAACCGTAATAATTATAAAATTTTACAGCGGACGAAATCCAAGCAAACACACTCGCTGAAAACAGGAAGCGTCACTTTTTAGGAGAAAACGTTCATTGTACCACTTTATCTATGCAGTTCACATGTGGAAAACATAACAAGAGCAGTTGAAATTGACACTTCGGCTTTCAGGAATAAGGTCTTCGTTGGTTTCCCATAGCTTTCCCAGGCCTCTATCATAAATCAAATAAGTGTAGTGTGCAGATTCCACTACCAGTGTTCATAAGATAATAGCTATAAAACAATATGACAGCAAACAGTTCCATTATCTAATGGAGACGTTATGATAAGAGGCTAGATGCAGAAGGACATTGTGAGGTCGCATGTCTAAAGTTTCATTTCTTTTTTGACATGCGATATCTTTGTCTGAATTAGCAATTGCAGTGCCAACTAGAATATTGCATTGCAAAATCTTCAGTAGGTTACGTTTATAGATGTTTTTTGAAAGAAAATTAAAGAAATATGAGAGAGATATTTTGATGCACGCCTACACCGTCTCTCCTTCATTATGGGTGGTTGACTGGTAGAAAATGCTCTTAGGGCTAAGTCCGCCATTTGTACTAGTTAGTTAATCTGTGCAATAAAGTATTAAATAAATAATAAATAAAGAAATAAAGAAAAATCTGTTTATTTTTTTTTCTATATCTATGGCGAAACTTATGGATTACATAAGTGTTTTATAAGCTAAGTAATTCCTTGCTATTGAATTTCCCACGTGTAGTTTGATCAAACAAGGAAATTCATTCTTAGACTCATTCATTACTGTGTCCGGTTTGAATGGCACTGATTCCAGCGTAATTACTGGGCGTGTAGACTTTAGAGCCAATCTCTCAGGGTGACGAGCGCAGTGCAGTGCCGCGCAGGATTATGCAAAGCAAAGTTCTGGGTGGCGCTGTAACTGTTTATGGGCAGGCGTAGCGCTTACCATCAGGTGAACGACGTGCTCGCCTCATCACTCAGGCAAATAAAAAAATGAAAATGAAAATAAACCATGGGGTTGCGTAATTGGAGTGACTAGTTCTTAAAGGTACCTTCTACTTATGCCTACTGCATCTGTGTAAATGTTTGCTGTCATTACTAATGCGGTGAACATATATTTTTCATTGAAATACCGTACCTTCACACTGGAATTATTGAGCACTAGCTGCGCCCCGCAGTTACGCCCGCGCAGTTCCCGTTCCTATGGGAATACGGGGATAAAATATAGCCTATGTTACTCGCTGATAAATTAGTCCCTAAAGTAGCTTTCCATCAGTGAAACAATTTTTAAAATCGGTGCAGTGGTTTAGCCGAAACCTTACATATTTCTATAAGTACAAACTTTCACCCCTTCGAGGGTAAAATTTTTAATGTCATATTTATTTATTTGTAATCAAACGCCTTAAAATAATTTTTAAGCTTCTAGCTACAAATATGACAAAACTTTCATCCCCTATTTCTACCCCTTACAACCCCTTTGTCGCTTTAAACAGTAGCCTATCACCTAATCCTGGTTATAAACTATCTGTGTTCCAAATTTCATTCAAATCCGTTCAGTAGTTTTAGCGTGAAAGAGGAACAAACATCCATCCATCCATCCATCCATCCATTCTCACAAACTTTCGCATTTATAATATTAGTAGGATATTAGGATAAATCCCAATATTGGCAAGGTATTTATTGACAAGGTATTGTTAGGTATTCGCCTGCTAGACCGTATACCAAACGTCGAAATTCGACGTCGCACTAAAGTTGAAGATGTAGGTATACGGATAGCAAGGCTTAAGTGGAGCTGGGCAGGACACTTGGCAAGGCGGGATGACCAAAGATGGACGAAGGTAATAACGGAGTGGTGGCCAAGAGGAGCGCAACGCCTGCGAGGCAGACCACCAGCCCCATGGTCGGATGACATCGCAAAGCACGTCGGGATTGAATGGATGAGATTGGCACAGGACCGGAACAAATGGCGTGAAACAGAGGAGGCCTATACCCACCAGTGGGTGGATACGGGCTGAATAGATAGATAGATTTATTGACACAACTTAAATAACAGTACAAATAAATAAAAAAGAAAGCAAACTAAAACTAAAATTTAAAAATCTAACAAAAGAGGGTTGTCCATGAGGCATGGTGCCAAGAACACTGGCTGCATTTCCACGTTGCATAGCAATAGCTATTCTCTGAGCGAGATATGAGCCAGCCACCTTGTCGCCAGCGGCGTCGACTAAACGAGGAAATAATTGCTTAAAAAATTACCTTATTCCGTTTTTTTTTTAATTTACTGATTAATGAGACGAGCAAGTCGTTCACCTCATCACCCGCTAAAATAACCATCATCATCATAAACGTCCACAGCATAATTATCATGACAGCCAAAGCGGGTAAAGCCACGGGACGCAGCTAGTTCATCATCATCAACACCAGCAACCCTTATCGTCCCACCGCTGAGAGCACGGGTCTCCCCTCACTTTCGTGAGGAGGATTAGACCATAATCCACCACAGGGGCCAGATCCGGATTAGTGGACACATCCGCAGCTAGTTAGTAAAAATAAAATACAAAGTCGTGTCGGATGTCTTTATTCTGTATTAAATTAATTGACTAAAATTCACCTAATAAAGGAAAATTAATGATAAATATACTTACCCATAATGTACAAACCCTTTATACAAATAAATAAATTTAAGTAGGTAAGTATCTACATTTTTTTTAAAGTTAACGCTGAGTTTAATTTCCTTAAAAAGCATAATAAGTTGTTATCTTAAAATAGGTAATTTCTGTAATCCTTATCAAATCGCCGTTTACCATATAACTACCTACCGGCTCATTATTATACAAACCAATTTTCAACAGTTGATTCAACGTATAATTCCTACCTTATGTATCACTAACATCACACCTTGTGCAAATAAAACATATTAAATACTTAATTACTACATCAAAGCTTTAGCTGA
Organism: Campaea margaritaria; assembly: GCA_912999815.1. NCBI lineage: Eukaryota > Metazoa > Arthropoda > Insecta > Lepidoptera > Geometridae > Campaea > Campaea margaritaria. The sequence continues at coordinate 1,145,273 of OU538809.1, read as the reverse complement.
CTTCCTCAAAAAGTCACATTCTAGTTATTTAGGTCTCATTTTAGTTAATTCCACATTCTTTAAGAATATTGTTTTAAGAAAAACGCACAACAAAGACGAGACCAAACAAAGAACTTACAAGAATTAGCTGGAAAATATTGTTACATACGAAAACACGCAACATTGCAATTCTAAAGGCATTTATTTAAATAGGCGGCGTGTGTTCTAATTAAAATTATTTAAATTAGTAGGAGATCTGGAGATCACATCGAGAACTTAATAAATAAAATTAAAATGTTGACTGCTGAACCGGTTTTTACATTTGGGCACCGTTGCGGACCGTGTGCGTTTCCCAGCAATGGCGTGCCGTCTGTGTGAGCCGCACTGTAGTAGCGCCACGAACACACGCATCTGTGTTTCGCCGCACAGCCGGCACGTAAACTGTGCTAACACAACAGGTGCGTTTTCCCGCACCGCGTTAAGTTGTAAATAAGACAACGTCTGTGTTTTCAGCAGTCAACGTGTTAATAATGTGTCAATCAAAGTCTGAAGCCTGAAGGGGTTTTTCGGACGGTGCACTATTTCTGTTTATATTAAACCGTGTCTACTGCGCGTGTTTTGTTATGGTCACTTCACAAGAATCTCTACACAAAACACTGTCATATTATTTTATTATGCAATGGAAAACTAAGAGCTTCTTAAATATATCATGGATACAGAAATACATACTATAAAGCCTTAAACAGTTTTCACTTATAAGAGTAGATGAACAATTGATGGTCAATGATCCATTGATGAACAAAGTGCTACACTTGGAAATAAAATAAATTAATTTTCTATCAAACACAGTTACAATAGCAATTAGTTACATTACAGAGCCATATAACTTAAAGAAGAAGAAGAAGAAGAAGAAGAAAAAAAGATAATTCTACTATTATCGAAGAAGTTTACTGGGCATATGAGACTTTAGAGCCGATGTCTCAGGGTGACGAGCGCAGTGCGCCGCGCAGGATTGTGCAATGCAAGGTTCTGGGTGGCGCTGTGACTGTTATGGGCATGCGTAGCGCTTACCATCAGGTGAACGACTTGCTCGTCTCGTCACCCAGTTAAATAAAAAAATAATTACGTTATTTATTTTTTTGAAAATGTTTTGCCTCATTACAAATAGGTCAACCAAGTTTGAATAATCTGAGTTGAAAAGGTTAGTTCGTATGAAGAATGAGTTCCGCCGGTAATTAGAGACACGTGATTAAGACAGGATTAGGAAATCCTGTGTCTCTAACATAGGATTTTGACAACACAATTATCTTCTTTAATATGAAAACATCAAACGTTTTCAAACATTGTCAAAAATGACAATGTTTTGTGTAGAGTTTTTGTAAAACTCGTCCGTGTAACCAACCCTTTAAGTGCAGTACTAAGTGACGTTCGATGTTTTTGAAGTGAAATTTCTTTACGCACGTTTGACTTGGGGAGTAAGCTGGTGAATGCGTTACGAAAAGTGTGACCGGGCGAGGCGAATGGAAGTTGAGAGGGATATATAAGTTAGTGAAGATATCAAAAGAGAGAGTTACGTCTCTTATATTACTGTAGGGGCAAGAGAGAGGGGTGCGAGCACACATTTTCCTTCTCTCTTTCTCTCATAGCGAAGTTTGACTTCAATCGTGTGGTCTAAAGTACACTCATTTTTTTATGAATAAAGTCCATGTTTATAAAATATTAAATTTGACGTTTTTTTCTGACTAGGTATAACAAAATTGTAACAGATACTTCACACTTGGAATATTATTAATCGTCAGATGTAAAATTTTAACCGTGACGTCATTCGTAACTTATATCAACATAAAAAATTGGGTTACATTTTCCAACTGCGAAAAGCTTTGAAATTGTTCGGCGTATTACTAGAGGCTATTCTGTTGTATTATAAAAGTATTAATATACTTTAGACAATAAATTAACCTCCCATAAACTGTTTTTACTCTGAAACCTGACGATTTTCTTTGGTGGTCTCCTTTACTGCACCCGACACGATCATATTCAACCAATTATTAACATTACTCGAAACTGATCATATATATTCCTATCCATACTCAAATATGACTAGTGTTTTAGACAAATTTTCAACAATTACGCGATATATAATATATAATTTTATACAATGACTTCCGACTTGTATCAAACCTAGCAACGAATATAGTAAAAACACTAAAATAAATACTAATTTGAGAATGACAGCGAGTAGTTTTAATTAAAAAAAAAAAATACTACCCAAAAGCAGTAAGACTGCACTTAAATTTACTTAGTTGTCAAATTATCGTCTTACCGCCGTTTACACAGCACAGAGTATAAAATTACTACCTGTCAACCACAATATTATTTTGACTAGTAAAAAAAATCACAACATTTTCACTAAAAAAATACTTATGGTATTAAACATGATTTACTGGTACCCCTAAGGACTCGGAGCGCATAGAAACATACTTAGTAAGCGTATATATTTCGGTCTTGCCATTTAAAAAACTACACGTACATATATATTGTATCATTAAAGTTTTAGTGCTGCCAGTTAGCTAGAAAAAAAAAACATAATAATAGTAAATAATTACGATACATTTTAGTAGAGTAGAAAACTTAAACTAATTAATAAATCTAAATTTTTCGAAACATTTGACAACGAAAGAGGTTAAAGCTGTTGAATTAATTTTATTTTAATTTGTTTAATTATAATTGGTGGGAATATTCAATATTAGAAATAAATAAGTATATCCATTTTGATAAGAAGAACAACGTGAGTTATATATTATTGTAAAGAAAATTAGATCTGGCAACACTCCAGTCCTAAGATATATAGCGAGTTTAGGCACTGATAGACCGTGAATGTATGTAGTGAATGAACTAACTATTTACTTCTAGTTGCAATGTTTTGTCTCTCAGAAAACGAGTGTTTTACCACTGGCCAGCTTACACGATGTAATTGCAAAAGTCGCTACGTTGTTAAAACTTTCACTGCTGAACCGATTTTCTTGTCTAGCCACGGGTGCAGCTCTGCACACTCCGTTGTGTTTTCCCATACCGCTAACACCACAGTTGTGTTTTCCCGTACTAACGGCAAGTTATGAAAAACACCATAGCTGTGTTTTCAGCAGTGAACGTGTTAGTGTGACCCTAAAAACTTCGATTACAAATTATTTTTCGGCGCACATTGTCGAATTCATAGTAAAAAGGCGAATCATTTACCCAAAAGTGAACTGTGACGTTTTTATTACAATAACCATGTTTATTATTGGGATGGTTTATTATTGTATGATTATTTTTAAAATATGTTTGTTCTCAACTATGAATTCAACTGTTAAGAGCTTGAGCTACTAAATTCACTTCGTCACAGTTTTATGAAACAATCAGCAAAATTTTATCTGCTTATTTAAAATCCCCGAAAAGCCTGTACAAATGTAAGATTAAGCGTGGTAAAACACCGATTCCTCCACAGTTTAACCTGTGTTTGTTCCCCCTAAAAGTTTTATTTGTAAACTATCTCAACATCGCGGTTTCATGTCCGATTTTCTAAGAATTTTACCGAGGCGTTGTGGCTCGCTATATTGGCGTGCCATGTAATGTGCAAGCGAATCTGGTTCCGTAAACGCATTATAACGTGGCCTAGTTTATTGACCTAGATTAACGTTTTAAATTATAAGGAATATTAAATTAATATGGTATTAGAGCAATAGAGTACAGAAGCACCCTTCAAACTTTTGTGATACTTTGATACAAAGGTTTTTTTCTAGAACTATGCCAATGTTTAAGCGTTATGTTGCGTTAAGTCCGCCATTTGTACTAGTTAGTTAATCTGTGCAATAAAGTATTAAATAAATAAATAAATGTTTTGTAGATTTTTGAAGGCCATAAAGAACATCTTTTTAAATAGGTATACTTAATTAAATTACTGGGCGTATGAGACTTTAGAGCCGATGTTTCAGGGTGACGAGCGCAGTGCGCCGCGCAGGATTATGCAATGCAGTGTTCTGGGTGGTGCTGTGGCTGTTATGGGCAGGCGTAGCGCTTACCATCAGGTGAACGACTTGCTCGTCTTGTCACTCAGTCAAATAAAAAAAAAAGCCTAGAATATAACTCTACTTTTATAACCTTGCTTTCCTATATTTTCAGGTATTTCTGGGTAAATAATTATTTCAATTATTCAAATAACATTTCAATGATTCTTTTTAAACTTTCCAATAACTGGTGCTTTCCAGTAAGCTCTGGAATATTCCAAGTATTTATAGAACTTTTCAAATTACTTTAGAAACTATCCAGAAGTTTGATATTGGCTAATTTTTACGGATTTCTTTAGGTGGGAACCAACACAGTATTTATGTGCCTTCATACCTACCTACGCATATAAAACAGCTAATAAAGTACAAAATATGCATACAGTCGATACTCTATACCATAGTACACTTAGGTTATATTCTCTCATCGGAAACTTGGCATCAACTCGATGAGAAATCGATTTTATCAATATGAAATCGATTAACACTGACTGCAACATTATTTAAGATCCCGTACGTCCTTACAAAATGCGAGTACAGCTGAAAACCGCATCTAGTTTAAAATATGCATCCAATGTCGAACTAATCGAATGATGACCCGGCGGTGCCGACTTTATCGATTTGATTACATTACTATTGTCTATATGGCAAAATAAAATCGATTTCTCAGAGCTGAGCCATTTACAATAAGCCAAAACTGAACTGAACGTAATCTACATAATTGTAATATTAAGCGATTTATTATTTTACAATTTTATTTTCTCTTTCAAAAAGCACGGTTTCACTGACGCTATGTGACGTTGGCCATTTGGCTTTGCTTCTTTGTAGATAGCTGAGTTATTTTAAGTCATTATTTCTTAAAGTTTTAATAGTAAGCACAGTAAAACTAGCTGGCATAATTCAAACAGGCGTTTTCTAAGTGACTGTAGTTAAAAGACTTATCATTAACCAAACACTTTAAAATATTTGATTATTAAGTAAACCTACATTGGTTTAACAAAGCTTGGCCTTGCCAGGGCTGGGATTTCTTTTGAATTTGGAATAAAATAACCGAATGAAAAAAAGAAAGAAATTTAGAATCGAACTGAACCTACATATCACAAAGTAGCGAACCAGTTTTCGAACGTTTATTTTTCACGCAAAAGCTTTGTCCTAAAATCTAACAAATGCAGCAAAGCCACATGAACCAGCGCCGCACACTTACTAACTAAGTGCCTATTTATCTTGGTCCGAAGACTCTGCGTTTTCCGTTTGTGCGAATTTCAGGAACACTTGCTCCAGCGTTGTTTGACTGAAGCTGTACTCTACGATGTTCAGCTTCTCTTTAGCTGCGGGCAAAAACATAAGATTGAAAAAATTGGCGCCCAACGTGTGGTTATAGTAAACTAATATTATTATACTGTTATAATTTTTTTAAGGAATTTGAGTTGGTGAAACGTTAATAATTTGAAATCCAAAACACCACATGCCAACCTTTTCAAAATAACTCATAATCGTTTAATATGGCACCCAACGTGGGGCAACTGACAAACCAAAGGATAGCTTTAGTATTGTATAAAAATCTTTTGTATAATTATAATTAAGACGAGAAGTAACACTCAACTGCGGTTAAAAGAGCCAAAAAGTAAATTTATATTTTGGCGCCCACCATGGAATCCCCTTAGCTTGACCTATCATCCATATAATCAATCTCGCTATATTTGGATACTGCTGGAAAATAATCGACTATCCATTATCTGTCAAAACATCTATCTAATAAAATAAGAATAGAAAGTTGTAATTTTGGGGCTCACTGCGGGACCAATTGGGTTGACCTATCGTCGACATCACGCCTCGTTACACTTGTCCGCTGCTGGACAATTCTTACCTATCCCATCTATCTACACCTGGGTAAGACAATAATTTTGGCACCCACCGTGACCACCACGAGTTGACTTACCATCTTCAATCTGCTGGAAACACCTGGCCAGGCTAGTGACCCCTGACTGTGGAACTGAGAACACCAGCCGGTCAGCGAAGTTCTCTTCGAGAGTCGCTGACGTAAACAGTTGTGCAACTAACGCTATAGCTGCGTCGGCGCCCGCGCCGCCGCCGCTCGACTCGGTTCTGAAATGAAATAAGTACACGAAGTTTAGTGTTAAACATTATTTACTTTACACTTTTACATATAAAGCTCTTATTTCTTTGTCTCGAAGAACTCTTTGTATCTTTGATCAAGAAGCGCTCACTGGCATAGTTTAATAACTGTAGGATTTTAAACAGGTTATCAAAGTTAAGCTACATGCCTAACCCCAGTGGACACTGGTCACGGTCGCCCATCAAAGTGGGTGCCACTTAGAAGCGTGGCCAGTGAGCACTTAGTAATTAACATCTGAGCGTTTCCGTGCTTTGGAGGACATGTTTTAACCCGTCCGTTACGGTTCTTTATCGCATACAAAATCATCATATATAGCTGAACTCTTAGGCCTTCATTATACTACCGTCTAGGTCTCCCATTAATTATTAAACACCGGGTTTATTAATATCAAAATCACTAAAATACTAAATTACTCGTAGCTAAGGTTACTTATCATGAATTAAATGTATTTTCTTCCTTCTTTCTATAATGGAGTTACCTGTGATGATGATGCGTGGGTGGTGGGGAGGTACCGCCGACTAGCGGCGTGTGTATACTGGCATCGACCGCTTCCGCCTCGCCCTCCGCCTCCGCATCTGCGCCCGCGCATACAGAGCCTCCAACTGATCCACCTGACACCGCAAATCAATCAATTTAAAAAAAAAAAACAAAATATCGTATTCCAAATCGAAAAATCGAATCGTTCTTTGGTCATCAAAATCCTTGAAGCTGTTTAGGCTGTAAGACGCGTCAAAGGAACATACATACATACATAATAGAGATACGACCGAAAAACATAACACTACGAGTATTCGGGTAAAAATTAAAAGCGAGAAGTGTTCGTAACGATCATTTTTAGAGTTTTTGCAGTACCGTAAACTAACAGAATAGGCTGGTCTTACCTTCATCAGCCTCTCCTAAGGACGGTGAGTTTTGCGAAGACCGAAGCGGAGATGGTGACATAGACAGTTCTGTCTCCTTTATCTGGGAAGTAAGTAAATTTATGAAAGTAAATGGTAATTATATGGTACATAGCAGTAGGTTAATTGCCAGCTAGGGATAATAACAGTATAACTTTAAGTTTTGGGTGGCATTGTATGGCATGCACACTGATGAACCATCTAGCGAATAACTTGCCATCTTATCACTATTGTGTCAGGAATTGTGGTAATGGAAAATGGAAATGGTGGTTACCGTGGATTTCTGTCCGATCTTCATCTCTAGCGTATACCCGGCTCCGTACAGATTCTTAAGGTGCTGCGTTGAGCCGAGACATCTGAAACACAATGATAGATATTTCACAATGAGAACAATCATATTAGTGCTATACATACTGAAACCTTAAGATCGGTCTCGAGAGTACAATTTGCAGTGAGCCATCGAGCTCTTCTAGATGGTAGTTGAGTTTCATTTCCGAAGATTGTCTGGTCCTTGGACTTGTAAGCACTAAAATCACGAACCTTAGGGCTCCTTTGACCATGATCCCGACTCTGGAACATAGCGCATCAGCCTCTTCCATGGAATGTGTTGTGAGTATAGCACCTTTTTTGCTCTGCAAACAGAAGAATAATAGAAGAAGTCATAGAAAGTCTTAATCAATTTAGACGAATCGGCACCTGTAGATGTTTGGTCGAGGATAACTCTGGAAACACTACTCCGATCTTCATATAGGTTCTATAATTTGAGATCACATGAACTCAATCTGTTTGGAAGCTAGCAATTATGATCCAAATAATAAAAAAAAACAAGAGTGACTAAATGGGATGTTATTTCTAATTAGTAAAAACAAACAATCTCTGTTCAATCAGTTTGGAGATGATCAAAAGGGGTCAAATATTTCAAGAGAGATCAAGCAAGGTGATATAATAGGATGGGTGTCATCTGGTGTGGTGTCATTTGATGCAACGTCATTTGGTGTGGTATCAGTTCTGATAAGCAAACAGCCTAACCTGGAAACTGGCTAGGATAGTGTCCCAGAGGAACCGCTTGCTGCGAGGGTCCATGCCAGTGGAGGGCTCGTCCAGCAGCACCACGCACGGACAGCCCACCATGGCCAGAGCGAAGGAGAGCTTCCGCCGGGTCCCTCCGGAGCAGTCCTCGGCGTTCTTCCCCGCATGCTCAGCGATCTGAAGACCGTTCATGTACGCGTCTACTATCCTGGAGAGAGGACAAACAAAATACAACTAACTACTTACTACCTACGTAATCCAACAATTGGACAACTGATAGGATATTGCAGGCGTAAGGAAGGTCCAAGTATTCTAGCCTACTACCAGTTGGAAGGGTATTTCTGGTTTCAACCTGCTGGTGGTAAATTGTATAAATAATAATAAAGAAACGCAAGAAATACTTGGTGTTATTGAAAACTGCTCCGTAAGTTTCAGTGAAGCGTCCACCACAGACCGAACACCTGGATGATTACAAATACTTGACACTGTCTCAATGCACAAACGGTGACCACGGTTCCACAAGCACGCAGACTCAGAACAATCACTTGTGGTACAGCTGTGGAAATCTCACGCTCCGCAGTCGCCTCATGACTCACATCCGCCACGGCGGCTGTCCACATCACTAACCTGGGCGTGTCGGCGCGGCTGACCCCGCGGATGGCGGCGTAGCACTCGATGTGCTCGCGGATGGTGACGTTCTTCCACAGCGCGTCGTGCTGCGGGCAGTAGCCGAGCATGCGGAACGCGCTCGACGGCGAGTCCTCCACGTTCTCATTGCCAATGAACACCTGTGAAAAGGAAAAGGCTTAACAAGCGTCCGGGCCGAGAACGCCGCTTCATCGTCAGCCGGAAGACGTCCGCTGTTGAACATAGGCCTCTCCCAAAGAACGCCACTATGAGCAGTTGCTAGCTGTTGGCATCCAGCGGCTCCCCGCGATTCGCATTGGTCGTCAGCCTACCTCGTGAGAGGTCGTCCTTCGCTGCGTAATCCGGTTTGTAGTCGCCAATCGATAAATTTTCTTTCCCAACGGCTATGGATACTACGAGGTACGTGGCCTGCCACTTCATTATGCCAATTCTTAGAGCTTCTTCTTCTTTCTTTCTCACAGTGAAAGCACTTGCAATGCTACTGCCATCGAGACGGAATCCAAATTAAATTCTGTAAGAATGAGGAATAATGCACAAATAGAAACAGTAGACTTACTGTTCCGCAAGTGGGATGCTCCTCGGCCGTGATGATTTTCATTGTGGTGGTTTTCCCGGCGCCATTATGCCCCAGTAGACCGAAAACCTCCCCTCCCTCGACCGCCAGACTGAGCCGTTGCAGTCCCGCCTTCCGTCCCGCCACCTCCTCGCCACAGCAGCTGCCGCCACCCGTGCCGCGCACCTTGTACTCCTTGCGAAGATTCTAGAAGACATGAAAACAACACGAATCACTCTTTGTTTAATCAAAATGGAGGAAAAAATCGTGTAAATGCGAATGTACTGGAGAACCACCAATTTAAAGAGTAACGTTCTTCTCTTCTCCTTCTTGACATCTTCGTCAATTCTCCCGTCACTCTAGTCTCTTCTTCTGTATTCCTTCTCTGATGATTGCTTTTCTACTTACATGAGCTACTAAAGGCGGCGCGTTTTGGGTCGGCATGTGGGTCGGGAGCTGGAGTATGGCCGCCACTCTTCTCCTCTCCTTCTTGACATCCTCGTCTTCTTTCCCTTCGCCCCCCGTGTCAGCTTCTATGTCGTATTTCTCTTTTAACGGACGTTTTTTCTGTGAAAGAACAGGAAATGTTTTTAACACGCTTTTATTAGCTTGTTTTGGCTTGTTTTATTAACCGGTTGCATAGGATGAAGCCCTCGATTCTGTTTTTTTTTTATAATTTTTCAGTCGTTTTGTATTTTTGAAGTGAGTTGGATGATTTCGTTTTTTTTCTTATTTTGAGTTGGGTTTGTAGTCATAAACTGGGAGATTCCTTAAGCATTGACACCATCTGCCAACTCTTAATTACCAAAGAGTTATTGTGCAGCTTCCGTCTCTATCACCAGATCAGCTCGCTGTCGTTACACTATAGTTATTTCATTCAAATTTTACATCCACCACAATTTCAACTCAAATGATCAACGGAAACTGGGTGCAAATTCCCTTGCATGATTTGACTTAAGCCATTTCAGCATCCATCTATGCATACAAAGTAACACAGCAGGTTAAATCATCGTCATCAATCCATATTGTCCCACTGCTGAGCACTACTCTCCCCTCACTTTCGTGAGAAGGGTTAGGCTTTAATCCACCACGGGGGCCGGGGGTAAAGTTAAACAAAAGCTTGTAAAAAGGAGAAGGTGGGAAGAAGGACGGAGTGGGAGGCTAGTGGAACTCACCGTACAGACCCTCCCCCCGCTCTTCAGCCTGTCTGCTAGAATAAGGAAGGCGAAGTACACCGGCACGTGGATGATCATGGCGGCTACCAAGACGCCAACTTCTGCAGTCAGGTAGGCACTGAGCGGCGGCGCGGGGCACGTCTCCCTCAGGTTACATATCACGTACACCCTGCCACAGAAGACATAATTTTATAAAATGTAGTACCACATGGAACATACTAAATGGCCAATCCATCCCACGCAATCCACAGGTCGGGAGGACAAAATACAGCCCGCTACTATGAAGGTTCATATAAATCGTTTGTCTATTACATTTGGGCGTGTTATATTGTAGTGGGAGGCCTCTTCTGCAAGGGACCGCCTTGGGAAGTAGATATTCCGCTGCTAGATATTCATCCGTCAAGCAGTATTGTGCAAACATGACTGTATTCCGGTTTGAAGGGCACTGTTTCCAGCGAAATTACTAGGCATAATTATGAGACTTTAGAGCCGATGTCACAGGGTGACGGGGGCTGTGCAGTGCCACGCAGGATAATGCAACGCAAAGTTCTGGGTGGCACTGTAACTGTAATGGGCAGGCGTAGCGCTTACCATCAGGTGAACGACTTGCTCGTCTCGTCACTCAACTCAAAAATAAACAACACGACCCACCTGTCCACGTAGTAAATGATGGCGTACGGGACGTACATGACGTTCACAAGAGCAAAGAACACGTGCATGCCGAGGGCGATGTTGTGCGCTGGAAGGAGCAGACGGCTTGGATTAAATTCTATCCAAAAGATATATTGGAGAATTTAGAAAAGAAGATGTACTATTTAAAACAGTTTTTACAGTTCCTACGACCTTGTACACCCTTTCTGGAGCTTAAATGGCGAGGTATATGCAAATACTTCAGAGGTTGCTTTCGAAATTATTCGAATTTATATAATACCAAGTACCAACCGTCATCACAGCGAAAATAATCATCTCAATGATGATCGTCAATTTGATGACAATGATGCTCTAATTCTTAATTCTTCGAATCAATAAAGATACTTAAAAACATGGTCAAAATATAAAAAATCTAGATAACATATTAAAAGGGACAAACTTAAAAGTGTTCAAATTATAATAGATTAATCATTTCAGAAAACAAGGAGATATTTTAAAACTTACACAATAAATACAGTATCATTGCGAGGATCTTCTTTTTAGAGTAGCTTAAAAAATACCAAGTGAAACAAAGATTAAATCTGTTTAAACTGCCTCAAAGCCACTCATGTGATCTGACGAAGTGCATCTTCATACTTACTCCACTTGAAGGCATCCAAGACAGCTACCATCAGGAACGGTATAATCCCGATCCAGGTGGTGATGTTTGGCATGATGCTCTGCGCAGAGTCCATCTTGTCAAAGATGTAGGAGAAGCAGGTATTGAAGAAGATAGCCGAGGGGCAGTATAGCGTGAGGAGGCAGATCAGCATGAACAAGGCTGAAGGGTTATTAAGGCTGGGGATATCGTTGACGCAAATCTGCAAGGAAATTGGTCATTATTTCTTTTGAATCGTTACAAGCTAGCATTTTGTACAGTATATCGTTAGATGATCATGAAATCGAAGGAGACCAATACGCCAAGCCTATAAGCCGAATAAGGCTGGCTCTCAAGAATATAAGCGTAAGGTTTGACTATCTGATAATTAGATTAACTCAAACTCAAATAATTTATTGTAAATAGGCAAAATATTGCACTTTAGACAAATAATACAGGTAGTCCATCGTTGGAAATTTAACTGTTTAGAGGTCCTTACCAATATTAACACTCCGATACAGGTGACCATCATGATCCCCGAGAGGATGACGAAGAAAGTCAGGAAGTACATCCACATAGAAAGCCCGTTTATCCTCAGCTGGTTCCGTGCCTTTATCTGAAACCAAGAAAAGTGGTGTGACGGTAGCTCAGCAGCAAGAAATCCCAAATTGTCCAAGCTCCAAGTCTTCCAACACGTGAGAATAGCGGTGATACCGTCAAATGTTACTTCAGCAAAAGAAGAAGAAAATATGTTTACCTCACATAACATAGGAAGCTAAATCACAAATACGGTTGTGAGCGTGCAAAGGGAAGTTATGGCTCAGCAGTAGTGGCAGTTCCAGGCACAGGACGCAAATTTTTGGGCAAACTTTGCGGGTCAACCCGTTAAGCAAGTAGCTAGTTTGAGGAGAACCAGTGAACTTTGGAAGACCCAGTCGTCACCGAAGTTTTCGAGTAGGCGAACTATCGGGCTGGAGAACCATCTCGCCACTTTACATATTCTACTACCCATCTACACTGAGCACTTCTACTTTATGTTAACCCTTTGTTGTATTTTAAAGAGTTTTCTATTCTAATCTACTCTCATAACAGCTATCTTAGCCGATTTCACTTCCTGATATAGAATATCTGTATTGTGATAGAAGATTCTACCATGTCCTACCTCTCGATCATACACGATGTCGACGGCCAGCGTGACGGGCACGAGCGCGAAGAACATGCCGATGAAGATGGCGCAGATGACGTTGCCGACGTTGAATTCCTCCTGCTGCTCCGTCTGCTGGAAGGGATGCGCCAGCACCTCGATGGGCTTGAAGCTGTCGAGCAGGCCCGCTGCTGCCATCATTCCCCTGGAACAACGGTTGTAGTCTTCAACACAGTTCTACGGCGGATGAACTTCTGCCAGCTATTACTTTGCGAAACTGTTACGGATTTGTGTCGTTATGGGGATCTATTGTGTTATCTGTGGCCATGTCTTTGTTTACGCTTGCCACTTCTACAATAATATCCAAGCGATAAGACCGCTTATTGTGGCACTAATTGTTAAGTTGGTTTGTTCCAGTTTTTAAATTTTCTTTGTTCTGTGGTGTTTCAATATAGAGTTTATCTATCTATCTACTCCTACGGTTGGAAGATCAACTCAATAGTTCTAGTGCTTCATTAAGGTAAGCCTGATTAGGTTCTAACTCTGATTTGAAGAATTCAAGAATGTTCTTATTCATCATCATCAACCCATAACGTCCCACTGCTGGGCACGGGTCTCTCCTCACTTTCGCGAGGAGGGTTAGGCCATAATCCACCACGGGGGCCCAGTCTGGATTAGTGGATAACATACCTACCTCCGAAATAATTTTCGGGTAGGTAATGTTCTTATTGCTCACCTATATATGCTGTTGTCCAAAAGATTGATCAATACAGGCAAACCGTGCGCATAGGTGCTGTTGTAGTAAGCCATCATATTGCCATATGGCAACACGCTCTCTTTCATGCTGAAGGCGCCAAAGTTGTTCATTTTCAGGAAGGATGTGAAGTTCCCGTCATAGTCTACTATTGAATTGACTCCGAGGACCTGTAAGGAAGGAAAGTGTGAGAATATTAGATAGAATTTTTGGCAGCAAGCGTTTTTTATTAGTATAGATTATCGTTTGCGCGTATCTCGATATGACCAAAGGTCTTGGTGGTGATTGGTTTTAGCGACTGACACTTAAGGAATGCTGCCGAAACACACCTAAAAGGGCTCTGTGGCAGACTATCTGCTGGAAAGTCGTAGCAACCAGATGGACACAAAGTGTCTTACCAGTACCACTAAGTCTAGTATGTTTCTCTTCACCGAAAGCTCATGCTCATTTTGTAAGGTTAGTTGTTTTTGAATCCACGCTCTGCAGCGTGGCGTTCGAAATCTCAACCGATTCAGTAACAATAGCTTCAAAGTGATGTCTGTTAGTTGGACCTTGATACTTCCTGGGGACCTTCCTCCTGTGCATGCAAAGACTGGACGAGGGTGAGCCGAAGATCGGGCTCAGTTGCGTTCTTAAGAAGACTACGTGGAGCTGTGGATGAATATAGGCTAAGGATGTGGATGATGATGATGATGTCTTCTTGGGAACCCTTCTTTTTAAAGTCAGTTAAAAAGGGTTACGTTTTGCTGATCATCTGTTCGTTCAGAACGGTGATGATGGAATCACGTTCAGGTATTATAGAAAACCTACCTCCAAAGATTCTCTCAAGTTGACCATATCCTGCATGTTTGGGACCTCGCTGTAGAGCGCGATGGGGGTCCGGTTGGAGTAAGCGGTAGGATCCAACTTTAGAGGCTGTGTGCGGAACATCACTATCTGACCTGACTTGATGTAGAGGCCGATCGCGCATGATACTGGAAGGAAGAGGTGGATCGTTAGAAGCAATAAATTATGAGGAGTTCTTCTTACATCCCACCTCCACTCCCCTTCTAAAAAACCCTAAATACTTGCCCCACTGCAACCATGCTATTTAATTCTTGCAAGTCTTCAAGATTAGCTGACTTAAATACTTAGCTTAAAGATCATGAGAACACCTTACTGATAGGCATGCAGGTTACGAGAACGCTTACAGATATGAAGATCATGAGCACACTTTACTGATTGGTGTGAAGTTCACGAGAACACTTACTGATTGGCATGAAGATCGTGACGTACAGTTTGTACGGGTCCCGGATCATCCTGATAGTGCGGATATAGACCATGGCGCAGAAGGTCCGCCAGCAGCAAGGATCCGTCTTCACGAGTTCGCTGAGTGCGTCTACTGAGACTGGGACTTCTGGGGCCACCTGGAAGTTACAGCAGCGCACGGGGTAATCTTTGGGATGATTTTGGGGTTACACAAAAAAAATTGTATAGATAAAAAGGAGTTAGAAGTTCCCGAAAAAACAATCTGTCTTTCTTTTTTCTTCTTTTTTTATGCCTGTGTGACGAGACGAGCAAGTCTTTCACCTGTCTTTATGTTAGTATGGAGTTATGATTGACAAGATTGCAGCGAGAGTTTATTTTGGAGTTCCTAAAAAGTACGGATTAGCGTGAATTTGAAGAATTGTGAAGATTGGCTCGCAACAGAAAGAAAGAAATATATATTTATTTGTTGTAAAGAACAATTATATATACGAGTAGAACAACAAATCACAATATAGCTCTGTTATGCATGCGTCTTTGGTCCTCAAAACTTACACCATAAAATAACCTAACTCCTCAAGTGGTAATAACTTCTTGAACAGTTCTTGAAGTAAGATCGGTAGATAGACAAACTCTTTATTGAAACACCACAGAACAAAGAACATCAACAAAGAAACCAACCAAGCAAGCAAGCAATACCTACAGATAAAAAAATCGAGCAGGAATTTGATATGGCTTTTGGAAGTGAAGGACTTTTGGAGGATGGTGGATGATAAGAAAGCTTACCTTGACATGTTCGACTCCATGGTTGGTGGAGTGCAGTGCGTGAGATGCAGGTGGCGTTGGAAGTGACGTTGCCTTTTGACCATCCTTGTCATTCAGCTCCTGAGATCAAACACATTTAAGATATTTAGCTTCTATTACAGAGAGCAGACCTCATTCCTTTTAAATAAATAAAAATCATAATCACCTGGTAGCTGAGGGTCTTGCTCTGTAGCGAGAGACTCCTGGACAGAGCTCTGGCCCGCACCAGCTTCACAGACGACAGTCCTTCCACCGTTTCCATCTCCTCAGCGTTCTCCCCCTCTAGTGACAGGAACACCTCCTCGAGAGTTGTCATGGATACTCCGTAGCTGGTCACACCTGGAAACACGAAAACGTATTGTAACTTTTCTTACTGATTATGCGAATTTGAATGGTTTTCGACAAAAATGGACAATGTGATAAAACTTTTTTAGCCATAAAATTTCTGATTGACCCAGTTAAAGTCAAAGGCTTTAGTGAGAAATGACCAAACGTCCTGCTGAGTGAGAAACTTAGTCAATAAAAGATTTTAAAGTCTCATCAAGAGAGTAGGTAGGCAGTTAAGGCCAGTGCTAACCGCCAGAACGTTACGGCATGGCACATGAAAGTATTCATTGGAATTCTGTGGCGTACCGAAGAATGTTGTAGAATGCAGTACAATAAGATGAAATCCTTAGTCAAAATCAGCCACCACTCCGAATCAGCATGCTGCGATAAGCTCAAGCATCAATGTGATAAATTCAACCTAATACGAGTGGTAAGTTTATTCAAATAAGGTTTAAATTGGGTTAGCTTAAACAAATCCTTGCCGTCCTTTCAGCGATCTTCAGCATTTAGTGTCCTAATGGACCTTCCTAAACCTAAGCTCGTCTTCTACTCACCAAGGCGGTTGGTCTTCTCCTTGATCTCGTGCTCTATCGCGTGGAAGAGCGGCGGGAACAGATGCACGGCGTAGTGCGGCAAGATGTAGGACAGCTCTCGGCCGTGACGCCGAGCTTTCTCCGCGCGAGGCACGTGGCCGCGGACGAGGCGAGTGATCTGGTGCTCGCGACATACTCCTGTGAGGGGAAGTACAGGTAAGAAGGACTAAGAAGAATGGCAGTAATCGAATAACTGTGTGCACCAAAAGTCTCGCTCGGAATAAAGTTACTGAAGCAATTTTCATTAAATTAATTGAGACCGAAATAAAATTCCACCACCTTAAACGAAAAGAAGAATAATGGAAATGAAACAAAAAATGACTGATTTAGAAACTCCTCCGTTTTGAAGTCGATTAAGGCCTACCCAGCTGGGTAGTAGTACTAAATACAAGTAGTTATGATGATCATTTATCATCATGTGGCCGCAAAAAAAACAAAACAGCACTTACCATCCAGTACCAGAGTCAAATGATATCCAATGCCAAACTTGTTCTTCAAAAATAACGATGTGCCAGCACACCGAACCTGCAAAAATATATTTTTGTAAAAATACGAAACAGAAATTCTATAATTTTTAGAACCAAATCTTGATACTATAAATTGGAAAAAATTCAAAACACCCCAAAAGGTTATGATATTTTCCAAAAACAGGCTCCCATAAAAAAAAAAAATTTTGACTGGTAAGGTTTACATGAGCCCGTATTTTTGGCAGCGTCTTAATCCCCTCTAGTGGGGACAACCTGGTAGGAATTATGGGAATAAACCAAGAACACCTACCTTCCCTTTACTAATGACAGCTTTCCTATCCCCAAGGATGTCAGCTTCGTCCATGAAGTGCGTGGTGAGGAGCACCACCTTCCCCCGCTTGGCTTTCTGCAGGATCCTCCACATCTGACGCCGGGAGACAGGGTCTACTCCAGCAGTTGGCTCGTCTAGGATTATTATCTACAATAGACCGGAAAAGGAGGTATTATATTGTGATTTGGTCAAGAGTTTGCCAAATGTAGGAATTAATTATATTAATTTGTTTTTTTATATAATTCCATTTCCAACTTCAATATAATATAGGTATGGAAGTTAAAAACTTAAGACTAAGCATAAATACTCTATTTTAGAACATAATATTCAGCAAGACTTTGTTCCACGTTGGGCGCCAACTAACGGAGTCATGAGTAATAAATAACTCACCTTAGGGTCACCAATAAGCGCAATGGCTATACTCAGCTTCCTTTTCTGTCCACCTGACAGGTGCTTCGCAAAAACATCTTGCGACTCCAGCAATCCCACTTCTAATAACGACTTGTGGAGCTCTTCTGGTAGTCTTTTGCTAGGAACACCCTGGAAGATGAAGAAGATTTGTTTGTATTGAAGAACAGTGCATTACCCGAATTGTTAGGAAGGATTGCATTCGAAAAAAAGGTCCATAAATATGTGCATGACATTGATGGATTATCTGTAGTTCAAGTCACACTAAAGTAGGTTTTCAGACCTTATTTCAAATGAAAATAGGACTTTTGCGGATATTAGTGAAGTTTCAAGAATCCCTATAGAGGCTGCTCTCACTTTGATGGTGGCGTAGAATCGGAGATGCTCTTTCACAGAGAGAAGTTCGAAGAGCACGTCATGTTGTGGACACACGCCAGTCATCTGACGAATCTCGTGCATGTCGTTGGGGTCCCTATATAAAACCAGAAAGTTAGTATTTCTCTAGCATAAAGTAAGTATATTATAGAATCGGTTCAGTGTTTCTCGCAAACAAGGTCTCTGAGTGACAGAAAGAGATAGTATAAGCTACGGAAATTGTGATTCTGTGCGAAATTCAGCCTAAAATGGGATTGAATCCTAAAGACTGCTCAGAACACCCTGTTAGAATAGAAAACTTTTTATTATACACCAGAAACAAAAATAAACACACTACAGAAAAATTACAATAAGTAAACAAGGCTAGTACAATGGGCAGTCTTATCGCTGAAAGCGATTTCTTCCAGACAACCTTTGGATGGACAGTAAAAAAAATTTTTCGATAGTAGGGTGGGCGGCGTACTTAAAGTATTTAATAAACACTGATATGGGTTTCTAAGTTGCGTGGATCTTTTTTTCTATGTTTGGGGGTGAACTAATGCACTTAGCCAATATTTTTTATGAGTAAACTAGTTCATGAATAACTTATTATTGAAACATTTGACTTTTTTAAAATTTACCTCACGTCCAACCCATAGATGTAGGCAGTTCCAGCAGTGGGTGCAGTAAGCCCAGTCAGGATGTTGAACAGCGTGGATTTTCCCGCACCATTGTGGCCCAGGATTGCTGTGATCTGACCCTCATAGATACCGAGGTCGATGCCGTCGATAGCTTTGGTTTCCGGTCGGCGACATTGCCGGAAGCTCTTCTGCAGACCGACGATTCTGACCGCTTCTTTGCCTTGGAGTTCTCTGAGAAGAAAAGGTATTGCTTCATCAACAACCCATATCGTCCCACTGCTGAGCACAGGTCTCCCCTCACTTTCGTGGGGAGGATTAGGCCATAATCCACCACGAGGGCCCGGTCTGGGTTGGCGGATAACATACCTACCTCCGAAATAATTTTCTGTAGGTATGTGGGTTTCCTCACGATGTTTTCCTTCACAGAAAAGCGAGTGATAATTACGTTTAATATGTTTTTTTTACATAAACACATTGGTAAGTGCCCGCATTGGGATTTGAACTCACGACCTTCTCCTTGGAAGGCAGGCGTTTTCCCACTAGGCTACCACCGCTTATGTCTTATTGCTTAAGTTCTTACATATTATAGACTAGGTTCAAGCTGCTCGTTACCTGGGTACAGGTTCAATGTCCTTATTGAGGGCAGCGTCTCCGTTGGAGTGGAAGTGTACCGCGGAGACGCGGCTGCGGCCGTTTCCCATCCAGTACGACGGCATCAGGCAGAACCAGGGCTTCTTGTTGATTCCATACTCACCTACAAGGGGAAATGATGGTCAGGTAACCGTCTATACATGTGCTCGTTGGAGACATGTGTAAAGTATACAAAAAAAACAACAAACAAGCAAATGAACAAATGTACAAATAATAAAAATGAATCCCTATATCTTTTGGGCACGGTATCACGCGTGAACGGCTGGACCGATATCGCAATTTTTGTTTTGTTTTTGTTATTGTCAGGTATTGTTCTTATGAAAGAAATAAATAAAAAAGTTTCCCGGATTGTTGGAAAATTTGGGAAAACGGAAAATGTTTTTTTCTGTGAGATTATTGTATCAAGAAAGGGTTTATTTATTTATTCTTTAGCATAAATGAATAGTATGAATGTGTTTTAATGTAATAATTGTTTTGATACTATTATTATTGTTATTAGTTAATATAATTGGTTATGCCGTTTTAATTAATTAAATAAATAAATAAATAAATAATAAAAGTAGTAGTAGTTATAAAATCACTTTTTCCATAATAATATTTAGTGAAGTCCCGTAAATATCGGAACTTTCCGGAAAAAAGGCATGTCCATGTTATGATGATATAAGTATAAAAAAAAACCATTCAACCTACTCCGATCTGTTAGAAGGTCACTCAACAGGAGTACAGAATATCAAGTCAAAGTAGCATAAAAAGATTAGATAGGCTTATCTATAAAAATAACACAAAAAAAACAGACAGTCATAAAGACTGCCGCCGGCAATAAAAACTCAAAACAATGGAATAACTGTTTTTTTTTTTTAATTTTTAAGTCAATTATAGTCAATATTTATTTTAAGCAAGGTTACAAGCATACTCGAGGTCATCGGCGACGCAAACCCATAACTTCTTCCACTACCAGAAATCGCTTAACGCGGCTAAAGAAGTTTTCAATTAAAAAAACAAAGCTACGTACTCGGCATTACAGCATCCAGCCAGTACGCGATAAGTCCATAGAGCACGGTGTCGATGGCCATCATGATGAGGCTGCCTCCAAAAGGTACACCTGGACCGCTCCACAAGTTGTCCCACGTTATGCCCACGCCGGCCATGTCCAGCACTAGCGCCTGGAGGAAGCATCACGACTCATTAGTTACCGGCTAGCGCTTGACCACTATCTCGGCAGGTTTCAAGCTAAGGTTGCCGAGGACTGGTGCTGGAAACTTTTCCTCCTCTTTTCTTTTCACTTTTGCTTCTCGTTTTGTACGTTTCGTTGATTTTAAACTCACACCCTGCTGAACAGCGAACTGTCACACAAATAACTAAGGATTCATCACAACGTCATCTTCTGGAAGTTATAGATTATTTGAAGAACTTCTAAATAAATTGGAGTATCTATTTTCTATAGCAGATATAACGTTCACAGTATTAGAAAATGAACATCTGCAATACCTGGAAATCTTCTTTCAAAGTTTCCTAACACCTGGAATTTATAGATACCTTGTCCATAGCCAGTGCGTAACAGCTGGAACTGATGAGGGAGACGAACCAGAAGGCGAGGGAGTCTGCGTTGGAGACGAACACCTGGATGAAGTACAGCCCACTCATCAAGTTCACGGTGAAACTACCCACGATGCCAGCCGTCTGGAAACAACATAATTATGATAGATTAACTGCAAAACCAAAAAACTTGACACTGGCAAATGCACAAATTGTGCAAGGGCAAATAACAACAAAAAATTGCAATGGCGCAACGTCTCGCAAAAAAACGTAAAAAGTAACGTAGAGCCATAAAGTTGAATTCTTCTATACGTAGTTTATAATGTACTCAACTCACCCTGGCCTTATCGAAGAATGAAGTCAGCATGAACCCAAAAGTGATAATCGTGAAGCCAAACATCAGCATCAGCAGGAAAACCAGGATGTACGACGAGTGCTGGAACACCTGCAAAGAAGTCCTCGTTAAAAATGACTGATCCGATTTTGATAGCGACGGAATGTTGACGACGGAACTCCCCAGTGACTAACAGTACATTGATGGTGTATGGAAACCAAAATTAAATTAAATTTGAGTTTCTACGGGTCGCATGTGTTTGGATAGGTACTAAATTCTGAGTAGAAACCAATCGCGCTTCGATACTTCTACGCGTTATTGAGAAAAAGGGTCTTGGCAGACAGACAGACAGACAGACGGACAACAAAGTGATCCTATAAGGGTTCCCTTTACTTTTGAGGTGCCAAAAAATATATATTTTTAACAAAAAGTCTTACCCCCTTATTCATAAAAAGTTTTGTGACGTTTCATAAAATCGCGCACTACAAATTTGTACTGCGCAGTACTAAGTGACGTTCGATAACTTTTAATAAGTAAGGGGTTAATTTGTTAAAGCTATTCTGGGTTCACATGCATATCTTTCTCGAAAATATACTGACCTCCTTATAGAAAGGTGATGTGTTGACAGAAATAGCTGCCTATCAATTAACATTAATCTTGTTGATGTAACATGTGTATTACAACCTACATCTATGTAGTTGATAGATTGTTTTTGGCAATAAACTTGCTACGAATGAGTCATTGGCACCATTCGTAGTTATTTTGGAGAAAATGCAATTTTCCATCTGCGTCATTTATAAAATTCTGCCAAGGCGAAAGAAAGTGACGGTTCTTTCACATTTCACATTCCTCAATTTTTCGGACATATGGTATCCTATGCTTGTCAATCCAACTCCATCGTTGTCCATCCCCCGTCGTCAACGAACTCCTATTCTACACTCTATACCCTTTTACAAATGAGGTTTATTTAAAATTGAACTCGTCGTGCCAGCTGGAGCCCGTACACCTGCCATTGGAATTAGAATAAATGTAAACTGTAAGTCACCTTCAGTGTGAATAGAAGAACAGTGCTGACAATGGAGAGGACCGTGACAAAAACGCCGTAGATGAGGAACCAGGAAGTCCTGCAAAAGGATGCGTGGTTAGGAGTTTTCAGCAAAGCGAAAACCTGCTTAAGGCATTTAACTCTTGTACATCAGCCTATTGGGTATATTCTTGAACGCTTTGGTTTCATGCCTTCCAGAATTCCGGCTGTCCTGGTTTGGGGGCAATTCTTATTGCAAAATGGGCTTAGTATAGTGAGACAAAAGTCGCTAAATAGGTTATGTCTAATTAAGAACTCTTTTATTCGGACCGTGAGGACCGAGAGCTCATGGTATTTCAAAATACCTATATATTTTTTACAGTAAGTATAACGTTTAATACTTGGGAAATGTATAAACCTCGCATCACGGTAGATCCCAAAAACATTTCAAGTTCCTTCACGACTCCATAGAATGAATACACTGTAAAGGCAAACAGAAGTAAACTAACCAATAAACAGAATCTTTCAGGCCCATAATCCTCATCCCCTCCCTGATCTTATTCTCCTTCTCCCCCACCACGAACATGAGGAGGTAGGTGATGAACTGGGACAGCGTCATCACCATGTACATGGGCATGATGACGCGGAAGATGACGAGCCAGTCGCCCGTGTGCTGCGGCTTGGGGAACTGACGAAAGTCCACGCGGGGAGGAGGGATGTTAGTGTCCGTATCCGTCTGGGGAAGAGAGAATGTGATCATACCTATCACGCAATATTTAGTGGCAGTGTCTTAAGCAGGCGGTAGTGTGCAAGCTTTAATAGAAATATGTTGGTTGGTACGAGTAGAGCTAGTGAAATTTCTGAATAATTTAAGCTGCAGTCTAAAGTTCCGAGTGGAACTACAAAAGTTGTTATAAGCAGGCATGCGCTTACTAACAGGCAAACAACTTGCTCATCGCCTAACTTAGTATCATAAGAAAAGAGAAAAGGTCCAGTTTGTGAAATTTTCAAATATGTATCAGTAAAAGTAGAAAAGAACAGCAGAAGAAAAGAATAGATACATCCAAGACTGATAAAAATTAAAGGGCAGCTACCAACCTTAATCTTAACGAAGTCGATGAGAATCTGCATGGCCAGAAACCCGGAGTAGTAATACTGCAGAACGGGGCAGACCTCGTCGCTGTGGACATCTGACAGCGGGATCAGCTGACCACCCCTGGACCAGTCAGTAGCCCAGTCCTTGCGCTCGGCGCGCTCGCGGCAGATGGCTTTAGAGGTGTAAAGTAGACGGGTAGAAGGAGTTCGGGCGAGAGACGGATTGGTGCGGATTGTGTATCTAGAAGGAAAGTCATGATTAAAAGAGTTAAAGAAAGAAACAATTGTGATGGATTAATATATGGGACACAGAACACATGTGAGAGAAAAGATTGAGGTTGCCCTTCGCAAGACTACTACGCTTAAAGATGTAATCTTAATGGCTTACAGATACCTAGTAATCTACAATTAGCATAGCTGTACCTGGAGTATGGGGTATCACAATCTTTAGCCATCATGAGGATATCAATCCTGATAGAGGAAAAGAGATACCGAATATTGACATCAGGGTTGAATTAACAGCTTCTAATGCTATCACCCAATCCAATGTAAACACGATGATGGACAAGCGGTAACATATAAAATCATGGCTTTGCACTGACACATTAAGTAATTGAAGACCTCCAGCAATCATACCTGAGCGCTTCGTTATAAGAAGTGGGATCTGTGTGGAACACGACTGCCATGGGGAACTGCGTGTTGTCTTCGTGATATGCGTCGTTGAGCTCAGTGATGTTGTTGAACCGCACCCAGTGGATAGGGTCCTGCCCAGAGGACACGAGGAGGTCGTTGATATCTCGGAGGAAGCTCTGGAATAAGTGGAATTTTCTGAAGAAATTAAGTGGCTGACTTTTTCTTTTTAATATTACTAACTAACGAGACGAACATGTCGTTCACCTGATGATAAGCGCTACGCCTGCCCATAATAGCTACAGTGCCACCCAGCACTATTCATTATGGCACAGCATTGCGCTCGTCACCCTGAGACATCGGGTCTAAAGTCTCACATGCCCAGTAATTTAGCAAACGAATCAATTTTATTTGGTCTCTACCTCGACCGGTATTCAGTGGCCTAAACAGCAAAAAATCAGAGAGGGAAAAGAGTTTTCTATTTGTGATTTTTTAACCAGGTTTTATAGGTTTTTTTTTTCTGGTTAAAAAAGTTTAAGTGATATAAAACACGGAGGAGGTTCTCATTTTTCATAAAAAAAATTAAGGTTGTTTTGTTACCTCGGAACTCACTTTTAAACTGATTTGGAACATTATTTTTTGTTGGAAAGTATAATATATTTCAGATTGGTTCTTTTGTAATAATAGTTTGGTTTTTACTAGTATTTCTAATTGATTTTTTTATTTATTTTTCGTATGAATTTTTTTGGATTATGGCCTGACACTCCTCACGAAAGCGAGGGGAGACCCGTGCTCACCAGTGACTTATCAAAATCTTACCATAGTGCCATTAGCGTTGAACCAGTCTGCCACAACGGCTATAGACTGATTGTTGGCGAAGGCATTCCTGGCTTGGATCCGGATCAGGCGGCCTGGCTTCGTCACCTCGGGGAAGTTTGGGTTCGGAATCATTATCTTGAGGAAAATCAGCACACCCAGGCAGTATAGGGGCACTAGGATCTCCTGCAATATAACTTTGGATATTACATATCATTCAAAAAGTCAAAACGGTAAAGTAAACTCACAAGTAAATTTCCGGGTGAAGGCGTCAGACAGCGTTTTTTTACTAAGTTACAAGATGAGCAAATCTTTCTCCTCACGGTAAGCGCCACGCCTGCCCATAGCAGCTACAGTGCCATCCAGAATCTGTTGAGACACTGCACTGCACTCATCACCCTGATACATGGTTCTAAAGTCTCAAACGCCCAGTAGTTTCAGTGGAAACAGTGCCCTTCAAACCGAAAAAGTATAGTTTTCTCACTACTGCTTGGCGGATGAATATCTGGCGGCGGCGTGGTACTTGCCCAGGCGGTCTCTTGCAGAAGAGGCCTACCACTACAGAAGTGTTCCAGTAGCAAGTACGTAACTACTGTCACTATGATTATTTAAAATCAATTATTAGGTCTGTGGATGACTATATTCTTAGCTACAGGGCTAGTATGTGCACTGTGAGATGCTTTTGACACCGTGCGAGGGAGATATGTCTATGATATATATAGTTTTGTCCCTTTCCACACGACGATAACATTATCATGTCATCGAAGGAATTATAAAACACTGAGCCTAAAATTGGACAGGCTCTCAAAGATCACAAACTGCTAAATTCACTGACGCCAGAATTTCTTTAATCATACTAACAGCCAAAGTCTTCCTAGTGTCCCGCTTCTTGAGAAGGACGTTCCGGACGACGGTGGCCCACAGCTGGGCCCAGAACTTGTCGGGATCCCGTGGCGCCATCGTGCTGCGCAGGGTGCTACCTACAGTCACAGGGTCCAAGTCGCCGGAGCCCTTCTCTGCGCATTTCCTGAAACGAGATATTGATATTGAGACGGTCGTTGGCGGTCTGCCAGCGTTCGGTAATGTTCACCGTATGAGCCAAATTGTAAACGTACGATGAAAATATTGTTTCGTGGGTGTATCCGTACACACGTATTGTTACCAATACTGTGTATGTATTTTTGGAGTAAAACTTCTTTATGCACGCTTCACTTGGGGAGTAAGGTGAATGCGTTACGAAAATTGTGATCGGGCGAGGTGAACGGAAGTTGAGAGATATATAAGTTAGTGAAGATAGAAAGAGAGAGAAAGTTACGTTTCGTATATTTTTTTTAATATCTTTAATGAACATTTTGTTTTTTAGTTTTTATACATAGAAGTGTAGGTAATAGGTATGCATTATAGATCTATAGTAATATCTGTTTTCTAAGGCTGTCCTTATAATCAAACTTCTTTTCACTCTATTACCACAGAAAAGTGAAGTGTTTTCGGTTTGTTTGGGATACGACGATTCCACGACAACAGTCATGGGTTTGCGTCACCTTTTCAGTTATTCATAATTTTGAATAGGTACACTTTGGGATCGTGGCATGCGGAAAGGTGTAGTCTCTGCCTATCCCAAAAGGCGTGACTACGTATGTGTTGTATAGGTAGGTAGGTAGCTATATCTTTTCTTTCTTCTGTGGTGTTTCAATAAAGAGTTTATATATCTATCTACTTACTTTAACATCAAAACTGAAAACTTAAACGGCATAATAATAAAAGAATGGCACCCTTCATTATCGATCCTCTAATTACTTCCTGCGCCCTGCTTGGAAGGGTGCGCCTTCCATAGCAACAGCACCCCTAGTTAGCTAACTGTAGGACATTCGATATGCAGCGGCTAGCTGGCGCCGACCGAGCCCTTCCGTTACCAGGAAGTTGTGTGTCTTGTTCCTGCCTTAGCTATTCTTTACATTTGGATTGAAATAAGTTTTTAGTTGAATTCAGACAAGCTTTTACAAAATACGTGTTCGGTACTGCAAGCTGATTAATACTTTGTAAAAAAAAATACCCTTAAGAGGGGGGGGGGGGGGGGGTAACATTTTGATAAACTTAGAATGTAATATTTATTTATATCTATTAAAAGCCTAAAAAATAAGTTTCAAGCTTCTACCTTCAAAAATGACCTTTTTTTGCAATTAAAAGTAGCCTATGTTCTTTCTCAAGCTCTAGACTATCTCTACCAAATTTAATTTAAATCGATTCAGTACTTTAAACGTGAAAGCATAACAGACAGACAGAGGTACTTTCGCATTTATAATATAATAAGTGATATCAAGCTTTAATTTTGCATTTTCTTTTGTTTTGTGGTTTACCACGGAATCACACCTACATGAATGCTACAGAGTATGGCTTTGTACAAAAAAAATTGGCGTGATACCAACTTTCCATACATTTTGTTCAGTTTTTGCAGGTGTGTTTCGGACTATGTAGTGTTGGAAGTATCGATCTGGGAGCCCTTTGTCTTGAGTTGGAATATCGACCCGAGAGGCCCTTCAGTCAGGCTTTGTTCACTGGTACTCAATTAGGCACCGATAGCTTTTGAAGGTTGAATTTTGATTAGTGAAGCCAGGATATGTAGTGAGATTTTTATTTAGTTACGCAAACTTGATATTGAGCCTCCAAAATTTCAATCATAGTAAAGTGACTTTGAAGCGGTGGTAGCCTAGTGGCAGAACATCCGCCTTCCAATCAGAAGGTGGTGAGTTCAAATCCCAGTGCAGGCACGTACCAATGTGTTTCTGTAAAACATATGTACGTAATTATCACTCGCTTTTCGGTGAAGGAAAACATCGTGAGGAAACCCACATACCTATCCGAGAATTATTTCGGAGGTAGGTATGTGATCAACCAATCCGGACTGGGCCCCCGTGGTGGATTATGGCCTTACCCTCCTCATGAAAGTGAGGAGAGACCCGTGCCCAGCAGTGGGACGTTATGGGTTGATGATGATGAAAGTGACTTTACTTAAACGTATCATAATGGATAGGCTTATGGCTTTGTTTACAGGAAAATTCTAGGTATGGCCTCTCCATACTGAAATTCTATACTGAATAGAGAAGAACTCCTAAAGATCTGTGGTTGGATCGAAGCTTGTGAAACTGTCAATGACCTAACACTCCCCACTTAAACTAAAAGCTCACTAATGCGTCACACATTGCCACCTTGAATTTATGTAGATAGTATAAAAAATATAGCTCGAAACGCAAAAAAACAAACTTGGATATTCGACATTTGGCCACTTTCCTGTCCAGCCAATATCGTAAACACAATGGCCAAACGCCAAAATGCCAGTCCTAATGGTGAACCGTGGCCATGACCGGTGTGCAGTGAGGGTGTGATTCCGTGGGCTTGCGTCAATCGGTAGAATTAGTAAGCGGGGAGGGGGTGGAATTGAAAATTAGGGGAGCGCTTTAGGGCTCGGGCTGTTCTGTAGATAGGTACTTTGTTGCTTTATAAATTTATGCATTTCTAGCTGCGCCCTGCGGTTCCGTGTGTCCGTGTTTTTCTTGCATATAGGGGTATACTTTTGGAATAAAATGTATCCTATCACAGTCTAGTTGCTTGAGTAACAAACAAACATAAAAACCTCACCATTATTATTTTAATAGTATAGTATAGGATCATGCAAAGAAATTATTGATATTTATTTACACTGTTGGTCTTACTTTGAACTGTTATTGTGAAAAAAAGTCTTGATAGTTGCCTAACAAATTATAGGATACCCTAGTTAGAAGTGATTCTATGTGATAGCATTTATTAATGTATTATTTGAATGATTCCAAATGCAGTCATAATTATGTCGCCCCACGTTGGGCGCCCAATTTATGTTTAACGTTCGTTGATACTTCCTCACGTCACTGGGACAGTCACTGTTTAAACACGAACCCACCATCTAAAGGTTAACCAACAATAATTAATAGATATTACTGTTGAGACTTTATCTTACTAATACCTTTACATGTACACAGTTTTAAGCAATAAATTTTATTCTATTCTATAAACATTGGCGCCCAACATGGGGCGACATATGACACAATTTGGAATCATTCAAATAATTAATAGTAAATGTTTAAATCTCTTATTCAGTGCCGCTGTCAAGGTCAGCTAGATACAGCATCAACTATCGCTAAAAAAACTTATTGCTCAAAATTGCGAAAACGGATTAATATTGATGAAAAATGCCTAAACAAACACAAATAGATGCCACCTAAACCTACAAAGCTGAAGAGCTATCCTTCGAATAAAGTGAGGTCTTTGGAGTTATCATGAAACGTTAGTAATGTTTTGAACGTCAAATACCAACTCTAATAGCGGCCGTGACCGAAAGGCGTGCCTCCGCGTCACAAATGTGGCTGCCTACGTCAATCAGCTGATGGCTCGCTGATTATTACCATGGATTATTATAAATGTTATGGGCAAGTGACTGGCTCGTCTCGTAATTCAGATTTAACAAAAACGAAAGATTGGCAGGTGTTGTTTCCAACTACCCGCGTTAATTATGTGCGCAAAATAGACCCGTTTTTACCTCGTAAATATCGACAAACTTATTCGTCGAATGGAAAACAAATTGATGAGGTTGTCTAGTAGAGATTGCTTTGAGCGATAAGACAGCCTCTTGTACCTATTATTCAGCAATTTTTTTTTGGTTTTGTTTTGATCTTGTTAGTGTGTCAATAAGGACTTATCTATATAACTCTCAGCATGTAACCGGAATTGATTTTTACATAGTTGGGCTCTGTTTTTTTATTTATTTTTGTGACTAACAGCTACATAATGTTATATGAAACATACAAGGGGACTTAGAAATCCTAGTATAATAGAGCATGAGCACACATTTCAACAACAGACTAAGAAATCCAAACAATACTGTATACTGTCGGAGTATTCTTGCAGAAATTTATGATTATTATAACCTTGAGATCCAAATGGAAGTTCGTTGAAGCGCTCATTGTACATAGATTATAATAAAGAATTGGTTGTGTGTAAAGTTGGTTTACGGACGATATTTTAACGTGACAACGTCAAAACAAAACATTGATGAAAGGATTGCATACTTTTATAAATAAAACTGAATCATTTTTTTGATAATAAAAGAATAAATACTTGAAATTATACTAGTAATTAGATTTTTTATGAGCGTTACGGGACAATGTGTAACTTTTTTGTGCATGCAGGCGTTCATCGATTTATTAGTCGTTGTCACGTCAATAAGGTTAACTGAGGTTATCTACCGCGCGCCGTCGGGGCTGCGGAAGACGTTCTACGTACCCGATAAAAAGCGTCCCGGTGAAATACCCTGGGGTTTAATGGGTATACCGTCAGGCAGCTGGTGGGGAGTCCCACCTAGTCCTAGCCGGGTTGTATGCGCAATACATTCCCAGGTTAAAAAAAAGGTTATATACCGCGTGCCATACAAGACTCAACTAGGCAGGTTATAAGGTTCTCAGATTTTTTTATTGCTGTCACTTATACAAATCGCGCCCTGTCTTCACATAAAAGGGCAAATGCCCTTTTATCGCGCTAAAAGCTAAATTAAATAGTCATCGATCCCGCCACTGAGGCACAGTAACACGAACACAGAAGGTAGTGTTCTACAAATGCAAACTTTTTGTTTAAATTTTTTTCCTATAAAAGTCGTTACTTTTTTTTCAGTATCGTAATATAAGTTCTATACAAATTGTTTTAGACTATTGAAGTAATTTTAAGCTGCCAAATAATATTACCTAAATATGTGTTCTTGGCATTTTAACTCATGGACACCACCTTTGTTACATTTTGGAAGCTTTAGTTTTGTTTTCTTATTTTTATTGTTGTTTTGTAAGATCCCAATAAAGTTAGCTACATAAATATTGTATAATTGGTAACCATGTATTATCTTTATGTAGATAACGGACTTAATGGATCTGACTCCGGTGACCGACGGCCATGGAAGTAACACGTACTTAGTACTCTTATAAATATAGTATCTACATTACCTTACTTTAATGCTGACGACAATTAAATGTAATTTCATTTTCTTTCATGACATAACAACCTGCACTGTCATGTGCTTTCGTATACCTGGGTCTGTCGACGTAATCTACTTTTCCACAGTCAAGTCGCATTGAAGATTCCCTACTGGTTTGGCAGCTTGTACTATTATATTTTCTGTGACACAGGCAGGTCACAAAATGGCCGCCGCCAGCTGTCAGATTTGGGCGGGAAGCTTCCGTTACGTGTGTGTAATAGTAATTTATTTTTCACTGGGGTGGATTCAATAATAGCTGTCGGCCGTTGACCCAGATTTGCAATCTAATGAATATGAATATTTAATCATTTATACCCCATGCGTGAATATTTGTGTTTAGAATACAGTTCAAATGCTTTGCGTGAGCCTTTGTTAAGTATTGTGTTATTTTTTTAATCAATGATTTTGAACTCTTTTGTTTGAACTGGTAAGTATATTTTATTCCGTCCCGAGGAATTAAAAATTTTTTGTCTGTTGGACAAGGATTGAACGGTCAAATATGCAAGAATAAATGAAAAACTAAAATTTATGATAAGAAACCTTAACAAAAGCGCAAAGCGCAATTTCTGGATAGACTTACGACATTTTTGCATAATTATTAATGTTATTCGGAAATAAACTTTATTTTCAATGACGTTAAATTGAAATTTGTATAATGCACCATACACGTAATTTTCTGCGTATTCTGGAATTAGTTATAGAGGCCTTTACAGAGACCCTGAAACGCGAATATGAGGAAAAACATTAATGACAAGACCATAGCCAAAAAAAAAAAAAAAACGTCGAGCCAAAATTTCCCACATTTCTGGTATAGAACGATATTATTTACGCTAGTATATTATGGACCTTTGCCAAGAGCGGTCGCCTCCAAGTCTGTCGGCGACGGACGATTTAACGCAATTTCTTGCTTTGTGGGTTACTGGATATTTGGGAATACAAGACTGCGAAGCTAAACTTAGACGGATATGGCTTATTTAATAGGTATTATGGCTTATTTGGCATTACTGTGTTCCGGTTTGAAGGGCACTGTTTGCAGCGAAATTACTGGGCATATGAGACTTTAGAGCCGATGTCTTAGGGTGACAGCGCAGTGCAGTGCTGCGTAGGATTCTCTAATTTTATCTCGTTGTTTACTTTAATTAACAGTACCTGGATGACCGAGCTTTGCTCGGTTTTTTTTTTATGACATTTTCTAAAAATGATTCCTAGCTAGATCGATTTATCGCCCCCGAAACCCCCTATATACTAAATTTCATGAAAATCGTTGGAGCCGATTCCGAGATTTCAATTATTATATATATATACAAGAATTGCTCATTTAAAGATATAAGATAAATATAGTCAATAGTTAATACAAATTTTGAAATAAATAAATAAATAAAATACAATGAAACGTTTTAAGGGTCTCCAAAAGTACCATAATACTCCAATCCCGCCCACATGCAAACCCACTGAACAAAGCTAATTATACCAGCATCCCTATTCATAGCTTTTCGCCCAATTAAGGCGGCCCACACGGTAAACAAATTGAATTTGATCACGGGAATGTCATCACGTATTGTTAATTACAAAAAGAACTAAAAAGTAGAAAGTAGCAGTATCAAATCTTTATATTTGTAAATAAATGTTATGTTGGTTTGTGTACGCTTCAAAAACTCAAAAATTTCTACACCGATCGAGCTGAAATTTTAGCATGATATATAATCCGCATCAAGGATTGTTTTTATCTATTTTTTTCATCAGTGACATATCAGCGGATGTGCCACAGCGGAGTGTGGCAGGGTACAGCTAGTATAGTATAAGTGTTTTGTAAAAGATTGCATGAAAAAGATATATAAGTATATTTTTTATCAAACGTATTATTACCTTTTCTAATGTTCCCCTCGTCCTCCTGCGTCCTACTTATCATGCGGTCGTGCCCCAGGCGTTTCTAATAAAGCCCATCGGCTGTTACCTAGACCCCCCCCCTCCACCCCTCCATTCTAGGATTAAATCGGGTCTCTGTCAACTACTCAAGGTCTTGGCTATTTGTAGTTTAGGGTTGTCTGTACGGGAAGTAAACAGTGTTTTGATAAAAACTCGTAGAAAACAAATTATGCATTGAGCAATGTCGGTAGCACCGTAGCTGACCCCGGAAAAGGTGGCGCGATGACTTGAATGCCTTTGATGTGGGTTCGGCCGACCTATCTCACGAAAGAGACGTTTGCAAAGGCACCTTTACCGAGCTGTGGGACACAAGTAGGCTAAAGAAAAAAAAATAAGGATCTGTCTGTTAGGCTGAGGCCGCACTGGACTGAATTGCTCAAACTAAATAATTCGCGAAATGTCACCAGTACCGAGGAAAGTTTTAATGAAATCCCTGTCGCGACACCATCGGCCTATCAGTGCGGTTCCGGCTTTAGAACGCGAACTATTTCTCATCCTGATTCCTTACCGCATCGCAAACTGTCACATTTGCGATAGAACACTCCACAAATCTTAAGAAAGTTATTGGCCAAAACTCAAAACTGAAAACTTAAATCATTTATTGTAAATAGGCAAAATATTGCACATTTATACGTCAAAAATAATATTTTAGACATAAGTATAGAAAAACAAAAAAAATAGTCAAAATATTATGATCTACGAAACTAATGATTATTATCTAATTATGGTTTGAGTTTGAAAAAGGATATTTCCATTTCAAGTGGTGGTGGTGGTCAAGGTTTAGATTCAGTTGTTGGGTTACAAGGCACACGGTTCAAGTCCCAGAGCTACCAGTGGTTGCGGCGTAAACTATTCCTAAAATTGGAAATGAAAAACAAGTTTTTATAGTAAGTTGGTATTGACTTTCCTTGAGCTGAACAGCAACGCGCGTTCTCTCAATGCAATATCCAAATTCTCGTGTCTACATCATTTGACAACTAAGGAATAAAATGACCAAACATGGTAGGAGCCCTGTAAGCGACACAAACCTCTTTAGTATAACAAACCTTTTTTGGTTAGGAAAACCTTTTTAGTTTGAAAGACTGTATTTTTGAAATTGGAAAAAAGAAGAAAAACAAAAGAGGCTTTTTTTAGTCGTTGTTTTATTTTCGCCAAACTAAGTTCTTTTCTGATTATATATATTTTACTTCCTGAATAGCCTGTTTCTCATTGGAGAGAGACCTGCGTCTTCTACAAGCCCCTTCAGCCACTTTGGTAAGTAGGAGCTAGGCACCTGGTTGCTCTACGCCTGGGTGCAACAGTACATCAGATACATCGTATATTTATGGAGAATTTCTTATTAGACTGTAGTATAATCATCATTCTAATTACACAGCTACCATGTCGGCAGACGTTGCGAACGAAATATAAAAACACCACACCATTTACATCACAGGCGACGAATTAATCTAAGTTACCATCGCTGTTACACGTGACGGTAATGAGAAACTATCGGAAAACTGCGTCCTACCTAACATACTTGATTATCTGTGACGTCTGGTCTCTGGGTCGACGAAAGCTCGGAATAGAAAATAGCGCGTCACGATCAGAAATATGGATCCTGAATGTATCAGGCTCTTTATTGACCTTAGTGCCGCAAACATCGAGAATCGGAGTACCTGCACTAGATCACACAAATAACAAATAATGTTAAAAGAGTATAGTTTAGTTGTCTTGTGCGGAAATCAAACTTGATGTTACGAATTTCCGTCATAGCCAACTTATGTCGTGAAGGCCGTCCAATGATGATGGAATCATAATTATGTAACTAATTAAAGTTACTGATAAACTGGAAAGTGATAGTCTTCTGAAAGAGACCGTAACGTTGTTCGGAGAAAGGCGAAGAGGCAATGGCGAGACATCCACGATTTCATACAAGTATGAAAAGGTCAGATACGTAAATTTTCATAAAAATAGAAAGAGAAGAAAACTTTTGTTTGACACAGCAACTAATATAACAGATAGAAAGACAGAGAGAGAGAGAGAGAGAGAATACAAATAATGTATTCGCACAGTAGTAGTTATAAGCTTTTGAACGTCACAAGGGGTTGACGTGCAAAAATCGTCCGATTTTTCCGTCCTATAGTCGGATCCGATAGTCTGAACAGACTTCCGGAAGGCGTACATACATTTGTTTAAACACTTAATATACGTCCGATCCGATAATAGGATCGGACGTCCAACCCGGAAGCAGCGCCAAGGCGATCCAATAGTCTGATCATACAATCAGACGTATATTGCCGGGCTTAGAGTAGATTTAGACAGTGAGGTTGTCGGACAAACCCCATGCTTATGTGGGTGGGGGTGGCTTAGTAGTGCGCAAGTTGACGCGCAAAAGTTCTGGCTCTAATCCGATAATAAATGCAACGCAATATTGTATAGGTCTAATTCAATTCAAACTAAAATTAATTCCAGTGACAAATGGAACTCCTTTCTATTGTTACCGAAGTTCATTTTCAATTGAATCGGATCAATACAATCTACCGTAACCCTGAAATTCAATATGCTGCATTTTCATAATGCGCAGTTGGTTGCAATCTCAATTCACAGGTTTGGAAAATTCGTAATGTTTAGCAGTAGTATTTTTGTCCACTTGCAAGTCAAATGACTGTTTATAATACCAAAAAGAGCAAAAAATAAATCCAACTGGTATTTATTTATCAAAGATCAATAAATTAAAAGATAAATTACCCCCTGACAACATAGATTCTAATCCAAGATAGCGCACATTTCTTGTACCTATTCGCGTATGAATATGCAGCGTCGCCACTAGGTCTGGCGTGACATGTCGTGACCTAAATAGTGTCGCCAGTGTGAGAGGCTTTTGCATGAAACGGTTTGCTGTTGCTTACTGGAATCCTTTTGACCATATTTGGCGCCCGAACGCCCAAAGGGGAGCAAATAAAGTGGACTCAACGTGGAACAACGTTGGAGTTTATAACCATGCTATTTGATTTTAATTAGCTGCAACCCTTAAAAAGTACCTACCTAATAAACTCTATCGTTAACGACACAATCGCGCTCTGTTACATATTAGTACTTAGACGTTGATTATGATTTTTATTTATATCAGTAATATTTTGGCACCCAACAGGGGCCCTAAAGAGAAATGGCGCCCAACATAGAACAAAAACAAACATTTTTATTTTGCTTTAAAAGGATACATCTACCAGTATTTATATGAACCAATGCCCAGTTTTGTTAAGAACGATGCTTCCGCATCGATCTTGACATTTTATAACAACGACATTTCTTCAAGCCGTTTATGGTTGTGTATAAAGCGTTCCTATACGTATGAAATCCATACTTTGCGGCATGTCCGCTCCATTGTATGTATGTAAGTATGTTAGTATATGTCTGGACTGTCTTGGCTCAGGTTGCGACACCCTAACCTAGTGCGTTTTTATGATCTCGGGTCGTAAAGGGGATGTGCTTAACTGTGTTTGGGGTTGCTCCAATTTTGTGGAACAGTTTGTCTCTAGATATAGATTTATAGAGAGTGATGTTTTCGGAAGAAAACATTTGATATTGCTTGTTTTTTCAGGATATTTTCAGTACCATCTACCACATCTATTTTAATAAAGTAAACATCAAAAAATATGCGGTTTGAGTCTAAAAAAAAAAAAAAAAAAACAAAAAGAAAAAAAATGAGTTTAAAAATCAGAATTGTATGATTTGAAAATAAAAAAAAAATGTGTTCAAAATATTATACAATAATTTATAATATTATTGACCTTTACGTTGCCCTAAAACTTAGCGCTATCATTCTAAGTGGCAATACTGCCAGTATTTTGGGAACCAAATTTACCACCTTTATACACCATTCTTAACAATAAATAGGTATTTTTCTTATTCTGATAGCCCGCTGGAGACTTAATTTTTAGCTTGCTTTTAGATTATCATTGTAATTGTTTCAATGATTTGTTTGATCTGTGCATAAATCATCATAATAGGTATAGTCAGGATCCTGAACCCTAAGACACCCAGATTTATCTGAAGACCCAAGAACAACACGAGACCAAGACCATGCCTATAAAATCGAATCAGCCAGATTATACAAATCCGAGCAATTTGATGACTCATCCGTTCTATTTATAACCAGACAACACATTTTCAACTAACACCAATGGAGTATGATCGCTCATAAACACGTCAGACATAAACGGCTGTCTGTCATAATGACAGCTCTGTCGAGGACTAGTATGTAGGTAACTACAGACACACAAGCTTGCCTGATTGCATATAAAGTGCTGTTGGGTTCGGTTCGGTGCTTCGACCAAAATTCAGTACTTGACTAAACTTCATTGCCACTACACCTGTCAATTTCATACAAGATTGATCAACTCACTCAACCAAACTCATAAGCACTCTTTACGGAGCCAGTTGGTAGGCAGGATCCATAAAGTAAACAGTGCAAGCCGTATTGTAATTGGCTTATGACTTTTCACGTACAAGAGAGGCCCTTGGGAGGCTTGGAAAACTTTGACGCCACCAACCAACAATAGATGCATGACCTTACTCTGGTATAAGTTCAAACAAACCCTCGTCTTTATTCAAAGGAGTGTATCGTACGTCAAAGGTGAAAGTTCAAGAGAACAGGCAACGAAGACATATATTATGTACTTTGATGAAATTTGGTATACATATACGAGGGTGAATCAAAAAGTTCTTAGAAGTGCATATATATGAAACCTTTTTGGATCAAGTTCGATATTCAAATTAAAGAGTGTCTATCACACTATATTTATGCAGACTGTCACTTGTTTTTGTCAGTTCGTTCGCATGTAATAAATTTTTTTGTGCAACGAGTTGCTAAAAAGTCAAAATTATGGATAAAAGTGAGTTACGTGCGGTGATAAAATATCTCAGTTTGAAAAAAATGTCTACGAAGGAAATTTTTTTGGACATTCAGCAGACATTAGGGGGTGATGCTGTACCCTATTCTACGGTTGCGTACTGGGTGGCTGAATTTAAAAGAGGTAGATCAAGCTGTAAAGATGACCCGCGTTCTGGGCGGCCTTCAACCTCCGTTACAGAAGAAAATGTCAAAAAGGTTGAGAATCTGGTTTTGGAAGACAGAAGAATGACTATAAAACATATAGCTGAGATCCTAAAGATATCTTTTGGTAGCGTTCAATCCATTTTAATTGATTCACTGGGGTTCAAAAAAGTGTCTGCAAGATGGGTGCCACGAATGTTAACCGACGAAAACAAAAAGCGACGTTTGGAAATTTCCAAGCGTAATCTCGAAATGTTCCAGCGTGATTCGGATAATTTTTGCCGTCGTCTTGTCACCATGGATGAAACGTGGGTCCACCATTTTGATCCTGAAACTAAAAGACAAAGCATGTCTTGGAAACGACCATCCTCTCCATCCATTAAGAAATTTCGAGTTGCTCCTACCGCTGGCAAAGTTATGGCCTCTGTGTTCTGGGATAGTGAAGGAATCCTTTTTATTGATTACATGCCAAAAGGCCAGACGATTACTGGACCCTATTATGCAAATTTTATCCCGAAAGTGCGTGAAGCGATTAAAGAAAAACGTCGTGGAAAACTGTCGTTGGGCGTGTTGTTCCTTCAAGATAACGCTCCTGCTCATCGATCGGAAGTTGCGCTCAACGCAATCCGCTGTGCTGGCTTCAATCTCCTTGACCACCCACCATATTCTCCGGACTTAGCCCCAAGTGATTTTCACTTATTTCCAAAATTAAAAGAGGAAATTCGTGGAACAAAATTTCACGATAATGACGCGGTTATAGCTGCCGTAGAGGACTTTTTCGAGAGTCAAGAAAATAATTTTTTTTCACAAGGAATAAGGAAGTTAGAAACGCGTTATTCTAAATGCATTGCATTGGAGGGAGATTATGTGGAAAAATAAAATATTATTATTTAAATCTTTGCATTTTTTAATATTGATTCCAAGAATTTTTTGATTCACCCTCGTACTTTATATCTCTAAATAACGCATGAGATAAGAAAGAAAGAAACTGTTAACTCTGTAAAATTAACGGTTCCTGTGGAATAATAGTTAACGCGGGTAAAACCGCGGGGGTACAGCTAGGTTTATCATAGAGATGGCCGGCCTACATCCCCTTTAACACAATCACTGCCAAAACACAACTGCTGTGTTAGCGGTATGCGAAAACACAACGGTGTGCGCAGATCCGTGGCTAGACAAGAAAATCGTCTCAGCAATCAAAGTTTTAAATAAATATATTGGGACCTATCTAACTTAGATTATATCTGGCAAACACGACTCACTTTAGTCTAAACGCCCATTAGCATCAATAACTTACCTCAGCAAATTGACCTATTCAAATAAACCTCCAATAAGTACATAAGCACCTTCTATATTGCATATTGGAGTCTGCAAAGACTCATTGAATACCTATAGACACAGAATAAGTATGCTATAGGTACGCATTAGTGACATAGCCTCTACGCCGGCATCTGGCGTTTAGCCAGAACAATTTTACATGTTAAATACTGACGAATTCGTTACAATAAGTTCGACAAAATATGGATATAATATCTAAAATCAATCTGAATGGGAGGGTGACAGAAAACAGAGCTGGTAACTCTCATTTCTGCATACATCCATACAGTCACGCCTTTCACTCTTTGGGATAGGCAGAGACTACATCTTTCCACATGCTACGATCCTAGCAGAAAGCAGTACACGAACTCTCTGGCATCCTCTACTGGTTTTTGGAACTCCAGACCAGTAGGCTGGGCTCTAATTTAGTTCAGTCGCTGGTGGCAAACCTGGGACTTTTTGTCGGAAATGTATGAGATTCGACGCAAGGTCCTCTCTGTGTTATATTACAAAGAACACTCATTACTGGTCAAAAATAATTGCGAGTGCGAGAATTAGTAAAAACCTGTTTACTAACCAAAGACTAAAGTCTTGGCTAAAGATAGGTATTGCAAATTTGACCAAAACCACCTTTCTCACCACCTTCGCCGAAAGTAAACAGCCGGGCCTGGCTCGCAGCCCCAGTTTCAACAAGCTTTTAGCGCAGAACGATGCATTTCAACTTTATGTGGGTCGCCTAGAACTAATATATTATTACCCCAACACGCTTCATACAAACTCAACTCGAATTTGAAACTAGCTCCTGGAATGCCTTTTGTTAGTTTTCTTCTCGAAGCTCTACGTTTTCTCTCGGAATAACGAGAAAGAAGAGCTTGATCATGAGAAAAAGCTGGGGATTTTTCCCGGAAAAATAACAGGCAGTGTTTTGACGTAATATGAAAAATATAAAAGGCATTATCGTCTTCACTTATTCTGTCGTCTTTATTCTGCGGAAATAGTAAAATGTCGTACACAGTAAAAATGCTTCCAAACTTCAGACATTGGTAAACAAGTACTAATTTTCTAAACTAAATTAGCTCATTCCCAGATTCCGTATAGATTGCTGTAATATATAATTTAGTTCGTTTCGATACTTTGGTACTAATTCAGCACTAACTACTAGCCTAAGCTGTGTCTTGATTGCCACTACACCTGTCAAATCCATACAAATTTTACATACAGAGTCAGGAGGCAATTCTACGCTAGGTCACAATGGAGTGACCAGCACTCTCGTATCTGTATTATTACTTAACGACAATTTGCACTCACGATGCCACTTGAAGCCCACTCATTGCTATCAGTTGCCAGACCCACCCACTCATGTTATAGCCATCGGGGGCCAAATGACATCGAGATTTTTCGAGGACGGTTTTTAAATTTTTAGCACGCGTTCTCATTTCCCCCGCAGCTTCATTCGTCTAATTCTCGTTTTCCCGAAGGAACTCTGCATTTTCTCACGATAAAACAGTTTATGCCACTCGGGAATAGTGTAGCTTGTCTCCCAATGAAAGATTTTTCAGAATCGGATAAGCAGTTCTGCGGATTGTCTTTTCATCCGCTGAATTCTCGTATTTCCGTAGACACTGTATTTTTCCCGGATAAAATATAGTCTTTAGCACTCAGGGATAATGTAGCTTACTATTAATGAATTAGTTTACAGAGTCGAATCAGCTCCAGATTACCTCTTACAACAAATAAACACACTAACATACAAACTTTACCTTACAGGCTTACAGTTATAATGCCTATCTCAGCTTTAAGAGACAATGTGGTTGAAGGTTGTAACATGCAAACTTGTAATGTTTCTGGTCCTTCTACGAAACCCTAAAGAAAATGGCGGGAACAAAGGCTCTACAAATTTTTCAAATAGCGAATTTGGGTAGTTTTGACTTTTGACCATTTTGACTTGTCAAAGGAGCAATTTTCATTTGTTTTTTTTTTCTGAAACTGCTGTTTTAGAGATATGAATAAATGTATGTTACTGAAAAAAAAGAAAATATGGGAGGTATTTCACTTATGAATAGAAAAAATTGAGGATTAAAATGTTGTATGATGTTCATATTTAGTTTAATGCCTTTATCGGTGGAAATAAGTTAAAAAAAAATTAACAGTCATTATAATTAGTCCTCCGCGAGTCTATGGTCGATAACTCTCGTAAGAGAGCAGTATTATTCGCTTACGTACTTTTATATTTGTAGCGCAATGTAATGTATTATGTTTTATAATGTTACCAAAATTGATAGGTAATACGTACATTGAAATTATTATTACTATATAGATAGACGTTATTTCACGTGATCTTTACACAACACGTCTACGGAGGTTTATTCTTTTTTGGCAGCACATTTTCACGATTAAAAGAACACTACTTTCATTTTTTTACTTTAAAAAAGTATTTTGAACTCTTTTGCTTAGATAATAGCGTTTGTTTCATATCTAACATTTTACTTCATAGAGTAGGACGTAAGGAATGATGAATGAACAGGCTTAAAATTAATTAATTCTCTAATATTGTGATGGTTTATGAAACAAAGTCCAAAGTTTTTTGCAAACCGTTGACAGTTTACCTACTCATTGTTGCTTTTTTATTAATTTCACTGCTTCTTTTAGCTCTTGATATTGTCGTAACCAACCTTACATCGTCATTCCCTGTTAGGTTAGGTTAGTATCTACCCAACAGAGCTTTTACAAATACCACCCTGTTCGCAGTAGAGATAGAGCTTCAATTGCTTTACAGAGTAAACTGGTTCCTAGTGGAATGGTGATGTCGAAGCCAAGCACAATGTCGCTAGAAAGGGTGCGGTGTGCTATCAACTTACTTAATGCTACGTCTCATAAATCTTTACTAAAAGTGTCTATTAATTTTTGTGCCTGGCAACAATAAAACACTCAATTTTCAAATATTGATGAATAAGTTTTGTTACCCTAGGAAAATGCATCTTCAGTACTGGCCGCTAAAATTAAAAACAAACTGGAATTTGTTTCTATTTAAACCTTTGTGTATGGTTTTGTTAGTTTTTTTTAATTTAACGATTGGCAGAAGACTGTAACGGTCCCGAATTGGACTCGCTACATTTCACAAAATAAAAATACACATTTATCAATTTTTGGCAGAATACTGAGATTTGCATTGACAAATTAGTGAGATTTTGGCTACACATTAATATTGCATTCGATCGGAAAAAAGCTAATTATTGCAAAGGTAGAAACTCTATGGTAAGAGATTAAAAGGCCAAGTCGTATCTATGATAAGGCGGAAATGGAAAACGGATCAATTAAATAATTAATAATGATGACATTCAAAGGGAATAGCTTAAAAGTACGAAAAGGACTTCGACATGATGGTAGATTTAGAAGATATGGGCCAATAACACTACAATAAATTTTGCCAATGAGGAGCTTAGAGGGAGACGAAAGATTTAGAGCGGGAGAAAAGAGAGGCGCGAGAGTCGGGGCTTGGCTTGCGAATTTGCGAAGAGAACGGGTGTGCTTAGGAAAGTGAGAAAACCAAAAATGGCGAAGTAGTGAAAAGCGCGTAGGAATATGTTTTACGGATCGCTAGGTCTCTTCCAAAGGGGATTTAGTGATCCTTAAAAGCGATTCTGGGGAGATAGGAAGTGATACTAGGGCCTGTGTTAGCTTGAGACAAACTGCGAATGTTCTGATTCTTGTTGATACTGGTAGGGCGCGTAGGATGGCGAATTGAAACGGTGCTTGCCAAGAGTTTAGCTGATAGCCTGAGGAATGTGGTGACCTCAGGGGCGTCTTCCGGCATGGGTGGCTAGAAGCGCCTGACCACCCATTTCGATCGTATTTTGTGTACGGGCGGGGTGATTCCTCTAGACAGTGACGAAGATATCTCTTCCTGTACATAAAGTCGATTTGAATGGTCCCCGCACGCACACGGTGTTATTACCGTCAGGGCGATTTCCAACGACATAAACTCCCTTCCCAGCATGACATGACGGGGCGACAAACTGACGACTGACGATAGGTTGCCGTTTGGAAATCTTAGGGCGGCCTAGGGCTTAGAAATAAGCAAGACTCCCGGTGCCTCCGGACTTTAGATAGCTAGTTAGAAAAGGACATTCTTGGAACTTCCCTGTGGGATTTCTCCATGCACAATTAACTTGGAAAATCTGATTGTCACGACTCCGAAGTTGTCGCAATCAGGCTTGCTTCTGTTAGGTACACACACTATTTATTAGAAGCTAGACAGGTTTTAGTTCATAAGAAACCTAGGGCAAGTAGGCATAGGCTCATAATAATTAACAACAGGGGTCACTAGCCATAGGAGGTTCGTAAGTACCTATGAGCTAGTCTATAGTGTTAACAATAGGGGTTACTAGCCATAGGAAGTTCGTAAGTCCCTATGAGCTAGCTAGTTTATAAGAGCTTAGGGCCACACACACATAACATACAACATACAAACGAACGCACAGACACCAATTTCGATAGGTAAAGTTAAATGTGGACTCCGGACAGTCCTGAGAAGTTGACAGGTAGGCACACACACACACACACACACACACACCTTTAGCCTAGGGTTCTTCTGACAGGAAGGAATTCATACTGTAGGACAGGGTCATCTTAAACTATAGGAAACTACATAAAATCAATACAAATGTAAAACAAGCACTCGGGGACATTAAAAGTTTAATACTATGACAAA
The DNA here is from genome assembly GCA_912999815.1 of Campaea margaritaria. Classification (NCBI taxonomy): domain Eukaryota; kingdom Metazoa; phylum Arthropoda; class Insecta; order Lepidoptera; family Geometridae; genus Campaea; species Campaea margaritaria. Next base: position 1,101,324 of record OU538809.1, on the reverse strand, counting down.
GAAATGAACTGGTGAAACATAAACTTCCTTGGGAATCAATTGTAATACTACAGACTATATTGTAATAGATTTACAGAGCTATTAGGTCAAACATGAACAAGCAAACATCTAAACAATGTTATATCCGGCAATCAAATTGATAAGACTAATCATTACATATGTACCTACTTTGAATGAAAGAAGTTGTAATACGGTTCAATCATTTTATTATACATCATAACAATGCTATAGAGCCTAAATATAACTTTACATACTCATAAAGTAAACATCTGGGGAAACAATTAAGAAATTAATATAATTTGTGACGGAAAGAAAACGAACGATGAAAACTAAACATAACTGATAAATAATCAACTAAATCACAATAAGTTAGGACTGTCTGTATATATATATATATATAGTTAGATAGTTACTGAATGAAACTGCAAGGATTAAATATAACCTACCTATAAATAAAGTAATAATCTGGACAAATTAACTATAATTTAACTTAGGCTTGGTTCGGAAAGAATAATTCTGATTTCAAGATTAATTAATTGCACAAAGGCACTGGACGACAGATATGACTAAGTTTGTCTCTTTTGGATTGGCTACTTATGGGCAATGACCTATTACCTTCCCTGGATTTTCTTATGACTAAAAAAGAGTGAGATTCTCCATAAGGCTCTTCGAAAGTCACTAACTGAGGCTTACTTTCAACTTGAATCGCTCCAATGTTGAATCCTTCCATGAATAGATATGGATAGAACTACAGCTCCACACTAGAAATCTTAGTGTTACAGAATTATCTAGACGAACTGTCACTTTCTGGGATTAAAACAATTCCTAGGTTTTCCAATGAGAAATAACCTGAAACAATAAATAATTGTTGTTACCTACACCTAAAGGAAAAATATCCTTAAACCTTAGAACAATGCTTCTGAAATACTAACTAAATAAAACCAGTATTATTACAACAAGGGAAAATATAACCTCTTACCACATAATATAATTCTACAAATAGAAACCTGGACAATAGTCCCATATTAAGCTAAATAAGCTAGGCGTATGTACAGATGGGTAAATAAAGCCTAATGTATTATGTAGTTGCTCCTAGTAGGTAGAGCTAGGATAGGTTTAACGAGATTTTAGATCTCTAAATATTGGGGCCTCTTTCCCTTTTGCTAAAATAAGTAAGTGGGATTGAGGAACCGCATGAACTAGATAAGAAGGATGGAAATTCGACCATGGCGGGGGTTATGTCCGCTGATAACCCTTCATCCTCGTTGAATCATGAATGGAGGTTGTGGGATTGTTTACAAACCGGGTATGAATGAGATCGAACCGTGAATACTCTTTAGATAAAAGAAAAGAAGTCCCTCTTTATGAAGTTCTCTTGCTTAGATATACTAGACTTATAGTAATAGGCGAGTTTCACGGTATTTTCTAGCGATAACATAAAGATTTCACATCTGTTTAAATGAGTTCGGACGGGTGACTTTGACAAGTAAGCTTATTGTCATGGAGCGATGTTAGCTGCTGTCAGTGTCATTTGTCCTGTGAGAGTGACGGATAATAGAACGATGAATTGAAATTTGATGGAAGACCACAGATAGACAAACATAGTAAATTAAATGAAAGTAAATACTTTCCGTCGAGATTTCGTAACTGCGAGGCGGTACTTAATCCCGACAAGCGGTGGAGAATATCCAAGTCTGGTCCGACGAAATTCACAACTTAGGGCGGGGCGGGGCTCTAAGTCATAGCCGCTGTCATGATCGTAGATTCAGAATGAAAGTTTTAATCATAGGCTCTCGTGATAATTACAAAACTATAAGGTCGAGCGAAAGGTTGATGAGTTACGAAAAATGTAAGGTTGACGAAAAGTTGATGGAAGGTTGACGATTATTAATTTATAATTTTGAATGGAAGGTTATAAATGGGACAACGAAGGGCTAGGATTAAGATCTACTTGGTCAGATATTTAGATAATACGGATTTGATGAGAGGTAGAACGGAACGAGAATATTAGGTTGAGTTTATTTAGGGACGCCATATAATAATTTAGGAATGGTAGAAAACGAATGGTATTAATTCAGCGAAATCTAAATTCAAATTATTTATCTCTTGTGATATTGACTACTGACGGATTGCGAAGCCATACTGAACATTCAAAGGATTTAGGTTACTACACGCGGATCACAACGAAGGGTTACTAGACGATCATCGGGCCAAAATAAAGTAAGCAAAGGTAAAGTAAAGTAAAGTAGAGAGTAGGTTAGGTGCGGAGTTATAGTGGAGTTGTACTGTACTGTACTGTAGTATTATGATTATTATTAGAAGAGAGAGTAGGAGAGAGTAGGTTGAGGCGAGGAGATTAGTTTAAGATTAGTTTAAGTTTATTTAAGTTTAATTAAATTTATTAATTCGAAAAAATTTATGATGAGATAGAGTATCTTAAAAAGGGGGAGAGAGAAAGAAGAAGGGGGGGGTTACAATTGGTGCAGTGACCAGGATAGTCGAAACTAGAATAGCGTAACCAGGATAGTCAACATTAGAATAGCGTGACCAGGATAGTCAACATTAGAATGGCGTGACCAGGATAGGCAAAACCAGAATAGCGTGATCAGGATAGACAAAACCAGGATAGTTAGGACCAGGGTAGCTTAAAATCAGGATATTTTAAAATCAGGATAGTTTAATAACAGGATCGTTTGTACTTATGACTAGCATTAGCTTATTGGTTATGATTATTATTAGATGCAACTTAGATTAGAATCTTTAAAGGAAAAGTTATTAGGAGAAAGTAATTAGGTTCAGTATAACTACGTCTTCGGTGACTAAGTAATTAGTCACAATTGGTGCCGTGACCAGGATGGTGTTCGGTATGGCATTGTAATCCGGAAGGTGGTTGATGTTTATGGAGGGAAATATATTATTATAGAATAAATAGATAGATAGATAAATAGATAAACTCTTTATTGAGGCACCGCAGAACAAAGAAAGATTAAAACTAGAACAAAACAAATTTTACAATTAGTGTCACAATGGGCGGTCTTATCGCTCAGAGCGATCTCTTCCAGACAACCATACACGGAGAAGAGTAAATAGGACATCGGACGGTGGCTTTCTTTATATACGTAGATTAAATAAATAAATAAATAGATACATATTATACACAAAATAAACTTAAATACATAGTAACATAATAGATAAACTTAATATATACCATAATATAATAACCAATTAAGGAAAGGCAAAATAAAAGGGCTAATAATGGAATACACAAATCTTAGTAAGAAAAATAAGCAGGCTATGGAAACAAAAAAATAAACTAAAATTATTAGATTAATCAGGGGGGAAATGACGGGGGGTTGTCACCATCTATAAATAAGATTTGGTGGTAACTTATCTAAATTAACTGTTGCAGGAAATTTAAAATTTTACAAAGATTAGCTATAATGAAGAAGGAATATAAACATTAAGAGAAGAAACATAAATGTAAAATGGAAGAGAAGATTGTAAAGCAGACTTTTAACAACTTAGTAATGATTGTCTAACAAATATTGTTTAAAAATATAATGATTGTAATAGATATAGAAAGGGATCATAAGAGCTGATGGTAAATAAGATTTAATAAGATGGAAGCGGTGGTAGCCTAGCGGGAGAGCGTCCGCCTTTCAGTCGGAGGATCGTGGGTTCGAGTCCCGGTGCGGGCACGTGCCGGTGCGTTTCTGTAAAACATGTGTGCGTAGTTGTCGCTCGCTTTTCGGTGAGGGAAAGCATCGTATGGGGAGGGGCCCGTGCCCAGCGGCGGGACGTGATAGGTTGATGTTGAAATATTGTTTGAAGGAACTCTGTAAGAAAATAATATGAAATAATCATAAAAACAAAAAAAAATTATATATAACTAGTTTTATTTGAAAAAAAATAATAATTGGTAATTGAAAAAGGTAAAGGTAACTGAAAAAGGTAAAGGTAAATGAAAGGAGGTAAAGGTAATGGTAATAAAACGAAACAAACATAATAGAATACTATTGCATAAATTTAAATTCGGGGGGTTGTTTTACATTGTTGAAATAAATTCATAATTCGTGTCTTATAATCCGTGCGGGTTTGGTGCTTTGCTTGAGTAGCGTGAAACCGCTGAGAGATTTATGAAAAGGATTTTAGTCGAATGAAGGACTCTAGTAAACCATCAACCTGGGTTTAAGACGGTTTGTCACGATTTGACTTCAAATCGACACACTACACTTACAACGTTTCTTTATGAAGGAGAATTTGGTGTTAGGTTAGATCAGCTGATAAAAATCATCGGTATAAGCCGATTTCATAAAGAATCCACTCCACACGTTAGTCCCGGGGCTAAGACCAAGGCACACTACACATGCTCTGAATCATAAGCTTTACTATCAAGAATTCGGGAGTGAACTGGAAAGTTGCGAACATCGACAATTTATGTACCTTAAGCCGCGCACGGCATGTCCGAGTTTAGAGGGGTAATGTAAGTATGTATCTCTTATATCGAAAAATAAGTAGAATGGGGGATAAGCGCTTACATAATATCATTAGGATAGAGACGCCTCACAACCGTCTTTTCTTCTGGGCTTTGGGATGTCCAGGTGATGAGAGCGATTTTTGGGGATGTTCAATGCGGGGAATGTTCACGTACTGGTTCTAATAATAAAGTTTTAGGATACAGTTTAAAAACACACACACTTATTTATCTATTTATCATATACACAGTTGTACTTGTTACAATTTATACACACACACACACACACACACACACACACGATTGAAGTCAAATACGAGCAAATTAGAATGAATAATAAGTAAGGGGGCCTTTTAGTATTCTTATGTTTGTAAAACTGGTACTGCTGTAATTCCGGAGAGGAAAATATTACTCCGGTGATATAAATAAACGCACCTGCGCATATTTTGGGGGTTGGCTGTAACGGTCCCAACTTGGACTCGCCACATTTCACAAGATGAGGGTACACACTTATCGATTTTACTGAATAAAAGAATGAATAAAATGGGGGTTGTTTGGTATTCTTATGTTTGAGAAATAGGTACTGCTGTAATTCCGGAGAGGAAAATATTACTTCGGCGATTTAAATAAATACACCTGCGAATATTTTGGGGGTTGGCTGTAACGGTCCCAACTTGGACTCGCCACATTTTACAAGATGAGGGTTACACATTTATCGATTTTGACTGAATAAAAGAATGGAAAAATGGGGGTTGTTTGGTATTCTTATGTTTGTGAAATAATTACTGTTGTAATTCTAGAGAGGGAAAAATATTACTTCGGTGATTTAAATAAATACACCTGCGAATATTTTGGGGGTTGGCTGTAACGGTCCCGAATTGGACTCGCTACATTTCACAAAATAAAAATACACATTTATCAATTTTTGGCAGAATACTGAGATTTGCATTGACAAATTAGTGAGATTTTGGCTACACATTAATATTGCATTCGATCGGAAAAAAGCTAATTATTGCAAAGGTAGAAACTCTATGGTAAGAGATTAAAAGGCCAAGTCGTATCTATGATAAGGCGGAAATGGAAAACGGATCAATTAAATAATTAATAATGATGACATTCAAAGGGAATAGCTTAAAAGTACGAAAAGGACTTCGACATGATGGTAGATTTAGAAGATATGGGCCAATAACACTACAATAAATTTTGCCAATGAGGAGCTTAGAGGGAGACGAAAGATTTAGAGCGGGAGAAAAGAGAGGCGCGAGAGTCGGGGCTTGGCTTGCGAATTTGCGAAGAGAACGGGTGTGCTTAGGAAAGTGAGAAAACCAAAAATGGCGAAGTAGTGAAAAGCGCGTAGGAATATGTTTTACGGATCGCTAGGTCTCTTCCAAAGGGGATTTAGTGATCCTTAAAAGCGATTCTGGGGAGATAGGAAGTGATACTAGGGCCTGTGTTAGCTTGAGACAAACTGCGAATGTTCTGATTCTTGTTGATACTGGTAGGGCGCGTAGGATGGCGAATTGAAACGGTGCTTGCCAAGAGTTTAGCTGATAGCCTGAGGAATGTGGTGACCTCAGGGGCGTCTTCCGGCATGGGTGGCTAGAAGCGCCTGACCACCCATTTCGATCGTATTTTGTGTACGGGCGGGGTGATTCCTCTAGACAGTGACGAAGATATCTCTTCCTGTACATAAAGTCGATTTGAATGGTCCCCGCACGCACACGGTGTTATTACCGTCAGGGCGATTTCCAACGACATAAACTCCCTTCCCAGCATGACATGACGGGGCGACAAACTGACGACTGACGATAGGTTGCCGTTTGGAAATCTTAGGGCGGCCTAGGGCTTAGAAATAAGCAAGACTCCCGGTGCCTCCGGACTTTAGATAGCTAGTTAGAAAAGGACATTCTTGGAACTTCCCTGTGGGATTTCTCCATGCACAATTAACTTGGAAAATCTGATTGTCACGACTCCGAAGTTGTCGCAATCAGGCTTGCTTCTGTTAGGTACACACACTATTTATTAGAAGCTAGACAGGTTTTAGTTCATAAGAAACCTAGGGCAAGTAGGCATAGGCTCATAATAATTAACAACAGGGGTCACTAGCCATAGGAGGTTCGTAAGTACCTATGAGCTAGTCTATAGTGTTAACAATAGGGGTTACTAGCCATAGGAAGTTCGTAAGTCCCTATGAGCTAGCTAGTTTATAAGAGCTTAGGGCCACACACACATAACATACAACATACAAACGAACGCACAGACACCAATTTCGATAGGTAAAGTTAAATGTGGACTCCGGACAGTCCTGAGAAGTTGACAGGTAGGCACACACACACACACACACACACACACCTTTAGCCTAGGGTTCTTCTGACAGGAAGGAATTCATACTGTAGGACAGGGTCATCTTAAACTATAGGAAACTACATAAAATCAATACAAATGTAAAACAAGCACTCGGGGACATTAAAAGTTTAATACTATGACAAAGAAATGAACTGGTGAAACATAAACTTCCTTGGGAATCAATTGTAATACTACAGACTATATTGTAATAGATTTACAGAGCTATTAGGTCAAACATGAACAAGCAAACATCTAAACAATGTTATATCCGGCAATCAAATTGATAAGACTAATCATTACATATGTACCTACTTTGAATGAAAGAAGTTGTAATACGGTTCAATCATTTTATTATACATCATAACAATGCTATAGAGCCTAAATATAACTTTACATACTCATAAAGTAAACATCTGGGGAAACAATTAAGAAATTAATATAATTTGTGACGGAAAGAAAACGAACGATGAAAACTAAACATAACTGATAAATAATCAACTAAATCACAATAAGTTAGGACTGTCTGTATATATATATATATATAGTTAGATAGTTACTGAATGAAACTGCAAGGATTAAATATAACCTACCTATAAATAAAGTAATAATCTGGACAAATTAACTATAATTTAACTTAGGCTTGGTTCGGAAAGAATAATTCTGATTTCAAGATTAATTAATTGCACAAAGGCACTGGACGACAGATATGACTAAGTTTGTCTCTTTTGGATTGGCTACTTATGGGCAATGACCTATTACCTTCCCTGGATTTTCTTATGACTAAAAAAGAGTGAGATTCTCCATAAGGCTCTTCGAAAGTCACTAACTGAGGCTTACTTTCAACTTGAATCGCTCCAATGTTGAATCCTTCCATGAATAGATATGGATAGAACTACAGCTCCACACTAGAAATCTTAGTGTTACAGAATTATCTAGACGAACTGTCACTTTCTGGGATTAAAACAATTCCTAGGTTTTCCAATGAGAAATAACCTGAAACAATAAATAATTGTTGTTACCTACACCTAAAGGAAAAATATCCTTAAACCTTAGAACAATGCTTCTGAAATACTAACTAAATAAAACCAGTATTATTACAACAAGGGAAAATATAACCTCTTACCACATAATATAATTCTACAAATAGAAACCTGGACAATAGTCCCATATTAAGCTAAATAAGCTAGGCGTATGTACAGATGGGTAAATAAAGCCTAATGTATTATGTAGTTGCTCCTAGTAGGTAGAGCTAGGATAGGTTTAACGAGATTTTAGATCTCTAAATATTGGGGCCTCTTTCCCTTTTGCTAAAATAAGTAAGTGGGATTGAGGAACCGCATGAACTAGATAAGAAGGATGGAAATTCGACCATGGCGGGGGTTATGTCCGCTGATAACCCTTCATCCTCGTTGAATCATGAATGGAGGTTGTGGGATTGTTTACAAACCGGGTATGAATGAGATCGAACCGTGAATACTCTTTAGATAAAAGAAAAGAAGTCCCTCTTTATGAAGTTCTCTTGCTTAGATATACTAGACTTATAGTAATAGGCGAGTTTCACGGTATTTTCTAGCGATAACATAAAGATTTCACATCTGTTTAAATGAGTTCGGACGGGTGACTTTGACAAGTAAGCTTATTGTCATGGAGCGATGTTAGCTGCTGTCAGTGTCATTTGTCCTGTGAGAGTGACGGATAATAGAACGATGAATTGAAATTTGATGGAAGACCACAGATAGACAAACATAGTAAATTAAATGAAAGTAAATACTTTCCGTCGAGATTTCGTAACTGCGAGGCGGTACTTAATCCCGACAAGCGGTGGAGAATATCCAAGTCTGGTCCGACGAAATTCACAACTTAGGGCGGGGCGGGGCTCTAAGTCATAGCCGCTGTCATGATCGTAGATTCAGAATGAAAGTTTTAATCATAGGCTCTCGTGATAATTACAAAACTATAAGGTCGAGCGAAAGGTTGATGAGTTACGAAAAATGTAAGGTTGACGAAAAGTTGATGGAAGGTTGACGATTATTAATTTATAATTTTGAATGGAAGGTTATAAATGGGACAACGAAGGGCTAGGATTAAGATCTACTTGGTCAGATATTTAGATAATACGGATTTGATGAGAGGTAGAACGGAACGAGAATATTAGGTTGAGTTTATTTAGGGACGCCATATAATAATTTAGGAATGGTAGAAAACGAATGGTATTAATTCAGCGAAATCTAAATTCAAATTATTTATCTCTTGTGATATTGACTACTGACGGATTGCGAAGCCATACTGAACATTCAAAGGATTTAGGTTACTACACGCGGATCACAACGAAGGGTTACTAGACGATCATCGGGCCAAAATAAAGTAAGCAAAGGTAAAGTAAAGTAAAGTAGAGAGTAGGTTAGGTGCGGAGTTATAGTGGAGTTGTACTGTACTGTACTGTAGTATTATGATTATTATTAGAAGAGAGAGTAGGAGAGAGTAGGTTGAGGCGAGGAGATTAGTTTAAGATTAGTTTAAGTTTATTTAAGTTTAATTAAATTTATTAATTCGAAAAAATTTATGATGAGATAGAGTATCTTAAAAAGGGGGAGAGAGAAAGAAGAAGGGGGGGGTTACAATTGGTGCAGTGACCAGGATAGTCGAAACTAGAATAGCGTAACCAGGATAGTCAACATTAGAATAGCGTGACCAGGATAGTCAACATTAGAATGGCGTGACCAGGATAGGCAAAACCAGAATAGCGTGATCAGGATAGACAAAACCAGGATAGTTAGGACCAGGGTAGCTTAAAATCAGGATATTTTAAAATCAGGATAGTTTAATAACAGGATCGTTTGTACTTATGACTAGCATTAGCTTATTGGTTATGATTATTATTAGATGCAACTTAGATTAGAATCTTTAAAGGAAAAGTTATTAGGAGAAAGTAATTAGGTTCAGTATAACTACGTCTTCGGTGACTAAGTAATTAGTCACAAGACCAAGGATCGATTGGTACTACGGAGGTTTTAATACTGACGTTAGCTGTTCAGTGCTGGCTGGAGAGTCTCTTCCGTCGTCCCGCATACTGGCCCCATGGTGCACACTCATGCAAACAATGGCGCACGAACAATTGCGATAAATACCACTCAACTATCACTATAACATTTTTCACAGCCACTGTTTGTTGTGAGAACGGAACAAAGATATCGATGTGGTTTCCCGGCGGTCACATGAACGCGAGACGCGCTCCCTGAGCGGACGCCATGTTGGATTGGGGGAATCATACGCGCGCGCGCCAAATGCAAGCTGATGTTGCCATAGTGTGGAACTCCCGAGTTAGTGGGAGATTTTGTTTAAGTTAGTACAGAAATAAGAAACACTCCGACTCAACCGAGTTTATTTTCACGGTTAAATTTACCGTTTTCTGTAAGATAGAAAGCAACAGTATCGCGATATGAAATCTATATATATAAAAATGTTATGTTGGTTTGTGTACGCTTGAAAAACTCAAAAAGTTCTGCACCGATCGAGCTGAAATTTTAGCATGATATATAATCCGCATCAAGGATTGTTTTTAATCTATTTTTTGCATCGGTGACATATCAGCGAATGTGCGAATGTGCCACAGCGAAGCGTGCCAGGGCACAGCTAGTACTTCATAAAATTATGGTCAAACGTTTGATCATTAAATTATACGCGATTGTCATTCGATAATTTTTCTTATCCCAATTTCCTCCTACTATCGAAAAATATTTTTTACTGTCCATCCAAAGGTTGTCTGGAAGAAATCGCTTTCAGCGATAAGACCATTGTACTACCCTTGTTTACCTATTGTAATTTTTCTGTACTGTGTTTATTTTCGTTTCTGGTGTACAATAAAGAGTTTTTCTATTCTTTTCTATTCTATTCCTCTATTTTATGTGAATTAATGTAACTTGAATTCTATTATACGTATATTCTATCTTCAGCAATCTAAACCGGGTCGACGTTGTGGATTAAAGCTCAATCACGACGATATCGCTAAGGGGCCATTAAGTATTACTTAAGCAGGATTTTAGGTAATAAATATTGCTGGCGTAATCACCATCCAGAAATCCCCCTCCCCCCGTCCTCAATGTCATCAAAAGCAAAGCCTTTGCTTTGCTTTTTGATTTTTTGGGGAATCTTTACTCCCCAATACTTAAACGGCTCCTAGCGACATAGGTGGAAAAAGCTTTGTTCACACCATTTGATGACATATTCATTCTTCTCAATCAAAAATATTACAATTCTCAAACAAACAATCCATTACCCCACTTGGGTAACAGTTTCCCTACACTTGGCACCCCGACACGCATGCGCGTGCCACCGCCACTGCAATACGACGCGCGTGACGACTTGTGCCTATTTATTACTGTCGACGTGTCGCCGTCACACACTGAGTATAGTAAACCGAGGTGAATCGGATTCAGGGGGTGAATCGGAATCTATCTATCTGAAACCAATGAGCGCAACACATTGCTTCTATCCACTTGGATGCGCCGAGAATGATTCAGCTTGACATTACCTCACGGGTCATTCCAGGCGACGCTTCCCAGAGGACCGCTCTTTTCGTAACCTCGGTCTACCATACATAATACTCCGTCAGATGACGAGCGAAGACAGACGAATGACACGTGCATCTCTTTGAGGCAACAGAAAGTCTGGCCAGTCATAAACCCAATAAAGACGTAATAAGGTTATAAGGCCCTGAAATCTTACCTTACAGAATACTCCGAAAATGTCCGAGGCGTGACACTCTTGTGTTTAGCCATATAGGTTGTATTTACTTTTATCTTGGCGGCAGTGCCGGCCGGGGGCTCGTAGCTGATTCTTTGTTTCCTAACTATAATTTTGCTCCTTTATAGTGTAAGAAACATTGCAAACAGGAATTTTTCAATAAATATTCTTATTGCTATTATTCTTTCAAAGAGCCCTTCATTTACTGTGGTATAAAGTGGTAATAAAACAATTGTCTTAGTTGGAAAAGTTGTAACGTTTCACGTTTTTATAACATCACTAGCTGTACCCTGCCACGTTTCGCTGTGGCACATTCGCTGATATGTCACTGATGAAAAAATAGATAAAAACAATCCTTGATGCGGATTATATATCATGCTAAAATTTCAGCTCGATCGGTGCAGAACTTTTTGAGTTTTTGAAGCGCACACAAACCAACATAACATTTTAATATAGATAGATTAAAAGTTTCACTCAAAAATGACTATCAGAGATGAAGTGGGTTTAAATTAAATATGCGGGGCCCCCTTTCGCGCGGCGCCCGTGGCCTTTGCTACTCTTGCTACGTGGTTAAGCCGGCACTGCTTGACGGTCATACTGCTGTCAGTTGTCTGTAGCTATCGCTGTAAAAACCATGCGGATGCGGTTAATGCGTTGTTAAATGCACGGTTGACCCACGTCAGTATTGGCCATTAGAATCAGACTGAATACGACCCTAATGGCTAAATGGTTACCCTCAGAGAGCGTAGCCAAGCCGCTTTAGGGGTATTCCAATAAACGCTGGATGCGAACATTTAACAACGGGTCGTTGTGGCGTTCTATGGGGAGGCCTATGTTCAGCAGTGGACGTCTTCCGGCGGTTGATGATGATGATGATGACAAGAATATTGCGGGAGGAACTGCTCGCGTCAGCTAGTAAATAATCATCATCAACCCATAACGTCCCACTGCTGGGCACGGGTCTCTCTTCACTTTTGTGAGGAGGGTTAGGCCACAATCCACCACGGGGGCCCAGTCCGGATTGGTGGATAATATACCTACCTCCGGAATAATTCTCGGGTAGGTATGTGGGTTTCCTCACGATGTTTTCCTTCACCGAAAAGCGAGTGATAATTACGTACATATGTTTCACAGAAACACATTGGTACGTGCCCGCACTGGGATTTGAACTCACGACCTTCTGATTGGAAGGCGGACGTTCTCCCACTGGGCTACCACCGCTTCATAAAGTAAATAAATAATAATAACAACAATAAAAAACAAATAATAACAATAAGTAACCATAAAATTTGTTTATTCTTCGAAAGTAGGAACATAACTGAAATGTCGCTATGTCATCTCGAACTCAGTTCACGAAATGAACCCGAGTTTCCTCTTCATCGTCTTCATCTTCACATTCTGGTTCTTCTTCTTCCTCCTCGGAGCTGGCGGGGTCTTCGGTGACAGGCTCTTCGGTAGCGGGGGCTTCAGTGGCCACATATTCCCAGTCGAAGACAACACCCGTTACTTCAGTGTACCATTCGTGGTAGTGGCCGGGACGAATAAAACCTGGACGAAGAAACATTACAATATTTACTTTTATATTATAAAATCTTTAAATTAAAAATAAATAAACAAAATTAATTAATTAGTTAATTGATTATTAATTTTTTTTATCTTTAAATTTGTTTTGTTCTAGTTTTAAGTTTTCTTTGTTCTGTGGTGTTTCAATAAAGAGTTTATCTATCTATCTATCTATCTTATTTATATACAGGGTTTATCTATCTCACTTATGTTATAAATGCCAAAATTTTGGGTGTTTGTGTGTTTGTCCCGTCTTCACGCCAAAACGACTGAACGGATTTTATTTAAATTTAGTATACTTACTTACTTACTTATATTTTTTTTATTAGTTTTGTTTTATATTTTGTCCTGGAATAGAACATAGAAAGCTTTTATCCCATAAAAATTAACGGCTCATGTGGGACAATAATTAACGCGAGAGAAACCGCGGGGCGCTGCTGGTCTATCTATATATAAATAAAAATGAATGGCTACATGGTGTTGCTAAGCGCGATATTCGAAAACGGCTGGACTATTTTTGAAATTACTGTTTGTTTTTAAGTTTGTAGGTTTTGTCAAGGTTCATAAGAAAAGAAACTTTGGAAAAAGTGCCCGGAAAATGAGAAAATTTGGTAAAAACTGAAAGGGCTTTTTATATAGGATTTTTGTATGAACTCACAATAATTAAACATATTTGTTTTACTATTTTACCGCATTAAAACTATTATTACGTGCGCTATTTTTTTTTTTTTTTTTTACCGCATGGCGCAGCTAGTATAAAATTATTCTTATTCTACAAAGTTGTAGAGAGAAATAGATAGATAACTCTTTACACTCTCTTCTTCTTTTTTTCTCTTTTCTTTTCTTTAATTTTTCGTGGTATTTAGTAGCCATGCAGAACCTTCAGCATTATTTTCTAACCTAGCTTTTTCGGCACTTACCAGCAGGGAAGTCTGTGTGGCATCCGCTTCCGGAGACGAAGGAGCTAATTCCCACCTGGCTTATGGCACCATCGTTATCCACAACAGTGAGCGGGCCGCCGCTGTCACCCTGTAAAGACATGACTTTAGAGTCTACGACGGTTCCAGGATGCTGGGGGGCTCCCTCCCGCGTTTGTGTACTCTGCCTTAGTTCCCAAAGTATAACTTCAACTAAAAAAAAAAACATTTTTTTTTTTCTTAAAGATGTCCAAAAAAAATATATACGAAGTGTAACTCTCTCTGTTTCTATATTCACTATCCTATATGTCCCTCTCAACTTCCGTTCGCCTCGCCTGATCACATTTTTCGTAACTCATTCACCAGCCAAGCGTGCGTAAAGGAGTTTTACGTCAAAAAGTCTGGGAACCATCGGTTATGTTTGCGGTCGCGCGTGCCTTCGCGATTCCAGAATTTTAAAATTATTAAAACATTTTTTCCGTGATTTCAAAATGAATCGTAGAGTTATAGGTACGTAACTAAATGGTTTTAAAGGCGATGGACGAAGGGTCTTAAGAGCGAATGTAGCGCTTACCATTACTCATTACACTGTAGAATAAAACCATGCCAGAACTTCCAGAATGGTAATAGGATGGAGGTGACTTACCTGGCAGGTAGATTGGCTGGAGACGTTGTAGCCACCGGCACAGATGGTCGAGTCCACAATTATTCCTCCATACTGCGCCAAGCACCTCAAGTTGGAGACACCGCTGAGGAACACCCAGTTGAGGTTCTCAGGGGAAGCGCCTGAATCCAAGCACATTGAAATTAATTAAAGCAATGCAGTCGGCGGCATCGCCATTTTATTTCAACTTTTGACTGCAATTCACTGCAAACTGCATTTCACGTTTCAGTTTTGTTCCCAGTCGAGTTTTTTTAAATGTTTTTTTTTTTATTTCTTTTTTAGTATTCCTTCCTTTCAGCAACGGTTGTTCGTAAGTGTTATATAATATATTTTTGGAATTGCTTTTTAAATACTTTTACATTGATACCTCACTCTAAAGGCTTTGGTAATTTCCATCAGTAATCCAATATGTCATAGGTAATATCTCACCATTAGTCCAAGTGCGACCCCATCCGCTGGCGATGAGCTGAACACCTTCATAGTTGACGTCCTTAGAAGCGGTGTTCTGAAGCCTGATTGGTTGAACTAAGTCTAAAAAGAAACAGAAAGCATTGGAGTCATTAGGTATCTAATCCTGACAGGTAGGTACTCGTTGCCTGAGTCTGTGTTTCCCCATATTTATAGCTTAAGAGTCTTCAAGGCACGAGTGAATAGGTTACTTCTAGGTAAGCGTGCACCATCGTAGACCGCATCGTCGCTTAACATCAGGTGGGATAGCGGTCAAATGCGAACCCATATAAAAAAAAAATGAGTTCCATGTCACGTCAAAGTACATTAGAATAATTAAAATAGCATACGCATCGCAAGTGGCGACCTAATGATCTCCACAATTTGGATAAGGTTGGGGGGTGACACGAAAAACAAACCCTGATCTATCTACAGGGCGTTACATAAAAAAGAAAAAAAAAAAGAAAGAAAAGAAGAACCGGCAAAGGGCATTGGGGTATTTCCGGCGCACGTCTTACCCACTTGTAGGCGTGGTGCGATAGTAGGTAAACAAACATTTAGGGTCGTCGCAATTTTCTAAGACAAACATAATTATGTAAGGGAATTTTAATACGATGTATTCAACCTTTGCACTCGTAAAACAATTCAGATGCTTGATCGAAACAAGCCTGCTGAGGACTTATAGGGTCATTCTGTAACACCCTGTATAACGTTTTTTCTTTATTAAATAGGTGGCAAACAAGCATGTTCCGATGTTACGTAGTCACCGCCGCCTGTGGACATCTGCAACGCCAAGGCATCACCGGTGCGTTGCCTACCCGTTTTGGAAAGAACTATTAACTTTTGCTTTAAAGTTCGTCCTCAGAGGGGAGTGATGTTCCTGGCTTACCGTTGAACTCTAGAGCGCGGCCAAACTTTATGACGCCAATGTCGTGGGGCTGCACGACGCCGGGAATATCCTCATTGTACAGCGGGTGGTTCCAAAACTCGGTCGTCTCGAAGATGTTGTAGGGTCGCGTCAGGTTGACCACGCCGGCGCGAATCACAAAGCTCACGCGTCTGAGAGAGACAAATATTTTAATTGCATATAAGACTTTAGAGCCGATGTCTCAGGATGACTAGCGCAGTGCAGTGCCGCGCAGAATTATGCAATGCAAAGTCCTGGGTGCCACCGTAACTGTTATGGGCAGGCGTAGCGGTTACAATCAGGTGAACGACTTGCTAGTCTCGTCACTCAACTTAATAAAAAACAAAATGGGCCGACATTCAAAATCGCTAATCGTCATTCATCACTTTCGTCAGTCGAAATCGTTTACAGCAACCGGTCGGTAAGTACACAAAATATTCTCTCCCACTGAGGACAGTGGCCTGAGACAGTTTACCACCTTAAACACTCACCCGGCGGTGCAGTGCGCAGCAGTGAGACCCCACTCAGAGTGGATGACGCTGCCGCCGCACGAGGATACTCCTCCAACAGGGTTCACCATGCGGAGGGAAAACTGGAACGGTAACTGGCCCTCCTCGGCTTCCCATCCTGACACGATACGGCTGGAGCCGGCCCTCTCTGCAATTGATGGAAGGCATGGAGTTAGATAATGGATCCTTTATATTTTATCTGATAGATAATATCTTTGTACTTACCCCTTATAACTTCAACGAAGGTAAGCTCCGTTTCGGCAAGACTCTGCAGACAAAAAAGGTTATAATGTTATATACCCTATTTTTTTTGAGGAGTTTTAGTTTAATTATTATTATCCTAAGCCTATTTAATATGGTTAATCTTTTATGACATGATAGGTATATCTTACCAATCTATATAAATATATATATATATATATATATTATATATATATATATATATATATATATATATATATATATATAAATGTTATGTTGGTTTGTGTACGCTTCAAAAACTCAAAAAGTTCTGCACCGATCGAGCTGAAGTTTTAGCATGATATATAATCCGCATCGAGGATTGTTTTTATATATTTTTTCATCAGTGACATATCAGCGAATGTGCGAATGTGCCACAGCGAAGCGTGGTAGGGTACAGCTAGTATTGCATAAATAAATAAAGGATCTCGTAGGTACCTATTATCTACCTACATCTTCTAAAATTTCAAGGTTAGGATTAGAAAATACTCAAGTTTTCTATTAATGTTAATTACAGCGTTGATTGGACTGAGAAGTAGGTATACAGCTTACCGCTATCTACTGTGAGATTAATAATTAATTTACAATCTAAATCCGAGATTAAAGCTGTTACGTTGGGAAATGCCAACTGTGGTTACAATAATCGTGTCCATTGCACGTGATAGGAATTAATACTAAGGTATTGAAACTGGATACTTACCTATCACTTGCCTAGTATTCGATACAGTTATTGTAGGTACACCTGTCTAATACTCCGCAAGTGATATGCCTAGCTATTAGCTACATGTTGAGATAGGTACCATGCCGTACATTTAGCAACAAAAGTTTTAAAAGTAAGAAATGCCGTAAAATGAACACAAGTATACATTTACTCAGGAGTTGGACATTCGCCGTTATAATTTTTTTACAGTTTCAAACAAACTTTCCGTAAAAACAACCCATTATATTCATTTTTAACAAAATGGCAGCGCCTAATGACGTAATTTTTGCTATATACCTTATAACCTTAACGACTGAAATCTGAACGCTCCTGATGACATCTGCTTGATGAGGCCACTCTACTTTCTACCAGACTGAGCGACGCAGAGGAAAGTCTTGTGTTTATCAGTCTATCTATGTTTGTTCCTATCTGGCGATCTAGAGACCAAACGCGTGGGCCGATTTTGATGATTCTTACGTCAATCGATTCGTCTTTACCCTGCGAGTGTCAGGCAAAAGACATGACAATAATCATAATTTACCACAGCAAAATCCAGACGTGATATCGTCAAAATATAAAAAAAAAACAACAAATTAGGGTCGAGTGGGGTATCGTTGAATAGGTATTTAAAAATCATCTTTAGATTTCTTTCATCATTTTTCATTTTGAATAACGTTTTAGGATATAATAACGATTTAAGGAAACACTTCTCGACGATCTATTTTGAGTGTACTACTAAATATCAGGGTGACGAGCGCAGTGCAGTGCAGTGCAGTGCTGCGCAAGATTATGTTATGCTAAGTTCTAGGTGGCGCTGTAACTGAACTTTAGAAAGACATTAAATATTATAGCTCTTAAATAAACCATAAAATATATATATATATATATTTTTTTAGTTATATATATATATATATATATATATATATATATATATATATATATATAACTAAAAAAATAAATAAATATAACTTAAAATATAACGTACCGCTGAAACAGCTAAAGCCGCGAACAGGACGACCACACCACGGATCTCCATTTTGACAACTAATTCAACAAATGATATTTAATTAAATATACTTCATTATTTTTGTCGTTATATCTGCATAGGGGTGGATTAAATGATTATTATTAAGATTAATTGATAACTCCCTATCTATTAATCCTTATTCACGAATTTGGTCCTACGTAAAATACTTGATTAGATTTGGTAATGAAATCAGAGTTTCTGGTTTTACCATCGAATATGGCGTCAAAAAGATATTACCTACCCATGATTATGGTATTTATCGATATAATTATATTCAGTAGAACACAATAGGCGCTCGTCTACAACAAACACATGAGGCTATGTCAGCATCTATCTAAGCGGCGGTAGCCTAGTGGGAGAACGTCTGCCTTCCAAGGAGAAGGACGTGAGTTCAAATCCCAGCGCTGGCACGCACCAAAGTGCTTCTATAATGCATATGCACGTAATTATCACTCGCTTTTCGGTGAAAGAAAACACCGTCAAGAAACCCACATACCTATAACATACCATAACATATACCATACATATATGTTAACATACCTATGTTAATCCGGACTGTGGTGGATTATGGCCTAGTCCTTCTCGCGAAAGTGGGGGGAGACCCGTGCCCAGCAGTGGGACAATATGGGTTGAAGATGAAGTATCTATCTATGTATGACCAATTTCGCGGCTGTCCAATATGGATAACTGTAAAATATTTGGTCAACACTTTCACAGAAGTAATGGGGGGGGGGGGGGGGTGCCCAGGCCAAAGACAATAGAAGTAAGGAATTCTCAGGGTTCTCTATCCCACTGCTGTAGACAATTTGACTCCTAGGGAACCCGTGTCTACACAGTGAGACGGTGACCGACGTCGTTATAATTCTACGTGTTATACACAAAAAAGGACATAAAAGTACAGTTTATTTCATTAATTTGTACCACAAGAAAATAAAGACCCTTCATGGTAGTGCAGTAAATAAAGCTTGTACTTATTTACATTTATGCTTTGGTCATACAGGTTAAAGGTAAGTTACTTAAAAGGAAACTAGCTGATGCAGCTTAAAATCATTTCATTTCAGTTGACGTCTTCAACAATTTCATTTGATATTTAGAAACTTCAAAGTCTCAAATCCTGAACAACGTCCACTTGATCAACGTTGTCAATGTTGCCAGCATTGTCAAAGTTGTCAAAGTTGTCAGCTTTAGTTCTCGGCTGCCAGTCGAAGTTAATGCCAGTGATCTGGCTGAAGAAGTCGTGGTAGAAGCCGGGGCGGGTGAAACCTGAAAACAGAGATTATATTATAGTCATCATCATCATCATCCCGATAAAATGTACTACGCGCGGCAAAAGGCCACCATAGTTCTCATACTCACCTCCAGGGAACCCGACGTGGCAGCCCCAGGAGGCAGCGAAGGAGCCCACGCCGACCTGCGTGACGACCCCGTCTGCTTCCACCATGGTCAGAGGAACGCCCGAGTCACCCTGAAGAAGGCAAACAATCGTATAAGAGCCAGCCTCCAGACCACCGGTCCACATCGTAAAGCATCTACCACACCAGCGCGCTGATTGCTATATTTAACCCTCGACGAAAAAACGACGGAGTGTTATAAGATTGACGTGTGTGTGTGTGTGTGGAATCGTAGCTCCTGAACGGAAGTCTTGTACCGATTATGATTTTGTTTTATTTTTTTGTTGTAAGGTGAATTAGGCGAGAGTGTTCTTGGCTATGTTTGATGAAAATCGGTCCAAGATGGCCGCCGCCACAAAATGGCGGATTACATAATATCTGGGGGCTTACTTAAGAACATGTAATCCAAGTGTTCGCGCCACTTACATTGGCACTCATAATACCTTCCTACCTTCCTATTCCTATCATTTCTTGGCGACTATCTCTGTCGCTCATATCGTGGTATCCACGAGAAAACTGCTTGCCGCCGCAAGTAGTCTGCGATCGACCCTCGTCCTTCGCGGCTGCCGCTCTCGCCGAATCCAAAGTACTGGATCTGCTGCTCCTCTGTGGTGGTCCACGTGAATTCGACGCGAAAATATAAACAAAACCCGCTATAAACCCGCCGCGTAAACGCTCCTTGCCGACACGCACCAACCGCCAAAAATACAGTCCACTACATCGAACGTCATAACATCCTGAAGGAACAAGCAGCTTGGAGACGGACCCGAACCGAGGTGATTGCAGTTGCATGGAGACCAGGTTAGTCGCCAAGTTCCTTTGTACTACTCTTCTACCAGCCATCCTTCCCCCGCCATTGGAGGCGCGCTCAGCCTATACAGCTTAGCTGCCGCGCTAACATATTGTTGGTCCTCCGCCGCCGGATCTTCTCTGGTCCTCCCGCTATTCTCTGGCCCCTCTTAGGCCTCATATAGTCCTCTTTATAACCGCCCGCAATTTTATATTGGTATTTTTACCAACGATAATTTCCTATAATTATCGTGTTCCCGCCCGCAATTACAGTTCAGATAGTACCCTGTACTATCCTACTACGCTATTATATACTTATTTCGTGTATTCCGCATTCCTAAATAGTAAAAATAACGATTTTTCCGTAATTCTTAATTTTTATTAAAAAGTGAAGGTATTCCTAACGACCGCCCGTGCGTCTCCGCGTGGGTATTCAATACGCCGCGCGCGCGGCAGGTAAATGCTGTAGGCAGTTGCAGTAAGTTAGGAATTTCATACTTTATCTAGTTTTTTTATACTTTGTTAAGATGGCTATGGCTACTCGTTCAAAAGACAAAGATAGTGAAGTATACGAGGACGCAAAGGCGCTCGATACGTTACAGATCGAACGTTTGACCTTGATAGGTAAACGTGACATTATATTTTCTCGCTTACAAGATATTTTTAACCGATCTTTAAAGGCTTTCACTGATGATACTGAGAAAGATTTATTTCTATGTGGAATGATCTCGTTAGACCGCTTACGCTCCGATTTCAATGAAATTGTGAACAAATTAAATGTCACCGAGTTGACTCTCAACGCTTCGTACACGGTAAACTACCAATCTATAAACGTCTTCGAAGATATGTTTTGCCGTTGTCAGTTTGTTTATAATAAACTTAACCCGCCTTTAAAAACCGCTGATTTCAATGTTGCCCCGCAACGTAAATCTATCAGAATTCCTGAACTCGATTTGATGGTCTTCAATGGAGATCCGATGACCTGGAGGATATTTTATGAGTCATTCAAACGCACGATTCACGAAAATCCCGATCTCACTGATCACGAACGCGTCCAATATTTAATTAATAAATTGTCAGGCCGGGCCCTTGCAGTTTGTTCTGGTATCGTACCTAACGGTGATAATTATCCGATCATATGGCAGACGCTCGTCGATAGGTATAACGACAAACGTAACCTAGCCTCCGCTTATCTTGATCAAATGCTTGATTTTAAATCTTTTAACACCGCGACGAATAAAAACTTAGAATTATTCCTAGATAAATTCTGCACGGCTGTGTCAAGTTTGAAGTCTCTCCAGCTCGATAACATGTCTGATTTTATTTTACTATCGCTCGCTTTGAAGAAAATAGATTCAAGTACTGCACGGTCGTTTGAAATGCACATGCGAGGTAAATCTATGCCTATATACAATGAACTTTTAAAATTCATCCGCGAACAAAGCAAAATATTGGAACGCACTACGACCGATTCTCTTAGCCGCAGTGATAACAGGCCGGGTACTGCAAGGTCTACGCAGTCTTTTACAGCATCATGCGTCACTCACTGTCCGCTTTGCAAACAAGCCGATCACGCTAACTTATATAGATGCCCTGCATTTGATAAGCTTTCTATCGACGACAGGTACACT
Source organism: Campaea margaritaria (assembly GCA_912999815.1). Classification (NCBI taxonomy): domain Eukaryota; kingdom Metazoa; phylum Arthropoda; class Insecta; order Lepidoptera; family Geometridae; genus Campaea; species Campaea margaritaria. The sequence continues at coordinate 1,078,976 of OU538809.1, read as the reverse complement.
TTTGTAAAACAAAGCAAAGGTTGCACTAATTGTCTAAGCACTACGCATATAAATACTGCTTGCAATTCTAAATTTAATTGCCGTTATTGTGGATGTAAACATCATTCTATGTTATGCCGCAAAGTATCATCTTCCCGTGAAGACAATCGCCCGTACCCTAGCGCTCCGTCACAGGCGCACGCGCCGCCTCCGCGCGCGCGAACTGGCAACTTCTCCGCCGCCGGGGATCACATGCCGCCTTCGGCATCGCCGCCGCCCGTCGCGGGCTCCGCTAGCGCTCAGCTGACGAACTTACCTACAACTGCTTATCAGTCATCACAACAACAGGTGTCGCTGTGTAATATACGCCCCGCTTCGCAGCCTAATGACACTACTTGTTTACTGGGAACCGTACAAGTTTATGCTACGGATTTAAATGGTCGCCGCCATGTAGTACGCGCCTTAATTGATTCGGCTTCCCAAAGTAACTTTTTAACTTCAAAATGTTGCGCTAAATTAAATTTAAAATGCAATAAGGTGACGAACACCGTTGTTAAAGGGATAGGTTCCGCATCTAACCCAATCAAGGGAGCAGTTTCTGCTACTTTATCTTCCCGCCTAAATGATAATTTTATTGCAATTGACGCCTATGTTATCGACCGCATAACAGACAATTTACCGGCAGTGAAAATTGACGTATCCTGCCTTTCATACCTGAACTGCCTGCCTCTGGCAGACGACAGTTTCGCTTCGCCTTCCGAGATCGACATACTTATAGGCGCGCCGCTCTTTTCTGAAATATTGCTATCAGGCCGCGCCGCTGGTCCGCCTGGTACTCCAACCGCTTTTGAAACCATTTTTGGTTTTATCGTAATCGGGACCGCTCCCGTTACTCCCGCTCATGTTACTCCCGCTCATGTTACGCCCGCTCATATTGAAACCGTTGTTTCTATCACTGACCCCTTGGTTGAAGATAGATGCCGCTCTCATATTTCCCTTTGTACCTTTACGGAAGGACCACGTTTAGATAATCTTGTCCAACGCTTCTGGCAGCTTGAAGAGGTGCAATGCACGCCGACTTTGAGCCCAGACGCTATAGAATGTGAACGCATTTTTACAAATAACGTTTCCCGCGATCCTACGGGACGCTATTCTGTAGCGTTGCCTTTCTCCCGCGATCCCGCGACCTCTCTGGGTAATTCTTACCCTATCGCTAAAAAACGCTTCATGTATCTCGAACGTAAGCTCGCCGCGACACCTGCTCTGCGCTTAGAGTACGATGCTATAATCAAAGAGTACATTCAGAAGGGTTACATTTCACTGATCGACAATGATAGTCCTTTTACTGGATATTACGTGCCACACCACGCCATTGCGAGACTACAAAAAACAACAACTCGATGGCGTATGGTGATGGACGCCAGTGCTGAAACTGACTCAGGCCTCTCCTTGAATCAAGTTTTATATACCGGGGATAATTTACAAAACGATCTTTTTACAATCCTCTTGGATTTCCGCCTCTACCCAATCGCTTTTACATCCGATATTAAACAGATGTACCTACAAATTTTGATAAATAAGGACCACCGCAAATATCAAAAATTCCTGTATCGATTCGATCCCGTTTTTCCGCTTGATACCTACCAATTCAACCGCGTTTGTTTTGGTCTACGTAGCAGTCCGTTCCTTGCAATGCGAGTGTTGCGACAGCTGTGCGCCGCCGACGGTGCCCGCTTCCCACTCGCAGCATCTCTTATCAGCGACAACACATACATGGACGACGTGTGCTACTCCATGCCTACTCTGTCTGCTTGTTTACAACTCAGAGACGATCTCCGCGAGTTGCTCAAGGCCGGGGGCTTCGATCTCGTCAAATGGGCTAGTAACTCACCCGCGCTCCTTGACTCCCTTCCCATCTCTGCGTTAACGGAATGCGTTAAAAATGCGAAAAATGCGTTAACGGATCTTTTAAATTCCGACGAATATAATAAGTCTATCTCAGATGAGTTATCAGCTAATCGCATACACTGGAAATTCAATCCACCGCGAAGTCCTCACTTCGGGGGGAATTATGAAATATATGTGAAAGCGTTTAAAAGTCATCTTCATAAAACGATCGGTTCACAGTTACTCACCTATGAAAAAATGTTAACCGTACTCACACAGATAGAATGCGTTATCAATTCTCGTCCTATAACGTTATTGAGCGAAGATCCGTCTGAGCCGACCGCGCTGAGTGCTTCACATTTCTTAATGACCGCACCGCTGAAGCATTTACCCGCTTGCACGGTTCCCGATGAACCTGGACACTTATTGAAACGGTACGCTTTATTGGATCAAATGGTACAATCATTTTCCAAACGGTGGAAGTTGGAATATCTTCACTTACTTCAATCTAGAGGAAAATGGAATACACCTTCGAATCCCATTACAATAGGTTCTATTGTTCTTATTATCACTGATAATATTCCCCCGCTATCCTGGCCTCTCGGCGTCGTCGTGGCCACTCATGTCGGCGGCGATGGCATCTGTCGAGTAGCGTCAGTAAAAACGGCGACCGGCGTCTACCAGAGACCCGTCGTCCGTTTATGTATCTTACCTACCCAATAATTTAACCCCTTGCTCCCCGGTCAACCGCTATGTTATATTTAACCCGTTGACCGCTTTAGAGTTTAACTCTTATTTTTATTTTTTTTATTTCCCGCTTTCTTTTAAAAACCAATGGTTTTTAGGCCGGGGGCAAATGTTCGCGCCACTTACATTGGCACTCATAATACCTTCCTACCTTCCTATTCCTATCATTTCTTGGCGACTATCTCTGTCGCTCATATCGTGGTATCCACGAGAAAACTGCTTGCCGCCGCAAGTAGTCTGCGATCGACCCTCGTCCTTCGCGGCTGCCGCTCTCGCCGAATCCAAAGTACTGGATCTGCTGCTCCTCTGTGGTGGTCCACGTGAATTCGACGCGAAAATATAAACAAAACCCGCTATAAACCCGCCGCGTAAACGCTCCTTGCCGACACGCACCAACCGCCAAAAATACAGTCCACTACATCGAACGTCATAACATCCTGAAGGAACAAGCAGCTTGGAGACGGACCCGAACCGAGGTGATTGCAGTTGCATGGAGACCAGGTTAGTCGCCAAGTTCCTTTGTACTACTCTTCTACCAGCCATCCTTCCCCCGCCATTGGAGGCGCGCTCAGCCTATACAGCTTAGCTGCCGCGCTAACACCAAGAAACACATTGGCATTTACAAGCCCGCTCTGGATTCAAACTGACCACCCTCTGTTTGGAAGGCAGACGTTTTCCTACTAGTTTATAGTCGGAGAGCTGAGAAGCCAAAACTTCAAAAGAAAAATAGTGACACGTACGGAACAGATAGATTGGCTGGTGACGTTGTAAGGGCCGGCGCAGATGGTGGTCTCCTGGACTAGCCAGTTGGAGTTGTGCAGCAGGAGACAAACGAAGTTGCTGACTCCAACCAAGTGCACCCAGTTCAAGTCTTCCACTGTATCGTGTGACTCTGCGTTCCAATCTGGAACAATAACAAAGAATAGCGTGTCACATTCAGATGAGTTCATAGGTCCTAACCCTAATTAACATAATCTGTGTCTAGGCAACCGGGAACTACGAGGACCATAGTCCCACACACACCTAGACTCAGAGAAAATACTTATAGTTCACACGCGCAGTGCGCGGGAATCGAACCCTCAACCTAACGCTTCGCAGTCTGCGCATCACCCACTAACGCCACGGAGGCCGTCAAATATAATAAAACAGATTTATTTTCCCATTTTCTATATACGTCGTGTGAATGATGATATAATTATGTGATCCACCAACTGGGGACCGGGCCCCCGTGGTGGATTATGGCCTTATCGTCTCCACGAAACTGAGGGGAAACCCATGTTCAGCAGTGGGACGATATGGGTTGATGATGATGATGATCATGATAGACGTGGTAGGTCTTCCTCTTAATGGTAATCACTGTCTGGCAATTAAAACTGCATTCCCGCCCAAGACTTGGATCGCAGTTTTGCGGTATTGCACTGCCCACATCGACCCACCATCTTGAATTAAACGCCATGTCCAATGCTGCCCTTAACTTTGCTAATCAGCACAATCCTTACCAGAGGTCCAGGTGGTGCCCCAACCACTGGTGGTCATCAGAATGCTGGAATAGTCGCGGCTTCGGTCAGCCGAGCGCTGTAATCTGATTGGTTGCACGAAGTCTGAAAAGAGAGTCGAATAACGCCGATTTATCATTGTATAACCACTTTGATTGAAACAATTTGATATTGTGGTTTGACACCTTTTCTATGTTTCACAAAACATCGTCAATGCCTTACATAATCTTATATTTTTACTCTACTTATATTTTCCAGTCTAATAAATCTTCACCTAGTCCGAAAAATTACATTGGTGCCCAAACGTGGTACGACATAATATTATTGACACCCAACGTGGAGCCGTGTATTTTTTTTTCTTTTTTACCTGTTCTATATTAGTAATTGTAAAGCATAGGTACATCTATCTTTGTCCATGTAAAAATGTTATACAAATGTGCCCAACGTAGTGTAAAGGTGATATTGTTGGCGCCTAACTTGGAACTGTGTGTCTATAGATTTTCGAATTTTGCAGTTAAGTTAAGAGTAGGTCCTACTCTATTACTACTAATAGTTATGAATAGCAAAAATATATCACTGTCTATATTGATGTAATTAGCTAAGTTGTACAAAGGCGATATTATTGGCGCCCAACATGGAACTGTATTTTTTAAAATTAGCTAGCAAAGTAGAGCACACAAAGTCTTACTGTCAAAGGTGAGTTCCCGGTTGAAGCCGATGAGTGCGATGTCATGGGGCTGGGTGATCTGATGGATTTCTTCCACGAAACCTGGGGGCGTGAACACGGTGCTTGTTTGGAAGGTGAAGCGTGGCCGGTTGAGGTTCACCATACCACCGCTGATGATGAGGTAGACTCGACTGGGGATAAAAGAAGTTGGTGTAAAAAAGGCTAATCACACTGTGACAAAAATCAATCAAGCGAGCAAAATATCGGCTCGTTCAAAATCTATCAATTACCAATGTTAGCTTGATTTTACTAAAACGTCGATGAGCCCATTCTTTTCCCCTTCATTTATGTGCGTCTATCCAATTTCCTTTCCTTTATCATATCTTGTTCCAAACAAATATCTGACGTGACGATCACATATATACCTGAGGATAACAATTATCAGGAAATTTATGTGTAGGATATTTATAGATAAAATTATGTACGGCGCCTTTGGGGGCCAGGGCCTAAGGGCCTAGAAACAAAAGATCTGTAGGTAGTTTAAGCGATCTTTTATGTCCGACAACGTGCCCAAAATGCTATGGCGGCGCCGCCCCGCTGTAGAACGAGGCTATTATGTATCTAGATCTTCAATAGTTTATCATCTCACCGGGCACAGCACCGTCCAGAGCTAAGCCCCCAGCTCCTGTGGATAATGGAGCCCCCACAGAAGCCCACATCTCCGTTGAAGGTCACCCCCCGGACGTACAGCATGTAGGGAAACTGGCCATCGGATGCCTCCCATCCTGACACGATGCGTGAGTCTGGAAGGTCATGGAGAATTTAATACAGTTTTGGTAGATAATAAGAAATCCACACATGTGGCGCCAGGGTTTAGAGCCAAGGGGCATTGGATTACAAAGCGCACTGATTGAAAAGAGTAAATACCTTTTGTTTCAACTGGGGCAGCTGGCTCGGCCAATGCCTGTAAACATAATTCTGATTGTACTATAAAGTATGGGTAATTATTAATTATAATTATCTCATCATGAAACTCCCAGATTGTTATAACCTATTCAAATACTAATTGAGCATCGCGGTTTCACTCGTGTTGAGACTCATCTCACAGAAACCGTGTATTTTCCAGGATAAAAACGTAACTCTTCAGCCCTGCTTTATCCATCTCTAAAAATATCACGTCGACCCGTTGCTGCGTGAAATAAGTAAAAACCAACAAACACAGTTTCGCATTTATATTATAAGTAAGATATCACTTCTGAGTTTCTAAAAAATAGAACACTGGGAAAAGTGAATAAACGCTTGAGAAACCTTAACACTTTCACTGGTGAGCCGATTTGCTTGTCTAGCCACGGGTGCGGCTCTGCACACTCCATAGTGTTTTCCCATACAACCAGTTGTGTTCTCAGCACTGAACGTGTCAAGCCATAGACAGGATAGACCCAAAAAAGGGAACAAAAAAATACAAAGACCAATAGGTAAAAGACAAAGTTCAAAACGTTTGTAAGCTAGTATACAATGAAAATTACTTACCGGAATTCCAGCTACGCACGCGAAAAACACAACCGCACCCCACATAGTAGCTACCGGGTATACTAATCAAATAATCAAATCCTCATTAACTTATCTGCGATTTCGGATTTGTGGATAAAAATCGGAAATTATCTCATTTCGAAGCAATTTCTTAAATCATTAACGAAATAAGTAGATAATTCATTAAGTTTGTAGATAACTGTGCATGCACCTACTTAATGTTATAACATAAACCCACCCATGAAAAATAAAATATTTAATTTAGGTAACTGATCGTGAAAAAACTTATAAAATGGATATTTAAGGAAACTATAAACTCAAATATAATATACATCTTAACAATCTAAAAGACCTTTAGTGGAGGGGAAACTGTCCAGAATGCCGGCAATTTAATTAATATATTTTTTTTAATTTTATTGTATATTTTGCAAAAGTAATTTAGGGTTGGACCCCACTGGACCGAGAGATTTTTAGGTTATTCCGATAACCCCACCAGGATAATCATGACATGTCTTATTATTTTTAGGGGATTTAATGTTTCCCATAAATTATATTTCGAAAAAAAACCATAATACTTTTTTTTTGGTTTAGTTCCCTACAATAAAGAGTTTTCTATTCGTCATACTTTGTCAGGCCACCCAAGGGCCTTAAGTCGATAATAACGATAGGAAATAAAAATAAACATGGTTGATTAAGAAAATACTTTATTATTAAAGAAAACGTTTAACAAAATCAATCTCTTACTTTTACGTTACATTCCGCGAGATAATGTTACGGCATCACAGTCAATTTTCAGAAAAATACCCACTTTTGTAGGTTAACCGATCATTACATGAGAAAAATTAACAGTAATAACAATGATATTCAGTTTGCCTATCAGTCGCCGCAAAAGCAATCGTTTGAACGCGGCTCTAGGAGTCAGCGCCACAGGAGTCCCGCGGCACAACTAGGAACTAAAATTAAGAAACATACCACGTTCACTGCTGAAAACACAGCTGTTGTGTTAGCGGTACGGGAAAACACAACGGTGTGTGCAGATCCGTAACCGTGGGTAGACAAGAAAATCGGCTCAGCAGTCAGTGTTAAACTGTTGTTAATTTGAACTAAGGTCTCAAAAACTGGGCGTCAAAATAGTTTTTTTTTCTATTTTCTAGTTATAATTGATTAGTTAGACCAGTTCAAAGATCATTTACTCTTGCGGCAACTCGACAACTTTAACTTAACTCACTGGATTTTATCCAAAAACACAAATCTATTTCCTTCGTGTAGGATATGACAGCTAACAAATATCGATCAAGGTAAATCGTAAAGCTTTTGGCACCCACCTAAGTTAAGTGACATGTCTTGTGAAAAATATTATCTACAGCTGGGTCCACATCTGTTACCGCTACCGTGTCACAAGGGCCTCCTGAGGAGGTTGTGGTAAAATGCCACAGCTCTCGCACATACTTGAACACTCCACGGGAAACACAATGAATGCCTATTTTTTGTGAAACTAACCTTTTAATGCCGTCTTTTTACTTTTTTATATTATACAAAAAACACAATCGGGTAAAACCATCATAGTCAGATGTAATAGGAAAGAAGAGTATAAAAAATTGACTTTTGAACTATAAAACCATGTTAATCTCTTACTTATAATTTTTTGACATTTACTGTTTTCCTCGAGTAGTCTTCACTTAACTTAGCAAGGACCGTGACACGGTCATGGAATCACGGTCACGGTCATAGATGTGGATCCAGCCTAAAGCTAAATTTAAAGCACCTGAGAACAATGAAAATCTAAACGTAATACTATATAGGTTCTACCTGCTTAACACATTGACTGCTGAGCCAGTTTTCTTGTCTAGGCACGGTTACGGATCTACACACACTGTTGTGTTTTCCCGTGCCGGTAACACAACAGTTGTGATTTCCCGTACTCGCGGCAAGTTAGAAAAAAACAACAGATGTATATTCAGCAGTGAACATGTTAAAGTATAAAAAAAAACACATCAAAACATGAAAAGGCTTTACAGTTCAGCTTTTAGTAGCTTAATGGTCATCTCTCACTTTTATTAATGTTACTTAGTAAAGAAACGAACAAGTCGTTCAACCGACGGTAAACGCCACGCCTGCCCATAACAGTAATAGAATACTTGACGGCTCGCTACAAGCCGCAACTATTCTATATTGTCATTGAAAAATTTACTTAAAAGTCCACAATTTAAAACCGTTACATGAATGATGGTAAGTTATTTGCGGTGTCGGAGCTGTGCTGTGTCAGTTAAAGTGAGCGATAACCTTAATAATCCATTATAGTAGGTATAGGTTTAGAAATCTATATCTATATATAGGTGGTCTGATAGTATGAATTAACTTCAGAAACAGCACTATTGGGTGTATGAGACTTTTCAACACACACACACATATAAATGACATTTGTACACGCGCCAAATGTGTGTGTGTAAGTACACACACTACGCAACAAAACAAAAGACAACCCGCTAGTATGAAGTTTCATACAAACCGATTCCGTTTGGTATCGACTGTACCAGAGATTACTGAGACGAGGTGTGGGGACACGGATAGCTACAAATATATCGTTTCTAAAGTTAATTCATGTAATAAGGCAGTTTTTTTCGAATATTTATGCTACCTTTGGACAAATTATATGTTAGATTCAGTTCGAGCTTTAGCAGTATATGTGGAAGCAGTATTTTACTTCTTGGATGGCCGCAGTATTTTAATGTTGTCTATGCCCTCGTACACGCAGTCTGTTCTCGACGGGTACACGTTCTTGAGGTTACCTTCCGGGTCGACCACTTTTACCTGGGAATATGAGAAAATGTAGGTACAGCTTCATCATCATCATCATCATCATCATCCAAAGACCGTCCATTGAGACATTAGTGTCTCAATGGACGGTCTTTGGATTAAAATTGTTAAAATTTTTTGTTTTAGTTTTTAAGTTTTCTTTGTTCTGTGGTGTTAGAATAAAGAGTTTATCTATCCGTCTATCATCATCATGTACCCATCCGCCCACTGCTAAGCATGGGTATCACTATATTATTGTCTTCAAATTAATCTATTGCCTATTGTTTATTAAACTCGAATCATTTATTGTAAACTAGCTGCGCCCCGCGGTTTCACCCGCGTAGTTCCTGTTCCCACGGGTATATGGGGATAAAAATAGCCTATGTTACTCGCTGATAATGTAGCCTCGAAAAAGATGAAACTTCCATACAAACTTTCATCTCCTATTTCAAACCCTTACAATGCTTTAATCGCATTAAAAAGTACCCTATGTCCTTTCTCGGGCTCTAGACTATCTCTGTACCAAATTTCATTTCAATCGGTTCAGTAGTTTAGGCGTGAAAGAGCAACAGACAGACAGAGTTACTTTCGCATTTATAATATAAGTAAGGATAGGCAAAGTATTGCACTTTTACATGTCAATATCCGTTGTATTATTATACTAATATTATAATCCGTTGAAATCAATCCGAAATACTTCTCAGCCATGTTTTTTTTTCTTTGAATGTGTAATGAGACCAGCGAGTCGTTCAACTGATGGTAGGCGCTACGCCTGCCCATAACAGTTACAGTGCCACCCAGAACTTTGCATTGCATAATCCTGCGCGGCACTGCACTGCGCTCATCACCCTAAGACACCGTTTCTTAAGTCTTATACACTCAGTAATTTCACTGGAAACATTGTCCTTCAAACTGGAACACAGTAATGTTTGCACACTACTGCTTGGCGGGTGAATATCTGGCAAAGCTGTGGTACTTCCCCAGGCGGACTCTTGCAGAAGTGATCTCCCACCACCATGTTTTGGGTATCCTCACAATGTTTTAATTCACCGAAAGCGAGTGAAAATAACATACAATACATTGGTATATGTCCACAGTGGGTTTGGATATCATCTTATTATTCCTATTTTCCATTCTATTCTAATATGATTTTCGGTTACCTGCTGAACAGTGAGTGAGTGGTAACCATCAACAGTCTCTCCGATGCCGAGCAGCAGACATTCCAGCAGTATCTTATCCATCACCATCTTGCAGGCTCCGAGCGAGGAGTGAGATGTTACTTCGATCAGCATTGCTTTGCTGTCGACTGACATCTGTAAAAATTAATTAACAAACTTTTATGACTCAATGTGACTTTTTACGTGATGGTAAGCGCCACCCCTACTCATAACAGTTACAGTGCCACCCTAGTATTTACATTACAAAATCTTGCAGCACAGCACTCGTCACCCTGCAACATTGGTTCTAAAGCCTATGCCCAGTAATTTCGCTGGAAACAGTGCCCTTCAAACCGGAACACAGTAATGTTACTACTATGCGGATGAATATCTGGCAAAGGTGAGGTACTTCTCCAGGCAGACTATTGCGGAAGAGTCCAACAAAAAAGCTCACACAGACGGCACGCCAGTGCTGGAAAACTGTGTGTTTTCCAGCACTGGCGTGCCGTCTGTTCATAACAGTGCTCAAAAGTAAAAACCGGCTCAGCAGTCAACATGTTAAAAATAAGCTTCTAAAGAATAAACAAAATGTTACCTTAGTATTGTCCGAATTAGTGATAGGTGGGAAGCTGATGACCTTACCGCCGGCGTCTTGCAGGCAAGGGTACAGCGACTTACCCTCCAGCAAGTACAAGTACCTGGAGGGATAGTTTGATTACTTGTTAGCAGACTTCAAACAAAAAGTTCTCATATTATTGACTGTATTTTTAACCCACCCCACACAAAAACAATGTGTGTATTATAAGATTGAAGTGCGTGTGTGTGTGTGTGTGTGTTTGTAAGCAGATATGGAAAATTCTTTTTCATTTGAAAGGTTATACTTTCAGATTGGTCCCTTAGAAATTTCATTAAAATCAGTGCAGGAGTTCGGATTTTACGAGTATATCAACAATAAACGTTTTATAATATTTCAAATTCATTCTCAAATTCTACTTTTTTTAAAATGGAAATTCTACATGTGAAGCTGTGAGGCACCTTCTAAAATATATATTTACTTGTGAATCCCAGAGTAGACATTCCTCTTTTTTTCTTTTCGCAGAGCTTCAGCCTCCGCAGTGAGCTGCTGGACAAGGTGCTCCCCGGAGCAGGGCTTCAGCCGGGATAGAGGGGTCAGCTTGAGTGCTGCTGGGGGCTTTGCGGTGTATGTCAGGTCACCTGAAAGTGGGTTAAGTGATATTTTAACACTTTGACTGCTGTTATGAAAAACTTGACAGTTGTGTTTTCAGCAGTGAACATGTTAAAGACATACAATTATAACTAACCTGGTGCAATTTTAATCAAATCGTGTGTAGCTATGGTTGCCGTATTCCGCTTGTCGCACACCGTGTCATGCAACTTGGTCTGCATTTGTATGAACTTCTTAAAAGTGACATCCGTAAAGGCTAAATTCTTCACCACACAGCAGTGAATGTACGGCCGGACGTTGGCCACTTGGGGTTCTAGAATTTTAACTCTTAGACTGTCATCTTCAAGGTGCAGGATCTTTAGTGCATGGCACAACTTTTCTTCTTGAGTTTCAGATGGCGGTTCTTCTTTCTTTCCCTTCTTCCCCTTGCCTTTGCCGGCTGCGGGTTGCGTGGCGTCCCCTTTGGGGCAGTGATCTCGGATGTAATCCAAAACTTGCTTCGTACGGCACTGGTCGACTAGCTTCATGAATCTCTTGTCAGAGAGTTTGTTGCCTTTTAGATTCAGTTCTGGAAAATTTTAATGGTTTTTGATTATATGATTTATAGTGCACAGAATTAACACTTTTACTGCCGAGCTTGCTTGTGTAGCCACGGGTGCGGCTCTGCACACTTCATAGTATTTTCTCATACAACAAACACAACAGTTGTGTTTTCCGGCACTCGCAGTAAGTTATGAAAAACACAACAGTTGTGTTTTCAGCACTAAAGGTGGATAGAATATTCATCACAAAGATGATGCTACAATAATTTTTGCAATTTTTCATAAAACAAGAGACAACACAATTTGTTTCAAATATTTGAAACTGTGGTGGAAGTAAACACTACTTACCCTCTTATTTGCTTCGCCATAGTCAGGTAATTTATTTTTACAAAAATATGGAACATCAATTACCTTTTAATTTAGACAAACTGGCCACCTCAGCAGGGATAGTTTTTAACAGGTTGTCTCCGATATCAAAGTTCTTCAAAGACGGCATGCTCCGCGCCACGTGCGCCGGCAACTCCTCGATAGCGTTACCTTTGATCTGAACATCGGTCAGGTGAGGCAGATTCGCGTTTTCCACATCTAAAAATTCCTTCAGCTTGTTATTAGACACGTCTAAAGTTATAAGGTTAGGCATATCGCCGATCTTAGGCATTTCTTCAATCAAATTGTTGCTGAAGTTGATACTGGTCAACTCTTTCATACTGTTCAAGTCAGGAATGATTTTCAGCTGATTTCGGGAGAGATCCAGCACTTTCAATTTGGCTAAAGAGGTTATGTGTACGTTGAATTCTTGGATCTTATTTCCGAAGAGAAGTAGTGTTTGTAAGTTAGTCAGGTGCTTGATATCATCAGGAATGGTTTCGAGGCAAGTGTCGCTGATGTTCAGTAAGTTCAAACTCGTTATACTGAAGATAGTTCTATCCAGACCGTTGTCGGAAATACGCTTCGAAATAGCAGCACCTGCCAACTTGATTTCGTGCCTGTTTTCCGACTTGGCAGTCGTAACTTCAGGCCAGACACTCATGTTGCTTAGACTTTAGAAGAATATAAACTGGTAAAACGATAGAAAAGTTATGAACATGGATTTTTAAAAGGAAACCGACCTACTACGAATCAAACTAAAACCAATAAACCAAACCAAAATGAAACTTGTTGGTAATTGTCAATTGACATAACAATGACACTTGACACTTTGACTTCATTATGTGTCATTAATCTATTAACAATCAATGTCAATATTGCACGATGATCTATGACAGTATACAATCAACAATGTCAATGTCAATGTCAATCAATCAAAGTACAAACTCAACTTAAACCAATTTTAAATTTTTAAAAACATGTTGGTTCATGTTTCTGCTTCACAAAAATTAGTTTCCTGAATTTTATGTTGGCCCAATAGAACCAGGGATGAGGCGCAGCCAAGCGCCGAGTCAAACTGGCTCCGGAAATAATGTGTTTAAGAGCCCTCTCCTGGACGCATCTAAACGGAAAAGGCGGGAGTGTACGAGAATCCCTCTCGCACAGAAATCACCTTCCCAAGCACTATCTACCTCCGATCACGAGAATCTCATCCGCCAGATATTGAACAAACCCTTCAAGGTGCCCATTCCGAACTACATATCATCCTATTGCAGTAAAAGCTTGGGTTTGAAGAGAAGTCAAGTTAGGCGCGCTCTACACGATCCCGATGAACCAAACGCACTTGTTTTATACCGGCCTCCGAATATTCCTGAACATGAAAAGATGAAAATGAAGCCAGAGGACGTTAGAGTGGCGGTTGTCGTCGACCCTGTGCTCGGTAACATCTTACGTCCTCACCAGAGAGACGGCGTCAAGTTTATGTACGACTGCGTCACTGGACATCAGATAGAAAACGCGTACGGGTGCATCATGGCTGACGAAATGGGTCTTGGCAAGACACTACAGTGTATTACCCTACTTTGGACATTATTACGGCAAGGACCGGAATGCAAACCAACTATTTGTAAAGCTATAATAGTTTGTCCAAGCAGTTTAGTCAAGAATTGGTACAACGAAATCCACAAATGGTTAGCGCAGAGGATTAATGCACTAGCAATGGATGGAGGCTCAAAGGCGGACATAACTTTGAAACTGCAGCAGTTCATGAACACATACTCATCAACCAGGGTTGCTACTCCAGTACTGATCATCTCATATGAAACCTTCAGAATATACTCCAATATATTGCACTCGTCAGAAGTGGGATTGGTCCTGTGCGATGAAGGGCATCGATTAAAGAACAGTGAGAACCAGACGTACCAGGCCTTAATGGGACTTAAAGCTAAAAGGAGGATCTTAATCTCAGGAACACCAATCCAAAACGACCTAACTGAATATTTCAGTCTAGTCCACTTTGTCAATGAAGGCATACTTGGTACGGCGCATGAATTCAAAAAGCGGTATGAAAATGCAATTCTGAGAGGCCAAGATGCGTTAGCCACTCCATCGGAAAGGGAGAAAGCTCAGGAGTGTCTCCAAACTCTAACCTCTATTGTCAACAAATGCATGATCAGAAGAACAAGTAGTCTGCTCACTAAATACTTGCCGGTTAAGTTTGAACAAGTCATTTGCGTTAAAATGACTCCTCTTCAGACTCAGATTTACAAGAATTTCATTAATTCTGACGCTATTCGCAATAAGTTTGCTGGCACCGGAGAAAAGAACACCCTGAGTGCCCTCTCCAGTATTACATCTCTTAAAAAGCTCTGCAACCACCCCGACTTGGTATACGACAAGATCATAGAAAGGTCTGAAGGGTTTGAGAAAGCTCGAGACCTCCTACCAAGCAATTATGACATTAAAGATGTAAAGCCTGAATACTCAGGAAAGCTCATGATTCTCGACTGTATATTAGCCAACCTCAAAACTAATACAGATGACAAGATAGTCCTTGTCTCAAACTACACTCAAACTTTAGATTTATTCGAGAAATTGTGCCGGAAAAGAAGTTATCAATACGTCAGACTTGATGGCTCGATGACTATAAAAAAGAGAGCCAAAGTAGTTGAAAGCTTTAACGATAAAGAATCAAAGGAATGGATATTTATGCTGAGCTCCAAAGCTGGAGGATGTGGATTGAATCTCATCGGAGCAAACAGGCTCATAATGTTTGATCCGGATTGGAACCCCGCAAATGATGATCAGGCAATGGCAAGAGTGTGGAGAGACGGCCAGAAAAAGCCTTGCTACATCTACAGGCTACTGGCAACAGGAACAATAGAAGAAAAGATATTCCAACGGCAGGCTCACAAGAAAGCTCTCAGCGATACGGTTGTGGATCAAAATGAGGAATCTCTGCGACATTTCACATCTGATGACCTAAAAGACTTGTTCAGGCTTGAAGAGAACACTTTATCCGATACCCATGGAAAGTTTAAATGCCGTAGATGCGTTAACAATATCCAAGTGACGTTGCCTCCAGAGAATTCTGACTGCACCTCGGACTTGTCAAACTGGTACCACTGTGCTGACAAAAAGAGTCTGGCTGACTTAGTCCTGAAGCAATGCTGGGATTTGGCAAAGAGTATCTCCTTCATATTCCATCACAGGTCAGCTAAAACCGAGGCCCAGAAGGAGCAGGAAAATTTAGAAGAGAAGGAGAATGTTCCAGAACGGAAAAGAAGGAAGTTGGAAGTAGACGAGAACTATTCTGAACCAGATCATAGCAGCGATGAAGATTATGAGTAGCTTTATTTATTGTTTTCTTTTTTGTTGTCCGTTGAATTGAAATTAAGTTTATGTTGATTGTAAATATATTTTAGATGTAAGTAATTATGGAGAACATATTGAAATATAATTTCTGTGATGATAAAAATTGTTTAACACCATTGTTATTTTGTGAAATAACATTTACCTTTAACGCATTTACTGACGAAAACACAAATTTGTGTTAGCGGAATGGGAAAACACAACCATGTCTACAAATCCGTAATCGTGGCTAGACAAGAAAAACGGCTCAGCAGTCTGTGTTAATAAGTTCGGTCCATTCACATTATTAGAATTATTGTAATGTTGTGTGCCAAATGAGGTCTTGCAGACCGCCCGAGGACATTAGGCGTGGCTTAATGACTGCTATAAATCACCTGTAAGCGAAGAGCATGTACCAAGAGGCATGACAGTGGAAGAAGCGAAGGAGGTGTGTCACAGATATCGCTAAAACAAAACTGTGATAATAATATAACTATATATTTATTAACAAAATAACAATTCAAAATATAAAAAGCAACAATATCTTATCACATGATTTTCTAATTATTATTACGATACACATATTCTATTTCAGGAAGTCCGTTTATGTATTGTGTTACGTTACACGTTGCTTTAGTGTGCGTAAGCCCGGGATCTTTCAGTCGCGCTTTACTGCCTGTCTGTACACATCACTACTTCCTTCACACTAGTCACTAACCATACATAATACATAAAAACGCGTCTTAACACTTTCAGTGCTGAGAACACAATTGTCGTGTTTTTCCCAACTTGCCGCGAGTGCGGGAAAACACAACTGTTGTGTTTGTTGTATGAGAAAACACTATGGCGCGTGCAGAGCCGCACCCGTGGCTGGAGAAGCAAAACGGCTCAGCAGTCAAAGTGTTAATAAAATTGCGCATTACATGATTCTACTGCGCAGTACTAAGTGACGTTTGATAACTTTTTATGAATAATGTGGTAACAGTAATAGCGGTAAGGCCGCCCATTAATTTTCTTTTTGTTAAAGAGAAACGAGACGAGCATATCGTTCACCTGATGGTAACCGCCACGCCTGTCCATGTGTAGTTAACATAGCGCGTTACTGCACTATACGTTGTACAACATGAATTTTAAGTTTATCTTTATTTTTTAATCAATTATTATTATGGTTTTCAATTAACAATTATTTACCCGACTGTGTCATAAGGAGGGTTATGTTTTTTTACTGTAGATAGATAGATAGATAGATAAACTCTTTACTGAAACACCACATTACAAAGAAAACTTAAAAACTATAACAAAACAAGTTTGTCAACTAGTGTCACAATGGGCGGTCTTATCGCTCAGTGCGATCTCTTCCAGACAACCATGCACAGAGGAGTAACTAGAAGATCGGACGGTGGCTTTCCGTATAAAATAAACCTTCCTCACCTTCCCACCCTTTCTATGTGGCTGGGGTTTTCGAAAGATCCCCAGGGTCCCAACTGGTGGGGCGGTCAGTGGGGACGCTCCCTTAGGGGAAACAGGGGATGGGATCCTTAGGGGGATTATGAAAATTAACCAATACACCGATTCTAAAATAGACTCTAATGTCTAACTAGAACAGCTCAGTTTGAGTCCGTAAGACCAGCTGGGCGGCTGCGACGAGTACCCTCGCTTCTCCGCCTCCTCGTTAACTTCATACGGTTTCCTGAAGAGTTCCAGTAGAAACCTCACCTGTGAATGAATAAGCCTTTGTAAAATACTAGCTGGCCCCGCGTGATTCCTGATTCCCCGCAGGAACTTGCATCTCCCCGGGATAAAACAAAGTCTATTAACACTTTGGCTGCTGAGCAGATTTTCGTGTCTAGCCACGAGTGCGGCTCTGCACACCCCATAGTGTTTTCCCATACAACAAACACAACAGTTGTGTTTTATGTTCAAGTTATGAACAACACAGACGTTTGTGTTTTTTATAACGATACGCAAGTGCGGAAAACACACCTGTCGTGTTATTCGTAACTTGCCGCGAGTGCGGGAAAACACAACTGTGGTGTTAGTTGTATGGGAAAACACAACGGAGTGTGCAGAGCCGCACCCGTGGCTAGACAAGAAAATCGGCTCAGCAGTCAAAGTGTTTATGGTGGCTTCCCACCAATCGGATCCCATACAGTATAGCGTAAGTGTGACCAGGAGGCCTACCATGACATCTTATAGCGTAAAAATAAGACGTCACGTTACGACTATGCGACGCGATTCAGTTTAGGTCTTCAATTAAATCGCTATAGGATGTCATGGTATGCCTTCTGTTGGGATTTTTTTCCCAAAACGGCACACTATTTTTTTATACCTTTTCAAAATCGTTCTTCTCGGCATCCGCTATCGCTTCCTGCAGTATCCAGTTCCTAGGTACGTACAGTGGGTTCACCTTGAGCATTCGTTCCCGTCGATTCTCTTCGCTCACTGAAATAAATGCGTCATAATTATGTACATAGCATCTGACAGTGGGAGGCCTCTTCTGCAAGAGACCGCCTGGGGAAGTACCACACATTTGCCAGAAATTCATCCGCCAAGCAGTAGTGTGCAAACATTACTGTGTTCCGGTTTGAAGGACACTATTTCCAGCGAAATTACTGGGCGTATAAGACTTGAGGACCGATGTCTCAGGGTGATGAGCGCAGTGCAGTGCCGCGCAAGATTATGCAATGCAAAGTTCTGGGTGGCATTGTAACTGTTATGGGCAGGCGTGGCGCTTACCATCAGCTTAACCTGCTCGATTTTTGATAGTTTTTTTTTTGTAATGATGCATCTTAGCTATAAGTACATCATAAAAATTACGATCTAGCCTGAAAGACTAATGAGTGAACTGCGTTGAACATGAATTGCTGGTAGAGTTTTTGATAGTGAAAAGTGAAGAAAAATCTAGTCTATGGCTTACCATTTTCCTGGTCCAGCCTCTGTTGGTAGCTGGTCACCCATTTCTTCCATTCCTTCGCAGCACATAGCTTAGCGAGCGACCATTTCGCTTCCAACACCGCCGTGTCTAGCAGATCTTTTGCGTTTACCTGAAAAAGAAATACAGGTATATTTGGAGCGGTGGTAGCCTAGTGGGAGAACGTCCGCCTTCCTAGCAGAAGTACGTGAGTTCAGAGTTCAGTGCAGGCACGTACCAATGCGTTTCTTGTAAAACATATGTACAATCACTTTGTGTATCACTCGCTTTTCGGTTATCACGTTCACTGCTGAAAACACAACTGTCGTGGTTTTCATAACTTGCCGCGAGTACGACAAAACACAACTGTTGTGTTTGTTGTATGCGAAAACACTATGGCGCGCGCAGAGCCGCACCCCTAGACAAGCAAATAGGCTCAGCAGTCAAAGTTTTAACACAACAGTTGTGTTTTCCGGCACTCGCGGCAAGTTATGGAAAACACAACAGTTGTGTTTCCAGCAGTGAACGTGTTGAGTGATTGAAATAAAATAATAAGAGTGGTTATAATTATTTTACCTCTGTCAACTGTCTGAATGTAGCTGTAAAGTCCGCCATCGTCTGTTGCATTAACTCCAATAAATTATATACCAAGTCCTCGTCGCCATTTTGGATTTCATGCAATCCTAGTTTTAGGAGATACGTTTTTCTGAAACACACATTATACCATTTTATAATTCATCTTAATCAAGTAAGGGCCAATTTTTCATTGCTCATTATAAACGATTCATTAACTATTGAACGAATAAGTTATTAGTCTCTTTTATGAGATGAATAGTTGGTTTAAATTTCTCATACAGCGGGTAGCGGGCAGATATTTGTTTGAAGTTTAATTCCAATGCATGCAAACTCGAAGAAACAAACTACACGCTGATTTATGCGCAAACGGGACACAAATAGGCGAACTTACGAGTTAGAGGAAGACAGATATATAAATACAGATTTCTCTTTTTATTTCAGCCAGTGTCAATAAGATATTTAAACTTTTTAGTAATCAATCAAATGTCAACAAACGTCAAAGAGTTTAATTTATCTGTGGCATGAAGAAGCAGTTAATTTAATTCCTTTTAAAAAAGGTTAAGGTTTTATTCTGTAATATCATATCTGACTATAAAAAAATTCAAAATCGTACTATCAATGGAATAAATCTTTAACTTAGGAATGAAAAATTGGTGCTTAACAAGTTCGGTGCTGAAAACACAATTGTCATGTTTTTCATATAATGTCGCGAGCGCAGGAAAACACAACTGTTGTGTTTGTTGTATGAGAAAACACTGGAGTGTGCAGAGCCGCACCCGTGGCTAGACAAGAAAATCGGCAGTGAAAGTGTTAATTATTTAAATATAATAGAATAGAATAGAAAATACTTTCTGTACACCAGTTTATTAATACACAAGGTAGGTACATCAAATAAACATAGTACAATGGGCGGACTTATCGCTAAAAGCGATCTATGGCGATCGCTATAATGATAGTTATGATAAATAGTGGTATTTTTTTTTCGATAGTTAGATAGATAGATAGATAAACTCTTTATTGAAACACCACAGAACAAAGAAAACTTAAAAGTAGAACAAACAAATTTTACAATTAGTGTCACAATGGGCGGTCGTGGGTTTTGGTGTTCAATAAAGACTTGTTCTATTCTATTCTTTTCTATAGTTCTTACAAAACTTTGTCCGCAACATATTTGTCGAGCGTGCGTCTGATCCCCATGATCTGTTCGCGTTGGTGCTCCGTCAGCACCGGCTCCATCGCTTCCGATAGCTTTTCCATGTTCCACAGTATTATCTGCAATAGCAATACATTCAAGTAATTATTCTAAAGGCGGTGGTAGCCTAGTGGGAGAACGTCCGCCTTCCAATCGGAAGGTCGTGGGTTCAAATCCCAGTGCAGGCACGCACCAATGTGTTTCTTGTAAAACATATGTACGTAATTATGACTCGCTTTCCGGTGAAGGAAAACATCGTGAGGAAACCCACATACTCGAGAATTATTTCGGAGGTACTTAGGTATCTTATCCATCGATCCGGACCGGGGCCCCGTGGTGGATTATGGCCTAACCCTCCTCACGAAAGTGAGGAGAGACAGAGACCCGTGCTCAGCAGTGGGACAATATGGGTTGATGATGAGGATGATGACTTACATATAGATACTTCTCAAACCACACACACACACACACTAACACACACACATGTACCCATGATATATTTAACACTTTCACTGCTGAGCCGATTGGCCTGTCTAGCCACGGGTGCGGCTCTGCACACTCCATAGTGTTTGTGTTACAACAAACACAACAGTTGTGTTTTCCAGCACTCGCGGTAAGTTATGAAAAACAGCACACTTGCGTTTTCAGCAGTGAACAAACGAAACTGTTAGTTTTCCGTGAAAAAAAAAAAAACAAATTAAAAAAAAAGAGGTTAAAAATGAGGTTACTACCTCAGGTTGCCTGTTGAACGCGTACCGGCCCATATCGTCGGAGGTGTTCGGCACGTAGTGCTGATAGTAATGCTCCACGAACCCGTACGGGCCGTAGTCGATGGTGACACCCACCACGCTCACGTTGTCCGTGTTCAGAACCCCGTGCACGAACCCGACCCCTGCAGAAAGTACAACGACTCACCATCGCATACACAGATCCCTAATCCTGACCCCTAAGGGGCCATTCAAGGGTTATTTAACACGTTCACTGCTGGAAATGCAACTGTCGTGTTAGCGGTACGAGAGAACTGAACGGTGTGCGCAGATCCGTAACCGTGGCTAGACAAGAGAATCGGCTCAGCAGTCAAAGTGTTAAATAAGCTGTTTTTTTGTCATTATTATGTAACACGTTGAAAACTGGCACCGTTACGGAGCGTGTATGTTTTCCAGCACTGGCGTGCCGTCCGTGTGAGCCGCACTGTAGTAGCGCCGCGTTACACACACACGTCTGTGTTTCGCCGCACAGCCGGTACGTAAGCTGCGCTAACACAACAGTTGTGTTTTCCCGCACTCGTCTAACGTCATATAAAACACAAACGTCTGTGTTTTCAGTAGGCAACGTGTTAACCCCTCCCCCTTGTCAGCAAAAGTAAGCAAAACATTTACCCAATAATAACACATGGTAAACATTGGTATAAGTATATATTTTTTTATCGGATTCAATTTATTTTTCTGTACTGTGTTTATTTTCGTTTCTTTTGTACAATAAAGAGTTTTCTATTCTATTCTATAATTCTTTATAGATACCTTGCCAAGTCGCCACCATATCCAAGTTCCTGTGAGCCACTTCTGAGAACCATTTCACGTATCTGTCCTCGTCTGACGAATCTATTTCTGGGAAGTGATGCTGAAACAAGATTAGGTATTTGTTTTATTTATTTATTTAACACATTCACTGCTGAAAACACAGACGTTGTACTCTTAAAACGTTATGCGACTGCTGTAAAACACACCTGTTGTGTTAGCGCAGATTACGTGAATGAAAATTTGTCCTACCTAATGTACACCAAAAAGCGGTGGTAGCCTAGTGGGAGAACGCCCGCCTTCCAATCAGAAGGTCGAGAGTTCAAATCCCAGTGCGGGCACGTACCAATGTGTTTCTGTAAAACATATGTACGTAATCATCACTCGCTTTTCGGTGAAGGAACACATCGTGAGGAAACCCACATACCTACCCGAGAATTATTTCGGAGGTAGGTATGTGATCCACCAATCCGGATCTGGCGCCCGTGGTGGATTATGGCCTAACCCTCCTCACGAAAGTGAGGGGAGACCCGTGCCCAGCAGTGGGACGTTATGGGTTGATGATGATGAATGTTCACCACTAGCTTATCATAATGTGCCTATTATATTTTGCAATAATGTACGTTCAATTTTGTCGTAGTTTGTGTAACATTATTAGAAATATAAAGGTCGGTTTACATTATGGTGGCTGTGCGGCGAAACACAGACGTGTGTGTAACGCGGCGCTACTACAGTGCGGCTCACACAGACAGCACGACATTGCTGGAAAACATACACGGTCTGTAGCGGTGCCTCAATGTAAAATCCGGTTCAGCATTCAACGTGTTAAATAGGTACATGGTAATCCACCAGCGCTAACCATTATCCCATACGAACCTTCAATTTTTACGGGATAATAAGAATTCTATGATCTATTCCAGGACCTAACTGAAGTACATAACCTAAAGCACCTTAAGTATTTAGTAGTGGAAAGCCTCTTCTGCAAGAGACCGCCTGGGGAAGTACCACACCTTTGCCAGATATTCATCCGCCAAGCAGTAGTGCGCAAACATTACCGTGTTCCGGTTTCGAGGGCACTGTTTCTAGCAAAATTAATGGGCTGATGACTCGGGGTGACGAGCGCAGTGCAGTGCCGCGCAGGACTATACAATGCAAAGTTCTGGGTGGCACTGTCACTGTTATCGGCAGGGGTGGCGCTTAGCATCAAGTGCACGACTTGCTCGTCTCCTCATTCGGTCAAATAAAAAAAAAACTACATATTTACTAAATTTCATCCAAATCCGTTCAGCCATTTCAGCGTGGAGAGAGGACAAACACACAAACTTCCGCATTTAGAATATTAGTAAGATTTTGCAGAAGGTATAGTATCTTATATCTTTAAATGAGCAATTCTTGTATATATATGTATATATAATTGGAATCTCGGAATCGGCTCCAACGATTTTCATGAAATTTAGTATATAGGGGGTTTCGGGGGCGATAAATCGATCTAGCTAGGAATCATTTTTAGAAAATGTCATTTTATTCGTGTTATATCAAATTAAACATAAACTTGGAAGAAAAATAACAAAGCTTTAGAGGCGTTTGAGTAGTCCAAATTGAAACTGAAAAATATGACTCTTCCTGACATCTATTGGCGAATAATACTACCGAGCAAAGCTCGTTCATCCAGGTACTATTTTAAATATACCCTACCTTGATAATGAAATCGAGCAGGATCCTCATCAGGTCCGGCTCGTTCCTCTTGTGCAGGATCTCGACGGAGCCCCCCCCGGAACCACGCCGGCGCGAGACGCATCACGACGGCGCAGCGCTCGGGCTTCGCCGCGCCCATGTAGTGCTTGTCGCGGTATACCTTGTGCTCGTCGCTCACTGGACATGGACAAAGATAACTTATCTATACAAATAAATAATGTAATATAATACCCTTACCCTTATTACCCTTGTTTACCTATTGTAATTCTTCTGTACTGTGTTTAATTTTGTTTCTGGTGTACAATAAAGAGTTTTTCTATTCTATTCTATAATGAACTTACCAATGTACTTGTCGTACACATCAGAATTGTATCTTGTCCATACTCATCTAATTAAGTATTAATGTGTAACGATGTGGCTGTGCTATATTAATAAATAAATAAATAAATAAAATTGAATTGTCTGTTTGTAATATTAAAATAACCGCTTTTTACTAAATGCTTATGAATGTATAAACGGTACATATACAAAAATAATATTTTTTACAATTTTTGTCTGTCTGTCTGTTTGATCTGGATATTCTCTGAAGCGGCTGGACCGCTTTTAGACGGGACTTTCACTGAAAGTGAAAATGTGAAAGTTTCCATTGAAAGTGATAACAAGCTTTTTTTACTTTAAAATTAATTATTTTTCTATTACACTTTTTAGTTCGGCTTGTTTTCCACCTATTTTATAAAATTAAACAAAACTAGAAGGGTGGCAGAGCGTTCTTACCCACCAGCGCTGCCGCCCGAGTGGTGGGCACGCCGAGGTGGTGGCAGGCCTCCGACGCGAGCATCTCCCGCACCGACGAGCGCAGCACGGCGCGCCCGTCGCCGAACCGGGAGTACGGGGTCTCGCCGGAGCCCTTGAGCTGGGGCTGCCACGATTCGCCTTTCCTAAGAAATATACCAAAATCTGGGTTCAAGTTTACCTATCTATACGTACTATTACAAAACTTTAACTGAGCTATGCCTGTATAATAACACGTTGACAGCTGAAAACACACACGTTTGTGTTTTTTACAATTTGACGGCAAGCGAAAGCACGACTGTCGTGCGAACCCGCGCTGCTGTATTGTCATTTTTATCACAACAGTTGTGTGCGCCCGCACAGCTGACCGAGTTTAGTTACGACACAACGCCAGCAAACAGTAAACACAGACGTTGCGCGAAGATTAGCAAAAGTGCCGAAGAAAAAACCGGTTCAGCAGTCAACGTGTTAAAAACCTCTTGGAAAGCTAACTAGTATCGCGTATTATCACGTTAAGTGCTGAAAACACCACTATCGTGTTTCATAACTTGCCGCGAGTACGGCAAAACACAACTGTTGTGTTTTTTGTATGTTGTTAGGATGTCATGGTATGCCTCCAGGGAATAATCTAGAACTCAGTTTAACATCTCTTGGATTTTATACCGTTCCTGTGGGATAATATTCAACGCGTCTGCGCGCTATGCAACCCAACGACACGGGGTTCCAAACCTCGGCCCCGCTACAATATGGCGTATGCAGATCCCATCCCTCCATAGTTCTTAAGGCATGTTAAGCCGGTTAGTATCAACCTACCTGTTAACATACTCCCCCAGTATGTGAGCTCTGCCGTCACCCAGCTGATCTGCCCAGAAGCCGAACTGGTAGCCTCCATATCTGCAAGATGACATAATGCTAACTTCCGCCAAGAACGTATCACCTCAGCAAAGTGTTGAATGTGAGATAACACACTCTTGTTGCAAATGAGCCGTGAGTAATACTCATAGACTTTCTTGACTACTCCCGTTTCCCCCACTGGCCAATAATTTACTCCATAGTGGTGAGAAAGCCCATACGTTTTTTATTTTTTCCTTTTTCTCCCTTTGGCCCACCGGAGGGCGTGAAATACACCTTGAAAAACAAGGGTTCAAATTACAGTGCGGGCACGTACCAATGCGTTTCTTGTAAAACATGTACGTAATTATCACTCGCTTCTCGGTGAAGGAAAACACCGTGAGGAAACCCACATATATACCTGGGAATTATTTCAGAGGTAGGTATGTAGTCCAGCAATCCGGACCGGGCCTCCGTGGTGGATTATGTGCTTAGTAGTGGGCCGATATGTGTTGATGATGGTGAAAGTATAGTTTTAGTTAGTCGCTTGTGATATAATATATTTTTATATTTCACATCAATCAAATTAGTCACATTATGACTGGGCTTATATGAATAAAATTACAATTAAAGCATGCTCTACTCCGTTTATTTTGAAAGGAGAGTGGCATTTGATAAGCATACCTAATTATGAAATTAACATTCCAAGAAAGTGAAATAACTAAACATGATCAATCACTGGAAGTTAAATATATACTGATAAATTCGATTCATGAATGTTTTTAACAAATACGACCTCCATAGAGTAAATATCATGAGGCAACTGCAAAGCATGAGGCAAAAATAATTGTGAACCACAGGTATTTGCTCTGAATCTGGGTGTTTCTGGGACAAAACTTCTCGTAGTTTTCGTCTCCCTCGATACAGGGAATCCAAGTTAGGGGTCCGGATCTTGTATGTGATTGTGATGTGTCATTTGTACCTATGAGAGACAGTCAGTCCGCCTGGAGGGAGATATTTCCCCGCCACAAAGTTAATAAACTCTTCTGTTTCTGCGACTGCTGGATCCAAGTCCAGTATGTCTTTGAGGGCATCTTCTGAAGCGCAGACAAGGTGAAGAGTGCCAGTTAAAGGTTCTGTGGGGACCTGGAATATAGAATTGACGATATATCTCCAGCTGGTGGCTTTATTAACACATTCACTGCTGACTAACGGCGAAGCGCTACTGTTACATGGTGGACATTTCATCTGTACGCACAAAGCAGTTTGCCTCCACATTTATTATGTATACGGCAACGTAATAGAACTCCTTGCCTGAGTCTGTTTCCCAATAGTTATAAACTGGCAGTCTTCAAGGACGAGTGAATAAGGTACTTCTAGGTAAGCGTGTACCACCGTAGACCACATTATCACTTACTATCAGTTGAGATAGTGGTCAAACGCAAACCTATTTATTAATAAAAAAACACACACATCTGTGGTTTTATAATTTTACAACAAGTGAAAACAATCCTGTCATGCGATACCGCACTGCTGCATTGTCAATTTTATCATGTCAGTTGTGTGCACAGCTGATTGAGTTTAGTTATGTTCCAATGCCAGTAAACACACACATTGTGTGAAGATTCGTAAAAGAACCAAAAATAAAAAGTAAAACGGTTCAGCAATGAAAGTGTTAAGGAGCGTAGAATAGAAGCCTCACTAAAAAGAAACAAAATACAATAAAAAAAATGCAGATGTGGCGTGAGGATATTCCCTGATGATGTTATTTTTGCCAGTGCAGTGAACACCTTCAACACTTTCACTGCTGAGCCGATTTTCTTGTCTAGCCACAGGTGCAGCTCTCCACGCACCGTAGTGTTTTCCCATACAATAAACACAACAGTTGTGTTTTCCCGCACTCACTGCAAGTTATGAAAAACACAACAGTTGTGTTTTCAGCAGTGACTGTGTTAAAAACAAACTCAATAACTGGCGACGAACCAATAAATCATTGTTATGGACGTGAATTTCACTATTTTTAGTTTTTTATTGCAGAATAGGCAAGCATTTGACCATAGTCGCAGTCAGTTGTGAAGTGACTGTGTGAGTATAAACAGCTCAGCATCGATGCTGCTTGTCTATTTTATCCTACTAATATTAAGTGAAAGTTTGTGAGGATGGATGTTTGTTACTCTTTCACGCAAAAACTACTGAACGGACTTATACTTACTTGAACTTACTACTTATACTTATACTATTATATACTTACTTGAAATTGAAATGTAACTAATAAATTTGTTCTGATGTGCTATACCTTTGAGAAAATTGCATTTTTCACAGCCATTGGTATGTTGTACTCTGGATTCTCGTCAATAGGAAGCTCCGCGTAATTCGGGCTGTCTCGGAACTTCCACTCTTTAAAATTATTTAGCAAGTTCATTCTTGCTATGTTCGGTTTTTCTTGATGCAGGAGCGCGGCGAACGTACAAATACTTCTCCTCATGAGCCGTGATGAGGGAAATTAAAGTTTAAACTACAATTCTTTAATGCACTTCTTTTGTAATAGTTACGTATTATTGCAAATCACAATGATTTTTGTAAACAAGTGTTTCTGTTCTGTCGATAAAGTTTGGTCAAGCACAAATTAAAGTTCATCGAGAACACCGCTATTTTCAATCAATTACAGTCTATTTTGGAATAACTGATAGCAAAAGCGGGTGGTAAGACACAGCTGGCTGAGAGATTTGACAGTTTGATGTTTAGCGGTCAAGCAGACGTGACGTTGAGCTGTCAGAACTAGTGCTGCACCAAGAAAATTGTCAGTACCTAGATACTATTAAAGTACTATTTTTTTAATTGGAACTTATCACTATAAAAAAGTACTCATAAAAGTTTGAAACACTTAAAGAACGTGTCACAATCACATAGATAGGTACTTTGCATACATAGATCGAACCCCTGACTGCTAAAACAAATTATATTAGAGTACAGCCTGCACTACACTCACGTTATGGTATTCCACCAATCAGAAGCCACGAAAAAATATCATAAATAGAAATAAAATATAAATATAGATTGTTTTATTTAATCGTAGCTGCTCGCATAAGAGGATAAAACGGGCATATAAACAATAAGAAATTGTAATTTATTTTGGACTTGAAAAATTATAAGACCAAAATAAACATAACCCAAACTATTCTCTAAATAATTTTCCCAAAACATTTATTTCAATAAATAATTCACCAAAAGGCACATAACAAGAATACAAAATGGGAGCTAAGTAGAGCAGCTGATCTTCAACGCATATGCCCACTGCGGTGGCTGGGATGAGAACCCGCACTTCTCCGCCTCGGGGTGTACTTGGTACGGGGTGCGAAGGACCTCTAGAAGGAATCTCACCTAGAATCGGAGAAATTAACTGACAAAAACAAAATTAAGAATTTAGAAATTGGAAATTATATCTCTGAGCGTCTGATCAACGCGATATGTAACAAAAATGCTGGTATATTTAATTACCACAGCATAATTACCATTGCGATAACACCAGCATGTCGGGTATACTGCCAACTGGTAGCGGGCTAGAACACTTAGATTACCTATAAGCCTGCAATGGTTTCAATGTTCTCCAACTGTTGTCTAAACAACAGCATGCATGCATGTGTTTCGAAGGGTTGTGTGTGTATTGCTTGTTGTCTGTGATGTGATTAGTATGTATTGAGAATTATTTCATCATCAAGTAATCTATCAATCTAGACTGGCCCCGTAATGAATGATGGCCTAATTCTCCTCACGAACGTGTGATGACACCTGTGAGCGGATATCGGTGGTGATGATGATGATGATTATCACCTTTCTAAAGTCATCCTTCTCCGCGTCGGCGATGGCTTGCTGCAGCATCCAGTTGCGAGGCACGTACACGGGGTTGACCGTCAGCATGCGACGCCGGCGCTCGTCTTCAAACATTCCGGTGGAGCTAGCATCCACTGAAATAGGTAACTCATTACATCCATTTTTTTGGAAAATAATCAGTATAGGTTAGACCTTCTTGTGGCCTATACTACCCGAGTACTTCTGGTATTATGTTAGCTTCAAAACACAGTTATACTAAACGGCACAAGAGGTGAGACCTCTCTTCTAGGAAATATGATAATGACTATGATATGGCTTGTCATAGAGCCCCCTAACCAGCATTGAAATTTCTAGGGCCTGTTTTGGAAACATAATAATTATCCCTAAGGGTGACAGCTGGGGAGTTATGACAAAAACCCGTGATCTTCATACCAGCTTCCTTGTCCAGCCTCTCGCGGTACTGGTCCAGCCAGCAGCCCCAAGACGCATGCGAAGAGAGCCGCTTTAAGGCCCACTTTTCTGACATCTTAATTTCGCTCACCATCTCATTTGGTTCCAACTGAAACAATAGTAAATAGTAACCACATAGATACTGACCTTAAACTAGGACTCCCTGTATTTAGGGAGTCAGGAGCTAGGAGGACCATCGCGACACAAACAGTCAGTACAGCTATGATTGTCTGATATTGACATCATTCTTTTATCAAAAACATATATAGTATCTAGAATAAGATCAGTCTAGGTCGATTCACAGTTCCTTTCTATCGATGCATTATCAATCAATGGTCGATTGCTCTTGAGCAGCAATAGACCGGTATCTATCGAACAGCTATGAACCGGAGCTATCATAATATCTATCCATCTAAGTCGATCAATTGATTGATCGACTCGAGCGATTGGTTTGTGTGGCTTCCTTATTGCCATCTAGAAAGTAAAAGAAAGAAAGGAAAGACAGTTAGAAAAGTTTAAAGATAAGTGTATGCTCTGCGCCTCCATCATTTGGCTTGCAAATGAACCATCGAAGAACAGCTTTACCTCAGCCAACTGCCTGAATGCGCAAGTGAAGTCAGCTCCCGTCTGCTGCATCATGTCGAGGAGTTTCTCTATCAGCTGCTCGTCTCCCCAGCGCTCCTCTTTCAGACCTATCTTCATCAGGAAGGTTTCCCTAGAAATATAATAATAATGCAAACTGACTGACACAGAGACTCCTAGTTAGGGGTCAGGATTTATGCATGTTATCGTGGCACACTATTTACTTACGGAGATATGAGGCAACTTACACAAAATACACGTAGTCGACTGAAAACCTCTTTGAAATCAGCTACAAATATTAGCAAAAGCAAAAAGTCAAGGTTACTTACAATATTTTATTCTTGCAGTACGTGTCCAGGGTCTTCAGTATGTGTGACATGTGGACTTGTTGAGATGGAGTGAGCAGCGGCTTTAGAGAGTTGGACAACTGCCCTATATTCCAAACCACCACCTTAGAACACCACTTTAATAAGGTTTTATTGGGTGATGAGAATGAGATAGGGTTCTACTGCAAGAGTCTACTTGGTGAAGGTCCAAACTTTGGCAAGACATTACATTTTCCAGATTGAAAAGCACTATTTCGAACGAAATTAATTTATTTATAATGTCTCAGGGTTTCTACTTTAGGTTAATAAGTAACGAAACGAGCAAGTTGTTCACCTGATGGTAAGCATCACGCCTGCCCACAAGCAGAACTTTGGACTGTATTTTTTATGTCGTGTTAGGTCTACGTTTAGCCACGATCACGGAAGGTGATGACGCGTCCCAACATTCCTAATTACTTTGAATAGACCATCATCACCGTCATCACCATCAACCCATGTCAGCCCACTGCCCAGCACAGCCATCCACGCTTTCGTGAGAAGTGAGAAGTGGTGAGAAGTCGCCATAATATATCACGGGCGCCGGTCTGGGTTGGTGGATAACATACCTACCTCCAAAACTAGTCTCGTGTAGGTTGGTTCCTCACGAAGTTTTGGATATACCATAGACAATCAAAACCTGTAATTTATAAAAGCATGATACGCAAACAAATGCCTGAAAACCGAACACCTCACCATCTTCTGTCTACAGAATCTATAAAGCAGCTAAGCTTACATCAGGCTGCTTAGCCAGCGCATATCGCCCTTCCCCATCCGAGCAGTTGGCAACGAACCCTCCATCGTAGGAGTCCACGAAGCCAAATGGGCCGTAGTCCATCGTGAGCCCCAGGATGCTCATGTTATCCGTGTTTAAGAGGCCATGGGTGAAGCCTACGCCTGATTGGCAAAAGAGAATTTAACCGATGATACCGTTCTTTTTTGATAGTGTTGTTTGAGGAGGTACATATACAAAGTAATAAATAAATAATGTTTCTTTAAGTTAATAACATGAGAGAAGAACAAGGCGGCGCAAGACAGACCGGAGTGGTGGCTCTTACGCTCTTACTATTGGAGGCCCGGACTCATGTTGGGTCCTTGCTAGTTAATTGTATAGTAATGTCAATAGAAATATTACCTTGCCATTTAGCTACAAGATCTAGACTGCGGTGAGCGATCTCAGAAAACAGCCTAATGTAGCGGTTCTCATCAGATAGCTGAATTTCCGGAAAGTACTCCTGGAATTGAAACGAAAACCTTTTATTAAAATTATTTAATCATCACCTCGGAGTGGAAAAAATTATCACCTCTCTCTGTTTCTCTCTCCTTTTGTATGTGGCTTTAATCAAACTCACATTTGGAAATTTAAAGACAAGTACGATTAGATCGATGGATGCGGGACGGCACGTAGCGATGGATGCGGGAGCTCCAGGTGGAGGACTGGCAGGAGGTGGCGCAAGACAGACTGAAGTGGCGGCTTGTATTATCGGAGGCCAGGACTCATTTAGGGTCATTGCGCCCTCCTACTTAGTTAAATAGATCGATACCTTTATAATGAAATCAGCGAGCTGCTTCAGGGGTGCTATTTCATCCGACTTGGCCAGCATCTCAAGCGAACCGAACCGGAACCAGGAGCGAGACAGCCGCAGCAACGACGCCGCTCGCTCGCGTTTCGGACACCCGTTGTAGAATACATCGCGGACCACTGCCTCGTCACTTACTGTGGGGGAATCACAAATTGACTGAGTGATAATGAACATCTAACATTCTTTCACATCTCTAGCTTAGTTGACACAAAGACGAAACATCAGTGAGTAATTGATGTGAATAACAAACTGATGCGCACTATGAAGATTATGTACCTTTCTATTTCAATTGTGGAGGTATGGACATAAAGACTTGCCATGAAATTAAAACAACCGATAAAAAAATTAAGACACTGTCCACTGAATGCATGATTGTTCTAGAAAGCTTTGGTATCTCAAGCTGGGTCCACGTATTTGACCGTGACTCCGTGACCATTACAAATACGAGTGACAAAACACGCAGTGATCTGCTCAGAGGCCTCTTGAGGGGGGCAATAAAATGTTACAGTTCTTATCCATATTTACGGTCATGGAGTTACGGACATGGTCACAGATGTGGACCCAGCTTAAAATATTCAATATGTAGGTACCTACCTGAACTCTTGAGTGGTTCTTACCAACAAGCCCAGCTGCCCTCGTGGTGGGTACTCCAAGGAAATGGCATGCTTCGCTCCCGATCATCTCTCTGACGGCAGCGCGAAGCACACAGCGCCCGTCGTGAACGCGGGAGTAAGGCGTCTGCCCTAACCCTTTTATTTGGAGCTGCCATCTTTCACCAGATCTGAATAGTTGGAATTAACTAGAGACAATTACACACATACACACACATAGAGAGAGAGAGAGAGAGGAGAGACAGAGACGTACACACGCATATAAACAGGCATGCGAGCACGCAGTCACGCACGCACCCACATTCGCAGGCAGGCGAACATACACATTATCATGTTTGATGGTTAGGGGTTTACGGGAGGATTGTTTTAAGGGGTCAAGGCATTTAGAGTATCTATTGGTGATTAGAACTCAAAGTTTAAAAGGGAACGGCTATAAGGTTGAATTTCTAGCTAATAAAGGGGAACAGACTGACCAAAATGATAAATAATAATCATTCAAACAATTTATTTATGATAAAATCCCTGAAACTCGAAATGTTTATCTGTAATTATGTATGTCCCTTTGGCGAATGCCTGCTATTGGATTGCTACATACCACCGAAAAACATAACCCTGTTTTGGGAAGACGGATATGTAGAACTAAGGTACCTGTTCACGTATTCTCCAAGAATATGAGCTCTCCCATCCCCAAGTTGTCCGACCCACATCCCATACTGATGTCCTCCATACCTGAAAACACCAACCTCAAATATTATTTCATAGATCAGCCAAGCGGTGATAGCCCACTGGGAGAACGTCCGAATGAGTGTAGAGCGGGCTTCAGGCTGCTTCTACTACCTGTCCCACCGCTAATGATTAGCAACGAGAGAGTAGTGCTAGCAGCTAGAAACTAGCGGGCGTGCAACTAGAGTGTTCATAGTTTTGTCGCTGGGTTCAAGTGTGTAAAACTAATATTAAATAGATAGAGCAGCATTGGGCTGTAACCTCTTTTCAAAGATGGCAGCCCTGAAAATCGAGTAGGCCAAGGGGTTTTTTGACTTAAAAAAAATGGCGGGAATCCTTGATATAATATAAAGCTGTTGGATGGAAGATAATAATTATAGAAGTAGTTTAACTAAAGGTAAATGGTTTTATTGGTCTGCAAAGGCTAACGAGTGCGACAGGCAATGACTTGCTCAGGCACTTACACCGTGCTGCATAGCCCCGCTGGTATGCCTATGTACCAAACGAGTCTCTCAGCGAGCGTTCCGTCCGTCAAGCGAACGTCGCTAAAGGAGCTTAACTTCGATAGCTCTTGTCGCTGCGAAAAACTGGTGGACAGGGGTTTCACCGGCAGTATCAACAATTAATTATTACTGACACTGGGTCTATGACTACAATCTATCTATCTATATATATAAAAATGTTATGTTGGTATGTGTACGCTTCAAAAACTCAAAAAGTTCTGCACCGATCGAGCTGAAATTTTAGCATGATATATAATCCGCATCAAGGATTGTTTTTATCTATTTTTTTCATCAGTGGCATATCAGCGAATCCAGCCACAGCGAAGCGTGGCAGGGTACTCGTACAGCTGGTCTATATATATAAAAATGTTATGTTGGTTTGTGTACGCTTCAAAAACTCAAAAAATTCTGCACCAATATTTCAATTCAAGCTCAAATTTTAGCATGATATATAATCCGCATCAAGGATTGTTTTTATCTATTTTTTTCATCAGTGACATATCAGCGAATGTGCGAATGTGCCACAGCCAAGCGTGGCAGGGTACAGCTAGTTATTGTATATTTCTTGTGCGAGAAGAGAATTCTAGTTGCTTCATCGTAAGGGTGGTGGGCCAGCTGTCTTACTTTAAAATACTTTAAATCACCTATGAGCTACTGGCAACGCTCCATATGGTAGTTTCCTCCCGGCTATGAACTCTGTGAACTCCTCGCGGCTCGCCATGTCGGGGTCCATGTCGAGGACGCTGGCCAGGGCGTCGCTAGAGGCGCACACGAGGCGGATGTTCCGTTCTAGGGGGCGAGGAGACGCCTGAATGGATGTAGGTATTTTTTTGTTTATTAGTTTGTAGGTAATGACTTCTAGGCAAGCGGTTGACTGACGACGTGATCGAAGGTAAACGTGCTAAGATGGTGTCCGTAGTGTCAGATTCTGTGCTTCATTCATAGGTGTAGGCTATTATTTTAATTAGAAACTTACTTCAGAGAATACAACATTTTTTATGTTAGACCGAATTTGATCATGATTCTCGTCGATTGGCAGCAATATGTATTTTGGGTATTGACTGAACCGCCACTCTGTTAAATTCCTCTTCAGCAACGATGTTTCTCCTTCCATTTTCATTACGTTATTATTAGGAAAGTATTAGACAACTTATCTCTTTATTATTTTAATTATTTACATGAAATAATTTATTTTATCGACATAATTAAATAAACCGCCATTTCTATTCAAAAAAACATAGAGTAAAGATAGATTTTTAATAATCAATGGCAAGACTCTTTAATAATACTTATTAAATCTTTGGAAACTTTTTCAAACGAAACGTTATTTCAATTAAATAATTTGTGTCAATCACACATATTTAGTGCTAAGTAACATAATGTTTTGTTTAATTAAATAGTACATCAACGTACCCAGAAGCTGATATCATAGACAATAAAGTGTGGTCCAATAGAATTTATTGATTAATTTGATGCGACATTCTCGGATAATTTAGTAAAAGACCGAAATAGTTCACTCACACTCGTCAATCTCTAAAAACTCGAACTCGAATGGCAAAAAAAGAGTCTCCGATTTCGAATCTTGAAACATTAGTTCTTTGTTCGGTCAAGGTCACGGCAAGGCAATAAAATTATAATGACTATACATTCTCTGAACTTTGCGAAGTAAATGTAGGTGATCTAATTTAGTCGGTTATTCGGCAGTGGAACTCATCCGGTGTGAAATTCGTCAGTTCGGCGACCGCAATTTCACTTTCGTGAGCCGCTTTCTCGTTTCGTTTTCTCACTTTCGAAAAAAAACAATTCTTGCGTTGATTGAGCTAACCAGTTTGTGTATTGAAAATTCTAGTGAGAGGTGTAGTTTAATTTTTGTGGACAGTGCACGGGTTCTGTTTTGCGATAAATGGATTTTTGTCGACAATTATGGTGTATACGGAGGGATATTTGAAGGAAAAGCTGACCAAGGAACTAGACGCCGTTCACGTCGTAAGTACAGCTGTCAAAATTTCTATCTGTGTGATTTTTATCGACTAAACTGCCGCGTTAATAATTTATTGTGAATGAAAATAATGTAAACCGGCGTTGATATTTGTTTACATTGCATCATGACGAAGAAATTAGACCCCGAAAGGTTTACTTTAACGAAAGATGCATTGTTACCCGGCGTATTTTTTGCTCTGTTCGTACGGTGGTGCGTTGCCCAATATCCGTACTCGGGATACAAAACTCCTCCCATGTACGGTGATTTCGAAGCTCAGAGGCACTGGCAAGAGATAACGGTGCAGACTCCGCTCGTTTCCTGGTATCACAATTCGACACAGAACGACCTTTTGTACTGGGGGTTGGATTATCCTCCGTTGACGGCGTATCACAGCTACATGATGGGCTTGGTGGCAGAATGGCTGGACCCCGAGTCTATTCGACTCTTCGCGTCGCGAGGCTACGAAGACGAGAATCACAAGACATTCATGCGGTGGACTGTGTTCCTCAGTGATGTGTATTTTTTCATACCCGCAGTGCTATGTATCTGCATTGATGCAGAACGTGTGAAAATTAAGGAGAAGGGACAAGTCCGAATCAAGGTTCACCGCAACATATTCAAAAGAGTCGACATAGCCACCACTCTGTTCTTATTGTACCCCGGTATCATTTTGATTGACCACGGTCATTTTCAGTACAATTGTGTGTCACTGGGTCTCTTTCTATGGGCAACTTTCTTTGTAATTGCAATCGAAAACGACATACTTTGCACAGTGTTTTTTGTTCTCGCACTTAATTATAAGCAAATGGAGTTGTATCATGCACTGCCTTTTTTCTTTTATCTGTTAAGAAAATGTTTTTTAAATATACCACCTAAGAGTAGGCTTAAGTACATCATCACCCGGTTCAACAGGCTCGCTATAGCTGTGATTTGCACCTTTATATTAATCTGGTATCCGTTTTTGACTTCAATGCCAGATATTCAACAAGTCATACACCGAATGTTTCCGTTAAAGCGTGGCATTTTCGAAGATAAAGTCTCAAACTTGTGGTGTTTTATCAACGTGTTCATAAAGTTAAAAACGGTTTACACTAATGAAACCATGGCTTGGACGTGTCTCACAGTCACCGGGCTGGCTGTTCTGCCGTCCTGCTTCGATTTATTCTTCCGTATTAACAAAAAGAAGTTTGTCCTCTGCCTCATCAACGTCTCTCTGGCGTTTTTCATGTTCTCCTTCCAAGTACATGAGAAAACTATTTTACTTGTCGCAATTCCAGTCTTGATACATTTTCCGGACGATCCGTTCATGTGTTTTTGGTTTCTCCTGATATCTAACTTCAGTATGCTCCCATTATTATTGAAAGACGGTCTGGCATTGCCGTACATCCTTACCAACGCGATCTACATAACAATTTACAGTTACAGCATAAAAATGGCACAACCGAAAGCCGGTTTCTTCTCATTTTTCAACGCGAACCGAATTGACAAGATTGTTCAACCGAATTTCACAGAAAATTCTATGTTACTAAGACTTGTGAGTATTAATTTCTTCTTTTCAATGATCGGTGTCCTATGGATGAGTTTAGCAAGCATGTTTCTGGAGCCCCCGGTGAAGTACCCTGACATATTCCCTCTGTTTGTATCGGTATTTTCATTTGTACATTTTGCATTCTTTTTCATGTATTTCTATTATCAGCAATTGGCGATGCCGGCTTCGTTGCCTGAATTTAAAGTGATTAAGAAGAAGTGATGTAATAGCATATCAAATTTTAACCTATATTGTCGCATTCCAGTCAATAAATGAGTATGTATGTATTCCATGTTTCTTTTATAAATCTATGTCCAACAAACACCACAAAAATATACCACTTACCTTGGTATCCCCTTAAAGCGATTACTTCCAGACAACCAAAGGATAGACAGCAAGAAACTAAAATAGTAGGCTAGGTACATAAAACATGATTTTATGGACAATGCATAGAATATAAAGAGCTAGGTTGAAGTATCCATTTTAAGTACAACTAACATTTCTTGTGTCCGTCTACACACATCATCATTTCTAGTTAATTGATTCTAATAATAACCTTTTTAACACATTCACTGCTGAAAACACAACTGTTGTGTTTTTTATAACTTGCCGCGAGTACGGGAAAACAACGGTGTGTGCAGATCTGTTACCATGGCTAGACAAGAAAATCGGCTCAGCAGTCAAAGTGTTAACTAACCATAGGCTGGTTCCTTAAATAAACTTAACCCTTTAAGTGTCCTGCGGACCGTCGTAACTAAAACTTAAAACGATAGATTCAAATTGACAGAGTTATATGTTGGTTGGTTTGGTATTGCATTGTATATTGATATTTGCATTGGTTTGGGTGATATCAATTTGAATGCATGCATGCACTCATTGCTAGTGAATGACTGACTGTATTAATTAGCTATTAATGGAACTAGGTCATTGGTAGATAGCAATTCTAAGCTAACTCTAATGTATTAGTTACGTAAATGCGCTGCACTGCCTTCAAGCCTGTAATTCTAGACTAATCTTCTCCTATTAGTAGGTAAATGAACTGGAGGCATACCATGACCTCTTATAGCGATTCAATTGAAGACCTAAACATAACCACGTCGCATAATCGTACAGTGACGTCTTATTTTTTATGTTGCTGCCATTTTCAGCCTATACTGGATATAGTTTAGGTTGAAAATGGGTTATTATCGACTCAATTTAGGTTGCTACCATTTTCAACCTTAACTGGACGCGGCTCAGCTTAGGTCCGCAACTGAATCGCTATAAGACGTCATGGTAGGCCTCCTGGTGTAGCTTTTGACCCAATTCTAGGCCATTTTTTTGTTTTTTAAGTAACGAGACGAGCAAGCCGTTCGCGTGATGGTAAGCGCCACGCCTGCCCATAACAGCTACAGTGCCACCCAGAACTTTCCATTATATAATCTTGTGCGGCACTGCACTGCTCTCGTCGCCTAAAGACATCGGTTCTAAAGTCTCATAATTATGTCCAGTAATTTCTCTGGAAACAGTGCCCTTCAAATCGGAATACAGTAATGTTTGCACACTACTGATGAATATCTGGCAAAGCTCTGTTTTAACCAACTTCAAAAAAAGGAGAAGGTTCCCGATTCAGTTGAAGTAATCTCAGAACTCTGTCATTTAGTTGGATTTGTCTTTTATTTGAAAAAATATTCTTTCAGACTTGTCCCATAGAAATTTCATTAAATTTTTTAAATTAATATAACTGGAAAAAATATGTCACCATAGTGACCCAAGTAACCGAAATTGCGGTGTTTATTAGTAAATCCAATGAAAACTTGCGTCGAAGTTTAAAACAAAAGGTCCGCCAGACTGGGCCGTGGTGGACCAGACTAGCCTGTCGTCCACCGGGCCGCACCCGGCACCACATGCCCGGCTGGTACCAAACTCCGGGCCGCCCCCGGCACGTGCCCGGCTGGTATGCGGCCCGCGTGCCGGTTTCACCGCCGTTGCATAATTACACGCACGCCCGACGCATGGACGCTTGTCGATGCATGCGACGATCGCGCATTAGTTAGGGCTATCGCTTGCAAACTATACCTTAAACCCAAAAAAAAACCTGCAACAACACTTAAATTATCTAATGTTTATTGTGAGGATTGAAATCCTTTGCATTCGATTTTGAGATATGCCTGCCGCGCCTACACCATTAATAAATGAATTAATGTGTTCCGCTTTGAAGGGCATTGTTTCCAGCTAAATTACTGGGTATAATATGAGACTTCAGAGCCGATGTTTCAACAATCATAAGGTCTATCCCTCTCCCACCCGGAAGACTTCCTCATGTGGCAACCCTAGCTGACAGCTCTCGTGCTGGCAACACTAATGAGCGACGGGCCACTGTATTGCCAGCACAAAACGAAGGCTGGTGAATAAATAACTATTCAATCTGTTAATGAGACGTCTAGTGAATAAAACCAGTGATTCTGAATAAAACAGTGTCGCTGGTAAACTAATTGATGTTCGGGAAATTCACGGCTATGGGACCAAGCGCACTATTAGGCCAAGTCCTACCAGCGACTTTGTTTCCCAATAACTGTAATCTGGGAGTCTTCCAAGTCAAGAGTGAATAGGCAATCTTCTAGGCAAGCATTCTCCACCGTCGACCGCGTCGACACTACCATCAGGTGAGGCTGCGGTCAAACGCTTGCCTATACGGCAATAATAAAAAAAAACTCTACTGGCCGCCTTAGCACAGATTGTTATCGAAATCATCGTGTAAAGTACAGTGATTCTTAACACTTAAAATACTAGACATGTGTGTGATTGAAGAGGTCACTACTTCGTGTATTATTCAGCTACTGCATATATTCTTGAACTAAATAACCCAATATTAATTCACAAATCGAGCACATGGCATGCAAATGGTACAAGACATCCGTTCTTGATTTAACTCTGAATCGTAGATGAGAGCGGTGCTCAATTATAGTTGATTTAGCATCGTTATCTTATTCGAGAAGAATTTAATTTCATACACTATTAGTAAAATACAAAATGTTTCATTTTAAGTATAGGAATCTTGGAGAGCCAAGGTTCTGCTGTTTAACTATATCCCCGTAGAAGAAGGATTGTGTCACATTCACAACAATGGAAATATAGTTGATTGATGATGGTGAAGTGGAGGAATGTAAGTAACATATTTTAAGTTTTAAGTTTTTATTTTTATTTTAAGTTTTTAAGAAGAGATAAGTCCTTTTTCAGGTATATAAAAACCGACAGTCCTTTCGCCTATCATTCGATTTCACAAAGACTTTTTCTCGCCATAAAATAATAGACCTGAAAGTCTTTACACTAATTTCAATAACAAAAGTTACATCGAAAATACATTCCAAATATACGTTGAATTTTGAACAAAGCTCCGAACTCATCCAGAGGCAAAATAAACAAAGGTGTACCAGATGTCTGGTCCAGAAATGGATTCCCTAATGACTCATTAATAACACGCTCAGCGTTATTAATACGAAGAGTTCAATTAACCACATATATCCCAGCTCGCATGTTACGCAAGGAACATATGAATGGAATACCATATCTATTAAATCATCTTCCAACTCATTGTCAAAGCCTGACAATGTGGAAAGCCCAAGCCCAAAAGATTCCTTGAACTATGCTGGTTCACGGGTACCATGGCTCATTACTTCTCTGGAACTCATTGGCTTATTGTTCCATTCAAGAATGTTGACTCAACTGCAACATTTGGCGTGAGCAGAATCAATAATGGTACTTCTTGGGAACTTGTTGCAAATGTGTTGTTCTTGATAACGTGAAAGGTAAGGCTAAGACTTGGCTACGAGGAAAAACAACTTGGAATCTATTGAAGCTGTTGTCAGTGCAGTGATCTTGAAATTAATTTTAGCCAAGCTGAATCAAGCATTTGTCGTGGGATAAAGAAATTACTCTCACTTTGGATTACTATAGTACTATTCCGAAATGTGGTTATATTTTTTGCTTAGATCTAATGTCGAGTTGATAATGTCAAAAACGGAACTAAAATCGCAATTTCCTGTACAAGATCGAAAACAGACAAGAATAATAATCAGGCAACTCCGTTAGTAATTTTTATTGAAGTAAAACATCCAGATATAGAAAAAATCCAGAACTGGAATTAAAAACCTTTTCGAAGACTAAAATATTCATGTACCTATATCAGTTACTGTATAAATATTTAGTAAACGAATTGGTTCACGAGTCCAAACGACATAGGAATTTGCATCGGCCGAGGCGAACCATACGTGCTGTGGTTCCGAAATACGCGCTCCCCCATATGGGTTGTGTTACCCGATTTACAACTCGAATTCCGATCGTCTGATGAAGTATGCGATATATTGGGTTGCAGGGAATCCAGACTGATGAATGTTCTTTATGCTCATGAGAATTGCACTTGGCATGTGTAAACGATGAACGATGTTAATTATGTCTATCCCAATAAGTCAGAATCTAAACGTTTTGTCATCCAGTGAAGTGAAAAAATGAACTTTTTGTTTTTTTTTTCACTCTAACTTCTATTCTTTTACTTAATAAATCCTTATCAAATAACGCTTCTGCCCTTGTCCTATATATTGCAGATTACATAAGAATCGTAACTTACTATACCCAATCAGTTACACCCCCGATACGTTTTAAAGCCAACAACCTGATAACAATTGACTTAATTGGATTTGTCAGGTATGCTTTTGATAAGATATTGGATACTACGATAAAAGATGGATTACTATCGCCGCTTTTGCTTCTAGCTTCAATATACAATCACAGTTATTCAGACTAGAGTGCTTTCTAGATACGCAACAAACACTACAATAACGAAACAGTTTCGAGAC
Organism: Campaea margaritaria; assembly: GCA_912999815.1. Lineage (NCBI taxonomy): Eukaryota > Metazoa > Arthropoda > Insecta > Lepidoptera > Geometridae > Campaea > Campaea margaritaria. The sequence goes on along the minus strand of OU538809.1, from coordinate 1,036,769 downwards.
AATGGTCTCATCTTTCTGTCCCTCTATATCCAAAAAAGTGCTGATGAGTTCTTAATCATTTTTTTATGGTTTAGCCAGGTCTCGTGGCAATCCAGTCACAGTGAAGGCACGTAGTTAGCACTTTTCAGGGAATACGGAGTCTGGTCTTGTCTTACTTTAGTCACTAGACTTTTTGGGTTACATTTCACTCCTGCTGGTATCAGCGCGGCTATGCGGCACGGTGCAGATGAGCTCGAGTTCTTTTCATTTTGACGTTTGCCACGGGGCTCGTCATTCGTATTGTAATGACGAGCCCCGTGGCAATAAAACGTAAAAATGCTGCATAGCCGCGTAGGTCTCTTTTCGCTTTCTCATTTCAAACGAACCCATACCAATAGGATCCATGCGCAACTGCCCATCAAGATAATTACATTTTAATAAGGGAAAGTCATAAATCTTCCATAATGTTATAGCATGTCCCAACATTTCCCTTATCGGACAATTACAATCTTAAAAACAAGCACTTTAATAACCAAAAAGGTACTTAAGGTACCAGTGTTCTCAAAGCCCGTTTTGGAAGACATCCGCGTCTGCCAGGAAATCTGCAACCAGTTTCTCCAAGGCAGTTGTTTGACTCCAGGACCTATGGCCTTTCCACTGCAGCATTCCTTTTGCAATTTCCTTTGACAGCTGCTCGTCATTTCACCTCACCTTGACGCTTTTTAAAATTTTAACGAATGCTGCAAGACTCACAAAGGAAAGTCAAAGTTTAAAATAATTAACACTACAACAAAATTTAAAATAAAAATATAATTTTAAAATAATTAACTATTAATACTACATGGTTACGGTAAACGTCTTCATTTGGCGTTTTAAGTATGGGTAAAATGTCAAATTGAATACGTTTAACGCTACGATACGTATCAGCGGTCTAAAAGCAGAATATTTATGGTCTTCTGGTGGATTTTGAAATTGTAATTAGCTGTGAGTAATACTGCAATGATTCGGCTTAGCTTCAAGGTTCCACAGCCAGCTCAGCGGACTGTGTCTGGTGAAGCAATCCATTTTACTCATTTTATGTCAAAAGTTGATGTTCTTTTGGATTTTTTCAAAATTGTTATGACTTTTGAAATGGTGACGCAAATTGAATGGCATGCAATGAGTTATCTAAGGTTATAAAAACTTGTGGAATGGCTACTATTTCTCGTCTTTCATAATTTAGCATTTTTTTGTTTTACACAATAGAATTATTTTACTTACTTGCATTTATATGATTACCAATTAACTCCAGTATCACTAAATTAATTAAAGTTAAATACTTATTATGTCAGAATCAACACCTTGAAATGTCAAACTATTGATGAAGCTGTTTTATTAATATTTAAACTTAATTACGTTCAGTAAACACAAAAAAGTAAACATCCATTAACCTGAACTAGGCCAGTGTAAAACATAGCTCAGAGTAGAGATGCTCTTACTATAAGAGAGCACCCTTATCTTATTACAGCTGTGGGAATCGGGAACTTCCTGTTAACAGTCATAGTCAATAATATATTAGTCCTATTTATAGCGTATTAAGCAGCTCGGAAGCCTTCCTCATTTAACACCAGGTAAGATAGTTTAGCGCCCAGATCGCTAACCTAAATAAACTGGAAACGATATGAGGATAGTGGTTTTCTGTAATCCAATAATTTTTCCTGTCCCAGAATAACTTTTTTATTTATAATAGCCTCACATCCTTCAGGTCAATAAAATGATTTAAAATAGGCCATAAGCAGCTTATGACTGTTTACAAAGTGCTTTTAAAATACCTATTGCAATTCAGATACATTAGTCAAAATTGTCGTAGCTGTTTTTTATGAAAATGGCCCACATGGCGTCCTTGTTCTAATAAAGCCAATTCTTCGAACTTGTTCGGCTGCGCCGCTTCGTGCAAGTCATGCTTCGGAGAACAATATTGAAAGTAATCTTGGCATAAGTATAGATTTCGATAGCGCTAAACTATTAAACCTTTCATCAGTCTGCATCTTTACAGAACAACTAAAACCGGCGCGAGTCCGTCAAATTATCAAGATGCAAAACTGACCCTTTAATTACCGCTCTATTTGCTCACTTACTTTTGACAGAGCCCTGAAAAGAATATCTTTGCAATGACACAGTCTATTTTAGTCTAGCTACCATAAACGACAACGCTGGCCCAACGCTGAAAACTAGCCGCAACCTTGTCCATTTTCAAATTAGACATGGTAATCATTCGCTGCTTGATTATACTAAAATATTAGACCTGCTTGTTTTAAATATAGTCAGGTACAATCTTTCTACGTTTTACTCGTACCTAGTACTCTATATACAGCTAAAAAGACCAGTTTTTTATAAATATTGACTCACTACAGCATACCTACATACACCAGTCGTAATTACCTAACGCAATGGATTTAGAAGTCTTGTCACCGCTACGCGAGTCGCATAATAAACTGTTAACCAATGTGGAAGAAGTGGGTAACTGTTACCTCATAATTATACGAATATGGACTTTGAACTTGACTATTACCATTTACTTATTCTGTTGTGTGATCGGGAAGTTCCTAGTTTCAATTGAAATATCACACTTCAGCCCTTTTGAAAAATCTTCCCAACGGCCACCCTGTGTTGTTACCTAGTCAGTTACTCTTACAGTATACATTTAAATGAGTAGGTTGGGTTTTCATCTATTTGTTGTATATTAATGACTTCATCATTGGCAGTATTGCAAAGCGCAACCATTCCAGGAAAGCCATCCGCTCCTTCCTGTGTTACATTGCCCTTGTGGTGCTATTATTTGTGGTTATGAACAGGAAAGTTCAGAAATAGTAACCAGTGCTATTTTTATAATACGCGTTTATTTTACTCACAGTTTAACCTAGTGTGTTTGTTTAGGTAAAATTTGGATGTACGATTTTGTTCAATAGAGTTCAAATTCTGCATGCCTGTCAAGTCCAGTCCAGATGACAATATGCGGATCCTTTTCTTAGAATTTCCTTAGTGACATCTATCGATCTAGGCCCACTCGTCTTTATTAGCTTTTTTAACAGCTAGCGGCAGCCTTGTCCTCACATTTTCCGTTATTGCTCTTTCAAACGTTTCGCACCATTGACTGCAATCACACAATGATAAATGTATGCATTCATCGTTCATAACGACATGTTCACATAGTTCCCAACCGCGATAACGGAAGGTCGCCTACCATAATATCAATACTATGTGATAAAGTATGTAAGTGGTATATATGTATATCTATGTCGATGGCGAGCTATTACTGTTGACAAGTTTATAAGTAATGTTAAAGACCATGTGTATGTTGACCAGTAGGTGTTTCGTTGTTGTGTGTTGTTTCCAGAAACACTCAAAATCAGAGCAAATACCCATGGTTCACACACATTATTAGTGTTAACCACACATTATTAGTGTTAATTCTTCTCTTGTAAGCATTTTATGCAACAAATGTTCTTTACGACAAATACTTACTTCCAGACTACAATTATGGTCGTCATTCGACTGCCCATTACCATAGAATGACGTCAAGTTCGAGAGCTTTATCATTTAAACTCGCTTGTTCCTAATCACGTTTTCCTGTTGAGTAACGACATTTCATTAACCCAGAATCTGTAAGATACGAAAGTTCAACTTTACCATACTTTACTAAGAAACTAAGAAGTTCTTTAAACTGTGACTATGACACTTACGACACTAATGTCTGATACCTACGTTTAGGTTGGTTTAAAACGATCACGCATCTCAACTTTCATTTCGCCCTGTTAACCTCAAAACTTTAAGGCTTCATTATTCAGAAAAAAATGGTATAATAAATGCAGAAGAGGAGTAATTGGCTCCGAATCCTGATCCCCTGACCCTGAGGCCTGCGTCCTGGCAGCACGCAGCCCTAGCAGCAATTCAAGAATCCATTGTTCAAGCGCACGCGAGTGTTGCCATCCGCACTGAAGTCGTTTTTTGCGAACATTCGCGCATGCAAATCCCTAACCTACATGTCCAGCTGCATGCAGGCAGGGTTGGCACCCAACAGCCAAAACCCTTAACTTACGCGTACCTACATTAAATCTGGGCCTCAAATTCCTATTAATTAGAGTTATCACTGCAAATCGCTGTCGAACTGTTAAAATCGGTGACATGGCAGCGATAACGCGGTTCAATAGTTTTCAGAATTGAGGCCCAGATTTCTTGGAAAAATGCACTAACTTTACTTCTTTTCTGGTTGCATGTTAAGTCTCCTGTCAGATTGGTCTGGTCTCGTAAGCAGTCATCAATCCATATCGGTCCACTGCTAAGCACGGGTCTCCCCTCACTTCCGCGAGGAGAAGCAGAGGAGGTCATAAGCAGTAGTTTATAAAAGTTGCTGTATAAATTTACCATTACATGGATTAGTCCCTAAATATTTGTTGGTAAATGGCGTGGTAAGGTAACCCTACAGTCAAGGTTGGCACGTCATTATATCTGTCAACCGCCGAGACAACGGCCACGTTGCACAACTGTTTACGTACATTTTGCTCAACAACTTAATTTGCTAATTGTTCAGAGACTAAAGCTAGTAAACTTGTGTTCATGTGGAAGCATAAATCACAGGCCACGCCGCGATATAATTTATAGCTTAGCCTAGCTTACGTTCGTTTTCAAGATCTATTTCGTTCTTGACTTCGTCGACTTGTAGCGCGTCACTATACAATGCATCTTCAGGTTTGCTTAAGAACTCAAATATTTTAGCTCGCATAGCATAGCTTCGCTTGCGGTGTAGTTAGCGCTTGAGTGCTCGTGTGCTGTAGCAATTGTCTTATTGCTAAAGACTTCCTTTGTAGCCGGTCAGTGCGTGTACTGGATACCTTCGAATTAGTAGTTCGCCCCGAAGTGAGACTTCGTCGAGTCCTATTTTTACACGAGAAATTATGAGATTAAAATAAAGTCTACAACTAAGTCTTGTGATATTGACTTGACTTAATTTTCTCGATTTGATATTTTGAATCCCAGTTTTGAGCCCTTAATCCTTTATTTCACAACGACCCCTGCCCGATTTAGCTCACATCGCTTGGTCAATTATTGTGTCAGTTAATGAATTCTTAACTAGTCAAATCCATACAACACCATAGAGAAAGGATAAATCCCTGGTCATTGAACTGTTGACATGATTGCCCTAACAATATTTCCTCATAGGGTTGTCGACTTCCCATCCGGCGTACACTTGCTAAACAGATGTCGCCAGTCTAGCCAGACGCCATTCTGCGAAGGTGTGGCAATAGGCCTGCCCTAGAATCTTTACTGCTCCCTTGTAAGATATTTATAGACTGTACGACTAACATCCGCGCTTTCTTCGAGACCCGTTATTAGAAAAACCAGTTTGTGCAACCCTGATCTTAGGTTGGAGGAGAAATTTAACGCAACGCCCAGGCTTTAGAAATTTGAAGTAATCTGTCTAGGTGTATTTCTGAAGCGCTAATGTTTTTCTTTCCATGCGAGATCGAATCAGCACTTGAAAGAGATTTTTTTTTATATAAACTTTTAGCTAGAATTTTTATTTGTTACCAATGAGCTTTGAAACCACTGTACGGATTTTGATAAAATTCGAAAACTAAATACTCTAGGTCCCGGAACAACACAGGATGTTACTCTTCATCGTCATCATAGTCAACGAGGGTGAAGACAGGGAAAAGCGAGTGATAATTACGTGCATAATGTTTTATAAGAGACACATTGGTACGTGTCCGCACTGGGATTTGAACTTGCGACTCTCTCCTTGGAAGGCGGACGTTCTCCCACTAGGCTATCTTGATCATGAACTATGGGTTCGGAACAAGACGCGTATCTTACGGAAGTGTATTTAATAATTATAGTATGGTTGAGTGGGTCTATAAATAGATATGTTATTTCCTCTCTCATGTCCCGATTTAGGGTTGATGCTCTTTATTCTTCTGGCTATCCGAATCTCATTTTTTGTGGTGTAAAAAAACTGTAGAGAAGTACAAGAGGTTGCTTGCCAACCGCCTTATCAACTTATAAGAGTTATCATTTCTTTACACTCGTTCTGGGAATGGGCGAGCAAAAAGTGATATCTAGAAAACTGAACTAATATTGTGGTATGTTTTCTTTTATTTGCTTTTTTATGCTAGCCGTTAATTGTGTCCGAAAGGAGCTTGTGTGTGATCGATGAGTAAGTGACAATATTAACGCGTTCACTGCTGAAAACACAGAGGTTGTGTTAGCGCAGCTTACATGACGGCTGTGCGGCGCTACTCCAGTGCGGCTCACACAGACGGCAAGCCATTGCTGGAAAACACACACTGTCCGCAACGGTGCCCAAATGTATAACCGGTACAGCAGTCAACGTGTTAAGGGATGATGATGATATTAAGGAACCAATCTTAGATTTCTAGAGATATAAGATTGGTGCCAATCACAGGTATTTGCTCTGTAGCTTGGTTTTTGTAGGAGCATGGTCCTCGTAGTTCCTGATTCCCCTAGATACAGGGAATCCTAGTTAGGACTTAGAATCTATGTACATGCGATCGTGACGCGAAATAAGAAAAATAAAAACGAACAAGCAGCACTCTACAAGAAGCGGAATCTAAATCCGTTCAACCTTCTGCCTTGCTTTCGGCAACTATAATCAATCATGTAATTTGGTGTTCATGAATCGATTTCTCCAAATGCTAATTTTGCTATTGTCTGCCCAATCTGCCGTAGTTTCATCAGTAATCAAGATTTAGCCTGTCCAAGGACTTGTTTGGTTTAGTAATTCTGTCGGTTTTTTTATTTGAGTGATGTGACGAGCGAGTCGTTCCGGTGCCACCCAGAACTTTGCGTTGCATAATCTTGCGCGCCACTGCACCGCGCTGGTCATCCAGAGACATCGGCTTTAAGTCTCGTAATATGCAAATATACGCGTAATAGTGGATTACGCAGTTTGTGAAACCATTAGGGTGTCGTTTATGGTGGCCATACACCATGCTGCCTATACGCTGCAGGCTTGATCAATCTGCAGTGTGTTCAAATATATACTACTCATTTGTTCATATACACCACACAAGTATAACTGTCATGTAAATTCACGCCACACACGGTCAGTTCTACTTGATAGGCAGCGTGGTGTATGGCCTACATTACACTGGTACCAGTTCAGTTGGCACAAACTAAACTTATTTTGACAGCTGTAAAGATATTGCCGTCCCTTTCGTTTTCATACGGTTGGAAAGTGACAAGAAGTCATCTGACAGGACTAAGGTTAAATTTAGATTCGTTTGTAACAATATAATAAACGCCATTGGCTAATTTGCGATATCGCTAATTTAGTAGGCTCTATAATTATCTTGTGGAGGCATAATAAACCTGGCCAAGGCTACCTAAAAGTCGTATCGTCATTTGAAATCTATACAATCTATACATAAATAAAAAATTAAGCAGTAAAGCTTTATCTTTAGTGGTTTTTTTTTTCAATGCACAGTTTCTACGTACCAGTGTTTTTTCATGCTGCACAGATTGAGATGCGGTTTTCACCGTTTGGAGTCTTAAAATAAGTAAGATGCATCCAAGTCTAAGGAGAATATACCGAGCTATTGATAAAATCTGTTTGTCGTCTTGGGCTAGCACGATATTAAATGTAGTACAACTCTGTCTTCTAAAATCGATATAAAAAAAATACCACCGCGAACGAAGCCGCGGGCAACATCTACTTTCGAATAATAAGTCCACTCACACATTAAACCACTATATGAGTCAAGATTTCGCGAAGTTAATCCAAACGTCAAGGTCTAAAGATAATTTGGTCTTCGCGAACGATTGTGTAAGTTAAATCTCGAATCGAAACGGGTGTGGTGACGTAGCGTAGCGTTTCGTGATGATTGCTCTATCAGAGGCACATGCTGAATGTAAGGGCTGGTTTCTTAGCCAGTAGCCAGGGATTTGGCTATACACGAGCTGTGCTACCGTAGCCAGGGCTTTTTATAAGTCCAATAGTAAGCTACAATACTGTAGCCAAGGTTTTGTTAATTCCAACACGAGCTGTAATACTATTGCCAGGGGTATGCTATGCCCAACACGAGCCGTAATCCTGTTGCCAGGGGTACGCATGGCAAACACGAGCTGTAACACTGTTTCCAGGGGTATGCTATGTCCAAAATGAGCTGTAATACTGTTGCCAGGGGTATGCTATGTCCAAAACGAGCTGTAATACTGTTGACAGGTGTATGCTATGTCCAACACGAGCTGTAATTCTTTATTTTATTATTTTCATCTCGTTCTGTTTTTTACTTGTCTGTTCTTTTTGGCTTCGAGTCTCGTCGGGTCCATGTCCATGTCCGATCTCCTTTAATCAAGGCTATCTTTATCTGCTAAATCTGCTGTCTGTGTGTTTGTCTTCAACGTCTTCTCAGATAAGTTCTCGTCATTAATCCAGTAAATTACAGCTTGGAATTCCCTCATGCTAAATTCCAGAGACACGACTTATCGTCCATTCACAGGTGGCCCTGCCTTTCCTTATGCAATTCGGCAATAGGTTATGTAATTAATCGAAAACGTCTGGTGTCGGCAGTCAGCACGTCTGTTGTGACGTCAGAGGCCATGTTACCTCAGGCCGCCTCGTGCCAAATACGAGAGCTGGCATAACGCATCTGCACGCTAGCTATTGTTTATTCTGTGACGTTAGATACATTGACCTGATACATTGTCGCAAGTATTTGTGTTTGAGCATCTGCGTCGTAGGTTGCCACGACTCGGTTGGACCTGAGTCAGCGGAGTTGTGTCCACTTGGGTAACCCATTGCGGTTTGATTTTCGCTAAGGATTTACTATGAAGAAATAAATCTTTGTGGACGTAGGTGGATTTACTAATGTTTACCCAGTTTGGGCACCAACCTTTGAATTTTTAAATAATTAAACTTCATAAGTTATCCCAGATATGTATGAGGATACTCAATTACTAATTTGAAAAAGAAAACCGCCCAGTTTCTCAATAGTTTTTCTCGATTGGATGTATTTCGGATCCGGTAGTTATGTGCTCTTGGGGTCCATGTGAACATATTAATTTGAATTTGATATCAATTGGACAGTTCCACCCACCCATTCCACCATGTCCCTAGATGTGTTCGTCGATATGGTACATTGGGACAGCTCGGTACTAGAATTGCCCCATAAAGAGTATTGGATAGAAATTTGCACATAAGCTGATATCTTTCATTCTCTCTCTCTCTCTCTTCTCTCTCTCTCTCTCTCTCTCTCTACTGAGGTACCTACTGGAACATCCATCGCGTGACTTTCTCCTGTTCCATCATAGCGACTTTTCATTGCATGCCGCACATTCACTTGGACTGCATATCATGAATTTGATACGTTAGTAATTTTATTGATTTGTGTAATTGACAAATCGTCCAATTGAAACTCGATTGGCAAAACGTAACTAGTTACTAATTCGTTTCTTTTCAGCAACATTATTGTCAAATCCGAGCCTGAACCGCGTCCACAGGAAGCCATTAACATTTTCCGTGGGAAGCTATTATAAAACCATCTCGTTATCTTTTCCGGAGGATGTTATTAAAGGCAATTTTTTATTTATGATTCTAGGATTGATTGTTTCAAGGCACGTAAGAGGTTTTTATAGGAGTGTCGTTTAGTATAGGCAGACTGTTCCTCTCATTCGTTTAGTTGGTGCCGAAAACCCGGATATGGGTTGGGAACAGATTTTCCGTTGTATTTTTTATTTGACTGAGTGACGAGACGAGCAAGTCGCTGATCTGATGGTAAGCACTACGCCTGCCCATAACCGTTACAATGTCACCCAGAACTTTGCATTGCATAATCCTGCGCGGCACTGCGCTGCACTCGTCACCCCCTGAGACATCGGCTCTAAAGTCTCATATGCCTAGGCAGATGCATTGTTAGAACATTGTTTCCAGGGAAATAGATCACTAGTAATTTCCCTGGAAACAATGCCCTTCAAACCGGAACAGAGTATTGTCAGGTCGTTTATTTGTCTTCCTTTGTATAGATGGCGGGATACTTTAGTTGAAACATCCTGGTTACAGGATTAGCCAGTTAGACTGCGATGCAGACTTGCTGCATAGGATACGGCGGAAAATAGATTTATTAAAACGCCTCTTGGGAAAGCATATTTAAATGAAAATTGTAGACGTTAACATAAACTTTTATTTTATCCAACAGGAAATGGCTTTCTAGAACTATAACTGTACGTATCTCTAAAACAGAGGAAGAATTATGACGTCATGTTTTCTTGTTTGGGAAAATAACTCGCTGCCAAGGTATCCGTCTAGACGTGACGAATCATTTGAAAGCAGGTGATGACCTTAATTCTGACTCTTGTCACTCAACTGTGACGATCGGACACTTTCTGTGTTGCCGTAGGACGAATAGCCAATGTTAATTTTGAGAATAATCTCCTTTGAAGTCTTGAACAGTTCTGTGAATGGTCAGAACTTGCTTATGAACAGCTTTTAGATTTTCTTTCATACGTTTTTTATTGCATAATAGACAAGCATTTGACCGCAGTCTCACATGGTGGTAAGTGTCGACACGGTCGATGATGGAGCATGCTTGCCTAGAAGATACCTATTCACTCTTGACTTGAAGACTTTCAGATTATAGTTTTCGGGAAACAGACGATGGTTAGGTGTTCCATTCCTTCGCTGTTCGGATAATAAATGTAGATGCAAAACTCTTCGTGCGGATTGGAGGAATGTCAACCATAATACGGATGCCGTGTTTCCGTGCCTCTTGTTTCATGGAGATCATGGACATCACTCGTTTGTTTCTCAACTTCCATAAGTTTAATAACTTTTCTTTCTTGACTTTGTAGCTGTTTAGTGTATGTCTTCATATTACCCTGTGTTCTATTCCAGCCGATATAATATCGACACCGATCCAAAATTTATCCAATTTCAATGTTAATTGCGGTTAAAATTCCACTGATACGCAATATCTAGAAGCGTGAAGCCAGGCTGGACCTACAATACCACCAAGGATTTAACTTTCCATCACCTAAGATATCGATAGGCCGGTAAACATAATTCATCTAGTGTTCTATTCTAACCAATATAATATCGACACCGATCCGTAAATTTATCTAATTTTAATGTTAATTTAGATTTTAAATTCCACTGATATGTTAATTCCTAGAGGCTGAAACCCAGACCTACATTACCACCAAGGTTGTTCGTCTATCACCTTCTCAATTCTCAAACGTCCTAAAACAAAACAAAACGCAATCCATACAACACACTCATAACATTATGTTATGGGAAACATAGTCTAAATAGACCGAGGAAGATAAATAATTGATGGATAACTCCATAGATTTGTATTTGTCACACAAGTCAAATCTCCACTTCAAGGTGTCCAAAAATGAATAGAATGCTGACACTAATCATAATCATTCAAGTTCACCAAGTCTAATTCTCTGGTCATTCACAGCCACAATGACTTGCTTGCGACAAGCTCACAATAGGTGTAAAGGCTTAGAAGGTCAATTGTGTTAACACCTTAGCTGGTAAAAACGTTTCGTAACATGACAATATTCATTTGCATAATATGATGCCTCATGGTGTTGTGGGAGGGAATTAACGGGAAACTTGTCACGAAGGCATTGGTGAGTATCACCACTGTACCTTGTATATTGTACCTGTAAGCAATTATGTGCAAACTGAAAACCCTATTCGCCTATGGCACTAAGCAACCTGGTTACAGCCAGTACGAAGTACGAATGGTTGTTGGAGAATTTGGGGAGTCCACGAGGAATTCGAGGACCTTGTACAAATTCCTTTGCATATGCATTCAAGAGAACTGAAGACGAGTCGAACCACTCAACAACAATGTTGTCGTTAGAATAAACCACAGTATACATTTTATCTTATCTTGGCTATCTTTATGGTTTACTTCTGTTTAGATCCGCATGTCTGGATTTAGATTTAGAGTCATCTACATGCGTGTACTATAATAACTTTCAATTTCATTATTTGCTACAAACTTGGGTACAAATTACGCGTCACGATAACATACATAGATTGACCCCTAGACTGACCCCTAATTAGGATTCCCTGTATCTAGGAAATCAAGGACTACGAGGTCCGTGGTCCTACAAACACCCAGAATACTTGTGGTTCGCACAAATATTTGCCCATTAAATCGGCCAAAATCACAGAAGTTCGATAGAACCTTGCAGTAAAGTTATTCCAATGGTGTTGCAAAAGTAGTTGGTTTATAATCAGACGATGGAACTGAAGCATACACGGAATGAGACAAAAAAGAAAGAGATGAAGCAAAGGGGTTTTTTAATAAGTACCTTATTTTTCTCATGCTTCGAAGAACTGAACTTGGCACGTTATCAGGCTCCTTATCATCACGCCGGTGACCCTGAGCGAGGCGGTGACGCGTGCGAATGTAGTCTTATGTAACCGGGCGACTGAACTGCATTGCGTAAACGTGTTTGTTTGGAAAGATCGCTGAAGAATCGGTAAGGTGATGCATCTGATTTTACCGTGCCAAAATGTACATCTTTCTTAGTATACGTTTACTAATCTTGTCGATGTCTCAACCTCGACCATTGTGGGATAGATTCAGAAAAAGGAAAAGTTGTGGTCGAATCCAGTAAGAACGGTTGATATAACCTATCTGTATTGCAATCAGAATACAGTAGTAAAAAAGTGCACACGCTTGACTCCATTCTAACTAGAAACGTAATGGAAACTAAAACATGTCTAAAACGTTTCAGTTGCCTTCATGAACGTCTATCTTCTTATATCACTGTTTGTCTGCGAGGCCTACAAATGATTTAGTGATTACTGAAATTAAAACACTCCGAACGCGTTTGGTTACGTTAATGTTACGTCTCTAACACGTGTTGCACGGTTGTGAGAAAGTAAATAACTTGTCTCTTCTACTATAACGAATACAAACAGATAAAGCGTGGGTGGTGTATTTCGAGCAGTGGTTCTGTACTGTCTCATTGGAATGTCGCGTGACTCCTGTGCTATGCGTTCGAACCTGAATGCTGCCAATGGAACTGCTTCTACTGAACCTGTGGTTTGGTTTCATCAGGTCTCTCATTTTGAGTTCCTCAATTGTATTTAGAAAGTTTAATTCCTAGGCCGATTTGATTGCAGAAATGTCACTAGAATACAGAAAAGAAGCGACGTGCCGTTCCTCCGAAAAATGGCATTAACACACATCGTCCTAATAAAACAAAGTAATGTTCATTTTGTATTCTTTGAAAAGAGATCAATGATAGAATGTTGTATTCTAGCAGTTCCATACATAGCATTACGATATGTACAAAGTACAGACTGCAGACTAGTCTTGCATTGGCTTTGGGAGTATTAGGACCCCCAAAAACCAGTCCGTGGCCGCACGCCGTTAACCGATTCATGGACAACTCGTCCAGCAAGTGATTGCATAAATCGAACCTGACTTAAACCTGTATCACCATTGTCCAAAGGTCCACTAAATTCGTGTAGATTACAATTCAGGTCGTGTACTGTAGGTAAGTGATTACGTTCCTAAGTGCGCGTGCGCAGTGTTGTGAGCTCATCGCAATCTTTAGCAAGACTTAGGACAATGGCAGTATAATTGATGCTTGTCTTAAGACTATCGTTATCAAAGGACCTTGGGCTAGTTTGGTGCATGTGGCCGAATGTACATTAAACGGCGTTTAAAAGGTCCGGACTGGTAAGAGCGAGTGTTTTCACTCTGCCGCTAACAACGCTAGGGAACTTTCTCTAAAACCTGCTTTCTGTTAAAAGCATTTTAAATTGAGAAAATTGGCTTCGCGGCGTGGGAAAATGTATAAGGCACTTGATGCGCTGCCTTCGTTGTCACGGAAACGAATTTTTTGATAAAAAATGGAATCGCATCTGATTTTCAAGCTAGCTAGAGGATGAAGCGACTATCATCTCTTGGTCCGTTATAGATGCCAAATTCCAATAGACTATGTTAGCTGTTTGTCGAATGAGATGGTGCTTATAGTGTCAGTTTGTCTAGCCACCCGATACCATTGATCTTTGGTAATGATTTTTTATAATTTAAGATCTATATTTTTAATACCATGGTGCAATTAATAGTTTATCAACATGGACCACTTTCCGATTCCTTGCTACCTCCATCCAGCCACGGCAAACCTCATTCCTACAGATGTCGCAATTCATTAACGCAGAACCAAAGATGTCGCGCTATTTCATCATGTACTGTAATTTGTGAAGACCTTGGCTTGCCCTGACCTGACCATCATGGTATTTTGAACTCTATAGTTACGAAACTAAAGTCCGCTTCATTGCCAATTTTTCACGCAACTGTTTTATTTTAGTCAGTTTCGCTATATTTGTTTGTTTGTACGTAAAATTGTAATGTGAAGTCTGACTAAGAGCCATACCAAACCTGATCGAATAAAAAGATGACACGTGCCCTATGTGGAAAAGGACTAAGAGTTAGTGCTAAAAATGTTGGTGGGCTGCGCCCCGGCTGGGGCTCTGAGCGGGTCCGAGCGATTTTAGGGGAGCATTTTGAGATCATCGAGTACCGGCATGCAACCAACGTACTGTAGCCTTGAGCAGCCTATTAAGTAATCCCACGATGGTATTCGATGATCTCTAAAAGCTCCCATAAAATCGCTCGCCCCGGCTGGGGCGCGGCCGATTAAGTTTTTTTAGAATTGACTTTTAGTCCTTTTCCACATGTAGGGCATATCTCATTCTGGTACTCGATCAGGTTACCTACTGTGCCCAATCGGTCCATAATATTGTGTTACGTCATTCACGTGTGTTGAAGAATGGTTAATTCAGTTCTTGAGTTGAATGTCATCCGTTGTTTATATCGACGATCTGATGAACGTAATCCATGCCACTGTTGGCCCGTAGATAAATTCATACGGTATCTATGGATGGACGGGTCCATCCATACGGTATCTTTAAAGACTAGTAATTCCATCTCCGAGTATTAGAGAGTAGTAGTTAGCGGCTTATTAGACTGGTGTAGGATTTATTAAATGAAATTTATAAAATGTAAAATTTAGAAAATATTAATTTTTAACTGGTTTTCTCACTACTGGGTAAATAAGTAACTGTTGGTACCTATAATAAATAAAATATACTGAAAAACAAATACCTTAAAAAGGCAAAAAAAGTGATTTAATCAGTTAATTAATTAAGAATCATTGTTTTTTGCAGTGTTTGCGTACCTTGCAGTTTGCCGTTATGAACATATAAATATGACTTTTAATAATTATTTTTTTATTTCCAAAAGTCTTCGAATCCTGTTTTGCATAATAAAACTATTATGATTATTTTGAATAAATATGTTATTTATAATAATAATATGTCACAATTGTTATTGTCAGTGAATTTTTTCGGTCATTTTTCAACTTAAATTTAACTTTTTTTTTAATTTATTTTTTCATTAATAGGAAATATCAGTATCCGAAGTTTTCTCTAGTAATTATGAAGAATGCTATTGCCGTTGGATACACTGTTAATTGTAAATGGCGTGCAAATATTTTTTCCTGTCGGTTTGTTACGCATTGAGGAAAGTGCTTTTATTTCTTGCCATATTGGACAAAACCTATTCGAAAACTTTAAATGTTATTCAATAAATATCACTAATTATAAATTCAGGTAATTATCGGTATTTCACTAATATTATGAATGCGAAATTTTTAAATTTTGTACATAATTATAGATAATTGTTAGGTCCTGAATTACAACATAGGATGCTTTTTAAACCGTAATAATTAACGGTTCCCGTGGGATAATAGTTAAGGCGGGTGAAACCTTGCGGCGCTGCTAGTAATTAAATTATATTTAAAAAAAGAGATTATTTTACATAAATATTATGTGAAGTTAATTAACCCCTTTAAGTGTGGCACATAAAGGGGCGTACGTCACGAAAAAACGTGTATCGTGATAAAAAATATCTAATTATTTTTTTAAGTGTTTGGAAATATA
Organism: Campaea margaritaria; assembly: GCA_912999815.1. Classification (NCBI taxonomy): domain Eukaryota; kingdom Metazoa; phylum Arthropoda; class Insecta; order Lepidoptera; family Geometridae; genus Campaea; species Campaea margaritaria. The sequence goes on along the minus strand of OU538809.1, from coordinate 1,020,814 downwards.
TACCTATCTGACTACATACTTGAGTATTGTGTTTCCATTTTAATTTACCTGGAATAATGAGGTTGTGTTATGGTTAAAAAGTACAAAATTTGGACGTTGATCCGTTTTCCTTACATCCAATACTGAACAGGACACGTGACATACTTCCAGCACACTCACAATGGCACATCACGTAAGATTTACGAGTTACCGCGAATTGTCTTACAAAGTACACTCGAATCGGGAAGTCCGACGCATCAGCTCCCGCAACTTATGATGATCGATGTTATCGTACGCGGACGGCCAACGCATGCAAACACATTCAGCCAGTCAGTATCCATTCAGCCGCGTCCGCGAGCTCGCACTCGCGTTGCGCGGGGAGCATTTTGGCGCGTACCGGCCGTAACATTCCACGAAAATAGAAATAAAAAGTTCGTTCGCCGGCCAGTTGCTTGCAGTTTTCGCGCGTTTTTTTTACAAAAAGGTTTTAGCGTTTAGGCGCGTTCGTTTCAGTGTTCAGTGTTTGTTTGGACAAGTGGTTCGAATTGTTAAGGTAGGTGAATGTCAGATTTTGGTCCGTGACCCGGTTTTATCTTGTTTTTATGTTTTTTAGCCTTTAAATATAATATTGTTACGGGGAGATATTATGGCCTACGAACTTACTTGGGAAATCCGTCGATGGCCTCTCGGGTGTGTAATCAGCGCTGTCTTCGGGTTAGATGGGGGATGATGGTGCACAGAGATATATCCATAGGACGCCGATGGGGCGGTTTCTTCTGATCCCGTATCACCTTCCTCCGGGATAGAGGTGTGATCAGGCAATCCACACTACACTTAATCCTGGAGCTCGTCTCCGAGGATGGGAATGGCGTCCACGAAATGGAGCTACCGGTGAAAGCTCAAAACACCGCGACGCGACAAGTGCTCGCACGCGCATTTGAAGGACGACTGACTTCCGGTTGGCCACCCAAAGTCGTGGGCCATAATAATCTCGTACCAACACAAAATATTAAGCGGAATAGTCTTTGTGTAGTTACGTTCGAAAACACTCAAAATAAAAAGAAAAGAAATCTGTTTCAGTACGAAACATGCCGCTCACCTTAAAAGACTAAGTTCTTTTAACACGAAAACTCAATGAACAGAAAGTTATTCAATCTATAAACTTAAACTTGATCTAAGGTTGTTGTAAACAACTAGTATAGGTAATTAAAACTTAGGAACTAATTTTACGAATTCGTAAACAATAATCATTCTAAAGGCAGTTTACAAATTTTTACGATCGCTCGTTTGAATAGACTCTTGCCCGTTTGCAAAGTCACAACTCGCACCTTATTATCGGAGCCCGGATGGAGTGTATGAACACGAGCAAGTTTCCATTGGAGTGGTGGAAGATTATCGTCGCATACCACAACAATGTCGCCTACACAGATAGGAGCACCGCGGTCCTTATACCATTTGCCCTGTTTCAAGGTTTGATAATTCAAAGCACATTGAACAGAGTCATTTTTTAAAAACTCGTACGAATCTCTCAAATACATATGACAACCCTGGAAGTTCTTTCCGCAATCAGAGTAAATGTCGCTGCACAAACCTCTGCGCGATGTAAATCGGCGCAGGGCTGCTAAGAACGTCTCAGTAGATAGCTCCGATACGAGCTCCAAGTGTATAGCCTTCACACTCATACACACGAACACGGCGACATAACATTTGATGATTTTAGCATTACGAACCCTATTAGCTCGCATGTAAAACGGGCCCGCGTAACTAACAGCTGTTTTCATGAATGGGCGCTCGGGTCGCAGCCGGACCGCTGGGAGCGGCGCCATCGCAGGCTGTAGACGTACCGGACGCACACGGAAGCGGCGCACACAACGAAAGATTTGTTTACGTATTATATCTCGGCTAGATAAAATCGCATATTTTTGTAAAGGTAAATATTGAACGGCTTGAGTGCCCGCATGAAGATGCGTAATATGGGCATCGTCAATTATTAAAATCGTAAGAGGGTGTTTTTTGGGTAAAATTAATTGATGTTTTGACTCGTACGACAAAAGGGATTTATGTAGACGTCCGGAGACTCGCAAAAAACTCGAATCATCGATAAACGGATTAAGACGTCTCAATTGGTTTGAGGGCGGTTTACCCTGTGAAATGTTTCCAAAATCTTTATGAAACACTTGGTGTTGCACTAAATAAATGAAACGATTAAACGTGAGTTTATACTCGTGGACTGTGATGTAACTAAGATAGGAACTCTTTTCCTTGTTGACGCGAGATTTAAGAATATTGTAAAAGCGAAAAATATAAGAAGTTATTCTCAATAGTTTACTCAAGGTTGAAAACTGGTTTATGACCTCAACATCGTCGATCAGCGTAGCTGATGCAGACGCGACCGGTGGATTACGTTTCTCCTCACCAGTGCTAGGGATACTTTTAAATACTGGCCACGCAGTAGGATCCTCACGGAGCCATGCTGGGCCGTGAAACCACATGTCGTTCTGTAAGAATGTGGAGGGTAAAAGTCCCCTTGAGTCCCTTATTTTGGTTTGATGGTCATGTTCCATGGGAGCAAAGGGCACCTCTTCCCGCCGCTCACCATGAACCTCTGGCGCCTGAACCGCGGCGAGTATCGCCGGCGAGTTACTGTGCCATTTACATAGTTCAAACCCAAGTGATTTGCAAATACCTAACAATTGCTGTTGTAATACTAGAGCGTGTGATTCATCGCTCGCGCCCGTGACCACATCGTCGACGAACACTTGGTCGGTTAAAACCTTTGCCGCTAGGGGAAAATTAGATGCTTCGTCACAAGCCAATTGCTTAATGGTACGAAGAGCTAAGTAAGGGGAAGTGCTCACACCAAATGTTACCGTCCGCAGACGATAATCACGGAGGGGTTCATCGGGCGACGTACGCCACAGAATGCGTTGCAAGTCCCTATCAGATTCTTGTACTAGTATATTTCTATACATTTGTTTAATATAGTCCTGCAAGCACGCGTGAGACTCAATTTTAAGACTCGGGTTCCGTTGTAAACGTTGCTCTAATTTATGGAACCGAGCGAGGACAATATCTCGTGATTCACCTAGGGGCGTAGCATCAGGTTTACGTGGTAAAGCTACTGTGTATCGTCCCGTGACGTCACGATAGTGCGAACGTTCAAATATGGATTCACATAGACGTTCCTCGGGGGTGAGTGCCTTCACCTCAGGCACTGACTCCAGTTCCCAGAATCGTTTCAAGTCGCCGTCATCGGATAATGAGCTAAAACAAGCTTGAACTGAGGATGGAGTCAAAGAGTTGAACGCTATTTTTCCCAACAACAAATAACCGAAAACGCTGTTCATAGCGATCGGCGAACCGGGCGAACCCGTTATTACGTTTCCTAAAATTATGTGAGATAGTACATCTGCACCTAACAACATCTCCACCGGCTGTGGAGTGTGAAACAAAGGATCGGCTAAATTTAAATTTTGAATGTGTGCCCACCCCATATGAGGCAGTGGTACACTAGGCATTTTAGGAATAAGTTTCGGCAATACTAAAACTTCAATAGGTATAGAAGGTTGAAGTTCATTTCTCGGGGTTATGCAACACGAAATCTTTCCTTTTGGTCGTACCGGTTTAGTGTCACCTATCCCGTAAACAGGTACATTCGCATAACAACGCTTTATACCTAGCCGCTGTGCGCACGATTCCGTCATGAACGAAGCCTGGCTTCCCGTATCGATAAGACACCGGACAGTCGAACGCTTTTCATTACCTACACATACATCGATGAGTGCGGTCGAAAGCAACACAGTATTTGTCGTGCTAAAAGGAGCATTGGACGACGCGCAATTAATTTGTGTCGCTTGACTCGCGGACATAGCGTGCTGAGTACAGGTGCTCGGAATGTTCTCTTCCCGTTCCTCCGTGAGCGGTAAAGAAACACTTCTCTCACTCGCACGGCTAGTATCACCTTCAGAAGTAAAGTGAATCAATGTATGATGACGTTTTTTACACGAACGACAAACAAAACTCGACTTGCATTGAGAAACGTTATGACCTTTGCGTAAACAATTGAAACAAACATCTTTATTTTTGATAAACGCATACCTATTGCTTGGTGACAAATTCAAAAACTTATTACATTTTGTTAATGGATGTTGAGCATCGCAACATACACAATTCTGGTTCTTGCGCGTATTGACAGAAGGTTGAGAATCGCTCGCACCCTGAGTCGAAGTGCGGCTGGCCACGCCGGCAGCCAACGCTCGACGGAACGTTGGAGCGACGTACTCTTTCCTCTGACTACCTACATTTTGAATATTTCTACTGCCAGATTCAACTATTTCGCTGGCGGTTAATTCTCGTTCTAAAAACTCGATTAACAAGTCGACGTTGGGTACATCGGATGGTTTATGCAATGTTAACTCGAATCGCATCCGAATGGAAGTAGGTATTTTACGTAGTAAAATATTCAACAACAAAAAACTCCACTGATTTGTAGGAAAATGCATTACTTGTAACGCTTTTATATTCTCATGGTAAATATTCAACAAATTACGCACACTTTGATTTGATTTCTCGGCACAGGATTGAATATCCAGAATACGATCAATATGTTGAGAAGCTATGACTCGTTTGTTCTCATATCTTGAAATTAAAATATCTAACGCGACGGTATAATTTTCGTCCGTGATAGGTATCGATTTTATTAAGTTATAGGGCTCGTTTTTCAAGGTAAGAAGGAGATACCTAAACTTCTCGTTATCTGTGTAGGCGTCATTATTATCAACCATGGAGCGAAATAGGTCATAAAATGGTGGCCAATCGGTCAATTCTCCCCCGAATGACGGCAACGGAAGATTCGGTAACCTACTACTACAACCCCCGTGAGTCGGTTGTATTGTATTGTTAAAGGAAACTCGACTCATGCGCCTACACTCCTCATCGTTTTTCTTCAGAACTTCGACATGGCTGACAATTGCGTAATAAATATCATTGAATTGACTTCGAATACGTAACTGTTCCTCTCGGTCAAATGTCGACAATTTCATTTGTGACTTCTCAATTTTAGTTTGCAATTTAAGGAATTTTCTCTGAATAGAAAGAATATCTTTTGCTCGCGCTTTAAATTGCTGTTCATTGAGTTCGTAAAACTCTAAAGTACGTTTGACTTCGTCAAGTATAACTTCTCTTTCGAAAATATCTTGTTCCGCCATTTTTAATGGACACGTAATGTCGCACACAAAAAATCAAAAATCGGCAAAATCAAGATGAAAAACTGGGAAATATTGTCGGGACGCGTAACGCCGCTACGACAAACACTAAAATATACTCGGATGGTTTCCAAAAATGGGAAAATATGCACTAATAACGGGATTTGGACAACGTGACTACAGCAAAGAAAATCCGCAGATCCGGCTCGAACGGATCAAAAATGTTACGGGGAGATATTATGGCCTACGAACTTACTTGGGAAATCCGTCGATGGCCTCTCGGGTGTGTAATCAGCGCTGTCTTCGGGTTAGATGGGGGATGATGGTGCACAGAGATATATCCATAGGACGCCGATGGGGCGGTTTCTTCTGATCCCGTATCACCTTCCTCCGGGATAGAGGTGTGATCAGGCAATCCACACTACACTTAATCCTGGAGCTCGTCTCCGAGGATGGGAATGGCGTCCACGAAATGGAGCTACCGGTGAAAGCTCAAAACACCGCGACGCGACAAGTGCTCGCACGCGCATTTGAAGGACGACTGACTTCCGGTTGGCCACCCAAAGTCGTGGGCCATAATAATCTCGTACCAACACAAAATATTAAGCGGAATAGTCTTTGTGTAGTTACGTTCGAAAACACTCAAAATAAAAAGAAAAGAAATCTGTTTCAGTACGAAACAAATATGTTAAGATTTTAAGTAATTTTTAGGACAACATTAGCAGGACACAGCACCGTACTATTATTACCTATTTAAATAGTAAACATTTTTGAGTACTTATCGACTGACCTCGATCTTTTACAAAGCAAGTTAGTATCAAGAAAATTATGTTTTACAATTAAAAAAAATTGTCATTGCAAAAACGAAATTCATAAATTTTTGCCGAGTTATTGTCCACTTAAATATTGTAATTGCTGCGTGCCGCAGACTCATTAGTCTAAACTTTTATTCATTCATCAATTTGCTATCATCATTGCGGCCAAATCGGCGGACTTGATAGATAGATAAATAAAAAAAAAAAAAAAAAAGATATCTATGTTTATCTATCTATAGATAGATAAACTCTTTATTGAAACACCACAGAACAAAGAAAACTTAAAAAGTAGAACAAAACAAGTTTTACAATTAGTGTCACTTGGTAACCTATGTAGTAAAAAAAACAACTAAAAATATTAACGTTAAGGTTGTGCGTTACTTAAAAGAATGACCTCTATTTAAAGTAAGGTGCATAGTTAAATAATTGTTGATATGATTATTTAAATATGTTTACCTGGTCACAATTTTCAACAGTTATCTCAGCAACAATCAGATGAGTGGATCTTGAATTAAACTCAGCTGAACAACAACTGAAGGAGTTGATCTTGAATCAAACTCATCTAAAATAACAATCAAAAGAGTCGATCTTGAGTCAAGTGCATCTAAACAACTATCAAAAGAGTCGATTTTGAATCAAACTCAGCTAAACCATAATCAAAAGAGTCGATTTAAAATCAACAAGAAACGACCGTTTTGGTGACCAAAGAGTATTTACTATCACAGCCTAAATCTGTAGTATTATGATCTGTGGCGAAAGATTTTTTGCTTGAGGGCAATGCGAATACTAGAAAGTGCCAATACCTCGACCATATCGGAGAAATCTCCAGCGGCTGACACGAATTGAGATATGAGTGCCAGATAATAAATAAATAATTAATTTAGTGAATTATAGCGGATATATCCCGTACAACATATCATTAGCCATAGTAAGTCGTGTAACTGTGTGTCCGATGCGCACTCGACCTAACTATTTTTAATTATGAATGTAATGTAATGACTTACTTAGCTATATTTATTAGTTAGCAATTTAATTTTTCATGTTCGTTCCGCCATTTTCTTTGGACATGAACCGGTCACATTGTTTGGTTAAACTTTTTGCTTACTTTTTTTATTAAGACCGTATCATTATGATTTTATAGGCATTTTCGTTAAAGGCAAAGTGTCTTAAAAACCAGGACAAAACATGGGAGTTTACACTAGGACAAATAATAATCGAGGAGTTTACAACTAGGATAAAAATATGGGAAGATTACACTAGGACAAAAAATAAGGAGTTTTCACTAGGACGTAAAATAGGGAATTTACTACTAGAAAACAATTGGAAAGCTCACAATTATAATTAGGGCATGAATTGGGGGCTTACAATTAGGACAATAAATTGGAAGTGTACATTTAGGACAAAAATGGGGGTTTACAACAAGGACACAAATGAGGAAGACAAAAGAAATAATAAGAGACAGCAAGACAAGGTTAAGACGTTTTCGTTAACAAGATTAAGACGTCTACAATACTTTAATCTACACACTTTTTTCGTTTATTATTAACTAGCTGTGCCCCGCGGTTTCACCCGCGTAGTTCCTGTTCCCGCAGGAATATGGGGATAAAATATAGCCTATGTTACTCGCTGTCAATGTAGCTTTCCATTAGTGAAATAATTTTTTAAATTGGTGCAGTGGTTAAGCCGAAACTTGACATATTCCTATAGATACTTTCATCCCCTATATTTATTGTACCCCTCAAGGGTAAAGTCTTACAAACTTTGAATGCCAAATTTATTTATATCTAATCAAAAGCCTAAAAAATAAATTTCAAGCTTCAAAAATGACGATACTTCCATACAAACTTTCATCCCCTATTTCAAACCCTTACAATGCATTTTTTTGCGATAAAAAGTAGCCTATGTCCTTCCCTAGGCTCTAGACTATTTCTATACCAAATTTCATTTCAATCGGTTCTGTAGTTCAGGCGTGAAAGAGCAACAGACAGAGTTACTTTCGCATTTATAATATAAGTAAGGATATAGATAGATTATTATTTATTAATTAATTCAAAATGCTAAAATCATCGTTTTAAAATAAATATTAAATTTAAAAATATTGCGCGATTAATCAACAATGGGGTCAAGAACTCTGTTTATGCCAACATAAATCTACCATATTCTTGTGTAGTTTCAACCTAATCACGTTTTATGTTTATGAAGAACAGGGTATGTCGATGTCAAGGTGAAAATTAATATGAAAATTTATGGCATTATGAGTGAATAATTCCTAATGGAAATGAATATTATTGAAAACAACAAAAAATAACTTATCATCACAAATAGCTTAATCTATCCACTGCTGGATATAAGCCTCTTCCCTCTTACGCCATTCATTCCGGGTCAGAGCCGATCTAGTCCAGGAGGCCTACCATGACGTCTTATAGCGATTCAGTTCAGGACCTAAACTGAGCCGCGTCGCATAAGCGTACCGTGACGTCTTACTTTTCATGTTGCTGCCATTTTCAACCTAAACTGGATCCAGTTAAGGTTGAAAATTGCAGCAACCTAAATTGAGTCGCTAATAAGCCAATCTCAACCTAAACTGGATTCAGTTTAGGTTGAAAATGGCAGCAACATAAAAAATAAGACGTCACGGTACGATTATGCGACGCGGATCAGTTTAGGTCTTCAATTGAATCGCTATAAGAGGTCATGGTATGCCTCCAGGTCTTCCCGTTAAGCCTTTCAATATGGTTGACTCATCTTTGGATCGGTCTTCGGTGGTTGCGCTAACCGACACCTGGACACCATTCCATCAGGGACTTACTCCACTTGCCATCGCCACATCTTGTCAAGTGAGCTCTGCACATCGCCACTTCAGGTTCATTATACCTTCCGTGCTGAGAACACAACTGTCGTGTTTTTTATAACTTGCCGCGAGTGAGAAACAAAACTATTGTGTTAGAAAACACATCTATTGTGTTTGTTGTATGGGAAAACACTAGGGTGTGTGCAGAGTCGCACCCGTGGCAAACTCAGCTCACTAATCGGCTCAGCAGTGAAAGTGTTAAAGAGGTAATCGATTTAGACGTTACTTTACGGAATTTCATATTCAACAAGAAGTGGAAACATATAGCTCTTTAATTCCTGATAAATTATTGTCAGATGAATGTAGGTTGTGTGGTGTTGTTAGGTCTTCTTTCGATAATCCTATCTTACATTCATCTGACAACTTAAGCGGACTTGATTTCTTGTCTAGCCACAGTTACGGATCTGCCAACACCATTGTGTTTTCCCGTACCGCTAACACAACAATTGTGTTTTCCCGCACTCGCGGCAAGTTATCAAAGACACAACGGCTGTGTTTTCAGCAGTGAACGTGTTAAAGCTATATATTTCCACTTATTTTTGTTGTAACAGTTTTAATTTTGTTGCCTATAAAAAAAGTTTGATCTCTCGATCAGTGTCAACTCGATTGCGTTGTAACTACGTGCACGCTGACTGAACAAAAATAATTAGACCATTAGATATATAATAAACCATTAGATGGTAATTCCAACATAGAATAGAATAGAATAGAATAGAAAAACTCTTTATTGTACACCAGAAACAAAAATAAACACAGTACAGAAGAATTACAATAGGTAAACAAGGGTTGTACAATGGGCGGTCTTATTTTTCGATAGTATGGTGGTGGCGTACTTACAGTATTTAAAAGACACAATACGTTTAATACTTAACATAACAAAGATTTGATACAACTGTAAAGAACCCTAATGACTCTATTCTCCGACTTCCTCGTAAATATTGGAGCGACTGACATTGGTGGTCGCATACGCCAGGGTTGCCACCGGTAAAATTGATTCAAATTGGCGCCTATCGGCACGTGCCTTTAGTCAAGGATGTCGCTGTAAGCTAGAAAATACATCCGGTACTGCAAGCTGATCAAAAGCAGTAGTGTGCAAACATTACTGTGTTCCGGTTTGAAGGGCACTGTTTCCAGCTGAATTACTGGGTATATGAGACTCTAGAGCCGATGTCTCAGGGTGACGAGCGCAGTGTAGCGCCGCGCAGGATTATGCAATTCAAAGTTCTGGGTGGCACTGTAACTGTTACGGGCAGGCGTACCGCTTACCACCAGGTGAACGACAAGCTCGTCTCGTCACTAAGTCAAATAAAAAAAAAGAAGATGACACACTTGTCGCAAATGGACGTTTTTTTTTTCTTTTAGTATGGGTAACAACGCGGCATGTGAGATGTGAGTCGTGGCGCCAAGACACGTGATCTTCTATTGTTTATTAATTGTTATTGCTGTTATAAGATAAACGTGACCATTCTATTGAGCAATATAGGAAGAATAATGCACTCTTTATTGCTGACATAGTTTTGCATTCAAGGTTTTCGTTAGTCAACAGCTAAATGTACATGTATCGTATAAAATTAGAATTACCTAATTGTAACCATAGAATAACAAATAATTGGTGGTCTTACATGTCTGTTACGTACACGAATGTAACCGTGTAAGATAATTAGTGGTTTAATAGGTTAAAACTGAATTGCATCAGTATGTCAATCCACATGTCTAATTAAAACAATTTATATTCTATACTAGCTGCGCCCTGCGGTTTTACAAGCGTAATTACCTTTTCCCCGCACTCTGCCTTTCCCGAATTAAAAACTGTCATGTTAATTAGCTGAAGACCGTGAAAAATTCCAATGTCAAGTCGTGTGTTCATACAAAAGTTAGAGAGAAAAATAATTTTAAATGTTTCTAGTATTTTCTTAAATTTTTCTCTTTTTAAGAACCTTCCTAAGAACTCGTGTATTGCTTGCGTAGTTCCCGTTCCTGTGGGAATACGGGGATAAAATAGAGCCTATGTTACTAGCTTCTAGCTACAAAAATGATCAAACTTTGATACAAACTTTAATCCCCTATTTTCACCCCTTACAACCCTTTCTTCGCTTAAACAGTAGCCTATCACCTAATCCAGGTGATTAATGTGTGTTCCAAATTTCATTCAAATCGGTTCAGAAGTTTTGGCGTGTAAGAGGAACAAACATCCATCCATCCATTCTCAGAAACTTTCGCATTTATAACACGTCACGGTCACGTGCTCAGATCCTGGCCCTGCACTTGGATCTCCTGTCTCGGGAATCAGGAACTACGAGGACCATAGTCCTACAAACACAGATTCAGAGCAAATACTTGTCTCACAGTTCGTCTTCTGTCTTCGCAGTCGGCTCATGACCCACTTAGAAAATGAAAATCAAAGAATATGAATTTAATTATTGTAACTTCAAACCGCTTGTGTTAAAATTATATGAGTTACAAAGTAAATTAAATTAACCAAAGCGAGTGGCAATGCAACCATCCTTCCTGTAATCTTTTAAGTCATACACTTAAAATTTAAAAATTATATGATTTGGTTATAAACCAATTAATAATTGCAACAATTTTTCTACCACTCAAATGTCTCTCTCCTTTTGAAAATTATTATAATTATAGAGCATGCTGCTTCTAATTGCGTTTTTTTTTTGTAAATTTTATATTTCCTTTTTTTTTTTGCATTTTTTTATTTATATTTTTCGAAACCTGCGAAGGAAAATATAATTTTTTGAAAAAAATACGCTAGGGGTCAGCTAGAAGATTCAGAACTATTCTATAACAATTTGGATCTTGAACTCCAATCGTTAGATTAGACATTTTGTGATGGACCAATTCAGTTTTGGCACAGAATACTACGTAGTATGTAGGTGATAGAATGAACGTAAACCTTTTTTGGCGTACCTTGGTCACGTGATTAGCTCTCAAGATTCGTGGCGCTGGATGCTTTGGGACCATAGATCTATGATCTTCGTACTTACCGATGTGACCTACTGCCATATTTTTTTATTTGACTGAGTGATGAGACGAGCAAGTCGTTCACCTGATGGTCAGCGCTACGCCTGCCCATAACAGTCACAGCACCACCCTGAAGCCTGCACTGCATAATCCTGCGCGGCACCGTACTGCGCTCGTCACCCTGAGACATCGGCTCTAAAGTCTCATACGCCCAGTAATTTCGTTGGAAACAGTGTCCTTCAAATACACAGTAACGTTTGCCCACTACTGCTTCTCGGATGAATATCTAGCAAAGGTGTGGTACTTGCCCAGGCGGTCTCTTGCAGAAGAGGTCTCCCACTACAACTACTGCTCTTACTACTGGCATAGTTAACTTAAGAGGCGTTTATAAGTAAAGCCGCATGTCTTTAAAGTTGTTTTCTGTTGTCCCCAGGAAGTAACGGACGAGAGCGACGGATGCGGCGCCAAGTTCTCTGTGCTCATCGTCTCTGACAAGTTTCAAGGGAAACCTCTGTTGGCTAGGCATAGGTAAGACATCTTCATCATCATCGACCCATATCGGCCCACTACTGGGCACGGGTCTCCCCTCACTTTCGTAAGGAAGGTTAGGCCATAATCCACCACGGGGGCCCGGTCCGGATTGTTGGATAACATACCTACCTCCGAAATAATTCTCGGGTAGGTATGTAGGTTTCCTCGCGATGTTTACCTTCACCGAAAAGCAAGTGATAGTTACGTATATATATATATGTATATATATATATATATATATAAATATATATATATGCTTTTACATAAACACATTGCCACATGTAAGCACTGGGATTTGAACTCACGACCTTCCCCTTGGAAGGCAGACGTTCTCCCACTAGGCTACTACCGCTTACTAAATAATTACTTATTATCATAGTAATATAACAGAAGAATAAAAAAAAAATTATGATCAACAAAATTAAAGAGTAACCCCCCTTATTCATAAAAAGTTATGTGACGTTTCATAAAATCGCGCTCTACAAATTTGTACTGCGCAGTACTAAGTAAATTTTTAATAAATAAGGGGGTAACTGATTATGGTTTGAGTTTGAAAAAGGAAATTTTTTCGCCATACCTACATATAACTTTCTATCAATAAAAAGCACGGCTTAACATAAAGCTTACTATACGATGCATTAAAACTTTCCCCGATATAAGCGTAATTTCAATAATTTCAAACGTCTTGCGTCACACTTTCTAGTTACCTGAATATATTGGCGCGGTCACAATGATTTGGCAAATAAAAATCTACCTTTTTTTCTGTTGTCTGAGTGACGAGATTAGCAAGTTGTTCACTTGATGGTGAACGCTACGTCTACCCATAACAGTTACAGTGCTACCCAGAACTTTGCATTGCATAATCCTGCGCGGCACCGCACTGCGCTCGTCACCCTGAGGCATCGGCTCTAAAGTCTCATATGCCCAGTATTTTCGATGGAAACAGTGCCCTAGTATTGCTTTCACACTTGCTTGGGGGATGAATATCTGGCAGTCTGGTATTTGCTCGTCTCGTGACACAGTAAAAAAAAAACCAGTAAACACACACGCTGTGTGAAGATTCGCAATAGAGTCAAAAAAAGTGCAACGATTCAGCAGTGAACTTTTTAACCAATGCAATGCGGTAAAAACTAAATGGTCTGCAGTTATGGAAAAGCCAGCGACAATAGCTGTATTTCTTACGGATATAGAAGGAGCTGCGCCCCGCGGTTTCACCCGCGAAGTTCCCGTTTTGTCCCACGGGAACATACTATCTGGATAAAAAGTACCCTATCACTCAATCCTGGTTATAAACTATCTGTGTTCCAAATTACATTCGAATCCGTTCAGCAGTGTTTGCGTGGAAGAGGAACAAACATCCATCCATCCGTTCTCACAAACTTTCGCATTTATAATATTAGTAGGAGTTTACAGCTATTAAGACTTAAAATGTTCTAACTATATCTTTGTCTTCAAATGACGACTAAATAGAGGTCGTTATGCAGAATTGCTTATTCTATGGTTACGCACACATGTGTACAGAATTTAAAGAAGTACCTACTACTGTGGAATCTTAAGTAAGTGATGTAAATCAAAGCAAGTGTGGCGCGTGAGGTAAATTAGTGAATTAAGTACAGAGTATTTTCAATAGAATCAATGATAATCACCGCCCTTGGAGTGGTAATGCAGTTTGCGTAGCTTACGATCGAATGGTTGAGGCCATCAATAAAGGTAAATGTGAAAATAGGCACCAAGTTCAGTAATAAATGTCAGTAATAAATAAATATTATTAGCTAGCAGCGCCCCGCGGTTTCACCCGCGTAGACTATTTCCCACGGGAACCGTTAATTTCTAAGATTAAAAAGTATCCTATGTTCTATTCCAGGACCTAAGGTATCTGTATACTAAGGCCGGTTTTAGTGCTCGACCGACCGTCGCGTCGTCGGTGCGTACGTCGGTCGCGCTTGTCATTTGTATGAAAATTCACAAGTGACAGTGCTCGACCGCACGCACGCGTGCATTGCTGAATTTTCATACAAATGACAAACGCGACCGACGCTCGGTCGAGCGCTAAAACCAGCCTTAATTTCGACTTCAACTTAAAATCCGTTCAGCGGTTTCGGCGCGAAGAGAGAACAATAACACAAACACGCAAACTTTCGCATTTATTATATTAGTAAGAAGAAAGATGCGAAAGTTTGTGTGTTGGTGCGTTTCTGTGTATATGATACTTTTTATCCGTAAAATTTACCGGTTGCCGTGGGACAGTAATAAACGCGGATAAAACCGCGGGGCGCTGCCAGTAATTAATACGCGTGGTAGTTGACTTCGCTGACAAAATAATTGAGATCTAAATGGGTGCCTAGCTCTCCTGAGATTTGTTTATATGTCTAAGATTTGTCTAGATTTGGAAAATTTATTTTTCTACAAAAAGTTATTTGCTTAAAGCGCTATTTCTTAAGAATCATATTGAATATTGAAGCGGAATTTATAAATAAACTTCCTGTTAAACTTACACGTGTCTTCTCGAATTCTTTTGTATATTTTTTTAATAAAAGATATTTAAATGTAGGTCTAATGTCATCCGTATTTAGGATGCAGCGATACAATAATACAATTCTTTTTGAATGGAGTGTTATCGGAGTCTTAACACGCTGTATCTACCTATTGGCAAATTGAGATTACAACGATTATTGTGAAGATTTAAGCTAGAGATTAATTCTTTAGAATTTTGTTGTATTATGTTTAAACATTCCAATTATTCAGTACTAAAGTGATTGACCGCAACTTAAAATAATCAGCAATTAATATGTCAAAACGATAGCTGTTTCCAGCGAAATTACTGGGCATGTGAGACTTTAGAGCCCATGTCTCAGGGTGACGAGCGCAGTGCAGTGCCGCGCAGGATTAGTAATGCAAAGTTCTGGGTGACACTGTACACCTGCAATGTCCAGCGCAATGTCATAACCCCTCGCTGAATCCTGTTGATAATAAATCTGTTACTAGATTTGAGATCAACTTTATTTTAGAAAGGAAGAGAGAGGGGATATATGACATTTTGAAGGAATCAGATTACATAGAAAATAATTACGACAAACGTTTAATGCACTTATTACCGGTCTTGGTTTTTGAAACTTATCTGATCATCTATTTACTTTTGACGTTGACTGTACCTCTATACAAACATATCAATATATCAGATCCACGATTACCATAACAAAAAACCTAAGCAGTATATATATATATTTCTTTACAGACTGGTGAATTCAATCCTGAGCGAAGAGCTAAAGACGATCCACGCGTTCACTCAGAAGACATTAACCACTGAGCAGTGGAAGTCTCATTAGTGTGTTGAATATACCATGAAGATTTAGTTCGTTTTTGATTTCTGGATCCTTTATGATGTTGACGCCAATGGATAATTTGTACACTGTGAGTGTGTCGGCTCCGGGGAAGGTGATATTGCACGGAGAGCATTCCGTGGTTTATGGGAAGACTGCTATAGCGTGCAGTCTGGGATTGAGGAGCTCAATTGTAATTAAGGTAAATTGATTTTTTAGTTGCTGACTTTGAGTTAGGCTTTGTACAGTAACTAGGGGTTCTTAGTCTGGTACTCTTAGGTTTCCTTTCTAATCGGCTGGATCCCACTTCTGAATACGGGAGTGTTCGTGTTTCTCTGCTCGTTCTTTTCGGAGATCATTTCTTTTTACGTTTATGTTACATTGTTTGATTAAATTTGATTTCTGAGCGTTAATTTTTTTTTTTTATATTTTTCATAATTCTTTTGATGAGGTCTGTGTTCCATATTTGTACATAGATAGGGCTGATGAGGATTTTTCATAAAAAATACTATATTAAATTAATTAAATTCAGCGCATGTACGTTTCTAGTTGAAATCGTCGAAGCAACAGTGTGACCAAAATGCTGGCCTTTATTATGCCCAAACACTAAGCATGCAATGCTGCCAACATTCTGGAAACGGCTTGTTAGACTAGGGTAGTCTTTAGCTTAATCCTTAGTTCGTAAATAAAAGTCTTTAGGTAGCCAGATAAACTGTTTGGCATCAGATTTAATTATATTACAAGAAATCAGTTTGCAAATAAGGGTGAAAACAGGTTTTTTCCTTTGCTAGTTGAAAATAATATTAGTGCTAACATAATGATGGAAGGATAAACCAATTTTTTTAGCAAAGTAAGTGACAAATTATATTTAGCAGTCATTGATTTAAAGCATGGTGTGTTCGTCCGCTTTTTGTTCGCAATTTTATTAATAATGTTTGTGATTATTATTTTTGATACCATTTTGGGATATAAGCTATTTTTGTAGGCAATTCGAGATTAATAGGGGATTGGATTTTGAAACTACGATGCTCAAAGGAAGAATCAAAGATTGTTTAAAACAATATGCAGTCTAGGTCGGCTGTATTTTTAATATTATAGTCATATGATTTTATTTGAATAAGTCGAAATTTGATTCCGTAGCTTTCCAGAAAATCCATTGGTTGTCGCTAATTTAGTTCAAATTATTATTATGGGCTTAGAATAACTAGCTATTTAGGACGGGGGTAAAGAAACCACATTCTTGACCAATTACCGACCAATCTGTACTTCCAGGAAACAAACACGCAGTCGACGCCGACCGTGCGAATCCATCTCCCATGCGTGGACCTGCAGGAAACCATGGCGTTAGAACCTATACTCAAAGCCCTGTTCCATCCAAAACTAGCGAACGGCATCACCGGGAAGTTCAACTGGAGAATGCCTGATAAACTAGACCACGAATACCACCTCAGGCGGGTGAACGAGTTCCTACAAATCATGAAGCCAAACTTCCTCAGCTTGCCCAGCAATCAGCAGAACTCCCTGCGCAGTTTCCTCTACGTTTTCTCCGGCATTTTCGGCAGCACGAATCTCCCAGTGAAAGCCATGGAGATTTCCATGGGGTCTGAGTTGACTATTGGGGCCGGGACGGGAAGCTCGGCGTCTTTCGCCGTCTGTCTGGCTGGAGCTCTAATCCAGCTGCTCAAGTTGAAGAGTTCTTCGGGGAACTTCGACGCGTACTACGACCACGGGAGTGAGGAGTTCACGGTTACTGAGAAGGAGATCATTTCGGACTGGGCTTTCAATTGCGAGAAGATCATGCATGGGACGCCGTCGGGTGAGTTTATCTTATGTACTGTGGATGGATGGATGGATGGATGTTTTTATCAAACATGCAACTCAATTTTGACCCAGGAGGCATACCATGACATCTTATAGCGATTCAATTGAAGACCTAAACTGATCCGCGTCGCAAAATCGTATGGTGACGTCTTATTTTTTATGCCCTTCCCCTCGGACCTCCGAGCTGAACGGACGCGTGTTAAGAGACAGTATTTTAACTATTAGTAGTTCTTAAAAAAAGAGAAGGAAAGAAAATGAAGCAAACTCTAGTTTCCTCGAAAAAAGAATAAGCTATAGAAGGAAGATTAAAGGCAACAGCTGTAACAACATCTAGTAATACAGCGTACACGAGAGAGTGAAACAGAAAACATCCCAAAGTGTTTATTAATCCAAGTATAGCCACAAGATACATTGGTCGGGTTGTCTATTTGCAACTAAATTATGCCATGCCCTGAGAATTTTGTGAACGGTTTAGAACAAGTGAACTGACAAGTTGGCAGTTGAGTATGGATTCCATTTACTTGGGTAAAACTTCCTTGGTAATATCACAAAATAAATAATAGTATAGGAGACATACCATGACATTTGTAGCGATTCAATTAAAGACCAAAACCTATTTTTTTATGTTGCTGCCATTTTCAACCTAAACTGGATCCATTTAAGGTTGAAAATGGTAGCAACATAAAAAATAAGACGTCACGGTACGATTATGCGACGCGGTTCAGTTTAGGTCTTCAATTGAATCGCTATAAGATGTCGTGGTAGGACTCCAGGTAAATACACAAAGGAAGTAGTACCGCGTACTGCTGTTATTATATTATACTTATGTCAACAATTTGTTTAAATATTTGATGTATTTGGCATCCGGCCCCCGAGCTGTAGAGGTCCTCAAAAATCTAATGCCGACTTGACCTTCCTTTTATTAAACCGACCTTACACAAATAAACGGTCGACCCTGAACTATACAGTCGTAAGCAAACATTAGATCTCATCTCCACTATTGAACTTTGTGCGAAAGTTTTCATCCGATCGACAATAGGGTGGCTATTATTTAGTTGAGAACCGGGACTGAGGCACGGATGAGATATCTCTTCTTTGCTACAATAACGTATTATCTCCTAACAGAGACCGCCTGGGGAAGTACTACACCTTTGCCAGATATTCATCCGCTAAGCAGTAGTGTGCAAACATTACTGTGTTCCGGTTTGAAGGGCATGGTTTCCAGCGATTTTACTAGTAAAATCGCTGGAAACCATGCCCTTCAAACCGGAACACAGTAATGTTCAGTAGTAGTAGTCTAAAATGCCTAGGCATTTTAGACTTTAGAGCAGATGTCTGAGGGTGACGAGCGCAGTGCAGTGCCGCACAGGATTATGCAAATGCAATGCAGGGTTCTAGGTGGCGCTGTAACTGTTACGGGCAGACGCGGTGTTTAGCGTTTCGTTACTCAGACAAATTTAAAAAAAAGTAGTATATACAGAATGGGCACTCCAACCCGCGCGATCCGCTTCCCCGCGCCCGCAATCCGAAGGGCAATCAGGGGGTCAGTCAATATTATACGCCCAAATTGCAATAGACAAACGGGTTAGTATGAACTTTCATACTAGCGGGTTGTCTTTTGTTTTCGTCGCGTAATGTTCAAGTACTGATGTCCTACTTCTATATATATATATAAAAATGATATGTTGGTTTGTGTACGCTTCAAAAACTCAAAAAGTTCTGCACCGATCGAGCTGAAATTTTAGCATTATATATAATCCGCATCAAGGATTGTTTTTATCTATTTTTTTCATCAGTGACATATCAGCGAATGTGCGAATGTGCCACAGCGAAGCGTGGCAGGGTACAGCTAGTATATTATAAATGTGAAAGTTTGTAAGGATGGATGGTTGGATAGATGTTTGTTACTCTTTCACCTAAAAAGCACTGAACGGATTTTGATGCAATTTGGCATACAGATCGTTTATTACCTGGATTGAAATATAGAACACTTTTTGTCCCGTAAAAATGAATTGTTCTTACAGGATAATACAAAACGCGTGTGAAAATTTCCTATTCTAGGAGGAAAAAAATATTTTGTCGGTATCGCGTACCGTCCATGTCGCCGACTGTACCATCCACTAGGTCTAGGTCACTATCGGCTTTGTCCTAACCTCCTGGAAATTATGACTCAAATCAGAGATTGTCCCAGAGTTTGTCCGGAAGAGTCCCAGCTAATAGGCGGCGGATGGACACCCCGATCATCAGTGACCTTTGATTAAAACGCACCTTGACACAAATGCGCCGGACTGACGGACTGACGGACACAGCTGTTACTAAAACACCACCTAACCTTGGCCATCGGGAAGCCGAGCAGGCATTACGATGGATATGTTAGTCCCCGCGGCCTTATTACGAATCTCGCGACAGGATTGCGACAGACGCAAATCTGGATTTCTTTTATTTAACTTATTTATGAGACGAGCATGTCATTCACCTGACGGTGAGCTGAGTTTGTTGACAAACGAGTCACTTTCAAAAACTGAAAAAGAGAAACTGCTTTTATTTGTTTCCATATTATATTCATCATCAACCCATATCGTCCCACTGCTGAGCACGGGTCTCCCCTCACTTTCGTGAGGAGGAGCTGTCCATATATTGCAGTCCTGTAATTATTGGCGTTAGTATCAACTAACGGTCAAATTGTATTTTGCGTCAGGCGTGACAGAAGGCGGATATTTTGCGTAATAATGATTTGTAGTGATATTTAGCGACTTGACGGCTGACGCTTTGTCGCTTTGCAATGTTTTACGTAATCAGGTAGGCGAAGTCGGATGTTTAGCAGTTCGCGTCGCTCGCCTTTCGATTGAACACGGGAAAGTATGGGGTGGGAGGGCTTGCTGGATTCAGGCCCTCTCCCCACCCCATACTGTTACTGTTACTGTTATGGAAGGAGCGTTTACCACCGCATGTACTGCTTGCTTGCAAAATACATTACATGTTATGTAACAAAATGTTTGCTCGTATAAGTAAAAATCTATAAAAACTTTATTGACAATAGAACGTGTATATAAGACTAGCTGCGCCCTGCGGTTTCACCCGCATAATTCAAGTTTTCCCGCAATAAAACTCTTAAAAGCAAAATAATTATTTTCCCCGTTTTTGCCACATTCTTCATTGATGCTCCGCTCCTATTGGTTGTAGCGTGATGTTATATAGCCTATAACCTTCCTAGATAAATGGACTATTCAACACAAAAAGATTTTTTCAATTCCAATCAGTAGTTCCTGAGATCCTAGCGTTCAAACAAACAAAAAAACAAACTCTTCAGCTTTATATACTAGCTGTACCCTGCCACGCTTCGCTGTGGCACATTCGCACATTCGCTGATATGTCACTGATGAAAAAAATAGACAAAAACAATCCTTGATGCGGATTATATATCATGCTAAAATTTCAGCTCGATCGGTGCAGAACTTTTTAAATTTTTGAAGCGTACACAAACCAACATAACATTTTTATATATTATATAGATAAAAGTATAGATTTTGATAACATTGCAACCGTGTTGGTTTACGAAGGTCGATGCTGCATTCAAAGTAGACTATACCGCAGAGTAATGAATAGTACAAGGTTAGACTTCAAAGCGGTGGTAGCCTAGTGGGAGAACGTCCGCCTTCCAATCAGAAGGTCGTGAGTTCAAATCCCAATGCAGGCACGCACCAATGTGTTTCTGTAAAACATATGTATGTAATTATCACTCGCTTTTCGGTGAAGGAAAACATCGTGAGGAAACCCACGTTAACGCCCGAGAATTATTTCGGAGGTAGGTATGTTATCCACCAATCCGGACTTGGCCCCCGTGGTGGAATATGGCCTAACCCTCCTCACGAAAGTGAGGAGATACCCGTGCCCAACAGTGGGACGTTATGGGTTGATGATGATGAGACTTCAAAAATGTACCAAGTAGTACCATGTACCAAGAACTAGTGATTTCACGTAACAACGATAATCACTATATTGACTACCGATCTGCTAATTTCTAATCAAACTCAAACTCAAACTCAAATCATTTATTGTAAATAGGCAAAATATTGCACTTTTACACGTCAAAAAAAATAATATCTTATACATAAGTATAGAAATACAAAAAAAATAAGTAATGGTAATTTAGTTGTAACACGAATATTATAGTTTAACACTTTCACTGCTGAGCCGATCTTCTTATCGAGCCACGGGTGCGGCCCTGCACGCGCCATAGTGTTTTCCCATACAACAAACACAACAGTTGTATTTTCCCGCACTCGCGGCAATTTATGAAAAACACGACAGTTTTGTTTTCAGCACTGAACGTGTTAACTAACTAAAATAAGCATGAAATTTACTGAAGTTAAACTTCTTTACGCACGCACGGGAGTAAGCTGGTGAATGCGTGACGAGAGCGTTACGCAAAGCGTGATCGGGCGAGGCGAACGGAAGTTGAGAGGGAGATATAAATTAGTGAAAATAGAAAGAGAGAGAGTTAAGTTTCGGATATTACTGTAGGGGCAAGAGAGAGAGGTGCGAGCACACATTTTCTTTCTCTATTTCTTTCATAGATAGTTAAATACATACATAATTATAGATGGAGCTAAAGAAGTTTTACTTCAATCGTGTGGTCTAAAGCACACTAGTTTTTTTTTTATTCTATCATCGGAGCACAAAGTCAGGGCTGTCACCTACGATAAATTAAAATGAATAATAATAATTAATATTTCAACACTGACAAATAACAACAATCAAATTTTGTCCACCAGGCATAGACAACGCGACGTGCACATTCGGGTCCCTCGTCTCTTTCAAGAAGGGCAGCAAGCCGCGTCACCTGGACATCCGCATGGAGTTACGAGTCCTACTCGTAGACTCGCGCGTGACGCGGGAGACGCGCGAGCTGATCTGCCGCGTGGCAGCCCTGCGCCGCCGGAACGCGCTCGCGGTCGACCACATCATGGACGCGTGCGACAACATCGCGCACACTGCCACGCAGGTGAGTGACAACCAAGGGAGATAAAAAAAAAGGAATTATGAGGTCGTGGGACGTCCGTCACGCGACATATAATGTGAAACATCGAAACTATTTTGTATAGAAAATATTCATGAGAGGATGGATGGTTTATTACAGTTTTATTATTAAGCCGAATAGTTGAAATATATCATTGACACTGGTTGAAAGACAAAAAACGGTAAGTGCTTAAGG
Organism: Campaea margaritaria; assembly: GCA_912999815.1. Classification (NCBI taxonomy): domain Eukaryota; kingdom Metazoa; phylum Arthropoda; class Insecta; order Lepidoptera; family Geometridae; genus Campaea; species Campaea margaritaria. Next base: position 998,105 of record OU538809.1, on the reverse strand, counting down.
TCACACGACAGAAGTAAAAACTTCATCAAGGCGAGGTTAATAATACGAAACACAACTATTTCATATGTACACGCGCGTGTTATATTAAATAACGTAATGGTACTCACCGGTAGTGACAACCCTTACTTGAAAGAATAAACCGGTGACCGGTGAGTTGGCGTGAAACCCGTAAAAATGTATTGTCAACACATTTTTCATAGTTATTGTCATATTGACAAAACATAATATCTAAATTGTATAGTGACTGGTTCTCGTTTAAATTGTTCAGATAATTTATTCTCGGTTTTTCTCGAATTTTAATGGGAAACTTTACACACTTCGTCACTCAGACAAATAAAATAAAGACGAAATGTGTGCTGGGACACATAGTAAAAGTAAAACTTGTACTTAAAAAATAATACGAAAAAAAAAATTATAACAGATATTTAAAAAAAAAACGAAACGTAATTCTCTCTCTTTCTATCTTCGCTAACTTATATCTCCATCTCAACTTCCGTTATCCTCGTCACATTTTTCGTAACACATTAACCAGCGTACTCACCAAGTCAAGCGTGCGTAAAGAAGTTTTACTTAAAAAAAAAACTTTGATAGTGTGGATTTTTTAACAAAGGAGAGGGTTACGTTTATCAGTCGTATGTATGGACGTATGTTCCTGTCCTGTGTGGCCTGGACCAGATAGGCTCAAAGCCGGGATGGATGGCGAAAGAGGGAAGAGGCTTATGCGCTGCAGTGGGTTGAATGAGCTGTCTATCATGATGATTATTTATCTGTATTATACAATACTAAAAAAAAAAAAAAAACTAAAAATCAAACTTGTAAATCAACGTGATCAAAAGATATGGCTATTTCTATATATATACAAATGTTATGTTGGTTTGTGTACGCTTCAAAAACTCAAAAAGCTCTGCACCGATCGAGCTGAAATTTTAGCATGATATATAATCCGCATCAAGGATTGTTTTTATCTGTTTTTTTCATCAGTGACATATCAGCGAATGTGCGAATGTGCCACAGCGAAGCGTGGCAGGGCACAGCTAGTATTTAAATAAATATGTTAAATCAGTCGTTGCAAAGCATTAAAGTTGTTTTAATAGTTTTATATTCTATTCCAATAAGTAATGGGTCCATTTTCCTTTTGAGGTACGGATTACGGAGCCCTAAAAATAACAAAATTATTTTGTATTTTCCAGGTTTTGGAAAAACTGTCCAGTGGCAAGTGCGAGTCGGACACAGAGTCTGACTATCAACATTTAGCAGTAAGTATTATTTTTAATTACGTCTCTATTTATGAATTGACCTCTTTTTCAAGTTGTCCTGGAGAAGTTCTGCACGTTGCGATATATTCTTCCACTACGGAGCAGTGTGCAAACGTTACTGTGTTCCGGTTTGAAGGGCATTGTTTCCAGCGAAATTACTGGGCATATGAGACTTTAGAGCCGAAGTTTCAGGGTGACGAGCGCAGTGCGGTGCCGCACAGGATTTTGCCATGCAGGGTTCTGGGTAGCGCTGTACCTGTTATGGGCAGGCGTAGCGCTTACCATCAGGTGAACGACTTGCTCGTCTCGTCATTCGATCAAAATAAAAATCGAAACCAAGTTAGAATTTGGCCCAATGTCTGTTTTTCGTTGTAGACCTACAGTTATGAGTTGATATTTTTTTTTATTATTTCTGGATATAAATACAAAAACCTATTCTTACTCGCCTGCGTAGTGCAAAAGGAGGGTAGTGTTTTTAATATCGACGATAGCATGGTAAAGAGGTATATTTTTTTTTAAGAAATTAACCACTTACCATCAGGCGAAGGGTTTGCTCGTCTCGTAACTCATTAACGCTTTGTTACAGGAACTATGGGATATGAACCACTCCCTGTTATCAGCATTAGGGGTGTCGCATCCCGCGTTGGAAGCCATAAGACACGCGGCCCAATCTAAAGGCCTCGCTTGTAAGCTCACCGGTGCGGGCGGAGGCGGGTGAGTGTACTAGTTGGAGTGGCTAACTACGATCACCTTCATCATCATCATCATCATCATGACCTATATCGGCTCACTGCTGAGCAAGAGTCTCCACTCACTTTCGTGAGAAGGATTCAGCCATAATCCAGCACGGAGAAGGCCCGGTCCGGAATCAGGAACTACGAGGACCTCTCACAAACACCCAGACCTGCGGTTCACACAAATCATTACTCTGTGCGGGAATCGAAACTGCATCCTCACCTGTCAGAGCCTCGTTTCGTCGCAGTCGAGTCATCATCCACTTCTAAGAAATGTAAATAAAGCTATGTATTCTCCTTCCAGGTACGCCATGGTCCTCATACCGCCTGCCACTCCTCGGCAGACCATCGACTCCCTCTGCAGCACGCTGCTGGAGCACGGGTTCCGGGTGAAGGAGACCCGCCTCGGGGGGCAGGGGGTCGCTGTGGAGATGTGACCCGCCCGCGGGGCCTAGGGACTCTAGGAGGCCTAGGGCTGCAGCTGTAGTACCCACGGTCGCTGCAAAGGTTTCCAGAATATCGAACCTTCAGGACTGAAGATGCGGTATACAATGCTGATATGGTTCCCACTGTTGGTAATCAGGTCTCCAGAACAGTTGGTAGTCTCCATGACTGTTGCCTGTGTTCTCCAGAGGTACAGCTAAAGTTTCCATGCCTGCAGCGAGGACCTCCAGCTCGACAGCTAGAGTCGCTACGGACGATGCTTGGGCCTCCAGAACTGCCGCCTACGTTCCTCGAGTCTACAATCAGGGTGACCATAGCTGCCGCTTTGGATCGTCACGGTTGATGCTTGGGTCTCCAGAGCTGCCACCTAGGGTCTCAAAGACTATGATAAGAGAGAAGATAGTGCTGATTAGATAAAGACTTTGTTAAATGAAGTGAGAATGATAATAATGAATTTCCAGTGCGGTCTTACAACAACAAATTATACGGGAGCGGTTGACAGCAGATTAATTCTATTGCTGTCTTCGTCTTGCACCAAGCAAATGACAGAGACAGCGATAGATTATATCTCTTAATAAAAGTTCCAGGCAAAGTGTTCTGTCTCCATCCGTTTGGGGACGTTCATTAATTAAGTGAGGGGAATTTGTTTTAGACCTCCCCCCCCCCTGAGACATCGTGAAATTTTACTCGGCCGCCTCCCCTAATCTAACCTCTCCCCCTATAAGTTAATCTAGGCTTGATTGAGTTGGATTTACTTAAAACTTTTTTCAGTCAATTAAATTTTCCAGTTTCCTCGCATTTTTACACTGTTCCAGGCGTAAAAAAAAACGTGATATATGAAGTGATCCTCTCTCCCCCCCCCCCCCACGTGAGAATGGAGAGCTTTGGCTGTCTCCCCCCCCCCCTCTCCCCCCACACATCTTAATGGACGCCCCCTTTGACAGACACAGATACAAACGACAAATTTATAACACCGCCCGTTTGCGTCGAGTGTTAAAAGGGAGCAAACCATGTTACTATAGAAAATCTACATTCTTCAATGGACAAAAAAGTTTTAATAATCGTGCCTAAAACGACCCGCCACCAAACAATCAACAAAATGATTAAGTAATTGATTGATTGATCGGTTTAGCATAATTTCTTAAATCTCTGAATCAATCAATCAATCAAACAAATGATCATTTAATTGATTCAACATCATTTTTTTACCGTCTAACAGTCTGCGACCCTAATTCGAAACATACTTGCATACTTTGTACTAAATGTCATGTACGGTCAGCCTCAAAAGTTAATGAACATCTCTCTCTCTACACATTAAATTTAATATTCCATGATAGAAAATTTGAAGTGCGAAATTAAATTGTTAGGTTTTATCTTCATCATTTACGGGAAAGTTAAAAAATAATGATTAAATAAATTACAATATAAAACTAATTCAACTTTATGTCCACGAGGCATGGTGCCAAGAACACTGGCTGCATTTCCACGTTGAATAGCAATAGCTATTCTCTGTGCGAGAAATGAGCCAGCCACCTTGTCACCAGCGGCGTCGACCAACCGACGAAATATTTGCTTAAAACCTAAATTAGGAAATGTTCAGCTACTTTTGGGGCCGACTGTACCACTTCTTACTTACGTCGCCTGTTTATACACAACACAATCTGTCTTCATAAATACATATATTACCATTTATCATGATTGGCAACGTACTGATATGAACTAACTGTGCCCGCGACTCCGTTCGCGCTTACAAATGTTAATATTGATATCGAAATGTAACATGCGTGTGAAGGTTTAAGTTTAAATTAATTTAAAATACCTAATTTTTTTATTGGAATCCGTTGAGCTGTTGAGAGGCTTATTCGAGACAAACTTTAAGACAGACAGACAGACCGACAGACAAATATCTACGAATAATATAATTGGAGTGTCTGTCTGTGATTTCATAATAGATTAAAATAGAATAGAAAACTCTAAAAATAACCACAGTGCAGAAAATTTACATCGGTCAGGTAAAAAGGTAAGCAAGGGTAGTATAATGAGCGGTCTTATCGTTGAAAGCGATTTCTTCCAGACAACCATTCGAAAAAACAGCAGTTTTGACTAAAATGTTCCATTTCAATGTCTCGCAGGATTCAGAAGAATAGAATAGAATAGAAAATGCTTTATTGTAGATCAGTTAAAAATACACTAGATGTGAACATAAGTAATGCCGCGCGAACGAAGTCGCGGGCGCTGCTAGGCAACAATACAAAAAATAAACTTTTTTACAGTGCCTTCCAAAGCGACACCATACTTATATGTAACTAACAACTAACACATTTAACACGTTCACTGCTGAAAACACAGACGTTGTGTTTTTTTACAACTTTACGCGGGTGCGGGAAAACACACCAGTTGTGTTAGCACAGTCGCTGTGCGGCGAAACTCAGACGTCACGCTAGTACTGGAAAACACACGGTCCGTAACGGTGCCCGAGTGTAAAAACCGGTTCAGCAGTCAACGTGTAAAGGCAACATCCGAAATGTCACCTAACTTGTTAAAATTTCCAAAATGGATGTACGGTTGGTTTTTCACAAGTCACCTCTTGTCGTGTTCTTTAGTGGGTGCCGGCCTTACTTCTGTAGACATACGTCTATTTGTTATAACACAATCGTTCACGCCATCATTACGGCATATAGAACCAAGGCCCTATTATCGAAGTTAATGGCCTCCCAAACCGGTCGTGCAAACATTCCCCGTATGTATGACAAATACATACAATGGTAATTGACCATACAATATTTGTATGGGAGCAGGATGTGTGTTTATGTAATAGAACCAAAGAGACTTGTGCACTGTACGACTTAAGTTCTTAAAAAAAAACACTATTAAAAAATCAAATGATTTAAAAATGTAGCAATTATATAAAAAAAATACTTTGGAAAACTTTTATCTTAAAAAATTGCAATTTTTCTGATATCCAAACTAAATATTTCTACAAAAAAATATATATATATATATACTTGAAATAGTTCAAACAAGTGGAACTTTAGGTAACTATTTGGCGCGTGGCGTTTACCATCGGGCTATCAACCTGCTCGTCTCGCCACTCTCTGCAAAAAAGCATAATTGTTAAATGGATAAGTAAAATAAAATATTAACAACCCCTTTAGCTATAAAAAGTTAAGTAATGGTTAAAGTTTAATAAAGGGGTAGGTAAATGTTTAAAAGACAGTATCAGAAATGTCACAGCTGATATTAAAAATACAAAAGTATTTTATAGGAAATAGTGAAAAATATGTAATTTTTTTATTAAATTGGGCTGGCATTAAGAATCATGTAAAATGATTTTCAAAATCAAAATATTATTATTACTGAAAGGTAATGCAGTATATATTTAACTAACTTACATATTTTGAGATACAAATAAAAACGCATTACATAATAAAATTATATTTACAATAATAATTTATTAACTTAGTTTAATATTATTTGTTACTCGCCCACCTTTTCTTTCTATTTTAGTTACGGGTCATTTTAACGAATATAAATTATAATTTGTTACTTTTGATTTTTGTTAATAGCTTTTATATAGTTTTTCAGCCTGACTCAGATGTGGTTTACTTTAAATTTATGAAAAATCATTCAGTTATGTATACGTTAGCTCGATAAATCGGCATTGCAATTTAACAGCGCAATGCCAACTGGGTCTATATCAGCCTGTAATTATTGCCTGTATTATTCTTTTCATGATGTATTTTTTTTTAATTTGTCTATGGTGACGAGCGCATTGGATTATGCAATGCAAAGTTCTGGATGGCACTGTAACTGTTATGGGCAGTCGTGGCTCTTACCATCAGGTAAACGGCTCGTGTCCCCACTCTTTAACACTCACTGCTGAGCAGTTTTGCTTGTCTAGCCACGGGTGCGGCTCTGCGCGCTCCATAGTGTTTTCCTATACAACAAACACAACGGTTGTGTTTTGCCGTACCCGCGGCAAGTTGTGAAAAACACGACAGCTGTGTTCTCGGCACTGAAAGTGTTAACATAAAAATATAGTCTTTCTCTTTTTCTTGTAATCCACCTTTGAGTCAGGCTATCCTAGTAGAAATTTCTTGTTATTCATTTTAGTTAAATATTTATTGTCTTAGATGCTTCGCACCACTGAATTTCGCAGCTGAATCTTTTTTAAGTTTATTGCGAATATTAACTACTATTAATTATTGTTTACAATTTTTTTTTTAAATAGTTAGCTCATTTTCGACAAGAACTTGGTATCTTCTGAACAGTTCTTGTTTTCGCAAATTAGTGAAAATTTACTACATTTTGTAACCTACAACCATTCTGCAATATTCACTTTTTGCTTCCAAGATAAAACAGTTTGTAATTTGTTATACGAAGTGATGTTGAAAGATGTAAAGAGATGTAAAGTGATGTTAGACGAAGAAAGTCTTTTTAGACATAAGCTCGCCAATGTACTTGTTTTTATCTTATCCAATTTGTATTTTTTTAATTTAAAATATTTATCTATTTATTAAAAAATTGGTTGTCTGTAAAGTTGGTTTACGGACGATAGTTTAACGTGACCACGTCATAACAAATCATTGATGAAATGATTGCATACTTTTATGAATAAAATTGAATCATTTTTTAATAATAAAAGAATAAATACTTGAAATTATACCAGTAATGAGATTTTTAAAATACAAGAATAATTAACCTGTCAAGAAGAGAAGAGAGATAGATGCGGCGCAAACGTACAATGAGCGTAACGGGACAATGAGCGTTACGGGTCAATGTGTCAACTTTTTCGTGCATGCAGCCGGCGTTCATCGATTTATTAGACGTTGTCACGTCAAAATAAGATACAGCATTTTTTAACAGTTTTGTGGTCTCTCTCAGAGTGCAAATTGCGGAATGGTTTTAAATACGAGAGTTTTGTATTCCAATGGTATAATTATCAAAAAGTTACATTACCTACTTAATTAAGTTAAAAACTGTGTTTCATCATATGTGAAATTGATAAATACAAAAATTTACTTTCGTTAATATATAATTGGCGTTCACTTATAAGTCTACATGAGGGTTATTTCTAAATATTTTAGAATATAATGTGTGTTGGAAATAAAGGCTGTAACACATAGCGGTCACGGTCACGGCCACGTAAATGGTTCATATAAAATTGAAATATGTCAGATGTATCTTTTATGTTTGTTCAAATAAATCGTTAAAGTAGCCGTGGCCGTACGCCGCTATGTGCGACAGGCTTAAAGCCTGTTATCGGTGTCGTATTATTATACATACTTCTATAGTATTTAGTTGTATTTAATGTCGAAATATATTGCTAAATTGTAAATATAGATGTAGTGTGTTGTCTTCCAAAATGGCTTGATTCCTACGAAAGCCACTGTTAACTTATCGAGTTCCAAGTTTCAGATAGTTAAATCATAACCCTATAAACCCCCAAAATTACCCTGTCTTCAAGTAAGCAAATGTTTTGTCGGTACGGTCGGCCTCAAAAGTTGCAAAACACAATCCATAATGTTAATTACATATTAGATAGATATATAAACTCTTTATTGAAACACCACAGAACAAAGGAAACTTAAAAACTAAAACAAATGAAATTCAACAATTAGTGTCAGAATGGGCGGTCTTATCCAGGGCCTGATTAACCTTTAGGCTAATTAGGCTGCAGCCTAGGGCGCGAGGATCGGGGGGGCGCTGAAATCGTGTCTTCCAATGCAATATTAATGTAGCGTCATTGCTCTATCCTACATATTTCAACTAGACCGAGACAATTTGAGACAAAACACTAAAACTAAATGCGTTGTGGACTGAATAAGGTTGGGATTTTGGGGGGTCCCTAATAATAAGCCTAGGGCGGTCAGAACTCTTGATCAGTCGCTGGTCTTATCGCTGAGAGCGATCTCTTCCAGACAACCATGCATTGAGGGGAGCAAAAAAAAAGATGGGACCTATTCTATAGAGAAGTTGAATGAAAAGTCAGGAGGTATACCGTGACATCTTATAGCGATTCAATTGAAGACCTAAACTGTTTAGGTTGAAAATGGCTTATTAGCGACTCAATTTAGGTTGCTGCCATTTTCAACCTAAACTGGATCCAGTTTAAGTTGAAAATGGCAACAACATAAAAAATAAGACGTCACGATTTATGCGACGCGGTTCAGTTTAAGTCTTCAATTGAATCGCTATAAGATGTCATGGTATGCCTCCAGGCCATGTTAAGCTACTCCCGAGGCCGACTGACAGCTATACTATAGAAAAAAAAAATGCAAGAATTATTTTCTATCGCAAATATTTAATGTATGACTACTTCTAAGTGTTTGTAGTTGGCAGTAGTAAAATTGACACTACCTCATACAAAATTAGTATTTTTCTACAGTTCAAAAACGAATTGAGCTTATCTGTAAAGGGTACCTGAGACTGTCAATTCTGATTGTCTATTGTTCCGTGCAGTGTTGCCAATTTCAGCTGTTTCAATGTTGCCAGCTTTAAAAAATGGTAATTATGTAAGTAGCTCTTTTTTATACAATCTTGGCTCTTTACGTATATCCAAATATTTTATGCAAATTTAATAAAGCCTGGCGCACATAGCGGCGCATGGTCACGGCTACGTGTACTTTTTCATACAGAAATGAAAGATGTCCGATGTACGTTTGTCATTATTAATTTTTTTTTACGCTACATGTAAATATTGACAATCGGAATTGATCATGTCGAGGACTATACATTTTTTATTCTACAGGGTGTCTGGTAATGAGTGGATAATCCTGCAATTGCGTGTGAGGAGAGTCACCGCCGATTAAAAAAAAAGTGGCTATGTCTACCAAAATACTTTAATGCCTGTTGTTGAGCACTACTGTTCTACATTATATTAAAAAAAAGTGGTTTTACTGAATTTGTTAAAATGTTACTCAATTATGTGAGGAAGGGAAGTTTTTAAATAAATTCGTAAGTCACTTGCTGTCTGGGTATGTATTTTTTTTTCTACTCGGCTTTGACCACTCCACTCCACTCCACGCACCTGCAGGATTAGCCACTCATTACCGGACACCCTGTTTATAGATTTATGTATTCTTGGTCATTCTGAGGCTAGAGAGTGTAATGTATTATTTGTGTTGAATGAAATCTGGTTTTACAGACTTTTAAATAGATGTTTGGTAAGGTTTCAGAATGTACCAAGTACCAACGCTGGCTGTCTGATCGTGTTGCCGTCCCAGGCGTGTGTGGAGATTGCAAAGATCCTCAATTGTTATGTGCGGGAGGCTTTACAAATTGTCGTAAAAAAAAATAGAAAAAAATGGGCTGGGATACATAGTAGAAGTAAAACTAGAACTAAAACATTATTTCAAAAATAATATTACATAAGATATTTCAAAAAATATACTAAACGTAACTCTCTACCTTTACTAACTTGTATCTCCCTCTCAACTTTCCTTCGCCTCGCCCGATCACACTTTTCGTAACGCATTCACCAGCTTACTCCCCGAGTCAAGCGTGCGTAAAGAAGTTTTAATTCAAAAACTTTTCATAAATATTTCTTCGTCGTTGAAAACTGATCCATAAATGTTTGAAAAATGTGGAAAAACTTAATATTTACGAGATTTTTGTTATCTCTATACACATGTGTGGGATCTGCATCATTATAAGAATTCCAATTTCCCTTGCCTGCGGGAACTAAGGGTATGACCACACAGCGAAGAGTGAATTCAACTCCATGCAGAGTTAGTATGAAGGTGTTACTGCGGGCCACAGACTAACGAGTACTGTTGAATAGGGAATATTCCGAAAGTATTTTTACAATACGCGTTTTATAGGCGTTGTAGGGAATGTGTCTAAGTTTCAAATGCCTTTACCGTGTTTATAGTACACGCTTCTATAAAAGTACGATACCATTTGTCGTTATTAGTTTCACTCTGCGCTCAGTGTGGCTTTGCCCTAAAAGCATATATGTTATGCATTGTATTTAAGGACATTCCTTCTAAATCGAAATGAAACGAAGTGTTTATAGTTATTTAATAATGTTATATATTATGTTAAGTTCGTGCTAAACGTGCTCAATCTAGAGTAAACCGGTGCTAAAGGAATGTATTGAAAACGTTAGTAAATACTAGGTTTATTTGAATGAAATAAATGTTTGATTTATTGATTACAAATGATTTTTATTTTGTGTGGAGCATTTCCCAAGTTAACACGTCCACTGCTGAACTGTTTCACTTGTTTTGGCTCTTTTGCGAATCTTCACACAACGTGTGTGTTTACTGTTTACTGACGTTGTTTCGAAACTAAACTCATTCAGCTGTGCGGGCGCACACAACTGTTGTGATAAAATTGACAATTCAGCAGTGCGGGTTCGCACAACCAGGCGTGTTTCCGCTTGCCGTAACGTTATAAAAAACACAAACGTGTGTATTTTCAGCAGTGAACGTACTAAAGTGTCAAATTTAGTTATGATTGTTCGTTAATTTATTACTGGGCTTATGTTGAGACTAGAGCCGATGTCTCAGGGCGACGAGCGCAGTGCAGTGCTGCGCAGGATTATCTAATATGTTATGCAAAGTTCTGGGTGGTACTGTAACTGCTATGGGCAGGCGTAGCGCTTACCATCAGCTGAACGACTTGCTCGTCTCGTCACTCAGTCAAAAGTTTGGGAATCCATTGGCATCACCACACTGCCATCTATTGCATATATGGCGTGTATAAAGAACTCCTACAATATAATCGTTACCAGGGTTCCAAACTTCTTTGAGGGTAAAATTAAACATAGTTTACATCTAATAGTGGATTTATTAATAAAATAACATTGATTACATCACCTACGGATTGCACATCAACAATGTGTTAAAGCACGATAGCAACCTAAATAATACTGTTAAGTTATGATCACATAGCATTTTGAGAATGAATTATCAAAAATAGTAGAGTCGACGAAAATTAATTAATGATACATTTTGGTGCGTCGCTGTAAGAATTTTGATAGTTTTATTTTGGTTATTACATAAACTTTTAGCATTTAATAACATTGGAAGACCGAACGACATTGACGAATTTACACATGAAATATTTTTAGGTTAGGTAAAATTAATTGAACTCATGAACTATCTAACTAAATGGAATGATACAACTAAGACCTCATGGGAATGTAACTCATTCTACACTGGCCAAACATGTAAAAGTAAAGGATTTTGTTTTATGAAAATATCGAAATTGGCCACTAAGGCCAGTGCCGGATTAAGCAAACGTGGGGCCAGTAGCTCAATCTTTCGAAGAACCCTTGATCTACTATTAGTCCTGTCAAATTAGACATTCGAAGTTACCTAAATTCCCACCAAGCTGAAAATCGGTAAGATTGTTTGAAATATCATTAAAAACAAAATTTGAAAGTTCCCATCTTTCCCCTGTAAGGAAAAAAAAATATTCAAGGTCGGAGGTAAAAAAAAATGAGTTTTTCGCGATTTTCAGCAAAACGGTAAGTTTTATCATAAAAATATCTCAGACAAAAATTGTAGATCATAAAATTATATACAAAAAATAATTAATACTTTTTTTCTACGAGCCACCGTTTTTGAGATATAACGATTCAAAAAGTTGTAAGTTGTTGTATATGGATTCTTCTGAAGTGTAAAGTGGTAAAAACTAATTGTCTTAGTAGGAAAAGTTGTAACGTTTCACGTTTTTGTGACATCAAGTAAATTCAATATAATTACCACATCTTAATAGGTTGCACTCGGGCAGAGATGAATGGGTTTAAATATGGGCCCGTAGTAATTGCTGCTCCTGCTCCGTGGTTAATCCGGCACTGACTAAGGCCCTGTCGTGTGCTAAAACGAAGTAAGTAGGTAGGTATTCAATTTGTAGTAAAGAATATTATTAATTTCCTTTATATTGAATCGTCTTCACCTCTAAGGTTGTAGTGTGAGGAGACATCACGTAGCTAAATATTTTCATTTTTTTAGGTTGGTATGAATAATACGATATTTTCAAAAAACAATGTCTAAATTCTCGATAAAATTAACAATAATTATGAAGACGCACATGCATCCATTACAGCACACATTCATTTACACACCCTGGCTATCCTAAATTCGACATAATATTTTATTATTATTTATTATAATTAAAATATATTATAATTATTTTCAAGGATAAATTAGTCATGCATTTACAAACCACCAGAGTAAAGTTCACGATAGATTTTTGAAGAATTTAGAAAAATGTAAGTTTTAAATAGAATAGGATGTTTCCCTGATCACAATCCGACGAAAGATATAAACCTGTCAAACTCGACAACCAATTGTTAATTACGATAGATTTTCTTTAAATATTATTGATATCAAATTTGCAAATGGCGGACAATACTTTTGAAAACACGACGATACAATTTTTATCGTTAACTTATTATTTAACCACTCTTTTTCCTATTCCGCGGTTGTCTTTTTCAGATTTCTCAAGATTAAGGGAATCTATCTACAGAAGTTATTCGAGGATATTTTTATATGACAGTTACTTTTATAATTTAGAAGGCGTGTTACACACTGAGGGATTATATTTATGCCTAGTAGATAATATAACTTAACATAACAAATTAATAAACGAGAAGGGAGAAATTGAAGGTGTTAAGTATGCTTTAAGGTAACTCTTTTGAATATATTTTTCAATAATAAACATAATTGTTTTAAAGGACGCCCGTAAGCACTTCAAATAAATAGTGTTTAGATTAAAATAAAAGTTACTATTTTAAATTTACAATAAAGTACGAAATTAATCTCTTGTGTGCGACTAATCTTGTCTTCTTATTATACCTATCTATAGTTCTTGAATATATATACAAGGAAGGGGGTTAAGACGTTACATGGATTCATATATCAGGGTCAACATTCTACTTTATCAAACATTTATATTTAAAATTCTCTATAGAAAGATTTGTTTTTCATGTGAGTTATTTAACATTAATCATAAATTACATCCATCGTAATTAAATACAATAATTATGTACACAACTACAATATAATTATGGTCTATTTATTTAAAAATATGGATTTATTACTTAATAGACTGTAAGATCGTAGTGGAGGGTTGTATTGGAAATTAAAACAACCTTTTGGTCAAATCACAGAAAAATATCTGAAAACTTACAGTACCAATATTTTTACATATCTCTTTTTAAAAATGTCTTAAACAACATCTAGACACTTATATGATTATACTAACTATAACTTTATGTTAAACGCACAAAGATTAAGCTAAATTAATTAGGTACATCAAGTTCTATGCAAGTATAACAATACAATGTACAAACGTTAAAAAAAAAATCTTGAACAGCTCTAATAAGTATTTATGGTCCATACATTTTTCTACGCACCTTCCTACTCTATAATTATTAATTAAATCAAAGTTAAGACAAATGGTCATTCCCACACGAGCAAAAGAAAGCTATTATGTAAAAAAAAAAACATTTCAGTAATGAAAGCTATTTTTCACAAACCATTATTGTATGAATTTCAAACAGCTAAATTTATTTCTAATGATTATTTCATAGACAGTCGAGTATATTTTCAATTCATACGTTAGTTAGGTATTCTACCACTACTACACTAGGTGCCTACATCATTCGTAGGTAAAATTTGCAATACTTCAACTAGGCACGATTCTTGACTTTTAATACGTCACATAATTTCATATGACGTCTTTATAATAAAGCGTAATAAAGGATATCAATCTTATACCTACGAAGGCATTTTTGTAGCGGTAGGCCTCTTCGGCAAGAGACCGCCTGTGGAAATATTTATCCGCCAAATAGCAGTGTGCAAACATTACTGTGTTCCAGTTTGAAGGGCACTGTTTCCAGCGAAATTACTGGGCGTATGAGACTTTAGAACTGATGTCTCAGGGTGAGGAGCGCAGTGCAGTGCCGCGCACAATGTTGTAATGGAAAATACGGGCGTAGCGCTTACCATCAGGCAAACGACTTTCTCGTCATTTCAAAAGCATTTTCTTAGTAAACATTTGAGTAATTTTACTAATAAAATGGACTTAATAAAACGGGTCACGCACTATTACATAGATAGGTTCATAGGTGGGGTCTATGATAGATTAAGTTTGTCAATAATTTTTGTTTTTTATTATATTTACTAATGTAAATATAATAAAAAAACACGAAAAACGCTCAGTACGAATATCCATAATATTACAAATAAATTATATTATTCACATACCCACATATTAATAGCAAATAGTGGAGTTTATAAACTCTGATGCCTCATAATTTAGTATATTTTAAAATAAAAATTAATAATAACAAAACACCAAATAAGTACGGCTATTACGTACTAATGAAACATTACCATTTTACTTTGGTATAAAACACGTACAATCGAAAGCCAATAATAAATTATTAAATAATCTTTAAAAATAAAAAAAATATTTGTCGGCTAGCTGCACTGAGTGTGACTCTGTCATTACGCTTACTGAAAATACTAAAAAAGAGTTTAAAAAAAAGAGGTGGTCATACATAAGGATTAGTTATATAAATATATAATCATTTACACTTATTATGCTAAAAGCACTTCTATCACAGATGTTATCTATGTAGTTATCTACCGATTTTAGATATATCTACGCTTTTTAGTATATTACCTACTGACTCGCACAATTATAATTATATTATTTTCAATAACAGTTTAGGTTACAATTAAGCCATAGAGTATTTGAGTATAACTTTCTATCAACTTATAATATAATTTTTTGTATTGTAGATTAAAACGCAAGCGGGTAAAAAATTAAATTTACAATGCTAACGCAAGTTCTATTGCCACGTTTCAAACGCCAACCCATTTTTATATACCTGTTATCAGAAATCACAAGCTTTACACCAATTTTCAAGTTTCTCTACCAGTTCCACGTAATCCAAGCTTACAGGTTATTGAAAGCCTCCCACAGGAACAGCAGCCGCTGGTTGAGCGCCATGTGGAGCATGTCCTACAGCTGGCTGGGGGGCCGCGGCGGCCGGGGAGCGCCGGGCTGCTCGATCAGCGGGGGCGCCAGCAGGTCCTCGCTGGCGGTCAGCGTCGTTGATGGCGGAATAGCTGTGGAGAACAAGCCGTTACAGTATTCTTTTATGATTAACCTAGTACGGAACAGGGTCCTTGTTCGCTGTCATGTGTGATTCCTTGCCGAAAACGCGTATGTCATAACCATAATCTATACTAATATATAAAGCTGAAGAGTTTGTTTGTTTGAACGCTAGGATCTCAGGAACTACTGGTTGGAATTAAAAAAATATTTTTTGTTGAATAGTCCATTTATCGAGGAAGGTTATAGGCTATATAACATCACGCTACGACCAATAGGAGCGAAGCATCAATGAAGAATGTGGTAAAAACGGGGAAATATATTGCTTTTAAGAGAGTTATTGTGGGAAAACTTGAATTATGCGGGTGAAACCGCAGGGCTCAGCTAGTGCACTATAAATGTGAAATTAAAAAAGCTATGTCGCGCTAGCTTCCCGTACGTTATTGTGACAGTCAAAACGAGCGTGTAACACCACACATGCCACATACGTCAAACTTATAATTATAAACTAAATAATATTAATTTATTTCGATTAACTATTAATATAATCATACAATGTTCATTTTTGATTATTATTATTATTTTGTGTTTTTTTTTTGTTATTGTTTTTGTTTTTATAAAGAGTTTTCTATTCTATTAATTAATTCCAATTGCAATAAAATAACAATTAATTAAATACATTAATATGAAAATAACAGTAAATCACAAAGAATAAAAAATTCACATAACAGCGTTTGTTGGTGCGTGTCTGTTTGCGTCGGGAATTAAAAAATCTAGACGTCTCGAAGGAAATAGGACGGATCTTGCAACGAGAACATACTTATAGTTTTTTTTTTTTTATAAATCCTCAATTTAATAAATTCTGGGAAGCGGTGGTAGCCTAGCGAGAGAACATCTGCCTTCCAAGGAGAAGGTCGTGAGTTCAAATTCATATGCGAACACGTTTCTTGTAAAACATATGTACGTAATTATCACTCGCTTTTCGGTGAAGGAAAACATCGTGAGGAAAACCCGAAAATCTTTTCGGAAGTAGGTATATTATCCACCAATCCGGACCGGGCCCCCGTGGTAGATTATGGGCTAACCCTCCTCACGAAAGTGAGGGGAGACCCGTGCCCAGCAGTGGGACGATATGGGCTGTTGATGATGGTGATAACGAAATAAATGCTCACTATCATTCGCGTCTTCCTCGGCCAGCCACTTCTGTATGTCCTGCTGGTACATCCGCCTCTGCAGCACCTCTTTCGTCCGCGGCCGGGATCCGATAAACGTCACCACAGTCTATGCAAGAAAGAGTCTTTTAAAGTTACTATTAGCTAAAGTAGTGAGACGCCTCTTCTGCAAGGGACCGCCTGGGGAAGTACCACACCTTTGCCAGATATTCATCCACCAATCAGTACTGTGCAAACGTTACTGTGTTCCGGTTTGAAGGGCACATTTCCAGCGAAATTACTGGACATGTGAGACTTTAGAGCCGATGTCTCAGGGTGACGAGCGCAGTGCAGTGCCGCGCAGGATTATGCAATGCAAAGCTCTGGGTGGCAATGTAACTATTATGGGCAGGAGCGCTTACCATCAGGTGAACGATATGCTCGTCTCGTCACTACAATCGTTACAATATATTTATACGTACTTTCAGTACAGGTGAAGCCAGTTGATTAATAATAAAGAGAACGAACCCCGGGAGGCAGGAAGGGCCTGAGCTCGTTCGCCAGCTCCTCGTTGGCGCCGAGCCTCTGCGCTTCCTCCCAGGTGGTGTGCACTTCCTCGTGAAGCAGCTTCTCCTCTGCAAATTTAATTAGAATTTACTTCCTTATTCCCATCGAACCACTCGTCATTCCAGGAACTGCGGAATTCCCAACTCCTAACCGTAAATTAGGGATCAGCATTCCAAAAGTGATGGTATCCTAATGGGAGAACATCTGCCTTCCAAGGAGAAGGTCGTGAGTTCAAATCCCAATGCAGGCGCGTTCCAATGTGTTTATGTAAAAAACATCTGTTTGGTTATTATCACTCGCTTTTCGGTGAAGGAAAACAGAGCGAGGAAACCCACATGCCTACCCGAGAATTATTTCGGAGGAAGGTATGTTTTCCGCCAATTCGCACCAGGCCCCCATGGTGGATTATAGCCTAACCCTGAATGTGGGGGGAGACGGGTATCCTACTCAATAGAGGGACGATATGGGATGATGATGATGATGATGATGATTAGTTATAATGTGTATGTGTATAATTAAAATGATCGTGTTAATTAAATACTGCAAATACGCCACCCACCCTACTATCGAAAAATGTTTTTTACTGTCCATCCAAAGGTTGTCTGGAAGAAATCGCTTTCAGCGATAAGACCGCCCACTGTACTGCCCTTGTTTACCTATTGTAATTTTTCTGTATTGTGTTTATTTTTGTTTCTGGTGTACAATAAAGAGTTTTCTATTCTATTCTATTCAATTCCGAAATTTCCGAAAACATTCATCCACAATCCTCACTTGCTCTTGAAATAGAGGTCAAATGCCCCTGTTTATCAGCTGTACTGATAGTCTACTCTACAAGTAATAGAAATGCGGTTACCG
Source organism: Campaea margaritaria (assembly GCA_912999815.1). Taxonomy (NCBI): domain Eukaryota; kingdom Metazoa; phylum Arthropoda; class Insecta; order Lepidoptera; family Geometridae; genus Campaea; species Campaea margaritaria. The sequence goes on along the minus strand of OU538809.1, from coordinate 980,021 downwards.
TCTCTCTTGGTGGTGCTCCGCTTGTACTGTATCCTGAAGCGGAAGGCCTCCAACACGCTGGCCACCACGATGGTAAGCACCACCATCGTGAACAGATAGAATACCTGGAAGACAAAACTTTTGAATAACACGGTCACTAACATCCCGGAGACAAACCACCGGTTAACATTAATCCATAGTCGGAGAGAGTGCGATGGAATTGTACAATTTAATTCCACCAAGCCCATTCCATCATCGAACAACCAGACGTACCGCAATGCGCCACCGTTAGGTACATGATGGACATTCCATCTGTACGCACGAAGCGGTTTGCCTCCACATTTATTATGCGTACCGCAAAGGAGTGGAACTCCTTGCCTTAGTCTGTTTCCCGATAGTTACAACCTGGGAGTCTTCAAGTCACGAGTGAATAGGTTACTTCTAGGTATGCGTGTACCATCGTAGACCACATTGTCACTTACCATCAGGTGAACGACTTGCGAACGACTTGAAAAAAAAACTTACCATAAAGTATACCCTCGTGAACTGTCCAGCCACGCTGGCGTACGCGTTCATGAGTATGAACCAGTTGTTGACGACGGTGAGCTCGAACAGCGTGACGCCGCTGGTGATGAGGTTCTCGAAGTTGTTCAGGTAGTAGTACCCTAGCGCCGTGGACCCGTTCGACGAGTACTTGTAGAAGTCTTCCACTGTTGTGTTACTGTAACATTTGAGGCAACGATCTTATTTTATCCACGGCTACTTTTTGCAGCGATTCGGTAGCGCGTCTGCATTGCTACTTTTGGGCATTTGTCGCATTTGCAACGCGCGACTGTATCGATGCTGAATCGCGTCTTTTAAACACGCTTTTATTTGCTTCATACGTATGTTAGTATGGATGTAACGGAAACTTTGAACAAGTTTTGACCACCTTCTAAATGTCGGATTAAATCGAAATTTTGCACACTTGTTAAGGACCGATGACAATACAATAAACAAATTAAAAAATAATATACTTAGTTAAAAATAACTAAATAACATGCTTTAATAGCAAGCTGAACTAAAAAGTAGAAAAATAACGAATTAAATAATTAAATTAATTATTAACTTAATTATGTGTTAGCTATTAGATACATACACGCAGCAGTTCTTAAGCTCGTATCCCGAGAACAGCTCCATGCCGATGATGGCGAAGAAGAAGTACATGACCAGCATCACGCAGCCGGCCGAGGACATGAGCGGCGTGAGCAGCACCAGGGTGCCGAACACGTCGCGGTAGCGCTTCTTCAGCTTATACAGCCGCATCAGCCTGGAGAAGTGTTCAGATTACTCAGAACTTAAACCTATAAGCACCTATAAGTACTAAAATATTCCATGGAGATAGTCGTGAGTTCAAATCCAAATACGTACCAATGTGTTTCTTGTAAAACAATATGTTTCGGTGAAGGAAAACATCGTGAGGAAACTCACATACCTACCCGAGAATTCTTTCGGATGTAGCTATGTTATCCACCAATCCGGATTGGCCCCCGTGTTGGATTATGGCCTAGCTCTCCTCACGAAAGTGAGAGGAGATTCGTGCTCAGCAGTGGGACGATGTGGGATGGTGATAAAAAGAACTTGTGTAAGACTTAAGTGTTTGTGTGCATTATTTTGCCTACTTCGAATCATCATCATCATCATCAACCCATAACGTCCCACTGCTGGGCACGGGTCTCTCCTCACTTTTGTGAGGAGGGTTAGGCCATAATCCACCACGGGGGCCCAGTCCGGATTTGTGGATAGCATACCTACCTCCGAAATAATTCTCTGGTAGGTATGTGGGGTTCCTCACGATGTTTTTCTTCACCGAGAAGCGAGTGATAATTACGTACATATGTTTTTACAGAAACACATTGGTACGTGCCCGCACCGGGATTTGAACTCACGACCTTCTGATTGGAAGGCGGACGTTCTCCCACTAGGCTACCACCGCTACTTGTAATGATAATTGTAATTATTTGTAATGATGTAGTCGAAATCTAATCTAATCCGCGGGTCAACTTCCTGATTAGGATATTTCAGATTTGATACGAGATTATATTTAGTCGACTCACCTAAGGGGTCTGAAGATAACGACGATGAAGAGCATGGGCTCGATGGTCAGCAGGACAGCTCCCAGCAGCGCCAGCAGCGTCACGCTGAGGTCGAACATGTTCCAGCCGCTCTCGAAGTACGCCGGCAGCCCCGCGGCCATCATACGTATGCCTGCTTCCACCAGGAACACTGCACATACCAAGACGCCACAATTAATAATACTTTATTGCAGTTTCCAAAAATACATCGTTAACTATGGCCACTAGGCTACCACCGGTTTACTAAGACAGCTGTGGAACAGCTGTTGCCTTCTATGGTTTGCTCTGAGTTAAGTACGCAATCATATTATGCGACCAAACCAAAAGACATCCCGCTAGTATGATGGTTCATAGAAACCGTTTGTTTTGGCGTTTGGCGTTACATTTGGGCGTGTAGTGTTGACTGTCAGCGATTGCGGGACGCGGATCGCGCGGGGTGGAGTGTCCATTAAATTATGATGAATATGAAGTTAAGCAAGTTTCAAAAATCTCTGTCTAGAAATTGAGAGGATGAATGATAGTAGCAACTCACAAGAGAGGAACAGCCAGGTGTCCCACGAGGCGCAGAGCAGCCTCGCGCTGTCCTGCAAGTCTCCCGCCGCCGCACACACGCGCAACACCATCGATATTCCGTTGCCGACGATCAAGGCATCTGCGGGGATAAAGCGATAAATCTATGGGTAGGAATTAGCTTCAGATACTCCCGCACTCCACAGTGTAGAGAATATCCGTTCTTATAATATTTTCTTAGCTTCATAATATCCCCACTTACAATTCACAGATAGGATTTGATATCGGTCTCAAAAACGTTGATACTAGAGGCCAGCACTTCCTCATTCGACGATAAAACAACTTACAAATAAGATACTCGAAGTAAGGCCACCGCACAGCCGCAGCCGCCGCCCGCCCCACGGGCTCCAGTACGGACAGGGAGTACCACGGAGCTCGGGCCTGCTGCGGCACCCATCGGAGAGCAAACACTTCATACAGGTTGGCGAATTCTTGTCGAGACAGATACCCTGATTTTGACTGATTAAGCTGCTTGAACATGAGGTAAACGTCCAGACCACCTGCAATTGAAAAACGTTAGTAGATAAACAGATAAACTCTATTTAAACACCACAAAGTTAAATCAAAGAGGCAAAATTATGGTCTTTACTGTTTCTACAATACGTGATCTCGGTAGGTAACCGATCGTAGTATTATTCTAAACTTTTTTACAAACCATGTGAATGAATTGAAATTAGTTTCCAATCGACATATTTTGCCATTTATTGTCTCGATATCGAATTCGGCATTGTCGTGTCTGTTGCCTGAGAATCGGTCCACAGATCGAGATGCCTGGTAGCAAGAACTTTTGGTTTTTAATTCTGGGACACCGATTTCTCGCCAGACGTTGATAAGCCCGTAGAGTTCAGAGTGCTTTAGCTTGACTGCCATGGGCAGCCACCGTAACACCAGCAGTCGGAACGCGGGACTTTTCTGTTGTATATCTGCTGTTATTTACGAGGGCGAGTTACCTAACACAGTTAAAGGAGTACGTACTGTAATGTGGCGCGTAACTTCTCATAAGCCCATGGAAGTGCTTTAGTTTGATCTTTAGTGGTGACCGGAGAGACACCAGCAATCGAAACGCGCGACGCGTGGCGTGACGCCTGTGAAGCAGCAGCGCCCGGCACTTCTCTCGCTCTATTCTTGTGAATGCCTCGTATACCACGGCTAACATCTGGAAATCAAGTAACACGTGTTTAAGTACTATAGCTAACTTTAGAATGTGCGTAAAATGGACCGGAATGAGGGGTCCTAAAGTGGCTATAACTTACCAAATTCATAAGAACGTATAGTACAGTGATGATATATAGAATGAAGAACACTGCATACCATTTTGATTTGGCATACGATGGCATCATCACGTCTGGGAAACTAAAACAAAAAAATAATAGGTACTAACCAACCTCAGTTTTACACCGTATCGATATCATCAATGCAAAAGATCCGAGTAACGCCTACGACAATATAGAATTCGGGCACTACCTAAGTAGCTTTTACAAACTAGGACACAAGTTCGTCAACCTCAAAAGACCTTACTGAACCACCAAAATACATTAAAAACAGATAGTTAACTTAACAAAAGCCTAATTACCATATGAAAGACAACAAAGACTTACTTGGCGGTTGTCAGCAGAACAAACATGCTCACAAATGAATCGCTGATAGTCTTGAAGTGTCCATTGTCCACGTGTTCAGAGAACAGATAGTATCCCAGCAACGAGTATGTCGCCACGAAGAACATTAGTAGACCTGTAAAGAACATTTTACCAAGATGGATCTGGGATCGGGGTTCTAGCTAATTCCAGTAACATTTGTTTTAAAGGAAACCAGTATAAAATACACTGTGATGCTTATCAAATGAAGATTTTCTCAAAATGTTAGTGAAATTAAGAGCATTTAATAGTAAAACACTACGTATTTTTCTATAATAATCATCAAGAAAATAAAATGGAAAGTATTCATCGAGTTTACTTATCTCGATGATATCATTATTTAATTCAATCTGTAATTTTTTTTATATTTTTTACTGTACAAACTACTAATTCAGAGATGAACCTAGTAGTAGTATATTACAGAATCACCGACTGCGCTAGAAGGAGGGTTATGTTTTGACTCTCCTAGTTCATATCATTAAACATCCTCTCTCACCCAACATATCAATGATCGGTGGAAGACTTTGCAGGATCTGCCGTATGAACCGACGCACCCCGCCGCAATGCCGCGTGTCTACCAAGAAGATGGGGCGAAGCGCCCGCGTCACGCGGAAGTGGCTGGACTGCCGACAGAGGACCACCACCGCTTCTAGCACCATTATGAGAAGCGTTACACCCTGTAATCAGATAGCATTTATTAGCATAAATAATTTAACAGTTAATAAGGGTGACGCTTTACTAACAAGTAGATTTCATGAAATTTTCCGGTTGTAACTCGGAGGTTTCTGATTTATAAAACAATCTTATGTTAAAAATCGTACCAACGAGGTATTTCCACGTTTTTAAAAGGTGAGAGATGAGGGTTTTGAATAACAAGCAGCAGTAATTTCTGTAAATAAAACAATACGAACACACCCAAATTGGGACGAGGGTCTTCCAGCCTACATTTAGAATAAGGTTATTTTTAATACAATTAAATATCAACCCGCGGGGCTATGCAGCACGGTGCGGTTGAGCTTGAGTTCGTTTCATTTTGACGTTTGATTGCCACGGGGCTCGTCATTACAAAACGAATAACAAGGCCCGTAGCAATCAAACGCCAAAATGAAAAGAATTCAAGCTCAAACGCGCTGTGCTGCATAGCCCCGCAGAGCTGGTTTTTTCAAATTACTGCATGACAGAAAATTTGACGAGACTTCGTGACAGCTTCTCTTCTTGTAGCAGGCAAGGCAGATGCTACCACCAATCACAAAAACTTTACCACAGGTAAAATAAACGTCACAATCCCATGCATAGATCATGACCCCTAAGGATTAACTGTATCTAGGGAATCAGGAACAACGAGGACCATGGTTCCACAAACACCCAGACTCATATCAAATATATGAACAAGACTGAAATTTCCGTTACCTTGATCATGGTCCGCTTGTGTTTGAGTATAGTGCTCCATCCAATCCACTTCAGCTTGAGATGTAACTCCACTCCGATCACAGTCAATGCCATCAGTTCTATCGTGCCGTGTACCCATACTGGCATCTGGAAAAAAAACAATATTGGTAGCTTATGCTATCACTTCTAAGGCGATTGCTAGATAAATACCGATATTAGTAGGTACTAGTGCTAATATTTCTTTGATGGTTGCCCGGTTTATGACAGTCCCGCCTCACTACGGTCGAATGATTTCAAATGTAAGCGCTAGAAACGGAATATACTTTGCCATGGACATTATTTCTAGTGAATTCTTTTTTTCTGGTGAATATAATTTATTTAGTGACGATGTGTTTAAAAATATCTTAGTGATATCACAGAATACAAAATTAAATTGACGTGTATGTTTTAAACAGTTATAAGGTAGGTTAAGAATCTGATGGTAAATACGTCAATTTATATAGAATCCAAGTTTTATTGTCAAACAGTTGTTGTTTCGGATGTTAGATAAGAACTAATGGCTGTAAATATTGACTCTTCTTTCGTCATTCATTGACGATGACAGTATTGCAGTAGCATAATAAACACTGGTATCTCACGTGATGGAAAGACAACACGATAAGAAGGACCCAGATATGGCCAGAACAAGGTGAGTGCGGACGGCCGAAGAAATCTATTTATAAGGACTAAAGAAAACCTTTTGTACTATAGTTAGATAGATACTAAGACAGGCTCATGTTTAACAACTTCTCATGCGGTCGACGATGGTGCACGGTTGGCTAGACACCTATATTTAATCTCGCCTTGAAGACTCCAACATTTTGTTTATCGGAAAACATAGACCCAGGCTGAGAATTCAGTTTCTTGGTCATCCAATTAAAGGTCTCATTCTCGCCTCCAAGACTCACTGTTCTCAAGAAGAATTTTATTTCATCATCATCATCATCATCAGCTACCCATATCGTCTCACTGCTGAGCACGGGTCTCCCCTCACTTTCGTGAGGAGGGTTAAGCTATAATCCACCACGAGGGGCCGGTCCGAATTGGTGGATAATATACCTAGCTCCGGAATAATTCTCGGGTAGGCATGTGGGTTTCCTCACGATGTTTTCCTTCGCCGAAAACGAATGATAATTACGTACACGTCTTTATAGAAACACATTGGTACGTGGCCGCACTGGAATATAATCTCACGTCCTTCTCCTTGGATGGCGGATGAAATTATACTTATTGAGAAACAAACGAAGAGTTCTACTCCTTGGGCATTCGGATAAAGGTCTCACCTGAAATGCAGGTACGGCGGGATCTTCAGAAAATGCCAGGAAGATGAGCACCAGCGACGCCAGCAAGTCTAAGCCGTGGTACCAGGGGTTGTGCACAGTCAGGTAAGCTGGGAGTTGTTCCGGGCTGGAGGGGTGCGAATCAAACTTCTCGTTGTTTAGGCCTTCCTGTAAACAATTGGAGAATTATAATACAAATCTATAGCTTTTTGACCCCCGACGCAAAAACGACGGGGTGTTATAAGTTTGAAGTGTCTATGTGTGGTATCGTAGCTCCAGAACAGATAAACAAATTATGATTTTGTTTTAAAGGTGATTTAGTTGGGAGCGTTCTTAGTTATGATTGATCAAAATCGGTACAAGATGGCCGCCACCACAAAATGGCGGATCACATATTTTTTCACCACTCCCTCATTTTATGTTACTTTTCTATATTTTATTCTGTGCATTTGTGCATTTGTGTATTGTTATGTTTTGTGTTTGTTGTGGCTTGTGTTGTTTTGTGTGACTTGTGAGTGTGTGAACCTCTAAATAAATGGCCGCCTCGTGGTAGTTCATATCCCAGTGATCGCTGTCCGACCCGTCCTGCCCGGCGTGGAGCGAGGACCGGCTCCCCTGTTCCAAGTTACCCGTGTCTCCGCCGCCATCTGTCCCCGTGCGGGTATCTGAAACGCAAATAAAATTAATAAACAACGCGTCACGATCACAAATACATACAGTGGTAGGATAGGCCTCTTCTGCAAGAGACTGCCTGGGGAAGTACCACGCCTTTGTCAGATATTCATCCGCCAAGCAGCAGTGTGAAAACATTACTGTGTTCCGCTTTAAAGGGCACCGTTTCCAGCGAAATTACTGCTTATAAGACTTTAAAGCCGATGTCTTAGGGTGACGAGCGCAGGGCAGTGGCGCGCATGATCATGCAATGCTGGGTTGTGAGTGGTGCTGTGACTGTTAAGGGCAGGCGTAGCGCTTACCATCGTAACTCAGTAAAATAAAAATATACAACAAAAAAATAAATGGGGCGGTCTTGGTTGGGGTTTACTGAACCCTAACAAGAGCTCTCTTTAACGAAGAATCAAGAAGTACGAGGTCCATGGTCCTACAAGCACTCAGACTCAGAGTAAATATCTGTGGTCCACACAAATATTTAATTTTGTCTTGTGCGGGAATCAAACACATAACCAAGCCATGGTGAACAGAAAGGTAAGGTTATGGTGAAATATTTGAGACTAACACAATCCATGCGAAGACAAAATATAAAAAATAATTAAAACCTTCCAAAGAATTATTCTCCATGAAAACAACAATTATAACCACTTCACAACAACACAGAAGGCACACTGCTACCGACTCACTTATCTGCCACTCATGAATACACAAAACACACACACACGCACAATACATGTGGCCTCAAATATGTGAATTTCCCTCATTTACAAGGAAAGGAAATGAATCATTAATAACGCACCTTACCATTATAATTTAATGAATGAATAAGTTATGAATAATTATATCACCTCTTCTTCTACGTATTACGATAAAGATCTTTTAGTTTAGGAAGAAATTTGGCAAAATTTCAGCAAGTAAGTAAGCACTAGCACAGAATCAGTGCCGGATTAATCACGTAGCAAGAGTAGCAATTGCTTTGTAGCGCGAAAGGGGGCCCCGCATATTCAAACCCACCCATCTCTGCCTTAGCGTAACTTTTTGAGTGTAACTTATTAAGATGTGGTAATTATATTGAATTTACTTGATGTCACAATAACGTGAAACGGTACAACTTTTCCTACTAAGACAATTGCTTTTTACCACTGTATACTTAAGAACATAGGTTCTTGATCCTATGGACATCTGTAATAATCGGGTCGTTGTCGACGCGTTGCTCCTCTCCAAACTCTTTTCACCCTTCTTTTAAACAGCCCCTTATTAAAATTCTCCGGAAAAACGTCTAATGCTAGCCTACCTATAAAACTAATGACAATTTGAACTTTTCCCCGCGCGTATGTCACAGATTTCCACCACTTAACAAGCTGCATCATAACACTGAGTCACTGATTGAAACCTTTCTAATACGGTACTCTTTTGTATATACCGTATACAGTATACGGCACTTTATAAAAGAAGCTAATTTATACTGCTTCTAGTTGTGAAATGAAGCGGCTGTGCTAATATTTGAACAAGCGCTTATTCAGCTTCTGTCAAGATAATGTCAAACTTCTTTTTGGGTTGGATTGCATTATGCTTGGAGACTACCTGTCTCTTCTATTTATAGTTGGATGCGTCTGCCAGTCTACGTAGTTTGTTTTCTTATTGGAAATACATAGTTATAGAATACCCTATGATTACCTTTTATTATGTAAAGTGCTTTATCGATGAGGGCATTCCTTATACCCATTAGGTACAAATTTCGCATCCTGTCGTGAGACGGAGCTAAAACTTCGATTTGCGCCGAATTATATATATTTTACATTTAACCGTACAAAATTGTATACTTTCCTACATTATATTAAAATAATAGTTTGTATTATTTTTCTTTCACTTGAGTACACTTGACTTCTGGATTATGGGGTCAGTGTAGAGGTGTGTTGTTCCGGACCGTTCGTGATATTTAGTTCCTGGAGCTATGTTATGTCGGTGCAATCCGCGACGTCCACTGAAGTCAGTCCGCATGTTCTAATCGATCGATGTGACTCGGTGTGAGCATGTGCGAGTGACCACTCACACCGCACCGACGACCGATCTACTAAGACAGACGGCGATGCCTCACGAACAGACCCGAGCTCTCTCACTCTCTCTAAAAATTCTAGTTTACCTATTATGTACCCTTTTCCGAAATGTTTCAATTAAATAGCTATGAACCGAGAAAAGTTACACTTGCATCGTGGTTTCATAAAACCACACAATGTTTTTTTTTTATGTTACTAAGTAACGAGGCGAGCAAGTCGTTCACCTGATAGTAAGCGTCACGCTTGAACATAACAGCTGTAGAGTCATCCAGAACTATCCATTTCAAAATCCTGTTTTTTTTTAACTTTGGGACACCTGGGAATATTGCTGCAGAGGGCATCTCATCAGAGATTAATCTCTAAATTATACTTATAAATTAATTATACTCTAAATTATACAAATCAAACGACAGTCGAAGGAATTGAGACCGAATTGTGAATTAACTAAAATTACATCTTACGATAGTTTCACAGTGCCCTACCGCAAGCGTTTGACGTTGAATTGTTTGAGACTTGAGAGATCCACGGTAGAGCACCTATATTTTGTTAAGAGGTGCCTATTATGGGTATTTGAGGCCGACCTTACCTCATCCGACAAACAAACTTATTCCATCTACATATCTGGCCACATTAAGCGTGGCGAATTAATGGCATGTCGGCGCCATTGTGTTTGAAAAGGGGATGAATCAAGGTCGTCTGTTTCATAGGAAGGGGAGGCCTTTATTTAGGCAAAATACCTTTTGTGTTTGCGAATCGGTACCTCATTTAGATTCAGCGGTTAGGGACAGAGCGGATTGCGAATTATTCGGGGTCCACCAAACAAACATCAAACGACTGTTTTGTTATGGGGAAATATGGATGAATAATCATTAAAACGGAAATAGCGTCTTCAACTAGAAAGGAAACTACTAAAGTAATTTATATTAAAATGTTTTGGGTTACGGGTACTTTTCGACTTGTCTTGTCCAGCAAGTAAGCTAAGGTATTCAGGTATGCAACCCCGGCCTCCCCAGCTACTGCTGTCTCTTCCAACTCCTTCCGAGAGAGTGGTATCCTAACTCAATAGTTTCTCTTCCCAACTTCCACATCCCCTTCCTCAAATTTATTTTTACTTAATCCTTTTTCCTTTCCTCTCCGCCAAGCCAGTGGTTGCCGTGCCGATGGCTGCGAGCTTAGTCACCAGCGTGCCATAATTATACCCTAGGACCCGACGATTCCAGAATAAGGCTAACCCTACCCAAGTACGCGGCCTCTGCTTGGGAGGACAACATCTTCCCTAGCTACTCTTGGGAAAGCAATGGCAAGTACCTACTAAAAAAATTCATGCACATCAAAATGGCGGCTACGTGGTTCGCTACCCATCACGTCGCGTTTTCCGAGGGGGTGAAAAGTAGGCTACAGAAGTCCACTTTGCTACGATGAATGTTAGAGGAGGCATGAAATATAAGATTGAGGAAGTATGCGAGATAATGAGTAAAAGACGGATTGATGTTCCTTGTGGAATGAGACGCATGGACCCTACACACTACACAGCCTATTAGTCTGGAGTTTCAGAAACCAGTCGTGTCGTGTCAACCAGAGGGTGTCAGGAAGTTGGTGTACTGATTTCCGCTGGGATCGTAGCGTGTGGAAAGATGTAGTGTTATCCCAACTGGATAAAGGCGTGACTGAGTGTAATAATTATTGTTGAGTATTTGGGAGGGACGGTAAACAATACGACAAGACGGTCATTTATACGCTGAATTGTTCAGAACGGGGGGCGGGGGACGCAGCTCCGTGCCATTTACAACATCGAGTAATTTTATTAAAACCTTCAAAATTGTAGAGCAATTTCAGGTGTTTGCAATATGGTAAGGCCACCCGGAATTTAAATTTTTGTAGAAATTAAGCCCGTCTTTTAAAAAAAAAGTCATAATCCCCGTAGTGTGGAACAACTTGGTCGGAATTACAACTACATTAAAACAAAAAAAAAACGTACAGCTTCTCTACAATTTACATAGATATTTACAAGTCATCACACCACTTTGTTTTACTTTCTCGAATGGCTGCTAGTGACCTTGCTAATCTTGCAATGTCGTGCTTTCGCCGCGATTGTGTGCGAACTGTGCAATATCACAGAATAGATGGAAGTAAAGCCAGGGTTACACAATAGTCATTCGGCTAACTACATTCAGCTTGATGGACGCGTGAAGGCTGTACTACTAACTGTTCTGTTGTAAACGACAACCACTTTAATTCATACTATAATGCTGATCCCATGAATATTTTCCCTTGCTCTCCCATCCTTTGGTTCACAAATATAACAAGTCCGCTGCGGGAATTGAACGTGGTGCCCAGCGTTGCCGGATTTTGTTTTTGCCATATCGGAATTTTGTAACTTTTTGAGTGATTAAAGCGGGATTATTTCGTCGAAAGAGGGACATAATTAAAAAACCAAGATATTTAAATATAATTAATCCGTTTTAAATTATTTTTTTAATTTGAATTCAAATTACGTTTACGTTACAATAGATAGCAAAAATAGTCATATAAAATGTATTTAAAAAAATATATAATATTTTTATTCACATTTACCTTTAAATAGTTTTTTTTATTCGTCTAAAATAACGGTCGGTCGAGTTATCCCCGAAAAGCGGGAATGTGACTGTCCCGCGCGGGCATTTAATTATGATTTAAAAATCGTGACGTCTGGCAACGCTGGTGGTGCCCTACGCTGCGCAGTCCTCTCGTCAGTCAAGGGGTGCGTCTCTAATTCTTCTCCGTATATGTTGTTAAGCGGTTATAATAAGCGGTGGTAGCCTAGTGGGAGAACGTCCGCCTTCCAATCAGAAGGTCGTGAGTTCGAATCCCAGTGAGGGCACGTACCAATGTGTTTCTGTAAAAACATATGTACGTAATTATCACTCGCTTTTCGGCGAAGGATAAACATCGTGAGAAAAGCCTCATACCTTAAGAATTATTTCGGAGGTAGGTATGTTATCCACCAATCCGGACTTGGCCCCCGTGGTGGAATATGGCCTAACCCTCCTCACGAGGAGAGACCCGTGCCCAGCAGTGGGACGTTATGGGTTGATGATGAATGATGAATATGTTGTTTAGAAGAGTTTGTTATGAGCGATACAGCCATTTGTCCGATGTTCTTTGTTTGTATCATAATCTTAAATTTTTACGTATTAAAAGTCAAACTTACAAGCTTTCAACATAAACCACTGGTCCCTGATGGTATAGTACAGTTTGTCAGTCATTTTCACCACTTTAGACATTTTTAAAAGCACGAAACATCACCAAAGCCAACGTAAAAAAAACTGACACATTTTACCGCTGAATCACTGTACAACGATATGACAGCATTGAGCAGACGTTTCAGGAATATTCAACATTTTTCAGTCAATTTTTCTCGTGGTTTTCACCCGACAAGTCTCCTAAACAAAGAGAAATATGAAACATGATCTATTAAACTAATGATTAACAAAAACGGGTTCTCTTAATCCTCAGCGACTGGCATTTAATAGTGGAGCTTAAGGGATAGCCTAGTGGGAGTAGTCCGCCTTCCAAGGAGTGGGTCGTGAGTTCAAGTCCCAGTGCGGGCACGTACCAATGTGTTTCTTGTAAAACATATGTACGTAATTATCACTCGCTTTTTAGTGAAAGAAAACATCATGGAAACCCACATTTATTTATATACTAGCTGCGCCCCGCGGTTTCATCCGCGTAGGTAGTTCCCGTTCCTGTAGGAATACAGGGATAAAATATAGCCTGTTACTCGCTGATAATGTAGCTTTCCTTTAGTGAAAGAGTTTTTAAAATCGGTGCAGTGGTTTAAGCGAAACCTTACATATTTCCATACAAACTTCCATCCACTATTTTTATTTTACCCCTTGAGGGTACAATTTTTAATGTCATATTTATTTATATCTAACTAAAAGCCTAACAAATAAGTTTCAAGCTTCTAGCTTCAAAAATGACGAAACTTCCATGCAAAATTTCATCCCCTATTTCAACCGCTTACAACCCTTTTTACATTAAAAAGCCTGTCCTTTCTCCGGCTCTAGACTATCTCTGTACCAAATTTCATTTAAATCGTTTCAGCAGTTTTGGCGCGAAAGCGTAACAGACAGACAGACAAAGTTACTTTCGCAATTATAATATTAGTAGGGAAGTAGGGATTTAATCATAGCTGATAAGAAGCTAATGGTGGGTACAGACCAACCGAACATAAGCGAGCGAATGGTCACCAATTGGTGGCCACCGAACGGTACAGTACACGCTCGTTTTCGCTGTTGTGTCCACACCAAACGAACGCATGCAGAGTTCGGCGAATCACGCCGAACTAGTGATGTGTCGTTACAATACGGCTTAATAACCAAACGATTATTGTAGTAGGTAACAACTATACGATAATAGTAGATTGTACCACAAGGGAAGAAAATAATGTATTTACGGCGAGAGCGATTTTTGAATCCAGAGCGAAGCGAAGGATTCTATAGTAGAAATAGTAAGAGTCAAAGTACTTCGCTCGAGCTTAAATAATTTTGTTACCGTGTGGTACACGATACTTTTCATCCCAAGCTATGAGAAAATATTCATCATACGAGAAAAAAATCTTTTGACGTGACAACGTCTAATAAATCGATGAACGCCGGTATGCAGCCGAAAAAGTTGACACATTGTCCTGTAACGCTCATTGTACGCTTGCGCCGCATCTATCTCTCTTCTCTTCTTGACAGGTTATTTATTCTTGCATTTTAGAAATCTGAGTACTTTAATTTAATTTAATAAAAAGTAACAAAAAGAAAACAAAATTTTAATACCAACATAATAAAAAAAAACAAAAAATATAAATATATAATAAAAAAAAGTGAATAATATTTTAGAAAACAAAATAAAACAAAAGCAAATAAAATATTTATTTATAATTAATTTTTATTTTTTTTGGCAATAAATTTCCTTTTTATTGATTCATTCATTTATATTATTACCACTCTTTATTGAAAAAACTCTAAAAATGAAGTGCCCGGGAATGACCCACTTTGCTCGCACTTATACAGAAGCAAAATGCCTCTTTTCGAATACATGGGATTAAAACTTTCTTTCGTGTTTTTCAATTAGTCGTGACATTTAACATATATTGCATTAATTTGCTTGAACAAATGAAGACAACTGTTTATTTGAGTTGTCAAATTCAACTGAACATATTATTGTAGCCTATGGAGTATAGCCCTCCTACTCGCACGCATCAAAACGCTCTATCTGGCTTATTCACTTTCTCCAGCTACGTTGACAACTTCAAGTAGATACTTTATAGTTAGCGGCGATTTATTATAGCGTTCTGACAACAACTATGGTTTCTTATCATAGGTACATATCAAGTGAGTGAAAAAATTGAAAAATTATCGTTTTGAAAAATAGATTAGGTAGTAATGCTTTAGTTGAATAACGACTTGTTGTTTCACATCACTAGCTGCTACTAGGTATAATATCCATCGTCTATGCCTGTTTGAGATCAATGTTAGTCAACGTAGTTCACATGCCACCCGCTAGATGGCTCCGTCAAATGAGCCGTCCCGCCTACCTAAGGTCGTTTTAAGTAGCGTTCAAGATAATTGTAAAGTGCGTTCATAAACCTTCGTATTAGAAAATACAAATTATTTTCTCAAGTAAACGGAGTATTATTTTGGGGGATACCAGGGAGACAACATAAGATAGATTACGTGGTCAAGTAGGGGCACTTGACCACGTAATCTATCTTATGTTTGATGCGTATGAATTATTGATTTGATTACATACACAATGAATATTAAAGTCAGTCATTTGTAATTAACAAATGAAAACAAACCTTTTATATTTAGGCTACCTAGATACTATGGATAGTAGAGCCATGCATGCTAGATGCGAATAGAATAACTAATCAAAAAGTTCGTCAATCAAAAACATCAAAAATTCTGGTGGTTTACATTTTCCCTAAACTAATCCTTATGTACCTCCTAAACGCGTGGACCGATTAACATGATTCAAATGGATAAAATAATTTTAGACCTATTCCTTTCATTTGACACCAAAATCATTAAGATATCACCACAAACAAAAAATCGTATTTTCAGGTTGCTCTCGTAATTATATATGTCGCCGCGAGGACGAATCGGGAGCTTTCGGGAATCTCCGGCATTTATCAAAGATACTTCGATTTATCTTTAAGATTAACGATAACGATAATCAATTTGTAACCTTTAATAATGTTAAACCTTAACATCCATTTTAATAGCGTTTTGTCAATTTACAATCTCTAAGTTAATTTATCAAGCTAAAAGAGTTATGTTTGAGTATATCCGCCGCCGCAATGATAAATCAGGCACCTACGTCATCGAGTCGAAAAGACTCGATTAAGTTAAGATTTGTTTTTGAATATCAGTAATCTGTATGCTTGAATGACATCAAATCTAAGAGTAAATTCTAATTGCGTTGTATCCAGTTAAAACCTTCAAAATGATTACCTAACTTAAAATAGTTCTCAGTTCGATCGTTTCCTATCGTCATTTCAAAGTAAGTTTATTCCTATTTAAAATTATGATTGCTGTAATGCTTATTTACTAGCCGTACTAGGCTTCATAATCTTAGTAATGCTTATTAAAAGCTTCTGCTTAGTAATTGCTAATTCAATAAGCTAGTTCTGATAGTTTGAAGCCGCCATGAGCGCCATCTATCTTCATATCTTGTAAGTCGCTACCATCTTATTGGTTGGCGCAAAAAATGGTGGCCGGGAACTATCGGAGCTAGTTTCTTGACGGCACTTTGAGTTGGATTCTCGGTGCGAAAACATTGTGAGTAAATCCTTGCTAAATAATTCAATAAAATAATTATAATTTTCAGTGATTCATCTGCTTTTATTTCAAACTAAATTCCAGGGTGTGTTTTGTTAGCCTTGTGAGTAAAGTTAACAACTAGGTAGACATTTACATTGCAATAGCAAAGCCGGTGGTCAGCAGGCCAGCGGTTTTGCACTTTTTAAAAAGGGGTGGTCTACCCTTATCACGATATATAGGTAACTATTATAATAATTATTATAATATCCCACTGCCACAGCCTAGGTTTCTGGTTATTCAGCTCTATGACCATCAGCAGTTTTGAGTTAGGCCATTCCATAGAGTTTATAGTAAACTGAGATTTATTATAACGTTGTGATATCAGAATCAGAATCAGAATATTTTTATTGTATAAATTGTGTACATTATGCTGTTGTTATTACAATAAGAAGTTTCAACAATTTGCCCATTTCGGGCGCACAATAATTAACTTACTTATTCACTAGATAAAATTGGAAAACAAAACAATTAACCATATTTTAAATAAATTGTTAGGAATTTAAAAAAGTAGTTATTATATAGAATAGTATTCTTTTAAATTATAAGAACTGTAATAGCTGTGAAGTAAGAGCTCTTATGATACAAAGTGTTATTGGCCTGACGTATTTAAATATTATGCTTGTATTTGGTCCTTAGAATTTCGGATCGGTTGGATTTTGTTTTATAAAAGTACTCGTAATTGCTTTCGACAAATATACTAATTTGATAGATATAAATACAAATAAGTGTAAGGAAGTTATTCTCTATGAAAACATTACGAAGTGTTTCAGTACTATTTAAATTAAATATACATCTTAGACATCTTTTTTGAAGTAGAAAAGTAGTTTCTACTTCTACAGAATTACCCCAAAATATAATCCCATAGCTTAAAAGAGGATAAACGTAACCATAATACGTGTTTATAGCAATTTTTTTTGATGATACGTTTTTTAGTATTGAAACAGCATATATGTATTGAGAAAGTTTTGTGTTAAATTTAGAAATGTGAGATTTCCAATTTAAATTTGTGTCTATAGTAACTCCAATAAAATTGGTTTCTGTAACAATATCGACTTTTGTTTTTTTAACAAGAACATTTAACGGTAATGATTTTTGTCTATAATTTCTAAATTCTATTAATTTCGTTTTATCAACATTTAAATTTAGATTTAAATTTTCTAACCAGCTCACAACTGCTTCGATAGATTTGTTAAATTCTATTTCAAACTCATTCGGACTTTGGTTTAATTTACTCATGTAAATAGTTGCATCGTCAGCAAACATAACACACAAATGTTTGGTAACAACTAAGGTTCCGTTTCGTACATTAACAAGTGAGTGAAAAAGTGAAAGATATCGTTTTGAAAAATTGATAGTAATGCTTTATTTGAATAACGACTGGTTGTTTTTTCACATCACTAGCTGCTACTAGTCATTTGTAATTAACAAATGAAAACAAACTTTTAATATTTAGGTTACCTAGATGCTATGGATAGTAGAGCCATACATGCTAGATAGGTACTAATTATTATTAAAAAGTTCGTAAAACAATAACATAAAAAAATCTGGTGATTTATATTTCCCCCAAACTAATCCTTAAGTATCTCCTAAACGCGTATACCGATATACATAATTCAAACGGATAAAATGGTTTTAGACCTAGTCCTTTGATTTGACACCAAAATCATTAAGATATCTCAACAAACAAAAAAGCTTATTTTCAAGTTGCTCTCGTAATTATTATATTATATCCCACTGACTAGGCCCTGTAACCTAGGTTTCTGCTTTTATACATCAGCATCTATCATTTATGAGCATCAGCAGTTTTGAGTTAGGCCATTCCATCGCGATCGTAGTATAAAAATCAACAGTTTTGTGAACACGACACGTCCGTTCAGTGCAACCGTCGCGACAGAATGAGCATTCGCCTGTCCGTACACACCGCGCTCGTTTGTTCGTTCCATTTTTCTTTGATGTACCGACAACCGGTCGGATCACGGCCGAAGGCATGCGAGGGCTAGCGGAAGCCACCGATTGGTTTTGCTCGCTTTCGCCAGGACGTCCACACCAGTATTTTGTATTCGCTCGGTGGCATTCACTCGCGCGTGCTCGCTTGGTCTGTACCCAGCAAGAGCACGGCCGAAGGCAACCCAGGGCTAGCGAAAGCCACCGATTGGGTTCGCTCGCTCTCGCCAGGACGTCCACACTAGTTTTTGCATTCGTTCTGAGGCATTCGCTCCCTTGTGTTCGCTTGGTCTGTACCCAGCATAACACAAAACTAGGAACAAAGCGACCACTATCTTAGCTAACGACTTAGATATAAAACCAATGTAATGACATGTTGGAACTCTTGCGTTAAGCATTCAAGAGCCCGCAGTTCAATTATTTTGCAGGTAGGCATATTATCCACCAATCCGGACGGATTCCGGAGTGGAGGCCTAATCCTGCTCACAAAAGTGAAGGAAGACCCGAGCTCAGCAGTTGGCCGATATGAGTTAAGATGGGAGACCGTTTTATGTAAAATGTCAAATCTACATAACAACTTGATGGGGAATATTGGAATCATCATCGAGCACGGTCTCTCCTCACTTTTGTGAGAGGGTAAGGCCATAATCCACCAAGGAGGCCCGTGTCCGGAATTAAAAAAAATGGAATAAACGCTAAAAAAATTAAGAGTACATTTTAGAAGCACTATGAATTGAGATTCCCTATTGAAACTATATCGCAAAAAGTTATTTGTACTAACTAACAAAACTTGACTCAGTTATCGAACGTTGAACACCTCTGACTGATAGTATAAACTTGTCATGTGATAAGATTGATAACAAATATGTGAGAGAAACCTTGTTAACAGTGGCTATTGAGAGTTAGGTAGGTGCATCTGTGAAGATACCGTGGTTGTCTGGAAGAGATCGCACAGACCAATAAGGCCGCCCATTAAGAGTACATTTGATAGGTTTGCTCTTGTTGAATTCGTATAGATACGTAGCAACGCATAGTGATGGCCGCACCGCCTAGTTGCTCAAACAACAAATTATTAAAAAAAAACACATAAAATTTTATACAAAAATCTGCACGGTTTGCCGCCATCATTTTTAACCTATGAGCACTGTTTTTGGTATTTGAGCTTTGATAACTCCATTGTTATGGGAGAATTGGTGGTAGTGAGAAAGTCTAACTTCGGAGAATGCAAAGTAACCCCAAATGTGCTAAAAACTAGGTTCATAATTATTAAAATATTACATGGCTAAATCCTAACCTAAAAGTGTGTACTTAGGTACCCTACGTTCGGTCCGAAGTCGCTTAAAATTACGTCGCTTATATTACAATGTAGGACATAGGACTGCTTTGGCTGCGTTGGCGACTCGTGCTCGACGCCAACGCGATGCGCGCTGCCTGCAGGTGACGTCATACTTAACAAGTCTCTGTCGTGGTTTTGTTGAAATGTTGGTAAGTAATTAAAAAAAAAAACTTGGGACAGTCGGTTTTGAACATCTACTTCTATATAAATATTTTAATGAAAGAAATGTTTACTACATATTTTGACAATTTTCACAAACGATTCCGCCTGACCAATACTCATTGGACTGGTGAAAATAAATGCGATACACCGTTCAGAAATTGAATTTTATCTTCCAATTATTGTAATGTGTAAGATTCCAATTCTTGCGTTGTCAGTCACTATAAATTTCACTATTCCAAGCCTGCACTTAAAATCAGATAATTTCGTGATGACGGCCTCAGTTGTAATGTAATAAAATTTGTACTTACTGATATATTTAAATATTTTTTTGGTCTGTGGCGACTGCGGTATACCTCATTACATTTATATCTGTACAATTTTCTGAAATCACAGAAACAGGAGAACCACTACGGATCTTACACGAAATGCGTTGACCCTCCAAGCTCACCGTGTCAATCGGCGCTTCATTTAAACAGTTAATTTAATTATAAAAACTCACCGTAATTTCCCTCATCCTCACAATAACCTGCTTCGACATAATTCACTTTTTTATCTAAGCACATTTTACCCAGATGACTTTTACGGTTACAAATATTGCATTTTTAATTAGAAAAGCGGCACTCAGCCGTTCGGTGGCCTTTGAAACCGCAAACCGAACACTTTTCACCGTTTTCCTGATTCTTTAGTCTTAGTTGTTTGATCTTGGACATGGCGTCCAGGGCGGCGTCGTCGGCGAGCCCTTACGTCGGCGCGGCGACAGCGCCTGCGCGCGCACACCACACGCTTTCCGCAAGGTCCACACCTCGGCCTAACGTCAAGTCCTCGATGTCTGGAGCAAAGTTTATCTCGCTCATGCCCCGGTAACATTCCCATGACGAACATATAACAGCGCATCTTGTAGGTTCTTGAAAGTACTATGGGCGCGAGCACGCGGCCCACTGCGAATGCGTTTAGCCGGTTTGCCGCACCGCTGTATTAAATGAATACCTCTCTGCGAACCCGCAGCGCTTTGTCGTGAAATGTTTAGAATACTCTCGTAGTTCCTATTATCGAAATCGAAAAGGCGAGGATACACGCCAGCTGATACGTATTCTCTATGAGTGAGATCAACAATACGGCTTTCTTTTTCACTCCCACCTTGTCCGTCGCGTCGTCAACGTTGTTGGCTACGAATCACTGAGACAACCGACTTTTCCGATCTTGATTATGGTGATCAAAATTGGTAATTGTTGCCAAAGACAAAGTTGCTTCAAATATTTTTCCAATTTATTTTTATTAATTTAATTTTTATTATTATAATTGGTTATTTTTACCCAATTTTTTTAATTGGGTAAAAATAACCAAATATCTGTGCAACATTATGTACAATACAATAGAATACAATAATTCTTTACTGAACACTATAAAGCTTGAGTAGACACAGTACAATATACATTTAATAAACAGGTGGTACAATGGGCAGCCTTATTGCTTAAAGCAATTTCTTACAGGCAACATTTGGAATTGAGTCTTAGTTTTTGCGGCTTGTGGTGGTATATACAAGTAGATACTTGAAGCACAAGAAATAAGCACATAAACCAGCCAACTTAATTTTATGTTACCCCCTTAAAACAAAACATTTGTTTTTGACACAGGTTTTAGTATATAACCCTAAAAACGTAATCAGATTCTTCAAAATAATAATTTGTTACAAATGTATTCAAAGTGCAATAGACAAATTGAAAACTCTTAAATCCCGGAGGTTTATCGTAATGTTTATAATTCCGGGATTTTAAGAGGTCTAAGGCACTTCCTTCCTCAAAGTTTAGGTAACTCCTAGTTTAACTCCTTTCCGATCTCTGCTAATGATTAATGGATTAATGATAGACGTACCTACACTAAAATTCCAAACCTGTATAATGTGAGAAAAATTGTTGGCATATAATAAAATGTTGAAATGTTATTGATGAGTTGTGTTATTCTAAATAAATGTTATTATTTTATCACCTAATATTGTAGATCTTTTTTTATTAACCCAGCCTGTGGTAACCTGTTACTAAAAAGAATCCGGTGTATTCAGGATCAATCCAATAATAGGTAGGTGTCCATGTCCAATCCAATCTCTAACTGAGAGATACTAGTTCAAACCAAGTTCAAACCAGGTTGGGTAGTCCAGTCTATAGATTAGAGACCGGATCATACTGAATAAAGGAGGCCTCTTTTAGAGGGGAATATAATCTAATATAATAATATTTTAGGGAATATTCCTCTCTAGACAGCTTTGAATTTTTTAGGGGGAATTATAAGGGCCCTCTTTTGGATAATGCTCAAGATGTAGGATGAAAACCCTTACCCTACCTACCTAGGTATTTTTGTAGTGTTTGAATATGAGTTATGATGAATATGTATTAGAAAAAGTTTAAAACAAGATTTATGAATGTAACCTACCTACAATGTAAGTAGGTAACTTATGTCAGAAAATTAAGGTCACAGATAAGTTCCAACAATCAGAGATATCTATGTAGGTAATAATGCGGGCGCAATACAATAGAAAATATCTTACAATTAAATCTTATTCTAAAGTGCAGTTTGTAAAGTGTTTCAATAGGTCACCATGCAATAACAAGCTGTCTTAGTACAAATTATACATGCCGAAGATTTCTGTACATTTCTACTGAAGCTCTAAAAGCTTTTAGTAGCTGTCTACGTAAATTGATGACTCGCTTCAAGCATCTTGTTTATATCAGAGGTAGGTTAGTTTGACGACAGCCTGTGACGCATAGTCTGCGTCATTTCGCCAAATTAAAAGACATAACGGTAAATAAACAATCTGGCTGTTCGCTAAACAGATCAAAACGGGGTTAATGCTTTAAACAGGTGAGAAATTAAAACAATAATGTTAAATGGAACACAAATGTATTGTTAAGACAACATAAGCGGAAATAAATTCTTGCGGCTACTGTGCATAAAAAAATCATAGCATCTCGTTTACTTGTGACGTTGGAGCCGTAATTGTTGATGCTGGTGCTTTCAAAATCATCACTGAACTTTTTATAACCGTCGGTCGGAGAAGACAGGCTCCTCAAAGAAGCCATTTTTCAATACTGAAGTTTTCTGACGTTACGAAAATTGACAAGTGATTTTTACCATAGACATTTTTTTCTTTAGGATTTTTGATGCTTTCACGAAAACTTGACCGATTCAATCAAAGTTGTTTTTTTTTTGTCGATAGCTTTAAAAGTCTGATAATTAGATAATTTTTTTCACTTTATTAAAATTAAACACCTCACAAAGAACAGCCCAAATTATACAAAAAACCGGTAATTTCATATTACCGGTTTTTAAAGCTGTCAATGGCCTCCCTACTTGAGCAAACCATAGACAAAAAATCCTCCGACAATTTCTTTTTCTCGATCCCGGTAGGAATGTGAGTTGCTAATGTTTTTGTTGGAAATAAATCCTATTTCATTGCAGTAATTTCGCAGAGTTTCTATATTATTACGTATGGAATAAACTTAGCGCCCTTCGAACAAGTGATTTTGTGCTGTATTTTAATTCAATTCCCCTCAAAAAATATTGTTTTGTTGGTATAAAAGTTTGACGTACGGATCAGTGATTGTGTATTTCCAGTGCTTTTTCGGTGTTTACTGTGTTATTTGTATAAATGGACTGTTGAAATAGCAGCGTAACTTCGTGAAAGTAGTTCAAATCACTTTTTTGATGGGGTTGCATGTCAAAATGGTTTTAACCTAACCTCTTCATCAGGTGGTGTAAGTGTTTTTGAGGTTGTGCGTTGTTTGTGCAGATCGTGATGGCTCCCCCACAACCCAAGGCGGCGGCCAAGCCCGCTGCGGCGCCCGCCGGCGGAGTCAAGAAAGCCAAAGTAGGCAAACCCAGGAATTATGACTTGGGAAATGGTGTTGTCCGTTTCTCCAAGACTAAGATGTTCCACAAGACTGTAAGTATCTTGTAATTGGAGTTACCATTATTTAATTTAGTTCTCTCAAATAATGGACATATTTACATGGTAAATAAATAAACAATAATACACTGTGGTATTCAACTAGACTATTCTGCTGACTGGAGCTTGATTGTAACATCTTACATGTCTATATGTCTTTTAACTAACTCAAAAAACCCATGAATGTGTATTAAATACATGAAAAATTTGTTATTGTAAGTTTTCTCCTGAGACATCAGCTCTAAAGTCTCTTGCCCAGTAATTACGCTGGAAACAATGCCGTTCAAACCGGAACACAGTCATGTTTGCACACTACTGCTTGGCAGATGAATATCTGGCAAAGGTGTGGTACTTCCCCAGGTGGTCTCTTGCAAAAGGGCCCTCCCACTACAAACCTAAATAATTTGATCCAATACCAGTTGGCAGCGTACCCAACATTCTAACAGCATCTAAACATTGTTTCAATAATTCCCATGTTATTTCCAGGCTAAATACAAGTTTGTGGGCAAAAAGAACCCTAAAGCCGAGAAGCCCAAGAAGCCCACTGCAGTGGTGAAGCAGATTGGCGGTGAGAAGAACGGAGGAACCCGTAATGTGTTGCTTCGCCGTAGAAAGTCCTTCTACCCCACGCAAGACAAGTGAGAAACTCCTTTAAAATATTAGCGGCGCTGTTTCAAGAGTGTTGAGTATATATATTATCCCATAGGAACTGCTAATTATTACAGGATAAAAAGTATCCTATGTGCTAATCCAGGTTAAAAACTATCAGTGTGCGGAATTTCATCCAAATCCATTCAGCAGTGTTTGCGTACAAGAGTGACAAACATCCATCCATCCTCATAAACTTTCAAATTTACAATATTAGTAAGATTAGTAGGATGACCGTCTGAGAATCTGTTTAGCAGTGCAGACATCCTTTCCTTTAGGATTTTATAGTGTGAAGGACAGCCTTTGTCTGAGTAACTTGTGTTTGTTAAGACCTACTCTAGGTTTGATACTTGGCTGGCCCCACATTAAAGACTTCTCATAAGTTATGTGCAGATTTGCATTGCTCTGTGTTTCGGAGGACCTGTTAGGTCTCGGTCCATCGCATATATTTCGAATACACAGTTTGGTCGAATGGGTTCCTTGGAGACCCTAAGAATAAATAGCCTACAAAACATGTTAAAATATGTATTTGTTTTAGTATATCATTTATTTATTCAATATAAATATAAATCCAACAACTAACTCAAATGAATTCATTTAATTACGGCTATAACATAACTATCCCAGTGCGGGCACGTACCAATGTGTTTCTGTAAAAACATATGTACATAATTATCACTCGCTTTTCGGTGAAGGAAAACATCGTGAGGAAACCCACATACCTACCCGAGAATTATTTCAGAGGTAGGTATGTTATCCACCAATCCAGACTGGGCCCCCATGGTGGATTATGCCCTAACCCTCCTCACGAAAGTGAGGAGAGACCCGTGCCCAGCAGTGGGACGTTATGGGTTGATGATGATGATGATGATGACAACTATAACATAAACTTTAAAAGTAAGGGCACAGGTTTAAATTTTACATATTTGTAACACCTGGGCTTTCAAAGAATTACTCAAAAATTAAGTTTGCTGTACTAACAAACATTACTTAACTTGGGTTTATAAGAAAAGCTCATCATGCTCGAGATTTTTTATCAATATGAGAATGGTTTTTAAAGATGAAAGTTTGTCACAAGAGAAGAATCTGAGAACAAGACTTAAATGTCGACTGTTTATCTTCCAGGATCCCCACAGTGTCCCACCACAAGACGTTCAGCAAGCATGTACGCAGGACGAGGCCCAACCTCACGGTGGGCACCGTGTGCATCCTGCTGGCAGGCAGGCACGCCGGAAAGCGCGTCGTGCTTGTTGGAGTCCTGCCTAGCGGTCTGCTGCTTGTCACTGGACCTTTTGCAGTGAGTCGCTTAATTTGTCATTAGCTGTGCTCCATGGATTTCCTGCAGCCACTGCATTTTTTCGTAATAAAATAAAATCATTAGTATTCAAAATCGGATTAATACATACATACAGTCATGCTTTTCTCCCTTTGGGATAGGCAGAGACTACATTTTTCTACATGCAATGATCCTAGTGGAAAGCAGTACACCAACTACCTGACACCCTCTGCTGGTTTCTGGAACTCCAGACCAATAGGCTGTGTAGGGATGAATTTGGATTAATGGTTCCAGAGATTACCTTTCACCCTATCGCTGTGTGTATCTCAATGTGCAGTTCCTGCAGGAAGACATGAATTCCACTTTACTGCAGGAACTCTAAATCTTCCAGAGATAAAAAACACCAAAATGCACAGTTTTGAAATATGAAAATGGAAATGAAAAAAATTTATTCATTGCAAAATAATACAAGCATATCTTAAAACTAAGTGCTTGTGGTTGTGGGTTCAATACCTGCACTGCAAATATAAATTTGTGTGGCAAACAGTTATTTGCTCGGGTCTAAGTGTTAATGGGACCCCTTGGTACTGGTAGTTCCGGATTCCATAGATACATGGAATCCTAGTTAGGGGTCAGAGATTGTGATGTATTGTTAATTTATCCTGGCTCCAGTTTATTAGTCTATAGATGAGCGGCACAAATGACTTGGATCACTTCCTTCCATACATTGCTAACCAACTTATTAAGGATCAATTCATTGTAAAATAATCAATTTTATCAACTTGCAGTTCAACTCGTGCCCTCTGAGACGTATCCCCCAGCGCTACGTCATCGGCACCTCCACCAAGGTGGACCTCGGAGACTTCAAGCTCCCCGAGCAGCTCAATGACACCTATTTCAAGAAAAACAAGAAGAGCACCAAGCGCAGCGTCAAGCGGAAGCAGGGTGAAGATATCTTCGCTACCAAGAAAGAGGTACTTTAATTTGTTGGCTCTGTACCAATGACAAATAAATTTGTTAATGTGTTATGAATTGCTATCAAGCTATACTGCAGACGGTTAAGCCAGTTGAACCTCATCTGCACTAGTATCACTCCCAATTGTAGATTGATGGTAGATATAAGAGGCCCTTGAGTGGCTTTACTAACTGACACCTGAGGCCTTAACAACCTTACACCTATTCAACAAGCCAATATCATTTGTAGACCTAAAAGAAGGCAAATTGCAAATATCTACCGCTTGAGTGCACTAGTTGTGCATGGTGCTTTAAATGGGGTCTTAACCACTTGTCTGTGGCTTTGCTAGCTAGATAGATACCCTGTTCTCCCACTTCAAATGTCTGGATATGGCATTCGCAAGGGTAAGGAAACAAAGTATCTGTGCAACCACTGATGTCAGCTCACTTAGCATAGAGTTAGATACAAAGTTCTATTTTGCGTTACCGCCCCGACCTATTGTAGTTTGGCCTTAAAAACTTATTTATATGTTAAATTTCCGTTTTTCCAGAAATACGTGCCCTCTGAGCAGCGCAAGACCGACCAGAAACTCGTGGACGAGATCGTGATCAAGGCCATTGGCAAGCGCGCGGACAAGAAGGTGCTCCGCGGGTACCTCAAGTCGGCATTCGGTCTCCGCTCGAGCCAGTTCCCGCACAGGATGGTCTTCTAGGTCAATAAACATCTTTAACTAATGCACTAGCTTTTATTTAAAACCCTAAATAATGCTGCTCTTCAGCCATCGCTACGTATATAATTTCATACCAAACTGAAAGATCTTGGATAAATGTTTGACGTTAGTTGGAAGAAATTGTGTATGCAGTGGAGCCGCGGCTCTTCACTTGTAGTATTCCCAATTGTATATTCTAATCACAGTTAATTATTTATTCACTCTTCAAATGATGGGATTCCAGCACTCACTACGCTATGCTACCTTGCAGAAGGAACGCGAAAGAGGGTAGAAATGAAAGAGTGTTAACTTGTAAGCGTCTGTATTGTTCACTTGTACTTGTGAGGCGTGGGGGCGCGCGCGCGCGGCGCCGCGGAGCGCGCTCGGGCTCCGCCGTGCCGCTCACGCCACTCCGCCTCCAGCCGCGCGTACACGCCGCCTGCGGCACGGGATATTGGAGAAAGCAGACCTCACTCGCCCGCACGGAATCGTATTAGCCGTAGCTCAATACGATTTAGTGAGCCCACATTTATCATTGCAAATCGTTCAAACAGAATTAGTACGGAAAACTCATTTCTGTGCAAAAAGTTACTCCAAGCTAAATTCTACGCAGTATGAGCGAAACCACTCCCACCTGCGGGCGCCTTCGCCTTCGCCGGCTGCACGTTGCCCTTGCGCGCGAGTGCGGCGCGCATCTGCCGCGCCGCGCGCTCCTCGAAGCGCCGCTGCTGGTCCTGGTTGCTGCGCGCGGACACGCACGACGCCCACTGCCGACCCACCACGCGGGGGCGTCTGCGGATGTTACTCGCTGAATAACTGACGAGGTAACTTAAAACATCTCGGTAGGAACGATAATTCAGATCTTTTTTAGACATGCGTGATGCTTACGATCAGGCAAACGAGCTGATCGTATTCAGTCTGTTACTAAAGGAGCAAGTTCAGTAATTCAGAATTCACAAAACACGTCACTTTAAACTGACGAAGCCTTCCAAAAGCTTAAATCGCTTTCAAAATAATTACTTGACAATTTTCATTGGAGTACCACAAGGCAGTGTTCTTGGTCCTGCTCTCTTCCTCTTTATTTCACACTCACTTGCCCTGATGCGAGCGTGGACGCACCACGCGATGCACCTTCCTCCTCGGCGGCGAATCCTCGTCGCTTTTGGCGCTCGCAGAGCTCTGCTCGCTATCACTGGAGCTGGACTGCTCACCGCAGTCGTCCGCCGAGTCGCCGCCGCCGGGGGCGCCTTTCTTTGTATAGCAGGAGGTGTGATTACAACTGATAGTTACAGATTGGGAAGGTAGTTTGTAATGCTTGATTTGGAATTGAGCAAGGAACTCTTGTTCAAAGCTGTATTTAAATCAAATAACATCGATTACTATAAAAGCTGTGAAGCATATACTTGTATTTAAATTGTGGTAATAGAACACATTTCATTTATTAAAAGTTTCTTGTTTGTGGATTTTTCGAAAGTCAAGTAGACCATTGCGCTGAAATAAATCAATTATGTTAGTAAGTAAGTATTACCGAGCCATGAATCCGTGGTTAAAAATGCTAAGTATTGTAATTACTAGGTACATTCTAATGCTATTTTTTTTGCGTATGTATACATTAAAATTTTCTAAGCAACCAATCTACAGTCAACCACACGTAACTGTTCGATTACTGCGCTATTACCTCCAATTCAGAGCATAGCTATAGGTAGCTAGTGTGGTACTGGTTTCATTTACCATGCATCTACATTGTCTACCCTATCTATTATTCTACAAGAGCTAACGAGGCCAAAGTCAGCAGCAAAAACGTTGCTGGAAACGTCGAAACTTGGCTGAAATGTCTACAAGAGTCAGTTTCCCGAAACAAGCAGCTACAGACGCCGCAGTATTTCCTGCACAAAACTGTAGCGGGTAGCAAACTGACAACCTTAAATTAATAAAAAGTTAAAAAAAATTGAGTTATTACCTATTTTCCCACCAGTTTTGTTCCACCAGTGGGGAGAAAGGGATATTAAAGATCCTCACAAATATTGAGTCCTTACCTTCAATTTTGGCGGCTCCTCCTTCGCCGTACCGGGTTTCTTCTCTTTATCGGGCGTGGCGACTACGGTGGCGGTACTGCAGTTCGCGGTCAGGGACTGGGCCGAGGTGTGCACGGCGGCGATCAGGGGCGAGCCGGGCCGAACGGTTGCTGTGTACGTGTTTGTTGTGATAGGGAGGCCAAGGAGCTGGGATGCTACAGCCTTGGTTTTGTCTGTTGGGGCTTTGGGAGCTGGTTTATTGTTACTGTATGTAGAGGGTTTTTTTGTGCTGTCGTTTGGTTTGATTGTAAGAACGTTAGTAGCAGCTTGGCTTAGTTTTACTGTAGAAGTTTAACCTACTTGGATTGGCATGAAATTGGCATTGTAAAAGCTTCTGTAATTTTGGTTTGGCATGATGGCGACGTGGTTCGCTACTCGTCACGTCACGTTTTCCGGGGGGCGAAGAGTTGACTACAGAAAATCACTTTGCTATACGATGAATGTTAGAGGAGGCATGAAAGTTAAGATTGAGGAAGTATGCGAGATGATGTGTTAATTACGGATTGATGTTCTTTGTGTGAATGAGACCAGGCGCAAAGATGTGACACCGCACATGGACCCTACACAGCCTATTGGTCTGGAGTTCCAGAAACCAGTAGAGCGTGTCAGGGAGTTGGTGTACTGCTTTCCGCTGGGTTCGTAGCATGTGGAAAGATGTAGTACTCGTATCTGCCTATCCCAACGGGAGAAAGGTCTATGTATGTATGCCTTCATTTGGTCTCGGTCTCGGTTTGACATGACTCTTGTTTGCTTAGCATTCCTTTGGCGTAATGGTCTTTTGTAGCTCATTTTTATCACGATGGAAAGAAGTGATTTTGAAGATAGATTATGGCATTCACATGTAGTTACTAAAGAAATAATAAAGTAGGTATATTTTGTTTCGCGCCCTGAAGTAAAAGACAGTCAGTTTGGATGTACCTATCAGTGTTTTAGAAACAGTATCTCAGGGTAGTGGCTTTCGGGACTTTGGCAGTAGTTTCATGTGTCACTTGCCTGTATCCAGTTGATAGAAAAGGTAGAGCCCTTTTCCTAATGAGGAAAGAGGAGAATTCAAGGATTGTGAACCACTCTTTTGAAAGTTGAAGGAGTCAGCTTCCCTGAATAGTTTTGTTGAGATGTCCCTAGTGAAATTTTGTGTATTTACATCTTGTGAAACGTTGCCAATTGCAGCTAGTTGGGGTCTATTCGGAAGCGTCATGACATGACATGGCTGCTACATGTATTGCCAATTATGTAGCGTATGTACAGCTTCTAGAATTTCGTCCTTATTTCTAATCATTTAGAGCTATTTTGAGTTTTTACAGATTGGAAGTCGCACGTTTAAGTAAGTGCAGTTCGTGTTCTTATTTTTCTATTCTTGAGTTTTACTTTAAACTCTCGACTTAATTCTGTAGCGTAGTATTAAAGACGCGCGTCTTACGCACTATAAAAACTGCAAATGCTCACTTGGACCAGCGCAAAAGTGGAGAGTGATAAACAAGCGCCAACCCTGGCCATAATAACTGCAGTGCCTATCAGAACTTTGGTTACAGAACTTTACGATGCACCGCGACGTTGGTTTTACAAAGTGGAAGTGGAGAATTTCTTAGTCGAGAAGCGGACAATCTCCTGGAAGAATATGTCGTTTACATGGTAACCGTGCTATGTTTTGTGGTTGAAACATTGTATTGGTATTTTTATCCCATCATGGTAAACCTATACCATCAACCATCTGTTCTTCTGACTGTATTTCTATCCAGATTACTTTTCTGGAACATAGGTGAACACCTCGAGAATTTGACTGTCAGATGCAATACCCAATAGTTTCACTAGAAACTGCCCTATCATTATGATCAAGGTCGTCAGTGGACTGTTTATCTGTCTCCACGCTTGCGTATGCACGCGTGGCTAGTCTCCGCGCCGGCAGGAGTAGGACTCACGGTTGAACTTGTTGTTGCTGGTGTAGAGCTTCCCCAGCAAGCCCAGCGGGGGCCGCGGCGGCGCCAGCATGATGCCGTCCCACCAGAACACCTCCTTGCACTGCAACCGGCCGCTGTCTTCTCCACACTCTAATGCATACGCACATTTTGAGGTCATTTTAGACTATATTTCATCAGATAGGTAGATGAACAGGTGTCTTATAGATCTGTAATTCCACTTTCGGCTGCATACTTCGCCTGCTGCTGAGCACGGGCCTCAGCTCACCTCCGTGATGAGGATTGGGCCGTAATCTACAACGCAGTCCCAGTCCGGATTGGTAGATCACGTTCCTCTGAAACAGTTCTTGGGAAATACCTATAGGTTTCTAGTCGACCGGACACTTCCTACCACCAAAACTCGTCATCTCGCAGCTGAAAATTCCTTTTAAACCGATGTTTCAAACCCACAATTCCCAATAATTACTTCAGAGGAATGTAATCTATCAATTCGGACTGGGCCTCCGTGGTTATTTACGGCCTAAACATCCCCTCGGAGATGTGGTGAAACCCGTGCTCAGCAGTAGTCAGGTTCATGATGATGATGATGAAAATCTGGTTGAGTGTCGACTGACCTCGCTGCACGAGCCGGGTGACGCGCTCAGGGAACATGAGCTGCGGCGGGCGCATGGCGATGATGTCCCGGTACTTGGTGTACACCTCCAGCACGGCCGAGTCCGTGGGGAGCCGCTCGTCCGGCACGTGCTCGCGGAACTGGCAACCCTGGAGCAGAGTACCTTTTTTGTTGAATAATAATGTTGGATTCAAGACTGCCAGGCTCAAGTGGGAGAGATGGGCTAGAATGGCTACTGACTGGGGGTTTCTAGACAGTCAAAGACATCGAGGTCGTCCACGGAGACGGTGGCGCGACGACCTCGACTCTTTTGAAAATGATTGGAAGGAACAAGCCATGGTTCGAGACAAGTGGAAAGAATCGGGGGAGACCTTTGCCCAGCAGTGAGACAATACAGGTTAACAGACTAATAAAAAGTAAAAATCAAAAAAGAAAAGAAAATAAGACAGAGAAAGAGGTGTATAGTCTCTGTCTAAAAAGGCGTGACTGTATGTAATATAATAAAGTTTAGTTTCAGCAATATTTCAATTCAATTGAACTTTAACATAGTTAAAATTTACTTGCAAGATACTTGAGTACACATAAATCGTCCTATAGGGAGCAACGGCAACTCCCCAAGCTTTACAAAAAGTGATATCGTTGCAACTGTATTTAGCTCCAATTTCGAATGGAAATCGTCCTTTTCGAAGTGAACAGTTGCAACGCAAGAGGCGGGTCCTCAACTCCTCACCGTGTTCCTGGTGATGGTCTCGAACCGGTAGGCGCGCTCGCCGCAGCACGGGTAGCGGCCCGCCGCCAGCGGCGCGCGCCCCTCCGCGTCCGCGCACAGCATGTGCGGCGCCTGCTCGTGGTGCGAGCACCACTCCATCTGCAGCCAAGACATTTCAGGGGGGATTATTGCTAAATCCTACTAATATTAAAAAGCGAAAGTTTTTTTTTTTTCTATTGAATAGACCAGCAAGCTAATTAAGCACTACGCCTGGCCATAACAGCTACAGAGCCACTCAGAACTTTATAAAATCTTGTCCGGCACTGCACTGCGCTCGTCACCCTGAGACATCGGCTCTAAAGTCTCATATGGCCAGTAATTTCGCTGGAAACAGTGCCCTTTAAACTGGAACACAGTAATGTTTGCACGCTAAACGCGCATAAGGGCGCAGCAGTTACGAAAGCTCGCACCGGGCGCATAAAACGCTGTGCGCCTAAAGACCTGGCGCCTGTTTAACGCCTGGTATCAAAAGGTATCAACCAGCACCAGTGGACGAAGTGGCGATGAACTATTGTTTATATTATTATTTTTTTTCCACGCGGACAAAGTCGTTGGCAAAAAGCTAATCGTGAATATAATAGAAGAAGAAATACGCCTTTTGCTCTGCAGTAGCTACCACAATACAATACAATAATACTTTATTGAACACCATAAGCTTCAGTAGACACAGTACAATAATTATTTAATAAACAGGTGGTACAATGGGCGGCCTTATCGCTGAAAGCAATTTCTTCCTAGCAACCTTTGGATGGACAGGAATTAAGTCAGCACCACCACCTACAATACCTGATACACTGGGGAGTAAACTTCTTTCCTGGTATGCTGGGAAGTAGACTTCTTTCCTGGTACGCTGAGAAATAAACTTCTTCCCTGGTACGCTGGGAAGTAAAAGTTTTAAATACCTGGTACGCCGGGAAGTAAGTATCACATAGCTGACAGCGCATAAAGTGACAGTCCGCCCACAGCCGCCAGTACACGCGCCGCCACGCTCGCAGTTCCCCGTACAGCCACGTGATGTACTCGTTGAGACTCCAGGTTGGATCTCTGGGAATATCGGAGAACATACGAGACTGGTGATGGAAGAAGGCTGGGAATGGCAGCTATTCGACTACCTGCTTTAGCAAATGATTAATTTTGACCCCGTTTCAATCGAGTAAACATTTTGAATGCCTGTCAAGTTCCGTTGATAATTACAAGTTATGGTGACAGTGACAGTGATCTGAGGATGGGAGTGGAAGGTAGACAGTGGAACACCTCAGTGAGTACCAGCGGCATGGTGGCACTTCTCTGGATAAACATTTTAACACAAATAATCATTATACAGTGTAATTGCAAGTAATCCTTTGGTTGAATTTTTATATCGCCGAACCAGTCACCTTTCATTTACCAGGGTTGTCACTTGAAACTTACTTTTTAGTCTACCTTTTCCTATCTCACTGTTTCCCTTTCTAGTCAACTCTTTTTCATATTCCGCCGGTCACATTTCTCGCCACCCCTAGGATTGTCCCTTACTTTTTCCTATCTCGTTGCCACCTCTTTCGTCACCCCTTTTTTCTATTTCGCTTTTTCGCCACCCCTAGGGTTGTCACATGTCGTTACTTTTATTAGTCTTCGTTATCCTTTCTCGTCACTCCTTTTTCCTATCCTTCCGATCACCTTTCGAGGGTTGTCTCTTGTTTTTTTATTTAGTTTACTGTTTCCTACTCCGCTACACCTATCTCGCCCATTTCTCGCTACCCTCAGGGTTGACTTACTTGGTGTGCGTGGAGACCACGTTCCCCCTCCTGTCGATGCGCATGGACGCGGGCTGGCACGGCACCTGCTCCGCTATGTGCCGCCCGAGGAGCTTGTTGCACCTGACGAGGAACAATGGCAGTTGGCCGATGTCTCAGGGTGACGAGCGCAGTGTTTGCCGCGCAAGATAATACAATGCAAAGTTCTGGGTGCCAGCCACTGCAACTGTTGTGAGGAGACGTAGCGCTTACAAGCAGGTGAACGACATGCTCATCTCGTCAATCGTCAAATAAAAATAAAAATACATCCAAATATTTTAACAATCTTTTGTGTGTGTGTAACAAATCTACATACTTTCACATTTATAACGAGAATTAGTAGGGTTATCTCACTTGCTGCATTTGAAGAGGGTTGCGAGGGTCGAGTAGTGGCCCCGGATCGTCTCCGGCACTGGCTCGGCGAGAGAGAGGATCATCTTGCAGTACAGCCGCGACTGGATCTTGTCCTTGCGGTCCCGGATGGCTTCCAGCTCGGAGTTGGTGTACATTGCTGCTAATCTGAACAGTTAAGTGTTTTTGAGATTTGTACGACGCCTTCGAAGCAGTGCCGGATTAACCAGTAGATTTAGATAGGGTAGATTTAATTAGGCAACCATATATGATAATAAATAGAAAAAAAAATAGCTTTAATTTGATTTATAATTAATAAATAAACGTTATGAACGTATAAATGTATCGAAATCATACCTGTTTACACCTGGATGCGAAGAGGTGCGGCCAAGTGTTTTTTTTTTTTAATCTTCATATAAATTGCCGTGACGTAGACGTTATTTTATTTAAAAAAACAAGTGAAGTATATTTTTTCCCAAAAATCAATTAAAAATAATTTAATTAAAAATACTGGCGGCCAAATTTTAATAGGCAACTTGATAAATATATATTCTCCTAATTATAAATATACATAAAAATTCGGTTTTCAGCAAAAAACCGATGAACGCACTAATCCTGCAGCCGGATCTTAGACTATAAGTTTCATCCCACTAGAAGAACTCACCTAGTAAGCAAGGCGTCGCTGAGGCAGGCGAGGTTGGTGGAAGTCTTCACGATGTCGCTCATGTGGGCATGGCAGTAGATCAGGCAGTCGTGGAGCAGCGGCTCCATCTGCAAACACGGGGCTGTTCCTTACAGGACGTGTACAGTAAGCTCCTATAGGTAACCTGGACATTAGCCATTTACCACTAGGTACACATTGCTGATGGAACACTTCGCTTTTCCTGCTTTATCTTTAGTCCTTATCAGGTATTGCTAATTTGATTATTAGTTGGGTTCGACAAGAACTCTCGTCTCCCGCTATTCCCAACCCTTACCTGCAGGAACGACGCGGAGACAAGAATGGGGACGACATTGTGAGGGTCCAGGAGAGGCCACTCCGCCACGAGGATACTGTCGCGTTTCACCCACCGCATCAGCCAGTCGAAGATCTGACGAACAAAATACAGTCTTACCCTTTTTAACAGGCTTTTATTAGCTTCATACGTACGTTACGTTAGTAGGTATTTATATAAAGGTAACGGAAACTTTGAACATGTTTGACCCCCTTCAAAACGTCGGATTAATTCTAAATTTTGCATACTTATCGAGGACCCATGACAATACAATAATAATAAGTACACCTATATAAAAAAATATAGTTAAAAAAACTAAAACCACGCTTTAATAGCAAGCCGCGCTAAAAACATGAAAAATAATTAATTTTATGGTAAAAAAAAGCGTGGTATTTTTCTACTCTTTAGTTTGGCTTCATAAAGCGTGTTTTTTAGCATATTTTTTTAACTATAATTTATTATTATGATATTGCCTTTTGTATACAACTTGCAACTATAATGCCTGTATTGAATGAATACACAGAGCCAAAAAATAAATTAATTAATCCTGGTTAGGTACCTACTTCCAATAAGTAGTAAAGAACGGAAGGTCGATGATGTGGTCAGGTTTATTGAAAGAAGTTTAAAATAAGACAAAGCGTTCGGGAGTACGAGGTCATCCTAGAGTAACCAAAGCTTTAAAAAGGTTTTTTATTGACATAATATATTCTCAGTTCTCATCTGTGATGAATTGATGATTATAGAGGTATGGCAAACTTAAAATTTAAATGGGTTATGGTAGGTTATTTGTTCGTATAACTGAACTGATTTATTATTATGGCTTTTAGTGAGTTTAAGACGGAAAACAGACATTATATCTTGCCAGACAAAACCCAAACATGTTTAAATTATGCTGCACACAGAATAGCATATAATAACGTAATATAGTTGACCTGTATATCGCAATGCACAGAAATGTCCATGTCTTCAAGCCTTTGCCCGGCTGTGACGTCAGCAAAATACCCCATCTTGGACACCAGCAGCTTTTGTGGACATCGAAAGTCTTTCTTGAGGCCCTTCACTTCGTCGCAAACGTGAATTTCGACGTCACCTCTGAAAAATAAACAAAATTGAAATGCAAAAATATATTCCGATACCGGGAATCGAACCCGAGCCTCCTGGGTGAGAGCCAGGTATCCTAGCCACTAGACCATATCGGATGTTGAAGCTGAGGTTGAAAATGTTAAATATATCGTATTTGTTGTATTTTTAGAAAAACTTGCCATTTTCTGTCGATAGAGGCGCTACTGACTAATAATATTATTTGGAATCTAAAAATCAATGTAACTCACTCTTGCTTTTGATTATTCTTTTCTTGTGCTGCAATAATTGAAGACTTGCGTCTCCCTAATCTGTCTCGAGATTCCTTCTCATTCACAAATCCTAGAAAAATATTAAATTTTTGTAAAATTATAATTTCTTGGCTGTATTTGGATCTAAACTAAAAGCGGTTTTTGACCCTTACCTCCAAAACTAGCTGGTTTCTTTACATCGGTCGAACTAGACGATGGAACTTTCTTGATTATTGGTGCGTACGCGCTGGCTGTTTTAGAAATTTTCTTATATCCAACGAGGTAAGGAAGAATAGAATCCAAAATACCTTCGTTTATGACCTGAAACGTTAAATTGGTGATAGCGTCAACTATCGAGTTTTTTAACTATTTTCTTGAACTAATTTCTATTTTATAAAAAATACGACTCACATCATTTAATTTGCAATTGAGATTTGCCTCAGTCCACACTCCTAGCATTTCAACCCTGGCTTCAGGTGGTAACGATTTTCTCCGACCCTTACCTAAAATTAATATAGTTCACAGTTTAGTCGTTAGATGGTGCTGATACAAAACTTTAACAGATCCTTGTCTGCTACCTTCTATTTCACTGCAACTGTATCTTTTGACGATGTTCTCTTCTGAAATCCTTTTCTCTAACGTTGTATCACTCTTACTCGTAATTGGTTTAGGGTCTGAGAAAGCCGACTGATATAATAGGTCTCTTTCTTTTTGTTCTATCACATGATTTATCACAGTTAGTTTAGTCAATTCTTCCCAATTTATCTTCGTGCCCTCGTCTTCGTCGCCTTCAAGGTGTTCATAAACTTGATAAGCTGTTTTCATGAAATCAAAAAAGTCTTTTACTGTGATAATTTCGGCAGGCGCATTGGTTTTAACAAGAGAACTTCTCCTGGAGGCCGGTTCAGATTTTACAGGACTCGGACTCTTCACTCTTCTTCCATCGCCTTTTTGCATGAACATTGACGAAGAATCTGCCTCTGGATTAGGGCTTGCCATTTTGATTGCGATATTTTCTGTTACTTGAATTTTATTTGCATTATTGATTTAATAGGCCACCTAGATACAAGAGTAACCAAGTGGTAGTATTGATTTTATATAATTATGGTTTATGCTCAATTTTTAGAGCTGATTTGGATTCAGGATAAAAACAATTTGATTAAAAAATACAAAAAGTTCAAGCCTACGGTAAAGAAATTAAAATATATGACTGAATTTATTTTTTATTTACATTGTCGTTGGTGACGTTAGCCTGTCAACTTGGATGTTATGTTGTCAGGAAGGATAAGAATCTTGTTGGAATATTTTTTTATGGTGAGAGTTTTTCAAGATCTCAGGATCTAATGCTTGGGTTCACGCTTGACCCTGAGATTACATTTATTGTGAAATAGAAAACAGCTTTAAAATAAGTTTACTTAGCAACAAGAACATACTTCAATCTGTCGTATGATTATGGTCTTTGTTTTACGTTCTGCTATACGCATTATTCTTGAGACAAATTAAAAAATCCTAGTGAAGTATTCATGAAATCGAGCTAAACACTTTTAATATTAAGTCAAAAGGAACGTAAAAACACAAAAAAAAGAAACCCAGTTGCCAAAAATGTTAGTCTATGACTGGTGATATGTCATATCAGTTTTTCTGAAATATTTTGTTGTCCAACAAAGTTATTTAGAATGTTCCTAGCTGTATTTTATTATGGAAAGCTATCAGCCCGAACATGACAAGGGCGTTCTGTTGTCTGACACGTTTTGGAGGACTTCGAAGCGCGCTCTCCCGGGCAGACCTCTTCAAAGAGTTGGCACAAACGAGGTTATGTCCGGGTCTTCTTACCAGCAATTTCAGGCGTCTGTGAACGACGCCTGGGACCTCGGGGACGACGACATCGTATCTGGGATCGCGGAGACAAGAATATCGAAGGCTATATCGCAAACTGCAGCTTTAAATGTCATCAATTCTCACAGGAACAGTAACAAGAGTGTAAACAAAAGTGACGTAAAAGTTGAGAATGTGAGTGTGAAGAAGGAGGATGGCGGGAAAAGGAGTGAAGTTAAGAAGGTGGCGGGTGTCTCCGGTGGTGGTGCGGTGCCTATGAGGCACTATCCCGGGCGCCCGCGGCCCGTGAGGCTTTCTGCGTTAGCTTCGAGAGAGGAAAGCAGTGAATCTAAGCTGGAACGGTTCCAACAGCTCAACGAGAGCGCTGTCATAGACTTGGATGAGCTCAAACAACTGAGCTGGTCCGGCATTCCTGTCAAGGTGAGTTATACTCCTGTTCCTGGAATTATTAACATGTGAAACCAAATGTAAACTTGTTGATTGTACAAATGTTCATTGGTTTGAGATACTGTAAGGGTTTGAGTGTTTGCCGGCAAAATCTAAAGATTATGGACTATGGACGGAATTTATAGACAAAATTTCGTCAATACAAATATCACCTTGGTTCACATTTACATTATTAACCAACATTATCAATTTGTTTTGTTCTAGTTTTAGGTTTTCTTTGTTCTGTGGTGTTTCAATAAAGAGTTTATCTATCTATCTATCTATTATCCCGCAAAAGGGTACCCGTGAAAGTTAACTGACTTTACCTGTTACCAAATTCAGAATTGATAGATAGATAGATGGATAAACTCTTTATTAAAACACCACTGAACTTTATTAGCACACAACATCTATCCACTCGACGTCCATTCTTACAGCAGCAGCAGTTTTCTTATTTTTTCTTCTTTTCTTATTCTTTACATCCATTTGAGATTATTTTTTTACATTCACATACACAAAGATCCAGACACCTAACTAAGATTCCCTGTATCTAGGGAATCAGAAACTACAAGGACCATGGTCCTACAAACACCCAGACTCAGAGCAAATATTTGTGGTTCACACAAATCTTTGCCCTGTGCGGGAATCAAACTCGCAACCACACACTTCACAGTCAGCTCACCACCCACTCACGCCATGGACGCCGTCTTTTGTGCCCTCATCATCAGCATCTGCCTGTTTTCATCTACTGCTCAGCATGCCGCTCTCCTTGTAAACAATACTGAGCATGATCTTCGCAGCTCCTCATTCAGCCTCATCCCTTTGTGTCACATTAAATCCTTTTTCAAAGAATCTCACAAACAATGTCACTGCAATGTTATGCAAACAGGATTTGACGCTATTTTTAAATCTTTTGTTTTTATGATCAATGTTTTAACCTTCCGTTAAAGTCAGAGGTTCACTGACACTTAATTAAAGCTTCAGTAATATGCAGTCAAACATTTACCTACTAATATAAATTGTCATGTGGCATAGTGGGTGAGGAGCTGATTGCGAAGACAGGTCTCAGATTTGATTCCTGCACAGAGCAAAGATTTATGTGATCCACAAGTATTTGCTTGTCACGCAAAAAGGGCCGATTGACGGCCTAATTGCGGAAAAGAGCCCGTTCACCAAGTAAGTATTTGCTCCGTGTGTCTGTTTGCGAGAATGTGGTCTTCCTGATTCCCTAGAACCTGGGAATCCTAGTTACGATTCAGGATTAATGTATTCCATTCATCATCGTCATCATCCACACAGCCTTTATCCTCCCACTGCTGGGCACAGGCTTTACCATGCCATTTGCCTTGGTCCTGTGCCAGTTGGATTCAAGTTTGACCCGAGATCGTAGTAACATTGTCAACCCATTAAAACACAGTATACACATGGTACATAACAATATAACATTGCTAGTGACGAATTAAAAAAACAAACCTAAAATTACTGATCCCCATGTCTCATTAGAATTACAACTGTATCTAGAGAATCAGAAACTATGACGCCCGTGGTCTTACAAACTAAAATAATGCATGGATAGGTTTTTATTAACATTGACTGCTGAAAACACACACATTCGTATTTTTGCGTGCGAACCTACACTCACAGCAGATTGAATTTAGTTATGACACAACGCCAGTAAACGGTACACACCACAGTTGTGTTTTCAACAGTGAACGTGTTAAACAAAAGAAGACAAAGGATTCCATATGTGTGTGACTTGATAGTTAATTATTTTGATGTCTACGTGCTCAACGCACTCCTAAATTGAGTTCACATGTTTAATAAGTATTGAATTACCTGTTTTACATACAACAAAACAAAACAAAGCTTAAACAAAAAAGTCAATTTAGGAATAAGTTTGCCTTAATTTGGATACAAGACACCGAGCTTCTCAGGGTGACATTTCAATAAATAAATTCCTATGTTCTAAGGACTGCCAGCCCACCCTGCTCACTCATGCCATAGGTTCCCAGATATTTTTTTTGTCATAGACTCCTTTCAAAATTTTGCTGGTTCCAGTGGACCTCTGCAGCTACATTTCTACCATATACCTATCTATTACCTACCATATATTATTTTTTGTTACGCCAACGTAGACCCCCGTCGAGTCTCCCGTGGACCCCTGGGGGTCCGCCTGGACCACTTTGGGAACTAAGGCACTAGACCAAGAGAGTAACCTGGGCTAATGAGTGTTCGGAAAGTCAGTCAATCAGCCCACATGAAAATGCAATAGCAAATTAAAAACTGCAGCATGACACGCTGATACATGAATCTTGCTTACATGATACATGAATCGCCGCTATTTAGTTACTGGAACAACGTCGACTGATCTCGTTCTGCCAGCAATCAACTGATGTGGTAACACCCTTTTTCTCATTACCCCCAGGCCCGTGCCATAACCTGGCGCCTCCTCGCCGGGTACCTCCCCGCCAACACCGAGCGTCGAGCGGACACCCTCGACCGCAAGCGTGCCGACTACAAACACTTAGTCCGGCAGTACTACGATGCAGAGAGAGACGATGACACCTACCGTCAAATACACATAGACATACCGCGGATGAGCCCCCTGGTAGCGCTCTTTCAACAGCTTACTGTACAGGTGAGTCACTCGGGACTGGTGGGTCACTCAAGGCAGGTGGAAAGCTTATAGTGCAGGTGAGATATGTATAGCAAACAATTGGACTATTGAGATTGGGGTTTGCTAATATTGTTGGTGTTCAGTGAAGATGTGGTCATAGGTGGTGAACATGCTGAGTGTAAAATGGGACTACCCAAAGGCTGTTGCTGGATCACCCTCGAAAAAGACCTTGCGAGAGATTTTCTGCTAGCCAGCTGGACTATAGTATCCTACCATCTAAGTCTTTAACTAAATTCTGCATTATCAAAAGCTCATGCTCATTTTCTAAGATCCATTATCTTAGCCTGTATAAATCCACTGTTGGGTATAGGCCTACTCTCCTTCACGCCTCTTATTCCTCTAATTCCACGGTCCTGTGCGAGACGCACTGGCCACTGCTATCCGACTAACTTCACAAGGTCGTCTGACCAACAGGCTGGTGGTCTGCCTGCCAGTCTGCACCCTTCTGTCGGCCACCATTCCCTCACTGCTTTTGTCCATCTGCCATTATCTCTTCTGGCTAAGTGTACTGCCCATCTCCACTTAAGTCTTGCTGTATCACCCCTATCTAAGATTAGCTAGTTTTAAACCCACGCCTGCAGTGCGCTGTTCAACCTTCGATAAACTAATTAAGCAACTATTGGTACAAGATGATACCATGTAGTATCCAGACAGGGTTGTTATAAGAACTACTGGGCTCTGCGGTGTAGTGGGTGATGAGCCGACTGCAAAGTGTGATGCTGAGGTTTCGATTCCCACACAGCAAAGATTTGTGCATATCACATATATGTATTTGTTCTGAGTCTGTGTGTTTGTAGGACCATGTTCCTCATAGTTTCTGATTCCCTATGGAATCCATCCTATTTAGGGGTCAGGATCTAGGTATATAATTGTGACGTGTTATTATTAGAAACTCCAAAATTCCAGGTGATGTTTGAACGCATCCTGTACATCTGGGCGATCCGGCACCCTGCCTCCGGCTACGTGCAGGGCATCAACGACCTGGTGACTCCGTTCTTCATGGTGTTCCTTCAGGAGGCCGCTCCGGGGCAGGAGCTGGACAACTTCCCCCTGGACAAGCTGTCGGAGGAGCAACGGGACGTCATCGAGGCTGACTCCTTCTGGTGCCTGTCCAAGTTCCTCGACAGCATACAGGATAATTATATATTTGCGCAGCTTGGGATTCAGTATAAGGTAATCATTCAAATTCATTCATTGGTTCATTCTTTTATTTTTCTTATATATTCTTTAAATTTGCCTATTTTATATTTATTTTTTAATATTTTTAACAGTTTATCTAAAGGTGGCCTGGAAGAAATCGCTTTTAGCGATGACTGCCTATTGTACTACCCTTGTTTACCTATTGTAATTTTTCTGTACTGTGTTTATTTTTGTTTCTTGTGTACAATAAAGAGTTTTCTATTCTATTCTAATCTATGAATAAGTGATTTGAATTTTGATATTTTAATTTTTGTGTCACTGACTTTCGATGTTGACTGTGCCGTTTTAATTTACAAAATTTATTATCTTATATCTTTAAATGAGCAATTCTTGTATATATTTATATAATTGGAATCTCGGAATCGGCTCCAACGATTTTCATGAAATTTAGTATATAGGGGGTTTCGGGGGCGATAGATCGATCTAGCTAGGAATCATTTTTAGAAAATGACATTTTATTCGTGTTATATCAAATTAAACATAAACTTGGAAGAAAAATAACAAAGCGTTGGAGGCGTTTGAGTAGTCCAAATTTAAACTGAAAAATATGACTCTTCCTGAAATCTATTGGCGAATAGTAATACTACCGAGCAAAGCTCGGTCATCCAGCTTCTATTTATTTATATCCATAAAAAAATATAGTCATCAAGTAATTTTCCGGCCGGCTTGCATCGACACAGGAAAATAACATATTTATTTCACAATAACAGGATAATTTGTGTCATGTAAATAGAGTAAAGCCATATATTTGTATAGGTGTTTGGTTTCAAGGTTTACATAATTGCTTTAAATAGCTATGAGTAATTTTTGAGCAATAGATTTTGTTGGGTACTAGCTTTTGAATGTGGCTTTGACCGCAGGGTGAAAAAAAAGCATTAATTTTTAAAGTATCCTATGTTTTTCTGCGTGGACCCTGGGCGCCTGCCCAGAGTGCCCAGTAGCAAAGAGGGGCATTACTTTAACACGTTCACTGCTGAAAACACAACCGTCGTGTTTTTCATAACTTGCCATGGGTACGGCAAAACACAATTGTTGTGTTTGTTGTATGGGAAAACACTATGGCGCGTGCAGAGCCGCACCCGTGGCTAGACAAGCAAAACGGCTCAGCAGTCAAAGTGTTAAAACAGAGGTTCTCAGACTTTTTTCTCATAGACCACTTTCAACATTAAGCTGGTTCCGGTGGATCCCCTGCAGTTACATTTCTACCATGTTCCTATGTATTTCCTACCATTTTTTTTCACGCCAATCAA
This sequence comes from Campaea margaritaria, assembly GCA_912999815.1. Classification (NCBI taxonomy): domain Eukaryota; kingdom Metazoa; phylum Arthropoda; class Insecta; order Lepidoptera; family Geometridae; genus Campaea; species Campaea margaritaria. Next base: position 935,249 of record OU538809.1, on the reverse strand, counting down.
GACACCCGTTGAGTCTCCCGTGGACCCCTAGGGACCCCCTGGACCACTTTGGGAACTAAGGCTCTAAAAAAAATGTTTTTATAAATATATGTTTTTGTTTCCAGGTAAACCAGCTCAAAGAACTAATCAGACGCATCGACTTACCCCTCCACGAGCACCTCCAATCTCACGGGGTGGACTACCTCCAATTCTCGTTCCGTTGGATGAACAACCTCCTCACTAGAGAGATACCCCTGCCGTGCACCATACGCCTATGGGACACCTACCTAGCGGAATCGGACGGATTCGCGACCTTCCAGCTGTACGTCTGCGCGGCGTTCCTCCTACATTGGCGTGAGAGATTGATGCTGGAAAGAGACTTTCAGGGGCTCATGATCTTGCTACAAAACGTCCCGACGCAGAATTGGACTGATTCTAACATAAGCGTGCTGGTCGCCGAGGCCTATAGGCTTAAGTTCGCGTTTGCAGATGCCCCTAATCATTTGCATCATGCCGGGAAGTCTGATAGATGACCTGGAACTGTCGAGGCTTGATTTCGGTGTTAGCTTCCGTCTGCGGTCTGTTTTGTTATTTGCTGTTCCAAGGGTTTTTGTGGTATAACTAGATTTTATAATCTACGTGTATAATGAAGTGATGAATGTCTGTACATTGAAGTAATTTAAAAAAAAACACTTAAAAAATACTAAAAGCTAAAGAACAATTCACAGCAATATGGATATAAAAGCCGTGGACATCACTAATTAAACAAATTGTAATTGTAAAATTGTCTTGTAGTAGAAGTCAAGTAGGATGTAATCCAGATAGATTATTGAAACCTGATATATACATGAAGTTGATGTAAAACTGTTATTGAATATAGCACGTTGATACAAATGTATAATATAATTATTATATATAATTATGATCACGCAAAGGGGCCACCCATATAATTATTATGTCACACGAATTTTATGATTTTTTGACTCCAGCACCGTTGTCTTTGTCACAGGTGGTCACATTTGTGATACCCCCTAATTTTGACGTCCCATATTTTGCAATTTCACATCTACAAATGGTTTAACTAAAATAACAGTTACACAAATCTGATTTGTTCACAAATGTGTTTTAAGATTTTGAAATCTGGTGTCACGAAATGAACTGACTCGTCCCCGAGTCCTCCCACCCCTTGTCACACAATGTCACATTTCGTCACTGATTGCAATTCAATCTCGCTGCTCAGTAACATAAAAAAACTAGAAATATACTTGTCTCAAAATATCGAGACTCCAGACCAAGTTATTTGAATTTGGCATATATATTTTTTAATGTAGACCTATGTGATGAATTATTTTTTATTTTTTATTTTGCTATATAGATAAAAACCCATTCTAACCCACCTGTGAAGCAAAAAAGGAGAAGTGTTTTTATTGCTGACGGTGCGAGGATAGCAGGGTAATGAGGTATCCCGTATAATGCAATTCTTTTTAAACAAAATTAATAAAAATCAGGTTTTTTCTGTTTTGTAGTAGGAAGTCATAAATATGAAATAAATTAATTTTATATTGACGTCCACCTAAAACTATGTAAATATCATATAGTTTATGGTGAAAGAACAGTTTTTACCACTTTGACTGCTGAGCCGTTTTGCTTGTCTAGCCACGGGTGCGGCTCTGGATGCCCCATAGTGTTTTCCATACAGCAAACACAACGGTTGTGTTTTGCCGCACTCGCGGCAAGTTGTGAAAAACACGACAGCTGAAGGTGTTAAAAAACTACTTTTTTAATTTGCATAAAAATCAATTTTTCCACAGAAGTAATCAGCTAGTTGAGACAAGTATTTGTGACACAAAAAAAGCCAATAAAGCCGTTCTGTTATCACATCTTATCATATTCAAGAACTTGGCTAAGACGATATGTAAAAAAAAAGGTTTTCCGATTGAGTGGATTGCAAAAACGTGATAGCGCTAACTACTTATATGACTATAGAAAAAGATAAAAAGATAAACATGGCCTTAATTATAAAAAAATGTAACAAATAGTTAATTATCACTTGGCTTAGATCTCACATTTAAAAAACAAATACAAACCTACTGTTTTTGTTGTATTTAGATAATTATCATGTTTTAGTTGCCTTAATATCGAATACTGTCATTAAATAAGACTGGTTCTTAGATATTCAAAAAAATTACATATCGTCTTAAAGATATAATTATGAAGACATTTAGCTTTGTATAAATGTACGTCAATGTCTGATGTAGTGACCCACTACCAATATTAAATAAGCAACTTTTGTTATAAAACGTTTAAGCTTGTAATTTATATGAAACAATTGTTGTTGTAATGTATAAAGAAAATGGATTTTAGAAATTATAAACGTTGCCGCATTTTAAGCAAAAGGTGCTCTAATGTGTATATGGGTCCTCCTCCATCGGGAAAAACGATATCACTTAAACAATGTTATATATATTTAAAGGGTAAATTAATAGATGTTAAAAATAAATATTCAGTGTTATTGATTTCAGGACGAAATCAGTGCAGAATCCGTGCAACATTTTGCAATGCAAAATTCGGGGTGGCACTGCAATTTTAAGGCGCTTACTATCAGGTCAAGGGTCTGTCCGTCTCGTCCGATTGTATAAATAAATATCTCAAAACTTTGGGCGATTCGTGGACAGTTTACCTTGATGTCCCCTCGTGGTTTTGTTATGTAAAGGCCTAATTATGTATAGCTATAAGGTATAGATATTATTATATTTAGTTTTAATTAAGGCAGCTCCTGATTCCGGGGCCCCCATTTTTTTTTATTTGATCCAAAATTTTCGCACTGCCACTAGGTGTCTGTAACTGCATTCTAATTGCATTGTTTTTTAATTGATGTTTTAAGGAGAATCGGGGCCTTGTTTTGCATTGCACGTGAACGGTGTTCTTTAATTATTATATATCTTTTTTAATTTTGTTACTATCAATAATACAAAACTAATGAAAAAAATTTTAACCGTGAATTTCTCAAAGAGCTTTCAAAATTTTTCAAGATATTTTTTTATTGCAGATTAGGCATTCATTTAGAAATAGAAAATTAAAAAAAAAAAATTGAAATTTGTTATTTTTTTGTTGATTAGATTTTTTTGTCTGAATTTGTGAGCAGGAAGTGTTTGTGACAATGTATTTTTCGTTAATTCTTATTTAGCTAACTGCCATATTTCGGGACAACCAATCACGAAACTGTCCATAAACGGACTCCCATAATCTCCACTAAACATTTCAATGCTTGTTAGTGGAAGTTATAAAAGCCTTTTATATGGAAAGTGTAATAATTTCCCCTGGCGGTAAAACAAAAAAAAAATACGACCTCTTTACTGAATTTGAATTTACAACCAAGGGAATCCATCCCCCCATCGCTCTGGCAACTAAGCTATCCTCCTTGGTTATTTTTTTTTTTACAAGCTTTTGTTTAACTTGCAATGTTTTTATGTATGTATGATTTGGTTAAATCTTCCAACTCCTTGTCCGCCTGGGGAAGTATAAGATATTTATCTGCCAAGCAGTAGTTTGCAAACATTACTGTGTTCCGGTATGAAGGGCACTGTTTCCAGCGAAATTACTGGGCATATGAGACTTTAGAACCGATGTCTCAGGGTGACGAGCGCAGAGCCGTGCCGCGTAGGATTATCCAATGCAAAGTTCTGGGTGGCACTGTAACTGTTATTAGCAGGCGTAGCACTTACCATCAGGTGAACGACTTGCTCGACTCGTCACTCAGTCAAACATGAAATATAATAAAAAAAACTTAATTTAATAGCAGTTCCCGTTGTTGAATTGAATTGAAATTTTGAACTCCTGTCAAGTTCCGGTGACAATACGATGTTATGGCGACAACGCGCTGATCTGATGGTAAAGACGGAAGGTAGACACGGAACTCCTCAGTGACTAACAGTAGATTGATGGTGTTTGGACTCATTCTGATGAGCCTGTAGTGCCGAAAACATTTTGTATAAAAGCTTGTCTAGAAAAAAATATTTTTACCAAACAATTTTTGTTGCTAGTAATAAGGTGTACAGTAAAAAAAATATTTTTCTGTACAAAATATTGTTTTAGGTTATGTTTTTTTTGTGACCACTGTTTAAATTACTTTATATTGATTTTATTTGTATTTTATTTAGATAAATATAGTAATTATTATACATATTTATGTATATTTATGGAAATGCTGTGTTTTATTTAATGAGAATTAATATTCAGCGTGGCGGTGCAGCCCGCATTCTGGGCACTTTTCCCCCTACCTCCCCTCTACCAAAGGTCTTTTAGATAGGGTTGTTGACGGCCGCCGTGGCGGAGTGGTTGTTAAGCTACCTCCGAAGCGTGAGGTTTTCTGCACAGGGCAAAGGTTTGAGTGGATCACAGATATTTCCTCTGAGTGTTAGAATCTATGTGTGTGACCGTAAAGTTATTATTGTTCTATTTTTTCCTAGAATATCTGTTACGTAGGTACCTATCTATTAGTATTTATAATATTTTTTTATGTACTGAGTTTACCCTAAGGGCCGGCGTCCACTGATGCCATGGCACGGCACGGCGTGATACATTCATAATTTAGGTCTAGCAATACCAGAATTTTGCTATTCGATTACATCAGAGGCCGAGAAAAAGTCCCCCAATATTTCCCACATCTTTACCGAGTAGCAACACAGCCCGCCAGGGTCGGATTGCGACCTTGACCTAGAACCTGACATTGGTAGCTCGTGACCCCAAACAGTACACATCTAGGGCACGCCGCAATCGATACCACAATCCGTGAAGATCGGAACTATCCGTAGCCAGAAGCCTTCACGACTTCCTTGTGTACGTATCGATATTATTATACTCTTCTTCGATTTGAAAATTACTCGGAATAAAAGCGTTTGTGATTGTACGTAAAAAGTCGAAAGTGGTGTCGTTTTGTTTATGTGTCGTTTGTGGAAGGTAAGGTGTCCTTGAATCGTAACTAATTACAGGGTCAGCCAATATTGTGTGATATTGTGACGGAAGTGGCGTTGCATAAAATGATTGGATTCGAATTCGTCCCTGAGTTACTTAATGTTTGTTATTGTATTGACCTATTTTTTTTAGACTACATTTTTAGGGTTCCGTTCCTCAAAAGGAAAAAGAAACCGTTAAAGAATCACTTGATTCTGCGTCTGTCTGTCAAGACCCATTTTCTCAGGAATGCGTAGAGGTATCAAGTTGAAATTTATGTCAAATACGCGGGTCTCCAGTCTCTTTCAGCTGTGAAAAAATGAAACTTGTAAGTTAACGCGATTAAAAGATATTACCGCTTATGTAGCATATTTTACGATTTCACAAGGGAGTCAAAATCTAAATAGGAGATTTATCCTGTCGACCTAGAATCATGAAATTTGGCAAGAATCTTACAGCACATTTAAATATAAAAGAAAAAAAATCTGAAAAGCTTAAAAAACCGTAGTAACAAAAAAAAAAGCGAATTTACTTATACAATCATAATTATTATTATTGTTTGCGATTGGTGCAATATTTGTGTACCTATGTAGTTTTTCCTTTTACCTAGTATATCTTTGGAGCAATAATGTTTCATGCTTTTAAGACCTAAAACTTTGTACGGAACCCTCGGTGCGCGAGCAAAACTCACACTACCGGTTTTTTTAGTCCGTTCTCACTTGTCGCCCCATCTGTCTCGACCCTAATTAAAATAAGGTTTATTGTCATAATCTCCAGCAAGTGTTCCCCACTATCGGCGATAAGGAGGCCTACCATGACGTCTTATAGCGATTCAGTTCAGGACCTAAACTGACCCCCACCACATAGTCCCGAGGCGAGATGCGCTCTGTGATGTTCTCCAGAGCGCATCCATCCTAGGCGAGGCCGAGTGCCCCTAGAGGCGCGTCCGCGGCAGTCGCCCGGACGTCCGCAGGGGTGGTCGTGGAAGCGCAATCGCGAGCCCGCGGCCACCCCAACATGCGGAGAGAGAACATCCCGGGGGTTTTTAGTGGGTACACCCAGTCAGCGCGCATCACTAGGATGCGCGCTGACGGGGGACCCCCACATAACCATCCGGCCTCCCCCAAGGCCGGTGGTATCAATAAGGTAATTTCCCCCCGGGCAACAAAAAAAAAAAAAAAAAAAAAGGACCTAAACTGAGCCGCGTCGCATAAGCGTACCGTGACGTCTTATTTTTCAGGTTGCTGCCATTTTCAACCTAAACTGGATTCAGTTAAGGTTGAAAATTGCAGCAACCTATATTGAGTCGCTAATAAGCCAATCTCAACCTAAACTGGATCCAGTTTAAGTTGAAAATGGCAGCAACATAAAAAAATAAGACGTCACGGTACGATTATGCGACGCGGCTCAGTTTAGGTCCACAACTGAATCGCAATAAGACGTCATGGTAAGCCCCAAGGACAATTTCGAAAAAAGAGCCCTCATAAGTTTACAAAATATATCAATGCCTGTTGTTAGTGATTACGAAATATATTGTCAAATCACGGACCATGTTATAGAAGAATATAATCATCCCACTCGGCTTTCCTTGCTCGATATATATTTGGTGTTCTAAATAATGGAGACAATAACTAGGTGCAAACATTACTTGTTCCGATTTGAAGGGCACTGGTTATTTATTTATTTATTCTTTTGCACACAAATGGAGTACAAGGAGTACTTAATGCTAAGTAGCATTTTCTACCAGTCATCCTGGAGGTGTAACTGAAATGGTGGTGGTGTGGCAAAACGAGAGAGCAGAGAAAAGTATATTTAAAAGATATTTAGTAATAGAATATTTTATTATAATACAACTAAGTATATAAAGTTTTAATAGACTGTTTCCAGCTAAATTAATGGGCATATGATGAGACTTCAGAGGCAAGTCTCAAAGTGACGAGCGCATTGCAGTGCCGCTCAGGATTATGCAATGCCAAGTTCTGGGTGGCACTGTAACTGCTATGGGCAGGCGTAGCGCTCACCATCAGGTGAACGACTTGCTCGTCTCGTCATTACGTCAAGCGCCTCTATCCCATTAGCTCTGCTGTAGGTAAATACGGAACACATCCCGTAATTATCTATACTAATATATAAAGCTGAAGAGTTTGTTTGAACGCTAGGATCTCAGGAACTACTGGTTGGAATTGAAGAATTATTTTTGTCTTGAATAGTTCATTTATTGAGGAAGGTTTAAAGGCTACATAACATCACGTTAGGACCAATAGGAGCGGAGCATCGATAAGGAATGTGGCATTAACGGGGAAAATATATTGCTTTTAGAAGAGTTATTGCGGGAAAACTTGAATTATGCGGGTGAAACCGCGAAGCGCAGCTAGTTTATTATAAATCCATGTTTAATTCCGAGTTTCCTGAAAAAACACGTGTAGGATAATGTAGGTGAAGTCACTCTGCGGTTTTCCTTGCTCGATAAAATTGGAATTCCAATAACACAATAAAAATATTGATGACTTCATCTTTTTTATTGCTTAGTAGCCCTAATTTGGACACTTTTTCTCTCGACAATGGTATATTTCCCTGGTAAAAGACCTGGTACCTTGGCCGTTTATCGCTATGACACATGAGATTCCTTGCCAAATACGCGTGATGTCATAACGCGCTTTAAACTTATGTGGAACCTCAAAACTTCTCAAAACGCCTGAAACGCGAGGCCGCTATTAGCTAAATTACTGAGCATATGAGACTTTTGAGCCGATGTCTCAGGGTGAGTGACGAGACGAGCAAGTCGGTCACCTGATGGTAAGCGCTACGCCTGCCCATAACAGTCACAGTACCACCCAGAACCCTTCATTGCATAATCCTGCGCAGCACTGCTCTGCGCTCGTCACCCTGAGACATCGGCTCTAAAGTCTCATACGCCCAGTAATTTCGCTGGAAACAGTGCCCTTCAAACCGGAACACAGTAATGTACCTACCCGAGTATTTGATACAAATTTCAACTTGGGGTAATTCAATGCATTTGAGGTATCAAGTACCTCTACGTGTTCCTGAGCAAAAAGCTCTCGACAGACTGACATACAGACGATCGGACAGACGACCAATGAAGCGATCCAATAAAGATTCCATGTTCCCTTTGAGGTAGGGAACCCTAAAAACCACCGCACCGATTGAAATGCAGTTTCATGCTTTATCTGTTTGGTAGTAAAAATTCGCCATGTCAATGATATAAGCACATATAAAATTGACGAGTAGCAGTTGAGCTACTGAAAGAAAAACTGCTTATAGGGGACGCACTGGTTTATGCCATTGGATTTGAGTGGGAAACTATCGTATAATAACTTAAAAACAAAAATAACACTGTGAACTAAGGTAAGTAAGTAACGAGTAACATTCATTATCTAGTGGGCCCATGATTTTGTTTCCAGCCAGATGCCACGGCTAAGCTGCAGCTTTTTTTCTATTTGATGAAGGCCTAAGTATTTCAACAAATCTATATATATATATAAATGTTATGTTGGTTTGTGTACGCTTCAAAAACTCAAAAAGCTCTGCACCGATCGAGCTGAAATTTTATCATGATATATAATTTGCATCAAGGATTGTTTTTATCAATTTTTTTCATCAGTGACATATCAGCGAATATGCGAATGTGCCACAACGAAGCGCGGCAGGGTACAAGCTAGTTACTTATATATACACGTTGCTATCGCCATGCAAACTTAAGTTATTCTTCCCTTAATAAAATGCCTTTCCCTGCTGTTTTTAGTCAAGCAGGCAAAATAATATTTAATTTAGTAGATAATGTTAAAATTTAAAAATCATTATACAGTAAAACATGGCGATATGGACTGCTCTGGCGTTTCCTGTCCAGTTTCCTGTAGCGCCGATAACGGACTTTTTTTGTATGCTTAGTGATGGGGTAGCGCGGAATATGACATCTCTAGTATACATAAATAAAACAATAAATTATAAAAAAAAAATATACAATGACATACATATCCTGTATTTTGTATCTTTTAGAACGGGGGAATTTCGGAAGCACCGGTAGAGTAAGTTTTTTTCCCAGCATTCGTTTCCTTACCTCTGATTATTCAAGATATCAAAAATTATAGGTAAAAAAAAATTCCCTTAAAGATCGTAGTTGCAACTCCATGAGTTGAACTCCCCCAACCTGGTTCACCAAACCCCTTAAATAAAGCCAATTCCTAAAAATAAAATTTAATGGTTGAATAAACTGACGTTTCGTGTGGCATTAGGCCTGTTGTCCATCAAACGGGGCGGCAGTCAAAATTGCCGGCTTGAAAAATCCCACAATATTCAATTTCCCGCAAACCACCCCTTCCCTACGCCCCATATCAAAGCATAGTATAACATTATCCCGCAGCTGGCACCAGCTACTCCTAATTAGCCCGTAGAATAAACTCGCGGCTTTCCCTGTAGATAAAAACTTGTTTATTAGCTTTGACCGCTGCTCCCCGGCTGTAGTTCATTGTAGGCGGGCGGCGCGGCCGCTTCAGCAATCAGTAAGTCACCACATACATTACCTATTATTTTTGTTAACACGTTCACTGCTGCAACACACACGTCTGTGTTTTTAAAATTTTACGGCAAGCGAAAACACGCCTGGCATACGAACTCGGACTGCTGTATTGTCAATTTTATCACAACAGTTGTGTGCGCCCGCACTGCCGATTGAGTTCAGTTACCACAAAACGCCAGTAAACAGTAAGCACACACGTTGTGTGAGGATTCGCAAGATATCCAAAAAAAGTGTAAGAGTTCAGCGCGGCTATTCATTTCAATACGAATGACGAGTCCCGTGGCAATCCAACATCAAAATGAAACGAACTCGAGCTGATCCGCACCGTGCTGCATAGCCCCGCAGCAGTGAACGTGTTAAATTGGTACTTCATCAAGTAAGTAGATAGTACGTGCCAACTGTTTTTATTTCCACATCCCGAATTGATTGCAATTTGGCTCGTCACTTGTTGGATTGCCTTTATCTAAATTATAAATCAACAAAACAAAATGGCAAAAAACAGGCATTAGTTTAGAAACAAAATCTAATTGCGATAGATTGGAGATATCGGCAATTTTCACCAGCCTAGTTCCCAAATACAATTGTTAAAATTTATAGCTTACAATTATTACTAATTCTAATTTTAATCCGTAATTTTACTAACTATAATAATTAAGAGAAGAACGAAGAACAATCAAGAACAGAAGAGTGTAGAAAGAAGAAGACTCTTGTCAGTTGCGGCTCATCGTATGGCAGTTTGCTGTGTTGTATTTGCCAGCTGCCTAGCGAAGGGCAACAAATGACTGAGTTAATCAACGGTTCAAGAAGAGAAGAGAAGTTGGAAGGGCGAACACCGATAGTTTAGCAGTGGTAGTAATAATTTATCAAACTGTTACCGGGAAGTGATTACCGCTAATGAGGACAAACAGTAAGGTCGTGGGGCAATCAACAAATGAAACATACCGGCAAACGTTACCCTCCTTTGGCGCAGTTCTGACTTCTGGCTCGCGAGTGTTTTTTTTATGTGACTGAGTGACGAGACGAGCAGGTCGTTCACCAAATGGTAAGCGCTACGCCTGCCCATAACAAATACAGTGCCACCTAGAACTTTGCACTGCATAATCCTGCGCGGCACTGCACTGCGCTCGTCATCCTGAGACATCGGCTCTAAAGTCTTATATGCCGAGTAATATCGCCGGAAACAGTGCCCTACAAACCGGAACACAGTAATGTTTGCACACTACTGCTTGGCGGGTGAATATCACATTGCTAATAAGAGGAACATTTTTATATCCTTTCTTCTCACCACTTTTGTCGCACCTGTAGTGTAGCAGTGGCTAGTCATTTATCAAAATTGGACCAGCCGTTTAGGCGTTACGGAGGAACATACATAGACACATGAGTCCATAGGTGTGTGTCCATGTGTGTTATGTTGAGTCTGGGTGTTTGTAGGACCATGGTCCTCGTAGTTCCCGATTACTCGGATACAGGGAATCCGAGTTTATTATTTTTATACCTAAGTACTTTCATAGTCTGCTAAGAACATAACCCGTTCTTTTGTCTTTGCCGTAGTCGGGTAAAAATAGTTATATCTCAGATGCAAAGGCAAGTCGTTGAATGAGTTTTATTTTCACACACCGTCTGAATATGTAATTATGAGGAATAAAGGTAGTGGATGTCGGAACTGGTGCGGGTTCGATGCCTGCGCAAGGTCGACGGCTGAAGATTCACTAGAACATGTTTCTTTTTACGATACTTTTGGTGTTGTTTTATTTTATTAATGGGCACAAGGCGAAAAGGCTATAGACCAATGGGAACAACCCAGTTTGAGCACCCGCTGATGCGGTCTAGTACCTATGAAACGTTATTTATTCTCTTTTGTAGAGTAAACCCTTTTGGGAACGGAAGTTTTTTGTAGCAAGAAACTGAGGAAGTACCACACCTTTGCCAGATATTTATTCGCCAAGCAATAGTGTGCAAACATTACTGTGTTCCGGTTTGAAGAGCATAGTGTCCAGTGAAATTACTGGCCACATGAGACTTTAGAGCCGATGTATCAGGGTGACGAGCGCAGTGCAGTGCCGCACAAGATTATGCAATGCAAAGTTCTGGGTGGCACTGTAACTGTTATGGGCAGGCGTAGCGCATACAATCACGCGAACGACTTGCTCATCTCGTCACTCAGTCAAATAAAAAAAACCCTGTGATATATTTTTAATTTCTACAGCATTTCCGCAATAAACTAATTTCATTTCATTTCATTGCACCATTTTTTTTTTCTTTGCACTCTTTGAAGCAAGACTGCGGCCCCAAATGAAGACCCCCTTGCCTTCTCGGCAGTAAAAAAAGCTGGCTTGGTACACAATACAGATACATCCTACAGCGAGCCATAAAAATAACATGTCGAACTATTTACCACTGCGCCGTGCCTGGAAGTCGTAAGGCGTTGTTTCATTTGCTTTGTTTTCTACTTCAATTCAAGGGCGAGATGGGTATATTGCGGTCAACGGTCGAGAATTACTGCCCGCGCGCTCGGATGTGGGTGAATGAGGTTTTTGATGCACAGTAAGTATAATTATTAATGCAGCTTTACCATTATAATCTACGAACTATTTTTGTATTGTGTGTGATCACATTTCCTTTCAACTATGTAGATAAGATTAAGGTAATATTTACGTGGATTTTCTAGTGTTCTAGGGTTCGCTTTTCAGTGAAGGAAAACATTGTGAGCAAACCCACATATTTACCTACCCGAGAATTATTTCAGAGGTATGTTATCCACCAATCCGGACCGGACCCTGAGGCCTAATATGGCCTAACCCTCCTCACGAAAGTGAGGGGAGACCCGTGCTCAGCAGTGGGACGATATGGATTGATGATGATGATTATGATTTCTATTATCCTCACAAACTTTGTCCCACCAGTGGGGAGATTGCACGTGAGTGGGAAGCAACGATTCGGATCTGGGCTAAGCCGTTAGACTTAGCTAAGTTTAGTGCTGCCAAGAGAGTTCTTGTGTAAACCTAATAGCCGTTATCTGGCTGATATCCAAAATAGCGGTTACTGGAATAACAGTTTAACTTCGATCTAGCTTTGGTTTCAAAACAGGTCACTATAATAACAGCCTAGTCATCGAATACTAAACATACATTGTGTCAGCGATAGGACCGCCCATTGTGACACTAATAATTGTTAAATTTCATTTGTTTTAGTTTTTAAGTTTTCTTTGTTCTGTGGTGTTTCAATAAATAGGTTATCTATCTATCTATCAATTGTAGATATGTACTACCCTTCTTTACCTATTGTAATTTTTCTGTAGTGTTTATTTTTTTTCATCATTAGACTTTGTCGATTCACTGCTGCTCATATGCCTTTTCTTTATTGCGCCAAATTTTACGGTCTTGAGCTTTCCTCTTTCATGTTTGACCCAGTATGCAGACGATGCCATCTGTTATAGTTTTTTGGTGTACAATAAAGAGTTTTCTATTCTATTCAATTCTACTGCAGGACCTGCGGGGCTATGCAGCACGGTGCGGATGAGCTTGAGTTCTTTTGTTTTGACGTTTGATTGCCACGGGGCTCGTCATCATTATACGAATGACGAGCCCCGTGGCAATCAATTGGGGATATGCCAATAAACCTTTTCGATCTTGCCCATAAAAGCACCGATTGAAAAAAAAATTAAAAAAGTTTTTTTTTTTTACCGATCATTAAAGTTTACTCAGAAAAATAACCGCATAACAATAGTGCAAACATATCAAATCACCCTTTTACATAATACATAGGAATCCATGTATTTACCCAGGCTTAAAAACTTACGTAATAGAAAAAAACCATACACACATAACTTGTGCTCGCATAATAAAGTCCATTTACATAGAGAACTACTTGGGTCACGATAATTACTGGGTGTAAAGAAGAATAATTAAATTTATTTCAAAATATTGTTCATAAAAACTGCATCGCCATTATGACCCAGGAAACTCTGTGAGATAACTTTAGAATTGTTTGCATGCCTGGAGTACCTACATAATACAAGCACCTACCTACATTCAGTATTAATTACAGCATTCAAGTCATAACTTTGCAAATGACTACATTTGATAGTAATCTATCTACTTTGTAATAGAATGAAGTAGGTGGAACATTCGTTATTTTGTTCAAACTAGGTACATCACTCCTTGTTTTTTTATATCGGCAACAATAAGCTGTGGAACTATTCGGAATAGTCCTTGCGTGAGCCATTCCTATTTTTAGATGGCTTTTTTAAGTTTTGGCTTTGCATGATTTGTGCATTTAGTTAGATTTTTTTTTAAAGATATTTTCCCGGTAAAACAAAAAAAACAATATAAAATAAAAGTATAATAAAATTATCGTATTTCAGGTTATGTTTTCTTTATGGCCAGTTCATGCTAGGTATAAATGCATTGTCACATAGTCAGGGTAATATGCTGTATGTATTTTTGCTGGTGTATTTTTTAGTCATTGCAATGCGCTGGTTTACATCGGGAGAGAGAGTAGAGCTACTTTTTACTCTACATTGTAAAGGAATAAGTATGTAGCTTACCTAAATAAATATTCAATCTGTGAAAAACACATGCAGGTATTTAAAAATATCTCTAAAAAATCTAGGAAGGTCTTAGTCCTGGGTCATATGTCTGCTACGAGTCCTGACCATTAGTACCCAGGTATACAAGCGTGCTTTTAGGTTTTCTTTTTTCTGTCTTGTGCTAAGCAAACTACAATAGATACAACAATAATAATAGCAGATACTTATGACGGTACTTAATAAGCATTTGGTTGTAATTTAAAAGTTCCCAGGTGTATCTTGACCACAAACCAAATTATACGTCGACCGCATTTCCTGTTACTTAATTTCATCCGTTCCCGTCAAAGATTGAGGCTGAGAAATGTATGTCCAAGTTCACCGAAAACTCATAAACTAGTAAAACAACATGAGGACAATGAAAATCCCACGCCCCTCCATTTCGGCAGGAGGCTGCGCGCGTGTGCCGCTTTCAGTCGTTTACCGTTTGGCGCGAAAAAAGATACGTCCGATATTAACTGGCCGAATACATCACAAAAAAAGAATATATAATTTTTCTTCAAGGAAATCTGGCCAATTACAGCTTAATATAAATCCTATAAATTGTTAAGAAATTCTTTAGACATAATAATTATAATGATAGAAAAATAAAGTACCGTTTTTCCTAGTGCATCTTTTGTATCAGCAGTAGATATTTTACAGTGTCGTTTTGTATAAATAGGTTGTTTATAAGTGGCCGACGAAGCATCCCTCGCGACTGTCTCTGGAGGAACGCGTGTGAGCGAGCATCAGACATGTACCGGTTAGTGCGCATTTTAAAAACCTTTTTTAACCGCGAGTTCAAGTTCATGGCTGAATGAATGTGAGTCTGCCTATGAAGTTTTGATCGATTAGTGAAATTAAAAAGAAAATTCGTATTTGTTTTAATGGAATTAAGGATTGGATGATGGAAAATGCTAAGGCCGGCCGGCCGGTGTTGGGTGAGAATGGATTGAATATAATATGTACATACCTAAATATACCATTATCTTAACTCACATAAGTAAGGGTTACATTTTTCTATTATTAATAATGTAACATTTTCTATAGTATTTTTTTTCATTACGCGGAAAACACAGAAAGAGACGGTTAGATCTATGCAGATGTGGAACAGTCCTTGTGTACTTTTTGTCCATCAAAATAGATACCTTACAACTGCATCGAATAACGCATAAAAAGGAAATAAAGTATCGCGTACAAAAAAGGATTCGCGTGCAGAATTTATAGGGGATTTTGCCCTCCGTGGACAAGTCCTTCATCTCTGAGATTTTTCTTATACTTAACCTACCTAATATAAAATATTGGTTTTAAGACTTAATTAAAAAAAATAATGTCTTACAAAAACATCGTTGTATTGAGCTGTAGTTAGATAGTGTTCGCAGAAAAAGTTTAGAGCAAACATATTTCGATTTATTCTATTTATTTTTCGATCTATTTTCACATTATTAAACAGGTTAGACAAGTTTGTTATTATTTTCAAACGAAATGGCTTACAATCTACGCATTACGCGCGATTATGTAGGCGCTTAAAATAACTTTGTATCTCTTTAGAATCTCCATTTTGATAAAGTGACCACCTTTAACCTGAGGGCTACTATTCTGAACAACGGTTTATCGAAATATTTTGACACTAATTCATTGCACAAACGCGCGAAGCCAAAACACAAATAGCATCGATATTAATTTAACCTCGCACTTATTTAGAATGTTTTATTTTACGTGTGACACTCGAGGGTTCCTAATTTATCTAATGTACCTAATTTATCTACTCACGGGAGAAGTATCAATGTTCCTATAAATATTAGGTCCCTCAAAGGTGCCAGTACCCATTTTTTTTTTTAATTTATTGTGTGGGCACCGGAAGTTAATTTTTTCTATTAAATAATATTGTATGGCTTGTGTAATAGGTAACATTCGGTCTCACCATTCAACCTCTAGGTAAACCACCTCAGAGACAATGTACAAAAAACTGGTCATTGTCTGAAACAATGCTACGGGAACCTAATCATTTACAATTAGGTACACATACCAACTGGTAATTAAATATCTGATTAGAGATACGATCTCCGCGCTTCTGGTCGCCGAAATAGAGAGATTCGACCTAATGAGGTGCTTGGGGTGAATAATTGCTAAAAAAACTACTTAAGTACTCACTAGTTAAAAACAATTCCGCGGTTCTTCATTTAAATTAAACGGCTTTAGATTTTACCTTGAAATAGGTAGGTAGTACCTCGCGGAAGACATTTACGTTCCCGTATCCCCGACAAAAGGCGGAACACCCTGGGATTTAGTGGGTAGGGAATTCAGCATATACGTGTGATCGTGACGAGCTATTATTATTCACTTTATTTATTTTACTTTATAATTAATTTATTTTTTTACAAAATTTTTACAATTTTTTTTTTATTATTTTTTTTTTTGGTGGCCGGGAGAAGGGTGCAGGCCGGTAGGCAGACCACCAGCCCGCTGGTCGAACGACCTTGTCAAGTTAGTCGGAAGGCAGTGGATACGTCTCGCACAGGACCGGAATTAGTGGCGTGAAGGAGAGGAGGCCTATACCCAACAGTGGGTTGATACGGGCTGAGATGATGATGATGATGATAATTCTATTTTATTTTTACAATACTTTTACAAAACTAGTAATAATTGAGTTAATTAAAATAATATAAAAGAAAGTTAAACCTATTATTATTATTTATATTACAAAAAACACGACAAGAAACCGTAAACAATACGATAGCAAGGAATTTCTTGCACCACCCTGCACTATTTTCAACACTATATCTACACCGTGAACATAGAAAAGAAATAGAAAAACTCTTTATTGTACACCAGAAACAAAAATAAACACAGTACAGAAGAATTACAATAGGTAAACAAGGGTAGTACAATGGGCGGTTTTATCGCTGAAAGCGATTTCTTCCAGACAACCTTCTTGTTTCTTGTTTTTTTTTTGTTGAACGTTGTTTTTTTATGCTTTTTTTATTTTCTTTAATTTTATTTTTGTAGTTTTTAAGTAATGTGATAATTGTAGCGCATTAGATCTCATCCGTAATGTTACAATTATTTTATCATGCAATAAATAAATAAAATTTATACGCTATCTTCAGATCTACGAGGAACAAAGAGTGTATCATAAATACCCACTTTGTCATGTAATGTGGACCAATTTGTACACCTTATTGTGTAGAACTACCTATTGTCCCGTGATTGTTACAATGGTGACAGAAAGATGGTATCAGTTGGAATTTACTGGTGAGCGGAGGAAGCATGCTTTATTTGCAAAATGTACCTACAATTCTCAAACTTCTAACTTTTCTAATTTTATTATTTGACTGGCTGACGAGACGAGCAAGTCGTTCTCCTGATGGTAAGCGCTACGCCTGCCCATAACAGTCGCAGCACCGCCCAGACTTAGAGCCTTTAGAGTCGATGTCTCAGGGTGACGAGCGCAGTGTAGTGCCGCGCAGGATTATGCAACGCAGGGTTCTGGGTGGCGCTGGGACTGTTATAGGCAGGCGCGGCGCTTACCATCAGGTGAACGACTTCCTCGTCTCGTCAGCCAGTCAAATTAAAAAAAAACGAATACTGCATGATAGTCGTGTTCAAATAAAAAAGAAATTGTGATATACAATTGTTAGTTGTGTAGCAATCATTGCCGCATTCATTAGACGCAGGAGCGATGTTCCAATATAAATTCTTTCAATATAATTGGAGTTGCGAGCAACCGTTTAACACTTTATTAGTGAGGAACCAGGCGAGGAAGTTGGTTTTTTTATCCACTTATCGTATTCCACGGCTGCGCAAAGCAAGGTCTCTTCCATATCTTTCCACACGTCTCTTTCGTGGACTTTGAAGTTGGCTGGCAACACTGAACTGAACAATAGATGCGTGTAGAAAGTTGTTTATGTTATCAAGCTGTTCTGGTAAGCAACGAGCATCTTTTTAGACTCAAAGGCAATGAGAAGCCGCTATTGATGATCCAAACGTCTTGTGGCATCTGTAAGTTTTGTTCTTATTTTGTTATTATTTATTTCGTCTGGACAATGTGCCAAATAGTTTTGTTTTCTTTTTTTTTCTCATATCGTTTTTATTATATAGCTTTAGTTTAGTACTTTGTGCTGTACGCTCGATATGTTAATATTTTGTTGTATGTACATATTTTGAGTTACAATCCAGATTTTAAACTAATTTAATTAGCTCATAAGTTATAACGATTGTAATTTGTTTTGTGCATCAAATAAATAAAAATAAAAATATTGCATCTAGATTTATACGCAAAGCGCCTACCCGCGGTCAGCTTCAACTTAGATAAGCGATCTTTGGAACAATTCTAAGCATTTACCTTTGCTTAGCATGTCATCATAATTATCATCATTATCAGCCTATATTCGTTCGAGGTAGGCCTCTCGTAGTGAACGCCACTGAGTCCAATCTTCGGCTCTCCCTCTACCAGCCGTGTCCCGCAAGTCGTCCCTCCACTGCCGCCGGCGTCCTACACTACGTTTGCCTAAACGCGGTCTTCACTCTAGAATTCGTCTACCCTATCGGCTTTCGGTTCTTCTAGAGATGTGACCGGCCCATTGCCACTTCAGCTTGCTAGTCCTTTGAGCTGTCGGCCACTTTGGTTCTCTGTTCACCTCATTTCGGATCCTGTCCTTCAGAGAAACTCTCCATAGCACGCTAAGCGACTTTAAACATGCGAAGCCGTCTCACCGTGAGCGTCCACGTTTGCTTAGCATGTGCTTAGTAAATATTACTTTCATTTATGTTCAGAACCCAAAGCTATGGTGACTAAGCACTAAGCACACACAATTATCTAACTTATGAAAAAGAAAATCATTACATAACTTAGGTACAAGACAGCGTCCCTAGCGTGTCAGTCAACAACACGGGTCACGGCTCTGTTTGCTAGGTCCTTACGTAAGTCTGTCTGTTTGTATGTTAGAGGCCGGTGGACTATGGTAATTAGCCACTGACACCGATTATGGAGATGAGTGGCCTTCAAAATTGTTGAATTAGGTTTTTGGAAGCGGCGGAATCGTGTTTGGGAAGGCCTAGAGGGAAATACCAATCCAAATGCCATCTAAAATAGCGTAGATGGACGTAATTGGTGTTTAGAATGCTTGCTTTTAGACGTTATTTACATTAAAGTCGTTCAAATATGGAAAAAGTCGAAAATGTTGCTGTGAAGAAGCCTCTTTAGGTTGCTTTCAAAGTACTTAGTCCAAAAATGTTTTAAGCTAGTTCGGAACGAAAAATTCATAACAAAAAGTTAAGTTTGCTGGATAGCAAATTTATAAAGGCGACTGTTTCCTCCAAAAATGTAAGGTCGTTCATCTTGCATTACGAAACACCGGGAAAGGTTCCTTTCCTACTATCCTACTCTTGCGAAAGTTTGTGAGAATGGATGGATGTTTGTTCCTCTTTCACGCAAAAACTACTGAACGGCTTCGAATGAAATTTGGAACACAGATAGTTTATAACTAGGATTGAGTAATAGGGTACTTTTTATCCCGATAGTATGTTCCCGTGGGACAGAACGGGAACTACGCGGGTGGAACCGCGGGGCGCAGTTAGTTTACTATATTTTCTTATTTTTTCCTTGAGTCGTGGCAGATTGGTTGCCGAAAGTAGTGTTAACATCCTATAATGTCAATGAAAGCCTCGAAATTCTACACAAAAACTGTAAAGGAACTGTTTCGAAATTCTACGCAAAAACCTGAAAAACCACTGTTTTTACGACATTTTTTACACAGAATATGGCCTTCCTTTAGTTTCCAATTTATTTTCGGATCTAGGTGTCAATGCGCAGATAGCTGCTGCAAAAAACAACATGTTGAAGCTGAGGTCGTTCCTCTTGATTCTTGCGGGTGCCCATTAGCGAAGATAAATCGAAATTGCTACATTTCCATATTATGATTATGAGAACACATAAATATGTGAAATAAAACGAGTTCCTTGGAATACATTAACCGGTCACGCCGGTCTGCTCATAGGGTTATTTAATATTAAAAATGTGATCATTTAATAAAATTATAAGTATATTTACTGTAGTATGGTAAAAATCACTTATTACTTCATGTCATTTAACAAAAAATACTTCCCACATAACTATATATATACGGGGTAAGGGGGTTAATCTATATATATAAAAATGTAGGTTGGTGTGTGTACGCTTTAAAAAACTCAAAAAGTTCTGCACCGATCGAGCTGAAATTTTAGCATAATATATAATCCGCATCAAGGATTGTTTTTATCTATTTTTTTCATCAGTGACATATCAGCGAATGTGCGAATGTGCCACAGCGAAGCGTGGCAGGGTACAGCTAGTATTATAATATATTTATAAGGTTTTAAACTTAGATGGTCACCAACGTCTACGATGGAAACGGGATAGGAAATAACGGATACTCAAAACAAACATAATATACCTACATGGTGAAAATCCTGTTTCCAATGACAATTCTATTAAGGAAACATATTCCCTAGGTATTTGTCGGGACGCAATGGCAGGGACGTGGTTCGCCACCCGTCACGTCGCGTTTCCCGGGGGGCGAAGAGTGGGCTACAGAAAGCCACTTTGCTATACGATGAATGTTAGAGGAGGCATGAAAGTTAAGATTGAGGAAGTATGCGAGATGATGTGTTAATTACGGATTGATGTTCTTTGTGTGAATGAGATAAGGCGCACAGGATGTGACACCACCCATGGACCCTACACAGCCTATTGGTCTGGAGTTCCAGAAACCAGTAGAGGGTGCGTCAGGGAGTTGGTGTACTGCTTTCCGCTGGGTTCGTAGCATGTGGAAAGATGTAGTCTCTGCCTATCCTAACGGGAGAAAGGCGACTGTATGTATGTGTATTTAGGTAAAATTATCAATTTCACGTTTTCAAATTTCAGACTACTCCTCACGATCCTGCTGTGCCTGCAGGCTGCATCATCAGCGCCGCAGACGAAGGAGAGCGACGTCACATACGTCAAGATCCAGCCCCTGGTCGAAGACGCCCCGGTGGAAGCTGCTTCTAACCTCCGAGAGTCCAGGATCGAGAAACTCCCGCTTACCATCCCTGGAAATGTCTCCAACACTGACGGCAAGAAACCTGATAAGACAGAAAAAGAAAGCAATCAGTCTGACAGCGGGTCAGAAGAGAAACCTGCCAACTTGTCGGAGAAGCCTGATGACTTTTCAAAGAAGTCTGGTGAGTCGTCAGAGAAGTCTGATGTATTGTCTGAAGAATCAAACTTAGCAAGCAATAAGTCAGACAATCTGACAGACAATTTAGACGTTGCCGAGAGCAAGCAATCCGATCAGCTATCGGATGCAAGCGGCACGGATCAAACCGACACGACGGACGGCTTATCAGAAATCAACCCAACTGATGACCTGTCAGAATCAGATACCGCAAATTTATCTGACACCGTACCATCAGAAACATATCAATCTGACAGACGCGCCAGAAACTTCGATTCGGAAACTACGGAAACCCCCGAAGATGTTACGGGAAAGTACGAAGACGAGCTCATAGACTATACGGCGATAGAAGCTCCTAGAACCAGGGCGCCGCCAAAATTCATCCCCAAAGGGCCAAAGCTGAGCTACGTCCAGAAACCGCGAGTGTTCCAGAGCTATTCGTCCAATCTGGTGGAGCATGCTGGCAAGAGGAAGTTCCGATCGCGGTGCAGTTGTCAGAAGATCTGGAACTGCCCCAAGCTGCAGATAACAGTGCCCCGGTGCCCCAACGAGTACTTCCTCTGTTGTTTCTGAACATATCTAGTTCGGTTGTTAAGTGAAAACGAGTTGAAAATACGATTAACAGACTGTACTTTAAAAAAAATTGAGTAGGTAAGTATGTAGAAATAATTAATTACAAAACAAATAGTGAAAAAAAATGTTTATCAAGAACAAATAACTATATTTAAATTAACTTAGAACTTCGAAATAAGCAACTACCAATGGTTAATATACCGAAAGTGCTGGCATCATTGTCAAATCTATTCATTAATTTTCCATCGATATCGAAACAGAAAATGCAAATTCCTTTACATCCTTCGTAAAAAATGTGAACTATTAATTTTGACTAAAGGGACTGTCGCTCTTTCGTCTTTTAGTTAACCCATTGTCAGTCGGGAAAAAATTAAAGTCACTTTAAACTTACCCTTAAGCCCACCGATGTTTTAAAAAAGGGATGTTGGGTTAAGGTATTAATATATAAGAATAATATTACGTAAGCTTAACACGTTCACTGCTGAAAACACAACTGTCGTGTTTTCCATAACTTGCCACGAGTACGGCAAAACACAACTGTTGTGTTTGTTGTATGGGAAAACACTATGGCGCGTGCAGAGCCGCACCCGTGGCTAGACAAGCACAACGGCCCAGCAGTAAAAGTGTTAAAGATAGATAACACACATTTGTCCTCCTAACGAGGCCACAATATAAATATATTACTAGATGCAGAATGGACGCGTTCCATTCCTCGCAATCCGCGTCCCAGCATTCGAAGGGACAATCAATATTTCACGCCCAAATGTAATAGACAAACGGTTAGTATGAACCTTCATACTAGCGGATTGTCTTTTGTTTTGGTCGCGTCATATGTTGTGAACTCACGCCCACATTTGGCTGTATGCTTATGCATTTGTGAATTGTCCAATTAGCATATTTGTACAAAGTGTCCGGGACGTGAAAAAGTGTTAAACTGTGTGTCCATAACCTTCTATTCTAAGGTTACGTGCATTAGGAACCATCACGAGGTTCACAGCTGTAGTGTAGTATTACTAAATAAGTTGTGGAATTAAATTATCTGATTTGTTCTTGTGGTTGTCATTTGTACCTTATCTTCATAAGCGTGTTTCTTTGACACGTTGACTGCTGAACCGGTTTTTTTTGGCACTTCGGCGAATCTTCACACGTGTGTTTACTAGCACTGGCGTTGCGTCGTAACTAAACTCAATCAGCTGTGCGGGCGCACACCAGGCGTTTTCGCTTACCGTAACGTTGTAAAACACAAACGTGTGTTTTCAACAGTGAACGTGTTAAGAAGTCGAGGCAAAAGTGTGCCTTCTGTGTGTGTTTTGGCCTACACACTACACAAAACATATTTTATTGATACACACATTTCGTCTCCTGCTGCTGTTGATATGAAAACATTTTTTTATGAACAAAAATGTGTATAGATGTGTGTAGGGTCTAAATCAAAACAGCGCAGGGGACACGCCTTTGAAAAATTTTTTTTGACTAATTTTTTTAGTGAAATAAAAAACACGTTTACTCATATAAATCGATATAATAATCATGAATAATTAATTATCACAAAATAAAATAACATCAACATTTAAACAGGCAGTCATTTCGTATATCGTAAGCTAAGGTCCCACACACGAGCGTATTCCACCCGACGCCATATCCATCGGATTATTCCCCTTTTCCCCACCAGTGGGGAGAGAGGGAAGTAAAATGTATGCTCAATCTCCCCACTATGGAATAAAACATTGGGCAGTGGGGAGAAAGGTCGAAACTGGAAAACGTGCGATATTATCAGCATTTTATTAAATCATTGGATATTTCACATAAATTTGATGAGTATTACATAATAAGTTTACATACATTTATAAAAGCAATTAATCTTAACAATGTAATGCAATTTACAATTAATGCTCATTTAGGAATAATCATTAAACATTGTTAATAGTCAAGCATCTTATAAAATTCAATAATTATATAAACAAGTGACTAAATTCTATTGCTTTATGCCCATAATGCCCCCCCCCCCCCCTCCCCCCTCTTTGAAGAGGCCTTACCACTGATGGCGTCTAGCAAAACTGTTTTAGAGCTTACATCTTTCTATTAGAATTACCAGGTGTACAGTTATTCGCTATGACCTTTACCACTTAGACGCCTATCTAACGCGGCCACGTTACGTTAGGTTCGTGTTATCCGCCAATGTCAAATTTCATAAAAGCGACTAGGCGCGTTACACTATCGTTTTGAACTGTCAATATAACGTGCGGGAAGCCAGCGCGGCTGACCCTTTTTCATTCCACGTCAAGGTGCGTTTACAAAACGCGTTTAAGTTTATAGCGCGTTATCGGCAAGGAAACTCGTGTGGCGAATAAGGGCCCAGGGTATCATAGGACGCAATCATCTTTGTGTCAACCAAACATTTCAATGCACGGGCGTTGCTCGCTATGACCACCTAGACTCGTAACGCGCTCGTTATGAACTGTCAAAATAACGTGCGGGAAGCTAGCGCGTTTCGAGAAGTTTTAAGGTTCGAAATAAATTTAAAGCGCATTATGACATGACGCGTTTTCGGCAAGGAATCTCATGTGGCATAGCGAATTAGGGCCCAGGCTGGCGGGAATTTTGGGAGCCCTATTTTGAAAAGTGACATTATCCTCACTGGTGGGGACAACTTGGCGGGGATGATGGGCATAAACCAATTCTATTTTCTATATTTTTGCCACGTCCTAAAGATAAAATGATTATTTATCTATCATAATGAGTACAATTTTATGTCATAATATTAATAGTTGGGACATTCATTTCTTCTTATAACTTAAAAGCCACAAATAAACGCTGCGTGTTTTACACGCCTGGTGTAATGAAACTTTATATCTTTGGAATTTGGTGATGTCTCTATCTATCAGAGAAAACGGTAAATAGAATAGAAAATGCTACAATGCTACACAATACAAGAGAACACATTTCTTTGCCTCCGATTTGAATCACATTTAAAGCGTTCATGAAAACATAACTTTTAATACTTAAACTATAAAATTAAAAAAAACATAAAATATTAAAAAAAAAACACTCTTAACAATAAAGGAATCTAAACAATTACAAGAGAGATAATTTTGAGCCTCGCAGAATAATCACATCTATAAACTACTTTCAATATTTAAATACCTTCAGTAAATACTTAAGTTATTTGATTATATCAAGAATATTATTGAAAATACATATCATATATTGTATACGCATATATTATTGTTAAATTTCGTAATAAATAAATACAGGACTAGCAAATTCGACCATTTTATAATATACTACTGTGGTTTTTTCCAGGACGATAAGTAACTACATTAATACAGGATTTACGACTATGCTAACTACTAAATATTATCAAAATCCGTTCAGTCCCCATAGCGTGATTGAGAAACATCTAAAGGTAGAGTTTTGATTTCACACGATATACAGTTTATAAGTTGACCCCGTAACCGTATAGTGTTGTTGGAAAATAATTCGTCAATCGATGTCTCCGAGAGTCCCAAATCAGTCGCGGTCCAATTTTAATGTCATATTGATTTATTTATATATAACAATAAAATAATTGAAGTGTCTGTTTGTTATTTCAAAATAAATGTCCACATTTAAGTGAAAACTGCAATTTATATAGCTTGTGATATACAAATAAATGTAGGCACACAATCGACAGTGGCGCCTCTCCGCATTCCCAATCTGTCATTCAGAGCGGGCGGTCGTCTCCTCTGAGCGTGTGCCTACTTACTGATAATCTGGTTGTTTTACTTTAAACCCAAGCCCTAGATTAGTGAACACAACATAGCTAATCATAAATTGCCATTTACAGAAGAATTGAAGAATATTTCTTTTGTCTGAACATTTTTTTATTTTTCTTTTGTCTGTCTGTCTGAATTATTTCTCGGATCGATTTGAAATTAGCTCAAATATCGGTTCAATATACTTCAATAAAAAAAAAAAAATATAAATGGATGCAGTCGAGAAAAATCTTTGCCCAGTTTTGGGACACCATAAATTAAAAAAAAAAACATTTAAAGGACATCTTACGGGGCCTTGTACACCATCAATATTATCACGCGATACTCGATATCGTGATCCAATATCGATTATAAATTGATACTAATTATATCGATATTATTGACGGTACATCGATGATCATATATGATATATAGATGGTGCATTAGTCTCCTGTGAGTAATATCGATAAAACGAACCATCAATAGAACAATCGATTGATCGAACGATATGAGGTAAGCCTACTCGATTTCCCTCCCACATACGGTCTCCTAAACGACACAGATAAGCAAAAACACATTGAAAGCTTTTTTCAACCACACTACCATAGTAGAAACAAAAGAGTAAGTTATCTTTTGTATGTGTGCGCGCTTCAACACGCACACAGAGACAACTATTCTTACTGGCGCGGCCACAGGAGCCTGAACAATCGTCCTACAGTGTTGCACTGTACCAAACGAGACTGGTATGAATTGTCTCGTTTGTTACAGTGCAATGAAAACAACTTACCTTTCCGTTTCTAAAGTACACAATTACTACACAATCATAAAAAAACCTACACATTTTTTACACCGTCGCATTTTACAAGCGCGATTCGTACCCTTAAATTCTAATTACAAATACTGATACAAATAAAATTGCTGACACTATACTATAGGGACCATCCGTAAAGTATGTCACACGTAAGGGGTAGGGGAGGGGGTCGACGAAGTGTGACATTTTGTGACAAGGGGTGGAAGAGGGGTATTAAGTTTCATGACGTCACATTTCAAAATCTAATACATCAAGTGTTAAAATGCCAAGTAAGACTAATTTCGGAACTGCTGTTTTAATTTAATAATTTCTAGATGTAAAAATGCAATATATGTGACATCACACTAGGGATGCGATCAAGTGTGACAAGGACGGGTGGAGGGGTCAAATAGTGTGGCGTACCTTATGGATAACCCCATTTATAGTAATACAGCGTCAGCTATTCTGACACAATACTGGGCTGTTTCTGTACCATTTCCAGCTTTTTTTTTCCTTAATATAATCGACATCTATGGAAGAACACGACAAAAATTCAACGAAACTTAAACAACAAGAAAACGAAAGTAAAACAAGTTTGAACCATACAGTCCACAACAACAGTAAAAGAAAATAGGCTGCGACGTGTTTAATCATTGTGCGTGGTCGCGTAAAAGAAACAAAAAATAAAATAGAGAAAGAATTAAAATTTTCAACAAACGTAACAACGCTTTAAGAGTTAAATCTAAAGTTATGAATACTAAACAAGGTTTCGGTTAACACGTCGACTGTGAACCGGTTCTTACATGTGGACACCGTTACGGACCGCGTGTGTTTTCCAGCAATGGCGCGCCGTCTGTGTGAGCCGCACTGTAGTAGCGCCGCGTTACACACACACGTCTGTGTTTCGCCGCACAGCCGGCACGAAGGCTGCGCTAACACAGCAGGTGTGTTTTCCAGCACCCGCGTAACGTGATTTCCGCAGTGAACGTGATAAATTAATCGATTTTTCACAATTATGGTACAGTACAGCCTTCTTGCATGAGTGCCCTCTTAGGGCCCATGTGAATTATACATACGTTCGGGGAGAGGAAAATAACTTAACTTAATATAAAAATCGATTACATTTAAGTTTAGTTGCATAGTAAAAAATATGATAACTTTTTGGAAGACGTAGCTCTCTCTAGTCCGCGGATAAAATGTCCACTTCTCTGGCACAACGCTCCTGGAGACAAAACAACATTTGAGGGGTTAAAGCTTACTTAAGTCACCGCCTTAGGCTTTAAGCCACCTAGTGTCAGTTTCTCAGGCCGTCCAATAGCTTCTGACGTGACCTAACTACTGTTGGACTGACGGGTTCACGATTGAAGCAGTCTTTACGCCGGAGGCTCTTACAAACTCTGACATATGTTATTATGTGGGATAATAGTGAACGCGGGTGCAACCGCGGGGCAATGCTAGTGAAGTATAAAGGGTTAGTTCCACTGACCTGATGTTCATTGATGAGATAGACCGGCAGTGACTCCGCGCAGAACTCGCACGGGATCACAGGGTCCGACTGGGGCGGGGGCGCGGCGGGGGCGGGGCGAGCGCGGGGCGGCGCCTCCGGGGGCGACGGCGGCGGGGAGCGCGGGGGGCTGGAGCCCCAGTACTGGGCCAGGTCGGGCCGGCATCCCGTCTGTGGAGGATGAATAAGTTAACGGTCAGGATCTATGTCGCTCATTGCGTGAAATACGGGTTATCTCCTTAACAGTATATCGACGCTAGAGAGCGTAAACGCTGTAACCCTTTGACCGATCCGAAAATACTTTTTTTACATATTTGGAAACAAACGCTGTAACCCACATTTCAACGTCCCCTAGGAACTTTAGGATATAACCAAGGTAGCAGTATTGTAGCTTTGTATGTAACACACCAAATATCCAAAATTTACGTTTTAAGGTCGAGTAGATATTGAGTTATGATTTTTTTTCAACAAAAAAAAGTTTTTTGGCTCTCGTGAACAATTTTGCGTTTCAAGGTTACAGCGTTTACGCTTTCTAGCGTCGGTATTGGCACTTTCTCGTCGCTAATGAACAATTGTATGTGATCGTGACGCGTTACTATTATTTATTATTGGTACTAGACTAATTCTATTGCTCTTCGTTTAAATTTAACACTGACTGCTGAGCCGATTTTCTTGTCCAGCCACAGGTGCAGCTCTGCATACTCCCAAAGTGTTTTCCTATACAGCTAACACAACAGTTGTGTTTTCCCGCACTCGCGGCAAGTTATGAAAAACACCACAGTTGTGTTTTCAGCAGCGAACGTGCTACTAACTGCTTTGTCAAATATATCCGAGAATTATATCGGAGGACGGTATGTATCCACCAATCCGGACCGGGGTTCCCGTAGTGGCCTAATTTCCACACGAAAGGGGAGTTACCTGATGCTGCACGAGGTCGTCCGCCATCACCAGGAGGTCGCAGAACTCGCACGGCAGGCGCAGCTCCTCGCGGGGGCTCGGGCTCCGCCGCGCGCTGCAGGACAGGTACGTGCCAATGAAATAAGCTGAGAATCACTTAAGGCGCGTATTTTAGTCTACACACTAAACAAAACCATTTTTTTTTTCATGAAAATTTGTTTTCACCTCAAACAGCAGAGCAGGAGACGAAATCTATATTTTTTTTAAATATTTGACTGAGTGACGAGACTAGCAAGTCGTGCCCATAACAGTCACAGCACCATCCAGAACCCGGCATTGCATAATCCTGCGCGGCGCTGCACTGCGCTATTCACCCTGAGACATCGGCTCTAAAGTCTCAAATAAAAAAAGAATGACTAAAATTTAAAAAAATGACATCCCCGTAGAGTTTCTTGGTGCTATCTTCTCTGACAGGCGTATTTCCGAAGCACTGGTAGAGTCAATGGAGTTTTCCTTTTCCTGTGCGAGACTCAGGCATGAGTCACCATTTGAAAGGGAAATATCCTTTTTCTAACTCAAACCATAATTAGATAATAATCATTAGTTTCGTAGATCATAAAATTTGACTTATTTTTTTTTGTATTTCTATACTTATGTATAAGATATTTTTTTTTTTTTATGTGTAAAAGTGCAATATTTTGCCTATTTACAATAAATGATTTGAGTTTGAGTTTCAAACGCCCAGTAATTTCGCTGGACACAATGCCCTTCAAACCGGAACACAGTAATGTTTGCACAATACTGTATTATATAACTATATATCAACAAAATAAGTTTGGAATAAAGGTTTTTGAAGTTAAACTTCTAATGCGACTTCCAACAAGGTTGCGTTAAACGTTTAACGCTACCATGGAGGAGGGGGTATGAAAGCACTGTTGCGTTAAACGTTCAACGCACTTCAGTTATCACAATCCCATTGTAAATGTTATAGATTTGGATATTCCGAAAATGATAATTAAAAGATGCGATCAATTGTGAATTTAAGTTTAGTTAATAAAGTTTGTCTTAAAGAAATAATAACATGATTTCACTAAAAATCAATTCTAACCCCTTCCTATTTTCATTTCCACATTACGAAGATTCACTTCTTCCGCGCGGAGGGACTCCACGCACAATTTTTGTATAGTGTATCTATATATATTGTAGGTGAACTGTTGAAATTGATTGATTGCAACACTGGTTTACCGCCATCTACATTTTGAATATGGAACTAAGATGCTTCCATTGATTGACTCTTGTCTAGTCTTTTGTAAAAATATAAAACAACGATTATTTATTGCTCAGCTCGTGTGTTTTTATTAATTAGTTTATTAGTACAGGAATTACCTACCTAGATTCTTTCTCAAACTATCATGAACGACAAGCTCGTCTAGTAATACGGTCGAATGAAAACAAAATTGGCTCAAAATTTACTTGCTACAATTGATATATTATTGCAATAATATTATTATTATATTTTATTATTTAACTTCTTAAATTTAAATTTCTTTTACAATCATTTACAAAACTAATAAAAATACAGTCTAACCAGTAAAAATATTATAAAAGAAACTTAAACCTAGGATACCACCGGTAGCGGAGCAAGGCCCAGGCTACCGATGGTTAGGGCTGCTTATTTTATTATTATTATTGTATTATTTATTATTGCATTGATTATTTCGTGGGTACGTATGTTATCCACCAATCCGGACCGGGCCCCCGTGGTGGATTATGGCCTAACGCTCCTCACGAAAGTGAGGGGAGACCCGTGCTCAGCAGTGGGACGTTATGGGTTGATGATGATGATGATGATGAATGGACATACATACAAGGCGTGTTGCAACTCACTTGTTATTATTGGGGCTGCTGTTGTTGTTGTTGTAAGGCGCTGTCACCTGTCAATAAATAACCACAGAATAAATAACAAGCGACAGAAGGAAGATCAGCTGACTCCCAGCTCTATCTATTATTATATTATACTAGCTGTGCCCTGGCACGCTTCGCTGTGGCACATTCGCACATTCGCTGAATTGTCACCGATGAAAAAAATAGATAAAAACAATCCTCGATGCTGATTATATATCATGCTAAAATTTCAGCTCGATCGGTGCAGAACTTTTTGAGTTTCTGAAGCGTACACAAACCAACATAACATTTTTATATATATAGATTATCTATCTCACATCTATCCATTATGTGAACACATTGACTGCTAAAAACACGGATAATTGTGTTTTTTTTTAGAATTCTTGTGTGTCTGTCTGAAATTATGTATACTACTCCCAATTAACTCAACGGATTTCAATGAAAATACAAGTGATCTGAAAATCAGCGTTGTGGTTTGACCACAGCATTATGCTGAGCTCAGGCCTTGTCTGACATCACTGCGCGCCGGCTATCTGCGTACACTATTATGTTCATCGTGTGTTTTCATTTTCTTGTCTTGTCTCTAAATAAGTATGTTGTTCGCTGTTGTGTGCAGTTGTGTCAGAATAAATGTTTTTTCTTTCTTTTCTTTTCTTTCTGATTAGATAGATAAACTGTTTATTGAAACACCACAGAACAACGAAACACTTAAAAACAAAGAACCACGATTAGTGGATTAGTGTCCAATATAAAAACGAAATGTGCGCTGGGACACATAGTATAAAGAAAACCACAACAATAAAATTAAAAAAAAAAAAAAAAAAAACACATAAAAGTTACTTTCAAAATATACGAAACGTAGCTCGCTCTTTCTATCTTCACTAACTTAAATCTCGCTTTCAACTTCCGTTCGCCTAGCCCGATCACATTTTTCGTAACGCATTCCCCAGCTTACTCCGAAAGTCAAGATTGCGTAAAGAAGTTTTAGTTCAGTAATGAAGATAATGATCAGTGAACAGATACCTCGTTAAGTCCCCGGCGCAACTCCTGGAGTGAGGACTTGATCTCCCGGAAGCGGTCCCCGACCGCCGCATCCTCGCCCCTCAACTGCAGCGAGTTGAAACGCGCCATGAACTGCTCGGATGTCATCGGTTTCAGGTCCTGGAACATTATAGATGAGAAATTGAGCTTTGGAAGCATCTCGAGATCGTTTTGGTGCAAAAATCCACTGTGTACTTTTGAAATAAGATTGATATTAATGTGTGCTGGACAGTGGTTGTTACGACAGACGTTACGAACGTAGACACGCGGAAAACGTCATTTTTTCTACTTAAATGCTTTAACTTAATCAGGCGAACAAGATTTTACTAAATTCCATAGACAAAATCGATTTGTAAGCCGATTTAATCACTCACACACGCAAATAACGTTGGCACACGCGCCAAATGTGTCTGTAAGCTAATATACTAAACAACCAAAACCAGAGACACCTCGCTAGTATGAAAAAGTTCATACATATGTCTATTACATTTAGAAGTGTATTGTCTTTGAGACTGCGGGTGAGTGTCCCTTCTGCGTGTAGCACTATATCTATTCTGTGTTGTTGTCTCCAGCCTCAGTCAGCGTGAACTCCTGCCTCCTCTCCTCCTCGTCTCTCCCAGGAGACCTTCCACCTGGAGCAGTTCCTCTGTCTCTCGTTCATACAAGGCATCCGTGATGTGTTACTCCTAACTCTAGTCTCCAGCCTAATTGAGCTGGCACTGACCCTGAACTCCTGCCGCCTCCTCTCCTCCTCGTCTCTCTCGGGAGGCCGCCTGTTCTGGTACGGTTCCTCTGTCTCCCGGTTGTGCAGGGCGTCCATCTTGCGCAGCTTCTCCAGCTTCGCAGCCGGGTTCAGGACTGGCGGTAGACCTGGGTAAGTTGAGATCGATATATTAAAAAAGTGTCTTTCACTAAGATGATCAGACCAGTTTTTTATTGCAGTATTTAGTGCATTAAACGCTTGTCATGTTGTATTGTACTGGTTCTGTTCATTATGCCAAGTCGTGGTACTCACCATGAGCGAGATTGTACTGGTTCTGCTCAGCCCGCTCGCGCTCCTCGCGCTGCTGGCGGTGCACGGCGGAGTAGTACGCCATGTCGCGGCGCGGGTCGGCGGGGGCGGGGGCGGCGCGCGGGGGCGGAGGCGCCACGCGCTTCTTGACCGCACCGCGAGAGATCGGCCTTAGGAAGAAAAGAAACGTTCAAATTTACTGTTAACATTTGTTGAAATATTATAAACTAGCTGTTAGTTTCGGTGGGTCGGTGTTTACTACCCATATGAACAGTCGATCATATAACTTCGCGTGAGCGTATGCGTGGGGCTAAGCGAGAGCGCATTGTCCATTGGTTAGATCGTTCAAGATAATATTAGTAGGATGTAGTTGGTACTTACAAATCCTTGTCAACTTTGTTCGCCACTTCTTTGTTAGTATTAATCTGGGGCTGGTCGTTGGTGCGTTTCTTGACTCCATTGCTGACGGGTCTACTTCCACTGGCCGACGTCTCTGGCGGGTTGGTGCTGGAGGATGGCGCCGAGCCGCCACTGTTATTTGCCCCCAAGTACCTGATCTGATGAAGGAAAACTTTATTCATAACAATCCCACTGAAACACAGAAGACACTATATGACCACACTATGAAATTGCTAATTTATCATAATTATAATAATTAATAATTATATAAGCTTACTTGCGTCCTAGGGAAGTCGTTTCGGAAGTTGCTCGGGCCCGCATTGTCGAAGATCGAGGTCGGGCGAGCGGGGCCGCCGGCCGATGGTACGTTGACTCTTGAACCTGGATAAATAAAGAAAAAAAAAGTTATTTTTTCAGGTTCTAGCATTCCATTCAGATCAGATTCAGATTCATCATCATTATCCTCGACAACTTATATCGTCCCACTGCTGGGCACGGGTCTCCCTTCACTTTCGTGAGGAGGGTTAGGCCATAATCCACCACGGGGGCCCGGTCGGAATAGATTCAGATTATATTGAAAATAATTAACAAGAATTTAATGCACTTAATGGTTATTGAAGCTTTTTAGATCATCGTTTAATTTTCATGATGAATTTACTATATAGTGAGATATGGTTCACATTATGATTGGCTATGAAACTTATGACAAACCTGAATTTTCACACTTGTTTGGTGGTCCAATGTTGGTCGATTTTGGCCGAGCGTTGGCCACGTTAGTCCTGGAAGTGGACGCTGCAGCGCCGCCAAACATGGACGGTTCAAAGTTGGCCGACGCAGTTGGCCTCGCAGGTGGACGGAAGATCGGCCTTGGCGGCTCCTTTTTGGCTGGAGCCGGTTCTGGAAATATTAAACAACGATATTATTAATTAATTTTACATTTAAACAATAATTATTATTATTACTTAACACTTTGACTGCCGATTTTCTTATCTAGTCACGGGTGCGGCTCTGCACGCAACATAGTGTTTTCCTATACAGCAAACACTACAGGAGGCCTACCATGACGTCTTATAGCGATTCAGTTCAGGACCTAAACTGAGCCGCGTCGCATAATCGTACCGTGACGTATTATTTTTTATGTTGCTGCCATTTTCAACCTAAACTGTATCCAGTTAAGGTTGAAAATGGTAGCAACCTAAATTGAGTCGCTAATAAGCCATTTTCAACCTAACCTATATCCAGTTTAGGTTGAAAGTGGCAGCAACATAAAAAATAATACGTCACGGTACGATTATGCGACGCGGCTCAGTTTAGGTCCTGAACTGAATCGCTATAAGACGTCATGGTAGGCCTCCAGTTGTGTTTTACAGTACAGTAAACGTGTTAAGGACCCAAGATTAGCAGTCTATTATCACGGTATTGTCATCAGCGTCATTGATTATCCCACAGGAGCTGTACATTTCACATAATGAAATATATCTTATGTACTATTCCAGGACCTAAAGTGTACAAATTTATACAAACTACCATCAAAAAACGTTGGACCTTTTCTGAGTCTAATACTATACAGGGTGTCCCACGGATATGCCACATGGAGGGAAAGTACCTTGAATATTGTAGATGGAACATTTTACTGAAAGAAGACATTAATTGAATTTAAAAAACAATTTAAACTGCATTCATAGATATTTAAATAATTACATGGTTGAACCGGGAATCGAATCCGTTACACGAGAAAAATAATCACCCTGTAGCTTTATCATATCGATCGAAAGGTTTCATTATACACAACATACACAACAGTTGTGTGCGCCCACACAACAGCTGTTGTGATAAAATTGACAATAAAGCAGTGCGGGTTCCCACGCCAGGCGTGTTTCCGCTTAACGTTATAATAACTCAAACGTGAGTTTTCAGCTGTCACCGTGAAGAAAAATGAAATAAAATAGGTACCGTCGTCCAGGCGGATGAACCCGTGGTTGGAGTCGAGGTGCAGCTGGCGGTACTTGAGCATGACCCACTCCTTGCACGCGGCGCACTGCTCCGTGCGCACGCCGCAGTACCCCTCGTGCGCCGGCAGCTCCCGCCGCGGCAGCTCCAGCTCGCAGAACCTGCCGGCATCGACGACAACAGTTTTCATTTTTGAAGTAAAACTTCTTTACGCCCGCTTGACTTGGAGTGTAAGCTGGTAAATGCGCGACGAGAGCGTTACGAAAAGTGTGATCGATGAAATAAAAGTGTGATATGAGTTAATGAAGATAGAAAGAGAGAGTTACGTTTCGTATATTACTGTAGGGGCGCGAGAGAGGGGTGCGAGCACACGTTTTCTTTCTCTCTTTCTCTCATAGCGATGTTTTACTTCAGTAGTGTGGTCTGAAGCACACTCTTATTTTTTTATTTCCATATTTCCACTTCTTCTTGTGTCCAGCATTCACTATTAGTATTAGCCTAGTGGGAGAACGTCCGCCTTCCAAGGAGAAGGACGTGAGTTCAAATCCCAGTGTGGGCACGTACCAATGTATTTCTGTAAAGCATATGTACGTAATTATCACTCGCTTTTCGGTGAAGGAAAACATCGTGAGGAAACCCACATACCTAGCCGAAAATTATTTCAGAGGTATGTATGTTAACCACCAATCCAGACTGGGCCCCCATTGTGGATAATGGCCTAACCCTGTCGAATGTGAGGGGGGACCCGTGCTCAGCAGTGGGACGATACGAATTGATGATGATGATGATTAGTGTACCTCACCTGCAAGACTTGATAGTGTTGGCACATGAGTCACGGATGTGATCTTCCAGGTCTGTCCCGCAGACACTTTCCCCGCATTGCTTGCACGGCACTGCCAAAAGAAATAAGAACAATTTGAAAATTGTTTTCCTTCTTCTTCTCTTCTTGCCGGATTCACCTGCTGTGCACCTCTTGCTCAGTAATAGAACAGTCTACAATTAGAATTTACTTCCAGACAATTGTTTCTGCCAGCTCAGTTAAAAGCTTTTAAAACAATCACGTTAAGTGGCTATTATGTAATAAATGATTGTTACAAAAGAGAACTGCTTATCGGTACATTATTTAATACATAAATTATATAATTTGTCTGATGCTCGACATAGGCCTCCCCTAGTGAACGCTACTGTACCCATTCTTCGTCTCTCCTCATCTAGTCTTTGCCAGAAGTTTATTTTCTGGTTATTAATCCACAATTGGATTATACTCCTGGACGATGTTGTTCTGCCACATCTGCCTTTAACACGTTCACTGCTGAAAACACAACTGTGTTCTTCATAACTTGCCTGGAGTGAGGGGAAACACAACTGTTGTGTTAGTTGTATGGGAAAACACTATGCAGTGTGCAGAGCCGCACCCGTGGCTAGACAAGCAAATCGGCTCAGCAGTGCAATTGTTAAAAACAAACTCAATAAGTGGCTACGAATTAATAAATCAATGTAACAAAAGTGAACAATTTTCTGAAGTGATTTTCAACACTGTAATGTAGACATAACAGCTGCTCATCTACAAATAAACAATTTATTGATACTGTAGTCCCTTACACAATTTGTGGTACTTCTGATGGTGAGAGTCCAGCTCCGCCGAGGGCACGGCCTCCTTACACACCGGGCATACTTTGATGTTCCGCGCACAGTGCACCGAGTGGATTGTGAAATTCACTGCAGGGATTTCACGTTTGCTGAAAATTTGCAATCATTTACGATTTACGAGAGCGATCTCTTTCAGGCAACCATGCATGGAGAAGAGCAACAAACAGATGGGACGGTGGTTTACCATTAATATAATTGTTGTTTTTAATTGTTGTCGAGCCGGATTTTTAACTTGAAGGCTAAGCAGGATACTGATATTTTTTTAGTTTTGGTTGGGTTATTATCATGTTATGGATTTTGACATAGCTAAATTCGTATTTGCGTTACTTAAGGGATCGCAATTCAGCAAAAGCGTTTAAAAATTAATTTAAGTGTAATAATTTTTTTTTAATGTTTTTGCAAATGGCATCACAAATGGCCAACTACAATGGGTTCTTTGATTATTTATCTTTAGGGTCATTGACGGACATAGGGTCATAGGGTCATCGTGACCTGTTGAAGTTTCTAAAATAACATATTGTGAACTCACAAAATATAGGTAGGTACTTATAATAAATGAAAATTTTATATGCAGTTACAAGACAATTAGTGCTGTTGATAAATGTGTACAAAGAGCGGCAATCTTCTATTTAATTATAGTAAAAGGTAAACAACCGAAAATTGTGCAAACAGCTGTGAATCGGATGTTCGCAATGTTCTGAATATCTATAAATAGCGCTAACGTGTAGCAAAAATAGCAGAAAATATTGACACAACATCTAGTACGCATGCAAAGGAAATACTTACCAATTCGGACAATTCTTAGTTTCTTCTTCGTCCATCGCTTTATGAGTATCGCGCACAATTATATATCAACAACGAATTACTGCGTTAACTTTTAACCTGCTCAATACATAGCAAATTACTTACTGTTCCACTATTCGAAATGGCGATTGAGTTAGGTTTTTTAAGTTTAAATTTGAATATAAAGCCGATATTGTAACACACTAGATATTTTTTATCTACCTTCTATGAAAATATTACAAAAACAAAATTTTGCTAACATTTTTCGGTAATTCCCACCACCACAGACTCAAACGAACAGTAATGAATGAATGATTTGACCAACAATTTACAGATTATACTGACCAACCCACAAAAAATATCAATATAAAGCAGTTATTGGAAATCGTTATGCTATTTTCAGCTCGTTATCATAATTCTATTTCCCACAATTATAAATAAACTAGCAAACCGCCCGGTCATTATTTATGCAACCTACGCTAGAACGTTTATTATTCCAAGAGACAACGGGGTGCTACAGCTTACGTAATTTTGTTTTCATACATAATAATGCGATTTAAAGTATTGAAATAAAGTTTATGATATAGATACTTTATCAGTAGTAGCTAGTATCATTGGTTTTTTTAGGTCATTCTTGCAACGTTTCTTCGCCATAGAAATGTGGAAAGTCCTAAAAATGGCACTAAATAAAATTGCATTTTTTTTAATAATAGCATTTATTCATATAACTTACACAAAAACAAAATCCACGCATGGACAAAACAACGTTAAATATACACTTAGGAACAAAGACGTGAATAGATCTCTATGTATACAAAATAGATTGCATAAAGCTTATTTTCTCATTCATTCATTATACAGACTGTTCGAGATTTAGTGACTTTCTTTTACAATTCTGTTAGAAAATCTAACTAGACAGCTCTAAAGTTGTTGCCGTCCCTATCGTTTTCATACAATAGAGAGGTGACACCAAATGATTTGACACAACTAAACTTAAATTTATACTAATAAGAGACACCTGAATTGGCACTATTGTCTTGGTAATGTAACATTTTAGGGCATCTAACATATAAGTTAGCAATTAAAATTATGTTGTGAAACTGTAACTGTGTGACGTCAGCTACATTCAGAGGTTGTAGCCTTAAGGTGGACCAACATCTGCGACCGCGACTCCGTGACCGTCACAAATACGCGTGACAAAACAGTCACGGTCACAATGTGGACCTAGCTTTAAATTGAAAACTGCAAACATATTATACTTTCTCGACACAGCCTTTAAAAAAAATGTTAATCATAAAGTAAAACTATATCACACGGCAAAACTAGTTACTGGTCGCAATTCTGTTGGCACAATTCAAACTAAAACTTCATTTGACAGCCCTACAATTATTGCCATCTCTTTCGTTTTGATAAAGTCGAAAAGAGACAACAAATTATTTAACAGGGCTAAACTAAAATTTTGACTTGATTGCAACAACAGAATAAACACCAATAGAACATTAAATATAACCATATAAGGTATGTTTATATAATTATTTGAAAATTTATTTATAATGAGACATTTTGACTTGATTACCTAGGTATATTTTATTTATCTATTAACAAAAAGTAATATTTATGGTGCAATTTCCATTATTTACTTATGTTCTATCTAGTGTTAAGGTGTCTACAAACCAAAACGCCAACCTGGATTAGCAGATTTAGCCCGAAGTCACGGAAGACATAGTTACTACATAATGGAGTGGACACTCCACCGGGAAGTCAGTTAATTTCACACAAATGTCTATAAATGGCTTAGTATGTACCTTCTTACCAGCGGGTAATTTTTTATTTTAGTTGCGTATCTTTGACACGTTGACTGCTGAAAACACAGACGTTGTGTTTTATATAACCTAATGCGAGTGCGGGAAAAGACACCTGTTGTGTTAGCGCAGCTTACGTGCCGGCTGTGCGGCGAAACACAGACGGCACGCTATTGCTGGAAAACACATGGTT
Source organism: Campaea margaritaria (assembly GCA_912999815.1). Classification (NCBI taxonomy): domain Eukaryota; kingdom Metazoa; phylum Arthropoda; class Insecta; order Lepidoptera; family Geometridae; genus Campaea; species Campaea margaritaria. The sequence goes on along the minus strand of OU538809.1, from coordinate 895,787 downwards.
AGTAACGGTGCCCAAAAATAAAACCGGTTCACCAGTCAATGTGTTATTTATTTGTAGTTTTATACTTACACACGCACTTGGCGAGTGTACAAACTTTGTTTATAAGTGTGAAATGTTTGGAGTGAGACTGAGTGAGTGTCCGGGTGAGAAATAATCCCAGGATCTGTGTGAAAACCTTTTTCAATAAATTTCAGCTAGAGACAGAGTGATATTTCTATACATTGAATACTGATTGTACAATTGTACATACATAGAAAATGTAAATGTACACATTGCATACAGTCTGTCTCTACCTTTATAATAATTTAGGATAACCAAGTTTGCCATATCTTAACTCTAAATAGATTTTTATTAAATATTTTTAAATTAAATGTTAAGAAATAATTATTTTACAATATATTTTCTGTTTAGCATAATATTTAACAATATATTTTCATTACATTCACGGATTTTCTTAATAGGTAAGCTATAATTTAGCTGCAGATATCCTGCATAATAATTCAGTGTTTCTTTTCATTTCGTTCCCTTCCTAACATATAATAAACAAAAAAATTACACAATTTCACATGTCCTCGGTCAATCTTTTAAAAGTGTCTCTTCTTTAGATCTTTGAAGCCCATCTTGTGGCACAGATTTCTTCATCATCATCATATACAGCCTTCATCCTCTCCTTGCTGGATCCGAGCTTCTTATATCACTCTTCAGCTGTTCCAATCAGTTACAACATTCTCACTCACATATTTACACTATTTATCATTAACATCACTATTCACATTATCTAAAACTAGCGAGTCCATTTGGGTGAGTCGCTAGAATTAGAGCCACATCCACTTGGGGGCGTCTCTAGAAATTCTAGAAATTACGCTGGCAGCGTCGATGAATCTGCTAGCACGTCGGGGACGTTGCTGGAACAGTTTTTAAGTCCATACAGGGCGTTTCTAGAACTGCCCCCTCTGGAAGCCGAGTCCGACGCCCCGCATGGTGTGTGTGGTGGCGCGTGCCACCTCGTACTGCGCCTGCATTGCTTGGAACAGCTCTTCTTGTTTCTTGATGGGGTCCACTGTCTTGTCCGGCTCGGGTTTCACGGCCGCTGTCAATGGTAACGTTCTATTAGTTTATTTCTGGGCCTAGTTTATAGTCAAGCTAGCTAGCCTTGCCTAGCTTTTTTGTGTTGTAGTAAATGTCATTAAAGGGTTAACTGGACAGATAGTTATGAGAGGAACAAAGCCACAGATTGGTGTAAATTAAATATATGATGAATCCTGTAAGTTTTTTTTGCAATTAAGAGCTATCTATATATGTATCTAAGTGCTTTATACCATAATTAGTTGGCTAAGGTGTACAGAGCCATCAATCAACGTTAATTAGTTGTAAACTCCATCAAAATATAGATTTTTCTATGGCGAAAAACAATAATTTAAAGCTCATCTGACAGCTGTCAGCTCCAAATGAGTATACTAGTTTCTTTCAAAATGCGCCCGATGCTCACCTGGATCCTTGATACCCATAAGCCGCATAAACTTGGAGGCCTGCTTGCCGTCGTTGTCCTGCGCGAACCGCGTGCCGCTCCACTTTGCCGCCTCCTCTTGCTCGTTCTTGGCTTTGTTTGACCACAGCAGTTTCCGTTTGTTTACCTATAGACATACAATGGTGTAAAATATGGATGATGGTTTAAGAGTCTCCATGAAGTGGGGTGATGAGACTACTCCGAAGCGTAAGGTTTCTGTCCGACTCCCGCACAAGGCAAAGATTTGTGTGAACCACCGGTATTTTCTCTGAGTCCGGTTGATTGTAGGACCATTGTCTTAGTAGTTCCTGATTTCTGTTTATAGTGGTAGGCCTCCGGTAGAGACCGCCTGGGGCAGCACCACACCTTTGCCAGATATTCATCCGCCAAGCTGTAGTGTGCAAACATTACCTTGTTCCGGTTTGAAAGGCACTGTTTCCAGCGAAATTACTGGGCATATGACACTTTAGAACCCATGTCTCAGTATGACGAGTGCAGTGCAGTGCCCCACAAGATCTTTTAATAGAAAGTTCTGGGTGGCTTTGTAACTGTTATGGGCAGGCTACTGTTAATTACCATCAGGTTACTGTTACTGTACTACTAGTTATGGGTGGGGATTAATGTATGTTTATTTAGATCAATCAAAATTACTAAAAACAGCTTTCGCGCAAAAGCAGGATAGATCGCCATACTTGACCGAGAGCGGTCTTATTTCACCGAGCCATCTCTTCCGGATAACTGTGCAAAGAGAAGGATGACAAGTACATGGATTACTATACTACTTTTGATTCCTCCCTATGCTCAGGGACCGGGCTCCCATGGTGGATTACAGCCTAATCCTCCTCACACCAAGTGAGGCGAGATCCGTACTCAGCAGTGGTCGGATAAAAATAAGGTTAGTTCCACAACTCACCTGATCCAACACCTTGGTACTATTCATAGCACCAGCGTTATAGTACGAGGGGAGGCCCGACCGCTGCGGCGAGGGGTCCGCGGCGGCGGCTCGGAGCTGCTGAGCCGTTGCCATGGAGCCCGAGGGAGTCTTGATCTGGAGGCCCATCTTCTCCATCACCTCGAGCTTCTTGTGCACCTTGTAGGAGGTGGAGCGGAACTCGGCGGGCGGAGACGGGCGGCGGTCGCTTGAGCTGCTGTGGATGGGAACTATAGTTTTAAGGTGTCCATTTGTTTTAATAATGACTATCTGTGTGGGAATTCCGATTTTCCCGCAGGAGCTCTACCAGTTCTCGGGATAACACCTAGTTTCTAGTACTCAGTGATACTTTAGCTGTTGTTTAGTGAAGTTTTCAGAATACGATCAGGGACGATTTTTGAATCTCACCGACAAAATTTCACTAAAATGGCCGGAAAGGACAGACCGTAACGTATGAAGAAAGGAAGCTAGATGAATGGGACACCATTCCACAGCGGTCCCAGACAACCAGTTCCATTCTGGACTAAGCACGTTTACCACCTTCAACCCGATTTCACCAGGTTAGATAGTGGTCAAATGCTAGCCTATAAGGGAGCAGTGGAGTACCACATACCTGGAGGAGGAGTGCGAGGACGCAGGCGGGTACCCCGCGCCGCGCGACCTCGATCGCTCGCGGCGCTCCGGGTGCTTGTTCCTGTAACATACAACACAGTTACACAACCGGCGGAATCGATAAGGACAGACCCACATTTAAAAAATTATATAATAATCATCATCAACATCAGAACGAAGACCTCCACTGCTGAACATAGGCCTCCCGTATAGAACGCCATAACGAGAGAATAGCTGTTCGCATCCAGCGGCTCCCTCACCCCGTTGTCGGTCCTTTCTGCCCCAACAGCTATCGGTTCTATGAACTATGTGGTCTGTCCACTGCCACTTCAACTTGCTAATTCTTAGAGTTTCTCATTCGAGAAACAACCAACATTCTTGGACAGCTGCAAGTTATTGCAAGTGTCACTGCAACAGATAGTAATGAGGCTCCGAGTCCTACACTAGTACAAGAAACCCTTACCGTCTCTCCTCGGAGTGCCTGCCATGTCTGTTGTCGCGGTCTCGCTCCCTGTCCTTGTCGCGGCGGTCCCGCTCTGCGAATCTGAACAGAACAAATAAATAATTAATCAAAGAATTATTTAGGAGTTAGCTATTTTATCCACCAATCCGGAACTGGCTCTCGTGGTGGATTACCACCTTCCTCACAGAAGTGAGGGGAAACCCATTCTCAGCAGTGAGACGATATGGGTTGATGTTGGTGATCCACTGTGCTAAGGACCACCAGAGGAGGCACCAGATGGATAGTGAAGGAACAGATTGGTCTGGAACATCATGGTGCTCAGCATTGAGAACAACTAGACTAGTCACTACATGAACAGATTTTGATGCCCTCGCTAAGACAGCAGGAATGAATTAGTGCTCAGTTCCATTTGTGGGGTTGTTGTGTAATGGGTTATTATTATAATGACCTGGGTGAGACAGCGTCTCTGGCGTCTTGCGACTTTCTCTGCTCGAAGCCCGGCGGCGGCTCCCCGCCGAACGGTTTGAGATCCATCAGGGCTGGTACCTGGAAACATGCAGAATGTAATTTAAATTGTACGCTTTTATTAGCTAGGTTTATCTATGTAACGGAATCTTTGAACGTAAATTCCAGAAGCTTCAAGACACCCGATTAACTTAAAATTTTGCACATGTGTTGAGGAATGATGTCACTACAATAATAAAATAGAAAAAAAGTTAATACCTACTAAAAATATAAGCAAATAAATTATACTTATTTAAAAAAAAAACATGCTATAATTAGAAAGCCCAACTAAAACCTTTTTACCATAAAATTATTTGAGAAAATAAATAATTTTATGGTAAAAAACGCGTGGGTTGGCGAGTGTCGATTAACAACGAAATTATCGTATCGTGACGGCCACTTTGGCGTAAGTGAGTGATGAGCCGACTGGGAAGCGTGAGCTTGCGGGTTCGATTCCCGCACAGGGCAGAAATTTGTCATCATCATCATCATCATCAACCCATAACGTCCCACCGCTGGGCACTGCTGGGTTCGCGCAAAAATTTGTGTGAACCATAAATATTTGCTCTGAGTCGCGTTATTTAATTTAAGTAAGGAAAATGCACCATGAACAAAGCAGCAGGCAACAGCGAGTTATTAGTATAGAACTATAGATAGATAGGTAGGGTAGCCACCTTGTTCTCAACGGGCTTGTCATCCGGCCGGTCGCCGAGGAGGCCGCGCCTTGCACTCGCGTCGTACCGCCCGCGATCCTTCTCTGATCTGTGGAAATAGGAGAATCTTTATAATATAACCTTTATATATCACCTTAATAATATCAATGATTTGCTTATATTTTATACTAGCTGTGCCCTGCCACGCTTCGATGTGGCACATTCGCGCATTCGCTGATATGTTACTGATGAAAAAAATAGATAAAAACAATCCTTGATGCGGATTATATATCATGCTAAAATTTCAGCTCGAACGGTGCAGAACTTTTTGAATTTTTGAAGCGTACACAAACCAACATAACATTTTTATATATATATATATAGATAGATATTACTCGACATACTATTATCATCAACCTATATCAACCCACTGCTGGGAGCATGCGCTCTCCTCACCTTCGTGAGGAGGATTAGGCCAGATTGGTTGATCTCATACGTCCGCCAATAGTTCTAGGGGACAAAACCCGTTTTCCTTCACCCAATAGCGAGTGATAATTACATGCTTGTTTTTACAAGAAACGCATTGCTACATGGCTGCCCTTTTTTTCTTCAAAACCTAGCGACTGGAGTATTAAAATAAAGCGATTTAAAATGTCTTACAAAAATATATATAATGTTAATATTAAAATAATAACTATTGATAAAACAAAAATCCGAATACGTTTTCCGAACAAAATTGAATCGTAAAATGCAGTCATAGGCATTACAGTCCAAAGTTGAAATAAAATGGTGATGCCTCCGACTGCAATTTACGTTTCAATTATGTTCGCAGTCAGATTTTTGTTTTTTTTTCAACTAATTTCTATATGTCCAGTAAATAGTACCTGTGTTTATCGTCTCTGCGTGGCTCGCGGCGCTCCTTGTCCCGACGCGGGGACTCGTGCCGCCCGCCGCGGTCACGCTCGCGGCTATCAACTGTCGAGAAATAAACACAATAAACTATAAGGATACATGTATATAGACACTAGAAGGCCCCGCGTTTTTTTTTAATGTTACTAAGTAGTAATAACACGAGCCTTGTTACTTCATCATCAACAACCCATAACGTCCCACTGCTGGGCACGGGTCTCCCCTCACTTTCGTAAAGAGGATTAGGCCATAATCCATCCCGGGGGCCAGATCCGGAATGGTGGATCACATACCTACCTCTGAAATAATTCTCGGGTAGGTACGTGGGTTTCCTCACGATGTTTTCCTTCACCGAAAAGCGAGTGATAATGAAGTCTTGTGACTTGTTACCATTAAAAAATCTTGTGCAACACTGCACTGCGCTCGTCACCCTGAGATATCAGTTCTAAAGTCTAATTAACGCGACCAGAAACAGTGCGCTTCAAACCGGAACATAATCATGTTAGCACACTACTGCTTGGCGGATAAATATCTGAGTAAGGTGTGGTGCTTCCCCAGGTGGACTCTTGCAGAAGAGGCTTCCCACTACTTTAAAAATACCACAGTAACTGTATATTTTTATGGGATAAAAAGTATTTATTCTATTTTCTATTCCAGGATCTAATGTTTAAATGCTAGAAAAGAATATAGGATACAATTGTACCTAAAATAAAGCGGGTGCCACCGTGTGGTTGGTTAAATATAGTAACCTTCAATCTATTGTTATTTAGGAGGAGTTATTATAACACAGTAATAAAACTCACCAGATCTCTTCCGCTCATCGCGATGCAAAATTTTAGAGGGTGCAGGCTCAGCTTGCGGCAACTCAGGCTCCGATTCAGCTTGGGAGTCCTGCGGCAAAACATGTCCCTCCTACGTAAAGAACATATGTTCACATGTGAGTATCTAGTGATGAATGATAATGGTTACGGACCTGTGCGGGCAGTGTCTTTGCCCTCTCTCTGTGTTGATAGTTGTTTCTTTTTAGAGCATACGGCAAGGAACTAAAATTTAATAAATTTCTTGTATGCCTCATTTACGGACCAAGGATTGATTATTGATCAGTGTTGTGTGGCCGGTTACGGGACTATGCAGTCTACAAGTCAAGGGCAATCTTGCATGTGTCATTTAAATAGCCAATAGATTTTTAATTGTTCCCTAGCTCAATCCAAAAAGTTCCCATTGACATGGGACTAAGTTTCTTGCTGTCTTTGTCTTGCACTAAGCGAACAACAGAGCCGGCAATAGACTTAATCTATTATCAGTGTTAATAAACGTCCCAGACACTCACCAAGTCTTATATGTTATTAGAAATAGGACATCACAAGTATGAGGAGTGAAATGCCACTTCATCATAATATGTTAATTTGATATCTGTCCTGGCTGACTCGGCAACTATTACGGGTGTTATGTCTACCGTATTTACCTACTAGACAAAAACGAGTCTAATTCACACATACACAAATAACAAAATGTAATTGTTTTTGTCTGATAAATATGAATTCAATACGCCATACTTAATGAAATTCTAGAGTGGTTACCATCAGGCAAACTTCATTCCAAGATGCATATTGAATTTTTTCCATGAAGAGATTTGAGTGGAAATCTCCATAAAATCTACCCTGATCTAAGCAAGATTTATATTATTAACACTTTGACTGCCAAGCCCATTTTCTTGTCTAGCCACAGGTACAGATCTGCACACACCGTTGTGTTTTCCCATACAGCTAACACCTCAGATATGTTTTTCTGTACTCGCGGCAAGATATGATAAACACCACAGTTGTGTTTACAGCAGTGAATGTGTTAAACTATACAATTAATTTTTAAATTATTAGTATTAGACATATTGCAATGAGCGATAGATTTAGATTCAGATAGCAAATGTGTAAAATTTTAGACAGTACTGTATATCCACATGCAGTATTCTTTATCAATATGTAGTGTATGTATCTTTAATGCTGTTTTGCTTCCATTTCTTGAAGTAGAGTAGACAATTATCATTCTGTATTTTCATACAGTGTAACTTTAGCAGATTTACATATCTTTCTTACATGGAAAAACCTAACGGAAATAACAGAACAGAATGACCAAATAGTGGAACAGTTTATTAGTGTGTAAAGAAAGACTCACGCACATAGGGCCGAGTGACGGCCTCATTGCGGGAAAGAGCCCGCTCACCAAGTAGTATGTAAAGATATCGTAACCCTCTCCATGATAATGTTGGGCTTACATCTACGTACTTACGTGCAAGCGCTATGTACGGAGTGCAGAAACGTCATCTTGTGAAGCCCTCAGGTCGGTCACGGGGAGATTTGACTTTGTTTTGTGTCAATTTATAAATGGGTAACATATAAAATAATAAAAGTGTTAATATCATAGTTGAAAACAGCTGATATGGACTTTTACATATGATAATTACGAAACAAGTCTTGCTTGAATATATAAGAAGGATACTTTAGTTTTTTTAGATAGAATTTTGTACATATGGAAAGAAGTTTTAATGGATTTATAATTCTAAGAATTTTATTACTTGTCTAAGATGTCTAATGGAGTCAATTATTGAAGACAATTTTGGTGGATACATCTCACATTGCTTTTTGTGATTGTGCAAGTATTTATATTCTGGTTGATGAAATTGTGTAAAATCTAGTTACCTCGCTCATGTCCATGTTGACGTCATCGTAGTTGGTGTCGTCGTCGCGGCGCCGCGACCCTCCAGGGGCTCCGCCGTGGTCCACCTATAATATCATTCTATTGTCAAGCAGAGAACACAAATTAATATCCGTAACTTACAAAAACTTATATCTATGTTAATTATGTTGTGTTGTTAGGTAAGTACGGGGTTTTAATTTAGAAGATTTTCCAATATTTTGTAACATCTCAAGGACGCTAACTCCTAAACTTACCGATGATTGAGGGGCCCCATATCGCTCATTTTCAGCTTCATCGTCGCTTCCGTATCCAACTAGTGAGTCCATCGTTTGTTTTTGTGAGAAAAATTAATAGAACTCCACTATTTTCTCAGTAAAATTTGCGTTTTTTCAACATAAAATATTCATCTCCCAATATGGCGGACGTGAATTGAATGAACAAAACATAAACAAAAAGAGACGAATGAACGAGCAGAATATAATGATTGCCATTATTAAAAATTTATATCGTTATAGCGCGCGTTTTAGTAACATCGTTGAACGTTATAACTGCTTTCGAGGTTTGAGAATAGCACCCCAATTACGTTTTTTTTTTCAAATATGAGTTCGGATACTTCATTAGACTTGCATGGTTAAAAACCCAATGAACATTTTAAGGTTTTTTTTTCGATTACTGACTATAAATTAAAACTTGCTAATTTAACCAAGGAAAACCTCAAAATAAATAAAATCTGACTTAAATTATTGAATTAAAATAGAGTTTCCATAAATTAAATTCATTTGTAATTATCTCCTATGGTATGTATCCGAAGCTGACAATTCTTTTCTCTCTGATTTTTTAATATGGCGGAATCAATGACCGCCGTTCGGACGTCTGGTTTTTTCGTAATCGCGAAATAAATTATTACGTGCTACTAATTTGCGTAAATGTGATATAAAAATAATAACAGAAGTGTGTGCCTCATATTGTGTTAAATAATAATTTCTTTATAAGCTTTGAGTCCCTTGAATCAGCAGAAAAAAATGGTAATGATAGTTTTTTGTTTTGATACTTTTTACAAACTTTACTTCGGTCGTGATTATGTTTCTCGCATTTTTCTTTAAACTTTCATATAATTTCAGCTTAGGCAATGCAGAATTTGGATTCTGCTACTGGCCAAGGTCATAAAAACGGGATTTTTGAATTTTTTTTTCTTTGTTTTCAAGTTTTATAACCAAAAAAAAAGTATTGTAATGTGGTGTCGACCTCACATGTGTTATTATCCCAATGTTTGTTCCCATAATGCAGTATTTCTCGGTGGCAGAGATGAGTTAATTATGCAAGCTGGGTGTGGCTGTATTGATTTTCTTGGAAGGTTCTAGGCATAGGCTTAGAATACGTCTTAAACATGGTGCAGTGTACCTGAGGAAGAGACTATTTCAGTGCGGTTTTCACCTCTCAGGCTCTGTGTTTGTTACTAATTGGAGGTTTAGATACACTCTACAGCTTTATTATATATTTTAAGACGTGAAAAACATAAATTTAAATTGTGCGAGAATTGTTTTTCTGGTGAAAAGTGCATAAGTTCAGTTCTGATATTCAACAATGTCAGATAACAAATTGAAGGTAAAATTGCAATAAAAGAGCAATATAAAACGCATGTTATCGCTTATATAAGTTTACGTGTGTAAAGATTTCCCTGCCAAGTGCTGAAAGTGGAGAAATAGTGGTGAAGTGCCAAAATATCCGATTTTTGATCTGTGAAAAGACATATCTTTAGTTCAAACTGATTGAACAGTAAACATGAATGTAATTTCTTTTGTAACATAGAATTGTAATGTTATTATAAGACACTTGGATACCTATCCCTTATATTAAAAGGCAAATGCACTAGTAAAGAGATGCACGAATAAAATAGTGAGTCACCAAAAATTGTGAAAAAAAAAAAAACAAATTAAAACGATTGCTGATTGTTTCAAAGCATTACATTACTATACCGGGCGCATATCTAAACTTTTGCTGATACTGATGACAGTCAGCAGTATCGGTTCTGTAAGCACAAACATAGTTTGACAGCTCGTAAAGTTATTGCTATCCCTTTCGCTTTCATAACATTGGAAAGTGACAACAAATTATTTGACAGAACTAAACTAGAATTTAGACTAGTTTATAACAACAGAATTGAGCACCGTTAGTTCTATTTCTGGATGCAAAGAGGGAAGAGAGGCCTTTGCCCTCCAGTGGGATGATCATGGTTATAATAATCATCGGTCGCTTAGGCCTAGCCCCGCAACCGGAGGTACCCTAAGTTTAAGTTTGTTTTTCATTATGTTTTTTTTTGTAGAAATATTGTAATAACAAATTAAACTTAAGAAATTAAATAAACGAAAAGTATAATAATAATAACAGTTCTATTTTTAAACAGCCTAAAACTCAGCATATGAGACATTAGAACCAAAATCTCAGGGTGACGAGCTCAATGCAAAGTTCTGGGTGGCCCTGTAACTGTTATAGACAGGTGTAGCACTTACCATCAGGTGAACGACATGCTTGTCTCGTCACTCAGTCAAATAAAAAAATACCCTGTGTCGTTAAGGCTTTTTTGATGAGCTTTATTTTGAGTAATTGTTGTTTTTATATCGGATATGTCAGAATACAGCAAAGTCTATCAGGACCGGAATTGAATTTATATTCAAACTTTGCATTGTATAACTTTGTGCGGCACTGCACTGAGCTTGTCACCCTGAGACATGCTCCGCAGTGTGCTTTGCTTGGCAGGCAGGCTTTCCTTCTTTCGGCTATCACTGCACGAGTTAGCTAATGAATATATTTGATAAAATTATCATTGTTTTTAGTCTAAGCGGGCCGCATTTGGCGATGAGGACAGTCCACCGACACCCTCAGACGATTCCGAGTTTGACGATGACGAAGATCCAGACAACTTGGAAGTGCCAGGTACGTTTGATATTATATTTTACTATACATATTTTATTTCCTTATGATAAAGCAGTCACTTAGAATCAAGTCTATACAGGTAAGAAGATCTATTAAAAGAAAACAGTGCATACAACTGAAGTAAATTGTTGGTATGAGAGAAAGACAGAACAAAAATGTGTGCTCGTGCCTCTCTCTCTTGCCCCTACAGTCATATAACAAACATAACTCTCTCTTTCTATCTTGACTAACTTATATCTCCCCCTCAACTCCACCGATCTCTCTTTTCGTAACGCTCTCGTCGCGCATTCACCAGTTTACTCCCCGACTCAAGCGTGCGTAAAGAAGTGTTACTTAAAATTCAGATCAGGGTCGGTTTTTCGCGTTGGCGTTAATTTATATTTGTTTCTATTGACCCCTAATTTATGCACATATTTTACACAGGTGGGGGTAAAACGCTAGCGGCAGCCGCCCAGTTGAGCGTCAAAAAGCCTACCTCCATGCCACAAGGGCCAGTCAAACACACCACCAATCCTCTCGCCGGTAAGTGCAGGCGGTGTACCGATGAGACTGCCCCAAGGAAATTTTACTAAAGTTAACGGAACTCATGCTAAATTGGGAACTTATCACTAGTTGTTCAATTGTTTTGTTCACCAATCCGTCCACAAAGGCTTTTTTTTATCTACACTAAGTGTTTTAGTTCATTTTTTTGTGTTATTAATGGTACTGATGGTAAGCGCCACACCTGCCCTTAACAGTTACAGTGCCACCCAGAACTGCATCGCGTAATCATTGGTGACACTGCACTGCGCGAGTCACCCTGTCACATTAGTTCTAAAGTATCATGCCCTTAACTTAGCTGAAAACAACACTAAAATTAAGTATTTCAAAACACGAATAAATTGTTCAAAACACCAATAAATAGTTCCCAACACTAATAAAGTCTTGTTTGATCTAGTCGCGTCAGGCACGGCATTCGGCCAGGCCAGCAACGTGAAGCCAATCAAGATACCGGCCAGCTCCCTGACCAAGGGCATCAATCTCGGCAACATCAACAACCTCGCCAACATTGGCAACCTTGCCAACTTGAGCAACATCGCCAACCTCGGCAACCTGGGTATTGGGAACCTGGGCGGCATGGGACGTAGTGCGGGAAGTGCACCTAAAGGTAGTGTGTTTTTAGTTTCTATTTAACTTGCAATGTTTATGCACTTAAGTTATGTTCGGGTCAAATGTTACAACTGAATTTTGTTTTTTTTTTTTTTTTTGTTTTTCAATTGAGTTAAAATTTTGCACTTCTGTCAAGTTTTGATGACAATACAATATGATGGTGACAGCGAGCTGATCTGATGATGGTGACGGATGGCAGACAACGGAACTCATCAGTGACTAACCATAGTTTTATGGTGTTTGGACTTATTCTGATCGGCTTGCAGGACAGATTACGTATATTATAAAAGTTAAAATCTTTTTTTAACTTTATTTTTCGCTATCCCACTTTATTGGATGGTCACCCTTATATTTTTGTGTTACATTCTAATTATGGTTTGAAAATGATGGCAATAATTTTAGAGCTGGAATATTGAGTTTGGTGGACTCTAAGGTTCTAACTTATAAACAGCTCTTAAAGGTAAGAACGTCATTTAAGTTTTCTACATTTCATTTTTGTAATATTAATATAAGCGGTGGTAGTCAAGTGGGAGAACGTCCGCCTTCCAATCAGAAGGTCGTGAGTTCAAATCCCAGTGCGGGCACGTACCAATGTGTTTCTGTACAACATATGTACGTAATTATCACTCGCTTTTCGGTGAAGGAAAACATCGTGAGGAAACCCACATACCTACCCGAGAATTATTTCGGAGGTAGGTATGTTATCCACCAATCCGGACTGGGCCCCCGTGGTAGATTATGGCCTAACCCTCCTCACGAAAGTGAGGAGAGACCCGTGCCCAGCAGTGGGACGTTATGGGTTGATGAAGAAGAAGAAGAATATTAATATATAAAGCTGAAGAGCTTGTTTGTTTGTTTGAACTCTAGGATCTCAGGAACTACTGGTTCGAATTGAACAATTATTTTTGTCTTGAATAGTCCATTTATCGAGGAAGGCTATAGGCTATATTTTATCTCCGTATTAAACGGACTACGAACGGGAACCACGTGGGTGAAACCGCGGGGCTCAGCTAGTAATAAATAAGGTAGATGGCAGAACTTAAATGACGTTTAAGCGCTTATAAGTAAGGCCTTAAGTCGACTCCAATCTATAATTAAATTAAATTTTATGAATAAATCGACCGGTGGTGGCCTAGTGGGAGAATGTCCGCCTTCCATGGAGAGGATCGTGAGTTCAAATCCTACTTATAACTCGCTTTTCGGTGAAGGAAAACATAGTAAGTTAACCCAACATAACAGAGAATAGTTTTGGAGGTATGTGATACACCGTGGAATAAGGCCTAATCCACCTTACGAAAGTGAGGGGAGACCCGCGCTCTGCAGCGGCCTTATATGGGTTGATGATGATGATGAATTAACTAATACTGTGTTTATTTTTCTTAGTGGTACCTAATAATATGTTCGGTGAGTGTAATTTTAATTCTATCGACGTAGTGAAGCGGCCAGGATTTGTTTTCGCTGCGACGCAATTATCGTCTCTTCCGTTAGACGAACGTCAGGACTATCTTTTGAACAACATCCGCAGTGTATACGCCGCTTTACATAAAATAAAAAAAAAAAAAAATTACATTTATCTCTATTAATCATTTTCGTGAACTCATAAAATATACAAGAGGACCGATAGTTTTTTTCCTCATTGGTTCCATTTTCTGGCACCCCGGGGGCAATTGGGAATACGTTTTTTCCTCATTGGTTCCATTTTCTGGGCAATTGGGAATAGGTCTGATTGTTAACAGGTGTTTTTTTTTTGTGCAGGCTTTTTACTATTTAATTAAGTAACGAGATGAGCAAGTCGTTGAACTGATGGTAATCGCCACGACTGCCCATAACAGCTACAGTGTCCCACCTAGAGAACATTTCATTAGGGACCTTCCATTAATCACGTGAGGTTTGAAAGGGGGGGGGGGGGGGTCTAGCAAAAATCACGAAATATCACAAAATTATAATATCATAAAAAATTGTAAGATTCTTTGTAGGTTTTGTCCACCTTATGGTAAGCCTTATGGTATGGTAATAGACGGCCCCGTTACGAATGTGGCACTGCACTGCGCTCGTCACCCTGAGACATCGCTTCTAATCTCTCAATGGCTAACACATTGATTTAACTAAACTAGTTATTATATGAAAAGTTAGTTCTAATTGTGACTAGGAGGCCGTATACATAATTAATTTTATCATTCCGTCTAAAACTGACCTTTCCTAATGAAAGTTGTGTCAAGGTTTCGGCTAACTATCGTGTTAGGTAATATTCCATCAGTTGCACCGACACCCGTGGTGGGTTATGACCTAATCCACGCGAAAGTGAGATGTAACCCGCGCTCAGCAGTGGGCGGATGTAGATTGTTGATGAAAAATTACAATACAATAAAAAATAAAAATTTTATTACAATATTTAAGATTTTTTTAGCTGATGATTAATTAACAGAGACACTGTATTTTGATTACTAATTTTAGGCATTTGACGTCAGAATTGGTCCAACTTCCGGTTGTAAATACGTCGTCGGAGTTCATACAATAATGGATTATTTTTTAATAAGGAAAAAATCAAACAATCGAGATACAAATGAATATAATAATGCATCGCAATCTGATACATATATCTTGACTCTTAATTAGGATTTTCTGTATCTAGGGAATTCGGAATTACGATGACCATGCTCCCACAAACACCTCGACTCAGAGCAAATAAAATTTAAAAAAAAAAAAAAATGCAAGTAAGTAGGCAAAAATAATGCACTTTTACATATATTATGTTCTGGGTGACTCTGTAACTGTTATGGGCAGGCGTGGCGCTTACCATCAGGTGAACGACTTGTTCGTCCTAAAAAAAAGTCTTTCAAATCCCTGAGATATGAGAAAAATAACAGCCTTAACTAGAACCTTCTCTTTGAATTGTGTTAAAAACATGTTTTGTAATTTTGTTTTTAAAATGTGACGTAACCTTTCGACTAGAAAGTTGGAACCTTTCGTACGTAGTTTTTGGGGTTTCTCTAAGAAGCCTCTGCAAATCTTTTTACCCGACTACGGCGAGGCAAAAAGGAGGGTTATGATTTTGACCGGTGTGCTTATGTTCATCTGTTTCTTCAAAACTTCTAAAACGTTTATCCTTATAGAATAGAATAGATTTTACAGAAAAATTAAAATAAACGCAGTACAGAAAAATTACAATAGTATTACAAAAAACCTTATTTGAAAAATGTGGTAGCTTCTTCATCGTCCACTGGTTATGGCTATGTGAAGTTACATTAACATTAACACGTTCAGTGCTGAAAACACAACTGTTGTGTTCGTCGTATGGGAAAACACTATGGAGTGTGCAGAGCCGCACCCGTGCCCTTTAGACGACAGTCATGATATAAAAAATAGAACGTTCTTTAATAATACCGTGTTGGGTATGAAATGAAAGGGCTTAATTATCCATATTGTAATTGATAACAAAAATTCAGCCAGGAAAATTAAAAGGTCACGTTTCGCAACTTTATTCTATGTACCTCGAATTATGTATCCGACTCGTTACGTTTGCGAGCGCGAAATTGGATTCTTGGAATATGAAACAAATAAACAAAGAATATCCTACATCTTTACCTACTTTGCGTTAATTACATAATAACTATGGCATAATCATAAGTTCTTCAAATGACAGACTCTCCGTCTCCGCCTTTTTTTTAACTTGGGGAATGCATTACGCATACCACCCGGCCCGGGGCAGGACCGGGTGGTTATGTGGGACTCCCCGCCAGCTGAATGAGGGTATACCCACTAAACCCCAGGGTGTTTCACCGGGACGCCTTTTTGTCGGGGCTACGGGAACGTAAGACGTCTTCTGCGGCCCCGACGGCTCCGTCCCCGTCCTGCCCTAAGGCGATTAACAAAGCGATCTTGAGGCGTCCTATGAGATTCTAGAATTTAGATAAGCTAGCTTCACGTGTTTCGGTTTGAGGACTAGATTGGGGCGAAGTGCGACGAAGCTGGGGACGAAGCAGATCTTACACGTGCAGCCATTAAATTAATCATTAAGAGTTGCCGTTTAAATTCCTAAAATAATGTAGTTTCCGTCCCCATCCCGCGTCAAGCCGGAAGCTACCCCGAGGAGGCGTGCGAGGATCTTCTATAATCTAGAATTTTAGTCAATCTAGTTCGACGTTCGAGGGGCTGGCTTGGGGTGCGTTGTGATAGGTGTGAAGACGGGGCATATCCGTCCTTAGCCAGACTTTACACGTCCAATCAATCATTGAAGTTATCCAAAGAACTGAAATCGCTGTGAAAGATCCGCGCTGACATCGCTGCCAGGGTTGAACGTGTAATGTCTATCATGATTGTTATGTTATGACTAAAGCTACTTGATTGTTTAGCGGCCGGGCCGGGCCCAGCTGCCGCCATGCCGTCGCCCTATGCCGCGGGCTCCTCGGCCGCCTTCAACGCTGCCTCGCTGCTCGCGCAGAGTGAGTCACAAGAGTAGCTAGCACCAGTACCTGGCCAATGGCACTGTCATTAAACTTGCTTAACAGTAACGCGCCTTCCCTTAATAATGCTGCAATTGTTTCGAATGTCATTTGCATGCAATTCTAAAAGTTTCCATAGTAGAGATTGATAATATTGCACTATGTATGATCCATGTTGAGTAGCGACTATCCATACGACTCCCAGCTTGAAATAGTAACTCTTAATCTCCTAGCTAAGGCTCGAGTGAGCTTAAAATGTTCATAATTTTTTTTAAGACACGTTGACTGCTGAAAACACACACGTCTGTGTTTTTATAATGTTACGGCAAGCGAAAACACACACTGCTGTATTGTCAATTTTATCACACCAGTTGTGTGCGCCCGCACTGCTGATTGAGTTTAGTTACGACACGACAGTAAACATACAAGTTGTGTGAAGATTCGCAAAAAAGACAAAAAAGTTGAACGGTGTAGCTGTGAACGTGTTAACCGTGGATCACATTGCTGAACTCCGGGTTATCAAACCAGTCGTAAAAAAAAAACTATGAACCCCCGCGAGTCAACTTATTTTCTTGCAGTCTTTGTTCTTTGGTATCCAAAAGTTGTGTGACATGTAACAAGTGTGATATGTTGTGCATAATTAACAGACCTGCGTTGTCTGCTAAGCTCTATATATGGGTCAGCAGTTTCCAGGTGAACTATATATAATCTACCTCCTACCTGAGAAATCAATATCCCGAGGTCGTTGCGTAGGAAATCTTGGTAGCTATGGATATTCTCTCTGTCTAATATATTCGGCTAGATGAGAGGTCGTTATCAATAACTTGTTTTCGAGATTTTTCCTCGATGACGCGTTTAGGAAATTTATCAATACATCTGTTGTGGGTTGTCGCGTCTTTCGACCCACGCAATGAAATGTTTGACACAGAAATTGACTAGTGTTAACACTGTTAACATATATTGAAGTTTAATGCAATTGTTTGCGTTTTTTTGCCCAGTCTGAGTCTTAAATATAGGGGCCGATTCACATTGTCTTATTTGGGGTTTGCGAAGCAATGACTTTTCACTGCTAATGCGCTTGGAGCAATAAAAAAAAACAAGCAAAAAGCAAGAGTGTTCTGAGTTGGGAAAAAGACATTTAAAATTGACAATCACAATGAAATCAGATAACATTACACGGTTGCGACGAGGAAAACGAAATACGTGATAGCAGTTCCTAACGAAATATCGCTTTCCTTTGTTTTGAACTGTATTTTAATACAGTTATTCGATTTTCCGCATATTTTCCTTTATCTCACATTGAAAAATTTTGTATACTCTACGGAAGTATATTTCGGTTTGATTTCCGTAGTAATTAAAAAAAAAAACTTTAATCGGTAGTTTTGGCACCCCAAACTTTATTTGGTAACCATCACTCGCGCAGAGTAAGAAAATTGATAAAAATATGATCTAATTCAAGTTTCTTTCTATCAAAACGAAGATACGGCGAGCATGAATTACTGAAAAAAAGCTAGTAATCCTGTCTATTCGCGATATTTCCGTCATGCCTTTGGCTGGGTACTGAAGAAAAACCTTTAACGTTGTAGATGCTGTGACCATTTTTATTTGCATTGTTTTTTTTTCAAGCCCTTTTTTATTTTCTAACATATAGAGTCATTAGGGGTATCCTACGTCATGGGTGTTGCCCAATTAACTTGGGCGGAGCGGTCGATTCGCGCGCCGCGCCCTCTAGTCGCTCGAGCGACTAATCGCTGGTTTAATTGGAAATGTAAATGGCGCAAGCCGTCGCCCGGTAGCGTGGGGGGTCAGTCTCGAGCGACTGGAAGGGGGCGATCGCGAAGCAACCCATCTGGCCGGACACTGGACGCGCCTATGTGTGGGTAACTCGTTGAAAATGTATTTAGACAATCCTCTCTTCTGATTTAATAGTAACATATTAGCCTTTTAACATTGTTGTAGTTGTTGAAGAGTAGTTATGTAGTTTTTTGTTTTATTGTAGTTAGTACAGTGAACTGGAATGACGGGGGTGATATGGAATGAGGTGATGTATAGCATAGCCTAGTGGGCGAACGTCTGCCTTCCAAGGAGAAGGTCGTGAGTTCAAATCGCAGTGCGAGCACGTACCAATGTGTTCATGTAAACAGCATATGTACGCAAATATCACTCGCCTTTCGGTGAAGTAAAACATCGTGAGCAAACCCACATACCTGCCCGAGAATTATTTCGAAGGTAGGTCTGTTGTCCACCAATCTGGACCGGGCCTCCGTAGGGGAGCCCCATGCACAGCTGTGGGACGAAATTGGTTGATGATTTTTACATGTTATTAGATGACATTTACGAATGTTGCCCTTAAATGTGTTAGGTCTTAGTTACATGTAAGTACGATTTCGCTTTGGAAATATTCATTAAGACGCTATACATTGAAATAGAAATAAATAACTAAATAATCCATTTCATATTACCTGGCACTTAAGTTAGGCCAGTTTATAACTTCAATGTATAGACTATTTGCATCCACACTTAAAATGAAGTCTGTGATGTTATTAGATTAGAGCGTGCACTTAATGAGATTAGAAGGGTTACATGTGCGCTTCACAATTCAAAGGCACTCGGTTCGAAACTCCGGCTCAGCACCAATCCATAAGTTATGTGCAGATTTCTATGCCATCGCTCAAGAACGGTGAAGGAAACATCCGTCTCAACAACCTCCGAAATTCAGAATGGCGATATCCCCCAATCCGCACTAGGTCAACGTTGCCGTGCTCTCTCTGAACAAAGGTGTCCAGCATTGGGAACGAAATAGAGTGATTAATAGTTATGATGAATTCAAAATACGATTTGTAGCAAAATGTTAACTGCCAAACTTTATTAAAAGGACTATAGTCTACAATAGACTTGAAACTTCGTAGTCAAGTCAGAAGGAAGCCCTGGGAAAACACAACTGTTGTGTTAGCGGTACGGGAAAATACAACGATGTGCGCAGATCCGTAACCGTGGCTAGACAAGAAAATCGGCTCAGCAGTCAGTGTTAAATCTGTTAGCGATTGAATCTGTCAATTTCGATTTTGAAGTCCATATACAAAAACTGTCAATATTAGCAACTTTGCAGCATTAGCGGTTCAATAGCTAACAGACTTGAGATTCTGGTCACTAAACTTGCATATCAACTGCAATGTCCAATGCAGAAGTGGATGCAAATCGTTCAAGCGGCCTGATCGATGATACTTGACTCAATTGGAGATTTATTGGCTGTGATTCGATGCTAATTTACGCAATGTTAGGGATAGTGCTTACCGTGTCCGGTTACTCTGGACTTTATGTCCAGGGTATTGGGCTTATAATTGTTTGATGTATTTCTTTATTAGTTAACAGTTACTGTTTGGGATTGGGGTCTCCCTGGCCAAAAGTTCAATTTCACTGTTGGTTTATGCAAGAAGCAAATATAAATACACTTTTAGTTTTTTTTTTTTATAATTTAACTTAATTTTTGTATTTGTAATTTTTTGAGATATCCGAAATACCCCATCTAATATTACCTTGTTTAGCTTCTTCGACCTAACTCGAGATGAGAGAGTGGGCAAAGCTAGCCTAGAAAGTATAAAAAAAGAGGTCAGAAAGTATTGTTGATGGATAGGGTTGTCATCTCCAAAAATTTGGCAACCAGGACAAGACGCGTGAAACCACCGGATTTTATAGCCCAAGACCCGGACATGTCAACAGGTTTTTTTAAATATAGTGTAATAAAGAAGTGGCATTGTGCATGTGTCGTGGGCGGAGACTTTTAAGACTTTTAAGTCTTTAAACCTGGACTACAAATTAAGCCCGGACGCTCCCCGGATGCCCTCTAAACTAGGACAAATCCGGGGAAACCCGGACGGATGGCAACCCTGTTTACGGAGGAGGTAACGACAAACGGAAAATGTGCGCGTTATCGTTGGTTACATCGAAAGCAGTTCAAAAGCAAAAATATGTCATTCAATAATCATATTCAAGAGACTGTAGAACTGTATTGTATAATCTTCCGTTTCTTCACCTTTTAACCTGATTCTTTGTTGTGTTCTAATATTTTGCACTCAACGTTGTCGTGCTTAATTTAGCGATTTTTATCTTTCTATTTAAAGTTGTAGCGCTGTTTAGTTTGTTTTTCCTTTTTTTTTTTGTTGAATTTCCTTTTTCCTTGTACTTCTGGGGCTGTAGTCTGGACATACATACACACATCCGATATCGGCTGAGTCCCGCTGGCGCTTCTTCACATTCGAAGATTTTTCGGAATATCGTTGAGTTTATGCAACATACATTATATGTCGTCCAAACAATCGAGACAAACAGGAGGCATACCATGACATCTACATAATTTTCAACCTAAACTGGTGAAAATGGCAACAACTTAAAAAATAAGACGTCACGGTACGATTATGCGACGCGGTTCAGTTTAGGTCTTCAATTGAATCGCTATAAGATGTCATGGTAGGCCTCCAGGGGCCATTAGGGCGACCGATATCGGTTGTAAAGCAATGTCCAGGGTACGCAACACGCTCCCTAGGCCTTAAGGCTTGTTTCACACGTACCGCAACCACAACACGTGGACGGGTGCTATTTTGTATGAGCATATTAGGTCTCCTTACATATGAAATTAGCGTTTTATATGGAAAAAGTTAAATCAAAAAAAATATTATGTAATTATAAATTTAATCAGTCAAAGTATGTATACCATTATTATCTATGCACTTTCGCCGTTTTGCGGGTAGTACATTGATTCCATTGCTGAAAAAATTGTGGTAGTGCGAATCAATAAAATCCTTGAAGGCGGTTTGGAGCGCCTCATCGGAATTGATTTTTTTTCTTTGCAAGAAATTGTTCAAATTCCGAAAAAAAAAAAAAACAATTCATACATCTATATTGATTATATTTATTCCACAGTGGAAATGGCGGGTATGCCGGCCATGAATTCATACCTGATGCAGAATTTGAACCATATACTGGCGTCGGGTATGGGCGGGGCTTTAGCGGGCATGCTGGGGCAGTTCGCGCTGCCGCCCACATGGGGGCAGGCCAAGCCCGGGATGTGGCAGCCAGACAAGGTACCTTACACTGGGGTCACACCACGTGCACTCCACAAAGGAACAAACAACAAATAAACAAACAAACAAACAACCCAACAAACAAACAGAACTGGCTCGCTCGTACAAAGAAGCTGACGTGACATTTCACACATATAAATGACGCGCCAAAAGTACACAACCATACTAATTTATTTTATAATATATACTTATTTCTTTATTTACATTAATAAGAACGGCCGGCACCAATTACGCTAACTAATAGAACATTCTATGCGACAGAAATAAAAGACGAAAGACTAGTATGATTATGCGAACTTTTGGTCTATTGTTCTCAGTTAATTTTTGCCGGATTAAAAGTATCCTATGTTCTATTTTAGGTCCTAAAGTATCTATATACTAAATTTCATCGAAATGCGTTTATCCGTTTCGGCGTAAAGAGGACAAACACAAATACAGAAACTTTTCTATTTATATAATTATAGTGAGATTTGTTTTTGATTATCCTAATATGTTCAGTAATTTCGCAGTGTTTTAATTTCCCCCCTTTGATTTGCCTTGGGCTTCTTACAGATGCCCGGAGAGGAGGAGGAAGTGGACGATGAAGAAATGGGCGTGGCTGAAACCTATGCAGACTACATGCCTCCAAAACGTAAGTGATCTAAAGCTGGGTCCACATGTGGGACTGTGAACGATGAGTACGGGGACGGAATGTGGGTAACATAGACTGTTCAGGTGTTCCATTCCTTCGCCAAAGGAATGGAACACCTGAACAGTCTATGTTTCTCGAAAACTATAATCTGAAAGTCTTCAAGTCGAGAGTGAATACCTGTCTTCTAGGCAAGCATGCTTCACCATCGACCGCGTCGACACTTATCACTAGGTTAGACTGCGGTGAAATGCTTGCCTATTCTGCAATAAAAAATAAAAACCGGCCAAGTGCGAGTCGGACTCGTGCACGAAGGGTTCCGTACTATAAAAACGGCAAAATTATTTTATATTCTGTGAATATTTCAAGTTTCTACCTGTTGCCGTTATCAATATCGACCATAAAGGAGAAAATGATCACGTTTGTTGTATGGGAGCCCCCTTAAATATTTATTTTATTCTATTTTTAGTATTTATTGTTGTAGCGGCAACAGAAATGCACCGTATGTGAAAATTTCAACCGTCTAACAATCGCGGTTCATGAGATACAGCCCGGTGACAGACGGACAGACAGAAAGACAGACAGCGGAGCCTTAGTAATAGGGTCCCGTTTTACCCTTTGGGTACGGAACCCTAAAAAAAAGTAGTTGCTTTCGATACACAATGATCATTGTCCGGTTGCAGTGAAGCTGGGCCGCAAGCACCCCGACCCCGTGGTGGAGACGGCGTCGCTGTCGTCGGTGGAGCCGGTGGACGTGACGTACCAGGTCAGCCTGCCCGAGGAGACGGTGCGCGGCGGCCTGCTGTCGGCGCTGCAGCTGGAGGCCGTGGTGTACGCCTCGCAGGCCCACGAGCACGTGCTGCCCGACGGGACCCGCGCCGGGTTCCTCATCGGTGGGCGCTCTTAGTTAGCTCTTACTGCGCTGTTCCACAATGGAACAGCTATTGCCAGATATTCATCCGCCAAAGAGTAGTGTGCAAACATTACTGTGTTCCGGTTTCAAGAGCATTGTTTCCAGCGAAATTATTGTGCATATGAGACTTTAGAGCCGATGTCTCAGGGTGACGAGTGCAGTGCAGTGGCGCGCAGGATTATGCAATGCAGGTTTCTGGGTGGTGTTATGACTGCTATATGCAGACGCAGCGTTTACCATAAAGTTGAAAAACCGCTAGGCCTGGTAAAGGTTAGTTCAGATTAAAGATAAAACATGGTTGTTCTTCAGGCGACGGCGCCGGCGTGGGCAAGGGCCGCACCATCGCCGGCATCATATTCGAGAACTACCTGAAGGGACGCAAGCGCGCCGTGTGGGTCTCCGTCTCTAACGACCTCAAGTACGACGCCGAGAGAGACCTCAGGGACATCGGCGCGGGGAAACTGGAGGTGCATCCCTTGAATAAGGTAAGATTGAGGCCCATCCGTTCAATAAGGTAATATTTGATAAGATTTCTCCATTATGACGGTTCGTTTCTCTTATGGCGGGAAATTTAAATCTCAAACAGTTTTTTTTTCGTTTTTAGAGCTACACCGTGTCACTAATATAAACGAGACTGTATTTCGCGCCAACCGTAAATCATTTTTTTCGTTTTTATGTTGAAATATTTAGCACTAATGCACTAAATATGTTAATAAACACTGATTTGACGGTTTATTGACATATTTGAAACGAACCACCTTAACACTTTTACTGCTGAGCCGATTTTCTTGTCTAGCCACGGGTGCGGCTCTGCACACTCCATAGTGTTTTCTCATACAACAAACACAACAGTTGTGTTTTTAGATATACATATTATTAGCATATTAAAAATGAACATATTTTGTTGTTACTGACCAACTCACCAACCTCAACAGTTCAAATACGCGAAGATCTCATCTGCCATCAACGGTAACGTGAAGAAGGGCGTGGTGTTCAGCACGTACTCCGCCCTCATCGGAGAGACCTCCTCCACCACCACCAAGTATCGCACCAGGCTCAAGCAGCTGCTGCAGTGGTGCGGGGACGACTTCGACGGATGTGTATCCTTTGCCTAATACATATCATCATCAACCCATGTCGCACATATATCGCAGCTGAGCACGGGTCTCCCCTCACTTTCGTGAGGACAGTTAGGCCATAATCCACCACGTGGGCCCGGTCCGGATTGGTGGATAACATACCTACCTCCGAAATAATTCTCGGGCAGGTTTTCCGTCTCGATGTTTTCCTTTACTGAAAAGCGAGTAACGTAAATGTGCTTTTTATTTAAACACACGCACGTGCCTGCATTGGGATTTGAACTCACGACCTTCGTCTTGGAAGGCGGACGTTCTCCCCTTAGGCTACATAAAATAAAAAATAAAAATCATCCTTGCAATAAAGAGTTTTCTATTCTATTAAAAGAAAGTCATCACGAGGTCTTGATTCGACCCGAACGTTCGTGAATAGTATTTATTTTTCTTTCTGTGGTTTTCTTTACCGACCACGATCATAGTAAAACGTCGATGTCCAAATTCACTGTGAGAGTTAGGCCTACAGTTTTATACTTGAGCCTCTATCTCAGAAATCCACCTTTCCCCAAACACGTTCCCTAACTCACCCCGTTCAGATCGTATTCGACGAGTGCCACAAAGCGAAGAACCTGTGCCCCGTGGGGTCGGGGAAGGCCACCAAGACGGGCCTGACGGCCCTGGAGCTGCAGAACAAGCTGCCGAAGGCGCGCGTGGTGTACGCCTCCGCCACCGGCGCCTCCGAGCCGAGGAACATGGCCTACATGGTGCGCCTCGGGATCTGGGGGGAGGGCACGCCCTTCCCCACCTTCATGGACTTCATCAACGCTGTGGAGAAGAGGTCAGTCACTGAGTATGTTAGCGCGGCAGCTAAGCTGTATAGGCTGAGCGCGCCTCCAATGGCGGGGGAAGGATGGCTGGTAGAAGAGTAGTACAAAGGAACTTGGCGACTAACCTGGTCTCCATGCAACTGCAATCACCTCGGTTCGGGTCCGTCTCCAAGCTGCTTGTTCCTTCAGGATGTTATGACGTTCGATGTAGTGGACTGTATTTTTGGCGGTTGGTGCGTGTCGGCAAGGAGCGTTTACGCGGCGGGTTTATAGCGGGTTTTGTTTATATTTTCGCGTCGAATTCACGTGGACCACCACAGAGGAGCAGCAGATCCAGTACTTTGGATTCGGCGAGAGCGGCAGCCGCGAAGGACGAGGGTCGATCGCAGACTACTTGCGGCGGCAAGCAGTTTTCTCGTGGATACCACGATATGAGCGACAGAGATAGTCGCCAAGAAATGATAGGAATAGGAAGGTAGGAAGGTATTATGAGTGCCAATGTAAGTGGCGCGAACATTTGCCCCCGGCCTAAAAACCATTGGTTTTTAAAAGAAAGCGGGAAATAAAAAAAATAAAAATAAGAGTTAAACTCTTAAGCAGTCAACGGGTTAAATATAACATAGCGGTTGACC
This sequence comes from Campaea margaritaria, assembly GCA_912999815.1. Taxonomy (NCBI): domain Eukaryota; kingdom Metazoa; phylum Arthropoda; class Insecta; order Lepidoptera; family Geometridae; genus Campaea; species Campaea margaritaria. The sequence continues at coordinate 869,835 of OU538809.1, read as the reverse complement.
GGGGAGCAAGGGGTTAAATTATTGGGTAGGTAAGATACATAAACGGACGACGGGTCTCTGGTAGACGCCGGTCGCCGTTTTTACTGACGCTACTCGACAGATGCCATCGCCGCCGACATGAGTGGCCACGACGACGCCGAGAGGCCAGGATAGCGGGGGAATATTATCAGTGATAATAAGAACAATAGAACCTATTGTAATGGGATTCGAAGGTGTATTCCATTTTCCTCTAGATTGAAGTAAGTGAAGATATTCCAACTTCCACCGTTTGGAAAATGATCGTACCATTTGATCCAATAAAGCGTACCGTTTCAATAAGTGTCCAGGTTCATCGGGAACCGTGCAAGCGGGTAAATGCTTCAGCGGTGCGGTCATTAAGAAATGTGAAGCACTCAGCGCGGTCGGCTCAGACGGATCTTCGCTCAATAACGTTATAGGACGAGAATTGATAACGCATTCTATCTGTGTGAGTACGGTTAACATTTTTTCATAGGTGAGTAACTGTGAACCGATCGTTTTATGAAGATGACTTTTAAACGCTTTCACATATATTTCATAATTCCCCCCGAAGTGAGGACTTCGCGGTGGATTGAATTTCCAGTGTATGCGATTAGCTGATAACTCATCTGAGATAGACTTATTATATTCGTCGGAATTTAAAAGATCCGTTAACGCATTTTTCGCATTTTTAACGCATTCCGTTAACGCAGAGATGGGAAGGGAGTCAAGGAGCGCGGGTGAGTTACTAGCCCATTTGACGAGATCGAAGCCCCCGGCCTTGAGCAACTCGCGGAGATCGTCTCTGAGTTGTAAACAAGCAGACAGAGTAGGCATGGAGTAGCACACGTCGTCCATGTATGTGTTGTCGCTGATAAGAGATGCTGCGAGTGGGAAGCGGGCACCGTCGGCGGCGCACAGCTGTCGCAACACTCGCATCGCAAGGAACGGACTGCTACGTAGACCAAAACAAACGCGGTTGAATTGGTAGGTATCAAGCGGAAAAACGGGATCGAATCGATACAGGAATTTTTGATATTTGCGGTGGTCCTTATTTATCAAAATTTGTAGGTACATCTGTTTAATATCGGATGTAAAAGCGATTGGATAGTGGCGGAAATCCAAGAGGATTGTAAAAAGATCGTTTTGTAAATTATCCCCGGTATATAAAACTTGATTCAAGGAGAGGCCTGAGTCAGTTTCAGCACCGGCGTCCATCACCATACGCCATCGAGTTGTTGTTTTTTGTAGTCTCGCAATGGCGTGGTGTGGCACGTAATATCCAGTAAAAGGACTATCATTGTCAATCAGTGAAATGTAACCCTTCTGAATGTACTCTTTGATTATAGCATCGTACTCTAAGCGCAGAGCAGGTGTCGCGGCGAGCTTACGTTCGAGATACATGAAGCGTTTTTTAGCGATAGGGTAAGAATTACCCAGAGCGGTCGCGGGATCGCGGGAGAAAGGTAACGCTACAGAATAGCGTCCCGTAGGATCGCGGGAAACGTTATTTGTAAAAATGCGTTCACATTCTATAGCGTCTGGGCTCAAAGTCGGCGTGCATTGCACCTCTTCAAGCTGCCAGAAGCGTTGGACAAGATTATCTAAACGTGGTCCTTCCGTAAAGGTACAGAGGGAAATATGAGAGCGGCATCTATCTTCAACCAAGGGGTCAGTGATAGAAACAACGGTTTCAATATGAGCGGGCGTAACATGAGCGGGAGTAACATGAGCGGGAGTAACGGGAGCGGTCCCGATTACGATAAAACCAAAAATGGTTTCAAAAGCGGTTGGAGTACCAGGCGGACCAGCGGCGCGGCCTGATAGCAATATTTCAGAAAAGAGCGGCGCGCCTATAAGTATGTCGATCTCGGAAGGCGAAGCGAAACTGTCGTCTGCCAGAGGCAGGCAGTTCAGGTATGAAAGGCAGGATACGTCAATTTTCACTGCCGGTAAATTGTCTGTTATGCGGTCGATAACATAGGCGTCAATTGCAATAAAATTATCATTTAGGCGGGAAGATAAAGTAGCAGAAACTGCTCCCTTGATTGGGTTAGATGCGGAACCTATCCCTTTAACAACGGTGTTCGTCACCTTATTGCATTTTAAATTTAATTTAGCGCAACATTTTGAAGTTAAAAAGCTACTTTGGGAAGCCGAATTAATTAAGGCGCGTACTACATGGCGGCGACCATTTAAATCCGTAGCATAAACTTGTACGGTTCCCAGTAAACAAGTAGTGTCATTAGGCTGCGAAGCGGGGCGTATATTACACAGCGACACCTGTTGTTGTGATGACTGATAAGCAGTTGTAGGTAAGTTCGTCAGCTGAGCGCTAGCGGAGCCCGCGACGGGCGGCGGCGATGCCGAAGGCGGCATGTGATCCCCGGCGGCGGAGAAGTTGCCAGTTCGCGCGCGCGGAGGCGGCGCGTGCGCCTGTGACGGAGCGCTAGGGTACGGGCGATTGTCTTCACGGGAAGATGATACTTTGCGGCATAACATAGAATGATGTTTACATCCACAATAACGGCAATTAAATTTAGAATTGCAAGCAGTATTTATATGCGTAGTGCTTAGACAATTAGTGCAACCTTTGCTTTGTTTTACAAAATTGTACCTGTCGTCGATAGAAAGCTTATCAAATGCAGGGCATCTATATAAGTTAGCGTGATCGGCTTGTTTGCAAAGCGGACAGTGAGTGACGCATGATGCTGCAAAAGACTGCGTAGACCTTGCAGTACCCGGCCTGTTATTACGGCGGCTAAGAGAATCGGTCGTAGTGCGTTCCAATATTTTGCTTTGTTCGCGGATGAATTTTAAAAGTTCATTGTATGTAGGCATAGATTTACCTCGCATGTGCATTTCAAACGACCGTGCCGTACTTGAATCTATTTTCTTCAAAGCGAGCGATAGTAAAATAAAATCAGACACGTTATCGAGCTTGAGAGACTTCAAACTTGACACAGCCGTGCAGAATTTATCTAGAAATAATTCTAAGTTTTTATTCGTCGCGGTGTTAAAAGATTTAAAATCAAGCATTTGATCAAGATAAGCGGAGGCTAGGTTACGGTTGTCGTTATACTTATCGACGAGCGTCTGCCATATGATCGGATAATTATCACCGTTAGGTACGATACCAGAACAAACTGCAAGGGCCCGGCCTGACAATTTATTAATTAAATATTGGACGCGTTCGTGATCAGTGAGATCGGGATTTTCGTGAATCGTGCGTTTGAATGACTCATAAAATATTCTCCAGGTCATCGGATCTCCATTGAAGACCATCAAATCGAGTTCAGGAATTCTGATGGATTTACGTTGCGGGGCAACATTGAAATCAGCGGTTTTTAAAGGCGGGTTAAGTTTATTATAAACAAACTGACAACGGCAAAACATATCTTCGAAGACGTTTATAGATTGGTAGTTTACCGTGTACGAAGCGTTGAGAGTCAACTCGGTGACATTTAATTTGTTCACAATTTCATTGAAATCGGAGCGTAAACGGTCTAACGAGATCATTCCACATAGAAATAAATCCTTTTCAGTATCATCAGTGAAAGCCTTTAAAGATCGGTTAAAAATATCTTGTAAGCGGGAAAATATAATGTCACGTTTACCTATCAAGGTCAAACGTTCGATCTGTAACGTATCGAGCGCTTTTGCGTCCTCGTATACTTCACTATCTTTGTCTTTTGAACGAGTAGCCATAGCGATCTTAACAAAGTATAAAAAACTAGATAAAGTATGAAATTCCTAATTTACTGCAACTGCCTACAGCATTTACCTGCCGCGCGCGCGGCGTATTGAATACCCATGTGGAGACGCACGGGCGGTCGTTAGGAATACCTTCACTTTTTAATAAAAATTAAGAATTACGGAAAAATCGTTATTTTTACTATTTAGGAATGCGGAATACACGAAATAAGTATATAAGAGCGTAGTAGGATAGTACAGGGTACTATCTGAACTGTAATTGCGGGCGGGAACACGATAATTATAGGAAATTATCGTTGGTAAAAATACCAATATAAAATTGCGGGCGGTTATAAAGAGGACTATATGAGGCCTAAGAGGGGCCAGAGAATAGCGGGAGGACCAAAGAAGATCCGGCGGCGGAGGACCAACAATATGTTAGCGCGGCAGCTAAGCTGTATAGGCTGAGCGCGCCTCCAATGGCGGGGGAAGGATGGCTGGTAGAAGAGTAGTACAAAGGAACTTGGCGACTAACCTGGTCTCCATGCAACTGCAATCACCTCGGTTCGGGTCCGTCTCCAAGCTGCTTGTTCCTTCAGGATGTTATGACGTTCGATGTAGTGGACTGTATTTTTGGCGGTTGGTGCGTGTCGGCAAGGAGCGTTTACGCGGCGGGTTTATAGCGGGTTTTGTTTATATTTTCGCGTCGAATTCACGTGGACCACCACAGAGGAGCAGCAGATCCAGTACTTTGGATTCGGCGAGAGCGGCAGCCGCGAAGGACGAGGGTCGATCGCAGACTACTTGCGGCGGCAAGCAGTTTTCTCGTGGATACCACGATATGAGCGACAGAGATAGTCGCCAAGAAATGATAGGAATAGGAAGGTAGGAAGGTATTATGAGTGCCAATGTAAGTGGCGCGAACAGAGTACTATATTATTATTATACATTTATTTAGTATCTAATTTTGCATTATTTCTCCGTTTTCAATGATAATAGTAAAATTATTGACTTTGAAATTTTAGGTTAGTACTATGTTCACTAAGAACGAAATAAAGTAAGGGGATTTTGTTGAGAATTAATATTAGAAGTTTCTAAGTCAAACGGGTATGGTGAGGTCGCGTAGAGGGAGGTAGCCGCTTGTCATGTTATTGTACTCTCAGTTAGTACGCGTAGGTTCTTGAAATTTAAAAGGCACCAATGAATATATCTTTCCAAGATTGGCGCAGTCTGTAGGATGCAAAGTTAGTGTTACAATGTTCAAAATGAATCTAAGTCTAAATGAAACCATAAAGGTGTGCACCCACAGAGGCGTGGGCGCCATGGAGATCGTGGCCATGGACATGAAGCTGCGTGGCATGTACATCGCGCGCCAGCTCTCCTTCCACGGTGTCACATTCAAGATCGAGGAGGTGCCGCTCAGCGAGGCCTTCCGTGACACTTATGACAAGGCTGTGGCGCTGGTGAGGCACCACCTTTATAAACCTCTTCCTCTCCAGCTTTTGATCTCTCTTTTTATACTTTACTATCTTGGCTTTTACTTTTTACCTGGCTGAGCGACGCAAAGGATGTTATTGCGTTTATCAGTCTATGTATGTTTGTTCCTATCTGGCGACCTAGAGACCAAACGCGTGGGCCGATTTTGATGATTCTTACGTCAATCGATTCCTCTTCACCCTGCGAGTGTCACTAAAGGCATGACAGTGATCTTAATTTACCACAGTAAAAACCAGACGTGATGTGGTCAAAAAATAAAAATGTATATAATTATCAACAAACTATGTCGTGTGGGGTATCGTTGAATAGGTATTTAAAAATCATCTTTAGGTTTCTTTCATATTTTTTTTTTAAATATTAATATATCTGTATTTGCACAGTGGGTAGAAGCGATGCAGCGGTTCACGGAGGCGGCTGAGCTGATCGACGCGGAGTCGCGGATGAAGAAGACCATGTGGGGACAGTTCTGGTCGGCGCATCAGAGGTTCTTCAAGTACCTGTGTATTGCTGCTAAGGTATGACTTTTTACTTGGTGTTGCAAGGAATATTAGTTGGGAGTCAGGATCAAGGGTAATGTCGTACGCATTTTTAAAAAAAAGGAACTTCATCAATGCGAGGTTAATAATACGAAATACAACTATATTTCTTGGTATTCATAAAGTAATAACATTTATAAGACCTGTATAAAACTATAATGCGACTGATCCGTCATGCACTCTCATGTAACGCTCGCCGAGCGAGTATAGCAGTGACGCGTTGACTATATCTCTCTCGCTCTCTTAGTCGAGTCGAGCCGACTTTGTCCGAACGAGCGTTACATAGTCGAGCGTGATGGCTCAGTCTCATTCAATACTTACAAAATAAAGTGGTCAGCGCGACTGAAGAAGTTTCCGCTCAACTTCCATTCGCCTCGCCCGATCACAGTTTTCGTAACGCTCTCGTCACGCATTCACCAGCTTACTCCCCAAGTCAAACGAGCGTAAAGAAATTTATTTAAAAAAAAAACTTTGTTGTCGCAAATGAGCTATATACTTTATTCGCGCTATTTTGAACGACACGAGAGTCCTGAGACATGGCAATAAAGGTGAGTACCCACCCGTCCCCGGCCGCAGGTGAACCACGCCGTGGTGACGGCGCGCGAGGCGGTGAAGTGCGGCAAGTGCGTGGTCATCGGCCTGCAGTCCACGGGCGAGGCGCGCACGCTGGACCAGCTGGAGAGGGACGACGGGGAGCTCTCCGACTTCGTCTCCACCGCCAAGTGAGACGCGCCTTCTATCGAGATCTGCTACACTAGACAACGCCCGTGTCACGGGACTCAGGAAATGTTTCTGGACTCCGAAGACACGCACGTTGGCTAGTTTGGGGCCTATAAGATTTAACACTTTCACTGCTGAGCTGATTTGCTTGTCCAGCCACGGGTGCGGCTCTGCACACTCCATAGTGTTTTCCCATACAACAAACACAACGGTTGTGTTTTTAGCATTGAATGTTTTAAAAATTATAATAGGTATTTGTTGGGTATTAACCTAACAACGAAAAACCATAAATCCATATATTCAAAAAGTAGTTATTGATAAGGGGCTAAAGTAACAAGCTAAGAATTTCTTTATATTACGTAAAGGGTTAAAGATGAGGTCCATTTTTCTTCTATAAATTTAAATATGTACGGATATAACACCCACAGTGGGACGTCGGCGAAGGCTTAAGCTGGGTCCACATCTGTGACCGTGACCGTGTCACGGTACTTGCTAAGCTAAATATGGATGAGGACTGCGAGATTTTATTGCGACCCTCCTCAGAAGGCCCCGATTGGATCGCTGCGTGACATTAGTGATGAGTTTCCGGTTACAGTTGTAAAACCAGCTTTACCGCACCCACCTCAAACAAAACACGCTTATTTCCACAGAGGCGTATTCCAAACGCTAGTGGAGAAGCACTTCCCGGCGCCCGACCGCGACCGCATCAACCGCCTGCTGGGGCTGGAGGCGCCGCCCCCCGCGCACAAGGCCCGGGCTGCGCCCCCGGCGCCGGCGCCGCCCTCGCACCACAACGGGAACGGGCTGGACGACACCAACGGCAACAAGCGGAAGTGTAAGTGTCTCACTGTACTAGTGCGTGTCTAAATAGTAAGGCCAGTTCGACCTGTTTATTTACAAGCTTTTATTTAATTTACAATGTTTGTATGTTTGGGTGAAATCATGTAACTGAATTTTATAGCAGTTTGAGATGAAATTTTGCATGTCTGTCAAGTGCCGGCAGGACCGGATACGTATATTATAACGCTTGTTTGAAAAATGTGTATTTTACAAAAACTTTTTATAGTGACTTGAATATTTATGATAAAGATCATGACTATGATGATTATGATGATGATGATGATGACAACGACTAGGATGATGACTGTGTAGACGATGATGGTGACGACAATGTTGATGTAGATTATGATGACTATGATGATGACGACGTTGTTGAGGATGATGACGATGACGACGTCGACAATGACGCGGAGGCTCCCCCAGTGACGGCGCGGCAGCAGGCCAACGCGGCGGCCAAGCGCGCGCGCGGCGGCTCCTCGTCGGACGAGTTCGTCCGCGGCTCCGACTCCGAGCTGGACGCCGAGCGCCGCCGCTCCGACTCCGACCTCAGCGACTTCAACCCCTTCCGCGCCGGCAGCGACAGCGACGATGGTGAGCGCGCACACCGTGCACCACGTATTTTCCAGTTTTTAATCATTCCCCGAAGGGCAAATCGATTAATTCAACTTTCAGTCACATTATGATCGCTTCACAGTGCTGGAGGCCTACCATGACGTCTTATAACGATTCAGGTGAGGACCTAAACTGAGCCGCGTCGCATAATTGTACCGTGACGTTGGTTGAAAATGGCAGCAATTAAAAAAATAAGACGTCACGCTACGATTATGCGACGCGGTTCAGTTTAGGTCTTCAATTGAATCACTATAAGGTGTCATGGTAGGCCTCCTGTAATCGTTTGATGTTTAACTATTAATATAATTTACGAGAACACCATTTGACAACACGCAATGAGATTAAGCGTAGATTGGAACTTTATTTAGTAAATTATAAAAGAATTGGACTCTTATTTCAATATACTCAAGAATTGGAATCAATCTAACAACCAGACAGACTATTCAAAAATAAATATAAGCATGTTCAGAAACTTATTTTAAATCTACATTATCTTCCTCCAGACCCGTGGGTCGGGCGGCAGAAGAAGCCCGTAAAAAAGAAGAAGAGAGCCACCACAACCGCCACCGCCGCCGCCGCCACCGTCGCCTCGCCCAAGAAGAAGCCGTCCACCACTCAGGATAAGATAGAGACCATGTTCGAACGGAAGAACACCGCCACCACCAGCGCGGTGACGCTCACCACCAACACCGGCCAGAGCGTCACCGGGACGCCGATCGGCACCAACGGACTGTACTTAGGTAAGGTCACCAGAATAGTGCCACCACCACGTGCCGTGACGGTCACGACTAACTACTTGTCAGATGGTTTACTACCTAACCTTGCTTAATAAATTATTAAGTGGCTAGAGTTTTTGTGACTTACGTCCTTCGAATAGTCTGTTTACCACATTTTTATTGTTCTTTCTGTTTATGTAAAATCGATTATCCTATCGACTGCGCCGCTCCGGAAGGAAATGTGATCTTCGTCCTTTGAAGGGCCTCGACCATATTTTGTATACGTAAATCGTCGAGCGAGATGAGAGCGTGTCCGTGCCCGCAGGCCCGACGCGGCCGCAGCCGCCGCCGCGCTCGGCCATCGAGCGCGCCTGCAGCATGAAGGAGGAGCTGCTGGCGGCCATCGAGCGCCTCGGCCGCCGCCTGCCGCCCAACACGCTGGACCAGCTGGTGGACGAGCTGGGCGGCACCGACAACGTCGCCGAGGTCTCGCCACGCATGTATACAGCTAGCGCGGGGGAGGAGCTGTCGGCCTCCGCCTGCCGCCCAACACGCTGGACCAGCTGGTGGACGAGCTGGGCGGCACCGACAACGTCGCCGAGGTCTCGCCACGCATGTATACAGCTAGCGCGGGGGAGGAGCTGTCGGCCTCCGCCTGCCGCCCAACACGCTGGACCAGCTGGTGGACGAGCTGGGCGGCACCGACAACGTCGCCGAGGTCTCGCCACGCATGTATACAGCTAGCGCGGGGGAGGAGCTGTCGGCCTCCGCCTGCCGCCCAACACGCTGGACCAGCTGGTGGACGAGCTGGGCGGCACCGACAACGTCGCCGAGGTCTCGCCACGCATGTATACAGCTAGCGCGGGGGAGGAGCTGTCGGCCTCCGCCTGCCGCCCAACACGCTGGACCAGCTGGTGGACGAGCTGGGCGGCACCGACAACGTCGCCGAGGTCTCGCCACGCATGTATACAGCTAGCGCGGGGGAGGAGCTGTCGGCCTCCGCCTGCCGCCCAACACGCTGGACCAGCTGGTGGACGAGCTGGGCGGCACCGACAACGTCGCCGAGGTCTCGCCACGCATGTATACAGCTAGCGCGGGGGAGGAGCTGTCGGCCTCCGCCTGCCGCCCAACACGCTGGACCAGCTGGTGGACGAGCTGGGCGGCACCGACAACGTCGCCGAGGTCTCGCCACGCATGTATACAGCTAGCGCGGGGGAGGAGCTGTCGGCCTCCGCCTGCCGCCCAACACGCTGGACCAGCTGGTGGACGAGCTGGGCGGCACCGACAACGTCGCCGAGGTCTCGCCACGCATGTATACAGCTAGCGCGGGGGAGGAGCTGTCGGCCTCCGCCTGCCGCCCAACACGCTGGACCAGCTGGTGGACGAGCTGGGCGGCACCGACAACGTCGCCGAGGTCTCGCCACGCATGTATACAGCTAGCGCGGGGGAGGAGCTGTCGGCCTCCGCCTGCCGCCCAACACGCTGGACCAGCTGGTGGACGAGCTGGGCGGCACCGACAACGTCGCCGAGGTCTCGCCACGCATGTATACAGCTAGCGCGGGGGAGGAGCTGTCGGCCTCCGCCTGCCGCCCAACACGCTGGACCAGCTGGTGGACGAGCTGGGCGGCACCGACAACGTCGCCGAGGTCTCGCCACGCATGTATACAGCTAGCGCGGGGGAGGAGCTGTCTCGTATAGTCGCATCATTATGCTCTGCCATTTAGCTCGAGGCGATGGCGACACTCCGGACACTCCGCGCGAAAGCCGATTTCACAACTCACACATATAAATGACGTTTGCACCCGCGTCAAACGTGTGTAAGTACAGAAAAGTAATACGCGACCGAACCAAAAAACATCCCGCTTGTACGAAGGTTCCTACAAAACGTGCATCTTATATTTGGGCGTGTAATGTTGACTACCTCCTGATTGCGGGTAGACGTGCGGAGAAGCGATTTGCGTGAGCAGAAGTGTTCATTCTGTACATAATATTATCTATCTCTATTCCAGAGATGAGAACAGATCTCCATTTGTTTTTTCGTTGAGGTGCCAATAACTTTTTTTTCCCCACCTACAAATTCATCGATCTTTAAAATCCATATTATTGTCTCAGATGACGGGACGGAAGGGCCGCGTGGTGCAGACGGAGGACGGCCAGATCCTGTACGAGAGTCGGTCGGAGGCGGACGTGCCGCTGGAGACGCTCAACCTCACCGAGAAGCAGAGGTTCATGGACGGGGAGAAGGACGTGGCGATCATATCCGAGGCGGCCTCTAGCGGTATCTCTCTGCAGAGCGACAGAAGGTAACTAAAGATCTAACAAACAATTTAGAAGCAGGAAAAAGTATCATATCAAATATATGTTTGTAATTGTTTGCAGAGCACGAAACCAAAGGAGAAGGGTTCACATAACGTTAGAACTGCCGTGGTCGGCCGACAGAGCCGTACAGCAATTCGGTAAGTATTTACCATAATTAGGTGCGTTGATTCAGTGAAATAAAGAGAGATTGCGTGCAAAGAAGATATATTAAAAATGAATTTATAACGATCACATACTAGGAAATCGGGAACTACGAGAATCATGCTCATTCATTTCATTCTTATTTCATTCATTCATTTCATTCATGTTTGCACTGTGTGGGAATTATAGACACAAACTGATGCTTCGCGGTCGGTTCCCACACTTACACCACCCGGAGGCCGTCGTACATTAGCCATTAGGCGGTGGTGGTCACATGGTAACCATAATTGCACTGGTTGTATTCCCAGGTCGTACCCACCGGTCCAACCAGGTCAACGCGCCCGAGTACATATTCCTCATCTCCGACCTAGCGGGCGAGCGGCGCTTCGCCTCCACGGTGGCGAAGCGCCTGGAGTCCCTCGGGGCGCTCACCCACGGCGACCGCCGCGCCACGGAGACCCGGGACCTCAGCCAGTTCAACATAGATAACAAATATGGTCAGTGAGAATTACCGGGCTTCAAGGTAATAAGCTATTGTATCGCTGGGATACACAAGTATACATTTTAAATTTATAAAACCTTCCACCCGTCTCAATTTCCTTTTCCTGCTCCATCATCGGACCTTGATCACAAACACGATACCTCTGCTGTAAGTTGACGAAGAGTTGGAAATCCTGCAGATTCCAGATGAAGCTACAGCATCAAGGCAAGGCCATATAATGTGATTGCATACTAAATATAAACAGACTGACCAATACTTACCTCTAGCACACACGTGTTCTGTTTACAATACGAACCCGTCCGTGGCTCCGCAGGGCGCTCGGCGCTGGAGGCGGTGATGCGCGCCATCATGAAGTACGAGATGCCGCTGGTGGCGCCGCCGCGCGACTACAAGGGGGACTTCTTCCAGGACGTGGCCTCCGCCCTCGTGGGCGTCGGCCTCATCGTCAACAGCGAGGCGCAGCCCGGCGTGCTGTCGCTGGACAAGGTACGGCCCGGGACTCGCCTACGGAAATTATCAAATAAACGAAAAGGAAATCAAATGATAGAATGAAAAGATAGAATGCATGAATGAACGAATGAAAAAATTAATGTATGAGTGAATGAAACGAATGAATGAATAAAACGAATAAGTGAATGAATTAAGTGAATCAATGAAATTAATGAATGAAATTAATGAATGAAATTAATGAATGAAGTGAATGAGTTTGTGTGGCACTTACCAGTTACCATTAGTTATTTAAGGTTTTTTTATCATTTCATTTACCTCGCAATTTCCATTCGCCTCGCCCGATCACATTTTTAGTAACACATTTTTAATCTTACTCCCCAAGTCAAGCGTCCGTAAAAAAATTCCACTTCAAAAACGAATGATTGAACGAAAATCATAAACAAATTGAATGAATGAAATGAAAGAAACGGATAAAAGTAATGAAATGAATGAATGAGTATGCTCCTCGTAATTCCAGCTACTACACAAAGGGAACTCCGAATTATACTTAACGGCAATTGTTATTGAAATAAAGTAAATTGTGTCGTTTGTTCCAGGATTACAACAATATGTCAAAGTTCCTGAACAGGATACTGGGCATGCCGGTGGATCTACAGAATAGGCTTTTCAAATACTTCACGGACACCCTCGCGGCCGTCATGGAGAGAGGTAAATATGACGCTAAACTATTCCTACGTAAGGTGAATTTTAATATAAAGATTGTGAAACCTAATAAATGTTATTCTATTTGCAGCAAAACGGTCCGGCCGCTTCGACCTAGGTATCCTAGACCTCGGCAGCGCCGGCGAGAGCGTGCGCCGCGTGCGCTGCGTGCGCTTCCTGCGCCGCCACGCCACCGGCCGCGCGCCCGTCGAGCTGCACACCGTGCACTCCGAGGTACTAGCTGCATCCGGCACTCGGCCTAGGTACCCTGGCCCTCGGCAGCGCCGGCGAGAGCGTGCGCCGCGTGCGCTGCGTGCGCTTCCTGCGCCGCCACGCCACCGGCCGCGCGCCCGTCGAGCTGCACACCGTGCACTCCGAGGTACTAGCTGCATCCGGCACTCGGCCTAGGTACCCTGGCCCTCGGCAGCGCCGGCGAGAGCGTGCGCCGCGTGCGCTGCGTACTGAACTTTGTTATTTTAACTTTTCGTGGCCAAAACGGATACGGTCAACCTCGTCCACGTCTTCTACAAGCGTGTGTTGTCTTTGGCATATTTTCAATCCCTACAATAGAAAACACTTTTTGTACTTTCAAACCATGGTCATATAGTTATAGTCGAATTGATTGCGTTTCCAGCGCGGCATGGACTGGGGCGAGGCTCTGGAGAAGTGGTCCGAGCTGAACAGCGCCAAGGAAGGGTTCTACCTCTCTCTGCAGCCGCGGAACAACAAGTACACTGCCGTGCTTTGCGTCGCCGCACACAACAACAATAAGAACAAGCTCACCAAGAAGGAAGCCATGTTTCAGATATACAGGTAAGAACTTCCTCGCTCTCCTGAGATGTGCCAGCTCGGAATTTGTGAAGGTGAATGTCAAAAAGTCCGGGCTAAGGTCTACTGTCATCAAGGAGGACGCAATGTTCCAGATATTTTTAAAGTAAAACTTTTTTATGCGCGCTTGACTCGGGGAGTAAGCTGCTGAGTCCGTTACGAAAAGTGTGATCGGGCGAGGGGAACGGAAGTTGAGAGGGAGATATAAGTTAGTGAAGATAGAAGTTACGTTTCGTATATTTTTTTAATATATTTTATGAAATTGTTCTTTGAAATAATTTTTTAGTTGAAGTTATACTTTTATAAACAGTGTCGCAGCGCACATTTTTTTAAATTTTTAACCCGGAGTGTCCTTGTAATATGATCCATTGCAGGCCAAACACGGGGCTGCAGATTCGGCAGGAGTCGCTCGCGGAGATAGAGAAGAAGTACAAGAAGGTGGAGAGCGCCGAGGCCAAGGCGTCGTGGGACGCGCAGTACAGCTCCTCGCTGCGCGTCTGCAGCCACGCCTACTGGCGCGCCGTCTGCAGGAACGCCGCCGACTGCGAGGTACGGCCTCAGGGGGACGAGCGCAGGACTATGCAATGCACAGTTCTGGCGGGTACTGTAACTGTTGTGGGTAACGCAGGTGGGGCTCCGCGTGCGCACGTACCACGTGCTGGCGGGCTCCGTGCTGGCCGTGTGGGCGCGCGTGGAGGCCGTGCTGGCGGCGCGCTCCATGCTCAACAAGATGCAGGTCGTGCGCATCAAGACGGACGACGGACTCAAGATCGTCGGTCAGTGCGCGCACACACACACACACACACGCGAACTCACTGCCTTCTAAACATTTACATGTTAGAAAGCGGATCTGCTTCGCGCACCGATTATTAAGGCGACCAATTATAATTGAAAATTTAGGCGACAGAGATCTTAATATTTACTTATCTTTTTCTTTCACAAGATTGAGAAAATATTCGCATCTGATATTTATAAATATTTGTTGGCATCATATTTGTCGACAGCTTTTACCCGATTCGTAAACTTTTACAGCTGAGATCTCGTGCATCGTAAACCGTATTGTCACTAAACAATCGGTGAGATAGTGGTGAAATGCGAACCTACTTATTAGTAAAAGAGAAAAAAAAAACTCTTTATAAACAAAAATTTTCAACCTGAAAAAACGAAACCTATTTTAAACCTCGGAAGTTTCCGTATGGATGAAACTGAACACACACTTCAATTTTTACATTTGATTTCATAAAATTGACTATTTTATCTAAAACTTTTTTTTTATTTGTGAATAGGTTTGCGTTTGATCACTATCTCAATTGATGTGAAGCGACGATGCGGTCTGCGATGGTGCACGCTTACCTGTTCACTCGTGACTTGAAGGCAAAACCTACCTAATAGAATAGAAAAATCTTTAGTGTACACAAAAAACAAAACAATACAGAGAAGAAAAAACATACTATAGGTACAGTCTTCATTAATTTCCTCTGAATTCATAGTGATTTTTGGAATGTGTTTCCAGGGACAGTAATTCCAAAGAACTGCGTGGAGCCGCTGAAGGAGGCGCTGTCCTACGACGCGGTTTCAGTCAACGAGCAGACCTTCGAGCAGACGGACGCACTGAAATGAACGCTACACCGATAGCAATAAAGCATAGATTAGCGCGGACCCCACTATAGTTCCTCTATCTCTCTTTTTATTTTCGTTCGGGACCATTGCTGACGTATCGGAGGGTGACGCCCTCGGGCGGGGACGGGTCTCGGACTTAGTCAATTATGGAAATAGGACGACGTGACGGACTTGGCGGTGGTTGCCGGTGGCAGCTCCGAGGGGTGACCCTAGCTAATGTTGCCAGCGACGGCCTAAGTGAATGTTGCAAGTTTTGCAAATTTCGCAAAACTTTTGCAAGTTTCGCAAATTTTGTAAGTTTTGAAAGTGATAGCGTAGGACTTTGAGCGATGGTTGCTAGTAAAAACCTTATTGCCACCGACCTAGGTTACCTAAGGCACACCCGGCACTCTATACAAATAAGCCGATTTGAGTACTCACACATATCAATGACGTAAGCGCCTAGTGTGTGTGCGAGTACACAAATGTAATACAAAACTCAAAAAAAAAGCCATTCCGCTAGTTTCATATAATTTGATTACATTTGGACGTGTTCTATTGACTGTCCCGCCGGTAGCGGGACGCGCAGTGTGCGAGGTGGACAGTGACAGTTCTGTCTGTAGAAATATATTTATTCTGTGCCTAAGGCTCTTTATACACGGTGCACCTGACAACCTCACGTTCAATGGCCGCCGCGCAAGTTATGATATTAGTGTAAGTGCCACCACCTACGGGAGTGGTTACCTATGTTGTAAGCATTGGTCGATATGTGAGCGGTTTATGTTAACGCTCGTTGTTTTATATGATGTTACGTCGAATTCGTGTGCTTTCTCGTTTGTTTCACAGCTTAGGTTTTCGTTTGGATCGGAAGCGTAACGGGACTTTCAGACTTTTGGATCAATATGGCTAGTGATTGCGCGTCACGATCACACACATAGATCTATATCCTATCTAGGGGATCAGGAATTACGAGGACCATGGTCCTAGAAACCATAATAACATTTATAAACACGACTGGTTTTCGACTTTCCTGGATGAGATTTTATTAGATAGATAGATAGGTGACTCTTTATTGACACTAAGATGTATAAAACAGACAAAAATAATAGGTACAATGGGCGGTCTTATTGCTTAAGCCATATGTACTGGACATCCTTTGGATGGGCCAGATAGAGATCAGGAATAGGGTCGGTTAATATCTAAACAAACATACTAATAGTTACATAAATAAGGATTATACCTATTGGTGTAGCGACAGGCACTCTTGTCCTTGTGTGCGTGCGTACAGATACGCACACATCAAGCCTCGTTTGCACGCAAAAATGGCCGACTGACGCCCTAATTGCGGAAAAAAAGCCCGCTCACCAAGTACCAAGCCTCGTTTGATATAGCTCTATGAAGATAACTTGCTTTTCGTTTTCTTCTATGTTGCAGATAGATGGGTTAGACAGATTGTCTACTAGAGGTGGATGAAGCCATGTATTTATGTTATGTATGATCGTGATCCAACGTCTCAGTCCTAGTGGGTTCCGACCCTAATTCAGCTTAAAATAGGGTGTTGTATACGAGCGGTCGAATTTTAATTTTTGTACAAATAATTAGTATATGATTTAATTTTAAATTCAATGTTATAGTTGAATGGTTTGTGAATGCGATTTTAACTGGATAAATCCGATATATATGTATATATATATATATATATTTACTGTAATATAGCGTTATGGAAACTGATAATTATATATCAGGAAACTATATTTGTATCGAATATTATATGCACGATCGTGCAATAGATATTTATGTAGGGTAAACTATAAAAACAAAATTTAACATCATCAGAGATACACATATTATTATGTCGCAATAACTTTGTCTTCGTTATCTCAAACAACAAATAGGTTAATAACGGTTTATTTATTATGACATGGTAGTTTAAAGTTTGTGGATTATTTGTTTACTAGGGATTTTCCACAATAACATTAGACGTGGCTACAAAAAATTTAATGCATCTTACTGTCTCATACACATGTGTAATGGCAAATTTGAAACAGTACACAACAACCCATTGCAGATTTACTGTTTGCTGTATCACTATGTTATCCGACGGGCTGACGCGGGTCATGTTATTGTAGAAGATCCAATACTCTGTGTTAGTAATAGGTGATTATTTTGACTAGGTTCTTGTTGATTTAAGAACTGCACTTTCAGATTTTACTCTGGTTGATATTTTTAGACGAAGATTGTGCCTATTTTATTATTTTAGGGCGGCCACACACGGGCAGCTCGTAGCTTGCAGTCATCGCCGACCGCTTGAAGCTTCAACTTCAAAGCTTACTGGTCTCCCTTTCATAGATATACACCGAGTTGTCAGCAGTGCGGTGTAATTCTGTCGTGTGATCGAGCAGTTACAAGACAAACTGTCTGATTCATTCTCAACTGTACACGCAGTTATCATCCTCCGCCCGTCTCTTGTCTGCTCCCGCGTTTTGTCAATTGTTCCAGCGGGTGAAAACGGCAGTTACAAATGGTTGCCTGAGCAGTTGACAATGACTTTTCGAGCGGTCTTGGATTTTGTTCGACGCACTGCTCGAGATGTCTGGATACGGCCGCCCTTAGGCGTCATATTCATCTCTGTTACCTTTTGCATGTTTTAATGTGCGCAAGAGATTTTTGTTTTATTATTGATCTCTTACTCTTTGGAAACAATATCTCTTATTACAACAGTATCTATTAAAATATTGTCGTAACATGATCAGTGTTCATTTGACACGAAGAGATGAATTTGTACGTCAGTAAAACCAAATTGTAAATTTCAAATTATAATTACCTATTTAAAAAATAAGCAGTAAAAATCGAAATAAATTAAAAAAAACTTGCCAACGCATCTACGAGTGTTTTTACTTAAAGTTTGTATTCATCTGTCGTCGTAAGAATAAGCAGGGAACATAATGTCGACGGTAAATTAATGTAAAGTCATTCGATATTCATTAAATTTTCATCGATTTCATATAAAATTCATATTACGCGCATTCATCAAAACGTAAATGTACTAGATGTTAGCTTTTATAATTTAATAAACAATTAGGAGTATCAAATAAAAATTTATTCAGGTTCGAGGGTTTGTAAAAATATTTAAAAAAATATGACAAAAATATAAGGCCTGTACACACAGATATCTTTTTGTAGCCATGATACATTCTTGCGTATTTTAAGACAACCATCAATGATGGTTTTATGCTACGATTGATTCGATACAAAAATGTGACCGTGTGTAGAGCGCCTAACATTAACTATTGAAATAGATAGGTTCATAAAACCTGTGAGGTTGCAATTGGAGCAGATAAAATACTAGAAGTGTTCTATAAACTTGTGTGACACACTCTTCGTCTCTACATGTTTCTTTGTATAAACTAAAGACAGATAATAAATGTATATAAAAATATACTTGTTTCAATGTTATTCCTTACTTTTGTATAAACCTGCTTAGGGATAATTGCTTTTTATTCAGAATTTGGCTTAGCTCCAAAACAACGTAGGTACATACTCGAAAAGTAGATTCGTTGGTTTTTAACAAAAAAGAAAAAATGAGAAGTTCCCTCATCTACTAGTGTTGGTTGGTTGGTTGATGACCTACAATAGCATTAAAAAATGTACTAGGCATTATAAATATGTGCAAAAAATGAAGGTAACGAATTAGGAAAAAATCGAAACAAATCTGCTGCGTTTTGTTATTGCATTAGGTAATCTTGTCAGACAGAAGCGAAAAGTGACATTCAGAACAGCAGTTCAAATGTCAGCTAAGTCAGCTGTCATATAGTAAATCAATGTATTTGACATTTGAAATTAATTCGGGAAATTCACCTTTTTGTGAGCGATCGTTTTCAGTTTTGATGTATTATTTTTATTAATTTTCTGACTAAAAATAGCTTAGTATTGTACAAAAATGACTCAAAAAGAAGTGACGATGGAAGATCTGGAAGATACTGTAAGTAAATTGCTATTTTCCTGTTAAGATATTGAGATAAATGTACAGTTAGGCGCGGAGTGTAAATGTAGGTCAGCTAGCCGCTTCCTATAAATAATAAACTGATCAATACTAGGTCCGGGAAAGGGTAAAACCTCCCGGTCATTCGCTTAAATACCAGCCAAGATATATAGGTCCAAACTCCGCTGGGGTTTGTGTCATGATTTGATTTATCTGCTATGCTATACCGGAGTAAAATGATCAAATATTTACATAGGCCAAACAAGCAAAGCACGACTATACCTATCTACTTGAATACACATAATAAGAGGCACATTGTGTGCGTTTCTTCATTGTTCGAATGAGGGAGGTAAAGATGAAGAGAATTTATGTAGTTACCTAGTACCTACCTAACCCTGAAGTTAATATTATAAAGTGGAAGATTTAATTTAGCCACATAACTGTCTTTCCTATATGAAAAACAAGCGGCGCCTCGCGGTTTCACCCACGTTACCTGTTATCTCACAGAAACTGTTAATTTTTAAGGGAAAAAAGTAACCTACATACTATTTCAGGGCCTAAAGTATCTATACTAAATTTAATCAAAATCGATCAATGTCCGCCGCTGCACATCGGCATTCCCCATAAAACACCACAACGAGCGGTTGCTACTGTCCAGCTGCCGGCTTATATATTTCAAATATCAATACTACTAAAACTAAGCACCAACTTAAAGTTAGTGATACTCTAACTGTGTAAAACTCCAGGTGAAGCGCACAGATGAACAGCTGGACCTGATGGAGTGGAAGATGGACACAGTGGAGAAGGAGCTGGTGGAGCCCCACGACACTTGTGTCATGAACCTGCTCAAATCTGTCTCTGAGGTAAGCTGGTACACTTGTGGTTATTTGTGAAACTTTTGGTACTAAAATTACTATGATAAGGGCATTGTGAATTATTTATTAAACATAACTAAATTGTAGTGAAGTTAAGGTGTAGATAATTAATACAAAATGCTATAGGAATTGTAATTTTTTTGGTGGAATTTGATAATTGTCAGATTTATAAGCACTGCACTGCAAAGCCTACACCCTTTTCCTTACCCCAGTATAGTTTCCCCAGTCTACCAAGGCATCAATCTCTCACATGTGGCATTTACAGAGCCAACCAATTTTAAGTTATTCTCTGGTCGGATCTGTGAATATGCAGCTTCATTCTTTAACAAGTCTTTCGATCAATTTCCAAGATCTTCTTAATAAAAGAGAGTTCCTAAAATGAAACTTTAGCAGGATTATACAATGCAAAGTCCCGGGTGGCACTGTAACTGTTATGGGCAGGCATCACCATCAGGTGATCGACTAGCTCGAGCTCTAGCCTCTCGTCACTAAGTGAAATTAAAAAACGTCAGTGCTGCAATAAACATTTCATAAAAGATTTATTGAAGATTTATAGAAACTTCCTCTTCAATCACAAATTTTCTACATGAAGCATGTAGTACTATGGAATGACTCAGATGGAAGCAATTTACTGTGATGTCACTGCCAGCCATGTGTTAGTGATTCATTGAACTTGGGCATGATAACAGGATGAGGAGTCATTGAATGATAATAAGAAGCAATTTGCATAGTGTAGCTAACTATTACCACTGATACAGAAAGGTAACTTATCTAGAATGGCACAAAACGCGGCTTGTATACACTGCACACTGGGACAATTGTTATGAAATAGCAGCGTCCCGCAGTTAACTATTATCTAACAGGAATCACATCAGGAAAACATTATAAGTGTCTATTTACGAAACCTACACTCCTTGATCCGTTGTGAAGTAAACTGGAAATTAGTTTATTCCATAGAAACCGTTAATTTTTGCTCAATAAAAGTTCCCTTTGTCCTATTCCGGGACCTAAAGTATCTGTACACATACTTAATTTAACAAAAGAAAAAAATGACAAATAAAAACGAAAAAAAATAATTTTTATTTCATTTCATTTGAAACACAAACTTTCTCATTCGTAATATTAGTGAGATTGCGCAGCTACAGGAGCCGGTATTGTCCTTGGATATATGTGTGCAGTGCACACACAAGTCGCGTTTGGTACGGTCCAATGAAGATAGCTTACTGCCATGTTTGCACTGTGCTATTACCTTGCTGAACAAACCTTTGTATATAAGGTTACTCACAATCTAGTTTCTACAGGAGTAGGTGTTGTGTGATTTCAAAAGTTTTGTTGGAAATAAAGTACCCTTAGACTTTTTTTAATGTAATTTATTCAAATTAACAATCTTTTAATCAGAGGAAGATAGATAAGTTAGCCACAATAACATGACAAGCTACGAAGAAATTAATTAATTAAGAAATTAATTGATAATATGTAGATGTGGAGTTTGTACCGCACTAAAAATCAAAATTTAAGCGGTTCGCTCTATTCGCAGTTTTTTCAACACGTTGTCTTCTCACATTATTGTGTTTTATCTTGACTTATTATAATTTTCTATCTAAAGATGTATTTCTTAGAAAAATATAGAATTGTCAATTTTCTGTTGAATTTTTGGCAACCCCCAGTACCTTTGAACTAGCCCACAAACACAAACCCAGTCCGAAATGACGCAGTTTATACAATTTTTATGTTCAATATAAAAATATATTATGTTTATGTTTTCAGCCTCTTGCGTTGTAGTGTTGATAAAAACAGGTCAGACTAACGATATGTACCAACTTTACTAATCAACTATTAAAGTCCGTGTCGATTATAGCTTGTCATTTTTCTATTATTTTAGTCACTATTAACAAAAACGAGATAAAGTCGTTATAGAAGACGCAGGTTCTCTCGAATGAAACAGGTGGCCAAAAATAATACAACCACCAACAACTCCCGCGCAAAAGCCAAGGCCTACTCTCTTTTGTTTCTAATACTTTTTCCAGATTCAAAAATAAACTTTTTCGAACTAAAAAGGTTGTCCTAACCAAAAAAAGGTTCGTGTCGCATTAGTCATTAATTATCTATTAAAAAGCAAACGCTGGCCTATACTGTAAAAAAATAACAACAAAACCTATAAATGAGGTAGTTTAACATACAATTGGCGGTCTTGTCGCATATTGTAGTTAATATTATAAACTATTATATTTATTAAACTATTATTATAAGCAGTGGGCCGATATGGGTTGATGATGAATAAAGAAAGGAAGAAAAAAAAAAGTATGTGTTTAATTGTAGTATCCCCAAACAAAATGATCAAAAAATCTAGCCTATTTCAAATTAATTGTATTGAGAGCTACCTACCCAGTGTTATTTATTAGTTCTGATTTCGTCCGCGTGCAGGTTAGCAAGGGGCGGGCGCTAGTGTCGTTTGTGCCGCCGGTGCATTTTAAGATATTTATGCTCGGGTTATGTAGACTTGTAGAGCATAAAACTAGTTCTAATTTAAATTAAAAATTAATAAATTATTTCAATTATAAAATAAACAAAACTAAATATAAATTTTTGGTGATAATTTAAATGTCACAAAGTTATAATAAAAACTCCAAATCAACCAGTTTAGTTTAGTTTTTAACGGTTCTAATTCGCGCGCAAACTAAGTTTAATAGTTCTTTAATTAAATATTTCTTATTGAAATACATAACATGAGTTCGACTCGAACGTGGAAATGTTATATTAAATAATAATTCAAATAAAAACACATAGAAAAATGACAAGCTATAATCAATCATGCTTTTTGACATAATTAGCTAAAACGCGGCTTAAATGTGGTACAGAGTTTAAGCCTTTCTTTCCAAAGCTCTACAAACAGGGCCCAGTGTGTATAACGCTTCATTATAGGGCTTCAGATGTATACTTTGCCATAATAAAAATAGAAAAATAACTTATTTTCTTATAGCGGTATGTATGTACTCACGCACACAGCGATGAACCTTATTGGCACTGTGACAGGCGCCCGAATAATTCTCCCTGTGTGCGTGCGTACAGAAGCGTTGGTTCTATGAACTTAACTTACTTATCTGTTTTTAATATGACTTTGGCGAGGCTACAATATCGAGATAACATAGTATTGGTACGACAGCCAGGAGCTTTGAAATGTTAACATTATAAGGTAAATTTTACAATAATGTGTACCTACCTTTACAAATTTCTATACAAAATTATGTAAACATTTTTGCTTTCTAACGCGTCACGATCATATCATGGATCCTGATCGTTAACTAGGATTCCCTGTATCTAAGGAATCTGGAACTACGAGGACCATGGTCCTTCAAACAGCTAGACTGTGGCAAATAGTTGCCACGCGCGGCGAGTGCAAGATTGTGCAATCCAAAGTTCTGGGTGGCACTCTGACTTACAATCAGGTGAATGATCTGCTCGTCTCGTTACCAAGTTAAATAAAAAAAAAAACCACCAACCTGCAGCTTAGACCACAGAAGCTGTCATTTAATATTTCAAAATAATGTATACAATTTTAAAATATAATGTCATGGAAATGAAATGGAAATTTTATATGTATATTTGCCTGTTAACTGAATTTAGTTTTTGAACAGAATTTCCTTCGGGTAACATGTTTACATGAATTTGCAAATATTATGTATACATTTCAGACCTCGTAACTGTACACATTTATAACGCTTTCTTTCTTCTATTATTATTATTATGATTTGTTTCCGTTCATGTTTTCCCTCGGAGTTCTACTCCGTGCCCATTCGTCATATGAATACTTCAATGATTGCCATAATCATATTAGATCGATTGCTCCAGTGGCAGCATTGGTAAAGCCGAAAAATTCTAGATTTCCACCTCGGAAGTCGTTGCTACGTCATTCGACAAAACAAATATAAAATTGGAGTAGAGATATCTTATAATGCGACCTATCAAAGTGGCACTTCCATAAGCATTTCGCACATGGTTGCTACGTGTACGATTTTTTTGAACTGACGTTGAAAATACATGTGACTTATTTCATTTCTGTATAAAATAATATGACTGGGCTCTTTTGCGAATCTTCACACAACGTGTGTGTTTACTGTTTACTGGCGTTGTGTCGTAAATAAACTCAATCACCAGCGCGGGCGCACACAACTGGTGTGATAAAATTGACAATACAGCAGTGCGTGTTTTCGCTTGCCGTAAAATTATAAAAACACAGACGTGTGTGTTTTCAGCAGTGAACGTGTTAAGACAATATTAAAGCAGTATAACATGAGTTTGGTTAGGCTTTCACGTTAAGGTATAGGCTGTGACAAGAAACGGTACAATTATAATATAATACCTATTCATTTTATTTATTTAATAGCGATGTAACAGAAGTGTCATAACGCAAACAGAAACAGATGTAATAACGTTTTTTTTAAGAAAAACGGAAATTGTGGCGGAAGTGTAAATACTATGAAAAAAAGCACAAGTTTCCGTTATAAAAGTTGCGGAAACAGAAGCAAACACGGATGTTAAAAAAACTTTCAGAACTTCCGCTGTTGCGGAAGCAGAAGCTGATCTGAAGCTGTCTGTTGAATCACTAATATTTAACCCAAGTGATTAAAAGGTTTCAAACCCACAAAAAAAAAAAAAGAAAGTAAATCCACAAATTGCTAGAATATTTCGGCTTTATCAATTAAAATACTTTGAAACGGATTCCAACTCTGAACGGTTTGGGTGATGGTTGATTTTTGAAGCGGACTCTTCACTTGGCGCTTTTCTTAAAAAAATGCCGCACTGTGTAGTCTTTATGCTCCTGTCTCTGGATCGTTACCGAAATAACGTTACAAACAGGCTTAGCGCTTACCATTAGGCGAACAACTCGCTCATTACGCTAATTACGCAAATACAACAACCTAACTATCGAAAAATGCGACAAGTTGGATGATTATTTGTTAGTCAGTCATACCATGACTATCATTATATGGGGTAGTAACATAGGGTATATTTTATTTCTAAAATCTTCCCCTAAAAGGATAAAATGGGGTGTCGATGTTTATATGGGAAACGCGGGGCCAGGTTAGGTTCCCAAACAGTCACAATGTAATTGGTTGAGTATATTTTCCCAACGGGTCACACTGTGACAGTAACAGTGTGACTGGTTGGGTAAAAAAAATGCCAATGAATCACACTGTGACACGACTGAGTGAGTCCATAGATAGTAAAAAAGCAATCAAATGAAGAGTCCACTTCACTCGCCAAGCCCGTCAGGGTGGGCACCCCCGCCTCCGCTGACCACCCCCTCGGTCCAGGTCCGCTCCGACTATCAGCAGCTGCGACGCGAGCTGGTGGAAGTCCAGGCGCTGCAGCGCGAGCTGTCCACCAAGCTCCGGACCCAGCTCAGACTCGTCCACGGGAAGTTCGCGCGGCTTCGGCAACGTATCGCGGCCGCATCGCCGCCGCGCTAAGCACGTCAACAGTTCGACACCTCTCATGTCTTAGGAACTAGCTACTTACAAGCTGGACTCTAAGCTGGTTGATCATAGAAGAATACTGAAGATTCTGTCCCAATGCCGCACTCGGGGCTCTATTAATTTTAAATCTTATTTGGTTTTGGGATAGTTGAAAATGCTTTGAACTGATTTATTCAGGTATACGTTTAAAACAATTAGTCTTCCTTTAAATTTGGTGGAAGAAAACATGACTGTGTTTAGAAAGTCTTCTTAGCCACGTTTTTGGAAAATGATTCAGTATTCAATAATATGTTTTGAATTGAAATTTAAGGTTTACTTTTGTAACCTGATGGTTATTTGAAAATTTCTATGTATCTGAATTGTTTATAAGGCATGAGAGAAAAAACTAGGAAATTCTAACATTTAATTATTCATGTTTAAAATTGGTCGTTTACATCGATCTAGTTAGTTGGTCCAGCAGAAAATTAGAATCGAAACATGTGATTATTCACACATATCCAGTTATGTAGATTTCTGTCCAGTTCTAGTCTAGTTGCTGGATAGATAACTGTCTCGTGTGGCGGGTTCACTGCGCGCTTTCGGGTGGTGAACCCGTTTGACTAACGTCAAAATTTTTTCGATTACCTTTATGCCCCAAATCGTCACTATCGAATATTAAATGTGCCAAATTAATCATTAACTTAGAATTAATTAAATAAATATACTCTAAATAACCCAGCACAATACCAGATGGCACGTTTAAACTTTAAACTATGATCAAATATATTAAATTTAGTGTTATATAAATATAATAGTTAAATAGATTTTGATCTCATATAATGGGAGTGTGGGGTTGGAAGTTTTTTCTATTTGGATATTGTTAAATCATTTATAAAGATTAGGTGTTTACAATTTGTTTTTATTATATTGGTATTTCATATTGTATGTATAAATTTTTCTTAATGACTTGTACAAATTGCAGCTATTTATTAAAATATTCTTAATTCTCTGATAATATTTTAGTATTTAGTAGAATGCTTAGTAAGGAATAGATCCACTCTCCTTTCACTTAAGAAGTTTACATCGCCCTACTAAATACTAAATCAGACAAAATGTACCTTAAAGTTTTTCTATGTATTTTAAATTTCCCAGCACAACCCAGCGACTAGTCGATTATAAAGTGACTGTTTAGTTGTTTTAGTGTCGTTGACATGTAATCGTTCGGTTAGTTATCATAGTCGTTATAGTTTCGGTGGATAATCGTAAGATGGTGCTATACAGGATTTCGGCAATGTCTCAACATGAATCTGTTTGCTTCGGAAATGTGAATTAAGGTGGAGATTACACTGTGACAGCGACTGGATCCAGTAAATGTCAACGTGTTTAGCGCCACCAACAAAATTACGACTTATCGTAAAAACAGTTTCTAATAGTAACATAATGGCTGTAGAAATGTCCTTCTTAGTTTAGCTAATGTTCAATTTCGTTTTAGCTACTTGCATAGTGTAATCTTAGCCTTATTTCAACATTGGGATCGAATTTACAGAATAAATTTGATAATAATTATTGTAAATGTTCATAATTTACATGTGATTTATGTTCGCTTCTTAGACTGAATTGTTTTTCTAGATTTTGTAGAAATTTAGACTCATTTAACTATTTGTTTTAATCTTTTATCGAAGCTGTTTAGAGCAGATGCCTGGAATGCTTTACTGAATTTTTTGAATACCACTGTGTTGTAGATACTAAAGATGTGTTTGTCAATGACGCCTTTACTGGCATTTATGTTGCTAACTCGTAAAATAGTTTATAAATGGACTTGGACTAAAAAATTAAACATTTTATTTGCTAAAAGAGGCATGGTTCAATTAGTTCGCTTGGCTTACAACCGAAGTAAATTTGAAAAGTCGCCGCACCTACGTTAGCTAAGCTAACTAAGGCTGAGAACTCACGCCGCGTCTACTCCCGCACCCACGCGCGGTAGCGGCCTACAAAACAAGTGATATTTCATAATGTTTTTGGTTTTTGCCCGCCACGACAACGGTCCCGCGCGCGTTCGGAAACAAAACAACCGCGTGGTTTGTGGATATTTCCTGTAGGCTCTGCGGGCGTTCGCAAGAACTTAGGGTGTGCGTGAATTTTGAAGAAAAACCGCAAACCGCGGCCGTTCGCGGGCGGGGAAGAAAAATCGCGGCGTGAGTTCTTAGCCTAAGCTAGCTTCGCTCGCGGTGTGGCCTGCACATATCTGTAAGTCATCGATATAGCACATTTGAATAAAACTACGGCACATATCACGCACATGCATGTTTCGAATGTAATTTAGTCGTATTAGTTAGAGTAACGTTAAAAGTAACGTTAGAAGTAACGTTAGTTAAAATATGGTTAAACTACGATATTTTAAAATACGATTTCACGTAATTTGAAGTCTTTATTATGAGTTATTAGTATTATTGTCACTGGAAAAAATTCGAATATGATGTAAATTATACACTTATATGGAGAGATTTCCCTGTCTGGATTAAAAGGGATAAAGTTGCTTTGCTTTGTTTCTAAAACTTGCGTATTGTTAATATGCACATTATAAGGTTTTTGTTGTTTAATATCTTATTGAAAGTAACACAATTCGATATGTTATAAAACCTTTATGTGTGTGAAATTATTAGCATGTCATGTATGTATTCACAATAATTGATGTCAACTGATCCAACTCTACCTACCTGCTGTCTATCTTTATGATCCCAAGGTCGTCCGGTAGAGATCGCTTATACCGATAAGACCATCAAATGTAACTATTTATATGACTTTTTTATTCATTTTGATGTCAATAAACGTTTTCTATTTACAATTATCCAGTAACTTATCCGCGTTTTTTACTTAATCGTAAAAATTGAAATCGTGTTTTAAAATACATAATTAGATACATTAGCCACTGCCTGTCCCCTCGTCTATTAGTTTAGTGTAGTTGTAGTTGTAAGAAAAATACATGTCTGAAACTATGTCTAAGTCATATGTCTAAATTGTCGTGTACCTTAACCTAGGCTAGATTCGGAATAGGCCCCTCGATGTTTTTGATATAGTTTTTACATGTATGTTCTTTTATGGAATATTAGACCTTAAATGCACTATTGAAATCTTGTCACTTTGAATAACATTCATATGCGAAATTAAAAAAAAAGAAGATAGACTCTAATATTATATTGAAAGGTCAAGAAATATTACTTCAATCAATACTTCACGATGTCGAATGTTTGTAAATGCTCAATGTGTATGTATTTCGTGCATGTCATGACTGAATGATTCTTATGATGACTGGGTAATGCGCTGTTCATACGAGAAACATCTCGTTAGTTAGATTATTAACTATCATTGAAAATTGTAATTCGAAAGATTAAAGCTGGATTCACATTTGTCTGACGTGTCGTGTCGTGACGCATCAGAAAGGTATCGGTTTCATTCATTGCATCGGAGAAATGTGAACGCTACCATATTAAATATGTGAAACCGATACCTTTCTGATGCATTACGACACGACACGTCAGACAAATGTGAATCTAGCTTTAGACTAAAATAGTGATGTTCGTATCCGGCAACGGCGATTGCAAGTAGCAACAACATCATTACAATAAGTATAATTAGGAGTTAGGAGGGAATAGATAAACATAGATACCCACATACACACATATCGGTTGAAATCTTTACCCTCCTTTTTGCTTCTAGCCTGGTAAAACGCAAAAGGCTTAAAAAGAACCAGAGTGACACGTTGGGTAAAAATTCCCAACGTGTCACATGTGACTCGTTGGGAATCCTTCTATTTGAGTGGTCAAGCTAGAGCGATGTTCTGTGCCCATTGCATCAACTACGCCGGGTTCGAAACCTCGGTTCCGCATCAGTGAACAATCTTCGTGTGAACGGTGCATAGTAGCAATATTTTTACCGTAGATTTTTTTATTTACTGTTAGATTGGACAGTAGATTTTTGCAGAATGAGTTATGAAGTTACTTAATATTTTACATTGTACGCACACTAAGTAAAAGTAAAGCAATAGTTGTAGGTCAATATGACCGTTGGATCAAATAAGAATTAGAATAAATTGTTATGTTAATTAAAATTATTGCGTTACATTAAAAAAGTTGTCTTCAATTATACTTAACTGAAAAAAGTTCCGTTTTAAAAGTTGCGGAAACAGAAGCAGAAACGGATTTCAAATAACGTGAAGTACGTACTACTTCCGCAGTTGCGGAAGCAGAAGCAGAAGTCTGATGCATCTCCAGTTTAGAGCAAAGAACTGGAGGCCTACCATTACATCTTATAGCAATTCAATTGAAGACCTAAACTGAACCGCGTCGCATAATCGTACGGTGACGTCTTATTTTTTATGTTGCTGCCATTTTCAATCGAAACTGTATCCAGTTTAGGTTGAAAATGGATTATTAGCGACTCAATTTAGGTTACTGCCATTTTCAATCTAAACTAGATCCGGTTTAGGTTGAAAATGGCAGTGACATAAAAAATAAGACGTCACGTTACAATTATGTGAAGCGGCTCAGTTTAGGGCTTCAATTGAATCGCTATAAGATGTCATGGTAGACCTCCTGGACTACTCGACTCTGTCATAGATATATACTACTTTATAGTTGCACCTAATAACTCAGCACGTCCACTCCAAATAAGCATAGAATCTTATTCTTTGTAAAATACCAGTGTTGTGATTTATATTATATAAAAGATACTTCATGCACAATTTTAATTGTATTTCTGACCCCATTTAGTTAGAAGAATTCAACTACCGACTATTGTTAGGAATATAAAGTAGCAGGAAATGTTGCACTGTGTGTTGCGCAACAATACGTCGAACATTGATCGCGCTGTGCAATGTATGTAACATTGCTGTTTTTTGCGCGACATGTGTTCAACAGCGATAAGCTGACTCTGAATAGCCGTGTATTAGGTTGAAGCCGTTTACGTACACTAGTTCCAATAATACTCATTGTCGTCAAAATAACAGAGACATCGTCGCTAAACCCTGTGTTCTGATTTTTCACTATAGCCAGTTGTTCCCGGATGAGTGCGAAGGTTGATGACATAGAAACAAAGAGAGATAGTTTTTTTTGCGACGACACTACATTTTATCTCAAAAAAAAAACTAAATGTATCTCTAAATCAACCATATACCTTACTTTCTAAGCCATTGGCCCATTGTAAACCTTATTTTCTAAGCCTCTATAGTTTGTTATCAATTGTTATTGTTGTAAACGATGTCTCAGGCGACACATAGTGTATTAAGCGGCTTCAATTAACATTGTTGCAACACTTGAACACGTGCTTGAATAATTTATTGAATTATTAGTTTAGTTATCTAGATGGGGTCCAGTAAGTTATTGTCGTCAATACAATCACTTTTCTAAACATTTTAATTATACTAAAATTTTTGTATCAATTCTGTTGTTACAAACTAAACTAAAACCTAATTTGCGATTTTCATAAGGTTTGAAAGTGACAACAAAATTTTTGACTGGGAGCTGTTTTTTGATTTTCATTTGGTGATAAAATGGCAGATCCTCACTGACTTCATTTAGGAAAACAGCCATTTTGGGCAAAATTATCGCTCGATGAGATACAAAATCGGTGCCCAAGGCTTGATGACAAAGCCTAGTTCGTAAAAACAGAATTGGTTGTTTTGTGATACGTATCGCCCCAATTTCGAATTGTAAAACTCGATGTCCAATGTATGACAATATGTAATGCACTATTCCTATTTACTCGTAGGTTTGTTTATACTTGTCTATGATTCATTGATGATAAAGGTCAAGTGGTGCTTTATAGTGGTTCAATAAGAAGATTGCTCAGTGACCGTTGATTGAACTAAACACCCAAGAGTATCAGTACTTATTACTACCTATCTACGTAGTAACGTTTGATAAAATTATATATTTATTATTCTGCGCAAACATTACTATGTTCCTGTTTGAAAAGCACTGTTTCCAGCGAAATTACTGGGCATATGAAGACAGGGTGAAGAGTACACTGCAGTGCTGCACAAGATTTCGCAATAACAGGCCTCATTTACCTCAGGTAAACGACCTGCGGGGATATGCAGCACGGTGCGGATCAGCTCGAGTTCGTTTCATTTTGACGTTTGATTGCCACGGGACTCGCCATTTCAATACGAATGACGAGTCCCGTGGCAATTAAACGTCAAAATGAAACGAACTCGAGCTGATCCGCACCGTGCTGAATAGCCCCGCTGACCGCCTCGTTACTGTAGTATAAAAAACTTACCTTAAATCACTTGACCTTTAAAAATGGGTGATATGGGGATTTCTCTTGTTAAATCCCGTGCTCTCTATAATAAAAAAACTGTTTAATTTGTAACCTTATTTGTATAGCGAGAGAACACAAAGCACCTTTTATCGGTACCTGTTTCGAATTTGTTTATGAATAAATAATATTTTATGGTTTACGTTTGTTTTATTTCTAAGTTTAAGCTAGGGCCAGGTGTTCCAGCCCTATGCTCCAGCGTTCTATGGGGGGCGTCTATGTTCAGCAGTAGGACTTCTTCCACCTGATGATGCTCTAGTTTACCACCAGTTGGCAGCGTACCCAACATCTAAAAGGCGGCATTGCTCCCTATGGCAATGTCGATTTCCCACAATGAGTCGACCTAGTGCTCTGCATGACGTCTCGATGTTTTTCTTCATCGAAAAAAAAATTATACACGTTTTACAAGAAACGTATTGGGACATGCCCGCACTGGGATTTGAACTTACCATTACGACACTCAAAAATTAAATCATTTATTACAAGTACATATGCAAAAATAATGCACTTTTACAAGTCAAAACAAAAGTCTCTTATACATTGAGAAAAATTAATCGAATAAATGATCTAAACTAAAAATTAATTGATTATGGTTTGAGTTTGAAGAAGGAAATTTCTCTTTCAAGTGCTGACTCATGTCTGAATCTCGCACAGGAAATAAAACTCCCTCTCTTTGGAAGCCGGTTCTCCCATATAGTAATGAGCAGAGGTTCCCATACTATTTTCTCATAGACCGCTTTCAAAATTTTGCAGGTTCCGGTGGACCCCCTGCAGCTACATTTGTACCATATTCCTATTTATTACCTACCATATATTTTTGCCACGCCAACGTAAACCCCCGTCGAGTCTCCCATGGACCCCTGGGGGACCACCTGGACTACTTTGGGAACTACAGGCAATTAAGGTAGGTTTGGAAATAAAATCCCGCATGTATCGAATATATTCAATTTATTTGTACTTAGAAACATATACAGAAACCAACGCATGGAATGCAGGAGACGGAATAATCATTGTTACGAGGTTAATGTATTAAATATATCTCTTACACCTATGGTCTTAGTGGAAAATAGCGCCTAATGGCCGGTTTACATTATACTAGTCTTTAGTAGGTTCTATAGACCCCACCAAGTTGTCCATACCAGGAGGCATACCATGACCTCTTATAGCGATTCAATTGAAGACCTAAACTGAACCGCGTACCGTGACGTCTTATTTTTTATGTTGCTGCCATTTTCAACCTAAACTGGATCCAGTTTAGGTTGAGATTGGCTTATTAGCGACTCAATTTAGGTTGCTGCAATTTTAAACCTTAACTGGATCCAGTATAGGTTGAAAATGGCAGCAACATGAAAAATAAGACGTCACGGTACGGTTATGCGACGCGGTTCAGTTTAGGTCCTGAACTGAATCGCTATAAGACGTCATGGTAGGCCTCCAGGGGGGATTAGGAAGCCACAAGAAATGAGACCTCCTTGTGTCCTATGCTACCATAGTACTTCTCTTAGCTCTAAAACAGTCATACTGACATAAGAGGTGAGGCCGCTTCCATTAAAACAGTCTCCCATAATCTCATATTCCGGTCTGAAGAACGTGTCTGGTTTCATTTAACAGCTTTACAGTTTAATTGTTTAAGGTGGTTTGTTTCTGTTATGGCGGGAAATTTAGAATGATTTAAGGTTGGCGCGAAATACAATTTCGTTTATATTAGTGACCCGGTGTAGCTCTAAAAACGAAAAAACTGTTTGAAGTTTAAATTTCCGGCCATAACAGAAACGAACCACCTTAAGTGCGGATTATGGGTGTCCGATTTTGGGCATAATATAATATTAGAGCAAGTAGGTACGTTACAAGTTTCAACTAAAGCCATCTCCTAAACAACTATTTAAGACTAGCATAATGGTAACAGGAGGCCTACCATGACATCTTATAGCGATTCAATTGAAGATCTAAACTGAACCGCGTCGCATCTTCGTACCGTGACGTCTAATTTTTTATGTTGCTGCCATTTTCAACCTAAACTGGATCCAGTTTAGGTGGAAAATGGCAGCAACCTAAATTGAGGCGCTAATAAGCCATTGTCAACTTAAACTGGATCCATTTAAGGTTGAAAATGGCAGCATCATCAAAAATAAGACGTCACGCTACGATTATGCGACGCGGTTCAGTTTAGGTCTTCAATTGAATCGCTATAAGATGTCATGGTATGTCTCCAGGCGTTAATACTTAGTTATAAGAGCGTTACAAACATAATGTATCACAGATAATGTAAAACATGAGCGACCTAACGTCTACTGACAAATTGCACCCGCGGCCGATAGAGAAATGACACTGCACACTTTTCGCTGCCACAGTAGAAACAAAAAAGTTACTTAACTTCATAGAGGTGTACCAAACACGGCTTCTATGTACCTATTCTTTTGTACACACGCACAAGCCGCGACAAGTACAGTCAATATCAAAAGTAAACGATGATTAGACATTTCAAAAACCATGACCGGTATTTAGTGCATAAAAGACTTAACATAATTATTTTCCATTAATCTGATTGCTTAAAAATGTAATAAATCCCTCCTCTCTTCCTCTATTCAACAGCATTTAGTGAGCGACAGGGAGTTATGACGTTTTTAACACTTTGACTGCTAAGCCGATTTTCTTATATAGCCACGGGTACGGATCTGCACACACCGTTGTTTTCCCACACAGCTAACACAACAGTTGTGTTTTACCGTACTCGCGGCAAGTAATGAAAAACACCACAGTTGTGTTTTCAGCAATGAACGTGTTAAGGAATCAGATTATATTGAAAATAATAACGACAATTAATGCACTGTGTACAAGCCATGATTTTTGAAACTTGTCTCATGATCATTTACTTTTGATGTTGACTGTACCGATCTATGAAGATGACTTACGTTTCAGTTTCTACTGTGTCTTTGATAGACAGATGTAGGAGGAATGAGCCTTTATCATTATCCTCTATTTATTGGCGCGGGTCATAATTCAAAAACTTAACTTGTAACCTCTATGAGTCATAAGACACCCTATGCCCTCCTAAATACATACAACGATATGAAAGTCGGTTCAACAATGCCAGAGTTATGAGGGCTACACATTTCAGGCACACAAAACGAAACAGAACGTTATAGAAGTCACAAAGTGAGATTCGAAAACAATACCAAAGATAACACTTTGCAGGCTTACATAATTCCAAAATATAAAAGTACAAATGGCACCCTGTGGAAATCAAAATTTCAGACTTTAAAATCGCAATGTCTTAAAAAAATAACACTAGCAAAACTATTAAAAAAAATACAGACGATTTGTAGAACTCCTCCTTTTTTGAAGTCGTTTAAAAATTAAACGCTATAATGGTGTTACCATTTAACCAAACGGGATATTTACCACGTGTTCTACAAGTAAGATAACAACTCTTTTTTGCACTCCAAGATGGAAAAACACCGTCCAATATCCTAGATACTCCTCCCCATGCATGGTCATCTGGAAGAAATCGCTCTCAGCGATGAGACCGCCCATTGTGACACTAATTGTTAAATTTGTTTTGATCTAGTTTTTAAGTTTTCTTTGTTCTGTTGTGTTTCAATAAATTTATCTATTTATCTATCAAGATATAAAAGTCAAAAGCAAAAAAAAATACAACCGAATTGAGAACCTCCTCTTTATTTGAAGTCGGTTAAAAAGGCAGAAAGAAGTAACACAACACACACACAGTGCCACTTCTTCAGGCACCAATGATCCATTAAAAACCTAACAGTCTTTATTCTAAGTGCATTGTAAATTAAGTCTCATTTAGGTATGTTAACACGTTCACTGCTGAAAACACAACTGTTGTGTTTTTTTATAACTAGCCGCTAGTACGGGAAAGCAAGGGTGTGTGCAGATCCGTAGCCGTGGCTAAACAAGAAAATCAGCTCAGCAGTCAAAGTGTTAACATTAAGAGATGGCAAAAAACATTTTTACTATTATCCTTAGTAAAGATAAAGATAAAGAAAGAAGTGTATATTTTTTTTAAATTTCCAATTATTCGACACTTGCAGGCGCCACGATCACGGGTCAACTGGGATTCTTGCAACTGGGCAGTTGTTTAGTGCAGATGTATCGATCTACCCTCTCTCACACTCTTTCTACTGTCGTTACTAGTTCCACTTTTGCCAAATTCACTTCAAACTCACACACACACACACTTGCAACACTTTTACATGTCCATACAAACTTAACACATGGTAAATATCCCGTTTTCATAGATAATACTAACCTAAGCGCTACTTGGAAATGTCAGATTGTTAATAAGTTAATTTACTCGAAAAAAATATTTAAAAAATGCCTAATTCTAATTATTGAAATTTAAATCATATTTGACTTACAAAAGAGCACTTATTGCTTTGTCCCTTATTTGCGACGAGGACGAGATAACACGTTTTTGTTGCAAAGTCACGATATCTCTCTGACCATTAATAAAGAGAGCAAATATTCATATGTTAAGATAAATCTAAGATGTGGTTAAAATACATAATATCGTATGAGATTCTTAATAAGTGTAGAAAAAAACATTAGTACATTACAAAAAAAAAACTTGAATTATCCGCAAATGGCGCAGTTTCTTTTTTTATTTGACAGAGTGACGTAACGAGCAAGCCATTTACCTGATGGTACGCGCTATGCCTGCCCATAACAGTACCACCCAGGACACTGCATCGCATAATCCTGCGCGGCACTGCACTGCGCTCGTCACCCTGAGACATCGGCTCTTAACACAATATTTCCACTAAACATTACATAACTTTAATAAATGTCTTCAAAATTTGTCTAAATTGGATTTTAATATTTTATTCTATGAATTATGTCTAATATTGAATTATAAAATGGTACAATTATACAATTTACAATAATAACAGTTGTAACTTGTGTATATATTTTTATCGCAAAAGGCTGTGAGCATGCTGTCTCCTCAAATTCATCAAAATGGCGGCTTCAAACATGTTCTATGATAGCGAAACTAACTATCTGCCTTTCGGCAACAGTACAGGCTCGTACCTAGGGGAAACGTTGGGGGGAGTTATTTCACAAACTTTTACAAATTATTTGTATAAATAGTACAGAATAATACATTACTAAACGGAATGTACCGATATCATAATTGAGGAAAGTGGATCTCCATCATAAAGTTATAAAATATGTTCGGAATGTACCAACATCGTGATAAAGAAAACGGGGACAAGAGCCTCCCCGAGCGGCGAATCCATAAATGGATACCTATGACTCCAAAAACGTCCATCGACTCCATATTCGCAGTCTAGCTATCTAATCCAGTCACCACGAAGTTTCAACCAAAACCTCTAGAGAACAATGGTTGAAACGTCGACTGAAAGAAGATAATTAACGGAAGCGATAAGACCAATTGACGCGAACTCGACTACCGCAGTCTTGTCAAGAAGGCACATACCTAAACTTTTCCGAACACAAATGTGCGAAGCAGCAACGCTTGTGCGAACTAAAATGTCCAAAAACAGCACTAAATGCAATAAACTCTTCAAAATTTTACAACTAGAGTCGAGGTAAAACGTTGTCAACTGTTATTTTAATGTAATCGTTAACTAACAAAAGTTTAAAACTAAAAGTCAACAATTAACAAAACTTACCAATTCACTTTCAGTTTTAAAATCACCTGTAACTTCATCAATACTTACAAAAACTGTTTAATCTTGAGCTTGAACTTCAAACAATATTTATAAGCATTAGTAGAAGAGGGGGCCAAAGTCTCAATAGCTAGCAAAGCAAGACTCGCCCCCTCCTTGAAACCTTAATCCGTCCCTGGACACATACGAACAACAATTCAACAACTGTATATAACATGTTCAACATGGCAAGAGTACACTTTAATACTTCATAAGACTAACGTATTTGATAATCAGTTTTGTACGTGGGACCTTTCCTTGGTAAAAATACATAGACTGATAAACACAATATCTTCCTTTGCGTCGGGCAGTCATGTAAAAGACTGCAAGAATATCGTAGCCTTTATGGTGTAGGTTAAGTTTAAACGTTTCGTTAAAGTTAGCATTTTCAAATAACAGCCTTAAACTTAAATTGAAAGGCCTTTAAGGCCAAAGCTTAACGAGTTAAGTTTTAACGCAGACCCACCCTTACTGGGGTCAGATGGCACAACCACCGCTAGGAAAATTCGAGGCACTCCAAATTTAAATTACTCGTTCAACCGGCGAGACGTCTCCCAAGTCAGCTCTACTCTTATCTACGTCCAATTCCCTCTTGCTATTAATCTTCAGGTTGGCCAAACTGACATAGTTGCTTCTCGAAATGCCAGGCTCCCGTTTCTTAGGCTTGTCCGGTTCAACAGTCGACAGCGGTTGGAACGGCGGCATATTCTGCGCGCTACGTATCTTCTTCTCCACTGAAGATATGGGAGCTTTTATTCTGTTGCGTCCGACGTCGATGAATTTCGGTTCCTGGCTCTTGGGCTCATATTTGGTCCTTCGTTCTCGGCAGCTGAACCTCCCGTCGGCGAAGTCCGGCCTCTCCGAGGGCAGGTGGCGCCTGAAGGTGGGCGTCATCGGCTTCCCCAGGCTGGCCAGCTTCAGGTCGCTCTTGAGGACGTCGCTGTCATCCTCGTTGGCTCTGCTGCCGTCCACGGGCCGCACGCGGTAAGAGGAGCGTGCGTGGCTCGGAGACGCCGGCCTCTGGATGAAGAACTTGCTTCTCGATTTCTCTTCTCTATCGTCCGTTTCCGTTTTGTTCCTCACCGCTTCCGTCGTGTTCGGTTTGAATAAGCGACTGAATTTCGGCGAAAGCAATTTCTTGGAGAAGAAATTGTTTTTCTCTATCTTCGGCGGCTCCAAACTCTTTCGAATGTTTTTCACGCCTTCGGCCATCATCGTGTCCTTCGTCAGGTAGTCTATGTTGTACCTCCGCCGGTCCACCTCCGGGATCTTCCTCTCGCTCGTCAGGCACTCCGGGTTCCGCAGCATCACGTCGGCGACGTCGTAGCTGGATTTCTTCGAGAGGAGGCCCTCGCCCTTCTTGATGAGGCTCTTCGTGCTGGCAATGAGGTTCTTGTCGACGTCCATCTTCCGCGAGTTGGTGACGTTCCGGTACCAGGCGCAGTCGATGTCGTCGTCGGAGGAGTCGCTGTTGGCCTGGCAGGAGCGGCAGGAGCGGCCGGAGGCGGCCTGGCGCCCCGACTGGCAGGCCTCGCAGTCGGGGATGCTGCTGTGCCGGCACAGGGGCGCCTCCACCTCCTCCCTGTACGAGGAGTCCAGCCCCTCGGCGGACTGGTTGCGCAGGAAGGGCGGCAGGTGGGCGCCCGGGGGCTCCGGCCCGGCCAGCCGCGGGGCCTTGTGGTCCGCCAGGTCGCCCAGGGTCGCCGTGGGGGACGTGCGTTTCAGGGGCGGCGGGGAGTCCAGCCACTCCGTGATGTCGTCCACCTGGGGAGCGAGGAGAGTTGAGAAAACGTCGGACGTTGTAGCCGCACGCTAGGGCCGGAGTAAGGGGCAGGAGCGGGGGCGGGGGCGGGGAAGTCGCGTACCTTGGTGATGTCGATGTTGGTCCCGCGCGGGCGCAGGATGAACCCGGGCTGCGCCAGCGCGTTGTGGCTGCGGCTGCGCGCGGCGCGGGGGGCGGCGGCGGGGGCGGGGGCGCAGCGCGGGGCGCAGATGTGGCTGGCGGACACGCACTTGCCCAGCGCCGCGCTGCGCAGGGTCGACGCCAGCGCCGCGGTCGACGATGACTGGAACGGTATACGGTTGTTAAAAAAAAAAAAAATCGCTTTCTACGCTTTTTTATGTTTGCACGCTTCGCTTGATGTAGTTTCGGTAAAATATACCTTCATGACGACGGCGTCGGGTACGGTCAGGTCTTCGCTGCCGGCGTTGCTGGGCATGCGGCGCACGGCGCACAGGCAGCGCCGCTCCGCGTCCTGCCCGGCGCCGCCGCCCCCGCCGTGCGCGCAGGGGCCGGCGGCGGCGTCCGCGAGGCTGGAGCTGCTCTGGTGCCGGGAGCCTTCCTCGGGGCTCTTGCCCTCTTCGAAGCCTCGGTAGTTCTGTGTACTATCCTGAAAGAGAATTTATACTTGCTAAAAAGATGCCGTGTAGATAACTGTTGAAATAGAAAGCAAATGCAAACAGCGTGTTTGCGCGAGGAGCACGGTGGCTCGCCTGGCCCCAGTAGGCGGCGCAGTATACCTGGCACGGACCTGGCTGCACGTCCTCCTGTAGCGGCAGTGCGCGCCGGCGCCGCCGCAGCAGCGGTGCTGGCAGGACGCGGGGCAGTCGGGCGCGGCGGCGCGGCTGTAGCGCGCGATGTCGCCCAGGAGCGACGGCGCCGGCGGCCCGGCCTCCGCCGGCGGCGCGGCCTCCGCCGGCGGCCCGGCCTCCGCCGGCGGCCCGGCCTCCGCCGACGGCCCGGCCTCCGCCAGCGGCGCGGGCTTCGACAGGTACATCACTAGTGACTCCAGCCAGATCTCCATCACCTCGAACGGGGGCCTGTGGAAATTTGCAAAAACAAAATAAGTAAACATTAAAAAATGAAGTCGACACAGTCCTTATTCTCCGATGGCAAAGTGCACGGTACCTGGCGTCAGGGTCGAGGTGGCAGGCGCGGAAGGCGATCCTGTAGAAGGGCTCGGGGCAGGGCGGGGCTCCGCGGCAGAACTTCTCTACGAACGCCGCCTCGTTGAGGCCGAAATCGGACCGCCGCGGGAGGAAGTCGGGGTCAGCCGACACTCGTCCGATTATCTATGAGGTATATCAAAAAGAGCTCAACAAAAATAAATAAATTTATGTCATGCTGTGGCCTTGAGTTTCACGTCACTGTAGCAGTCATGACACCCCGAGCTTCGCGTCACTGTAGGCGGCGAAAAAACCTTGGGATTCACGTTACTGTGGGGTTTACGGAATTTTGAGCTTCGCGTCACAGTGGACGTCGCGGCACTCTTTCCTTCACATCCTGGGCTTCAAGACATGGCTTCGTGACACTGAGATTTCGTGTCACTTTGGGCGTCGCGACTCCATGAGCTTCACGTCGCAGTGGCAGTCACGACACCATGAGCTTCACGTCGCTGTGGCAGTAGTGACACATTGAGCTTCACGTCGCAACATATTGCGCTTCACGTCGCTGTGGCAGTAGTGACACATTGAGCTTCACGTCGCAACATATTGAACTTCACGTCGCTGGGAGCGTCACGGTACCCTCAGCATATAGAATCAACACTGTAACATTAATCCTTGCTTACCTCGCACAGTATGATGCCAAAGGAGAAAACGTCCACTTTCTCATCATACACGTTTCCGTTCATCATCTCCGGCGCCATCCAGTAGGGGTTGCCGACCACCTGGAGACAGACAAACGGATCGGGTACAGTCAGTGGCAAAACTCAAATCATTTCATGTAAGTTAGCTATAATTGAACACTTTTACAAGCACCAATCAATCGATTGGTGCTTATTCTACCATAGATCGGCGTGGTAACATCCTTAGCTGAGATTCAAGATAATATTTTGGCCGTTTGAAGATCATCAGCGTATCAGTGTCAGGTGTTTTTTATAATTTTTCGTTTTTGTAGCATTCCCTCACCGTGTACCGCTTCCGGCGCAGCGTGGAGTGCGAGTGGCGCGGGCGCTCCAGGGTGCTGCTGGCGGTGCGCTGCACGATGCGCGCGAGGCCGAAGTCCGCCACGATCACGGTCTGGTCCTGGGAAAGGGGGACAATTGTGGCGATCATGAACATCATTTTGAATGGATTTTGCTGTAAAACTTTCCGCACGAGGCAGTCGAGAAAGTTCAGGCGGTGCAGGTACCCCACGCCGGCCGTCATGTCCCGTGTCCTGGATACGTACCTCCCGCACGAGGCAGTTGTGCGAGTTGAGGTCCCTGTGGATGACGTTCATGCGGTGCAGGTACCCCACGCCGGCGGCCACGTCCCGCGCCAGCCGCGCCCGGCGCCGCCACGGGAGCGCCGCGTGGGCGTCCTGCAACCAACGGGAACCGTCAGTGGGGTCAGTGGGGAAAACCTCTGACCTTTACAAGCTAATAGAACGTCCCCTTCACTAACATTCTCAGTGGGGACGCTGAGAAAAGTACTTCCCGGCGACCCCACTGGTAGGGTAGTCAGTGGGGTAGCTAACTGACCTGCAGTAGCTGGTAGAGAGTGCCGCCCGCCACATATTCCGTGACTAGATGCAGGCGCTTGTCGCGGTACAACACGCCTATGAAGCGCAACACGTTCGGATGTTGCAGGGAACGCAGCACCGCCACCTGTGGGGAACATTTCGTACTTTATCTAGAAGAAAAAAGCTTTTACGTGGGAAATACACTTTAGAGCATAATTAAGAGCCCCCTTTCTTCATACAACTTGTAGATTGTAGGTGTCTTTGGCCAAACGCCATGTTATGTTGTTTTTCCATTGAGGCCCGCTGCAGAGCTGATACCCACCTCCTTGAGGAAGTTCCTCTGCGCGTCGTCGTCGACCCTGTACAGCTGCTTCAGCACCATGACCTCGTTGGTGTCGCGGTGCGTCACCTTGTACACCTCGCCGAAGAAGCCGGCGCCCAGCAACTCGCCCTGCAACAACGCGGACGCACTGACGACGAGTTTCTGGTGCGTTTGTTAACTATGACAAGCGATTATGTCTATTGCTGTCTTTTTCTGTCACTAAGCAAATGATAGAGACAACAACATATTTAATCTGTTGACAAAATTAACAAACGTTCCGGAAATCCATCGACTACTTTTCGAGATTTTCGGACACTTTCGGAAGCTGAATTTTTATATATAAAAATTTCTAATCAACTTCTACTGATCGATGAACCGACACACATCGAGCTGATACTGTTTGCTTCGACCTTCCTTCGAATACTTCTGTCCTCATTACTAGTCCTCCAAACTTTCCATGGAAGTAGGACATACCTGTACTAGGTCTGCGGCGCGGAACACCTTGGCTCCAGGGTCGGGCTCCGCGCGGAAGGAGCGCGCTCGGCTCAGGTCGCAGAGGACTCCGCCCGACTCCTCCCCATCAGCACTGGAAATAAAATAACAATCGAAATTTAAAAAAAACCCCAACACATATATCCTTGTTTTCCTTTCCTCATCTATCATCATTGATGATCACATGAAAAAGAAAGAGGTGGTCTAACTCACACATCAAGTAATTTGGACATACTGCTGCTCCTCTCTTTCTCGCCCAAGAGCGGTGACGACGGCGTCTGCTTTCTCTTGATCACTCTGCCCCTTCCATCCTCCCCCTTCCTCTTGAAGAGTCTCTCTTTCTTACCTTCCCGCTCTATAGCATTCTCAGTTTCGCACTCTTCTTGAAGTCTATCGTCTTCTTTGTCAATTCTGTCATTCTCTTTGTAAATTATTTCACTCTCTCTGTGAATTAGATCATCGTCTCTGTGACTTGTGTAATTATCATTGTGATTTCTGTCACCTTCTTTGTGAATTCTGACATCCGTTCTATAAATTGTGTCATTCTCTTTGCGATTTCTGTCACCTTCTCGCGTCAGTCTCACGTCACCACGTTTTAGTTTGCTTTCGTCTCTGGTCCGCCTCTCTATGGGTGACTTGTCGTGCTTCTGAGTAGGGCCATTTTTGTCGGAGATAATGTTGCACGTTATCCTGTTGTTGTTTGTCGCCTCCGGGTTGTGTTCTATGGTTAACTGCGAAGAAAAAGTTGTTTTGTTGTAACAGACTAGGTGTGCCCCACGGATTCGCCCGCTCATGGTGTTTTTTTTTTCAAATTCTACAGCGTAACGAGACGATCATGTTATCCTGATAGTAAGCGCGATAGCACTTAAGCCTACCACTATACTGGTTTTAATGTATATACTTATACT
Source organism: Campaea margaritaria (assembly GCA_912999815.1). NCBI lineage: Eukaryota > Metazoa > Arthropoda > Insecta > Lepidoptera > Geometridae > Campaea > Campaea margaritaria. The sequence goes on along the minus strand of OU538809.1, from coordinate 826,193 downwards.
TTATACTATTTAGATTTATTCATATATTACAATTTTAAAACTTAAAATTGGTTCAATGCAAAAATCGTGCGACGACAATTAAAAAAAAAAAAGAGAAAATAAACATTTAAAAAACGAACAAGAGAAAGGTAAATCCAGCCATACCTGCACCAGTGCACCCGGATGCGCATCCTCCAAGCTGCGCCCCCTGGCGGGAGCCCCGTTGATCTCCAAGATCCGGTCGCCGATGTGGAGTGTCACCGCGCCGCACATAGAATCGATCCTAACCACAATTAAATCAAACTTTATTTTTGAACTTCAATACAAAATGCATGCGTAAACTCTGACGCCATACGGGATCGCGTACGCCATACTGACCTTTATACCGACACTGATAGGGGCAGAATTGGCGTGTGTAGCAACTACAAGTAATTATGTAATGTATTTTACAATTGACTTTAAGCGTATAATTCTAAATAGTACTGCATAGATCAAACCTATGAGCAAAAACTATCTATTGAATTTATATCTATTATTTATCTTTCGTTCATTCATTCATTCATTCATACACTTAAGGTCCGTCTCATGAGAAAAGTTCAGCGGTAAGAAGTGGAACTACATTCAAGGCCTAGTAAAGTTCTGCTTTCGCATATAAACTAGCTCCAAGTCACCGAAGCTTCATTCGTTGAACGGAGTGAACATTTATAATCTAATTATTGAGTCATTGAACGACTATGTCAGTCCTACAGTGTTCATTCAATGGGCTATTTTACACCATCAACATTATTAAGCGATACTCGATATCGTGATCCAGTATTGGTGAAATATTGATAGCATGACGATGTCGTATTGTTTTTTTTTATTTAACTGAGTGACGAGACGAGCAAGTGGTTCATCTGATGGTAAGCGCTACGCCTGCCCATAACAGTCAGAGCACCACCCAGAACACTGCATTGCATAATCCTGCGCGGTACTGCACTGCGCTCGTCACCTTAAGACATCGGCTCTAAAGTATCATATGCCCAGTAATTTCACTGGAAACAATGACCTTCAAACCGGAACACAGTAATGTTTGCACACTACTGCTTGATACCTGAATAATTTTATTGATGAGAATATCACGATATTAAGATGGTTATATTGATAGTGTAATAAAGGTCCCAATATAAAATACAATTACTAGAAATAGTACAATAGTTAACTACCTACTTGTGAGTAAAAACTAATAAAGCATCCTGAAAGGTAAATGTATATAATAATAAGCACTACACATTACATTTAGCAACCCAATCATTACATTATTGGAAAAGAACAAATCAAACTACACTGGACATTGGCTATTGTAAGTTTAAAAACTGCAAGGCAAGCCATATGACGTCCCACATCTCTATAGTCCACGCGTATGAAACCGAGGGCATACGAGTATATGACCTTGGGCTAGGGCATGCCCCGGGACATATAGGGTAAAAGGTATGGTAAAAGGTCTTCAGTAATTTAGCCAGGTAGAGTGAATTCCTCTCTTAACACGTTCAGGAAACCTACCATGACATCTTATAGCGATTCAATTGAAGACCTAAACTGAACCGCGTCGCATAATCGTACCGTTTTAGGATCCATTTTAGGTTGAAAATGGCAGCAACATAAAAAATAAGACGTCACGGTACGATTATGCGACGCGGTTCAGTTTAGGTCTTCAATTGAATCGCCATAAGATGTCATGGTAGGCCTCCTGTGCTGATAACACAACTGTCGTGTTATTCAATAACTTGCCGCGAGTGCGGGAAAACATAACTGTTGTGTTAGTTATATGGAAAAACACTGTGGAGTGTGCAGAGCCGCACCCGTGGCTAGACAAGAAAATCGGCTCCGCAGTGAAAGTGTTAAACCTAGCATAACAACTATGCAAAAATACTTACACACTATACCGAGCGTTGAGCATTTCATGCGAGATGCATAACTCTAATTTTTACTTTCTACGTTGTTGTTAAAAAAAATAAACACAAAAAGTCACTATAAAAAAAAGCAGTGTTCCAAACTTCACTCGATTATAATATTTTTTATATTACATCTAGGTACTTAAACAGCAAAATAAAAATTAAAAACAAATTTCACACAAAGAAATTGAAATAGCGAATAGACCGCACACTGGCTACAATTAACCAGGAAAAATGTGACCGGTAAAATTGTATAGGGAAATATTATATATATTTGTAGGCCAATATTTCGTTAACAAATCACTCGCGTGCGGTGTTACTGGTTCCATGAGGTGAGTAATCGTGACTGTAATCGTGACTCGTGAGTAGGTACTGGCTCGAAGCGACGGTGAGCCCTGTGCCTAGTAGGAAAACCCGAATAATGCAGCACAAGAAGACTATAGTCAACACACAACACTATCCTCTTCAGTACCTAAGCTTACCAGTTATGTATTTAAAAAAAAACTCATCCTTATTCTATGTTTAATGCAACTAGGCACACATGACTTGGAAAACGATCCAGATCTTACCATTGAAGCTTATAATGCTAAGCCATGTAATTATTATATTAGATAGATAAATAAATAGATAAACTCTTTCAAACTCAAACTCAAACTCAAATCATTTATTGTAAATAGGCAAAATATTGCACTTTTACACGTCAAAAAAAATAATATCTTATACATAAGTATAGAAATACAAAAAAATAAGTCAAATTTTATGATCTACGAAACTAATGATTATTATCTAATTATGGTTTGAGTATGGTTTTTATTGAAACACCATAGAACAAAGAAAACTTAAAACCAGTAACAAAACAAAAAATATATATTCTAAGATATTCTGTTTTGTTAATAATTAAAATATAACATCAATATTTAAAAAAACATCTCACTACAAAATGCTACTCAAAACGAGATATCTTCGATGATAAACATAGTATAATAAATCATAATTATTATTAATAGTGCATCTACTAACCTAGCTCTATGATCTTATAATCCCTACTTATATTATAAATGCGAAAGTAACTCTGTCTGTCTGTTGCTCTTTCACGCCTAAACTACTGAACCGATTGAAATGAAATTTGGTACAGAGATAGTCTAGAGCCTAGGAAAGGACATAGGGTATTTTTTATCGCGAAAAAAATATTCTAAGGGTTTGGAATAGGGGGTGAAAATTTGTATGGAAGTTTCGTCATTTTTAAAGATGGAAGCTTCAAATTTATTTTTTAGGCTTTTGATTAGATATAAATAAATATGACATTCTACGCAGGAACTATGCGGGTGAAACCGCGCGGCGCAGCTAGTAACCCCATATCTGCAACTAAGGCCTTTTCTGAGAAAATATTAGTCACCAGCGCGGACCGTGGATTATTTGCATTTCCATATTTGCATAATGCAAATAGAAAAAAAAAATCTTAAAACTTGACATTTTGCATAATATTATGTAGTTAGCTTTTGGCAATCGTTGTAGATGCAAAAACAAATGTAAAAAGGTTCTGTTTCTATCCATACCGTATTTCTGGCGAATTTGTATGAAGTTTCGGTACTGTGAATAGATTATGTTGCGAGTAGTATATAGAACAGTGCCTAAACTATCGGATGTGTACATTGACACATGAGTTAAAACCGCAGCATTGTCAATAAAGCAATAAAGTGACTAAATAGTGAGTTATAACGCATCACGACCACATACATAGATCCAGACACCTAACTAAGATTCCCTGTACCTAGGGAACCAGGAACTACGAGGACCATGGTCCTGCAAACGCCCAAACTCAGAGCAAACACTTCTACACACAAATCTTTGACCTGTGCGGGAATATCACGCTAAAACTAACACCTAGCTGCGCCCTGCGGTTTCACCCGCGCTGATGGGATATTTAGGTTTTACGAAACTATTTTATTCCAGCTAACTAAAGTATTATATATATATATCTATAAACGGAAAATCACCGTCCGATCATCTGGTTACTCCTCTCCAGGCATGGTTGACTGGAAAAAAATCTCCCTCAGCGATAAGACCGCTCATTGTGACACTAATTGTTAAATTTGTTTTGTTTTAATTTTTTAAGTTTTCTTTGTTCTGTGGTGTTTCAATAAACAGATTTATCTATCTATTTATATAAGTACTAAATTTCGTCAAAATCCGTTCAGCCGCTTTGACGTGACGAGGGAACAAACAAACAAACAAACAAGCAAACACACACAAACATTATAATATTAGTTACTTTCCACCAGTAAGCGTAATTAACGAAGCCGCCAAACAGGCAGCAATGGGTCAGCGAACATTTCGCTTCTCTTCGCTAACCATTTGGCCTTTAAGCGAAATTAGCTATCGACTGCACTATCTACTTGCAAACATATTTTGGAATGTACATAAAAAATCACATGCAATATGATAAAATACGGAGGCAGAAGGTAAGGTTAAATGTTACAGCACGCGCGAAGGATATTGGCCGCCCTTCTGACGCGCATGTTCACTTATTTAGTCGCGTAGAAACGCGAATAACGGAGACTTTTTTGAAGGACAAATTGTACCCTACGGTTTCACGTAACATACATTAAGTATCACTCCTGGGAACCGTTCAATTATTCTGCTATTCGGGGCGGAGACAAATCCAACATTATCAAAGATCATAAAAGTCGGTCCAGCCTTTCTAGAATAAATGGTGTAACTAAACCGACTTTTTTTTAAGTGAAACTCTTCTATGTAATTATGGGGGGGGGGGGGTATTAAGATTTTTTGAAGTAAAACTTATTTACGCACGCTTGACTTGGGAGTAAGCTGGTGAATGCGTTACGAAAAATGTGATCGGGCGAGTCGAACGGAAGTTGAGAGTTAGATATAAGTTAGTGAAGATAGAAACAGAGAGAGAGAGAGAAAGAGAGAGGGAGAGAGTTACGTTTCGTATTTTTTTTAAATATATTTTCAGAAAATTTTAAGTCAAATAATTTTTAGTCCAAGTTTTACTTCTACTATGTGTCCCAGCACACATTTTTTTTCTGTCACGAAAAACCGTCACGGCCGCGTAGACGATAAATCGCGTGGTGAGAGGCGGCAGCGGCGGAGGGAGAGAAAGGCTAGTATTAAATATTTAATATTGAATATTGATTGTGGATCGGAACTATTTTAACTCCATTCGTCGATTGCTCGGGCGCGGTGGCGTGGCGTCAGGGCGGCCAAGGTCCGCGGCGCCGCCGTGCGCTGGTTAGTACCTATGACACGTGAGGTGTATGCAGAGCGCCAGCGCGGCGCGCAGTAAGGCGCGCGCCACACACGACAACTTGCCGCCGCACGAGCTGCCACATATGGGATTTATCGTCATCATCGTCATCAACCCATATCGTCCCACTGCTGAGCACGGGTCTCCCCTCACTTTCGTAAGGGGGGTTAGGCTTTAATCCACCACGGGACCTGCGGGGCTATGCATCACGATGCGGATCAGCTCGACTTCGTTTCATTTTGACGTTTGATTGCCACGGGACTCGTCATTTCAATACGAATGACGAGTCCCGTGGCCATAATCCACCACGGGGACCAGATCCAGATTGGTGGATAACATACCTACCTCCGAAATAATTCTCGGATAGGTAGATATGTGGGTTTCAAGAAAAACATTGATACGTGCCCCGCATTGGGATTTGAACTCGAGACACTCTCTTTGGAAGGCGGACGATTTCCCACTAGGGTAGCACCGCTTGACAGCATTATGGGTTGTGTTACTTTATAATATTACTGAATTTATAAAATAAATAAATAACGACTTAACGACACGTCACCATTGAATGTAATGCGATCCAGTGAGGGGCATCCTGATAAAAGGTCTCCTCCATATTTAGCGTAGCAAGTAGTTGTAGTTGAAAGTGCGAGCAGGACTCACTCGGTGACGGTGAGCGCCGCGGGGTCGGCGGGCGCGGGCGCGGCGCGGAGCGCGGCGGGCGGCACCGACACGGCGCGGATGGAGTGCGCGGCGGGGCCGGCGCCCACTGCGGCGTAACAGCCATCGCTACAACATAACGGGGGGTTTGTGGAAACCGAAAATGAGACGTTGATTTAGTTTTTTTTTCTCCATGGGTAAATGTGACATTTTAAATGCAGTCACGACTTTCTCCCGTCGGGATAGGCAGAGACTACATCTTTCCACATGCTACGATCCCAGCGGAAAGCAGTAGAAGAAGAAAAATAAGAAGAGAAAAATTGGAAAATATGCCCGGAAAATTGGAAAACTTGGGAAAACGGAAAATGATTTTTCATGAGATTTTTGTAGGAGCTCACGATTGGACATTTGATTTTTTCGCAATATTACAACTATTCCTAAGTAACATGGTTGGTTTTTAACCTGGGAAATGCAGAGTCCATGCTGGAAATTAATAAATAAATAAAAATGTGTGATCATCATCATCATCAACAACCCATAACGTCCCACTGCTGGGCACGGGTCTCCCCTCACTTTCGTGAGGAGGGTTAGGCCATAATCCACCACGGGGGCCAGATCCGGATTTGTGGATCACATACCTACCTCCGAAATAATTCTCGGGGAGGTATGTGGGTTTCCTCACGATGTTTTCCTTCACCGAAAAGCGAGTGATAATTACGTACATGTTTTACAAGAAACACATTGGTACGTGCCTGCACTGGGATTTGAACTCACGACCTTCTGCTTGGAAGGCGGACGTTCTCCCACTAGGCTACCACCGCTTCTATTATATATTTTTTTGGATTTAATTATTTAGACATTTCTTTTCAAGTGAGAGGCACAACTAGACGCTAAATGCTACGGTCTGACACCGCCGTCCGCTGCTCACCAGTACAGCGTGGAGCGCTCCAGCAGCGCATAGGGCTCCCCGTCCTCCACGTGCGCGCCGCACGCGGCGCACGCGAAGCACTCCGGGTGGAACCGGTGCGCGCCCGCCGACATCACCGGCCCCGTGATCACCTGCCACCGTCACCAAAATTATTGCACTCTTAGATTTCGTTTTGGACACATTCCATCAAACGAGTTTGAGACGAGACGAGAATATACAGATATTCATCCGCCAAGCAGTAGTGTGCAAATATTAATGTGTTCCGGTTTGAAGGGCACTGTTTCCAGCGAAATTACTGGGCGTATGAGACTTCCATAGCCGATGTCTCAGGGTGACGAGCGCAGTGCAATGCCGCGCAGGATTATGCCATGCAAAGTTCTGGGTGGCGCTGTAACTGATATGGGCAGGCGTAGCGCTTACCATCAAGTGAACGACTTGCTCGTCTCCTCACAAAGTCAATAAAAAAAACTTGAATATGTTTAATACGTTTTGAAGGAATATTATACATTTAGGATATCGATGTTTGGAGGACTTTTGCCTCGTCCTTTATCAGAAGAAGCCAACATATTGTGTCGACTGGCAGTCGACACAGGCGTAAGCGGGGGATGAAGCGTGAGGTTACGGGTTCGACTCCCGCAGTGGACTAATATTTGTGGTTCACACCGGTGAAAGGTTCACATTCACACACTCACACAGGTTCACACACACGCGGGTGAAACCGCAGAGCCTAGCTAGATGTACGTGTTCGTGATATTCCTTCACAGGGCTACCATTTACGTGAACCACAGGTACTTGCTCTGAATCTGAGTGTTTGAAGGACCATGGTCCTCGTAGTTCCTGATTCCCTAGAGACAGGGAATCCTAGTTAGGGGTCAGGATCTATGTATGTGATTGTGACACATTATTATTATTTAGACTTGAATAAATCTATATATATAAAAATGTTATGTTGGTTTGTGTACGCTTCAAAAACACAAAAAGTTCTGCACCGATCGAGCTGAAATTTTAGCATGATATATAATCCGCATCAAGGATTGTTTTTATCTATTTTTTTCATCAGTGACATATCAGCGAATGTGCGAATGTGCCACAGCGAAGCGTGCCAGGGTACAGCTACTAATTGATAATTTTGATATATTTTAAGGAAATACAAGAAACATAGCCAAAAACACCTAGATTAACAAGCAAGTACCGGTGGTTCACACAATTCTTTGCCCTCTTTTTGTTTGTTTTATTTCTTTCCATTAGATCCTCTACACTCGGAAGAGAAGTTACCTGAGCACATTGCTGACAGCTCTCCCCATAGCACGCCCAGTAGTCACTCTGGCAGAATAGAAGTCCACACTTCTCGAAGTACCACGTCGAAAGCAACGCATCACACACTGAGCACCTACGGACATAAATTAATAAATTGCGGTCAAAAGCTGGCCTATTATGGTATTTCTTTTTTTTATTCCAGAATAGGCAAGCATTCAACCGCAGTTTCACTTGGTGGCAAGAGTCGACGCGGTCGATGGTGGAGCATGCTTGCCTAGAAGATTCCTATTCACTTTCGACTTGAAGACTTTCAGATTATATTTTTCGGGAAACATAAAACGGAATTAAATACATATATTTAATTCCGTTCTATGTTTCCCGAAAAATATAAGACGTTTTCACTAGATTTAACATATTAAATCTAGTGAAAACGGCTTAGATTTCACAATAACCAAAAAACCAGTCTAAATATTAGTGAAATGATTTGTCACCTTCCAAATTTATGAAGACGAATGGGATGGCCATTTATTTGTTTTTTTTTTTAACTTATGGCAAGCGAAAACACGCTTCGCATGCAAACTCACACTGCTGTATTGACAATTTTATCACAACAGTTGTGTTTTCCTGCACTCTCGGCAAGTTATGACCGACAGTCAGCAGTGAACATGTTTACCTAAAGCAGTCTTTATGCCAGTCTTGTTGTAGTGCAGTGATGTAGTCATCATCACCAATGTCGTTTAGGCACCCGGCACACTTGAGGGCTTCTGAAAATTAACAATCAGCGTTAATGACAATGATTCTCTACAGCAGGAGTTCCGAATGAGTAGGGCGTAGAGAGATGTCTAGGCGGCCAGAGTATGTATGTAATTTTGAAAGAATAATTAATTTGACATGTAAAATAAATGTCACATTCATTAATTATCTCGTTTACCATTTCAAAAATCGGCATTGTCAGTAATTATATATCCCTGAAGTAAAAAGAGGAGTGACATAAGTTTAATGTATGTATCTTCTTTTTCTGTTCTATTCTTATATCTTATATTTGTATGTGTGTCTGTCTGTAGCATTGTAGCACCCAAATGGATGCACCAATTTTGATCGTGTTGTAATTGTTTGAAAGGTGACTTCAAAAAGTATTTGTAGCTATGAATCAAGAAAATCTGTTCAGCCGTTCGAAGATCGTCAGCTTTTTGCTAGCAATATCAGGCAAAATATCACATGCTATAATCCGAGAATCATACCTGGTATTGTAGTGTTGCTAAGCGAACAAGTTACCACTCAACCATCAACGCTTCTTATCTCTATAATGTATTAATTATAGGTAGACATTGCATTGATATTATTTTATAAGTTTTGATTTACTTATCTACTAAAATATTTCAAACAATAAAATGTTAATTGCATTAGAATAGATAGGTAATGCAATTAATAACAAATCCTTCAAATTACATTCATATTAGACGCGGAAGCAAGTTTATTAAAAAGGAATAGTTATTTTTAAAGGAAGGTGTTTTCACTAAGGTTTATTGACTGTTAGGAGTATTAGTTCTTGAGTGGTAAGGCCAAGCTATAAAATTACAAATATTGTATTGATCAAACAAAAGGCACGTTATGACAAACAAAAGGTATTTTAAAGAAACATGTATCGCCCACACAACTTAGCAATGACAAATTTATACACTCAGAACATGACTAAAACTAAGACAAATTAAAATAATTCTGCACTTTTACGATTGAAATAACTTACTTTTACTTTCTGAACCCTCCATTTCATTTCAGAATTATTGCGTTTCATTAATTTTATTGAAAAAACATTCAAAATAAATCTCCACTGCGACTTTGAATCAAATACTAGTGAAGTTACTCTTCTCTCAAGTTAATTGATTTGAATAATTATATCGATACGTTGTTGTCGACAGACGTCGACAAAATGATAGAATAATAACATATATTGTTACACATTTGTTGTGGAAATCCGAAAGGCGATTCTCTTAGTTATTATTCTACAAAGTGGAAGTTGAACGATTCGACACCGAATTATTATGAATTGACTAATAATAAAATGTTAAAGATTTTGATGAGATAATGATAATGGATTGGAACGCTAAATTAAAGAATAACATAATTATTAGATTGTGAAAGTCACTACGTATTATAGCTTTAAATGTTCTTGTTCATTAGCTCCCGCGATTTCATAACTAGGGTGCCCCACGGTTTTATCCGCGTATACTAACACCTCACAAGAACCGTTGATTTTTGAGGATCTTCTGTGCTATTACAGGCTTAAAATATCGATATACGAAATTTAATCAAAATCTGTTTAGCCGTTTCGGTGTGAAGAGAGGAGATAAAATAACTAACAGTGAAACATAATAAAGTACAAACACGCAAACTACCGCATTTACTTATAATATTAGTGAGACGTGAGATTAGTGATATAATGATATTTAAGAAAATACTTATGTTATAATATAATATCTTGACTGATGTAATATTGTCAACTATCACGCTTTATCAAACGTGGCCATACCTTTGTCCTTAATCAAAAACAGGATTTCAAATCCATGGGATATGTAAATCTAAACAATAAGTGAAGATTTAATGGTCTATCGATGGATATCGTAGTACCACATCTCTAATTCACTCCAGTAACATGACGTCATTCTTTGACAGGTTACTAAAAAGTTGCCACTGTACAAAAGAGTTTTTTTAATATTTTGACTTCGCATCATTTGTGCGTTTAGCCAGTTATTTTTTATCTTAATTTTATTTCAGTTTTACAAAAGTACTTTATGAAAGTGTTGTTGAGTCCCAGCTATTCAGTAGTCTAGTCGAGCACAGTTATTGTCAAGACTACACTGTATAAAGTATGGATGGTTTACTATGCCTTTCTGAAAGTTTAGAGAAGATCGAATTGATAGGTATACATAAACAATTTTGAGAAATTATCATGTACTTGGCTAAATACACAAACCATGTGAAGCCAAAACTAATGAGATAAAAGTCACATTTTCAGTTTTCGCTAATTTTTCTTCCCTAGGCAGGAATTTGTTTTTCCAACAATTTCCCGACCGACACTAATGTGCCCTGTGAGTAATGTACCTATATCAATCACAATGACTACAATTGTACAAGGACTGGTTCACTGACTGTACCTACAAGGATTTATTATGCTGTGCTATAATATTATATCTGTTGGTTAATTAAATCGTGTATCAGCGCTACCTACGCGTTTTCCAAAGAGCTAAAGGAGCTGTCTTGCCAAGGTCAGCCTAAAGTTCAAACATAATCTTATCCGGAATGGGAAGTACCTACTCGTACTCGGACCGTACTACTGAAAGGCAAGGTGACTTCTCCGACTGCATTTCACTTTTCAATTTTGTTAGAAGGCGGGCTTTGTTATTTTCCATATTATTATGTCGTTTTCGCGTAGAAACTGTATTTTTCCAAGATAAAACGGGAATAAGTAAAAGCTTTCTTTCAGTGAAGGATTTTCCAGTATAGTTTCGGCGATGAAATACCTATAATCATAATTGATCGAAGTTCTACATTACAAATTCACAAACTACCTAGGTACCTACCTCCTAGGTAGCTACCCACCTCTGAACTGTCAAAAATAACGTGCGGGAAACTGATGGGCTTCAGGCGCGTTCCGAGATGTTGATTTTAGCAAATAGCTACAATCAATAGCAACATACGAGGGTATATTTAAGGCTCATACTATTTCAACACAAAGATGAGCATTACGCATAATCCTCTCTAATAACTGGGTACCTAATGGTAAAAAATCTAATTAATTCCATGAGAAGAAAGTTAATATTTGACGGAGTAACAATTATCCAAACATTCATAATTCTTACTATAAAAAAGACAGAACTTAAATAACAATATAAATAAAAGGAAAACTAACTAAAACTAAAAACTTAAAAATCTAACAAAAGAGGGGGGTGTCCATGAGGCATGGTGCCAAGAACACTGGCTGCATTTCCACGTTGAATAGCAATAGCTATTCTCTGTGCGAGAAATGAACCAGCCCTCTTGTCACCAGCGGTGTCGACTAAACGAGGAAATAATTGCTTAAAAAATTTCCTCGTACTTGGACCCCATGGACCAAAAAATAATAATATAATTAATGCGAAATTTTGTGTGTGTGTATGTTTGTCCTGTCTTCAGGCTCCAACTACTGAACAGATTTTGATGAAATTTAGTATACGAGTATACTTTTGGTCTAAGAATAGATCAGGATACTTTTTAACCCGTCAAAATAAACGGTTCCTGTAGGATAATAGTTAACGCGGGTAAAACCGCGGGCGTTACTAGTTTTTAATACTATGCAATATAATATTACCAGCTTTACTCCGCGATTTCACCCGCATAATTCAATTTACCTCTTTTCTTTTTTTACTTATAAAATAGACCACGTCACTCAGGGATAGTGTAGCTTTCTACCACTGTTAGAATTTTCTTAATTGAATCAGTTGTTTCGCATATTACCTTGCTACAAATTCTGTATGTACTCGAATACATTAGAGCCTTAAGATTTAAAGCATTAAATGAAGAACATAGCAGAACGAATTTTCATGAAAAGAATCAATTTAATTTGTTTTAACACGTTCACTGCATTATGAGGTCGAATAAGTCACGTGCGCGAACAGCGGCAGTCAAATCGGTTTTTTTCACACCGTGCGGGCTGCGGGGGACAGAGACCGGAAAGGCTTTGTGTGGCCGGAAAGGTATCATACGCACTGTAAAGAAGTTCAACGTTGCCTCTAAAAGACATCATACGCACTGGCTGAAAGTCCATGAAGTATTTTCTGTCCAAGTATTCTCTGATACCTGTGCAGACCAATTTGGTCGTCAAGCATATCAAATAACAACAAGAAGGTCTCCAAAATCGCAATTTTGGGGCGTCATCCAACTAATAAAGTTATTTTTATTGATGCCCTTGTCATTGGTTTTGTCCAAGGTTTTTGATAAAGGTTCTGGAAATCGGTTGTCAGTTTCGGAATTACTTTGGTGAAGCGCATTTCCTATTACTGTAGGTATTAAATTGATTATTCCTACAATTACTCGTATCATTATACTTTAATTTATTTTAATGTCGTTAGTAACTTTAACCTTTGAAACTTTTAACACATTCACTTGCAGCTTTTTGAGTAGCTGAGCTAAATCTGGGTCCTCTTTGGATTCCGAGCTGTCTGAGTCATTCTGGTCACTTTCTTCGCTGTCAGACTCAGTCGTTTCAGCGGCCGGAGGCTCAGTCGCTTCAGTTGTCGGACGTTCAGGTTTTGTAGTGGTCGGAGGTTTAGTCGATTCAGTTGTCGGAGGCTCAGTGGCTTCAGTTGTCGGAGGTTCAGGTTTTGTAGTGGTCGGAGGTTCAGTCGATTCAGTTGTCGGAGGCGCAGTCACTTCAGTTGTTGGAGGATCAGTCACTTCAGTTGTTGGAGGATCAGTCGTTTCAGTTGTCGGAGGCTCAGGTGTTTCAGTGACTTCGTCCACAAGGTTCTCGAAATCGAGGCCGGTGACTGCGGTGAGCCAGCTGTGGTAAGCACCGGGACGGATGAAACCTGAAATTACAAAAAAATCGTTAGTGATCTTGTCTCAATCAACTGCATATTCATGAATAATGGCTTGTTTTAGTCTTTTTTAAGTCATCTTCTTTGTGATGATAGCTGCAGTAAGTCCCCATAATTAAATGAAATAAAATTGGCATTCGATATATACAAATATGTAATACTAGGTGTACCCTGCCACGCTTTGCTGTGGCACATTCGCACATTCGCTGATATGTCACTGATGAAAAAAATAGATAAAAACAATCCTTGATGCGGATTACATATCATGCTAAAATTTCAGCTCGATCGGTGCAGAACTTTTTGAGTTTTTGAAGCGTACACAAACCAACATAAAATTTTTATATATATATATAGATATAGATAGATAGATAGGCATAGAGAGTGCTCCAAAATACTACCATATAATATAAACGGGTCTTATTAACTGGCCCACCAGTTTTGACAACTTTTGTTTTGTTTTTCTCACCTGATGGTAAACGACGGCGCGGTCGACGGTAGAGCATGTTTGTCTAGAAAATACCTATATTCACTCTCGAAATCTTGACTCGATAACTACTAGATTATAGGTAAATGGAAAGACTCACCACTGGGACGGCCGGCAGTATCGCAGCCTCCGTTGCTCCAAAAAGATGCAATACCCACAAGCACCGGCTCTCCATTTAGGCCAATATACACCAGAGGCCCACCCTGGTCACCCTGCGAACACCATAGTAATTTATACCGCGTGGCGTGATCATTAGGACCATAATAGACCCGTCCATTAATGACATAAGGCTTGAAAGGGGGATCTAAGCAAAAATCACGAAATATCACAAGGGGGAGGGGGGTGTAGTAAGATATCACTTATATTAATTTTTTCGTCAAACGCGCGATATTTCAACCGAAAATATTAAATAAATTAGGATTCTTTGTAGGTACCTACTAAAAATACACGTTATTTTGGGAGGGGGCGGGGGGTTAGTTTTAAACCTCACTACGTATCACCGGGCGAGGGGGGGGGGGGGTTATAAAATGCTAAATAAAACATCACGTGATAACTGGACGGCCCCTAAGGTACAGAAGTTAGTATCTTACTTCGCAAATAGACTGCGAGGTGGCGTTGTAAGTTCCTGCGCAGATATGCGTGTCGCTGATCCCGCTACTGAAGATTCGGCGGCAAACTGCATTGGTGACTCCTACAAGGTATACCCATCTCAGGACATTGGTGGAAGCACCTGTAAAGAAAGAAAAGAAAGAAAGAAAGAAAACATTTATTTTGACACAAGTGCACACAACGGTGAACACGTACACATCGAAAGACAAGACAAGAAAATGACACACAAGGTAAATATTAGCCGAGTACTGACTGAGTGAGCAGCCTCGCCAGGCTAAGGCCGCGGCACGCTCGGACGAGGCAGCACGTTCGTTCGCCTCGTGGAGTCACGTCCTGACGGGCCGAGCTTTTGCTTTGCGCGGCAGGCCTCGCGAGGCTGCTCGCTCGGTCAATACGCAGCTAATAGTGTACGCAGAAAGCTTTGACCAATATCACTCAAGTGATTGTATGGGTATATTTCTTCATTAATAGATTTAGTAGGTCTTTAAGTGACTTACCTATTTGCTGCAGTCTGCCCCAACCACTGGTGACGAGCACCACATCGGTATAGTTCCCAAATGCCTCGTCCAAGGGCTGGATACGAACGGGCTGCACCAGTTCTGGAAATAATAATACCCATACATGCACCCTTGAGTCTGTGTGTCAGACTCTCCGAGCTAGTTCATATCAAATTATAATATCACTAGCTGCGCCCCGCGGTTTCACCCGCGTAGTTTCCGTTTTGTCCCACGGGAGCATACTATCGGGACAAAAAGTACCCTATTACTCAATCCTGGTTATAGACTATCTGCGTTCCAAATTTCATTTGAATCCGTTCAGTAGTTTTTGCGTGAAAGAGGAACAAACATCCATCTCTCATTCTTATAAACTTTCGCATTTATAATACGAGTATTAGTAGGATGTGAAAGTTTGCGTGGATGGATGTATGTAAGTTACTCTTTCACGCAAAAACTACTGAACGAATTTGGACGAAATTTGGCACACAGATAGTTAATTACCTAAATTACTATATAGAATACTTTTTATCCTTTTTAAAAATTAATAAAATACTTTTTAAAAATTAACGGTCCCCATGGGATGATATCCAACACGGATGAAACAGCGAGGCTGCTCCCGTGGCTGGGTGGTTCCCGGCAGACATTTTCCTGGCCTAAAAAATGGAGTAAAGGATCACTTACTACTGTAAGTAAGAGGTTGCTGCAGCTTCAGGATAGCGATATTGTTCGGGTTCCAAATTGTTGCTGTATCGGTGTCATAAGCGGGGTGAGTCCTCCACTCGGTTTCCGCGGAGATGTACTCAGGAGCGGTGGTAAGGTCGGTGACGCCAGCGCTCACCACCACGGACCTGCAGCTACGGAGAGAAATAAGCTACTTTCAGTCCCGAATCTTCAAATTTTTTTAGCGGGGCAAAAACTATGTTATTGTGGTAAGACGAAAAAAGCCTGTTCGATCTCGATATATTGTTTTTTTTTTTCATATGCTTAAACCAAACCCCGAGGGACGAAACTTCCTTAGAAGGCACCTTGCTGCTGTGCTGCACTGGTGCTGCTTGCACCAGTGAAGCGTGCTGTAGAAGAATACAAGGAAATATTTCAAGAGCTGCTGGCGTTGGATGCAACTTCTCACTTACTTTGCGACGCATCTCGCGGCAGTGAGGATCCAGTTGCGATGCACCACGGCGCCTCCGCAGCGGCTCACGGCACCTTCGAAGCTCACGATACTTAGTGCGGCCACGTACGGGAACTGCCCGGGGTACGCCTCCCAACCAAACGCGATACGGCTGTTGGCGGTGACCACTGGTGAGTAAACAATAGCCGATGACATTATAAATTCTTTACATTTTTCCAGAGAAGGCTTTAAAAAATATGTATTCAGTATAGTGTCATTTCACCGTCAGTCTACAGTAAAAGCTAGACACTGACGAGAACCGTTGTCTACGCTCTGTCTCAATTTACAGATCACCTTGCTGTCACCATAACATCCTATCCTATGCTGCTAATTCTACTATCCTTCTTCCTGCTAATATTAGAAATGTGAAAGTTTGTGAGGAGTGATGGATGTAAGTAGGCGGTGGTAGCCTAGTGGGAGAACGTCCGCCTTCCAATCAGAAGGTCGTGAATTCAAATCCCAATGCGGGCACGTACCAATGTGTTTCTGTAAAACATATGTGCGTAATTATCACTCGCTTTTCGGTGAAGGAAAACATCGTGAGGAAACCCACATACCTACCCGAGAATTATTTCGGTGGTAGGTATGTTATCCACCAATCCGGACTGGGCCCCCGTGGTGGATTATGGCCTAACCCCTCCTCACGAAAGTGAGGAGAGACCCGTGCCCAGCAGTGGGACATTATGGGTTGATGATGATGATGATGTTGATGGATGTTTGTTACTCTTCCACGCAAAAACCACTGATCACAAAGAATTGAAAAACTGTGTATAAATACTTAATGTTTTTGAAATTCATAAGTACCTTTAGTAACGTCTTCGTTGAAGACTTCTGGGTCCACGACTCCTGCTAGCACCTGCCACGTAACAAATAAAAATGAAGAAAATCAATGTTTTACCTACTTACACGAAGGGGTGAAGAGTGGGCCACAGAAAGCCACGATGAATGTTAGAGGAGGCATGACAGATAAGATTGAGGAAGTTCGCGAGATGATGAATAAAATATGGATTGATGTTCTTTGTGTAAATGAGACGAGGCGGAAAGGATGTGACACCTAGCATGGACCCTACACAGCCCAGCAGTTCCAGAAACCAGTAGAGCGTGTCAGGAAGTTGGTGTACTGCTTTCCGCTGGGTTCGTAGCATGTTCGTAAGATGTAGTAGGTATCTGCCTATCCCAACGGGAGAGAGGCGTGACTGTATGAATGTATATAATTAATAATATTCCATACCTGACTGAAAGTCACTCCTACTAGTAATAAACCTGTTGTCCAAAACATTTTGGGAGTCACTGACAGTTGGTAAAATTATAACGTCTGATTTACTTACTATCTGTTGTTAAGGCTTTACACTGTGCTGTTATCAAGAACTAGCTTTGGTCTTCGGCGATGCCGGCATGGAAACGGTTAGGCAGACATCAGTTGGACTGCATACGTTCAACTACGTGCAGTCGTGACGTAACTTTAACACGTTCGCTGCGGGGCCATTTTTCATGGACTTTCAGCCTTTCACCTCGCAAAGCCTTTCCGGCCTCTGTCCCCCGCACAGAGGGAAAGAAAGCGATTTAGACTGCCGCACCAGCGAGAAGTCACGCATATGGCTTATTCAACCTCATAATGCAGTGAACGTATTTACTACACGCTGTCGGCTGGCAGCTGGTGGGACACCTAACGTCATGAAATAAAATATCAAGAATCAAATTAACATCACCATTTATTATAATCAACAGTTTGATTTTTAAATTAGGATTAATTAAGTAAATTGGCATAAAACACAGTAAAATATATAAAAAATTTAAAAGATTAAGTAATCTGAATACTATACAGACTGTATTTCAAGTCCTTAATCCATCTCATTTGACACCACACAGTTTTGTTCGCAGTCAGGTTTTGTTTTTAAATTTAATTATTATTAACATAGCTTAAATTAGCTCAAGACCCCGAGAATTTCTTAATATTTTCTATCTGGAACCAACACAAAGGACGAAGTAATGTTATATTAAAAGTACAAACACAAAACCTATCAAATTATAATTGTAATTAATATGTAGACTATTTTTATTGACCAAAGATATAGCGAAATTAACCTAAAATCATTATTATGTTTATTGCTAATCTTAATCTCTTTAAGGCGGGATTTTAATTGTGACTTATGCCGAGCGGTATTTTTGAAGATAGGTAAGTAGCAACTCCATTTTTAATTAATTAAATAAACAAAGCCTCATTTCAATCGAAATGGATAATCCGCACCCGTAATTAACTTGATAATGTGGAAAACAATTTATTCTTAGCAGCGAATGTGTGTATGATTTTGTTGGTTTGCATTTCTTTAGTGATTTTTTGCATAAATGTTTTGAGTGGAGAGTGACTTATATAGTCATTGCTTGTCCACCTTTGCCAGATATTCATCCGTCAAACAGTTGTGTGTAAACATTACTGTGTTCCGGTTTGAAGGGCACTGTTTCCAGTGAAATTACTGGGCGTATGAGACTTTAGAACCAACGTCTCAGAGTGACGAGCGCAGTGCAGTGCCGCGCAAGATTTTGTTCAAAGTTCTGGGTGGCGCTGTAATAGCCTAACCTTATTTTAGCTATGTTTGGAGAAAATGTCCCCAGTTGCTTTTTTATTTTTATTTAACGCCTCACGATCACATTTATAGATCCTGACAGCTAACTGGGATTCCCTGTATCTAGGGAATCAGGAACTACGAGGACCATGGTCCTACAAACACCCAGATTCGGAGCAAATATTTGTAGTTCACACAAATGTTTACCCTGTGCGGGAATCGAACCCGTTCAACAGCCCCTTTCTAGTCGATGAAAGTATGTGACCAACTTCCACAGGTTTGATCGATTTGAAATTTGGTATCCCGTTCAATGATCTTGCAAGGACATTGTAACCTGGAAATGATGCTGCAGCTTCACCTGGAACCCAACTCCTCGCCAAGCTACAGCAGAGCTATCGTGTCTGGGCCCATTGGAATGGTTTTAATGAATAGGTAGGTTATATATGGACAGATTGTGATCAAGGTCTGATGTTGGAGCAGGAAACAGAAATTACTAGTAAATGTGTCTCTTACTATTATTTATTTTTTGAAGTAGGTAGGAAAACATCGTGAGGAAACCCACATACCTACCCGAGAGTTATTTCGGAGGTAGGTATGTGATCCACCAATCCGGATCTGGCCCCCGTGGTGGATTATGGCCTAATCCTCCTCATTCTCACAATCTTTCGCATTTATAATATGTTATTAGTATAAAGGAAGTAGGATGTGAAAGTTTGATGGATGTTTATTGCTCTTTCACGCAAAAAGTTCCGAACGGATTTGAGTAATATTTGGCACACATATAGTTTACTGTCTAGATTAACACATTGGATACTTTTTTTTTTACTATTTGTCATAGGGGTTAGGTCATCCAACAAAGTCCTATCATTCATTCATCAGACAACTTAGGCGGAATTAAAACTATATATTTCTACATTATCTTATTGATTATGGATTTCCGCAAAATAACGCCTGAACGTTCTATTAACTTTTTATCCCGTAAAAATTCACAGTTCCTGTGGGATAATACTCAACGCGAGTGAGACAGCGGGGCGCAGCTAGTATAATAATAATTACAAACATCCAACATTATAAAACTTTAATTAATTTGTAGATTATTTTTATTGGACAGGAAATTAGTGATAAACCACAATTAACCTAAAATAATATTTTTATTATTTAAGTCTTTATCTGTTAAGGGCGGGGTTTTAATTGGAATTTAGTTTAGCGTTATATTTTAAAGATAAACACGTAAATTTTTACTTTAAACAAAACCATATTTTAATTTAAATGGATAATCCACACCCTCGATAGGTTGATAATGTGATGAAAGCACCGGTACTTCTGATTTTGTTCAATCAAATCAAACTTTTGAGATGTCGCCCTCTAGCTCGTACCTCTGCACGCCTTATTTCATTTTTCTCCACCGTGACGTTACTTGACGTCATTGCTCACCTCAACCTTTACTTTTACTTTCACTAGAAGCTTATTGAAAATTTGAGATAGCTCTGGGTCTTCTTGGGATTCTAAGCTGTCTGATTCATTGGAATTCTCGTCATTCTCTTCTTTGTCAGGTTCAGGCGCTCCAGTGGTTGGTGGCTTGGGTGGTTCAGCTGTTGTAGGCTCAGTGGTCAGAAGCTCGGTTGTTTCTACGGTCGAGGGTTCAGTCACTTCAGTCGCTTCAGTTTTTGGTGGCTCAGTCGTTTCATTTGTTATGAAGTCTGCCTCTTCAGTGGTCTGAGGCTCGGGCGTTTCTGTGCTCGGGAACTCTGTTTCTATAGTCGTGGGAGCCGCAGTCACTTCAGTGGTCGGAGGCGCATCAGTGACTTCGTCTGCTTCGTTAAGATTCTCAAAATCAAGGCCAGTTACTTCAGTCAGCCAGTCGTGGTAAGCCCCGGGGCGGACAAACACTGAAATAAAGTATTAAAATTCATTGTACGTAGTTTTTTCGATTTATATTTGCTCTGAGCCTGGGTGTTCGTAGGACCATGGTCCTCGTAGTTCCTCATTCCCTAGATACAGAGAATCCCAGTTAGGTGTCAGGATCTATGTGTGATCGTGACGTGTGATTGTTATTATTCTCATTATTTATTTTCATACTTAAGTTTTTTTACAATATTTCTACAAAAAACTATAAAAATATTATAAAACAAACATAAAGCTAGGGTACCACCGGTAGCGGGGCAAGGCCCAGGCTACCGATGGTTAGGGCTGCAGAGAGAGAAACCTCCTGACAAAACGCGCCGTGTCGAGTACTAGTTACTGCCTTCTGCACCTAGCGAAAGCGTCTTAAGATGTTGGTCAAGGCTCTTCGCTATAATTACTATTAATATTAATAGAAAGTTTTATAAATTCAATTAAAAAATACATAATAATTCATTACCACTAATACGAGCGGCATTGTTGCATTGGTTATCTTGCCAGATGGAGTTAATGCCCACAAGCACTGGATCTCCGTCACGGTCCAGGTGCCATAACGAACCGCCGTTAATTTGAATAGGCTGTAACAACATAATAATTTTTAAAGATTTCATTTAAGTAATTAAACGGATAACACAATTTGTTGTTAAACATAAATGATTAGGAAACATCATGTTCTTTCATGTGGTATACAGTCTCGTTATGTTATCAGAATTGAAATTAATTAGACGAGGAAGAAATTTTAATCATAATACTACGACAGTCTTAGGGGATCAGTACGTCCCTATTCACAAGTATCGAATTCCGACGAATACGTTCACGATCTGACGCATTCGAAAAACGACTTTCCGATAGACGTTGTGAATAACGTTTTTTGAATGCCTCAGATCTGGGATGAATTAGTCGGAATCGGATTCGACATCGAATAGGGGTATATACAAGGCGATGTTCAAACTTTGCGATTAATGTGGTTTATTTCTGTTATGGCGGAAAATTTAAATTTCAAATAGTTTTTTCGTTTTTAGAGCTACACCAGGTCACTAATATAAACGAGACTGTATTTCGCGCCAACCGTAAATCATTCTTTTCGTTTTTATGTTGAAATATTTAGTACGTATCGCTCAAATATGTCCTTAAACCGTCAAACTGATGATTTCAGTGTTTATTGACATATTTGAGCGATACAAACGAAAATAATGATTTACGGATCGCGCGAAATACAATCTCGTTTATATTAGTGACGCGGTGTAGCTCTAAACACGAAATAACTGTTTGAAATTAAAATTTCTGCCATAACAGAAACGAACCTCCTTAATAAAGCTTCGTGTTTGACAAAAAATGAGGACCAGTTAGAATCTTACGCGGCAAGAAGACTGCGCCGTGACATTGTACCACTTGGCGCAGACGGATGTGTTGATGATCAGAACCCATCCTAAGGTCCCCGAGCATTCCCGGTTGGAGATTCCGCGGAAGTACGCCCAGTTCAGGACCTCGGGAGTATCACCTGCAGAGACATAACTATTGAAATTTCAACTGTCTGCGGAGACGAAGCCAAGAAGTATACTATTGTGGATGACCCACACTGAATTCTGGTACATATTATGGTAAAAGTACACCAAACTACATCGATAAAAGCGATGTGCCGAAATTAGTACAATTATTATTTAATCATGCAAATTTGGTCATGATTATGTGCGTTGAGCGGTGGTAGCCCCGGGTGGTGTCCGGGCCTCTACGCCTGTGGGGTGGTGACCTGGCTTACCAAGGCTAAACTTCGGATCTCCTCATCCAACCTTCGCCAGCTGTTTTCCGCATTTCGTTACTCCACCTAATAGTAGGGGAGCCCACGATGCTAAATGGGGATTTACTCGAGCGTCGTAGAGACCTATTGGGATGCAAAGCTTAGATGATAAGAAGAAAAAAATGTTATATGATATATACCTTTACATCGGTGGGGGAAGCGGCTATAGATTTTTAAATATGTAAAAAAAAACTGTTGCATGGACATCCTCGAGCGCGTCAGATATTGATAGCATCAATGTCCTACGTATTTTTAATAATGTACGTATGTTAATCTGATCGTTTGCATGATGGGGGTGGTTGTATTTAAGGGTTGAAAATGAAAAAAAAAAAAATTTATCGAGCGCGTCAGATTTTCTAAGGGAGTGTTAAGTGCACCAAAAAAAAGCTCTCATTCACTAATCTGACGATTTCGATGAGACGCAAACTCGCGGCCATTTTCATAATGTGCAAAAAAAATTCGCCATTTTGAAATACTCAAGCGCGTCAGATTAAGATATATATGGTTCATCTTTATGTTCTAAACGTACTGTCTCATAATCTGACGATTATCTAGAGGGATTTGCCTGATCTGACAAAAAAAAATTAGAAAAACGGTTCACCTTAAAGGCCATCCCTGCAACTTCCCCCTAATTCCATTCCTGGGTGCTTAAAATTGTACTTATGACATTTCTGAGCTCAGACAAGGAATCAACAGTACCATGTGCTTCGGAACACTCTCCAGAATCAGGAGCATGTGTTTCGGAGCTATTTCCCGAAACTTCCGGTGTATTGTCATGTTCCACTACACTTTGATCTTGTAAATACTGAAAGTCTCGCGGTATTTTAATTGCAGTAAATAATTTATAGCACAGTGCGTGATATAAATCATTTAATGATGATTCCATCGATAATTGGAGGTTATCATATGTTCCTCGAGACTTTCGGATAACCGGCTTGCTCCGACGATATTCCAAAATATATACACATTTCTTTAATGTTTCTACCGTAAATTTGATTGTTTTTTGTAAGGTACTTTCACCACAAAATACACATTTTAAATTAATATCACTCATATTAAATATTTATAAACTTTAATTCACACAAATAATATTAAAATAGCAAAAAAAGCCAAAACGTTGGAAACACGTTGTAAACAGTATGCCACGAACGAGTTTTTATGATCAGCTGTGATGGCGTCATGGCAACAGAAACCAGAGTGGGGACGGAGTGAGAGAGTAATAGATAGAGAAAGAGTGAGAGAGGAATAGAAACGCGGAGAAGGAAATGTAGGCATCACGCAGCTGCACGCATTTAACTTTATCGACGAATTTTTGTTATTTCGGCTTGCGGAAATCGTCAGATTTTATATTTTTCATTATTCTTGAATTATTTCCTTCAAAATAAAAAAAAATTTAGCTACGCTCGAGAATGTCGAGATGACGTTTTTTTTTACAACTTTGTTGCCCTCCCCTTTTTTTACGTCACTCTCAAATTGTCAGATTAGTGGAATATACACTTTTTAGGATGTAATTAACTCACCCTACCTTAATCTGACGCGCTCGAGAATTTCTGATGGTCAATTTTTTTTTACTAATCTGATCCTGTATCCTTCACGGGCGGCCTTATATATGGGCCTCATGTTTTGTGGAGGTACTTAACCGGGTACAAGGTATCCCCCTGTATATTAATCTGCCGCGCTTTAGTAAATCCCGAAATCCCCGCTTGGGCTCCCCTACTATAACATGCAAGCGTTCTGCACTAAATAATACCTTACCGCAGTATTATCCTTAGAACTCGTCCACTATAGTGAAAATTGTGAAAATATTTACCGTCGGTCCATCGCAGTCCGTTGGCGATGAGCACCTCATTCTCGTATTCCGCAAACGCCTCGGCTGAGGGCTTGATACGGATGGGCTGCACCAGCTCTGGGGAATGTTAATACTCAATTCAGCGATAGTTAAAGATGAAAACTGTGTCCATAATTAATTTGTTCAAAGTATCGCTGGCTCGCCAATTGATTCAGAAGATGAAGAAGGACTGCAACGTAAAAAATCTTGGTGTCATATTTGGTTGTTGATCCGCCAGACGTCGTTGGAATGGCGTCCTGTTGGTAGACCTCCGCGAGCTCCATGTCACTAACTGGAGCCGGCGTAGACTTTAAGCCAGTAGCCATTATCCATCGTAGATGTCTCCACCAGCAGATTCAAAGGCAAAATAGCTACAAGAACGGCTTTATGTGCCGTTTTTTCAGGTATCCCATAAATGGGGCTTAAAGGTGCGGTGATGACTTCACTTACTGCTATAAGTGAAAGGTCGCTGAACCTTTACAATGGAGATGTCGTGCGCCTGCGCCGATGATGGAAAACTGACGTTGAATCTGGGGTGAACCCACCACTCTTTGGTCTCGTAGATGTAGTCAGGTACGGTGGTGAAGTCACTGACGCCAACGCGGACCACCACGGAGATGCGGCTGAGAAATAAAAAAATTTATTCATCTACATATTTTAATATTGTGATTAGGATGCAAAACAAAGAAAAAAAAGAAGAAAAGAGAATCAAAAAAAGAGATGATGAAGAAGAAGGAAGAAGTCGAGGAAACTATTTCCACGGGAATAAATATTTGTGAAGGGTTTGCTATTCTATTCTTTTTCATGGTCATGCTCTGGAAATTGATTAAATGCTGGAAGTATTTCCATAGCCTATAGCCGCTGAGATATACGTGGATTTCATACTGGATAAAATTGCCAGCAGTTGGAGGTTGAGTGAAGCTAATACTTTGAAGAAATAGGAGAACTAATTTCTTAATTATAATGCAGGTTTCACTTGCCTGGCGGTGCATCTTGCGGCAGTGAGCACCCAGTTGCGGTGCACCACGGATCCTGCGCAGTTGCTCTCGATAAAACCTGGATTCACTCCACGGAGTAAGGCCACATGTGGGTGGTGTCCGTACACCCCCCGGGCCGAGACGATGCGGTTGCTGGCAGACGCTTCTAGTAACAATTTGTTTCAAAGTTAATATTTTTTTATTTGACTGAGTGACGAAACGAGCAAGTCGTTCACCTGATGGTAAGCGCTACGCCTGCCCATAACAGTCACAGCACCACCCAGAAATCTATATTGCATAATCATGTGCGGACTGCGAATCTATACTGCGCTCGTCTCCCTGAGACATCGGCTTTAAAGTCTCATATGCCCAATAATTTCGCTGAAGACAATGCCCTTCAAATAGGAACACAGTTATTTCAAAGTGCCTTCCGTCCTTGGAAAAACCTCAGAGGATATGATTAGTTTCTGTACCTTCAATGATCGCATGTTCCTTGATTCCTGTATTCACGAGCTCTGCTGGCACCTGGCAAGTTACAAATACTTATGAACAAGGTAAAGAAAACAAATAAACATTGTAGTTGAGAGGGAGACTGCCTAGGTAGCTTGCTCAGAAATAATGACAAGGTAATTCAATAAAAATCTTTTAAAATAATCTATACCTGACTTAAATTCAGTGCCAAGAGTACCAGGACTGTTGTCCAAAACATTTTTTAGACTTCTGACAGTTGGAAAAATTATCAGTTAACGCTATGTTAAAGTAATTATCGTCAATAATCTACAACCAGCTGTTGTCCGCGTGTTTGCCCGCGCGGATGGCTGCATAGGCATCGGCAAAAACATGATGTTCTTACTTTTGTGTAATGTACAAGGAAAGTTTTCTCGATTTTTTTGTACATAGCTACTTTAGGCTAGAAGTCTAACCCAGCTTGTAAATATCGGGAACCCTAGACTTACGCAATGAGTGCATTAGCAGTAACCATGTAGAAGCAAATAGCTTCGTGCATAAAGATGGAAGGTCCCCGTGTAACGGTGGCTTCCGTGTATCGGCGATTGGTAATGTAGGACTCGAATACTAAATCTGGTATGAAGTTAGGCGCAAGATGCCGTGCAATAGCAAACCTAGGTGCGTTGGGGAAGTACCTAAGTTCCTCTCTACCGCAGGAGCAAAATTGATCTCTAAGCGCATTTTGCTGCCATTGACTGCCACTGGACGAGAGGAAATGTTTGGAATATAGTAACATACGAAAATAACACAATACTCTTGAATTTTTATTTGTGCATGCCTTCCTTAAGCCACTGTTACTAATGGGGATTACTTTTGTCAGCGGTGCTTAATAATTATCTAAACAAATAAAGTCATATATTAATCAATAATCGGATTAAATATTCCTGAAATAATATCTACTGACATCTTTTTGGTGCCTATCATGCCTTTAAATCGCCGCACCGCTTCCACGGGCGATTATAAAGAATTAATATTATCGTTGTCAGATTAATTCCAATAATAGCTTTCATACATAGTTATTCATTTTATATGAAAGTTTCTCCACATATTATGCTAATACAATATGTGGTATCAGGCTTTTTTTAGTATGTGGCGTCATGATAATAGCGCTGACAGGGGAAGTCAGGCTCCAGTTAGTTTAGTCGTAGCGTGGTTTTAGTTTAGTCGTAGCGTGGTCGTAGCGTGGTTGTAGCTTGGTCGTTGCATGGTTGTAGCTTGGTCTTAGTTTGTTAGTAGCGTAATCGTAGCCGAGTCGTAGCCTAGAGATCGCCTGTAGGAATATGGCTCCGTTCTTGCCCTTATCGCACTGCTGGGGTTTGCAATATTGCTATTTCACTCGCCTCTAGCAGTATCCGCAGTGAACTATAAAATTATATAAACCAAGCTTCATCAAAATCCGTCCAGTAGTTTTAGCGTGATGCACTCCAAATTAACAGACAGACAAAGTATTTTTTGTCGTCAATATAAATTTCGAAGTATAAATTGTTAAAAAATTCAATGAATACCCAATTCTAGTATTATTATACACTAGCTGTACCCTGGCACGCTTCGCTGTGGCACATTCGCACATTCGCTGATATGTCACTGATGAAAAAAATAGATAAAAACAATCCTTGATTCGGATTATTATCATGCTAAAATTTCAGCTCGATCGGTGCAGAACTTTATGAGTTTTTGAAACGTACACAAACCAACATAACATTTTTATATATAGATTATGCGGTTATAGGTATGAATTATCGTTGGAAACTCGATTTTTCCTGATATTTTGGTACCGTTTTAGGCTCCATGGTCTGATTAAGGCTGGGTTTGGGTGAGCTTGTCGGCATGAAAGCGTTACCTCACCCCTCGCAAATGGTCCGAGCGCGTAAAAATGCAGCGAGCTCGCAAGGTTTTCATTGTACCTACTTTCCCTTGAGAATTACTAATTATAAAACTCGAAATACATTGGGACTTCAAAATAAAATATCAGTGCTAAATATCCCGTTTGTAATGATAAGTAAATGACCATAACAATTTATTATTATATATTTTTTTTATTACAATAAACAATTAAAAACACAATTTTTATTATATTTGAATTCATAAATTGTACCAACGTATTTTACGTATGTTAAATAGTTTCACTTGACCTTCACTTTCTTCTTAATTTTGTTACCAACAGAAACTTTGACTTTTACTTTCATTTGCAGCTTATTGAGGAGCTCTGATATTTCTGGGTCTTCTTCAGATTCTGAGCTGTCTGATTCATTGGAATCCTTGTCACTCTCTTCGCTGCTAGGCTCAGTCACTTCAGTAGTCGGAGGCTCAGGCGTTGCAGTGATCGGAGGCCTAGTGACTTCAGTGGTTGGAGACTCAATCACTTCAGTGGTCGGAGGCTCAGTTGCTTCAGTAGTCGGAGGTTCAGGCGTTGCAGTGTTCGGAGGCCTGGTGACTTCAGTGGTTGGAAGCTCAGTCGCTTCAGTTGCCGGAAGCTCAGTGGCTTCAGTGGTCGGAGGCGCAGTCGCTTCAGTGACTTCGTCTTCTTTGTTCTCGAAATCGATGCCAGTGACGTCGGTCAGCCAGCCATGAAAAGGACCAGGCCGGGTGAAAACTGGAGACAGTAAAGATTAGTGGTTTTGCCTCAACAAACCAACAATAAATTATATTTAGGTATAAGTGTCATCACCAGCGGCGCTGCCGGAGTTGCAGGGTAAATGGGCAGCGAGGCCCACGAGGACCGGTTCTCCGTCACGAGATTCATGCACCAGAGGACTGCCGTTGTCGTTCTGGAAACCACACAATAATAATATTTTAGGTTTTTTTAGGGTTCCGTACCCAAAGTGTAAGACTATTACTAAAGCCCCGCTGTCTGTCTGTCTGTCCGTCCGTCGGTTACCACGCTGTCTGTATCTAAAATAAATATTACATACGTAAAACTCTTTAACATGTTGACTGCTGAACCGGTTTTTACATTTAGGCACCGTTGCGGACCGTGTGCGTTTTCCAGAAAAGGCGTCTGTGTGAGCCGCACTGTAGGGGCGCCGCGTTAAACACACACGTCTGTTTCGCCGCCCAGCCGGCACATAAGCTGCTCTAAGACAACAGGTGTGTTTTCCCGCACCCGCGTAAAGTTATAAAAAACACAACGTCCGTGTTTTCAGCAGTGAAAGTGTTAAATCGTTTTTTATTAAGTCTTACAGTGCAAGTAGACTGCGTGCTGTCATTGTACCCCCTTGTGCAGATCTGTGTGTCGCTGATACTCGCGTAATTCATTCTGCATTCCCGTTGAGAGAGAGCGCGTAGATATACCCAGTTCAGGACCGTGGGGTAAACGCCTGAAAAACGTTGAATCACAGTATAAGATCATCTGAGATTTCCTTTACAGGGGGACGGCAGCCCAGCGGGGCTATGCAGCACGATGCGGATCAGCTCGAATTAGTTTCATTTTGACGTTTGATTGCCACGGGACTTGTCATTTCAATACGAATGACAACCCATGGCAATTAAACGTCAAAATTAAACGAACTCGAGCTGATCCGCACCGTGCTGCATAGCCCCGCAGGTAGGCTTTCGAGTGGCTCACGCGACAGATGCGCGCGTGATGTCAAGCTACTTGACCATTGCTCCACACCCTGCCCCAGCCGCTGGCGATGACCTTTTCATCGGCATAGTCCGCGACCGTCTCGACCAGGGTCTCGATACGGATGGGCTGCACTAACTCTGAAAGAAAGAAGAAAGAAAGAGAGAAAATATATTTATTTGCAATCACTAACAAAACAGTCAAACTAAAAATCCTAACCCTAAAATTTAATATTATAAATGCGAATGTGAGTTTTTGAAGTTATACTTCTTTTGGCGCGATGGAGAAAAATGATAAGAGTGAATTTTTACGATGCGCGCGCACACCGACACCTAAATTTAACAGCATGAAGTTAGTTCTAGGTGGTATGAAAATTGATAACTATGTTCAAGTTGTATATTCTAGTATTTTTATATGTAGAACACGTGTTTCGTAAGGGTACAATTAAACAGTGTGAATAAATAAATATTATCTTGGTGTTTTTATTAAATCAATTTCATATACGACGGTGATACTAATAATTTATTATTTATTAGTATATCTTATATAGATATACTAATATATATATATATATTGAATATTAGTGATAAAACTGATTTGAATAAACTGTTTTGAGTGCATTTATAGATTTGAGGTTAATTGTCGGTATGTATAATTTATTTACATCGTTAATTAAAAATTATTACTTTATTATCTAAAAAATATTTTTTTTTTCGTTTTGGTTTATTTCTGGTATATTAACAAATTTTATGAATAAATAAAAAAAATTAATAAATTTTCTATACTTGTTTATATTAACCTTAAATGCTGAATGTTTATTTTATCTTTGATCTTAACTATTCGTTAAAATTTGATTTATTGATATTTCAATTATTTTTTATTATATTTTTATTAAAACAAACAAATTTTATTAAATAACTCTAAAAATAACGAGCACTGAGCTTAACATGATATATTTATATAAACATATATTTTCAATCTATTAAAGTAGTACTTGAAATACTATTGATGGTGTATTCACAAGATACTTATCTACAGTTTCAACGAGACCATTTATATCATATTTTAGCTACCACAAACCTCTTGTTACTCACGTGCCTATTCAGTCACTACGAGAAGAATCTACGAATGTAAAATAGTTTATTTGAAATATTTATTAATATATTTGATTCATCGCCTTAATGATAAATGATTGTATATTTTTACTGTGTTGTCATATTTTTAAGTTAATAAAACCTTTTTTATTTAAATAAAATCTTTTTGATTAATTTTAATATTTATCGTTAATCACTACTGCATTTTAGTTATTTTTTTTCCATACGCCAAAGAAGTATAACTTCTAACGCGTGTACATAAGTACACACGCTCTTTTTTTCTTTGGTTATTACGCTTTCACGCCTAAACCACTAAACCGATTTAAAAAATTCTTTAACCATCAGAAAGGTACGTTATCAGCGAGTAACATAGGCTATATTTTATTCCCGTATTCCCACAGAAACGGGAACTACACGGGTGAAACCGCGGGGGGTAATTCAACTCTCACATCTCGCTAGCGGAAGAGACAGGACGAAGATGTCATTCGACAGCAGTTGAAGTACTAAAGGTATTTGACCGTCAGACCGTGGCCGGCAACGTAACGTCCTGTGGAAAGTCACCTATCCCTATGCTATACCTAAGTATGATTGTGATACTATAAGTAAGTGCGCTTACTGCCGTAAATGAAAGGTCGCTGGACCCTCAGTATGCAGATATTATTCTGCTGCAAGCTGCTTAGAACGCTGACATTGAATGAGGGGTGGATCCACCACTCCCTGGTCTCGAAAATGTACTCAGGGGTGGTGGTGAGGTCGGTGACGCCAGCTCGGACCACCACTGCGAAGGGGCTAAAAATAATAAGTTCATTTTTAATGGAAAAATATATTTTACCAATCAATCTTTTATAAAATACGTATTCGGTACTGCAAGCTGATCAAAATGAGCTCAAACACCATCAATCTACTGTTAGGCACTGAGGAGATCTGTTACTTACTTTCTGTTTATATTATCATATCAGCTTGCTAAGAATATAGCAGTTGTATTGTTATTGAATTTTGACAAGCGTGCGGAATTCCAACATTATTGAACAAGGTAAAGAAAAAATAATTGAAAAAAATCCGATACGTGAAATGCAAGGCATCACCACAATTTTATCTTTTGACTGCAATGCCTACGACTGAAGTCAAGTTTCATAAATTCACTGTCGTATTTTACTTTTTATTTCGCTAATGATGTTTTTACTTACCGGACGACGCAGGTCGCGGTGCTTATTACCCAGTTCTGGTGAACAATGGATCCAATGCAGTCACCCACACCACCTGCCAGCATAAACAGGCGGAGCGCGGCCACGTACGGGAACTGGCCAGGATACGCCTCCCAACCTGATGTGATCCGGCTGCTGGCGGGCTTCACTATCGAGAAAACATTTTAATTTATTACGATCATTTCTGATTTCGAAGAGGTCAGTTGGCAGCTGCCAGAAGGTCAGATGACATCGTCCGCGTACTGGGACAAATATGGGGGAAAGGTCGTGACGGCAAAATTTGGCGCAATAAAAAAGAAGCCTATGTCCAGCAGTGGATCGATAAGCATGATGATGATGATGATGATAATTATGGTGATGACGCCTATTTCGAATTCAAAGTTCCTTCCTTGCCTTCCTTCTGCGATGGGCGAATTTTAGATGTTTTAGTCAATTGTTTCGATTGTTCTAATATATCGATGATTGTCGGAGATTTTCGCACGCAGCCGAATCTATCTCTCCAACCATTTATTAAAGAAATAGAAAGTTATTGATAAACATTCGAAAAAAATTGCAATCAGGGCCAACGACTGCAATTATTTCGAGTTAAGACCGTGCACGACATAACACGAAAGAACGCAGAATGTAGAGACAAGTCAGTCAACTTGGAACAATCGACAAACATCTCTATGGTTCTATTGGGAGCGAAAAGTTTACGTGAATCGATTGTAATTTTTTGCCGAATCGATTCGGTTATCGATTTTCGGATTTGCCCATCGCTACATTTCTATAATGTTTCTTGCAGAAAGCATTATCTCATCAACGTCATCGGCTTAGATAATATACCTTAGTCTTTGTGAATGGTGCTATTATCGCTTTGTAACACAATAGATCACATACATAGATCCCCTACCCAGAATTCCCTGTATCTAAGGAATCAGATACTACAAGGACCGCGGTCCCACAAACACCCAGAAGCAGAGCAAATAACTGTTGTTCACACAAATCTTTGCCCAATGCGGGAATTAAATCCGCAGTATCATGCTTCGCAGTCGATAATCGAAATATACGACTGGTTAGGTTGCCGAAAGGAGGTGCTGCGTTGCTGACGGATTGCTCAAGGTAGGACCGAATTCTAAGGTATTTCCCAAGTTTATGACTCACCATACCTTCAGTTAACGCATCTTGGGCGAAAACTCCTGGCTCCACGAGCCCTGCTGGCACCTGTCAATCATATAAAAACTCTTATGAAAACGGGTTAGTTCAGAGCGGGCCAGGAGGCATATCATGACATCTTATGGCGATTGATGAAATGGCTATAGTTGAAATGGCTTATTAGCGACTCAATTTATGTAGCTGCCATTTTCAACCTAAACTGGATCCAGTTTAGGTTGAAAATGGCAGCAACATAAAAAATAAGACGTCACTGTACGATTATGCGACGCGGTTCAGTTTAGGTCTTCAATTGAATCGCTATAAGATGTCATGGTAGGTCTCCAGGTTATTTTGGAGGCATGTGATCGACCAATCCCAGCCGGGCCCCCATGGTGTATTATGGCCTAATCGCCTTGATCAAGGCAAATGACAGACCAATGGAGCGTTGCCTGCGGCACGAAAGCAGTTTTTTGGTTTTTATCGCTACACGGGGTAACTAATTTTATAGTTCCTAATGGAGTTTGTGCGACAACACTAGACCACCCTTTACGATATTCTGTAGAGATAAATAACACCAATGCAGCTGATCAATCACATAACTCATTAAAAACTTCAGTGGTCAATTTAACGGTTAATCGGCTAAGCGGAGCGTTTCACCTTATCCTTAAAAAATATGTAGAAGAACTACAATTACATACCTGACCAAAAGTCAATGCCACTACCACAAGACCTGTCAACCAGTACATTTCTGCGACTACTGATATTTGGGTATTACTAATTATCTGTAATTCTGAAGAATAAAGATATACGTTGTATCAATAAACATGTTGTTGTTCACAGATTTGCCCGCCCGGATAATAGCTTCAGCTTTTTCCCGGTTCTTTTGGATTGGATGTATTCCGAGTCCGATGGTAGAGTCAGTGAACTCTCATGAGTGCCCTCTTGGGGCCCGTGTGAATAAAGATTTTTGAAGTTTCACTCTAAAGAAGAGGTACTAGAATAGATTAATGTCTATCGACTGTGTTTGCCACTTGAATTCTGGAATGGATAGGAATCCAGCAGCCTAAAGCCACCCAGCCAGGCGCCCAGTCAGATACGCAGCCAGCCGGCCAGAGAGCCAACCAACGTGCGTATTTCCGAAGCACTGCACTTTTATGATTAATTTGCATCATTTTTATTTATTTTACTCACAGGAGACCTGTTTTTGTTTCCTTATATGTTATTTTAGTGTGATTAAAATGTGGCTACGTAATATAGCTCTATCTCAAAAGAATTTATTAAATTAATCTTATCAGGTTTGCGGCGGGCTTCTACAACGCTAGTTAACTTTGACAACAGATTAAATCTATTCCTGCCCTTGTCATTTGTTTAGTGCCAGATAGAGACAACGATATACATAATCTGCTGTCAAAGTTAACAAACGTTCCAGAAACTGGCCTATCATGTTATTGGATGCGTGTAAATAAGCTTGATTCCTGGTAATTCATTGGTATTTTTTTTGTGTATGTTATTTATAGATAGACACGTGTATGGATTTAATTAGCCAGGATTAATAATTATACGTGATTCCACGGAACTTTATCTGAAACGAATTTAAATTGGTAATCTAAATCTGATTTGTGTCATTGGATTAAGTTATTTTTCTCCCTATCGCCTTAATTAATATGATTAATGCATTTAGATACGTAGAAAAAGAACTTCTATAGATCTAAATCATCATCATCATCGACCCATATCGTCCCACTGCTGAATCCTCCCCACAAAAGTGCAGGAAGACTCGTGCTCTGATTTGATATGGGTTGTTGATAAATAATTGAAATGGGTAAATCTGGGAGTTTCTTTACATTACGCAACACGTTAATCTGCGGGGCTATGCAGCACGGTGTGGATCAGCTCGTGTTCGTTTCATTTTGACGTTTGATTGCCACGGGACTCGTCATTTCAATACGAATGACGAGTCCAGCGGCAATTAAACGTCAAAATGAAACGAACTCGAGCTGATCCGCGCCGTGCTGTATAGCCCCGCTGTGTGTATTATTAATAAAAAAACTAGTTTCGCAATATCCTTATTAATTATATGCTTGTTCCAGTTACGTAGGTAGGTTCATAAAATAATCAAATTTATCAGCATACTATTATTATATTTTCAAACAATATGTATTATTATAATATAATATACTCCATCACTTGTTTTTCACTTGACCTTGAATTTCTTCTTCTTGATCTTATTGTTTACCTTCACCTTGACTTTGATTTTCACTAGCAGCCTATTCAGGAGTTCAGATATATCTGGATCCTCTTCGGATTCTGAGCTGTCCGATTCATTGAGATCCTCGTTGCTCTGTTCATTATCAGGCTCGGTCACTTCAGTAGGCGGAGGCTCAGTCTCTGGAACGGTTGTAAGCTCGGTCTGTGTAACGGTTGTAGGCTCGGTCACTGCAACGGTTGTTGACTCAGTCTCGGGAACGGTTGTAGGCTCGGTCACTGCAACGGTTGTTGACTCAGTCTCGGGAACGGCTGTAGGCTCAGTCACTGCAACAGTTGTTGACTCAGTCTCGGGAACGATTGTAGGCTCGGTCACTGCAACGGTTGTTGACTCAGTCTCGGGAACGGTTGTAGGCTCGGTCACTGCAACGGTTGTTGACTCAGTCTCGGGAACGGTTGTAGGCTCGGTCACTGCAACGGTTGTTGACTCAGTCTCGGGAACAGTTGTAGGCTTGGTCACTGCAACGGTTGTTGACTCAGTCTCGGGAACGGTTGTAGGCCTAGTCACTGCAACGGTTGTTGACTCAGTCTCGGGAACGGTTGTAGGCTCGGTCACTGCAACGGTTGTTGACTCAGTCTCGGGAACGATTGTAGGCTCGGTCACTGCAACAGTTGTTGACTCAGTCTCGGGAACGGTTGTAGGCTCGGTCACTGCAACGGTTGTTGACTCAGTCTCTGCAACGATTGTTGACTCAGTCTCGGGAACGGCTGTAGGCTCGGTCACTGCAACGGTTGTTGACTCAGTCTCGGGAACGATTGTAGGCTCGGTCACTGCAACGGTTGTTGA
This sequence comes from Campaea margaritaria, assembly GCA_912999815.1. NCBI lineage: Eukaryota > Metazoa > Arthropoda > Insecta > Lepidoptera > Geometridae > Campaea > Campaea margaritaria. The sequence continues at coordinate 790,213 of OU538809.1, read as the reverse complement.
CTCAGTTTCGGGAACGGTTGTAGGCTCGGTCACTGCAACGGTTGTTGACTCAGTCTCGGGAACGGTTGTAGGCTTGGTCACTGCAACGGTTGTTGACTCAGTCTCGGGAACGGTTGTAGGCTCAGTCTCGGAAACGGTTGTAGGCTCGGTCTCTGCAACGGTTGTTGACTCAGTCTCGGGAACGGTTGTAGGCTCGGTCTCCGCAACGGTTGTTGGCTCAGTCTCTGAAACGGTTGAAGGCTCGGTCACTGTAGTGGTTGGAGGCTCGGGCGTTTCAGTGACTTCGTCTTCTTCGTTAAGGTTTTCAAAATCGAGGTTGGTGACATCGGTCAGCCAGTTGTGGAAAGGGCCGGGTCGGATGAAACCTGAAATCAGAAAATTTTCGTTATTCCAACCGTTGTGTCCTAAAATAGGCTGTTTTGTTATAACTATCTTGGTGATAGTATTAGGGAACTCGACTGTGCTGATGCAGCTCTTATTCTATTAATATTCTACATTATAATATATTTATATAATGAATTTAGTAAGATATTATCACCAGCGGGACGGGCGTTGCATCCATTATTGACCCAAAAGGCGGCCAGACCCACAAGCACCGGGTCTCCATTCGCTTGCACGTGCACCAGAGGACCGCCATTGTCACCCTGCAAACAGCATAATAATTACAGCCTAAGCATATTGTTCAGGGTCATATTAATTTTCATGACGTGCGTTTACTCTATGGCAGCCCCGTCTCCCTAATAAAATTTAAGCCGTTTTTTTTGAATTACTTACTTATTTTAATTTTTTTTTTTAATTTTTATTATTTTTTTTTTATTTTTTTATCTTATTTGTGCATTGAGAGGTATCCCATCCCACAAATGCATGAGAATTTAGTCGGAGGTATGTAATCCGCACAAACCTAGGGTTTCCGCGGTGGATTATAGCTTCATCTTCCTCCTCAGACCCGTGCTCAGCAGTGAAAGGAAATGGGTTGCGATGATGATGATGATGATGATGATGATGATGAACCTTACACGACATGTAGACTGCGACGTGGAGTTCTGCCCTCTGGTGCAGAGGTTCGTGTCAAATAATGTGGCGAACAGGCCGTAGGCCGTGCGGCAACTCTGGTTGGTAATACCACGGAGATACACCCAATTCAACACTTGGGGCGTTGCACCTGGGTGAAATTAAAGACAAGTTGAAATACTGCAAAAACAAAGTCATAGATATTTAAATATCCAATGCAAGTATTGCCAAAAAATATGATGAAAAAGTAGCCCAAGGTGAGCCGGACTATTAATTAGCCGGTAATTCATAATATTATAATTAACGGTAGTAATTATTTACCATTGTAAGATAACCTGCCCCATCCACTGGCGATGAGCACGATGTTGGCATAGTTTGCAAACGCGTTTGCTCTAGACTGTAGGCGGATGGGCTGCACCAATTCTGGAAGATGTAGATTGTTTGTTGAAAGATTCTGATTAACACGTTTGCTGCGGTACCATTTTTCATGGACCTTCAGCCAGTGCGTATGAGGTCTTATAGAGGCAAAGTTGAACTTCTTTGCAGTGCGTGTGAGAACTTTCCGGCCTCACTAAGCTTTTTCGGCCTCTGTCCCATACAGAGTGAAAGAAAGCGATTTTGACTGCCGCACCAGCGAGAAGTCACGCATTTGGCATATTCGACCCCATAATGCAGTGAACGCGTTAAGTTGAAAGATACTGATTAAGAACAGTTTTTTAAACAATATGATTGTCATTGATCAGAAAATCCGCCAAGCAGTAGTGTGCAAACATTACTGTGTACCGGTTTAAAGGCCACTGTTTTCAGCGAAATGACTGGGCATTTGAGACTTAAGAGCTTATGTTTTAGGGTGACGAGCGCAGTGCAATGCCGCGCAAGATTATGCACTCCAAAGTTCTGGGTGGCACTGTAACTGTTATGGGCAGACGTAGTGCTTATCATCAGATGAACAACGTGCTTGTCTCGTCATTCAGTTAAATTAAATATATATAATACTAGCTGCGCCTCGCGGTTTCACCCGCATAATTCAAGTTTTCCAACTCTCTTAAAAGCAATATATTTTCCCCGTTTTTGCCACAGTCTTTATTGATGCTCCGCTCCTATTGGTCGTAGCGTGATGTTATATAGCCTATAACCTTCCTCGATAAATGGACTATTCAACACAAAAATAATTGTTCAATTCAGACCTGGAGGCCTACCATGACTTCTTATAGCGATTCAGTTGAGGACCTAAACTGAGCCGCGTCGCATAATCGTACCGTGACGTCTTATTTTTCATGTTGCTGCCATTGTCAACCTAAACTGGATCTGGTTAAGGTTGAAAATTGCAGCAACCTAAATTGAGTCGCTAGTAATCCAATCTCAACCTAAACTGGATCCTGTTTAGGTTGAAAATGGCAGCAACATAAAAAATAAGACGTCACTGTACGATTATGCGACGCGGTTCAGTTTGGGTCTTCAATTGAATCGCTATAAGAGGTCATGGTATGCCTCCAGTAGTTTCTAAGATCCTAGCGTTCAAACAAACTCTTCAGCTTTATATATTAGTATAGATTTTAGGATGTCGCCTAATTAGGATAGCTGTGTTATGGTAGTAGTAAATACTCAACATAGAACGCTGATGGTCAGATTAAACTTAAATTAAGGGAGGGCAGTAGTTAATTGCAACTAAACGGTTTGTCAGAAGCACGGCCAGCTGTTGCTAGAGTAGTATCGACTCTATGGCAAATGAGAATGGATTATTCGAAGGTTCATGCTCTTACTGTTGTAAACGAAAGGTTTCTCCACCTGCAGTAGGGAGATGTCAGTCCGCTGAACGATGTCTGGACGGTTGAGGTTAAATGAGGGATGTATCCAGATTTTCGAGGTCTCAGAGATGTACTCAGGGCTGGCGGTGATGTCGGTGACGCCAGCGCGGATCACCACGGAGATGCGCCTACAAAAAAAAAAAAACGAGTGTGATTTAGACCGCACGACTGAAGTAAAACTTCTTTAGCTCTTTTTCTATATTTTTATTATATCGATATATCATTTGTCATTTGTCACCTGTCATCTGTCATCGGTCACCTGTCACCTGTCACCCGCCATCTACCACCTACCTCCTACCTTTTACCTTTTAAATTTACGTAATAACCTCTATTCCCCTCGCCCGGTCACATTTTTCGTAACGCATTCACCAGCTTAGCGTAAAGAAGTTTTACTTCAATAAAACTTTTCATCTAACAATCTTATTTTTATGAGAATTTGTATACTTCCGCAATATTATACCTTCTTCTTTTCAAAACTCGACTAGAAGCTTGGTTGGTAATCGACTCTACTTTTGTAATAGAAAAAATATATTTTAATAAGTAAGAAAAGGGTCAAAGTAAAGAGGCGCCGAGAATTGCCTTGCCTAGGGGCCCTGATAGGGTTAATCCGGCCCTGGATTCGCTTACCCGTCGGTGCAATGGGCGACGGTGAGGACCCAGTTGCGATGCACTACGGATCCAGCGCATTCGCGTACAGCACCTCCAGAGGTAATGAGGCGGAGTGCGGCCACGTACGGGAACTGCCCGGGGTACGCCTCCCAACCCGCTATGATTCGGCTGCTTCCATTCGTCACTAGTAGCAAACAACAGGTTTAGTTCACAAAAACGTTCCGGAACTTCTTGCACTAATTGATCTCGTGGAAAGCATTAACTGTGCAGATACGGAGCTATCAATTAGATCCTGTTACCGCGAAAAGATAGATTATTAATTTGTAATCTAAAGTTGTTAATTACATACCTACTGTTAAAGAGGGATTTTCAACATTTAATTCAATTTAATAACGGTCTCTGTGGTATAAATTGGCGATGAGTCAAGCGAGCGTAAAGTTGCAGGCGATTTGTGTGAACCACAGGTGTTGGCTCCAGGGCCAGGCCCTAGGGCAACGTGCGAGGTTATGGAGGACCCGGAGTCCATTGAATGCGCAGAGGTCAGCCACCGAGGGGGTTTTAGTGCGGTCAAATCCACCATAACCCGGCTCCACCCCCAATGTAGTCGGGTACCTTTTGAAAGTTTCTCCCTTGTACAAAAAAAAGGTATTGGCTCCAAATACGAGTGTTTTTGGGACCATGATCCTCATCTGATTCTCTATATAAATTATCAGGATCCATGTGATCGGGACGTGTAATACTTGTATATAAATATTAAGGTATAAAAGTTTTGAAATTTAAATATTAGAATAAAGTGCTAGATTACTGGTAGACGCGTCTCCATACCTTCACCGATCGCATCTTCGTTGAAGTCTTTTGACTCGATGAGCTCGGCAGGTACCTGTCAATTCACAAATTAAGTAGGAAACATGGAAATACTGGCTGCAGATTATTAATGTGTAAAGAAAGACTAGGAATCGTTACTTATAATTAATCCAAATAACACCTCAACCGTAATTTTTTGCACCTTACCTGGCCAAAAGTTAGGACCAGTAGTACCGAGACTATTCCCCAAAACATGTTTAGCGACTGGTGAAAATCAGTGAAATCATCAGTTAATATAGGATTTATAATGATTTATCTAAAACTAGCTGTTGCCCACTGATTTGTCCGGAATTCCCAATGATGCAGTTGAGCAGGATTTAATCAGTGTGCTGTTGCCAGCTAGAATAATCGATTCGGTCTAGGTTGCTAGTGATGATTCGAAACCTGAAGATTGCTAACGAGCTATAGAAAAAGCTATATTGGGGTTTCACTGCGAGTTAAGACCCGTACTGAGGAACCGGCAATTATAATGTTTCTAAATAACGAGACGAGCAAGTTTTTCAACTGATGGTAACCGACACGCCTGCCCATAACAGCTACAGTGTCACCCAGAATATGTTTCGGCACTGCGCTGCGCTCGTCACTCTGGTTCTAAAGTCTCAAGTAGATGAGCAAAAGTAAACGACATAACTTTCAGAATTAGCAAATTGAAATGGCAGTAGGCAGGCCATGTAGCTCGTAGAACCGATAACCATTGGGGAAGAAAGGTTCTCGAGTGGTGACCGCGTACCGGAAGACGTAGCGTAGGACGGCACCCCACGAGGTGGACTGACGACCTGGGGGGTAACCACTTACTTATTCTTATTCCATGCAGTTCCAAGGCCTTAAACTGAACGGCCTAGATGCCAACCACACACTCATAAATGACAAAACGTGACGTGACGTCACTCAAAAATTTACTGAAGAGAATGAGAGAGAAAGAGAATGGGATGGAGCTATATAAACTCCCATAAATGCAAACAATCGTTACGATCTCTTTGGATAATTAATATCTCTGGTCGACTTATGAACGCTGAGCGATATTGGTGGTGACAGCTAGCGGAGCAGTTCAGTTTAAGACCTTAAACTGGGTGGATTTAACTGTTCGTGGTAAGGCCCCGGTGCGAGTCGCGGGCAGCCGCTGGATGCGAACACCTAGCAACCGATCGTTGTGGCGTTCTATGGGAGGGCTATGTTCAGCAGTGGACGTCTTCCGATTTAAAATGATGATGATGATGAACAGTGCAGTATGGTAGTATTACCATGAAAGGTCAATTCAATGCATACAGTGAGATGGCGTACTCTATTGTACAATAGTAGAAACGAAAGTTTGTATGGTTGTTTGTTCGTCTTGTTCGTGAATATTTGAAATAGAATTAAATCTATAGTTAATTACAGACACAAGACCCTTCAATTTCCGTTTATGCATGTGCGAATCAAATAATTTGTCTAAAGGATTAACGAGACTTTGAAAAATTATCTATTAGACTAATCTATAATCTACTAATTTTTGTAATCTTAAGCCGATTTGTACGTCTACTTATTTACTTATTTAGATACTAGCTGCACCCCGCGGTTTCATCCGCGTAGTTCCCGTTCCAGTGGGAATACAGAGATAAAATAAAGTGAATGTTACTTGCTGATAATGTAGCCTTCTATTGGTGAAATAATATTTAAAATCGGTGCAGTGGTTTAGGCGTGAAGTAACAAACAAACTCACATTCGCATTTGTGATATTAGTTAGGACATTGTGTGTTTAAAATTTGTGAAGGAAGGTGCGATAAGAATACGTTAGTCTTCACCCTTGTCCATGCAGGAGAAGCGAACATCATTTTCGGTGGTTATTCAACGTGGTATAGTTAAACTATGAGAAAAACATACAATTTTCGTGTTACTTCATAAGATTTACTCAATCAGGTAATGTATCAAAAATAGAATTATATTATAATTTTCACTTGATTCATATATTATGTTTTATTAAACACATATATTTCAGTGACTGAGCGTGACGTTCTTCTTGGTCATGCTGTTCACCTTCACCTTGACTTTGACTTTCACTTGTAGCTTATTGAGGAGCTCAGATATTTCCGGATCCTCTTCGGATTCTGAGCTGTCTGATTCATTGGAATCCTTGTCGGTCTCTTCGCTGTCAGGTTCAGGTTGTTCAGTGGTCGAAGGTTCAGGTGTTGCAGTGGTCGGAGGCTCTGTCGCTTCAGTGGTCGTAGGTTCCGTCGTTACGTCGAAATCAATGCCGGTGACGTTATTCACCCAGCTGTGGAAAGGGCTGATTCGATTGAAACCTAAAATAAGTAAAATATGTTATAGATTACACAAAATCAGCTGAAAATATACAAGGTCAACAACTAACAATGCACAATATATATCTTTTTCCGAAAATATTCATTTTATTTACAGAGGGCATTACATAAATTACAGTAGAGGGCCATAAATAATGATCTATATATTTTTTTTATTTGACTGAGTGACGAGACGAGCAAGTCGTTCACCTGATAGTAAGCGCTACTCCTGTCCATAACAGTCACAGAACCACCCAGAACCCTAGTGCCATAGTGGTTATTAAGAACATAGTTGTTGTTCAGAAAGTTTATATCATGTATGTTTTTGACGAGTCATAATTATTTGTAACCATCGTTGATATTTTGCATAAAAATATAATTAATGATACTATGTACAAATTATGATAATAAATGTTTCTATTCTATTCTATTCTATTCTATTCTGCATTGCATAATACTGCGTGGCACTGAACGTAAAAAAAATATATATATTACCAGAGGGGCGACCGTTGCTGCAGGGTTGAGAAAAACTAGTGATACCCACTAGCACCGGCTCTTCCTCTTGATCTATTCTGATCAGAGGACCACCCTCATCGTTCTGGAAAAAGGAAATTGGAAATTTTTAACACGTTGGCTGCTGAATCGGTTGTTACATTTGGACACCGTTACGGACCGTGTCTGTTTTCCAGCAATGGCGTGCCGTCTGTGTGATCGAATTTTAGTAGCGCCGCGTTAAACACACACGTCTGTTTTTCGCCGCACAGTCAGCACGTATGCTATGCCAAAACAGCAGGTGTGTTTTCCCGCACCCGCGTAAAGTTATAAAAACACAACGTCTGTGTTTTTAGCAGTGAACTTGTGAAGGTTACCGATTTTAAAACAAAATGTTTAGCAAATCGACCTCAAATGCGGTAACAGGCGAATTACGCTCAAAGTTCAATCGTCTGACACATATCTCCTTTCGTTAACATTTTTTTAATCTTTAAATATCTCCTGTTTTAAAACTGCAGCGGAGCCATGTCTCTGCACAACAGCGAGGACCAAGGTCCCATAAACACCCAGACTCAAAGCTTGTGGTTAACTAAATCTTTACCATATGCGGGAATCGAACCTGCAACCTCACGCGATAAAGTCAGCTCACGCACGCCACGGAGGCCTTCACATTGAAGTATTCTTGCAAAACTAATTGGGAATATTTTGTAGTTATAGATTCTTTGTCTCTGAGTTTGTGAGTTTTTTACTTTAAACTAAGAGATGGTAAAGGAAACTAGGAGGTCTATAACTAGAAGGGAATCAGCAGCAGAAACCTTACAGTGCAAGTAGACTGCGAGCTGTTGTGGAACCCTTCAGCGCAGATATGGTAGTCGTTTGATGAAGCCCAGGAGGAGCGGCAATCCTGGCCGGAGATGCCCCGAAGGTAGACCCAGTTCAGCACATTAGGGTAGCCACCTAGACGAAGACAAAAACACATTGAGCTCTACCTCCAAGCATTTAATATTGAAATGTGGCAACGGATTGGAAGTTGGAAGGGAGGCCACGAGCTACAGCTCCCGTGGCTTCTGATAACTCTGGCGGTCTGGCGACGTTGCCACTATAATGTACACGTGTAAACTGCAGCTCGCTCACTCAGTCACCAGTCATCCGCAATTTTGGACTCTCCATGGAGCCTTTTTCGCTTCGATCTGATACCACGAAAACGAAGAACCGATTGTTTATTTTTTTTCTTCTTTTCTTTTTCCATTTTTCTGCAGCGTAGATGACAAAGGAGTGCGATGTCTTCTACATCCTTTCCTGACGATGAACTGAATTGAACTGATTGTCGAGACGCCCTGGCCACTCGACTTGGTGACCTTCGGATGCCAGAAGTAGCCAGGCCTGTGCCGCTGGCGACGTGGCCATGGCGTCTTAATGAGGCAGAGCTTTTAGTCATATTTTTCAGCAAGCAACTGCAGGCTGATCAAAATTAGTCCAACACCACCAATCTTATGTTAATCATTGTCCATTTCTATCATTAGATCAGCTTGTCTGTATAATATTGTATTGTGATCGGACACACAAATATCAACTCTATTATACAACGGGAATAAGTCAAAATTGACTTGCAAGATTTGACCTAAAGAACTGCCCCTTCACTTCACGCCGTCTCACTACCACACTACAAATTAACTATGTAACTACTGGATATCAGTGTTTGGTCTATGTAGCTCAGTATGCTCACAAAATTATCTGAACATATGTCGGTACTTACTTTGAGGCGCCCTGCCCCAGCCCATAGTTATGAACACCTCGTCAGTGTAATCCCTGAAGGCGACGGAAGAAGGCTCGATACGTATGGGCTGCACAAATGCTGAAAAAATAAAATTATGTAAGTAGAAATCGAAAGTGTTTATTACCTCTTCCTGTAAATTTTCATTCTTCTTAACCAATTAGGACTCTGGTATTTATATAGATTATAGATAACAGAATCCTAAAAAGACGCTTTAAAAGAAGCGCAAATCTTACACAGTTTCAAATGTTCCGCCTTGTTGACGTGTAACGTCTTTCCGCTCGCTTTCCTGCAATCTATGGGAGTGATTTCATCAAAAAGGACGGAAGTGTGTAACAAGATCAAGAGAGCAATAACGCTTCCGTCCAGTCTGCATCCGCCCCTTGTCCGCCGCGAACACGGTCTCGCTTCCCACAGCGAAACCGTAGGGCTCCGCCCTGTTTTTGATAGTAAATAAGATTGTACCCATCTATGTATATTGTTCTCGGTTACCATATAATGTGAGTGTCGTAAATTACGCAATAATAAACGTGCGTGTTCAAAGTTCAGTGTTTCTTTTATATAAAAACTAGCTGCACACCGCGGTTTCACCCGCGTAGTTCCCGCTTTGTCCCTCGGGAACATACTATCGGGATAAAAAGTACCCTATCATCCAATCCTGGGTATAAACTATCTGTGTTCCAAATTTCATTCGATCCGTTCAGTAGTTTTTGCGTGAAAGAGGAACAAACATCCATCCATCCATCCATTCTCACAAACTTTCGGGATCTCCTTGCACCTGTCGAGATAGGCCAGAACCCCAAGCCCACCGGCTACAAGATATGGTTAGATACTTACTGTTGTAAATTAGAGGTTGTTGCAGCCTCAAGATGCAGATATCGTATGACTGTACGAGGCTTGGACGGCTGACGTCGAAAGAGGGGTGAATCCACCACTCACTGGTATCAGAGATGGACTGGGCAATGGTGGACATGTCGGTGACGCCGGCAAAGACCCTCGCATGGGTGCGGTTGACGCTACAGAGAAAAATGAGCTTAATTAATTGACTGATCTCCAATGAGATAGTGGTGTTTAAGTTTGTCATGCCGGCGAAGGTCCTGTAACGTGGATTGACAACTGATATCAATCAGTAACATCCCAGAAGTAGCTTACTCCTCGAAACATGAAACCCTTCAGATCGTAAGCCTCGAAACGACCAGTAGACCAGCCATCCCGTAGTCCCGGCGCACGAGGCATCCCGGTGGAATACCCGCACATAACGCGCCTGCTGACCCCGTGGCAGGATGGTATCCACGTAGGATTTCCGAACGAAAAAAAGGCAGTAAGGAGAGAAGTTGATTGGAGAGAAGACGGTAGTTCGAGAAAGATAGGCTACAATGGTTCCGTGGCTGAGCAACTTCCCACACCATACCTACACTATAAACATAGCACGTTAATAGAGTAACTTGGTATGTATGGGAAGTTGCTTTATGAGATACATGATTTTATTACATTTTAGCTACAGGTAGCATCAAAAACTGCGTGAGATTGCAATAGGTATTAGCTAAGCATACACGCACAGATATGCCCGTCGGATCTGCCTGACAGACGTGCCTGGCAGGCAAAACTGCTGGTGTATGGAAACATGAAAACAGACACGGTTTTGCCTGCCATCTGTCCGCTGCCCGTTGTAAAATCGGCCGGATCGGGCACGGGGTGGGTAGATCCGAACACCCAACTGTGCATGTGTGCATAGCGACAGATGTGCCAGTCAGATTTCACCCCAGTCGCTCACTAACGCGTTTGATCACAGAAATGGCATATTATAGTAAAATATAGATTTTGTTCTTATTTATTTTAGTTTTTTTTTTTTTTTAACCGCATATTGCTGGAATCACTATTTTAACTGATGCTATACGGATCCGAAACTCGCCTGGCAGTTTTGCCTGCCAGGCACGTCTGTCAGGCAGATCCGACGGGCACATCTGTGCGTGTATGCTTAGCTATTAACTTACATGGTGGGGCAGTACGCGCTACTGACCACCCAGTTGTTATGAATTATGGATCCTCCGCAGTTGCGCCATTGACTTGTTGAAGCGTAGAAGCGGACTTGGACCATGAACGGGAACTGTCCGGGGCTCGCGTTCCAACCCCACCCGATGCGCTCGTTGGCTGTTGTCTCTATGAAGTGAACAAATCCTGCTTTATAATTCGGTCGCCTTCTAAAATTGTAAACGCCGTCGTCAGGTTAAATAACTAATCAGATCATTTGCTGACGGCAGATCAGGCAGACGTCCTCATATTTAATACTATTTGCGCCCGCGGTTTCACCCGCGTAGTTCCCGATTTGTGCCACGGGAACATATTATCGGGATAAAAAGTACCCTATTACTTAATCCTGGTTATAAACTATCTGTGTTCCAAATTTCATTCGAGTCCGTTCAGTAGTTTTTGCGTGAAATAGATAAAAACAACAAATCTTGCTTGCAACTAAAATTATGATTTTAAGCTAAAAATGTTTTAGGCATTATATTACCATGAAATCTTATATTATTATAATATACCAATGTATATAGAATAATTTGATTAAATGCGGAGATTGAATTTTGTTTTATTTCTTACTTTTCGAGACATTAGAAAAAAGCCTTAAAAATCGTATCCTCATTTTTTTCTTACTGTTCCTGCCCATAACAGTCACAACACCACCCAAAACCCTGCACTGCATATTCGTGCACACTGCACTGCGCTCGTCACCCTGAGACATCGGCTCTCAAGTCTCATTATGCCCAGTAATTTCGCTGGAAACAGTGCTCTTCAAGCTGGAACACAGTAATAATTGCACACTACTGCTTGGCGGAAGAATATCTGGCAAAGGTACTTCTCCAAGCGGTCTCTTGCAGAAGAGGCCTCCCACTACTACGTTGCATAATTGCCATATTTGGCTCGTTGAACGCGACCCCGTGGAGCTGTATAAGCCTGATAATCAACCGCGATAACAAACACGCTCGCATCGCACTGCAAACTGGCCTTCAGGGAAAATGGAGATATACCACTTAATTTACAAGTAAATGAATAAACGTACCTCCAGCGATTGCATTTTCGTTGTAGACTTCTGAGTCCACAAGTCCTGCTGACACCTGCAAAGTTACAAGGAAATAAGACAGTTGAACAGGTAAGTGGTGTCAACTTATCAACTTGCCTGGTTTTGACGTCATAAAGATATTGCACTAACTCAAAGACTAAGATAATGTCTAGATACAGTGATGCCCAGATTAGTAGATAGTGCTAGTAAGATTAGTGCTAATGTCACAGCAAGGGTAGTACTAATGGAGGTTTGTGCCCCTTCACCCCAAACAAGGGGTTCCCGAGAATACCTTCTCTTTTTGGACGAGCTCGGCGTTCCTTTTACCTTTTTTTTTACTTGACAATGACGAGACGAGCAACTCGTTCACCTGATATTAAGCGCTACGCCTGCGCATAACAGTCACAGCACCACCCAGAACCCTGCATTGCACAATCCTGCGCGGCGCTGCACTGTGCTCGTTACTCTAAGACATCGGCTCTAAAGCCTCATATGCCCTGTAATTCGCTGGAAACATTACCCTTTAAACCGTAAAACAGTAATGTTTGCACACTACTGCTTGGCAGATTAATATCTGGCAAAGGTGTGGTACTTCCCCAGGCGGTCTCGGACCTAAGCAGAAGTTCGATTAAACCTGTCAGATTATCTACTACGTACTAGATAGTCTTAGAAATAAGTCTTAACTTGGAAAGATAGGCTCAGAGCTACCATAAATTACTGATATTGCCAGGATATTAGTCGCGGGCGGATAACACAAGTAATTAATAAATTATAATCCCTTACCTGACTGAAAGCCAAGGCCGCTAGTACTACGCCTGTTGTCCAAAGCATATTCACTGCCGCTCTGCCACTGACAGTTCCACATCGGCGACATTAATTTATACACGTTTCCTATCTGAACTATCTATAACTAGCTGTTCCCACGGCTCTGCCTGTGCATATAGGTACATAAGTTAAGATTTTAGATAGGTACCCACACTAAAAGTAAAGCCCAAATTCTGATTGGCCAATTACTTTTAGTTTCCCATCACTTCTTCATCACCGCACCGCCGATAAATTGATTGATTGCATACCTCTCTATTCAATTATTGTTAAAATTATATATCCGTCATTAGATGTAAAACCCGAGAATAAGCTTGTATAAATATTTAAATTAGGATTTGTGAATTTTGTGAAATAAATAAAAAATAAAATAAATATCAATTCACTGTATTTATTACTACTGTTAAATAATTTACAATCATACAGCTTGGCAAGGGATGTACTTTCGATCGCCAAGGGCACCGCCGGGGGGGGGGGGGGGGGGGGGCGAGGAAACCGATAAGTGGGATTTTTTATATTGCAGTTTTTCCTCAAACCTATGTTTCTTCGTGTGTTAATGTATAGTGTGTGTGGAGCATTACTTTCTAAAGGCCTCAGGAGGCGAGCCCGAGAGGGCGGCCGCCGAGGTGGTTGCGGAAGCGCCGTGCGAACCCGCGACCACCTCCATAATGCGGAGAGCAGAACACCCCGGGGTTTTAGTGGGTAAACCCCGCCAGACCAGCTGGCGGGGGAGTCCCACATAACCAACCCCCCCCCCCCCCGGGGGGGCCGGGTGATATGCCTAATGCATTTCCCCGGGAAAAAAAAAGGGCACCGCCGGGGGGGGGCGAGGAAACCGATAAGTGGGATTTTTAATATTGCAATTTTTTCTCAAATCTTTATTTCTTCGAGTATTAACGTGCAGTGTGTGTGGAGCATTAATCTTTAAGTATTAGTTAAAGTTCCCGAGTGAGGGCAAATTATATAAACAAAACAAAACACGTGCAAATTTCTCGTTCACTCTAGGACTTGAAGTGAACTTCGTGTGAAGCTTCCACCACTTTAGTTAATAGTGATGCTGGCTTTGACTAGACCACTGAACAAATAAGTACCCAATTTAAAATGCACTTGCTAATGCGCAAATCTCATGGAGCCAAACGCAATGTTGTGAGCTTCTCTTTTTACACGTTTCTTAGTCTAAAATACATGTTTCGTTTTATTTGGTGTGATAAGGGATTAAGGATTGAGTCATGTTATTTTCACTAACCCATAATTAAAAAACGAACAAAGGAAGTGAACTGATTAAATGTCAATCTGAAAGATATACTTTTATTATGTTTTATTACTTGCAAAAAACATCGAACAAGCTTACAGATTTTGAGGAAATTACTGATTATTGGGTATTTGTGGAATTTATTTCTTTATCAAGTAATTTACTGATCTCGGAGTTTTTGCAGATAATTTATTTACTAGTGGAACGGTTTTTATTTTGCCTGTAGTTAGTTTTACGCCTCGCACAAAGTCCGCGGTGTTTCCGAAACGAGGCGTAATGGTCGTTGTTTATTACAGCAGCACCGCTTTAATAATGTTTTACTAAAAAACACATTAGTGCTGGGATTTTAACTCACGAACCTCTCCTCGGAAGGCGGATGTTGTCCCACTAGGATGTCACCGCTGACATCACAGTTCGCCACAGTGTCAGTCAAGTGTAAATTACGTCAGCTTACGTACAAGTCAATTTACGTTATGATTAAATTACACCCCCCCATGTCGACCAAGTAAAGGCACAGCCGTAGCACCCTTTTTCCAAAGCCATTCAGGCCATTTTGCTATTTTCAGGGGGGGGGGGGGGGGGGTGTCAAAAAACCGGTAAATATTGAGCAGATCAATGACGTAAATTTTTGGTGTCCCACGCTCCAGCCGACGCCATTTTTAGCAGCACAAGTAAATTCCTTTGCCCAGCTGTATAATTGTAACTGTAACGATAATCAGTACCGTGAATTCAACTATCAAGATAATAATTGATGGTAGATACACAATTTATCAATTAACTTGTTCATTCTTTATATTGGCGGTGCGGACACAGAAAAGATTTTACTAGTGCGGCGACAAAGGAGTGATAACCACAAAAAAAAAATTGCCAATAATATTTGGACAGAAGACGTTGGTACTTCCTAGTACCAACATAAAAAATACATATAAAAAAAGCTAGGCTGTCGCCTAGCCTGGCTTTTTTATGTCTGAGTGACGAGACGAGCAAGTCGCTCACCTAATGGTAAGCGCTACGCCTGCCCATAACAGTCACAGCACCACCCAGAACCCTGCATGGCATAATCCTGCGCGTCACTGCACTGCGCTCGTCACCCTGAGACATCGGCTCTAAAGTATAATTATGCCCAGTAATTTCGCTGGAAGCAATGCCCTTCAACACAGTAATGCTTGCACGCTACTGCTGGAGGATGAATATCTGCCAAAGGTGTGGTACTTCCCCAGGCGGTCTCTTGCAGAAGAGGCCTCCCACTATGAGACCCATTAGATTATTATTCCAATTGTTTTTATTAATTGTCATTTGTTTTTCTTTGTAACAAATATTACCCAAATATTATCATTATTATTAAGTATTAAATGTATTGTGTCTGTTAAATACTGTAAGTACGCCACCCACCCTACTATCGAAAAATGTTTTTTACTGTCCATCCAAAGGTTGTCTGGAAGAAATCGCTTTCAGCGATAAGACCACCCATTGTACTACCCTTGTTTACCTATTGTAATTCTTCTGTACTGTGTTTATTTTTGTTTCTGGTGTACAATAAAGAGTTTTTCTATTCTATTCTTCGACCCAGGAATAGGGATGGCGATCTGAGATCGATTAATCGAAGAATCGATTTTTCGAGCAGAAAATATCGATTTTTTAAATCGATATGAAGTACTGTGTCGATTCACTGAATCGATCTATCACCCTTGAAAATCGACATTCGATTTTTTCTGTTTTGGTATAAACCATACCATTATTTGCATTTAGTTGAATGTGCCTGAATTATAAGTGCTGCCGGTTAAAGAGTTAACTACTCATAATCTCGCGAGATGGCTGTATGGTGATTATCATTTAAATTTACTTTTACAGAGGAATAATCAGCATTGAAATAACTAATAAGTAATATGTGGAATTCTTATTGATGGAAGTGTTCATACTTATACTCAAAGTTATGAGCGTTTTTAGAACTAATATTAAGACTCTGATAATATGACGTAATGTTTTCGAACGTTTCTTACGAAAGTTGCCAGTGGTTTTTGTTATAAGGAATTGATAACTATGCATTGTTTACCCACGGATTATTAGTAAAGGGAGTGTGTAACGCCTATTCATAGCTTACTCACTGTATAGTAAAACAGTTGTTACACAGATGTTTAACTTTTTTTTATTAGTAAGGCCGTTAGTATATAAATACTTTTTTTTTTTATAGTTGATCTTATAGTTTGATACGGTAATAAAAATAATTGCTATTTTTGAATTCCCTGATTTTATTGATAAGATATCGTTAATTGCAATATTAATGTTGTTTTTAGTAAAATTGATACAAATTTACATTGTAAACGCAAACTTGAAAAAAAAATCGATTTTTTAAGAATCGATTTTGTAGGCCTCGATTTTTTCGTGAATCGATTCATTAGACTACGATTCGAATCGATTTAAAAATCGATCTTTTTCGTAAAGAATCGCCATCCCTACCCAGGAAACCACTTTAATAATTTTATACGGTCAAAGCAAAAATTTGCAGACAATTTAAAAGTAAATGCCTGAGCTGATTTTTGTGGGGCAGTAGGATTTGTGGGAGTCAAGAGTCTAAAATTATAAATCCGCGCGGGCAAAGCCACGGGTAATATCTAGTAAGGCAATAGGCAATTTAGATAGGAAATGCCTATAAATTCGCCAATGTTTAACTGTCAGTGCCAGTGTGGCGCTGAATATGTTTTGGACTGGCATTGTACTAGCGACCCTGACGTTTAGCCAGGTAAGAAATAAATTTTTAATTAAAAATAGGTCCGCGATTTACCACTATCTCACTTAATGTTAAGCGAAGATGCGGTCTACGCTACACGCTTACCTAGAAGCAACCCATTCACTCGTGACTTGAAGACTCCCAGGTTGTAACTATCGGGAAACAGACCCAGGCAAGAAGTTTTACTCCTATGAACCTCCTTTGTTTGGTTTTGCTAGTTTTCTTTGTTTTGTTGGCGTTATCAAAGTTGAAGCAAATTGTTAAAGGTGCCATGTATAAGTAGCGGAAGCGCAACACCGTGTCTGGGTGCCCGGTAGTACAATTCGTCCTCTTAGTAACACAAAAACGTATCTCGATATTGTCCAATTTGAGAAAACTGATAAAAACTGCGCCGCGACACGATACAATAATGAGAATATTAAATTACTACATTTGAACTCTATTACTTTTAAAGCTGAAAACACGTAGTTATAAGAGCTTTTAGAAATAAAGTGTCATTGAGATGAAGTCTCTTTGTGACTAAATAAAATCTTATCTCAAAATCATTTTCAGATACGATTTTGTGTTACTAAGGGAGTTATGGAGGCCGCAGCCGGAGGGTGCAAAGAAACCTCAAATGTTCCTATACTAGGTTTATTATAATTAAAATATTACATATCTAAATCCTAAGCTAAAAGTGTGTACGTTCGGTCCGAAGTTAGGAGCCGAAGTCGCCTTAAATTACGGGAATTACAGTATATAGAGACATGGGACAGTTCTGCTGCGTCTGCGTTTCGCCGTATCGCCGCCGGTCGCACGGTGTGGTGTGGAATGCGCTGTCATCATTCTGGTCATCGGACGGCTACATAACAAGCGGACGTAATTATGGGTCGTAAATAAATTGTTCGTGGAATCCGCACCGGACACTCGCCGTAACAATTTATATTAGTTTTTTTTTTCCTATATTAGGTAAATTCAAAGTTTAAGATCACTAGACCACTATAACCAGTAGAGCCAATACTAGTGCCAGTGGTAGAGGGAGACCGGGTGTCTGGGAGTCGGTGTACTGCTTCCCGCTGGGATCGTAGCATGTTGGAAGATGTAGTCTCTGCCTATCCCAATGGGAGAAAGGCGTGACTGTATGAATGTATGTAAACTTTAAGCCTTATTTATGGTATCTTGTAAATAGTAGATAATTGGACAGGTCTAATCGGACCTCTAATAAAAGGGAACACCGCGGCCGCTCCGAAATAAATAGCATCACAAATACGATTAAGTATTTGTCCTCTTTTCCCGGACTATAGAAGCGATATAGCTGTGTCTTTCCACTCTTACTAACACTGCTGAACCTTGTATCACGGTATATCTAGATATTTTAGTTTAATACAATATCAGAGGGCCATTTGTAACTTCTCTTATTTGGTAACTTGGCAGGTGTCAGCAGGACTCGTGCAGCCAGGAGTCTACACCGAAAATGTGATCACTGGAGGTATGGACACTCATCGAGACAACTCATTAGGATGCCTCAATTGTGACAATTATGATACTTAAGTTATATTACATGAACACATAGAGGGATGACCCGAAAACTGATGATTACAGTATTTGTTAACTTATATATGCAATCGGATGCATTAGTGCACGAAATAATGTAAAGAATGATATGCAGTTGTCACGGATTACATTCTCATTTATATCTATATATATATAAATGTTATGTTGGTTTGTGTACGCTTCAAAAACTCAAAAAGTTCTGCACCGATCGAGCTGAAATTTTAGCATGATATATAATCCGCATCAAGGATTGTTTTTATCAATTTTTTTCATCAGTGACATATCAGCGGATGTGCGAATATGCCACAGCGAAGCGTGCCAGGGTACAGCCAGTTACTTTATATTTATACCGGATCAAGCTCAAAAAATTAAAAAAGTTGATTGAAATTTGAATTTCTCGTCAAGAGCGTAACGAACCACCTTAATATTTTTATCTGACTGGTTGTATAGTAAACAGAGGGCGGCGTATAAAGTATTCTAATGTGGACATAATGATAGAAATGTTTACTCCATAGTGTCTACCGCCAGCGAGCGGATAATGGGTGGTTGGCAGGCGCTATCCGGGCAGTTCCCGTACATGAGCCAAGTTCGCTTCTTCGCATCAGTATCTCAATGGCGGAACTGCGGAGGATCCATAATTCACAACAACTGGGTCCTCAGTAGCGCGTTCTGCGCCACCGTGTAAGTTAACACTTGTTACAATATCAGGCCATCAGGGGTTTTCTCGAACATGCCCTAGCTAAAATGTTATCATGTCTGTCCTAACATTCTTCAAATTCACATTCTTCATAAGATACCGACTCTATTGACATAGCCAGACGTACGGCGATGCGTCACCGTTTCATGGTGCACATTCTATCTGTAAGCACGAAGTGGTTTGCCCCCACATTCATTAAGCGTACCGCAAAGGAGTGGAACTCCTGGTCTGTCTGGTGTGGTCTGTGTTTCCCGATAATGACAACCTGAGAGTCTTCACGCTCCATGTGAGCAGGTTACTTTAAGGTAAGCGTGGAGCATCATAGACCGCGTTGACACTTAACATCAGGTGAGATAGTAGACAAAATCGAATCTATGTATCAGTTTAAAGAAAGCCGCACCTACAGGATCATTATTATATTTGTCTATCGGATGCTTTCTACTCTGCAACCAACTTAACTCCTCACTGCCTTACCTTACTAGTCAGCGTTTCGCTCATTCAGGTCAAGTTTAGCCCTAAGCCAATTACGATCGTTACGGCGACTATTTTCATTTGACTAAGGGGTTTTGTTCGATCACTAAAATTAAACAACGGTCCTCGCTGGGGATGGGTATTGGATGAAATGGGTATTGGGTGACCGTTTACTGACATAACATCTGAGCGCATCCGTGCGATGTTCATTCTAGTAGCTTTCACTTTTTAGCAGTCAGTTGTCAAGCCATGTCTAGGGATCTTGGGCGACCTGACAAACCGACCATAGACGCCACTACCTCATTGAAGATTAATCAATAGTTCCAACGCATTTCTATCTGTAGCGCCAATAACACTCACGCGAGGGTCTTTGCCGGCGTCACCGACATGTCCACTACACCTCAGTACGCCTCCGACACCAGTGATTGGAGGATTCACCCCTCGTTCAACGTCAACAGTCCTAGCATCGTGCAGCCATACGATATCTGCATCTTGAGGCTGCAGCAACCTCTTATTTACACCTGTAAGTACGTAACCATAAGACCTGACAGAAGCAACGTCGGCTGCGGAATGTGAGCAGGCTAATGAGCCCTAACAGTTTGTCCTTGTGTTAGTGCAGAGAAATCAAAGGCAAAAGATGAAACAAAAATCGCAAGTGCAAGGGCATATTTTCGAAGCACTGGTAGAGTTAATAGTTTCCTTTTCCTGTGCGAGATTCAGGCATGAGTCACCACTTGAAAAGGGAAATGTCCTTTTCGAAACTCAAACCATAATCGGTTAATCATTAGTTTAGTAGATCATATTTGATTTAATTTTGTGTTTCCTCTATTGTAAGACTAGGTACCTCTAATCTAGGCTCCATCGAAGTAAGTTTAATAAATGATAAAGCATTACTTATCAGGTTCACTGTTTTATTTTTCTCATAGAAAATCTTATATTTTAAAAACTAAAGTCGTTCGCTCGATGCCAATTTTTAGAATGCCTCACTGACAAACATTCCTCCTTTTTTTATCCTTTTTCATTTCGTCCGACTAAGGTCCGACTACTCAACCAAAAAGTTGTCAGCATAAAGAGGTATTATGTAATTATTTAGTTAATTGATATCGATTATTTTTTTACAATATTATAAACACTAACACTATGTAATATATAGGACTTAAGTGCTTGACTTGTAAAAGTGCATTATTCTGTCCAACTTTTAATAAACGCGGTGGTAGCCTAGTGGGAGGACGTCCGCCTTCCAATTAGAAGGTCGTGAGTTCAAAACCCAATGCAGGCACGTCTCAATGTGTTCCTGTAAAACATATGTACGATATTATCACTCGCTTTTCTGTGAAGGGAAACATTGTGAGGAAACCCACATACCTACCCGAGAATTATTTCGGAGGTAGGTATTTTCTTTTATTTGACTGAGTGGCGAGACGAACACCACCCAGAACACTGCAATGCACCTCGAGACATCGGCTCTAAAGTCTCATATGCCCAGTAATTTCGCTGGAAACAATACCCTTCAAACCGGAACACAGTAATGTTTGCACACTACTGCCTGACGGATGAATATCTGGCATAGGTGTAGTACTTCCCCAAGCGGCTTTTTGCAGAAGAAGCCTCCTACTACAAAAAACCTTGTGAAAGCTCACTCACATGCCGTGGCTGACGGAACATTTGATGTGAACAACATCATAGAGCTTACATTCAAATTTTGTATATTTCTACTAACATAATTTACATCTTCTTCCAGTACTGGTGCAGCCCATACGTATCGAGCCCTCAGCCAATGCCTTTAGGGACTACACTAATGAGTTGTTCTTCAGTATGGGCTGGGGCAGGGTGTCTCAGAGTAAGTACCGTCCTAGCTCCAGATAATTATTTAAGAGTACTGTTTTATTTTTTTTATTTCACTCGCTTTTCGGTGAAGGAAAACATCGTGAGGAAACCCACATACCTACCCGAGAATTATTTGGGAGGTATGTATGTTATCCACCAATCTGGACTGGGCCCCCGTGGTGGATTATGGCCTAACCCTCCTCATGAAAGTGAGGGGAGACCCGTGCTCAGCAGTGGGACGTTATGGGTTGATGATGATGAGTGACGGGTCGAGCAAGTCGTTCAACTGATAGTAAGAATGGTATGGTGGATATTGTGAACTTTGCATTACATAATCCTGCGCGGCGCTGCACTGCGCAGGTCGCCCTGAAACATCGGCTCTAAAGTCTCATATGCCCAGTAATTCAGTAATTACTAGCCAGTGACGATAACATTACATTGGTGGGGTTGGACTGATTTTGATCAACTTGCAGTACCGAATACTTATTTTATAAAAGCTTGTCTGAAAAATGTGACTCACTGTGTATTTGCCTTCGCCTAGGTAATGTCTTGCCCAACGTGCTGAACTGGGTTTACCTTCGCGGCATCTCCATCCAGGACTGCAGCCCGTTCTACCCATCATCAGACATCACGGACTACCATATCTGCGCTGCAGGATTCCACTTCACCTCGCAATCTACTTGCACTGTAAGGTTAAGCCGCTGATGGCCGAAATTCGATAGTTTTTTACCTCACTGCGATTTTAGGTTGTGCTGCTAGAAACAAACAACTAAATATTCTTAACACAATATTGCTACCTAGTTTTGCAAGAATGAGATGAAGATCATATGAGACAAAGGTGAAGGAAAAACATGGTGAGGAAACCCACATACCTACCCGAGGATATTTTCGGAAGTATCTACCTATCCAGGTCTCCGTGGTGGACTGAGGCCTCCTCACGAAAGTGAGGGGAGACCCGTGCTCAGCAGTGGGACGATCTGGGTTGATGATATGAAACAAGTCATTTATTTGAGAAATGTGTGGCATGGCTTTGTCACAGTTTTATAAGAGTAGGTCTAAATCAGATATTTGGAGAAGTGGCCAGACGTTCAAATCTTGAACGTGAGTCAGCTGTTACCACATAAGAAATTGATGATTGATTTGCTAATTACCCACATTTGTTTTTTTAGAATGACGATGGTGGTCCTCTAACGCGAATAGACAAAGATGGACAGCCGGTGCTTGTGGGTATCATTGGCTTCTGGCACGGCACTCCCTGCGGCAACGGTCGTCCCTCTGGTGATAAAATGTTTTATTTACGAACTTAACTTAAATTTAGTAACTTCAACTAGCGAGTACTGAGCCTACACCATGTTCAAAACCATGTGCAACCACTGACATAATTCCATAAGAAATGTGCACGTTTCCATAGTTTTAAACGTTGACGAAGTAGGACATAATTTTTTTTAACCAAATGTTGTTCAGTTATATATTGTAAATAGTTCCGTGCAATATTATGCTCTGTAAGTGGTTAACCTAGTATATTTCCAGATGTCTTCTTGAACATATTCTACTAATTTCAGGTTTCAATCGAATCAGCCCTTTCCACAGCTGGTTGAATAATGTCACTGGCATTGATTTTGACGAAGCATCTGGGCCTCCGACCACTGAAGTGACTAGGCCTCCTATCACTGCAACCCCTGAGCCTCCGATCACTGAAGCGCCTGAGCCTCCAACCACTGAAGTGACTAGGCCTCCGATCACTGCTACCCCTGAGCCTCCGACCACTGTAGTGACTATACCTCCGATCACTGCAACCCCTGAGCCTCCGACCACTGAAGCGACTAGGCCTCCGATCACTGCAACGCCTGAGCCTCCAACCACTGAAACCACTAGGCCACCGATCACTGAAGCAACTGAGCTTCCGACTACTGAAGTGACTAGGCCTCCAACTCCTGAAGTGACTGAGCCTCCAACCACTGAAGTGACTAAGCCTCCGGTCACTGAAGCACCCGAACCTGACAGCGAAGAGAGCGACGAGAATTCCCATGAGTCAGACAGCTCAGAATCTGAAGAGGACCCAGAATTATCTGAACTCTTCAACAAGCTGCTAGTTAAAATCAAAGTCAAGGTGAAGGTCGAGAACAGCAAGATCAAGAAGAACGTCACGATCAGTACATAACTGAAATTCAAGTTTACAATTCATATTAATGATGTGAAAATTATAATACAATTCCATTGTTGAGAACCTTTAAATTGAGTAAATTTTATGAAGTAAAACGTATATTGTATATTTAATCATAGTTTAACGATTCATGAAAATTTTATAGACACCACCAAATTTAGAATAACCACCGAGAATTACTAATAGATAAGGATGGACAACGAAATGAGCCCGCTTCAGGATCCAGGATCTAAAGTAGAGATACAGAGTTTAGGTGGCTTGGGCATCACAGCCAATAATAAAGAACCAACTCAAAGGATTTCATCAGGTCATATAATTTAAGTAGAATGGCAATCAAACTACAGTTTGTTAATTGAGTAGACAGACACGTGGAAATATGCAATTAATCTTTATTGACATCATAGCAACAAGTAACAATACAAGAAACAATGAAAAAAAAACATTGTGAAATGACTAATAATAAATAAGAATTAAACCATTCAACAGCTATTAGATGTATTCTGAAGTAGAAGCAAACTACTTTATCATAGTAGAAGACTAAATTTATCATAGTACAAGTACTATGATAAATGCGAAAGTGTGTGTGTGTGTCTTTATTCTCTCTTCACGCTGCAACGGCATAATGGATTTTGATGATACCTGGCATATATATACTTTAATTCCCGGAATAGATATTTATAATAATTTTTATCGCGTAAAATTTAACGATTCCTATGGGATATCAGTAGGCAAGGGTGAAACCGCGGCTAGTAAAGAATATTTTACAAGCGCCCCGCGGTTTCACCGACAAAGTAACCGACATAGGTCAAATCATTAGCAACCTATGTGACAGTAGGCCGGTCCCATCTCTAGAAAAGAACCTTTAACAGATGGGGAAGACGAGTTCTAAAGTGGAGACCGCGTTTAGGCAAACGTAGTGTAGGACGCCGCCGACGGTGGAGGGACGACTGCCAACGGCTGGCGGAGACTGGATGAGGAGAGCCGAAGATCGGGCTCAGTAGAGTTCACTAGGAGAAGCCGACGTCGAAGAGTGGACGAATATAGGCTGATGACGGTCGAAAAGTCACACTTAGTATAAACAGGATGTTTATTGCCTTATCAAATAAGTACCTACTATAAAGTCGAAAATTAATTGTGGCGACGTCTGATAATAACAATATAATTTGTGTGATAATGCGGTCTTTGCTTTTTTGTAGCGCCAATTTTTTATTACCTTTTTTCTTTGACATGGATCGGTGACATGGTTTGGCTGGTGTGGGCTAAACATGACGCGCATCGCAGGCCCGCACAGAGTGAAAGAAAGCGATTTTACTGCCGCACCAGCAAGAAGTCACGCATGTGGCTTATTCGACCTCATTAAAAATGAAAATGAAATGAAATGAAATTAATTTTTTGCGGAAATTGTGAAGAAATATATCATAATGCAGTGAACGTATTAACCGATATAATATTTATGTAATTTCCTTTATTTTGATAACCTACTTGATAATTTTCTGTATTTACGGATTGATATTTCCATCATTTTCTTTCCAAACATTTACCTAATGACTCATGGGTTTTTAATAACCATATCGACGCTAGAAAGCGTAAACGCTGTAACCTTGAAACGCAAAATTGTTCACCAGAGCCAAAAAACTTTTCTTTTGTTGAAAAAAAATCATAACTCAATATCTACTCGACCTAAAAATGTAAATTTTGGATATTTGGTGTGTTTCATACAAAGCTACAATACTGCTACCTTGGTTATATCCTAAAGTTCCTAAGGGACGTTGAAATGTGGGTTACAGCGTTTGTTTCCAAATATGTAAAAAAAGTATTTTCGGGTTGGTCAAAGGGTTACAGCGTTTACGCTTTCTAGCGTCGATATACATAGATACCTTAACTGTCGACATCCATCCAGCCGCTTGGAAGATACGAGGTAATAAAGAAGTTTACCAAGTAAGAGGAAACCCGTGTTGCGCAGTGGGTCAATACTGGTAGATGATGATGATGACATGATAGTTATAAATGACTCCATGGGGTAGGTCAGTGAGGGATAGGTAGAACATAAAAATAGCTTGTTCAAATTTATTAATTTCTCAATAATACGATATTATTAGAATTTAACACTAAATTATTATCATTTATGAATTAATGTTGACGTAGCTATTTTGAATGTTATTAACCTTGTTCTTTGAGACAATACATAAATATATCATCTGTGAAAATTTTAGCTGTCTGTCTATCACGGCTCATGACATACAGCCTGGTGACAGACAGACAGACAGCGAAGTCTTAGTAATAGCTGTGGTGATAGGGGCTCGTTTTACCCTTTGGGTATGGAGCCCTAAAAACGATGCTTGCCATTCTGTTATCTGTCTCTGTCAGATATTCTGGGTTGTCAGGCGTCTTGTGTCCCAGACTTATTTAGTACATAGAAGTAAATTACTTCGTATGGAAAAACAGTAAGGGATGGGTAGAAAATAACCAACGCGTAAATACAGAATAGCTTGTTCAAATTTATTTATTTCTCAATCATATGACATTAGAATTTAGCACCACTTTATTATTATTTATGAATTAATGTTGACGTAGCTATTTTGAATGTTATTGACCTTGTTCTTTGAGACCTTTACCATTTTCACTTGCAGTTTCTTAGCAAGCTGAGGTATATCCGGGTCCTCTTTCCACTCTGAGCTGTCTGACTCATTAGAATTCTGTTCGCTCTCCTCGCTGTCAGGTTCAGTCACTACAGCGGTCGGGGGCTCAGTCGCTTCAGTGGTCGGAGGCTCACTCACTTCAGTGGTTGGATGCTCAGTGACTTCAGTGGTCGGAGGCTCAGTGATTTCAGTGGTCGGAGGCTCAGTGATTTCAGTGGTCGTAGGCTCAGTGACTTCATTGGCCGGAGGCTCAGTGACTTCAGTGGTCGGAGGCTCAGTGACTTCAGTGGTCGGAGGCTCAGTGACTTCAGTGGTCGGAGGCTCAGTGACTTCAGTGGTCGGAGGCTCAGTGATTTCAGTGGTCGGAGGCTCAGTGATTTCAGTGGTTGGAGGCTCAGGCGTTTCAGTAACTTCATCTTCTTTCTCAAGGTTCTCGAAATCGATGCCGGTGACTTCGGTCAGCCAGCTGTGGAAAGCGCCGGGCCGGATGAAACCTGAAATTAGTAAAAATCGTGCACGATCTTCTTCCTATCAACTGTATTAACTCCAACGTATAAAACTAACGTTAATTAAATTAAATTAAGTATGTAATGAGTAGGTATATGCGTACTTATAATAATACCGCAGATAATATTGCACACGCAATATTTTATCTTATTGACATAAGATAGATACAATAAATGTAGGTGCCAGGGGCTCCCAAATAGGTCCCATGTAGTGTTGTAGGTATATTATTACACAATTTTAGGCTCTTCTGTAGAGTTATGGAGATCGCACGCATTGCTATAATACTCAGTACCACTAGTTAGCAATGTGCGCGCGCAGCTTGTGGGGTACATGGTAAAAGATTATTACCATTGGGACGGCCACCAGCGCAGCCTTGAGCTGTAGCGGACCAGAAGGCAGTGACACCCACCAGCAGCGGCTCGCCCTCCCGGTCCGTGTGCACCAGAGGACCACCGACGTCACCCTGTGGACAACAGAATCTTCTATCTATACACCAATAAAACAGTTAGCTGACTGGCTCACAGATAGCGCACCGCCTAAACAGCTGGAACTAGAGATTTGAAATTTAGAGGAAGTATCCTCGAAGTCCACAACGAAGGAATTAAAGAGGTGAAGGATGGGAGGCGCGGGGGGGGAGTTATAATGAAGAAGTCGGTAAGGTAAGTAGTAAATATCTTACATAGCAAATAGCCTGCAAGGTGTCGTTGTATGATGTTGCGCAGATGTGTGTACTCGTGGCGGTGACATGTAACATAGTTCGGCCGCACTCCGCGTTGGTCATACCACGGAGGTACACCCAGTTCAGGACATCAGGGAAGTCACCTGTGTGGGTAATTACTGTAGATTTTAAATGATTGTATGGCTAATGTTTCACGGGTCACGTTTGAGGAGACAAATCCAATCTGTCTCATCCGCAAGAAAAAGAGAGCATGTATTTTCGCGACTAACAAAATTAAATGGCAACTCAAGTACAATATTGTACTTTTTTTACTGACTTCATTGCAATTAAATAAAAAGGTAAGTTAATAGTTTAGCGCTAATATCTCGCTTCTTTACTGATATTGTATTTTTTACCTTAATTTTATTGTTCTCACTTATACATACTGTTTACTCTGTGTCGCAATGAAAAGTACAGCGGTACATATCTGTGGATATAACGTAGTGTTAAATTATCTTTAAGACCTTTAAAAGCTTGGTGTAAGTACTTACCATTTTGCTGCAGCCTGCCCCAGCCGCAGGTGACGAGCACCTCGTTATCGAAGTTCGCGAACGCCTCGGCCGAGGGCTGGATACGGATGGGCTGCACCAGCGCTAGAAATTATGAAATTATCCTTCCTTCTTTCTGTTACTGTTCTGACACAGATACCTTGAGCTAATGTTCTTCTTGCCAGGTAACATTTATTCTGTGTATACACAACTACAGCCAACATTATAAAGAGGGAATTAAATTAAGGTTGTGAGCTTGGATGTTTGTAGGTAGTAATCTTCTGAACTACTGATCCGATTCTGAAGATTACTTCAGTTTAATGTAAGCCTTCGATATTCTCAAGTCACAAAAAGCTGTCATATTCTGGGAAAACTCCGAGTTCCTATTCTGAAAATTCTTTCACTGTTTCCGGGTGATCTAAGCTATTTTGTTCCAGAAAAATGCAAGATTCTGTAAAGTAAATGGAAGTTAATTTTACTTCAACAGTGATCTGAGTACATAGGATTGTTTTTCGCTGTATGATAAGGGTCTGCGCGTGCGTGTTTCCATGGGCTTTGAGTTAGTGGAAGATCAGGAGTCCTTTATAACTTACTGCTGTAAACGAGAGGTTGCTGCAGCTTCACGAGCGCAATATTGTTTTGGTCCTGATTGTGTGCTGTAATGTAGACGTAAGTTGGGTGAATCCACGACTCGGTGTCTTCGGAGACGTACATGGGTTCGGCGGTGAGGTCGGTGACGCCAGCGCTCACCACCACGGAGATGCGGCTACAGAGAGAAATTATTTAGGTTAAATAGCCTTTCAAGGAACAGTGAGTTCAAATCCCAGTGGGGGCACGTACCAATGTGTATCTGTAAAGCATATGTACGTAATTATCACTCGCTATTCGGTGAAGGAAAACATCGTGAGGAAACCCATATACCTACCCGAAAATTATTTTGGAGGTTGCCACCAACCCGGACGGGGCCTTTGTGGTGGATTATGGCCTAACCCTCTTCACGAAAGAGGAGAGACCCGTGCTCAGCAGTGGGACGATATGGGTTGATGATGATTGATGAAATAAACAGTCGGTAATAAATATACATAAAGGTAATATGCAAATACATATTTTTCTTAACCAGTTTGATATTAAAAGTCAGTGTGTTTCTAAATTCGATAACGTTATAGTCGCTAAACGTTTTGCTAACTTATAATTCACTATTTGACGGTAAATTTGTCTCATCACTGAGGTCAATGTTTGGCGGTCCTTTATTGCGTAGAACAACACACACAACACAACACAACACAAGAACAAGTACATGATGTGTAGACGATAATAAAGTAAAACCATATAATTTGGAGTTAAAATGGCACCAGATCGATGAGAAGAGCTGAGAGTGAAGCGTGCTGTAGAAGATTGGAAAGAATTTTTTCAACCACAGCTGGTGATTCGCTTGAATAAAAAATCTCACTAACTTAGCGACGCATCTCGCGGAAGTGAGGATCCAGTTGCGATGCACCACGGAACCAACGCAGCGGCTCACGCCACCTCCCGGGTTCACGACCCTGAGTGCAGCCACGTACGGGAACTGCCCGGGGTACGCCTCCCAACCAAACGCGATGCGGCTGTTGGCGGCCAGCACTAGTGAGTGAACCAAATGTAGTGTTTTATTATAATTATTTTTTATTTAATTACCTACCCTACTTAGTATTATAAAGTTCATGAGTACCTTCAGTGATCGCATCTTCGCTGAAGACTTCTGGTTTCACCACTCCTGCCAGCACCTGTCGATTTACAAATAAATAAGTGAGAAAATTTCTTGACACTGGGCAAAAATCGTGAAAACTGAGCAGTCTCTGTGTTTTCATAAGTAGAAGTACTTATTGAAATAATTACTATACCTATTTACCGGACGCCCTATAATTTAGGTTAAACCTTTGTATGTAGTATAGTCAGATGTGCGGATTCCAACAGCATTAAATTAACAATTGGAGCATTAATTGTACCCCTTACCTGGCTGAGAGTCAGGGCCGCTAGTACTGCGCCTGTTGTCCAAAACATCTTCGCTGTCACTGACAGTTACTCATTGCATAAATTAATTTATAGGCATTTACTATCTCTAAATTATCTTTAACTAACTGTTGCTACGGCGTTGCCTGCTCAGTCACAAGATTTCAGGTTCTTGGCTCTCACTGATCCTATCATTACATAAAATTTTGTTTTGTTGGTTAAAGAATTTTAGGCGTAATGTTTTCGAATTCTTTTCCTAGGACTAGTATAAAGACCCTGGGTGTACCATCGTGGCTTGAACCTCTCCGGACTTGGTTCAAACCCAGCACGAGATCACTGTTCCGTGCAGCAGGAGCAACAATTGAAATAGTTACATAGCTTTAATGATAGTCGACTTGCGGTTAGAGATAGTACCCCAAGAAGATGTTAGTAAGTATAGACGGATAAATGAATATTCAGGTCCGTCTCTATCATTAGAGCAGCTCGCTTTCATCATTAAATTGTTTTGTCATCGGCAGTTAGCAAACATTCCAATACACTAACGGCTAACGGAATCTGGGTCAAGATTGACTTCCGAGATTCAACCCAACCACACATCCATTCGTACTAACATACTAACACTGTCAGTTATAATTTATAAAAGCTCGCGATAAAAAAAAACACAAACTATCATATCTTCGCCGCCGCACCGACAATAAATCGTTTGGACATGTAAGCGTTTGTAACTAGGTGCTATAAATTTGTAAATCTAATGGTTTAAATGGTTTTTTAAATGACATAATTGTGTAAGTTTGTGTTTGTCCTCTCTTCATGCCGAATGCATTTTGATGACATTTAGTATACTCATACTTATGGTCCTGGAATAATACATAGGGCACTTTACTCCCGTAAAAATAAAGGGTTCTTGGGGGATAAAATCATTTCCAGTTTCTTTCACAACGGGTCAAGAAGTGTTTATGGTATATTGTCAATAAATACTTTCGGTTCCCGAATATAACATAGGATACTTTTATCCGGTATAAATTGACGGTGCCTGTGGCGTTATAGGTGACGCGGGTGAAACCGCGAGCGCTGCTAATGTATTATGAAGCGCCTCAGACCGACAAAGAGTGTTCGGTGTCCTTGACCACGGAATTCGCGAGCAGTGATGAGGCAAGTTAATAAGAATTAAAGAATTATTTTAAACCATTAGGTTTACTAATTTATTGCACCTAGGTACAAACGCTTACATGTTCAAACGATTTATTATCGGTGCGGCGGCGAAGATGTGATAGTTTGGTTTTTTTTTTATCGCAAGCTCTTATATAACTGACAGCGTTAGTTAGTATGTGAGTAGGAATGGATGTGTGGTTGGGTCGAATCTCGGAAGTCAATTTTGACCCAGATTCCGTTAGTACATTGAAATGTCTGCTAACTTCCGATGACAACACAACTTAACGGTGAAAACGAGCTGATCTAATTATTGAGACGCACCCGAACATACATTTATCTGTCTATGCTTACTAACTTCTATTATGAATTGATCTTTGTTCTTAGTATGTATGTTTTATTTATTGATTTAAATAAATAGTATTCAACCGTATCCTCTTTTTGTTGCTTTTGTCTATGCATGGTTGTCTGGAAGAGATCGCTCTCAGCGATATGACCGCCCATTCTGACATTAATTGTTAAATTTGCTTTGTTTTAATTTTTAAGTTTCTTTTATTCTGTGGTGTTTCAATAAAGAGTTTATCTATCTACCTATCTAATTTCTCATTGGGGTACCATCGCAAGTCGACTATCATTAAAGCTAACATATGTAACTATTTCAATCGTTGCTCCTGCTGCACGGAACAGAGATCTCGTGCTGGATTTGAACCATGTCCGGAGAGGTTCAAGCCACGATGGTACATCCAGGGTCTTTATACTTATCCTAGGAAAGGAACTCGAAAAAATTGCACCTAAAATTCTATAATAGGCACCGAAACCAGCCAAAGTAGCCGACGAATTGCGAGGCATTTGCCAAAACAGAATTTTATGTGGCGATAGGATCAATGAGAGCCAAGAACCTGAAATCATGTGACTGAGCAGGCAACGCCGTAGGCACCAGTTAGTTAAAAATAATTTAGAGATAGTAAATGCCTATAAATTTACTTGTCCGATGAGAAACCGTCAGTGACAGCGAAGATGTTTTGGACAACAGGCGCAGTACTAGCGGCCCTGACTCTCAGCCAGGTAAGGGGTACAATTAATGCTCCAATTGTTAATTTAATGCTGTTGGAATCCGCACATCTGACTATACTACATACAAAGGTTTAATCTAAATTATAGGGTGTCCGGTAAATAGGTATAGTAATTATTTCAATAAGTACTTCTACTTATGAAAACACAGAGACTGCTCAGTTTTCACGATTTTTGCCCAGTGTCAAGAAATTTTCTCACTTATTTATTTGTAAATCGACAGGTGCTGGCAGGAGTGGTGAAACCAGAAGTCTTCAGCGAAGATGCGATCACTGAAGGTACTCATGAACTTTATAATACTAAGTAGGGTAGGTAATTAAATAAAAAATAATTATAATAAAACACTACATTTGGTTCACTCACTAGTGCTGGCCGCCAACAGCCGCATCGCGTTTGGTTGGGAGGCGCACCCCGGGCAGTTCCCGTACGTGGCCGCACTCAGGGTCGTGAACCCGGGGGGTGACGTGAGCCGCTGCGTTGGCTCCGTGGTGCACCGCAACTGGATCCTCACTTCCGCGAGATGCGTCGCTGAGTAAGTGAGATTTTTATTGAAACGAATCACCAGCTGTGGCTGAAAAAATTCTTTCCATTCTTCTACAGCACGCTTCACTCTAAGCTCTTCTCATCGATCTGGTGCCATTTTAACTCCAAATATATGGTTTTACTTTATTATCGTCTACACATCATGTACTTGTTCTTGTGTTGTGTTGTGTTGTGTGTGTTGTTCTACGCAATAAAGGACCGCCAAACATTGACCTCAGTGATGAGACAAATTTACCGTGAAATAGTGAATTATAAGTTAGCAAAACGTTTAGCGACTATAACGTTGTCGAATTTAGAAACTCACTGACTTTTAATATCAAACTGGGTAAGAAAAATATCGTCCCACTGCTGAGCACGGGTCTATAATTTTCGGGTAGGTATATGGGTTTCCTCACGATGTTTTCCTTCACCGAATAGCGAGTGATAATTACGTACATATGCTTTACAGATACACATTGGTACGTGCCCGCACTGGGATTTGAACTCACTGTTCCTTGGAAGGCTATTTAACCTAACTAATTTCTCTCTGTAGCCGCATCTCCGTGGTGGTGAGCGCTGGCGTCACCGACCTCACCGCCGCACCCGTGTACGTCTCCGAAGACATCGAGTCGTGGATTCACCCAACATACGTCAACATTACAGCACCTAATCAGCACCATAACAATATTGCGCTCGTGAAGCTGCAGCAACCTCTTGTTTACAGCAGTAAGTTATTAAGGACTCCTGATATTCCACTAACTCAAAGCCCCTGGAAACACGCACGCCCAGACCCCTATCATACGGCAATAAGCAATCCTACGTACTCAGATCACTGTACAAATAAAATTAACTTCCTTTTACTTCTACAGAATCTTGCATTTACACATTTTTCTGGAACAAAATAGCTTATATCACTCGAAAACAAGTGAAAGAATTTTCGGAATAGGAATTTGGAGTTTTCCCAGAATATGACAGCTTCTTGTGACTTGAGAATATCGAAGGTTTACATTATACTGAAGTAATCTTCATAATCGGATCAGTAGTTCAGAATATTACTTCCTACAAACATCCAAGCTCACAACCTTAATTTACTTCCCTCTTTATAACATTCGCTGCAGTTGTAATGTCCACACAGAATAAATATTACCTGACAAGAAGAACATTCGCTCAGGGAGTCTGTGTCAGAACAGTAACAGAAAGAAGGAAGGGTAATTTCATAATTTCTAGCGCTGGTGCAGCCCATCCGTATCCAGCCCTCGGCCGAGGCGTTCGCGAACTTCGATAACGAGGTGCTCGTCACTTGCGGCTGGGGCAGGCTGCAGCAAAATGGTAAGTACTTACACCAAGCTTTTAAATAATAATACTAATCATTTATTTCAGATAACTATAAAAATCCCTACAAAAATCAAATAATTAACTAAATAAACAATAGAAATAAATTAAAATTAAATTACACAATGCAAATAAATGTCCGAAATTAAGTTACAACTTATACCTAACTATATTTTACCCCCCATCAGCGTCTTCATCCATCGGCTCTGTATGGGACAGTCTTGACGCTACACAACCATCTGCAGAATGCTATTGCGACTGCCTCGCACCCGCTGCAGTAGAGAAGCGACTTTCTTGCGAATGACTGCATGAAAGTCGTCCGTCACCTGTTGTCACGGTTGTCTGTAAATTTGGTTTACGGACGATAGTTTAACCTGACAACGTCATAACAAAACATCGATGAAATGATTGATGAAATTATGAATAAAATTTAATCATTTTTAACAATAAAACAATAAATGCTTGAAATTATACCAGAAATTACCTTGAAATTGAACCTGTCAAGAAGAGTAAAGAGGTAGATGCGGCGCAAGCGTACAATGAGCGTTATGGGACAATGTGTTAACTTTTTCGTGTATGCAGCTGGCGTTCATCGATTTAACGTTGTCACATCAAAAATACAATATGAGCAAAGAAGCGAGGTATTGGCGCTAAACTATACGCTTACTAAGGGTTTTTATTACAATGAAGTCGCTTAAAAAAGGGAAATATTGAATTTAAGTGGGGACACGGAAGGCGGTGACCACTGGGAATGACCCATTTAATTTTGTTAGTGGCAAAAATACAAGCCTTCCTTTTCTCTAAGTAGATGAGACAGATTCGATTTGTCTCCGCAAACGTGACCCGTGAAACATAACCCATACAATCATTAAAAATATACATCGATTTTCCACACAGGTGACTTCCCTGATGTCCTGAACTGGGTGTACCTCCGTGGTATGACCAACGCGGAGTGCGGCCGAACTATGGGACTTGTCAGCGCCACGAGTACACACATCTGCGCAACCTCATACAACGACACCTTGCAGGCTATTTGCTATGTAAGATATTTACTACTTACCTTACCGACTTCTTCATTATAACCCCCCCCGCGCCTCCCATCCTTCACCTCTTTAATCCCTTCGTTGTGGATTTCGACGATACTTCCTCCAAATTTCAAATCTCCAGTTCCAGCTGTTTAGGCGGTGCGCTATCTGTGAGCCAGTCAGCTAACTGTTTTAGAGATTCTGTTGTCCACAGGGTGACGTCGGTGGTCCTCTGGTGCACACGGACCGGGAGAGCGAGCCGCTGCTGGTGGGTGTCACTGCCTTCTGGTCCTCTCATGTTCTAGGCTGCGCTGCTGGCCGTCCCAGTGGTAATAATCTTTTACCATGTACCCCACAAGCTGCGCGCGCACATTGCTCACTAGTGGTACTGAATATTATAGCAATGCGTGCGATCTCCATAACTCTACAGAAGGTCCTAAAATTGTGTAATAATATACCTACAACACTACATGGGACCTATTTGGGACCCCCTGGCACCTACATTTATTGTATCTATCTTATGTCAATAAGATAAAATATTGCGTGTGCAATATTATCTGCGGTATTATTATAAGTACGCATATACCTACTCATTACATACTTAATTTAATTTAATTAACGTTAGTTTTATACGTAGGAGTTAATACAGTTGATAGAAAGAAGATCGTGCACGATTTTTACTAATTTCAGGTTTCATCCGGCCCGGCGCTTTCCACAGCTGGCTGACCGAAGTCACCGGCCTCGATTTCGAGAACCTTGAGGAAGAAGATGAAGTCACTGAAACGCCTGAGCCTCCTACCACTGAAGTGACTGAGCCTCCGGCCACTGAAGTCACTGAGCCTGCAACCACTGCAGCAACTGAGCCCCCGACCGCTGTAGTGACTGAACCTGACAGCGAGGAGAACGAACAGAATTCTAAGGAGTCAGACAGCTCAGAGTGGAAAGAGGACCCGGATATACCTCAGCTAGCTAAGAAAGTGAAAATGGTAAAGGTCTCAAAGAACAAGGTCAATAACAATCAAAATAGCAACATATACATTAATTCATAAATAATGTGGTGTTAAATTCTAATATCGTATGATTGAGAAATAAATAAATTTGAACAAGCTATTTTTATTTTCCTTCTATCTCTTACTGACCTACCAAAAAATTAACCGAACTTATCACGCACTGCAAAGAAGTTCAACTTTGCCTCTAAAAGACCTCATACGCACTGGCTGAAGGTCCATGAAAAATGGCCCCGCAGCGAACGTTTCTTCTTCTTCGCTTGCTCTCCTTCCCTCCCTCTCTCCCTCGGTCGTATTATGTCAGTGGCACTGCTTGCGACTGTTTCCATTCAGATGTTTTCAATCAACACAGATTCACTTAAATTGGATGGCCAAAATCATCGAGATGTTTGAACAACCGAAACAAACGACTTAAACATGTCGGACTCGTTCATCGCTACCTTACTCGAGCCATAATACAGCAACTAGAGACAAAGAAGGGCCTCCGCATGCGACATGATTTGGATTAACGCCCTTCTGACCTCAAGCGATTTGAGACGAAAGTGCCCAACCAAGAACTTTGCAAGTTCAGCGATAGTTCTGACTATTATCGTGAGAAGAGAACTCTCTTTTAATTATGCTCTGCTAAATTCACTAACATACACGTTCCTTAAGTAGAGTTCCGGCTATCCGATCCATTATCTTTCAAATTGTAAACTTGGAGACTCATGGACCGACCGTGGACTTGCCAGTTGCCTGTCTACTTAATGCACGACTGCTGCCCCAGCCAGTTAAACGTATCACACCCCACTGTTTAGGCGCTAACACCTACATAAACTTCTTTTTAGATATAAGTTCCTAAGTTTGATAACAGATGGCAGGTTGAATTGAGCGCCAAAATCCTGCATCGTTTCGTTCCGCCAAAACAGCAATCTAATTTAAGCTTTTTGAACATAGAACTCAAACTTTGCACCTCGGTCTTTGTTTGATTTTGGAGGGATTTTTTGGAATCTGGTACAAATTTGAGCCGGAGCGGCACTTTGGATTGTTGGCGGATTTTAAGTGGGCGGGTCCAACTTCTGACATATGCGCCAGCTCGCCATAGTATCGATCGGAGTTAGTTGCGTGTAATATCGCGCTGACAGCATCGGTCCGTGTTGACGAGTTCACCTTCTGCGCGTGGTAGCAATTACCACAGAAGGTGTAGTAGGTAGCACGGAGAAGAGCAGCGACATCGTAAAAAAAATCAACAAGCAACGCCAATGATTTCCAATGAAGTTAAACTCAAAAACGATGCTTGCCATTCAGTTATCTGTCACAGTCAGATATTCCGGGTTGTCAGGTGTCTTGGCGTTCCCCACTTATTTAGTACATAGAAGTAAATAGTTGTAAATTACTTCGTATGGTAAGTCAGTAAGGGATGGGTAAAGAATAACCAACGTAATACAGAATAGCTTGATTAATTTTATTTATTTCTCAACCATATTATGATGTTACAATTTAGTAATTAAGCACCGCATAACAAGTGCTTATGAATTAATGTTGATGTTGCTATTATGATTATTCTTAACCTTGTTCTTCGAGACCTTTACCATTTTCACTTGCAGTTCCTTAGCAAGCTGAGGTATATCTGGGTCATCTTTCCACTCTGAGCTGTTTGACTCATTTGAATTCTGTTCGCTCTCCTCGCTGTCAGGTTCAGTCACTACTACGGTCGGGGGCTCAGTCGCTTCAGTGGTTGGAGGCTTAGGCGTTTCAGTGACTTCGTCTTCTTCGTTAAGGTTTTCGAAATCGAGGCCGGTGACATCGGTGAGCCAATCGTGGTAAGCGCCGGGACGGATGAAACCTGAAATTAGTAAAATCATGAATTATCTTCTAACCACTGCGTTTACTCCTACGAACAAAACAAACATTAATGAAATTAAATTAAATATCTAATGAGTAGGCATATTGCACAGGCTATATTTTACGTTATTGACATAGGATAGATACAATAAATATAGGTGCCAGGGGGTCCCAAATAGTGTTATAGGGTATATTATTACACAATTTTAGGACCTTCTGTAGAGTTATGGAGATCGCACGCATTGCTATAATACTCAGTACCACTAGTTAGCAATGTGCGTGCGCAGCTTGTGGGGTACATGGTAGAAGATTATTACCACTGGGACGGCCAGCAGCGCAGCCTTGAGCTGTAGCGGACCAGAAGGCAGTGACACCCACCAGCAGCGGCTCGCCCTCCCGGTCCGTGTGCACCAGAGGACCACCGACGTCACCCTGTGGACAACAGAATCTTCTATCTATACACCAATAAAACAGTAAAGTGACTGGCTTACAAATAGAGCACTGCCTAAACAGCTGGAACTAGAGATTTGAAATTTGGAGGACGTATCCTCGAAGTCCACGACGAAGGGATTAAAGAGGTGAAGGATGGGAGGGGGGGTTATAGTGAAGAAACGTTAGTATCTACAAATGATTTAGCTGATAGGAAGCTGTTCTCGAGTGACAGTCAATTTTAACTCGAAAAAATTTAGAGTTTTTGCGTATAGTATTGAAAGCCAAGTCGTAATCGTGCGACGCAGCTAGTATTATGATACGGATTCACAGATTGTTATTGGAAAAGTTAGTGGTAAATATCTTACATAGCAAATAGCCTGCAAGGTGTCGTTGTATGATGTTGCGCAGATGTGTGTACTCGTGGCGCTGACATGTCCCATACTTCGGCCGCACTCCGCGTTGGTCATACCACGAAGGTACACCCAGTTCAGGACATCAGGGAAGTCACCTGTGTTGATAATTGATGTATATTTGTAAAATGCTTGTATGGGTACCATTTCAAACGTTTGCGTGGGAATAAATCCAATCTTACTTAGCGAATAAAAAAAAATCTCACTAAAATTCATGAAACGCGCCTGAAACGCACTAGCTTTAATATGACTGGAGTAGGTGAGTACATACCGTTCTCCTGCAGCCTGCCCCAGCCGCAGGTGACGAGCACCTCGTTATCGAAGTTCGCGAACGCCTCGGCCGAGGGCTGGATACGGATGGGCTGCACCAGCGCTAGAAATTATAAAATTACCCTTCCTTCTTTCTGTTACTGGTTCACTGGGTCCATGCGACACAGACTCCCTGAGCTAATATTCTTCTTGTCAGGTAATATTTATTCTGTGTAGACATTACAACTACAGCCAATATTATAAAGAGGGAAGTAAATTAAGGTTGTGAGCTTGGATGTTTGTAGGAAGTAATCTTCTGAACTACTGATCCGATCCTAAAAAATATTTCAGTGTAATAGAAAGTTTGGCTATTCACAAGTCACAAAAAGCTGTTAGATTCTTGGAAAAATCCGAGTTCCTATTCTGAAAATTCTTTTACTGTGTTTCTGAGATATCTAAGGTATTTTATTCCAGGAATGTAAGATTCTGTAGAAGTAAAATGATGTTAATTTTACTTCTACAGTGCTCTAATTGCGTAGGATTGTTTATCGCTGTATGATAAGGGTCTGGGCGTGCGTGTTTCCAGGTCCTTTGGGTTAGCGGAACATCAGGAGTCCTTTGTAACTTACTGCTGTAAACGAGAGGTTGCTGCAGCTTCACGAGCGCAATATTGTTTTCTTGCTGATTGATTGTGTGAACATTGAGTGCTGTACTGTTGATGTACAAGGGGTGTGTTGTAGTAATTATATGTAAATATTATACTAGAGGGTAGTCGGAGATTCGAATAAATAAATCAGTTGTTGTCTCGAGCTTGAGCCTTTCATTGCATTCACAACATGGTGACAGCGGTTTACCGTTAATTACTGTCGTATCTGGTGTGGTGAACTAATTTATAGTGAATAAGTTATTGCGAGTGATAACTGTGCTAAGCGAAGGCTATTTATAATGGAGCACGCCCGGCCACCAGCCGAGTTGAACATGGAAGACGCCGGCGGGCCAGTTAGCCGCGGCGATGCGTGGAGAAAATGGAGGCAACAATTCATGCTGTTTGTGAAGGCATCGGGAGTCCATACGGAGCCTTCTAGTGTTCAAGCCAGTTTGTTGGTCAACCTTATAGGTTCAGATGGATTTGATATTTATCAAACTTTTGCATTTGAGAATGAAGATGAGCGAGATGACGTCAACGCACTGCTAAAAAAATTTGACAGCTATTTTGGAACGAAACCAAACATTACGCTCATGAGGTACAAATTCTTTACGCGTAATCAAGAAGATGGGGAATCAATCCAACAATACGTCACGGCATTACGTCTACGGAGCAAAAGTTGTGAGTTCAAATCCTTAGAAGAAGATTTGATCAGGGATCGAATTGTATGTGGCGTCCGCCAGGCGGCGGTCAGGGACCGTTTACTGCGGAGCGAAGAGCTAACTCTTGACAAAGCTATAAAAATTTGTCAAGCCGAGGAAGTGTCACAAGAAAGCGGCCGACAAATATGTAATTACGGTGCGAGTACAAGTGAGGGTGTTGTGCACGTCGATAGTGTTGGTGTGACAAATAGAAGCCGAGGTAGCTCGGGCGGGCGCGGGCCCGCGACCGCGGACCAGGGAAGGCGGATGTTTACCAGCGTAGGCGGCGGCAGCGCGACCGCGCGAGGCAGCGCGGGCGGCGCTCGCGGCGGGCCTTACCGGCCGCCGGCCGCAGCTGCGGCGGCGCCGAACAGATTACAACCGTGTGATGGCTGTGGCCGCGCCCGGTGTGCTGTGGGCCGCTGCCCGGCGCAGTTCGTCAGCTGTTTTGTATGCGGTAATAAAGGACACTTTGCGCGCAGGTGTAAGTCGAATCAATCTTTTAATAGAAACGGCACTCGAGAAAAAGTGCAACGTGTTTATGAGGTCGAGCGAGATTACGTAGATGAGTGTAGTGAATCGGATGAAGGTGATGCGTTTTATATATCTATGATCGATTCTAAGAAAGGTAGCTCGGAAGAGTGGTTTCAAGTGTTATCATGTGAGAATGGAAATGAAAAATTTAAGTTAGATACGGGAGCTGACTGTAACGTGATAGCTTACAAAAGATTTTCAGAGCTAGGATTTAATGATGACGTGATAATGAAAAAAAAAATTCCGCTATTGTCTTATACTCATGATGTCATACCTACTAAGGGAGTTTGTGTATTGCCGTGGTTACACAAAAATAAAGTTTATGAACTTAAATTTGTAATAGCTGATATGAACTGTAGTAGTGTGCTGGGACGGAAATCTTGCGAAACTATGGGGCTAGTCAAACGCCTTAGCGCTATCGAAATGTCTAATTATGATGATTTGTTCAAGGGCTTAGGTTGCTTGCCAGGTAAATATCACATAGTTATCGATAAAAACGTTCCACCCGTAATATGCGCGTCTAGGAAAATTCCTCACGGATTGCGCGATCGGCTAGCGAGCGAACTAAAGACAATGGAACAGCTGGGCGTTATCAGAAAGGTCAGTCACCCCACTCAGTGGGTACATCCATTGGTACTAGCGGCAAAAAAGAATGATGGCATTCGTGTGTGTCTGGACCCGCGGGAACTGAATCGCGCGGTGCAGCGCGCGCACTTCCAGCTGCCAACGGTGGCGGAGCTGGCGGCGCGCCTGCACGGCGCTCGGTTCTTCTCGGTGCTGGACGCCAGCTCCGGATTCTGGACTGTACAGTTGGATGAGGAGAGTGCGGATTTGTGCACGTTCATAACACCGTTTGGCCGTTATCAATTCCTGCGGCTCCCATTTGGAATTAATTGTGCGTCAGAAGTATTTCATGCAAAAGTGACTCAACTTCTGGAAGGCCTGGAGGGCGTAGGGAATTATATTGACGACATAATAGTATGGGCTCCCACGAAGGAGATTCACGATCAGAGACTTAAGCATTTACTAGAGAGAGCTAGGGAAGTTAATTTAAAATTCAATAAGGAAAAATGTAGAATTTGCGTAGAAGAAGTGACATATTTAGGGCACGTGTTCGATAAGAACGGAATGAGACCGGACTATAATAAAATAAAAGCTATAAAAGAAATGTGCACTCCGACCGACAGAAAAGATTTAGAGAGGTTTTTAGGAGCCGTAAACTATTTATCTAAATTTATTCCTAACTATTCGGAAACGGCAATACCTTTAACGAGCCTACTTAAGAAGGACAACGAGTGGCGCTGGGAGGAAAGTGAGCGCGCGGCGTTCGACAAGTTAAAAGAGTGCGTCACCGGGGCGGGCGTGCTGGCGCTGTACAGCCCGGCGCGGCCGGTGCGGCTCGCGGTGGACGCGTCCGCCGCCGCGCTCGGCGCCGTGCTGCTGCAGGACGGCCGCCCCGTGGAGTTCGCGTCGCGCACGCTCACGGACGCGCAGAAACGGTACGCTCAGATAGAGAAGGAACTGTTAGCTATTGTGTTCGCTTGCGAACGGTTTCACCAATACATCTATGGTCAAAAGAATGTTATCGTGGATTCAGACCACAAGCCCTTAGAGAGTATATTTAAAAAGCCGCTGATGTCCGTCCCGGCGCGTTTGCAGCGCATGATGCTAAGAATACAGGGTTATGACTTGGTAGTTAATTATGTACCCGGCAAGTACATGAATATTCCCGACATGTTGTCTCGCGCGCCGCTCCCGGACCTATATAGTGAAGAAGTAAGCAAAAATGTACTGTATCAGGTACATATGGTTGTAAATAATTTACCCATTTCAAACGATAAATTGACTGTAATAAAAAAGAATACCAAAAAAGATCCGGAGCTGGGCAGTCTATTAAAATATATAAATTTAGGGTGGCCGCAGCATAAATACGAGGTTACGAATGATGTCAAAGACTATTGGTCAATTAAAGATGAATTATTTGTAGTAGATGATGTCATATTTAAGGACAACACAGTGGTGATACCAAAAATCTTACGCGAAAAAATGTTAAGCATTGTTCATGAAGGTCACTTAGGTATAGATCGGTGCAAGCGGCGAGCGAGACAAGTGATGTTTTGGCCGCACATGTCACGTGATATAGAATTTTATGTAAAACGTTGTAAAGTCTGTCAGGAGTTCTCAAACGCCCCATCTAAAGAACCCATGATACCTATGGAGATTCCTAAACTACCATGGAACAAGGTGGGGTCAGACATTTTTGAATATAGAAAGAAATACTACTTGATCATCGTCGACTATTACTCTAATTATGTTGAAGTTTGTAAATTAAATAATATATCGTCTAACAATGTAATTGATAATATGAAAGAAGTATTCTCACGTCATGGAGTCCCAAATTTACTGATAAGCGACAACGGCACACAATACAGTAGTCGCCAGTTCAGACAGTTCGCACATGAATGGGAGTTCGATCATGTGACGTCATCGCCTAATTATCCTCAGGCCAATGGTAAAAGTGAACGTGCAGTTCAAACCGTAAAAACTTTACTAATGAAATCTATAAGAGGGAATGGAGATTTTGAATTAGCTCTTCTTAATTACCGCAATACACCACGGGAAGGATTGAGTTCTCCTGCACAGCTGTTGATGGGTCGAAGGCTACGGTGCCAACTACCAGTTCACCCTAAACTTCTGGAGCCACAACTGGTAGACCCATCGGAGTATCAGACGATGATCGATCAACAGAAAAAATCAAAGTTACGTTATGACAATCATTCTAAATTATTGCCAATTTTAAAGAAAGGTGATTCTGTTATTTACATAGACGGCAAGAGAAGAGGCAGGGCCACTGTTGTCGATCACGCTGATACTCCTCGGTCGTACATCGTACAGAGTAAAGTAGGGGCTCGGTACCGACGCAATCGGCGCCACCTAATCAAATGTGAGACAGACAAACATGTCGAAGGTGAAAAA
Source organism: Campaea margaritaria (assembly GCA_912999815.1). Taxonomy (NCBI): domain Eukaryota; kingdom Metazoa; phylum Arthropoda; class Insecta; order Lepidoptera; family Geometridae; genus Campaea; species Campaea margaritaria. Next base: position 746,605 of record OU538809.1, on the reverse strand, counting down.
GACGAATACAGTGATGCGTGTGAGGATACGGATTTTAAAGAAAATGTGAGTGACTCTGACAAAGAACCCACAATCATCCCACAAAAAAACCGCACACAATCCCCACCCACACCACTGATTCGCAGAGCTAAAAAAGTAGCTCAACAACGTATTAATAACAGTAAAAACTAATTATGTAAGATAAAATACCTAACAATAGATTATGTAATAAGTTAAGTGTTATGTTTATTCCATAATTATATACATTTGAATGCTATTCTTTTCTTATTAAAAGAGGAAGGATAGATTATGTTATCAGCATTTTCCAATATGTATCTAATCAACATAGTGATGCTAATGGATAAAACGTAGTATAATAACATTAAATATATTTAGAAATAGGTACTATGGTATGTGAGCATTTGAAGTGCAATTTCCCATTAATCATCTAATAGGCTATGTTGTAGTTGTTTTGCATTTGGTTGTTACTTAATTAATATAGGTTTGTATAGAACTTTGTTGTTTAGAGGGAGATGTTGTAGTAATTATATGTAAATATTATACTAGAGGGTAGTCGGAGATTCGAATAAATAAATCAGTTGTTGTCTCGAGCTTGAGCCTTTCATTGCATTCACAACAGGGTGAATCGACAACTCGATGTCTTCGGAGATGTACACGGGTGCGGCGGTGAGGTCAGTGATGCCAGCGCTCACCACCACGGAGATGCGGCTACAGAGAGAAATTAGTTAGATCAAATAAGCAATAGGTAATAGGTAGACGTAATAGAAACAAATACACACATTTTTCTTAACCAGTTTGATAGTAAGAGTCAGTGTGTTTCTAAAATCGACAACATTATAGTCGCTAAGCATTTGCTAACTTCTAATTCACCATTTCACGGTAAGTTTTCTTAACGCTGAAGTAAATGTTGTTGGTCCTTTATTGCGTGGAGTGAAGAACATGACGTGTAGACGACAATATGGTAAACACCATATAATAAGAAGTTAAACTGGCACCAGATCGATGAGAAGAGCTTGAGCTTCAGCTTTGAAGCGTGGTGCTGTAGAAGAATGGAAACAACTATTTCAACCACAGCTGCTGGTTACTCGTTTCAATGCAAAATCTCACTTACTCAGAGACGCCTCTTGCGGAAGTGAGGATCCAGTTGCGGTGCACCACGGAGCCAACGCAGCGGCTCACGTCACCCCCCGGGTTCACGACCCTGAGTGAGGCCACGTACGGGAACTGCCCGGGGTACGCCTCCCAACCAAACGCGATGCGGCTGTTGGCGGCCAGCACTAGTGAGAGAACCAAAGGTAGTGTTTTATTATAATTGTATTTTATTTAATTACCTTTCCTACTTAGTATTATAAAGTTCATGAGTACCTTCAGTGATCGCATCTTCGCTGAAGACTTCTGGTTTCACCACTCCCGCTAGCACCTGTCGATTCACAAATAAATAAGTGAGAAATTTTAACATGTTAATACTTGACGATGGTTACATGCAGAAATCGTGAAAACTGAGCAGCCTCGGTGTTTTCATAAGTAGAAGTACCTTTCGGAAAAATTACTTTAATTACCGGACACCCTATAATTAAAGCATATACTTTGTATGTAGTATAGCCACAGAATGCGGCCAGATGTGCGGATTCCAACAGCATTAAATTCATAATTGAAGCATTAATTGTATCCCTTACCTGGCTGAGAGTCAGGGCCGCTAGTACTGCGCCTGTTGTCCAAAACATCTTCGCTGTCACTGACGGTTTCTCATTGGACAAGTAAATTTATAGGTATTCACTATCTCTAAATTATCTTTAACTAACTGTTGCCTACGGCGTTGCCTGCTCAGTCACAAGATTTCAGATTCTTGGCTCTCACTGATCCTATCGTCACATAAAATTCTGTTTTGGCAAATGCCTCGCAATTTCTCGGCAACTTTGGCTAGTTTTGGTACCTGTCACAGAATTTTAGGCGCAATGTTTTCGAGTTCCTTTCCTAGAACAAGTATAAAGACCCTGGATTTACCATCATGGCTTGGACATCTTCGAACATGGCTTAAACTCAGCACGAGATCTCTGTTCCGTGCAGCAGGAGCAACAATTGAAATAGTTACGTAGCTTTAATGATAGTCAACCCCAGAGAGATGGTACCCCAATAAGAAGTTAGATACATAGATAGATCAACTCTTTATTGAAACACCACAGAATAAAAGAAACTTCAAATCTAAAACAAAGCAAATTTAACAATAAGTGTCACAATGGGAAGTCTTATCGCTGAGAGCGATCTCTTCCAGACAACCACGCATGGAGAGGAGTAACAAAAAGATGGGACAGTGGTTTACTATTTATTCAAATAAATAAATAAAACATACATACAAAGAACAAACATCAATACATAGTAGAAGTTAGTAAGTAAAGTAGAAATCGCTTTGAGCGATAAGACCGCCCATTGTACTACCCTTATTTACCTATTGTAAGTTTTCTGTACTGTGTTTATTTTTGTTTCTGTAGTACAATAAAGAGTTTTCTATTCTAATCTATTCTATACTAAAGACAGGTGAATGTATGTTCAAGTCCGTATCTACCATTAGATCAGCTTGTTTTCATTATTAAATTGTGTTGTCATCGGCAGTTAGCACACATTTCAATACACTAACGGCTAACGGAATCTGGGCCAAAATTTACTTCCGAGATTCGACCCAACCACACATAAATTCATATTAACATACTAACTAACACTGTCAGTTATAATTTATAAAAGCTCGCGATAAAAAAAAAAACACAAACTATCACATTTTCGCCGCCGCACCGACAATAAATCGTTTGGACATGTAAGCGTTTGTTACTAGGTGCTATAAATTTGTAAACTTAATGGTTTAAATGGTTTATGAAATGATAAAACTGTGTAAGTTTGTGTTTGTCCTCTTTCCATGCCGAATGCATTTTGTATACAGATTTAAACCATTAGGTATACAAATTTATAGCACCTAGTTACAAACGCTTACATGTTCAAACAATTTATTGTCGGTGCGGCGGCGAAGATGTGATGATATGTTTTTTTTTTTTTATCGCAAACTCTTCTATAACTGAAAGTGTTATAGTAGTATGTTAGTACGAATGGATGTGTGGTTGGGTCGAATCTCGGAAGTCAATCTTGACCCAGATTCCGTTAGCCGTTAGTGTATTGGAATGTTTGCTAACTGCCGATGACAAAACAATTTAATGGTGAATGCGAGCTGCTCTAATGATAGAGACGGCCCTAAACATATATTTATCCGTCTATACTTACTAACATCGTCTTGGCGTACCATCTCTAACCGCAAGTCGAATATCATTAAAGCTATGTAACTATTTCAATTGTTGCTCCTGCTGCACGGAACAGAGATCTTCGAGCGGAGTTTGAACCAAGTCCGGAGATGTTCAAGCCACGATGGTACATCCAGGGTCTTTATACTAGTCCTAGGAAAAGAATTCGAAAACATTGCCCCTAAAATTATTTATCCAACAAAACTAAATTTTATGTGACGATAGGATCAATGAGAGCCAAGAACCTAAAATCTTGTGACTGAGCAGGCAACGCCGTAGGCAACAGTTAGTTAAAGATAATTTAGAGATAGTGAATACCTATAAATTTACTTGTCCAATGAGAAACCGTCAGTGACAGCGAAGATGTTTTGGACAACAGGCGCAGTACTAGCGGCCCTGACTCTCAGCCAGGTAAGGGATACAATTAATGCTTCAATTATGAATTTAATGCTGTTGGAATCCGCACATCTGGCCGCATTCTGTGGCTATACTACATACAAAGTATATGCTTTAATTATAGGGTGTCCGGTAATTAAAGTAATTTTTCCGAAAGGTACTTCTACTTATGAAAACACCGAGGCTGCTCAGTTTTCACGATTTCTGCATGTAACCATCGTCAAGTATTAACAAGTTAAAATTGTCTCACTTATTTATTTGTGAATCGACAGGTGCTAGCAGGAGTGGTGAAACCAGAAGTCTTCAGCGAAGATGCGATCACTGAAGGTACTCATGAACTTTATAATACTAAGTAGGGTAGGTAATTAAATAAAATACAATTATAATAAAACACTACCTTTGGTTCTCTCACTAGTGCTGGCCGCCAACAGCCGCATCGCGTTTGGTTGGGAGGCGCACCCCGGGCAGTTCCCGTACGTGGCCGCACTCAGGGTCGTGAACCCGAGGGGTGACGTGAGCCGCTGCGTTGGCTCCGTGGTGCATCGCAACTGGATCCTCACTTCCGCGAGAGGCGTCTCTGAGTAAGTGAGATTTTGCATTGAAACGAGTAACCAGCAGCTGTGGTTGAAATAGTTGTTTCCATTCTTCTGCAGCACCACGCTTCAAAGCTGAAGCTCAAGCTCTTCTCATCGATCTGGTGCCAGTTTAACTTCTTATTATATGGTGTTTACCATATTGTCGTCTACACGTCATGTTCTTCACTCCACGCAATAAAGGACCAACAACATTTACTTCAGCGTTAAGAAAACTTACCGTGAAATGGTGAATTAGAAGTTAGCAAATGCTTAGCGACTATAATGCTGGGCCCGTCGGTTGGGTCGATACGCAAGCTAATTGCAATTTGTGAGGCATATGCGGCGGAGCATGGACTGAGCTATAATTCGAAAAAGAGTGAGGTACTCCTATTTAAGAGTGGGAGAATTAAGCCAGTACGTGTTCCGCCTATTATGCTTAGTGGTGTGGCTCTGCAAGTGGTGACTAGGTTCAAGTACTTAGGGCACATTGTTACCGAGGACCTTAAGGATGACGCGGATATTGAAAGGGAACGTAGGGCGCTGGCAGTTCGGGGAAATATGATCGCACGCAGGTTTGCACGCTGCTCGAGGGACGTGAAAATCACTCTTTTCAAGGCATACTGCCAGTCGTTTTACTCGAGCAGCCTCTGGGTAAACCATACTCGCCGGGCTGCCAGTGACCTACGAGTCCAATATAATGACATCTTCAGGATGTTGGTGCGGCTGCCTCGTTATTGCAGTGCATCTACGATGTTCGCTGAAGCACGTACGGACGACTTTCATGCGATCATTCGCAAGAAAGTCGCTTCCCTACTGCAGCGGGTGCGAGGCAGCCGCAATAGCATCCTGCAGATGGTTGTGTCGCGTCAGGACTGTCCCATGCAGAGCCGATGGATGCGGACTCTGACAGGGGGTAAAATTTAGGTACTAGTTATAATTTTTAAATTTAAATTTTTAATTTTAATTTTGTAATTTTTGTGATTTTCTTTCTTTTTTTATGTAATTTTATTTAATTTTTATTGTATGATTTATTTATGTTTGTATGGATTTTAAATCTGAAATAAATGATTTATTATTATTATAATGTTGTCGATTTTAGAAACACACTGACTCTTACTATCAAACTGGTTAAGAAAAATGTGTGTATTTGTTTCTATTACGTCTACCTATTACCTATTGCTTATTTGATCTAACTAATTTCTCTCATTAGCCGCATCTCCGTGGTGGTGAGCGCTGGCATCACTGACCTCACCGCCGCACCCGTGTACATCTCCGAAGACATCGAGTTGTCGATTCACCCCTTGTACATCAACAGTACAGCACTCAATGTTCACACAATCAATCAGCAAGAAAACAATATTGCGCTCGTGAAGCTGCAGCAACCTCTCGTTTACAGCAGTAAGTTACAAAGGACTCCTGATGTTCCGCTAACCCAAAGGACCTGGAAACACGCACGCCCAGACCCTTATCATACAGCGATAAACAATCCTACGCAATTAGAGCACTGTAGAAGTAAAATTAACATCCTTTTACTTCTACAGAATCTTGCATTTTCCTGGAACAAAATAGCTTAGATCACTCGGAAACACAGTGAAAGAATTTTCAGAATAGGAACTCGGATTTTTCCAAGAATCTAACAGCTTTTTGTGACTTGTGAATAGCCAAACTTTCTATTATACTAAAATATTTTTTAGGATCGGATCAGTAGTTCAGAAGATTACTTCCTACAAACATCCAAGCTCACAACCTTAATTTACTTCCCTCTTTATAATATTGGCTGTAGTTGTAATGTCTACACAGAATAAATATTACCTGACAAGAAGAATATTAGCTCAGGGAGTCTGTGTCGCATGGACCCAGTGAACCAGTAACAGAAAGAAGGAAGGGTAATTTTATAATTTCTAGCGCTGGTGCAGCCCATCCGTATCCAGCCCTCGGCCGAGGCGTTCGCGAACTTCGATAACGAGGTGCTCGTCACCTGCGGCTGGGGCAGGCTGCAGGAGAACGGTATGTACTCACCTACTCCAGTCATATTAAAGCTAGTGCGTTTCAGGCGCGTTTCATAAATTTTAGTGAGATTATTTTTATTCGCTAAGTAAGATTGGATTTATTCCCACGCAAACGTTTGAAATGGTACCCATACAAGCATTTTACAAATATACATCAATTATCAACACAGGTGACTTCCCTGATGTCCTGAACTGGGTGTACCTTCGTGGTATGACCAACGCGGAGTGCGGCCGAAGTATGGGACATGTCAGCGCCACGAGTACACACATCTGCGCAACATCATACAACGACACCTTGCAGGCTATTTGCTATGTAAGATATTTACTACTTACCTCTCTAATAACAATCTGTGAATCCGTATCATATTACTAGCTGCGTCACAGCTAAAATTATCTGTCACTCGAGAACAGTTTCCTATCAGCGAAATATATTTTGGATACATTTCTTCATTATAACTCCCCCCCCCCCCCCCCTTATCTCTTATTACCTTAGTTGTGGACTTCGAGGATACTTCCTCTGCGCTATCTGTAAGCCAGTCAATCTACTTTTTTATCGGTGTATAGCTAGAAGATTCTGTTGTCCACAGGGTGACGTCGGTGGTCCTCTGGTGCACACGGACCGGGAGGGCGAGCCGCTGCTGGTGGGTGTCACTGCCTTCTGGTCCGCTGCAGCTCAAGGCTGCGCTGCTGGTCGTCCCAGTGGTAATAATCTTTTACCATGTACCCCACAAGCTGCGCGCGCACATTGCTAACTAGTGGTACTGAATATTATAGCAATGCGTGCGATCTCCATAACTCTACAGAAGGTCCTAAAATTGTGTAATAATATACCTACAAACTTACATCCAACCAATTTGGGACCCCCTGGCACCTACATATAATATTGTATCCATTTAATGTCAATAACATAAAATATAGCGTATGCAATATACCAATACCTAATCATTAGATATTTAATTTCATTTAATTAATGTTTGTTTGGTTTGTAGGAGTTAACGCAGTGGTAAGAAGATCAGGGTGCGGGCCAGGTAACCTCCACGAGTGCCCGGCTGTTGTTCGTCCCTCTTGATGCGTTGCATCCGGAGGGAAGGGCAGCAGCTGGGACGGTGCACCCTGGGGTTCGGTCAGCTATTCTCCTAAAGGAATTGGTGGCCGTAGCAAATAACCTGGCGAGAGGAGGTCCTTCGCGTGTCCCTCTGATCAGCAGAGGGCACAGCAAGGGACCAATAACGGGGACTTTTGGGCCGCGGATCGTGGGGTCCAACGCCCAAGTTAGAAGTCCCGAGCTGAGGTGAGGCCCGTGTGTTCCGGGACGCACCCAGCGGAGAAAGAGGCCCAAGCCTCACGTGGCGAGCCCGGGAGGGCGCCCGCAGAGGTGGTCGCGGAAGCGCGGTGCGAACCCGTGACCACCTCCACAATGCGGAGAGGAGAACACCCTGGGGTTTTAGTGGGTAAGCCAGACCGGCTGGCGGGGGAGTCCCACGTACCCCCCCCCCCCCCCCGGCCGGGTGGTATGCGTAATGCATTTCCAAGGAAAAATAAAAAAAAAAAAAGGGGTAAGAAGATCATTCATGATTGTACTAATTTCAGGTTTCATCCGTCCCGGCGCTTACCACGATTGGCTGACCGATGTCACCGGCCTCGATTTTGAAAACCTAAACGAAGAAGACGAAGTCACTGAAACGCCTGAGCCTCCAACCACTGAAGTGAGTGAGCCTCCGACCACTGAAGTCACTGAGCCTCCAACCACTGAAGTGAGTGAGCCTCCAACCACTGAAGTCACTGAGCCTCCGACCACTGAAATCACTGAGCCTCCGACCACTGAAGCAACTGAGCCCCCGACCGCTGTAGTGACTGAACCTGTCAGCGAGGAGAGCGAACAGAATTCTAATGAGTCAGACAGCTCAGAGTGGAAAGAGGACCCGGATATACCTCAGCTTGCTAAGAAACTGCAAGTGAAAATGGTAAAAGTCTCAAAGAACAAGGTTAACAACAATCAAAATAGCAACATCAACATTAATTCATAAATAATAATAAAGTGGTGCTAAATTCTAATGTCATATGATTGAGAAATAAATAAAATTAATCAAGCTATTCTGTATTTACGCGTTGGTTATTTTCTACCCATCCCTTACTGTTTTTCCAAACGAAGTAATTTACTTCTATGTACTAAATAAGTCGGGGACGCAAGACGCCTGACAACCCGGAATATCTGACAGTGACAGATAACAGAATGGCAAGCATCGTTTTTAGGGTTTCGTACCCAAAGGATAAAACGAGACCCTATTACCACAGCTATTACTAAGACTTCGCTGTCTGTCTGTCTGTCACCAGGCTGTATCTCATGAACCGTGATAGACAGGCAGTTAAAATTTTCACAGATGAGGTATTTCTGTTGCCGCTATAACAACAAATACTAAAAAACAAAATAAAATAAATATTTAAGGGGGTTCCCATACAACAAACGTGATTTTTATGCTCGTTTTTGCTCGATAATGATAACGGCAACAGGTAGATGCTTGAAATATTCACAGAATACTTCGTTATTATTCACTTTAAAAATAAATAATTAAATTAAAGTAAAATTAATATTTATGGGGGGCTCCCACACAACAAAGTACGGAACCCTTCGTGCGAGAGTTCGACTCACATTTGGCCGGTTTTTGAGTTTACCTTCATTGGAAATCATTGGCGTTTCTTGACGACCGTGTTTCATTGTGAGGGGTGATGCGTTTAACTGGCTAGGACAGTAGACTGTCCACAAATCGAGTCGTGTATTAAGTAGACAGGCAACTGGCAAGTCCATGGTCAGCCCATGAGTCTCAAGTTTACAATTTGAAAGAAAATAGATCGGATGGCCGGTGGCTGGAAGCACGTTTTGTGCAACTTAACTCACTGGTTCCATTGATCTGATTTTTGGGTGAACTCTTGAATATCTTCTTAACACGTTGACTGCTGAACCGGTTTTTACATTAGGGAACCATTACGGACCGTGTGTCTTTTCCAGCAATGGCGTGCCGTCTGTGTGAGCCGCACTGTAGTGTAGGAGTTTTTTGTGGGCATGATGATGATAGCAAAGTCTACGTGATAGTGATCAGTGTAATACGAATGTTTTAAAGTAGTAGTGGTAAGACAAGGAGGACACCGACACCGACACCAGACACCTGACACCAGACACCGGACACCTGACACCAGACATCTGACACCAGACACTGGATACCAGATTCCGGATTCCGGAAACCAGATACCGTAAACAGGAAACTGGACACTGGATATCAGACACCGGATACCAGATTCCGGATACCGGACACCAGCCACCAGCCACCAGCCACCAGCCACCAGCCACCAGCCACCAGCCACCAGCCACCAGCCACCAGCCACCAGACACCAGGCACCAGGCACCAGACACCAGACATCAGACACCAGGCACCAGATACCAGACACCAGGCACCAGGCACCAGACACCAAAAAACCGACATCTGACGCCAGACGCTGTCTGGTGTCCGGTGTCCGGCTTCCGGTATCCGGTATCCTGTTTCCGGAATCCGAAATCTGTTATCTGGGGTCTGGTATTTGGTGTCTGGTATCTGATATCCGGTGTCTGGTGTCAGGTGTCTGGTGTCAGGTGTCTGGTGTCTGGTGTCCGGTGTATGGTGTCAGGTGTCTGGTATCCGGTGTCTGGTGTCAGATGTCCTATGTCTGGTATCCGCTGTCGGTGTTGGTGATGGCATCGACGTCGGCGTCTGGTGTCAGATGTCTGGTGTCTGGGATCCGGTATCCGGTATCCGCTAACCGGTATATGATATCCATAATCCGGTATTAATGAAAGATATTTTCAGAGTCCTATTAGAAAAAAAAACACTTTGCTTTGAAAAAAACACGTTTTAGCTTCATGATAATATAAGCACTCATGAATGATGATTCATAATATGTATTGATTTGAGCAAGCCTAGCTTTAGCTAGCTAGCTTGAACTTTAGTTAGGTTATAAATTGTACGGTCTGCTATGTCCTTTCTGCACTCGGATTGAAATTCTTATTCCTGGCGTTGCGTTTGAAAAAGGAACACTTGGAAAAGTGACGCGGTGGCGCCTCGAAAAATAGAAATCTGAAATGTCATTCACAAGGGCAAGCGCCTTAACACGCACGTCTGTTTTTCTCCGCACAGTCGGTACGTAAACTACGCTAACACAACAGGTGTGTTTCCCCGCACCCGCATAAAGTTATTAAAAACACAACGTCTGTGTTTACAGCAGTGAACGTGTTAAGCGTCGTTTGTAATTTTAGCTTCTAAGTTTGTGAGAAGTTAAACAACAGTATACTTAAGAATAATCGAGTGTTATTTGAATGCTACATTACGAATCTCTAATTATAATTCCGGTATAATATGGACTCGTTTCCATCTGCTACTGGGCATCATGAGACTAGAGCTGGAGTCTCAGGGTGACGAGCGCAGTACAGTACGTAGGACTATCTATTCTGTGGTACAGTGCCGCGCCAGATTGTGCAATGCAAAGTTCTGGGCGGCACTGTATCTGTTATGAGCAGGCGTAGCGCTTACCACCAGGTGAACGACTTGCTCGTCTCGTCACTCAGTTAAATAAAAAAAATAACGTCAGCCAAATTAACTCGTCAAAATGCCCTTCGTCAAGCCAACAAAAGACAGGTAGAAAATAAGTGATACATGGTATAGTATAGCTTGCTTTATTTTACGTATTTTTCAATCAGGTTGTTTAAACATAAACCTGATTACCATGAGTGCAAAATTATTTGAATATAGCTTTTGGGAAACGTTTGGTTATATTTTAATTGATTTTAATGTCGTTAGTGACCTTGACTTTTGAAGCTTTTAACAGTTTCACTTGCAACTTTTTGAGTAGCTGAGATATTTCTGGGTCCTCTTTGGAGTCCGAGCTGTCATTCTGGTCGTTCTCCTCGCTTTCAGGCTCAGTCGCTGCAGTGGTTGGAGGCTCAGTCGCTTCAGTGGTTGGAGGTTTAGTCGCTTCAGTGATTGGCGGCTCAGTTGCTTCAGTGGTCGGAGGCTCAGTTACTTCAGTGGTCGGCGGCTCAGTCACTGCAGTGGTTGGAGGCTCAGTCGCTTCAGTGGTTGGAGGTTCAGTCGCTTCAGTGATTGGCGGCTCAGTTACTTCAGTGGTTGGAGGCTCAGTCGCTTCAGTGGTTGGAGGTTCAGTCGCTTCAGTGTTTGGCGGCTCAGTTGCTTCAGTGGTCGGAGGCTCAGTCACTTCAGTGGTCGGCGGCTCAGTCAGTGCAGTGGTTGGAGGCTCAGTCGCTTCAGTGGTTGGAGGTTCAGTCGCTTCAGTGATTGGCGGCTCGGTTACTTCAGTGGTTGGAGGCTCAGTCGCTTCAGTGGTTGGAGGTTCAGTCGCTTCAGTGTTTGGCGGCTCAGTTACTTCAGTGGTCGGAGGCTCAGTCACTTCAGTGGTCGGCGGCTCAGTCACTTCAGTGGTCGATGGCTCAGGCGCTGCAGTGGTTGGAGGCTCAGTCACTGCAGTTGTCGGAGGCTCAGGCGCTTCAGTAGTTAAAGGCCCGATCGCTTCGTCAAAATTGAGGCCAGTAATTTCAGTCAACCAGCCGTGGATAGGGCCGAGTCGATTAAAACCTGAAATCATTATAAAACTTTATGAATTTCTCATAATCAGCGTAAATTATAGAAGAAGACCAATAATCTAGCGCAATATTGCACAAGGCTGCTTATATTAGAAAACTTAACAACATTTTGTTCATGTGTAAAACATTATTTCAAATTAACGCTCAAAGTTTTGTATTTCGATTCAATCTTTTGAAGCAACATTTTTATATTTTATTTGACTGAGCGACAAGACGAGCAAGTCGTTCACCTGATGGTAAGCGCTACGCCTGCCCATAACAGTCACAGCACCACCCAGAACAATGCATTGCATAATCCTGCGCAGCACTGCACTACGCTCATATATTATATCATGCTTATAAATTGTAAAGAAGAAATAATACTAAAAACTTAAAAATCTAATAAAAGTGGGTGTCCATGAGGCATGGTGCCAAGAACACTGGCTGCATTTCCACGTTGAATAGCAATAGCTATTCTCTGTGCGAGAAATGAGCCAGCCCTCTTGTCACCAGCGGTGTCGACTATTATTATTATTCACTTTATTTATTCTACTTCTTAAATTACATTTATTTTACATTATTTTCACAAAACTAATAATACAGTCAATTAAAAATATTATAAATAAACTTAAACCTAGGATACCACCGGTACCGGTACCGGTAGCGGAGCAAGGCCCAGACTACCGATGGTTAGGGCTGCTGAAAGAGGAACCTCCTGACAATACGCGCCGTGTCGAGGAGTACTGCCGCGTGCATCCGACCCTTAATCCAGCCGTCTAGCGAAAGCCTCTTAATGTGTTGGTCGAGGCTCTTCGCTACAAGGCCATTCGCCGAAACAACTATCGGGACAATGATCGTTGAGTCAACGTCCCACATGGCGGTCACCTCGTGAGCCAAATCAAGGTACTTGCTGAGCTTGTCTTTCTCGGTCTTCACGAGGTTCTTATCATGGGGGACGGTTATATCAACGAGCACTGCCCGGCGTTGGGACCGGTCTACCAGCACGATATCAGGTTTATTGGCTACAATAGTCCTGTCCGTGATAACAGAGCGGTCCCAATAGAGCAACGCACGACCATTTTCGAGAACTGGTGCTGGTGCGTACTTATAGTACGGCACTTCTAACTCGACAAGGCCATAATGAAGGGCAAGTTGCTGGTGGACAATCCTGGCTACCTGGTTGTGCCTGTGCAAGTACTCTCCGTTAGCAAGATGAGAACAACCGGAAATTATATGCCTAAGGGATTCCCCGGGACGGCGGCATGCCCGACAAATGTCGACCGTACCGTCCTTCATAATCTATTTCCGATAGTTATTCGTCTTGATAACTTCGTCCGCAATTGCACAGACAAAACCCTCAGTTTCCCCAAAGAGGTCACCGAAACGTAGCCAGTATACCGACGCGAGCAGGTCCACATCAGGTCCTGTTAAGGCCCGATAGAACCGCCCGTGCAGCTCCTTGCCCCTCCATACGTCCTTGCGATCATCGGTGCTCATTATTATTATTATTATTATATTCTTATTATTATTATTAGTAGATTGCATCACAGGGGAACAAAACAATATATTTAGGGCGAGAGATTTTTTGAATCCAGAGCGGAGCGAAGGATTCTAGAGTACAAATTGTTGTTGTTCTAGAGTACCAAAATGTTGGCTGGAGTTGCATGATGTACTCCCGTGCCATCGAGCGACGACGCCCACCAGCACAGGCTCTCCGTTTCGGCCATTATGCATCAGGGGACCACCCTCATCTCCCTAGAAACAGTATAATAAAAAGTATTTAATGTAACTCAACTATAAACTCAAATCATTTATTGCAAGCGGTCAAAAATAATGCACTTTTACAAGTGAAACACCTACGTCTCTTATACATGGTGAAAAATAAAAACAAGTCAATTATAATCTAGGAAACGAATGATTATGGTTTGAGTTTGAAAAAGGACATTTCCATTTCAAGTGGTGACGCATGCCTGAATCTCGCACAGGAAAAGGAAACTCCATTAACTCTATCAGTGCTTTGGAAATACGCCCGTCAGAGAAGATAGCACCAAAAAACTCTACGGAGATGTCATTTTTTTAAATCATTTAAGGTACCATATAAAAATAATCTTTTCTATTGGTAATCGGTATATAAAGTGGTTCCCACTTAAAGTTAACATAAATAAAAGTAAGACGAGATAGAATTTATGTACCTAGTTAATACCTACCTAACACGCCAGATATCGCTCATTCGCTCACCGCCTGGGGAACCTTTGCCAGATATTCATCCGCCAAGCAGTAGCGTGCAAACATTACTGTGTTCCGGTTTGAAGGCCATTGTTTCCAGCAAAATTACTGGGCATATCGACGCTAGAAAGCGTAAACGCTGTAACCTTGAAACGCAAAATTTTTCACCAGGGCCAAAAAACTTTTTTTTTTGTTGAAATAAATCATAACTCAATATCTACTCGACCTAAAAACGTAAATTTTGGATATTTGGTGTGTTTCATACAAAGCTACAATACTGCTACCTTGGTTATATCCTAAAGTTCCTAGGGGACGTTGAAATGTGGGTTTGTTTCTTACAGCGTTTGTTTCCAAATATGTAAAAAAAGTATTTTCGGGTCGGTCAAAGGGTTACAGCGTTTACGCTTTCTAGCGTCGATATGACACTTAAGAGCCGATGTCTCAGGGTGACGAGCGCAGTGCAGTGCCGCGCAAGATTATGCAATGCAAAATTCTGGGTGGCACTGTTCTTGTTATGGGTAGGCGTAGTGCTTACCATCAGGTGAACGATTTGCTCGTCTCGTCACTAAGTCAAATAAAAAATAAGAAATTGCTATAAGAACCTGTTATCTCACGTTCAACGCGTTGGGGAGATACCACGATCTTGTCGCAAATTTGTGATAAGGTCTGACGCAGACTTACAAAGCAAGTGGCCTGCGAGGAGACGTTGTATGCTACGGCACAGATGTTGTTTTCACTGATACCAGACTCACGGCAGTTTTGGTTGGAGATGACACGGAGGTAGACCCAGTTCAGCACATTGGGCACGATATCTAAGTAAAAACAAGTACACGATGAGTCATTGATGAGGTTTTTGCTGAAAATGTTATGGTTCCAAAGATTCCAACTTTCTCTTTACTCGGTAACATTCAAAAAAAATGTACAGTGTTACTTACAGTCTTATTCAACCGTAGTGTGACCAGCTAGGCAACACCATCATCAACCCATATCGGCCCACTGCTGAGCACGGGTCTCCCCTCACTTTCGCGAGGAGGTTTAGGCTAGGTACTTACTTCCAGGCAACCTGCCCCAGCCCATAGTGTAGACCACCTCGTCACTGTAGTCCCTGTAGGCGTCCGCAGAGGACACGACACGGATGGGCTGCACGAGTGCTAGAAAAATTTAATAGGGACATGCTATAATTCAAAACAATTTAACTTAAAGACCACTGAAGACGCTTAGAACACTGTTTCCAGCGAAATTACTAGGCATTATGAGACTTTAGAGCCGATGTCTCAGAGTGACGAGCGTAGTGCAGTGCCGCGCAGGATTATGCAATGCAGGGTTTTGGGTGGTCCTGTGACTGTTTTGGGCAGGCTTAGCGCTTACCATCAGGTGAACGACTTGCTCGTCACGTCACACAGTCAAATAAAAAAAACGGAACAGACCTCTACGGAGTTGTTTACACCAACGAGTGAGCGTTTCGTGTATTTTCCAATCACTTTCTATTTCACGCTTACACAACTAACCAATGATTCTAAAACCCTATTATTATGGCCGCCTCTCGGTCACGAAGAGGTGGCACCTGTGAAACAAGTGTGATGTGATTGATATAAGTAAATTGTTCTCACAAGTAGCGCCAATAGCTATATGAGACCGGAAGTACCACAACTTTGCCATACATTCATCCGCCAAGCAGTAGTGTGAAAACAGTACTGTATTCCAGTTTGAAGGGCAATGATTTCAGCGAAATTACTGGGCATATGAGACTTCTGAATCAATGTCCCATTGTGACGAGCGCAGTGCAGTGCCGCGCAAGATTATGCAATGCAAAGTTCTGGGTGGCACTGTAACTGTTACAGGCAGGCGTAGCTCTTACCATCAGGTGAGAGAACGGTCGACTCATAACTCCGTCAAATAAAGAAAAAATATGAATAAGTGCCGCAGCGAATTTTGTTTTGGTTTGGGTTTTAGTGGTTAAAAACCCTGATAACCCGACGGTACCCCAAAGTCGTCGGGTATCTTGGAAAAGACAAAAAAAAAGTTTGTGTTCCTTTTGATATAAGGTGCGAACACCTTGTCACCTTAAAGATGACTTATAAGCCATGCCTATTATTCCGTACTTACCGCTGTAAGTGAGTGGTCGTTGTAGTTTCACGATACTGACATCGTATGGCTGAGCTCTGTATAGATTGCTGACGTCGAACGAGGGGTGAACCCACAACTCGCTGGTCACGAAGTCGTATTCAGGAGTAATGGAGAGGTCGGTGACGCCAGCCCTGACCCTCGCGTACGTTGCGGACCAACTGCAGAGCAAAACAACCGATGTTTCAACAACTAGTTGATCAAGAAAGAGATACTAGTATCATCTGGCGACACAGATTATTGGTCTTCTGATATAGACATGATTCCTATCCACAGGTGAAGCCCAGAGCCGACAGTTTAACCTACTATCCGAAGCACGGAAGCCCACAAGAGATGTTATGCCATTAAGCGGTCACCCATAAAATAATAATTTATAGCGAAATTACTAGGCATATGAGACTGTTGAGCCAATGTCTCAAGGCGACGAGCGCAGTGCAAAAAGAAACTAAGTACCGACAGATATTATGTGTGACAGGAAATTGTCACAATTGTTTACTTACATGCTGGGGCAGAACGCGCTGCTGACCACCCAGTTGCGGTGAATTATGGATCCTCCGCAGTCGCGCCCATTACCCGCTGTGGCCATGAATCTGATGTAAACCGCGTACGGGAACTGTCCCGGGAGCGCCTCCCAACCCGAGCCGATGCGCTCGCTGCTGGTTAACACTATGGAGTGAACAGTTGTCCGCATTATTGCAAATGAGGTCAGCTTAAAAACAGTCCGCTTATTGATTGCGGAAAATTGTACAAACAAAACAAATCGAAAAAAAGCAAGGACGCTGATATGACTGCATCGCAATGGATGGATTTATCTGTAAAATACACAAACAGTGACGCTTTTCTCTCATTAGGATAGGCAGAGACTACATCTTTCCACATTCTACGATCCCAACTGAAGGCATTATACCAAATTCCTGACTTCTTTACTTTCTCCTCCTTTCATATTCTTCTAAAAGGATAATTTTTGCAACACGTTCTTAATCTTCAACAAAAGGATTTCATTTTTAAATCCTACTCATTTTTAACGTTGATGAGTTTCCATACCTCCTCCAGAGCTCGCATTGTCGTTGTAGACACCTGAATCCACGGGCCCAGCTGACACCTGCTAAGTTACATTAACTGAGTTAAGTTACCAACTTGCCTTCTGATGTCAATCTCAATTTGTTAAGTGGCGCAAAACCACAGAGTGATTTATTTGCGGATGGACGGATGATGGATGGATTTTTGTTACTGGGAGTTTATATGTATCCTCTATTAATACTCTACATCATTCTAAGCTCTTCGTGTGTTCGGGTTATAAATTATAAGTGCTTTACATTTTACGAAGTTTATTAATGTACTGAACCCGACGGTGGGTGGGCAGTGGGCACTGGGCAACCACTGGCCGCTTCGCTATCCGTCAACGATAAGTACTTGCGTGCCGGGTTTTTTTTTTGCCCCGGGATATGCATTGCGCATACCACCCAGCCCCGGGGGGGACCTGGTGGTTATGTGGGACTCCCCCGCCAGCTAGTATGACGGGATTTACCCACTAAAGCCCCGGGGTGTTCTCCTCTCCGCATGTTGGGGTGGTCCCGGGATCGCTTATCGCGCGTCCGCAACGTGCCGGGTGCTCCTACAGCGAGCAACCGTGAACCTGTTGAAGCTGTTTTTTATCTCTAAGTATTTATTTGTCCTTCTGCTGCTAACTTTATGATTCTTGTTTATTCTTTTTTTCCAGTATTTTTTTTCCTTTGTAATTTAGTTGTTCTATGCTGTATTACGCCTTACAAAACGGCGCAGTTTTGGAGTTTTGCTATAACGAAGCTGATATAGCCCTTTTGATTGTAAGAGAACTAAGTATTAATGAGCTTTATAAATTTAGCTTTCTTTTTTTTTTATTTATTGATCTACTGATTAAAAATCTTATCTAGTTAGGAGAGATCAAGAGTTAGGCAATTACAGATTTAAAATTTTTGAAACTACTATTATATTACCTACCTTTCAAACTCAATAAAATAATAGTAGATTGTACCACAAGGGAACAAAATAATGTATTTACGGCGAGAGCGATTTTTGAATCCAGAGCGAAGCGAAGGATTCTATAGTAGAATCCCGAGCGTAGCGAGGGGTTCTAGATTAGAATCCTAAGCGTAGCTAGGGAGTCAAAGTACTTCGCTCGAACTTAAATAATTTTGTTACCGTGTGGTACACGATACTTTTCATCCCAAGCTATGAGAAAAGTTCATCATACGAGAATAAATCTTTTGACGTGACAACGTCTAATGAATCGATGCATGCACGAAAAAGTTGACACATTGTCCCGTAACGCTCATTGTGCCGTGACGCTCATTGTACGCTTGCGCCGCATCTATGTATCTCTCTTCTCTTCTTAACAGGTTAATTATTCTTGCATTTTAAAAATCTGATTACTAGTATAATTTCAGGTATTTATTCTTTTATTATTAAAAAATGATTCATCTTTATTCATAAAAATATGCAATCACTTCATCAATGTTATGTTACGAAGTTGTCACGTTAAAATATCGTCCGTAAACCAACTTTACAGACAACCAATTTTTTTTAAATTTGGATAGCCAATGCCGCGTCGGCACGCGTTGTTTTTTTTATTGCCGGCCAGGACTTTGTTGAAGCGAATTGCGTTCAAACTTTTTAATTAAACAGTGTTCCAAATTCAAAACTCATTTCGTCAATGTTATTAAGTGCGCGGAAAAGACCCACTTTGCTCGCACTTATCGAGGAGCAAAATGCCTCTTTTCGAATACATTGGATGAAAATGATAATATCTCATTCTTGTACTAATAGTATTCAACATTATATGATTCAAACGAAAAAATAGAATTTTGTGTTGTTTTTTTCCTATGAAGCAAATTTTATTTTATAATGTAAGTCTAAGTAGAAATCCAAAAAACTTATCAGGATATCTGGTATACCAGATACACTATAAATGACGAAAAAACTTGTACACTAATTTCCTTTTTTAAACTCAAATCATGGTCAGGTAATCGTTAGCTTTGATTTATTTGACGTATTTAATTTATTTTTATTTTTCTTTATTTGTTAAGAGTTTGACTAGTAAAAGCACATTATTTTTGCCTTTTTTTGCAGTAATAAATGATTTCAATGTAGGCAGAGTATAATTATAAATTGATACAGCTAGAATATAAGTCAGGCGCTATTTCCACAAGAAATGAATTAATTAGAAAAATGATCCCTTACCTGGCTGAAAGTCAGGGCCGCTAGTACTGCGCCTGTTATCCAAAACATCTTCGCTGTCACTGACAGTTCGGTTTGGTACCGAACAAGATTAAACGAATATATATAGGCGTGTACTATCTAAATTACCTATAGCTAACTGTAGCCCACGACGTTGCCCGCGCGGATAGGTATATATAATTCATAATTTAAAACTACAAACAAAAATTATTTATTGCAAGTAGGAAAAATATTGCACTTTTACGAGTCAAAGACTTAAGTCTCTCATACATAGAGAATAATAAAAAATAAATCAAATCATACTAAACTTATGACTAATGATTAACTAATTATGGTTTGAGTTTGAAAAAGGACATTGACATAAGAGGTGGCTCATGCCAGAATCTCGCACAGGAAAAGGAAATTCCATCAATTCTACCAGTGCTTCGGAAATACGCCGTGCAGACGCGGACTCATGGCCCACCCCAATCCTACTGCCCTATAGAATTTAGCTTAGGATAATACTTTAAAATTTTCCATCTCTGGTCTAAAAGTATTTGCCACAACCGCAAGATTAAAAAATATATATAGCGCTAATGATAGCGGAATCACAGGTAGGTAGCAAATAACAAACCTCGCGAGCGCAAACTTTTTGCTTCAACTTATTTGCATTTTGCGGAGCTACCCTGCTCATCACGCTGAAGATCTTCTCTAAACTTTTATGAGACCAACTTAAAATTAAAACCCTTCAAATAATGAATTAGTTGTGAAAATAATTGTATATCGCCATTTTCTGTTGGCGGCCATCTTGGATTTGGAATAGTGCCTAGTATTTTACTAGTCAATTCCTTTCATTTCATCCCCATATTGAAGGAGTTGTGAAAAAATATTATATTATGTAATCCGCCATTCTGTGATGGCGGCCACCTTGGACCAATTTTCATCAAATATAGCTAAGAACACTCCAGACTCATTCACCTTTTAAACATAACAAATAGAATCAAAATATGTTCATCCGTTCGGGAGCTACGATGCCACAGACAGACACACACACACATACACAGACACATCAAACTTATGACACGCCGTCGTTTTTGGGTGAAGGGTTACAAAAAGGATAATCGGAATTGGATCTCATAAGGCGGAGATATCCTGTAGCCCTCCTTTTGCCCTTTTTTGGAGGAAGTACCCGTCCAATCAAAAATCCCCGACGACAACAGCTGTACAACCTAAATACCAAATTTCGTCCAGTTCGGATGCAAAATACGACCTGCGAGGAGTACCAAGTGACAGGGGAAAGCAAACTTTGCCAGAATTGAAGACGCTTCGCTCATTTGGTACCACACTTCCCTTACCCCAAAGCTAAGACCTGCCCTTGCTAGCTAAGGCCCGCCGTCCAAAGATCTTGCCGACAATGTAGGTCGACATGTTGACAATTATCTTCGCCGTCGCGCCGCCAATAAATCGATTGATCAAGTTAATTCGTTACCTCTGCACCTACTAATAATATTAACCATTATCTTGTTCAGTGCTGAATTCACGAAACTGATTACAGTTAAATGGAAGGCAATAAATTCTAAGGCAAAGTACTGTCTGCCTATCTGTCTCCCTGTTCGCGGCCTTTTTAACCAACTTCAAAAGAGGAGGAGCCTGTCAATTCGGCGGTTCTTCTTTTTTTAACACTTTCACTGCTGAGCCGATTTTCCTGCCACGGGTCACGCCTACTGTCCTAGCCTAGGGTGCGGCTCTGCACACTCCATAGTGTTTTTTCATACAACAAACACAACAGTTGTGTTTTGCCGCAGTCGCGGCAACTTATGAAAAACAGACAGGTAAATTTGATTTCACGCCACCACGAAATAGTGAATGACATTTTTTTCCTCAACTCCCTCAATATTTACAAAGATCGTGACCCCTAAATTGGATTTCCTGTAACTCTGTATTCTATTCGTGTGGGATCACGCTACGTTATCAGCTTATTAATTAGCTATATATAAATAAGTAAGTAATTATCACTCGCTTTTCGGTGAAGGAAAACATCGTGAGGAAACCCACATACCTACCCGAGAATTATTTCGGAGGTAGGTATGTTATCCACCAATCCGGACTTGGCCCCCGTGGTGGAATATGGCCTAACCCTCCTCACGAAAGTGAGGAGAGACCCTTGCCCAGCAGTGGGACGTTATGGGTTGATGATGATTATGAAATAAGTATAATTATAAAAGACTAGCTGCGCCCCGCGGTTTCACCCGCGTAATTCCTGTACCCCCGGGAATATGGGGATAAAATATAGCCTATGTTACTCGCTGTCAATGTATCTTTCCATTAGTGGAAGAATTTTTTAAATCGGCCCAGTCGTTAAGCCGAAGCCTTAAATATTTCCATACATACTATCATCCCCTATATTTATTTTACCCCCTCAAGGTTAAATTATTACAAACTTTGAATGCCAAATTTATTTACAATGCTTTTTCGCGATAAAAAGTACCCTATTTCTTTTCCTAGGCTCTGTAATAATGTATATTGAAAGACAGACTATCGCAGAATGGCTTTATTATATGGAATGCCGTACACCGAAAGTATTAATGAAGTGAAGGTGGTAAGAAATAAACTGCCACCTTCAAATCCGAAACATTACATTTTCCTCCTTCTAAATCAACACGACATACTGAATACATATAGGTACCAACAAGCAGTATGTTTATCATCTGTAACATATTTATAATTAACGTACGAATCTATCGACTTAGAACACACGAAATAACAAAACTAAAAGTAAATAGATGCCTGTGAACATTTTCTACAGAAGGCAATGTTGAGTTAGACAAATGATAATTAACAAACTTACAGACTAAACGCTATGCAAGCTACATGCTATGCATAATGTAAGTACATAGACAATGTTCCTATACCTGAATGAAGCTACTTCCTAATCCGAGATCTTAATCTCATAGTATGCGGAGTGTAAACCCGTTGCTGGCGCCTACCCGGCTCATTAGTTACGAGCGACTCGGCGATGCCCTCGGTACCACCCGCGACCACATCTTCCTCACTACTGTCATGACGCGCACCTACCACTCCAGAACTGGGCGATTGCACCAACGGGGTTGACCAACCTTCGTTTACGTCATTGGGACCATCTTCCGGACCGTCCGCATCCTGATGACGGTGATTAACGCATGATAAAGAAAGGCGCGATTTCCTGGAAGATTTATTCAATAATTGATCGACGTGTTTTTTCTGGATACGATCGTCATCTTTAGTTTTAACAACAAATGAAACGGGACCTGTCTGTCCTACTACTACCCCTTCCTTCCATTTGACATCCTTGTCGGCGTAGTGACGCACGAGCACCTCGTCCCCGGGCGCCACGTCGCGCGCCACCCCGCCGCGGCGCTCCTCCTGCGCCCGCTGCCGCTCGCGCACCAGCTCGGCCGTGCTCGGCCGGAGCAAGTCGAGTCGCCCGCGTAGGCGACGCCCTAACAAAGCTACCGCGGGCTCTTTTTGAGTTGTACAATGTTCCGTGTTTCGATACGTGAATAAAAATTTGCAAAGGGCCGTTTCGTAGTTTTCATTTTCTAATGTCGCCTTTTTAAGCACCCGCTTGACCGATCGGACCGCGTTCTCGGCGGCGCCGTTACTGGCCGGGTGATAAGGAGCGACTAATATGCGTTTGATTCCGTTCTTTTCAAGATAAGACAAATATTCCGCTGAAGAAAACGGGGGCCCGTTGTCGCTCACGATAGACTTTGGCAACCCTAATCGAGCAAATATCTTGCGAAATGTCGCGATCACCGCTTGTGCGGAAGTAGACGGAACACATTCCACTTCTATCCATTTAGAGTTCGCATCGATTACGATAAAGTAATATTTATTTTTATATGGTCCTAAGAAATCGACATTGAGACGCGTCCAGGGCTCCGCGGGCCAGGGCCACGAGTGCAGGGGCGCGGGCGGCGGCTGGTCCCGCTGCGACGAGCACGCGCTGCAGCCGCGGCAGATCCGTTCAATATCCGCGTCTATGCCTTCCCACCATACATAACTACGAGCGATCTGTTTCATTTTTACGACTCCAATGTGACCGCTGTGCATTTCTCGCAGCACAGTGGCTCGGAGACTGGTAGGTATGACCACGCGATAGCCCCAAACTAAACAACCGTGCTCTAAAAACAAATTATCTTTTTTAAGAAGGAACACTTTATCGTTTTCGGTTTGTGATTTATCTGGCCAACCAAATTTTACATATCCTGCTATTTTATTTAACAACTGATCTTTCAATGTTTCGGCTTTAACTACGTGAAACGTTACCGGTAATCTATCTTCGACAAAATTCAGATAACTTCCTTCTAATATTTCGCCATCACACTCGTTCTTTACGGTGCGTTTGAGTGGCAAGCGAGACAAAAAATCAGCATAACAATTTCTAGATGAAGGCACGAACTCGATGTCAAAATTATATGCGGCTAATCGGACCGCGTATCTTTGTAAGCGACTCGCAGCAGTCTGCGGAATGCCTTTATTTTTTCCAAAAATATAACTAAGCGCTCGATGATCGCTACGTAACAAAAAATGTCTGCCGTACAAATATTGATGGTGCTTGGTCACTCCAAACACGATCGCTAATGCTTCCTTATCAAGTTGCGAGTAGTTGAGTTCATGTGAGTTGAGGGTGCGCGACGCACAGCTGACCGCGCGCTCCGAGCCGTCAGGGTAACGGTGTGTGAGGACCGCGCCGAGCCCGAACGACGAGCTGTCTACTGACAATATTAACGGCAAACCTGCGTCATAGTGCGCCAGCACCGGGCCGCTACTCAATACATTTTTGACTTTATTAAATCCTAACTCACATTGCTCGTTCCAGTGCCAGCGAGCGTTTTTTTTTAGTAACTCATACATAGGTTTTAAAGTATCGCTAATATTGACGCAGAACTTGGCATAAAAATTTACAAGCCCCAAAAAACTTTTCAATTGAGTGACATCTTTCGGCGTGGGGGCCGCCACAATAGCCTCCACTTTCTTACTGTCCGCATGTAACCCGTGTTTATCTATGCGGTAACCTAAGTACGTAACACAGTCTTTAAAAAATTCACACTTAGCCAAATTGACTTTCAGTCCAGCCTCATTCAATCGGCTCAAAACGGCTCGTAAGTTTTTAAGATTACTCTGTTTATCTTTACCTCCACAACAGATGTCGTCTTGGAAGACTACCGTGGACGGCAAGCCACTGAGGATTTCTTCGATCATTTTCTGAAAGTTTTCAGGGATGCATTTGATGCCAAAGGGCACGCGCTTGTAAACAAAAGTGCCTACATGCGTGGTGACCGCCGTCATCGGTTGCGAGTCTTCCGTCAACAATACTTGCTGATAAGCATGGGACAAGTCTAATTTGGAATAAACCTCCCCTCCGGTAAGGGTAGCAAATATTTATTTGAGCCGGGTAGGATTTTAATGTTAACGCTTTCTTTTGCATATCTAAATGGTTAAACAATTGATCATAACACGTTTTAGAAATTGCAGAAAATTTACAACCCGTGTCGACTTCAAATCGTAGTCTATTACCCTCAACAGTCAAATTTACATAATACGGGTCATCTTCAACACCACACGTTAAATTGTAGAAGTTCATGCTATCGTCCTCGGAATCAGAATCGACCAAAAAGAACTGACCTTTTGTTGTCCGCGCTGAGTCCGATCCCTGACCTTCGTACTTACGACACATCACTTTTAAATGCCCTTTTTCGCCACATCGATCACAATTGTATGCTTTGAACCGGCACTTGGTAGCTTGGTGGCCGTCCCTGCCACATCGCGGGCACGGGCGCCTCGCCGCCGCCGCCGCGGGCGCGCCCTGTCCCGCCGGTGCTGGTGGCGGAGCGCGGCGATACCCGCCGCCGCCGCCGCCGCCGCCGCGCGACGCCGTCGACATGCCTATGCGGTGCATGCCCTCGGCGGGCCCGCCGGCACCCCGTGTACCGCTCGCCGCCGTCGCTGCATGCCTATCCGCCGCCTCTAATGCCAACGCGAGCTCGACTGCTCGCTTGTAATCCAAGTCACGTTCGGCAAAAAGCCTGGATCTCATATCCTCGTGGTGGAGCCCCGAAACGAATTGATCTCTCAGATTGATCTCCAATGAAGCGCCGAAGTTGCAAGTTTTAGCTAAGTGCTTCAAATTCTGTAGGTATTCGTTCACGGGCTCCCCCGCCGTTTGCTTTCGTTGCCTAAATACGTGTCGTTCTGCGATTTCCGACCTTTGCGGTTCGAGATGCTGCTTCACTATTTGCTCGAGCTCGGTGAAAGATTTCGTCTCAGGCAAATCGGGTGCACACAAATCACACATAAGCTCATAACACGATGTTCCGACATGAGTAACCAACGTGGCGACGTGCAACTGTAACGGTCCCGAATTGGACTCGCTACATTTCACAAAATAAAAATACACATTTATCAATTTTTGGCAGAATACTGAGATTTGCATTGACAAATTAGTGAGATTTTGGCTACACATTAATATTGCATTCGATCGGAAAAAAGCTAATTATTGCAAAGGTAGAAACTCTATGGTAAGAGATTGGAAGGTCAAGGAGGATCGATGACAAGGCAAAATGGAAAACGGATCAATAAAATAATTAATTATGAAATTCGAAGGGAATGGTTAAAAGTACGGGAAGGACCTCGCGATGTTGGTAACACTGCAAGGAATGGGCGAATGGGACAACAGGATGGTTAGAAAAAAGAGTACAGGAGGTTTAAGCGCGAAAGTAGGAGTTTTAGCGGGAAAATCAGGGACGGTCCCGTAGGAGTCCTGGAAGTGAGCGGGGGTCGCGGAGAAAAGTGAAAGAAAATGGTGAAGTTCAGTGGAAAGTAGGAGTTTTAGCGGGAAAATCAGGGACGGTCCCGTAGGAGTCCTGGAAGTGAGCGGGGGTCGCGGAGAAAAGTGAAAGAAAATGGTGAAGTTCAGTGGAAAGTAGGAGTTTTAGGGGGAAAATCAGGGACGGACGCCTAGGAGGCCTTGAAGTGAGCGGGGGTCGCGGAGAAAAGTGAAAGAAAATGGTGAAGTTCAGTGAAAAGTGCGTAGTAATATGGGCCGTGGATCGTCGGGTCTCTTCCTGAGGAGATTTAGTAATCTTTAAAAGCTGTGCTGGGAAGATGGGAAGTGATATTAGGGCCAGGGTTTGTATGAGTGGCATTGCGAAGGTTCAGATTCTTACTGACACTGATAGGGCGCGTCGGATGGCGAGTTGAAACGGAGCTAGCCATAGGAGATTCGTAAGTACCTGTGAGCTGCCTGGGTTATAGTGTTATCAATAAGAGGAGCTATCCTCAGGAGATTCGTAAGTACCTATGAGCTAGTTTATATTGTTGACGATAAGAGATGCTAGCTATAGGAGGTTCGTATGTACCTGTGAGCTGGCTATGTGATAGTGACATCGATAAGAGATGCTAGTCGTAGGAGGTTCGTAGGTATCTGTGTGCTGACTAGGTTATAGTGTTATCGATGGAAGATGGTGGACGTAGAAGGTCTGTAGGTATCTGTGTGCTGGCTAGGTTATAGTGTTATCAATGGAAGATGGTTGTCGTAGAAGGTTCGTAGGTATCTGCGTGCTGGCAAGGTTATAGTGTTGTCGATTGGAGGTGTTAGTCATGGGTGGTTCATGGGTGCCTATGGGCTGGCTAGTTTATAAGAGCGTAGGGCCACACACACACACACAACATACAACATACAAACGAACGCACAGACACCAATTTCGATAGGTAAAGTTAAATGTGGACTCCGGACAGTCCTGAGGAATTGACAGGTAGACACACACACACACACACACCTTTAGCCTAGGGTTCTTCTAACAGGAAGGAATTCATACTGTAGGACAGGGTCATCTTAAACTATAGGAAACTACATAAAATCAATACAAATGTAAAACAAGCACTCGGGGACATTAAAAGTTTAATACTATGACAAAGAAATGAACTGGTGAAACATAAACTTCCTTGGGAATCAATTGTAATACTATAGACTATATTGTAATAAATTTACAGAGTTATTAGGTCAAACATGAACAAGCAAACATCTAAACAATGTTATATCCGGCAATCAAATTGATAAGACTAATCATTACATATGTACCTACTTTGAATGAAAGAAGTTGTAATACGGTTCAATCATTTTATTATTCATCATAACAATGCTATAGAGCCTAAATATAACTTTACATACTCATAAAGTAAACATCTGGGGAAACAATTAAGAAATTAATATAATTTGTGACGGAAAGAAAACGAACGATGAAAACTAAACATAACTGATAAATAATCAACTAAATCACAATAAGTTAGGACTGTCTGTATATATATATATAGTTAGATAGTTACTGAATGAAACTGCAAGGATTAAATATAACCTACCTATAAATAAAGTAATAATCTGGACAAATTAACTATAATTTAACCTAGGCTTGGTTCGGAAAGAATAATTCTGATTTCAAGATTAATTAATTGCACAAAGGCACTGGACGACAGATATGACTAAGTTTGTCTCTTTTGGATTGGCTACTTATGGGCAATGACCTATTACCTTCCCTGGATTTTCTTATGACTAAAAAAGAGTGAGATTCTCCATAAGGCTCTTCGAAAGTCACTAACTGAGGCTTACTTTCAACTTGAATCGCTCCAATGTTGAATCCTTCCATGCAATAGTTATGGTATTAACTATGGCACTAGAATTCCTAGTGTTACAGAATTATCTAGACGAACTGTCACTTTCTGGAATTAAAACAATTCCTAGGTTTTCCAATGAGAAATAACCTGAAACAATAAATAATTGTTGTTACCTACACCTAAAGGAAAAATATCCTTAAACCTTACAACAATGCTTCCGAAATACTAACTAAATAAAACCAGTATTATTACACCGGGGGAAAAATATGACCTCTTACCACATAATATAATTCTACAAATAGAAACCTGGACAATAGTCCCATATTAAGCTAAATAAGCTAGGCGTATGTACAGATGGGTAAATAAAGCCTAATGTATTATGTAGTTGCTCCTAGTAGGTAGAGCTAGGATAGGTTTAACGAGATTTTAGATCTCTAAATATTGGGGCCTCTTTCCCTTTTGCTAAAATAAGTAAGTGGGATTGAGGAACCGCATGAACTAGATAAGAAGGATGGAAATTCGACCATGGCGGGGGTTATGTCCGCTGATAACCCTTCATCCTCGTTGAATCATGAATGGAGGTGTGAGATTGTTTACAAACCGGGTATGAATGAGATCGAACCGTGAATACTCTTTAGATAAAAGAAAAGAAGTCCCTCTTTATGAAGTTCTCTTGCTTAGACATACTAGACTTATTATAATAGGCGAGTTTCACGGTATTTTCTAGCGGTAACATAAAGATTTCACATCTGTTTAAATGAGTTCGGACGGGTGACTTTGACAAGTAAGCTTATTGTCATGGAGCGATGTTAGCTGCTGTCAGTGTCATTTATCCTGTGAGAGTGACGGATAATAGAACGATGAATTGAAATTTGATGGAAGACCACAGATAGACAAACATAGTAAATTAAATGAAAGTAAATACTTTCCGTCGAGATTTCGTAACTGCGAGGCGGTACTTAATCCCGACAAGCGGTGGAGAATATCCAAGTCTGGTCCGACGAAATTCACAACTTAGGGCGGGGCGGGGCTCTAAGTCATAGCCGCTGTCATGATCGTAGATTCAGAATGGAAGTTTTAATCATAGACTCTCGTGATAATTACAAAGGTTAAGGTTAAGGTCGAGCGAAAGGTTGATGAGTTACGAAAAATGTAAGGTTGACGAAAAGTTGATAAAAGGTTGACGATTATTAAATTATACTTTCGAGTGAAAGGTTATATATGGGACAACGAAGGGCTAGGATTAAGATCTACTTTGTCAGATATTTAGATAATACGGATTTGATGAGAGGTAGAACGGAACGAGAATATTAGGTTGAGTTTATTTAGGGACGCCATATAATAATTTAGGAATGGTAGAAAACGAATGGTATTAATTCAGCGAAATCTAAATTCAAATTATTTATCTCTTGTAATATTGACTACTGACGGATTGCGAAGCCATACTGAACATTCAAAGGATTTAGGTTGCTACACGCGGAACACAACGAAGGGTTACTAGACGATCATCGGGCCAAAACAAAGTAAAATTAAGGTAAAGTAAAGCAAAGTAAAGTTAAGTAAAGGTAGAGTGAGTTAGGTGCGGAGTTAGTGGAGTTGTACTGAACGTATTAGTACTGTACTGAACTATTATTATGCATTAGTATGAATATTATTATTATTATTAGGAGAGATTAGGAGAGAGAGTAGAAGACGGTAGGTGGAGATTAGTTTAAGTTTATTTAAGTTTAGTTAATTATTCTAATTCGAAAAATTTATTAGGACGTAGAGTATATATAAAAAGGGGGAGGAGAAAAAAAGGGGGGGGGAGTTACAATTGGTGCCGTGACCAGGATAGTTGAAACTAGAATAACGTGACCAGGATAGTCGAAACTATGTTAAAATAGAGTGACCAGGATAGTCAAAACTAGAATAGAGTGGACCAGGATAGTCAATACCAGAATAACGTGACCAGGATAGTTGAAACTAGAATAACGTGACCAGGATAATCAAGACCAGAATAGAGTACCCAGGATAGTCAGAACTAGAATAACGTGACCAGGATAATCAAGACCAGAATAACGTGACCAGGATAGGCAAAACTAGAATAGTTAGTACCAGGGTAGCTTAGAACAGGATCGGTTTTATTTATGACTAGGATTAGCTTATTGGTTATGATTATTAGATGCAATTTAGATTAGAATCTTTAAAGGAAAATTTATTAGAAGGTAATTAGGTTCAGTATAACTTCGTCTTCGGTGACTAAGTAATTAGTCACAATTGTTGCCGTGAAATAGGATGGTGTTCGGTATGGCATTGTAATCCGGAAGGTGGTTGATATTTATGGAGGGAAATATATTATTCTAGGATAAATAGATAGATAGATAAACTCTTTATTGAAGCACCGCAGAACAAAGAAAAATTAAAACTAGAACAAAACAAATTTTACAATTAGTGTCACAGTGGGCGGTGTTATCGCTCAGAGCGATCTCTTCCAGACAACCATGCACGGAGAGGAGTAAATAGGACATCGGACGGTGGCTTTCTTTATTTACGTAGATTAAAATAAATAAATAAATAGATACATATTAAACACAAAATAAACTTAAATACATAGTAACATAATAGATAAACTTAATATATACCATAATATAATAAACAATTAGGGAGAAGGCAAAATAAAAGGCTAAATCGTAGAAGACACAAATCTTAGTAAGAAAAATAGGCAGCGACTAGAGAAAAAAAAAATTATAAAAATTATTGGATTCACCAGAGGGGAAATGACGGGGGGTTGTCACCATCTATAAATAAGATTTGGTGGTAACTTATCTAAATTAACTGTTGCAGGAAATATAAAATATTACACAGATTAATTATAATGAAGAAGGAATATAAACATAAAGAGAAGAAACATAAATGTAAAATGGAATAGAAGATTGTAAAGCAAACTTTTAACAACTTATTAATAATATTCTAATGGATATTGTTTAAAAATATAATTACTGTAATAGATATAGAAAGGGATCATAAGAGCTGATGGTAAATAAGAATTAATGAGATGGAAGCGGTGGTAGCCTAATGGGAGAGCGTCCGCCTTTCGGTCGGAGGGTCGTGGGTTCGAATCCCAGTGCGGGCACGTGCCGGTGTGTTTCTGTAAAGCGTATGGGCGTGGTTGTCGCTCGCTTTTCGGTGAGGGAAAGCATTGTGTGGGGAGGGGACCGTGCCCAGCGGTGGGACGTGATAGGTTGATGTTGAAATATTGTTTGAAAGAACTCTGTAAGAAAATAATATGAAATAATCATAAAAACAAAAAAAAAATTATATATATCTAGTTTTATTTGAAAAAAATTGGTAATTGAAAAAGGTAAAGGTAACTAAGAAAGGTAAAGGTAACTGAAAAAGGTAAAGGTAAATGAAAGGAGGTAATGGTAACGGTAATAAAACGAAACAAACATAATAGAATACTATTGCATAAATTTAAATTCTGGGGGTTTTTTTACGTTGTTGAAATAAATTCATAATTCGTGTCTTATAATCCGTGCGGGTTTGGTGCTTTGCTTGAGTAGCGTGAAACCGCTGAGAGATTTATGAAAAGGATTTTAGTCGAATGAAGGACTCTAGTAAACCATCAACCTGGGTTTGAGACGGTTTGTCACTGTTTGGCTTCGGATCGACACACTACACTTACAACGTTTCTTTATGAAGGAGAATTTGGTGTTAGGTTAGATCAGCTGATAAAAATCATCGGTATACACCGATTTCATAAAGGATCCACTCTACGTGCAAGTCCCGGGGCTAAGACCAAGGCACACTACACATGCTCTGAATCATAAGCTTTACTATCAAGAATTCGGGAGTGAACTGGAAAGTTGCGAACATCGACAATTTATGTACCTTAAGCCGCGCACGGCATGTCCGAGTTTAGATGGGTAATGTAAGTATGTATCTCTTATATCGAAAAATAAGTAGAATGGGGGATAAGCGCTTACATAATATCATTAGGATAGAGACGCCTCACAACCGTCTTTTCTTCTGGGCTTTGGGATGTCCAGGTGATGAGAGCGATTTTTGGGGATGTTCAATGCGGGGAATGTTCACGTACTGGTTCTAATAATAAAGTTTTAGGATACAGTTTAAAAACACAAACAATTATTTATCTATTTATCATATACACAATTGTACTTGTTACAATATATACACACACACACGATTGAAGTCAAATACGAGCAAATTAGAATAAATAATAAGTAAGGGGGCCCTTTTAGTATTCTTATGTTTGTAAAACTGGTACTGTGGTAATTCCGGAGAGGTAAATATTACTCCGGTGATATAAATAAATGCACCTGCGAATATTTTGGAGGTTGGCTGTAACGGTCCCAACTTGGACTCACTACATTTCACAAGATGAGGGTTACACATTTATCGATTTTGACTGAATAAAAGAATGGAAAAATGGGGGTTGTTTGGTATTCTTATGTTTGTGAAATAATTACTGTTGTAATTCCAGAGAGGTAAAAATATTACTTCGGTGATTTAAATAAATACACCTGCGAATATTTTGGGGGTTGGCTGTAACGGTCCCAACTTGGACTCGCCACATTTTACAAGATGAGGGTTACACATTTATCGGTTTTGGCTGAATAAAAGAATGGAAAAATGGGGGTTGTTTGGTATTCTTATGTTTGTGAAATAATTACTGTTGTAATTCTAGAGAGGGAAAAATATTACTTCGGTGATTTAAATAAATACACCTGCGAATATTTTGGGGGTTGGCTGTAACGGTCCCGAATTGGACTCGCTACATTTCACAAAATAAAAATACACATTTATCAATTTTTGGCAGAATACTGAGATTTGCATTGACAAATTAGTGAGATTTTGGCTACACATTAATATTGCATTCGATCGGAAAAAAGCTAATTATTGCAAAGGTAGAAACTCTATGGTAAGAGATTGGAAGGTCAAGGAGGATCGATGACAAGGCAAAATGGAAAACGGATCAATAAAATAATTAATTATGAAATTCGAAGGGAATGGTTAAAAGTACGGGAAGGACCTCGCGATGTTGGTAACACTGCAAGGAATGGGCGAATGGGACAACAGGATGGTTAGAAAAAAGAGTACAGGAGGTTTAAGCGCGAAAGTAGGAGTTTTAGCGGGAAAATCAGGGACGGTCCCGTAGGAGTCCTGGAAGTGAGCGGGGGTCGCGGAGAAAAGTGAAAGAAAATGGTGAAGTTCAGTGGAAAGTAGGAGTTTTAGCGGGAAAATCAGGGACGGTCCCGTAGGAGTCCTGGAAGTGAGCGGGGGTCGCGGAGAAAAGTGAAAGAAAATGGTGAAGTTCAGTGGAAAGTAGGAGTTTTAGGGGGAAAATCAGGGACGGACGCCTAGGAGGCCTTGAAGTGAGCGGGGGTCGCGGAGAAAAGTGAAAGAAAATGGTGAAGTTCAGTGAAAAGTGCGTAGTAATATGGGCCGTGGATCGTCGGGTCTCTTCCTGAGGAGATTTAGTAATCTTTAAAAGCTGTGCTGGGAAGATGGGAAGTGATATTAGGGCCAGGGTTTGTATGAGTGGCATTGCGAAGGTTCAGATTCTTACTGACACTGATAGGGCGCGTCGGATGGCGAGTTGAAACGGAGCTAGCCATAGGAGATTCGTAAGTACCTGTGAGCTGCCTGGGTTATAGTGTTATCAATAAGAGGAGCTATCCTCAGGAGATTCGTAAGTACCTATGAGCTAGTTTATATTGTTGACGATAAGAGATGCTAGCTATAGGAGGTTCGTATGTACCTGTGAGCTGGCTATGTGATAGTGACATCGATAAGAGATGCTAGTCGTAGGAGGTTCGTAGGTATCTGTGTGCTGACTAGGTTATAGTGACATCGATAAGAGATGCTAGTCGTAGGAGGTTCGTAGGTATCTGTGTGCTGACTAGGTTATAGTGTTATCGATGGAAGATGGTGGACGTAGAAGGTCTGTAGGTATCTGTGTGCTGGCTAGGTTATAGTGTTATCAATGGAAGATGGTTGTCGTAGAAGGTTCGTAGGTATCTGCGTGCTGGCAAGGTTATAGTGTTGTCGATTGGAGGTGTTAGTCATGGGTGGTTCATGGGTGCCTATGGGCTGGCTAGTTTATAAGAGCGTAGGGCCACACACACACACACAACATACAACATACAAACGAACGCACAGACACCAATTTCGATAGGTAAAGTTAAATGTGGACTCCGGACAGTCCTGAGGAATTGACAGGTAGACACACACACACACACACACCTTTAGCCTAGGGTTCTTCTAACAGGAAGGAATTCATACTGTAGGACAGGGTCATCTTAAACTATAGGAAACTACATAAAATCAATACAAATGTAAAACAAGCACTCGGGGACATTAAAAGTTTAATACTATGACAAAGAAATGAACTGGTGAAACATAAACTTCCTTGGGAATCAATTGTAATACTATAGACTATATTGTAATAAATTTACAGAGTTATTAGGTCAAACATGAACAAGCAAACATCTAAACAATGTTATATCCGGCAATCAAATTGATAAGACTAATCATTACATATGTACCTACTTTGAATGAAAGAAGTTGTAATACGGTTCAATCATTTTATTATTCATCATAACAATGCTATAGAGCCTAAATATAACTTTACATACTCATAAAGTAAACATCTGGGGAAACAATTAAGAAATTAATATAATTTGTGACGGAAAGAAAACGAACGATGAAAACTAAACATAACTGATAAATAATCAACTAAATCACAATAAGTTAGGACTGTCTGTATATATATATATAGTTAGATAGTTACTGAATGAAACTGCAAGGATTAAATATAACCTACCTATAAATAAAGTAATAATCTGGACAAATTAACTATAATTTAACCTAGGCTTGGTTCGGAAAGAATAATTCTGATTTCAAGATTAATTAATTGCACAAAGGCACTGGACGACAGATATGACTAAGTTTGTCTCTTTTGGATTGGCTACTTATGGGCAATGACCTATTACCTTCCCTGGATTTTCTTATGACTAAAAAAGAGTGAGATTCTCCATAAGGCTCTTCGAAAGTCACTAACTGAGGCTTACTTTCAACTTGAATCGCTCCAATGTTGAATCCTTCCATGCAATAGTTATGGTATTAACTATGGCACTAGAATTCCTAGTGTTACAGAATTATCTAGACGAACTGTCACTTTCTGGAATTAAAACAATTCCTAGGTTTTCCAATGAGAAATAACCTGAAACAATAAATAATTGTTGTTACCTACACCTAAAGGAAAAATATCCTTAAACCTTACAACAATGCTTCCGAAATACTAACTAAATAAAACCAGTATTATTACACCGGGGGAAAAATATGACCTCTTACCACATAATATAATTCTACAAATAGAAACCTGGACAATAGTCCCATATTAAGCTAAATAAGCTAGGCGTATGTACAGATGGGTAAATAAAGCCTAATGTATTATGTAGTTGCTCCTAGTAGGTAGAGCTAGGATAGGTTTAACGAGATTTTAGATCTCTAAATATTGGGGCCTCTTTCCCTTTTGCTAAAATAAGTAAGTGGGATTGAGGAACCGCATGAACTAGATAAGAAGGATGGAAATTCGACCATGGCGGGGGTTATGTCCGCTGATAACCCTTCATCCTCGTTGAATCATGAATGGAGGTGTGAGATTGTTTACAAACCGGGTATGAATGAGATCGAACCGTGAATACTCTTTAGATAAAAGAAAAGAAGTCCCTCTTTATGAAGTTCTCTTGCTTAGACATACTAGACTTATTATAATAGGCGAGTTTCACGGTATTTTCTAGCGGTAACATAAAGATTTCACATCTGTTTAAATGAGTTCGGACGGGTGACTTTGACAAGTAAGCTTATTGTCATGGAGCGATGTTAGCTGCTGTCAGTGTCATTTATCCTGTGAGAGTGACGGATAATAGAACGATGAATTGAAATTTGATGGAAGACCACAGATAGACAAACATAGTAAATTAAATGAAAGTAAATACTTTCCGTCGAGATTTCGTAACTGCGAGGCGGTACTTAATCCCGACAAGCGGTGGAGAATATCCAAGTCTGGTCCGACGAAATTCACAACTTAGGGCGGGGCGGGGCTCTAAGTCATAGCCGCTGTCATGATCGTAGATTCAGAATGGAAGTTTTAATCATAGACTCTCGTGATAATTACAAAGGTTAAGGTTAAGGTCGAGCGAAAGGTTGATGAGTTACGAAAAATGTAAGGTTGACGAAAAGTTGATAAAAGGTTGACGATTATTAAATTATACTTTCGAGTGAAAGGTTATATATGGGACAACGAAGGGCTAGGATTAAGATCTACTTTGTCAGATATTTAGATAATACGGATTTGATGAGAGGTAGAACGGAACGAGAATATTAGGTTGAGTTTATTTAGGGACGCCATATAATAATTTAGGAATGGTAGAAAACGAATGGTATTAATTCAGCGAAATCTAAATTCAAATTATTTATCTCTTGTAATATTGACTACTGACGGATTGCGAAGCCATACTGAACATTCAAAGGATTTAGGTTGCTACACGCGGAACACAACGAAGGGTTACTAGACGATCATCGGGCCAAAACAAAGTAAAATTAAGGTAAAGTAAAGCAAAGTAAAGTTAAGTAAAGGTAGAGTGAGTTAGGTGCGGAGTTAGTGGAGTTGTACTGAACGTATTAGTACTGTACTGAACTATTATTATGCATTAGTATGAATATTATTATTATTATTAGGAGAGATTAGGAGAGAGAGTAGAAGACGGTAGGTGGAGATTAGTTTAAGTTTATTTAAGTTTAGTTAATTATTCTAATTCGAAAAATTTATTAGGACGTAGAGTATATATAAAAAGGGGGAGGAGAAAAAAAGGGGGGGGGAGTTACAATTGGTGCCGTGACCAGGATAGTTGAAACTAGAATAACGTGACCAGGATAGTCGAAACTATGTTAAAATAGAGTGACCAGGATAGTCAAAACTAGAATAGAGTGGACCAGGATAGTCAATACCAGAATAACGTGACCAGGATAGTTGAAACTAGAATAACGTGACCAGGATAATCAAGACCAGAATAGAGTACCCAGGATAGTCAGAACTAGAATAACGTGACCAGGATAATCAAGACCAGAATAACGTGACCAGGATAGGCAAAACTAGAATAGTTAGTACCAGGGTAGCTTAGAACAGGATCGGTTTTATTTATGACTAGGATTAGCTTATTGGTTATGATTATTAGATGCAATTTAGATTAGAATCTTTAAAGGAAAATTTATTAGAAGGTAATTAGGTTCAGTATAACTTCGTCTTCGGTGACTAAGTAATTAGTCACACAACGTTTCGTCTATATCGTTTAGAGCTATAAACTGTTTTAACCGCCTACAATATGCATCCCAGTTATGGGTACCGATTTCAAACACTTCAATTTTGCCAATAGGCATGATAACAATCACCACTGAGCGTAATATTCGTTAAAATCGACTGCGCCAATTGTAATAATGTATATTGAAAGACAGACTATCGCAGAATGGCTTTATTATATGGAATGCCGTACACCGAAAGTATTAATGAAGTGAAGGTGGTAAGAAATAAACTGCCACCTTCAAATCCGAAACATTACAGGCTCTAGACTATCTCTGTATCAAATTTCATTTCAATCGGTTCAGTAGTTTAGGCGTGAAAGAGCAACAGACAGACAGAGTTACTTTCGCATTTATAATATAAGTAGGGATAAACATTTATGGATTAGTTTTTGGTTATCATCGTAATCGTTTTTTTAATTCAATATTTATTCCGAAAATACACCCTTAACACACATCTGCTTATCTTATCGGACTTCTGGTAAGTAATATTACAAATAACGCGTCCCGGTCACATCCTAAATCTATAGATCACAAACACAGATCCTGGCCCCTAACTAGGACTCAGGAAAGTTAGGTATGTTATCCGGACCGGGCCCCCGTAGTGGATTATGGCCTAACCCTCACGAGAGTGAAGGGAGACCCGTGCCCAGCCGTGGGACGATATGGGTTGATGATGATGATAAGTTTTAACCCACGAATAAATATTTATTATAAATATAAAGGAAACCAACACCAAACCAAAGACCAAAGGACCAAAGGAGAGCAAAGGTGGACCAAGGAAATAACAGAGTGGTGGCCAAGAGGAGCGCATCGCCTGCGAGGCAGACCACCATGCACCAGCCCGATGGTCGGACGACATCGCCAAGCACGTCGGGATTGAATGGATGAGACTGGCACAGGGTCGGAACAAATGGCGTGAAACATAGGAGGCCTATACCCAGCAGTGTGTGGATACGGGCTGAATAGATAGATAGATAGGTTTTACTTTAAGTGTACATAAATTATGATAGTAATAAAACAGTGGTTTCAAGAGACAAATAAATAAATTTATTTTTACTAATTTTAGTAATTTTATACTTTATATTAGGTAATGTAAGTAACAGTTGCCGACCTAGTTTCAGGGGCTGGCGGGAATACATTGACAGATATATAATTGTATATTTTTATTGGTTTAATGAAAAAATGCGATACAATAATATATAGTTCCTAATTAATAGCGAAATTACTGGGCATATGGGACTGTAGAGCCGATGTCTCAGGGTGACGAGCGCAGTGCAGTGCCGCGCAGGATTATGCAAAGCAAAGTTCTGAGTGGCACTGTAACTGTTATGGGCTGACTTGTTCGTCTCATCACTCAGTCGAATAAAAAAAAATATGAACTCAAACATAAACGAACAAACAAACTAAACGAGGTCAAACTTAAAAATGGCCGGCCTCAGAAACTGCAATGTTAGGCATGTCTACATATTCACCACGGGTTTATATCATCAAATTTCTCGAAGTCAAGGCCGGTGATTTCAGTCAGCCAGTCATGGAAAGCGCCAGGTCGGATGAAACCTGAAACAATTAATAGGTATTTATTTATAAGCAATGAAAAGTAAGGAGAGACCCGTGTCCAGCAGCGGGACACTACAAATTGAAAAAAAAAAGGAAAGTTGTTTGCTTCCTTTTCATGGCTTAAATGGCTTAATTAATCTTGATTAAAGATAGATAGTTTGGACCCTGGAAGAGAACATGGACTTCTTAAGAGGGCTTATTGTAAATATAATTACCAGCAGGATTGCCCCTCTCGCAGCCTCTGGTGTCCCAGAAGACGCCGACACCCACAAGCAACGGCTCTCCGTCCGCAGCAGTACGCGTCAGGGGACTACCCTCATCACCCTGTAACAGTAAAATAGTGATAAGTATTATACTTAAGCGTGGAATGTGATGCCGGTACTTTTATTATTACACTTCGGGAAGGCACAAGAAGGCATATTTTTAACTGACTTCAAAAAAGGAGGAGGTTCTCAATTCAACTGGTTTTTTTTATGTTTGTTACCCCAGAACTTTCGACTGGGTGAACCGATTTAGATGTTTTTTTTAAAGCTGATGCTTCTCAAGTTGTCCCATTTCAATTTGGTCCAGTTCTGACAATGGGATCGATGAGAAAACCATGCAAATCTTAATTTGCATTTCTTTGCATCGTTCGTGGCTCTAGAGTACGGTCGCACTTCAGACGGACAAAGACCGACTGACACCAAAGATTATTTTTTAAATAGATAGATAGATAAACTCTTCATTGAAACACCACAACAAAAAATCTAATTTAACAATTAGTGTTTATAATTATTACAAAAAAAAACAATGGGCTGTCTTATCGCTGAGAGCGATCAAAATGAAATGTAATGAAGTAACGAGGATGAGCAATTCGTTCACCTAATCGAAAGCTCCATGCGTACCCATAACAGGTACGGTGTCACTGCACTGCGCTCGTCACACTGAGACGTCGGCTCTAAAGTCTCTTATTAATGCCCAGTAATTTCTCTGGAAACAGTGCCCTTCAAACCGGAACACAGTAATGTTTGCACACTACTGCTTTGCGGATGAATATCTAGCAAAGGTGTGGTGTTTTCCTACATACGTTAATGGTATGTAATCTTGGTCTAACTCTGCTCGGATTGACATATTCCGAGAAGTCAGTAGCTGAACGTCAATGGCAGTACTTACGGGGCAAATACTCTGTGAGGCTGTGTTGACCCCCCTGGTGCAGATGTGCGTATCGAACACATTGGCTGCTCCGTACACGGTCGTACAGGCAGCGTTAGTGATGCCTATAAGGTTCGAGAATCTCAGATTCTGTACCATAGCACCTGGATAACAGATTGAATATACCTTAAAACATATCCTCGCGAAGTTATATCGGTATTTGTTTTTTATAAGGGCTCTTCGACTGGCAAGGACTGGATGAGGTAAGCCGAAGATCGGGCTCAGGGGCGTTCATTGGGAGAGGCTTAAGTCTAGCAGTGGACGAGTGTGGACTGATGATGAAGGGCTCTTAAATACATAGGTGTATGGTATAAATAGGTCTATGGTCTGCCTTCCAAGGTCGTGAGTTCCAATCCCAGTGCGGGCATGTACCAATGTGTTCTGTAAAGCATATGTATTTATGTAATTATCACTCGCTTTTCGGTGAAGGACCACATCGTGAGGAACACACATATGTACCTACCCGAGAAGTATTTCAGAGGTAGGTATGTTATCCACCAATCGGACTGGGCCCCGTGGTAACCCTCCACACTAAAGTGAGGGAGACCCGTGCTCAACAGTGGGACGATATGGGTTGACGATGATCATAGTATAAAACAATTAAAAATCCGAGTTACCAACAACACTGAAAGAGGGGTAGTCTGATTAAAATATGCGATACGATTGATGAATGTTTGATTGTTGAAATGTAGATCCACAAAGAAACTTATTTTATAAGCTAACAGGTATATTACTGTCGACGGATCTGGACAAACATGAACACAGGCCCTGGGAAAGTTTACGGATGCACAGTCACGAAGAAATGTTTTAGTGTGCCTTGCCTTTTTCTCAGTAGGTGGGAAATAGTGGGAAAGGCCCGGCGACGAACCCTCCATATCCTACTCGCTTACTTACTTTAAAGCTTTGTGCGGCTAACTTCACGATTGCCTAGATAAATCGACACTACTGTATATTCCTTTAAAAAGTATCAAAGTTTAAAAACTATATTATAAAAGAATATAAGTTATTCACCAGACGCCGCCGTCATCCCCCCCCAGCCGCAAGCGAGGAGGTTCACGTTATTGACCGCGAACGCGTCGGCTGCAGACTGGATTCGGATAGGCTGCACCACTCCTGGACAATAATTATTGATTCTGTACGTAGGTAATGTCAATTAATCAGTTTATCATTGCTAATTGGCGTATATACCCAAGTAGAAACTGCAGACCTGTAGTATACAGCTGTAGTACCAAAACACATGTAAGTTTGACTACAAAAGATCAAAAAATGTATAGGATTCAATTATACGATTTATTGGGAATCAGAAACTATTGAGAATAAATCCGCGCTGGCAGCGGTTTAGGCATCACATTGACGACTGCGGACGATATGTAAACTTATTGTATGCACAGATCCAAGAGACATTTCTCACAAATCCACAATGACCCTTGCTCCTCATTCCTTGTACAAACCTAGGGTGAGACGTTCAAAAAGGTTTCGTTCCGCTCTCAACAGTCCAACCACAGTGCATCACTGAACTCGCCTCGGAATACTCAGGCCACTTACTGGTGTAACTGAAAGGTACTCTCATCTTCAAGAGGCCAATATTAGTCCGCTGAATGGCGCTTGTCGAGGTAAGGTCAAATGAGGGGTGGATAAAAATGTCAGCGGCCTCGTGGTGGTACTGGGGCAGTAAGGCGATGTTGCTGAAGCCACCGCGGACGAACACGGAGCGACTGCAGACATAAATGAGTCAAATGATGAAACACGTCGGCACACATATAAAATACTAGCTGTGCCCCGCGGTTTCACCCGCATCATTCAAGTTTTCCCGCAATAACTCTCTTAAAAGCAATATAATTTCCTCGTTTTTGCCAAATTCTTTATTGATGCTCCGCTCCTATTGGTCGTAGCGTGATGTTATATAGCCTATAACATTCCTCGATAAATGGACTATTCAACGCAAATAGAATTGTTCAATTCGAACCAGTAGTTCCTGAGATCCTGGCGTTCAAACAAACAAACAAACTCTTCAGCTTTATATATTAGTATAGAGTATAGATAATATTACATATAAATTCCGTTGTCGGTGCAGTCCTCGAGCCGTAATATTTTTGATGGTTAATTGCTGGCTGGTTTTGGTTGCCTTTAGCGAGATCTCAACTTATAGGCTTGAAGATGAAAAGGAGCGCTCCTGTTCATGGTAGAGCGTATTTTGTGTGAGAAACTCAATTTGAGGAACTCAAAGAAGCTATTTTAGACTCTACATGGCTATGCCATAGCACGTGGACACAACTGACTGCATTTTTTCACTTACCTTTGTCTGATACTGGTCGCGGAAGTGAGCACCCATTCGCGATGTATTATGGATCCTACGCCGTAGCGTACGAAAAGAGTCAAGGGGATGACTTCAAGTAAAACCGCGTAAGGGAACTGTCCAGCGGTTGCCATCCAGCCTCCGGAGATGCGCGAGCCAGGGGACGACGCTAGAGAATAAACCACTCTTACAATTACATATTACCAGTCTGTTTAGGTTATTCTTTACTCCGGAGAGCACCCGTGGGTGTGACGATTACATGTGACATACTGTTTCGCAGGTTTGTACAGTGCTCGTTAAGCAAGTCAAAATAAGCTGAACTGTTCACACATTCTACACTGATATTCAGAAGAAAAATGGCTTCCAGATTCTGATGGGGTTGCCTTCGCATTTTATTATTGGGAAAATAGCCTCGAAAGAACTTTGCTTCTTCGAATAGGGCTGCTTTAGATTGACAGCAGTTCTCCGCGTGCTTTGGCGGTGATTATATTGCCAAAGCACCCAAGCATCACCACCAAAGGACGCGGAGGCTACTACTTCATCAGAAATCGATACACAACTTACGTAACGGTATCGATATTAAAATTTCAATGTGTTTATTAAAGTAAACTTCTCTAGGCACGCTTGACTTGGGGTGTAAGCTGGTGAACGCGTTACGAAAAATGTGATTGGGCTAGGCGAACGGAAGTTTAGAGGGAGATATAAGTTAGTGAAGATCGACAGGGACAGAATGTTACATTTCGTATATTTTTTTAAATATCTTCTGTTTTTTTTTTAAGTTTTACTTCTACTAGGTATGTGTCCCAGCACACATTTCGTTTTTTATTCTTATCAGTCGTTTTTCGGTGAAGTAAAATCTCGTGGGTACCCCACATATCCGAGAAATATTTCAAAGGTAGGTACCCTAGAAATGTGATACACCAGTCTGAACCGGCCCTCGTGGTATTGCGGTCTAATTCTTCTCACGAAAATGGGGGGAGACCCATGCTCAGCGGTGGGGGATATGGGCGATGCTGATGGTGGTTGCGGTACTGCAATTATGTGGTGCAGATGGATTGTATAACTTAAGGGTACTGGTACCTCCAGTGATCGCATCCTCGTTAGAAAGTCCTGGGTCCAGGATCGCTGCTGGCACCTGGCAAATACCAAATAAAAAACAATAATCTTATGTATTATAATAAAATATTGTATTATATTTAATTATTGTATTATAATAAAATATTCTAACACTAAATATCTTTTAAATATACTTTTCTCTGCTCTCTCGTTTTGCCACACCACCACCATTTCAGTTACACCTCCAGGGTGACTGGTAGAAAATGCTATTTAGCATTAAGTACTCCTTGTACTCCATTTGTGTGCTAAAGAATAAATAAATCTTATTTATTTGTTAGTACCTCTATAACCCTCCTCACGAAAGTGAGGAGAGACCCGTGCCCAGCAGTGGGACGTTATGGGTTGATGATGATGATGATGACCTCTATGAGGTTAGAAATCATAGGTATGTTATTATTTAATACCCTTTTAGAACTATCACAATCACTCGAACACGGGAATTAGTTTAATTATTCAAAAATCCTACTATCCTACTAATATTACAAATGCGAAAGTTTGTGAGAATGGATGGATGGATGTTTGTTCCTCTTTCACGCAAACACTGCTGAACGGATCCGAATGAAATTTGGAACACAGATAGTTTATAACCAGGATTGAGTAATAGGCCATTTTTAATCCCGATAGTATGTTCCCGTGGGACAAAACGGGAACTACACGGGTGAAACCGCGGGGTGCAGCTAGTTAAAAATAATATGATCCCATACCTGGCCAAAAGTCAGAGCCGCTAGTACTAAAC
Source organism: Campaea margaritaria (assembly GCA_912999815.1). NCBI lineage: Eukaryota > Metazoa > Arthropoda > Insecta > Lepidoptera > Geometridae > Campaea > Campaea margaritaria. Next base: position 702,274 of record OU538809.1, on the reverse strand, counting down.
CAGTTGTCCAATACATCTTCATTGTCACTGACTGTCACACATTTGCCAAACTTATTTAAAGGCATTTACTATCGTATTTATCTACAACTATCTGCTGCCCGCGGCTTTGGTCGCGTGGATAATAATTACATATTTTCAGCCTCCCATAATTATTCTGGTGTTCAGCGCCGATGTGGTCGGTGGTCTTAAACACGTCTACTATAACCTGAAAACCACTTATTTCCTATTCGTAAACTTGCAGATAACAGAAGCTCTCGTTCAAAACCTTTGCTACCGGAATTAATAGTGCTTAACGCGTTCGGTGCTAACTTGCCGCGAGTGCGGGAAAACACAACTGTTGTGTTAGTTGTTTGGGAAAACACTATGGAGCTTGCAGAGCCGCACCCGTGGCTAGACAAGCAAATCGGCTCAGCAGTGAAAGTGTTAATCACGGAACACGTGTGTGTGTGTTTGTTTCCTAAAATACTAATAAACCATCTCATCATCATCATCAGCATCATGGTCAGCCCACACTCGTCCACTGCTGGACGTAGGCCTCTCCCAATGAACGCCCCTGAGCCCGATCTACTAACCCAAACTCATCATCATCATCATCATCAACCCATAACGTCCCACTGCTGGGCACGGGTCTCTCGTCACTTTCGTGAGGAGGGTACGGCCATAATCCACCACGGGGGCCCAGTCCGGATTGGTGGATAACATACCTACCCCCGAAATAATTCTCGGGTAGGTATGTGGGTTTCCTCACGATGTTTTCCTTCACCGAAAAGCGAGTGATGATTACGTACATATGTTTTACAGAAACACATTGGTACGTGCCCGCACTGGGATTTGAACTCACGACCTTCTGATTGGAAAGCGGACGTTCTCCCACTAGGCTACCACCGCTTAACCCAAACTATCGACTGATAATGAACTAAGAAAATGCCATTGCGAATCAATTTGCAGATAAATCTTACTATTACTATAAATGCGAACGTTTGTGTCTGGGATTGAGTTTGCTCCCTCTTCACGTTGAAACGACTGAACGAATTAAAGAATTTATTGCTACTTTGGCCTAACTGTAAATTAACATTGTATAATGTTGCCACATGTTTAAAATAATTATTGTATGTTCGAAATGGACAGGCTGTTGGACCTTTTTTAAATTTTAAGACCACAATATTGTTTTGTACCTACACAGTTTTAACAATAATCGTATTCTGTTCTATTCTATTCTAATGGATTTTGATAGCATTTAGTATACAGTTACTTTAGATTCTGGAATAGAACATAGGTTACTTTTTACCTCGTAAAAATTAACGCGGATAGCTGCTTTTATTATAGCAACAGACATGGGTATACAAGCAGGACCATTTTAATTGTTTATATGTTAATGATATTATGTTGATTGAGCTGGTAATTAATTATATCTCGCAAATAATTAGGTGCAGTTTATCGAAACAGAATGTAATTTGGTAATCTAATCTATTTTATTATTTACTAAAGAATCACCTACAGAACAAAACAGTCGATCCACTAAAATTCACTGTAAAGATCCACTTATGGATCTCTTTGTACCTTTATATCAACTTTAATCCTTTTTTTTTCTTTGGTTTTTTTTGTTCTGTGGTATTTCAATAAAGAGTTTATCTATCTATCTATCTATCCATGATTTTTTGCAAAGTAGATTTTTAGAACTAACGTGTAAAGCTGTGATACACGTATTTTATATTTTAATGGAAAAGTGTGTACAGCAATTTTAGACTCCATCGGCCCAGAGAATATAGAGTTTCATGCAAAGTTTAACACCCCATATCACTCCCTTAGGGGATGATTTTCGAAAAAACCTTTTCTTAGTGAATGCCTACACATCAGAAACGCCCCCGCAAAATTTAATATATCTCCAGGGCCTGCAGTTTGGGCTTTGCGTTGATAGGTCCGTCAGTCAGAACTTTGCATTTTATATATATATAGATTTAGGAAACACAGAGATAGGTACATAATAATATACAAGCGGAAACCTCCATTATAATAACATGCATTAAGCTAAGCTGTAGATTAATTTTATTTGGAAGAAAATCTGTGCCACGCTCTTTCCGTTCGGAGAACTTAATCTAAATCGAATGTTATTAGGTAATCTAATCTGACAATGGATATAAATGTATTGAACTCGTGTAGGCATTTATTTTTTACTGCATAAAATTTTTACCCGTAAGAGTATGGTAATATATACAGAGTGGATAGTCTCCACCCCCGCGATACGCTACCTCGCACCTCCACCCGCAATCCGGAGGGAAATTGGGAGGTCAGTCAGTATTATACGCTCGAATAACAAATGACAATAGACAAACGGGTTAGAATGAACCTTCATACTAGCAAGATGTCTGTTGTTTTGATTGCGTATACGTGCATTTGGCGCGTGTACATTGTCTTCTATACAGGGTGTCCCAGGGATATGCCACATGCCTTCAATATTGTAGTTGGAACATTTTACTGAAAGAAGACGTTATTTGAATTTTAAAAGCAATTTAAACTGTATTCATAGATATTTAAATAATTACATGGCAGAACCGGGAATCGAACCCGTTACACGAGAAAAATAATCACCCTGTAGCTTTATCATACCGATCGAAAGGATTCATTATAAGGATTATTTTTGCTAAGTAACATAGTGTCAGAAATAAAAGGAAGACCAAGAAAAAAATACTGTAATGATAAGCATAGTTATACCTATTAGATAACAAGCCACTGTAATGTTTACTTTAATAATATTGCAGCAATATTGTACGCCCGAAATGGGAAAACTGTTGATACCTAATTGAAATTACTTATAAGACCTTTGTACACAGTTATTACAATAAAATATATGCTATTCTATTCTATTTTATTTCATTTCATCCCCGTAATCCCAGCGGAACGGGAACTACTCGGCAACCGCGTGCCGCAGCTAGTCTACCTACTATAATATATGTGTGAAATGCCAAATCAGTAATTTGTATGGAATATCTGACTAGTGTTATAACGTAGTATTATTATATTAACGTGTTCTCTTTGTCTCTAACTGGGGCGTGCTTAAGCTGTACTGTATCATTGCTGTATCACGTCACATCCATATTTAGATAAGATTACTCAAGTTTTCTGAAAACTAGTCACTAAATAATAAATTTTTATTAGGAAATAACTGGAAAAAGAACATTAATTAATTATTTGCGTTTCATTTCACCCATTGCATACGAAATTCCGTTGAACGTAGATTAAAAAGAATTATTTTACAATGAAATTAGAATTTGTCAACGCACTTCACTTTGATTTTTCTCTTGACATTGTTGTTGATCTTGACCTTGACCTTGACCTTCACTATCAGCTTTTTGAGGAGCTCCGATAATTCTGGGTCCTCTTCTGACCCGGGTTCCTCTGAGTCGTCATCCTCTTCGCTTTCTTCAGTTTCAGGTTCCGGCTCGGGAGATGGCGGCGCAGGTGGCTCGGTAGGAGGCTGAGGGGCTTCAGTGGTCGGAGGCTCAGGGACTTCGGTGGTCGGAGGCTCGGGAGCTTCGGTCACTTCGTCTCCTTCGTTAAGGTTCTCGAAATCAAGGCCGGTGACTTCATTCAACCAGCCGAGGAAAGGTCCGGGACGGATGAAACCTGGTAATTGTAACTAAAACTTGAGGATCTTTCTGGTAATTACTAAACATTTTCGTCGAGATCAAACAGTGGGAGGCGTCTTCTGCAAGAGACCGCCTGGGGCAGTACCGCACCTTTGCCAGATATATCATCCGCCAAGTAGTAGTGTGCATTACTGTGTTCCGGTTTGAAGGGCACTGTTTCCAGCTAAATTACTGGTCATATGAGACTTTAGAGCGGATGTCTCAGGGTGACGAGCGCAGTGCAGTGCCGCGCAGGATTTTGCAATGCAAAGTTCTGGGTGGCACTGAAACTGTTCATCAGATGAATAACTTGCTCGTCTCGCACTCAGTCCAATAAAAAAAGCGGAGGGTTTGAAAGACCCCCATCTGGATGACAAATAAGCGATTGAAAGAATGACCTGATAGTCACGACTTAAAGACGAATAGTGCTAGATAGAGCTGATTTCGAGCAGTGGAGGAGACAAGCTTATGAGTTCTTACCAGCGGGAAGGCCGGAGTGGCAGCCCCAGGTTCCGCCAGCGACGAAGGAGGCGATGCCCACAAGCACCGGCACTCCTTCACGATCTACATGCACCAGAGGACCCCCGCTGTCACCCTAGAACACCACAGCCAAAGTTAGTGTTAACACGTTCACTGCTGAAAACACAACTGTTGTGTTATCGCAGCTTACGTGCCGGCTGTGCGGCGAAACACAGACGTGTGTGTAACGCGGCGCTACTACAGTGCGGCTCACACAGACGGCACGCCAGTGCTGGAAAACACACGAAAACAAACGGTGCCTAAATCTAAAAACCGGTTCAGCAATCAACAAAAACAGTAAGCTAGGCTATGCTAACTTTCGAAATATAAGTTTAAAAGCAGTACCAATGATATCGCACGTAATTCTTTATTGTTAGTTAGCGTTAGACTAGCGTTTGAGCCCTGTCTCACCTGGTGTTAAGGAGAGAGGTCGAGAAGGTAGAATTTGGCAATGCCTAGAATTGAGCGGGATTCTGGCTCCCAACAGAAACAAAATTTAACGTGATGTTCTAATCCGGAATAAAGACTTAGACGGAATGGAGACTCCACCCGGTGGATGCGGATATTTCATCCAAATCCACTAAGCTAGTAGTGAAAAAAGAGAAATTGAAACTTTCCATCTAGTCCCAGATTTATAAAATCTATCTTATTAATATTATAAATGCGAAAGTTTCTGTGTTTGTGTGTTTGTCCTCTCTTCACTTCCCAATAGCTTAACGGATTTTGATAAAATTACTATAAAGACACTTCCGGTGCATACCGAGCACAGAAATTTTTCATTCCGTAAAAATTAACGACACATACCTACTCGAGAATTATTTCGGAGGTAGGCAGGCAAATTAACGGTTAATAGCTAACACGGGTGAAACCGCGGGACGCTGCTAGTATATTATTATAATAAAGGATGATTATTTAAAAGTAAAAGTATCTAAGTAAGTTTGGGCATTGCTTCCAGCGAAATTACTGGGCATATGAGACTTTAGAGCCGATGTCTCAGGGTGACGAGCGCAGTGCAGTGCCGCGCAGGATTATGCAATGCAGGGTTCTGGGTAGAGCTGTGACTGTCATGGGCAGGCATAGCGCTTAACATCAGGTGAACGACTAGGTCGCCTCGTCACTCAGTCGAATAAAAAAAAGTACCGACTAAGATACCAGCTCGTAGCTCTGAGCGATACGAGACCGCCCATTGTGACGTTTATTGTTAAATTTATTTTGTCCTAGTATTTATAATTTCCTGTTGGAGTTTCAATTAAGGGTTTATCTTTCTACATATCTACTACGGTTGTCTGATAAGCTTTATACGATTAGATGATATGAAGCAGATTAAAGAAGCAGCGATAAGGGGTTAGCAGTTTTACCTGGCAAGTGGACTGCGAAGTGACGTTGAACCATCTGGCGCAGATAGCAGCGTTGTTAATGAGGCCTGTTCCGAAGGTCTGTGCGCAGGCCAGGTTGGAGATGGCGCGCAGGTACACCCAGTTCAGAACTTCAGGCTGTGCACCTGGAGGACATGTCAGGTTAATGCTTGAACGTAGGGCTTCTAAAGAGAATACAATTCACGCTACTTCAGTCGACTTTACTGAACAAGAATGGATATAGGAAGACAAAGGACGTCTGTAGAGGACCTAATTGTAAATCAACAAAAAAAACAGCGTGGGGTGCTTTTTAAGATATTATCGAAATGATAATCCTACTTCTCATATCTGTCAACGAAATATTTATAACTATTAACCCATGCACCCCGCGCTTTTTTTGAAATAAAACATTTTTTTTCATATTTACCCAATTATTCATTTATATTTATTAGAATGGTTTACACTATTCTCATTTCAAAATTATTAAAATTGATTTTCTTTTTTTTTAGTTTGGTTTTCTTTATAAAGCGTGTTTTTTAGTTATTTTTAAACTATTATTTTTACTTCTTGCAGGTTGCATACTTTTTAGTTTTTGCCGCAACAGGACTTCCTCGGTAACTATGGGAATTTACACCGCGGAGACACCAACTCTTACACTTCCAGTGTGAAAGTTTATAGTAACTTACCTTCAGTCCAGAGCCTGCCCCAGCCGCTAGCGATGACCACCTCGTTGTCGTAATTCGCGAACGCCTCCGCCGAGGTCTGGATGCGGATCGGCTGCAGCAGTTCTGGATACATAAGACGTATTAATGAGCTTCCCTCCAGTTATATGGGTAATAGCTACACTGAATTTTCTCACCATTGCAGTGGAAACAAGGTCCTTGTACTTACTGGTGTAAACAACAGGCCGCTGCAGCTTCAGGATGGAGATATCGTTCGGCTGTACGACCCCGGGACTGTTGTCGTCGTACGTGGGGTGGTTCCACCACTCGTTACTCTCGAAGAAGTACTGGGGGGTGGTCAGGCTGGTCACACCGGCACGAATCACTATCGTGATGCGGCTAGAAAAACATCAGGAAAATTAAAGTGATGATATTTAAAGTATTTCTTTGAATGTAAAGGATTTTCACGGCGTATGCGAATTCTTGAGTACCTACTAGCCAAATGGGCGCAAAATGGGCCAAAAATACTGGCTTGAATCTCACTCACCCAGCGGTACAGTGCGCGGCGGTGATCACCCAGCTGCGATGCACCACGGACCCCCCGCAGCCGCCCACGCTGCCCACGGCATCCACGATGCGTAGGGAGACCTGGTGCGGGTGCTGGCCAGGGTACGCCTCCCAGCCGGACACGATGCGGCTGCTGCCCATCGAAGCTATGCTAAAACCTTAAACTCAACAAGGATGCGAACTTAAACTTGTGCCGTTTGGGGTATAAACTGTGGGTTTGATAAAACTTAGTAGGTACCTAAGAATATCGCAAAGGATTGGGCGTTTGATCCTGAAACGAGCAATTATTTTACAGCATAGACAAAAACCGCAGTAAGGATGTTTTGTTGTGCATTGTCTATGTATTGTGGGACCACGGTGCTCGTAGTTCCTGATTTGAAAGGAGTCCTAGTTAGGGGTCCACATCTATCTACTGATTACTTTAATTGAACAAATCAACGAGTTTCCGTACCTCCGGCGAACGCATCTTCGATGAATACCGGCTTCGCGAGCTCTGCTGGTACCTGGAAGGTTACGTAAAAGAAAATGTACTATCACAACGTGTCTACATCTTTAGTTTCCAAGATGGAAACCCTGAAAGACCCGTTCAAATTTACTCTGGATGAACAATGGTTCAAATGGATGACCTGCAGCTGAAGATAATTAATAATTTAAGGCACTATAAAGGTGTTATTGAATTTACATTAGTTTACCTTTACTAAAAAAAGCAAAGCTCCTATTGAGTGGCTAGGATCGGAGAACGGAAATACTTGACTTTGACACTTAAGGAACTAAAGCATTATTTAAATAAATAAGAAATAAGAAGATCCCTCACCTGGCCAAAGGCCAAGACCACAAGTACTAGGCCCGCTGTCCAAAACATCTTTGCCGCTACTGAGAGCTGGCAAAATTAACACTTCTAAGTCGGTATACCTACTTATATCAATTATCTTGATCAATCAATTAATTAGCGGTGCGGTGGCGAACAGAGCTGAAATCACGGTAATCACTGATTATTATTGTTAATTAGGAGGATAACAATTTAGAATTTGACTCGAAATATCTTATGACTGCACTTGGCAGGTAAACTAGTAGTCTGAAAAACGGTGTTTTCTACGATTTACGAAGCTCTTGAAATAAAGCTTTTCAAATATATATATAAAAAATGTTATGTTGGTTTGTGTACGCTTCAAAAACTCAATAAGTTCTGCACCGATCGAGCTGAAATTTTAGCATGATATATAATACGCATAGAGGATTGTTTTTATCTATTCTTTTCATCAGTGACATATCAGCAAATGTGCGAATGTGCCACAGCGAAGCGTGGTAGGGTACAGCTAGTAAAGCATAAAAATGAAACAAATTCACTCAATTTTGTTTATATGTGGACAGAAGAAGATGGTAGGTACAGTTGTCAAAAAAAACAGCTGAACGCTAGTATCTAATTTCCAAATATTTAATTAGGTAGGTACATAACCACTGAGCCATCGTCGAGAAATTGATTCACTCAGTGTATTCTACAAAATCTTCAACGGGGACTCCGAGCATCTATTTAACATAATTCACATATCGAGGTTGTACCAGAAATATCCTCTATACAGATTTATTTGTTTATTGCATGATAAAATAATTGTAACATTACAGATGAGATCTAATGCGCTACAATTATCACATTACTTAAAAAACTACAAAAATAAAATTAAAAAAAGTACAGATAGTGGAGCTGTAAGATTCTTCGACAGTTCCCTTCACTAGATCCTTCCTGCCTCAAACCTGCAAAACCGTTTAAATTCAGAATCTTCCCAAAATCTCCCTCGGTCTCAAATTGTCCTATTCTCAAAACCTCCCTCGGTTCCACAATGTCCCTTTCCCAAAATGTCACTCGGTTTCCATTCGTCCCTTTCCCTATCCATAGGCCATGGTAACCGCTTTACCATCAGATGGGCTGTCTGCTTGTTTGTCACTTTATGATATATAAAAACCTTCTGAGCCAATCTTGACCGTGTTCCTATATTCGTATGACCACAATTTGTTTTTCTTTTAGGACTCACGTGTCAAGCTGTCCGTATCTCTTCTATAAGGGAAATCCCAGTAGAATTGTAACGTAACCTGGGGATTCTGTATCGGGGGAACCTCGGGGGGTTAGGTTAGACAATAAAACTGGTATTTTACCACAAAGGTTTTGTAATGGCAGGGATAGGCGTTGTAGTGGTAGGTCTCTTCTGCGAGAGTCCGCCTGGGGAAGTACACACCTTTGCCAGATATTCATCCGCCAAGCAGTAGTGTAAAAACAATACCGTGTTTCGGTTTGCAAGGGCAGTTTCTAACGAAACTACTGGGCGTGAGACTTAAGAACCAATGTTTCAGGGTGACGAGCGCAGTGCAGTGCCGCACAAGATTTTGTAATGGAAAGTTCTGGGTGAAAGATACCGTAGCTGTGTGTCTGTAGCTGAAGATGAACGATACTTATTAACACTTTGACTGCTGAGCCGATTTGCTTGTCTAGCCACGGGTGCGGCGCTGCACACTCCATAGTGTTTTCCTATACAACAAACACAACCGTTGTGTTTTGCCGCACTCGCGGTAAGTTATGAAAAACACAACAATTATGTTTTCAGCAGTGACCGTGTTAACATAAAATAATGTGGTCCTTTGCAAAGTTGAATTTTACTATCCTCTCCTCGTAGCATTATAAAGATGAACAGAACCAACTGCGAGCAATTATCGCTTGGCTTCGATTTTAGAATAGTCACCCTATAAGAACAATAGTCACTTGCAACCTTTTCAATATAGATAGTCCTTCCGTCCATTACCGTAGGTAGGTAATTCCGATAAAATCAGTGGAAATTGTAATAATTCCCATCAGATTTTAAGAACTCGCTGATCTTTATCGATGCGATTAGATTGTTTCCTTCTAGTTTTACTTAGGAAACTGATAGTCTGAATGGAAAATTGAATAGTTAAATGACAAGGTCTGATAATGGCGTGTTTTTGTCTATATGCGTCATCATAGGATCTTGCCGCATGAAAGAGCACGCACAGGGGATTTCTTGTCAAAACATCCAAACATCCCCTTCGCAGGGAATTGTCACAAGGAATTTGTGGAAAAAGCAGTTATTATATTCTGCCCATAAGTTGTAGCAAGATTATGCAATGCAAAGTTCTGGGTGGCCCAGAACTTTGCATTGCATAATCTTGCGCGGCGCTGCACTGCACTCGTCCTGAGACATCGGCTCTACAGTCTCATACGCCCAGTAATTCGCTGGAAACAGTGCCCTTCAAACCGGAACACAGTAATGTTTGCACACTACTGCTTGGTTGAATATCTGGCAAATATGTGGTACCTACTTCCCACTACAAGTTGTTTGTATTGTTATAGATAAAATATAATTATACTTAGATAAATTATTAAATTATTAATATTTCCGAGTTCCTAGATTTGTAGGCTAGGTATAAATAGGCAAATGTAGGAATACCTACCGAGGTACCTACGCCTCAAGATCACATAAAACAACAACAAACAAATACAATATACAAAGACCCTAATCCCTAACTAAGACTCACTATATCTAGGGAATCAGGACCTACGAGGACCATGGTCCTACAGACGCCTAGACCCGGAGCAAATATACGTGAAATTCTAAATAACCATCTATTCAGTGATAGCAATGACACGTAGCTGTACGCATTCATAACTTATCAAGTTATCAATCACAAAGATTATCACCTCGGGATTTTTTTTAATCAATTATTTTTTAAATTAGGTACCTACCTAGGCGACGTGATTCGCTTGATAGCAAGCGCCAGTAAAAACAGCGTTGCAATCCATTTAGTAGTTTTTACGTGATGCAAAAAAACGGACAATAAGACACCATTTTCAAAAAAATCGATTTACTTTTGGCCAGTAACTTGCCAATGTTTTTAATATCCACTTTTATCGTCACAACAGTCAAATGAAAAAAAATGCACTAAAACCGTCCGACCTCCTAGTTACGCCTCTCCATGCATGGTTGTCTGGAAAAGATCGCTCTGAGCGATAAGACCGCCCATTGTGACACTAATTGTTAAACTTGTTCTGTTCTGGTTTTTAAGTTTTCTTTGCCCTGTGGTGTTTCAATAAAGAGTTTATCTATCTATCTATCTAATAATACGTAGACGGAAGGAAAAAAAACTATATAGGTTCTAAGGGAACAATAAAAAACGCATGTTCAGTATTGGATACATTTATAAAACACTCAGTGCAACAGACCTAGTCATTGAGTTAACGCATATCACATCTATTCTGCAATCTCTGCAGGGCTTGTGCGTTAGAGGGGGCGGCTGCAGCACGGAGGCAGGCCTCCCCGGTCCTGGTATGGCCGTAAGGCCGTTTACTCTTATCACGATGGTCAGTGATGACGGCACCGTCCGTGGCTATCGCTATGAAAACCGTGCTTGCATTTACCAACTCTCTGACAGCGTCCGCAAGGTATTCATAGCGATAACTACGGACGACCGACAGTACTGACCGTCAGGATAAGACTAAACACGGCCTAATTATTTTGCTTTCTCCGTACAAATAATTCCAGAACACTACGTTTGAAATCATAAAAGTTAGCGTCGGTCGGGGAAGCGATTATTGAACTGCATCGGGTGACAAATTTCGCCAAAATTGCCGATTTTTTTAAATCGATGAGAATCGGACGTTTTGACACCGAATTAGATTCAATAATCGGTTCCTAATCCTAAACACTTTGACTGCTGAGCCGATTTTCTTGTCTAGCCACGGTTACGGATCTGCACACACCGTTGTTTTCCCGTACCGCTAACACAACATTTGTGTTTTCCCGTACCCGCGGCAAGTTAGAAAAAACACAACAGTTGTGTCTTCAGCAGTGAACGTGTTAACTCGAACGCGTGGATTGACAATTTAAAAAATCTATTGTTAAAAGTTGATACTACAGTTACAATATTATGTTTTTTTCCTAATATTTTATTTCACAGCCGTCACAAGGCTAACACACAAGCCTAATTATAAACTACACAATAATTACATATAACATTGGTAACACCGTTCCGTACATATCCAATGTACACCCGCCACACACACACACCTGACCTGAGATCGAAGAAACAAGATCTGTAACAGACTTACCAAATTCGGGAACATTCTAGACTCTATTGACTGTTGCGGATACAAAGTTACATGTGATTGTTACAGCAACATGTTGCAACATTTTCGTCACGTTAATTTTCTCTCATTATCTATTCTACTGGCAATGTTTTGCAATTTTGACTCTTAATTACTAAGAAACAATATCTGGATGTTTGGTCGAAGCAACACGTGACCGATATACTAGGCTTTATTTAACAAAGATTAAGCATTGCCATACAACGTGGCAGTGCAACTAGTGTTGAGGAACGTTACCTATTATTAGATTAAAGTTTTACGTTCGACTAGCTCTTTCCACGAGATCTTGAATTAATTGTATCTTCAAGGACCTGTAACATCGATTGCCAATTACTCAATAATCAAAATAGAAACGGCTTGCCACACCGTTTTCCATCTTGTTTCTTCAATCTAAAGTCGTTATTCTATAAATTCTATAAAATCACCAAAGTTAGCAGTGTCTCGCCATTTGCGAATAGGGTCGGAAATGGTAGGACACTTTCGATTAGTTACACATTTAATTTCATAACAGCGACTGGTAGCTGAGCATTTTCACAATCTTTTACAGTATTTTTTTACCTACGCCAAAAACAACAGGCAAATATAGTTTGTTCAGTAAAATTAGTAAGTATTCTATATCTAGGTCGATAGTGTCGATATTGCTTTACAACCGATGTCGGTCGATAACTCCTATTAGCGTTTGCATTCGTCTCTGTTTGCCAAATATCGACGCATACGATTGCGTGGAGAGCATATTTGTGTATTCACAAATTCTCACGCATATGTACGATATTCCGAATATTCTTGGCGATATTCCGAAAATACTTCACCTTGCAATGTGAAGAGGCCATTGGGATTTAACGACCGAACTCCGTTATAAGCTTACGTTCTAAATTATACACGCCTCTTAAAACGGCATTTAACTGAGCCGATTTTCTTTTCTAACCACGGGTGCGGCGCTGCACACTCCATAGTGTTTTCCCATACAACAAACACAACAGTTGTGTTTTCTCGCACTCGCGGCAAGATATGACAAACACGACAGTTGTATTTTCAGCAGTGAACGTGTTAAGATCTGCGCACTTCATTTTTGTACTGCGCAGACCTTCAATAACGTTCTTAACTTTAAGAGGCGTCTATAAGTAAGGCCGTTAGTTGAAAAGCAATGTCGAAGCTAATGACGGATCATTTCATGAAATGCCATATAAATGCCCAACAGAAGGTATGCTCGTTGACCTTATTGGTCTCACACAATAAAAATATAACATAGATTACGTTCTGTGAAAGTATTCGTCACTTTCACAGAACAAACAATCTCAAGCTTATTTCAAAAATATATATTATAAAAAAAATGGAAGAAACATTATTAATCATAAGCTCTTTGCAGAAAACTTTAAAAATGACTTACAAACACCAGCACAATAACACCGCATATCTAAAAATTAGGCCACTTGTACAAAATTAGGAACAAAAGCCATAAGACTCGGTTTAAACCTATTTACATCAGTCGTTGCTAAGTTAAAAAAAAGTAATATTGGCAAAGTTTATCATCAACACACTTGTCCACTGCTGGACGTAGGCCTTTCCTAATGAACGCCAAGGAGCCCGATCTTCGGCTCTCCTCACCCAGTCTCCGCCAGCCGTTGGCAGTCGTCCCTCCACCGCCGGCGGCGTCCTACACTACGTTTGCCCAAACGCGGTCTCCACTCTAGAACTCGTCTACCCCATCGGTTGTCGGTTCTTCTAGAAATCGGTTGGCATAGTTAGTGGACCATAACTAAAGGCTGATTTAGACATTAATTAGTTGAGTAGCGAGTTAACTTGCGACTTTGGAGAGTTAATGCCATTCCATTAGTCAGACATGACTTAATCGTCAACTTAGGTGCTACTTAAGGGACAAACTGTCCAAACGATGATAAAGGGCTTAACTCGCCAGTCCCGTAAGTTAACTCGCCACTTAACTGATAAACGTGTAAAGTGGCCTTTAGACTGAAGCAGTCTATAGTCTATAGTCACTGACATAGAGTAGAATGGACTAGCTACAACCCTACTGTTAGATAACGAAATTTGCCCAAAGGTAACTTGTGCGCTTTGCAGTTCAACGACACCGGGTTCGATCCTCGGCCGCGCAACAACGACCGATTTCTCGTAAGTTATGTGTTGATTTCCATCGCTCCGTGCTTCGGAGGGTACGTTAAGTCATCATTGCCAGTTGTTGTTGTTCGACAGCAGTTTTTAAGCCATGTCAGAGGCCGTTGGGTGGCCTGAAAAACTCTGATACCGGACTAGAGGCCACCACTACTTCATTCGATAGCAAACGACTGAATATAATATCCAACTTTCTTAAAGCGCCACCTAGTGAAAGTAATTGGCAACTTATTAACATTTCACAACTCGACAATTGGGCTATTAATTTCGGATTACTCCGGAAATCCCCCCAGCATGTCCCCCTCGAGTGGGTATTCTGTATTTTTTTTTACCCCAAATCCCTCTATTCAAATCATGCTCGGCCAAAGCCAACCGTAATGGACAAACCGTTTGTATGAACCTTCATACTAACGGCCTGTTTTGTTTTGGTCGCGTACTGTCCATTTACTAACACACACATTTGACGCGTGTGCAAACGTCATTTATGTGTGAGTTTTCAAATTAGGTTATTTATTTGTATGGAGCGTCCGGCTGCGCATCGACAAAAAAAAATTCTACCATCGCCATTCAAATCCAAATCAGTGACATAGAACAATAAAGCTGTTGAAAATATAACAAAAATGATTCCATTATAAATAAACAAAGCTCGTATGAAACAGTTTCGACGACGAATGTAAATAGTCAACAATATATATCTAGTTATATGCTACAATATTGTGCTCTCGGTAAACCTGTGTAGCCTTAACAAAGAAGCTCCTCAATTAAGGCCCTGTGAAGTTGACCACGCGATGTTGCGTGATTGCGGTACACACAACACGTGTCATCGCGGTACACACAACACGCGTGATTGCGGTACACATAATACGCGTGATTGCGGTACACAAGACGCGTGATTGCGGTACACACAACACGTGTTAACGCGTGATTTGAGTTAAGAATGGAATGACATCGCGTGATCTGTACAGGACCTAAAGACCTTAGCAGACAAGGAATGTGGTTTTTTAATACCCTCAGCGCCATGTGATTCATACTGTCATAACATTTGTTTGTGTTCAGCTGTCAAAACATTTTATGTGTTTAGTTTAGCTTTATCTATCTATATATATAAAAATGTTATGTTGATTTGTGTACGCTTCAAAAACTTAAAAAGTTCTGCACCGATCGAGCTGAAATTTTAGCATGATATATAATCCGCAACGAGGATTGTTTTTATCTATTTTTTCATCAGTGACATATCAGCGAATGTGCGAATGTGCCACAGCGAAGCGTGCCAGGGCACAGCTAGTACATAAATATAAATGAATGTCTAAAATGTGTTTCTATGCGCAAAACTCTAAAACTGGTGGACCGATTTAGCTATTTTTTGTTTTAAAATGTTTATAAGAGTTCCAATAATATTATTAAGAACAAAAAATATTGGATTAGTTGTTTGGAAAATTGAATTATTTAGGGTAAAACTGAATTCACGATTCGACTTTCGTTTTCGCGCTACCTCCAGTTGTTTATTTTCATGTTACTGACATGGGCTGTTTTGAATCTGGGAAATGCAGTTCTTGCGGATAAGCTGGAATTACGCGAGTGACACTGCGGGGATTAGCTAGTTATGTAATAAACAGTAGTAGATCACAAACGTAATGAACAAAATCGCAGTATTTGAATCAAGGGCTTGGCGATGAATGTGTTAAAACCCCTTACATGTCGTACGGCCACAAACGCTGTATACCAAAGGCTTTACATATTAACACTCTAACATGTATAATTACTCTACCACAGATTAACAATCAACAAGAAACAGTTTTCGGGGCCTTTCTCGCGAATACAAGAATATTTTTGAAAAATTCACGAGTCGATGGCACCATTTTAATTAATTAATATTTTATATTGGGGCCTTAGCGATACAATTATAAAAATATATTTAAAATATACATGACTGTTGTATGAATAATATATAATGTACTAGTTGGCTAGGCCCCCTTTGATAGTACATTGTAGGATTTGGCAATACCTGAAGAAACAGGTTCAGAAGGAAGCATTATTGAAAAGAAAAACTCAAAACCATTTAACACTTTCACTGCTGAGCCAATTTGCTTGTCCAGCCACGGCTGCGGCTCTGCTCACACCGTAATGTTTTCCCATACAACACACACAACAGTTGTGTTTTGCCGCACTCGCGGCAGGTTATGAAAATCACAGTTGTGTTCTCAGCACTGGAGGCCTACTATGACGTCTTATAGCGATTCAGTTGAGGACCTAAACTAAGCCGCGTCGCATAATCGTACCGTGACGTCTTATTTTGTCACGGTACGATTATGCGACGCGGTTCAGTTTAGGTATTCAATTGAATCGCTATAAGAGGTCATGGTAGGCCTCCTGAACGTGTTAACTTTCTTTTCCTAGCACCCTAAGGCCCAATTACACAGCTGTCTTATAGCACAGGCTAGCCGGCTACCTGATTACGTAAAATTTACAGCAACGACAGCAATAACTACGCGATCGGTCGCAAAGTATCACTATCACTAGAAATCACATTATGGAAACTAATCGCCCCCCTATTGTCCCTCCTGTCGCAGAATGCACTTTGGACGTAGATGCTAGCGCCACTAGCGACAGCACTGCAACCACCGTCCGAATTCCTCGTTACTCCTCTCCATGCATGGTTGTTTGGAAGAGATCGCTCTGAGCGATAAGACCGCCCATTGTAATGCTAATTGCTAAATTTGTTACGTTCAAATTTTTCTTTGTTCTGAAGAGTTTATCTATCTATCTCTCTATAGACGACAGTTTTGACAGTTCTTAAAAGTGAAGTTTGAAAGCAATGATCGCTAAATTTATGACTGTCGCAAGTCTGTCGTGAGATTCGTAATAAGGTAGCGGGATTAAGTACAGCTGGACAAGTGGACCTTAATAAAAACATGGACATTCAATAACAGGTTACTGAAACTGTTAAGTAAATTATCTTATGCACCATATTTTGTGCGATAGAAAATATACAAAAAAACATCACTGTACTGTTGTTAAACACAGTTATGACAATAAAGCCACTACTACACAGCCGCGATATTATCGCAGCAGTGCGTAAGTTCGCGCTCGTCCTAAAGGTAGAATTCCGTGAGCCGAGACCTAAGGAAGTCCACCTTTACACAAAATCGTTAGGTTATATTAACAAATAGTACGGAGTAAGGAATAAAGTATTAATTGCCGAAGCAATATGTGAAATATCTTTATAAATACAATGCATCACCTTCGTG
Source organism: Campaea margaritaria (assembly GCA_912999815.1). Taxonomy (NCBI): domain Eukaryota; kingdom Metazoa; phylum Arthropoda; class Insecta; order Lepidoptera; family Geometridae; genus Campaea; species Campaea margaritaria. Next base: position 685,021 of record OU538809.1, on the reverse strand, counting down.
CATATTTCATTTTATATCGGACGTTAATTTATGAAATTCTATTACAATGAATTATAAATGCCAAAAAGTAAAAGTTTAACCCCTTTATTCATAAAAAAATATCGAACGTTACTCAGTACTGCGCAGTAAAAAGTGACGTTCGATATTATTCATGAATAAAGCCTTAAATCTATTAACAGTTTTATTCGTATAATTTTGTCGAGATTCCTAGCGATAGATCTAAATAAATATAATGAAAAAACAATTGATTATTCACGTACTAAGTCCTCGCGTCATTTACAGAATTACAACTAGAAAATAAATTATATTACATCTAGATTAGTAAAAATGTCGGCAGCGTATGAATACTTCTAGCTTTTACAATGGGAAACAGATTTTAGAATAGTTACCGGTCAGTTACAAAAAATTAAAATATCCTTTTGAAATTTCAATTTACCGCTAAAAGCGAAACCACCAAGTTCGGTTCGGTGTTTTTAGTTTATAACTATACGGCATCAGGTGGCAATAAGGTGATTACGTAACTTATGTTGCAATCGAATCAACCGATTGTAACACTAATTGTCATCGTCGCCTTTAACGATCTAACCAAAGGACCACGCACTCTCATTGACCCTATACTTGAACACCAAGTGAGATACTGGTCACGCACGCATCTATTTATCAAGAAATAAAAATAGTTGGCCAAACATATTTTTTTCAAATGTTGATATTACGAAGTGTTAAAAGTACGTCTCAGCACATCTAGATTTTTGGAAAGTTCCAACGTGTTTAATTATTCACGGTGCCAAATATAGGGTTGATCGCCCCCTCTGCCAAAGCTATATGATCGTCTGTTCGTATAAAGGTAGTAAACTCGCGACCTTGGACGTATCAAACTGTATTTTTTTGCAATCACTAGTGTAAAATGTCTTCCTCGACGCGACCCCCGAAAAAACTATTATTAACTATTATTACCTGTTTGCCAAGTTAGATGCATGCCGGGTCCATAGAGTAAATATAGAACGTCCTTGATTACGGCCGATTACAATCAGATTGAAATTGACAGCAACAAAGTTACACAATCGCCCCACAGGTTATAGCAAAATTATTGTTAGAACATTTATTAAAGAAATACATATTCGAAAAATACGTCAATAATATTCTTTAGAAGCTGCACTGTCCAGATATTAGTGTTAAACAGTATTTTACATAATGCGGGTGCTTACACAAAGAAAACCAAACAACAAACAAAAACATTAGAAAATAACAACTTTTTCTTTTCTTTACTTGAAAGTAGAACATTATAATATTTATAAATCTAAACAGGTTTTAAAGAAATTTGGTATACATAATAGATACTTTAGAAATTATACATAGCTTAACTTTTTGTCCCGTAAAAACATAATAAATCTTGTGGAATAATATAATAGTTAACCTTAATGATATTCCACGATAACATGACACGCGGTCTAAAAAAAATATTACATCAACGAATAACAGAAATACATTTGTAATATACAACACACAAAACTCATTTTGTTTCCTGTACGTTATTATTTTGAAATACAATCACTTGTTCATTCATTCATTCATTCAATTAATGAATCGCTCATTCATTTGATTATGGCGTGTCATGTTGTCGTGGATGGGAACTGGGAACCTGTTTTCTTAGCATAAGCACCGTGCGTTGCCGCACAACCGCCTAGTCTCAACCTAGACACACTATGCACGTTTATATGCCTCTCGCTCTTGCGCACTAGCGAGTCGTTAGATAGAGCGAGATGGAGAATACTTTTAAGAAACAAGAGAATATTTTTATAATATCTTAAAGGCTAGCGCGTTTGACCACTATCTTACCTGAAAGTCTATCTATTGTTTATCTATTGTTGCAATCAATATCAATCAGATTGCAACAGCAGCTATCAAATCGGGCGACGGATTTGACGGATAGTATTGCAAACAGTCGATGGAAATTAATCGCAACCGAGATGCGGCGCCTCACTGATGGGTCGATGACGATAAAAACATAACAGGAATTAACACTTAAAAACAGAAAGAAAGCGAGACACGAACAGTCATCTCGCTCTCACCCACCAGCACCCAACACGCGAAAACGAGAGGCACACAAGTATAAAGTGGTCGCTAAAACAGTCCCTAAGACTTTGGTATAGAGTTGCCGTGGTGTCGCTTGCCGCGGCGGCGGCGGCATCAGCTGCGCTTGTCGGCGTCGGCGGCGGGGAGCGCGCCGACAGTGTCGGCGGGCGCGGCGAGCGGCGCGCCGACCTTGTCAGCGGCGGCGGCCGGCTTGCGAGTGAAGAACAGCTTGAGCGCGCCCGCCGACATCAGGTAGAACCAGTACAGCTGCGGCATCAGCAGGATGCAGATCGAGATCTTGCAGCCGGTCGGGAGGGACTTTATCGCCTGGAAAATTCGGTGCGATCTTGACTAATCTACATTTCATAATTTTATATGAAAGAAGGCCTGTGGTCTTGCAGTGGGAAGTTAATAGGCTAGTGCTAATGACGATGGTGATGATAATGATGAAGATAATAATGAAGGTAATGGTGAATATGATGATGATGATGATCATGATGATATTGAATATGATACCGATGCTGTTGCTGCTGCTGATGGTAATGACGATGATCACAATGATGATGATAATGATAATAATTATGCTGATGATGATGATGATGATGATAATAATTATGCTGATGATGATGATGATGATGATGATGATGATGATGATGATGATGATGATGATGATGATGATGATGGTGATGATGATGCTAATGATAATAATGATGATGATGATAATGATGATGATGGTGATAATGATGATGATGATGATGACGATGATTGTGAAGATGAAGATGACGATGATAACGAGGCTAATATTGATGATGTGGACGCGGCCGCCCAGTACCTCGAGGTAGGAGAGGCCCCGCTCGCGGCTGTAGACGAGGCACACGTAGGGCAGGCTGAGCACGCGGCACACGAGGAAGGTGGCCAGCATGAGCAGGCCGTTGGCGAGGTAGACGCGCGAGGCCTTGAGGCGCAGGCGCGCCAGGATGCCGCGCAGCGACACGAAGGGCGTGGACAGCTCCATCAGGTACACGAACCCGAACGTGCAGTCGCCCAGGTCGCCGCGCAGGTACTGCGGGGCGGGCTCTATAGCGCTACGGGCCTGTGCTAGGCTGCTGCGGCTTCGTGTTATGTCTTATTGCTAATTCATTTTGTTTTTTTTTTCATTTGACTATCGTTCACCTGATTATAACACCGCTACGCCTGTCCATAACAGTCACAGCGCCACCCAAAACTTTGCATTGCATAATCTTGCGCGGCACTCCACTGCACTCATCATCCCGAGACATTGGTTCTAAGGTCTAATATCGCTAATTTATAATTTGCTGGTGATAACGTCAGCGTTGGCATTTTGTAAAAATTTACTCAAGCGGCAAGCATGCCATGCCCACTCGAAAAAAAGTTATCTGTCACGTCATTAAACCACAGACTAAATTTACAGTTTTATCATTTATTCTAGCAACAGGTCTAAATTGAATTATTATGCTGATAGTTACTCCTCTCCATGCATGGTTGTCTCGAAGTGGTAGCTCTAAGCGATAAGACCACCCATTGTAACACTATTTATTGTTAGTTTGTTTTAAACCAGCTGTTAAGTTTTATTTGTTCTTTTGTATTATCCATATATGTATGGTCTCCGTGGCGTAGTGGGTGATGGGCCGATTGCGAAGCGTGAGGTTGTGGATTCGATTCCCGCACCCGGCAAAAAATGTGAACCACAAGTATTTTGTTGCGAGTCTAGGTATTTATAGGACCATGGTCCTCGTAGCTCCTGATTCCCCAGACATAGAGAATCCTAGTTGTTAGGGGTAATGTAAGTTAACGTGACAATTTATTTTTAATTTTTTCCTTTTATTATCTGTATAAAATACCTGTAACTAAATCCCACAAAAAACAGTCATAGAACATAGAAAATATTTTTTTATAATAAAATTCAATCGACAAGTGCTGCCATCTGTTATCGCAATCCACTCACCACAATGACGAGGAACCCGAACCCTCCAATGAACAGATGGTGCATGAGGATGACAGGCTCGTGCTTGCAGTACTCGAGGAAGGAGGCGCCGGGGAGCTTCCTGCCGCGGGCGGCGTCGCCGGCCGACAGCGCGGCCGCACCGTTCTTTGCCCGCTGGATCTTACTCTTGATATAGTTTACATTTTCTTTAGTGTTCATTTCAAGGTGGACCTGGGAACGAACAATACCATTGTACCACAAGTATTTGCTCTGAATCTGGGTGTATGTAGGATGGTCCTCAGATTCCCTAGATCTAGATTAGAGAAAGTGGGAGGGCTCTTCTGCATGAGACCGCCCGGGGAAGTACCACACCTTTAGGGCATATGAGACTTAAGAGCCGTAGTCTCAGGGTGTCGAACGCAATGCAGTGCTGCGTAGGATTAAGCAATGCAGTGTTCCGGGTGGTGCTGTGACTGTTGTGGGCAGGCGTAGCGCTTACCATCAAGTGAACGACAAGATCGTCTCGTCACGCAGTCAATAAAAAAAATGTTAAAGGAGTCGCTCGTTGAAGAAAACATGCTTTTTCGTTGACGAAACGAAACCCTATTGTTGATGGGACGAGAATCGCTCGTTGATGAAACTCAATTCACTCGTTAATGGTACGTGCCTCGCGAGAGTTACTCCTTGATGAAACTAAACTAGCTCGTTGATGAAACTAAACTGGCTCGTTGATGAAACTAAACTCGCTCGTCGATGAAACTAAACTGGCTCGTTGATGAAACTAAACCCTTTCGTTGATGAAACTAAACTCGCTCGTTGATGAAACTAAACTCGCTCGTTGATAAAACTAAACTCGCTCGTTGATGAAACTAAACTGGCTCGTTGATGAAACTAAACTGGCTCGTTGATGAAACTAAACTGGCTCGTTGATGAAACTAAACTCGCTCGTTGATGAAACTAAACTGGCTCGTTGATGAAACTAAACCCTTTCGTTGATGAAACTAAACTCGCTCGTTGATGAAACTAAACTCGCTCGTTGATGAAACTAAACTCGCTCGTTGATAAAACTAAACTGGCTCGTTGATGAAACTAAACTGGCTCGTTGATGAAACTAAACTCGCTCGTTGATGAAACTAAGCCCGCTCGTTGATGAAACTAAACTCTCTTGTCGATAATACGAGCCACGGCGGTAAGACAACTCACCAGATACATAGACCAGATGTCGTAGAAGAAGTACGCGGCGCCGAACCAGGCGTAGGCCTCCGACATGTAGTGCGAGGCGCGCATGAAGTCCCGCGTGCACGACCACAGGCACACCACGGCGCCCGTCACGCAGCAGAACGCCGCCTGCACGGCCGACACCACCCTGCGGCCGAGGGACAGCCCAGCTCTTAGCGAGGTCGACAGTAGAGGGATGCCAATTGTTGAGGGGCGATCCGTGCTCAGCAGTGGCCCGATATGGGTTGATGATGATGGTGGTGATGACGATGATTGGTACAACATGGGTGAAGCATGCACTCGATGCTATAATGTAAAGTTTTTAATTGTATTTTTGTTTTTTTTTTTGTGTTGTGTAGTAATTAACACTTAAAAGTGTTTCAACTGAAATTCAGTAAATTGTTGATGATACGTCTCACGCGTTGAAGACAAGTCTCACGTTCAAAACTTTCACGTTCTCACGTCAAGTTTCCTTTGTTGTGTGGTGTTTCAATAAAGATTTTATATATCTGCTAGGTGCGCCCCGCGGTTTCACCCGCGTAGTTCCTGTTGCCGCGGGAATATGGGGATAAAATATAGCCTATGTTACTCGCTGTCAAAAATGACGAAACTTCCATACAAACTTTCAAACCCTTACAATGCTTTTTTTCGCATTAAAAAGTACCATATGTCCTTTCTTAGGGTCTAGACTATCTCTGTACCAAATATCATTTCAATCGGTTCAGTAGTTTAGGCGTGAAAGAGCTACAGACAGACAGACAGAGTTACTTTCGCATTTATAATATAAGTAGGGAAGTAGGGATCTATGTATCTCACTTGTCGTTGATACGTGTCACTAGTTGATGACACAACTCACTTGTTGATGATATCGAGAATTTCGCCGCAGCTGAGCGCGTACTTGCGCCGGAAGCGGGCGCCGACGCCGGTGCACATCGCCAGCATCGTCAGCACCTCGAACAGCGTCATGAAGTACACGAAGCCGAGGAGTGTCAGCGCGCCGCCACGCTTTATTGAGATTCTGTAAGACAATAGAGCTGAGAATAAGATTTTGTAGCCTAGTGGAACACCGTACACAATCTAAGGGCCTCTCCTTCATGAGTGAGTTCTCCTTCCTTCTTGGTAGTGAGTTAAAATCGTACCAATGTGTTGCTTGTAAACCATATTTACGTAATTATCACTCGCTTTTCGGTGAAGGAAAACATCGTGAGGAAACCCACATACCTACCCGAGAATTATTTCGGAGGTAGGTATGTTATCATATCGTATGTATGTAGGTAGGATTGTGACCTAACCCTCCTCAAGAAGGTGAGGGAAGACCCGTGCTCATCGGTGGGACAATATGGGTTGTTGATGATGATAATTGAATAAGTACGCATATCACATCTATTCTGCAATCTCTCCAGGGATTGCGCGTTAGAGGGGGCGGCTGCAGGACAGAGGCAGTCTTCCCTGGTCCTAGTAAGAGGATTAGGCCATATTTACTCTTATCACGACGGACAGTACTGGCTTCAGTCGTCCGTAACTATCGCTATGAAAACCGTGCTTGCATTAACATACGCACTGACCCCATCCGCAAGTTCTTCATAGCGATAGCTGCGGACAACCAACGTCAATATTGACCGTCACGACTACATTTTTTTTTATTCGACTGAGTGACTAGGCGAGCAAGTCGTTCACCTGATGGTAAACGCTAGGCCTGCCCATAACAGTTACAGTGCCACCCAGAACTCTGAATGGCATAATCCCGGCGGAACTGCACTACGCTCATCACCCTGAGACATCGGCTGTAAAGTCTCATATGCCCGTCCTAAACCTTCTAATTTCCCCTCGCTGCCCTTGAATCAGGTCACTAGTTTACGGTGCTTCGAGGTTACTATTACAGCAAGTTATCCAATCCATTAGCAGGTGGAAACGAACTGTAAGCACGCGACCACTAGTGGGAGTTAGTGCCGGGTGACATGCAATCTCACACCTCTCGCGACGGCGGAGACGTCTGCGTCACGCTGCGATGGATAACGCGATTTACTTTCTCTTTGTTATGAGATGTGGTAGTGTGGTAGTGTGTGTGGATGTGGTAGCGGTGCTAGCCTAGTGAGAGAACGCCCGCCTTCCAATCAGAAGGTCGTAAGTTCAAATTCCAGTGCAGGCGCGTACCAATGTGTTTCTTGTAAAAACATATGAACGTAATTATCACTCGCTTTTCGGTGAAGGAAAACATGGTGAAGAAACCCACATCATACCTACCCAAGAATTATTTCGGAGGTAGGTATGTGATCCACCAATTTGGATCTGGCCCCCGTGATGGATTATGGCCTAACCCTCCTCACGAAAGTGAAAGGAGACCCGTGCTCAGCAGTGGGACGATATGGGACGGATGGATGGAGTGACAGCTCAATCAACCCACTACAATCGGCCGCTGCAGGCACAACTTAGCAAAATGGGGCTTCATAGACCAAACTCTTGAGCAATACAGCTGTGGAGATACAAAACAAACGACGTTCCACCTGCTTTCATGCTCCTCGTGCCCTAAACCCTGCACAAAGGAGGAACTTTCCGCAGCCTCAGAAAACGCGGTGACGTTGGCTACGCTTCTGGCCAAGGTGCTATGAGTTGACGCGAAAAGACGAAGAAGAACCCACTACAGGGCAAAGGCCTTATGAGACGCCATTATAAAACAGATTGATTTTTCTTTTCTTTTTGGATAACATTTGACTTCAATCCTTGAGAAAGCTCTCATTGTTCTGCTTAATCTGCTGTTAAGTGATGATGTGGATAAGTGCTCATATCATGGCGCGAGATAAATGTCCATGATCATAGGATTATAAACCATGTATCATGCTACTGTCTGATAAGCAAGATTGAGTGATTTGCACTATCTCAAATTACTCTTGCTTATTTTGTAAAACGGTGCATGTCAGAACATGCATCCTTGAAGGTGTTCCAGAAAGAAATATAAATACATAATAATGTATTAACACTTTGACTGCTGAGCCGATTTTCTTGTATAACCACGGTTACGAATCTGCACAATGTAAGGTTTTCTATTTCTGTATACTTTTTCATATCTTTCTGTTTCTTAACCCTTGATCTCTTTTACTCGAGTCCTTGTGTGCCACTATTTATTTCTTATTCTTTACTTTTATTCGTTTATTAATTCTAAATTCTTATGTCTCTATTTTTATATTGTTTGTAAACATTACTGAAAGATGTCTAATTTTACTAATGTCATTTATAATCTTATTTCTAAATTCTGTTGTATTCTCGTACAATTCAATAATTTTGTATACAGTTTTAGTTTTAATTTATATTATTGTATCAGGCAGCTTTTAACCTTATCTTTCTTAATTTTTCAAATATTCAAATTGCAGAATTACTTATTGACAGTTTTGGAAGTGATGCCTGGAAAAACGGTGGACAGTCGATTCGGAGTCGAGTTCGAGTTCTGGTTTGGCTTTGGTCTGAGCCTCAAAAACCTTGAAAATTGCATGAAGAAGTCCTCAAGCACTTTTAAATCTTTACCTAATTGTGATAGTCCTGAAGAAGTCTTGAAGCTTAAAACATCGGAGCCCTATAACCCTCCGGTGAAGGCCGCTCTCCACGAGCGCCTCCCCGACTTTGGACACCAGCTTTCTGCTGCAGACCTCGCCTGCCCTAGCCTGGGGTCATTCTTCATAAGTATCCTCATGAAGAACATTACGTATTTACCGTCTTAAACAGTGCTTCATTCTAGACCGACTATTTCTAACCATTTATTTCTAAAGACAACTTCCAGTTAATTATCGCGTGTGATCACATTTTTCTCTTTCTATCTTCAAAGACTTTAATCCTTAATTCTAATTTCTTATTTTAATATATATATTTTAAGCTGTCTCCTTTGTTTTTCCTTCTTTTGGGTCCTTCCCATAGGAATAGGGAGGTAGCCCTTGATAACGTGTACTTTACACTCTTTTGCCAAAATTGGTAAAGGGGTGTAACGTTACAACACACCGTTGTGTTTTCCCATACAGCTAACACCACAGTTGTGTTTTCCCGTACTCGCGGAAAGTTACAAAAAACACAACAGTTGTGCTTTCAGCAGTGAACGTTTTAATGGGAATATTTGATGAAATTTCCCAACAACAATGCCGTCTCCTTGAGAGCGATAACCCGTTGATAAGGCGTCGCCGGCGCCGGCACTGTTATTACTTAACTCGAGCAGGTCAACAAAAACGCCGTTATCGTAACACGACATGCATCCAATCATCCAGTACCCAACTGTAGCGAAGGAAGTGGAATTATGTCACTCGTTCGATAAGTACTGGAGCGACTTATTCTTAGTACCTGGATGACCGAGCTTTGCTCGGTATATTGTTTATAAGCGTTTTTTTCCAAGATCGTTTAGGCATTTTTAAGTGAACACGTTAAGAAAACACAAATAATATAAATAAACAATTCATTTTCTTAGTCAGGAAGAGTCATATTTCTCAGTTTAAATTTGGACTACTCAAACGCCTCCAACGCTTTGTTATTTTTCTTCCAAGTTTATGTTTAATTTGATATAACACGAATAAAATGACATTTTCTAAAAATGATTCCTAGCTAGATCGATTTATCGCCCCCGAAACCCCCTATATACTAAATTTCATGAAAATCGTTGGAGTCGATTCCGAGATTCCAATTATATATATATATATATATATATATATATATATATACAAGAATTACTCATTTAAAGATATAAGATGTATGTGAGACTAGCTGCACCCCGCGGTTACATCCGCGTTGTTTATTATCTTATGAGAACCGTTAATTTTTACGGGATAAAAAGTATCCTATTTAGTAATCCAGGTAATAAACTATATGTGTACCAAATTTCATCCAAATCCGTTCAGTAGATTTTGCGTGAAAGAGTAACAAAGATCCATCCATCCACACAAACTTTCACATTTGTAATATTAGTAGGATTCGTAGAAAGTTGGATTCTAGTAATTTACCGGCACTTTTTTATAACATTGAACAAATACATATTGTTGATGAAGGTAGCCTACCAATTGTAATGTCAACTCAGGTGTATTCAAGTCAAGTGTGATCGCCGCTTCCAGTGAAGTGAGATCTTGGGCAAAGGCTAAAAATACCTTGTTAAAAATTGGCTGATATGTCATTTTTGTACTAAAAGAAGTGTGGGCTTTGTCTTTAATTCACTGTCTATTTGATTTGTTAATAGTATCGACTGGTGCGTTAATATCACGCGATAATATCACAGGCGTTTTTACGATATCTGTTTTAGCAAACTTTGTATTAGAATAAGCGCCATCTCACACACTGTGGCGATATCAGTGATAGAAGTGGGAAGGGACGCTGCGACAATATCGCGCCCGTGTGGTACTGCCTTATGGCTATACATAATAAACCTGTCATCGAAATGAGCCTTTCCAATTTATTTTTTAATAAATGAATATCTATATATCGTTTTCACTTTTCAATTATAAATAGCCCAGTACTTTCGACTTCCGGACAAGGCGACTCGGAACGAAATTTCAAGCCCGAATTTTCATAAACACAGCCGAGAAATTAATTGCATAAATTAACCGTTAACGCCTTAAATATGTCAGCATAGCCCCTTATCGCTATACCGACGCTGACGATATCCATTAGCGGTGAACCGAAATGTTGGAGAATTTATTGCCACAAGGTATTTTGCATATCTTTATAGAGGTTGCATCATCGCCGCCGAAACTTGCCAAACAGAGTTATCAGAGGTTAATCATTGACGTACGTTGAGGCTGGAAGTAGATATATAAAAAAAATTACGCTCTTGAAGTATTTAAAGATGAACATTTTATTTCTGAAAGTTTTTCGTCACTAATAGAATGGATTGTTTGTCTGTTTCGGGTGAAAGCTGCATGGAATTTTTTTTTTATTTGCCTGTATGATGAGACGAGCTAAGCACTACGCCTGCCCATAACAGTTACAGTGCCACCCAGAACTTTGCATTGCATAATCGTGCGGGGCACTGCACTGCGCTCGCCATCCTGAGACATTGGATCTAAAGTCTCATATGCCCAGTAATTTCGCTCGAAACAATGCCCTTTAAACCGGAACACAGTAATGTTGGCACATTACTGCTTGGCGGATTAATATCTGGCAAGAGGCGGTCTCTTGCTGAAGAGGCCTCCCACTACAGAGCCGAGAATCCTTTTTGAAACTCAAACCATAATCAGTTAATAATGAGTTAAGTAGATCACATTTGATTTTTTTTTATTCTCTATGTAGCTATATGAGATTTAAGTGTTTGACTTGTGAAAGGGCATCATTTTTGTCTAAATGTAATAAATGGTTTGAGTTTCGAGAAATTTCTATTTGTCGTAAATATCAAAACAAGGCGGGCGTCGGCAGACATGGCCGTAAATCTAGGGGCGATAACGTCAGCGTGGGGCGGTGTAACTAATAGTACAAGGGGGTGGTTATGGGCAGGTTAGGTTAGGTGTTTTTATCGGAGGAACCTTCAGCTATCTTCACACGCAGCTGTCAAACATTTTCCGTTTCAAAGTTTTGTGAGAAATCGAGCGGAGAACATCCCCCCCCCCCCCCCCCCCCCCCCCCCCGATCATCGGTGACCACCTGTAGTTATATGCCAAAACCCCTCCGCACTGTGACCAAGCCTGGTATTTTGAAGACCCCCCCCCCCCTGGGGTCACGTAGTGGGTCACTTTACCTTACAAGTGTACAATCATATAGTTCTAGTAGTGGTATTTTAATGATCAGAGCGATTAAGCATACGTAGTCCTAGTATTCAGACACTGGAGGCCTACCATGACGTCTTATAGGGATTCAGTTCAGGACCTAAACTGAGCCGCGTTGCATAATTGTACCGTGACGTATTATTTTTTATGTTGCTGCCATTTTCAACCTAAACTGGATATAGGTTAGGTTGAAAATGGCTTATTAGCGACTCAATTTAGGTTGCTACCATTTTCAACCTTAACTGGATACAGTTTAGGTTGAAAATGGCAGCAACATTAAAAATAAGACGTCACGGTACGATTATGCGACACGGCTCAGTTTAGGTCCTCAACTGAATCGCTATAAGTCGTCATGGTAGGCCTCCTGATCTAAATCTGCATCGATTATGACAGCCATTACTATTGAATATATTTAGGCCTCTGGTAATAGATTTTATCATCAAAATTACACGTCAAACCAGCCTGTTGTAGCCATTGTTGAAAATTGCGATAGCAATCTATAAGTGTGTGGACTTCGCATCCATCACATAGGACGCATATTAGTGTGAACCACGAATATTTGCTCCGAGTCTGGGTGTTTGGAGGACAATGGTCCAGCGAGTTCCTGGTTCCCTAGATACAGGGAATCTTAATTAGGGGTCAGGTTCTATGTATCTGATCGTGACGCGTTATTTTGTAATTATTTTTTTATCTACCCATTAACAATAATAAAACAGAAATGTCCGTTTGTGACTTCAAAATAAGCTATCCCTTAGAAAGTCTATGGGGATATGGAAACTGTAAAGAGATGTAATTTTTCCAATTATTGGCTTTTCTTTATGCTACATAATTTAAACTACCAATTGAGTTTGTACTACAAACCTGTCTTCAGGGTTCAGGCTCACAACCAGGTTGACGGCTGCGAGGAAGGAGCCGATGTTCAAGCCCAGCAGCATGGACATCAGCGCCCGGAAGTGCTTTTGCTGGAACAACCAATGCATTTCATCAATACTATCCATTATCCCACAGGAACTGCTCATTTTTACGGGATAAAAAGAATCCTATTTTATATTCCAGGACATAGAAAGTCAATAAATAAAAAAAATTATCAATATGCAAAATTTCACCTAGCTCCAAAAACCGAAAAAACAGTTGCCTTAAATTTCTCGCCATAAGTGAAATATACCACCTTAAGTGTTAAAAATAGCATTCCAGTTTGTTTGTATCATCTAATTGTTTTGTTTTATAATAGATGTAAAGGTTGGTGTAGCCTACACTTTTGTAGAATCCATGACATGCAGATGTGCCCTAACCCTGACTCACACATGCAAATATTTATCACACCATATAATGATTCACTGTGATCTAAAGTGCGTCTGTGCAGTAAACTACTCTATGATGAAGAGTTAAAGTTTAAATTACTACCATCATGTCTTAACTAGGTGGGTGTATTTGGTATGGTCAGAACAAGTCGAGACTTTTTATTTAGTAAGAACTTTTTAATATGACTCTCTTTATTTATTTTAATTCGTAAGTAAAATTTTATTTACAATATTTTTACAGAAAAACAATATAAATATTAAAGATAATATAGAAATATATAGTTTTAAATTCCGCCAATTTTTTATTTACGACACGTGTTTCGTCTCTGCACGAGACATCCTCAGGTGCTGTTGACTCGCCGAGCGCTAGCAAGAGAGAGCTCTCTTGCTAGCGCTTGTCGTAAATTAAAAATTGGCGGAATTAAAACTATATATTTCTATATTATCTTATTGATTATGGATTTCCGCAAAATAACGCCTGATTCTATTAACTAATATAAATATTATAAAACAAACTTAAACCTAGGGTACCACCGGTAGCGGGGCAAGGCCCAGGCTACCGATAGTTAGGGCTGCAGAGAGAGGAGCCTCCTGACAATACGCGCTGTGTCGAGGAGTACTGCCTTCTACATCCGAACCTTAAACCAGCCATCTAGCAAAAGGTTCATAAGATGTTGGTTGAGTCTGTAAGCTACAAGGCCGTTCGCCGAAACAACTATCGGGACAATGATACTCGAGTCAACATCCCACATGATGGTTACCTCATAAGCCAAGGTACAAGGTTTCAAGGCAAGGTACTTGCTGAGCTTTATTATTAATATTAGAGCATCTTTATCTGTTGTTCAAATTAATATCAGAAACAGGAAGGCGTTTCATTAGTAACCAACATCGTAATAAAATTAATGGACGATTAAATTAAATGTTGCTCTATAGAGAAATTTACAAGAATTTTAAATATTTTTTGGTAACTTTTATGTGCACTGTCATTGGCTTATAAAAACAAAATGATAATTACTTATATTTATCAAAAGTACAGTTGCATAAATGTCATGTGAACCCTGAATTTATGAATAATTCAAATTAAAATATATTTTATTTGGGAATAAAGTGAATGATGTGGGAAATGGAGAGTCGATACTGTCATACATAATTAAATTAAATTTAGTATTTTTTTTAATAAATATTAGACCCGAGAATTATTTCAAAGAAATTTGATCTGCCAATGCGGACCAGGTGGCCATGGTGGATTGTGGCCTAATCCTCTTCACGAAAGCGACAGACATTTGTTTTCAGCAGTGAGCCGATACAGGTTGATAATGATGAAATATTAGGCAATAGAAATTATGTTTAGCTAAGAAACAGAAAATGAATGTAAGTAATTTTTTTAAGTACCTAGTTATTTGCAGGAATAGTGTTATAGGAATATACCCACTGTAAATTTTACGAAAAGTTATATGTCATATTTTATAACAAATTCAATTTTTTTAGAAATGTTTGAAACACCCCAGAATTATTTCAAAGCTAATTAATTAGATTAGATGCGAAAGGGATCGGAGGTTACAGCTGAGCAAACATGCAAGTGCAGCGTGCCGTATAATGACTAAATACACGACTTTTTGGTCAGCTGTTTAGTCTGAACTTGACGACGCATTAACGAGTTTTTATAACATTTAATTAAGATAGTAAGACAAGATCGCATACTTAAACCTTGTAGTGTTTTAATCGCGTTTCCAGCACATTAAGATTTACCTTATAATAACGAGGATCCGACACCCACATTTTGCTGTATTATTATCGTCACTGTGCACACAATTTAATTAAAACATTTCAATGCAATACATGCACTGTTATTAAATAAAATTTAAATAAATTCGCGATACAAACAAATCCTGACAACTTTTTTCACGAAATAATTTTTTTTTCTTTGGATTTGACAACTTCCTCTTCAAACGTTAGTGGTGACATAATGACATTGATATATTGATAACACGGCACAGATACTCGAAAGGTAAAGGTTCAATAGGATTAAGCAAAATATTTTCGAACGATTCTCAACTTATTGATGTTGATGAGTAGTTGTTAGGAGACAGTAGGAGTAGTAGTGCTGAGTGCGAAGTGACAATTATTGAGGTGCAAGTGTTAAGTGTCAAGGTGTTTCTTTTATCGCTTGTATTGACACTAATATGGCATTTAAGACGGTATTCAATGCGAGTTGTATATTAAATTTTTTGAACATTAATAAGTTTTTGATTAGTATGGTTTGTGCATACAGCCAGTTTAATTCCTTAGTGTAAACTCCTACACGCAACTGTTTCACCACCACAGTGAGAAGAGAGTGTTTGATTATTGGAACTCAACCCAATGCGTGGTCTAACATATATTGTCCTTGTAGAATTTTCATTCTTAAATAAAATATCCACACCACACACACTATCCACACTTAGTGTCAAAGAAATTATAAAATGAACTTACACGGTATGGCAACTATATTATCTTGGCAAGATAGGCCATGTATGTGTTGCCTTTGTCTCACTTACCCTACAAAAGTGTGAGCTACTTTTTTTTTAGAAAGTTTTTACAAACTAGTTAGTTCCAATAATTGTGAGGCTAATATAAATGAAAGATTTTGGTAAATCTATATTTTAAGATTTTGATTATTTGGGCATTAAAGTGCAAATTGTGTTAGTGAAATGGAAGTAGATGGGGTAAGTAAGACTTAGTTGCCTACTTGGTTACATTTTTAACACCCTCCACTATTTGCTAGTTCATTACAAATGATATTAACATAATATTATTTGTTTCGTAGGAAATCAAGAGGCACAATAGTTTCACTAGTCCGAGGAATATCAAAAGGGCTCCAATCTCACAGCGCTTGGGACGTGAGCGGTGTCATAGTTGCCACTCTCAAACTCCTGAAGAGTCTCGTTTTCGCCTGAGCGTACCAAAAGTAATAAATCTCAGGATTTTATTAGAATTTTTGAAACTACAATATTACCTGAATATTTGATTAGGAGAGGTTATAAAGTGTTTTTTAAAGTACCCTCACATACTCTCACTTCATATTCTACAAAAAGTATACTGTGTAGCCAGCACACAAAAATACAAACTCATTTAAATAAATTATTTTTCCGGAACGTGCTCTAAAACTGACATTTCTGACATTATTTTGACAACTGTAGAATGCGTTCCAAATAATTGGAAAATAACTCAAAAGGAATCCTATTTTTTCTCTTTTACAGTCGCTGTAAAATACTCCTATAATTTTTAAATTAAACTTTACACGACCCCAGTCTTTTGCAGTATAAATTCCTATAATTTTCATTCCCTACCGCAAGATATCAACTAGTTTAAGTAGTGACTGCAGGCATTACCAAATATGGAGTTTGCTCGTTTTCCCAACCGTCCTCCCTTCGATCCTTAGTAGCTCTCAGTTTTTAATTTCTTCTTTAGTTATTTTATTCAAATGTTTTCATCGTATCTAATAGTATAAATAATAGATCAATTTTAAATTAAAACGTGAGTCAATGTTTAATTTTATTTCTAGTGTCAAAATATAGGTCACAGTGGAACGTATAGGTTATGTTACACAGTGAAATTATTTGAATAAATAGTTTGTTTTTATTATTGTTGAAGTGTGTGCTGTTTGGGCTTACAGATGTCGTTTAGAGTGGTTCGTAGTTCAAAGTTCCGCCACGTTTACGGGCAGGCCCTGAAGCGGGAGCAGTGCTATGACAACATCAGAGTGTCAAAGAGTTCTTGGGACTCAACGTTCTGTGCGGTGAACCCGAAGTTCCTGGCGATTATCGTGGAGTCGGCGGGCGGCGGCGCCTTCATAGTACTGCCACATAATAAGGTGAGTCTCCTTCATTGATTTACTGGCAGTTTCCACTCAGATTCCACAGTACTTAGGTAGTTTCAGTCATCACTCATTTTTAAACACAATATACAATTTTATGTCAAGCTTAGCTCGTTTTGAAATGAACTGCAATTGGTAAAATCCTAATTGGTCCCGTCTTTATTGATAATAATAATAATTGAAATCCTAAAGTTATCAGAGATTACTTCCATAAATTCCAACCACTAATGTTTGTTATTTTTATTTATATTATAAATAGATTTAGTATTAAAAAAAAAATTGTAACAAAATATTTATTAATTATTGTCCTAATTAATAAATATTTTGTTACATTTTTTTTGCAATACAACAAAAGATTGCCAGTTTTAATTATTACTATAATAAAGTCTCTCTCCCTCTCTAGTATAACTAATTACTAATAATAATGATTACGTTTTATCACTTGGTATAGTAAATTATTTTGTGCTTTTTTTTATTCTACAAAAAACTCTCTACTCTTCTTCATCTTTCTCTTATTAATGTAACTAGCTACTAGAAGTCTTACAAACATAGACTGATAATGAATTAACCAATAGTTCACCTGAACTGCACCTCTCAACATCTCATACCAAATTTGCTCATATTCAAACTTAACATCTGCATCGTCATGGATCCTGGTAGACAACATATCAAAATCTATTGTCTCTATAAACCACATAGGAGAGATTAAACAATAATTGCTACGCCTGCCCATAACTTTGCATGGCATAATATTGCAAGGCACTGCACTGCGCTCGTCATCCTGAGACATTGGCTCTGAAGTCACATACGCCCAGTAACTTAGCTGGTAACAGTGCTCTTCAAACCAAGACACAGTATTGTTTTCACACTACTGCTTGGCAGAAATCAGGCAAAGGTGCGGTACTTCCCCAGGTGGTCTCTTGCAGAAGAGGTCTACCACTACAATATGAAAAATTGGATCAACAATTTTCTCTGAGGTTTTTGCAGAGGGAGGTGTTGGGTAAGGTCTCTGACTACTAGACATGCCAATGTACTTAAATGTTGGATCAGTGAGACTACTGTTCTCGTTTCTGCTTCAAATTTTTTTTATACACTTCCCCTTTCATAGTGACTTACGTCAGTTTACGAATATGCAAGTCTTAACGCGTTCACTGCTCAAAATACAACTGTTGTGTTTTTCATAACTTGCCATGAGTACGGCAAAATACAACTGTTGTGTTTGTTGCATGGGAAAACACTATAAGTAGAAAGACAAGTAAAACGGCTCAGCAGTCAAAGTGTTAATACAAACACAATTTAAAAATGTAATAATAATTGTAGACTGAAATTGTAATTTCACTGACTAATAGGTTCCGGTGTCTGCTTCAAATAATCATTGTTTCTTACACCGCACTTCACACTGTGTTATTTAGCCAATGTTTGGAAAGTGGACAAGAAAGATACAAAAACATTTACTAGCAACTCCACTACAACATTTTAAAACAATAAGAAAGAGATTGACAAATATGCCTCCCACAGGCATCTTCTGCAAGAGACCGCCTGGGGAGGTACCATACCTTTTCCAGATATTCATCCGCCAAGCAGTAGAGTGCTAACATTACTGTGTTCCGGTTTGAAGGGCACTGTTTCCAGCGAAATTACTGGCCATATGAGACTTTAGAGCCGATGTCTTAGTGCAGTGCAGTGTCACGTAGGATTATGCAATGCATAGTTCCGGGTGGCACTGTAACTGTTATGGGCAGGCGTAGCGCTTACCATCAGGTGCTTGACTTGCTCGTCTAGTCACACAGTCAAAGTATGTGATCATGATTGGACAAGTTTCAAAAACCATGACTGTAGATAGATAAACTCTTTATTGAAACACCACAGAACAAAGAAAACTCAAAAACTAGAACAAAACAAGTACCGTATTTAGAGCAATAGACACTTGTATAATTATTTTCAATGTATTCCGATTCCTTAGAAATGTCCTAACTTTGCCCCTCGCTGAATACCGTTGAGCGGCTGAATGCGAACAGCTAGAAACAGCTCGTTCTGGCGTTCTATGGTGGACACCTATGTTCAGCAGTGGATGTTGTCCGGCTGATAATGATAATGATGATAGAAATTCCAATTCAATTTCTTTATGTCTAATCTATGTGTTAATAAAAATAATGTAACTTATTGTAGTTAAAAATAAAGTTTAATTTCCAATTAAAATAACGCCTCCATTCAAAATTTTATGAATTACCACAAATCTGTGGAAAACTGTGTGAATGAGTCAGGGACAGACTAGTAAATTCTTATCTCCGTATGTAATACGGAACAATGAATGTCAGATAAGCATATCCGTAATGTTTACCAATATTGTTAACTTATGATATTTACATATGTTAATATGTTGTAATTAAATTACAATGTCCGAATGTGCTGATAACGTTTTGTGAAAAAGGTTATAATTCAGTGGTAGAAGCAGAGAACTTTCATGAGCATCCTCTCTACATACACAATTTCGTAAACTATAAATAAAAATAAAAAACAGACCTTGATCGTCATATTTCTTAATTTTTTTTTTTATTTGATGAGTAACGAGACTAGCATTTCGTTCACCTGATGCTAAGCGCCAAGCCTGCTCATAACAGTTACAGTGCCAGAACTTTGCATTGCATAATCCTGCGCGGCACTGCACTGCGCTCGTCACCCTGAGACATCGGCTCTAAAGTCTCATATGCCGAGTAATATCGCCGGAAACAGTGCCCTTCAAACCGGAACACAGTAATGTTTGCACACTACTGCTGCTAGGAACTACAAGGACCATACTCCCACAAGTACCCGGACTCAGAGCAAACACCATTGGTCCACACAAACCTTTGCCCCGTGCGGAAACGGAACCCGCAAACTCACGCTTCGCTGTCGGATCTTCACCCATTTACGCTACAGAAGCCGTCTAGTTAGGTCCTGGAATAAAACATAGGATAAATTTTTATTCCATTGAAATTAACGGTTCCCAGGGTATAACAGATAACGCGGGTGACACTGCGGTGCGCTGCTAGTAGATATTATTAAAAAAAAAACATTATAAACAAAGTCACAGGTAACCGCTAGTCATATGATCCTATCTAATTATGTACAATGCCTACTGACAACATGACCAGTTATCAAAGAACAATGCACCTATCGGATATCATAATGTGTTACCGTTAGTCTACCTGACTGATGTTCTACATACATACATACATGTTCTATATACATATTATACAATCACACCTTTCTCCCGTCGGGATAGGCAGAGACTACATCTTCCCACATGCTACGATCCCAGCGGAAAGCGGTACACCGACTCCCTGACACCCTCTACTGGTTTCTGGAACTCAAGACCAAGCTGTGTAGGGTCCATGCGTGGTAGTGTCTCATTCATACAAAGAGCATCAATAAGTCTTTTACTCATCATCTCTAAATCAAAGCGGTGGCGGTCAAACGGTATTGCGCTTTGTAGCCCAACGGCATCGGATACATATCCTCGAATTATCATCATCATCATCATCATCATAATCAACCCATAACGTCCCACTGCTGCACGGGTCACGGGCACGGGTCTCTCCTGACTTTCGTGAGGAGGGTTAGGCCATATTCCACCACGGGGTCCAAGTCCGGATTGATGGATAACATACCTACCTCCGAAATAATTCTCGGGTAGGTATGTGGGTTTCCTCACGATGTTTTCCTTCACCGAAAAGCGAGTGATAATTAAGTACATCATCGTCATCATCATCATCATCATCATCATCATCATCATCATCATCATCATCATCATTATTATCACAACCCATGCACAGTAGACCGATATATATATATATCGGTATACTGCTGAGCACAGGTCTCACCTCGCTTTCGTGAGGAGTTGAGGGAAAGGGATTGAAAGGTAAAGGTACAGGACCCGCATCGGTTTTTTTCTGGACTTACGTTATTACGTGAAAAAACGTCTCACGCCATCTATGGATATTTATGAGCAACGTTGATAATTTAGAAACAATGATTGCCCCTGTTATTGGATGTTCGAAAGCCACACCCAACAGACGAATGATACCTTATCATTGATATAAACACCAAGCTTCCGTCGACAATTACGAAAGTTCGGCGCTATTGCCCAATCACAAGTGTTATCGAGATAACGATACATGATAACGTTAACGTTTATCAATATGAATGCTCGACATGGCCAGGGGAAGTGATGATAGGCTGAGAAGGGCGGTAAAAGTGGTGAACCTGGTTCTGATTGGCGTAAAATTAGGTCCAATAGCGTGATCTTACGTATCCATGTTCCAACCGTTGTCCCTAAGGTTGGCTGTTCGGGTTCAACCATTGCATATAGGATAGTGGCAGGATACGATGCTCACCCAAGACAACATGAACACAATAAATGCAGCTCAACGCGCCATTGAGAATGTGCGATGGAATTGCATCATTTAGTTCCATCATCGAACAACCAGACGTACGGCGATACACCACCATCGTGGTGGATATTCCATCTGTACGCACGAAGCGGTTTCTGTCCACATTCATTATGCGTACCGCAAAGGAGTGGAAATCCTTGCCGGATACTGTGTTTCCCGATAGTTACAACCTGGGAGTTTTCAAGTCAACGAGTGAATAGGTTACTTCTAGGTAAGCCTGCACTATCGTAGACCGCATTTTCACTAAACATCAGTGGTCAAACGCGAACCTATTTATGAATTAAAAAAAAAGCTGTGTTAGGCATCTCCGAAAGATAATTTGTAATCTAGAAATTCGACGTCGAACATTAGCGTTTGATGTTAGACAACGTATTACGAAGCTCAAGTGGAGGTGCGTGGCGTGAGTCACTAGGAGAAAGGGTGGCAGAAGGACGAGAGCGGTCACAGAATAGTGTCCCATAGAAGCCAAGACCAATAGGCAGACCACTATTCAAATGGATCGGCGCCATCATCAGAGTTCAGGACAGAACGTGGATGAGATCAGCACAGGACCGGAAAGATTGGTGTGGTATGGAAGAGGCCTGTGTCCAGCATTGGATCGGTACGGGTTGATATGATGATGATCCTGTCTCCATGCAAATACGAAGGCTGTCGCGGAAATATTCAAATTTGCGTCAAGGCGTGATTGTAGAGACGGCAAACAATGCCTACAGATAGATAACGCAACACACAAACAAAGCCGACACACGGCGCATTATGTAACCGATACGGAGAACAATGAAGCCTGACAATGGGAACCCGCGATTCGGCCAAGTGGTAGCTGGCGGGTCGATGATGGTCCCATCGACTTGGTAGAACATAATTATGGAATCGAAAAACCGAAATAGATTGAAAAAGGGAATGAATTAAAACTGTTAGCTTTCATTTCGAAAATGTTCCGTGATATCCCCAACCTGCGAACGACCGAGCGCACATTCCTGCCGCATGTGTCACGGGAGCTTTTTGTCGCGTGCTTTGGAATAGGAATGAGCCACGCATGTCTCCACGCGTTTATTGTTAACCATTAGCTACCTGACTTCACATTTTCTCACTAATCCTACTAATATTATTAATGTGAAAGTGTGTGTGTTTGTGCCCTCTTCACGACGAAACTGATGAACGGATTTTAATGAAATCTAGTATACAGAGATACATTAGATCATGAAATAGGATATAGGATACTTTTATGCCGTCAATAAGCCCATAATAACTAGCTTAAACCCATATCGTTTCATAAGTAAATTGAGCAATGCATTTAGTTCCGAGCTGTTTCAAATCTCATTGAGAAGTTAGTTTAAAATCGGATGCAATATATGTATCGAACAGACAGACAGACAAACAAACTGACAAGAACTATTTATAAAGGTGTCTGTCTTGTGTATAAAGATATTTATGTTTGTATGTTGTGTATTAACGCGTGTCTACACACACACCACTCAAAAACTACACCAAAACATATATTTTTTTGATATGTACACATTTCGTCTTCTGCTCTGCTGTTTGACATGAAAACGTTTAAAATGTGTATGGAAACGTTTTGTGTAATGTTTAGACCAAATCACGAGCAGGGGACACGCCTAAAGGATGACACGAAATGTGTCAAAATGTAATAATAAAATATGATTAAATGAATATGAATATGTTATAAATACGAATATTGAATAAATATGGTTAAATTTATTTCTCCTCAGAGCCCAGTAATTAACTATTACAGTAATTTACTGTATACCGTGTTGTTAAAGTGAAGAAGAAGAATAGAAGTGGTGGTAGCCTAGTGGGAGAACGTCTGCCTTCCATGGAGAAGGTCGTGAGTTCAAATCCCAACACTGGCACGTATCATCGTCATCGTTGATTCGACTATTGATGCGTCGCATCAAACCATTTCCATCGTTAGTTATCGAAAAGTCATGAATGCCCTAGTAGCTCTGGTCGACAGTCTGTAGGTCACAAAATGTCCGATAAGTCCTCGCAGCGACCTTACAAGGTCACCGTGTCAAGTTCGGCAGCCAAACCACTAAATACGCCTATAAACAGATCGAGTAAACGCGTTGCCGACGCAAAATAGATCCAAGGATTCCAAAGTAGCGCCGGATTAAGAATTAGGTCAATGTAAAAGCGAGAAACGTTTGGATAAAGGCATTTTAGGACAAAGAAAGGCCTTGCCCGTCATTGCTGAACGATACCGTGTATCACCCAGGTTATAGACAAGGCCATCGTTTGGTTTTCGTACTCTTAGTAAAACTTTCAAGATAGAAATGACTTGTATATATGACAAACGGCTTCATCAAAGATTTAGAAGCTAATAAAAATGCGTTGAAAATTTATCACTTGGCAAAGTGGTTTCTTTGAACTCTTAGGCCTACCAAAGAGTCGAATTGTTGTAGGCATTTTGTCAAATGACATTTTATTGGTCTCAATATAATAACTTCCTAATGTTATAAATGTGAAAGTTTGTGAGGATGGATGGATGCTTGTTGCTCTTTCGCGCAAAAACTGTTGAACAGATTTAGATGAAATTTTACACACAGTTGATTATCTGGATTACCGCGTAGCATACTTTATATCTCTCTCTTAAAAATTAACAGTTCCTGCGGGATAATATGAATTGCGGGGCGCAGCTAGTTAACCATAAGAATAAATCGATCCACGACCACCAAGCCGAAACAATGACACATGAGTAACATGGCTTGTGCACACGAATGACTAATCAATAAACCGTCTGTATTTGGCTATCGAAATGCAATGACTTACAAATTCTATAACTGATTCACCCGCAGCAATGTTCCACTAATAGCACTATTATTTATGACACGTATTGCTATTTATATATTGTCTTGTATCGTTGATTTGTTATACCGGCGCTGTGCCAATATCGGTTTCCGATACGTTGTGCCTTCCGTTGTATTTTACCACAAACAAATTGATGGAGTTTCGTTAGAGAATTGCTTCTCAAAATCCTGAGTAGATTCGGTTTTTTTGTATATGATAGAGTGGCGAACAAGCTGCTGGTCTGCTTGATGGGAAGCGGTTGTCGACGCGTTGCCTACCCTCTAGAGCTCTTGGAGTTTTAGAGCCAAAACCTTTATATTATGTTCATTGTCATCTCACTGTTAGGGATAGGCCTTCTCTCCTTCGCATCTCTTATTCCGGTTCTATGCGAAACGTATCCGTTGTCTTCCGGCTATCTTCAAAAGATCGCCCGATCAACAGGCTGGTGATCTGCCTACCAGACTCCGGGCCACCATTCTGTCTGCCGCCAATCTCTTCTGGCCGATATTCATCCGCCATACAGTAGTGTGCAAACATTACTGTGTTCCGGTTTGAAGGGCACTGTTTCCAGCGAAATCACTGGGCATATGAGACTTTAGAACCAATGTCTCAGGGTGACGAGCGCAGGCTGTTCCGCGCAATATTTTACTACGCAAAGTTCTGGATGGCACTGGAACTGTTATAGGCAGGTGTAGTGCTTACCATCAAGTAAACGACATGTATCATATCGTTTCTTAGTATAAAAAAGTGGACAGTAGACACCTATATTTGGTCCTCTAGACTTTTGTAAGTGACATCTCGACAAAACACCTGGTGTTTTGAAACACTTGTCCATTCCTACAACGGAAATATCTAATCTGCGATTGCGTATTCGGTTACGTGTGGCCGCTCCACCCTCCAGCGTCTACATTATCTTTATTTATCTAGATGACGTCATTATTCATTATCATCATCATCACAAGCCATATAACTATCACACAGTACTTGTCGTCTCCGTGGCGTTAGTGGTGATAAACTGACTGCGAAGCGTGAGGTTGCGGATTAGATTCCCGCACAGGACAAAGGTTTGCTCCGAGTCAAGGTTTATAGGACCGTGGTCCTCGTAGCTCCTGATTCCGTAGATGCAAAGGATCCTAGTTAGGGGTCAGGATTTGATCGTGAAGCGTTATTATTATAGTAATAAAAAGGGGGAAGCTTATTCCCAGTAGTGGAAAAACGATGGCATAGAAACAGTTCCCTACAGATTCTAAACGGATCACTTGAATGAACGTAGTATAGTCGCCTCAAAAACATGAGTCAGGGCTGAATTCGCAATTATGAGACGCTATTTTCGTATTCTCTGACTGAAATTACACACGGAGCTGAAGGTTTTCTCTTTTGCTCTTTTTTGAATGCGTCGTTGTTAAAAACTATATAACCTTAAAGTTTTTATTGGTATCTCAAGGTGTTACATTCAACCGAAATCGTCTCACTGATTAAAAGTGTGGGTAACTGTAGAAACGTGATGATTTTTATTATTTTTTGAACCGACGTGGACTATAGTAGTAATTTTCTTAACTTCCAACCTAAAAGATTAATAGAATACAGCGGCTGCCGCGTAGTTTAGTACCCGTCCCGTTTTGAACCTCAAATTTCGGCGAGTATCAAACGCTACAATAGCGTAGCAATGTATCGTTAACATAAACAAACTCATTAAAATAACACAGACACGTATTAATTCGTAGCACAACGCGCTATTTTTAACCCGATTATTATTGACAAATATTCTATTTTCGCCCCCGGTATTGGGTAATATTCGCAGCGCGCGGAAATCGAGGGCCCACCCACGCGCGCCGAGAAAAGCGACGCGCGCGCAGCGTGTGCAATGTTGCTAGCTGGTAACGCGTTCCAGGTTGGATTATCGAATATTCACTTCTAGATTCTTCCACTCATCACTATCCATTTTTTTTATGACTGAGTAAAGATACGAGCCCGTCGTTCATTTGATAAGCGCTACGCTTGCCCATAATAGTTACAGTGCCACCAAGACATTTCAATTGCATAATCTAGTGCGCGGCACTGCACTGCGCTCGTCACCCTGAGGCATTGGTTCCAAAGTCTCATATGCGCAGTAATTTCGCTGGAAACAGTGCCCTTCAAACTGGAACACAGTATTGTTTTCACACTACTGCTTTTCGGATGAATATCTGGCAAATGTGTGGTTCTTCCCCAGGCGGTCTCATGCAGAAGGGGCTTCCCACTAGGAAAAATCCGTTCACTGCTTTTCTTGGAGCGTGTTTGTACCGCACTTACGTGTCTACATTTTCTTTATTTATCTAGATGACGACTATTCATCATCATCATCATAATTTTCAACCCATATCCACTCCCTCCGGGTCTCACCTCACTTTCGTGAGGAGAATCAGGCCACCACGAGGAGGATCCACCAAGGGTGTCCGATCCGGATCACATATTATCCCCTAAAGAGTTCTTGAGCATGTGGATTTCCTCACGATGTTTTCCTTCGCCGAAAAAGCGAGTGATGATTACCAACGCTTAAACAAGAAGCACATTGTTACGTGCTCGCTCTGGGAGTTGAGCTCACAACCCTCTGCTTAGAAGGTGGACGTTCTCCCACTAGGCTTCGAGATCATTCCAGTTTCTAACTGATATTCAGGAACATTTGCTTATCATACTGGGAATTACAATAGCCTGGTATAACCACGCGAAGAGGCCGGCACCACATGCTCGAATATCGATGAACTTCCCTCCAAAACTGTCCCTTGGACAAGACACTCAAAAACAATCGGTTCATCCAAAAAAGTAAACCGCGATTAAATCTAATTATCTTAATTTTTTACTCCCATTAAAAGCACAGAGCCGTTTACAGAACAACAGCCGCCAACGGGTTGGGAGTAATGGCCTGTCGTTATCACTCTGCCTAATTGTTCGTTCGGTGGACTGGATGGATGTCATTATTCATTACCGTTTGAACTTACTAATGGGACAGTAAAAACAGAATGGTAATGTGTAACGCTTTTGCTTCTGTAACAGTCTCCGTTTGCCGATTGTTCGTGGGAGTCTGGGAATGTCGTGTGCTAAATTCTTTTGACTGTCATATTATATACGATATTTAGGACGTCGGTGGTCGCTGTATGTAATGGATATTTGTATTCAGCCTCTAGGTCTCTTATTTTTTTTTTTAATCGTTTACGGCCTTAGGTTTGATCATTATTTCACCTGACGATGCGGTCGACGATGGTGCATGCATCCTTAGAAGTAACTTGTTTGGTCGTGAATTAAGTCTCCTAGATTGTAATTAGCGGGAAGCACAGGCTCCGGCTAGGAATTCATCTCCTTGGCTGTAATAGATGTGGTCATCGTGTTACCTACCCTTGTTACCCTTGTTGTTGTTGTCGTTGTCTACTTACCCTTGTTTACCTATTGTAATTCTTCTGTACTGTGTTTATTTTTGTTTCTGGTGTACAATAAAGAGTTTTTCTATTTCTATTTCTACCGTGCTTGTAGAGCTACCAAAAAACGGCGGCGCATCACCGTACGTCTCATCGTTATCAACATTTTTACACTTTCATGGAAACTTTTCAATAAATCAGCAGTCACACATTCTTGTCGTGAAATAGCAGCGCCCGTTTCAGCTGGAACATTTTTTGTATCAAAATACAGTGGTATTACATCATTGTCTCTTATACTGTGGCTCGGATCAACAAACTTAACAATGCGTGGCCGGCGCCGTTACTTATTGCTCTCCTCATTCAGTCTGCCAGCCGTTTTTCACAAGTCGTCCCTTCACCTAACCGGCGGTCGACCTACACTACGTTTCCCTAAACCCAATCTTCACCCTAGAACTCCTCTACTCCATCGGTTGTTGGTTCTTCTAGAGATGTGACCCACCCACTGCCACTTCAGCTTGCTAATCCAGCTAAGCAAATTACTATAGTTAATTAGTTTGCTGGATTAGGTTACTTTTGTTCCGCTCCTGCCGCGGTTCTCCAAACGATACAAATTTTGTGACTAATGCGATACGTTAGGCAGACGTGCCTAAAATCGCGTGAATTATACTTGGCGTGAAGCCATGTCTGCGGAGCGTTGGCCCATAGTTTGACCCAACCTTGCCCACTGCGCCAACTCTTCACCGACTCGGTAAAGGAAGTGTGGTGGTGATAGGCGGTTTCCTTTAACGAATCCTTATCTTCCGGAACTACACAATACTTGGATAAGAAACTCGTTTAATGTAATTGCATTACGTTTGCTTTGTACTCTTTATCCTGGTCACTGTGTTATGATGTAATAAGCGAATGTCTAACAGCTAAACGGGCGTTCCTTAATTACGCGAATGTTTAAACTTCGAAACGTGTTTTGGCACTTCACAAATGTTGGCTCCAAACGGTATCAATCTTGGTGATTACCGTCTATCCACCTGGTGCGGTGATTCAACACCTGTTTACAGGATGTCTACGCCGAGGAGATATTATAAAAATCATCGTAATCAACCTATATCGTCCCACTGCTGAGCACGGGTCTCCCCTCACTTTCGTGAGAATGATTAGGCCTTTATCCACCACGGGGGCCCGGCCCGGATTGGTGGATAACATACCTACTTTAGAAATAATTCTCGGGTAGGTATGTGGGTTTCCTCACCATGTTTTCCTTCACGGAATAGCGAGTGACAATTACGTACATATGGTTTACAAGAAACATATTGCCACTGGGATTTTAACTCACGACCCACTCCGTGGAAGGAAAATCATATGTGGAGGAAAATGAAACTATTTGACATGAGATACTTTTATAATAGAGTGAGAGAGAGGAAGGTGGCGATCGTTGGACCTTTGGCGACGCTGATTGAATTAAATATTGAACGTGTAATGTCCGACTTAAATGCGGTTGCACAATCTAATCTACTTAAAGCATATTCCCGTAAATCTGTCTCTTCGAGTGATGCACGTAAAGTGGTGGACGCCTCGACACACTTTCCGAAATTTATTGTTACAAGACTACTGCAATATAATTATTTTAAGCATTCTACTATATACATGTACATCTACTGTAATATAATTATTTAAAGCAAACACTGGCTAATTGTTTGTTACTTTCACTCTGTCTTACACGGGGAAAGTATTTTGGCATTTTGGTTAAGATATTATCGTCGGTTGCATCACTATGAGACGTATCTGAATTCGGACAAATATAGACTTTTTTTAATTAAGCATTTCGTACGGTTTCATTGAAGGTGGTACGTTTCTGTTATGGCGGGAAACTTAAATTTCAAACAGTTTTTTTCGTTTTTAGAGCTACACCGGGTCACTAATAAAAACGAGGCTGTATTTCGCGCCAACCGTAAATCATTCTTTTCGTTTTTATGTTGAAATATTTTGCACTAATGCACTGTATCGCTCAAATATGTTGATAAACACTGAAATCACCAGTTTGACGGTTTATTGACATATTTCAGCGATATGGTGTATTAGTGCTAAATATACGACACGATACGACCCTCTCCTTGGAAGGCGGACGTTCTACTAGGCTACTTAATAATAAAATATTCTTCTGTAATATGTAAAAAAAAAACAAGCAGTCGTTCAACTCGTGTTTCATTGTTGCAGGTGGGGCGCATCCCGGCAGATCACCCCCTTGTAGGGGGCCACAAGGGTCCCGTGCTCGACATAGCGTGGTGCCCCCACAATGACAACGTCATCGCCAGCGGCTCCGAGGACTGCGTTGTAAAGGTAAGAAGTACGGCATCAGTAAATTCGAATGTCTTGCAGTGCCGTGTGTCGTGACAGTTATATTTTGCAAAATCAAACGCGAGCGATGAATGTTACAGGAGGCATGAAAGATAAGCTTGAGGATGTATGCGAGATGATGTGTAAAAAACGTATTGATGTTCTTTGTGTGAATGTGACCAGGTGGAAAGGATGTGACACCACGCATGGACCCTACACGGCCTATTGGTCTGGAGTTCCAGAAACCAGTGTCAGGGAGTTAGTGTACTGCTTTCCGCTGGGATCGTAGCATGTGGAAGAATAGGGTCTCTGCCTATCCCAAAAGGGAAGAATGCGTGACTGTGTGTATGCAAACGCGGATAGGTGGGAGCAATATCCACCGCTCTCGACGATGGTACCCGCATTTTCTACTCTTCACGTGATACGGTCAATGTAACTTGACCGATACGCCGAGGGCAGTCAAAATTACGTTTGGATATTAATTTGTGCGCGAATAAAACCCTTTTATTTGTCAGTAATAAAAAGTTAAGTTTGACAGCAATGATCGGGAGATTTACGCCTGTCGCATGTCTGTCGTTCCTTTTGGAATTTCTCTAACCGTTATTTATGTCTCGTATGTTTTCAGGTGTGGCAGATCCCCGACGGTGGTCTCTCGCGGACCCTGACGGAGCCCGTGGTGGATCTGGTGTACCACCAGCGGCGCGTGGGGCTCGTGCTGTGGCACCCCACCGCACAGAACGTGCTGCTCACCGCTGGCTCTGACAACCAGGCTAGTAACCCACCCCTTTAGTACCACCCCTGGAGCTGTCCTCCATATTATTGTTGAGGCTAGAAATTTGTCAGACATAATATTTATCGGGCCTATAAATGTGTCTGACATATTTATTGGAGCGATAAATGTGTCTGACATATTTATCGAGACGATATGGCCGCGGGACAAGGAGCCCATCGATGATATAAAGACCTATCTGGGTTTCTGGCTAATGCTGTCCTATATTTTGTCCAAAGATTAAGCATTGTCATATAACGTGGCCATGCTGTCAGCATTTTGGATACATTGCCGATCTGATAGCAGTTCATTAGATTAGTGTAGGCTTTATTTTAGGTTATTATTCTAACTGTGTTATTTTAATTTCTTTTGTTAATAAACGTTTTTCAATCTGGTTAATATGTCAAGCATATTTATCAGGGCATGAAATGTTCCTGTAATATTTCTCAAGCTATAAAATAATGTGTCTGGCATTTTTATTGACATGACAAATGTGCCAATCATAATTTTCGGAGCTATTAAATAATATATCGGACATTTTCATATTTATCAGGACGATTAATGTGTCAACCTTCTTTATAAAATAATATGTCTGACATATTTATTGGGGCAAAAAATGTGTCGGTCCTACTTAATGTAAACCAGCGGTAACAGAAGTGTGTCTCCAGATAGCGATATGGAACGTAGGCACCGGCGAGGCGCTGCTCACCCTGGACTGCCACCCGGACCTTATCTACTCCGCGTGCTGGAACTGGAACGGATCCAAGCTTCTGACCACCTGCCGCGACAAGAAAATCAGGTGAGGAAGATCTACTGTTTGTCAGTCAGTAACTTAGCCGGGGTTGACGTCACGTTTTTGCTTTTTAGACATAATTCCATGATAAATATCCTATTTATAATTCCATCACTCTCTCTTTCTATTTTCACTAACGTTCCGTTCGCCCTACCCGATCACATTTTTCGTAACGCATTCACCAGCTTACTCCCCAAGTCAAGCGTGCGTAAAGAGGTTTTATTTCAAAACATAGAATCGTATGTAACTTCCTCATCTTTGTTCCAGAATAATCGACCCCCGTAAAGGCGAGGTGGAGTCAGAGGCGATAGCCCACGAGGGCAGCAAGGCCTCCAGGGCGATATTCCTCAAACACGGACTCGTGTTCACAACGGGGTAAGTGGTATAATACATGAGTGGCACTATGGTCCTCGCAGTTCCTGATTTCTATAAAAAACAACACAGAAATAAATAAAAGAACAAAAAAACAGGAGTGCATCAAGGGCACAGAAGGCAACCCCGAGCGATCCGCGTCCCCCCCACCTCTACCGGCAATAGGCGGGACAGTCAACACTACACGCCCAAACGTAATAGACCAACGATTTGTACGAACCTTCATACTAGCGAGCTGTCTTTTATTTCGGTCGCGTAGTATACCTAAGTACTCGCACATACAGTTGGCGCGTGTACAAACGTCATTTTTTTTATTATTTTTTTATTTGACTGAGTGACAAGACGAGCAAGTCGTGCACCTGATGGTAAGCGCTACGCCTGCCCGTAACACAGCCACAGCACCACCCAGAACCCTGCATTGCATAATCCTGCGCGGCGCTGCACTGCGCTCGTCACCCTGAGACATCGGCTCTAAAATCCCATATGCCCTGTAATTTCGCTGGAAACAATGCCCTTCAAACCTTCAAATTAGCTTCTGTATACTCGGTACTAATCGTAGTTGGGTATTTAGTTTCAGCCGAATGTCGGAGCGGCAGTACTCTCTCCGCACGCCCGACGCGCTCAACGAGCCCATCGTGACGGTTGAGATCGACACATCCAACGGCGTCATGTTCCCTCTCTACGACCCCGACACCAACCTCATCTTCCTCTGCGGGAAGGGTGACTCGGTCATACGGTACTTTGAAGTGAGTCTTATGTTCAAACCATCCGTCAATATTCGTCGCTTCTAGTTATGTTTGACACTTCCAATCCAACTATGTTCGACACGTCTGACTACTATGTTTGACACCTCTAACTATGTTTGAACACCTCCAACGGAGTTATGTTCGCTCTCTACGACCCCGACATCAACCTTACCTTCCTGTGCGAGAAGGGGGATTCGGTCATACGGTATTTTGAAGTGAGTGTTATGTTCAACAAATCCACTATGTTCGACACATCTATTCTTATAAATGTCCGACACTTTTAAACATTTTCAACTGCGTTTGACATTTTCAATTATTTTGACAGATCTTTCAACACGTACACTAATGTTCAACACATGCAACAATGTTTGACACTGCCAACTGTGTTCCACGCTTCCAAAAACTTTTACGTCACTTCTGACAATATTTAATACGTCCAACTACGTATGTTCGACACTTTCGAACATGCCACTATGTTCGACACGCTCAACTATGTTCGGAACATCCAACTGTGTTCTAAACATCAATGAGTGTTTCATATGTTCGTCGCTTACAACAATGTCACACGCAACCTTTAATAACAAATGTTTATTAACAGTGATTGTACTTTCCAGGTGACGCCGGAGCCGCCATTTGTGCATTACATCAACACCTTCCAGACGCCGGATCCTCAGAGAGGTAAGCTTGAAAGAAAAATAGAAAAAGAAAGAAATAAAAAAAACCTTAAATTGAAAATTTAACTCCAATCTTAGAAAGTTTTTTCTTCTTACCTATACTGTCCTAATGCTGAACAAAGGTCTCCCCATCTCCTTTTACATTTTTTTTTATTTGTCTAAGTTACTGTTACTGGTAATTTCGCTGGAAACAGTGCCCTTCAAATCGGAACACAGTAATGTTTGCACACTACTGCTTGGCGGATAAATATCTGGCAAAGG
This sequence comes from Campaea margaritaria, assembly GCA_912999815.1. Classification (NCBI taxonomy): domain Eukaryota; kingdom Metazoa; phylum Arthropoda; class Insecta; order Lepidoptera; family Geometridae; genus Campaea; species Campaea margaritaria. The sequence goes on along the minus strand of OU538809.1, from coordinate 651,327 downwards.
GGTGGTACTTCCCCAGACGGCGGTCTCTTGCAGAAGAGGCCTCCCACTACAGGTTTTCTTGGCCTGCCCCGGCGCCTTCGCCCCTTTTCAGGCACAAATTGCGTGACGTAAGTTTTACCAAAGTAAATATACCTACATGTAATGTTTGTAAGTAAATATACCTACAATAAGAAGCGGTGGTAGCCTAGTGGGAGAACGTCCACCTTCCAATCAGAAGGTCGTGAGTTCAAATCCCAATGCAGGCACGTACCAATGTGTTTCTTGTAAAACATATGTACGTAATTATCACTCGCTTTTCGGTGAAGGAAAACATCGTGAGGAAACCCACATACCTACCCGAGAATTATTTCGGAGGTAGGTAGGTGATCCGCCAATCCGGATCTGGCCCCCGTGGTGGATTATGGCCTAACCCTCCTCACGAAAATGAGGGGAGACCCGTGCCCAGCAGTGGGACGTTATGGGTTGATGATGATGTAATGTTTGTATCGTGCAGGTATCGGCATGATGCCGAAGCGAGGCTGCGACGTGGCGACCTGCGAGATCGCCAAGTTCTACCGACTGAACAACTCGGGACTGTGCCAGGTTGGTCACCAGGGACATTTTGCAAAAGGGTCAATACATTTTCCAAAAAGACATTAGAATAGAATAGAAAACTCTTTATAGTACACCAAAAAGAAATACAGTACAGAAAAATTACAATAGTGACACACATTATTTTAATTAAATATACGCTATGACATTGTCCGCAAGGAACTAACTAATTAAGGGACATTTTGCGAAAGGGTTTTTTTTGCGAGCAGTAGACATATTGCGAAATGGATGTTTCGCGAGCCATAGACTTTTTTCGAAAGAGACGTTTTGCGAGCAATCGACATTATTGTGAAAGGGACATTTCGCGAACAGTAGACTTTCTGCGGCTGATCCTTGTTCAAACAAGAAATCTGTCACCAACCCCCTTCCAGGGTACAGTCAGGAAAAAAGTCGCTGAACATCTCCTGACTTGATAAGATCAGACTTTACTTAAAAGATCCATATTAAAAACGATGATAAATTAATCATATAGCTGTACAAATATCATCAAAATCCGTTCAGTCAGCGGTTTCAGCGCTGATTGGTAACAAAAATTCACACACACACACACACTTTCACATTTATAATAAACTAGCTGCGCCCTGCGGTTTCACCCGCATAATTCAAGTTTTCCCGCAATTACTCTCTGAAAAGTAAAATATTTTCCCCGTTTTTGCCACATTCTTCATTGATGCTCCGCTCCTATTGGTCGTAGCGTGATGTTATATAGCCTATAACCTTCCTCGATAAATGGACTATTCAACACAAAAAGAGTTTTTCGATACCAACCAGTAGTTCCTGCCTTCAAACAAACAAACAAACTCTTCAGCTTTATATAATAGTATAGATAACCTGAAAACACTCTTCGCAGGGGGTGTCAATGACAGTTCCACGCAAATCGGAGCTGTTCCAAGAAGACCTTTATCCTGATACACTCTCGGATGAAGCGAGCCAAACAGCAGACGAGTGGCTGGCGGGAGAAGACGCGGAACCTTGTACCATGTCGCTGAAGGTAACGTTAGGGATCCGGCCAGGATGACTCTTATGACGATAGAATTAGGTTTCAGAATAGGATAGCAAGATTTGTAGTGTAAATGTGAAGTTAAGGCTTCCGGAGTCATGTGGAAATGTGTACCTTAACACGAAGAGATTAGGGTTCAAAATACCATACGTATTTTGGAAATTCTGGAAATTGTATAGTTTTTATGGAAATGTCTTTGAGAGCCAAAGTTCTTCTGTAATTACTTTGGTTGAAAGATATGTTTCTTCTTTGAGTTTCTTTTAATCTGATTTGTATTAGAATTTTACTATATGCATGTGTTTTATCTTAGTGTCTATTATATCTTATAAATTTTATTTTTTTCGGTCGCTTTACAAATAATACTTACTTAGATAATATCTTTAAGTATAAGTATATTGTTTTCTTATTGTACCTTTACAATATTGTTTGGTAAGTATAGCATGGAATTGAATGGTGTTTATTATTGTTCCTAAATTTATTTACTGTTAATAATAAACACAGGTAAGTAAGTTTTACTGTAAATTGTTAACCCGCTCGCAAGGGACTGCATTTTTCCATAGCTCCATCTCTTTCTATCTGTTAGAAATATCGCTCGTTAAAGCGAGAAACATTACTTGCAACTAGACGCTGTTTTTATGTGTAAAGCTGGGTGCACACATGTGACTCGGTGACTGTCACAGTATTTACTTCGTTAAATATGGACGAGGGCTGTGATATTTCACCAAGACTTCCCCTCAGGTGGTGAATCGCTGCATGACATTTGACCGTAACTAACAAATACGCGGGACTCAACCCGTCCATGCTTTTAATTTGTTACTGTCACAGAGTCACAGTCACAGATGTGGGCCCAGCTTAACGCTTTGACTGCTGAGCCGATTTTCTTGTCGAGCCACGGGTGCGGCTCTGCACACACCGTAGTGTTTTCCCATACAGCAAACACTACAGTTGTGTTTACCCGCACTCGCGGCAAGTTATGAAAAACACCACATTTGTGTTTTCAACAGTGAACGTGTTAAATTTTTAAATAACAGTCGGATACTTGAACTTTTATTTGAGTGAGTGCCGAGACGAGCAAGTCGTTTACCTGATGGTAAACGCAGCGCCTGTAACAGTTACAGTGCCACCCATAACCTTGTATTGCATAATCCTGCGCGGCGCTGCACTGCGCTCGTCACCCTGAGACATCGGCTCTAAAGTCTCATATGCCCAATTTTATTAATTAGTATACATGTAAGAATGTTGTGTTTCAGCGTTTGTCTTTTGGATGATTCTGTTGGCTTTCCTCTAACCCTTTATTGTTGATGTTGTGTGTGGTGTGACTCTTCGTAACATTAAAAACCTCAAACTTTTTTTGTGATTTTACAGTGTTTTACTAACTTTAATAAACGTAGGCAGTTTGCCCTTTTAACTGATTCTGTCTTTTTTACGTCATACTATAATCAATATCTATGGACAGGACACCTTGTAACCAAAAGTTTTGGACTCCGTGTCTGCATTCTATGGGTTTCTTTATTCATTACTTTTTATACAAACTGGAAAAAAAAAAAAAAAAATTCCATCCGTCGTAACCTGTAACCCATCGCGCGTCACACTATTGTGTAGAATTTTTTGTTTCAATGGATACTCATGACACTCGGTGGGTTAAAATAAAACTGTATTTTTCTGAAACGTCAGTCATGGTTACTATTACTTTTTTTATTATCAAAATCAAACGTCGATCTTTTCTTAGTTTTTGAGCCGCATTATAAAGAACAAACGAAGTCCCCACCACAATGTTATTCCGATTACCAAAGGAAACTATAGAGATTGTCAAATCAGTCCCCCCGATGCCACCACCCGCAGCCAACCGATTCACCACCAGACAGATGCTAACGCTAGGGGCCCCCCTAACCAAACTACAGGAGCGTGCGCTCGTTGTGCAGGGGGGGTACGTGTCCGGCCGCGCCGCCACGCAGCTCCACGTCACCAAGAAGAACGCCCTCGCCGCCGGCAAGGACAAGGACAGGTCGCCCACGCCGGCCCAGCGCGGGGACAGCCACGCCGGCACCCCCGCCTCGGCCACGCCGCCGCCCGCCGTCACCGCCGCCATCGTGAGTACAGGGACAGGTCGCCCACGCCGGCCCAGCGCGGGGACAGCCACGCCGGCACCCCCGCCTCGGCCACGCCGCCGCCCGCCGTCACCGCCGCCATCGTGAGTACAGGGACAGGGCGCCCACGCCGGCCCAGCGCGGGGACAGCCACGCCGGCACCCCCGCCTCGGCCACGCCGCCGCCCGCCGTCACCGCCGCCATCGTGAGTACAGGGACAGGTCGCCCACGCCGGCCCAGCGCGGGGACAGCCACGCCGGCACCCCCGCCTCGGCCACGCCGCCGCCCGCCGTCACCGCCGCCATCGTGAGTACAGGGACAGGGCGCCCACGCCGGCCCAGCGCGGGGACAGCCACGCCGGCACCCCCGCCTCGGCCACGCCGCCGCCCGCCGTCACCGCCGCCATCGTGAGTACAGGGACAGGTCGCCCACGCCGGCCCAGCGCGGGGACAGCCACGCCGGCACCCCCCGCCTCGGCCACGCCGCCGCCCGCCGTCACCGCCGCCATCGTGAGTACAGGGACAGGGCGCCCACGCCGGCCCAGCGCGGGGACAGCCACGCCGGCACCCCCGCCTCGGCCACGCCGCCGCCCGCCGTCACCGCCGCCATCGTGAGTACAGGGACAGGTCGCCCACGCCGGCCCAGCGCGGGGACAGCCACGCCGGCACCCCCGCCTCGGCCACGCCGTCGTCATAATGAGACAAGAGAAGTGTATTCACGATTCCTTCAGCGCTCAACATTATCCTTATGATTTATATTAACGAACTGTTATTCCATCCGCAGGAAAAGCAACTATCCGACCTTGTGGACGAGATACGCAAGCTCAAATCGGTGATAGTGAAGCAAGAGAACCGCATCCGCGCGCTGGAGGCGGTGGCGAAGGCGCCGGCCGCGGCGGCGCCCCCGGCGCCCGCGCCTGCTCCCCTGGCGCCTTCACCGAAGCCGCCGACGCCTCCGCCCAACCACGACGCCCCCAACGACGAGGGCATGGCGCCCGATGAAGTCTGAGCTAGAGCGGGAGGAAGTGAGTTTGAGTTTAACGTCTTTGCAGTTTTATTTTTGTATTTTTTTGTTTTAATTATGTGAATGTTACGCTCACTGGTGCTCTTTTTTCGTTGTATAGTTTAAATGCAAGTATAATATTTAATTTGTAATTTTGAGAAGGAAAGACACTAATTTGAATCTGAATCAATGCAACACCGCTCACCTTCTAAATAACTGAGCTATCCATGTTCAAAAGAAAGGTAAAACGAGGCAGGATCATGAATAGCTTATTTGGTTCGTCCGATGGGAGCGATGGGTTCAAATCCTGCGACTAAGTTCTTTCCCACATTTATACATACTACGGTTTTATTATTATCTATTGAATAGTTATAAAGATGAAATTCACCCTTTCAGTGCCTCAAATGTATACTCCGAGATACCTTCATTCGCACACATTATTGTGAAGGATTATTTATCAAACTTCTAACTTAATTAAGTATGTTTTATAAGTCACAAATATTTAATCTATTGAGAGTTGTCTTAGTCATTTCAAAAGCTGCCAAAAAATGTTAAACTCAAAACCGCTTCTTAATTTGACAATAACAAACCAGCCGAAAACGAAAAGTTGTTATTTAATCTGTAACAGTTTATATTTCTTGCAATAAGCGCCATCTACCGTGATCTATGCGGACTATTCAAAAAATTTAAGAATGTATACAGTTAACTGTGGTAGCAATTCTGTGGGTACAAACTGAACTAGAACATTGAGTCATCTGCAACTATTGCCATCTCTCTCGTTTTCATAAGGTTGAAAAGAGATCACAAATCATTTGACAGGACTAAATTAAATTTGAGACCATTTTGTAACAACAGAATTGACACCAATATAAGCTGAAAATGATTACATAAAGATTAAGATTAAGATTTTAAGCAATTTTGACAATAATATTTTGTAGGTAAATGTGGCCGATGGTCGAATTGGCCAATGAAAGTAACGAATGGCCAATCTTTAGATGTATGACGAAAATTTATTGATATTTCGCGGCCTGTATAATGGCTTGATTTTATTTATTTATGGATATTGTAAATATTACTTTTAGTGGAAAGTGATAACACGTTCGTGCCTTAATTTCATTAAAGAACCATTTCATCACCTATTCGGCCAATGTTTGCGGAGCGGGAAAGAGACGCAGCTATACCGTCTGCATAATTACGTCTCTTTTTACCATAAAGGCGCACGCAATGCCATGCTAAATGACGTGAGGTAGATATTTGTAAGAAATATTAGACACTCGATCTCTAGCTATTGCCAAACTGTTTATTTGTTCTTACATTATTAATTCTTGATTAACTTACCCCCCCCCCCCCCCCCCCCCCCCCCCCAAACGCCGGACAGTCAACACTACACGCCCAAATGTAATAGACAAACGGTTTCTATGAACCTTCATACTAGCGGGTTGTCTTTTGTTTATGTCGTGTAGTATAACACACAAACACATTTATATGTGTTGTCAAATGAACTTTTTTTATGGAGTGTCCGAGTGTAACATTGGAGGTGTATATTTTGTTTAAATTTAACTCACAAAGTAGTATCCAAGTATTGAATTTACACATGATTCTGTCTACGGGATAAATTTGACTGAAAACTGTATAGTTCAGTAATTTTGTGGTGTTTGAGAGTCAAGTTTAAATCGCAACATGAAATAATAATGTTTATCTTTTTCTATACTTTTTCTTTTTCTAGTTGGGTGGGTATACAGAGTTTTCTGTTCTATACCATTATGAAAAACCTCAAAACTCACACTCAGAATATTAATAAGATATATAAGAATCGCCATTAAATTATCTAAAAAAATATATAGCAAATACTTAGAAATATTTACCAGAATAGATAATAAACACCTGACTTCTGTATACTTACGAATATGAACCTAACTACGTTGGAATAAGTGCTACGTTACTTATGATATTTCTATGAAAAAAGGTCCTAAAAATTATCGGCATTATCACTATTTAGATGTAAGTGTTTCTATTGTCATATAATAGTTATTTATTTGTATGTGCGTAACTGTCAAGTTTAGAACAAATTATCGCTACACGGGTGATTCAAAATAAATAAATTCAATTAAAAACCATCAAATTGTGAAGGAATTAAACTGTATTTCTAACAGAAAATATATAAAAATACAAGAACATCTATATGACAACTTGCGGTTACATATTTTTATTGATGCCTCCTTTACACCAGACCAGTACTTGGTCGAGTTACTTGACAGTAATGTGAATTGAATAGTTGGCAGTGTTCGCTCGGGTCAAATATTTGCCTAGTGGTTACTCGGATGTACTAGGTTGGTGTAAACGGAGCATTTATAGTCTAAGAGTCCAGTAACTCGGTGCTTTTTGTAATATTTCTAATACCTATATTATTATACGCGTACGCTACTAATAATCACTGGCTCAATGCATTATTATTATTATTAATATTTTTTATATTATATTCTATTATTAAAATGTAACCTTGTTGTTTTCGTATTACTAAACTTATGAACTGTTATTAAACTATTCTTATGAAATTGTCAAAATTTGGATGTAGTATGTGAAATTGTAATTTTCCGACAAATACTAACTAATTTATAAACAATATTGAAATGTTATTTAAAATATATTAGTAAAGTAGTAATGACAGTGTAGTGCTGTAAAATCTTCAATATTTTGTATTGTAACAAGACGTACTAAAAGTTTTAGAAGATGTTTTTCACGTGTTAAAAATAACCTGTTTTGGTTTTTTTTGACAACTAGTCAAATCACTAATGAAATTTGACAGGTTTTTGGCTCATTTAGATCGACCCTGGCACTAACCACCACATTGGACTCGCAAGGCCAAAAAAATATAAAATCCAGCGTCCATTGACTGCCTTATTATTAAAGTTATTTGACTGGATACCCAACTATCCTGCGTTGATCAAGCCACTGGATTGATTTAAACGAGTCACATTGGTTATGTCGCGTTACGCGGCAAGTATTATAGTTAAAAATAAAATAGTATTATTTCTTTTTTCATTAAATAATAAGATGGCGTAATTTAGATGTTCGTTTTTAAGATCATGACAAGGCAATGAATGAATATTTTTGAATAGTGTATGAAAATGCTTGACTTTTTTTACCTTCGAAGTGTATTTAATGTAAATTTCATTTTTTTTTGTATGTGAAGCTTCAGTTTAGAGTTTTTATGAGCTTTTTAACCTGTTTTTTTATTTTTTATTTTACGATCAGCCAATCGTGGCCGTTTTGACGTGTAAGGTAGACTAACGTGGGTTGCGGCCGGCGCGACTGACGCGCGTGATGGATGCGCGCGTCAATACAAATGGGTGGCGCTCAGAAGTGGCATTATGTTTGACGTCTCGCGCGCATCTGTCGCGCAACTCGGTCGCGTCATCCGCGACCCACCGATTTCTACCTGTAGGTGAGTCGTACTTATTGACAATAATGTTGAATTTTTAATATTGACGTTGGATATTTATGATGGTGTTTATTACCACCGCTTAAACGCTTCCCTAATTAATAATGTTGTTGAATGTCAGTTTGTATTGCGATTCTTGTGTGCGACTGAACGTGGCCGACTATAAGACTTGGCAATTGCTGCAAATCGATTTTAAAGCAGTCATTAAACGTTGGCATCAATCTAGGAATGCCATTGCCGCGCGGTCCTCTTGTTCCGATTTAGGAATACATCATTGGAACCGTTTTACTTTCGATATCAAATCCTTTCACTTTTGACTACTAGCAACATTGAATGTTCTTACTGGTAATAGATTGAATGTGTAATGTCTGCCTTAGCTTTTTGTTGTGTGAAATCAAAGTTGGATTTTTTAACAAGTTTCCACAATTTTACTTTGTAATGGTGATATTTTTTCAGCGCCTATTCAGTTCGCACAAATCTCGCACTCAATGTAAATATTCTGTACTCCTTTTGGTTAGAAAACGCGAGAACACAAAAGTGAAAATAGTAAATAGATTGCGCACAAAACAAATTCTTGAACGCAAATGTAATATTCTCGTATACACAAATGAACTCGAGACATTAAAAAAAAAAAACTGTAATTCTCACAAGGAGTGTCATTGGTAGCTATTAAACTTACCTACTGAATTTTAAGGCCTACATAAGTTGCAATTTATTTACAAAAATGGTATACTTAAATAATTAAATGCAAAAAAAAATAACGCGTCATGATCGCACACATATAAATCTCCTGACCTCTAAGGTTCCCTGTAGTCGGAACTACGAGGACCATGGTCCCACAAACACCAAGACCCCAAACAGATATCAGTGGTTCACACATATTTTTGCCCTGTGCGGGAAACGAGCTGCATGCTTCGCAGTTGTCTTAACACAAACCACATAGGCTTTCGAAGGGGTTGTAGGACTATGTTAAATAACAATGCAATTTGTCTGCAATATTATGTAATTGTAAAACTTTGATGGTGCTAACATTTTGTACCGTGCCAAAACTGTAAGAACTGATAGTGATTGTAGAAATGTACCATTTAATGCAATTAAAGTAAAAATGTATGTCAATACAGGTAGGGCGCAACACCGCAACAATCGGTCGCAACATTTCAAAGAATAAGACGATGCGTTAACAATGCATTGCATTATAAAGGGGTTTCTAGACGATTAAAATTACTGGTCGAGCATGCTTGATGTGGAACGTTCAAGAATTGACACTCATTTGCCCTTTCATTGGCAAACACGTAGTTTGATTGCTTCTCTAGCTAATCAAGCTTTGTTTTAAACGGGCAAAATTGCGTGTCAAGCACAAAAATTAACGTCAAATAGCAATTTGACCGTCTATAGACCCCTTAACATGTCACACATCAATCACATTTACGTGTTGTGAGTTACATGTTGCGAGGCGATGTTGCACGGTGCGGCGCCGTGCTAATATTATAGTGCCTTGTTGCGTTTGTAGTAAATACTCAATGTTGCTATTGCGAGTTGATCAAGAATAAAATTTCTATTTTACTATTTTCATTGGTTGTATTATTTCATCTCCCAATTTTTTAACACGTAACTGCTGAACTTTACGTCTAGGCACCGGTACCGCGGGGGACGGTCGGGATTGTTGGATAACATACCTATTTCAGAAATAATTCTCGGGTAGGTACGTGGGTTTCCTCACGATGTTTTCCATCACCGAAAAGAGAGTGATAATTACCTACTTATGCTTTTTACAGAAACGCATTGGTGGCAGGCATGCTAGGTGCAATATAGAATAGAACAGAAAATATTTTATTGTAAACCAGTCCCAAAACAAAAACAAAAGAACCAAAGATCCAAAACGACCAGATATCGTTCAAACTAAGTCTATGAAAGTTACCTTTACCTTTTATTGGACTTATAAACAACAAAACGACTTTTGAACTAAATAAACTTTTATTCTCAACATCCCCAATGACCTCCCCCGCATCCCCACTGTAATGTAAGTGGGGAAAAATGTGGGGATTTTATTTCCCACTAGAAGACTTAGCAGTGGGTACATTGGGAGCTTATTTTTCCGGCGTCTTCTCTGATAAAATTATATTTAATCCATATTAAAATCCGCATCGAACTGTGCTTGCGTGATCTTTCTTTTCTTCAACTTCTTGATAAGCTTCACGTCTTCTGCCAACTCGTCTATCTCCTCTTGAGTGACCGCTCGTCGCTTCTTGCCCTTCCTGCCTTCTTCTCCCAGCTTCTGCTTTCCTTCTTTCCGCTTCTTCTTGCGTTCTTTCCTCTCTTCTTTGTTCTGTTTCGCTTGCTCCCACGGTTTAGATTGTATCTGCGGGGTAAGTTCAATGATTATGAACGACAGAAACGATTTATTTGAATGAATTTGAGTACAACTTCTACAGTAGTCATGGTAATGACCGCTAACTAGGATTCCCTGTATCTCAGGACTAAGAAACAACGAGAACCATGCTACCACAACACCCAGTCTCAGAGCAAATACATGTGGTTCACACAAATATTTGCCCTGCACAGGAATCGAACCCGCAAACTTACCATTTTTTTCTTCTTTTTGCTCGGCCAGACGCCGGTCTTCCTGTACTCGTCTAGCTTCTGCAGCCGGCTTGCCTCTCTCTGCTTCTCCTTGTACGGTATGCTGTTGTAGTCTATCTCTTCTTTGGGCCCCACAAACTGTTCCTTGTGTTGGGAGGTTATCTCGGGCATCAGGGGGAGTTTGAGGAGGCCGTAGCTAGTTGCTATGTGCCCTGTAGAATATGTTACTTAGTTATTAGAAAATAGCAGGCATTGTGGTGGATTATGGCCTAATCCTTCTCAAGAAAGTGAGGGAGACTTGTGCTCAGCAGTGAGCCGATATGGGGTGTGATGATGATTAAAAAAATTGTTAAAATTAGCTCAGGATCGCACTGTCTGAAAGGCCATTTTTTTTCATTCTGCGGTCAAATGCTTGCTTCTGAAATAAAAAAAAAATGCCGTCGTACTGTCCCCTCCGTCACGGGGTGTGTGTGGACTGGGGGGCAAGATGAGGTCGCGATAGCAGACTATGTTTTATAGTTGAAAATGCCGAGTCTCCGGGAAAACGAGAATTCCACGCGATCGCTGCTACTCCTACTAATAAATACATATAATAAATGTGAAGGTTTGAATGTTTGGATATGTTACTCAATCACGCAACAACGGCTCAACGGATTCGGATGAAATTTGGCACACAAATTGTTTATTACCTGGATTAAGACATAGGATACTTTTTATTCCGTAAAAATTAACGATTCTTTTGTAATAACACTCTGCGTGGGTGAGACCATGGTCAATAATAAAACTAGACACTTGAAACTAGGTACTAGCTAGAGGAAATAGGGTTGCAAACAGGTTATCACCTGACCTAAAGGTAGCTCCTTGAACTGCAGCAGTATATTGCACTCGTGCTTGGTGTAGGCCCTCATGTGAGACACGAAGGCGCGCTGGCCCTTGTCCAGGATCGCGCGGTCGCCGCGCTGGAGGTCGTGGATTATTGACACCACCTGGGGAACAAAGGTTAGGTTAATTAATCCTAGTGAAATGGCCTTATCCTTCTCACGAAATTGAAGGGAGACCGGTGCTCAGCAGTGGGTCGATTTTGGTTGAAGATGATGTGAACTAGATGATCTCACTAATCCTATCCTTCCTCCCAATGTTTGTCACTCTCACGCAATAATTACTTAACATGTTGAGTCGCTGAACCGGTTTTTATATTTGGCCACCGTTACGAACCGTGTGTTTTCCAGCACTGGCGTGCCGTCTGTGTGAGCCGCACTGTAGTAGCGCCGCGTTAAAAACACACGTCTGTGTTTCGCACAGCTGGCACGTAAGATGCGCTAACACAGCAGGTGTGTTTTACCGCACCAGCGCAACGTTATATAAAAGACATTGTCAGTGACATCTAGTATGAATCTCTCAATGATGGGGGGGAGCCGTTCCCGAGAAGTTATTACAAAAGAACTTGTAAATCTAACCTTATCTCTCAACTTATCAGTTATCTTGATCTCATCTCCGGACTGCCTCCAGTCCTTCAGTTCCACCAGCTGATTTGTCTTTATGAACGGCACGTAGGACTCCTCTGTGGGCAGGAGCGGCAGTAGCGAGCACCCCGGGGCTCCGGCGCGAGCCGCGCGCCCTACGCGGTGCACTAGGGCTGCGGGACTCGCGGGCGGCTCCCATTGCAGCACCCATTCTACTTCCGGGATGTCGAGGCCTCTGTAAAAATGTTGATAGAACTGTATTAACATCATATTATGCTCTGAATTTGAATGTGCCCATAGAAAGTCACTCGGACGTAAGTTGAGGTTCTAAGTCTTGGGGAGATGTGTCCAGACATTTAAGTAAGAGCCAAGAAAGAGAGTATGTATGGGGCTGTCTAAAACTCCTTAAGAAAAAAGATTAAAAAACTACTTAATCGGCTTGTTGAGTCCACCTGGGGCAGAAATATACACCGTTGCCAGATATTTATTCGCCTAGCAGTAGTGTGCAAAATAAAATGTCTAGATAGAATATTTTAAGATTCTCTGGTTTAGGTTTGAAGGGCACTGTTTCCAGAGATATTATGGACATGTGAAACTTTTGAACCGTCTCAGAATGACGAGCACAGTGCAATGCTGCACATTATTTTCCAATGCAAAGTTTTGAGTGGCACTGCATCTGTTACTGGCAGGCGTTCATTCACCATCAGCGTCATAACATAAAAAAAAAGTGACTGGAATTGAATACTCACCGAGCCAATAAATCCGTGCTCAACAGAATAGTATTCTCCGCCTGCCTGAACTTTTCCAGCACTTTACTGCGTTTCAATTTCATCTTTCCATGTATAGCATACACCTTTATATCTGGCAAAAACACTGGCAACACATCCGCCCAGTAATCCACACATGCACACGTTGGCAAGAAGAACAAACCTTTCACTATTTTCTTGTTACGTATAAAGTTTAGCAATACTAAGAACTTGTCTTGCGGTTCCACGATGATGAAGAAGTTCTGGAGCAGGATCGGTGTGCTGATAGTTGATTTTTCCTTAACGCTGACTACGACAGGGTTTCGCAAGCCGGCTCGGACGAGGTCTTGTAGCTCTTTAGTCTGGGTGGCTGAGAACAGGCCGGTGCGCCGTTGTCTAGGTAGGTACTGAAGTATTGTTGTGAGAGTTGCAGTAAAACCAAGGTCAAGAAGACGATCAGCTTCATCGAGAACTAGAATTTCCTGGAAGATAAAGATATTGTTTATTTGTCATAACTTAAGCTCACACAGCAATCCACTCAGGGGCCTCCTTAGGGAGTCACATTGAAATGTCACAGCTCTCGTCCATAGTTAACATGCCAAGTTCCATAAAACAGTTACGAATTCGCCATCACAGTCACTGATGTGGTACCAGCTTAACACTTTGACTGCTGAGTCGATTTTCTTGTCTAGCCAAGGGTGCGGCTTTGCACACTCCATAGTGTTTTCCCATACAACTTACATAGCAGCTGTGTTTTCCTGCACTTGTGGCAAGTTATGAAAAACACAACAGTTGTGTTTTCAGCAGTGAATGTGTTAAAGTACCTTACGAGATTTTAATTACATAGACATAGCATTCATGCTTTTTCATATAAGCTCATGTATAAATAAATAATATCTCACCAATTCTTTACATCTCCCAGTGAGGTTTAGCTGCTTCCTCTCCGCAAGCAGGTCTCCGAACCGGCCTGGAGTGCACACCACAATGTGAGCACCCTTCTGCAACGTGTGTATGTCGAGGTCCACCGCCCGGCCGCCTACCAGCAGAGCTTGTGTTATGTGAGACAGTTCAGGCTCTTTAAGGAAGGTTTCGATTACCTGTCATAATTAAGAACTATGAAGATAAATTTATAACAGATAAGATATTGTTATCTAGATATTTTTTTTATTTCTGCATATTTATTTTTGTAGATCCCACCCCTAACTAGGATTACCTGTACCTAGGGAAACAAGAACTGCGAGGACTATGGTCCCGGAAACACCCGGGCTCAGACCAAATACCTGTGGTTCACACAAATATTTGTCCACCCTGGGAATCGAACCCGCAACCTCACGCTTCGAAGTCAGCTTACGGCAAAGAAGTCTTTTAAAAAAAAAAGAAATGGTAAAGCCTTTTTTTATTTATGAAAGTTAGATCAGGTTACCTTATAAATCTGAGTAGCCAGCTCTCTTGTAGGCGATATAATGACTGCATACACAAAATCCTTCCTCAGTGGATTATCTTTTTCTTTTTTCATTAGCATTTCCAGCATAGGGACCACGAAGGCGAGGGTTTTCCCTGACCCTGTAACTGCCTCGGCGACCACATCCTTGCACGATAGAATTAGCGGTATTACAGCTGCTTGGATTGGAGTCATAGCTTCGAAGCCCTGTTTGCTGATGCAGCTCAACACGGGCTTCGATAATGAAGGGGTTACTTTAGCCCAGTCTTTGACTACCATTGTTATTTATTATTTTTGGGGAATAGAAATCCAAAAATGACACTATACCATCCATGTGGTTTTGACGTATGTTTGTTTACATCTTTGACATTGACAGTAACGTTCAAAAACGGATGAGGCTCAAGTTACCCTAAAATAATATAATATTATTTTACAAATTTTGTAAGGTCCTAATGCTAATTTGTAGTCAGTCCAAGATGCTGTTTGAAAAATCGTCAGAAATATCAAATAATCTATGACATCCTTTATATTTTTTTGCAATAGTAATTTGATATTGAGGATAATAAAAATAAAAATTTTCGGACGTAGAAAGTACCAAAGAAGAGTGTGTTTCAAAACTAGAATTCATTCAGAAAAGTGCTAATTTAATTATCAATCTGATTCTAATTTTAGGTATATGCCTATACTATGCCCTACTCTTTTTACTCTCACAGGTCATTCGTATATTCTTCTTTAACTTGTTAACTACAGAAGTCAGAATTACAGATATTTTTTCCTTGTGAAGCTCATATTAAAAGTTTTATAACCACGACCCATATTTTTCGTTACATTTCGAACATAGCAGAATCAATATGGCGCGTGTTGATATTACAAATTGACAGCTGTGTTTTTGTCTTCGTACGGAAATTGTTATGTTTATTTCTCATCTCTAGACAAATAATTCAACTATTTAAAAATGACCCGGCCGTTTAGTAACAGTGAAAAACGATTTTCAATCGACGACGCTTTCGAGGAAGAGACTGATGAAGCGATGAAAGTGTACGGCGCAACGGGCAATAGATCTCCACTACAGAATAAATTCAAGAATGGAGGCGATTTTATATCCAGGTAATTTAGCCTTCAACTAACTTCTTAAAATCCAGGGAAGTACGCACTCATCATTAAGTATTTAGGCAGTTTCTTTGTCCTGTAAAACCAGTCAATACCGCGCGGTCTTGACCTTTTCTGAGTCACATTTCCTTAGTGGGGCAAAGGCGGTTGAACCTGTCTGCATAAGCTACAATTACAGACCGCGTTCTCCATCTAATTGGCTGTTAATATTTGCTAATCGATCTAGAACAGTAACCTACTCCTAGATACAATGCACTCGGATCATAACATTTGAACAAATAGCATTAAAGTGAATCTAATTAATATTCATGAAATCACGCTTGAATTTCCTGTTCGCCGCGTGATTTATTGCATATAAATTTCGTATATTAAAAAACAACCTATCAATACTAGATATTATAATCTAACTGGAAAGTGATAGTGTCAGTAGCTTTCTGCTTTCACCTGTGACAAAAAGCAAAATACTGAAATGGCAAAGAGAAACTTTCATTATTTAATCACCGTGAAATTTATTGTAAATCAGATAAGAGACATACTAATACCTGTATGGTTACATGTCTATACTATATACATAGTATCTTTTAGTATGCCATAAAACACCAGAATAATGTATACTGTATTACACTAGTGGTTCCCAGTGACTTTGTGCTTCTCTCCATCCAAAGTTTGACCGGAAGAAATTGCTTTTAGCGACAAGTCTACCCATTGTACCATATAGTATACCTTGTGTATTCCTGAACTGGTTTACAATAAAGTAATTTCTGTACTATTCTTTTTCTATTTGTTCATGGTGGCATTACTTTTAAAACCAATATACCAAACAGTGTAAACTGAATTATAATCGATTCAGTAGTTTTTATATGATGTGAAAAAAAAACCAAGGCCACATTTTCAAAGTAGAAACAAATAGAATTAGAAATTTATTGTACACACTTATTCTCCTTTATTATAAGTAAAGATTGTCAATCTATACCCATAATAACAGGATCATCATAATTAACACATTCACTGCTGAAAACACAACTGTCGTGTTTTTCATAACTTGCCTTGAGTGCGGGAAACACAACTGTTGTGTTTGTTGTATGGGAAGACACAATGGAGTGTGCAGAACCGTACCCGTGGCTAGACAAGCAAGTTGGCTCAGCAGTAAAAGTGTTAACTATCAATGAATTAATCTTCCATCCGTCTTTTCCAGCAAAACATACAAATGCACCGAAGACACAACATCACGAGACTCCGACTCACTCATACACGAATACATAGAAGCCACACAATCAATGTACTGTTGGAATCACCCTAAAGTCAAAGAAAACTGGAAAACGGTATGTGCTGCTGTGGTACTTTTAGTTGTTGGAATCGGGCTCATAGGCATGGGTGCGTTTGCCGTCGCCGAGCCAGAGAACGGCCTCCAAGGTGCAGTCTTCTTTGTAGCCGGCATGATCTGCTTCGTACCCGGCGCCTACCACGTAGTTTACATCTGGTTAGCGGCTAGAGGTCAGAGAGGCTATGATTTCTATCACCTACCTTTATTCACTTGATTCTTTTTACGGTCCACTTGTATTGTTAAGCGAGACGTAAAATGAATTTAATGTGTGCAAGAGGGAGATGGTCATAAGTGCTCGAAATAATACCTTATTGTTAAAAAATCTAGTTTGCGCTTTGTGATCCGTCTCTAAATTTAAGTTGTGGTTACAAATTATGAGGAAGTTACTATGCAAAAGTGTTTATTGGAGTAATAATTGTATTGTCGTGACTCTCGTGTACCTTTGTGTTAAGGCCTGGTGATTCATTTGTCTCTAATGCATTAGTCAGCCTATGTTACAATGCTCATGGTGTCATCAATATAATTATGGCCATCTGACATCCTTAGTGTCACAGTATGGGAAATGTTTGGAGAAGACGTGTGCATGGAAAATGCTCTCTATTTACGAAGAAATAAATTGCATAGTTTTAAAATTAAACTGTACGATTCGAATCATGTGCAATGATTTGTCTTCTCAGTTGGATAGCCATTTTGAAGAGGTAAAGTTTCTCGCTTTTATGGAAAATAAAAATATTTATTGAAATATGTGGAGATATTGCGTAAGTGAGTCAATAGCCTTGTTTGCAAGTTAATTGACCACATAGAAAAACCAATAGGATAATTGTATAATATAAATTTATATATCCAACAAATCAAGCTGCAATACTTAAGCTTGCAAACTCAGAAACATTTTTTATGATGGCCCCCATGACTCCTTGGCATGGATAGGCGATGAGCCCATTCCTGCCCAGGGCAAAGTTTTGTGGGAACCACAGGTATTTGCTCTTAGTCTATGTGTTTGTAGGAGCATGGTCCTCGTAGTTCCTGATTCCCTAGATGCAGCGAATCTTGGGGATCAGTGATTGTAAGCAGTAAAATAATATTGTTTCAAATAAGGCTTGTAATATTGATTCACATTTACACAATTTCCCTACTATAAAACTCTGCTAGTTTATAAAAGATTATCTATCTATGTACCTTTTAAAAGAATTTAGAATCTGTCCAACTATTTACTGTGCCCTGGTAAAGAAAAAAAAATCTGTAAATATTCTATGTATTTATGTACTTTAGAACTGTTTTAAAATGTTACTACTTACATCTAAAAAAAAATTAAAAATTAAAAAAATAAATTTCTCTTTCTACTTAGGTAATCTACATAAATGAAAAATGTCTTTTGGAATCAGTGTGGTAGTATAATAAAATTTATATATTTAAAAATCAATGTGTCTATAATGTTTTCTATGGACTCCACATCGGCTGGACCGATTTTGATGAAATTTTCAGGCAATCTACAGATTAGCCCAGCGGGTGATCCTGTGAAGTTTGGTAGCGATTGTTTAAGCAGTATTTTTTGTTTTTTGCGAATACCGTGCGAAGCCGGGGCGGATCACCCGTACATATATAAAATTGTAAAGTGTCAATCTGTTATATGCACCATATTGGTTCCGTAAGGCATATAGTATATTAATTTACGATATAAATATGTTGATAGACTATGAAAGTGCCTAGTTGCATAGTATTAGTGGAATAAATGAGAAAGTATATACTACATATAATTATTCATGATCTTTCACAAAGACATCAGCAACTTAAAAATAAATTATGATAATTACTATAGGTGTATCTTAACTAACATTGATAATAAATTGTTGTGCTTATAGAATTCTATTTAATTTAATTTCTAGAGTCTTCGTGCTTAATTTTTTTTTTTTTTATTGATCTCACCGTAATGGTTTAATTTGCTATTAACGAACATTTGTAATCATTGGTACCTGGTAATTTACCATTTACAATTACATTTACCATTGGTAAATCGTTTATATGGGTATCGAAAATTGTAAAGCTTTTCCAAATTGTACTAGGTGTAAGTGCATATACATTTTTGAACCATCTTGAGGTCTTACCGCTGTATTGGTGGATGAGGTAAAATTTACTGCTATATGGAGCACTCAACAGGCAATATCACCAGAAATCATCTCGGCAAGGGATATTTGCAGGGGTTTTTGGAACAAGCCACCATATTGACTTAATCAGCCTGAATAGTTTTATCTAACCTATAATTATGTCACATATAAAACTCAAAAATCAAATCGTTTATTGCAAGTGACAAAAATATTGCAGTTTTACATGTCAAAACCAATCTCTTTCACATTTTTGGGCATAACTTTTGAATCCTTCGAGGTTTCTAGCTCTTTCCAACGCCAGTCATCCAGGGTAGTCGGCGTCCACGTGACCCGCACCCTAGGGGCGCGAAACGAAAAGCATAATGAAAATCTATAATTTTAAATAGCTCTAGAATCAAATCCGCGACTTTTTTTAACCCACAATTTTATAATAAGTTTAACGTGTATGTGTCGTAGCTCCCAAACGGATGGACCGATTTTGATTTGGTATTTGTCGATAGAAATGTAATTTACCTTGTACTAAATGCTTAAGAGTACGCATAATATACTTTTAAAGTAGTACAGGACAAAGTCTGTGCATTGAAGATATTTTAATGTAAAGAAATGGTCCAGGAGATTACAAAAAAAATATATAATATAGCATGTTAAAAAAAAGAGGCGTGTTTGTTTTTACGTCACGCCAAAACTACTATACCGATTGCAATGCGGTTTGTACTGGTTTGTAGCTTAGAATTTGAAATGTCCAATGATGTAAATGACCTAAATACCTAAAATCCTAAAGAAATAATAATAAACCTAAAGTGAAGAGACCTAAACACGAGCTATTGATAAAAAAATTGGTAGGTGGCGCTTTGACAGGCCACCGGGATTTGATGGAAATCGTCTTTTAATATGGATAAAAATAAATATAAAAAAACAAATACCGCCTCGAACGAATAATAAAAGCTAGTCAATAATAAACTATACTAACATCCGATAAAGGTAATCCTTGAATAAGGTATGTTCATCGTTATTCAACACTGTTAAAAAATATTTATTGTAGTCGCACTTCAACCAGCATTCTATATTATTATCTATAGGATTAATGCTGTGTTGTTATCAGTTCTGTATATCTGATTTTTTCTACTCTTTATTGATGATAATGCTTACAGTATAAAAATAATTGGAAATATCTATTAGTATGGATACGGTTACGGATTACCCACCGTTGTATTTTCCCGTACCCGGGAGTATCCCGTTGTGTTAGCACAACAGTTCTGTTTCCCCGTACTCGCGGCAAGTCAGAAAAAACACAACAGTTGTGTTTTCAGCAATGAAAATGTTAAATTTAATGTTAATCTCATTTTACTACTCCCTCGGTAACTACCACCTCATTAAATATCTGCTATCTGGCTATGAAGCTAAAACCATTATAAAAAAGTTAAAAATTATTATGATATTTTTTTAGGTGTGTTATCTTAATTGCCGCCTGTTATAATATAATTATTATACATATAGCTGTCATCTGATGCGCTTATATAAAAAAAATGCATAATATCCTTTGTTTAATTATTTTATTTAAATCATTATTTTTTTTATTTTATTTGAAAGTATATTTTAATTGATCCCCAATTCTTTATTATATTTTGCAATCATATTAAATTTTTGATGTATTACTTTATTTTTTTATACTTATCAATTGTGGAGAAGTTTGACTGTATTCATGCTGGTTGTTGTTTTTTTTTATTAATTTTACTATAGCTAATTTAGGAAGTTTGTGAATACAATAAATGACTTTACATTTACTTGTTTACTCGTAGTAGACCGGATCACTTTTTAGTAAAACGGCAAAAGAGCTATGGGAAGCGTTGCCCAGACAAATATCAATCTATGTATTTCTCGGTGCGTGCAATCAGCATCGGTGCTCGGTGAGCATCTGCTGGTTTTATTTAAAACATTCAATACTGTAAACACAACTGTCGTGTTTTTCATAACTTGCCGCGAGTGCGGGAAAACACAAATGTTGTGTTTGTTTTATGAGAAAACACTAGTGCGCAGAGCTGCACCCGTGGCTAGACAAGCAAATCGGCTCAGCAGTCAGTTAACCGAATGTCAAAATATGAACTAATTTCTTATTGACGTTATCATTAACACTTTGACTGCTGAGCCGATTTTCTTGTCTAGCCAAGGTTACGGATCTGCACACACTGTTGTGTTTTCCCATACCGCTAACACAACAGTTTGTGAAAAAAGAAGTTATAAAAAACACGACAGTTGTGTTTTCAGCAGTGAACGTGTTAACCTGATCTAATTTGCCTCGGTCCACTATATTAATCAATGTTGTCTTAAGCTAAGCCGAGTTTTATTTGTCTAGTTTAAAGTTCCTGTGTGCTGACCTGATTCTATGGAGTTGTAAATAATTATTTAATAAATAAAATTAGTCTGTCTGATTGTGTTTTTATTTTACGTGTTCATGTTTTTCGTGTATAATAAGTGGTGGTAGCCTCATAAGAGAATTATCTGCATTCCAAGGAGACGGATGTGAGTTCAAATCCCAGTGAGGGCATGTACTAACTAATGTGTTTATGTAAAAAGCATATGTACTTAATTATCACTCGCTTTTCGGTGAAGGAAAACATCCCACTTACCTACCCGAGAATGATTTCGAAGGTAGGTATGTTGTCCACCAATGTGGGATGTATGGTTTGATGATGAGGATGAAAGGTAGTGAAATTGTGATTGCTGCCCCAAGCTAGTGCAGTGGCTTAGTGGTACTTTCTTCTAATATCTAATATTGATACAAAAACACCACAAAGTTGCAGGTCACAGCTATATCTTCAATCATTCTACATCATGAATCATTGTTAGTTATAGTTTAAGAATAGTTAGGAAAAGGACAAATAAAAAACTGACATTGATTATTATTCTATGATAACTGTTTCTTATTAAAGCGTCTCAACTTGAAATGCTGCAAAAATCTAAGTTCTCCATTCCACTTCCTCAATACATCCATTTGTAAGTGATCTAAGAAGTCCGGGAGTTCTAAGCCGCATGTTTCGAATTCTTCTAGCTCGTTCTTTTTAGTAATGTTTATGATGTCTTCTCTGCTTGCGTGCTGACGGTTTTTCCTCTGCCCAATAGAGTTCTTCAGCGCTATTTGCTCCAACTCTTCGTCGAATCTCGCCAGGTATGTTTCTATCAGCTCTAATACTTTTTCCTTACTAAGCACTGCAGCGTCTTCAGGAACTCTCTCTTTGAACCACACTATCTTCTCTCCGATTAGATTCTGTTTTATGTGAGTACCAAGCTTGCTTTGGTTTTTCTTTTCATTCCTATTCAATTTCTTGGCGAGGGTTATTGTCTTTCTGCTGTTTGGATGCTTGAGTTTGTCCAGGTTCTTTTTTATTTTGGGCATTTTGTTTGATTACTTAACTAAGCTTTATTCCAAACTATCACTGTTTCAAAATTATTTATGTAGGTATCAATTAGATTTTTTCAATGTTTATTTTTTACTTTGTTCAATCAAAATTATCAAAATCTTCAACTTCAACTTCAACTTTTGGTTATGGAAAAAGTAAAGTAAAAAAAAATCTTGTCAACACGTGCGTTTGATTGATTGATTGAATGAAACGCAAGTCCAATGACATTGATATATTAAATAAAACTGACGTTGATTGATTCTATTTTGGGTAAATCTACAAAATAGGTAAAGCCAAAACAAAAGAGAAACATGATTTGACATTGACAATTTGTTGAAAACGTCAACCAATAAAAAAAGTTTTGTTTGTTTTTTTTTCAGGGTCTCCAGATTGGGGCTTTTTTCGCCATTACAGGGAAAAATTTAATTTTTGAAGATATTTGGCGACACTGAAACCTTGGGGAAGAAAATTTGAGTAGGTATTTACCTATTTTGTTTGTTTTAATTCCTTCGTTAAAATTAGGTGAATTATTTTGCCATCCACGCGTGGTTTATTGCCTAAGCTGTGAAAAGAGACAGAAATAAAAAAACAGTTTTCTTTCATTTATTCATATTAAACAAATAGTAAATGTAAATGGGTAGTTTTAATATAGTATGGGTTTTTTTTTTCAGAATTTGGGCAAATTTTGTTAATAGTATCATTTTGGAGAATTATTATTTGTGTCCAATGGGGAAATTTCATGAACTTCATCTGGACACCCTGGTTTTATTTATTGTTATTTTGTTCCCGCAAGCCCGGTGGGAAATTGTCCTCTTTCAACTTGTTTCTCCAAAAGCTAAGTAGTTTACTATCATGATACGAAGGCCGAAACCTGGCGAAGGTGAAGAAGAACTGTTGAGAATGCAGGAAGAGTACATAATGGAGAAAAGTAAGGATCCAAATAAAAGACCAGCGGCGCAAGTCACGAGTTTACAACGAACGGAGCCTCCGGCCAAAAGGGCTCAAACTACAGAAACAGGTACTAGAAAGCCTTCAAAATATGCTCAGTCTAAAAGGCTCTCAAATCAGCCCCGACCTCGTGTTGAAACCTCGCCCAGTGCCATAATGGGGGACATCTTCGAAAAAAACATAGAGGAGCCGTCCAGGGAAACTAAACCTGCGGTAGAGGACGATATGGTTTATTTTCCTACGGTGATGCCGTCTGTTTTGGGAAATATTGTGGAGAAAAATTTAGATGATGAATTAGGTTTCGATGAGGCTATGAAAAGAATGAGTGTTCAGCCCATGCCCTCTCAGGGTTTCCCAGAAGCCTCTAAACGGGATCCTAATGTAAAACCTAGTCAGAAGGCCATCCTTCAAGAACATTCAAAATCAAATTCCATAAAACCTTATATACCTCTAAATATACCCGGCCAGAGCTACATCGTAACATCCAAAGAAGCAAATGATATCCACAGCGAAAACATGAAACTTTTAAGCTCCGTATCAGAACAGGAAATTTTGGAGGAACGCCAAAAGTTGATGACCTCACTGGATCCTAAGTTACTAGAGTTTATTAAAGCAAAGCGGCAAGGAAAATCAGCTGAAATTAGATCCCAACCCATTGCATCAGTCATGGAGAAAATGGATACTTCTGTGCCAGTAGAAGAAGTTGAGAATCCAGCAAATCCTCAAATTCAACCGGAGACAGAAGATGCAACATATTACGATGACAGCTATTGGGAAAATGATGTTTTGTCACATCCACAAGTAAATAAATGGCTTCATTTTGACTCGCTAGAAAAGGACAAGTTACAATGGATTAAGGATTTTAAGGACAGTAACACAGTTAACCCTAATGAGCCCTACGAAGCTCGGTTTGACTTTAAAGGTTATTTGCTGCCGTACACAATTGAGTATACGGAAAAAACAAAGATATTGTTTCATCACGGTGAAGAGCCGCACAGACCGGGTTATTCTCTCACAGAATTGATTGAACTATCCCGTTCTACGGTCACTCAGCAAAGAGTCATGGCTCTCAACACTTTGGCAGGGATTTTGGAATATTATAATGCCGGCACATACAAAGATATTCTTGAGTTGCCGTTGAGCAAAATATTTTTCATTATACGAATTGCTATGGATGAAAATAAAGTGGTCATACTTGAGCCAGCATTAAGAGCTATGAGGAATCTATTGTATAACAGAATTGATGAAGCTAGCTTGGATGCTTTCATTGGTTTCGAGAACGGCATCCAACAGCCTTTATTAGAAAATGACAAATCTGAAATTGAAGAGCTGGAGTCCAAGCAGTCGGAATTGAAAGACTTCCACCTCGCTGAAATAGATCTGATATCAGCCGTTTTGAGGACAGACATTCTTCAAAGGTTGTATTATATTTTGGACGTGATAAGACCTAGTTTCAACTGTGTTCAGTACTCATTACAAATCCTGACTCGATTAGCGAGGGACTCTATTGAAACTAACAACTTGATCATACAGTGCGAACACCTCATGACAACCATTGTTCAAAACTTTGTGCCAACTACCTCTGTCAACTTTACCTTCAATCCACAAATTGTGTATAATGGAAAGCCAATATTAGCCGCTGTGAGACTATTACGAATTTTGTCGTCATCCTATGGACAAGGTGTATTCGTCCTTTTGAATAAACACAAAATTATGCAACCAATATCAGAATATATAAGTTCCGGTGTGGACGGAACATACGGATTAAGAATACAAATTGAAGCCTATTGTGTGCTTACCAATTTGCTCAGTTATGGAATGCATAGCAAACCTTTACTGCCTGTCATGATAACAACACTATACAAACATGTTCATGGAACGGACAATTTTCCCACATCCTCCATTTTATCAATGACACATGCAGCTGTAATTGTGCAACTGATAAATAAGGTACTAAGGCACTACAGGCATGATAGCCAACTTTCTAATTACAAAAATCAATTGTGCCCCTTGTTAGCATGGGGCACCGTGAAATGGATCAAGCAAATGTCACAAACTGAGGGATACACATGTGCACATCTGCGACTTGCGTCTTCTGCTGTAGACTATTGGGCAACTATCCTAAATATGGAGAACTACCCCTCAGAACTCTCCGGTGACTTTCAAAGAGATTTGTCAGTGTCTAATAAAGGTTCCAATGATCTGCTAAAGGGTCTGGCATCGTCCAAGGGGTTCAAGAGAATTATAGAAAATCTTGAACAAAGTTCAAACCTACTGTCTGGACTAGAAAACAAAGACCTGCATGTCACTAAAAACTTGTTGAGTCTCGGCGGTGGCGTCATTGACTCAGACCAAAAAGTGCTGCCAATATTGAATGTGAAGTCTCCATTACCATTCTTAGCATCACTCTTTAAACTTCTGACTCGGTTCAACGACAAAGTAATTTCAAAATCCTTCATACAACATGTCACTCCGTATTTAAAGAAGTTGGCTGACAAGATGCCGTCTCTCGCTGACAACTGGTTTACAAAAATGGAGATTGATTTTGTGTTCAATGTTTTGAAGTTAGCTACAGAAGCGGATGTTTCAGAACTGGATAAAGACTTGTTTTACGCCGTCGCCAACAAACTGTGCTATGTTTTAAGGGTTCACCAAGGCATTGAAATAAATTTCCTATTTGATCAAATTGTGTTCAATAGGGACTGGTTCTCATTCAACAGGTTGTTGAACTTGTTAAATATTTCTGAGGAAGACACAGAAAATCCAAGAGCTTTGGAGAATGAAAGTCAATCGTCATTAGTGCAGATAAGACATTGTTACGGCAGAGTGATAAACTCAAAATGGCTCTCCAGTGAAAATGTATATCTGCTGCAATGGAGGGAACCAATTCTCCCAAGAGATTGGATTTACATGCCGATACTGGTATTGTACAGTAGACGCCACGAAACGGGTACAGATCCTTTGATTATTGGGGGTCTTCCAAAGAACCAAGCCGTAAATGTAATAGTGGAAAAGAAAAACATAATTTCATGCAGCTTAGAGTGGATACTGTTCAATGAGAAATGCTTCCCGGATCTTCTTAAAGACATCAGTGTCACAGACAGATTTTGCCGAATAATGTGCGTGTTCTTATGTCACGATTCGCTATTTTTGGACCCCAAAATCAAACTGTTACTCCACAAATGCACACAGGTCCTGTTCAAAAGGGGTATGGAATTCAACTTCGATAGAGAACTTTTGGGGTTGCATAATTTCGAAGATTTTTACACGGAAATGTTGCAACAGTTCCAGGCTGTCAGTTATGGCGATCCTACGTTTGCGTCGTGCGTATTAGTGCCACTAGCTCAGAGGCACAACGTAAAATGGCGGCAGTTGATTTGGTATGAGTATGTGGGTTGCCTTCGATATCTGGACTGTCCCCAAGACTTTCTATGTTACCCTTCGGAAGACTATTTTCACCCAGAAGAGACTGATAATAGATTATTGCAGTCGTATAATCGAGCGCTCAGATTAAATTATGTGAGACATGAGACTGTAGCGCATAAAATCGCTCTTTATCATGTCGAATGCTTCAAATTGCGCACATCTCTCGACCGCCCAGGTGGTGACGTTTCCCTGGAATCCCTGGATTAAAGAAATTGTAAAAAATTCATCAAAAATATGCAAATCTAATAATTATGTAGGTAGATACATACTTTTAATGTAACTAGTGATTAAGTATAATGTATCTAAATAATAAACATGTTATAATAATAAGATTTTAAAAATACATATAATTTTGATATGTGCCAATGTGTGTTATTTTATATCAATATCCATACCGTAATCCGCATAGTTTATTTATTTATTTATTAATATAGCACGGCCACATCGTACACATTAATACATAATTAGATGAGTATGGACAAGGTACAATTCTGATGTGTACGACAAGTACGGCGTACATAACATTCACCGTGGGTGCTCGATGAGCAAAAAACAAGTTTTAATATGAGTAGTACGTAGTTTAAACAATAATAATGAAAATAAGAAAATTAATGAAAAAAAGAATTAAAATTTTTGTTAATTTCAAATAAAATAAAATAAAGAAAAACTTAAATTAAACATATTAGTCTTCTGGAGGTCTTGTAACAAGGAAGAAAACTGACATAATTACCAATGAGTTACGTTCGCTTTTATGATAAATAATAGAAGGAAGATTTTTGTCGCAGGTACGGGTATATCTATTTCGTAAGCGAAATTAAAATGTATGTAACTTTAGACCTCTATAGGTGAGTGATGGTTGGTGTAGATACCTAGTTAATTAAAAATCGATATCACTGCGAACGGTCATATCATTATAGAATTGCTGAGGAAGATTATAATTATATGCAAGCGAAATTACTGGGCATATGAGACTTTAAAGCCAATGTGTCAGGGTGACGAGCGCAGTGCACTGCCGCGCGTAAAGTTCTGGGTGGCACTGTAACCATTATGGGCAGGCGTAGCGCCTACCATCAGGTGAACGACTTGCTCGTCTCATCACTTAGTCAAATAAAAAATACAAAAAAAGTCAGGTAATATTCATGGGTCACAGTCGATGAGTTCATGCTACAAACAAAAATTAAATAACTTTTTTTATGAATGCATCCATAAGTTTTGGCGGGAATAATTGTTTTGACGTTTTGAGTTTGACAGAAAACGGCAGGTGTTCGACTTTGAGGTCGTCGAGCTTTCGTCCGTTTCGGGTTCATTATAACTTAATACTTCGATAAAACGATGAATTCCTCTCTTTAGCGTTTGAATTCACGTCCATGACGACTCAAAATGTTCGTAGAGGACATCAGGAATGATTTCTACAACGTTCTTCTGGGCAACGTAAGTGAAACACCAACTTTTTTCACCATCGAATAACCGTAAAAACAACCTAAACACTGCGTATTTGTTTTGCAGAGAGTGTTATTGCTGGTTCATTTCGACGTAGACGCGATCTGTACGTGTAAAATACTGCAGGGTTTGTTCAAAAGCGACAATATATCGTATACTTTGGTGCCAGTGGGGGGTATATCCGAGCTTAAAACTGCGTATGAAGAAAATAGCGAGGAAGTCAAGTTTGTGGTGCTGATCAACTGCGGAGGGACGATAGATTTGGTTGACATCCTGCAGCCGGAAGAGGATGTAGTTTTCTTTGTACTTGATGCTCATAAACCTACTGATGTGTGCAATGTTTACAGTGACGGACAGGTGAGTTTGATTAATAATCTTTCAAAGAATATATACCCTCTATAAAAGCCTGTACCTTTCGGTTGTCTGGAAGATATTGCTGGTTGTCAATAAGGTCGCCCACTCTACCTTTAGTTTTACTTTCCTTACATATTTTACTTGTGTCTTGGAGTGCAAAAAAGAGTTGTTATCGATTATACTCCTATGAGATGTCATCGGTTTTTCATAGGCCTTTATTATCTTCCTGAACATCCTCAGTATCTATCACCTACCTGTACCTACGTGATAGCTTGAAGAAGAAACCAATTTGTGGAGAAGATCCAGTGGATTTATTATTATTGTTTTCAGGTGCGATTAGTGTACAAGGACAATGAAGAGAACATTCCGAACTTTGATGACATATTCCGAGATGACGAGGATGATGAGGTATGTGTGTGTTTCTAAATTAATGCATCACTGCAGATCAAACTGCTTCACTACTGGCTGACTCCATCCCAATGTTTCAACCATCTAGCCAGCCTGTTTCAGGCTGGCAAGTTGCCGGTATAGTTCAGGCTGGCATGTAGCTGGTATATTTCTGGGTTGAAACAAGCATAATAAAAAATTCACTAAATAGATGTCTTTTTTCAGAATGATGAACCAGAGAGTGGCAGAGAAGGCCTGGAGGCGATGGTGGAGCGTAGACGCGAGCGGAGAGCGTGGGAGGAAAAACGGAATACGCTCATGTTCAACTACACACAGTTTTCGTACTATGGGAAACCCGTAAGTGCTCACAGATAAAGGGCACACTGCCCATAAGGAGTCACACCACTAGCCCACCGAAACGAGAGTGAGGTGACAACTCCGAATTGTTGTTATGGCCTCTTGACCACCATACTGCCATCATGTGCAAAAATCTTGCTCGCCAATCTCGTTGCCTCAGTTGTTGTCAATCCTGGTAGCCGGTGGACGTGCTGTGATAATCCAGTCAATATAGGACGAAATTCATCCGTTGTGTATTTGACACTGAATATGTTTGTCAATTTCCAGAGCGCGTGTGTGACGCTGGAGCTGGCGTGGCGAGTGTCCCGGTGCGGCGCGGCGGCGGTGTGGGCGGCCAGCGTGGCAGCGGCGGCGCAGGCGGCGCTACACACGCGGGCGCCGGCGCAGTGCCTGCTGGACACGGACGCGCTCGCCACGCATCACACTAACGCCCACACGCAGGCTGTGAGTCGCAGCTGGACATAGAAATTAGCATCTTCATACACTGAAAGAAATGATACTAAAAATGATAGTGCGAGCTTGTGTTTGGTTTGCGTTACAACCCGTATTGATCGATAAGTCCTATAATGGCACCTATTCACATTAGTCTTTATTTGACAATTACTATCAATGAATACAAATTCTGTGGTTTTTGGCTCAAAATATTGTGTTATTTTCTTAACTTAAGACCAATTATATTTGTTCCCAGTTGTGCCGGGTGTCCCTAGAAAAGGACCTGTCCCTCCCGCTGTACCGGCGCTGGTCGCTAGAGGCGGCGCTGCGCCACGCGCCCACGCTGGCGCCGCAACTGCGTCTACACGCCCTCGCTGGCGCTACCAAGCTGCGGCAGCTGCTAGCTGACATGGGGTGTGTACTTGCAACATTTGGTGTGTACTGGCAGGTGTGAGTAGTGTACCAATATGAGGTATATACTGGCAATGTGGGGTGTATTTGCAGTATTCATGGTGTGCCATCTACCAATAAAACCTAAAAAAGTCGGCAACACACACATAAAGACAACAAAAACAAAAAAAAAAACAAGGAAACAAGGACAAACAAAAGAGAACAAGGAGTAGTGAGGGGCCATTCATAGATAGAATTATTATGAACTTGAATATAATATCTAAGCTTTCTATTCTTCTACATACAAGAAAATTAATGACCTATGTTGCTGCTAGAGCCTCTACCCCTTTTAATCCATAATCAAAACTTACCCAACCAACCAATGCTTATCCCAATGGGGGATAAGTGTGACTGTATGTGTGTGCAAAACTTACCTCCACCAATTCTTATTCCAGCATCCCCCTCCAGCAAGCCCGGCAGGCCTACCGTTCCATGGACGTGGAGCTGCGCCATTCGCTGCTGGGGGCGGTAGAGACCGCCGCCCCCAAGCACAAGCTCACCGCCCCCACGCACACCACCTTCCTGCTGCGTCGCCCCCACTCGCCCCCTCTGGCGGCGTTAGATGTCGTCTACGCGATAATGGGCCTGATTGAACATGTAAGTATCTACTCATTTGTACTGGCAGATTTAAATTATGTGCTAGCAGATGTGGGGTGTGTACTGTCAACCTATTAGTCAAAGAATATAATTTCAATTGTTTTCCTTGTTGTTGACGAGCTTGTACGACGATGGTAAGGCATGATGATGCCTGCCCATAACAGTTACATTGCCACCCAGAACTTTCCATTACAAAATCCTGTGCGGCCCTGCACTGCTTCTCTCCTAACATAAAAAATATCATACTTGTTATAGTAATAATAATTATGTAGGTTCCTTTTTAATGTGCTGACGAAGAACAATAGTTAGTTTCAAATATTTCTTCTGCCCTTTTTAATGTGACTCACATACATTTTCAGGAAACCATCCCCAAAGGCGAGGGCTTCCAACTAGCACTGTCAGCGCTGGACACCGAGAGCGGGGAGAACTCGGCGCGCCGAGCCGGCACCAGCTCCGCGCAGCGCTCACTGGAGGCGGTGGCGCGCCTCGTTCACGCCGCCATCAGTGCGCGCCAGCTGCACCTGGCTGGACCCTTCAGCTACTTCATAGTGCAAGAGGTCTGTAACTAACACTGGCGCCTACCCTGGCAGCGCTTCATCAGCAACAATCCATATTGCCGCACTGCTGAGCACAGGTCTCCCCTCACTTTCGTGAAGAGGATTAGGGAATAATCCATCAAGGGGACCCGGTCCAGATTGGTGGATAACATACCTACCTCCATAGTTATATTGTATGGTGGACATCAATAGAGGATGGATGAAGGGGGATTGATGAAACAGATTTATGGATCTAGTATAAATTTGCCAGCCGGTAGAAGTCGACATAGGTGAACATACCACAATCAAATCGAAAACTTATAAAGGTAAACTAAAACTAAATAAAGACCAAATCAAAAGTACGGCGATATAATTAACTAGCGAACATGTATGAAGGGGCTCATGAAGTGGCAGAAGCGAAAGAATTTATTCAGGCTCGTAGCATGTGGAAAGATGTAGTCTTTGCCAACCCCAACAGGGAAAAGGCGTGACTTTAATATATCTATGTTAACATTAAAGACCTATATTTCCTAACCTCCAGGGTACTCCAGAGGCCAACATAGTGAAGGGTCCCCTGTGGCTGGGCGTGGCGGCGCGCTGGGCAGCGGGAGCCGGGGCGCGGCCCGTGCTGGCGTCGTGTTCGTCTGGGGGCGAAGCCCTACTGCTCGGGGTGCCGCCGCGGTTCCAGCACGAGCCGAGGAAGTGAGTATTATGCTCACATAATTCATTACTTCCTGCTGCTTGATTTCGCGGACCTGCTTAGTTTTTGTTGCATGCTTTTGAATCCAGGACTAACTTTCTTTTTTAATTGACTGAGTGATGAGACGAGCAATTCTTTCACCTGATGGTAAGCGCTACGCCTGCCCATAACAGTTACAGTGAAAATTAGAGATTTAAGAGAAGATTAGACTATTATAATTTTATATAATTTATGTAGTTGTATTTATTATTCGTAAATATCGCTTTTTATTTTTGCCACACCACCACCATTTTAACTGCACCTCCATGATGACTCCAGAATGCTTCTGAAAACACATTGTGTTTTTATAACTATACGCGGGTGCGGGAAAACACGACTGTTGTGTTAGCGCAGCTTACGTGCCGGCTGTGCGGTGAAACACAGACGTGTGTGTAACGCGGCGCTACTACAGTGCGGCTCACACAGACTGCACGCCAGTTCTGGGAAACACGGTCTGTAACGGAGCCCAAATGTAAAAACCGGTTCAGCAGTCAACATGTCATCATATCCTCCTTGTACATGTTATTTGTGTGCTAAACTATAAATAAATCCCCCTGTCCCCAGTTTATTCGGCGCGGCGTTCTCCCAAGCGGCGGCCCGCTGCGGCGCGTCCGTGTCGCTGGACCACGTGGACTCCTCCGTCGTAACGCTGCCGGTGGCACAGCGCGCGCAGTTCCTCGACGCACTCACTGCACTGCTGGCGTAACACTGCATATACGAAGCTATAGTGCCTACAGACAGCTATACTTAGCCCGGGCTAGCAAGGGCTGAGAAACGGGTTGTAAAAAAGAAAAGTAGCACTTGAACAAAATTGCTACAATTAACAAAATTATGCCAGTGTAGCCTGGGCTAAAAACAATGTAGCACTCCAGTTCTGACGTAGCACCATAGTACCTATGGACAGCTATATTTAAGCCAGGTTAGCAGAGCCGACACAGGTGCTGGTATTGTAGTCCTGTCAGCTACGGCATAAAAATTGTGCTCAGGTAGACTCAGCCCGGCGAGCACGGGCCTAAATCTATTATGGAAAAGAGAATATAGACCGAGTAGCAGTTAAGGCAAGATACGTTTTGAAGAGGCTGGTTGAAGTTTTGAAGAAGGATTATTCTGAAAATTGCCCTTGGCTATCCCCCCCCTCGAGGGGGATTTCCGGAAATCTCCCTAATCAAATCGAGTTACCTTGAGATTTCTAGAAAACAGATTTCTGAAATCCCTCTGAATGTCAGCTTTGTAAAGCATATTAAGGTATCCTTATTGAATCCTTAGGTAAGAAAATCCCAATAGATATGATTTCCACATAATTTATGGGGCTCATGGTTATTGAATAAACATTTCTGTAAAATTTTTGGGCCTTGTCAGATGTATAGACAATGTTTGCCGACATGTTTTGAATGTTTTTATTCGTCCCGGCACAGCTTTCTCTGATTTTTGTGTAACAAGATTCAAGCTACTCCTCAAGACTCCTATACACTGGTATGTGCTGCGGCGGCTGTCCACTGCTGTCACTGGCAAAGTGGGGTACTTTCCAGGCAACAATAGTATGTAGGACCCTTTGTATTATTAAAAATGTAACTCATCTCACTTTTGCATTGCTTTTGACAAGGCATGACAACTACTGTTTGTTAAAAGTAACACAAAATCATGTATTGAAAGAAATCATATCTTGAGTTCATAACCCTCTGGAATATGCTGCAGTCGGGTAAAAGTATCACATTCTATAATAAACCATAGATGGTATTCTACATTTGCTGGACAATAGATTTATAGTCTTAGATTCTTAGGTAATGAAATAAAATGTATGTCCGATAATGGTGTTTGAGAGTTTGAATAATTGTATGATTGAATTTAACTGTAAATAATTGTAAGATGTATAAATAAAAGTAAGAAAACCGATTGTGTATCACATTGTTAATGAATACCTTATTTTGTTATTCAATTATATTTGTTTCAATATTTTCATGTACAATTATTATTATTGTGGTCTCTTAAATTAGGAAATTCATATAATTATAGGTATTTTGTTCTTAATTAATTCTACAGAAAAATTCCTGATGTTTTTGATAATTCTCCCACCAAATCCAGAATTATAATATCTAAATGACTGTAAAATATAAATAGAATAATTTAGCAGTAATTGTTATTTATTAATAGGCAATTAATTCATGAAATAAACATATAAAAATATAGTAAACGTTTTTAAAATTTTAAAATATCACATTCCTTTTTATCAAATATTTTTCTTTTGAATTTTCCCTAATTGGTCCTCAAAGTTCCTGATTCCCTAGATACAGGGAATCCTAGATAGGGGTCAAGAGCTATAGATGCGATGATGACGCGTTAATTATCATTTTTACCATAGACAATTATTATTCCTTTGTAATTTGTTTTTGTTTGCAATAAATGCATCTTAACACATTGACTACTGAACCAGTTTTTTTTTGGCATTTTGCGTATCTTTACGCACCGTGTGTTTACTAGCACTGGTGTTGCTTTGTAACTAAAGTCTATCAGCTATGCAGGCACACACAACTGATGTGACAAAATTATCAATACAGCAGTGCGGGTTCACACACCAGGTATGTTTTCACTTGCCGTTACATTATAAAAAACACATGTGTTTCTTCAGCAGTCAACTTGTTAACACATTCACTGTGGGAAAACACAACCGGTGTTAGCTGTATGGGAAAACACAACGGTGTGTGCAGATACGTACCCATGGCTAGACAAGAAAAGAGTATGTAGGAACCTTTGTGACCCTTTTACCTTTGGCTCAGCAGTCAAAGTGTTAATTGTTTCACCATTACAAATTACAATTATTTATTACTAGACCTACAAGCAATAATTGTTCTATATGAGATTTAGAAGTCAACTATATGCTTTATTAGCTCATGGGTCAGTTAAATTCACCAGTTTGTGTTGTATAAATGATGTGATCAGGTCTAGTGCCCACACGGGCTGGTCTCTAGGCACCATATGGCCAGCATTCCTCACTAAAACATCATATAGATTCCCCGCCTTCTTAACATATCCCGCTACATCATCACCAACCCTCCAAATGACTCTCTGAGCGTTCTTATACTGTTCAGATTCAGGAAACTCGAGCTTACGAAGGAAGTTCTCAGTCAGCGGATAAGCTACGATTATGTCCAATTGTCCATTATAGAATAGTATCGGATAGCTTTTTAAAAGCTCCGATATTTGGGGAGCAACCGTCTTCATTATATCCATAGCTAAATGCAATGCTACTTTCTTCCCATCGTTAAACGGTAGCCCGCCAACGTGGACGCTATGTCTGATTTTTGGGTTTTGGAGCAAGTTTACGTAAATAGTAGCATTTATGTCATCTTTGGCTTTTAGATAGTTGTAGTAATTATCGAATCCAGTGTACGTTTTGAAGAAAGAGAATCCTTTGATGTTTCCACCCATTAGCTGATCCATTAAAAGGTCGGCTTGGACCATATTACCCAGAGCAACATCTGAAGCAATTTGCTTTTGATATTTTAGGAAAATATTCAGTTGGTTGTCGTCTAGCAACCCATGCTGGTGTAAAAGGTTTCCGTAGTCCAATTGGTTGGCCGGGTCGCAGTACCCGTTCCCAATAGCCATGCCTTTAAGGTTGATACGGTCTTCGTTTTCAAAATTCCGTACATGGATTTCCATGCCCAAGGAAGGTATATATTTGCCAGCGTACGATTCCCCGGTTATAAAGAAGTCATTTTTTCTTAAATGAGGGAATAGGGTGAAAAATTGCTGCAAACTGTTGTGGAGAGACGAAGCGATGCAGTTTTCGTCACCACAGTACCCCTGTTCTGCATCGGTGAAGCTGAAGCCAGTTCCGACCGGGTTGTCAATGAAGATGAGGTGATGGTCCAACGCCCAGTGGTGCTTCCTCAAAGCAAACCCCTTTTCCGTGACTACTAAAGGGCCCAATTCAGTAAAAAGACCAAAGAGGGAAGATCCTCCAGGCCCTCCTTGGAGCCAGAGCAACACCGGCGCCTCTTCCTTTTTCGAAAACGGCGGGAAATACCAGAAATACTGGTTGGAATTGTACTTCTCATCAGTGGTGAAAAAACCGGCGTGACTTCTGAAACCCATGCGCTCAGTGATTGAGACTTGAGATAAGTTCTGGGCGAGTTCTATGCGGCCAGTGTTTATGTAAGGGGTTAGAAGAAGAGGCTCCCCGGCGTCTGTAGAGGGAACCGCTTGCAACTCGAACCGTGGATATGCATTCAGGAATGAAAACGAGTGACCGGGGCTAATTAGTGTCCAAAATGTGAACATGAACGCAGTTAAAATGGAACACTGTTTTATTTTTGGAAAAATAACTGGTATTTGTGACATTGTGAAATAAAATCAAATTAATCATGAAATTCAATCGATTCAAAATTCACGAATTCAAAAAGAACGAAAACTAGTGAAGTGTGAAGTGATTGGACTTTTATTTTGACAGCTTATTTGTTTTGACAACCACCAATTTGACTTATATATGTCATTGACCTTTGCAGTCATATGAAATGGATGCGTTCATAAATTATCATGTGTAGGCCAATCACAGACTTGAAAATCACAATGTCATTATAGTGATGGTATCAATTATAGATAGATAGATAATAATAGCTTAATGAGAATAATGAATTATAATAATAAAAAAATAGTGCGTGGAGTCCCTCCGCGCGGAAGAAGTGAAACTTCGTAATGTGGAAATGAAAATAGGAAGGGGTAGAAATTGATTTTTAGTGAAATCATATTGCTTCTTTAAGACAAACTTTATTAACCTGTCAAGAAGAGAAGAGAGATAGATGCGGCGCAAGCGTACAAAGAGCGTAACGGGATAATGAGCGTTACGAGACAATGTGTCAACTTTTTCCTGCATGCAGCCAGCGTTCATCGATTTATTAGACGTCAATAATTTAAAAAATATATTTAACGTTTATTTTGATAACATGTTATAGGACTTGAAAAACCATTATTATGTCAATAATGTAAATGTGTGCTTATCGACCAACCAAACAATTACAATACAAGTTATGTAATCTCTCCTCTAAACACGCGGAACGGTTTATGTTATACGTGGTTAAAATAATAGCTATAATTACGTTACGGGTGTTACAGCGTTATCGTATTTAAGCGATTATGTCTTGAAGGATGTTTAAACTTTAATCGGCAAACGGCACAACACTACGTCAGTCGTTGTCGTTCGTTGGTGCAAAAAAAACAAATGTTTTGACATAATTCGTTGATAAGCCGTCAGGCCGGCAACTTTGTTTATTTTATTTTTATTGAATACGTGCAGGATAAAAAGGTAAAGGTCATCTAAATAATTCATTAATTGGGTCGCACGCGTCGCGACATGGCGTGTTTATTGCTCGCGCTAGCTGTTCTGCAGATACTTACTGCGGAAGGTTTCATTCATCCATATCCGAAGATAAAACTGGGACCCCGCGATGATGGCGATCCAGGGAAGCCTCTATTCCTTACGGCGTACATCGAGAGCGGTAACATCACCGAGGGCCGGCGTCTAGCGCGCGTGCCCTTCACGGAGAGTCTGCGAATCAAGAGCTATGCTGGATACTTCACAGTTAACAGGACTTACAGCTCGAACCAGTTCTTCTGGTACTTCCCGGCTATGATCCCGAATAACAAAGATGCTCCAGTCATTGTCTGGCTGCAAGGAGGCCCGGGAGCAACCTCTTTGTACGGCTTGTTCACTGAGAACGGCCCGTTGAGAGTCCGAAGAGGGAAGTTTGAACGGAGGAAATACAACTGGGCTTTAAGCCACCACATCATTTACATCGACAACCCTGTGGGCACCGGATTCAGCTTCACAAAAGACCCTAAAGGATACTGCACTGATGAAACTCAAGTTGGCGAGGAATTGTACTCCACAATAACCCAATTCTTCCTGCTATTTCCTGAACTGCAGCAGAATAAATTCTTCGTAACTGGAGAATCATACGGAGGGAAGTATGTACCAGCCTTAGCGTACACTATCCACAAGAAGAACCCAACTGCTAAAGTTAAAATCAACATGAAAGGCATAGCCATTGGCAACGGATTGAGTGACCCAGAACACCAATTGGTTTATGGTAAATATTTATACCAACATGGTCTCATAGACTGGAATCAAGCTAAAGTTTTCGAGGAATATGAAAATAAGACTATCGACTTCATAAAACAAAAGAAATTTGATGACGCATTCGAAACATTTGACTTGCTTTTAAATGGCGACCTTTCGGGTAAAAAAAGCTTGTTCGCTAACATGACTGGCTTTGATTTCTACTTCAATTACTTACACACTAAAGATTACACGGAGTACGAAGATTTCGGCCCCATGCTGCAGAAGAGTAACGTACGTAGATCTATCCACGTTGGTGACTTAGAATTCCACAACGGAACAGAAGTAGAGAAACACTTGAAGCAAGACGTCATGAAGTCTGTAGCACCTTGGATATCAGAACTGTTAGATCATTACTACATCGTCATTTACAACGGGCAGCTGGACATCATCGTGGCCTATCCGTTGACAGTCAACTACCTGAGACATCTCAATTTCACCGGTGCAGACGACTATAAGAAGGCAGAGAGATACATTTGGAAAGTGGACGGAGAAGTGGCCGGTTATGTGAAGCAAGCCGGTAAACTCGTTGAGATCATGGTCAGAAATGCAGGCCACATGGTGCCCGGAGACCAGCCCAAGTGGGCATTGGATCTGATTACCAGATTTACGCACGAGAAAACATTTTATCATCCTAAGAAACCTCATTTGGGTTACTAAAAATCTATTTAAGCCATGAACTTGAGTATTTCTAAATGTCATGTCAATTATGCGCAAAAATTGCTCAGTAAGATGCTCTTGTCAGGTTTTTGCAAAGTTTATAAAAAAAGAAATAAAAACTTGTTGCAACATTAAAACTGCAGTCTAATAGAATATGTAACACTAGAATCTCTATATTGTATTTAAACAGATGTATTGTAATAGCAAACTTTTGTTTGAACCCTAACCCACTACAAATAAGACTCAAAAATTCAAACATGGATGTAGAAAAATGAACTGTAAATAATGAGACACAAAGTGGTATAGTGCTCTTTGTTAGCTGATGTAATTAGTAAACAGGAACATGATACATGTTTCTGATGACCTTAGCTGTAAGTACATTGGAATTTTGTTACCTACCTAGTGGAAATAAATGGTATATTTTATTAATTCATTGTTTTTTTTTAACATTTGCCCTTTGGGTGTCGGACGACATCGCCAAGTACGCCGAGACAGACTGGATGAGACTTGCACAGGACCGGAACAAAGTTAAACAGACGCCTAAATCCTTTACCATGGTTTAAGTACCAAGCTAAAGTATTTTAACTCAAATCATACTTAGTTACACGTTCACTGCTAAAAACACAACTGTTGTATTTTTTATAACTTGCCGCGAGTACGGGAAAATGCAACTGTTGAGCCATCGGTACGGGAAAACAACGGTGTGTGCAGATCCGTAATCGAGGTTAGACAAGAAAATCGTCTCAGCAGTCAAAGTGTTAATCATTCGTTTAGTAGATGTAAGTATCTACAAGAGACTGACTTTTAAAAGTGCAATATTTATGCCTACTTGCAATAAAATTATTTGAGCTTTGAGTAGAATTAATGAAGGGGCTTGTTTTTACCAGTAGACTAGTTATCAACAGGAAAGTGTTTATTGTTTCATACAAACATTACTTCCTTTCTACACAGTAATTATGGTCCTTAATCACTTTTCTTGAAACGTAATCAAGAGGTGGTTGTTCATGGAACAACATAATGTCCCTTTGTTACTTCTTTATTGTCCTCGTCATATCTTGTAGTTGTAGGCCTCTTCTGCGAGGCCGCCTGGGGAAGTACCATACATCTGCCAGATATTCATCCGCCAAACAGTAATTTGCAAACATTACCGTTTTCAGGGTTCCGTACCCAAAGGGTAAAACGGGACCCTACTAAGACTTCGCTGTCTGTCCGTCTGTCACCAGGCTGTATATCTCATGAACCGTGATCTTCGATAAATAATGTACCTACTGTGATATTTAGACAGTTGAAATTTTCACGGATGATGTATTTCTGTTGCCTCTACAACAACAAATACTAAAAAACAGAATAAAATAAATAGGGAGCTCCCATACAATACAATAATCGTGATTTTTATGCTCGTTTTTGCTCGACATTGATAAAGGCAACAGGTAGACGCTTGAAATATTCAGACTATTTAGTTATAACATTCACTTTAAAATAAATTATTAAATTAAAATAAAATTAACATTTAGGGGGGGCTCCCATACAACAAAGTACGGAACCCGTCATGCGCGAGTCCGACTCCCACTTGGCCGGTTTTTATTATTTCAGAATAGGTAAGCATTTGACCGCAGTCTCACTAAGTGTCGACACGGTCGATGGTAGAGCATGCTTGCCAAGAAGAGCGTTCCGGTTTGAAGGGCACTGTTTCCAGCGAAATTACTGGGCATAAGAGACTTAAGAACCAATGTCTCAGGATGACGAGCGCCGTGCAGTGCCGCGCGAGATTATGCAATGCTAAGTTCTGGGTGGCGCTGCATCTGTTATGGGCAGACGTAACACTTAGCATTAGGCGAACGACTCGCTCGTCAAAAAACCTAAAATATTGAACTTGTGCAGAGTGCATTTCCCAATATTAACAAACAAACAAAGCTAAACCTAAAATACTTTCATCCCCTATTTTCATTTTACCCTTTTAAGGGTAAAATTTTAACAAACCTTGAATGTCATATTTATTTATATCTAACTATAAGCTTAAAAAATAAGTTTCAAGCTTCTAGCTTCAAAAATGACGAATCTTCCATACAAACTTTCATCCCCTACTACACCTTTTTCACATTCAAAAGTAGCCTATATCCTTTCTCAGGATCTAGACTATCTATGTACCAAATTTCATTTTAATCGGTTCAGTAGTTTAGGCGTGAAAGCGTAACAGACAGACAGAAAAAGTTACTTTCATATTTATAATATTAGTAAGGATTTTTCACACAACTTATTTACAGAGACAATACATATTTAATCCTAAAAGTTATCTACAAAGGGTATTCAGAAAAAAGTCAGAAATCACAATTATCAAATGTCAGTTTAATTAGCTTTATCCTACAATTTATTTGTATGTGGACATGAGCAGAAGTGCTTATCAATGTCTAATACAACCAAACTATCTTATAAGTAGGTGAACTTACATTTATGTTAACACTCATAGAAGTTGTCATTAAGGAATGGAAAAATCTTAAATCTATCGACCTTCAATGTAAGTAGACAGCTCTATTTCCTCCGGCAGCTCCGTGATGTTGACGTCGAAGCGGTCTTGGACTTCGTTCAGGATCTTAGCATCATTCTCATCCGACACCATGGTGATAGCCAGGCCCTTGGTACCGAAACGTCCCGCACGGGCAACCCGATGCAGATATGTGTCGGAATCTTCAGGCATATCATAGTTGAAGACGATATTGACTCTTTCAATGTCCATTCCTCTTCCGAACAGGTTGGTGGCGACCAGGATACGCTTCTGGAAGTCTTTGAACTGCTGGTAGCGGGAGAGACGCTCATCTTGGGTCATGTTTCTGTGGATTCCGATGGCGGGGAAATTCTGGTCGGTTAGGAGTTGCGCTAAAGCGATGCAGCGCTGGACAGACTTCACAAATATCACAACTTGGTTGAATTCCAATACATCAAGAAGCTCAAACAACTTCTTGTTTTTCTCGTTTTCCTTCAGTTTGACGTAATGTTGCTGCAGGCCGTGCAGCGTCAACTTGGCTTCATCATCTACATAGACCTCCATGGGGTCTTGCATGAACTTCTTGCAGACTGGTCTTATCTCTTTGCTCAACGTGGCAGAGAACATCATCACTTGCTTGCCGTGGGGAGTGTTACGGAAGATTTCCTGCACGTCCCGCCTCATGTCCAGAGATTCCAGCATCTTGTCGCATTCATCAAGAATGAAGTGCTTCAAGTGTTTAAGATTGAGTTTCTTATTGTTGACTAGCGCCAGGATTCTGCCCGGAGTGCCGACGACGATGTGCGGGCACGCAGTCTTCAACACCTCCTCATCCTTTTGAATGGGCATTCCCCCGAAGAACACCGACACTCGGACGCCGGCCATGTATTTGGAGAACCGCTCGTACTCTTTGCTGATCTGGAAGGCTAGTTCTCTAGTGTGGCACATTACGAGTACGTAGACGTGGTTTTCGGAAGGCTCCAGCTGTTGCAGCGTTGCCAAAACGAAGACGGCTGTTTTACCCATACCGGATTTCGCTTGGCATAGAATGTCCATTCCGAGGACGGCTTGCGGGATACACTCATGTTGGACTTCTGACGGATGCTCGAAGCCGCAGTCGACGATGGCACGCAGTATCTCGGGCTTCAGCAGGAAATCTCTAAAGCCGGAGCTGTGGATTGATACGTAGGAGCCCTTAACCTCTTTCTTCGGCGCAGCTTCAGCCGCTCCTTCCACGGTCTGTTGTTCCGCTTGCTCTTCGTCTTCGTAGTCGAGAAGGTCGTCGTTATCCGCCATGATTTGTGGATCTATTTGTTATTTAGATTCTTGAAAAACGTACCCGTAAAGCACGTGAAATTTATTTTGAAAATTCTATT
This sequence comes from Campaea margaritaria, assembly GCA_912999815.1. Lineage (NCBI taxonomy): Eukaryota > Metazoa > Arthropoda > Insecta > Lepidoptera > Geometridae > Campaea > Campaea margaritaria. Next base: position 608,742 of record OU538809.1, on the reverse strand, counting down.
TCACAATAATGGCGGCTAGAGTTTTGGCGTCAATTTTGTTTTTTTTTTTATGTATCATTCGTCATTACCACAGACAAGTAGAGGTTTTTTTCTAATTCCGGCCATAGACTCCAATGTAACTGATAAAGGTTGATGAAAGTAGCATGAAATAGTTTATCTCACTCTTTAATTGTACGAGTGAGTGAGATGCAAGGTGTGGACCAAAATTGTAAAATTACAACAGCGACTGACAGAAAAAGTAGTGCTACTCAACGCTAGATGGCGTACATTTTCTGAACATTTTGTTTTCCCGTGGAAATTGTGGCATTATTGCGTGTTTAGGTTTAGGTAAAGGTACGGGATGAAAAGAACCAATATTCTAAAGCCATTGAGTACAGAACAAAGAAATCCTAAACCTTTTCATTGAATATTATTGCAAATACATATTTTTTTCTTTATTTAGACCTATATCTACATGAATTAAAATTAACAAGAATATATATTATCTACATATAGTACATGAATTAATTATGTAACCATGGATAAATGCTGGTATACATTTTGCATTAAATAATTTTATTTATGTGCTTTCAATCTCGCAATAATTATGGACCTCAATCGACCGTGAAAGTGTCACGTCACAAGTCTATTAGGGTTTTGAGCCTCTTCATCACGCCCATATCGGTGATTCCGCGATTGGATATAGCGGTCGTTAGATTTGTAATTTAAGCGACTCTAAATAATGTTATATCCTGCCGCCAAGCAGTAGTGTGCAACATTACTGTGTTCCGGTTTGAAGGGTACTGTTTCCAGCGAAATTACTGGACATAATGACACTTTAGAGCCGATGTCTCAGGGTAACGAGCGCAGTGAAGTCCCGCGTAGGATTATGCAATGCAAAGTTCTGGGTGGCACTGTGGGTAACTATTACGGTCAGGTGTAGCGCTTACCATCAGGTGAAGGACTTGCTCGTCTCATCAAACAGTCAAATGAAAAAAAATCGACATGAAAAGATTTTACAGTAAAACAACGAAATATCCTTGAAATTTATTTATTGTAGGTAACTTACTATAAATCTAAATGGATAAGCATTAATTGCTTTTACAGTATATTATACCTAAACAAAAAAGAAAATAATTAGGAATTGACTATTATTCTAATAATATTTAGAAAATTCAATTTTGCAATTATTGGTAGGTATAGACCTGGTGGCTACCTGGTAAGCTACATATTAATAACCCCCACAGGATTTGTTATGGGGTAATCTAGAGAGATAACGTAACGAAGGTATCAAATCTCTATCAAAAACAACGAAAAATATTAGTTTTCGAAATTCCGCGGAATCTACGGATTTAGGAATAGATTTGTCAGTGATTTTCGAAAAAAATATCGATAAACTTGTAAAAGCAATTATTATTGTGAGAGACACGTAAAGAAAACGATATTTTTTCATATGCGATTACCATATTGTCCAGCGTACGAAACAAAACTCGAAACAAAAAACTATTTTTCACTTATGACATTGACACTATTAAAAAGAAAAGAAACAAAAACGGTCTGTCGCCCACAATTATGTTAAAACACTTCAATATTATATAATCCGTGATTAATAAACATCGAAGTAAAAAAGAAACTGCATTCAATCCACTAAGTTTATTAACATAATCTTTATTTAATCATATCTGGGTAACTAACGCTTATAATAAATTTATACTAGACAAAAACGAGAACTAAGAAGAACAATGAACTAAGAACTTCACTACTCAACAACTTCTAACTAACACTTCTCAGCGTTTCCACTGAGGTGTCGCGTCCATGAAGTTCTCCACCGACCCCGTGGTGATCTCAATGCCGAAGCTTATGGCGATGCTTGGGGAAGTCATTGGAGGTAACATGGAGGAAAATCTCTATGGATCTAGGAATCAGCAATGAATAATAAGAAAAAGAAATACAAGCGTGCTTTAGTTTTTCCCTGATTAGTTAGTAACCGGAAGTAAAAAAAGCAGCCTTAATTAAACCAAGTCTATAAACACAATCAAATCTGGTAACTAGGTAGCTAACACTTCTCGCTATACGGCTTGAGCGGCTTAAACTCAGCGTTTCCGCTGAGGTGCGCGTCCACGAAGTTCTGCACGGAGTCCGTGGTGATCTCAGCGCCGAAGCTCATGGTGACCATGCGCTGCTTGGGGAAGTCGATGGAGGTGAGCAGCGGAACAGCATCGTCGAGGGAGATGTGCTCGCGGAGCATGTCTGCACTCTCTGTTCCATCTATGCCTGGGGAGGAAGGTAAGTCCTGAACAGAAGTATTTATTGTATCGGCCCGCTACTGACCACGGGTCTCACCTCACTTTCACGTGGAGGATTAGGAGGTAATCCACCACGAAGGCCCTGTATTAGTTGATAAAATACCTCTAAAATAGTTCTCGGATTTTTCGGACTCGTGAGTTTCTTCACGATGTTTGCGAAAAGCGATTTGTAATTACTTGTAAAATAAACACATCAGTAGGTAGGTACGTGTGCTCGAATTCGCAACCCTCTGCTTCCAAAGGCGGAAACTCTCCCCACTAGGCTAATATAGTATTTTTTTCCCAGTCTCGAATATTCAAATCATCCACACTGTCCAAAATGCTCACTGGGCAGTCTAAATTCCTGGTAAAATTGTGATGAACTCTCCACAGAAGATCAGCTGAGATGGCGATTACAGCTTCAAGCTGTTTCTTTGTCGTTAGAACTTCATGGTGGAACCAACAGACATTAGTCAGTTGAGTCTGGTTGTTAAATCTAGAAGTCTGTAGCCAAATCTTCACAATAACTACTTACCTATAAAGAACATGACATGCTTAAAAGGCTTCTTCTTAATTCTAGAATGCTTCGAGGTGGGGTAGTCGAAGTCCATTGACTCGTCGTCAGAGCTGTTCTGGTAGGGGCAGAATCCTGGGAACTGGATGTTGCACTCTTCGTAGTAGGACTCAGCTGAGGGAGTCAGCACCGACTCCGCGAACTCTATCTCCGAGTCTTCGTCGTCTGGAAACGAACAGCCGAATTTGAGGATTAACATTGATCTTGGATGCCATAATTGTATCATCAGAAGGCTGGCGAAGACTGGATGAGGAAAGTCGAAGATCGGGCACAGTGGCGTTCACTAGGAGAGGCCTACATCCAGCAATGGATGAATATGGGCTGATGATGAGGATGACTTACCAATGAAAAGAACGACAGCTGGATGCCTCGCCATCTTCAATAAAGCTTGCTCCGTCAGCACAGAGACCGGTCGGTGGCCCCAGGGGAAGTTCTAAATCAAGGAGAAATATACTTTTATCTTCATTGATGTTTCAACCATTGGTCCTAAGGCGGCTTTGGTTGAAGCATCGTGGTGATAGGAATAGCCAGATAGATGGAAGAGGGAGACGTCACAGATTATTTAGCATTTACTTCCCAGGATGAGTACTCTTCATTTCTAACAGCAGGGCTATGTTCTAGCCGGTTCTAGAAGTGTGAACGTAATAGGCCGATGAGAAATGCTAAATGGGTAAGTAGGGTATTCAACAGTAGGTAGGTAAGTATAATAGTAGTAAGACCCACCTGAACCAGTCTCCAGTGGTGGATAATGGCCTAATCTTCTTCATGAAAGTCAGGGGGTGCTCAGCAATGGACGGATATGAGTTGATGATGAAGTACGCATACGCCCCTAGTCAGATCGGAATGACTTACCAAGCCGAGTGGATCCGCGGCGAGGTGCTTGCGTCCATCAGGCGCCAGCACCGTGCCAGCAGCATCCGTGATCACCAGCGCCGGGATGCCGCCCACGCCGAGCGCAGCCGGGAGCTTCAGCCGGGCTTCGCTGGCGGCCCACGGCACGGACAGGGCTCCAGCCGTGGCCACGGACAGGACGGTGCGGTTGTACGACTGTTCGCTTCTGTGGATGAACGTGAATATTTAGTATTGAACTAGGTAAAATAGGTAAAATATAAAATATTTGTTTATTTACTTTTTACTGGATGCTTATTAATTTTGACCACATCGTCAATAAACGTGAGGTAGCCTTGAAGCAATAAAAGATGGGGAGGTAAGAAGATAAGGAGATGAGAAGAGGGGAGACGTAAATAAGGGAAGAGGGAGAAGGGAAAAGGAAATTAAAGTGAATTATGTTAAAGTGGGAGGCGAGGATAATATGAGAAGTAGGGAAATGGAAAAAGAAAGCGAGGAGATAAGGGGACAAAAGAAGAAATACGAGAAGAGAAACATTAAAAGAAGGATGTTGATACGAGGGAAGTTTACTAAAACAGGATATGGGAACCAATAAAGAGAGCCGTGAAGGATGCTTTCTGAAATTTAAAATTAATCATACAAACATTTTTTTTACACGTTACCGGCGCGATATATGAGGGTTAGGAAGGAAGGGGTGTAGGGGTGTGTGTAGGGGTGAAGGGGTGTGTATTCATCTTCCTAATACATATCTGTATCAAAAAGGTAAATTATTTTTACGTTCAACTTTTTAGATTAGTTACGTGCCTGCATTGCAGATCCAAAACTCCATTACACGAGTCAAATAAATCATAATTTTTTAATATTCTATAAGCGCCATACAAAAGATAATAAATCCGTTATGGCGCCATCCGAATGGCTATAAGATGGCTATAACTGGGCCATAACTTGGCTAATGTATTACGCAGTGATGAGATGACGTTTTATGACCCGAGTTTATCCGAGAATCCGAGATCCTAACTTTACCCGGGATTCCGAGATTGGTGGGATTGCGAGGAATTCAGAACCGGATCAATTAGGGTTGGCAAATGTTTGGATAAATTAAGCTTCATATAAAGACAAAGCGGTCAAAATAGTATCCAAATATTAACTCTGAATCTGAGTATTTGTGGGACCATGGCCCTCGTAGAATAGAATAGAATAGAATAAAACTCTTTATTGTACACCAGAAACAAAAATAAACACAGTACAGAAGAATTACAATAGGTAAACAAGTTTCTGTGGTTCAAGTTGTGTGTGTGGTTGTGGTTTGTGTGGTTTCTGTGGTTCAAGTTTCTCGTAGTTTCTGATTCCCTAGGTACAGGAAGTCCTAGTTAAGGGTCGGCATCTATGTATGTGATTGTAACACGTTTACTATCTCTTATTATTTTTATTACTGGATTTTAATATTTTAGGGCCTTTTCTTGAGACTAGGTGCACAATATAATGCATTTTTTTTTAATTTTACTGAGTATAGAGACAGTACTGATGGTAAGCACTACGCCTGCCCATAACAGCTACAGTTTCACCCAGAACTTTGCATTACATAATCTTGCGCAACAGTGCACTGAGCTCGTCACCCCGAGACATTGGTTCTAAGGTCTCATAATTCGCAGTAATTTCGCTGGAAACAATACCCTTCAAACCGGAACACAGTAATGCTTGCACACTACTGCTTGGCGGATTACTTCCCAAGGCAGACTCTTGCAGAAGAGGCCTGCCAGTAATAAAATGAACATAATGTAATACGTAGGAACTCTACGTGTTATCCCGTTAAGTTAAACTTTTACACTTACTCAAACCGTAAGTGGCAACCCTGCCAGAACCAGATAGTGCGCAATGAATGGAAATTAGTCTGGGATCCCTAGGATTAGGGACACTGCGGGATAACCACTCGAGTGAATGAGTGCATAGTTGTTCGTGGAGTTATTGGATTAGATTAGATGAGTGAACTTCGAGATTATTCCTATAGGTTTCCCTGTTATTCAGGATTTTCCACTTTCTTCCTACTAAATTTGCCACAACAGTGGGGAAATTGTTTTTTTTAAAAGTACGGGTTTTCTCCCCATCATGGCAACTTTGTGGTTAGGTACAATTAGCACCAAAAGTAGCTAAAAATGTCTAATTTGGTTTGAACAAAAAAAAGTGGGATACCGAAATTTTCAAAGACTATGGTTACTGACCGTACAAGTTGTGATGCCTTGCTGTTTATTGTATCTAGGTAATGATATAACAGACGTTGAAGAAATGGAGATTTCGCTCAGTCAATAAAATAACTTAAAACTGCCAAAAGTAAGCACGCTGAACTTAGCAACGGTTTTTCATGTTCCCATAAAAGTTAAAGTACAAAGCGAATGAGCATTCGCTTCTATAGTGGGTATGTAACTTAATGCGAAAAGTTTCGGGAACGCGATCAAAGTGAATGGGAAACTTGAGCTTTGCGCAAAGGGGATGTAACATATAAATTGTATTGCGAAGATTTATTATTTTCATTTCTTACATTTGTGGTTTTAGTGGGACGATATGTAGCTATGATTTTGTGGTAATATACTCTATTCTGAGATATATTTTTTTAATGTTAGAAATTGAAAGGAAATCCCTACTTATATTATAAATGCGAAAGTAACTCTGTCTGTCTGTTGCTCTTTCACGCCTAAACTACTTAACCGATTGAAGTGAAATTTGGTACAGAGATAGTGTGGAGCCTAGGAACGGACATAGGGTACTTTTTATCGCGAAAAAAACATTCTAAGGGTTTGAAATAGGGGTGAAAGTTTGTATGGAAGTTTCGTCATTTTTGCACCTAGAAGCTTGAAATCAATTTTTTAGGCTTTTGATTAGATATAAATAAATTTGGCATTCAAAATTTGTAAAAATATACCCTTGAGTATATATGGAAATATGTAAGGTTTCGGCTAAACCACTGCACCGATTTAAAAAATTATTTCTCTAATGGAAAGCTACATTGACAGCGAGTAACATGGGCTTTATTTTATCCCCATATTCCCGCGGGAACAGGAGCTACGCGGGTGAAACCGCGGGGCGCAGCTAGTCAATAATATATGTTCCATTAATTAAGTATGCAGGTGTAGATTCGATCTGATATTGGAATATGTAAGTATGTTATTATATATTTATCCTATTGGTAACTGAAATGTTTACCAATTAACAAAATTGTAGCTTCTGTCTGAAAATACAAAACAAATACCGAAATTTAAGTGAAAGCTGCTATTCTGCGATGCTTAGTCATAAATAACTGCTTATAGAATTTATGTCTGTCTGTTTGTCTGAAAATTTGTCTTGCAAAGGCACCGTAACGGCTGAGCAGATTTCAAGGAAAATTACAGGGATTTTAACTTAAATTTTCGTGTATGTTTTATTGCGATATCTTTCCGGGTTCAGAAGAAATCATTAAAAATTTGACTCCAAAACCCAAAATATGATTCTCCAAATCCCGCGCGAACAAAGTCGCGGGCTATATTGCGGCTAGTAATAAATTTATTTATGTGTGTGACGTATAAAGCCGCTTATTGCTATGGCAAATAAGTACCTACCTGCCCAATCTTTTGTCGAGTGGATATTATTGATAAGTAGGTAAATTACTAGGCTGCGGTCGGCAGCGAATAACATGGGTCTTTTTTACTTAACCGCACGACCCGAAGGAATTGGTCCTAACAGGCGTTGCACTTTTTTAATAGCTTGTGTTTATTTTATCATTATGAAGGCCTCCGTGAGTGAGTGATGAGCCAACTGCGAAGCGTGAGGTTGCAGACTCGATTCTTTTACATGGCAAGGATTTGTGTGAACCGCAAGTATTTGCTCTGACTCTGGGTGCTTGAAGGGCCATGGTCTCCTTTTTTTTTTTTTTTTTTTTTTTTTTTTACCCCGGGGAAATGCATTAGGCATACCACCCGGCCCCCGGGGGCGGGGGGGTGGTTATGTGGGACTCCCCCGCCAGCTGGTCTGGCGGGGTTTACCCACTAAAACCCCGGGGTGTTCTCCTCTCCGCATTATGGAGGTGGTCACGGGTTCGCACGGCGCTTCCGCGACCACCTCTGCGGGCGCCCTCCCGGGCTCGCCACGTGAGGCTTGGGCCTCTTTCTCCGCTGGGTGCGTCCCGGAACACACGGGCCGCACCTCAGCTCGGGACTTCTAACTTGGGCGTTGGACCCCCGATCCGCGGCCCAAAAGTCCCCGTTATTGGTCCCTCGCTGTGCCCTCTGCTGATCAGAGGGACACGCGAAGGACCTCTTCTCGCCAGGTTATTTGCTACGGCCACCAATTCCCCTAGGAGAATTGCTGACCGAACCCCAGGGTGCACCGTCCCAGCTGCTGCCCTTCCCTCCGGATGCAACGCATCAAGAGGGACGAACAACAGCCGGGCACTCGTGGAGGTTACCTGGCCCGCACCCCGGCCATGGTCTCCTAGTACAAGGAATCCTAGTTAGGGGTCAGGATCTATATATGTGATCGTGACCCGTTATTTATTTTAATATTTAGATTTATTTATTATTTATTATTTATTATATTTTTTTTTATATTTATTTAGCTTTAGATGTTTTACTTGAAAAATCGAGTTAGCTAATTATGAAGGTAAGAAAACACATAGTTTAACATATTATACTTATTTTACATAAACCTTTCAAAATCAGTCACAGAACGCAGTTCTTAATTTTGCGCTCGCAGCCCCACAGCAATCTAATAAATCGAGCGCACATCAATCACCGTACAATGTTCGGGTACTGGCAACATTACACTGGAAATTCATTCCGGTGTTGCCATCAGCGGAATAATTCACACGCGCTTCATTGCGCCCGCCATAAAACAAAATGGCCGACGCTGCGTTCCAAAGGTAATTTTGTTAAATTGAGATTTTATATAAATTTTGGCTAGATTTACTGGCGTGATTTTGAGTTTAAATTTTATTGTTTTACACCATCGGAAATAAAATTATTGTCATTTTTTTAAATTAGAATTTGGCTTGTTTTTTTTTAATATATTTTTAGTTATACGTCGATTTGATTCCAAATAGGATAGTTTTTTTTTTCAAATGTCTTTTTCCTAGTAATTTTATTGTTACAGTTTATGTGATCAAAAAACTGTTTTCAAAGCCACGAAGCAAGTTCGAATCCATTCGTCTCTACTAAGTTTAGACATCAATTCCTTAAAATCCGGGTATAACCAGGTTCCACTGAACCGCGCCGGTAATAACCGGATTCCACCGCACCATACCGGTAAATAAGATCATAAACCGGGTGTAACTACCCGCGGGGTTACCGGTTACCGCACCCGGTGCCGGCTACCGGGTACAAACGACTTGAGTTTATTAGCGGAGGGATGAAGGCGGGTTATTTATTTTGTAGATTTTTGCCGGATTGTATTTTTCTATTTTCGTACTTAGATAAGGCGAGAAATACGGGAGGCTGGAGGCGATAGCGGTAGTTTATTTTCTGAAAAATAACGATGGGCATGAGGATGAGGCGAAACCAGTTGCAAAACGATATAAAGCAACCACTTTAGAATCGACCCCGGTGAATAAAAAACGACTATTTGTTTTTTAAATTCGATATAAGCAATTGTTCATCAGCTGAGATGCGGTCGAACATACTAATGTTATGGGCAGGCTCGGCGCTTACTATCAGGGCCGCAATTCTATAAAATAACTAACCTATCAATTGTGTGTCGGTAGTGTCTCAATAGGATAGTCATTGACATTTGGTACTCTATAAATTATTATTTTTGCTAGCCACACTGAAAACTATTGTACTGCCACACAACAACCACACCACAGGCACACAATCGACACACTACTGAGACACCACTGAGACACCATTGGAGTTTTCGCAGAATGCCATATTCGCAACAGTGGCAATATAATGTCTGTAGTGTGTCGATAGTATGTCAATGGCGTGTTGCTTTACTCTAAGTTATAGAATTGGGCCCCAGGTGAACCACTTGCACATAAAAAAACTTCTCAATCTAGAGAATAAGGATTTCTTTTAAGGGTAGATCTTTCAAAAATTAGCAAAGCTCTCATGGTCCCTTTAATCATGTTTAACCCTTGATTATCCGCGGTTTCAAACGCGGCTAAGTTTTTTCCATCTCACAAAGGCAGGCAGGGTTATGCTTATTGGATGGAGGTGATTCGCTGGCGACGCACAATCAGGCCGTTTGATTACAAATCTGCTGCGAGCCGATCAGGGGGACGAGCGCAGTGCAGTGCCGCCTAAGTTCTAGGTGGCACTGTAAGTGTTTTGGGCAGCCGTAGCGCTTACCATCAGGTGAACGACTGGCTCGCCTCGTCACGCAGTCAAATAAAATCAAAAATCAAAACAGGTAAACAACAATCGTTAACCTAGAGCAGTCTGAAATCACAATATCTACTAAGGTTCGTATGTACCAACTACGTCATAATCTACTTACGTACGATATTGATATTTATACAGTAGATATAATGGCGTCGTAATAGCGTTCTTATCTACGACCCATGCTCGACGCTCGCTATAAAGGCGAGGCCCTCGTAGGTTCTGGAGGCCTACCATGACATCTTATAGCGATTCAATTGAAGACCTAAACTGAACCGCGCCGCATAATCGTACCGTGACGTCTTATTGTTTATGTTGCTGCCATTTTCAACCTTAAATTGTTAAAAGTGTGACGATTGCTATAAAATTTCTCTCATACGTCGATAAAGAAGTTTCACTTCAAAAATCTGGTGTTTTTACAACGGAAATATCAAGTTTCCTAAATTTTGGCAATCCAGGTAATAAACTATCTGTTTTCCAAAATGATATTTTAGTCCGTTCGGTAGTTTTTGCGTGAAAGAGTAACACGCATTCATCCGTCTTCACAAACTTTCATATTTATAATATTAATAGGAAGGGTTCCAAACTAATCAAGGAAGTGGCTAACGTCGTTAAAGCATTGAATTAGAAAAGAAAGGCTTTCGCCGTCACTCCACAGAGCTTTACGCCGTACCTTAATGGACTCTTAAAGATAAAGCAGCCATTAACTTAATACGTGCGTTTGAGTGTCTATTGAAGCGTGCCACTGACAATATTCTTACTCGTAACTACCTCACATTTTCCTTGAAAACAGGTGTGCTCAAGTTACGAGATGGCGCCAATTCTGTTGTGGTTAAGTAGAGTACATTTTAGTTTATTCCTATTTCAAACAATTTGTAGTCGTTTTTAAACGTAATGGGAGATCATAACTTGTAGAACTGGTTCATATTGTTTTAGTATTAACACCTTACGTGCTGAAAACACAACTGTTGTGTTGTATGGGAAAACGTTGTGTTGTATATATACCCTTGGCTAGACAAGCAAATCGGCTCAGCAGTGAAAGTGTTAAAAGAGGAAAAGAAACAAAAAGAAGCGAATAATTTCTTTTATGAAAGCAAATGTAGCACTTATTTGAAAACAAGATAATATTTATTGTATTTGAAGGTTGAGAACGGGTAAACTTGGGTAAAATTGGGTAAAAACTTGACAATAAAAAAACAAAGCAGCTGAAAGATCCAGCCAAAGTAAATACTTTTTGGGTAAAATAGGGTCAAATACCTTTTGGTAAAAAGCGTTTCGTCCCAAAAGACTTGAATTATACTCAACTCGATCCTACAGATTGTGAGTAGCGATAGTCAATGTTATATCCGGGAACCTGGGCCTATAAAATCTCCCATCTGATTTCTATCCCAGGGGACAATTCTGGCTTGAACGACACATTCTCTATTTCGTCATTTTTCAGTAGTCTATAGAGTATAGAATGTAACTTTTCCCTCTAACGTTGAACTCGATTTTAGGCCTGAAAAGATAAATGGCATTAGCGTCAGTTGTTACCCTAAAAACTAGGTTTTTGGGGTAAACTCCAAATATTTACCTATGTTTAAATATGAAAAAAAAAACATCACAATGTTAAAACATCTCGACTTTAGGCCTTTAAAGATAAATGGTATTAGCGTCAGTTGTTACCCTAAAAACTAGGTCTTGGGGTAAACTCTAAAGGTTGCTTTTGCTTAAATATGAAAAAAAAAACAACAAAATGACAAAACATCTTTGAGATTTCACTCGGCTTAGGTTTTCAATACAATACAATCAAAAATAGACATATGTTTGTCATAGACATTATGTCGTATATGCGAGAATTGTTCCTCAAGTCCCTATTCCGCATTTCACTCATGACTAAACATTTATCCGAGGATCTTCGGCAATGGACTCTATCGAATGTGTTCAGTCGTTGAAAACGCAGGGTTTAGTAAAAGGTTTAGTAGGGTACGAAGTTGGTAGGTTAGATATTTTGGGAGGTTTTGACTGCAAGATAACTTGAAAGAGAGACGATGTCGAGAATAATGAAATTTTGAGTACTTTTTTCGTGCTGATTTTTAATCCCATTACTTGTTTGTCGAATGAAGTAAGACAGTTCGATTCTCACTTGAAAATTGATGTTCAAATGTACTTAGGTCCATACTTTTGAGTTGAATATTTTGATTGAGTTTAATAAAAGCTTTCAATGAAAAATAAAAAAAAAAAACTTAAAAAAAGAACGTTTGTAAAAAAATATTACATTTATATTATTAATTTTTTTTATGAACGGTATACCTGGCTCTTTTTATGTGTATATTCTGTGGCTAATAGACAAAACGCATCAATTTACGCATCTGTGCCGGAAGAGTGAAGTGCATCGTGTTGACTCACTCCAACGGTCAGTTCGAAATCCACACGCGCCGCATCGCACATGCTCCGCTCCGCGACGACGTAATTTAACATTAAACGTGTCGTGTTTTCATCCCCCGCATTTATTATAATAGGAATCTCGTTTGTCGAACTCACCCCCGCTCGCTTGTGTAAACAAACCGCAACGATAGTGCAGTGACGTGATTTCACGTGTGCCGGCCGGCAAAACGGAACTGTGGGTGATAACTTGGATGGACAGTAGCTGGAGACGGACCCCCTTGAGGTGCTAGATTGGTACGTAGTCTTTTTCCGCATTTTTATACACATAATTACTGCTACCCCTCGACAACCTCAGGAGACCATCCGATTCCCGGCTGAAACAGCCCGTATTTTCACTGAGGCCAGCCCGCACCCCCCCGCAGTGTAGGAAAGCAAATTTTCTACCATTTTATGGTCCTTCAGCAACCGGATTCTCCGTGAAAATTAGCTGTTTCTAACAAACATTTCAAGTTAGACACCCCCGCCATTTTTTTTTGCCCTTGTTAGTGCGCACGCGTCATATTGCCATCCGCTAAAATCTCTTCGAAACTTTAATATTTTTAACTAAAAACACTAACTACGCTCCTATAACAACCGCATTATATTTATTTCCGCATATTTCGCTAAAAACTTAACCTACATAAGCGTATTTCAATTTCAATATCTCTGTACACCACTACGAACAATAGGTACATACCTACATAATAATGGCCGCGAATGAACAGAAGTTGAAATTGTTAGAATCTCAACGGGAATTATTTTTCCAACGCCTACAAACAATTTACGACTATTCATGTTGCGATTTAAAAGATCCAGAAGCCCTGGATAATTTTCTATGCTCCATTGAAAGTTTAGAAGACGTAAGAACTAACTTCCAATCAACCGCGAAAGAATACAATATAACCTTGTTGAAAATAGATAAAGAAAGTGTACCTGACTCTCAAAGCTGGTTATCATTCGAAGACATGTATTGCCGCATTAAACGTAAATTATCCATGTTTACACCGCCAAAAGCAGAATTTAAACCTACCCCCGCTAAATCTTTAATTAGGTTAGCGCCGATAGAAATGCCAGAATTTAATGGAGATCGGCTTCAGTGGCCATTGTTTTATGCCACATTCCATAACGCTGTACATTTAAATGCATCTTTAACTAATACCGAAAGAATGTATTATTTGGTTGGTAGACTAAGTGGTAAAGCCAAATCCATCTGCACAGGTATTGTTCCTTGCGCCGAAAACTACAACGCGATTTATAGCGCGCTTATATCGAAATACGAAGATAAACGCAGTCTAGCCGTTACATACCTAGATCAGATGTTCTCTCTTAAACCGATCGCTTCCGCAACCGCCAGTAACCTTGAATCTTTCATAGATCAATTCGCCAATGCCTACTTAGCATTGAATAACTTAAACATACCTGATCTATGCGACTTTGTTATGTCTTACACCCTTTTGCAAAAGTTAGACAAAGAGTCCGCGCGGTTATTTGAAATGGAGAATCGAGGTGTAGAATTACCTAACTTAAACGGGTTAATTTCATTTGTCCGCGACCGCGTAAAGGTCCTCACTCGTACTGGTGACCAATCGGGTTCTAAGACCCAGAATACAATTGCATCAAAAACTAATGTACGTTCTTTTATTGTAAACAACAACACCGCTAACAAATGTTCTTTGTGTGAACAACCTGATCACAGTAATCTCTATTTATGTTCGACCTTTAGAAAACTGTCGCCCCGCGAACGTTTCAAGTTCATCAAAAGTTGTAACGCCTGTATTAATTGCCTTAGTAAAACACACACCGCTCAATCTTGTAAATCCATAAACACATGTAAACAATGTCAACAAAAACATCACAGTATGTTACATTTTCTTGAATCCGATTATGCAAACCCGCATTCCTTATCGTCGAAGCTCGATACAAATACCTCCCGCTGTAGTGAGGGAGCTAACGGAAGGGAAAATTCACGTAACTCGACTTCTTCTAAGTCAGACGATAGAACCTTATCACTTTGCAGTATGAATACCTACTCGCATGCTAGTCACGGGCGGAAATCACAAAATGTACTACTAGGTACAGCCCTCGCTGACGTAAAATCAAATGATGGATCTGTTAGGAAAGTTCGTTTTTTGATCGATAATGGTTCTCAAAACCATTTTATAACAAAGCAGGCCTGCAAACAGTTGGGTCTCCGTGTCTTTAATGATTCCAGTAATCAATCGGTAATGGGAATAGGTGACACCTCCCAGCCTATATCAGGCATTACTGACCTAACATTGTACTCACGCCTTGATCCGAACTTTTGCTTGAAGATTCAACCGCTAGTCATTAAAACAATCTCTGGAGATTTACCGAGCTGTTCTCTAAACACTTCCGCGGTCACGCACCTTTATGACCTACCGCTCGCCGACCCGCATTTTTACGCGCCCGGACCCATCGACGTTTTATTGGGTTCCGAGGTCTTTGTCGAAATCTTGCGGCCTGGAAAATCGCTGGGCCCTGCAGGACAACCTGACGCGTTAGAAACCGCCTTTGGATATATAGTAATGGGGTCCACGGCCTCAGTGCCCGCCGATAATCATAAACCCGCACATAATCAAACTCACCGCGCGTTCTTTACATCGAGTGACGAGTCAATTGAGGCTTTAGTTACTAAATTTTGGCAGCTCGAGTCGGTACCTACACAAAAACATATGTCGACAGCTGACCAAGAATGTGAACATTTCTATGTTTCTAATACGCACCGCGACGTTAATTCAGGACGTTATGTAACCGCATTGCCATTTTCGAAATCCCCGCACTTGTTAGGAGATTCCTTGACGACAGCCACGCGCCGTTATTCTTATCTTGATCATAAATTCCAGACTAACAAAACATTAAAGAGCGAATACGACAAGGTAATGACGGATTATTTAAAAGGTGGTATTGTTTCCCCCGCTCCCGCTTTGAACACCGATAACAAATATTATGTAATCCCTCATCATGGAGTCTGCCGACCAGAAAAGCCGCTACGACTTGTATGTGACCCTAGCGCGAAGTCAAGCACTCAAGTAGCTTTAAACGACATTCTACACTCGGGGCCAAACTTACAGGCAGATTTAACCGCAATCATTTTAAAATTCAGACTTTCTCCCGCTCAACTGTTGAGTCATCCGCTATGGCTCCACGGTCCGCCCTGGGCACGTGACGATCTACGTACGTGGCCTATTAATCGCTTCACCTTCGACTCCACAGCTGATGAAAAGCTGTTGGAAATCAAAAAACGCGCTAATGTTTTCATCACCACCGATGAACAACCGCAATTTCTATGCACGCTTGCTAAGAAAGTATCGTCTTGGTCCAAGCTTTTCCGCATTATAGTATATTTATACCGCTTCTTAGGAAAAATTCCGCGTTCTAATAGAATCGAACTTTCACACTTACAATATGCAGAAAATATTATTGTAAAATCTCTTCAACAACAATATTTCAAAGACGATATAAACGCCCTCTCAAACAATCGCAAGGTTTCAAAATCGCTAATCCCGCTTTCACCATTTTTAAAAAATGATTTGCTTCGCACCGGGGGACGTTTAGAAAAATCTTCGCTTTGTTTTGACGCTAAACATCCGATATTGCTTCCTAAAAAGGATCATATCGTTAACATTTTAATAGATTATTATCACCGCAAATATTTACACGCCGGACCACATTTATTACTATCTTTGTTGAGACAAAAATTCTGGATAATTTCCGGACGCACTACAGTAAAACAACGCTTTCGACTTTGTAATAAATGTTTTAAAGTAAATCCCCGTAATGAGGCGCCTTTCATGGCACCCCTCCCCGCTTCTCGCGTCACCGAGGCTAAACCATTCTTACGAACGGGCGTCGACTACGCTGGTCCAATAAACATATTGATAAGCAGATACCGCGGTGCCCGCAAAGAAAAGGCATATATCTGTTTGTTTACATGTTTAGTGACGCGCGCCGTTCATTTGGAATTAGCAGTAGACTTGAGTACGGACTCATTTTTCCGCGCTTTCCGTCGATTCATCTCGAGGCGTTCCAATTGTCTGGAGTTGTTTTCAGACAATGGTGGAAACTTCTTAGGCGCTAAAGCCCAGCTGGACGAGTTGAATGGCTTTCTCAAGTCCAAGGCCTTTTGTGATTCCTTCGCTGAGGAAACGATATCGCAAGGCATATCTTGGCATTTGAACCCGCCCAGTGCACCTCATTTCGGTGGCATTTGGGAAACTAACGTCCGCAGTGTAAAGTTAATTTTAAAGCGCGTGATCGGTGATGTTCTGCTTACTTATGAGGAGCTGCTTACCGTATTAACTCAAGTTGAATCGCTTCTCAACAGTCGTCCGCTAACCGCTGTTTTAAGTTCTGACCCCGCAGAGCCCAAGGCACTTTGTCCTTCTGACTTTCTGACTATGGGTCCGCTTGAGTCATTTCATGATGACTCACGTTACAAACCTACATTGACAGATTTAGTCCGCAGTAAACATTTGACTGACCAGGTTGTTCAGAGATATTGGAATCGTTGGAGACAAGAATATCTTAATACCCTACAAACACGCGCCAAATGGAATACTAAGTCTAATCCGGTGACTAAAGGAGCTGTCGTTGTGCTAAAAACTGAAAATTCACCACCGTTACAATGGCCTTTAGGCATAGTAGAGGATATACATCCTTCATCTGACGGAATCGTCAGAGTGGTAACGGTGCGCACTAAGAATGGTACCTATGTTCGCCCTGTTGTAAAACTATGTGTTTTACCTTCTCAATAACCTACATTCTTAACCCCTCCCCGCATTTTTCACCCGCAATTTTAGTCATAGTTTATTTTTATCTTTCAAGTTTTCCTATCTTTTATTAGACGGATTACTTCCGCATCCGCTTCCGCATCCTTAGACATTAGATAACACAATTTAGGTGATCATTCTCTCTTTGTTGGTTCAGGAGTCTTCTTTAACTCCTGAAGGCCGGGGGGATGGCTCTTTTTATGTGTATATTCTGTGGCTAATAGACAAAACGCATCAATTTACGCATCTGTGCCGGAAGAGTGAAGTGCATCGTGTTGACTCACTCCAACGGTCAGTTCGAAATCCACACGCGCCGCATCGCACATGCTCCGCTCCGCGACGACGTAATTTAACATTAAACGTGTCGTGTTTTCATCCCCCGCATTTATTATAATAGGAATCTCGTTTGTCGAACTCACCCCCGCTCGCTTGTGTAAACAAACCGCAACGATAGTGCAGTGACGTGATTTCACGTGTGCCGGCCGGCAAAACGGAACTGTGGGTGATAACTTGGATGGACAGTAGCTGGAGACGGACCCCCTTGAGGTGCTAGATTGGTACGTAGTCTTTTTCCGCATTTTTATACACATAATTACTGCTACCCCTCGACAACCTCAGGAGACCATCCGATTCCCGGCTGAAACAGCCCGTATTTTCACTGAGGCCAGCCCGCACCCCCCCGCAGTGTAGGAAAGCAAATTTTCTACCAATACCTACCATTAAACTTAGGTTCTTTTTGTGAATATCTGTTTTAAAGCTTGTAATAAAATCAGTCTGCATACAAATAGAGAAAAAGATAGAGCCGCTATCTCCCATTTTACGAGCGGGAGGACCCTAAGTTGAACAGCTCGAGTTTATTCGCAACGGTTTCGTAAAGATAATTTTCACATAAAAACGAATGTGGGCTGTAAAGAGCTTTAATTCTACAGGAGGTTTGCAGTAACGCATCTCTGTACAAAATGGATTAAATGTTACGAGTAGCAGACCAATGAGTATGGTGTAGAAAAGTATCTAGAAGACTTGCTTTTTCCCATGACTTTGTCCTTGTGGGACGTCAAGAGGTAAGAGGACTCCATTGCAGACACAGACGAATATACTTACGTCACTGTATCAATTGCCGACGCCTATGCTGACTCTGACGTCAATGTAGAGGCTGGCACTGCGTCTCTGACGCGTTAAGTGTCAAAATAGCGCGTCATAGATTCCTATATTAGTATATTGGAATTTGGAATATACATCAAGGAAGTTTTACTAAAGTATAATGGTTTGGTTCACTAAACCGTCAACATTAGTAGCAAAAAGACATCCTCACCAATTTATATTGTGGCCATATTTGAAATAAAAACCATTGGAAGTCTTCTGTTTCACTCACTCTTGCGTACGCTGTATTACTAGACGTGAATCAGAGAGCTGTGAGACAGCTATTACCTTTGATCTTCCTTCAATTCTGACATTCTCTTCAAAGTTATTTTATTTCGAAAACTGGTTATGTTAAGTAGATTTTCGTCTTTTATTACGATAGTAATTGAATGATATTTGCAGTTCAATCACATAAAGTCGCGTGTGAGAATTGTCAGATACACAAAAAGTGTTAATGTTTAACTTGCGTTACTGCTTATACATGTTTTATGGTTGCTCCGTTCCCTGAATGCATTCTTCGAGTAGATACGGCGTATAAAGCTAAAAGAAATAATTTAAAATTCGTCGTTTTCATAAGCTAAGGACTCTTTTGATGTTCTGTTTTTTTTTAATTCATTATCGTAATGCTCTCTTAATTGCGTATTCTGTTTGTAAGATGACTGAAGACTATACGGGAAATTGGCGAAAAATTGTATTTCTTTGAAAAAAGAAGTATTTTTATCCAATTGTTCTTATTATTCACGACCGCTAATTAATATTATTAGCACCTTTATTTTTTGTGCTCTGTATTTTCTATCTATATTTTACGATTTTTTTTATACTCTTTCAAATTCAATTTAGATTTAGAAATTTTGAATAATAAATAACTTTAATTTGGTTTCCGGGTGGTTAGGTCTGAATGTCAAAATGTACTGATCTACATAACGTACTGTATGTAAAATATAAAAAAATAAAAACTTTGTTTATCTGGCTTGTTACACTACTCTTAATATAATAAAATAACTTGATGTCTTTTATCCGCTGAGTAGCAGCACCCCGCAGTTTTCCTCGCTATAGCTATTATCGCTTAGGAACTGTACATTTTTACAAGATAAAAAGTATCCATTGTTCTATTCGAACACCTAAATACTAAGTTTCACCAAAATCCATTCAGTCGTTTTGGCGTATTTTGATGACAAACACACAGACACACACTACTCTACACTTGAGGTCCTGGAATATAACATGGGATACTTTTTATCTCGTTAATAAACGGTTCCTGTGGGATAATAGTTACCTGGGGTGAAACCGCGGGGCGCCGCTAGTAATAAATCTATATATATATATATATATATATATAAAAGTTATGTAGGTTTGTGTACGCTTCAAAAACTCAAAAAGTTCTACACCGATCGAGCTGAAATTTTAGCATGATATATAATCCGCATCGAGGATTGTTTTTATCTATTTTTTTCATCAGTGACATATCAGCGAATGTGTGAATGTGCCACAGCGAAGCGTGGCAGGTTATAGCTAGTAAATTATATATATGTTACTCAGGAGTAATGTAGCATTCTAATTTTTGAGCATTTAAATTTTTGAGTTTATTCGTTACAAACATACAAACAAATATTTCCTCTTTATGATAGTAGATGTAAATTAATGAAGGGTAGGTTAGGGGCTGGAGTATAAACAAAGAGCCCCCTAACGTTGTAGGGCTCCAAGGGGCATTAGGTATTTATTGGGAGACATAATGCTTGACGCCAGGGGTAGGTGGAGCGAATGTCGTGCATCGCGTTTACGGGAAGCAAGTGTCCGGAATGAACCCCCGGGGGAGTTTACATTACATATCTTAAAAGAAAACACAACTACTTTTTAATAATAAAAAAAATGAGTAGTGAAGACGTCGGAACTATTTTGTATAGAGAATATGCATGAAGGTTAATATAAGGTTTAATAGTTATAAACAAAAAAGTTGAAAAACACTGGCTGAATGCAAAAAAAAAACTAAGCGCGATACTCGCCACGCCAACAGCTTGTCGGACCCGCCGCATTAGATGTTTCATGATGCGAAATGCTTTAGGTAATGGGGGATTGGGTATAAATTGGGTAGCTGAAGTTGCAGTAGGCCGGTCATATCTCTAGAAGAACTGACAACTGACGGGATAGACGAGTTCTAGAGTGGAGACCGCGTTTAGGCAAACGTAGTGTAGGACGCCGCCCGCGGTGGAGTGATGACTAGCGGGAAAATGCTCGCAGAGATTGGACAAAAAGAGCTAAAAATCAGGAGATAGTATAGAGAACTAGGAGAAGCCTACATCCAGCAGTAGCAGAATATGGGCTGATTATGGGGACGCATCAACTTCAACTCAAATGAATAACGAAAATTGGGTAAATATGAACACGCCAAAAAAAAAATTTTTTTATAAAAGGGTAACACTGCACAATTTTTTCTCATGTGGCAATGAAAATGTTACGTGTCAAAACTATATTAATTAAACCTTCATTTGATTTGTAACCCTGATTCTTGCAACTAGATTCTGCATGGTACAATTAACCAAGAGGGAGACGGTACCGGACTTGTATAACCAAGGGATGTAATTTGAGACCTGTGGGACTTCCAATTAAGTACGCACACAGGAAATTAAGTGCCATACAATTTGAGGGGAAGTCAGGATGTACTACAGTAGGTACTTATGGTGGTACACGGGAAGGCTAGTACATAGTGTAAGAAAATTAGCTCAAAATTTTGAAATACGCCTAAATAAATCGTTTAGTTTTGAAATTTGACACAGTTATTCTCTGAGGTGTTCTGATGATTATATTAAAAGTCTTTGAGGGTGGGGGTGAGCTAGAGGAGGGGGAGTTATTTGAATTATTTTGAATTTAGCTTTTTTCATATTTTTATTCATATCTCATGAATCTCAAGAAATATCACACCATTGCCCTATAACAAAGATAAATCACGTAATAGCTACAAAATTGGTTCCATTCATTTTTGTAACTACGCACACACGCAAATAGGCACACACACACGCACCTGTCAGTTAGAGACCTCGTAAGGCTCGTGAGCCTGTCAGCGTAATAAATCTCTTCATGTAAACATATTTTAATCCCACTGGAATTACGATCAATTGCAGCGGACATTTTCGGAAATAAAAAGGGTTATTGGATGAACGCGTCGGCAAAATGGCGGCGGGTTTCGGCAGGAAAGCTATGGCGGTCGGGGTTATACTGCGGGTTGATGTCCCTACCCTACATAAAAGTGAATCGTTATTTGTTTGTTTGTTACATTTCCATGATAATATGGCAAATTGAATTGCGTAAGTATATACATGTATTACGTAAGAATATAGAGAACAGACAACAGTATGGCTTAGTACAATCAGCCTTAGAATTGGCTGAACACGTCCTAATTTTCAGTTTAATTTCAAACTTTAACTATGTTTTTTGTAGACCACTATTAAAAGTGCGCAAATGTTCAGCTTCTTTTAAGGCTGACCGTACCCTTTTTGTATGATTTACCATATCGTCATCATCATTATCAATTCATATCGGCCCAAGCTGTGCACGAATCTCCCCTCACTTTCATCAAGAGGATTAGGCCATAATTCACCACGGGGCCAAGTTTGGATTGGTGGATATATCTCCGACATAATTCTTAGGCATGTGGGCTTTCTCACGATGTGTTCTTTTGTTCTTTTTGGTATCGATTTTCTACGACGATATCAATTACTGGGCTCTTTGTTTGTAGTGGGAGGCCTCTTCTGCAAGAGACCGCCTGGGGAAGTACCACACCTTTGCCAGATATTCGTCCGCCAAGCAGTAGTGTGCAAACATTACTGTGTTCCGGTTTTAACTGTTTTCAGCGAAATTACCGAGCATATGAGAGTTTAGAGCCGATGTCTCAGGGTGACGAGCGCGGTGCAGTGCCGCGCAAAATTATGCAATGCAAAGTTCTTGGTGGCACTGTAAGTGTTAAGGGCAGGCGTATCGCTCAACCTTGTGCGTCTCGTAACTCAGTAAAATAAAAAAAAAGCTATTCAGACACTCTACATAGGATTGTACGCACAACACTCTCGACTCTACACTCGCTTAATTCGGTGCTCCCTCTACTTGTTTCCGAAATGGAGATTTATTTGCGCAATCTGTCAGTGGGCGGTACGTAGAGCCTTAAGTACAGCTTTAGTGTTTATTTTTGTATTTTTTTTTAATTTGTCTAAAAGTACTTAGCCTATAGTACGTATATATACTAGAGAGTAATAATTGGATCCCGGGAAAACGAGAAAAAAACTGAAAAAAGTAGCTTGAGATTAATTAAATTCCTTCTACAATAACGTCCTGTTTTCTCGTTGAAAATTCACGAGGATATTGTTTCATTTATTTTGCTGAAAAAATAAATAACAGAGACAAGCAGTACCTTATTACAATAAACGAATATTTTAGTGTAAACAATGGAAGAGAAGTATCTAGCCATGCATCAGCAAATATAACATCGAGATTTCTATTGGTGCCAGAACTGACAGTTGTCAAACAAATTTGATCTTTTGACAAAAGTAACAGAGCAAACGAACCCCAAACTTACTCCAAATTAAATACAAAATCAAATTCAAAACATCAGCATCCCTTTATAAAATTCCAACCCCTAAAGCATACCAAATCAGTTTTCCAAAGTTATAAACGACGATCGTGCTCATCAGAATTCTGAGCGTCTTTGGGGTGACCCTGCGGAATGGTTACCCGCTGTTACAGTGAACTAAGATAACGTAGGGTTGTCCTATTTAAGTTTTTTTTTTAATTTGCTATTACGTTTCTAGCCATCTTTGACAGTGCCACTAGAGTGACTGACTAGTCAATGTGTTTGTGGGGAAAAACAATTCAAAAACTATTTAAAGAAAAGACTATAAAATCATCATTTATCTACGTCCGGTTGCTTGCAACCGGGATAAATATTCGATTTATTTTCATTTCACGAGGTTAAATTTGTCTAATTAAATAAAAGAATTAAACTTCATTTCAAAAACAAAGTTCATTTAATAATAGTAAATGAATATAAAAAAACAACCAACAATAAACAATCGTAATTTTTTTAATTTACAGTAGGTATACCTAATTACCTATAAATCACTGAAAAAGAAAATACTGTTTCTTATCCTTGTTTCTTTTCCTTCCTAATGAAAGAATATGAGAAGAAAATCATTTATTTTGACAAACAAACACGTACACATCGAAAAACAAGACAAAAAAATAATACAACGAAGATTCAAGTGTGCGCAGATAGCCAAGCTGACCTCAGAATAATGCTGCGGTAAAATTACACGGCTGATTTGTGAGTATTTTTCTAGACGGTGACAGCCCTACCGTTGCGTTATTTCTGGCCGACCACCCGGCCGCTTAGCATATTCCCGCGATTTTTCCCGCACAGTCTAGACACGGGACGGGCCTATTTATGTACGTGTGATGCTCATACAGGAAGTGATTTATGAAAATGTTACGGGTGGAATTTTAACCTGTTCCTGTGTTTTAACCTGTGTTGTTTTGTTGTTGTTGTTTGTAGCCTGTGTGTGAGATCGCTTTTAGCGATAAGTCCGCCCATTGTATTATATTTATTTCAATAAATTCTATTCTTTATGTGCCATGTGAACTGGTGTGTAATAAAGTATTTTTTCTTTTTTCTACTGTTCTGGTTGGGAAAGTTTCAGCGATGGCAACACAAAATTAAATGTAAACGGGAGTCATTCCGTTTTCTTCCTTTGAAGATCCTTTAATTCGTTTAATTATTCTCTTCATCTATTCAACATTGCGTATGAAGAGCTGTGTCAACGGTGGGTTTCATTTTTAACCGAATTTAAAAAAGGAGGAGGTTCTCAATTCAATTGTATTTTAAAATTTTAATTTTTTAAATGTTTGTCATTAGATGGCTCAAAGACCGAAATGCTCACTAGATAAGAGAGCTGTTTCACTAACCTAATTCTCGCTTTCCCGCAAATTCTCTACATTTTCCCGGAATAAAATAGCCCATATCATAAAGTGCAGCTTTCTATCAGTAAAATAAGTTTCAACGTTTATTTTCAGCGAGCTTCAGATGTTCCAGTGCCGCTTTCGTTAATGTCACGGCAAGTGACAGTTTCTATTATTAAAAACCAATGAAACACACAATTAATGAAATTAATGCGATAAAGTCCTAATAAAAAAATCGATATCGCCCAGCCACCCACAACAAACACAGACTAAGAACTCCGCCAAAACAAGAAACAAACAAAACGTCTTGTTTCCGATGAATAATTCATTTTATCCGCACTCGAATCTCTCGATTATTTAGCGTTGGCATCGCATCTACATTTCGATGTTTAGCGAGAATCGATTCGGAATTTCGAGAATAATTGAGACGTTCTATAATATTCCGTATGTACCTATAACTCTTTAGGGAATGTTGTGCAAAGAGATATTATACTGAAAAAGTCACCGATTAGTTGATTAATAATATATTCGAGCATCAGTTTTTCCATTAAGCATTACCAGTCCGCCTTCCAATCAGAAGGTCGTGAGTTCAAATCCCAGTGCAGGCACGTACATATGTTTTACAGAAACACATTGGTTTCTGTAAAACATATGTACATAATTATCACTTGCTTTTCGGTGAAGGAAAACATCGTGAGGAAACCCACATACCTACCCGAGAGTTATTTCGGAGGTAGGTATTTTATCCACCAATCTGGACTGGGCCCCCGTGGTGAATTATGGCCTAACCCTTCTCACGAAAGTGAGGAGAGACCCGTGCCCAGCAGTGGGACGTTATGGGTTGATGATGATGATGATTACCAGTAACCGCATAGTTAGTAGGTAGGTAGTTAGGTACACTGTGCTGAGCTGATTTTACGCACCTTAATTTTAGCAACAATTCTGTTATCAAAATATAGAATAGAATAGAATTGAATAGAATAGAAAATACTTTATTGTACATAGAAATACACAAAGTGCATAAAGAATACATCATAATAGAATAGAGATAGATAGATAGATAAACTCTTTATTGAAACACCGCAGAACAAAGAAAACTTAAAGCTAGAACAAAACAAATTTTACAATTAGTGTCACAATGGGCGGTCTTATCGCTCAGAGCGATCTCTTCCAGACAACCATGCACGGAGAGGAGTAATTAGGACAACGGACGGTGGCTTTCCTTATATACATAGAATAAAATAAATAAATAAATAAATAGATACATATATTAGATAGACACAACACACATAGATAGATAGAACATAGATTATAGTACAATGAGCGGAATTATAGCTAGATGCGATCATCGATTTGTCCACCCTCCATCCTGCCATCCCAGTAGGATGGGTAATTTGGCATTGAAAAGCGTTCGATACCTGATCGGAGTAATTTTCACTTTGAACCTCGTTTTTCGTGGATAAATCAATGGAAACAGGACCCGTCAGATCGGCCCCTTCATCAAATTAAAAAACAAAAACGAGGGTAATTTCTCCAGGGACGTATCCACTTCTCAAACATCTGTAACGACCGGTTGCCTGTTTACGTAACATTTTCAGCAGTCACTTAGCGATCGGTCGCAAAATGTCACTAGAAATCATATTACGGAAACCAATTACTGGGCAATCCAGCGAAATTACTGGGCATATGAGACTTTACAGCCGATGTCTTAGGGTGACAAGCGCAGTTTATTGCCGCGCAGGATTATGCAATGCACAGTTTTGGGTGGCAGTGTAACTGTTATGGGCAGGCGTAGCGCTTACCATCAGGTGAACGACTTGCTCGTCTCATCACTCAGTCAAATAAAAAAAAAGAAACTAACGCTACTAGCGACAGGACTGCATACGATGTATACAAATTTATTCCAGTTTTTGTTTTAGCAGTTTTGAAAAGTGACTGGACAGCGATGAGCGAAGTTTACGTCTGTTGCAAGCCTGTCGCAATTTTCGTGATTAGGCAGCGGGTTTTAGCGAGTCCCAAGAGCGTGCCAGTGACACGGGATGTTATGTTTTACTTATGCTAGGCATGAATGTTTGAAACGATAACGCAGATGAATGAGGTAAGGGTAAGACTTGCAAATATCCAGTCCCAAGGTACAGTCAGCAACGAAAAGCACTGAACAATTCTAAACTTTCCACTCAGGTAGGTATATACTGACGAAATTTTATTTTGCGAGGAGCTAAGTCAGTTAAAGTTTAACTTTTAACCTCTGGCCAACCGGAGTAAACCATCGGAGTAATATGATATTGATATATTTGTTTTATCCCCTTTGATATCTGATTCCTACTACCACGCCGAAATCAGATATAGCCGAAGTCACGGGCAAAACCTAGTCTATAATAATTATGGTTTGAGTTTGAAATAGGACGTTTCCCTTTCAAGTCACGACTTGCTCGTCTAGTCATGCAGACGAATAATAAAAAAAAAAGTGGTGGATAGTAGGCTAATGATAGCCTGTACTTACCATGCGTGACCAACCCCGTAAAGACTTTCAGTGCGGGATATGGATTTTTAGTCCTGAGCGGTACCATGCACGACACATGGCGTGCGGCATTGGCATTGAAAGTTAGCAAGCAACCGTGTCAAGCCCAGACTAAGGCACTATTTCGAGTAAAGAAAGTTAAGAAAACCCTTGAAAAATGTCCGGTGAACCCTGGGCTGCTGGTCGGCATCCACGCAGTAGCTCGTCATCTTGTCTCAAACAATACCGCTCCCCAGAACCCAGTGGTTGCTGCGAGGGTTGTTGCTTCCCTTGCATAACTATCCAAACGCTTAAAGATCTGCTAGTCTTCCAATGCAAGTGGAAGCGAGCCATTGGGTTTGCGGAGTCTACGTCAGCGCCAAGAACTATTGGTCAACGTGTTGAAGAGGTCCTTGATCAAGCAAATTTGAGCTCTAATAGAGTTGGATTGCGTTGGAGTGGTTGGATTGGCACATCGATGAAACTTGACAGTGGACTGACCTGTCACTGGACACCAGGATAAGCTGCGTGTTGGCGTACTTGGCACGGCGCTTGCGCACGGCAGCTAGCGCGGCGCACAGGCTCGGAGAGAAGGTGCGGCATGGTGGGCACTGAACAAGAAACAGGACCTTGTTATCTCATGGCTATCTTTCCGAAGACCTCCCTCTCTTGGTCGTGTCCTTACTGAAAATATAGATTGGGAGAGTCGAAGATTGGTCTCAGTGGCGTTCACTAGGAGATCCGTATGTGGAGCAGCGGATGGATGATGAGCGGATGATGTGTCGGATGATCGAAGGTGGTAAGTAAACCTAGAATGGGGCTGGCTTTCAAGGACTGTGCTGGAAGATATAGAAAGAGGCATTGTGACAGCTTATCTGCTTGAGAGTGCCGTGTCCGGGTGGTGTCTAGCCAGGTGGACATTACAGTGTCCTAGTCCCTATCATCAGGATAAGTATTATTGAATGGGACGGAAGACAGAATTATAGAAATCGGCAATTATTTTTTCTGATTTCGATTATCTTGGCGTCGATTTCTAAGTCTTTAGGCTGTGCTTTAGGTATGAACAGAGGATTAGTTATATAAGCGTTTGTCCATTGAATATTACGCGCATGTCTTTAAATAGCGGTTAAGTTGATTAAAGTATGTAAAAAAAACCAGTTCTCAGCACGTACCAGCGTGTCATCATGATATCATCATTTTATTTAAAGACAGCACGTTTTGCGTAATACTTATAATTATGAACCCAATGGTATTTGTCGTATTTGAATACATACGTCGAACCTATAACACCCCTCTTATTGGATCGCGGTTATAAAATATGCCTATGGAACATACCCAGTGAGCAGCGAAATAAAACACTCTCAAGGCATCAGCCGGCAGGTCCTCGTAGACCCTCGCTGCGTCCCCTTCCAGCTGTACCCCTCTCAGGACCTCGTTCAGCGGGGGAGCTGGCCACGGGAACCGTACCCCTTGAGGGTCATCCAGCAGTGCGTCGCGGACCGGTCTCCCTCGGATCACCAGGGTCGGCACACCTACTGCTATGCTGTACTTTTGGGTCAGACGCCGCTGTGGACAAGAGATTTTAAATATTTAAGACTTACTACTGAAATATCGTGTTTTAGTAGTGTGCCTCTTCTGCAAGAAGCCCCCTGGGGAAGTACCACAGCTTTGCCAGATATTCATCCGCCAAGCAGTAGTGTGCAAACATTGCTGTGTTCCGGTTTGAAGGGCATTGTTTCCAGTGAAATTACTGAGCATATGAGACTTTAGAGTCGATGTTTCAGGGTGACGAGCGCAGTGCAGTGCCACGCTGAAATATGCAATGCAGTGTTCTGGGTGGTGGTGGGCAGGCGTAGCGTCGTAGGTGAATGACTTACTCGACTCGTCACTCAGTCAAATAAAAAAAAAACTGTTAACCTAAGATTTGAAGGAGAACATAAACTCAGGATTATTCCTGAATTATTAAGTCTTCTTAGTGAAGTTGATGAGGACAATATAAAACATTGTGAAGGAACAAAGCTCGCATCAAATAAAGTGAAAGTACAAGGTTACATGAAACCTAGACTACTATGCTTCTAAATGTCAGAGCCGAAAGCAGTTCAGCCGCCTAAAGAGTTTATCGTTAAGTTGGCATCGGTCCGTTGATCAGTTTGGTTGGAGTTGCTAGGTGTCCCGATTTGCGCGGAACGTCCCGATTTAGGTGTCTGGTGACACGTCCCAATTCAGCCTAGTTCAAGACGCTGAACGTCCCAAATTTTCACTATCCTTCTAAGTCTACTTTATTCGACAATTAACATAATTATGATTAAGCAAAATAACACCACCTGATTATAATAAATGGTAATATACAAAGATCTGTTTTTTTTTATCGCTGTACGGATTTGTAAACCAAAATCCCGATTATTTTAATCTTCCATTCCGAAATTTGACACATTTGACCTAGCAACGCTATGGACAGATACTATATCGATATTGCAATCAGATCACACTTCAGGCAAGTAGTCAATACTGAATTTGGACCTAAGCATCGAACTGAACTCAACAGCACTATAAAGAATCATCGAAATTGGCTTATCCATAATCCCATAGTTCCCACATAAAACTGACTGACTTCCCGGCAATCTAAAATTAATAAAACATTCATGAGCCATTCCACACATTGGTCGCGAGCCGACCGGCCGCGGCCCCGGTTCCATTACATTATTTCCCATAACAACGGCACGAGCTGTCGTCATAGAATATGCAGCTCACGTCCCCGCAACGGGCAGTGTGATGTGAAGGACACACGGGGTTACGGACGGATGGTCAAATCTACAGATTAGATAACTGAACAGAAAATCTTTTCGTAATCTGTCATTTTCGTAGCAACGTGACCATATTTGAAATTTTTGTTTTTCTACACGACACTCTTTGGCAAACCGAGGTGTATTTACTCCTACTTTGGTCCTGTTAAATGATTTCTTGTCATCTTTCAGCCTTATTCAAACGAAAAGGATGCCAGTGAATCTAGAGCTGGCAAATTCAGTTTTAGTTTATGTATACAGAGAATGCTCTGTGAGACATGGCCTATGTTTCAGCCGTGGGAATGAAATGAGCTGATGCTAAGACAACCGTAGTTTCACAGGATGACACCTTTTTTAGCAGTTATTTACACGTGTATCCCAATAATCTGGTATTTGTATGTCAACGGTCTGTGTTGACGTTCAAAGGGACGGATATAGGACAGCTTCCTGTGGGTATTTGTGTTCGCGACTGGACAAGGAGCTCAGTCAGTGTGGTTGTCAGTTAACCGCTGGAAATTAAATCGGAAAGTGCCCTTTAACAGCTATATTATACAACGTTAGACGATCTACAAAGGCATTGAATTTTGCATAGGAACACTTTACACTGTCAAAGTTGGTGAATTTGTCCGCGATTTGCGCCCAGGAGGCATACCATGACACTTATAGCGATTCAATTGATGACCTAAACTGAACCGCGTCGCATAATCGTACCGTGACGTCTTATTTTTTATGTTGCTGCCATTTGCAACCTAAACTGGATGGTCTTCAATTGAATCGCTATAAGATGTCATGGTAGGCCTCCTGTTCATTATTTTTAGGTACCTTTGAGTGTGTCTTACCTATCCTACCTCTTGTTAATCTATTCTAGTCTATTATATCCTATTCTGGAGGAGAAATGGGGCACGATTTTTTATGAATCTCACCAGTTGACAAAACGACGGATTCTTACCAATTTCTTACAGAAAATCGGTAATTTAAAGAGATCCCATGAGATTAAAAAATCGGTGCTCAGGAAAAACCGAACTTTTGATATAAAAAACTAAGTAGGTTAATAGTTGAGAAACTGTCTTTTAGTATCGACTTATAAAGACGAACCCACGTGCCAGAAGGCGCAATTAACTGCCAGTAAGCCAATAAACCCTTTACAATTAAGTCAATAAATAACAAAGGAAATAAAAAAGAGCGTGTGTACTTATGTACACGCGTTAGAAGTTATACTTCTTTGGCGTATGGAAAAAAAAAAACTAAAATGCAGTAGTGATTAACGATAAATATTAAAAAAAGCAAGAAGCAAGCATTATATAACTTAATTTTTTTATTTTTTTTTCACAATTTCACAGTGAACACAATACCGGTTTGTCTCATGAAATTAACTGAGCAGAGAAATTTCTGTTGAAATTTTTCCTGAATTTTCTTTGCTATAAACCTCACGGAGCCCGATACCTTTCCAACGAATGCAAAACCGTGGGAATCGGTTCGTGCGTTCTAGAGTTATAGCGTCAGGAAGGAAAAAAAAAATCACTCTCATCATTTTTCTCCATCACGTCAAAAGAAGTATAACTTCAAAAATGCACCGCCACAAACCACTCCCACCATTTCAAGTAAGTACTTCGGAGTCCCATGTCCTGTTGACACACATGCGCTTGAGCACTAATTGAGCATCCTGGTTCAGCATTGCGCGGGTCAGTGCTCCTCGATTAGCCGACAGGAGATGACATGTAAACTGCTCCGTCCGTCATTTGTCTAGTTATATCGTGCTTTTGATGTCTGGCTTATGTTAAGTACTGTTAGATGTGGTAAACACGATGTCCGTTTTGGATAAAGTGTGTTTGATATGTTAATTCTAAAATGTGTTAGGTTTAATAGTTCAGAGTCAGCTGCTCTGTGTATCTGATAGTCTGGCATACTTGTTATGAGTTTAGCATATTGATTACTGGACAAACGAATAGTCCAATATGATGACGAGCGCAATAGTTTTTTTTATCGACCCGCGGTTTCACCAGCGTAGTTCCAGTTTTTCCGAATAACTCTGCATTTCCTCATGCTACTCAGGAATAGCTGAAGATCGCGAAAAAATCAAAACATCGAATCGTGAGTTCATACAAAATCTCTTAGAAAAAATCATTTTCAGTTAATCCCAAATTTTCCAATTTCATGGGCAACTTTTCCAATTATTCTCGTCTCATAAGAACCTTCTCCTAACAATAACAAATACAAAAAAAAAAGAATTAGCTAAATCGGTCCAGTTGTTCACGCGTGATGCTGTCACCAAGGGAAATAGTGATTCATTTTTATAATGCAGTCTCTTGTATAAGCAATAAATAATAACTACTAAATATATTAACTTCAACTATATTGTAGGTACGTTGTTACTTGAAGTGACTCACTTTTACTCACTCTCGCAGATTTGAAGAGCTCTTTTGCTACCTCTGATGTTAAGTGATCCAAAAGTGCAATATTTTGTAATTCTATGTAGCTGTCACTGGAACTGCTATGGTCAGACGTGACGTTTTCCATCAGGTGAACGACCAGCTCGCTTAGTATAAAAAAGACTGACAAGCTATGCGGGAATAATTGTCACATCACACGGCACTAAGGACGTCCAGACTTAGATCTATACATTATAATAACTATTTGCAAGACACTATTTAAAAATTCATAGACGACGCATTTTTATTTGTTTGTGCACTTTTTTTCGAGATATAAATGTATAAAGTCCATCTAAAGGTTGCCTGGAAGAAATTCCTTTAAGCGATAAGGCCGCCCATTGTATCACCTCTTTATTAAGTGTTTATTGTACTGTGTCCACTTAAGCTTTATGGTGTTCAATAAAATATTATTGTAATGTATTGTAATAAGTTCTTATTTTTATAATAACTTTAGAATATTATGTTTCTATTTATAAATAGGTTTATTCACATTTCGAAAAAGGTTCAGTGGTTTGGAACATGGAACTACTATGAAATAGGAGAGTAAACAGTACGCAATCATGCTAAAAGCCTACCCTGCAGGCCTCACATGTTTGCTTGTAGGCATTCGAGGTACCCATGAGACCTAGTTTACAAAATTCACAAGTTCACAACTTCGAAACTTACAGGAAATTAGAAACTTACGGTATAGGAAAATCGTGTTACGTGCATCCACAAAAGCAACATTCTAAGTTAATATTTAGAGGTGTAGTAACTTGGGAAATTTGTGACGCTCGAAAAATGTCGACGCGCAAATCGCGCATATCATCAATATATACCGAACAATAAAATATTTTGAAAAGCCATTGTATGTGAGCACGAAAAGATACGTAATTTGTGTTATGTATATCGATAACGATCTGCGAAAAGTGAAGTTACCTCATCTGAGCTGGGTCGAAGCCTCTGTCACTTGTATACTTGTAACTGGCAGAAAGCTGTCTCTGTATCCAATGTCCCCAGGCGAGGGGTTATTAGCCATTCTGATGGTAATAGTAGCAGAGGCACTGAGGGTGTTAAAAGTCGAATTCCTATCATTTGTGTATCTACTTGTAGACTTGTGAAGTAAATTATATCGACTGTAACAGTTTCACAACTTTTTAACTAACATATTAACGTACCGATTTTATTATAATTAAATTCTATAGCTTCTCTATTCTATAGGTACTCTTCTATGTCAAAGAAAGTTTATCTAATATGTCATTATCATGGTGATAGTTCCCATAGCATTGATACAGGTGACGATAAAAAATGAATTTCGACACTTGTGTACCTACTTGTAGATTTATTGAAATGCACTTTTAGCGACTTTAGTCAGTTTGCGTCACTTTGTTGTCCGTATTTATTGTATCTTTACACAACAATACTGTGGATCATTGCACGGAGCCTCAGTATGTGGCCTCAATACTCAGATATCGCCGATTCTGACACTTTGAGAATAGGAAATATGTTAAAATCGACGGATTTGACAGTAATAGCTAATAGACTTGAGATTCGGTCCAGTTTAAAGGGCACTGTTTCCAGCGAAATAACTGGGCTTATGAGATTTTAAAGCAAATGTCGCACGATGACGAGCGCAGTGCAGTGCCACGCAGGATTATACAATGCAAAGTTCTGGGTGGCACTGTAACTGTTATGGGCAGGCATAGCGCTTATCATTAAGTGGACGACTTGCTCGGATCGTCACGCAGTCAAATAAATTCTGGGTTCTAGCCGCATCGCAAGTACTTGTAGACTTGTATCTGTCAGAAAATGGTCTGTGTTTATTCTTGTATGGGTTTGTGTAGCTAAGGTCCCATCGGACGAGGGTAGGTTATTAGCCATTCTCATGGTAATGGCAGCGGAGGAGGGGTTGATGAGCCGTCTCGTGCAGAATTCTGAATTTTAATGTGATCAGGGGTGTGGTGTTGCGAGTGAAGCTGGGACGTGTGTTATGGATTGCCTAGTGCGGGTATAATCGCAATATGTAGGCTTATAACAACGCAGAACAAAGTCACCAGTGATGATTTAGAAGTTTCTAAACTTAATCCGTATTTTATAGACACAAACGATTCATCAAAATATCAGTTTGACAAACTACGTCGTTTTGATCAAGTTAGGTCGATATTTTGATATTAACCTGTGTGCAAAGTAGATCCGTTAAAGAGTACTGATGATATAAAGAAAATATCAACTACTTCAGGCTCTAACGATCCATCAAAAACCTAACAGTCTTCATTCTAAGTTCATTGTAAATTAAGTCTCATTTATGTATGCTAACTTTAAGAAATGGCAATAAAAAAAAATATTATTGCTTTTTTTAGACCATCGAGCTTAGATAGAGAACTTAAAACAAAATAAAATATAAAAAACCAACGGTGTACATCCGAACTAGCAACTAACAGCTGGACTACGAAGTAGGAACTAAGATTATGGAACTTTTAGGGGCGTACTAAACCATTTCAAATTACTATTTATCCATTTTTAAAATTTATTTTCCCCATGAATTCCAACTCATTCCAGGGACATTATAAATGCATTTTCAAAACCGCTCGTCGAGCCGAAACAAGCAGAAACGGTTGCAAAGCACCGTTTCAATGCAGCCCTTCAGGAGCGTGTTTAAGCGCCCCTGAAAGGCTCGAGAGCTTGGGGGCTGGAGTGGAGCACCCTCCGCGAGACGTCAACCCTAGGTTGGGCTTGGGGTTTTGCTACCTACCTGTTTATATAACACGCGTACTGTGAACTAGACTACACATTATAGAGAACATGCAGTCCCCTATTCAGATGGTGTCGGAAAGTTGTCGAAACCGATTCTGACGAATTCATTCCCGACCCGATGCTTTCCAAAAACTACTTTGCAATCATCATCATGATCATCATCAACCCAGATAGTCCCACTGCTGAGCACGGCTCTCACTTTCATGAGGAGGATTAAGCCATAATCCACCACGGGGGCCAGCGGGGCTATGCAGCACGGTGCGGATGAGCTTGAGTACTTTACATTTTGACGTTTGATTGCCACGGGGCTCGTCATTACAATACGAATGAGTCCCACGGCAATCAAATGTCAAAATTAAAAGAACTCAAGCTCATCCGCACCGTGCTGCATAGCCCCGCAGGTACGGATTGGTGGATCACATAATCTACCTCCGAAATGATTCTCGAGCAGGTATGTGGGTTTCCTCACGATGTTTTCCTTCGCCGTAAAGCGAGTGATAATTACGTACATATGTTTTACAAGAAACACATTGGTACGTGTCTGCACTGGGATTGGAACTCACGACCTGTATGGAAAAAAAAACAGTGAATAATGTTTGTTTTTTTATTAATGTCAGTAATATTTATTTTTTGAGGCCGCCTGTCAGGTTTTCTTAGCTTCTTTTCTTGTACTTGCCAGATAGCGCCTTCTAATAACGATAGGGCGAGCATTATTTAAGGAGGCAAAGCTCGCCTGACTGCGCAAGGAACAGGTGTTCCGGTCTGGTGACCACCCTAGGAAGAGGGGATGGCTGACGCCAAGGGAGAGATTGATGAAGATAATAATGAGGAAGTACTTTTTGTTAAAGCTTGGAGTTGTGAAGTCTTTAACCACCGGTTCCTGTCTATGGTGTCTATACAAAAGCTGTCGGGTAGATCTAGTGTCAGGCGTGAAAACAAAAATTCTACGCAATTGAGACACGCGACGGGTTAAGCGATAAGACCGCTCATACATTCTGGTATTGAAAGGCACTTGGCCCTTTTCTTACGACAAGGTACTTTGGGTCATTACCAGACAGACTGTGCAATTTATTCCTGTTTTGAACATTATAATATACACCGTGTTTATGAAATAAAAACTATAGCTTTCAATATTGGTGTTTCTCGACTTCGATACGTATTGAAGGTTCATAAGAACAAAACCGATCTAGTAAGCGTAGTACTTTTAAAAACACAAAAAGTATCTTATGCATAAAATAGTGCAAATCTTTTTAATTAAAAATAATCCATATGGTTTGATAAATGACTTAGTACTAAGGTAACAAAGGTAAAAAAAATAATACAACCGAATGGAGAACCTCATCCTTTTTTGAAGTCTTTAAGAAAAACAAACAGCGATGTCACCTTTATGGTTTCCCGCCAAAACTTCTGAAGTCACAGGAATCCTTCGAGCGGTTCCGCACTACGTCCGATCTGAATCCGCTGAGTCACTTTTAGAGGGTCTCAATCTTAGTTATTGATTAAACTCTATGGAACACCCGTCTACCTTTAATTGGCAATGTCTCACCCTCCCCCCGAGGGCGGTGACCCGGCGTGACTGGCAGACATTACGGCGGCTGCGACTCACGTCTTGAGGGTTGCTTACCACAAATAAGTTAATGGCGATGGTGTTTCAGATTACTTAGATTTACTACTAAGTAGGTAGGGCCTACACTGCACCTTAGCCTACCCTACAAAAAGAAAAACAAATGCGAGTCGGACTCGCACACAAAGGGTTCCGTATTATTATCTTTAAAACGGCAAAATAATTTTAATTTAAATATTTATATTTAAAGTGAATATAATAACTAAATATCCTATGAATATTCTGTTGCCGTTATCAATATCGAGCAAAAACGGGCAAAAAAACACGTTTGTTGTATTGCAGCCCCCTTAAATATTAATTTTATTCAATTTTTTAGAATTTTTTGTCCAAGCGATAACAGAAATACATCATCTGTGAAAATTTCAACTGTCTAACTATCACGGTCCATGAGATACAGCCTGGCGACAGATGGACAGACAGACAGACAGCGGAGTCTTAGTAATAGGGTCCCGTTTTACCCTTTCGGTACGGAACCCTAAAAAACACAACATACAGGAATTCACGAGTCAAAACTGCGAAATATCCACACAGCGTATTCCGGAACAGCTATTCTTATTATGACGGATCATTCTCATTGTCGTCAGTGAGCAAATATGCTCAAATATGCAGTCAGCCTGCCGATTGTTCAGTACGTTGTACCTACCTAAACTACGTACCTACCCTACGTCTGACGGACTTAGGGTTGCCATCTCTAAAATTTGGCAACCAGGACAAGAAGCGCGAAACCTCCGGATATTAGAGCCCAGAACCTGGACGTGTCGGCAGGTTTTAAAAAAATAGTCTGTGTAATAAAAAACAGTTCAAATTGTCACAAATCAACTCTTTATTTCTTTTCAGGCCTTTAAATTGAATTTTGTCATATTTTATCATAATTGTAACCCTGTATATTAAGTCGGAAGAATGGTGCCCGAAACCGCGGGCCATTGGACATACCTGAAAAAAACTCGCTACCATTATAAGGGACAAACAGAATCGCATTCAAACTCAATTTTAGAAAATAAAAAGACTGTAAAAATTCGAAATGAATCCCATAGAGGCCGAATATGAAAAAATCGGGTTACTTTCCCATTCGCAAAACTTTTTTATTTCGCCCCCTTGCCCCATCCACCTCTTGTTACCGATGGGGTGGATATTGTAACTGGCTGGAAGTTACCCAAGCGCAAAGTTAGCGCATGTGAACGACAACAACAGACGGGTTCGGTTAGAAATGTTGTTTACTTGTTTCCAACAGTTGTTGTGTCGTGCGTGCTGTATTTTTATTTTATTTCGTGAGTGCTTCGCTTTGGGATACTTTTAGAAAGTAAATGGCAACTTGAACATCCGATTACATACCTTTACTTTTTTTTTATTTATTTAGTGACGACATGAGGCGCTATGGCTGCCCATAACAGTTTTTTTTTTTGTTAAGTAAATCTTCTTTACGCACGCTTGACTTGGGGAGTAAGCTGGTAAATGCGTTACGAAACATGTGATCGGGCGACGCGAACGGAAGTTGAGAGGAAGATATAAGTTAGTGAAGAAAAAAAAAGAAAGAGATATGTTTCGCATATTTAAAAAAAAACCTTTAATGGAAATTATAGTTGAAAAAATTATTTGGACTATTTTTTTTAAATCATTTTTTGGTTGAAGTTTTACTTCTAATGTCCCAGCACTAGTATCGTTTTTTTATTTGATTGTGTGACGAGACGAGCAAGTCGTTCACCTGATGGTAACCGCTACGCCTGCCCATAACAGTCACAGCACCACCCAGAACCCTTCATTGCATAATCTTGCACGGCGCTGCACTTTGCTCGTCACCCCGAGACATCAGTTCTAAAGTCTCATATGCCCAGTAATTTCGCTGGAAACAGTGCCCTTCAAACTGGAACACAGAGGAAATAAACGGAGGTATAATAAACGTTTACGTCCAAGGTACCTACGTCTCTACATCAGCAACTGTCAGTCTTACTATTCCATTATTACAAAATAGGCGAGCCACTTGACTGATGTGGGCACGGACGGGAGATTTATGAAGCTATATACCAGAATCGGATTAGTCGAGTGGCTGGATATAGTAGCTTTTTATACTAGGGATGTTACGGAGGTGTTAAATAACGGAAGTCACAGCCGGAGTTTTTAAATTTGGTTTGTCAGAACCGGAGTCGGAGTCGGAGGTGGTGGTAGAACAGAGATGTGTTAAAGACAGGCCTGATAAAGTAAAATTATCATTATTCAATCTGCCTGTTTGATTCCAATTAAATAATAATAAACTACTTACTTAATTACTACTTTTAGTGGGAGGCCTCTTCTGCAAGAGACCGCCTGGCGAAGTATCACACCTTTGCCAGATATTCATCCACCATGCAATAGTGTGCAAACATTACCGTGTTCCGGTTTGAAGGGCAGTGTTTCCAGCGAAATTACTGGGCATATGAGTCTTTAGAGCCCATGTCTCAGGGTGACGGCGCAGTGACTCCTAAAGTAGCAAGACTTCCGATTGAAAATTGTCAGAGCCGAAGTCGGAACCGGAGGTGTAATATTAATTGGAAGTTACGACTTATCGGAGTCGGATTCGAAGCTCCTTAACATCCTTAGTTTGTATGATAATGGGAAGTGTTTGGCAGTCGCGCGAGCATGCGTAGACTCTAGGAGTATAGCGTAAATATTGGACTGGTCATGTAGATGCTGGAGGGATAGAATAGAGTAGGGTCCCCAACTTTTTGTACGAGAAATGAGATATTATTAAGATCGGAGAAATAAAATGAACAGTATTTTACAAAAGAACACAGTATTATTATTTTTTGAAGTTTTAAAACCATTTTTGGAGCTTCTTGCTCTAAAAAAACTGCATAAAATTATTATTTGAAATGTAAAGCTTACAGTCACACCCAAAACGGTAACTATTTTAGGAAATGTCTTAAGAATACATCTAGATTCGCAACAATGGTTCTAAAATTGTCATTAGGTAAAGATGTCGAAAGTAAAATAAGCGAAACGAACCACCGTAAGATACCTAGCATGTTGGTGTTATGCTGTAAGCTAACTATTGTAAGTTATTAAAGATAAATAAATAAATAATAATGGAATAAAGAATATAAGACTATTGCGGAAATCCACAATCAATAAGAAAATGTAGAAATATATAGTTTTAATTCCGCCTAAGTTGTCAGATGAATGTATGATAGGACTCTGTTGGTTTTTTTAAATCTTTTTTTATACCTGGGGAATGCATTACGCATACCACCAGACCCCGGTGAGGGCCGGGTGGTTATGTGGGACTCCCCCGCCTGCTAGTCTGACGGGTACACCCACTAAATCCCAGAGTGTTCCACCGGGACGCCTTTGTTGTCGGGGCTACGGGTGCGAAAGTGGACTTCCGCGGAGGACTCTATTGGATGACCTAACCCCTATGGTAAATCTATCCGTTCGAATATCAAAATCCCTAAGCAACCCTTTATTTATCAGAAAAGCGAAACAACCCTAACGTACCACCCCGTACCTAAATTGACCTAGCGTAAAATAAATAGATACGGCCTACGGCCTATTTCTATATTTTTTTGTTTTGTATTCACGGAAACAGCTTTTAAGGAAGGAAATTAAACGTCGCAGGGAATTGTTGTGAGACTTGCATACTCAGAGGGTCCTCTCAGTATGAAACTCTCAGAATAATTCTGAATTCCATTATAAATGAGAAGTTTTTATTCGTTCCGTCCTTGATCCCTCGGGCGAGGCGGTTGGCACCTCATGATTGTTTTTGCCTGTTTAGCAATGCTCATATAGCCATCGCTTTTAGCGATAAGTCCACTTATTGTACCTAATGTTTTACCCATCTGACAAAAGGAGGGTTCTTCTTTACCTTGTCTATTTAAAATCGACTGTTTTATACGTTTATATACCAAGTTGGTGTACTGCTTTCCGCTGGGATCGTAGCATGTGGAAAGATGTAGTCTCCAAGCCTATCCCAACGGGAGAAAGGCATGTCTGTACGTATGTCATCATCAACCCATATCCGTCCCACTGCTGAGCACGGGTCTCCCCTCACTTTCATGAGGAGGATTAGGCCATAATCCACCACGGGGGCCAGATCCGGATTGGTGGATCACACACCTACCTCGAAAATAATTCTCGGGTCTGGCATGTGGGTTTCCTCACGATGTTTTCCTTCACCGAAAACACAT
The DNA here is from genome assembly GCA_912999815.1 of Campaea margaritaria. Classification (NCBI taxonomy): domain Eukaryota; kingdom Metazoa; phylum Arthropoda; class Insecta; order Lepidoptera; family Geometridae; genus Campaea; species Campaea margaritaria. Next base: position 568,212 of record OU538809.1, on the reverse strand, counting down.
TGGTACGCGCCTGCACTGGGATTTGAACTCACGACATATACACCTCATACATTAATTTATCATGACTCTTCGTTACCTAAATCTTATTAAGACGCAGCTGGATCGACTAGTTTAGTTAATAATTGCGAATGACCCCATTAACCCCATCCACCCTATGGAATACAACATACCCCACCACACACACGCAGTTCCATTTGAACGCACCCAAATCTTATTTATTTCCTATTTTCCACCCCTGCAATAATGTTATCCTCTAATGTACCATAATTCCTCTACACAATTCGAAGTCAACAAAAAGGAAAAGGGCTTCTCGTTTCCTTCAGAAGGGCATTAATGAGTGCAACGCACCTGTGTCAAGAACCACTAGAGAACATGTAAAAAAAACCCCTAGGGGGTGAAACGAGGGTGGAAAGTCATTTAGGGCGATTGTCACATCCCGGACACACCATACAAGAAAGCTGATTTGATATCTCTCGTCCAAATGGAGACTTGTTGTTGTCACGGATTGATTTTATATCCAACTAGCTGTGCCCTGGCACGCTTCGCTGTGGCACATTCGCACATTCGCTGATATGTCACTGATGAAAAAAATAGATAAAAACAATCCTCGATGCGGATTATATATCATGCTAAAATTTCAGCTCGAACGGTGCAGAACTTTTTGAGTTTTTGAAGCGTACACAAACCAACATAACATTTTTATATATATAGATTTTGGAATTATGCTTTTTTTTCAAGTGACGTTATTGTTTTAAAAATATTTTAACTAGATATTTTTTTTTATTCTACCAAACGGCTTTGGAGCTTTTACTTAAGTCTATGTCAATTGTAAACTTGATAATCTATAACGATTTCTCAATAGAACAATCGCGTCCATTTCAAAAGTATCATTTTCTCTCTTTTTTCGTGTTATTTCGACGTAACAGCCACGTTGAAGTGCGCGCTGATTTCACATTTCGGCTCTAATTCACATTTCGCGCGATATTTGTTTCTAATTTGGGCACTGTAGTTACCGTAAATGATGTTTATATACACGCCACATGTACGCAAGCATACTACGCCATCACAACAAAAGATAATCAAATAAATAATAGTATGAAGGTTCATACAAATCGTCAGTCCATTTAGGCGTGTAGTATTGACTGTCCCGCCTATTGCGTGTAGAGGTGCGGGAAGCGGATCGCGCGGGTTGAGAGTCCATTCTGTATGTAATACTGTATTTATTCTGTGACATGATATTGACGCGGCTTCCCTCCCAGTAATTACGGCCCCTCGCGAAGGGGCAGCCTGCAATAAGAGCTTGAGACTAAAGTTGCGTTTGTTTAAACTGGGGTTAGTTTGAAAATATTATTTTGCAAAACGAAACGTGTTTTCTGTGAAAATAGAACGTGATTTTTTCAAACGTATTTTTTTTTCTTTGAAATGTAATTTAGCAATTAAAATTTAGTTTTTTTTTTTACTGATGGAAACATGTTTGTTTCCATCAGTAAAAAAAAGTAAAAGCATTTTTTATTTAGCTGGAATGTTTCACTACGTTTTTAAAAGCGGGAAAACTTGCTTTTGAAAGAAGGAATATGCGGCAAAAAGCGTGTAGGTTTTGTTTGTATAGGTTTTTTTTTTTATTTGACTGAGTGACGAGATGATCAAGGCGGTTGATATTTATCACTTTTTTTTTTACAAATTTATCCCTATCTCACATACACGCAATTATAAAGCCTGCAACACATAGCAGCGCATAGCTACGGCTACGTACAGAATTTGTTTTAACTAACGTCAGATATATCTGACATCTATATTTTTTGTATGAAATTGTGTAGTGTGAGGCCTCTTCTGCTAGAGTCCGTCTGGGGAAGTACCACACCTTTGTCAGATATTCATCCGCCAGCAGTAGTGTGCAAACGTTAGTGTGTTCCAGTTTGAAGGGCACTGTTTCCAGCGAAATTACTGGGCACAAGAGACTTTGGATCCGATGTCTCAGCGTGACGGGCGCAGCGCAGTGCCGGGCAGGATTATGTAATGCAAAGTTCTGGGTGGCACTGTAACTGCTATGGGAAGGCGTAGCGCTTACCATTAGGTGAGCGGCTTGCTCGTCTCATCAATAAGTAAAAAAAATAATTTGAATACACTTTTGACAAAACAATAAACTTGTTCAAAAACCTGTCAAAAATTTCAATTTTATTGTGTAGTGTGTGGACCAAATCAGGAGACACGATACACGCAAAATGATTTCTTTACAAGTCTGTGTCAGCCGCGAGAAAATAGGCGAGACAAAAATGAGGTGACCTAAAAAGTTTTTACAGGCCGTAAAGGTAAAAGCCTCCTTAGGATTTTTCTTTTTAAGTTTTGGCAAGGGGTTCTGAATATTTGCACTGGCGCGTCCTTCCAGAGATCCTAGGGCATTCTGTGTTACTCTCTGTCATTCGTATTGAAATGACAAGTCCCGTGGCAATCAAACGTCAAAATGAAACGAACTCGAGCTGATCCGCACCGTGCTGAATAGCCCCGCTGGGCAGGCCAACGGAGGGGTTTTAGTGGGTAAAAATCCCACGTAATCCGACGGTACCACAATGCCGCATATTAAAAAAGGGGGGTCTGAATATGAAAACATAGCCCTCCTTCTGGCGCAGTCAGGTAAAAACTTGCCAAATGCCTTTATGAGCTTTTTGCTTGAGGATTTTAAGCGTTAGGGCTGCCAATAAATCCAAAATATGAATTAAAAGTGACAGTAATTATGTGAGAGAACGTTTTTGATAAGCTTCTTTACGCACGCTCGACTTGGGGAGTAAGCTGGGGAATGCGTTACGAAAAGTGTGATCGGGCGAGGCGAACGGAAGTTGAGAGGGAGATATAAGTTAGTGAAGATAGAAAGACAGAGAGTTACGTTTCGTATATTTTTTAAATTAACTTTGTTTTTTTTTTAATAATATGTTGTTTGAAGATTTACTACTTTGTGCCAGCACACATTTAATTTTTTTTAATTTTTTTACTTTTTTTTTACAGAGAATAGATACTGCTGGTCAGTTGCGGTTTACCCGCGTTAACTAGCATCCTACGGAACAGTATTTTTACGAGATAAAAAGTAAACCTATGTTCTATTCCAGGATCTGACTATTTATGTATTATAATGCGCATTGAAGAGAAGACAAACAAACAAATACAAACTTTCGCATTTACCATATAATATTCCTGGGGAATAATTTACCTTGGTATCGACGTCGTGGAAGGGAACAGCGAACCAAGGCTTCCCGGTCAGAGTCCGGCGGAAGCCCGCCTCCCTCTCCACGGGACCCTCAGGTGTGCCAACATGAGCCCACAACACCACCTCAACTACCCTCAGTCGAGGATATACCTTCCTATAAACCTCCTCCAAGCGCACTCCAAAATCGTCACTCTCGTCACTTATGTTTGCGAACGAAAAGTAGATCCCACACACGGCACCGTCCCCGGTCTCCACGCAGTCGGCTAAAGCTTCCAAAGTCGGTACATTGCCAAACTGCCCGCTTTGATCACACTTAATTAGGACTTTACCGAAAAGTTTTTCGCGCCAATCCATCTTTTTGCAAGCTATTTTCAGAACTGCACCATTGTTCCCGCGATTATTAATCTTAATTTGTTTATTTAATAACTTATTTCACACGAAATCAGTTGAACCGGTCGCGTTGCAGTTGATTTTTGTTGCTGTTTCAAATTTAACAAAGTTTTGAACGCGTTTTAGAAAAAAAAAGATTTAAAAAGTTTTCGATCTTTTTCTAAGCGGGACGCGAAGCTGGCATAAGCGAGTTAGAGTTATCGGACGGGCGAAATTTTAATTTGTAAAATTGGTCACGCGAGTTGCAAGAGCAACGACCGCGCTACCTCGCAGACAAAGCCAGACTGGAGGACGCGAGGGACGGGCCCCTCGGCCCTCTGTACAGACACGCAGACAGAGCAAACATTCAAGGATAAACAGACAAGGATGAAAAACGAACATAGGTTATGTTGGTCGACAAATACAGATTTAGAATTGTAAACAATTCACAAGAAGGTGTGTGCACAGTCAATGTACGGTAATGGTTCGAAGGCGGTGTCTTGTGGTGCGCGGGAATGCTGCGTTCTTTTAATAAGTGTGTGAAGTAATTGAGGTTGTAAATTGCATTTTACGCGCTGATCGTATGTGTAAATTATTACTAAGTTGTTGCAATATGAGAAAATGATACTTAGCATTAAGTACTCCTTGTACTCCACTTGTGTGCTAAAGAATAAATAAATAAATAAATAAATAAATAAATAAATAAATAAATAAATAAATAAAATTACCTTGACTAGTATTATTTACCCAGCTGCGTGAGCTCATATTTAATACAGTTAAATTATAATTACAGACCATTTTTTTTTATATGTTTGCGAGTGACGAGATCACCTGATGGTAAGCACTACGCCTGCCTATAGCAGTTACAGTGCCATCTAGAACTTTGCATTGCATAATCCTGCGCGGCGCTACACTGCTCTCGTCACCCTGAGACATCGGCTCTAATGTCTCGTAAGTCCAGTAATTTCGCTGGAAACAGTGTCCTTCAAACCGGTGCACAGTAATGTTTGCACACTACTGCTTGGCAGATGAATATCTAGCAAAGATGCGGCCGTGTATCGCATTAGCCACTGACGACTACTTATCATGCTGACTGTGAAGCGTGAGGTTACGGGTTCGATTCACGCGTAGTGTTATTAATTTGATCTGGGCTTAGGTGTTTGTCGGACTCTGATCCGGATATAGAGACTCCTAGTTGATTAATGTAATGAGAGCGTAACACGTCATTTATTTGTTTTTTTTTTTATTGTTTTAAAGTGGCTTGCGTCATGTGTAGTTATGGCGAGTGCGGTCATACATACGATTTCATAAATCTTATATATCCAGTAACTAAATAGTCCAGGGATTTTTAGCTGTAATCTCAGAATAAATAGGTTAATTTAAGTTTATGGTCTGCTAATATTATTTAATTTTTACACTCTATGTAGCGACATCTGTACTCAAGTGGTAGTAATGTTTTGTAAGGCTACTCAACCCTAGATGGCGCTACTTACTATTACCTTACGCTAAAATTATTGAGGTTAGTTATGGAACATTTTCTCTGGAATGGAACATCACCAACGACAAAATTACAGGCATGAGGCATCTGTCACTCAAAATTTACTAATTATTAATTGTCAAAAGTTAGTAATGACAGTGGAAAAAGAAAAATGGTAGTTTTATTTGAAAACAAAAAGCTCTCGAAAGCTGGGTATTGGTTTATGAGTTCAACGCAAGATAAAGAATAATAATGCCTCGCGGGCGCCGTCGATGCGTGCGTGCGTCTGAAGCAGCAGAACACAGCTCCAGCTCCGCTAGAAAGAAAAGTCTTGTCTCATCGGAGGAGCTGCCGGACCCTGGATTACTAAAGACTTACACCAAAACCAGCATCGGCAATCTCAGTTAGTACCTATCTGATAATGTATATTTTTTCATTGCAAGATCCGCACCGCGGTTTTTCTAGGCTGGTACAAAATACAAACCAGCTGGCAAGGCTTGTACAAAGAACGAAATTTAAAGAAAATAATTGTAATAATTAAACATTTTCGCTGCTGAGCTTATGTTTTCAGCACTGAACGTGTTAAAGGACAAACTTAACTTTGCCGTTCGATCCACAACACGGTTATTCCACCAAGTGCAAATAATTTTAACTATTATGGTTTTCAGATTTTTACCTTTACATGTGCTGTGAGACATTGCTTCTTGTTGAATTTCATGATTCTAGGTCAACATGAACTACCCTATAGGTTTTCCTATGTCCCATTTCACAGTTTCTTTTGTGAATTCGTGAAATAAATTAAAATATGCGACATAAACTGTAATATATTTTGATCGTGTTGACTTACAACTTTAAATTTTTACAGCTGAAAGAGACTGGAGACCAGCATATCCATCTATATATATAAAAATGTTATGTTGGTTTGTGTACGCTTCAAAAACTCAAAAAGTTCTGCACCGATCGAGCTGAAATTTTAGCATGATATATAATCCGCATCAAGGATTCTATTTTTTTCGTCAGTGACATATCAGCGAATGTGCGAATGTGCCACAGCGAAGCGTGCCAGGGCACAGCTAGTTTATAATAGATTTAAGTGTTTGATTAGTAAAAGTGCTATTTTTTTGCCTACACACATTAAATGATTTGAGTTTGAACAATTTTGATGTCAACAGGAAACAATGCTAAGAAAAGAGTGTCATTTAACTTCCCCGTGGAGGTGAAGACCAGGGATGGGGGCTTGTTCACTGGCACGGGCACCATAAACTTGAGGAAGACTTCAGCAGCTCCTCCTGCAGTGCCAGGTAGGTATAGCAACAGTGCGCTGTGGAGTGGCTAGTTCAGGAAGTTGACCCAATGGGTAGTGGTCCGTTTTGGGGAGTTGTCATAAGAACGGGTTATAAACTGAATGTGATTTTAGATATGTTTATCAAAATTTTGATTAATCAAACATTGTCAATGAAAATCGAAAAAAATAGTAATGAAATCCATGTTCCCAAGAATTTTTTCGTAGGTATATGATCTACCAATCCGGACCGGGCTCCCGTGGTGGATTATGGCCTAATCCTCCTCACGAAAGTAAGGGTAGAGCTCAGCAGTGGGTCGATATGGGTTGATGATTATGATGATATTAATGAAATGTAATAAACTCAGCAAAATAGAATTAATAGCTATCTGAAGATCTTATTAATAATCTACTATCTATTATCGTGAAATAAATTTGTTTCATTTCAATAAAAAAAATTAAGTAAAATTAGTAGAAGATGCTCTTAGCATTAAGTCCGCCATTTGTAATAGCTATTTAATCTGTGCAATAAAGTATTAAATAAATAAATGAATAATAAAAACATAAAATAAACTTGTCAGATTGGGAAGTGATCAGTTAGGGAAGTGGTCTTTGTGAAAAGTGTCATAATGGGAAGTTCTCATATTTTATCAATTAATCTATTCAGAACTATGAATAAGTAATAAAGTTTATTCATAGACTTAGAACAAGATAGAAAGCTTACAGTAAGAAATCAAAGAGCTAACTTCGAGTACCCATGGGAAGAGACCAGGTTGGGAAGTTGTCGCCTGACTTAATGGGAGCGTCCATTGCTGGAAGTGGTCAGAGGTACAAGTGGAACATTTTGTTTATAAATCTAGTGCGATGTTTCAAGCTAATGAATTATTTGTTTTCATTTGATAATTGATTGAATACCTTGCATTGTTTTTAGAAATACTTCCAAGACGTAAAACTAAAGGAGAACTCAAGGAAATAATCGCGGACCCCACTGAGGATGCCAAGGAACAGAAGTATACAATCAGCAAAAAAGCATCTATAAAATGTCCAAAACTTAAAAAAATAAAATTTGAAGAGCCTACAGAGAATCACCCATCAGAACACCTAGATCCACCAAAGAATCTTGATACGCCAAAGAATGTCGATCCGCCAAAGACGCTCGATCTACCGAAGAACGTCGATCAGCCAAAGAAGCTCGATCCGCCAAGTAAGGTCGATCTGTCAAAGAATATAGAACCACCAAAGAAGTTCGATCCACCGAAGAAGCTCGATCCGCCGAATGAACTCGAACCGCTGAAGAAACTCATACCACCAGAGAAGGTAGATCCGCCAAAGAAGGTAGATCCGCCGAAGAAGGTCGACCCGCCAAAAGAGGTAGATCCGCCAAAGAAGGTCGATCAGCCAAAGAATTTAGATCCGCCAAAGGTAGATCCGCCAAAGAAGGTCGATCAGCCAAAGAATTTAGATCCGCCAAAGAAGGTAGATCCGCCTAAGAAGGTCGATCAGCCAAAGAATTTAGATCCGCCAAAGAAGGTAGATCCGCCAAAGAAGGTAGACCCGCCAAAGAAGGCAGATCCGCCAAAGAAGGCCGACACGCCGAATGAGGTAGATCCGCCAAAGAAGGTCGACACGCCGAATGAGGTAGATCCACCAAAGAAGGTCGATCAGCCAAAGAATCTAGATACGCCAAAGAAGGTAGAGCTGCGAAAAAAGCTAGATCCGCGAAAGAAGGTAGATCCGCCGAAGAAGGTAGATCCGTCGAAGAAGGTTGATCCGCCGAAGAAGGTAGATCCGCCGAGGAAGGTAGATCCGCCGAAGAAGGTAGATCCGCCAAAGAAGGTAGATCCGTCGAAGAAGGTAGATCCGCCAAAGAAGGTAGACCTGCCAAAGAATCTAGATCCACCAAAGAAGCTCGATCCGCCAAAGGAGATCAATCAGTCAAAGACTCTAGCCTCCGCGTCATCGAATATAGAAGAGCTAAAAAATTCGAAGACTGCTATTTGTAAGACCGAGCGTAAGATATTTTCTTTCTTAACACTATGAGTATATTATTTTGTACCATTCGTATTATCATTGAAAAGGGGATATTTACTATGTTTTATGTTTGAACTCCTGATATTTCTGCACTGTTGCAAGTGCCATCACACAGTCACATCTTTCTCTTCTCTCTTCACATGCTATGACACACACCAACTCCCTGACACCCTCTGCTGGCTTCTGGAACTCCAGACCAATAGGCTGTGTAGGGTCACATCCTTTCCGCCTGGTCTCATTCACACAAATAACATGAACCCGTCTTTTACTCATCATCATGGCAAATATCGCGGTTTCAAGGATAATACTAATGATAGTGCTCGTGTTACTTCGAAACCTTTTATTTTGTGTTATATTTTGTTAGTAGAATTTTTTTCTTTATTTTAAGTATTTTTGATAGGACAATCAGTGGTTATGCTGTGAATAAACCATTATCTGTTATTATGTGCTCTGCCTCATGAGCAGCCGTTCCAACGCCTAGGTGAAGGTGGACTCCATATTGGCTACCTAAACTTGAGCTCAATAAACTAACCGTTCACCCTAACGTTAATTATAAGTGGCAAGGTAAACTGTAAACTATGATTGGAAATAAAGTCTTTTTTGTTTTGTTATTTTTTTTCTTTTCGAGGCAACCGGCTTAAATTCATTCACACACCAAGTAACACGGCCACTGCACGCCACTTCCTTACTAACATTGGTCCTCAATTGAAATATCCTCCCGGTTGATGCTGCTTCCGCCACGTCATCGAGAACCTTTAAAAATAAACTCGATAACTGCCCATGAACCGATAAATCCAATTGTTTCAGCAGTGAATGTGTTAAATAATTTAATTTATTGTACGAATTACTTATTAAATAATTTAATATATTGTTAGAATCTGAGAAGAGTAACTCAGTGGCAGCGGTGAAGATCCCGGACGTTATCAGGGATAAAGAGGACATTAGAGAAACCATACGGATGCAAGTGGAGAGTGAGATGATGGCTCGGGCTGAGTTCGAAGAGTTTAACAGGATATATAAACCTCCGGATTGTCTGAAGGTAAGCGAACTTTTGCTGAAGTGTCAGCTTCTAAGCTTTTCATCTGGCGTGCCGTCTGTGTGAACCGTACTGTAGTAGCGCCGCGTTACACACATGTCTCTGATTCGCACCCGCGTAAAGTTATAAAAAACACAACGTTTGTGTTTTCAGCGTGATCATTAATGATGAAATCTTATTCCCCCCTCAGTACATGAACGTCGAGATCCACGAGGATCTGTCGGCGAACTGGTTCGCGCAGGAGATGAAGCGCGCGTGCGAGGCGCTGGGGGCGCGCGTGGTGGTCGCCACCGACCTGTGCGACCCAGGGCTGCTGCTGTGGACGCGCCAAGTGCCGGGCCGGCTCACCAACACTGGGGAGCAGGTATCATCATCATCATCATCATATCATATCATATCGGCCCACTGCTGCGCACGGGTCTTAGACCACACGATAGAAGTGAAAACTCCATCAAGGCGAGGTTAAAAATACGAAATACAACTATTTTTTTAAAGAACCTTTTACACCGTTTCTAGATCAAACACCCAGTAAGAACCCTTTTCATTGCCTCTAAGAACCTTTTTCATCGTTTTTACAGTCTAACCTCGTCTAAAAACTCTTTCTATCATTTCTAACAACCTATTTCATTGTTTCTAGAACATAAAAACCTTTACTTATTCTCCAAGAACCTTTTTCATTGCCTCTATGAACCTTTATTATCGTTTCTAGAATCTAACCTCGTCTAAAAAACTCTTTCTATCATTTCTAAGAACCTTTTTCATCGTTTCCAAAACATAAAAAACCTTTTCATACTATCCAAGAACCTTTTTGCGTCGTTTCTAGAACAAAGTCACAGTAAGAACCTTTTTCATCGTTTCCAGTCTTTGACCGGTAAGAAGCAGTGCGACCGCGCTTTCTACATCATAACAGCGACGGAGATGGTGTCGCTGATCGCCGAGGACTGCGTCAGCCGCCACATGGCGATGAAGCAGGAGCTGACGGGGGGGAAGCTCACCGTCGTCATGTCCGGAGCACAGAGTATGCTGAAGTGAGTACGGAGCCCCAGAACCTCCCCTTGTGTCGTTTAGTTTTTTTTATTTATTTGACTGACGAGACGAGCAAGTCGTTCACCTGATGGTAAGCGCTACGCCTGCCCATAACAGTCACAGCACCACCCAGGACCTTGCATTGCATAATCGTGTAAGGCACTGCACTGCGCTCGTAACCCAGAGACAAGTCAAACTTATCATGTCGTTTTACGTTGGGGGTTAAAAATGGCAGAATAGAAGAACTAATTTTGTTAACTGAAGACCTTATAATAATATATCTATTGTCTATTTTCGTGCAATAAATAATTTTATTTTAATGATTCTATGGAAAATATATAATTAGTATATAAATAAATATGTATTTAAAAAACGAAACGTGTGCTCGGACACAGTCATATTCGAATTAAAACCTCACATAAAACATTGTTTAATTTTTTTATAAAAGATATTTTAAAAAATAAACGAAACGTAACTCTCTCTCTTTTTCTATCTTCACTGACTTATATCTGTCTCAACTTCCGTTCGCCTCGCCCGATCTCATTTTTCGTAACGCATTTACCAGCCTACTCAACAAGTAAAGCGTGCGTAAAGAAGTTTTACTAAAAAAAAAAATTTTTTGTTTCAGAAGTCTACCCAACTCAAACGGGAACGAAGGAATGAGTAACCAGAAATTTAACAAAGCAGTTAGCGACATACAAATGGGTAAAATTATAAGTTTTTTTTATTATAGAAAGTTTTTTTTTTTTATATGACTGAGTGACGAGACTAGCAGGTCTTCCACCTGATGGTAAACGCTGCGCCTAGCCATAACAGTCACAGCACCTCCCAGAACCCTGCATTGAATAACCCGGGACAGTCAAAAGTACACGCCCAAATGTAATAGACCAACGGGCAGTATGAACCTTCATACTAGCTGGTTGTCTTTTCTTTTGGTCGCGCAGTATCTTCGAGTACTTCCACACACATGAGGCGCGTTCTACATAGGTCATTCATATGTGTGAGTGATGAATTTTTTGTGGTGTGTGAACTTGTACCAGTAGCCCCCTGACCTGTTCTAGAGCTGATGGTGGAGAAGAAGATCGACCTGGTGGGCGTGGAGACGCCGGCCGAGTTCGGCGCCCTCGTGGGACACTACACGCGCGCTATCGCCGAGGCGCCTTTTAGGTTAGTACACACACACGCACACACAAAACTCCTTTTGTTCAAAACGAGCAATTCACCCATCTGATGGTAAGCGCTACGCCTGCCCATAACAGTTACAGTGCCACCCACAACTACCATACTACCATTATTCCACTACTTCAATCTTTCCAACTAATTTTCGTTCCTTTCGTTTCTACTAATTCAGTTATCCTGTCTACTAATGCTACTGCCACGCCTTTTCTATTTTCATTGTTTTCATTCTACTAAACCTACCTATAAACGTGGGGACAATTTTATTTACACTACAGAATACCGTAACAAGCGTGTCGTTTCTGATGGTAAGCTCAGGAGGCCTACCATGACGTCTTATAGCGATTCAGTTCAGGACCTAAACTGAGCCGCGTCGCGTAATCGTACCGTGACGTCTTATTTTTTATGTTGCTGCCATTTTCAACCTAAACTGGATCCTGTTAAGGTTGAAAATGGCAGGAACCTAAATTGAGTCTCTAATAAGCCGTTTTCAACCTAAACCATATCCAGTTTAGGTTGAAAATGGCAGCCACATAAAAAATAAGACGTCACGGTACGATTACGCGACGCGGCTCAGTTTAGGTCCTCAACTGAATCGCTATAAGACGTCATGGTAGGCCTCCAGTTCAGTAAATGCTGAACGGACTTCGATTATTGTCCTAGAACGGCACGTAGAATTTTCAAGCTGTCAAAGTGGTAAAACACACGGCGGCGGTGTCCAAGACACAGTCACACCTCGTCTTTTTCTTTTTTTGGTGCTAGTTTATGAAAGAATTTAGGTAGGTAATTCCTGAACTAATTTACCTATTAATAAAATACCCGAGCTGAGCTATAAACGTTGTAATATATTTTTCAAAAGACAAGACAAGTGACAATCAGGAGATGCATCTTAGTTCCATAATTAACATATAGATGGCCATAATTCAGTGTTGCAATTATTTTTTTCTGGGGCCATAACCTGACAGTTTGTGAAAGAATTTAGGTAGGTAATTCCTAAACTAATTTATTTATGAATATTTGGTTATTTTTTTTTCAGGAAAGCGAAGTTCGAATACGAAGATCAAGCGGACTTTTATATGCAAGGCGACAACAAGAATTGCGTCACCGTTGATAGAGACGGTAAATACTGGATATTTACAACTGTAACTTTTTTTGCCTTTTTACGTTTTTTTTTTAATTGACTGAGTGACGAGACGAGCAACTCGTTCACCTGATGGTAAGCGCTGCGCCTGCTCATAACAGTCACAGCACCACCCAGAACCCTGCATTGCATAGTCGTGCGCGGCACTGCGCTGCGCTCGTCACCCTGAGACATCAGCTCTATAGTCTCATATGTATTACGTGTAAAAGTGTGGTTATTTACTAAAATATATATGAACAGAAATAGTTTTCCAGCGATCTCCGCACTTAGAATTAACAATAATGCTTTCAACTAAAAACCGACTTATGCTAATAAAAAGCAAACGACTGAACCGATTTTAATGAAGTTTCTATAGGACCACTCTGGAAGTATATCCTTTGAAATAAACAAAAAAAAATCCAAGTCGGTTTATAAATTACGGAGTTTTGAGGTAACTTACATTAAAAGAAATACAGGCAAAATTGAGCACTTCCTCGTTTTTTATAGATGGTTAAAATAACGGATAAAAAATATATGACAGTAAGACAGAAGACATTCTAAAAGGTAAATGTTTATTTCTTGATTTTAGCTTTGTTAAACATTTTATTTCTGTCTTTTTTATGCAGGAAATGGCTTGAGTAGACTTTGGGAGCAAATGTTAGCGGTTCTACCGCAGTCAAGCTTGGAGGTAGCGCGAACGCTAGGCGCTGAATATAAAACTCCAACCGCTTTAGCAAAGGTAAGAAGAAAAATGGTGATATTATAATTTTATTTAATTTAGGATTTATATATCTGGCAGAACACCCCTCGCTTCTATTGCCACATTCTGCCTCAGGAAAAAGAAAAACGGTGTTGCTATTTTTGTGTAAAATGGTAGAAATGGTAGTTTTTTTTATGTTGCAGAATTTACAATCTTCTACTGGAATAGGTAGAATAGCCGATATTGGAGTGACGCGCACCAACGTGCCTGATGCAAAGCCTCGTAGAATAGGACCGGAGTTTGCAAGGAAGCTTAAGATTTTATTCACGTGTGAAGATGGAAGCACGCTGATCGAGTAGTATTAAGTCGACGAGTTTTACTGTAGTTCGACTAAATAGTCGTCAGGAAAATTAATCGATTATTTTGTATCTGTAGTTTTTTAAGAGAAAAAAAAACTTAATGATATTATTTTAATGTAAGTAGAGTTAAGCCGGTAAGACACGAGTACGAGTACGATATTATGTAATATTCATTATGCATTTATTTATTTTTAAGTTAGAAATGATCTCAATATACCTACCTATCATTTACCATATTTTGTGTGAGGGCAAAAATCTCAGCTGGTTTGAAACTAGTTTTATTTTTATTTTAGGCTTTTGGACGTGTGACATTTTCAAGCATGTTTAACGGCACTATTTTATTTTTATGTGATATTTAATCTTTTTGAATATCATGGCAATAAAATTTGGTTATTGATGTGATTACAATTTTTTATTTAATCTACTTTCTGTACAATTTTCGTCTGATACGCATTATGCATTCGCACCCTTAATCGGACGTTTTTGCAAATCCGTGGTCTTTCACACTATCCAATCAGTAAAAGTCAGAAAAAAAACTCGCTTGGATAAATAATTATGTTGCTATCATGAAGATCTCGCATGAAAAATGTTGAAGTTTTTTAAAATTAAAATAAATTAAATCATAATTATTATCTTCGAATGAAGAGACTCATATTATAATTCTAATTAAGTTAGATCATTTATTGATTTGTAAATAATTTGGCAACTTTCATAGCAACACTGCTTTTTAACTGTCAAACGCACGTTGTCATTTAATATAATCAATCAAACAAAGTCAAACTCAAAATATTAACTAACCTCAAATTTATATAACTATTTCGTAAATATACGTAATATAATTCCATAATTTTACATTAAAAAAGCGCAATCGACCATCAAGATGACTGTGTATTTATCAAGAATTGCTTTTAGCACTGTAAGAAGTGCGACTTCGAGATGTATCAACGCAAGTTCGATCACCGGTTCTTCGCCGAGAAGTTCAGTTTTCTCGTCAAATAAAGGATTTACCTCTTTAGCTAGTACCGTAGTTGTAAGGAAATACTCTAGTGATAGTATCATGCCGCCGGCACCGTTGGATAATGCCGGTATGCCGTTGAAAAAGAAGATAATCCACAAAAAGGCTTCAGCGGCCGATTTGAGTCATAAAGAAGGCCATTTCTTGACGCTGGCGTATGCGACGGCAAATGCCTACGATTTGAAGAGTTTAAAAGAGGCCCTAGTCCAGCAGAAACTATATGAGCCCGGCACGTGAGTGTAACTCAAACTTTTTGGTGTTTCAGTTATTGCATCACATATAGTGGTGTATTTCTAATACAAGAACCACTTTATCACGTTCAGTGCTGAAACAACTGTCGTGTTTGTTGATGGGAAAACACCATGGAGTGTGCAGAGCCGCTCCCGTGGCTAGACAAGCAAATGGCTATGCAGTGAAGTGTGTTTTGTTCACTTTGATTTATTTTTGTCTTATAAATGTGTGATATTGTTATATTTCCATGACAGCCTGAAAGCCCATGAAGTCGGCGATGTGGTGGTAGCGAGTGCAGTGTACAGTGTGGGAACAGAACCCAGGGAGATCATCTTCTTCCGAGACGGAGCTGTAGTCTTCTGGAACTGCACCATGCTGGAGGCCAGCAACGTGCTGGACTTTGTCAGGCCGTGAGTGCAATCTAGTTACATCCTAATAACAGCTACAGTGCCACCCAAAACTTTGCATTTCATAATCCTGTGTGGCACTGCACTGCGCTCGTCATCCTGAGACATGGCTCTAAAGTCTCATATGCCCAGTAGTTTCGCTGGAAACAATGCCCTTCAAAACGGAACACAGTAATGTTTGCACACTACTGCTTGGCGGATTAATATCTGGCAGAGGTGGTACTTCCTCAGGTCTCTTACAGAAGAGGCCTACCATTACAAAATATTTGAGATTAACAGTTAGTTAAAAAAATCATTATTTGACTGTTTCTTTACAGATATGAAGTAGAGAGCTATCCAGTCGACGTAGTGGAGAAGGAGAGAGAAGTTATGACTTACAGCTATCAACCCAATGCGTAAGTACCATCAGTTATTCTTTACAAACATAGAAATCTGAACACCAATTAGTTTATTTCATAAGAAAAAATAATTCAAAAACAAAGCTCTCTCCCTTGACTAACACGGCTTACAAACAAGTCCTTAATAATTCGGCAATAAATTGGATTATGACAATAAGGGGCCATTCACTGTTCAAATGTAAATTTTATTTTATAATAATGTGTAACATGTTTTTCAGGAAGTCATGCCACTTACAGGAGTCGTGTTTTGTGATGGTTCCGGAAAGAGACAACTCATTGGAGAGATATACTTTCAGGTACACTATTTTTTTACCATAGTTTCCCACTGCTGGGCAAAGGTCTCCCCCACTATTTCCACTTCTCTTGATCTTGGGCTAGTTCTGCCCAATCATTTTCAAAAGAGTTGAGGTCTTCTTTCCACTGTCTCTGAGAACGACCTCAACTGTTTCGATTGTCTGGGAACCCCCATTCTGTGGCAGTCCTAGCTCTATCCGGGTGCTCATATGACCTGCCTAATCCCACTTGAGCCTGGCAATCTTGACTCTAACGTCTACTACACCTGGTTACTTTTAAACCCAATAATTTCTATAGATGAACAAATGCTACCTAAATAGGTAGACCTGTAACTGTAATTCCAACACTATCTTGAGGTATTAACGGCGGTTTTTAGTCACAAACTGTTGTCAACCGTTGAGAGTTGGTGCACTCGGCCATTCCGTGTCTATCTAAGGAGTTTTTGGCTATATGCGTCCTAGTTTTGTGTTTCTAATACCTATGTAGCTGTAGGACCCCGAACATTCTCCACTTTCTGGAAAGTAATAAAAAAAATAAGAATCATTCAGGTAGTTTGCCCCAAAATCACGAACCAATTCAATGATACAAATATCATGTAGTTAAATTTAAGCCTAAGAATCAAGTGTGTCTTAGTGAAATGCAAAGACTACACACTTACTCGAACAGTAATTTTTTCCAGTCACGCGATGGTACAGTCAGCGCGGCTGGGAGCTTGGGAGGCACGTCTGGAGTCGCTAGCGGCCTCCGTGCGGTACCACACGGCTCTTATGGAGCGCGAGGGGACCACTAAAGTGGATAAGAAAGAGGTAAGACATACCTACAGTCACGCAATAGTACACTAAAACTGTGATGCACCCACGCAATGGTATAGCCACGCAATAATACAGTCACTCAATTATACAGTCACCCAATTATACATTGACTCAATTAAACAGTCACTCAATTATACATTGACTCAATTTAACAATCACTTAGTTATACAGTCTCAATTACATAGTCACTGAATTATACAGACACGCATACAGTCACGCTATTATTATAGCATAATTATGCATGTGAGTAACGCATGCCTGTAGGTCACTCAATAGTACAGCTACACTATTCCCGAGTGACAAAGGCCATGTTTTATAGATGAATCAAAGGGATTATAATAATGTTACTCGAGGGATAAGATTGGTTTTGGATGATGTAATCTGATGATGATGACCTTTCAGATAGTCCGAAAGTTGGGTGAGCTGTTCTCCCTACGGCACCGGCTGACTGTGGAGTCCGACCTGCTGGACACTCCTGACTTCTACTGGGAGGAGGAGCAGCTCGAGAGGCTTTACTCGGGAACGGTTGCTTACTTCACCATACCTAGGAGGACCAGAGTGAGTTATTTTCTGGTCTCTGTTAAATGGTGTTTCCAAACCATCCGATTAATCGACGCCGTTGATTGATGGTGATAGATCAGTCGATGTCGAACTACAGTTACTCTATCAGCCTAAGCTACATCAATAGGTGACAGCCACACCAATTGATCGTCTATTGAATCCATTGATTGATTTGGTAGCTCCCTTACAGGCCCCTAGATGGACATTATTACTAGCTTTTATGTAATTTACTGTCACAAAAGACTAAATTGTCACTGAGTTAGTTAGTATGAATGAATGGATGATGGTTTGATTGGCAGGCTTGGAGCTTACCATCAAATGAACAACATGCTCGTCTCGTTGCTCTGTATGTTTAAAAAAAGTCATAACCCCCTTCTCTCCACAAAATCAGGTCCTGAACGAGCGGCTGTCCCACTGCGTGGAACTCTTAGAGCTCCTCTCCACCTGGGCTTCGGACAAGCACCACATCCGCCTGGAGTGGATGATCATCGCGCTCATCCTCGCCGAGGTCTGCTTTGAGCTGCTGCATCTGGCAGACAGGTATCTGGTCTCTGATGATAAACAGACGGCGCATTAACTGCTGGAACAGCCTAGAACTGTTTGAAAGTGATAGTATGCGCCTGATTTACTTCACTTCTGCAAGTTCTGGCCCAGCTGTCTCATTGATTAAATCGGTGAAACAGCCTGGAACAGTCTAAAACTGCTCGGAACTGCTTGGAACTGTTAGTATAAGCCTAGTTTCCTTCACTTCTGTGAAGGAAACTAGGCTTATCAATCTAGGCTTAGTCAAAACAAACTAGGCTTAGTCGAAACAGTCCAGAACTGCTTGGAACTGTTGGTATTAACCTTGATTTCCATCACTTCTGGTAGTTCTGGATCAAACCCTGATCGGTATATTAATAAAATAGTTTAGAACTGCTAGTATTGTCCTGGTTTCCTTAACCGCTGGAAGCTCTGCACCAGCTGTCTTATTGGTTAAATGTGTGAAACAGTCTAGAACTGCTGGGAACTACTTGGAACTGTTAATATGACCATGGTTTCCCTTACTGCTGGAAGTTCTGGAACGACCTATCGACTTCTAAGCCATTTAGTACCCCTATTTGTGCCCACAGAACTTGATGTAATGTGGAAATTTGGATTATTTAATTTTCTGTGATAACTTTTTTTGACTATAATTTGTTAATCATTTAAATATTATATACATCCATCTTTTTTTTAAGTATATTTAAAACATAATTGTTGCATGTTAATATACAATAATTATTTAGTTTTAAGATGTAACAGATACATTGAGCCAAATATTTTTTATAATTATATCTGTGAGTTTGTTGGACTAATGAGCTCAATTATTATTATATAACCCTCGTTTTAGGCGGTCGGGTAATAATCTAATAAAATACTTATATTTATATTTGATTGCTTATTATGTAGACTGGGAATGTAAGTATTTAATATTTATATTTAAGATATTATTATTATATAAAGTATAATAGTAAAATCGTAGATGCATTATTGTAATATTTATGTAAGAGTTTTGTTTATAATCATTATAAATTATGAATAAAATATTTTAGTATGTAAAATGTTAGTAATTAATTTATAGAATATCCCTTAGATATAATTATCTTTATTTTAAAGTATATAATTATGCTATACTAGCAACGCTCCGCGGTTTCACCCGCGGTAACTATTACTCCCAGGAACCGTCAAATTTTACGGGACAAAAAGTATCCTATGTTTTATTTCAGGGCCTAAAGTTGCTGTATACAAAACTTTATCCAAATCTGTTTAGCCGTGCCGGCGTGAACAGAGAACATTTATTGGAAGTAGCCAAAAATAATGCACTTTTACACGTCAAATACTTAAATCTCATTTACACCGAGAAAAATTAAAATAAAAATATAAATAAATTCTGCTAAACTAATAATTAACTGATTATGGTTTGAGTTTGAAAAAGGACATTTCCCTTTTATGTGGTGACTCATGCCTGAATCTCGCGCAGGAAAAGGAAACTCCATTAACTCTGACAGTTGAGCCGATTTTCTTGCCTAGCCACGTGTACGGATCTGCACACCGTTGTGTCTCCCGTACAGCTAACACACCTGTTGTGTTTTCCCGCACTCGCGGCAAGTTAGAAAAAACACAACAGTTGTGTTTTCGGCAGTGAACGTGTTAACTCTACCAAACTTACGCTTCGGAAATATGCCAGTCAGAGAAGATAGCACCAAGAAACTCTACGGGGATTGTTGCAGGCAGCTGAGCCGTTCGGAGCGGCCGAGGGTGGAGCGGCGCTCCCTCGCCGCCGAGTTCGAAGACAACCTGCTCGCAGACCTGGCTATTGTCGACACTTAGCCCGCATGGGGGCGTGGCCTGGAGGCCAGGAGGCTAGGACGTCTGCATAGCTTAAAGTAGGCCGCCTGTGGAAATCTTACGCGGCGCTGAACTCATCCCTTGCCCTTTTCTCATCATCATCATCATCATTTTCTCATCACTCATACCGGCCCACTGCTGAACAAGGGTCTTCCCTCACTCTCGTGAGGAGGGTTAGGCCATAATCCACCCCTGGAAGCGGTCCGGACTAGTGGACCACATCTTCGAAATAATTTCGGGCATCTGGGTTTCCTCACGATGTTTTCCTTCACCGAAAAGCGACTGATAATTACGTACATATGTTTTTACAGAAACACATTGGTACGTACCCGCACTGGGATTTGAACTCACGACTTTCTCCTTGGAAGGCGGACGTTCTCCCAATAGGTTATCACCGCTTATTTGTATATGCCCCGGGTAAATATTTCGCAACTTATGAGACTGTTAGATATTAAGTTACGCCTTTCTTATGCATTTAAAAGATTAATTTCTTACTTTTGTATTAAATCTTAACTGAGATGGAACTAATTTCTTTCATTTCATACCTTTTAATAAAAGATTTTCTGAGAGTTTTAGTCCTAGAAACGCCATAGCGCCTGATTTATCCACGAGAGCAAATCATTATTGTACGTACGATACATTTATTTCATTTTAATTAACAATTGAATAGAATAAGATAGAAAACTCTTTATTGTACACCTAAAAATAAACAGTACAGAAAAATGTCAATATTAGTAAATTAGAAAATTACAATTACAGCTACGTTAGGTAATTGAACATGGAAATGGGAAACTAGAAGCCAAAACCAGCCTACAGATAGAATGGTGCACGCTTACCTAGAAGCAACCTGTTCACTATTGACTTGAAGGCTCCCAGGTTGTAACTATCGGGAAACAGACTTCGGCAAGGAGTTCCACTCCTTCGCGGTACGCATTATAAATGTGGAGGCAAATAGCTTCGTGTATGTCCACCATGTCTTGCACATCTTTTAGGTGGCATATCTTTAGATAGTAGAGTTCAGCCAAAGGCAAAGTAAATGGACGTAATATAAAGTTTGGATACTTTTAGCGCTGACTGTCCATGACTTCTACGTTACTAGGTAGGTGGTAATGTCAGGTGTCGACGGCCATTGTGTTGGATCGTGTCACGCCGGCGCCGTGTCGTGTTGCGTCGTGTCGCCGGAAGTGGCGTGTTCTGTACGATGCCCTGAATACATTCTAAATAGCTACCTGTGCATCAGAATAAAAGAAGCTACAGAACGAAGATTCAAGGCTTTGTTATAGATTCTTTAAACCACGCCGGTTGCCCTGGGCGGTTTGTTTAGAGGCCGGCATCACCGCTGTTTCGCTGGAAACAGTGCCCTTCAAACCGGAACACAGTAGGTACGGTTTTGACACTACTGCTTGGCGGATGAATATCTGGCAAAGGCTTGACTGGCCAAATTGAAAGAACCGAAGGTCTGGGTGCAGCATAATTTCTTTTATTGTCTTCAAGACTAATTAATTTTAAAATAAATTTCACTTTTTTAAATTCCTTCTGCCTATTATTATTGCATGATGCATGGTTTTGAGTTTCACTGCTGAGCCGATTTGCTTGTCTAGCCTCGGCTGCGGCTCTGCACACTCCATAGTGTTTTCCCATACAACAAACACAACAGTTGTGTTCTCAGCATTGAACGTGTTAAGAGGTTGTTATTTTGTAAGTTTTTGAATGCTATTTCTATTAGAAAAATGTGTAATGTCACCATTTCAACTAAATACATCTGAATTGTACCTACATTTTATAAAAATAAACTATTCTATTCTTTGAATACATCAAGGTAATGAACTCCTACATTGTAACCGCTAGTAAGTATTGACTGTAGCTTTCAAACCCTACAACCAACCACAGTAGACACACAAAAGTAAGCTATCTTCGTACAGCGACTGATCAAAAGTTCTGACCGCCCTAGGCTTATTATGAGGGCACCCCCCCCCCCCCCCAAATTGTCTAGTTGAAATATGTAGGGTAGAGCAATGATGCTAGATTAATAGTGCATGCGAAGACACGATTTCAGCGCCTCCCTCCCGACCCTCGCGCCCTAGGCTGCAGCACAAGGACAATTAAAGCGTAGCCACAGGCGCTACAATAATAACAATTGCGTAACAGAGTAGCGAGATGGAGAACTCTTTATTGACACCAAAATGTATAAAACACAGAGAGAAAAAAAAACAAAAAACGAGTGTGCTTTAAACCACACGATTGAAGTAATTGAAGAAAATGTGTTCTTGCACCTCTCTCTCTTGCCCCTACAGTCATATACAAAACGTAACTCTCTCTTTTTCTATCTTATCTAACTTATATCTCCCTCTCAACTTCCGTTCGCGTCGCCCGATCACACTTTTCGTAACGCTCTCGTCACGCATTCACCAGCTTACTCCCCAAGTCAAGCGTGCGTGAAGAAGTTTTACTAGAAAAAAATTAACTTAATAATAGGTAGTATGGGCGGTTTTATCGCTTAAATCGATCGCTGCTAGACAACCTTTGGATGGACAAGGTAGAGAGCAGGAATAGGGTTGTATCAGGAAAGTATTTTATTATACATAATTGTCCTTCTATTATAATTTTCAACATACAACTGGCGTTTAGTTTTTTTTTTTATAAGATACATAAGATACAGTGGCATGCTAGCGGTCGGCCCGCTTGATGGTAAGCGGTGACCGCCGCCTATGGACCCCTGCAACACTCGGGGCGCTGTCGATGCGTTGCCTACTCACTAGACCTCTTTTCACTCTTCTCTTGAAGAGCCCCATATTAAAATCTCCGGAAATACGTATGGCGGTAGCTCATTCCACATTCTGCAGGCGTGAGGCAGAAACTATCGCGAAAATTGGACAGTGCGGACTCCACAAATCCACTATACGTGGGTGAGCATTTTCGCGATATCGAGATGTAGGTACGGTGGTAAAACATCGATGGCGGAATGAGTTTAAACTTCTTCAGTGCACTCTGGTACCGTTTTTTAGCAGCATTCTACGAAAACTAACTTACTTTTCTGTTTCCACTGTGACCGAACCACAGTATACCGCTTAGTATTTCAGACTATAATTACCGTCCTAGGCTTTGTATGCGTCACCGCAGACGTATCGATCTGCCACAGTCCTCAGGGGTGGTCGGGGGAGCACGCGATGGATTTTCCCCCATATCGTAATGCTTTCAGGTTTACATCGGTACAATACCGCCACAAAGTATAAAAAACCCAAGTCAGACTTTCAATATAAGTATTATCCTACGTTACTCGAAGAAATCATATTTTAAGTTGTTATAAAATGTTTAAAGTTTGTTATCAATACATTTTAGGACTGACTATTGAACTTGGCCACCTATTTAGATTTCAGTTCTTTTGTCGTTGAAGTCAACAACCAAGGCATAAGTATATTTTAATATTGAACTTGGCTCTCATTTCACATTTATGTTTTTGATGGGATATAACTCAATTTGACAAGTTCATAATTGATATCTCTTTCCTTCTCTTGTGTTTAAAAAGAGACAACAAGTTTTATTAGAACTGAATGCAGATTAGTTTTTGTAATAAGTTTAGGCAATACATTTTTTTATATATTAACTTGCTGTGCCCCGCGGTTTCACCCGGGTAGTTCCTGTTCCCGCAGGAATATGGGGATAAAATATAGCCTATGTTACTCGCTGTCAATGTAGCTTTCCATTAGAGAAAATTAAGCCGAAACTTTACATATTCCTATACATACTTTCATCCCCTATATTTATTTTACCCCTCAAGGGTAAAGTTTTACAAACTTTGAATGCCAAATTTATTTATATCTAATCAAATGCCTAAAAAATAAATTTCAAGCTTCTAGCTTCAAAAATGACGATACTTCCATACAAACTTTCATCCCCTATTTCAAACCCTTACAATGCATTTTTTTGCAATAAAAAGTAGCCTATGTCCTTCCCTAGGCTCTAGACTATTTCTGTACCAAATTTCATTTCAATCGGTTCAGTAGTTCAGGCGTGAAAGAGCAACAGACAGAGTTACTTTCGCATTTATAATATAAGTAAGGAAGTAAGGATTTGTGAGAACAGTTTAAAAAAGTATTGTTTTATGAATCTCTGGGTGTTAGGAGAAAATTAAGCAATAATGTCAGTCATTGTAATTTTTTTTCTGTTTTTGTCAACTGTTTCGCTAATTGTAGGAAACAAATACATTTTCTTTTTTTATTTTATATACCTACTGCAAAGAAGTAAAGTTTGTTGTTAGTTTGTTCGTTACGAATAATCACTGAAGCTACTGAACCGATTTCTGAAAACACAACTGCTGTGTTTTTTACACGCTTTTTATTAGCTTCACCTGTATGTATGTTTGTAACCGACTACTTTGGGCGCGATTTTGTCCCACTTTATTTATAACTTGCCGCGAGTACGGGAAAACACAACTGTTGTGTTAGCGGTACGGGAAAACAACGGTGTGTGCAGATCCGTTACCGTGGCTAGACAAGAAAATCGGCTCAGCAGTCAAAGTGTTAACTTAACTTAAAATTAAGACTTGATAACTTTTAATAATCACCTTACAAAATAGACCCTGATTAGCCGGACGAAGCGACCCCATATTTCAACAGCAGAGATTGCGGCTATCTCGTCTGCTAGGCTTCACTTTCGCACGGGGTTGTTTTTCATTTTTGTAGGGGTGTTAGGGTGAAATGCGGTCTGAGGATAAGAGATTTAGGATAATGTAATGGTAAATAAAGGGAGGTGCATTAGAAAATTTAAACTAACGTTGTTTTTGACTGTGACCAATATCGTCACTGTGACCAAAATGCCTTCATCATCATCATCATCATCAACCCATAACGTCCCACTGCTGGGCACGGGTCTCCCCACACTTTCGTGAGGAGGGTTAGGCCATAAACCACCACTAAAATGCCATAACCAAAGATATATCCATTACAATAAAATACAATACAATAATACTTTATTGAACAACAAGCTTCATTAGACACAGCACAATATACATTTAATAAACAGGTGGTACAATGGGCGGCCTTATCTCTTAAAGCAATTCCTTCCAGGCAACCTTTGGATGGACAGGAATATGGTATTAGTTACGGCTATGATGCTTTATCTAGCTATTTCTGTGTATATTTCAGACCATCAGAATTGGTTTATCTAATCTAACTAGTATTGTAAATGCAAAAGTTTCTGTGTACGTGTATTGGTCATCTCTTCACGCCGAAATGGATGAACGGATTTTGATGAAATTTTTTATTTTTACAGATACTTTAAGTCCTAGAATATATCCTTTTAGTCGCGTAAAAATTTACAGTTCCTGTGGAATTTTAGTATAGGTGGGTGAGATCGTGGGACGTTGCTAGTGAGTCCATAATGCTAACAACTCTAGTAGGTATATGCTATTTGGCTTTAAATTCGTTTTAAACTTTTATTCTAAGGTTCTCTTTCCCTTGTGCTAGCTAAATGCCAGCGGAAGACTCACAACCAGCATCAATCAACTTTCCAACTGTTTTTAGTATTTTTTTTTGTGTAGCAAATAATTTTTTTTTTTCTCTCTTCGTTCTTTCTAAATCTGCTAAATTCCTCACATCCATTATTGTACCAACCATGAGACCACGTAATCCCTACTTCCTTACTTATATATTATAAATGCGAAAGTAACTCTGTCTATCTGTTGCTCTTTCACGCCTAAACTACTGAACCGATTGAAATGAAATTTGGTACAGAGATAGTCTAGAGCCTAGGAAAGGACATAGGGTACTTTTTATCGCAAAAAAGCGTTGCAAGAGTTTGAAATAGGGGATGAAAGTTTGTATGGAAGTTTTGTAATTTTTGAAGCTAGAAGCTTGAAATTTATTTTTTAGGCTTTTGATTAGATATTAATAAATTTGGCATTCAAAGTTTATAAAAATTTACCCTTGAGGGGGTAAAATAAATATAGGGGATGAGAGTATGTATGGAAATATGTAAAGTTTCGGCTAAACCAATGCACCGATTTTAAAAATTATTTAACTAATGGAAAGCTACATTTACAGCGAGTAACATAGACTATATTTTATCCCCATATTCCCGCGGGAACAGGAAATACGCGGGTAAAACCGCGGGGCGCAGCTAGTAGAGTCTAATTACTAACTTATCGTTAAGAGCACAATTTCACTAGATCGGACAGTCAACAAGGTTCACTTTCCCTTGTGCTGCCCAAGTCAGCCAGCTTCACCGCATCCATTAACAATTTTTTTTATCACCGTCCCCTATCATGCCCTAGGTACACGCATGCGCGAAACCAGCGCATATCTCCCAGTCAGCTGTCAGCTCCTGGCTGTTCCAACGCGTCACTTTGAGGTTATTTGGACCCAGTCGCGTTTTGCGGGTTAACATTGAAAAAGGAAGCAAAAGTGTCGATTGTTTTATGTGATATTTCATCTTTTTGTCGTGTTTTTCTGACGCACTGCGGCAGAGTTGCGTGTTTTGGAGGAGTGGGGTGGAGCGCTGTTTTCGGGTGTCCCAGACATACAGATAAGTGGAGGAAATAGACGGTCTTTTATAGGAGAAAGTGCTGGTTTTTTCATATAATTGGTAAGTAGTTCAAATCTTATTTATTTTGACCTGATTTGTTTGTGTGTGATAAAGCATGTTTGTAAAGCCAAATAAAAATGTCTTTGTTATCTTTTGTCTGGTTCTGCAAATCGCCTTAAAACAATGGCATAGAGTTCAAAATCGCGTATTTGTTTTGCTCACTCACAAATCTCATCACACACCGGTCTCGGGAAAGGAAAAACTACAGACAAACCTTTTTGTCTGTTCTGCAGAATTATTAATTGATTTAAATATTTAGTCACAATTTTAATTATTATGGATTACGTTGGAGCTTATATTGGTGTGAAAGTTATTTTTTTGACAATAATGGGCTGTGGATCTGTGGAAACCAGCCCTTATCTCTACGTAACGAAGACTTTGAGCCCATGCAATGTTACTGGTATAATAACAAAAAAAAAAACAAAAAAAAGTTATTCGAAATGTATTAACGCTTTCACTGCTGAAAACACAACTGTCGTGTTTTTCACAACTTGCCACTAGTACGGCAAAACACAACTGTTGTGTTTGTTGTATGGGAAAACACTATGGCGCGTGCAGAGCCGCACCCCTGGCTAGACAAGCAAAACGGCTCAGCAGTCAGTGTTAAAACAAAAATACATAAATACATAACTTAATTTACATATTTATTAAAACAATCAGGGTGAAAAGGCTGCTATAGTATTTCATGCCAAGTCTAATAAATCATATATAACCGCCCTTTTGGGCAATCGGGTAAAAATAATACCTATAAATATTCAGTAAAGTGTGAAAACCATTAATTACGAAGGGTTCCTTATAATCCTTTAAAATTATGACCCTTCATTTCTCACCTAATTTGAATTAACAACAGCAAAGTTAAGGTTTGAAATCGCAAAACTAGACTCAAGCCTACCTGTTTTTTAGGAAAAAGGAGGTTTACTTTTAAATCGATTCTTTAAAAAAATAAAATAAAAGGCGCGAAGGTTCTCATTTTATTTTTATTTTCTAACCTTTTTGTAGAATTTTTAATTCGGATGGCGGGCATGATGGCACGTTCCGTCTGGTCACCTTAACAAAGGTTACGGAGGGTTCCATAGGTGATAAATGGAACTCGTGAATTTAAGCTTGTTATGTAAGGTCGTAAGTTATAGGCTTATATCGTTAGAGCTAGGAAGAAACCACCAAAGAGCACTACTCATTATCGCTTGCTAAAAATCAGGGGAATTAGATAGTTAAATTAATTATTTAGTCATTAATTAGTCTAGATACTTACACAAATGGATTTTTACGCTTCTTAAGGCTTCTTTACTATTTTCCTTCCTCTCTTCTGTTTGATTATATGTTTATATTTATTTAATTTCTAAATTGATAGACCATTCATCCATGGATTACTTTTTCGTGGGAAGGTGTACCTACTCTTTGTTGTTTTTTATTAATTAAGACAGTTATTTTTCTTGTAAATGAGTATTATAATAATAATTGGCATGCCGTTCTTGTTATTATGCAATAAATATAAAAAATCATCATCAACCCATATCGGCCCATTGTCAAATAAAAAATACTGCTGAGCTCGGGTCTCCCCGTTTGTGAAGAAGAAAAAAAAATTACTTAGCACCTTAAAAAACTCTCGTCTCTTACTCAATACTTAATTAAATTTAAAAAAGGTTTGTTATACTAAAGAGGTTCGTGTCACTTACACTTTGGTTAAGATTTAGTTCCTAAGATCGATAACAGATGGCAGGTGGACTTGAGCGCCAAATTCCTGCATCGCGCAAGCGTTTCGTTCCGCAAAAACGGGGGGGGCTTTTTGATAGCGTTAAACGTTTATCGTAACCTCGTTGGAAGTAGTATTAGAAGTTTCACTTCAAAAAATAGAAATAGCTAGTTATGTAGGTACCCACATAGTTTAACAACCTGCATGCAAACGTGGAATTAATCTACTAAATATTAAACTTCTTTTTTTTTATTTGTACGGGCCCCTCCGGATTTATAGTGGTTCGTCGCTGGAATATTTGTTTGCAGGTAGACGTTGTTTCGGCGCCTCACCCCATGCAACCTTTGCCAGAGAATAAAGCAAGAAGCAGAAAATTTACCATCAAAGAGCCATTGTGCCATAGAAAAGGATATTTATGGTAAAATCTATGGGTAGAATAGAATAGAATAGAACAGAAAACTCTTTATTTCCTTTTTTTTTCTTTACTCCTTCTCTTTTATTTTGTTAGGTAAACAATTTAACACCTTCAGTGCTGAGAGCACAACTGTTTTCATAACTTGCCGCGAGTGCGGGAAAACACAACTGTTGTGTTTGATGTATGGGAAAACACTATGGAGTGTGCAGAGCCGCACCAGTGGCTAGATAAGGAAATCGACTCAGCAGTTCGTGTTAAAGTGTATGTATGATATAAGATAACACGATACATGCATACAGGCACGCCTTTTTCCCGTTGTGGTAGGCAGAGACTTCATCTTTCCACACGCTACGATCCTGACACACCTCTTGACACTTTCACCGCTGAACCGTTTTAGTTTTTTTGGCTCTTTTACGGATCTTCACACAACGTGTGTGTTTGCTGTTTATTGACGTGTCGTAACTAAACTCAATCAGCAGTGCGGGCGCACACAACTGGTGTGTTAAAGTTGTCAATACAGCAGTGCGGGTTCGCGCGCCCGGCGTATTTCCGCTTGCCGTAAAATTGTAAAAACACAGACGTGTGTGTTTTCAGCAGTCAACGTTTCTTCCACTTTCGTGAGTCACTTCGTGCATTACAAAATTATTGCCAAATATAAATGAATAATGTTATTTACTCGTATTCGATGTCTAATCAAAATCATAGAAATAAATAACTTAACTCTTAACTTAAGTTTTCGTGTATATTTTTGTGTCTGATATTATTCATGGTTACAGAAGATAAACAGTATAAATACTTATAATTGTAAGTCACATTATCGAATAAAAAAAACCAAGGCCATATTTTTTCGTCTTTTTTTTGTTGTATGTGGTTTTTTTATAATAATATCGTTGTGTAAACAGCAGAATATGAAGTTTCAAGTTGTGTTAAAAAATGGAGTGCAAAAAGTCACTGCGACCCTGCCAGGATTCGAACCTGGAATCTTCTGATCCGTAGTCAGACGCGTTATCCATTGCGCCACAGGGCCGTATGAATGGTCAGTCTAAATTATGAAATCTATCATATTGTATGGGCATAAAAATTATTGTGTAAGACTGACCTATTTTTCACTACCCTGCATATTTTTTTAAAATATCTTTGAATATTTAAAGAAAATAGTGGTAGAAAATTTGCTTTCCTACACTGCGGGGGGTGCGGGCTGGCCTCAGTGAAAATACGGGCTGTTTCAGCCGGGAATCGGATGGTCTCCTGAGGTTGTCGAGGGGTAGCAGTAGTTATGTGTATAAAAATGCGGAAAAAGACTACGTACCAATCTAGCACCTCAAGGGGGTCCGTCTCCAGCTACTGTCCATCCAAGTTATCACCCACAGTTCCGTTTTGCCGGCCGGCACACGTGAAATCACGTCACTGCACTATCGTTGCGGTTTGTTTACACAAGCGAGCGGGGGTGAGTTCGACAAACGAGATTCCTATTATAATAAATGCGGGGGATGAAAACACGACACGTTTAATGTTAAATTACGTCGTCGCGGAGCGGAGCATGTGCGATGCGGCGCGTGTGGATTTCGAACTGACCGTTGGAGTGAGTCAACACGATGCACTTCACTCTTCCGGCACAGATGCGTAAATTGATGCGTTTTGTCTATTAGCCACAGAATATACACATAAAAAGAGCCATCCCCCCGGCCTTCAGGAGTTAAAGAAGACTCCTGAACCAACAAAGAGAGAATGATCACCTAAATTGTGTTATCTAATGTCTAAGGATGCGGAAGCGGATGCGGAAGTAATCCGTCTAATAAAAGATAGGAAAACTTGAAAGATAAAATAAACTATGACTAAAATTGCGGGTGAAAAATGCGGGGAGGGGTTAAGAATGTAGGTTATTGAGAAGGTAAAACACATAGTTTTACAACAGGGCGAACATAGGTACCATTCTTAGTGCGCACCGTTACCACTCTGACGATTCCGTCAGATGAAGGATGTATATCCTCTACTATGCCTAAAGGCCATTGTAACGGTGGTGAATTATCAGTTTTTAGCACAACGACAGCTCCTTTAGTCACCGGATTAGACTTAGTATTCCATTTGGCGCGTGTTTGTAGGGTATTAAGATATTCTTGTCTCCAACGATTCCAATATCTCTGAACAACCTGGTCAGTCAAATGTTTACTGCGGACTAAATCTGTCAATGTAGGTTTGTAACGTGAGTCATCATGAAATGACTCAAGCGGACCCATAGTCAGAAAGTCAGAAGGACAAAGTGCCTTGGGCTCTGCGGGGTCGGAACTTAAAACAGCGGTTAGCGGACGACTGTTGAGAAGCGATTCAACTTGAGTTAATACAGTAAGCAGCTCCTCATAAGTAAGCAGAACATCACCGATCACGCGCTTTAAAATCAACTTTACACTGCGGACGTTAGTTTCCCAAATGCCACCGAAATGAGGTGCACTGGGCGGGTTCAAATGCCAAGATATGCCTTGAGATATCGTTTCCTCAGCGAAGGAATCACAAAAGGCCTTGGATTTGAGAAAGCCATTCAACTCGTCCA
The DNA here is from genome assembly GCA_912999815.1 of Campaea margaritaria. Classification (NCBI taxonomy): domain Eukaryota; kingdom Metazoa; phylum Arthropoda; class Insecta; order Lepidoptera; family Geometridae; genus Campaea; species Campaea margaritaria. The sequence continues at coordinate 537,111 of OU538809.1, read as the reverse complement.
GCTGGGCTTTAGCGCCTAAGAAGTTTCCACCATTGTCTGAGAACAACTCCAGACAATTGGAACGCCTCGAGATGAATCGACGGAAAGCGCGGAAAAATGAGTCCGTACTCAAGTCTACTGCCAATTCCAAATGAACGGCGCGCGTCACTAAACATGTAAACAAACAGATATATGCCTTTTCTTTGCGGGCACCGCGGTATCTGCTTATCAATACGTTTATTGGACCAGCGTAGTCGACGCCCGTTCGTAAGAATGGTTTAGCCTCGGTGACGCGAGAAGCGGGGAGGGGTGCCATGAAAGGCGCCTCATTACGGGGATTTACTTTAAAACATTTATTACAAAGTCGAAAGCGTTGTTTTACTGTAGTGCGTCCGGAAATTATCCAGAATTTTTGTCTCAACAAAGATAGTAATAAATGTGGTCCGGCATGTAAATATTTGCGGTGATAATAATCTATTAAAATGTTAACGATATGAGCCTTTTTAGGAAGCAATATCGGATGTTTAGCGTCAAAACAAAGCGAAGATTTTTCTAAACGTCCCCCGGTGCGAAGCAAATCATTTTTTAAAAATGGTGAAAGCGGGATTAGCGATTTTGAAACCTTGCGATTGTTTGAGAGGGCGTTTATATCGTCTTTGAAATATTGTTGTTGAAGAGATTTTACAATAATATTTTCTGCATATTGTAAGTGTGAAAGTTCGATTCTATTAGAACGCGGAATTTTTCCTAAGAAGCGGTATAAATATACTATAATGCGGAGAAGCTTGGACCAAGACGATACTTTCTTAGCAAGCGTGCATAGAAATTGCGGTTGTTCATCGGTGGTGATGAAAACATTAGCGCGTTTTTTGATTTCCAACAGCTTTTCATCAGCTGTGGAGTCGAAAGTGAAGCGATTAATAGGCCACGTACGTAGATCGTCACGTGCCCAGGGCGGACCGTGGAGCCATAGCGGATGACTCAACAGTTGAGCGGGAGAAAGTCTGAATTTTAAAATGATTGCGGTTAAATCTGCCTGTAAGTTTGGCCCCGAGTGTAGAATGTCGTTTAAAGCTACTTGAGTGCTTGACTTCGCGCTAGGGTCACATACAAGTCGTAGCGGCTTTTCTGGTCGGCAGACTCCATGATGAGGGATTACATAATATTTGTTATCGGTGTTCAAAGCGGGAGCGGGGGAAACAATACCACCTTTTAAATAATCCGTCATTATCTTGTCGTATTCGCTCTTTAATGTTTTGTTAGTCTGGAATTTATGATCAAGATAAGAATAACGGCGCGTGGCTGTCGTCAAGGAATCTCCTAACAAGTGCGGGGATTTCGAAAACGGCAATGCGGTTACATAACGTCCTGAATTAACGTCGCGGTGCGTATTAGAAACATAGAAATGTTCACATTCTTGGTCAGCTGTCGACATATGTTTTTGTGTAGGTACCGACTCGAGCTGCCAAAATTTAGTAACTAAAGCCTCAATTGACTCGTCACTCGATGTAAAGAACGCGCGGTGAGTTTGATTATGTGCGGGTTTATGATTATCGGCGGGCACTGAGGCCGTGGACCCCATTACTATATATCCAAAGGCGGTTTCTAACGCGTCAGGTTGTCCTGCAGGGCCCAGCGATTTTCCAGGCCGCAAGATTTCGACAAAGACCTCGGAACCCAATAAAACGTCGATGGGTCCGGGCGCGTAAAAATGCGGGTCGGCGAGCGGTAGGTCATAAAGGTGCGTGACCGCGGAAGTGTTTAGAGAACAGCTCGGTAAATCTCCAGAGATTGTTTTAATGACTAGCGGTTGAATCTTCAAGCAAAAGTTCGGATCAAGGCGTGAGTACAATGTTAGGTCAGTAATGCCTGATATAGGCTGGGAGGTGTCACCTATTCCCATTACTGATTGATTACTGGAATCATTAAAGACACGGAGACCCAACTGTTTGCAGGCCTGCTTTGTTATAAAATGGTTTTGAGAACCATTATCGATCAAAAAACGAACTTTCCTAACAGATCCATCATTTGATTTTACGTCAGCGAGGGCTGTACCTAGTAGTACATTTTGTGATTTCCGCCCGTGACTAGCATGCGAGTAGGTATTCATACTGCAAAGTGATAAGGTTCTATCGTCTGACTTAGAAGAAGTCGAGTTACGTGAATTTTCCCTTCCGTTAGCTCCCTCACTACAGCGGGAGGTATTTGTATCGAGCTTCGACGATAAGGAATGCGGGTTTGCATAATCGGATTCAAGAAAATGTAACATACTGTGATGTTTTTGTTGACATTGTTTACATGTGTTTATGGATTTACAAGATTGAGCGGTGTGTGTTTTACTAAGGCAATTAATACAGGCGTTACAACTTTTGATGAACTTGAAACGTTCGCGGGGCGACAGTTTTCTAAAGGTCGAACATAAATAGAGATTACTGTGATCAGGTTGTTCACACAAAGAACATTTGTTAGCGGTGTTGTTGTTTACAATAAAAGAACGTACATTAGTTTTTGATGCAATTGTATTCTGGGTCTTAGAACCCGATTGGTCACCAGTACGAGTGAGGACCTTTACGCGGTCGCGGACAAATGAAATTAACCCGTTTAAGTTAGGTAATTCTACACCTCGATTCTCCATTTCAAATAACCGCGCGGACTCTTTGTCTAACTTTTGCAAAAGGGTGTAAGACACAACAAAGTCGCATAGATCAGGTATGTTTAAGTTATTCAATGCTAAGTAGGCATTGGCGAATTGATCTATGAAAGATTCAAGGTTACTGGCGGTTGCGGAAGCGATCGGTTTAAGAGAGAACATCTGATCTAGGTATGTAACGGCTAGACTGCGTTTATCTTCGTATTTCGATATAAGCGCGCTATAAATCGCGTTGTAGTTTTCGGCGCAAGGAACAATACCTGTGCAGATGGATTTGGCTTTACCACTTAGTCTACCAACCAAATAATACATTCTTTCGGTATTAGTTAAAGATGCATTTAAATGTACAGCGTTATGGAATGTGGCATAAAACAATGGCCACTGAAGCCGATCTCCATTAAATTCTGGCATTTCTATCGGCGCTAACCTAATTAAAGATTTAGCGGGGGTAGGTTTAAATTCTGCTTTTGGCGGTGTAAACATGGATAATTTACGTTTAATGCGGCAATACATGTCTTCGAATGATAACCAGCTTTGAGAGTCAGGTACACTTTCTTTATCTATTTTCAACAAGGTTATATTGTATTCTTTCGCGGTTGATTGGAAGTTAGTTCTTACGTCTTCTAAACTTTCAATGGAGCATAGAAAATTATCCAGGGCTTCTGGATCTTTTAAATCGCAACATGAATAGTCGTAAATTGTTTGTAGGCGTTGGAAAAATAATTCCCGTTGAGATTCTAACAATTTCAACTTCTGTTCATTCGCGGCCATTATTATGTAGGTATGTACCTATTGTTCGTAGTGGTGTACAGAGATATTGAAATTGAAATACGCTTATGTAGGTTAAGTTTTTAGCGAAATATGCGGAAATAAATATAATGCGGTTGTTATAGGAGCGTAGTTAGTGTTTTTAGTTAAAAATATTAAAGTTTCGAAGAGATTTTAGCGGATGGCAATATGACGCGTGCGCACTAACAAGGGCAAAAAAAATGGCGGGGGTGTCTAACTTGAAATGTTTGTTAGAAACAACTAATTTTCACGGAGAATCCGGTTGCTGAAGGACCATAAAATGGTAGAAAATTTGCTTTCCTACACTGCGGGGGGTGCGGGCTGGCCTCAGTGAAAATACGGGCTGTTTCAGCCGGGAATCGGATGGTCTCCTGAGGTTGTCGAGGGGTAGCAGTAGTTATGTGTATAAAAATGCGGAAAAAGACTACGTACCAATCTAGCACCTCAAGGGGGTCCGTCTCCAGCTACTGTCCATCCAAGTTATCACCCACAGTTCCGTTTTGCCGGCCGGCACACGTGAAATCACGTCACTGCACTATCGTTGCGGTTTGTTTACACAAGCGAGCGGGGGTGAGTTCGACAAACGAGATTCCTATTATAATAAATGCGGGGGATGAAAACACGACACGTTTAATGTTAAATTACGTCGTCGCGGAGCGGAGCATGTGCGATGCGGCGCGTGTGGATTTCGAACTGACCGTTGGAGTGAGTCAACACGATGCACTTCACTCTTCCGGCACAGATGCGTAAATTGATGCGTTTTGTCTATTAGCCACAGAATATACACATAAAAAGAGCCAAATAGTACAAAATGGAAATGTATATTTTCGTTATCTTGACCGAAACTACTCTTAGTATTATATACATGTATATTATGTTAGTATGTATCTATGTGACGAGTTATTATTATTATTTTAATTTTTATGTATGTGTTTCGCTTTCAGCGATAAGACCGCCCATTGTACTACCCTTGTTTACCTAATGCAATTTTTCTGTACTGTGTATTTTTTGGAGTACTTTCAAATAAGAGTTTTCTATTTTATTCTATTTTAGCCATTTATTTTATAAACTGAACCCACCATCGATAACACTTCTCAATACTCCCGTGCATCTGGAAGAGATCGCCTCAAACGATACGACCGCGCATAATGACACTGATTTTTAAGTTCGTTTTTTATCAGTGGCGCCTTAACAAAGAGTTTATCTAGCCATAACTTTCTTGGAAGAAGAACTGACACGTAAAACACATAATTATAATGATGTTTCTATTTACTTAACCGCAGAAAAGTAGTGCTAGGAGTTGACAACACGCAGGGTGCCTGTTTCATATTATTATACCTATGTGAAACACACCACGGGGTGCGAGGCGGGTGGCGAGAGGCAGACATATTGTTATAGTCCAGGAGCAATTTGGGAAGGGAGTGGTTATTTTAAGTTTTTTATAGATGTTTGTTACCCTTTCACGCAAAAACTACTGAATAGAATTGGATGAAATTTGGCATACAGATAGTTTATTACCTGGATTACCACATAGGATGCTTTCCTATTTTTTAGGAGTAGGATGCCTTTTTTTCCAGTCATTCATCCGCCAAGCAGTAGAGTGAAAAAAATACTGTGTTCCGGTTTGAAGGGCACTGTTTCCAGCGAAATTACTGGGCATATGAGACTTTAGAGCCGATGTCTCAGGGTGACGAGCGCAGTGCGCCGCGCAGGATTATGCAATGCACTTTGCATTGCAGGGTGGCGCTGTAACTTACGGGCAGGCGTAGAATAGAATAGAATAGAATAGAAAACTCTTTATTGTACACCAGAAACAAAATTAAACACAGTACCCGCTCGCTTGCCCAAGGGGGGTCCGCGCGCAACGTGCCTTTGCCCCGGCCCTCAGCGCGTGCCTATCTCAAATGTCCCACGAAAAAAAAAATGACGACCTACTTTGCCCCGCCATTTTTTGCGCCGTCAGCGCTCGGGTCGGGTTTCACAAAATCGTTTCTTGTGACTCAATTTGTTTAAACAAGTGTCAAGTGTTATATATATTTATGTTTATTATGAAACTAGCTAAACAATGTTATCTTTTGTTTATCAAATTACGACTTTGGTGCAGAGTTATGATGTGCTGAACTTAGAAGTAGGGCGTTTTCAACCTCGTCTTGTATTCAAAAGCTAATACCTCAAAAATAAAAGCGATGACATATGGTTTTTATTCTTTGATTATGTTGTCAATATAATAAATAATAAAATAAGATAAAAAAATAATCACTTGTTCATAGATATTTATTATTTAAAAGGCCTTTGTTTCCATACCAATATCTGGCGCCGCGCGGCGTAATTTATCTTAACTTAACAAGGCTATTAAATGCACAAATATCACTTTTTAGAAAAAAAAATAACTAACACCAGATAAGTAGTCTTATATTCTTTGAAAACAAATAAAAATCATGCGGGTAGCATTTACCACATTTGAGAAACATGCATATTTCTAAAAAGTTCAGTCAGTTTTTGTCTCAGTAAAATCACTCAGATTATAAGTTTTTTTTTGTTCTATACACTTATGGATAAAGAAAAATTAAATCAAAATACAAAAAGAACTCTTTATTCCCATTCCAAAAAGGTATAACACTTGTACAAAGTCATAATTTAAGATCATAAAAGTCAAAGCTAAACAAAAAACACGCTGAAGTACCTGTCACCATAACAAGAGCGAGCGCGTTCAAGGTTATTTACAAATTGAAATTATTGCGATTTAGACATCGAAATTATTGCCTTTGTACTTGTCATTTGTTAGATGATTATCAGATTTAACTACTAAAACTAATTTACTAGGAAAATACAATCAAAATGATCAAAATAAAGGCAATCATTTCGATGTTGCGCGCAAACATGTACCTACCGTATGTTGTTAGGTCTCGAAAAAAGGTTAAATCTTATGTTTCATGTTGGAATTCTTATATCTACGTGTTAGTTATTTACTTACCTTGATGTTCACAAAAAATCTCCACGAATAACACTGGATTTATGAAGAAAATCACTTTTTTATCACACCACATCACTCACCGAATCAAGGATGAATCGAACTGGAGTGAAACGGAAAGTTTTAATTTTTTTCTTGACTTTTGTCTTAGGCTTGGATGCTTGACTGTGGTTGTGTGGAGGCGAAATTTCACGAAGAAACGGGACAAATAATACAATTTAGGCCCTGGAGCGATAAAGACGGGTAGAATCAGCTTTACCGACGGCGGGAGCGATGTTAACCACAGGTTGACATGGTCATAGCTGAGTGAAATGCAATGTCAACTACCACTTAACACGGGCAAAGCTGACTTCAAGGTCATGTCAACTACTACTTGACATGGTCAATTCTAAATTCTCGATTTGTTAACGACTAGTTGACACGGGCAAGCAAGCGGGTACAGAAAAATTACAATAGGTAAACAAGGGTAGTACAATGGGCGGTCTTATCGCTGAAAGCGATTTCTTCCAGACAACCTTTGGATGGACAGTAAAAAAACATTTTTCGATAGTAGGCGTAGTGCTTACCATCAGGTGATCGACTAAAAATTAACGGTTCCCATGAGATAATACTCAACGCGAGTGAAACCGCGGGGCGCTGCTAGTATAATATAATCAGTAGATACCTAATCATCCTTTACCTAAAACGCATGGCTCTCCCGTGTTCCTTGCCTATAGGTCTTGGACTATTACGTAAGTACCCAGTAGGGCGGCAGACGGTGTCTGCGCCACACTGAAGGGCGACCTGCTCACGCAACCTCCACCGCTCGTGGAAACGTTTTGAGGGGAAACGTGGTGATTTACTTGGTTATTGGAATGGCTCATAATTATAAGTATTAGCGGGTTTTTACTATTTTTTTTTTTTTTTTTTTTTTTTTAGTATGGGTGGATGTTTTTTTAACACGCTTTTATTAGCTTGACATGTATGTTTGTATGTATGTAGGTAACGGAAGCTTTGAACCTGATTTGGACCCCCCTCAAAACGTCGGAATAAATCGAAATTTTGCGCACTTATCAGGGACAGTTGACAATTCAATAATAAAATATAAATTCATACCCACTAAAAACAAAATTATACTTATTTAAAAAAATCGGTTCGTGCGTTCTAGAGTTATAGCGTCAGGAAGGAAAATCCGACTCGTAAAAATTCACTCTCATAATTTTTCTCCATCGCGCCAAAAGAAGTATAACTTCAAAAAACACCCTTTAATAGCAAGTCCAATTGAAAAACAGAAAAATAATTAATTTTATGGTAATAAAGCGGGATTTGCTTCAATTTCTTGCTGTTTTTTTTTTTTATATCAAAGGGTTAAATTATAAATAGAAAGTAAAAAGCGCCCCACGCTTTTTTACCATAAAATGAATTATATTCCTACTTTTTAGCTGGTCTTGCTATTAAAGCGTGTTCTTTCAGTTTTTTTTTAACTATAATTTATTTAAGCCAGTCATTCACCTGTTGGTAAGCGCTACGCTGCCTTAACAGTTACAGTGCCACCCAGAACTTTGCATTGCATAATCTTGCGCGGCACTGCACTGCGCTCGTCACCCTGAGACATCAGCTCGGATTAGTTAAGATATGTTACTTACTGATACGTATTTTATAAAAGCTTGTTATTAAAAATCGATTAAATTTTTTTTTAATTGATTTATTCGATGCACTAAATAATCTTAACAATGAAATGCCCCCATACATAACTGTTACAATACAATTTGACCCTTCCACCTTCCTGCGTCTAAAGGCCCCTACACACTCATTGAAGTCCACTTTAAGCCCTTACTTGCATTCATAACTGCATTTCCGGCGAAAAACTCCCTTCATTGATTTAGTGACGTGACTCTTTCGGCAAAATCGAGATATCGATTGTCGATATTTTTAATCGATAAGGTTTTTTTGGACCTTGACAGTGAGCAGGGCACAGATAAAGTATTAAAATGATAAGCTAGATAGTATTATAATTTATTTTGTGAGCGGGTCCATTTTTTTAATTCACCGTATTTCTTTACATACTTCTAATATTATATTATAAATGTAAAATTTTGTATGTTTCGCTTATTGTCACGCATAACTGACTGAAATTAAAATAAAGATAATTATGGTCACGCCCCGTTATTTACGTATTTTGATACCGATTATCTTATAAATGTGAAACTTTAGATTGTATGATGAATTTTAATTTTTCATTGTATCATTTTTATCGATAAATAGTACTTTGACTTTCTTTTTGATATCGAGGGAAATCAATATTATCTATAAATTGCAGTTTTATATTTTATAGACATTTTTTTATCATGAATATTGTATTACGGCACCTTTGTTTCGTACGATAATGTTGCCAATTTTTACTTATTTTATCATTTTTTTAACTAGACAAAGAAGGTGTTTTTAAACAAAGGTTAATTGAAAAAAGGAGGAAAAATAATTAAGAATCGTTCGGAGTTTTTTTTTTAGATTCAATTCGCAATAGATTATGAACTTTTATTACGTAAAAATAGTAAGTATATATGAATTATAGCATCATCAACTTTTGATTTTCTGAACAGGAAATAATAATGTTTGATAAAATAGATTATTGACTCTTGGTATTGCTTTTTAATTGACATTGAAATGTAGATGAGTCCCATCCCTACTAAACTGAGCGACTTAATTCACTCAAATCGTTCACCGGTCAGCTGCTGAACCGTGGTACTGCAGAGGGGTCACACCAATAACGTTTTATATAGTCTATGGACCCGGAGCTCATCTAACACTGGAAACAAATTGAGTCAGTTTTGGCGGGGGTCACTGGGGATAAGGTAGACATTGCGAAGACCAAAGATTGTTTAACACGTTGACTGCTGAACCGGTTTTTACATTTAGCCACCGGTACGGACTACGGACCGTGTGTGTTTTCCAGCGCTGGCGCACCGTCTGTAGTAGCGCCGCGTTAAACACACACGCCTGTGTTTCGCCGCACAGCCGGCACGCAAGCTGCGCTAACACAACATCTGTGTTTTCAGCAGTGAACGTGTTAAAATGGTCGGAGATAGCGAGTTTATTACCGCTATACGAACTGACGGTCGTGTAACTTTCGCAGAGGGGGGTAATTATGTGTGAGCGTGCGTGGTCTATGTTAGATCGTCTAAGGGTCACATAGATACACACTAGGGACTAGTGGGGACATTTATACGCACATGGGGGGGATGCAGTGGGTAGGGTCGGCAAGGAAATTGACTGTTAGCTCAATAGCAATCGTTGTCGTTCATTGCTTTTGTTGTTCGAGAATGTTGAATTGTTTGTTAGCCGAAATTAATTTGGAAAGGGTTGGATTTTTAAAATGTTTTTGATGAATGATGAAGTTCTGGTTGGAAACTTGAATGTATTTTGAATGTAGGGTTGAATTGTATGGTTCCTTCCGTAGTGGGTATAAATACTGGGTCTATATTATTATCACTAGCAGTAGCAAGTTGTGTGCAGGTCGCCGATTAATGTTTAAATCGTAACAAATTTATTTATTTGATTGAGTAACGAGACGAGCAAGTCGTTCTCCTGATGGTAAGCGCTACGCCTGCCGTTAACAGTTACAGTGCCATCCAGAACTTTGCATAATCTTGTGCGGCACTGCACTGCGCTCGTCACTGAGACATCGGTTCTAAAGTCTCATACGCCCGGTAGTTTAGCTAGGAGCAGTGCCTTTTAGACTAGAACACAGTATTAAAAATATAAATCCCTGATTGACCTATTTTTTGGGTTGTTATTGAATTGTCTCCACTGGTTTGGTGGTAAAAATACATGGAAGTTCCCGTTCTTTAGTTATGGGTATTGGCACTGGTAGAGTCAATGGAGTTTTCCTTTTCCTGTGCGACATTCAGGCATGAGTCGCCACTTGAAAGGGAAATGTCCTTTTTCTAACTCAAACCATAATTAGATAATAATCATTAGTTTCGTAGATCATAAAATTTTGACTTATTTTTTTGTATTTCTATACTTATGTATAAGATATTATTTTTTTTGACGTGTAAAAGTGCAATATTTTGCCTATTTACAATAAATGATTTGAGTTTGAGTTTGAGTTTGGTATGCAATCGTGCGCTTACAATTCCACAAGCGACCTTGTCGTATTGTAAGTTAGTTAAAATTTATGGCTTTCAAGGTTGTTGCGACAACGGGGTTTTATGAAAACCGACTTAGCTTTCCAAAGGCTCGTATACACGTGTCTAAGAGCTATGTGATCGGCGGCACGTACACACCGACTCTGGAATAACCGATAACAAATAATCGCGTTTTTACAATTACTCGATGATTTTGGACAGAGTTATCAATAGATAACATTCTACGATTAGTGCGAGGAAATGTGTGGAATAAACAATGCGGAATATCAAAGGGCGTTTCGTAACATAGCATGGGGGGTCACCACGTACTTATTCATAATCCATGCAGTTCATTTTAAGGCCTTAAACTGAACGGCCTAGATTGGCACCACGCACTCATAAACGATAAACGTGACGTGACGTCACTCAAAAATAGACTGCAGAGAATGAGAGAGAAAGAAAAGGAGATGGAGCTATATAAACTCCCATAAATGCGAACAAATTGTTCCGATCTCTTTGGATAAATGTCTCTGGTCGACTTATGAACGCTAAGCGATATTGGTGGTGACAGTTAGCAGGGCAATTCAGTTTGAGGCCTTAAACTGGATGGATTTAACTGTTCGTGGTGTGGCCCCAGGTTTGAGTTGTTTGCGGGAGCGTGGTCCTCGTACTTCCTGCTTCCCTAGATACCGAGAATCCTCAGGTAAAGATCTATGTGTGTGATCGTGAAGCATAATAATATTTTTTAGTTACATGACGTGACGTCACTCAAAAATAGACTGAAGGGAATGAGAGAGAAACAGAATGAGAATGAGAATTTAAAGCCTTATTCAGTATGTTTGTACAAGATTAGCTGAAATTTCTCACTCGCTTTTCTGTGAAGGAAAACATCGTGAGGAAACCCGAGAATTATTTCGGAGGTAGGTATGTTATCCACCAATCCGGACCGGGCCCCCAAGCAGATTAAGGCCTAACCCTCCTCGCGAAAGCCAGGGGAGACCTGTGCTCAGCAGTGGGACGTTATGGGTTGATGATGATGATGAGCTACAATTTGAGTGATTATGGTACGTACTTATGAGAAATATGAATAGCAGAGGAAAGATATGGTTGTAAATTGGATTTATCGGGTTTTGTTCCGAATTTCCTCATCAACAACCCATAACGTCCCACTGCTGGGCACGGGTCTCCCCTCACTTTCGTGAGGAGGATTAGGCCATAATCCACCACGGGGGCCAGATCCGGATTGGTGGATCACGTACCTACCTCCGAAATAATTCTCGGGTAGGTATGTGGGTTTCCTCACGATGTTTTCCGTCACCGAAAAGCGAGTGATAATTATGTACATATGTTTTACAAGAAACATTGGTACGTGCCTGCACTGGGATTTGAACTCACGACCTTCTGCTTGGAAGGCGGACGTTCTCCCACTAGGCTACCACCGCTACTTCCTCAAATTTCCTCAAGTATTATTAAACTAATCGAGTTATCCAACATGTGGTCATAAGAAATACCGCACCGAGAAATTATTAGATTGTTGTTTATGATATAATGTAACAGGCGTTCGGAGGGGATGCGTTCAGGATCTATTTACAAACCAAGTTCATTAACATCTCCTTTATTAGCACTAGTGATGGGAACAGTCGATATTATTCCTATTTTTATTTGGTTAATGCATTACGCATACCACCCGACCCGGGGTAGAACCGGGTGGTTATGTGGGACTCCCCGCCAGCTGAATGAGGTTATACCCACTAAACCCCAGGGTGTTCCACCGGGACGCCTTTTGTCGGGGCTACGGGAACGTAGAAAGTCTTCCGCGGCCCCGACAGCGTTTGTCTAAAATTTTATCTATCTTACATGACTGAGTGACGAGACGAGCAAGCCTTTCACCTGATGGGAAGCGCTACGTCTGCCCATGCAGCACCACCCAGAACCCTGCATTGCATAATCCTGCGCGGCACTGCACTGCTTTCATTAGGTACCTACCTACATTTTTTTTTATATAGTTTTTACCACCTTACTAAAGCAGTACACAATTGTGACCAATTATAGGTTACTTAGTAAACGCATTTAAAGACATAATAACATTTAAAATAGCTATATTATACTATAATAATAAAATTGTTATAATTTATTGCCAACTTAGTATTTACTTAAGACATTCGTCGCCCGCGGCATTTTTTAATTCAAAACCGGATCCGGAAGTACAGCCAGGAAGAAAAAATATCGGAATAGGTTAATCAATGGTAATTATATTTCAAGTGACAGCTCCGAAGGTAGATTGTCAAAAGTTGAATAGCATTGATGTGTTGATAATTACCATAAATATGTTGACATGTCATGTCTATTGAGCCATAAATTACTTTTGTTTGTTGCGAAATGGCAGTTCTTGTACTTGACTGACTTATTTAGAATTTAAATTATTGAATATTTATTGTAGTTAATTTTTTTTTGATAACTAGGTCGTTTTCTGAGTAATTAACTGAGATTCCAGAGAAATGTTGTAAAAGAGGATACATTTCTTTTTTTTTTACAAGGTTAATTAAAACTCTTTGGTAACTGTAGTAATTATTCATGGAAGACTGGCAAAAGACGTGCCGTCAGGCCGTTTGGCCATTTTGCATCATTAAATTCGGTGTAGTGATATGGGAAAGCAATCCTCCGAGTCAACGGAATATTTTTTCTCAATAAAGAAAAATGTCTGCATGGAATAAACTGCATGGAAATAACTATCTCTCTAAGTTTACAGTTCATAGTTTCATACTATTTTTAAAGTAAAACTTCTTTAAGCTCGCTTGACTTGGGGAGTGAGCTGGTGAATGCGTTACGAAAAATGTGATCAGGCGTGGCGAATGGAAGTTGAGAGGTAAGTTAGGTTAATAAGGTTAAAAGGTAGGGGGCAGGTGACAGGTGACAGATGACAGGTGACCGGGGACCGAAAAATTACATGAAAATAAAAATATGAGCTAAAGAAGTTTTACTTCAGTTGTGTGGTCTACAGCACTGGTTTTTTTTTCTGAGTGACGAGATGAGCAGGTCGTTCAGTTATTCCCGCCAGCCACGGTTATGTCTCTACTATACTTAATAAGTAGGGAGTAAAATACACTATGAAATATATTAAATAGGTTATTTTAATTGAAATAAAAAAAAATGTCAACGTTTCAGCTGAACTTCCAAAAAGGTTACTTCATATAAACTTTATTCAAAATAATATTTTTCGTTGTTAAATGTCTCTTGGGGTAGGTAAGAAATGTTTTCAATTAATTTCAAGTCCGCCAGGCTGGGCATTGTCTGTCAGTCCGTCACGATACAGCTTTATAGGTAAAGATTTTTTTTTAAAGTTACTACTGTTACCGGCGATTATCGATTCGCCGTGCCAAGGGGCATCTTTAGCGGCAATACTCTGTGGTGACGCCAGAAGCGGCGGGGACTTGACAGTTCGGTTTGCCGCCAAAAAGGGAGCTTTGCCGCGTAAAATTAAAGTGGGCTGAAAGTATTTACTTGTGAGTTTATTATATTAAATAATTTCACAAAATGATGAGCTTTTTGAATGCCACGGCATAAATAATAACTATTATTACCTCTACACATGTCAATTTTTGACTGAGACAGATCATGGGCCGGGAGCCGCAGCCATTTTGTTAATCAAGATTTTAATCTCGACAATTTTGTCATCAGCTCCAGTCATCAGAATAAATTGATTTAATTTGTACCAACCTCGGTACTTAAGGAAAATTTTATCTGATTCTCAGAATATTCATAATACCTACGACCGGCATGATGGCGGATTTTAGACCAAGGCTCTTTTCGCCACATGAGATTCCTTGCCGAAAACGTGCGATGTCATAGCGCGGTATAAACTGAAACGCGTTTCGCAAACGCACCACGACATAGATTTAAAAAACCGAAATGTGTGCTGGGACTTCAAATAAAAAACCTTCAAATAAACTATCATTCAAAAATAAAATATTAAAATAAATATAACATCGATAACTCCGCCGCGTATCCCTTTTCTATATTTCTTTAATCTCTACGAACATTGGATGCGGGCGGCTCGTCTGCTTTGATGATGGATTATGAATCACACACGTGCACCGCCTTGCAAGATGCATCCGATCTTGACGAATGCAAACAGGAGCTGTGCGAAGCTAAAATAATGTATGGTTTTTAAAAAAATACTTTTTCACTGGCTTCAATTGTTACGCAAACGTCAAAGTGACAGCGACAGTCATTGTCGATTTCCGGTTTCAATTATCAATCTATATCTAGATTTTTCTTATGTAATGCTTGGCTTTCGGCACTTACAGAAGCACTTTCCCAAGTAGAAATCGATAAAACCATTTTATCGAATGCGGTCATCGATTTATCGATAAAGCTTCCATCGCACTGCACTGTTCTCCTTACGTTAACGGATGCGGGCGTCCCGGTTGATGTATTGTCGTGAATCATGCGTGCACCCGCCTTGCATCCGCCTAGCATCCGCCTAGCAGGATGGCGTTTGTAAACAGTGCAGTGCAAGCTAATATTGACCTTAATTGAGATATTTCTATTGATATAAGGATCGAATTCTCATCTACTACCTTGTGTTAGATTCGCATTATGTTGTGACGCTTAATTTAGTGTTGGACGACGGTCGGTCTGTGGCTGGCTTAAAAAAATATATATTGCAGAATAGGCAAGCATTTGACAGCAGTCCTCCCTGGTGAGATGGAGGATGGAGCACGCTTGCCTAGAAGATATCTATTCACTCTCGACTTTTCGCGAAACACAGACGCTGGTAAGAGGTTCCATTCCTTCGCTGTTCGGATTATAAATGTGGATGCAAATTGCTACTGTAGCTTTTCATCGGTGAAAGAATTTTTCAAACCGGTTCAGTAGTTTCGGAGCCAAACAAACAAACAAATCTTTCCTCTAATATTAGTATAGATATAAGATTGATACTCCAGAAAACGTTAACGTTAACGTCGCTACTGCTAGACCTAGGGCTGTTGAAAATTGAATCATAAAACAAGTGATCCAAGGCAGATTATTCCTTGTGTGTGCGCTACAAAGGGACGCGTGATATATTTGGGGTAGGTACAATGAGCACGATAAATAGCCGCTGTTTGACATAGCGTGATAGCAAAGGGCACGCGAGCCCACCCAAGTGACTGAAGATAGACGTGGACGTTTAAACGATAAACGTTTAAAAAAACGTTTTCCAAAATAAGCGCCAAAGCGCAATAACGAATCTTACTAATATTATAAATGCGAAAGTTTGTGAGAATGGATGGATGGATGTTTGTTTCTCTTTCACGCAAATACTACAAAACGGATTCGAATGAAATATATGTGAAATATATATATATATATATATATATGAATACAGATAGTTTATAACCAGGATTGAGTAATAGGGTATGTTTTATCCCGATAGTTCCCGTGGGATAAAACGGGAACTACGCGGGTGAAACCACAGGGCGCAGCTAGTAATGTATAATTAAAGCGGTAAACCACTGGGTAAAACGTGGGGGGGGGGGGGGGGTTTGAACGCTCCCTGAAAAGACAAAGTGATGGACAAAACTTCGATTAAAACCAAAACTACTTAGGTAGCGTCTTTTACAATAAATATTAATTTTTTGACAGAATAACGGCGGAAACTTATTTGTACACCTAATATTTAAAAAAAAGGCCTGTAAAATATATTTGCCTATCTTATCTAAACATATCGACACTAAAAATTATATCCCCGTAGAGTTTCTTGGTGCTATCTTCTCTAACGGGCGTATTTCCGAAGCACTGGTAGAGTCAATGGAGTTTTCTTTTTCCTGTGCGAGATTCAGGCATGAGTCACCACTTGAAAGGGAAATAACCTTTTCCAAACTCAAACCATAATTAGATAATAATCATTAGTTTCGTAGATCATAATATTTTGACTTATTATTTTGTATTTCTATACATATGTATAAGATATTATTTTTGACGTGTAAAAGTGCAATATTTTGCCTATTTACAATAAATCATTAGAGTTTTGAGTTTTATTTAAGTAGTAGAATAGAATAGAATAGAAAAACTCTTTATTGTACACCAGAAACAAAAATAAACACAGTACAGAAAAATTACAATAGGTAAACAAGGGTAGGACAATGGGCGGTCTTATCGCTGAAAGCGATTTCTTCCAGACAACCTTTGGATGGACAGTAAAAACCATTTAGTACAATGAAACAAACTTCCATAAAACTAAATTTACTCACAAAATATGCCCCAAACTAGTTAAATATTCACAGGCCTATTTCCAAGTTAGGAAGGTGTTAACTGACGGACATAAAATCACAACACATAGGTACATAAAAATCACAACATAAACATAAAAATAACATAAACATAATGTTGGATGCGGCATCTGTTGCGTTTTTGGACTGGATTATACATGACGAGGGAAATAGGGTTGCCACTTCTAAATAAATAGTTAACTGTCATAGTACTGACGCGTAGTCACTTCTCATGAAGAGATGAGCAGATCATTTGCTTGAAGGTAAGCGCGTAAGTAGTGCAGCGAAGAATTGATTTTGAACTACACGACTCTACAATTTTTTTTATTTGACTGTCTGACGAGAAGAAAAGTCGTTCACCTGAAGGTAAGCGCTACGCCTGCCCATAACAGTCATAGCACCATCCAGAACCTTGCATTGCATAATCCGCACTGCACTGCGCTCGTCACCCTGAGACATCGGGTCTAAAGTCTCATATGCCCAGTAATTTCGCTGGAAACAATGCTTTTCAAACCAGAACACAGTAATTTTTGCACTCTACTGCTTGGCGGCTGAATATCCACGCCTGCCCATAACAGTTACAGAGCCACCCAGAACTTTGCACACAGAGAACAGAAAGTTATTTCTCTTTTATAAATAGATGCTTTTTTATTAGTTTTTTTTTGTGTTTTTGATAACCCTGACTCAGTGTCGCGTTACGCAATCCCGGCCCCAGATGGCGTTATTTCAGATGCATTAGACAGGCCAGGCCGGGGGGCGCGGACTGTGTGCATTACCGTTCTTGGAATGGAGGCGGATATTTTTAGAGGTTGAGGAGATGGCATTGTTTAAAGTTGAACCCTTGGTTAACAAACCCGCGTGGGGCATTTCTGTCAAATTTGTAACTAAAAAAATATTATTAAGCTTCACGATCACACACATAGATCTTTACCTGAGGATTCTCGGTATCTAGGGAAGCAGGAAGTACGAGGACCACGCTCCCGCAAACAACTCAAACCTGGGGCCACACCACGAACAGTTAAATCCATCCAGTTTAAGGCCTCAAACTGAATTGCCCTGCTAACTGTCACCACCAATATCGCTCAGCGTTCATAAGTCGACCAGAGACATTTATTCAAAGAGATCGGAACAATTTGTTTGCATTTATGGGAGTTTATATAGCTCCATCTCCTTTTCTTTCTCTCTCATTCTCTGCAGTCTATTTTTGAGTGACGTCACGTCACGTTTATCGTTTATGAGTGTGTGCTGCCAATCTAGGCCGTTCAATTTAAGGCCTTAAAATTAACTGCATGGAATAAGAATAAGTACGTGGTTACCCCCCTGTACCAATAACACAAAATAATAGTGATTAGTTATAATCATCCAAGCGGTATTCGGCTACGGCGACTACGCCTCTGTTCCGACGGTTATGAGCTTGGACGTTTAGCTCTAATATGGCTAATATACCCTATTTTAATGAATAAATGTACGTGAACAATGTGCACACGTTAGGGCACCGTTCATATAATTAAAAGGCATATTTTAATGCGGTCTCATATTTAGCTGGGGGCCTACTCTCACCTATTAGTTAACGGCTCAGTTTTGGCTCAGTTCAACTTAGGTTCCTAAACTGCACCGCATAATTTGGTACCATGACCTACACCTAAACAAAATCGTAATTGGATCGTTAACAATAAGAATGAATGAACGAATTGAACGATAGTTTCTTACGTCTGCTATGACGTCACTCTGTTGGAAAGAGACAACACTATATCAACATCCTTTGCTAACTTCGTTTAGCCGTGTTTCTTTCTTTTGGTTGCGTTCAGAAATAAAACAAAAAAATGTTTCGGAAAATTACGCTTATTTTCATGTTGCATGTTTTGTCATTTGTGTGAAGACACAACACCTAAGTAATTTAATTGAGTATTTAGATGTATGTATCTATTATGTTTATTGATTTATTATTTGTTTAAGATCATTTATAAATTAAATTACGACTAAAATATTGTGGTCCTAGAATTGATATCTTTTTAGAACGTTCCTTTTATATTTTTGACATTTGACATTTGATTAATGACTGACGGACGGATGAATGTTCTTCGACTCTCAACAGAAAATACAGCACGAAAGAGTTCGTATATTGAAATACGCGCGCTTTTGTGTTGATTTTTATAAATACTATTTTCGATTTCTTTTTATGTGGTTTATAAATTCACTACAATGGCGTCAGTAATTCTGACTAATATTTTGCATATTATATAAAAACCTTATTTCTTAAGTAGGTACTTATACGCATGAATCTATACTCCAAAATTCCCAAGCTTACGTCTCAAGTGTTAGCGGCTATTTTAAGTGGTTTTCTTTATATTATACAGTGAAACTTCTCGTCAACGAGTAAGCTACGGCCAACTTGAACACCTTTGGGATTTCATAAATAGGCACAACGAGATTGCAACGTGCTATAATAAAATCACGCAAGTCAGGGAATACTCTCGCCGGCTGTGGGAATCAGTAGGCCTAAGTTTAAACTCTCAAGGCGACAGTGCACACACAAATACATACACTTAATTATTATGATTTTTACACTGAAATCAAAATAATCCCTACTTCCCTACTTATATTATAAATTCGAAAGTAACTGTCTGTCGTTTTGTCTGTCTGCTACGCTTTCATGCCTAAATTACTGAACTGATTTAAATAAAATTTGGTACAGCCTAGACTCTAGAGCCTGAGAAAGGACATAAGCTACTTTTTAATGCGAGAAAAGGGTTGTAAAGTGTTGAAATAGGGGATGAAAGTTGGTATGGAAGTTTCGTCATATTTTAAGCTAGAAGCTTGAAACTTATTTTTGTGCTTTTAATTAGATATAAATAAAAATGTCATTCAAATTTTGTAAGAATATTATCCACAAGGTAAAATAGCAATAGGGGAAGAAAGTTTGTATGGAAATATATAAGGTTTCGGCTAAACCACTGTACCGATTTTTAAAATTATTTATCTTATGTAAAACTACATTATCAGTGAGTAACAAAGGCTATATTTTATCCCCGTATTCCCACAGGAACAGGAACTACGCGGGCGAAACCGCGGGATCGCCGCTATTAAGATATAAAACCAAAAAGGCTCAACTTTGGTTGTGAAAATATTAACTTTTATTGAGACGCTAATTTTGACAGCTAATCGGATCAGTATAGGTTCAAATAGGTTGTAAATGTAGCTCATGGTACGAAAAGAATGAACGAAATCATGACTTGCGATCCAGTTTACGTTCAAAATGGCGGAAACCTAAACTGAGTCGCTAATAAGACGTCATGGTACGATTATGCGACGCAGTTCAGTTTAGGTCCTAAACTGAATCGCTATAAGACGTCATGGTAGGCCTCCTGGTCCCTTTTCGCATCTAGTTCTCGCCTTCTCTTATTTTCAAATGCGTTACGCAGCACCACCTGACGCAACTCAAGACGGTTCTCCGCTAGTGAGTCCCAACAAGAGGGCTCAATATTGCATTTTTTCTTATACAGTTATATGCCTTGTATGAAAGCCCGTGAAAAAAAACGACATGAACAAAAAAAGCACAAAATAATAAAAAAATAACAATAAAACTTACATAATATGCCATAAACATAATTATGAATATACTAGCTGTGCCCTGCGACGCTTCGCTGTGGCACATTCGCACATTCGCCGATATGTCACTGATGAAAAAAATAGATAAAAACAATCCTTGATGCGGATTATATATCATGCTAAAATTTCAGCTCGATCGGTGCAGAACTTTTTGAGTTTTTGAAGCGTACACAAACCAACATAACATTTATATATATATATATATATATATATAGATTATTATATTATTATTCAGTCACTTTTGACGACCTGCTCGTATTGTCACTTAGTAAAATAAAATAAAAACATACTCACAGAATTGTGTAGTGATATAAGTGTGATGACTGCCTAATTGTTCTCGAGGGGCGGAGGCCTAGCTGGGTACAATGAAAGGGCGGCTCCGCAAGTGACGGAAATGGGTTGGTGTCGACCGATGTTCTTTTGAAAAAGGGGGGAGGTCTCGATGTGATGTCAATAGGAATAGGAGGGGCGAATTGGAATGCATCAATCATTCATCATTAGGGACTGTAGAGATGGTGGCCAAGTGGTAGCTTGTGCGCTTTGCAATCCAAGGCATCGGGTACGGTCCTCGGCCCCGCAGTAAGTGACTTTCAGATTTCCAACGCTCCGAGCTTCGGAGGAAGTGTTGCCTGGTCCAGAGTGTCCGGAATGGAAGGTTGAAATCAACGGGATTATGGTGGTTTTCAAATCGGGACATTCGGCATCCCGATCAAAGGTAAATCTTGACACCTGGCAACACTGTTCAGAGGGCACGATAAGCCGCCGATCCCAGTTGTTATCGATTGATACGTCAGAAGCCCTAGGGCGGCCTGATAATCTCTGGTACCAGAGACCCGCAATGCCTCATTGGCTGACTGACGAGTTTTGCAGGTCGTTTGCCAAGTGGTAAGTGCCACGCCCATAGCGGAAACTACCTAGCATTGCGTGAGACATTGATTACAATATGTCCAGTAATTTGACAGTCTACAGAAACGCAGCAATATTTGAGCACTACTTCTTGTCGGTTGAATATCTAGTGAAGGTACGGTAGTTTCCCAGAAGTCTAGAATCACACTTTACCGCAGTAGTAGAAAAAATATTCCTAGAACAAATCCACGTAATAGCCGCTGCTAACATTGTACCGTATTAATTTTCCACGATACCTAGAACCCACTTAATTACCTTTAAAAATTCACCATACCACCTGCACAGATGAATTTGTATTCGCTACCAGCACCCTCGCGGAAAAAACAACCATTATGCTGCATAAAGTTGCATAAGGAGATATATGGTTGCATATGCATAACTTCTGACAACCAGGAAACAATAAAACAGAAGGACGCGACGACGCCAAATATGAAACAATTAATTTAAGACAAACACGACAAACAAATGTGAATCTAGCTTAACACGTTAATTGCAGAAAACACAATTGTCGTGTTTTTCATAACTTGCCACGAGTACGGCAAAACACAACTGTTGTGTTTGTTGTATGGGAAAACACTATGGCGCGTGCAGAGCCGCACCCGTGGCTAGACAAGTAGACAAGCAAAACGGCTCAGCAGTCAAAGTGTAAAGCCTTGTACGTATGAGCGGCATATCTTGTGTAGGTGCTTTTCGCATCTAGCGACGTTGAGTCCTCCTTCATCGTTAGGTCCATGATCAGAATAAACTTATGTAAAAACTGTGATTTATGTATTCCGGATAATTAAGTGGTTCTAGTGATGTCTTTTCGCATTATTGATGAAAATATTTACTTACATATAGTAGTTTATACTTGCGTCATGTATTACATATACAATGCATTATTTACTGCTATAAAACACAATATAACTATAGAATAGAATTGAATAGAAAAATCGGTTCAAATCCGTCAGGGTTCCCCAGATTTGTCCTAGTTTTTTTTGAGGGCGTCTCCTAAACTTTTTTTGTTTGACTGAGTGATGGTAAGCGCTATGCCTGCCCATAACAGTTACAGGGCTACCTAGAACTTTGTATTGCAATATCCTGCGCGGCGCTGCACTGCGCTCATCACCCTGAGACATTGGCTCTAAAATTTCATATGCCCAGTAATTTTGGTGGAAACAGTGCCCTTCAAACCGGAACACAGTGTTGTTTTCACACTACTGCTTGGCGGATGAATATCTGGCAAAGGTGTGGTACTTCCCCAGGCGGAGTATAGCAGCAGACAAACAACAAAACAAACTAGGACTAATCTGTAAGTTCCATAAGTTGTAAATTAAAAAAAAAAAAACATATTTTGAAATATTTTTAATGGCGTCCGGGGAAAAGTCTTGATTTTAACTCAATGTCCGGGGTTTTTTAATTCTTTGTTCTGGATGGCAGCCATAGGTCCAGGTGATGCTCCGATAACCGTAACACTTTGACTGCTGACCCTTTTTGCTTGTCTGGCCACGGGTGCGACTCTACACGCGCCATAGTGTTATCCCATACAACAAACACAACAGTTGTGTTTTGCCGTACTCATGGCAAGTTATGAAAAACACGACAGTTGTGTTTTCAGCAGTGAACGTGTTAAAAAACGCTGTTACCCTTAACCGAAGTCAGCCAACCACTGATGCGTCTGACCATACTCCTCATAAGGAACTCTTGGATACCAGCGTAAACTGTCCATAACAGGCACCGCATCATAACCTTATCAATTCTTTACTACCTACCATGTACCGCGTGCGATATTAGAATTACAATTAAAACTAACTACGTCATCATTCAGTATGGATACCTTATCGGAGGCTGGTGGCTGATTGACATGTACGGTTGGCAAATAAACTATCTGAGCATTTTGTGCCACAAAGCAGTAGTGTGCGAACAAGATGTATTAAAGAACTAAAAGGAAATCTAGCGCGAATGTGTAACATAAATCAAGAGGCATACCATGACATCTTATAGCGATTCAATTGAAGACCTAAACTGAACCGCGTCGCATAATCGTACCGTGACGTCTTATTTTTTATGTTGCTGCCATTTTCAACCTAAAACGGATCAAGTTTAAGTTGAAAAAGGCTTATTAGCAACTCAATTTAGGTTGCTGCCATTTTCAACCTTAACAGGATCCAGTTTAGGTTGAAAATGGCAGCAACATAAAAAATAAGACGTCACGGTACGATTACGCGACGCGGTTCAGTTTAGGTCTTCAATTGAATCGCTATAAGAGGTCGTGGTATGAATCCAAATCTGAAATCGTTTATTGCTAGCAGGCAAAACTATTGCACTTTTGCAAGTCAAACACTTAAATGAATATAAAAAAAAACAAACACTTAAGTCTCATATACATAGAGAACCATTAAAAACAAATCAACTAATGGTTAACAGATTATGGTTTGAGTTTGAAAAAGGACATTTCCTTTTCAAGTGGTGACTCGTGCCTGAATCTCGCACAGGTAAAGTAAACTCCATTAACTCTACCAGGGCCAAACTAATGTAGTAACACTTTACTTATTACTAAGTAACAAGACGAGCAAGTCGTTCAACTGCTGGTAAGCGCCACACCCATAACAGTTACAGTGCCACTCAGAACTTTGCATTGCAAGATCACGCGCGGCGCTACACTGCGCCCGTCGCTCTGAGACATCGGTTCTAAAGTCTCATATGCCCAGCAATTTCGCTGGCATGTTAATACTAATTGATGCAATTGTTTTGCAATCTGTACTCACTCACACTACAAACCTATTTCAATACAAGCAACTGAGATAAGCCAGTAATGCACACGAGCTTTATTGTACCTGTCAACGTCCAATCACTACGATCCATAGTATTAAGTCTGTAAATATACTGCCGTTGAATCTATGTAGTTGGTACACTGAATGTTTCCTTATATTGTTTGGTTTCGGAATATTTCTGTCTGTCCTCAGCCCTTTTTAACACGCTTTTATAAGCTTGGTACCTACTACGTAAGTTAGTATATGCCTATGTAACGAAAACTTTGAACATGATTTTGACCCCCTTCAAAACGTCGTGTTAATCAAAATTTTGCACACTTATCAAGGACCGATGACAATACAATGATAAATTAATAAATAAAAATTCATACTAACTAAGAGAAGAAGCGGTGGTAACCTAGTGGGAGAACGTCCGCCTTCCAATCAGAAGGTCGTGAGTTCAAATCCCAGTGCGGGCACGTACCAATGTGTTTCTGTAAAACATATGTACGTAATTATCACTCGCTTTTCGGTGAAGGAAAATATCGTGAGGAAACCCACATACCTACCCGAGAATTATTTCGGAGGTAGGTATGTTATCCACCAATCCGGATCTGGGCTCCCGTGGTGGATTATGGCCTTACCCTCCTCACGAAAGTGAGGAGAGACCCGTGCCCAGCAGTGGGACGTTATGGGTTGATGATGATGATGATGATGAAGAGAGGAGGAGGTAGTGGGAGGCCTCATCTGGAAGAGTCCGCCTGGGGAAGTACCACCCACACCTTTGCCAGATATTCATCCGCCAACAGTAGTGTGCAAACATTACTGTGTTCCGGTTTGAAGGGCACTGTTTCCAGCGAAATTACTGAGCATGTGAAACTTTAGAGCCGATGTCTCAGGGTGACGAGCGCAGTGCAGTGCCGCGCAGGATTATGCAATGCAAAGTTCTAGATGGCACTGTTACTGTTATGCGCAGGGATAGCGCTTACCACCAGGTGAACGACTTGCTCGTCTCGCCACGCAATAAAAAATACACTAAAAAATGAGAAAATAAATTATAGTTAAAAAAACTAAAAAACACGCTTTCATAGCAAGTCGAACTAAAAAGTAGAAAAATAATTAATTATATATGGTAAAAATTTGTGACAAAAATAACATATAAAAAAAACCCCTTCATTTGCCCACACTCGTGCCCTGATGATAAATTTTCAACCTATGACACACAAAAACTGAAATGTATTATTTAGGCATTATAATCTTATCCCTCTACCACACGACAATGGTTTCTCGCGGCGCATGCTGCCTGACACCCAAGATCGTCGATATTTGAGTATTTTAACGACCTAAACGATGTCGCCACGATAGCAAATAGAACAAAATCTTAGACAAGTTGTATATCAAGTTGACAGTAGACTTAATAACAGCTTGACACACTTGCTGCTAACAGTACTATCCTATTGTCACAGAAGACATACCTACAGTATAGAACTTACTGCATACAGAATGTACACTCCATCTTTCGCGATCCGCTTCCCCGCACCTCTACCCGCAATCGAGAGGACAATTGGGAGGCTGTCAACATTACACGCCCAAACGGTTTATATGAACCTTTGTACTGGCGCATTGTCTTTTGTTTTGGGCGCGTGTAAAAAAGTAATTTATATGTGTGAGCTTTTGTAAAATCAAATTTAAGAAGCTATAGAAGGAAGAGTAAAGCCAAGAGCTGTCTCACAGCTCTCTTATTCGCATCTAGCAATACAGCGTACACGAGAGTGAGTGAAACAGAAAACTTCCCGTGGTTTTTATTGTTTCAAGTATGGTCCACAAGATAGCTTCGTTACTTTGTCTTTAAGGTTAAACTAAACTACTAAATTATGAAAGCTTTGACTACGCTTTGGTGAACAAAACAACTGAACAACTAGCGCCAAGTTGCCAAAATATTATGGATTCCGTTTACTTAAAACTTCCCTGTTTTGTAAGGAATGTCCGGGGTGTCCCACTGTCACGTCCACACGTGGGCACAGTCAATAACAATAAACCCCACAGCGTATCCAGTTACAGCAGGTCAATTGTAACAAACGCAGTTAGTCAACAACACTGACTGCTTTAATTGTAGAATAGATTTATTTGAGGTTGGTTTTAGAACTAGTTGGTACTCGGAGAAGTCGAGCTGGTTTCGAATCGATTTTATATCGTATTTTATACCACTATTTCTTAATCTGGTGTTATTTTTGACTGCGTGACGAAAGGAGGAAGTCGTCCAGCTGAAGCGCTACGCTTGCTCATAACATTTACAGTGCTACCCAGAACTTTGCATTGCGTAATCCTGCGCGGCACTGCACTGCGCTCCTCACCCTGAGACATCGGCTCTAAAGTCTCCTATGCCCAGTAATTTAGCTGGAAACAGTGCTCTTCAACCCGGAACACAGTAATGTTTGCACACTACTGCTTGGCGGATGAATATCTGCCAAAGGTGGTATCTTGCAGAAGAGGCCTCCCATTACAAAAAAGTAAGTTATGAGAAGATGTGGTTGAGGATGATAAACACTCTTAGCATGAGACTGGATCTCAAGAACTGCTGTTGGAACACCTTGATGGCTCATCGACTTTCCATCATTGTTCGTAGAAAATCTGAATTTGGGCAACATAGGTAGCATTCTTTGAGTAGAGGGAGACAGCTTCCGGGGGTGATGTGTCAGTGAAATGTAAGGTTGCGGGTTCAAAGCAAATATTTGTAAAGAAAGGTATTTTATCATCATCATCATCATCAGCCCATATTCGTCCACTGCTGGACGTATGCCTTTCCTAAAGAACGCCACGGAGCCCTATCTTCGGCTCTCCTCACCCAGTCTCCGCCAGCCGTTGGCAGTCGTCCCTCCACCTGCCGGCGGCGTCCTACACTACGTTTGCCCAAACGCGGTCTCCACTCTAGAACTCGTCTACCCCATCGGTTGTCGGTTCTTCTAGAGATGTGAGCTACTGCCACTTCAGATGGCTTATCCTTTAAGCTATGTCGGTTACTTTAGTTCTCTGTCGGAACACCTAATTTTCCGAAAGGTATTTGCAACCAATGAAAGCGTAAAAAAGGTCTATCACGAAGTCATTCGGTCGAGAAACCGCCATGGTAGACCGCCAGGTTTCACTAGTAGTACCCTCATAAACTTGAGAAGGGCTGACTAGAAACTAATTGCACTGTTAATTGTTCCTGGAACTGTATATAAAGCTGGCACTTATAATAAACAAACGTCCAAGCCCAATCAGAGTTCATTAGCAATTCTTAACAGTTAGATTAATTTCGACGTGGAAAATTATGCCAAGGCCACCAGCGTAAGCGCAGCATAGAACAGATAAATTACGATGTCTATAAAGTTACTAGCTTGAGTCACCCCTTTTTACCCGTGGGGGTACGCAGAGACTACTTTTCCACATGCCACGATCCTGCAACACCATTTTCTCTTCTTCCAATTTCAAGAGTCATTACACCCTCGCCGGTAAGAAGCACTTTTGTCTTGGCTTTTCTTTAGAATGTCCTCGATTCTACCGAGGTACGTTCGCCTACGTCGACCCCTACCTGCTAGTCCATTCGTAGTAGATCCATAATTCTTTCTTCATCCATCCTCTCTATCCATCCATCCTCTCATGTCTATAAATATATAGTAACAATCAGCGGTCTTTCACATAATCATTTTCGAGAAATGTTGTAATGATAGGCCTCTTCTGCAAGAGTCCGCCTGGGGAAGTTTCAAACCTTTATCAATCAAGCACAACTATGTACATTAACATTACTGCATTCCGCTGTTGCAAGCGGATTTGCGGCGAAACAGAAACACAAACATCACATCGATCGGCAAAAGTTTTGCGACATGTCAATGGTGGTCAAAATTGCGCAAGAGAGTTTTTCATTGTCTCACAGATGTTTTACAATCCAGGCTTATAAAATGAACCCAAAAGTAGGCGTTCTATACATTTGAAAGAAGTGGATACTCTCAATTGAAATGGTGACACAAGTTATGGGTGTGTTCGAGAAATGTCCAATCTAAAATAGATAAATGTCAATCTTAGAGCTCATGTCAATAATAGAGAATTGCTCCCGGCTGGTCTCATCACCCACTTGAATACAAATGACCAGCTCAAAGCCCACAGACGTTATTAATGGGATTTTTGCTAATAAACTTCAAGAAAGAAATATTGCCTGAAGGCGAAAATGTGTCATTCACATCACAGTTCATCGCTCCTAACTCTGCAATCTTCAGAACATAAAATTCGAACATTCCCCTTATACAAACTGCTGAAATTTATAGTCCCTTGTCACTGTGAGTATGTAATGCTTTCTTTACTGAAAATTAAGACTGCTGGCAGGAACTTTCAGATTTCTTGTTGTGGTAAGGTGTTGTAGGGTTGAGACTGGCGATTTTACGGACATCCGTAATTGTGACTATCGGATGTACGTTATAAAAATATCCGTAACTGAAATTATCCAAAAGTTTCGGATATCCGATCGAGTAACCGATTTTCTTCGCTATTCGTTTTGCTCCGTGAGCCTTCCCATTGCTGCGACACAGCACATGCCTTCTCGAAAGAGGATGGGTGTCTACAAAGTCATAAGTATCCGTGTCCATCCGTAACTCAAATTCCTAACAACCCTAGTCGAGACGAGGTCGATTTCACAGCTTGTTGGGGCAATGCAGGATATGAAAATTTACGAGCTGTAGTCGCCGGCAAAATTACACATTCATGTTTGCAGATCAGAGCCAATTTATATGTCTCATAATTATATTAGCATTATTGAAGTAAAAGTTCTTTACGCACGCTTGACTTCGGGAATAAGCTAGTGAATGCGTTACGAAAAATGTGATCGGGCGAGGCGAACGGAAGTTGAGAGGGAGATATTAGGTAGTGAAGATAGAAAGAGAGAGTTACGTTTCGTATATTTTTTTAAATATCTTTTATGATTTTTTTTTCTAGCTGTGCCCTGCCTCGCTTCTCTGTGGCACATTCGCACATTCACTGATGAAAAAAATACATAAAAACAATCCTTGATGTGGATTATATATCATGCTAAAATTTCAGCTTGATCGGTGCAGAACTTTTTGAGTTTTTGAAGCGTACACAAACCAACATAACATTTTTATATATATAGATTTTGTGGAAGTTTTACTTCTACTATGTGTCCCAGCACACATTTCGTTTTTTATTATCTATCCAGTTGATCTTTTGATCAGTTGATATTTTATGTTCATTCGTTTGTTTAAATGGGGTAACGCGGACATAGGACGCATTATGTTCTCTATATTCTCCACACTAAACTTAAACTTTTTATGTAAAATTCATGGTTCTATCAGAGTGTCTAATGTCTATTGTAACTGATAAGTTTAGATATTATCTAAGGAAATAGTTTGCTTCGTCGCGGGCTGCACAAATATCGTACGCGGGCCGCAGTTTGACGACCAGTAGTTTAAAACTAAAGTAAGAATGTGTCTATTGTAATTATAAGTCTAATTTCTGATAAGTTTATAGCTCAAATTCCTCTATCGTCGTTAATGAGTGCATCTTCAGTAACAGGCAGCAATGCAGTCTTCAATACATGTTCATGCTCGCATAAATGCTCAGTTCACGTGCGTAGCATTGGACAGTTGACCCCACTGGCGCCGGCGCTTATACGCAGCCACAGTGCGAATAGAACAGTAGAGCCAGTCTGCACCGTGGATTTCTAAAGGAAGATTTTCTCCTCTTTGTGGTTTTATTTTTATTTTTGATTTCACTGAGTAACGAGACGATCTCGTCGTTCATCTGATGGTAAGCGCCATGCCTACCCATAACAGTCAAAGTACTACCCATTCATTGCATAATCCTGCGCGATACCGCACTGCGCTCGTCGTCGTCTATTCTATTGTCACGAAAATGTATCAAAATCTTTCTAATGCTCATACTATTTTGTAACTGAGTCATGTCTAAACCTTAGAAATATTATGGAATAGGTTGATGAATTCGAAAATATGTTATTAAAGTTTTTAATTACAGTTTAAAATAATTTAAAAATATTATTACTGTTTATTTCAGGTAAAAAACCAAACTAATAGACAGATTTTGATTGGGTTTATGGGATAAAAAAGCGTAAGTTACTGCTCATATAAATTATGTTTCAAAAGTAAGTGATAAATGAGATTAATTACAAATGTGTCACTTTTTTTGTTGTCTCAAAATAAAACTTCATTATTGTACATTTTGACATTGCAATTATCGAAATTTTTGGATGTTTATACAAAGATACTATTGACGTCCGAAACGATAGTAATCATGGTCGCTTTCGAATAATCTGCAACGGTTAACTGAAAGCCATGTTTACCTACTGCCCACTGCCACGCCTCTGTGGCGTCCGTCCTCTCGCATTGACCCGCGTTGACACCCGACCTACCGTAAAGGAGCGATTGGATTAATAATTTATAGATTATATACCATCTGTGGATAAACTTATGGACCATACGGATCATACAAAAGTCATCAACTTCGCTGGCGACACGCCAGCGCCAACGAAGCGGTGAGGAGGTACTGACACACTGGGCCAACGTGGTTTACATCTCAGCAGTGGGTAAAATCAGAGGTAAAAACCTACAAAATATTGAATAAACAGGCCCGTAGATGGAGCGTTAAATATCTGCATATAACTTTGCTGCTAGGCTGAGTTTTCTACCCGTTGTTGTCGGCTTACAAAGCGCATAGACTACCGCCACTTGTACTGTATTGATGGAGGTATATCTACCAGACTCTAGGCAGCTGTATGGTAAAGTAATCGCGTATCCACAGGTCACAA
Source organism: Campaea margaritaria (assembly GCA_912999815.1). Lineage (NCBI taxonomy): Eukaryota > Metazoa > Arthropoda > Insecta > Lepidoptera > Geometridae > Campaea > Campaea margaritaria. The sequence continues at coordinate 506,307 of OU538809.1, read as the reverse complement.
TATATGCCAATGACTCGGTGAGGTCGCGCCTTGACCTGACGCTGACGTGGCGGTCACCAGCATACTTGAGCTTCGATATGGACATTCCACTTGACTCCACATGGAATACGCAAATTGCACGCGGTTATAATTATATTTGCTACTTATATTAGTTCTCTAGAAGTCTAGAAGAACCGGCAGACGATGGGGTAGACGAGTTCTAGAGTGGAGACCGCGTTTCGGCAAACGTAGTGTAGGACGCCGCCGGTGGAGGGACGACTTGCGGAAAACGACTGCTGGAGACTGCATTTGGAGAATCAACTATGAGAATCATGATGATATTTTTTTATTTATTTGACTGAGTGACGAGACGAGCAAGTCGTTCACCTGATGGTAAGTGCTACGCTAGCTCATAACAGTCACAGCACCACCCAGAACCCTGCATTGCATAATCCTGCGCGGCGCTACACTGCGCTCGTCACCCTGAGACATCGGCTCTAAACTCTCATATGCCCAGTTATTTCGCTGGAAACGGTGCCCTTCAAACCGGAACACATATAATGATATGACGTTGTAATATCAGACAAATGTTAATTGAAACCCAAATTATGTGAAAATATATGTAACAAGGTAATTACAGTACTAAGCGTTGTTATTTGTTAAAATTTGTCATATGAAACAAGGAACAACCATGTAAAATATAAAGTTTATGGTAAAAAAAAACTTCCACAGGTAAAATAAATCGTGGTAAACTTCCTACCGTCCATCCATTCGTTAAAACGCACAAGGCACGCACCCACCACGCCTACACTGCCTCGCCACGTCATTTATTGTGTCCACACCCTTATTTGACAGTAGTCCAGCAATTACGGAAAATAATTGGATGTAGCTCTACGGACGCGTCCAAACAAAAGTTCAGAAGGGTCAGTTCACAGCACATTACCTACATCCAGAAGGATCAATACATGAATAGCTACCGCAAGCTTAGGTATTTATTATAATTAATTTACAGCCATTAAAATTTATACTCAATCAAACTCATTTAAAAAATAAACTGTGATTATTTGTAACGTACCTTCTCATTTTAAAGGAGATATTGAAGAATATTATGATTTTAATAATTAAATGTAGCATTCATTAAGATATAACATTATTATGTAAATGTGTCTTATATTGCGCCACCTACCCATTTTTTTGAGAAAAAAAAAAAAAAAACAAAATTTTAAACTACAAAAATATTCACATTTTTAAAATTTAAGACAGTATTGTTTTTATAATATGTCCTCATATTGTGTTATACATCCGAAATAATCCGTTGTTTCTATATATAGGTATATAACATAATTTACCATCTTTGTATATACACAGTTTTAACAATAAATATATTTAAAATTCTGAATCTGAACTGTTTTAATAAGTAAATACATATATAAGCACTAAGCAAAGTAAGCACTCTTCAAGTTAGCTTGAATAATGAATTCTAAAACTTGACTGTAATTCTAGCAGCTGGAGGCCTACCATGACGTCTTATAGCGATTCAGTTGAGGACCTAAACTGAGCCGCGTCGCATAATCGTACCGTGACGTCTTATTTTTTATGTTGCTGCCATTTTCAACCTAAACTGGATCCAGTTAAGGTTGAAAATGGTAGCAACCTAAATTGAGTCGCTACTAAGCCATTTTCAACCTAACCTTCAACCAGTTTAGGTTCAAAATGGCAGCAACATAAAAAATAATACGTCACGGTACGATTATGCGACGCGGCTCAGTATAGGTCCTGAACTGAATCGCTATAAGACGTCATGGTAGGCCTCCTGATCTATGAAGTCTGGGAAACTTTTGACCGCATTATTATTGAGACGCTTTGCTGAGCCATTTCAATGAATTTATGAATGACGTCCCATTTATTCAAGACAGGATGACGTTTGATTGACATGTACCTACAAGGATCATGGGTGGGCTGTCTTGGACATATGTCTATGCCAAGATTTATACTAATACTAGCTGCGCCCGGTTTTACCCGCATTCACTATTAACCGTAATTTTACGGGTTATTAAAAACGAAATGTGTGCGAGGACACATAGTAGAAGTAAAATTTCAACTAAATAATTTTTACTAAATAATAAATATTAAAAAAAAAATCATAACAGATGTTTTTTTAAATATACGAAGCGTAACTCCCTCTGTCTTTCTATTTTCCCTAACTCATATCTCCCTCTCAACTTCCGTTCGCCTCGCCCGATCACATTTTTCGTAACGCATTCACCAGCTTACTCCCCAAGGCAAGCGTGCGTAAAGAAGTTTTACTTCAAAAAGTACCTACCTTGTGTTCTATTCTAGGACTTAAAGTAATTAAATACTAAATTTTATCAAAATCCGTCCAGCCATTTCGGTGTGAAGAGGGAACAAACACATTTATAATTTTACTGAGTTTATAAGTAAAACAATTTTGAATCGGATCAACAGTTCTAGAGTCTACCAACTTCGAAATTCCCGTTTTACGCAAGAACTGCATTTTCCAGGGATAAAACCTATATACCGGGATATGCCTATAGCACTCAGAGATAATGTACCTTCCTGTTGCTGAAAGAATTTTCTTAAAATGAACTTCATGGAATATGATTAAGTACGTGGCTACCCCCCAGGCAGTGTTCTTGCTTGCTGTAAGATTATAAAAACATAGACGTGTGTATTTTCAGCAGTATTAGTAAAAAATTAACCTTCGAAATTGCGTAAAAATATTAAAATCTGATTACCCGATCTAGGAAGTCGACACTTAACCCCTCTTGCGACTCTGAAGTCCATATACGACCATTTACAAACTGTGTCTTTATATCTAGCCTTAAAGGGCTATCGCGTCTGGCCTCGTCAAGGACAATGCCACAATTTCTACAACTCACGATGACCTAATAATTAGTCCGTTGGCCTTTTCCGGCCGTTCGCGTAAAGTTGACAATTAAATGAACGAGGAAGTTCTGTGATGACTCACGCTGTTCAGGAACGCCATACTTTGTAACCCTGGCCGAAATATAAAGATACGTATGGAACTTAGTGCAGTAGTGTGCAAACATTACTGTGTTCCGGTTTGAAGGGCACTGTTTCCAGCGAAGTTACTGGGCATATGAGACTTTAGAGCCGGTGCGTTGAGCACAGTGCAGTGCGGCGTAGGATTAAGCAATGCAAAGTTCTGGGTGCCACTGTAACTAATCATTTTTTGCAAATATTTAAACAAATCATTTTTTGCAAATATTAGAATACATTTTTTTATTTGACTGAGTGACGAGACGAGCATGTCTTTCACGTGATGGTAAGCGCTACGCTTGCCCATAACAGTCACAGCACCACCCAGAACACTGCATTGCACAATCCTGCGCGGGACTGGACTGCGCTCATCACATCGGCTTTAATTCTCATATGCCCAGTAATTTTATTGGAAACAGTGCCCTTCAAACCGGAACACAGTAATGTTTGCACACTACTGCTTGGCGGGTGAATATCTGGCAAAGGTGCGGTACTTCCCCAGGCGGTCTCTTGCAGAAGAGGCCTCCCACTACTAACATAACATAGATACATAGAGAAAAAGAAAGTAAAAAACTAATGATTAATTACGGTTTGAAAAAGGACATTTCCCTTTCAAGTGTCAGAACCAAAACATGTAACCCAGGAAGTGAATGACACAGCTGGACACTGGACAGTCACGCCCTGTTGACGCCTGAGCAGTGAGCAGTGCCCAAATAAAGAGGTGCTGATTTGTACCAGTTGTACCTTATAGGGTTATCGTGCCCTTTAGCCCGCCGGCCGTTTCCGACACTATCTTTGGTACGGACATGTTGGGGTTAAGGTGACTTGTTCAGGCCTTAGGAATTTTTGTTATTTTTCAGTTTGAATAGACCAAGAAGTAGTGTGCAAACATTACTGTGTTCCGGTTTGAAGGGCATTGTATGCAGCGAAATTACTGGGCATATGAGACTTTAGAGCCGATGTCTCAGGGTGACGAGCGCAGCGCAGTGCCGCACAGGATTATGCAATGCTGTGTTCTGGGTGGTGCTGTGACTGTTATTGGCAGGCGTAGCGCTTACCATCACGCGAACGACTTGCTCATCTCGCCACTCAGTCAAATAAAAAAATGGGTCAAAAATTTAAAAAAAATACATTCCCGTAGAGTTTCTTGGTGCTATCTTATCTGACTGGCGTATTTCCGAAGCACTGGTAGAGTTAATGGAGTTTCCTTTTCCTGTGCGAGATTCAGGCATGAGTCACCACTTGAAACGGAAGTTTCCTTTTGCAAACTCAAATCATGATTATATATTGTTTTATTTGATTGTTGTCGAGACGAGCAAGTCGTTAACGTGATGGTAAGTGCTACGCCTACCCATAACAGTTACAGTGCCATCCAGAACTTTACAATGCATAATCCTCCGCGGCAGTGCAGTTGATCATATTTAGTTTATTTTTATTTTTTTTTCTATGTATTTTGACTTGTAAAAGTGCATTATTTTACCTACAAATTGTTATCAAAACCGTCGAATTCGACAGTTTTTGTACAAGTAAATTTCCAACGACCTTTAGCAATAGTTAAATTTAACGATTTTGTTTATATCAAAACAACAACAGCTCCCATACGTGATCATAATGGCCGGTGCTGAATTATTAACGTTTATATCATCGGGTCATATAAGGAGGCCATTACCGCCCACGGTGGGCCACGTTTGTTTACATTGGGATACGCAAAAACCTTGTCGCAGAACTGAACCTTTTCGAGAAGACAACCTAGAAGCGGGATTCGAGGCTGGTGATTGAAAAATCCCATCAGCATATCCTCACTTGGTGACAACGGGACCAGCTCGAGAGTAAACCCTGTCAGTAAAATGCAGGGCATATGAGACCTTGAGACTTTAGAACCAATGACGCGACTAGCACAGCAGTGCCGCGAGATTCTGCGATGCAGAGATCTGGGTGGTGCTGTGACTGTTATGGACAGGCGTAGCGCTTACCACCAGGTATCTAAATCCAACAGATAACATTGCTTTATTTGACTGAGTGACGAGATGAGCAAATCGTTCACCGAATGGTAAGAGCTACGTCTGTCCATAACAGTCACAGCACCACCCAGAACCCTGCATTGCATAATCCTGCGCGGCTCTGCACTGCGTTCGTCACCCTGAGACATCACCGCTAAAGTCTCATATGCCCAGTAATTTCGCTGGAAACAGTGCCCTTCAAACCGGAACACAGTAATGTTTGCACACTACTGCTATATTATTGATTAAAAAACTGTTTATAAACGGCGCGCATTTATAAACCACCAGCCTATATACGGAAACTGTGACCCAATATCGCTATAAAAAAAACCGCGAACGAAGTCTCAGTAAATTCTCGCTTTTATTAAGTGTGGGTTAATTATGCAACCGCAATAATCAAACGTTATTATATAACCGCGGCCGTTGACCCCGCGACTACTGATAATGATAACGAATTTCACATCATTCTATGAACCGTCAGGCAACTCACGCACAGAGCGGTGGATATCCGGACATAAACTACGTGAAGTCGCCGAGGATCGAAACCGGTGTCAATGGGTTGCAAGGCGCACAAAAATATTAGTAACGCGTCACGATGACATATATAGATCCTGACCCATAACTAGGATTCCCTGTAAGTAGGGAATTAGGAAAACATCGTGAGGAAACCCGAGAATTATTTCGGAGGTAGGTATGTACTATGCATCTACCAATCCGGACCGGGCCCCCATGGTGGATAATGGCCTAATCCACCTCACCAAAGTGAGGGGATACCCGTGCTCAGCATTGGGCAGATATAGGTTGATGATGATGAGGGAATTAGGAATTACGAGGACCATGGCCCTACAAACACCCAGACTCAGACTAAATACCACACAAACCTATTCCCTGCTCGGGGATCGAACCCGCAACCTTACATTTGGCATTTGGCTCATCACCCACTAAGCCACGTAGGTCGTCAAGGACAAGTGACCGTCCATCTAACCTCTCTTTAGCTACCAATGGGAGTAGATAGTTCCAATCAATCACCACAGTTAAAATAAACAGTAGGCGACCTTCACACATTTCGCCATCACTACCCACCGTCTAACTACTGGTGAGAGGTACAGATGCAATGTCTAAATATGATGGTCATCATTACATCGTCACTAGCGTTGTTCGATTGGATTGATCCAGCAGATGGAACCAGTTAAAGGTAAAAACCAGTCAGGACAGTTGATGAGCAACCCAAAGGCCCAATGAATGAGGAAATAGTCCCTTACTGAACCAATGGACTTTAGAAGCAATTTCTCAGGGTGACGAGTGCAGTGCCGCAACAGATTCTGCGTGGCACTGTAGCTAATACTATAACAACTCTAAACATTGTCAACAACAACCTTTTCCTGTGCGAGACTCAGGCATGAGTCACCACTTGAAAGGGAAATATCCTTTTTCTAACTCAAACCATAATTAGATAATAATCATTAGTTAAAATATTATGATCTATAATATTTTGACTTATTTTTTTGTATTTCTATCCATATGTATAAGATATTTTTTTTTACGTGTAAAAGTGCAATATTTTGCCTATTTACAATAAATGATTTGAGTTTGAGATTGAAATGTCATAAGCATTTTGGTACAGTAGCTGGATCGATTTGAACTGGCAATTAAGTCCACCGCAGTGTAAACAGTGTTGGACTTGTTCCTATAATGTTACGAACGGGTGCGCCTCTACGCGAAATGTCGCGCGCCCACGACTGCGGGTTTGGAGTTGTTTGTACACAGTGCGGGGATTGCAGTAGGTCATCTTTTGAAACTTATTTTACCCCTCGTTTTTTATTGAAGTTAGGAGTCAACAATGCAATAGTGTGCAAACATTACTGTATTACGGTTTGAAGGCCACTGTTTCCAGTGAGATTACTGGGCATATGAGACTTTAGAGCCGATGTCTCAGGCTGACGAGCGCAGTGCAGTGCCACGCAGGGTTATGGAATTCAAAGTTCTGGGTGGTACTGTAACTGTTATGAGCAGGCATAGCGCTTACTATCAGGTGAACGACTATTATATATGAACGACTATATACTATTGATAGGTTTAAGTAAATCTGTATTTCGTAGTCGATTTTGACTAAAGAATAATTCTCAATCTCACTCCCCAAAAAAAGACGTATTTGTTCCACTGCACCGCCTCCACTGTGCCGCTTGTCAAGTCCGAACATTGTCAAGTCAGTGGGCGACAAGATAGCATTCTTTGTGGTTTCGCAACCGTTCTGTCGGCCGGTGGGCTATCTGCGGGCACCCGGGGTACTATTATTTACTCTATGACCCGGGCCCGGTGAGCTGCAAGTCAACTGGTGTTTGTAAACACGCTTTCTTATTTTTGTCAACGGCTCAAAATAAAATTTAAAACTCGAATTATTTATTAAAAAAAAAAACAATTTACAACTCAAACACTTCATCATCAACCCATAACGTCCCACTGCTAGGCACGGGTCTCTCCCCACTTTCGTGAGGAGGGTTAGGCCATATTCCACCACGGGGGCCAAGTCCGGATTCGTGGATAAGATACCTACCTCCGAAATAATTCTCGGGTAAGTATGTGGGTTTCCTCACGATGTTTTTCCTTCACCGAAAAGCGAGTGTTAATTACGTACATATGTTTTAACAGAAACACATTGGTACGTGCCCGCACTGGGATTTGAACTCACGACCTTCTGATTAGAAGGCGGACGTTCTCCCATTAGGCTACCACCGCTTAAATCACCCACTCAAACACTTAAGTCTCATAAACATAGAGAAATATAACAAGTGCGGCTATTCCCTACCAGGCTTGTCCCAGCAGCGGGATACAGGGAAAAACAAAGAATAATTGCATTTCTCCTCACTGTGAGAAAAATTAGGGGCTTGAAAGAAGAAATGGAATGAGCCAAATATCACACAGTTTCTGACATTGGAGCTGGGCGGAGGATCGCACCCGGTGTCGTCTGGTAGCAAGTTACACAGCATTACCACTTAGTCACCACCAAACTCAAACTCAAACTCAAATCATTTATTGTAAATAGGCAAAATATTGCACTTTTACACGTCAAAAATAATATCTTATACATAAGTATAGAAATACAAAAAAATAAGTCAAAATGATCTACGAAACTAATGACCGTTATAGAAGTTATAAAAAAAAAAAAATTGCGACAACATCCAACTTCCAACGGGTCATTCTCATAGGTCCATGATCACCGCTCCAAGCTCTTCCACTCCTACTACGTACAGGTTCATGATTCCAATGAACATCTACCTACAGCACACAAAGCTGCAAAAACCGAAGTTAATTAAAATATATCTATTTGTAACGCTTTTCAACATAATTGTTTAATACAAAAACTGGCTGCTATAAGGCGAGGCGTGGGTGCACGCAAAAACTGCACGTGGGCCGCGCGTACGCATGCGGACGGTATTATCTCAATCTTGGAGAGTGTTATGCAGCATAAAGGTTTAGGCGCAGGAAGCCACATTTTCAAAAAGGCATCTGAGTCTCAGAAGGACCAATTCTCAAAATGGCATATGAGTCTCAAAAGGACCACTTCTCAAAATGGCACATGAGTCACAAAGGGACCAATTCTCAAAATGGCATATAAGTCTCAAAAGGACCACTTCTCAAAATGGCATATGAGTCTCAAAAGGATCAATTCTCAAAATGGCATATGAGTCTCAAAAGGACCACTTCTCAAAATGGCATATGAGTCTCAAAAGGACCAATTCTCAAAATGGCATATGAGTCTTAAAAGGTTCAGTTCTAATAAAGATCAATTCTCAAAATAGACAAGTATATTAATGTTAGTGGCCATGTTACTTTAATACCTTAAATAAGTAGTACAATAGACATATTGTCAATGCCTGGTATGACACTGGGACTGTAAAAGTTGACGATTTTACTTTATGTTTACTTTTTTAATCCTCATAACTCAAAAGAGATAGAGTGAGTCAAAAAAGATTAAAGGAGTAAGAGAAAGAACAGAAACGAGTAGAGACCTTTTATCGTCTAATGCATATCAAACGTAAACTCAATTTCATGTGATAAATGAAAACTTGGACGTACTGACAAACTGACACAAGAAGCACTAAAAACAAACATAATTAAATTCTTGCTTCACTCATGCAGAAATTGTAATGCAATTAATTTGCCCAAGTGGAAGTCAAGTGTGTGGACACCGTATGGAGCACGTGCGACGCTTCCTCATTTAATCTTTACTGTTCGCTTCCATTAAACTAATGGCGTCTATGACATCTCTGCTGGTGCCATGGTATGCAAAAGTGGTGAAACTCAAACCAAATACTCTCTTGGATTCTAACTAAGGCTAAGTTCAGTGAAGTTCACAGAGTTAAGTGAAGCTTCCGTATGTCATATGCAATTTTGAAAATTTGTTTTTCACACTCATATGCCATTTTGAGATTCATATGCCATTTTGAGAATTGAACATTTCGCCTTATTATCTATTCTGTGATTCAAAACTTTGTTTTTACCCAAATTTTACCAATAATCTCAAAGTCAAAGTTATTTTTTTTATTAACTTGGTCCTTAAGAAACTTTACCGACACTCATGAAATTTTACTGACACTATCATCGGATTCAGAACATATTCAACCGAGAAGAACTGGCAAGATTTTATTTAATAAGTTCTCTAATATCAATGTGAAAAATCTAAAGTCAGTGGCCACGTGTACAAGCTCCTATCTAACGTAAGTGGGATAAGTGAATCTCCCCCATCGAACTGGTCATTGACTCGTCAGTTCCCGCGATTAGATAACCCCAACACATGCGTGTCCCATTTCTGGCCCCTCCCGATCTCCGGCCACGAAATAAAAATGAAAGCGTCCTTTCTGGTTAACAGTATTTTAAGTATAGCTTAGTGATTAGCGATGAAAGGCTTGTCTATTTTACTATGTTAAGTGTTTGATAATTACTGCAGGGTTTAAATTACAGTGATTAATGGGGACGCTGGTAATGCCTTTTTTGAATGAATTCGTTGGGATCTGATTCGTAACCTTTGCTACGGGTACAGGGTGACAACAAACAAGAATTTGCTAAGTTGAAGTTCTCTGTAGTTGTTATGGGCAGGCGTAGCGCTTACTATTAGGCGGATGACCTGCATACGTCGTTACTCAGTAAGTATAGTTCAAAATAAGGGTGGCGCTAGCAAAAATACTCAGATTGGTTGAGGAATCTCGCTAATATTATAAATACGAAAGTTTGTGTGTTTGTCCTCTCTTACCGCTGATAAAAACTGACGGTTCCTGTGGGATATTAGTAATAGCGGGTGAAACCGCGGGGCACTGCTAGTAAGATGATACTTTTTGAAAGTTTCGTTTCTTCCCACTTGTGGGATAAAGTTTATGGGGAGAAAAAGAATAAGTAGTTACCGTCCGATGTCATAATTACTCCTCTCCGTGCATGGTTGTCTGGAAGAGATCGCTCTGAGCGATAAGACCGCCCATTGTGACACTAATTGTAAAATTTGTTTTGTTCTAGTTTTTAAGTTTTCTTTGTTCTGTGGTGTTTCAATAAAGAGTTTATCTATCTATCTATCTAAGGCGTATTAGATTTAGCATGTTCACTGCTGAACCGTTTTACTTTTTTTGGCTCTTTTGCGAATCTTCACACAGCGTATGTGTTTACTGTTTACTGGCGTTGTGTCGTAACTAAACTCAATCAGCTGTGCCGGCGCACACAACTGTTGTGATAAAATTGTCAATACAGCAATGCATGTTCGCACGCCAGGCGTGTTTTCGCTTGCCGTAAAATTATAAAAACACAGACGTGTGTTTTTCAGCAGTGAACATGCAAAAGGATCTCAACTAGGGCGCCCGCCAATCTCAATCCTAGATTGAAAAGGCCAATCAAATCTCGCAACTGTGACCTATATTTGTCCCATACAACCATACATTATCTATCGGGGATTAAAGACAGGACGTGGCCTATGGAACTGACGGGAGACGCGTTCAAAAGACTGACACTTGATATCGCTCCGGCGGCTTTTTAGGCCGTCGGCGTTTTACGAGTTAACCCGATCTGTTGCATTACTGTTTGTGGTTTGTGTTGAGAAGAAATGGACGTTTGACGTTTTTTCTTTTAGTAAAAGGACCAGTGCCGGATTGACCACGTAGCAAGAGTAGCAAGTGGTGGGAGAACGTCCGCCTTCCAGTCAGAAGGTCGTGAGTTCAAATTCCAGTGCAGGCCATGTTCCACGTACCAATGTGTTTCTTGTAAACAATACGTACGTTGTTATCACTCGCTTTTCCGTGAAGGAAAAACATCGTCAGGAAACCCACATACCTACCCGAGAATTATTTCGGAGGTAGGTATGTGATCCACCAATCCGGATCTGGCTCCCGTGGTGGAATATGGCCTTACCCTCCTCACGAAAGCGAGGGGAGACCCGTGCCCAGCAGTGGGACGTTATGTTGATGATGATGATGAAGAAGTGGCTATTGCTACGAACCCCGCGCGAAAGGGGCCCGCGCATGTTTAAACCCACTCATCTCTGATCTTACTAAGATATGGTATATTGAATTTACTTGAGGTTACAAAAACGTGAAACGTTACAACTTTACCTACTAAGACAAACGTTTTTTTACCACTGTATCTTATATCTTTAAATGAGCAATTCTTGTATATATATATATATATATATACAAATATATATATATATAATTGGAATCTCGGAATCGGTTCCAACGATTTTCATGAAATTTAGTATATAGGGGGTTTCGGGGGCGATAAATCGATCTAGCTAGGAATCATTTTTAGAAAATGTCATTTTATTCGTGTTATATCAAATTAAACATAAACTTGGAAGAAAAATAACAAAGCGTTGGAGCCGTTTGAGTAGTCCAAATTTAAACTGAAAAAAAAGACTCTTCCTGACATCTATTGGCGAATACTAATACTACCGAGCAAAGCTCGGTCATCCAGCTACTATGTACTTAAGAACCCATAGCAGATCAAGGGATCTTTGAAAGAATTTACCACGGGCCCCGCTTGCTTAATCCGGCACTGAACGGGACCCGTGGTAAAGTTTCGAGTACTTTTTTGTGGAAAGGAACATTAAGTTCTTTGATACTGTTTCGGTGGTTCAAGGATTGATTGATGTGGTGAATGTGTGTGAGTGGGTTCAGAGAATATTGGTTTGCTGTTGACCGTCTTAGATCTACGTAAACCTTGGATAGGGCTTGAAATGTACTTGTAGTGGGAGGCCTCTTCTGCAAGAGACCGCCTGGGGAAGACCTTTGCCAGATATCCATCCTCTAGCAATAGTGTGCAAACATTACTGTGTTCCGATTTGAAGGGCGCTGTTTCCAGAGAAATTACTGGGCGTATGAGACTTTAGAGCCGATGTCTCAGGGTGACGAGCACAGTGCAGTGCCGCGCAGGATTATGCAACGCAGGATTCTGGGTGGCGCTGTAACTGTTATGCGCAGGCGTAGCGCATGAACGACGTGTACGTCTCGTCACTCAATCAAATAAAAAAAAAAGTAACGCGAGTGAAACAGCGGGTCGCTGCTAGTAATCAATAAAACACATTTAAAAGGTGACTCATTGACATATTGATAGATTTAGCTAACGTCACAAATGAATAATGATGTCAATATAAAACCGATGTTATATTAGCGAAAAATTTACATAATATAATTAATTTGCATAGTTCATTTGATTTTCGCGTTTTTATTATGAACTAGCTTGTGCCCGCGACTTCGTCTGCGTGGAATTCAGTAATTATAGATTTTTTCTAAAATAAAAGTGGCCTACGTTACTTCTTATTACATCGGTTAACTCCAGTAAAAGTCCGGAACAAAACAAAAAGGAACAAGCAGACAGACAGACAGGCAAAAACTAAAAAAAAAAAAATTCGTGTGTGTACCGTATTGTACATTCATAAAAAGCGGTGGTAGCCTAGTGGGAGAACGTCCGCCTTCGAAGCAGAAGGTCGTGACTTCAAGTCCCAATGTGTTTCTTGTAAAACATATGTACGTAATTATCACTCTTATTTCAGTGAAGGGAAACATCGTGAGGAAACCCGCTTACCTACCCGAGAATTATTTCGGAGGTAGTTATGTGATCCACCAATCCGGATCTGGCCCCCGTGGTGGATTATGGCCTTACCCTCCTCACGAAAGCGAGGGGAGACCCATGCCCAGCAGTGGGACGTTATGGGTTGTTGATGATGATAATGATACATTTATATGCATGTAGTAAAAAGCGGTTATTTTAATATAACAAACAGACACTTAAATTTTATTAATTTGCATAGATGAGTGTCTCAGACATCACCGGTTATCAATTAACTTGGCTCTGTCTCTTTGACCTCACGTCACTCATATTGTAACACGTTTTTTTATAATATCACATCATCGAAACAAATACCTAAATAGGCATTGTGGTATCATAGGTGATGTCATTTTGCTTTGAGACTGTCTCGGGTTATTTATAGGTTTCTTCTTAAAGTTCCTGCTTCGTATGTGCTTCCCACCCTACTATCGAAAAATGTTTTTTACTGTCCATCCAAAGGTTGTCTGGAAGAAATCGCTTTCAGCGATAAGACCGCCCATTGTACTACCCTTGTTTACCTATTGTAATTATTCGGTACTGTGTTTATTTTTGTTTCTGGTGTACAATAAAGAGTTTTCTATTTCTGTGTGCAGTTTTTTTTTTAAGTGTAACTTCTTTACGCACGCTTGACTTGGGGAGTAAGTTGGTGAATGCGTTACGAAAAGTGTGATCGGGCGAGGCGAACGGAAGTTGAGATGGAGATACAAGTTAATGAAGATAGAAAGAGAGAGTTAAGATTCTTATATTTTTTTAAATATCTATTTTGAAATAATTTATTAGTTTTAATTTTTACTTTTACTATGTGTCCCAGCACACAATTCCTTTTTTTATATCTAGTCAGTCGTAGTAAACGTCACGATTCAGTGAAGATGTGGATACTTAATTTAATTATTTATTTAAATTAATTACACGGACGTGGCTAATTACTAGAATTAATTAATAAAATGTCATAAACTTAGTCAAATTAGTAACAATATTAAGAACATAGAAACATTGAAATTATGAAAATGTACACACTCCTCTCACAGAAATCCAAGCAAAGGAAGAAAAAGAAACAAAAAAAAAACTAAAAGATAAACAAAATAAGGTACATTTTCCACCCCCCCCCCCGCCACCCCCACCTCCCTCCACCCCTCCAAAAAAAATTGTTTTTAACCAATTTGTAATACAATCTTTAGGAGGCAAAGGGGGATATCCTTTTTTCTAACTCAAACCATAATTAGATAATAATCATTAGTTTCGTAGATCATAATATTTGACTTATTTTTTTTTTGTATTTCTGTACTTATGTATAAGATATTATTTTTTTTGACGTGTAAAACTGCAATATTTTGCCTATTTACAATAAATGATTTGAGTTTGAGTTTGAGTTACACTTTCAATTTAAAAAAAAAATGTATCATCCAAAGAGTTCCTCTTTATCGAAAGAAAAATCAAACACTTGAACTCATTCCGTCTCGTTAGCAAGCTCAGTGCGCAGAATTATAAGGCACGGTACCCACACCAGACATGACAATACATAATTATCAATTACCCGCAATAATGTCTCAATTATATCATAACAGTGCGTTAGCAAACGGCCGAGACCCCGTTCACACAATGTCATGTAGAAAGTACGTGGGCGTGGGCGGACGTCTGCAGCCGGCCTTACTGGGACTGTGGAATGGGCTTTAAAGGTACGGCTATTTGAAAGTATTGCGAAATATAAACAAAAAAGAAGTACCATGACTTAAAAAAAAACTTTCTACTTTTGTATAATTTTGAAGATTTCGTTTTTTTTTATTTATGTCTGATTTCCGAGACGAGCAAGTCTTTTACCTGATGATAAGCGCTACGTCTGCCCATAACAGTTACAGTGCCGCTCAGAACTTTGCATTGCATAATCCTGCGCGGCTCTGCACTGCGCTCGTTACCCTGAGACATCGGCTCTAAAGTCACATATGCCCAGTAATTTTGCTAGAATCAATGCCCTTCAAACCGGAACACAGTAATATTTGCACACTACTGATTGGCGGATGAATATCTGGCAAAGGTGATATTTCCCTAGGCGGTCTCTTGCAGAAGAGGCCTCGCACTACTAAACTAACGTGGAAGGAAACCCACGCGAAACGCCTATATTTCCACAACCATTTTCATATTTGTTCAGGTCATGTGACAGCCAATAATGGAATCCATTGAAGACATGTTTAAACAACGGCGGACAACCGATTAGAGAACAGCCAACGGATTATAGCGGTTAGCCTAAAACAACAAGAGAAAGCTAGGTAGCAAGGACTCGCTAAAAACTTAGGCTTAGCGAGGTTAAACTGTTTTAAGGTACCTACATACCTACTGTGGTTATTTACTTATTTCCATAGGTAGTGAGTTCCAATGCGGGCACGTACCAATATGTTTCTTGTAAAAACTTATGTACGTAACTATCGCTTTTAGGTGAAGGAAAACATCGTGAGGAAACCCATGAAAATTATTTCGAAGGTATGTGATCCACCAATCCGGATCCCCCGTGGCGGATTATGGCCTAATCCTCCTCACGAAAGTGAGGGGAGACCCGTGCCCAGCAGTGGGACGATATGGGATGATAACAGACAATTAAAAGATTCAAGAGATATGTCACTAGTATCATGAACAGGTTTTTAGGATTTAACACAAAATTGCTTGAGCGATTGATTGATTTTCATAGAAGAGATCAAACACAAAAAACGAAATCAAACAAAAATAAACCAAACCAAACCAAACTAAACCTAAAACCAAACCGAACGAACCAACCCAACCAGGTTTAGAATTCTCTTCCCACCAATGGCTAACAGACCTATAATTTTTGGTGAATTTTAATTCCCTTTGTATTAACTGTTCCATGCCGCCTCAATCTGCTTATACCTTTAGGCAACGGGTTCTATGATTAGTGAGGTGACATGACAGTGTTTTGTATAGTTAAGAAAACGGACACTAAATAGTTGCTAATGTTGGGTAAACTTTGCAATGTACGAAGCGATTGAACCGTTATGATAATTTCGAGAAATTATACGAAACCCGTCAATTATTAGTTTATTTGTTTGTTTAGGTGTCGAAAATAGAAATCTGCACATTACTGTCGGGAGGCCATTAGTGCGGGGCCGAGAACACTCTGTAGACCTCTGAAGTCCACAAACCCCTCCCAAATCAAAAATAAAGCACATGAATAACCTCTCGGCTCCATCTCTAACTAATGAGTGTCACCTGAAAGAGCAAATACCGTGGAACACCATAAATTACTCTCTAATCCAGAATTGCTGAGCATCCATCCGTTTATGCCAGTTTTCTAATTGTGAATGTAAATTCCAGGGCCGGATCTCTAGAGGCAAGGCAGGCCCATGGGCCCCATACCGGTTAGGTTTCTGTATCTGTTAGAGAAAAACCTTGTAAAAGAAATATTTCCCACCCAATCCATTTCAATCCAACCAATGAAAATATTACTCAAAGTAATTATAATCTGAAGTTTTTGAAGTAAAACTTCTTTACGCACGCTTTGCTTGGGGAGTAAGCTGGTGAATGCGTTACGAAAAATGTGATCGGGCGAGGCGAACGGAAGTTGAGAGGGAGATATAAGTTAGTGAAGATAGAAAGTGAGAGAGAGTTACTTTTCGTAAATTTAAAAAAATAATCTTTTATGAAATTTTGTTTTGAAATATTGCGAGATTCAGCCACGAATCACAACTTCAAAGTGGAAATTCCTTTTAAAACTCTAACCAAAATCAGTTACTTAATAGTTTAATTAATCACATTTGATTTATTTTTGCTTACTAACAATAAATTATTTGAGTTTTTATCTTCAGTGAATGTATTGCCTGTAAAGTTTTTGAAATACAAATAGAAAGAAGGGCCCTGAGCTCGCATTGTCTCAGGGCCTGTACGTGACTTAATCCGGCTCTGTATTGGCACCTCGCCAACGCCATCTCGCGTATCTCGTGTCAACGGCAGCGACCAGATGAATGAACTCGCTCATGAGGGATCACATCGTTTTAAAACCACTGGAGTTTTAAGGAAATATCATTTTACATCACTAGTATTTTTTTTTATTTGACTGAGTGATATTATTGGATAAAAAAATATATTTGACTGAGTGACGAGACGAGCAAGTCGTGCACATGATGGTAAGCGCTACGCCTGCCCATAAGAGTTACAGTGTCACCCAGAACTTTGCATTGCATTATGTTGCGCGGCACTGCACTGCGCTCGTCACCCTGAGACATCGGCTCTAAAGTCTCATAAGCCCAGTAATTTCGCTGGAAACAATGCTCTTCAAACCGGAACACAGTAATGTTTGCACACTACTGCTTGGCGGGTGAATATCTGGCAAAGCTACTTACCTACTAAATGGCAGACACATTTCCCAATTAGCCATTTACGAAATAAAACCACAATCAAACGTATTTGAAACCCAAATATACGTTATTAATGCGGCCGATGTGCGTATTCCATCAATCATCCAGTCGGTTCGCGTAAGGACCGCCCGAGGGCAAAGTGCGAAATGTCCGACCGGGCATCGACCAGTTTCGATTGAGCTATCGGATTAAATAATATATTTAATCCGATAGCTCTTAAAGTAAAAAAAAAAAAATTGTAAAAAAAAATAAGCGGAATATTTAGTGGAAAATGCTCTTAGCGTTAAGTCCGCCATTTGTACTAGTTAGTTAATCTGTGCAATAAAGTATTAAATAAATAAATAAATTTCAGAAACCCGAATTAATTTAAGATAAAGATACAACAACCTAATTTATATAAATAAATTAAGCGGTTGTGAGCCTAGTGGGAGAACGTGCGCCTTCCAAGGAGAAGGACGTGAGTTCAAATCCCAGTGCGGGCACGTACCAATGTGTTTCTGTAAAAGCATTGTACGTAGTTTTCACTCGCTTTTCGGTGAAGGAAAACATCGAGAGGAAACTTAGATATCTAACCGGGAATTATTTCGGAGGTAAGTATGTTATCCACCAATCCGGTGAGGGGAGACCCGTGCTCAGCAGTGGGATGAAATGGGTTGATGATGATGATGATGCTAGGTCGCGGAAGCGCAATCGCGAGCCCGTGTCCACCCCAACATGCGGAGAGGAGAACACCCCGGGGTTTTTTAGTGGGTAAACCCCCTCAGGCGCATCGCAGGACGCGCGCTGGCGGGGGAGCCCCACATAACCAGCCGGCCTCCCCCGAGATCGAGGTATGAATAAGGTCATTTCCCCCGGGCAAAAAAAAAAAAAAAAATGGTGATGATGCTAGTCTCGTCACTCAGTCAAATAAATAATTTTTATTTATCCAATAATCACCGTTTTTTATTTCCAATGGCTCTAAGTAAAGTGGTCATTCTTATCAAAAGGCCCGCAATTGATTTATTCTGTGAACCGTACGTGGATATTTGTGTTCACATACGTGGATTGTATTCCGTATTGTCAATTTCTATTGCTATCTGACTTAGTTGTAATGGTTATAAGTATCTTAGACTACGATATATTTTAATTGTATTTTCAAAGACTTCGACAATACAGTATCTGTGTATTTGAACAACACCTCCATAAAATTTTGGAAATGGGAAATTATGTGTGTTTCTTGTATGTACGTTGGTGTGAGTGTTGCTTGCTACTCAGTTCCAAAACAGCTGATCGGATTTAGATGGAATTTTATAATAATGCATAAATACTTTAGGTTCTAGAATATTTTATGATTTTTTTTTGTACGCTGCTGGTGAAACTGCAAGTCACGGCAGGTATATTTCTCTTTACGATTTAGCTTTTCATTTCGTTTGTTTGTTATATACACTTTGTCTTTTCATGGAAATATTTTTAAGTGAGTTACTAACATTGTAATATATTATAAACTGTTTGATGTAAACTTGGATGTAAAAAGCAAAAATATATCTTAAGTTTCATGACACGTAATGAATCAAGCCGTCATAACAGTGTTCAAAATTCATTTATCAGCTTACTAACATTATGAAATCGAAAGTAACCCATCAAATAGATACACATAAAGTAGATATTTGTCTGTCTTATCTCACGAGGGGTCAATTGACAAAAGGATTCGTTATTGGTGTTCTCAATTTTATATATTGACAAAGAAAAACATTTCATGTGGTATTAACTTGATGAAAAAGCGTCACGGTCACATTACATAGATCCTGGGGGGTCACCACGTACTTATTCTTATTCCATGCAGTTCATTTGATTTTGAAGGCCTAGATTGGCACCACACACTCATAAAACGACAAACGTGAGGTGACGTCACTCGAAAATAGACTGCAGAGAATGAGAGAGAAAGAAAAGGAGATGGAGCTATATAAACTCCCATAAATGCAAACAAATTGTTCCGATCTCTTTGGATAAATGTCTCTGGTCGACTTATGAACGCTGAGCGATATTGGTGGTGACAGTTAGCAGGGCAGTTCAGTTTAAGGCCTTAAACTGGGTGGATTTAACTGTTCGTGGTTAGGCCCCTGACCCTTAACTTGGATTCCCCGTATCTAGGGAATCAGGAACTACAAGGAACATGGTTCTAGAAACCGCTTTAAATCAGTTGGACAATCTAGGAAGACAGACGGCGCGGCGTGCCTGTTTGACGATAGAGACGGAAGGTAGACAACGGAACTCCTCAGTGACTAACAGTAGATGGATGACGTTTTATTTATTAAGGTTAATCTCATAAAGAAAGTCTATTACACTATTAATGACTATGTTAAAGACAAAAATGCATGGCCTCAATGTCCCAATCTCCATGATAATGATAAGTAACGTAATTTATACAATTTCAATAATGTAATTTAATAGTTTGGTAATGATGTTATATCATAATATTGACAATAGAATAATTTATTTTTATATTGTATATTATGGCTTTAAAAAAAAAAAGAATGACTAAAATTTAAAAAATGATATCGCCGTAGAGTTTCTTAATGCTATCTTCTCTAACGGGCGTATTTCCGAAGCACTGGTAGAGTCAATGGAGTTTTCCTTTTCCTGTGCGAGACTCAGGCATGAGTCACCACTTGAAAGGGAAATATCCTTTTTCTAACTCAAACCATAATTAGATAATAATCATTAGTTTCGTAGATCATATTATTTTTTTGACGTGTAAAAGTGCAATATTTTGCCTATTTACAATAAACGATTTGAGTTTGAGTTTGACTTTTGGTCTCATAAAAAATGGGCATTAAAAAATGCTAAAAACCATCACGTTATAAATGGACGGCCCTTAAGTAGGCTTTCTTCAGACTGGAGACTAGATCCTGGACTTCATTTCCAACGGTTAAATTCAATATCCTTTCATACTAAAGTCAAATAACTTGTCCCAGTGCAATTCTGAAAACTACGTGAATTATAGTTTCATATTTGCGGTGGCGACGTGAAATGACAGGACCGGGAATATTCCGTGAATCACGGCGACCTGCTTTCATAAGCTATGCAACACTGCGTAACTAGAAGTGATAATTGCTTACAATTTAACACTGACTGCTGAGCAGATTTTCTTGTCTAGCCACGGTTACGGATCAGCACACGCCGTTGTGTTTTCCCTTACCGCTAACACAGCAGTTGTGTGTTCCCGTACTTGCGACAAATTATAATAACATCTTACATTACAATCAGGATGGTTTAAATGGGAATTTCCTGTTTCAAACTCAACCCATAATCAGTTACTCATTATAACACCATCGTTCGTTAGTCATTAGACGTGGTTTCTAGAACTCCAGACCAATAGGCTGTGTAGGGTCCATGCGTGGTGGTGTCACATCCTTTCCGCCTGGTCTCATTCACACAAAGAACATCAATCCACTTATAATCTCTTTTTTTTACATTTTTATTTGACTGAATGATGAGACGAGCAAGCCGTTCGCTTGATGGTAAGCGCTACGCCTGCCTATAACAGTTACAGCGCCACCCAGGACTTTGCATCCTGCGCGGCACTGCATTGCGTTCGTCACCCTGAGACATCGGCTCGAAGGTCTCATATGCCCAGCGTATGCAGCTATGCATCTCGCATACTTCCTCCATCACACACACCGGTCCAAATCATAATTCTCCTTTTTACCTCGCCTTAGACCGGTAAAGAAACATGGTCACTAGTATTTACTGATTACTGAATCAGTCTGTATTGTAAGGGCTTATTCCCATACACCACGATGTTGCTCCCACCGGATTCACGGCTTTGACACCGCCAGTTCTAAGAGCGCGTCCCGCCCGCCCGCGCCGCTCCCGCCTTGGCGCCGCCGCCGCCCAGCTTGCGATAACTCAGTTGGCGTCACACTGCTTTTATTGCATTTCGCCGCGTGGAGTTTGTAAGTGCATGTAAAATTAACGTTTTATGAGATGTAGATAGAATACAGTGTTGGGTGAGAAATATATGGATGCAGCGCGGCGTGCGGCGCGCCTCGCACCGCCGACAGGTTGATACATTTTGCGGCTGTGTGGCTTGCTGCTTAGTTGCAACAGCTACGTGTTTTTTTTTATTACATTACATTGGTATATAAATGAACCTTTTGTTTTCTCGCACAGAGAATAGCTATTGCTATTCAACGTGGAAATGCAGCCAGTGTTTTTGGCACCATGAATCATACAATATGGACACCCCCTTTTGTTAGATTTTTAAGGTTTAATTTTAGTTTTTTATTTAATTATATTTAATTATTTTTATTTAAGTTCTGTCAATAAATGAGATTAAATATTGTCAGTACATTTGAGAAATGTAATCTAACACAATGGGGAATAAATTAATCGTGTAAATATTTTTTTAAATTTAGCTTCGCCCTGTGATTTTGATAATTATGGGCACATGTAGCGCTTACCATCAGGAGAACAACTTGCTCATCTCGTTAGTCAGTAACACAAAAAACAAGGCTTTTTCAGGAAGGTACAGTCAGCAACAAAAGTCACTAGAAATATTACTTATACTGAACGCACAAAATTGCTTATAAAATACTAAACTCTCGCGTAGAATAGTAAATTGAAACTTAAAACTAGAGATTCCCAGACTTTTTTTCTCATAGACCACTTTCAAAATTTAGCTGGTTCCGGTGGACCCCCTGCAGCTACATTTCTATGGCCATCTTCATCCTTTTTTTTTCTATCGCAATAGTTTTACTTTTTTTTTTTTTTTTTTTAAGTTTTTTTTTTGTTGTTTTTTCTTTTTTTTTTGCAGTAATTTCTATTCTATTCTACCGTATTCCTTTTCCTACCATATATTATTTTTCGTCACGCCAACGTAGACCCCAGTTGAATCTCCCGTGGACTCAGGGTCCACCTGGACCACTTTGGCAACTGAGGCTTTAGGCTGACTGTTGAGAGAAACTAGTACCTAACTGTATCAGCTAACTTAGTACGTAGATAGTACTCCGCGTGTATTAATAACCTAGATAGCAGATAGCAGATAGCAGACAGTATTATATCCACTATCATACATGCCGAGGGTATCAATTAAATAACAATAATGTATGACGAATATTCTTATCAATACAAATTATTGATAACGTTGCGTAGTACTTGTAGTGCTGAATTGTGTTCTTGTGAAAGTTGGGTTTTGGGGAAAATTATTCATCATCATCATCATATGCAGCTCATCCAACCCACTGCAGGGCATAAGCCTCCTCCCTCTTACGCCATTCATCCCGGCTTTGGGCCGATCTGGTCCATGCATTACCCAACAACATTTCGATTGGGGAAAACATTTTGGGAAAATTATTTAAAAAAAAAAAATATTATACTAGTATGTTTATGTATGAAATGTATGTGGACGTGTGTATTAGTTGAGGGTTCGATTCGTGCACAGGGCAAAAATTTTAACCACAAGTATTTGCTCTGAGTCTGGGTGTTTGTAGGGCCATGGTCCTCGTTCTTTCTGATTCTCTGGATACAGGAAATCCTAGTCAAGGGTGAGGAATCAGAATCTATGCATGTCTTCATCATCATCATCATCAACCCATAACGTCCCACTGCTGGGCACGGGTCTCCCCTCACTTTCGTGAGGAGGGTTAGGCCATAATCCACCACGGAGACCGAAAAAAAAAAAATAAGACAGTAAGCCTCTAGTGTCTTAATCTCGTTAAGCCACCTCAGGGCTGTTGTAGACTTTTGACTTAACAGCTACCATCAATCAATTAGAACCTAACCGACGGCTCCGATGGACAGAGCGATGGAAATCCAGACTAAACTTACGAGTATAAGCCACTGAAACACGGCCGAGGATCAAACCCGGCGTGGTAGGATTGTAAAGCGCCCAAATTATTACCCAAGCCCCGGTCAATATAAAAAAAAAACTGGGACACATAGTAGAAGTAAAACTTAAACTAAAAAATATTAAAAAAATATATTAAAAGACATTAAAAATAATATACGAAACGTAACTCTCTCTCATTATGTGTTCACTAACTTATATCTCCCTTTCAACTTCCGTTTGCCTCGCCCGATCACACTTTTCGTAACGCATTCACCAGCTTACTCCCCAAGTCAAGCGTGCGTAAAGAAGTTTTACTACAAGAAAGTCTATTTGTAAAAAATGCCAAGTTTTCCCGCGATTTCGCGCGTAAGCACTGTTTTCTAATTGATGACAATGAATAAAATCCCGGGGCTGTGCGGTTGTTTATACGCGGTGTGGTGTAATTATACCATGTCTAAAAAATGGTGTTTGTGCAGGTATTTTTGTTGTTGTGGTAAACCTGTTAAAGCAAGAGTCTTTGCCAGATATTCATCCGCCAAGCAGTAGTGTGCAAACATTACTGTGTTCCGGTTTGAAGGGCACTGTTTCCAGCGACATTACTGGACATAAGTCTAGAACCGGTGTCTCAGGGCGACGAGCACAGTGCAGTGCCGCATGAGATTTTGTAATGGAAAGTACTGGGTTACACTGTAGCTGTTATCGGCAGGCGTGGCGCTTACCATCAGATTAACGACTTGCTCGTCTCGTTACTTAGTAACATTAGGAAAAAATTCTGTGCTGAATAATCACGGTCTCACAGCTGAATAATTGAAACAATCGAAAATTACAAAGATTGGTGCAAACGGTTCAGTTTTGCTGCGCGGTTCTTTTGCACAGTGGTTCTTATGCTCAGAGGTTCTTTTGTTGAACGGTTCTTCTGCGCTGCTGTTCTTTAGTTGAGCAGTTATTACGCTTAGGGGTTCTTCTGTTGAGCGGTTATTTTGCACCGCTATTCTTTAGTTGAGCGGTTCTAACGCTCAGGGGTTCTTTATTTGAGCGGTTCTATTATTTTTAGAGCGGTTGCTCAAATGGATTTCAAGATTTGATTTTTGAGGAGGAAAGGTAAAATCAGCTAGTGTGTATGATTTTTTTCAATTTCTCTTCGCTATAATCAATGGCACTGCACATACAATATACACATAGTTAAAAATATTATCTAAAAAACGCAGTTCTCTCACGTCTCACACCACAGACTACAAAAGAGTGCGGACAAAGCCGGGAAAGTGACAGCAGCTTGTTTATAATATGTCGATTGTGTGGTATCGATGTGTGGGAAATGGAAATCGATGTTTTGTACCAGTGAGATTATAAAATCGCTACCTACATAAGATATTATCTAAAATTTCAAAGGAATACACCCTCGGGATTCGTCTGAGAACAGCTTCCAGGCGCCTCACCACGATCAGTTAAATCCACCCAGTTTAAGGCCTTAAACTGAACTGCCCTGCTAGCTGTCACCACCAATATCGCTCAGCGTTCATAAGTCGACCAGAGACATTTATCCAAAGAGATCGGAACAATTTGTTTGAATTTATGGGAGTTTATATAGCTCCATCTCATTCTCTTTCTCTCTCATTCTCAGCAGTCTATTTTTGAGTGACGTCACGTCACATTTGTCATTTATGAGTGTGTGGCGGCAATCTAGGCCGTTGGCCTTTAAATGAACTGCATGGAATAAGAATAAGTACGTGGTGACCCCCCAGGGCTGAGCAGTTGCCTTTTTGAATAAAATCATTTTTTTTTTCGTAACGGTCACCACCATTCGTAATTTTGTTTTTAATTCCTTATTATCCTGTGTTCCGGTTTGAAGGGCACTGTTTCCAGCGAAATTACTGGGCATGTGAGACTTTAGAGCCGATGTCTCAGCGTGACGAGCGCAGTGCGGTGCCGCGCAGGATTATGCAATGTAGGGTTCTGGGTGGTGATGCAACTGTTATGTGCAGGCGTAGCGCTTACCATCAGGTGAACAACTAGCTCGTCCCACCACTCAGTCAAATAAAAAAAAAATTAATACGGGTGCGGGATGGTGGTTTATTTGCATTTACTATGAGCTTAACAAGACAGATGGACACGTGAGTGATTTTATAAAGGTTGAGTTTTCTTATACGTAACACAAAAACATTTCTTGAATATTACTAAACAAATCTATGGTATATTTAATTAGGCACAAATGCATAATATGTACTAACCTATATATTGCAGATATGTCAGATTCTAAGCAACCAGTATTACTTTTAACTCACGACAAAGTCAGCGAATTCCAAGCACCGGCGGGACATCTGCCGCTGGACCGTGAACAAAAAACTAATTAGGATAAATCTCGAAATTGCACTCAAGGCTTTTGCTGTCGGTACCATGCGCCGGCGCAGCGGGCAGGCACACATCCTGCGCCGCTCGCGTCAGTTGCCGCGCGTCGCTCTTTCGAAATACACGTCTCTATGTGGTAGCTCGCGTTTATCGAGCTTATCGATAACACTGCGCAGTCGCGGTTTTTTAATCGAGTGTTGTGTTGTATTTATTTCTATAAAAAAAAGGATTACGCTCAGTGGTGTGACTCGGAACCGTCAGCTTTTTTTCCACAATAAGGTTTGTTTCGTTTTTTTTTCTTTATGTAATAAATTTGATTGATGTTGTCGGAAATTTTTAAATTTTTATGTTGAACTAGCTGTGCCCTGCCACGCTTCGCTGTGGCACATTCGCACATTCGCTTATATGTCACTGGTGAAAAAATTGATAAAAACAATCCTCGATGCGGATTATATATCATGCTAAAATTTCAGCTCGATCGGTGCAGAACTTTTTGAGTTTTTGAAGCGTACACAAACCAACATAACATTTTTATAAATATAGATTTCAATGAAGTAGTTAGGTAGCGAATTGTAAAGTTTAATGTAAACACCTGTATTAAAGGTCGTTACAGTGCATCTTATGAATTTTTAAAATGAATAATATATTTATCGGTTCCGCTTTGCAATATACGGAGTTTGTGAGTGTTCCATTTGTTATCAGCAGTTATCGCTGACGTCAAATTGTGATAATGATTATTGTTGATAATTTTCTTTTATTCGATAATCCGTGTCGATTGACTTTATGGTATTTTTATAAAAGGAGCTTACGATGCGTGCTAAATTTCACATTGATAAACAATTTTACGTTTGTAAATTATTTTCGGACACGGTTGGTAACGGATATCATTTGGATATTCATTTGGGAAATATTTTAAATGATAAGGACTGATAAAGGTTATCTGAATTATTTTAATTCGTATTAAAAGATACGTAGTAATAAATCGCAAACAAATCGGAAAGTCAAATCAGCATGAGAATTGAAATATAGTCATTTCAAAAGAATATTTGTATGTATGTTAAAACCAAGCAAAATTTCAGTAAAGTATTTTTTTATAACAAAGACAATAATTTAAAAATCAAGACAATTTTTATTTATTTATTACGAGTCATCGATATTAAGTTTACGTAAACTAAGACAAAGCAAAAGAAGTGTTATTTATTACAAAATGCTTGTAAAAAAAATAAAAAAACAATCGTCCTCTAAAGGCCAGCAGCTTAGCTTGTCATTTTATTTACTTGATAACATTAATTATTTAATAAATTTATTTAAATAAATACAGAATAATATTGTAGGTTTCGTTTGAGTTTTTTATTTAATTTTATTACTTAATGTTTTTCTTAAGTTCTGTAAATAAAAAGCCAAAACCAAACAATATATTTTAGAATTTTAGTACCACTTAAATTTTTAAGGATTTTAAATGCCTTAATAATGCTTTTTTAATTCCTATACCTGTATAGAATAGGCATAAATTTTGAGTCATCATGTTATTTTGTAGACTGTGTCGTCTGTGGTGTTTTGGTTAAAGATTAAAAAAAAATAGGGACATTATAATAATGTACCAACTGGATTTGATGAATTTTAAAAGGAAATAGAATGTGGAACGATGATAATTTTGTATTTTTTTTCCCTCAAACTTGCGTTTCTTCATATATGTATTATTGGTGAAACCTCCTTATGATCACGAGTTTGGATAACTGACACAAACCTCATCATCATCAACCCATATCGTCCCACTGCTGAGCACGGGTCTCCAGTCTCCACTTACTCATGAGGAGGGTTAGGACATAATCCACTACGGGGGCCCGGTCCGGATTAGTGGATAACATACCTACCTCCGAAATAATTCTTTAAAAATAATTCTTTCACCGAAAAGCGATTGATACAAACCTAATAAAGCGTAATTTCGTGTCGTTTCGAAGGTCTCACAAGAATTTTCAGTAAACCCGCCACTTAACTGGTGCGTCATGTTGACTCCGACTAGACTGCTGGCTCCCCGACTGACCAAGACTCGACATTTTGAAAAATTAATTCATGCATATTACTTCACTATATCTAAAGAAATGCAAAAATACTGCGAAGCTATCGAAATTCCAAATTCAGACTAAAAACAAACAACTAAAAAAAACATATAATTATCTGTCTAAATGCACTAAAAGTGCAAAGCCAAAACAAAGAAAAAATATATCAAAGTTCCCGCCATAAACACACCAAATAAAAATGTCACAGTCTAATTCCATCCAGCGCTCCAAGTTGGTATTTCGTCGAGGAGTCTCGCTGCCAGCTATTTTAGGATTAGGCGCTACGCCCTCTGCATATCTTTAAAGCTTTAGCTAACCTTCCTGTGGGGAGCCGGTTTGAACTGGAAATTAAACTGACGGATTCGGTAGCAGTGTCAGTAATTTTTCTGTACGTTGCACTATTAAAAATCAATATTAAAATAATTGATTGTATAATGTAGCAATAATAAGTGGTAGCCTAGTGGAAGAACGTCCGCTTTCCAATCGGAAGGTCGTGAGTTCAAATCCCAGTGCGGGCCTTACCAATGTGTTTCTGTAAAAACATATGCACGTAATTATCACTCGCTTTTCGGTGAAGGAAAACATCGTGAGGAAACCCACATACCTACCCGAGAATTATTTCGGAGGTAGGTATGTTATCCACCAATCCGGACTTGGCCCCCGTGGTGGAATATGGCCTAACCCTCCTCACGAAAGTAAGGAGAGACCCGTGCCCAGCAGTGGGACGTTATGGGTTGATGATGAATGTAACAATCAAAAATTAGAGCCGATGTCTCAGGGTGACGAGCGCAGTGCAGTGCCGCGCAGAATTGTGCAATGCAAAGTTCCGGGTGGCACTGTAATTTTTATGGGCAGGCGTAGAGCTTACCATCAGGTGAACGACTTGCTCGTCTCGTCGCTCAGTCAAATAAAAAAAATATAAAATACTAGTAGCGCCCCGCGGTGTCACCCGCGTAGACTAATATCCCACAGGACCGATGATTTTTATGAAATAAATAGTAAACACTATTGTTCTATTCCAGGACCTAAACTGTGCATATATTAAATTTCGTTAAAATCCCTTCACTCGTTACGGCGCGAAGAGAGGACAAAGTCAATATTTCGTATTTAAAATATTATTGATATGGTAAACTAAATTAACGAGTAACTGATTACAGTTTGAGTTTGTCAAACTTCTTGTCAAACTCTCTATCAGTGTTATAAACCAAACAATACTCCAATATCTTCAATTCCCCTGTGAAAAAGCTAGTAATAGAATAGTACTGAAATATAGAAAATTCATATGAATATAATAATAAAACATGTCATGGTTTTACATAAATTTTAGTGCTACGAAACATAGACAGATGTCCTTCTGTCTTAATGTTTAGCTACGACAATGTCTTGCCATCTTTTTACGAAACAAATGTAACATTTGCATCATTGCAAATAAAAAATAAAACAAAATTATCATAATTGATTTAGTATAATTTATTAAAAATGCTAATTAAGACAATTTAAATAAAAACAAACAAAAAACATTCTACACGGTCACAGTTTAATAAAATTCACTTTGTATAAAATATAACAAATGCTAGCTAGAAAATTTAAATAAATAGACGAATTAAGAAAGAAAGATGAATTTACATGGCCACATTCTGCATGACAACGCATTTAAAAATCCAATAAAAAAAAACGAGTCCTCAAATGTCAAATACAACGAAACAAAGGACAATCGATTGAGAAAACATGTTAGGGAGACGAAACAAAGACGACATTTGTCATAATAATATGCGGTTACTATATTTTCCAGCGAACGAAACAAAACTAAATCAAAAAACTATTTTACACTTAATGACATTTGACATTATAAAAGAAAAGAAACTAAATTCGAACATTTTATCAATAAAGGTCTATCGCTAACAAAACATAAGCGACTCATTGAATGTGAATAAATACAAACACACACACATAATTACTTAAACGACATACAACACACACACAATAACATACATAATTATATTACTTCTTACATTATTTTGTTACATTTGTTTTACATAATTTCAGTCTATTACTGTAAAGATATGGGAATATTTAGTAAATAAGTTTGTACACAAATATAAATACCGAACACAATTAGGCGAAGTCACGCTCTAAACAAATATCGAACATAATTTCTATATATTTATAATTATACCCTTTGATATCAAGCACCCCCGCTTTTTTACCATAAAATTAATTAATTATATTTCTACTTATTAATTTATTTATAGTAATTTATTTTCTTATTTTTTTTAATTAAGGTATGAGTTTTATTTATATTTTTAATTTTATTATTGTTTTATCATCGGTCCTTGATAAGTGTGTAAAGTTTCAAATAAATCCGACGTTTTGTAAGGGGTGAAAACCACGTTCATAGATTCCATTATACAGGGCGTTACCAAATACCATATAAAGAACTGGGACAGGGTGTTCGGGTATTTCGGGTCTGTCCGACAGACATGGTTAGATATTCATACCTACCCACCTTTAAGTGTGGTGCGATAGTAGGTAAACAAACATTTAGGGTCGTCGCAATTTTCTAAGACAAACTTAATTATACTTTTGTATGGAAATTTTAAATACGATGTATTAAGCTAGGTTCACATTTGTCTGACGTGTCGTGTCGTGATGTATCAGATAGGTATCGGTTTCATACATTTACACAAGCCGTCACAACACACTGCATCAGAGAAATGTGAACGCTACCTTAATAAATGTATGAAACCGATACCCTTTCCGATGCATCACGACACGACACGTCAGACAAATGTGACGGCGGCTTTACACTTTTGCACACGTAAAACAATTCACATTTTTGATCGAAACAAGCGTGCTGAGTACTTATAGGGCAATTCGGTAACATCCTGTATACACACATACATAACATACATACCAAGCAAATAAAAGCGTGTTAAAAATAGAAGAGACAGATGCAGGTTTGGTTTGCATAAATCTCTTAAAAATGGCCAAATCCTTTGAGACGATGAACTCACATCCTCCATTTACAATTTCGCGGAAACATCTGACCGTTAACAAAATTTACATAATTACAATACAGGAATATGCATATTGAGACTGTCTGCCTGTACATGTAATGTAAACTAAATGTATATGAGTAAAAACAATTACTAAACTCAATGTTTATTTAGGAAGTCACTCTGTCTAACATAATGTTATATCAACGAAAAATGACCCCTATTTTTATGTCACTGAACACGAGCAAGTCGTCCACCTGATGATAAACACCACGCCTGCCCGTAACAGTTACAGTGCCACCTAGAACTTTGCATTGCATTAATCTTGCGTGGCACTGCACTGCGCTCGTCATCCTTAGCCGTTCATATTACTTTATTGAATTTTAAGTAAAAACTGTATATTCGGCTAATACAAAGAGATACAAGCGGATCCGTGAGCGAAAGGAATTGAGCTTCAATCAATTAAATTATTAAAACTATGTAGATAATTGGGACAAAAACCATTACGAAAATATGTGGTAAAAAATGCAAGCTTCAAATAGATTTACCAACTTTAATGTAATTGTTTGATAACTTAATGACTATTATTAATGTAATTATTAATAATAATCGTTAATAATAAATAATGCAATGAGATAAATGATAAACTGTGTATTTGAAAAAATATCTAATTTAAATGCACCCATGATTTTTTTTGCCCAATAAATATATATTTTGAATGAAATGTCAGTTTAAAATCAATTATTCTTAATATAAATAAGGAATCGTTCGTTCGTTCTAGCTTCAAAAATGACGAAACTTCCATACGAACTTTCATCACCTATTTCAAACCCTTACAATGCTTTTTTCGCATTAAAAAGTACCCTATGTCCTTTCTTAGACTATAGCCTATCTCTGTACCAAATTTCATTTCAATCGGTTCAGTAGTTTAGGCGTGAAAGAGCAACAGACTGACAGAGTTACTTTCGCATTTATAATATAAGTAGGGATATATATATACCCCTCCCTATTTCCCTATTTATATATATATATAAGTAGGGAAATAGGGATAAGAAAACGATTTTTATTACTATACGGAAAGAAATCGAATACATAATACGTTTTCCATTCTTATAATCATGAAAAAAAAAGTTAAGCTGCCATAATGTTGTTATCGAGTATATAAGACATGTTTCCGATAAGATATCGATATTGTTAGGCTCAGATACGAGTAGAAAGGCATTGTATATTGTTTTATACAGTGTTTATGAGTCGTGACAATTTCTTTATGGTAGCAATTTTGTTGAAATGTCAGATTAATTGAAGTCGGTGGCAGTGACATTTTTTTTTTTATTGCAGAGTAGGCAAGCTTTTGGCCGCAATTTTTTGACAATTGCCTTTTTTTATATTGGGAATCGTTATTATAAGGTTCTATGGGAATCGTATAAATATGATGACTTCATGAGTTATTTGTATTGGGTTATTAAATATTTAATTGATTTTTACTGGGGAATTTTTTTTCTTGCAACATGAGAATGCAATTTTTGTTGTTATGCAATTTTAGGAGCATATTTTTTGGCTAGTAATTGTTTTTAATATTTTGATTGCTTAATCTTAGTTATAGACGTTTGTTCTAGGATATAAAAAACATTATTAAAAAACGTGAGAATTTACTTCTGTTCTGACTTAGCCTTTTTTTTCAAAATCTGCATACAGGTAGGTTAATAAATAAATCTAAAAGCTAAGGAGGTTTTGTAATGAAATTCTCCTGTGGGAAATAACACCTACATACTAAATTTATTATTATTATTATCTGATTTAATGAAGTTATTATTTAATATTACTGAGTATTATTATATTATTTTTAATAAAAAATAAATAAAATTAATAAAGATATTACACAATAATATAGCAAAACTTGTGTAGGTTTTATAATAAAATGAAAATTATAAGTGTTTATGACAATAAAATTGATAGTTTTATCTAATTTATGCGAAATACGGCAATTTTATCGTAGGAGTGACCTTTGCGAATGCTGACGTCTGGCGTCGACTTAAAAATCATTATTTTTAATGAAACTTCGTGTGGTGTGGGCGACATCTATATATAGAAAAATCGATGTGTGTGTATACATGTATGTTCCCATGGACTCCAAAATTGGACGGATTGAAAAATGAAAAATTGAAAAATGGACGCTGGGCCGATTTTGATGAAACTTTGGTAGGGTCTTCAGAAGAAGCCATGCCAAAAAAATAAAAATTATGCTAAAATAAAATATGTGACATCAACTGGGCATGTGAGACTTTAGAGCCGATGTCCCAGGGTGACGAGCGCAGTTCAGCGCCGCGCAGGATTATGCAATGCAGGGTTCTGGGCGGCGCTGTGACTGTATAGGCAGGCGTTGCGCTTACCATCAGGGAACGACTTGTTAGTGGAATAAAAAAAATATCTAATCAATAGTTTTGAATTAACAACATTTTTAATATCATTATGCGTAGATCGACATACTTAACACAAAATGTCGCCGCCCTTGCGAGGTCGATGCAGTGTACACATCTAGGTAACTTCCGGTTGGCAAGGTCGTGCTTATATACTATACTCACTTCACTACACATATATATGTATATATATGTTCATAGATTTCACTTTTTTTTTATTGTGGTAACTCTACGGGGATGCCATCTTTTTAATTTCCTTCTTTTTATGCCATTTGTTGCAATATAAAAATGATAAGTGTGCAAAATTTCGATTTATTCCGACGTTTTGAAGGGGGTCTAAACCATGTTCAAAGTATCCGTTACATACATAGTTGCTTACACAATAACATATGTATGAAATTTGTAAAAGTGTTCAAAATGTTAATTATAAATTGTTAATAATATTGTTAAGGTGGTTCGGTGCATTAGTGCTAAATGTTTCAACATAAAAACGAAAAGAATGATTTACGGTTGGCGCGAAATACAGTCTCGTTTATATTAGGGACCCGGTGTAGGTCTAAAAACGAAAAACTTGTTTGAAATTTAAGTTTCCCGCCATGACAGAAACGAACCACCTTAAAATAAAATAAAAAATTAAAAAAAAGTTAATAATATACGATGCCTAATCATACATTTTCGCTATTAGAATGTTTGTCTGTCGATCTGAAGGTTTGTCTCGAACAGGCTCCAAAACAGACCTGTTAAGTAGTTAGTTAAGTTAAGCTTAACTTTTTTATTTATTTGACTGAGGGACGAGACGAGCAAGTCGTCCACCTGATGGTAAACGCTACGCTTGCCCATAACATAACTTAAGCCACGTGTGAAGTTAACGTTCTGAAATTTAAAAATAAACGTGCGTCGTGGGTGAGGCGCTGTAAACAGATTAGCCTACTAACTACGTACCGTCAGCATAACAAGCTGAAACTATTATATCTGTCTATTTATTCAGCCCGTATCCACCCACTGCTGGGTGTAGTTGTTTGCCGTGCCCAGCTGCCGCACTATCGCGCGCGCCAACTCGCCTCTTCCGCGCACCCTTTCTGCACTCAACGCTCTCTTGGGTTCCAGTCCTAAGACAGATCTGTTCTTGGATGGATGGTCGGAAATATTGTCTGTTTGTCTGAAGCATTGTGAGAGCGATGCATGAATGTGTTTAGAGCTGTTAAATTTAAAATTGTTTTTATTTTGATGTTTATATTCTTGTTTCTTGTTTCTATGTTAATTTTGAATGTTATAATTGTTATGACACGATTATTATTGTGTACTATTAGTTAATTATTTAATTAATGTAAATAAAATAAATAAATAAATATATAAATAGGCCTCCTCTGTATTACGCCATTTGTTCCGGTCCTGTGCCAGTCTCATCCATTCAATCCCGACGTGCTTGGCGATGTCGTCCGACCATCGCATCGGCCTGCTGGTCTGCCTCGCAGGCATATCTCTATCCTTACCTATTAAAAAAAAAAAAACTAGTGCGCTTTAGACCACACGACTGAAGTAAAACTTCGCTATGAGAGAAAGAGACAAACAAAATGTGCGTTACCACCTCTCTCTCACGCCTCTACAGTAATATACAAATTGTAACTCTCTTTGTTTCTATCTTCACTAACTTATATTTCCCTCTCAACTTCCTTTCTCCTCGCCCGATCACACTTTTCGTAACGCTCTCATCACACATTCACTAGCTTACTCCCCAAGTCAAGCGTGGGTAAAGAAGTTTTCATCGTCAACCCATTACGTTCCATTGCTGGGCACGGGTCTCTCCTCATTTTCGCGAGAAGGGTTAGGCTATAATCCACCACGGGGGCCCAGTCCGGATTAGTGATAACATACCTACCTCCGAAATAATTCTCGGGTAGGTATGTGGGTTTCCTCACGATGTTTTCCTTCACCGAAAAGCGAGTGATAATTACGTACATATGTTTTACAGAAACACATTGGTACGTGCCCGCACTGGGATTTGAACTCACGACCTTCTGATTAGAAGGCGGACGTTCTTCCACTAGGTTACCACCGCTTCCAAAAAAGAAGAAGAAAAGAAAAGAAGTAAAAGAAAAGAAGAAGTAAAGAAGTTTTACTTAAATAAAATTTATTGTTGCAATTTTTTTTTAATTCTTTTTGCGCGTCTCTGCACTCAGTACAGCGGGTGACAACGGAAGTCACTGGAGCGTGCCGTTGCGCAACCGGCCGCGGCATTGTCTTGCCGACGGTACCCGCGTGTTATTACGATGTCGACAGTTTTTCTGGGGTTTTTCTCTTTACGGCTTTGCTTGTCGTGCTTAAGGCTGCCATACACGGATTGCTTGGAGTTGCAACCCAGTTTCGCGGGCTGCCATTGGTGAGCAGCTCGAACTGTCGTGATCAATAGCTTTAAGCAATCAGACTAGATTTGGCAATATAAAGCTTTGGGTGCCACTGTAATTGCTATAGGCTTGGCGCTTGCTGTCAGGCAACTGTTCATCTCTGAGATATATAAAAAATGCAGGCCCCCATTACCAGACAGTTGGAAGTTGTGACAGGAAGAAAACTGCAAGCTTTTTGATCTGTATTGCACTGCGTGCATCACGCTGAGACATTCTTTTCTTTTTTTAGGGTTTCGTACCCAAAAGGTAAAGCGGGACCCTATTACTAAACACGGCTGTCTGTCTGTCCGTTTGTCCGTCTGTCCGTCTGTCCGTCTGTCCGTCTGTCCGTCTGTCCTTCTGTCCGTCTGTCCGTCTGTCCGTCTGTCCGTCTGTCCGTCTGTCGCCAGGCTGTATCTCATCAACCGTGATAGTTAGACCATTGTAATTCTCACAGATGATGTATTTCTATAGCCGCTATAACAACAAATACTAAAAATAAAAATAATATAAATATTTAAGGGGGCTCCCATACAACAAAGTACGGGACCCTTCGTGCGCGAGTCCGACTCGCACTTGGCTGGTTTTTACCGTAAAATTAATTATTTTTCTACTTTTTATTCTTTGGTTGGATTTGAGGACATGCGTCTTGCAGTCGAGCGCAAATCTTTGAGTGCAGCAGCTGCTCGCAGCGGCCCGTCTGTGGCGGCGCCTACCGTGTGTCATGTGAGGGGAAACGTTCGGAATCTTGTTACGTTCAATGATATCGTCCCGTTCGTCTCTGTAATTAGTTTTTTGCTGACGGCTCTGTTTGCGGAAATTCTTTGTATGGAAATAAGTTTCACGGCATTTCTGTCTATGAGAAAATTGAGAAATTATTTATGGATTTTTAATTTAAGCTCTGTTTTTAGTAAATTGAACATGTTAGATAGATCATAATAATACATTATTGTCCAATAAATAAATTACAGGACGTACCTATTGTACTTAAATACTTAGTTTTCAGAAAAAAATAATTACTGGTGTAAGCATAGGCACGTCTGCTTCAAAAGTAACTGAACATGTCTAAAATTTCCTAATGTATGGAAAAAAATGCATGTGTAAAATGAAATAGAAAATTGGGACATATTTAGGTACTTCTGAGACCGACTGTACATAATAATTGGTAAAAATAACGTCATCTAATGTTTTTTTTTTAATATTACGTCACTGGCTACGCAGCAAATGTCATAGAAAGTGGATAAGTCGTAATGTTAGTTTTAAATACTAGATTCTAATTACCATCTTACCGTACCGAATTCTAGGACAAATGACGGCGGTGAAGTCACGCCTTAAAATATGTGTGTATAAAGCATTTTTAATATGTAGGTTGAATTCCATAGCTTGTCAACAGAATACCAGGTAAATCTCTCAAGGATTACAAAGAATACGGTTACGAAATGTATTTTGGTAGACTTACAATACAATTCGAACGAATTGTCTTGACGTCACCGATTAACGTAACTATTTGAAGGATCCTTCTTGTGCCTTCATTTTGTTGAATAAATATAGGATTTTCCTTAAAAGGAATTGGGTGATATAATATTAACGGGGCTTTATTTTGCAGAAATCCATACTCTAATTAAATTAGAATCATAACCTAAAATAAAACCTATTGGCAATGTTCACAAAATGCTGGCAGCATTTCCACGTTGTATGGCAACGCTATAAGCAAAATAAAGGTATATTCCCAACGGACCCGCCAGTGGGGATTCTGGGAATATTTTATTCCCAGCGTCTCCACTAAGATTATTTATGGGGGCGCTGGGAATTCCGATTTCCATCGGACCCATTAACCATTTCAGCAGTAGGGACGCTATTTAGCAACCGAGATTTATATTAGGTCAAGGCGTCGGGTCATGACGCGTCGAGTTCATGCCGTCACGAGTTTTAGTCATACGTTCAGTGAATCTGTTCGTATTTTTAACAGCGTTCCGATTTGTAAGTTCTTGTCCAGTTTAGTCATATTGTGCGGAATATTTATTGTAGATTTGTGATTCGGTGAAGTCATTTGCCAATTTAATCTGAGACAGCGGAACGTTCATACTTTGTGAGTTAGTTAGTGTAGTGCATGTGAGGATCGGGAATTCAGGACAGCTTACCATCAGGTGAACGACTTGCTCGTCTCGTAGTGCCGAGTGCGACGAGTACTGAGTGCAGTAAAATAAAAAAAAAAGCTTATCACGGTGCTCTATAAAGCTAGGTTCACATTCACGTGTCGTGTCGTGATGCATCAGAAAGGTATCGGTTTCATACATTTACACAATCCGTCACAACACACTGCATCGGAGAAATGTGAACGCTACCTTAATAAATGTATGAAACCGATACCCTTTCCGAAGCATCACGACACGACACGTCAGACAAATGTGTCGGCGGCTTTAATTGTGCCTGCACTAAACTACTTAATGGTGAGTGAACACCTTCACTGCTGAAAACACAACTGCCGTGTTTGTTGTATGGGAAAACACTATGGATTGTGCAGAGCCGCACCCGTGGCTAGACCGAAAAATCGGCTCAGCAGTGAAAGTGTTAAGGCTAGTGAGAGAGTGTTAGGGCATTTCGGTTATAGTGTAATTCGGTCACACATTTTGGTAAGTTCAGTTGAAATAAACGACTTCCATCGCAGTAGTGGATAGTACACAGGGACATTATAACAATATATCGGTTGTCGAGATATGATAAAAAAAAAACAGAATAATTTTTATCTCTAAAATGATAAAATTTGACAGCCAATATCTTTTTGGAACTCTTTGATATCAGCGACATCCTTATCGAAGGAATATCTTCAAATCTCTACTTATATTATAAATGCGAAAGTAACTCTGTCTGTCTGTCTGTTGCTCTTTCACGCCTAAACTACTGAACCGATTGAAATGAAATTTGGTACAGAGATAGTCTAGAGCCTAAGAAAGGACATAGGGTACTTTTTAATGCGAAAAAAGCATTGTAAAGGTTTGAAATAGGGGATGGAAGTTTGGTCATTTTTAATAGACACTAGAAGCATAAAAATTATTTTTAGTCTTTTAATTAGATATAAATAAATTTGGCATTCAAGGTTTTTAAAAATTATACCCTTGATGGGGTAAAGTAAAATAGGGGATGAAAGTTTGTATGGAAATACGTAAGGTTACGGCTAAACCACTGCACCGATTAAAAAAAATATTTCACTAATGGAAAGCAACATTGACAGCGAGTAACTTAGGCTATATTTTATCCCCGTATTCCCGCGGGAACAGGAACTACACGGGTGAAACCGCGGGGCGCAGCTAGTGTACAATATAACAAACAAAAGATTGGAATCAAACGCTGGTCTAGTAAAGGCTAAACACTAAGGTCTGTCTGTCAGTCATTATTTTCTATAACTTAACATGACTAACTCCAATTAAGTACAACTTAACATCAATGAGTCACGGTTAAGTTAAATGCACGATATAGCCAGTTCAACAACCACTTAACTAGCAATTAAAGTTAAACACTGCGTTGGCCACTTTAACAGGCGATTAAAGGACAGATGGTGGCATTGGGAGCTCTTCTTACAATAAGTTAGAACCAAAAAACTTAAGTTTAACCTAACTTTATATAATGTGATCGAGCTGTCTAACTTAATCAAGTAAACTGATCGCTTTTTATTTGTTTATTCTGTGGTTTAATTATTCATTCTGTGGTTTTACTTAATATCGATTTTTATCATAATGATAGCTTCTAGAATTATAAATTACTATTCAATAGTCACTCTGTCTCGTGGCTTTACTATTTTTTTGTGTGTAATCTTTGCGTTGTTCTGCGTATTTTTGATTTTTTATTACTTTAAGATAATTATAACTTAGGAGTAATAGATGCGCTTTTGGATTTATATATGAATAAGTATAATAAAATTATAATATTTTGGAATTATATTACGTTAAATTATTATCTCAAATTTATAATAATATTAATATATAATTTTTTTTTTTTGTATTTATGGTGGCTCTTATTACTGTAGTCTAAAACTAATTTTGAGTCATTGCACTTTCTAAGTTAGTTATTTTATGATATTTTTTTAGTTAATATTTACAAAATTTGTAGGTAATTATAGCTGGAATTCCATTTTGGAATATTACAGTTTATTATTTATTTATTTATAAACGAACAGCATAGATGCTGATAATTATGTCTATATCACATAATTTCGAAAGTCAATTCACAAAATTTTGTAGCCTCAAAATTTATCTTTTGGTTCAACTTGTACAAGGGTACAGGCCACAGAGCGTGTAGAATCCAAGTAAAGACACTACAGGTATCATTTGCTGAACCAAGTTTCACAACTGTCAGTCATTTGAGTTTAATCGTCCGTTAAATCGTCGGTGAACTTGTTTGAACTTAACCCGAGGTCGTCGACCGCAGTGTTTGCGAATCCACCTGTCATGTCCCCCTTATCTAACCGGCGTTTATCTGGGAGATATCAAAGTGTGTTATGTTTAACCGACTTTCGTATAACAGGACTTTATTTTGGAGTAGAAAGGTAAACAATGAGTGAGTATTAAAATTAAAACTGTGGTTTTACGTTCTCAGCGGAATCTATCAGTGCTTTTGATCTGATGTGTTTTGGGACGCTTTAATTGTATTGTCGTGTAAATTTATTTTATACTCGCATCTTTTAGCATCTATATTATAAATATATGTATATATATTATTAATAATTATGCATTAAAAATACTCGATGAACGAAATCGATTTTATGATTTCTTATTGGTAATTTTTATTAAAATTCATAACAATTATTACAATTTTTTGCATGGTGTTTTTGATGCACGCCCACACCCCTCTCTCCTTCACTATGGGTGGTTGACTGGTAGAAAATGCTCTTAGCGTTAACTCCGCCATTTGTACTAGCTATTTAATCTGTGCAATAAAGTATTCTGTGATAATAATAAAAAATATTTTCTAAATCCCGAGCGTAGCGACGGATTCCACCATAGAATCCTTCGCTTCGCTCTGGATT
Source organism: Campaea margaritaria (assembly GCA_912999815.1). Lineage (NCBI taxonomy): Eukaryota > Metazoa > Arthropoda > Insecta > Lepidoptera > Geometridae > Campaea > Campaea margaritaria. The sequence goes on along the minus strand of OU538809.1, from coordinate 465,826 downwards.
AAAAAAATCGCTCTCGCCGTAAATACATTATTTTGTTCCCTTGTGATACAATCTACTATACCACCATTAACACACTTGTCTAGACTGAAAAATGTCATTATTAGATTACCTCGGCGGGAACAGACCCGCGAAAGCCGTGAGTAGTGAAGCGACTCGTTATTCAGTACTAGGGTTGTCGAAGCGTGCTTATGGCAACACTGTAATTGCTTATTCTGCGCCAATGGCGACGCTAATCCACCGTTGATTGTAATCCCACCGGATATTTGTAATTGTAAATACATGTCAATTTGTGATGACGTCATCCTATTTACCGCTCTTGATTTCACTGCGTAGCGACTTCTTTTTTTTTTTTTAATCTTTTTAATTTGTAAGGAGTTTTGTCATTATTGACAATGCCACTCCCGTAAATTATGTCTACAAATCTAAACTAAACAGATTTCACAAATATTGAGTAGAGTTGGACCAGAATCTCAGCTTCATGTGACATAGGTGAAGCTAAGATGCAATTGCAGCCACCCACATCATTTATATTGCACTGCAGTGTTCGCCGTTGAGCTTCGCTCCGCACACACTCATTCAACACGTGATAGAATAGTGACTTCTGAAAGGAAATTAGAGCTTGGTATCTATTGGGAGACCATACGTAAAAAAAAAAAAAAAAACCATGACATGGCCAGTTAATTAATTCTGCAATACGTCGCCACAATTCAAGAGGAAGTGGTAGCTTTAATATAGCTTTAAATCCGCTTAAGGTTAAAAGTTAAGTAGAGATATAAGATAAACAAAAGAGAGTAAGTGCATATGAGACTATAGGCCGCTGTCTCAGGGTGACGAGCGCAGTGCAGTGCCGCACAGGATTATGCAATGCAGGGTTCTGTGTTGCACTGTATCTGTTATAGGCAGGTGTAGCGCTTACCATCAGGTGAACGATTAGGTCGTATCGTCACATAGTGAAATTAAAAAAAAGTTTAGTTTTTAATTAGTAATAAAAAAGTTTTTAGTAAATTTTTTTTCTTTATGATCTAGTCACTTTAAATCTAAAGTGTCGTGTTCCAAATTAGTATTTTGAGACCCTACATATAACATACTAGCTGTGCCCTGCCACGCTTCGCTGTGGCACATTCGCACATTCGCTGATATGTCACTGATGATAAAAACAAAACAAAAAAAGAGATAAAAACAATCCTTGATGCGGATTATATATCATGCTAAAATTTCAGCTCGATCGGTGCAGAACTTTTTGAGTTTTTGAAACGTACACAAACCAACATAACATTTATATATATATATTGATTTGTCTATTACATTTGGGCCTGTATTATGGACTGTCCTCCCAACTGCGGGTTAAGATGCGGGGAAGCGGATACATGTACAGTCACGCCTTTCTCCCGTTGGGATAGGCAGAGACTACATCTTTCCATCAAACTTTTTTTTTTGAGCACTTATACCTAGGTAACTTATTTTTAGGTTACCTAGGTCATTTCTAAAAAATACATAATGTCTCCGCCTAGAAAATGTATATCCGTTGTTTTTTTTTTTTATATTTGTGCCATGCCAATGACGAAGCGTTTACCGTTTTTTGCCTCTTCGATCTCACATTTTTTTAGTTTAATTTTTAAGCTTTACTTTTATATCGTAAATAGAATATGGAATTGGTGTGAAATTAGTTCTCATTCATTTTAAATAGAAGTGAATAATTAATTTGGAGCATTTTTTCTATTAATCTTCTTTTACCTTCATCATTGTCAACCCATATCGTTCCGCTGCTGAGCACGGGTCTCCCCTCACTTTCGTGGGGAGTGTTAGGCCATAATCTACCACGGGGGTCCGGTCCAGTTTGGTGGATAACATACCTACCTAAAAAACATATATACATATATATGAAAATTAGGTTTTAACCAAAGCGACTTACTTTATGAAATTATTCAAATATTTTATTTTTTATGAAATCAATTTCCATGTGCCCAAATGCAAAGATGAATGAATAAATTACTAAAAACCTGAATATTGCATAAGTGGCGACATCTCTTGAGAAAAGTGGGGAAAAGGAGCGAGAGTATCAACCTTAAGGTGGGCAATTAGGGCATTACAGGTGTTATCAATTCGCTGTTGCTAAACGGATTCGCCAGCTGCTTGTGTCGACAAACGTCACGGGGCCTATTAAACTTGGTAGGGTTATAATTTGGTGTTGTGACAACCCTGATTGCGTGCCCGTCCTACCGTGGTAGGTAAACAACCTATTTCAATGCGACATTGTGCGTTATGCCGGGTCTGTTAGATAATGTTTTTTGATATAACGATGCAGTTTTACACGTACGTTATTGTAATTTCGCAGACATTTTGCACAACAAAAAGAAATATGCTAATATTTTTAGTCTGGAGTCTCTGAAATCTCTCACGAGTCACGCGATTCGTTTTAGTACCTTTTTGCCGCATTCTTGACACGTAACTTAACTCACGCTTGACTTGGGGAAGTTGGTGAATGCGTTACGAAAAATGTGATCGGGGAGGCGAACGGAAGTTGAGAGGGAGAGAGTTACGTTTCGTATATTTTTTTAAAAATATTTGAAAAATTAAAAAAGAAATTATAGACTTTTTATTTGAAATTTTACTTTTACTATGTGTCCCAGCACATATTTAGTTTTTTTTTCTGTTCATTGCTACATCATAAATTAATTCGTATAAAATATATTTTATGACAATTACAAAATGAACCGTCTAAACCATAAACAGAGAGATGTTATTGGGTTGGCAAGATGATTGATATATGATGGAAGTGATTTTTACTATAAATACTGAGAAATGTATTGATTTGTGAATTATAAACGACAGGCGTAGCGCTTACCATCAGATGAACGTCTTTTCTGTCTCATCACTCAGTCAAAATAAAAAAAAAGTTAGCACGTTCTAGTTGCAAACGAGTGCATTGCAAGCTACTTTGTGCCCATTCGTCATTAAATCGACTTTGCCTAAATCATTGCACCCTTGATGTAATTGAGTGATTGCAAAACTGAACAGATTCCAATTGAACTAATTATGAACAACGTGAGCATTTGATCGCGTCAGTCAGAGCTGTCAGCTTAATTTTGATAGATTTATACGTCTAGACTAGACACTGTTGGTAAATCAATTTCGTCACGCAAACTTATTTAGGGAGTCAGGGTTATTAATCTTAGAAAATGAGCTATTAAATATCTATTTTATTAACTAGTGTTTTCGATTTAAAATAATCAAATGACTTTAATCAGGTGCTATTTATTAAAATTATAATAAATCATATCCATGGTTTTTAGCTGATGTTTTCCTGGGTGTCTTCAAATTCATTGCCTGTGAAATATTTAGCAAAATAATTTGATATTTTTATAGCTGTCAGTCACGGTTTCTTTGCTTCAAAATTACGCCTTCTCCGCCTGGACCTGCTGTGACGTCTTCTGATGTTCTGTCATCTTCTATAGATCTTCATAGATCTCTTGATGCCATGATCTCTTGATCATGGCCAGGGACATGTGACAGATGTCAAGAAGAGTTGAAGATCCCACATTCCAAAAACTACAGCACACACTTTTCATTGTTACAGAGCCAGTAATGTCCATCTAAGTCACACCACCTTCCAAGATGGCGGCTGTGGGAGCAGTTCTCCTGGAAGCCAGGCCCTTCAGGCCTTTCAAGTCTTCTGAGGAGTACCTGTATGCGATGAAGGAGGACCTGGCGGAGTGGCTGACCGTCCTCTACCCTGAGCTGAGGATCAATGCTGATAACTTCCTGGATAGACTGGACACGGGAGTCGCCTTGTGCAGGGTAAGTGTTTTGGATGTTTTTTTGTCGATTTGTAAAGACTATGGATGTTTTTGAGAGATGATGTTATTATTTAACTTTAATTTAACGTCCTGGAATTTTGCAAATCAATTTTTACCCAGTTCCCGTTGTTGAATTGAGTTGAAATTTTTGGCAGCTAGCTGATCGGATAATAGAGACGGAAGGTAGACACGGAACTCCTCAGTGACTAACAGTAGATTGATGGTGTTTGGACTCATTCTGATCAGCTTGCAGTGCTGAATACGTATTTTATTATATAATGCTTGTCAGGGCAAAATATTTTTTCCAAAAACTTATTGAAATGTGCTCCAAATTGAATCAAATGTAAAATTGTATTCTTCGTATTTCATGAAAATTAATTCAGTGTCGGATTAGGTTCTTGTTTTTTAAGTTAATTTATAATGTCATACATAATGGAATTCCGTTTTTTCGGATGCTACACTTTGATCTTTGGACTTATACGTTTTTAAATTATTTTTTTTTATTCTCGACAAATTAAAAAGTAACGCCAATTATAGATTTTCTTTTAAATAAAAAGAAAATTTGAACTAAAGAAGGGTCAAGCCAGAAGTACCTATGACCGGAGAGCATGTATGAAGGGACTCATGAAAGTGGAAGAAGCGAAAGAGCTGTGTCAGGATCGTAGCATGCGGAACGATGTAGTCTCTGCCTACCCCAACGGGAAAAAGGCGTGCCTGTATGCATGTGTGAATATTTTTCTACCAGCTATTTTACCATACTAATGTTTTTACATTTAAAATATAGGTACATAATACTTACTTACCTAGAACAGGAAAGTTTTCTGAACATAACTTACGAAGTCAACAGACATAAAGCATTTATTTTATGCAACCAATTTATACCCAAACCTTTCCGCATTGCAAAAACTCTTTATAATAAAACGTTGCTAATTGCGTCAAAAATGCACTTTAATCATCAATTACGTAAAAAAAATCTCACGGAATTGAGATCACAAAATATCGCACTTCTTGTATGCCATCGATAAATATCTGACATAATTGGGGTCACACTTGTCATAATAAAAACCTTTTTAAGACTCTAGAAACGTGAAATTAGGGTCCATAAGTATGTTATAAATAAGCTAAAAGGTACTTAAATAAAAGTTACCAAGGGACTTAATAAAGCTGTAAATATATACTATAAAGGCCATGCTACACGGGTGGATCTGAATTTGTATGCTGTATGTGTATGTGTACTGTTCGGTGAAGGAAAACATCGTGAGGAAACCCAAATACCTACCCGAGAATTATTCCGGAGGTAGGTATGTTATCCACCAATCCATACCGGGCCCCAGTGACCCGTGCTCAGCAGTGGGACGTTATGGGTTGATGATAATGATGATACTACACTGTGCGGTTGCTTATTGCGGTTCATAGGCGGGGCAAAATCGACAGCCGCATGCAGCGTTAAACCGCCGCGGATAACCGCTGCTTCTAGCTACACGATCGGTCTCTCGCTGCTGCTTCATTTGTTAACAACTTTATAAATACACAACAGTTGCAAGAGCAGTGATCATTGACGGATTCAGGTTGAGTAATGAACAAAATACAGCGATAAACCGCTTTCGCGCGATAAGCGGATTCCTGCGGCGGGATAACCGCCCGTGTAGTACTGCCCTAACAGTTGGAGAATTCAGGTGTTACTTTGCCAAAAGATGAAATTATTAAAAAGATAAAATATTCATGCAGTCACGCTTTTCTCCCGATGGCATAGGCAGAGACTACATCTTCACACATGCCACGATCCCAGCGGAAAGCAGTACACCAACTCCCTGACACCCTGGTTTCTGGAACTCCAGACCAGTAGGCTGTGTAGGGTCCATGCGTGGTCCAATATTCATGGTAGCAAAGTGTCTTTCTGTAGCCCACACTTCGCCCCCTGGGGAAAGGTGACGTGACGTGGCGAACCACGTCGCCGTCATTGATAATATATTGATAATATATATTCCCACAAAAGATAATAAGGTAGATAATAATTCCGGCAATAGAAATTGGACGGAATTTAAGCTAAGCACATAGGTGGGTACATGTTTATCTTTATCATCGATTTGTACATAATAAGCGGCAAAACTAATAGAATAGTAATCTCTAGTATTTTATGAGTGATAATAATTTATTGGCCTCTTTTCTATTAGATTAGATAATTATCAGGTTTTGACAAACATTCGTAACATGATTTTGCTATTAGTTCATGATTAGTTGTTAGTTGTCAATATAATTTGTTCGGCTAATCTCTGGAACGGCTGGACCTAATTTGACGGGACCAGATATTCATCCGTCAAGCAGTAGTGTGCAAACATTACTGTGTTCTCGTTTAAAGGGCACTGTTTCCAGCGAAATTACTGGGCATATGAGGCTTTAGAGCCGATGTCTCAGGGTGACGAGCGCAGTGCAGTGCCGCGCAGGATTATGAAATGCAAAGGTCTGGGTGGCACTGTAGCTGTTATGGGCAGGCGTAGCGCTTACCATTAGGTGAACGACCTGCTCGTTTCCTCAAAAAAAGAAAAGATAGAAAGATAGATAAACTCTTTATTGAAACACCACAGAAAAAAGAAAACTTAATAACAATCCAATATCCAATAGAATATATAGAAGTCGGAGATTGAAATGAAGTCGTTTTTTTAGTTCAAAGAATGTATTAATTACAATAATTAAAACTAATCGCGCAAGCAGCGCACCCGTGTTTGCTAACCGTCTGTCAAGCTGAGCTGACAGGGCGGTTTGTCAAATGTCATCTGTCAGTTGACATGTGAATCTGGGCTAATCTTGCCATGAAATATTGCAGTCATTTTGTTTTAATTAGCAGTGATACTGGGATTTAATTATTGATAACGTTATTGCGTAAAACAATGCCTCTCTTAAGCGCTGACGAAGTATTTTTTTTTTAATTTAGATTAATGACTTAAATAATAATGGATTGATAGCTAGTTAATATTTATAATCTATATTTTATTATGAATAATATTTTTGTTTTTAACTATAATTATTCTATTATTTTATACTAGCAGCGGCCCGCGGTTTTACCCGCGTCAACTATTATCTCACAGGAACCGTCGGTCGATTATTACGGTATAAAAAGTATCCTTTGTTCTGTTCTATTCTATTCTATTCTATGTATTTAAGTAATACAATATTCATCAAAATCGGTTCAGTCGTTTTGGCGCGAGGAGAGAACAAACACAATTAACTTTCGCATTAATTCATAAATTAATTAGATTAGATAGATTGCTTTTAAATTTTTTACAGCGTACTTTATTAAGATTTAAGGGAAAGATTATTGATTTATGTGTAAATGTTTTCTAATATCAATATTATTATTTAAAATAATAGACAAAATCATTATTTTAGGCGGAAAATATTTATACATTTACTTGAAAGGATATACTTTCAAAATGGGCTCATAGAAAATTTATCAAAACCGGTCTAGTACTTTGGGATTTCAAATCAAAATAAATGGTAGAATAATGTCATCCATGTAACCGAAATTAATTCCGTATTTGGAGTCGGTATTATTTAATTTAGATTGAATTGTAGTGCCAGAAAAAGAAATTGACTTGTACAATTATTGATTTTTGCGTCATAACAATATTTATACAAAATGACTGTAGAAGACGCAGGTCTCTCTCAAATGAAAAACAGGTTATTCAGGAAGTGAAATATAGTAATAAATAATCAGAAAACAACTTCATCATCAACCCATAACGTCCCACTGCTGGGCACGGGTCTCTCCTCGCTTTCGTGAGGAGGGTTAGGCCGTAATCCACCACGGGGACCCAGTCCGGATTGGTGGATAACATACCTACCTCCGAAATAATTCTCGGGTAGGTATGTGGGTTTCCTCACGATGTTTTCCTTCACCGAAAAGCCAGTGATAATTACGTACATATGTTTTACAGAAACACATTGGTACGTGCCTGCACTGGGATTTGAACTCACGAACCTCTGATTGGAAGGCGGACGTTCTCCCACTAGGCTACCACCGCTCGTTTCAAAAATAAAGTCTTTCATACTAAAAAAGGTTTGTTATACTAAAGAGGTTCGTGTCGCTTACAGTGACGTTACCTTTTTCTCTATGAGACATACAATTTTCAATTTGCACTACCTACCAAGTGTAAAATGCTGCCAAATCCATACTTAAGTAATGTGTTTCACTTAATAACATCAGCTGTTAGTCATGGTATGGTGGCCGTTATTGTGCCCGAGGATAAATGGGTTTGGAATTTGTCAGTATTTACCTCATTTGAAACATTTGATAGCAGCTAAACATTGGTAAACAATGAATGGTTCACTGCATGACGTTTTCGGGAATTCATAATAACAAATAGGTAACCTGATCATTGAAAACTGGATACTTACATGTATTCGTTATTTTATTTCACTAAGGAAGGAGACGAGCAAGTCGTTCTTCTGAAAGTAAGCGCCACGCCTGCCTATAACAGCTGCAGTATGACACAGAACTTTCAGCACTTTTGGCTGCACTTAAAAGCGAGTGATAATTACGAATATTGTTTTTACAAGAAACACATTGGTACGTGCCTGCACTGGGATTCAAACTCACGTCCTTCTCTTTGGAAGGCGGACGTTCTCCCACTAGGCTACCTAAAAAAATTAAACACACACACACATTATTTTACATTTTTAACACTTAAACATAGTTAGATTTGTTTTGTTTTAGTTTGTAAGTTTTCTTTGTTCTGTGGTGTTTCAATAAAGAGTTTATCTATCTATCTATATATCTAAAGTAGTTCCAAAAGTGCTTTATTTTCTCTCATAACACTCAACAGTGACAACTCACAAGAGATTTAAATTTTTGACATATAAAAGTGCAATTTTTTTTACCTATTCGCAATAAGTGATTTGAGTTTTGAGTTTTTCGCATTCCAATATCGTCGGCGGAGTTACGAAACACCTAAGTGTCCGAAGGTCGATTTACCAAACCCAAGTATCTGAACAGGCGGCCGCTAACGAGTACTTACAACATGACCAAGGTCTCGGATGTGTGACGGATGCGCCACATCTTTCAACAGTTGTCTGTTATTGTGACAAATGCGAAAATGTGACTCTTTTTGGTCACTGTATGTCTGCTATTATGAATCTGCGATTGGTAATGTTTTGTAATTTAAATTGCTTTGTTTTAAATCTTACTGTCTCATTATTATTAGTATTTATTTGACTGAGTCACGAGGCGAGCAAGCCGTCTGATGGTAAGCGCCACGCCTGCCCATAACAGTCACAGCACCACCCAGAACACTGCGTTGCATAATCCTGCGCGGCTCTGCACTGCGCTCGTCACCCTGAGACATCAGCGCTAAAGTCTCATATGCCCAGTAATTTCGCTGGAAACAGTGCCCTTCAAACCGGAACACAGTAATGTTAGCACACTACTGCTTGGCTTTACTCTTCTCCATATAAACTTCAACTGTGCCAAATTTCATACGCCTCCATCCACGCCATTTTCGTAAAAAGGGGTTACAAGTTTTTGCTTCACGTATGAATTCTCTCTTTCTGTTTTTTACGCACTTATTTATATTTTTGTTTTCTTTGTTCTGTGGTGTTTCCATAAACAGTTTACCTATCGATCTATACTAGCGGTGGCAACCTAGTGGGGAACGTCTGCCTTCCAAGGAGAAGGCCGTGAGTTCAAATCCTAGTGTTTCTGTAAAGCATATGTACGTAATTATCCCTCGCTTTTCGGTGAAGGAAAACATAGTTACTATATAACACACTGCATAGTTTCTTTATTAAATTTTTTTTTTCCTCACCTACTCGATATAATATATCCTTATCTATGTTTATTGTATTTATTAGTCTATTATAACGTTATATATTTAATTGTATTATAATAAAATATTCTAACACTAAATATCTTTTAAATATACTTTTCTCTGCTCTCTCGTTTTGCCACACCACCACCATTTCAGTTACACCTCCAGGGTGACTGGTAGAAAATGCTACTTAGCATTAAGTACTCCTTGTACTCCATTTGTGTGCTAAAGAATAAATAAATAAATAAATAAAACATCGGGAGGAAACCCACATACCTACCCGAGAATTGTTTCGGCGGTAGGTATGTTATCCACCAATCCGGACCTCCTTATGGCCTAGCCCTCCTCGCGAAAGTGAGGGGAGACCCGTGCTCAGCAGTGGGACGATATGGGTTGCTGATGATTAATATATTATTAGAGTTAGAACTGGCTGACTCATCAAGACTTCAGTTTCAGCGAAGCGTTACTCATAGCACTGACTGCGGATGTATTTTTATCAACGCCCGAGATATTCCCACCCTTTTGTCTTGTAGGAATTGCTACACTTCCGTTTACAAGAAACGTAGTCACGATCTGAGTGGTCACTGGTGTCACTGATAAGCACTGATAGTGTGTAAGTACTGGCTGTTGTCAGGTTTTAGGAAAATTATGTGTCTGCTAGAGAATATACGCGTTATATTTTTACTAAGGACCTGCCTACGCACTAATTTAATCTATTTACTATAATGACTCAGAGAGTCATGCTGAATTTGAAATGGTTTTTGAAGTAAAACTTCTTTACGCACGCTTGACTTGGGGAGTAAGCTGGTGAATGCGTTACGAAAAGTGTGATCGGGTGAGGTGGATGAAAGTTGAGAGGGAGTATGAGTTAGTGAAGATAGAAAGAGAGGAGGGTTACGTTTCGTTTATTACTGTAGGGGCAAGAGAGAGAGGTGCGAGCACACATTTTCTTTCTCAAACAATTGTCACTTGCTAGCTGTCATATTTATTAGAAGTCCATACTGTCAATACATAAGTACGAAGACGCTATTCGATCGGAAAAAAATTACAGTCTCAATTTTTTTTTAATATTTTTTTTCTGCGTATCCAAAACTAGAAATATATAATTACTATCTGAGCCCCGCGGTTTCACCCGCGTAGTTCCTGTTCCCGCGGGAATATGGGGATAATATATAGCCTATGTTACTCGCTGTCAATGTAGCTTTCCATTAGTGTAATATTTTTTTAATTCCGTGCAGTGGTTTAGCCGAAAGCTTACATATTTCCATACATACTTTCATCCCCTATATTTATTTTACCCCGTCAAGGGTAACTTCTTACAAACTTTGAATGCCAAATTTATTTATATCTAATCAAAAGCCTAAAAAATAAATTTCAAGCTTCTAGCTTCAAAAATGACGAAACTTCCATACAAACTTTCATCCCCTATTTCAAACCCTTACAATGCTTTTATCGCATTAAAAAGTACCCTATGTCCTTTCTCAGGCTCTAGACTATCTCTGTACCAAATTTCATTTCAATCTGTTCAGTAGTTTAGGCGTGAAAGAGCAACAGACAGACAGAGTACTTTCGCATTTATAATATAAGTAATTATTAGTATTAAATGCCAAAATTATTTTATAAAATTTATACTGTAGTTTTTAACACATTAATTGAAATAAATATAAAGAGAAAAACCAAACCTACACCTTAATAAATGACAAGGCAAGAGACCAGAAAGAGAAACAAAAAATTGAATTTAAATGGTCACCTCGTCCCTATCATATTTAAATATAAAGAATCTAAAACAGACATAAAAATATTAAATATTAAGATATTGCTAACGAACTCAATCGATAAATCAATAGTATCTTGTTGAACGTTGTCGTCAGACAACCTTAATTACAGTTAAATACAGCTTAACTACGCTGTTTATAGCAACAAATAACTAACATGTTTTATAGCATAACATAACAATACATAATAACATAGAATTAGAATTTTTGTTACCAAATTCTGCGAGGTCCATAATGTTACTTTAATTTTGAATTTTTCTCGGAATTCGCACAAATTTTAGGGCGAGATGCTCCATTTTGCTGAATCAATCATCATCATCATCAACCCAGGGTTAGGCCATAATCCACCACGCCCCCCCTCCCCCCTAATCACTTAAATTCATTTGACTTAAATTGGCGTCTTCAATTCTTAAAATTAATAGTGCTTCTAACTTTTTAAGGTTTTGTTTTGTAAGCGCTAATGAGTTATTCAAAATTATCTTACTTTTACCAATTTTGCATTCAAAGAACTGACGATTCATCACGGAAAAAATATATGTAATAAACCCCAAACAAACCAAAACAAAAAAAAATATTTAAAATGTAATTACCATTTCCTATCATATTATTGTATCTATTTATTTATTCTATGTATATAAAGAAAGCCACCGTCCGATGTCTTAATTACTCCTCTCCGTGCATGGTTGTCTGGAAGAGATCGCTCTGAGCGATAAGACCGCCCATTGTGACACTAATTGTAAAATTTGTTTTGTTCTAGTTTTAAGTTTTCTTTGTTCTGTGGTGTTTCAATAAAGAGTTTATCTATCTATCTATCTATAATAATTGCTATAAAATTTTACGTGTGACCAAATTGCACTAAACGCATGGACATGAAAATGTGTGTCCAAATTACACTATGACCAAAATGCTCCAACTGTCTAATTTTACTAGCACTTCATTACTACAAATTAAATTATTATTTTCAACTCAATATTATAATCGAAACGTTTCAACAGTATACTATAAACTTTCCTTATCTACGTCTCACCAGCTGCTGCGGATTATGTTTTAATCAATTTCCTACAGAAACGTTATCAGCACTAGCAATTATACAAGAACTGTAATTACGTTCGGAATACTGTCCTGATTGAGAATTTATCATAGTTTATATAATATCTTATGCAAGGTTGCATTAAAAACGTTATGATTTATGACGCAAGTGCATTTTGGTTATAGTGTAATTCGGTCACACATTTTCAAGTTCATACATTGAGTGTAATTTGGTCACACGTAAAATTAAATGTAAGTAGGTAGATACATACTTAGTTAATCGTTAACATCCTTGTCAAATATTTATATTGGAAAAACTCGTTGTATACAAACACTTTATTATAAAAAATATATCAATTAAAATTCTAAACAATTATGCATATAAAGTAATAATATCCATTGCAATTTGTACGCGTATCTACATAAAATATGCCTGCCAATAAATACCTTTTTTAACTTCTCTATAAATATTTATCAATTTTTACCATAGAAAATTTATGACATAAAAATTATGTCAAAATTTAATTTATTACGAATGCATCAGTTTAACAAAATATGGCGCCTCGTTTAATATTATACTCCATGCATTTAAATATCTCATACATAATTAATATCGTAACAACCCGTACCTACAAGATATGGAAAATCAGAGGTTCTTATAATTTATTATTATAAATAAATAAATACTCATGATAATATTGTTTCATACATAATTATAGGTAGTCTGTTTTATAAGTCACGCTCGCTCAGTTATTGTTTAACGGCAAAATACATAATTATCGTGTACTTAGGTGTTTTGTAAATATTTATTAACAAGTTACCAACAGTCGTAAATAACCTACAATTACTGTTGTAGCATGCCCTCTAACCACATTTATCTGCTTATGGATTTCTAACTTTAGCATAGGCACCCAGTTGAAGTCATTTAAATGACTTCTAAAACGTTCAGCGCTTACCGACGACAGTCTTTTGTTTTTCGCAAAATGAATTCACTTTAATGTATCGATCGATATTATCGATCGATACATTATTAACAAGTGCATTCATTATCGATCGAGTAAATACTATTTACTTATTTATTTTATTTTTGTTGACATCGTGAAACCCTATTTTATGAAGAATATCATAGTTACTAGCCATCAATATATAAGAGCGATAATTGAAAATCGACTTTACCTTTACCATCAATTTCCATGTGGTAGGAGAAAAATCGAGATATCACCTTTTTTAAATTCACGAAAATAACCAACGAAACCTCGCCTACTAGTGTTGCGCAATCACGTTTATCGATAGAAACAATCGGCCTTGCCAATCGATAGCTATCGACAATTATTACTATCGGGCGCGGGCGGAGGCGCCGGCAAAGGTGGCAAGCTTCATTCAACCAAGTAAAACCTTCGCCTCCTTATACAGCCTAAGTAGATTGCAATTATTTATACTATTATAAGCCTTAGGTGCTGTAGGTTGATTTATACACTAAAGTGCCTGCATTATCATCTATCTATATATATATATATATAAATATGTTATGTTGGTTTGTGTACGCTTCAAAAATTCAAAAAGTTCTGCACCGATCGAGCTGAAATTTTAGCATGATATATAATCCGCATCAAGGATTGTTTTTATCTATTTTTTTCATCAGTGACATGTCAGCGAATGTGCTAATGTGCCACAGCGAAGCGTGCCAGGGCACAGCTAGTAGGATAATAAATAAGGTTTTTGTCGAGGCTTTAATATTAAGAGGTTGGAGAATGCCTTCATTAGTTCTGCTAGTGTGTCTTGAAGATAGGCTCAGAACGTGCACTTTGCAATATCTCAAAAGAAAAAAAAGGTGTCATTGTGGTGTATTTTGTGTTTTGGTATCAATTACGTGCATTTCACAATTAAAGGTGTATTCCCGTAACGGGAAATTCCGAGTTGTGTTTGAAATAAAGAATAAGCGCTGGTGAGAACTATGCTTAGCGGGTACTTCGCAAAAATTGCCTATTTCACCTGCCTGAATATTTTAAGTTGCGGTAACTTTGTTTTCCGATTTAGGGCAAAGTAATTCTTAGGATAGTTGAAAGGGCACTAGCTGCATCGAGGATAATATCTCACAAAATTCTAAAGAAAGGTGGAGAACCCGAATGTAAGTTCGCACAACTATTTTTTTGCAGCGATACCATCGCGATAAAATCACTCGTGATGCTGTCGCTGGTCGCCTACCTTCGCCCACGGTAACACGATTTGGCATCGATACAGTCGCGATGCAACATCGATACAGTTGCGATTCAGCATCGGCACAGTCGGGATTCAGCATCGATGCAGCAACTGCGTTGCAATTGCTAAAAACGATAAAAAGTAGCGCAACGAAACGCGCTACAGAAACGCTGCAAAAAATAACCGTGTGTGACCTCTCTTAGTTTATAGATTCAAGTTCTGGCTATAACACATCCTAGACAGTTTTTATGACATTAATCCTAGAATATTTTATCAAAAAAAAACCTGTTTTATTAAGAGGTGTGAAGCAACCCATTTCAACCGCCGATCCGGACCGAAACCAATCATTTTAATCGAATTAATAGCTCTCTCGATAAGGAGTCGAATATTTCAAACAGTGTCTGATTGCATGTAAATAACCCAACCACTGTTGCTTTAAGTATTAAAGCAATATGCACGGATTTTATTGTACAAAGTATGTTGTTACAATTATTTTCCTAGCTTACGAACACTTAGTTTATACACACGTGTAGTGGTAGGCCCCTTCTACAAGAGACCGCCTGGGGAAGTAAACCTTGGCCAGATATTCATCCGCTAAGCACTAGTGTGCAAACATTACTGTGTTCCGGTTTGAAGGGCACTGTTTCCAGCGAAATTACTGGGCATATGAGACTTTAGAGTCGATGTCTTAGGGTGACGAGCGCAGTGCAGTGCCGCGCAGGAAGCAATGCAAAGTTCTGGGTGGCACTGTAACTGTTATGGGCAGGCGAGGCGCTTATAATCAGGTGAACTTGTTCAACTCGTCAATCAGTAAAAAAAAAACGAAATGTGGTTTGGTTTTTTATGTTTTTTTATTCTGACCGTGTTTATATCATAGATGAAATTAAATTTCTATTTCTTTCCAAAAATATGTAAAAATATTAAAAATGTTTTGGAAGATTTAACGAAATGACGACGACTTTATTGTTTCGAGAAACCTCTAAAACACTATAACTACAACATAAAAGTAATTAATCGGCTATTAAGAAATGCTCATTAAATTGTTATTTCTAAATCCTTGAATCGTACTCAGTCGTTAAGAATTCCCGACCTAGGCCCAGTTAGTAACTAGGGCATCTCTATGACCTAGATTAAATGCCTGACTTTGGTTTTGAAAGCTTCCTTTTGTTAATTAGAAAGCTAGGTAATCAAATAACCAACACATTATAAATAAAAACGGAATAGGGCATTTTGGTCACAGTGTCATTTCGTCACACATTTTCAGTGCAACATGGTCACAAGCTAAATTTAATAAAAATAAATAAGATTCATTTGGATCATAAACTTCGAAGACCTAGAGTTAATCTAACTTCTGTATTTAATAATCTTTATATTTATTTCTTAGCTCTTATATTTTCAGTTTGTTGATTAAAAATAACCTACAATAATTCTGACATTGACTTTGAAGATAAAAATCGCCACTTGCTGACTCACCACGACAGGCTGACAGCAAACAATCGAGTCAATCGTTTTCACATTATCGATATGCAGACGTTATCGATGAGCAAGTCTATGTTATCGATTAATCGATATGACCGCACCGCAGGGTTCTCACGCGCATGCAAATCTAAAACGGAGTTGGTGCCGTTAGGTTGTCAGCAATTCAAAATTGTTTGTATGTTGGCATACTGTGTAATTCGTTCTGGCTTAATTGGAAATCGATTTTGGGACAGCATTCGTTTGAAGAATATGATTTGTAATATTTAGCTGTTTGACCTTCGATCAATTAAAAGTTTACATATTATCTGATACGATCTTTAGCCATTCATGTTATTGGAAGTAAATTATGGTAAAGACGAGAAATTGAAAATGAAAACAATGACATCCCTGTAGAGTTTATTGGTGCTATTTTCTATGGCAGGCGCATTTCCGTAGCACTGGTAGAGTTAATGGAGTTTCTTTTTCCTGTGCCTGTTTCGGCCGTGAACCAGTTTATGAAAGGGAAATTTCCTTTGCAACCCCAAACCTTGCCCAGTTAATCATTGTTTTTTATTCTCCTCTTTGTTCATGAAACTTGTTTGACTGGGTAATGGGGCGTTTGGGACCATGATCAGTTCGTATTGGGGAGTCAATCGACCCAACCTCTTTTACATCACATTCCGATTACACCCAGAACCTTGCACTACATAATCCTGCGCGGCGCTGCACTGCGCTCGTCACCCTGAGACATCGGCTCTAAAGTCACAATGCCCAGTAATTTCGCTGGAAACAGTGCCCTTCAAGCCGGAACACAGTAATGTTTGCACACTACTCCTTGGCGGACTAACAACAAATTATTTGAGGTTTATGTCAAAACATTCGACGGCCTGGAAACTCCTTGCAATTCAAAGACCTACTCTATCTACAGTCTACTGTATGTACTCCAAAGTTCGGAGAAACCATCCAATATGCAGTAGAGACTCTGCCCTACCCACCAAGACTCTACGTGGTGGGAATGTAGGTTAGGCGCTACGGGTAGTCGGAATCGTTTAGGGTAATGTGGGAATTGGACATGGCAACCCAACTTAGCAAACAAACCAACAACCGCTGCTGCAATGTTAACTATCCAAGCTACTGTTACAGCTTTTTTTGTAATTGTATTAAAATTTTGTTACGATAGGAAAAATTAAATAAAAAGGAGACGGTAATTTCAAATTAGCATACAGGTTTATGCACTCAATGTATGGAAATTAAAATGTGTGACGAAATTACAAGAAGTATGACCAAATTACACTAAGTGTGACCAAAATGCACTAACCCTTGTAAATTAATCCTGAACAGGCAACTGCGTTTTACAGTATGTCAAAGTTAAGTATACAAAGTAGCTTGTCTATTAGAAGAAAAAAAACAATCTTTAAACATGGCAATAACACAAATCATTCGCCCGCGTAATATCGCAGCAAACCTCAATCCATTATTATGCAGTTCATCCAACTGCCACCAAAAATAAAAAAATTTGACGCTAAACAGAAATTCCACAACAAAGAGCTTTTATATTATGCCACAGAATACATAATAGTACCACTACGATATAACAAAAACCTTATATTCTATCGATGACTTATTTAGTTCAACCTGTTCAAATGATTATTTCGTTCATTCGTAACCTACTCACGAGTTGAAGACCCATATTACTGTGACATTATGGTGTGAAATACCCATATTAAACTAATCATCTAGTCTGGCCATGTCCAGCGACGTAACCGACAGCTTTACTCGTTTCTTGAACCTACAGATTTATATTCCAAACTAAATCCGCTTGAGTCGAATACCAATTAGGTTTAGATTTTAGATATAACATAAATCAATATTATCCAATTCAAAATTGATAGGTAGCGGAGATAGCTCTTCTAAGCAAGTTGAAGTTACAACAGGCAGGCCACGTGGCTTGTACAACAGCTGACTACCATTTCGGAAGGAAGGTTGTTTAGTGGTGACCACGGATAGGAAGACGTAGCATAGGTTGGCCCTCACGAAGTGGACAGACGACCTGGTGCGAGTTGCGGGATGCGAACAGCTAGGGACCGGTCGTTGTGGCGTTCTAAGGCTGAGGCCTATGTTCAGCAGTGAACGTCTTCCATCTGATGACGACGATGATGATAAGGTACCTCCTCCTACACATGAGCTAGCTTAGTAATTACAATTGCTACGGGTGTCTTAGCAAAAGGAAAAAGATTACATACGGATTTATAATTTTTCCCTGACTTTGTGTCTTCGGGGGTTAGGGCTTTTTGGTCGTAGTGTAATTTGGTCACACGCATAACAAGTGCAATTTGGTCACACCTGTATTGAGGTTTCTATTTCATAGCATTATGTTGAGTATAATTTGATCATAGCTATAATAATACTTACCTATACCTATAGGGAAGATAAATTTATTGAATAACGTAACCCTTAAAGTATTTTTTCATAAGTAAACACTATAGTTTTTTTTTGTGTTAAAATATGTGCCGGAAAACCAATTATATCACAGTTTTAGACATTGACCAGGCTTATAATGATAAGTACTTAATTCAATAAATTAAAAAGTAATTAACGAGGTCAAGAATTAATTTATAATTATCGACCTTGTTAATAAGTTTACTTGTATTATAATTTATTTTTCATATCGAGTATCCTTTCTTTAGTTTTTTTGATATCTGATTAATACGGAAGGCATAAAATATAGCTTACATGTTTACAATAATAAGTAATAATTATTTAATTTGCCAGTCCCATTAATCATTAAATGAGAAACATTAATTGACATTTCAGTAGTCGTTTAGGGCCGCTTCTACTGTGTTAACATTAATCAGGCATGCCTTAAAGCCTGGTTTACACTGTGCAAGTTATGGAGCAATGCTATACAAAAAAAAACCACTAAAGTAAAAAATCATACTTAATTAATCATCACGTTTCAAACTATAATAAATTAATAGACGTTTATAAATACACTGCTAGTTATTTTCATTACTTTTTTTACGTGGTTAAAGTTTATCACTATCAATTTGTTTATAAAGAAAAAAGCACAATATTGGTATTTTATTTTATTATTTCTTACAAATGTTATGTTATAATTATGTTATGTTGTATTTTTATTAATCATGCATTAAATAAGTAACAGGCACGTGTATCGTAACCTTAAACCACAGTTAAACGAATAATTCTGATTGACCGTTAACCGTGCCTGACATTTAACCGTCAGTTAAGGGGAGTGCCCTGCGTCTTTGAACTTTACGTTTTCGCTCTGTAAATTGAACTGCAGTTAAAGTCCGGTGGTCACTGAGGCTTTCAAAGGTTGTTAAAAATATAGAATTTGGACAAAAAAAGTGTTTTTTTGGCCGTGGCTTGAGACAATTTACAAATTATAGGTCCATTTCAATAATAACATTGGTTTAAGTAAATAAACATGATCGGTAAATTGAGGGTCAAACCTTGTCAGTTTCTAAGTATCTGTAATCATCACAATTATAATTCAGGATTTATTTTAGATTTCTAATTGACTGAATACGTTTTGGATTAAAATTGATATTTAATAGAAAATAGTTACATACAGTTAAAGAAAGTAACCTTTAAAGGCTTTCTGTAGATGCATTATTAATTAACCAATATATGTTATAACAAGCATCCCGACAGATAAAATAATATCTTTATAGGGTCTGGAAATGAGACAAGCTTAATACAAAGTTAATCACTGACATAGAATATTTTTACACTCTTCAGAACGCTTATGGTTGTATGCGCCCCCCTTTAACCATCTCATCTGTCAAGAAGTGCGAACGATGTAATTATTGTATGAAAGAGACCTTAATAGCCCCGTCACCGCATTGGTCACTATTTAACTGCCGCGACCGCATCTGTCATTGTCAAATCTGACACTGACAGCGGCGGCCTTGTCCGCCTTATTCTGTCATAATGACATTGTTTTGAAATGAAGGTGTAATTGAATTTAATGATGTTAAAATGAGACGTTTTATGATAATGTTGAGTAAAGGTTGAAGTTTTGAGTATGCGGTATGGTTTCAATTAATACTTATTCATATAATTATGTCCAAAATAAAGATAATAATTTGAGGTATCACAGATAAATAATTTAGATGAATACAAATTGAATTGGGTAAAAAGCCTTGGATTTACAGGGCAACCCGCAAGAATAACCCGAAAATACCAATGACTTTAAAAATATTTTTTTTTTGTAGAAATTTTCTTATTATTCTCACAATAACACAGACGATATAAATAGGGAAAATAATTTGCCTACCATCTCAACCTGTCAACAGCTTCACGAACAAAACCTACCAATTACTGTCATCACATGCCCATACATGGCTCATACAATTATTGCCAAATATACAATACAATTGCACCCCCATCCATCAAGTTAATACCTCGGACCTCCAAAATTAACTATCTCCACAATTACACACCCTAATGACTCCAATATAAGGACATAATTATCATTCGATATTTTTATGAAAGCTCTAATTGTCGATTTTAATCGATTATGGCACATTTATAATGAGAAAGTGTTGCCAGTAGTAAAAAGTTTTATTTTTGGGGGAGTAAACGACGCATTGTTCTCTTGCATAAATGGATGTTTTTGTTTTTATTGTAGTATTTTTTTAAAAGTTGTGTGTGTGAGTACGTGTTGGAGGCGGTAATGGGCAAATTAAGCAAAATTTTGAATTCTTGGCATCTGAGTGTCCGACATGTTTAATATTCAAGAAAAATGTACTTTCATAATCAAGATGCAACAATTTTTGACGAGTACGTGAAGTATTTCAAAATTAAATTCTGGCAGGCAATACAAACATTGCTCATTTCACTGCTTCTCCAACCTTTATAGAAATATCGTACAATATTATCAAATGAAATAATTATAGCACCGATTGAATAATTATCATCCCTGGACAATCATTAAAAAAAATCCTTACATTCTGATAATTGTTCCATAATTATCATATTATTTTGTCACTTTCCTAACAATAATATGCGTGGCTATGATTTTTTTATTACAATTCGTAATTAAGTTACCCAATACACGAATTCACAGGAAAAAAATAAACTAAGGTTAACCAAGCTAGTTTGTTGAAACTCGCCCCCTTTTCTTACGTAACGTCAATTTTGACAGCTCGTTGACAGTTCAAAAGCCAAAGACTAAAAAATTATTGACTAGATCGTCCTATCAGCTAATTTGCATACAATAGGAACTTAGAAAAAAAAACTTCAAAAATTATTATCTTGAATCTGTCCCGCCAAAATGGTTCTCATTATAATTCTACGCTGAATTGGGTTAAGTTAATCTATTAAATCCATCTAACACACAAAGAAAATTGGACCTTAAATCAAACCAACAGCGCTTAAAATTGGTTACGTAGATTATATTTTATTATGTTTGGATATGGAATCGTTTCCTTCCTAAAGCTGACCAATATTTATTGACCTAATTAGAGGAAGAATAATCAGGGGATATAAGGTCAAGTTACAGTGGGCTGTAACGTATTTGCAAGCAGGATGCGCTGTTGATGCGATGTGAATGCTTAGGATTATAGATTAGAAAAGTATCCTTTTTAGAACAGAAGGGACTTTGTCTGCTAGACGTAAGAGTTAGATACATTATAAACCATTGTTTTACTTGGTTTTGCTTAGCCAAATCTACAGTCAGCAACAAAATTCGCTAAACATACCCCAACTTAAATTTTTGCTATAAACGTGTGTAAGATTATTAAATTCGTAAATTGAATTTTAATGTTTGGAATTGTTCATTGACTTTCGTTGCTGACTGTACGTGCCTACGTAGCATTACAAGTTAGTCAAAACACTTCAAAGTAATAAATGTCTACAATTAAAAAAAATAAGATGTTCAGAACGCTACTATATCATAAAAATTAGTATTACCCGCTGTCAAAATCCATAGAAAAAAACGACGTGATGCTATTAAAATTTATAATTGACATCTCTGAGTAATGGTTATAGCCACTTACTTTCGCTAAGCATCTCCTTAGGTAACGAACGTCTATGGATCTAGACGCGTGCTTTAAGATGAGTTATTTTTCTAAAATTTACCTACCATTATTTTTTGCCAGTTTATCTAAATAAGTGATTTTCCATACATTTTATGCCCATGCAACTCTATGATAAATTAGGAAGAAATTATAGAAAGAACCAATACAATGTTAGCCCTTTATCGACACAGCGAGTCGAATCAATGTGTCGTATCTGGGCTTGCGTGATCTTTGACCCCGCGTCCGCATGATATAACAAACACATACAAATATGGGCACGCACACGAATATGCATAATCGTATTGTCTAATTATGTGGTCATCGCGCACTATAAAGTGCAGAGTTTTTATCCTGTAGTCCTTTATTGTGGACTAGCTGCACCCCGCGGTTACCCCGCGTTATTCTATCGCCATATTACTTAGAAATAGCTTACGATCACGAAAAAATCAAATGTCAAATCGTGTTCATACACGTGTGCATAGTTTCAGAGAATAATAATTTTTGGTTTTTTTCCAAATTTTCCAATTTTTCTCTTGATAAAAACCTTGATAAGAAAAGAAGGAGAAAGAACTTTCCTCGGACTTCAACGCATATTATGAAAGAAAAAGATTTGACAAAACCACATGAAAAGAAACAACAGAAGCTCGCGAAAAATACAAAAGTAAAAACAAATGTAAAACTGTAAGTTCATACAAAAACCACACAGAGGACAAGCTCGTTCAGTTTTACCAAAATTTCGGAATATCTCGTACAATTTTTCGTGTATTTCTCTTCATAAGAACCTTCTTCGAACCTCAGCAAATATTTCATTATCATCATCAAACCATAACGTCCCACTGCTGGGCACGGGTCTCTCCTCACTTTCGTGAGGAGGGTTAGGCCGTAATCCAGCACGGGGGCCTAGTTCGGATTGGTGGATAACATACCTACCTCCGAAATAATTCTCGGGAAGGTATGTGAGTTTCCTCACGATGTTTTGCTTCACCGAAAAGCGAGTGATAATTACGTACATATACGTTTTACAGAAACACATTGGTAGGTGCCCGCACTGGGATTTGAACTCACGACTGATTGGAAGGAAATATTTGGAAATTAAAAATGCTGAATTGGTCCAGTTGATTTTAAGTTATGGCGTGGAGGAAATAGGACTCATTTTTATGTAATAAAAAACTGCCCACACTTAACTAGTGCGTATGTCCTGTGGTTACCAACGCAATTCATTCATAGACGATGCTACATTTTTGGCATAACAATTGACAGTGACGTTTCATGAATGGCGAGGTTTTATCTACCACTCCTTTTGGGTAGTTAGCGGAGTAAAAAGACGTAAGTCTCTCTATTTGGCGCGTGAGTTACGACTCATTACGACTTACGCCAAAAGCACGTAATTTGATGTAAGTCATGATATTTTTTAACTACCTACTTACTTATTTGTGGAAATTAAGGATTTTACAGAGCTTCGACTCCGACTCCGATAAGTCGGAACTTCCGATTGATGTTGACACCTCCAGTTCCGACTTCGGCTCCGACACTTTTAAATCGGAGGTTATTCTATTTTGGGAGTCAATTCATTTGATTTAATTTGCCAGCTGTTATTGAAAACACGATTATTTTTTGCCTGTCATATAAATTTATTATTGTTAATTGGAATTAAGCAGGCAGATTAAAAAATGTTTGGACTTTTTTATTTTATCAGAGCTGTTCTTAACACACCTCTCTTCTGCCACCACCTCCGACTGCACCTCTGACTCCGACTTCGGTTCCGATTAAATAACCTCTGTAACATTTCCAATGGAAATAGGGCAAAGAGGTGGAATTTTAAGTGATATTATAAATTTCACTCATAAACTGATAGCTGAGATGAGAAAGAGAAAGAAAGAGAGACGCTAAAACCTTTTTTTCCCTTTTTATTTTTTTAGGCGTAAGACAAGTTAATGCAACGCGCCGGAGCTATCTGTGGCGGCCGTGCCGTCACTTTGACACATTTTGTACAAAAAAGCATTAAGTGACGTCATATAACATGCCGTATGCCGCACGCCATGCCGCATTATTAATTCATGTATACTTTAGCATTTAGCATACAGATACAAAAGTACAAGGAAGAATTAAGGCCAAGTAGAATTGCGTCAAATATGCACCCACTAGGGCATTACAATATGGAGACAGGAAGATTACAAATTATTGACTTACTACTTAACTGCATTGTTTTGTCTTACACCTTATACGAATTAAGTAAGTAATTTTAATAAAATAATGCAAAGAAGAATCGGCAGCAGACGATTTATTCTTTGAAAGAGTTTTCCCATCTGCTTTCTGTTCATTTTAAAAGGGTAATTATAGAGCAAGTATTTAATCCGTGGTATAATTCAATGAAACATCTTACCTGCTTAGATCCTTATATATCCCAACTCTCTATCCAATTAAACTAAAAACTAAGCTTGAGAGAGCTGACCCGCGCCTTATTGTGCGAGACAATGCACTATAACCTGTAGAAGGAGAACATAAAAGGTAGTGACTAACAAGCCACAGCGGCGACGGACACGGGTGCGGTCAACCACGTCGCAGATTTTGACGGTTTATTCAATGTTACGTCTCACTGCCGCCGGTTCGGTCTTAAGACACGAAATTCTGAATCTGAAAATTTAAAAAATAAGTGTTTTGTCCCATTCCTTTTTAATAAACTTCAAAAAAGGCGGTCATCAATTCGGTTTTTTCATTTGAAAGGATTTATTTTCAGATGGGTCTCATAGAAATTTCATTAAAATCGGACTGTTGCTCGTATGTGACTTAATATTTATTAAAAGTTGGTTATTTAATTCAAAGAATATTTTGTCTATTGAGTATAAGATTTTAACGATAATTACAATGCAAGCTACTGACACACATGCAAGCTACCGGTATAGACGCAAGCCATTGCAAGCTACTGAGATGTACAATCTCACTTATGCGATTTCAATACAATGTTAATACTTACAAGCGTTATGGTGTGTCTTTATTGGCATGCAACAACTTGCATGCCTGTAGCTTGTGCTTTTGAGGACATGCTGGCATGTGTGTTCTCGCTCGTCGATGGCTTCAGCCAGCGTCGTCACCGCGCTAGTTTGACAGCTCCCTAACAGTTTATAAAGAGTTTGCGCCCGGGGCACGGTGGCCATGTGCGGTGGTAATCACTTTCTTTATTTCTCTTTGAGATTTGAAAGTGGCGAGCGATTGTTTTGGTGTAGCCGTGTGGCTTCAAGCGGTATTTTACCTGAATATAGCTTACACTAGTTCGGAAGTCAATGGTTTTAAAAGAAGCTGTGAAATTAGTTTCATTATCATTTCATTATTCATTATCAGCCTATATAGACCCATTCTTCTGATAGGAAGGAATTAATGCTGTAGGACGGAGTCATCTTAAGCTATAGGAAACTACATAAAATCAAGTCAAATATAAAACAAACACTAGGGGAAATTACAAGTTAATACTATCATTGCAAGACTTAAGACTCTCCTATTTAGCCTCCTGTATAGCCCTCGACCGTTCCGTTCGGGTATTAAATATGTACATTTGAAGTTGGTGAAGCTCTTGTGGAAATGTTTTACTGAAGCTCCAATAAAAAAAAAAAACAACAAGACTGACCAAATTGAAGTGGATAGCTTCACGTCCCACTAAATTTAGATACAGCAATATTATTAAAATCGTCATTAAGCACTAAGTAGAACGCTTTAAAAAATCTATTCGTTGTAACCGCCAAAATAACTAACTTAGGGATAAGGAGAGTGGTAAAAATCATTCTTAATCTATTTGTCGTAAACGACAAAGTTATTTTTTATTTGAGTGAGTGAAGCGACGAACAAGTCCTTCTCCCGATGGTAAGCGCTACGCCTAACCATAACAGTTACAGTGCCACCCAGAACTTTGCATTGCATAATCCTGTGTGGAATTGCACTGCGATTGCCATGAGACATCGGCTCGCAAGTTTCATATGCCCAGTAATTTCATTGGAAACAGTGCCCTTCAAACCGGAATACAGTAATGTTTGCACACTACTGATGGCAGAAAAAAGTTAATAATTTTTAATTATTAAGTTAATAACCACCTATTTCGTAACGATTTACACTTTTAATTAGTAACTTTAGATACACCTAAAGTTACTTAGTTCTAAGTACTAAGTTTTAAGTTAGGGTTACAACCCTAACTAGATTTGGTGCAATTAGCAGAAGTTCAACAAACTATTACAAAGCAAACACTAGCTCTAAATTTCACGAAACCGACGATTATCTAGTTAGGATATCTATTTATATCTATTTAAAATTCATTCGTATAGAAATATCTACAGATGATGTAAAATAAACCAAGGCAACAAAACGACCCAGATACATAATAGCAATTATTAAAACAAAGGAAAGCAATAAACACATAAGCTTTTAAGACATTACGTAAAGTCATAAACTGAGAAAACTCAATTGGCATCACAGATTAAAAATAGTTACTACGCCATGCCTTAATTTTATTCACAATTTCAATTGTTACAAGAATCACGGCGTTCTCATAGATAAAATCTTTTTATTCAGAGAAATAATGAAATTACTCTTGTCTTAGATTTAATAATTACATGATTTAGTGGGCTATCTCTATTGTTTTTGGTTTCTCACTGTTTCGCAGAAATTAATGCTTTTTAATTGGTTTGAAATTCAATTAAAGCCGCAATGAATGGGTTGGCTTTTGGATTTGGTGTTTCTGGCTTTCTTTGGACTGTGGATTTAAAAAAATAAACACTAGTTGTTAACTCTATAATCTTTTACAGTTACTCTTAGCTTGCTGTTTTCTTTGGCTTTGGCTGCGGGTGCTTAGTGTCGTATGTGCTAGAATGTCTACTAAGTTTATTTCATAATGAATCAAACAATTCCTAGTTAAATATTTATACTTTTAACTTTAACGTGGTATATGGTAAATGGTTTCAAAATGAGTTCATTATAAAAATTCTCATTGGAAAGTACAGGTTTTGTTTCAAATTGTGGAAAAATGTGGCGCAATTCCAACAATTTTAATACTAAACGCATTGTTTTAGTAACACACATATTTTGCCATTGTTTTAAAGTTACGGATTGCTCAGTACGCGTGCGTTCCAAAGACGTGTGGGATTCCGTTTCACCACAGATAACTTAATAGTAGCCAGCGGTTTCACCGCGAATCCTCCGCGGGGCGTGTGATCGGAATGCCGAACGCACTTCCTGTGACGCTAGTTAATTTTTTACTATTCACAGTTAACGGTTAGTTGTAAGCTTAGAAGCTTACAAGTTTTGACTAAGGCCCTTGTTATGCGGTGCGTAATGTACTGCTGAAAATACAAAGCCCGTGTTTTCGTAATTCTACGGTAAGCGAAAACATGCCTAGCGTGTGAACCCGCTCTGCTGTATTGACCTTTTACGACGCAACGCCAGTAAACATACTGGTATTTTTTCTGGTGTTTAATAAAGTGTTTTCTATTCTATTCTATTCTATGAAATTAAATAGAGTATTGACTTACGACAAACAAGTCACGGCTTAAGTTACTTGTTTGTGTCATGTTGACCCCGCCCTTTTTCTATTTTTTTGTGGATCTTTTTTGTGTTCACTGTCCCCTCCGCCGCAGGGGTGACGGATGGACACGAACCCACTAAAACCCCCACGTGAGCAGTCCTTCGCCGAGGTGGGGGGAATGTTGACCCGCCCTGACCTGACCTTGCCCAAACAGTCAAATGTCAAGGCCAAGGACCTGCCAAAGACATCTCGTAAGACTTGCAATGAATAATTGCAATTACAAGTGCAATTAGGCACGGTGGATGCTTTACAATTCCTCGCGGAGGTTACGCCGGTTTTGGCGTTATTTCTTAATAATAAAATTGCGGTAGCCTTTACGTGGCCTTGCTTCAAATACTCTCGGTCGTTGCCAAAAATTTTGATAATTTTGCATCTAGAGTAGGTAAAATAAGACTGGAAGTTTGTAAGTAAATTTAAATAAGTATTTTCAGAAATATGAAAAGAAAATGTAGTAATTAAGGCATGTCGGGTACAATGCAAGCTTCGCCTTAATACTCATAAACAAACAAAAAGGATAAATGTGTTTCTATCCTACAAAACATTAAGTTCTTCCAAATTTTCATTTGCCTACATGGGTAACTTAACTACATATATAATGAAAAATAATGGAAATAAATAAATGTAAATGAACGAAATAGTAAATGTTCCTACCGAATTTTAAAATTTTCAAGGAATATTTAAAAAAAATAATTATAAGCTGCCATAACCACCTACAACAGTCATTGCAGACGAAGCCGCAGACAGAGGACTAGTCCAAAACGAATTGGACATAAAATCGTGCGGCCGAAAATTTTTTAAACCACAAAATATAATTTAACGAGCTTCATTAGTTCATTTTTAGTAGTTAATTTACCTTAATTGTATGAAAATTATCAAAATATGCGGTGAGTCGTGCGAGCTTACAGGGGTCGGTCTTGGATTGTGTGACTTACGACACTTTGTTTTGTTAAAAACTGGATAATAGGTTACTACCCCGAACCAGTCGGGAATATGTTCGGGAAGATAGAAAGAGAGAGAGAAGAGAATAGAATAGAATAAAATAGAATAGAATAGAATAGAAAAACTCTTAATTGTACACCAGAAACATTAATAAACACAGTACAGAAGAATTACAATAGGTAAACAAGGGTAGTACAATGGGCGGTCTTATCGCTAAAAGCGATTTCTTCCAGACAACCTTTGGATGGACAGTAAAAAACATTTTTCGATAGTAGGGCGGGTGGCGTACTTACAGTATTTAACAGAGACAATACATTTAATACTTATGTACTTGGTTACGTTTCGTATGTTATTTTTTACCAGAAACGCAGTAATGACGGAAGTCACCAGTTGAATCAATGATTAATCTAGGGTCATAGTCATTGTCCGAAGCAATTAATCTTTGGAATAGATTGATGGATCAGATCGATGGATCAGGTACATCGGCCACCTGATTACGTAAACTTAGCAAAGCGATAGCAACCGCTTTGGGATCGGTCGCAAAATGGCACTGGAAATCTTGTTACGGAAACCGATCGCCCACCTATTGTCCCTTCTGTCGCAGAATGCACTTTACCATAGACACTAGCGCCACTAGTGACAGGAGGCCTACCATGACACGTTATAGCGATTCAATTGCAGACCTAAACTGAACCGCGTCGCATATTCGTACCGTGGCGGCTTATTTTTTATGTTGCTGCCATTTTCAACCTAAACTGGATCCAGTTTAGGTAGGAAATGGCTTTTTAGCAACTCAATTTAGGTTGCTGTCATTTTCAACCTAAACTGGATCATCATCAATCATCATCATCATCAACCCATATCATCCCACTGCTGGGCACGGGTCTCCCCTCACTTTCGTGAGAAGGGTAAGGCCTTAATCCACCACGGAGGCCGTGGATAACATAAGTACCTACATCTGAAATAATTCTCGGGTTTTCTCACGAAACTGCAATATACGGAAACAAATGAATCCAGTGTTAGTTATAGCAGTTTTAAAAGTGACATTTGACAGCAATGATCATTAGATGTACGTTTGTCGCAAGCCTATCGTGAGATGCGTAATAAGGCAGCGGTATAGCATAAGATTTCCAAACGCCCGGCCATGACCGCTGTTTCTAATTAGTGATTAATTAAGACCTTATTGTTTTCTTGCGATCGTTTTATAATTTGTGAGTCATTGACTTAGTGGATTTATTCGTCACTCTATCTATAAATGCTAGAAAAAATCGTACCCTCAGTGTCATCTATACATATATCTATATATATAAAAATGTTATGTTGGTTTGTGTACGCTTCAAAAACTCAAAAATTTCTGCACCGATCGAGCTGAAATTTTAGCATTATATAAAATCCGCATCAAGGATTGTTTTTATCTATTTTTTCATCAGTGACATGTCAGCGAATGTGCGAATGTGCCACAGCGAAGCGTGCCAGGGTACAGCTAGTACTCTATACAAATAAATAAAATTGAAGTGTTTGTTTGAAATATTAAAATAACCATTTACTACATGCATATGAATGTATGTTATATACGGTACATACACCAAAATATCATTTTTTACTATTTTTGTCTGTCTGTCTGTCTGTTTGTTCCGGCAAATCTCTGAAACGGCTGGACCGATTTTGACGGGACTTTAACTGGCAGATAGCTGATGTAATTCAGCCTCGAGGTTAAAACAAGATATGAAACAGGTAGAGAAGTTAATCCAAATTATTTAGAAAGACGTTTTCAATAATATAAAATTCTCACGCGAATATTTAAACATAAATTATTGCAGATTCAATTCCGCTTAAACGACGCCCCGAGCGAAAAGCCTTCACAGTCGTCGACTCGATAAGGATCGATTATAATAATCGATTACGAGGCGTGTATAATCGATGCGCTAGAATCGATTCAATGCAATCGAATGGATCTCAGACCTGTCGTCACTTTCGCCTAAGCTCGGTAATTGGCCGTTAAAGATGTAATTATCGATGTTTTTTTAAGTTAATTGTTCGATAGAAAGTACCCGAGAGCGTGTCCCACGGTCGATGCTTCTGAATGTCAAATTATCGATGTTGTATTCATCATGTTGATGCAATCGTTAGAAGCACGGCACGGCCGGCTTCGAGATGAGACTCGACCTGTTGATTTTTGTTTTTAAGTGGTTTGCTATAAAGTTATTAATATTTCAACATTTTTAGATTCTTCGCAGTTAGGTCGGTAGTGAGTGCTCGGTATTACGGGGTCAATTGAAATTAGCAAAAGTACAGCATAATTTATAATGTTACAAAAAATAAGTCTTTGCTCAATTTTGAATAGGTAAGCTTTGGTTTTAATTGCTAATTTAATCCCAAAACTTACGTCAAAATTAAATATTAATGGTGTTTAGCTAATAATATTTTTATTAAGCTTGCACGTCCTTTGGCATTTGTCAGGTTAGTTTTTTTACAAAGTACTTAGCAGTTTTTTTTGTTCTGTTGTGTTTCAATAAAGAGTGTATCTATCCATCTATCTATCTATTTAATTTTATTTTGTTCACAGTTTGTTTTATCTTTCTTGGATAGTATTTATACGTTTTAAAATAAAACGATTACCTAGTTTCAAACTCATAAAAAAGAAAACTAAACTAAGTCGTAACTTTTTTCAATTACACGTTCGCTGCTAAAACAACAACTGTTGTATTTTTTCTAACTTGCCGCGAGTACGGGAAAACACAATGGTGTGTGCAGATCCGTAACTGTGGCTAGACAAGAAAATCGGCTCAGCAGTCAATGTGTTACCACGAACCTAAATCAAAATTGCATGTAATAGGTATTAGATTAATTAAATATCGCCTTACTCAGACTGAAACAATAGATTCCATGTTTTAACAACTCATACGTAACTTCATATTGAGGAAAACGGAAGCCATAGTGAAATTAAATTAGGTTACATATTACGTTTTATGTAACACGTAACCAGTGCAGTGGAATAGAAAGCGACAATCACATAGGACGTAACTCATCGCAAATATTGCATGGAATTACACAAAAAGCAACGATTATAACCATACAAAAAGTATCAATTAACTTTCTAAGAGCACATGTATGAGAGTTAATGAACTATAGGCAAATAAGACGTAAGTTATGGCTGTCGTTATAATAATTTAAAAGAAATACGCACCACGATCGCATACATAGATCCTGGCTCCTCACTAGGATTCCCTGTCAGGGAATCAGGAACCACGAGGACTATGGTCCTACAAACACCCAGACTCCGCGAAAATATTTTTTTGTCCTAAGCTACATTGGATTGGATTTTTATGTAGGTACTAGCTGTGCCCTGCCACGCTTCGCTGTGGCACATTCGCACATTCGCTGATATGTCACTGATGAAAAAAATAGATTAAAACAATCCTCGATGCGGATTATATATCATGCTAAAATTTCAGCTCGATCGGTGCAGAACTTTTTGAGTTTTTGAAGCGTACACAAACCAACATAACATTTTTATATATAAATACAATTAAATAGTAATAATATATATTTACACGACAACTGGCATTTCTAAATTAATGCACTTTGTTGTTAATTAATGATAATGCATTTTGTTGCAGAGTTATAGGTTATTTATTGATATTGAAGAGTCGAGACGCAAAATTAATTTAAAGTGAAATTTCATAGCGACGTAATTTGTTTTATATTAATCTGTATCTAAATAGATGAACAAACGTGAAAAAAATTATTGGTAAAAAATTACTAGTACACTAAAACTAAATTACACTAAGTACACACTAAGTACACACTAAGTACACTAAGTATTTATTTATTACATTAAGTACACGAAATTACTAGTAGTATTAAGCTTATTTTAAATTTACTACCTACCCGTCTTTCCGAAGCTTTGTAGAGCTCTTTTTGAAAATATAATATCAATACTGGTGATATTTCTCTATTATTATAATATTCCAGGATTAGTATAAAGCACTAGAATTTACACAAGCTGTCAGACAAGCGAGCTCATAGCACACCTTCCTGATTACGTAAAATTTTGCTGTAGCGACAGCAATCGGTCGCTAGATGTCACTAAAAATCATTGTCCCGCCTGTCGCAGAATGCGCTTTATCCATAGATACAAACGCCACTAATGACAGAACTACAATAGAGGGAAACATACAGTTTTTGTAGTTAGCACATTCACAGCTGAATTAACTTTTTTTGGCTCTTCTGCGAATGTTCACTCAACGTGTGTATTTACTAGCACTGGCGTTGTGTCGTAACTAAACTCAATCAGCTGTGCGGGCGCACACAACTGGTGTGATAAAATTGTCGATACAGCAGTGCGGGTTCGCACGCCAGGCGTGTTATCCCTTACCGTAAAATTATAAAAACACAGACGTGTTTTCAGCAGTGAAAGTGTTAGCAAAGATCGTTTTACGTCTGTCGCAAGTCTGTCGTGAGATTCGTAATAAGGAATGCAACGACTGGGCCCTTTGCTCCGTCAGGCGACAAATAGCGTCCTCACGACTCCCGACGGGGATTACGTTTGACTGACGTGTTACTAATTTGAGGTTATATTATTAAAATAATATATTTTCGTGATTAAATGATATTCTATTCTATTCTAAAAGCAAGCTTAATAAGATTCAAATCTGATTAGTTTGTGTCATTTTTAGTAGAAAGTAGATAGTTTAAAAATTCGAACGTTTTTCAGTATGTACAAACTACTATAGTTAGAATATAATAGAATAGAAAACTATTTATTGTATACCAGAAACAAAAATAAACACAGTACAGAAAAATTATAATAGGTAAACAAGGGTAGGTAATAGGTAGTTACTACATAATGAACTATTCTCAAACAATTTCCAGTGAAATTACTGGGCATATGAGAATTTAAAGCCGATATCTCAGGGTGACGAGCAGTGCCGCAGGATTATACAATGGAAAGTTCTGGGTGACACTGCATCTGTTATGGGTAAGCATAGCGCTTACCATCAGGTGAACGACTTGCTCGTCTCGTCACTCAGTCAAATAAAAAAAAAACATTACTTAGTAATGTTAGTTCATAAACTATTCAGAAGCTAAGTTTATTCTGCCTTATCATGAACATCAAAATTTCATCACAGACCTTGTAAAGTTGCAAATTTGTAATAATTATAGGCATCGCAAATACCAGTAAGCTTAATTTATTGCAAATTAAACTGCCGAGTTACTTTACAAGCAGTTATAATTTGCATTAACTCGTAAAATTAATTAGAAACATTTAGCTGGTGGTTACTACATTTATTTGGTCTGT
Organism: Campaea margaritaria; assembly: GCA_912999815.1. NCBI lineage: Eukaryota > Metazoa > Arthropoda > Insecta > Lepidoptera > Geometridae > Campaea > Campaea margaritaria. The sequence goes on along the minus strand of OU538809.1, from coordinate 431,913 downwards.
TACTACACTTTTGCGGATGGCGTTGCAAAATTTTTTTAGAAACAGAAGGAATACATTGCCAGGTTTGCAATTATAATTGTTGCCAAATGTTTACAGCAAAAACCTTTTTAGATTTTGTTGATAGTGCCAGTTAAGTTTGTATCCGCTTGTAATAGGCATTGTTATTTGGGGGAACTGGGTGCTTTTATTGCAATTTATACTTTATTTTCATATAGGTAAAGGGCAAATACTTATGGCGCTTAAGACTTCTTACTATGCCGCGGTCAAAAGAGTGTTTAGCTGTAACAAAAAAATCGGCATATTTTTTTACATTTTTGCAACAAGTTAACATTTACGACGCCATTTTTGTCGTGTATTAAAATTTAAAAAAAAATGTATCTAAAGCCATGAATCATTCGTAGCAGTCCAAACAACATGTAATAAGCAATTGATTTCCCAAGTCTCTAATCAATAAGGTTTAATTATGGTTTTGGCTTAAACCGCCGATTAACTCTTGATTGTCCGTTGTAAACTTTCAATTTGAGCAATATTAATGACGTTGTATAATGCTTAAATTCTATTAGTTAGTTATAAATGGTGGGTACTAAATATTGAAAATGGACTATTCATTTAGGCTATTCAGTAATGCGAACAAGTATCGCGAAGGAAAATTGCAAATCAGTACCGTATGTTCTGATTGTTAAAGTGTAAATCCGCCTAATTTTAATCATACGTTGAGTATATAATTGAATACCTAGGTATTTTAGTGTAACCTGCATTTATTATTTTCTCACTATATATGTGTAAATGGCTTTTCTTCGTTTCAGTCAACTTCTTTGTAATGATTGCTGTAAGTTCCCTTATACAATAAAAAAAAATAAGGTTTAACTAAAATAGGCATTTAATTATATCATGGTTATTCTGCGGTTAAGCCGGAGGCAGTTTTAGTAGCAAGATCTAAAAAAATATTTTGGCAGAATGAATTCAATTTTATGTAAGACGACTTTTACAATTAAGAAAATATTTGGTCACAGGCTAAGTTTTATCGTAATACTGTTGGTCAATGTGACAGTCATAAAACAAGTGCAGCCTACAGAGGTCCATGGTCCACCAGTGTTACCACACGCCGTCGCCCACGGCTGCGCCCGCGCACGGCCGACCTTCAGCTTTGCATCTTTATAATATCATAATCATAATGATTATTATTATTACAGGCCATTTGTAAGTGGTTTGAAAGGTGCTAAGTGGAAATATCTCAATGTCTAACTTGGTACTTGAATGGTAGGCCGTCGAACTTAATTTAAATGTTGATTGTAACTGAGCTTTTTATTAAAAAAAATGTTTTTTACATGAAGGGTTCCGTACCTATAAAAAACGGCAAAATTATTTTAATTTAATTATTTATTCTTAAAGTGAATATTTATTTAAATATTCTGTGAATATTTCAAGCGTCTATCTGTTGCCGTTATCAATATCGAGCAACAATGAGCAAAAAATCACGTTTGCTGTATGGGAGCCCCCTTAAATATTTATTGTATTTTGTTTTTTACATTTGTTGTACACGAATATCCTACATCGCAATGAACCGCTTTAGGAGTACACTAATTGAAGGACAAACGACATTCTTCCCGTAAAGAAGACATACCCTAACAAATATGACCTCAATCGCGATTCGATTCCGTCGCAATTATCGAGATATCGATCTGTTTACTCGGCTGTGACTAATCGATTAACTCTATCAGTCTGTTTTTGTTCGCGTCACAGATAATGAATATGTACGTGCTAAAAATAGAATTGTAAAGACGCAAATAATGTATCTTGCCGGTATTGTGTGGTTAGCTTTTAGTTTTTTTAACCGCCTTAAAAAAAAGAGGAGATTCTAAATTCGATATTTTTTTGTGTGTTACCTCGAAACTTCGCCGTTTATCCACCGATTTGGTTTTCATTTTTATTTATAAGGTTATACTTTCAAATTGGTCCCGTAGAAATTTCATTAAAATCGGTTTAGTATTTTAGTTTTCAAAGCTAAATAACTAGAAAAAATATGTCATCGAAGTAAACGAAACTGCGTATTTGGAATTTCGAGTCGGCTTTTTATTTACACATTAGGCAATGTCTAAATACTTATTAGTATTAATTAATATTTTTAGTTAATATTTTTGTATTAATTTAATGATTTTTTGTTTCAGGTAAGTCGTCAAAATTACGTGTTACTAATTTGTTAAGAACAAAAGCACCAATTTTGTAAGCTTTAATGTCGGTAAGTAAATAATTACTTATCTTAAAACAATGCAAATAAACCTCAGATATAATATCTTTTAAAAGAAATAATTTATAATTTTAACTTAAATTTGATGCCTAAAAGACAAAACGGGACAAGCGACATATATTTACAAGGGTGACCAAATAGCACTGGCTAAGCTTGTCACCAAATTTCACTGTGACCAAAATGCCCTGACCCCTTATAATTATAAAATCGAATGGTCACCAATTAAATAGGTATAGTTTTTTTTTTATACAAAAAAATATCTGTCATAGACCAACTATTATGTTTTTTGTCTAGTTGACTGAATGACGAGATAATCTTCTATTATTAATTATTCTGTGGCAAATAATTTGACTAACTCCATAATTAAAGAACCGAATTGTTTGATTTCTTTAGGAAACTTCGTCAAAGATTACATTACGTAGCAGAACCTTCGATTGGGCGATAACGATTTCTATCAAATCAGAATATTGGGCAAGTTCTTTTATCTCACTAATTATAATTCAATGTCATATTGCATCATCATTAAAAGTTCTTTTTTTACTCGATACAAAAATGTTTTAAATATATTTTTTTTTATAGAATCAGGCGTTACTTTGCGGAAATCCTTAATCAATAAGAAAATGTAGAAATAAGATATAGTTTTAATTCCGCCTAAGCTGTCAGATGAATTTATGATAGGACTTTGTTGGATGTCCTATCATAACGCCTGATTCTATTAACTAAAAAAAAAATAGAAAACTGAAACTAATTATTTTGAAAAAGAAAAAAAGAAAATTGATTTTCACCATAGCAACCCATCCTCACTGGTCCACTAGCCACTGGTCCACTAGACCAGTGAGTAGTAGCTCACTGGTCGACTCTCACTTTTGTGAGGAGGATAGGCAATAATCCAGAGACCCCAGTCCGGATTGGTGGATCTCATATCTCAGAAGTAACATAATACAAAAGTACAACATAATCCTTCTTAATCCTATAGTAAAACATTAGGCAAAAACAATTTGCTATTAAACGTGGAAATGCAGCCAGTGTTCTTGGCACGATGCCTCATGGACACCCCCTTTTGTTAGATTTTTAAGGTTTAGTTTCATAGTAAAAAAGGGCGACAACAGTCCTAAAAAAATCTGAAAGGGTGAACAAGTTGCAATTATATTTTAGTGTGACCAAATTTCACGGTGACCAAAATGCGTTAACCCACTCCCGTCAGTAGGCAGTTAATGACATATTTTCTCACAATTCTACTAAATAATAATATTTAAACATAAACTAGACTAAAACAAACAAAACTTAGTGTGACTCATGCGTCCTCCGCGCCTCGCAGACATCGCTCTTCAAACACATCGTATCACTTAACACTTTGTCTTCATTAAAATAATCGACGTTGCTTCTGTTAATCCCTCGGAAATACACAAAGCTTACTGCGACAAAGCGTTAAGCTAATTTTCCGTCACAATCTCAAGACTTACTCTGTCACATTAAAATTTTCTGACGTTCTCTCGAGAAGTTGATACGAAGTGTGCAGCTGGTGACTGAGACAAGGTGCTAGGTTGTTTTTTTATTGTTATCGGATAGTAATTAATGGCTGTATTGTCCGTAACCCCGTGTTGTGGTGTACACAATTATTCATTATTACGAATGAGTAGTATTTTATGGGTTACAGTGCTTAAAGGTCGCTGTCGACTCGGTGTTGATTAAGCTATGCACTGTTAGCTCATCTGCGGTTGCCTAATTAAAGCCGTGACTCTTGCCCGTGTTTTGTTCTACACACTACACAAAACAGTGCTATTGTTGACAAAATTAATCTTATTTTATAATTTAAATTTTACACCACGAGCAACCGATCCACCTTAACACGTTCACTGCTGAAAACACAACCGTTGTGTTTTTTATAACTTGCCGCGAGTACGGGAAAACACAACTGTTGTGTTAGCGGTATGAGAAACCGACGGTGTGTGCAGATCTGTAACCGTGGCTAGACAAAATCGGCTCAGCAGTCAAAGTGCTAAGCAGTAATAGAGTAAAGGTAGGTGCCCACATGCCCTCGAAATGGAGTGATACAGTTTGAGTACGCGTGGGTGGGTGGTCATTCACTCGGCTTGATGGTAGATTGTGAACTAAAACAATAAGTATTACAACCTACTTGGATGGAGGTTCATTAAAATCATTTAAAGCTATAATAGCTTTACCTTATAAGTCAGCTATACAAGATTTTTTATCGATCGATTAAGCTGCGAAACTTTTGATAGTAGCTTAATTTTTTGTGGATCGACCGATTATAATAAGTTTTTTGTTTTAATCATTTATCGATATACCGATCACAATTTTTGTAACGCATTCATCAGCTTACTCCCCAAGTAAAGCGTTCGTAAAGAAGTTTTACTTAAAAAAATTGAAATAGTGGTATCTAACGCAAACCTATTTTGGTGATACCAAATTTGGGTGATTTACAAGACATTACTAGTGGCATACTGCCGTATAAAAATACGTGTGATATGATAGTAAGTCGTCCAAGGGCAGTTCTAATTAGGTCATTTGCATTGCACTTGACTTGCTGTTATTTCATCCGTTGTAATTGTAGGGTCAGAGGTAGTTCGCAGGACGACCGTCTGACAATTCCAACTCCTTATCTCCGGACGTAAGAGAAGTAAGACGAAGCGTGGGGTTGCGCTTTCGATTCCCGCACAGGACAAAGAATTGTGTGAACCTTACATATTTGCTGTGTCTGGGTGTTTGTAGGACCATGGTCCTCCTAGTTCCTGATTCTCTAGTTACAGGCAATCCTACTCAGGGGTCAGGGGGGTCACCAAATACTTATTCTTATTCCATGCAGTTCATTTGCCTAGATTGGCACCACACACTCATAAATGACAAACGACGTGACGTCACTCAAAAATAGACTGCAGAGAATGAGATAGAAAGAAAAGGAGATGGAGCTATATAAACTCCCATAAATGCAAACAAATTGTTTCGATCTCTTTGGATAAATGTCTCTGGTCGACTTATGAACGCTGAGCGATATTGGTGGTGACAGTTAGCAGGGCAGTTCAGTTTAAGGCTTTAACACTGGATGGATTTAACTGTTCGTGGTGAGGTTCTAGAGTTATCAAAAAAAGAACTCCAACCTTTTTAATTTCTCGCGGCCTCTGTCCTTGATCTTGTCAATTCCATTAGTCCAAAACAAAGCGCGGCACACATGGAAACTCGTCCGAGCAGGCCGTTAGGGCTAACAGTCCGTGGGCGGCGACAGTTACTGGTCCCAGTCGCTGGTGCCCAAATAGGGCCTGTCCTAGATTCTTATCGACCATCTATTTGGGTTTTCGGAGACAGAACACTTAGAATAAGTGCTAATTGTGATAATATAGGGTTTTGGTGGTTTCTCAGTTGGTAACTCTACATTGTGAGGGTTTTTACTTTCTACGTTACTAAGTAATGAGACGGACAAGTCGTCCGCTTGATGGTAAGTGCCACGCCTGCCCAAAACAGTTGCAGTGCCACCGAGAACTTGCCATTACAAAATCTTGCGCGGCACTGCACTGCGCTGATCACATCGGTTCTAAAGTCTCATGTGCCCGGTAATTTCGCTCGAAACAGTGCCTATCAAACCGGAACACAGTTATGTTTGCACACTACTTGGTAGATTAATATCTGACAAAAATGTGGTACTTCCCCAGGCGGACTGCAGAAGAGGCCTAACTCTACAAAATGAAAAATATATTTACTAGTCAAAACGGGTCTAATATTCGCCTACAAATTGATATTAATATAACGCAAATTAGACCACTAAAGACGATTTGTCCGCCAAATTTCTGCTGTCCTTCGCAGGCCTACGTTGTAATGTAACTATTATGACTTTCGGCATCAACTCACCGACATTTTTAAACGGCACCACAATAGCATTGTCGCAGTGCCGTCGGCACAACAATGATGCAACGTGCTTCCTCCGTTTGTTTAGTTGTCCACCAGCGGCACAGAACAGCTAGCAGTTCCTCCACAAGTGGGTCGCTGATCAAGGAGGACAGAAGTGGCATTGTTTTTTATAAGTAGCAGTGTTTACACTTGAGCCATTAGACGCGGCCACCGGTAGCCGCCACAAGTTGTGGAGGGAATATACATTTTGTATGGTATCGACGCAATTCGAGAGGCCGCGTCTGAGCCACAAGCTGGGGGAGTGGTCTGCGCTCGTTACTTCTGGCTGTGGATACTTACTGTGTCTGGACTGTCTGGTGGTCGCGTGTAGTAGCTTGGCAAAGCCACCGGTGGCGACCACCAGTGGTCGCGTCTAGTGGCACATTGTGCAGCATGGTTGTAAAGGTGAGACGTTGTTAGGGAGGCTGCTCGAATCTCAAAACAAGAGTCTTTTCGAGCTGGCGGTTGGAAACGGATCCGGATATTGGACTGTTTCGCCCGTGCAGTTTGTAGTACGCATGGTGCATTGTGGCCATGTTGCGAACTGCCCAAATGCTCTTGTTCAATAGGGCCTTTCGCACTTGGATTGCACTCGCGCTTTCGCAAATGGCGTTGCCTGACCGCCAGAGACAGTGATAAGATAAGATATCAACTCTTTATTGCAATCCAAGACATACAAGTAATAGTAAAATGATCTTATAACTAAAGGTTCCATAGGCGGCCTTATTGGTAAACAGCAATCTCTTCCAGACAATCTTCTGGCGTCTGGTGTTCTTGTTGGCGTTCTTTCTGGTGTTCTGGCTCCTAAACTCTGACTATTAAAAAAAAGTTAGAATGTAGATATTAAAAGTTCTAAGCAAAATTAACGTTTAGCTTCAGTTTTAGGTTTGCTAATATTTATTGTTAATTGTTTTTAATTAATTAAAATTAAGCAACAAAAAAGGTTTAACTTGAGTATAAATACGCGTGTAAAATTAAATTGGAAGTCTGTACATGTTCTATGGTTTTTATCGCTGATCACTAACTTGGTTATTTCCTGTCAACCAACTCATTATCCCATTACAAGCCAAACTACTTTCCCACTACCCTCCAATCTGCAATGCTAAAGGCAGCCTCATTATCAACGCAGAGTTTCCCAATTTCTGTTATTCTACTACCGGTTTTTCCAGCGCATAAATTAGAACCTATATCTAGGAGGGTGCTCGTGCATTTGGTGGACCAAGACAGAAGGGCACAGTTTGGTCGCTGGCGTGAAACATGAGACCAACTTGACTTTGAAACATGTGACTTTGTTAGCAGCCCAACGTCAACTTTGTTTAAAAAAAAACAATTTTGAGCTGGATTTAGGTAAAGTCTATATTTGCTTGGAAGCTGGAAGTCACATGGAACAGTCTATACACTAATCAGCGCGTTTGGAGTTGACGTATAGAGTCATAGATAATACACAAATCAAAGGAAACTCGATGGTCCAGCATACGTTGTTCTGCCCATTTCCACCTCCATGTACCATTGTGTTAAAAAAACCAATATATTCGTTTAGAAGTTCCACGATCACTAACAGATGCACCAATAAAAATTGGTTGTCTGTAAAGTTGGTTTACGGACGATATTTTAACGTGACAACCTCATAACATAACATTGATGAAATGATTGCATACATTCATGACTAAAATTGAATAATTTTTTAATTATAAAAGAATAAATACTTGAAATGATACTAGTAATCAGATTTTTTAAATGCAAGAATAATTAACCTGTCAAGAAGAGAAGAGAGATAGATGCGGCGCAAGCGTACCTACAATGAGCGTTACGGGACAATGTGTCAACTTTTTCGTGCATGCAGCCGGCGTTCATCGATTTATTAGACGTTATCACGTCAATAAATTACTCATTTAGAGATACTAGAGGTACGAGTATACCGAGAAGTAATAAAAACGGTGAAATATTCAGACCATATAACCAGAAGAATTGGTCGTAGTTTGGCCTGCCAGGTGTGCGATCACCCTGAGCTTAGACGGGATAAACTGGATTGTAAAATGGACAGACAGACAGACCGCCGCAAATTACGCAAAGTATCTAAACACGTAGTTTAAGCGTGGGCGGGAGTACCCGGGCGCCGGAATTAGGCCTACTGGAATTATTTGTCAAACTATGCGATTACGAAATTAAGTTAAGGTATATTTAAAGGCGGTGGTAGCCTAGTGAGAGAACGTCCGCCTTCCAAGCAGAAGGTCGTGAGTTCAAATCCCAGTGCAGGCACGTACCAATGTGTTTCTCGTAAAACATATGTACGTAATTATCACTCGCTTTTCGGTGAAGGAAAACATCGTGAGGAAACCCACATAAATTATTATTAAATTAATTATTTCGAATTATGAATTATTTCGGAGGTAGGTATGTGATCCACCAATCCGGATCTGGCCCCCGTGGTGGATTATGGCCTAATCCTCCTCACGAAAGTGAGGGGAGTTATGGGTTGTTGATGATGATATTTAAAGGTTCAGTACTGCCGCTCAAAAGCCTTCGTGGCTTAACACGTTCACTGCTGAAAACACAACTGTCGTGTTTTTCATAAATTGCCACGAGTACGGCAAAACACATCAGTTGTGTTTGTTGTATGGGAAAACACTATGGCGCGTGCAGAGCCGCACCCGTGGCTAGACAAGCAAAACGGCTCAGCAGTCAGTGTTAATACTGCCAACAATCAACAATAGCAATAAAACGTACATAACTTACGGCAATTGTCATTGGCAGAGGTTTCGAACCCCCTGTCGTTAAACTGCAAAGCGCACGACGGACAAAAATTTACAGATATTGGGATTCATGAAAAGACCGGTTCCTTCTCATAGGTCCATGATTTAGTTCGATCTCAGTAGGTAATATTATGAATGCGAAACTTTGTGTGTCTGTTTGTTCCCTCTTTACACCGAAACTGCTGAACGTATTTGGATGAAACTTAATGTGGAGATAGGTAGAACTATAAGTTAACATATGATATACCTTTAATACTGTGAATCCTGGGTGAAACCGCAGGGAGCAGCTGGTTAGAAATACGTTGAAATCGTTTTCTTCATTCAATTTAAACTTAGTTTAAACCCGAAAACTTAAACTTTATTATTCTGTAAAATCGTCATAAAAACTAACAAGTTAGCCGCCCACTAGCCCATCAAAGGGTATGGCCCCACTGTAAGCGGGCGTGAGAACAGCCATGTCGCCAATTATAGCGGGTTTGCCGCTACAAGCGGTGCCGGTTTCGGGTGACCATGATTTGGGTGAAATGCGGGACTGGTGTGCATATGAGACCGATGTTTCAGGGTGACCAACGCAATTTCCATCACGAAAGATTTTGCTATGGAAATGTTCTGGGTGACACTGTAGCTGTTATGGCGCTTACCATCATGTGAACAACTTGCTCGTTTCATTACTAAGTAACGATAAATTACAATTACTTTATCTAGGGATTCAAGAACTAAGAGGGCCATGGATGCTTAATACATCTCTCCACACACACAAACACACACTCATACACATACATATTAACACAACCACACACGCACACTCATCCACACTCTCAACTACACACTAACTCGCGTGCACATTTGCTAAGTTTTAGTCACTAAATTACTTTAATTCCACATACACACACATACAAAATTATGTATAATACGAACAGCTCAAATGCCTTACAGAGTGCAGTGGTGCCAGTAAAGTAAAAGTTTATTTTTTAAATACATTATTTTTCCAGATAATCTTTTAAAAAATACTTATTGGGTTCTGCTAGCTGATCAAAATGAGTCATCATCCATCTACTGTTAGTCACTGAGGAGTTCCGTGTCTAACTTCCGTTTCTATGATCATATCAGCTCGCTGTCATCATAATATTGTTAGCTGCTTACCATCAGACGGGCTGATAGCTTGATTACCTACTATCCTACTAATATTATAAAAACAAAAGTTTCTGAGTCTGGATATATGTTTGTTCCTCTTTCACGCAAAAACTAAAGAACGGATTTGAATGAAATTTAGAACACAGATAGTTTATAACCTGGATTAATACATAGGATACTTTTATCCCGATTGTTTCCGTGGGAACGGGAACTGTGCGGGTGAAACCGCAGGGTGCAGCTAGTAACTTGAAAAAAAGGTGTTAGCTAAGAATTCCATAGAGGTCCTTGTATTATGGTCACCCTACAAATCACGAAAATCGTGATCCTCTCGCGGCGATCTACAAAGAGGCCGGGCGCATGCCGTAGCACCATAGTAATATGGAAGTACTGTTAAGGCTTAGGAAAAATACATATTTTGACCAAAAATGTGAAGTAGTAGTAAACATTTTTTTGGTGTTTAGTTTAACTATGTTTCTGGAATTCTGCTAGTCGTGGACTTATTTTTGGTATCTGGCGCCTAAATTACGAAGTCAAACTGGTTATTAATAGAAAAAAATTTCGGTACGTACCGACTAAATATTTACGAAATTAGACCAAAAATACAAAACGATACAAACCACGTAAGCAATTAATACACTAGAATAGTTTAAACGCTCCTCTCAGCTGCGATGGTGGTGTAATGGTCAGCATAGTTGCCTTCCAAGCAGTTGATCCGGGTTCGATTCCCGGCCATCGCAGATCTTTTTGCATGTTTTTTTTTTATATTTTTCCATAAACATTTATTTATAGCGGTAACAGTAATATTTTGATGTATAATTTTTTTTTTTCATAGGTAATAATTTCACTAACTGGGCTGCTCTGTTGTTAAATGCTTTTATAATGTTGTAGAAGTTATATTATATTAGCTAATTTATTTGAGTCACCCTTATCGAAACAGTGGCCAGCTGATAATTTCTAGATAAAGTTCTGGGGCAGACATATCCGGGGTCACAACTGCTGCTCCCAACACAATAGCGTCATTATAAACAGCTCCATAATTAAACAAACGAAACTTAATAACACGCTGTTTCATTTAGGGAGCGGACAGGGACGCAGTCAGGGCGGGTATGGGGGCTCAGATTTTTTAATTTTTTATTTGCTTTATTCAACGAAATAACAATACCAAATGAATATTTGTGTACCTACGTCTGTTCTTTTTCGATTTTAATTCTACTAGATTCGTTTTAATTGTATATCCCTTCCTTATTCTTCTTATAAAATAAAAAGCATAACTGCCATTTACATAAATCAAAACAGAATCCGCAGCTTAAACCATTATTCACAAAGACTCGTTCTACCGTAAAAGAAGTTGTACGAACAGGCTCTCAGCACGCGGCTGTAAGTTCACTCATGCACTCGGAATTCTGCATAATCGCGCGATGCACGGAACAAGGTCGCCAAGGCCGCCCGAGGCACGTAAACAATCTCCCGGCGAACAAGAAACGTGAAATTTAGATGGAATTAACACCACGTGACCTGGAAGTCATCATTTTACTCGGCGATGCCCCAATATGGGCCGGCGACTGCCGCCCCGCGCCACTCAATGCCGCCCCGCAAGGCCGTCCTGACGGGGTGACTGACTCATAATAAATATAATAAAAATTCACACTTTCGAGATATTTACAACTTTGATTTCCCTAAATGGTATAACGACACCCTGAATGGAATAAAGGCGGAAGAAAAAATATTTTAATGGGACGGCTTGAAGATCATTAACGGTGATGGATGGGGCGATGAAAAATAGTAAATTTATTTTTAATGCGTGTACGGATCGGATTTTAATAAAGTACGCCTGTCAATTATTGGATTGGACACGCACTCGGTTCAAGAGCGGGTACCGAGTGGGAAATTGTACTTTTCGACGGTAACCTACCGCTTAACGTGACGGCCTCCGTGGCGTAGTGGGTGCGAGTCGACTGCAAAGCGTAAGGTTGCAGGTTCGGTGAGCCACAGGTGTTAACAGGCGTGAGTCACCACTTGAAAGGGAAATGCCCCTTTTCAAACACAAACCACAATCATTAGTTTAGCAGATCATACATAATATTTGACATATTTTCTCTAAATTATATGAGACTTAAGTGATTGCCTTGTAAAAGTGCATTACTTTTGCCTTCTCACAATAAATGGTATGAGTTTTAGGAGTTTGATGTGGAGGCTATCTCCATGGCTCTCTATGCTAGTCTTACTCTGTTCACAGCCTAATTACCTCTAATGAACCGTGCCACAGATTGTATTATCTATGATCTTTATGACACAAAGCCTTGCATTACAGGAACCTCCTTATTGGCTCGTCGGAACAAGCTGACATTGCCTTGAAACGAGCAAGTTTGTTCGCTTGATCATAACCCGCCGTATTAGGTGATTCAACGCGCTCTTGGTACTTGTTCAGTTGATACTGTTTAGTTATTTCATATAATGCTTTTGAATCATTGTATTTTGCGTTGACTTCACGGTAATTTTAACTTGGTGCGTTTTAGTATTGCAGAGACAGTCGAAGTTTGTAATTTGGGGGTAAAATAAAAATAGGTGATGAAAGTTTGTAAGGAAATATGTAAGGTTTCGGCTAAACCACTGCACTGATTTTAAAAATTCTTTCACTAATGGAAAGCTATATTATCAGCTAGTAACATAGGCTTATATTTTATCCCCGTATTCCCGCGGGAACGGGAACTACCCGGGCGTAGCCGTGGGACGCAGCTACTCTATAATAATAAGACAAAAATCATGATTTTATTCTTTTTCTCTAGCTTTTTATAACTAAGTAATTAACAAAATTTAAATGTATATAAAATGAAAAAATATCTCTATACAGATTAAGCGGCTATAGCATTATCTTACATTTTAAGGTTATTTCGAATTTAATTTGTTTTGTAATCCTTTATCCCCAAAATGATGAGTCAATCCACCTTAAACAGAATCTTCACGTCCTTTCATATTGAACTGTCCAAAATATGAAATCGAAGCTTTAATTAAAGACTCGGAGTTTCAGACAAGATATCACAATACACTGCAAGCGCCAGCCAAATTAATTTATCACTTACAATGTAACGAGCAAGATTCAGACAGACCGCTTAAAGGTAGACAGAGTTCAATTGAAGCCGTTTATCAGTTATCAACTCACTCAGCGTATCGAATTATACAATAAATAGTTTCTATTCGCAGAAGTCATTTCAGATCATTGAATTAATTGTGTCATATCTTAAAAAACGCACTGGTGTAAAAATTCCTAAGTCAACGCTATTATTAGATGCACTATACATGGTTTGTTTTCAGTTATCTCACTTCCATCGTTCTTTTTGGTTGATCTTAATTATATATCAATGGTATTCTATATCAATCAATGGATTTAATCTCATTGAGTCTTTGCTTGAATAGCTAAAGCCACCAAGTCGGCTAAGGCAGTGGAAAGTTCACCCATATTAAAGGCTGTTTGGCGCGAATATTATGAAAACATATACATCGCTTATTTTGGGGCTCTAAATTTGCAATGTTCAAGAGTGATGAAGCCAGTTAGGCCTGCAGCGGACAAGCTAGGGCGAAAGGCCAGTTTTTCCTTATTAGGCACTGTAGGTCATGACCATGATCATTTAGGGGGGGTCTCACTTAGAAGGAATAGCCCCAATATGTGTCTTTCCTCGGATTAGGTAGTGTTGTTGAGAAGTTTTGGGAGGCGTAACAAGCTCTTTGGATTCATCATCATCAGCTGGAGGACGTCCACTGTTGGGTGCAGGCTTCCGCCGTAGAGCGCTACAACGAGCGGTTGTCAGATGTTTACATCAAATGACTCCCGGCGACTCGCACCAGGTTGTCGGTTGTCGGAGCTAATTTTTATAGATAGTAAAGTCTTTATTGACACTAATATGCATTATTAAGTGTTGATTCTCTTCCGAAACAATATTCTCATATTTATCCAGCACAATTCCCAGACAAATAGAGCTAAAACTTGGACAAGTTTATCAATAATCTAGATACAATGATTAATTGTCCGCTTGCATTGTGTAGTACGATTGCCGGCATTTAGACTAATGATGCGGGTGACCGATCCTGAGCTGATCTTATCGGAGTCAGCTTAAGGAGTCTTGCTTTGGCAAGGTTGCCTAATGGTAAAGAGCATGCGAATTTGACGTGACATGTTGAAATGTTGGTTTCTTTTTGTTTAAATGGTTCTATGTTTCCTAATAGACCCAATCTGTGAGATTTCATACCTAGATTGAAGTCGTTTGACCTTGCAACTGTGTCACCAACCATATCTTTACGTAAATATACCTTCAAATCTTTATTATCATTGCTCGTCTTCATCAGTTTGTGTATACTGCTCATAAAAGCGTCATCTAAATCAATAACTTCACAAATAGCATCATTGGGGTTCTTGAAGGATTCGGTGTTAAGTATAAAGTTTTTTTTAATTGCACCAGCCATCACAGTCTCTTCATCATCGTCAGCTGGAAGACGTCTACTGTTGAGTACATCCCCCGCTCCCCTTAGAACCCCAGTCCGTCACTTAGCTAGTCCATCGCTCAGTGTCTTGTTTAGTTAGTAATGATTTTGGCATTTAAATTTATTATTAGTAAAACAACAATGAAAAGTATTGTCGCTTACAGCGATTTCTTCCTGACACCCTTAAGCGGAAAGCTACATCGCACCTTCCGAATTATAAGCTCGCAGTTGCATAAAGCAGGTGCAGTCTCACCTCAAGTGTAACGAAAGTGAAAACTGAATGCAAAGTGGATCGCAGTGCGGCCTTGAACCAGCGTACGCGATCTTTCCGGTTTTTTGCCGCCAATAACGGTTATCGAACCCGAGTTTCAAGACCACAGAAATAAACGGTTAAGCAATCCAATGTCACAGAAGTCATATAGTATGTAGTACTACACAAAATAGCCAATCTCTATTCCACGCAATCCGCTTCCCCGCATCTTAACCCGCAGTTGGGAGGACAGTCCATAATACAGGCCCAAATGTAATAGACAAATCGATATATATATAAAATGTTATGTTGGTTTGTGTACGTTTCAAAAACTCAAAAAGTTCTGCACCGATCGAGCTGAAATTTTAGCATGATATTTAATCCGCATCAAGGATTGTTTATATCTATTTTTTTCATCAGTGACATATCAGCGAATGTGCGAATGTGCTACAGCGAAGCGTGGCAGGGTACAGCTAGTAGTTTATAAGAATCTTCATACTAGCGGGTTGTCTTTTGTTTTTGTCGCGTAGTATGTTTGTCTACTCACGTTTGGTGCGTGTATGTGTGAGTTGCCAAATCCGCTTTTGTATGGAGTGTCCGGAGTATGGCAAAGTGACAATTTATGACCCGTGGAGAATGTCCAACGATTTACGACAGCGGAGAAGTGGCCATTTATGATTGGCTGAAAGTATCTTTTTTGACGTTTGTAAATGGAAATTATGTTATGGTTGTCAATTGCGATACCTATATAAATCTGCGTTAGGTGCTGTGGGGCTCACAAACCTCTATTATGTCTGATGAAGTCATGACAGATATAGTGTTGAAGTTCTGCACTCCACGGGTCCAAACGGAATCTTGTTCTTTGACTACGAAATCAGATCTGTCCGTCAGGGGCATTTCTCTTACGTATTTCAAACTTTACAACATCACTAGATCTTAGTGAACCATCCTTTCCGAATTTTTGAGTTAGTCGTAGAAAGGATTTAAAGGGCATTGTTTCCAGCGAAATTACTGGACGTATGACATTTTAGATCTAATGTCTCAGTGTGACGAGCGCAGTGCAGTGCCGCGCAAGATTATGCAGAATAGAGTTCTGGGCAGCGCTGTAACTGTTATGGGCAGGCGTAGGTCACACCATCAAGTGAACGACTTATTTGTCTTGTTACTCAGTAAAATAAATAAAATGTGGTCGATTCCAAGCTTGACCCTTTTCATGAAAGTGAGGCGAGACCTGTGCTTAGCACTGGGCGGATATAGGTTGTGTTGTGATAGAAATAATGATAATGAGGAAGATGAAGATGATTTAAAGTTTTTTTTTTACCTGGGGAATGCATTACGAATACCACCAGACCCGGGTGAGGGCCGGGTGGTTATGTGGGACTCCGCAGCCAGCTAGTCTGACGGGTATACCCACTAAACCCCAGGGTGTTCCACCGGGACGCCTTTGTTGTCGGGGCTACGGGTGCGAGAGTGGACTTCCGCGGCCCCGGCTACGTTGGTCCTCATGGGAGGACCCCATCCCGTTGACAGATGATTTAACGATTAAGCCAACCACCGCTATCAGTATTTCGGAGAACACCCATCGCGTTTCGAGATTTCATAACACAGAGCCGGCGCTTGTGCATCCGTGATTCATTCATTAGCTAAGTTACAGATATTGATGGCTCCGCAACGCCACGCGTTCGGAGTGGGAGGGGGGATGTGGGAGGCGC
Organism: Campaea margaritaria; assembly: GCA_912999815.1. Lineage (NCBI taxonomy): Eukaryota > Metazoa > Arthropoda > Insecta > Lepidoptera > Geometridae > Campaea > Campaea margaritaria. Next base: position 415,437 of record OU538809.1, on the reverse strand, counting down.
ATTGTCGCGATGTTTGTCATACGAGTGTGAGCAATAATCTTTGGCAATAGAGTTATACTAAAAAAAAGCAAGAAAAAAACTTATAAATTCGTAAATTACAAAGTTTGAAAGAAGATCTTCCGTAATACCTACGATTTTTGCGTTACTTACGTAATTAAAATGCTTTTATTTCCTTGAAGACATTTTGTGATGTCCGTATAAATCTTTGCAATCGCCCCCGGTACTTCCTTGATGCGCCCCTGTACAAAAATTTGATGCTAAAAGTCCTACAATAGTTAGTAATTTTAAAAAAAGTAACAAATAGAGCTACTTTTTGTACGAAGGTTTCTTGTATAAATAAAAAAAATGATGCCTACTTCAAGTGTCCATACATAAATCCATTAAACCTTACAAATAGGATAAATTACTTTAAGTAGGTTCTCAAGATATTTTTTTTACCAAAACATGACATAACCCTGGTTATAATTCTTTAAATTATTATTAGTATTGGTACATCAGCGTATAGGTAAACCACGACAAGACGACGCGTGGCTCAAAAAAGAAATACATCTATATTATATTCGTCACCATTATAAAGCGCAACCAAACCATGTGAACAGCACATTTTTAATCGATGTTGTTTGACGTGTCTGTGGCATCGTAACTCATGAACGGGTGAACCGATTTTGATTTTTTTTTGTTTAGAAGGTGAATTAGTCGGGATTGTTCTTATCATCAAAACAGATTAGCGTTTAACCACTCTTTCGGCTAAATCACTCCTTTCGATTAGCAGCTGCTTACCAACGTCTATCTACCTCGACCTTAGTTTTTTCGACTGGTCGTCGCATCGCGTGTCAATTATCGTGGTTTACCTGTACCCCTGATGATACCTTATGACACGGGTCTTGGCCACTTGGTACTTTGATCGCTTCATTAACGATTTGGGGTGTTCCACTTGGTTCTGTGAATCTGTAATTGGAAATTATATTGCAACGCGAGGTCGTAATTTTTTACGATATGTTGATTTTTACTGAGCCCATTGCATGTAAGAAATAATTTTGTGAACATGACCTCCTTGGTATTGAGAAAATTAAAATAAATTCTGGTGTTCGTAATTATTTTCGAATTTCTAGTAACAAGGCTGAAAATAGAAGAAATAAAAGGCAGATATACATCCGCCAAGCAGTATTGCGCAAACAAACTTTAGAGCCGATGTCTCAGGGTGACGAGCGCAGTAACTGTACCTCCCAAATAATTCTCAGGTTTCATCATATGCTTTCCTTCACTGAAAAGCAAGTGATAATTCAGTACATATGTTTTACAAGATTCACATTGGCACGTGCCCGCAATGCGTTAAGAACGACCCTTTCCTTGGAAGGTGGACGTTCTATAGGCTATCACCGCTTGATTGATTATTGATTGGTAATCCTCTAAAATAGCAATTATCCGCACAAGGTGTTAAACTAATAACGACATAATAAGTGAGCCATTAAATTATAATACAATTTAAATATTCTGATCGCTGGCATTGTGGAATATGCACATAATCAGCATTTGCATTATTCATGCAAGAAGTTGGCATATAATTTGCACAAAGCGATTCACTTTGATTTTTATTATCAATGTTTACCCATTGATTGCTTCAGCTAACTGATTAAGCATAATACTAGAATATGTTACATGAATATGATTAGGTAGGCATGTTATGTATCAAAAGAAATAATACAAAATTTAATTAGTAGGCAGTTAATTTATCATAATACCGCTTCAAACGCTGATGACAAGTCGAAACTTAAACCTCAATATTCCCGGACCATCTACTGAAATAAAATACATATGAGAATGTCATATAATTATACGTTTAAACATTCTCTTGACATACCAAACACATTTCCTATTCAACTTTACTAGCCAGTAAAACAGGCAGTGTCCCGCAAGGTAGCGTTCTAGGCCCATTACCATTCCTATGTCTATAATGTTGACAGCTCTGAAAGCACTGTCCAAGAGCCCGTGTGAAATGTCAGCGAATATTTTATGCTAACTAGACATTAGCATGCACATGAGTTTAGCAACTAAATATTAACTGCAGAAGCGAGCGATGCTAAGGTTGGTTGGTATGAGGAACACGCAGAAAAAACAAAAAACTTTAGGAATACCTTTCTGAAAGGAAAAAATCATTATCCTTGTCTTCAGGTGGTGCTCCTTTATAGAAGGTTAAACAGTTCATAAATATCTTTAATGTATAACTTAGTATTGTTGGTTATCACGCAGTCTTTATATTAGTTTACTCCCGAATGTTACGAAACCACGAAATTTGCCGCCTTTATAAATACTAATTTATTATCTCATCCACCCATATAGAAAGAAAGAAAGAAAGAAAAAACATTTATTCTGACACAACTGCACACAACAGCGAACAACGTACTTATTTAGAGACAAGACAAGAAAATGAAAACACACGATGAACATAATAGCGTACGCAGATAGCCGGATATCGTCTCACTGTTGAGCACACAACAGTTGAGCTGTTGTCCCAGCTGTTGACATTTTAATTATTAATCTTAAATATCTACAAAAGACAAAAACGTTGCTAGATTATAACCAAACCATGAAATTGAAAGTTGTTTTGTTTATATCCACAAAACTATATGATGCTCTTCAAATGGTAGACAATACAACAGATATAAGTTCTATTGACATGATTCCGATTCCTGTTGTGTGTTAGTTAGATGATCCGTCAATGACAAATCGATAAGGGTAGAGTCAGTAGGCCATCTCGATAACAAATTTGATGATATTAAACATCTAAAGCATGGTCTGCGGTTGGTAACTAATGCAGCAATAGATATATTTTGTAATGTAAACGTCATTTGTTAGTTTTATTTAGGGCTAATCTCTCCCAAATCGATTGAAGTGCATTTATAATGAGTGGTTGTATTGTTGAGAATGACATCCTTAAGACATTTGGTTGGCAGAAAATTAGTAAGTCTCTGTCGCTGGAACGAAAGCGATAGTAAGATTTGCTGCAATTACCTCTCTCAATGTTTGCTCTAAGATTTTGTAACAGACTTGGTGCTTTTTTCACACTATTTACAATGTAATCTCAGTGGCAATTCTAAATAACTCCAACCTAACCAACTCCTAATTATTCCAGCACGCCAACGCAGTCCGCGACTCAGCGCGCCTGATCCTCGACTCACCGCAGCCAGAATCCGAAGACGCCATGATCCTGGCCAAAGCCCTCCGTACCAGACCACCAGTCAACATGCTGCCAGCTGCTAAAGCCGGAACATTCTTCGCGAGAGACAATCTCTCCAACTTCATCGACTGGTGCCGCAGAGCCTTGGGTATCCTCGAGTGTCTACTCTTCGAAACTGATGACCTCTGCCTAAGAAAGAATGAGAAGCACGTCGTGCTATGTCTTCTAGAAGTCGCTAGAAAAGGAGCGGTTCTAGGCATGCCAGCTCCGCTTCTAGTTCAAATGGAGAGGCAGATAGAGCGGGAATTGGCCGGTGAAGAACTTCGGCCTGATGATTCGGCTCTTGGACTAGTTCCTTCTGGGCCTCAGCCGCAGCTGGTGACCAATGACTTGAGGAGTCTCGATGAGAGGGTCCGGGACCTGGTGGAGAGGTGCTCTTGCCCGACCCAGTTCCCGATGGTCAGGGTCTCTGAGGGCAAATACAGGATTGGTGATACCAGGCTGCTAATTTTTGTTAGGGTGAGTACATTTCCCTTCATAACTTTTTTCTATGAATATTTTTTTGAGAGTTTCTCAGCGTAGCAAGACCTTTTCATAAGTGTAATGTTCTGTCTGAATAGGTTCTAATGACTTCGTTGGCTAAATCAAAAACTGTCAGGTCTTTGCTTCGCTGGCAGTGTTCAGGTCTATTTATAAAGTAGCAATATTATAATTTCAAAAGGCTGCGTACTTCATTTCAGCAACCAGTAATTTGTATAATGATATTACAATCTTTCGAAACCAACTTCCAATCCTTGCTCCATTGAGAATTTCGATATATAAGCAGTTCTATTGCTGAATTTATCTTCGAAACCTGTCAAATCTATAAAAGCTTTTCGATGTACAATTTTACTGACTTGATTCTCTATTGAGTAAGGGACACCTAAAGACTTTTAGATTAGCTTCGTTTTGTAACGATTCTAAAATCACTACGTTTATAGTATTTAATGGTTCATTAAATCTATAAATAAACGAGTTGGCACCAAATAAAGTGTCTTCTACATCGTGGGAATGCCGTTCTAGGAGTTCCATACAGTTGCGACCTCGGCTTCTAAGTTTAGGATCTAGCCTTGATACAAAAAGGACTGCTCTTCCAACCATCCTAAAAAGAACCCTCAATTATTCACTGCCCTTTTACAATCGAAGCTCTACCCTAATCGGGCACGAGTCTTTAACGTCCAGTTTAAGTTGACCTATGTTAGAAAACTCTTTGTTGCTCACTGAAGGTTTTGAAGACTGGCTATTAAAAGTCGATTCTAAGTTCCTAAAGAATCGATTCGATTTAACCAAAGAAGGAATCGCAAGGTATGATTCATAGGTGTACTTTAAAGGAAATGGAGCGTTATTGGCATGACCTTTCGTCGTAGATTGGTTTGATCTATTGGGGTACGTGAATGACGATTGGTTTCTGTTTAGAGGAAGTTATTTCCGTATATGGGCTTGGTTGGCGCCTATATTCAAGTAAAAGTAGGTTGTAAAAATAAATGGATATCTCGTACACTTGCACTGCTGTGGTACATCTTATATCGCCTCTTGGCTCCGAGTCGAGTGACTCATGTAATATCTTTACTCGCAGTTTATGTTAAACTAATTCTATTAAAGCTAAACTACATATCCTTCGAGATAAACAAGCGCAAGCACAAGTAATTAATAGGACAAGTGCTTTAACTAAAGTTCTGTTCACATTGCAACAGCAAGATGTCAAACGTGGGCAAACAAAAGCTTAACACCATCAATCTACTGTTAGTCGCCAATATTTCAGTTGTCTGCCATCCGGCTTTATAATCAGATAAGTTCGCTGCCACCATAATATTGTATTGTCATTAGAACTTGACTTTCAGTTTTATAGACATCACCCAGTAAGTGAGGGTATTCCGAATTCGGTGGTAGATTCAGTTAACTTTCACGAAGGCTCTCTCACGGTGAATAAAGGTTCCTATTTTCATCTTCAATTCTTCCCTCTTCCACAGATTCTCCGCTCGCACGTGATGGTCCGTGTTGGCGGTGGCTGGGACACGCTGGCCCACTATCTAGACAAGCACGACCCGTGCCGCTGCCGTGCCCAGCACCGCACGTCGCTATCCGCCCGGCTCGCCCGCCCCAAGCACGACCTGGCTGGGGCCACGGTGACCTACGAGAGGCCCAGTGACTCGGGGGCCCATGGACCCACGTCTTTGCCTTACATCAAGGCGGAGAAGACTCCGGAACCAACTCAGTATAGGTAGGTTTTTTTAGTTTTGGTTCATAGTGTTCTCAAAAAGTCCCCTGATTCCAAAAAGACCAATAATTATGGTAGATGTGCCAAACGATATGGTACGAAACCGCCATTAAAAAAAAACCTTTTGCAACCTTATTTTTTTAATAATAATTGTAATGTAAAGCTCTGTGTTTATTTATTATCCATCAAGAGGAGAGTTAATAGTATTTTTCTAGACAAATATACGCCCTCGTCAACTGCGTCGTCGCGCAACTGAAGAAAGCGGTCAAACGGGACTCTGTCCATTAAATATTGTTTTGTGTAATATTTAAAATAGTTACCTATCCATCCGCAGGTCCTACGAACCAGCATCGCTCCAGTACTCCGAAAAGGCACACTACGCGTCCAACAACCGACTCGACGCTCCCACCAGCCTCCCCTACCTGGGCGATATCGACCGAGCTGCATCCCCCAACAGACGCCTCAAGAACCACAGCCGGAACAACAGTCCTGGACGAAAATCCTCCTCACCAGATAGAAGGACCAAAATCGTTGCGTCAAACCATCTGGTTCCTACACCGTTGGGTCTGAGGAACAGAAGTCCAAGGCCGGTCTCTCCAGCCCCGGCAGCGGAGTCAGCCTCGGACAACGGCTCAGAGGTGTCCGATGAAGGGTACAGGAGCCTGGGAGTGGTGGCTGGGTCTACCCAAGGTTCACCATCGACGAAGACGACCAATCGATACTCGCTGCACAGTCAGAATTCGATTGAAGACGCTGAATTTAGTGGTGAGTATTCGAATTAGTTTCTAAGTTTGTTTATTCGATTATATATCTTGAGAAATGCTACAGTGTCGTTCAGCTCAGCATGTAGTAGTGACGGATACATATAGATAAGTGTCTCTGTGTGCGTGACTACTCTCTCTCTCTCTCTCATCATCATCATCAGCCTATATTCATCCACTGCTGGACCTCTCATCCACCTAGGCCTCTCCTAGTCAACGCCACTGAGTCCGATCTTCGACTCTTCTTATCCAGTCTATGCCAGCCGTTTTCGCAAGTCCTCACTCCACCGCCGGCGGCGTTATACACTATGTTTGCCTAAACACGGTCTCCATTCTAGAATTCTTCTACTCCATCGGTTGTCGGTTCTTCTAGAGACCTGCTCACTGCCACCTCATCATCACTTCATCTTGCTAATACTTTGAGCTGTCGGTTACTTTGGTTCTCTTTCGGATCACCTCATTACAGATCTTGTCCTTCAGAGAAACTTCGAGCAATGAGAGAGCGAGAGAGAGAAACAATGTGTATGTACAATTGTACACTTAAATACAATCACAGAGAGATATAATTCCTGTAGTTTCTGGACCAAGTCATTGTTGTCACGGTCTATCTAATCTATTCAATCTGGATCTCGTTCCTACTTGTAAACTGGAGCGAGCTCCGCGCAGTAGGCTAATTGAAAATGTAGGCCTTTTCAAAGATATATAAATAGTATCAAAGCCTTTATGTGCCTCTTTCAAAATACACGTTTCAGTTGGAATTGAATGTTCCTCTCACAGATTTTTCTCCTCATATTTCATTTCGGTGTCAAGAGCGCGTTTGAGGAAAGCGTCATTAAAAATCTGTTTGGAAGTGGATCTCTGGAAATAGCAAAGCAAAATTTTGTAAAGTGAGAGTTTTTACAGGCACGAACGACGAGCCAATGAGAGCTGACCCCGAAAACTCCATGCGTCGTCACTTAAAACATTCACTGCTGAGCCGATTTGCTTGTCTAGCCACGGGTGCGGCTCTGCACACTCTATAGTGTTTTCCCATACAACAAACACAACAGTTGTGTTCTCAGCACTGAAGGTGTTAAGGTGGTTAGTTTCTGTTATGGTGGGAAATTTAAATTTCAAACAGTTTTTTTCGTTTTTAGAGCTAAACCGGGTCACTAATATAGACGAGACTGTATTTCGCGCCAACCGTAAATCATGATTTTCTATTTTATGTTGAAATATTTTGCACTGTATCGCTCAAATATGTCAATAAACCGTCAAACTGATGATTTCAGTGTTTATTGACATATTTGAGGTCTAAAAACGAAAAAACTGTTCGAACTTTAAATTTCCCGCCATAACAGAAACGAACCACCTTAACATCAGGTCAAATAGTCGTCAAGTATCGTATTTATTCAATTCTTCTCACGTTGACTCACATGCCCACATGTAGCAAAGTGAAACGGTCGGTTTGTTTTGACATTCTACAGTGCATTTACTTATATGGTTTGCGGGATTGTCTGTCGTGTTTACTTTGCAGTGCTTAGTTTGCGGATGCCTCGGATGCCTTGCAACTTAACTCATAATGTTATACTTAGCTGGAGGCTGTGTTATTATACATTGCAATTATATGAACTTAATTCTTTCACCATATTCTTCTTGGTCGTCATATAATATATGCATTAAAACAGGTTATGTTTATGTAGCAAAACTATCAAATATTTTAGACCGATATTTTGCAGTTGATCCCCGGGAGGTAAAGGTAAAGTTTGGAAGATTCCACGTGAAGAATTATAACTGTTTTGCCAAATGAAACCGCGAAGCAGTAGTTTGCAAATATTGCTGTGTTCCTAGGCACTGTTTTTAACAACAACAGCATTTGTAACTTTGTCTCAACGTGTATGGGTTTATGAATGGTAATGCAATTGGACAGGCTTGGCGCTTACCATCAAGCCTATGACTGGGTCATCTAGTCACTTATTCTTTGGCGTTTCAGTGCCAACGGCTCTTTCTGCGAATAAAAAAACGAAATGTGTGCTGGGACACATAGTAAAAGTCAAACTACATCTAAAATTATTATAAAAAAAAACTTAAAAGATATTTAAAAAAATATACGAAACGTAACTCTCTCTCTTTTCATCTCCACTAACTGATATCTCCTTCTCAACTTCCGTTCGCCTCGCCCGATCACATTTTACGTAACGCATTCACTGACTTACTCCCCAAGTCAAGCGTGTGTAAAAAAGTTTTACTTCAAAAAGAATTGTAAAAGTGCATTATTTTTGCCTACTGGCAATAAATTATTTGAGTTTTGAATATACTCTGCAATGTTAGTTTTGGTTACGGTCATTTTTCATTGCAATATTATATTGTCAATGTCCGTATTGCGCACGGCATGAAGATGTGACATGTGCGCATTACTGTCAGTGTCTCGTTCCTCTAGTGTTTGTCGACGTAGGGTTGCCACTTTATCTTATTTACCCACACATACATACTGTCACGCCTTTCTTCCCTCGGTATAGGCAGAGACTAATTCTTGCCACATGCTACGACATCTGTTACTATTTAAATTCTCTTTAAAGATCCCTTCCCTTCTCTTTTTTTTTGTATTTCTATCCTTATGTATAAGATATTATTTTTGACGTGTAATAGTGCAATATTTTGCCTATTTACAATAAATGATTTCAGTTTTGAGTTCTTCCTTTTTCTATTTTTTTTTTGGTGTACAAATTTAGAGTTCTCTATTCAATTTTATTCTATCCCTTTTGAAAGTCAAACAGTAATCAGTTAGGCGTTAATGTGGTTATTATTATTATTAACCTCGATCGTCCCACAGCTGGGCAAGGGCCTCATATGGTTGATCACGTTTTTTTCTTCTCTATGTAGGTATATGAGACTTAAGTGTTTGACTTTTAAAATTGCATTATTATTACATACTTACAACAAATTATTTAAGGTTTTTGAGAATTGACTTGATTTTTAATAAAGTCAATACCGTCATACAATCACGGACACCAGGACACAGCTCCTAGGTTCAAAACCAACGTTCCATGTCATTTTTAAAAGGCTTTATGGTTTAAATAGCGGTGGTAGCCTAGTGGGAGAACGTCCGCCTGCCAATCAGAAGGTCACGAGTTCAAGTCCCAGTGCAGGCGTGTACCAATGTGTTTGTTGAAAAATATATGTACGTAATTATCACTCGCTTTTCCGTGAAGGAAAACATCGTGAGGAAACCCACACACCTACCCGAGAATTATTTCGGAGGTAGGTAGGTGATCCACCAATCCGGATCTGGCCCCCGTGGTGGATTATGTCCTAACCCTCCTCATGAAAGTGAGGGGAGACCCGTGCTCAGCAGTGGGACGTTATGGGTTGATGATGATGATGATTATGGCTGATGATGAAGCTGGCTAAGTACTTTCCTCAAGTAAATAATCTGTCACTAATTCACCATCCTCCTTCATCTGCGATGTTTCTTGTTTGACCTCTAGTAAATGTTGGTTCACTAAATACTGGTTTAAAGATTTAGTTAAAAAATCAGAAATTTTGAGTTATTCAATAAAAAGCTGGGAAGTGGCAACCCTATCTTAAGAAACCCCTTGTTGAAAACACACATTGGTACAGAATTGTTTCGTTTGTCTGTGTCGCAACGGTGGCGCATAGCGGTCCGAGGAAATCGCTTCTGCAATGCTTACAGAACTGTCATTTATAATCTGCAATGTGCAAGGAATGACAGGACTTGTATTGTCTATGCATTACCACAAATTAAATAATCACAAAGATACAGGAACTGAAAAAAAATTGGTTGTCTGTAAAGTTGGTTCACGGACGATATTTTAACGTGACGACGTCGTAACGTTTTTAAAATGAAAGAATAATTAACCTGTCAAGAAGAGAAGAGAGATCGATGCGGCGCAAGCGAACACGTACAACGAGCGTAATGGGACAATGAGCGTTACGGGACAATGTGTCAACAACTTGCTCGTCTCGTCACTCAGTCTAATTAAAAAAAAAACAAAGATATGTTAATTAGACTCTGACTCCTACCTGGGATTTCCTTGACTAGGGAATGAGGGACTATGAATACCCTCGAACACACATAAAATACTGTGATCACCTATAAAAAAAAACCTAAAAGTATGCCCTGCGTAGGATTTAAACTAGTAACCTAGTAACCTACCAGTAACATATCTGGTTCACAATCCGTCAGCACCCGGTTCGACTCTCGGAATCTCGGACATGCATTTAGAACTGCATTTAGAGTTTTTAGGACATTCCATCCATTCGAACAGCATCTCTCCTCTCTCCTCCACTTCGACCCTCCTCACTAAAGTGAGGGGAGACCCGTTCTCAGCACCGGGCTTATATGGGTTGATGATGATGACGATGATGATGCCTGAAAATTAGCTTCTTATAGATAGATAGATAGATAGATAAACTCTTACTCTCTCCCTCTTCTTACTCTTTATCTCGGTATCTGGTGCAACTGACGTATATTGTACACAAAAGGTCCCAAACAAACAGGTCATCGACGGATCCGACATTGACATTTATGGGTGACAATGGTGTCCTACGGTCCATTATTGGCGCCATACGTCACAATGACGATGGTCACTATCACCATGTCTGACGGTTTGGAAAACTTCTTCATTTGCGCAATTGCAGAGTTGAATCAGTTTCTTGAGTTGAAGTTTCTTTTCTGGAGTAGTTCTTGGTGCTATCTTCTCGCGTATTTCCGAAGCACTGGTACATACTGGTAGAGCGCAGTGCAGTGCCGCACAGGATTATGTAATGCAATGTTCTGGGTGGCTTTGTAACTATTATGGGCAGATGTAACGCTTACCATCACGTGAACGACTTGTTCATCTCGTCACTCAGTCAAATTAAAGAAGTTTCCTTTTCCTGTGCAAGGTTCTGCTATGAATCAGCACTTGAAAGGGAAATTTCCTTTTCAAACTCAAACCATAATCAGTTACTCATTAGTTTGGTAGATCATATTTGTTTCTTTTTCTCTATGTATTTATGAGACGGAGGTGTATGACTTATAAAAGTTTTTTTGCGTATTTTTAATTAATGACAGAGACGCCTTTGCTAGAACTTTAACAGATAAGCAGTAGTGCGCAAACTTTGCTGTATCTGATGTGTAGGGTATCTGGGGACGATCAAATGCTTAGATCCTGCCTAGGATCCCCTGTGTCTATGGAATCAGGACCTTCGAGGACCATGGTTCCACGAACACCTTAACTCAGAACAAATATCCGTGTTTCCAAAAATATTTAGTGCGGGAACACAACTGGGAACACCTTTCACTTCACAGACGGCTCCTCAAAACTAGCTAGGAAGGCTGTCATATATAAGACAAACGTATCTTTTAGGATAACGAGCGGAATACAGATGCTTCCATACGTGGCGCACACCATCAGATAAACAACCTGCTTGCCTCATCAGTCAGTTGTATAACACCATTTCAAATCATAACTTAATTGGTTCACGATGCATACATTACGTCGTCTGGCCTCCCACACGGTTTAGTAATTGGAACCGTGTGGACCCTACCTTATAAGACTTGTGGAATGTGAACTGAGCATAGCTAGGTAAGGACATGAGCAAGCCAAGGGTATATTGACTCAGTATCTTACTACCTACGCCCTGTGACTCCGGTCGCATTTTGTGCTATAAAAAGTACCCTATATTATTTCCTACACTCTAAACTCTCCCCGAGAAAAAAAGTCAAAGAAATCGGTTAAGCCGTTTTGGCGTCACAGTTGCACAACGAAACAGACAACGTATCATTTTTATATCTGTTTCTGGGATTCGAGACTTCATGGTCAGTATTTTTGCAGACATATGGTTGGATAGGGTTACCTCGGTTACACGTAGAGGAAAGGTCGTAGCTAGTACAGCTGTTGGTCAGCCTAATTCCGAAGGTTAAGTTCAAGGTCTGTTTTAAAAATCCACGCTCTTAGCTCTTACTCTAGAGCCTAACTAGATACTACGCGTAACGGCTTCCATGGCGTAGCTTAGTAATTAGCGGACTGCTAAGCGTTCCAGGTTCCAATCTTGTACAGAGCAAATATTGGTGTCAACCTCAAAGATCTTAAAGTCTTAGTGTTGGACCATGGACCTTGTTGTTCTTGATGCCCTAGATATAGAGCATCCTAGTTATCAGTATCTGGGTCTGACTGGGATGCATTACGCTATACTGTCCTTGACTGTCCCATTGTTGGGTTAATGTCTCCTCCTTTTTCTTCCATATATCACAATCTGCCATATTATTCTCTCGCCTTCTATTTCTTATGTAAGATCCAGCTCTTGCCATAGCAGTAATCGCTTCAGCCAATGCTTTGAATTCCCACGACATGACATTAGCCTTCTCCTTTATCTGATCTGCGGATGTCCTTCTAGGTCTGCCTCTTCCTCTCTTCCCTTCTATGACGACTCGTTGCTTACGATGCTTAGAATAAGAACAAGCTATAGAAGTAAGATTACACCCAACAGATGTCTCAGAGCTCTCTTATTCACATCTAGTAATACAGCGGACACGAGAGTGAGTGAAACAGAAAACTTGCCATGGTGTTTATCATTTGAAGTATGGTCCACATGATAGATTGGTCAGGTTGTCTATTTGCTACTAAATTATGTCACGGCTCGGAAACTTTTTGTGAACAGTTTGGAGAATAACTAGTGACAAGTTGCCAAATTAGTATGGATTCCTTTTTTTTTATCTGACTGAGTGATGAGAGACTTTCACCTGATGGGAAGCGCTACGCCTGCCCATACGAGTTACAGAACTTTGCATCCCATCTTTACATGTTTTATTTCCTATGCACTTTTGTTTTGGTCTTTTTGGAACTATTGTTCGTTTTACTTTAACACAACTTCCTTGATGCAATAGAAAAAAAACTATTTTAACGTCTAATTAAATAAACCATAGAGCTAAACCTCAACAATGGCGTCACGTCGTGTCCCGGAAAAGGAAGCATTTACATTATAAATAAGTTTATATAATAATCACAGCTTTTACGGCAACCGCCGACTAATATTTCTTGTCATTACCTCGCTACATTTAAGGAACTAGTAAATCGTTTGTTGCTTTATAAATCACTTTTATTATGCGTTTGAGAAGTAAATTGTTTATGAGTGGAGACCTAGTTTACAACTGAATTAAACCGTGTTTTATGTTACTTTATTTTGACGTGACAACGTCTAATAAATCGATGAACGCCGGCTGCATGCACGAAAAGTTGACACATTGTCCCGTAACGCTCATTGTACGCTTGCGCCGCATCTATCTCTCTTCTATTCTTGACAGGTTAATTATTGTTGCATTTTAAAATCTGATTACTAGTATAATTTTAAGTATTTATTCCTTTATTATTAAAAAAATATTCAATTTTATTCATGTATTCAATCATTTCATCAATGTTTTGTTATGACGTTGTCACGTTAAAATTTCGTCCGTAAACCAACTTTACAGACAACCAATTTTTAAGTAACGATATGAGCAAGTCATTTGCCTGACGGTAAGCGCCAAGCCTGCCCATAACAGCTACAGTGCTACGCAGAACTTTCCGTTATAAAATCTGACGCAGCGCACTGCGCTCGTCCCCCTGAGACATCGGTTTTAAAGTCTCATAGCCTCAGTAATTTCGCTGGAAACAGCGCAACAGTGCAATAGAATAAATTATAAGCTAGATTTGCCTCTAATTTCGTTAGTCTATCATTGTGATCATATTTTCAATTAACTTTAGCAATGTTTTAATTAGCAACCGATTCGATCTTCCGCTTAACTATTATGGTTTTCCTATTTACGATAAAAAACGTTTTATGTTTTATTAATATACCTGATTCATTGTTTAATGAGCCTATCCGATGACGATTTAATTAACTTTTAACTTTATTAGCAAACGACACGACATTATAACTCGTGTATATCCTGATTGGTATTAAATGAATAAAGATATTTTTATCAAGGATATTGCAAAATTGTTTTAACTTGTTAATAAAAGCTACTATAGTAGATAAACCAATGTAATGACATTGAAATCTTACGTGTCCCGTCACATACGTAAATCTTGACCCCTAAATGAAAATCCTTATATCTAGGTAATCATGACCTACGGATACCGTGGTCTCACAAATACCCAAACTTATAGGAGATGCCAATGGTTAACGAAAATATTCGCCCTGCAAGGGAGTTGAACCCGAAACTTTATGCTTCGCAGTCGACTAATCCCCATCTCACGCCACGGACACTGTCAACTGAAAAGTCTCATGACTGTAAGATAGATCTTTTCGAGTGTCCCCCCACTCCTCCCCCCTATTAAGGTATCACTAGAATAATCCCTAACGATACATTTCCTTCTTTCCAGAGCGTCTCGACCAAGAAGACGGCTGCCACATGGACAAGGCTGAGAAAGACGTGCTCGTCAGCCTAAACACTGGTCTACGCAAGACAGACTTCTCTGACACGTTCTACGGAGGCCGGAAGACCAGCTCCACCGACGACAAGTCCAGCCGAGGCAGCCCAGAGAGGATCATCGTCACCGAAAGCAATGACTCTCCCAGCAAGAGCTTGAGGAGGGAAGTCGAATCTCCGAAGACCGTGCGAAGCCGCCAAGCGACTAGAATACCGCATTCCCCAGTCAGGAATCGAACTCCGAGCCGCGGGAACACTCCGAGCCCCAAACACGTCGCCAAGCCAGTGCAGACCTCCCCAAAACTGGCTCCAAAGTTGCCCCCTTCAGCCAGAAACACGTGGAGTGGTCGCACGGCTCCAACTCAGGCCAGAACGAAGGCCAGGCCAACAATAGGAGCTGACACTTTCGACAACCCGAACAAGTCGCCGAAAGCGAAACCCAAAACTCCTCAGCCTCAGAGTTTCCAAAGGAATTCCCCTCTGCGAGCCAGCAGCGCCACCCTGCGATCACCACCGAACCAGAAATCTCTCAGCCCCTTACTAGAACAGATTCTAAGGTCCACAGAAACGGCGAAAGACGATGCGACGGTCCTGGAGAAGATGAAGGAAATTATTAGGACTTACTCGAAAGGCGATGACTCCTTATCGAGGACTAGTTCGAAAGACTCGGATTACGCCGACTTTACCTCAGCGTGGGTCATGTCGGATGGGAAGCTAGAGAGATCTACGAGTACAAGGCAGTTGGCCAGCCCTAGGAAAGACCAGAGGAATGGACCTTCACGGATACCCGCGCCTGTCGCCGTCGGCTGCAGGAGGTCAACTTCTACGACGCAGTTCGAATGACAGGATGGTGACAGCGACCAGTGAGTGAGTGACTAGCCGTGCTGACTTTATCGGTGAATACACAGGTCAGCACGTTTTGGTAATCAATCGGGTAGACTTTTGAAGGTGGTTCGGTATATCTGACACTTTATCTCTAAGATAGCGTCGTAGATATTGTGTATGTGTGTTAGATTTTGATAAAACTGGTTATTGAATATGAATATGACCTTGTTTTAAAAGGATTTCTGAAATTCTTTGAACCATCAACGGATAATCAAAAAGTTAAGAGCCGGTTACACCAAAATTAAAACGCTGATTAACCAACTGTTTCATGACGCTACTGAAATATAGTTTGGTGTTCGTTACAATTCGAATTATAGAAATATTATAATTTCTACCTTAACTAAGCACTAACTATTTTATAGGTTAGACAAATTGTACTAACAATTTTAACTTTTGATTAGTTATAAGAGCTAGAATTGACGGCGATTGTCATTATTTAGAAGTAGATTTTGCACTCGTTAATGAAGAAACGTTTAAACAAAGTGTTGTTTTAGTGAGATCTGAATAAAGCGGCAGGCCGAATTAAAAAACAAAATGTATTCATAACACTTTGTTTAAGGTTTTCATAGAAAATTACAATTTCAGCTATCTACACTTAAATTAAGGCAAAATAATAAAAAAAAAAACAATAAAAAAATGTGTAGATTACTTTTCTTTTTGGCTAGATTATTATGGTGCTAAGTAAAAAAGCTAGTTTTAGTATTACATTGTAAACGATAGGTGAACTTCACAAATAATTTACGTAAGACTTTATTTTTTTAAGTTTCAGAAGTAGGCTTGGAGATTTCATGGTGCATAAACAGGCATGAATTAATTCACTATAAATTATGTGAATGTATCCATTTACGTGTATATAACTATTGGTTTATACAAACTTTTTAGGCCCGGGTTCACCAACATAGTTAAACCACAGTTAACTTTATAATCGTTATACATTATGAAAGTTAACCGAGGTTTGATCGTCGTTTAATTAAATGTTGGAGAACGCTAGCTCTTTTGTGTGCTACTCAAGTTTTAACTACATTAACGCAAAACTAAAGTAATATGTAGTAAAGACTTGAATATTTTTTGTAAGTAGGTACGTTAAGTACTGCGTCAAAAATGACAAAATTATACATTATTATCTAAGAATTATTATAATTTTAGAGACTTAGTTTTTCGTTTATCCGGTATGTTACTAAATAAATAGAAAATATTATTTGGTTTATGCATTTAACTAAAATCATCATCATTCCACTTTTTTTTTGGAGCCGGGAGATATTGGCAATGAATTTTTTTTTTATAACTAACCGTAATCTCATATTTTATAGGTTGTAAATGGAGTAGAGCTTATAAGATATTTCTTGTAGGTATTAGTAAACAATGTAGCTTTTGAAAGTATTGCAAAAAAATGCTTATACGATATAATTAAAACTAACGTTTAAGAAAGACATCCATTTTCGAACCTCTTGTTAAATCACTATAAGAGAAGCATATTTTTTCATAAAATTTAAACCTCACTGTATGTTGCCATTAAAAACCGTCCGATTTTACAAATTTGAAATAAAAATTAAACATTTTAAAGTTACACAACTAGGAAATAAATAATATCATCACAAAATGTAGCTGCAAAACACGATGCACTGAGCTCGTAATTAAACAAATATAATATTTTCATACACAAGTTTATTAAACTTAATTATCTACTCACTTCAATTGTTGTAATGGATAATTTAATTTCAATTAAATTAACGATTAGAAGTGAGCGATAAATAAACAGCCGATTAGTAAATCGACATTTGTGTAACAGAGCCTTCAGTACGAAATTAAAGTAGAATAATGTACGTAATAATTTTGTTTTATTTTCAATTATATCTTTAGAATAATTGCTATTATTACGAAAATATTTGAAAAAATTAAACATGTGGACCACAAAATGTATGCAGTATTTAAATTCTTTGCTATACTTTTCAGAATATTCTGTCTGTAGTTATTCATAACTTATACGCCTTGCAGAAACCCGTCTATCAAAAAACAACCCTTAAAAAAAAGTATTTGTATAGTAAATATGATTTATATCTATAGTTAATTATGTACTATTGACTAACCATTAGTAACTTGAGAATGCTCTTCATGCAAATAATTATTTTGCTAATATAAAGGGCAGTGTTACAATATACAGAAAAATGTTCCGTACAAAGTGTAAATTTAAAAAAGGTTTCAAAGAAATACTAAACCAAGTTATTTTGCTATTGTAACACTGGTCTAAGCTAGAGGCTAAGTTTTAGTTAAGTTTTATATCTTCGACTTAATGTTACCAGTGACAATGCCATAGAAATTGTTATGATTCACTGAATAAATGCTATGATAAACTTAATTTTTCAACCAGTCTTTTTTTCGGCCTTTTACCCTCAAAGCAAGCAGTAATGTGCAAACATTACTGTGTTCCGGTTCGAAGGGCACTGTTTCCAGTGAAATTACTGGGCATATGAGACTTTAGAACCAACGTCTTAAGGTGACGAGCTCAGTGCGGTGCCGCACAAGATTATGTAATGCAAAGTTCTAGGTGGCACTGTAACTGTTATGGGTAGGCGTTGCAGTTACCATCATGTGAAGGACTTGCAATTTTTAACTAGTTTAGAATTACACATAGAACTATTTCCTCAAACCTCTATACACAGAGGACCATACTGTTTGCTTCTATAATCTTCTATGACATTCATATACAAAGAGTTTTGTTCTTAAATCCAAACTCTTTGCATAACAGACCCCAGCTGTCATCAATGACATCTCCCATGCTGTCAACAATCTTTGAATTATTTGGCTCTTTCTTTCATGATACAGGACAGAACAAGACAAGAATATACTTTATCTTGACACTGTCAAAAACAGAAAACTATAACCAGCTATCAACTGTAAATCTATTATAAGATCTGTGGTCACCAGCCTTCACTCAAGTACCCAAACAGGGTTTTTCACATCCACCAAAATTCCCAGCAAATTATTCCAGTGAAGCCAATGGGCCGCGGACTAGGCAGTGGCAGATGACCCACCGTTCCCGAGGATGACCAACACTTTGTACCACTTCGTCGACTATTACTGGCAGACAGCGCTGTTCATGCTGATCCTGTTCGCCACATACATCTGCCTCCGGAACCTCATGCGTAGGTGTTAGCTGCTAGATAAAGCTGCTGTTAGTATTCGTTAATACTTCCTATATTACCAACTAGATGCTTCTGCAGATGACTAGATAATCGACAACGATGCATTGGTCGAGACAAAGCTGCAGAGCGTTGTTTCTCCAACCTATCAGTCTTTCATCGGATAAATTTCGGAGAATTGGAGCTGTAGGCCTCGTCTGCAAAAGTCCGCCTGGGAAAATAATACACCTCTGCCAGATATTCATCCGCCAAGCAGTAGTGTGCAAACAATACTGTGTTCCGGGTGGAAGGGTACTGTTTCCAGCAAAATTACTGGGTATATGAGACTGTAGAACCGATGTCTCAAGGTGACGAGCGCTGTGTTCTTGTTGGCACTGTAACTGTTATGGGCAGGCGTAGCGCTTACCATCTGGTGAACGACATGCTCACATCACTCAATCAAATAAAATAAATACAAATAAATAAAAGGTACAGCTTTTTTCCTTTACTGCTTATAGGTAAGTATAGAACAGAAAGAAATTCTGAATTTTTCATTAATTGAACTTAATAAGCCATTTTCCTTTCGAAGGCTGACCGGTTTCCAGTTTCTTGGCGCTATACAATTCCACCGCTTTCCTCTGGGTACAAGACACTCCTGTTACTGGACTCCATTTCCTGTAAATATACCTTTCTTCTATTCTTCTTTTCTTCCTCTCTTCTAAAATACAATTTTAACATATTACACTAATATCATTCCAGGCAAAGTTTGTGTTTGATTTCCTCTCTTGACAACGGCTGAACGGATAATGGATAATGCTCCTGCAAAGGTCCTGGAAATAGTATCCTTTGTGTTCAAAGACTCGCTCTATGTTTATTATTCTGACACCTACAATTTCATCCAAATCCGTTCAGTCATTTTAGCGCTTGCAAATTCGATTTAAGTTTAATTTATATTATTTTACGGAGTAACGAGACGAGCAGGTCGTTCATTTGAAGGTGAGTGCTACTCCTGCCCATTCCAGTAAAAAAAATAAACACAAAGACTTACTAAAAAGGAATTGAAAATACTTTTTATATTCATAAAAATGGTAAGTAGATCCAACATTTCACTTTAGCCTGTGCATTGAAAAGGGTAAATTAAAAAAAACAGAAATATCATTCACGCCATTATTCACGTCGTTATGTTGTCATCTATCAATCAAACAAGCGACCAAATTTAACGTCCCCCAAATTTTCCAGCAATCCATTGACCAGTGAAGCCAATGGGCGCGGACTAACCAGTTGCGGAAGGCCGACCGTTCCCGAAAATGACGAACACGTTGTACCACTTCGTCGATTATTACTGGCACACGGCGCTGTTCATGATGATCATGTTCGCGACATACATCTGCCTGCGGAACCTGATGCGAAGTGGCTGCTAAGTATACTGTTTCGAATATAGTACAGAGTAGAGAGAATTCAAACGAACGTCGAACGTCGTTTCCAAACGTCGAAATCCGACGTCGCACTAAAGTTGAAGATGTAGGTATACGTATAGGAAGGCTTGAGTGGAGATGGGCAGGACGCTTGCCAAGGCGGGATGACCAAAGATGGAGAAAGGAAATAACGGAGTGATGGCCAAGAGGAGCGCAACGCCTGCGAGGCAGACCACCATGCACCAGCCCGATGGTCGGATGACATCGCCAAGCACGTCGGGATTGAATGGATGAGACTAGCACAGGGTCGGAACAAATGGCGTGAAACAGAGGAGGCCTATACCCAGCAGTGTGTGGATACTGGCTGAATAGATAGATAGATAGAGAGAATAGAATCTTACAATCTACTGGCGATAAAGAATGCCTATAAATGAGAGAACTGCAAAAATCTATCTACATAAAGGAATGAAAGATAATATTGAGGAAATATGCGAGATGATGAGTAAAAGACGGATGGATGTTCAGTGTGTGAAGCAGACCAGGCGGAAAGAATGTGACATCACGCATGGACCCTACACAGCTTATAGGTCTGGAGTTCCAGAAACCAGTAGAAGGTGTCAGGGGGTTGGTGTACTGGTTTCCCCTGGGATCGTGGCATGTGGAAATATGAAGTCTCTGCCTATCCCAACAGGAGAATGTGACTTTATATATGTATGAATCTATATGAGCTTACATCAACCCACTGCTGGGCATAGACCTCCGCGTGTACACAGCACTATTTCTGGTCTTGTGCTAAGTGAATCTACTGCATTCGTGCCACCTTGAAGACTCGTCTGTTCATCGGGCAGGTGGTCTGCCTCTCTGTCGGACCAAGATGGTGACAGCTGACCCCATTTTAAACAACCTCGGTGGCGGACTGCTCACACAGAGGTTTTAGTGTGATCGAATCTTAACCCAGACCCCAGTCTACCACCCACGTGGCGGAGGGGATGGTGGAACGGCATTTCCTCTAAAAAAAGCAACTTCAAGCTTTCTGTTTTGCAGATTTATTGTCATGTAGGAATATATGAAAGACAATGTGATTGGTGATTCATTGAATTGACGAGCTGTTTTCTGGAAAAAGAATGAGTGTTATGGAAATTTTGCAATTCTTCGTCGACTATTTCTGGGAGACAGCGCTGTTCATGATAATTATGTTTGCGACGTACCTCTCCCTGCGGAGTCTAATGCGGTCGGCGGCGTGCTAACTATTGCAGTAAGTGTTTTTATTCGAACCGTTGTGGATATGGAATAGGTTTTCGCCAATTCCATTCAATTGTCGGACAACTAACGGTAGGCCTCTTCTGCAAGAGACCGCCTGGGGAAGTAATGTGCAAACATTACTGTGTTCCGGTTTGAAGGGCATTGTTTCCAGCGAAATTACTGGGCTTACGAGACTTTAGAGCCGATGTCTCAGGGTGACGAGCGCAGTGCAGCGCCGCGCAGGATTATGCAATGCAGAGTTCTGGGTGGTGCTGTGACTGGTATAGGCAGGAGTTGCGTTTACCATCAGGCTTACCAACGACTTGCTCGTCTCGTCACTCAATCAAATAAAAAATAAGAAACAACCAGGCGCCGATGCGCCACCATCGTGAACATTCCATCTGTACGCACGAAGCAATTTGCTTCTACATTAATTATGCGTACTTACCACGCACTCAAATAAAATAAATTAAAATAGTATATTAATATAAAAGTGTATGAATTTCTTCATGTTTTTCCTTCCTGAGGATGAGCGTGGCGGATCGGCTCGTCGACTATTTCTGGGAGACAGTGCTGTTTATGGTGATATTGGTTGCGACCTACTGCTGCCTTCAAGTTTTGATGCGTACGTTGCGCAACTGTTAACAGCTTCTGTTAGTATTTTATCTGTTAAAATACCCTTTAAGGGGCACTTTAAGGGGACTTGTGTAACTCTACCATCTCACCACCAGAGGCACAGGGTGTAGTAGGTACATTTAGTTACTTACCAATTTCAAAAGCTCTCATTTAACTTCATTAGAATAGAATAGAATAGAATAGAAAATACTTTATTGTACACCAGTTCAAAAATACATGAGAATAGAACTTATTGGAATGGATATAGTGCAATGGGCGGGCTTGTCGCTAAAAGCGATCTCCTCCAGTCAACTTTTGGATGGATAGAATCAATGGAGCGTCAAACAATCAAAGAAAGAATGGAGTTCATTTGTAAGTATGTCCTGAAAAGAAATTCCTGTGGCATGTGGAAAGAAGCGGTGGTGGAGAACGTCCGCCTTGCAATCAGAAGGTCGTGAGTTCAAATCCCAGTGTAGGCACATACCGATGTGTTTCTGTAAAACACTAAAAAAAACACAAACACTCGCTTTTCGGTGAAGGAAAACATCGTGTGGAAACCCACGTACCTCCCCAATCGGGACTGGGACCCCGTGGTGGATCGAATCCTCCTCACGAAAGTGAGGGGAGACCCGTGCCCAGCAGTGGGACGATATGGGTTGATGATGATGATGATGTGGAAAGATGTAGTCTCTGCCTATCCCAACGGGAAAAAGGCGTGACTCTATGTATGTCCTGGAATTACGCAATTTTGACCCAATTCCCGTGGTTAAATTGAGTTGAAATTTTGCATGCCTGTCAAATTCTAATGACTATACAATATTATGGTGACAACGAGCTGATAGAGACGGAAGGTAGACACGGAACTCCTCAGTGACTAACAGAAGATTGATGCTGTTTGGGACTCATTTGGATCTGTTTGCAGTACCGCCTTTTTGGTGAAAAAAACAAGACTTTGTGCTGAAAGTCAATGACAGTTTGACAATGTTATTGCTTGAACGTTTGCGCATTTGCCATGATCTGTCATCATCATTGACTGCGTCAGCTGAAAATGGGGATTGAATGAGAAGAATAATTTTTATAGCAGATCTTATTTTTCGCGATAGGTTAGTTATGGGGATCAAAACCAATGGATTGCCATGGACGCGATTCAAATGATTCCCTGCGAAAATGACGGCTATTTTGAACGTAGGTCGGTATTTTGTGAAAGTGCAGAATTTTCCTTCTGTACCCTTACTATAAGCGGTGGTAGCATAGTTAGTGGGAGAAAGTCTGCCTTGCAAGGAGAAGGCCGTGAGTTCAAATCCTAATGCGGGCACGTACTAATGTGTTTAGATAAAAGAACATATACGTAATTATCACTCGCTTTTCGGTAAAGGAAAACTTTGTGGGGAAACCCATATACCTACCCGAGAAATAAGTAATTATGTTATTCACTAGGCATTATAAAGGTTGTACCTATGTATGTAACAATGTCACAATGTGTAAGATTGTTTCATTATGACAGTACATCATTATTAAATTGTATTCGTTATATTTTCAGTACGTCAGCAATGGATATCGTAGTAATCATATTGGGAGCGGTCATTTACTTACTTTTAATCGGAATACGTTAGTCTTTTTGTTTTATTTATGTTAGCGCAACCTATTGTGAACCTTTGTCATTATTACTAACGTTTGTTTAAGCGCCATCTATCAGTTGAGCAGTGAATCAGCTTTATTTGATTTCAGTGGTCATAATAAACGAAGCGTGCTGCAAAACAACTTGTCTGGACAATGCTCGTCGTTATAACAATGAAAGACAACCCGATGTGGAATTAAATGAAAGAGATCCGCCGAAACCTGTAATTACTGCACAGCCTAAGAAGAGCAACGCCACTGGAGACGCGCCGTATTATAATGCGATGCATTAGTTCCGCTACTCACCAACAGATGACGTTGAACAAAATTATTGAAAAGTATTATTTTAGTCTAAAATTAAATGCTAGTAACATTAATAAAAACAACATTTGTTTGGGTTTCTTTAATCATAGTTGTACTTAGGATGTACTATTTAAACATAAACTAATTAATTAAAGCATTAATAAATATACATGTCAAAATTAACATTAACTTTGTGTTTTACTAGTTTAACTACAAATTAAATTGGTTTGCTGTGGTGTTTTTGACAAAATACACCACCACACCCTTTGAGCATTACTCCACTGCACATTTAACAATATTTCTATCTATTTATTTTTTATTTAATATTAAAGTTTCTTATTATTATTCAGTGGAATATTAAATGTCAAAAATACCACAGTAAAACGTCTTGAGTATCCTTTTATAGGGTACTTTAGAAGGGAACTTCCTTTTCATTCCCGAGATCCCTACCGGACCGTGGTAAGGGAAAATGAGCAAAATGAGCGAAATGAATACACATAACTATAATATTTTTCCCATCAAACTTACAGAAAAAACATAAAGAAAAAAATAATAACCATGTTACTTTTTGAACTCGTTAAGTCACGAAACGTCAAGTGTAGGGAGTTCGGGAATGCTTCGAAAGACCTGTCTTCCGAAATACTTAGTCTTCTGGGAAGATCTTGTTCATGGGGACCTTGTCGAAGATCTTGTTGGTGACGTCTTGGAAGACCCCGCTGAGGGACTTCTCGTATGACTCCTTCAGCTCGTTGAACACCAGGTCCGAGTTCTCGTTCAGGAAGCTGGAATGTTGAGGAGTGGGGGTTCAAATCATGAATTGACAGGTTGCGATTGGTGCCCAAGTCTGATTGTTACCATGATTCGAACATAAGTAGGTACACAAGCTTTTGACTGCGCCTTAAATTCATTCGTGGGGTAAAATAAACTACAGTTTATCACGGTATAAAGTATTCCATGTCTTTCCCCAGGTTTCAAATCATATCCATAACAAATATTACCAGGATCTGTTCATGATTCGCTTGTTCATAACTAAGAAGATTCGCTTGTTCATAAGTAAGAGGACTCACTTGTTCATAGTTACTATATATACAAGGTTATAATGCACTTGGATTTAGTCACGTCCGTTGCCCCTAACTCCCCACTGTCTTTAGTGAGGAGAACACATGGACTTGTTCATAGTGGGGAGGACATGTACGCAATAGGGAGGAAGGTTTAATAGTCCATAGTCAAAAGAACTTACTAGGCAGTTCATAGTGGAGAGGACTGATTTGTTCATAGTTAGCAGAACACGAAGACTTATGAGTTCAAACCAAAAAGGACTTCTTGTTCATAAAAGTAAGGAGGACGTTTATAGAAGTCAGGACTGACTTGTTCATAATAAGGAATTTACGAAGATTCAAGAGTTCACCGGACGTCTTGTTCATAATACTATTCATACTGGGAAGGACTTACCGGTTCATTTGGTCACCCAGTCGTTTGTCCCCGTTGAACAGGTTAGAGAAGTGCAGAATGACTCTTTGCGGGATGAACTTGACCCGGTACTGCTTAATGTGCATGTAGGTCTGTCCGTCGCGGACCACGGGCTCGCCAACCAGGTCGTGCTTGACTACCAGGTTCACTGGAGGGGAAATGCACGGTGGTAATAGAGATTCCCGGATCAAAAATTCTACTACCCAAACTGGAAACTTTTCAAAATGGCCACTTCCCAAATGGCCTACTTCCCATTTGAACATAAACACTCTCCATAGTAAACAATTTAGTTTTTTTTTTTCTGAGACGTTATATTGTAGAAGGTTTCTTCCATTTTTTTGTGACTGAGATGAACATGTTTACGTGATGGTAAACTGTAGAATAAAAACTGCAGTGGTGCTGTGAATTTTGGATTTGATACTGTTGCTTAGCACTCTTGCGTGCGTTGCTCTTGTAGTAATATACAAATTATTAGGTGATATCTGTGATATTATCTTGCTTCTCCATACCTTCGTCAGTTCATGGCGAAACTAGTACCATTATTGTTTGTTATTCTTACCCATGGTGATGTTAGCGACTCCTTTACCCTGGATGGGCAGAACGAGGATCCTGCCCTGCATCACGTAGTCAGCGAGGAACTCCATCTTGGGCGTGCGGGAGTCCGTACGGAGCCGGTAGTGTGGCAGATCAGCCCTAGAAAGAAGGAGCGTATCAACAACTATTAACAGTAGGTAAAGATAAGTAGGAAGCTAAACTAGGTATATGCTAAATGGTTTAGATAAAGTCAATTTCTTTTTTATTAATTGGTAGGAAAATGGAATATACTAGCGAGAATAGTAAGCAGAAGAAGAAAGATACAGGCTACCATATACGACTTGACAATGTTATTAAAACCATCATAGAAAGATGGCAGAGAGGAAGAGGCAGACCTAGAAGGACATTCATAGACAAATGTCATATCGCATAGGGAAGTCAAAGCATTGGCTGAAGATAGAGACGCTGGTGATTACTGCTCTGACAAGAGCAAAGTACTTAAAGAAGAATTAAAAGAGTTATCTTCGTGTGTCTTCGGATATTGTTTGTGTGCCTTGACAGTTATGTTTTACAAGATCAAACGAGGGTAGTTGGAAACAACATACGCTGCTCTCGATGGTGATACTCCAGTCTTCTTGTGACCACGGTCAATGTAACTTGATCAAAACTGGGCAGTCAAAATGTTACTTTGATACGAATTAGACCCGATTTCTTTTCGTAAATTTTAATATAAAGTAGATAAAGTTGTACTTGTAAGTGGTAAGCACGGAGTCGGTGAGTCCTCGCAGCTTGATGTTCTTGTAGTTCTGTGCGATGGTGACGGGCCCCGCGCCCGACTCGATGTTGATGCTGGACACGTGGAGAGGTTCCATTGAAGGAACGGAGAGAGAGGGTAGTCCTGGAACGTAGGGGTTGTGCTTGATAAATGACCGTGTGACAATGCTTGACTGCTTTTTGATAGATATGGTACAGATTTCAAAAGATTAGCAAGCTGAAGTGGCATTGGGCCGGTCACATCTGTAGAGGTAGACGAGTTCTAGAATGGAGACTGCGTTTAGCTAAACGTAGTGAGAGATGTCCGCCGGCTAGATGGAGTGACGACTTCTGAAAAACGTCTGACACGGACTGCATGAGAAGAGTTGAAGATTGGGCTTAGTGGCGTTTACTAGGAAAGACCTACGTCGAGCAGTGGACGAATATAGACTGATGACGATGAAGGTAAAACATTAGCTACCTTTCTTCATTTTCCTGAGCGCATCGGGCACGGCTTGCTTGAGGCACTGGTTCAGCTTGGAGTCTTTCTGTCGACATTTGATGAAGTCGTCGGCTGCGGAAGAAAATAGGATTTGTTTATTGAAATATCTCCTCGAGGAAAAGAAAGATTCGTGAAACACAAGTAAGTTCCAAACCAGCCAATATTTTAGAAAAAAGCTATAAGTGGAATTCGTTAACTCCACTTCTTGAAATTATCACTACCCCAATGACCACCTCCCAAATTGACTACCTACCTAGGAGGCACTCTTATTAAGTCCACTCCCCATTATGACTAGGTATTTTCCGCATAGACTACCCTCCTAAATCGACTACTTTTTAACAATATAACATATTGTTGTCCATCTGTCATTCTGTCTGTCCGTACGTCCGGAACGTACAGTCCAGTACAAACTGTCGCCTGACCTGTAGTGCGTCCAACAACCTCTCTAGCTGACCTTGTAACGGTTACGAACATAACCCGCGTAACGTGCCGCGTATTTCCAAACTCTATACCAATATATCGACATTTTTATTTGTTTTGTTTTGATAGCGATATTGCAATTTTGTTTGTTTCTCAAGGCCAATTTATAAACGATGTTTTTTATTATAATTTGTTTTGTTATTTAGTAGCGGTGAAAATGTACCAACTAAAATAAAAATATTGAAAATTAGTGTCTTCAATTCTCGATAGTGATCGAATTAGGTCCTCATGGATTTAGAAATTTTCTTTTTTAAAAAAGGTAACTTAAATTGCTTTCATGAAGAAAATATTTCGAGGTTTTCATAATAAATACATTTAAAGGTAGTTTTTAGATATTACTAATATTATAAATTGGAAAGTTTGTACGTATGCATGTTTGTTACTCAATCACACACAAACATCTAGGCGAATTTGGATGAAATTTGGCACATAGATAGTTTATTAACTAATAATACTACTTAATTACATAATAATACTTTTTATTTCGTGAAAATTTACAGTTTCAGTGGAATAATACCCAACGCGGTTGAAACCGCGGGCGCAGCTAGTAATTATTATAAAAATTGTGTCAAAAACTTTTTTTTTTTAATACAGTAGTTATTTTGAAATGTACCTCCTCATATGGTACAGCTGACAACACTTTGCCAACGCGCATGTTGTGATGCGTAATTACGCGCGCGTTACGCAAGCGTCACTGTTGCGGATAAATGCTGCTTGTCAAAATATTACAGCAAGCTACATGCAATAAGGTGCCACTAGTACATTATTTTACCATTATCGATATTGATATGAATCGATATTAATATATTTGCGGTTACGAAATTACGTACAATCGATTGTTGATTTCTGGTTGTCCGCTCGACACGCGAAAGGTTAACTGACACCACTAGGCCTCTTCTGCAAGGGACTGCCTGGGGACGTCCACACCTTTGCCAGATATTCATCCGCCAAGCAGTAGTGTGCAAACATTACTGTGTTCCAGTTTGAACGGCAGTGGTTCCAGCGAAATTACTGGGCATGTGAGGCTTTAGAGCCGATGTCTCAGTGACGAGCGCAGGCTGTTCCGCGCAAGATTATGCAATGCAAAGTTCTGGGTGGCACTGTAACTGTTATGGGCAGGCCTAGCGCTTACCATCAGGTACGACTTGCTCGTCTCGTCACTCAGTCAAATAAAACGAAAGAAAAAAAAACTTTAATGGCGGGTTTGAAATATTTTTTTTTTTTTAATAAGCTTGTCATCTCTTTATATTTTCCATACTAATGCTCTACGTGAATATTGCGTTGTAACTTATTTCCATAAATTATTATGCAAGTAGATGTTTTTAACAAATAAAAGCTATGTAGAAATCTATTTTAACAAAAAATGTATGCAAAACTAATGCAATAATATCCTCCAAAACTCATCTTATCTTAGTTTGTTTCCTTCTAGAACGATCGCTTAAAGTTTCCATCCATATTTGTCATGAATTTTGTGAAACCATTTTTATGTCCAAAGTTCATTACTAAATACTAAACTTACTAACGCAGTATACTATAGGCACATAGCTTATAATAATAACAAAAAGGCTTACACAAAGTCTTCGTCCAACGAATTGTAAATTCTAATATTGGTGTTCAATCGAACCCAATCGTGAAACCATCTCAACTTCGCTTACATTTCTTCATTACACAATTCACTTTCATCGTGCGGTAACAGCTAAAGTCACGGTATAAGCATAGTATAGGGTTACCACTTACCAGGGACTACAGAAAACATTATAGCACCTACTGCATACAGAATGGACACTCTGTACCCCCCGCGACCTGCTTCCCCGCACCCCTACCCGCAATCCGGAGGGAAATTAGGAGGTCAGTCAATATTACACGCCCAAATGACAATAGACAAACGGGTTAGTATGAACCTTCATACCAGCGGGTTGTCTTTTGTTTTGGTCGCGTAGTCTCTATCAGGAGGCCTACCATGACATCTTATAGCGATTCAATTGAAGACCTAAACTGAACCGCGTCGCATAATCGTACCGTGACGTCTTATTTTTTATGTTGCTGCCATTTTCAACCTAAGCTGGATCCAGTTTAGGTTGAAAATGGCAGCAAACTAAATTGAGTCGCTAATAAGCCATTTAACATAAAAAATAAGACATCACGGTACGATTATGAGACGCGGTTCTTCAATTGAATCTCTATAAGATGTCATGGTATGCCTCCTGTACTTACTTACGCATTTGGCGCGAGAACAAACGACATTCACATGTATGAATTGTCAAATCAGTGATTTGTATGGATTGTCCGGGTTGTCCAGTAACGTAAGTACTTACTACTTACCTCGTTCTGTGGTAACTTAACTGGCAGTACGTTAGGCTAGGTCGCGGTAACAGTACGTAACTATTCCTTGTTGTAATGAATTATGTATGCTTTCGCTGTAACCGTTTACATTAGATCTTTAATCAGGAAGATTTAAATGGTAATTTCCAAATTCAAACTCAAACCATAATCAGTTAATCATTATCTATCTTCCCCGTCGGGCATATTTCCGAAGCATTAAGAGTTAATAGAGTTTCACTACCTGAAAGGGAAATTTCCTTTTGCAAACTCCAATAAAAATCATGTACTCATTAGTTTCATTGATATAATATTTGAATTATTTTTATTTTCAATTTGATTTATCTTATATTACTTACATTCATTATATTAATTCATTAAATTAATGTGACATTAATGTGCAAACATTACCGTGTTCCGGTTCGAAGGGCATTGTTTCCAGCTAAATTACTGGGCATATGAGACTTTAGAGCCGATGTCTCAGGGTGACGAGCGCAGTGCAGTCCCGCGCAAGATTACGCAATGCAAAGTTCTAGGTGGCACTGGAACTGCTATAGGCAGGCGTAGCGTTTACCACCAGGTGAACGACTTGCTCGTCTCGTCGCTCATTCAAATAAAATCAAAAATCTCAACAATCATCTCACAACACCTCGAAATATTCCTAACGTTACCGTTTCGCCACCGCGTGCAATCTTCTGGGACCGCGGCGCTGGTTACCAACTTAGGCGCAAGGTCGACCACTTGTGCAAACCGTGCAATCGATGAAAGCAAGTAAAAGCATTTAACGTATGACATTCGTTGGTATTGCTATAATGAACTTCCGTGGACGACAAATTTGTAGAGTTCCATAGCAAAATGGTAAAAACAGAACGCTTCGTCGAAGCTCATGCTCAGTTTTGCGGAGATGCTTCATTACGAATCTAACGACAAACTTGCGGCAGACGCGAGTCTCGCAATCGTTGCTGTCAAACGTTACTTTAAACACGTTCACTGCCAAACTGTTTTACTTTTTTGGCTCTTTTGCGAATCTTCACACAACGTGTGTGTTTACTGTCTACTAGCGTTGTCTCGTAACTAAACTCAATCAGCTGTACGGCCGCACACAGCTGTTGTGATAAAATTTATAATACAGCAGTGCAGGTTCGCACACCAGGCGTGTTTTCGCTTGCCGTAAAATTATGAAAACACAGACGTGTGTGTTTTCAGCGTTGAACTGCAATAACAAAACTTTTTGTTTCCATCTATTGAAGAACTGTCGCTAGTGGCCAAAGTGTATTCTGCGACGGGTGGGACAATAGGTGGGCGATGGGTTTCCATTATATGTGTATTTCTAGTGACCTTTTTGTGGTGTAAAAATGGTTAATTTGAATTCTGGGAAGCTCAAACTCAGACCGTGGCACCGTATAAAGTAAAAGTCAACCTTCTCCACGTGGAGAAAGTTTCAGTATTACGATTGCATCCAGCGTTTGCGTAACTTAAGTAATAATTCCGAGCTAAATTTGGTGCTCATTAAATTCAACTTAACGCAGAAATTTAGGTACTTACTTAATTAGCGGTGGTAATTTAGAAATGTTGCGACTTTAGAGCCAATGTCTAAGGGCGACGAGCGCAGTGCAGTCCCGCTCAAGATTATGCAATGCAAATTTCTGAGTGGCAGTGTAATTGTTATGGGCAGGCGCAGCGCTTACCTTCAGGTGAACGACCTGCACGGATCGTCACTCAGTCAAACAAACAATTTAAAAATATTGCAAAAAAAAGTTACTTGAGTAATTTTCTTTCGTAGGTGATGATAACATGTTAATTTCTTGAAAACACTTTTCTACATCGGCTTAATTAATTATGATTGCAAATTATAATAATTATAGACGACTAGCTGTACCCTGCCACGCTTCGCTGTGGCACATTCGCACATTCGCTGATATGTCACTGATGAAACAAATAGATAAAAACAATCCTTGATGCGGATTATATATCATGCTAAAATTTCAGCTCGATCGGTGCAGAACTTTTTGAGTTTTTGAAGCGTACACAAACCAACATAACATTTTTACATATATAAGATGAAAGACATTGTCCGTCAAAGTGGTGTCTTTTTTAGCCAAAAATTTGACCAGAACCAGAAAGGATATCCTATCTTAAAGCTCTAGGCAATACTGTTATTTGGCGAAAATATCAACCGCTTGGAAAAATACTACAACTACAATGTACTCGTAAACCTCTTTTCAAAGCCAATAAGTAATTTTTCTAAACCAATATTCCAGTAAAAAGTAATACAAGGGAAGTAAATATCCCATTTCCAAAATTCCATTACCACTACAAAAGGCTAGAAACCGGTAGGTGCCGGTAAGAACCGGCAGGTCTAGGTGTTCTAGAATAGTGTTCCAATATGCTTGTCTTCTTCTGGCTTCACCTTTGGCCATCTCGTTGCTTCGCATCAGATGAGATTGTGGTCAAACGCTGGCCTAGTAAGTTATAAACAAAAATACATTTCCAGATCTTCCAATCGTCCCGAATAGCGAGAATTCGCGAACCACCAGGTCAAGGGCACGGAAGCGTCAGCTGCATTCAAATAGCTGCATTGTCCAGCCGAACTAACGAACATTTATATTCAGATAGGGTGCGAGTTCGTGAGTAGACAGTGGCTCCAAACGTGGCCTGCACCAATGTCGGCAGCCTTGGAGCAGCCCAGTACGATGGGCCTGTTAATGGGTAATTATGTTCGAAGTCATGGGGTCGCGCAGGGTTCCTCGTTGGGCGCTTATCTCTTTAAAATTGCTTTTTCCTGATACGTCTGTTGTTTAATTTATGTGTGCTTGGTGTTACTAATAAAGGGTCCATATTAAATCAAAATTCAGTCATGTTTTATATACCATGCTGAGTTGTGTCTCTGCTGTTTCAGCCTTTGAGATATTCACATACATACAGCTACGCAATTCTCCCGTTGGCATAGGCAGAGACTACATCTTTCCACATGCTACGATCCCAGCGGAAAGCAGTACACCGACTCCCAGACACGCTCTACTGGTTTCTGGAACTTCGGACCAATAGGTTGTGTAGGGTCCATGCGTGGTGGCGTTACATCCTTTCCGCCTGGTCTCATTCACACAAACAAACATCAATCCGTCTTTTACTCATCATCTCGCAAACTTCCTCAATCCTATCTTCCATGTCTCCTCCAACATTCATTCTAGCAAAGTGGCTTTCTGTAGCCCACTTCTTGCCCCCGTGAAACATGATGTATAGGGGTAGCAAACTCATGGGATTAATGGGAACTTTTGGCGCTTTTTTCTCCTGATGTATCCAAGGTCTCTACCAAAATTTAGCTCTGTCGGAATTTTTGTTATTTGAAATATTTTGACTGGCCAAATCCTAGTTAGGAGGTGTGAGGGGTCCGGAACTATGTATGCGATCGTGACGCATTACTCATTATATTATATTTAAATATCTATCGTTGTAGTCATGGTTGCATTTGCAAACTTGAATATGAATTATTAATTTGCGAGTACATTATGAACCGAATAAATTACCTTTGTTCATTCGCTTTAAAATCCCTGGCTATATTTTACAACATAATAACAAAGTCCTAGTGCACAGGCCTTCTCGACAGACCCTAC
Source organism: Campaea margaritaria (assembly GCA_912999815.1). Classification (NCBI taxonomy): domain Eukaryota; kingdom Metazoa; phylum Arthropoda; class Insecta; order Lepidoptera; family Geometridae; genus Campaea; species Campaea margaritaria. The sequence continues at coordinate 381,978 of OU538809.1, read as the reverse complement.
CGCCGTTTTTAAATGTTACGGGACGAGCAAGTCGCTCACCTAATAGTAAGCGCCATGCCTGCCTATAATAATTGTAGCATACACCTACATTACATGTACATTAGATAGCTAGAAGCAAATCTACTGACTTTTTTTATTTGACTGAGTGACGAGACGAGCCTGTCGTTCTCCTGATGGTAAGAACTACACCTGTCCATAGCAGCTAGAGTGCGCAGTGCCGTGCCGCAATAGATTTTGTACTTAATTGAAAGTTCTGGGTGGCACTGTGACTGTATGGGCAGGCGTGGCGCTTACCGTCAGGTTAACGACTTGCTCGTCTCGACAAGTAGTATCATAAAAAAACCTATAAATAAGCAAAACAGTGACAGAGTCAACAGTAATTAACAAAGTATGGTAAAGACTTAAACTTAAGACTTTAACTCGCCACTTTTATAAGTTAACTCGCTACTTAACTAATGAAAGTGTAAATCAAATTTTAGTATGAATGTACTCATTTTACTTTCTTCATGTTGGTAATGAAACTAATGAAGGTTCATTAGGTTATTACGCGTAGTGCTTAATTAGATACTTTTTAATAGATTTGTAGGAAAATATTTCATATGTTTGTCATCTTTTTTAATAACTCCACCATCTTATGGAATGCAATGGCAAGTTAGAGCGCAGTATTCCACTTTTTTTCTCAAAAAGGGCAAGAAAAGGGAAATTTACGCAGGGGACAGTTTGGTTGATCTACTCATATTCTGTGTTTAGGGAGGGATATTTCAGGAGAGGTACTTAGAAAGGGGTAATTTTGGGCACCGGGAAACATTTCAGGAAATATAAGTTCATTATGAATACATCTTGTCCGTCCTTCCCTAGGTCATAGATATTTTACTTAAAGGTGTGAATTTTTGTTTGCTACGCAGTCAAGCCTAAACCACTTAACCGATTTTTAAAATTCTTCCACCAATGGAAAGCTACATTATCAGCGAATAACATAGGCTGTATTTTATCTCCGTATTCCCACAGGAACGGGAACTACGCGGGTGAAACCGCGGCGCAGCTAGTACGATTATAAAAATAATAAGGGGGTTGAAAATGATCTGAATGGTGTCGATAAAAGGATATGCTTTTGTTTGCTCCACTTGTTCAGATAATATAACCTACTTTACCGCTTTATACATACATATAAATTTATCGAAAGCTCAAAAACTTTTAAACTGCAATTAAAAAGAAAACTTACGCAGTAAACTCTCCGCGTTCACAGCACTGGCTATGGCCGCGAACACCAGCAAAATCGAGTTCATTATCATATTTGTTTCTTTACACCTTTTCACTTATTTAAACTTTGTATAACTTATATGGAAGATTTGTGAGTCCCCGTGCATGCGCAGTGTACCAGTGACTCGACACTACTGAACCGCGCGCGCACTTCCCCCCATATTTATTTAGTTTTCTCGATTGCGCATTGGCAAAGAGGATTGGATAAAATATGCAGTTGATATTTAGATGTCGCGAAACATAGATTGCATTATGAATGGGTTAACATGTGATGGCTCCGTTTTTAACAGACTTCAATAAAGGAGGATTCTCAATTCGATTGGATATATTTTTATGCATTGACAAACATTAAATAAATCAGTAAGTTTGTTTATAGTCAGTATTTGTCAAATGGTTTGGGATTTTTTTATTTGGAAGGCGTTTTACTTTCGAATTGGTTGTAATTATAGAAGTTTCATCAATATCGGTTTATTTGTTTGGTTTTTAAATCAAAATTCAGGAAAAAAGTTATTTTTTTTGTATTTTTTTTAAATTATTAATGTTTTTAGTTTCTAACCCCCGACGCTAAAACAACGGGCTCTTATAAGTTTAACGTTGTGTGTGTGTGTGTGTGTGTGTGTGTGTGGCATCATAGCTCCTGAAAGGATTAACCGATTTTGATTTAGATTTTTTTATTAATAATAATTATATGAGTTTTATCAAGGTTTTGGTTTTGATGCCTTTAGGACTTATCTCGCCAACAGTTCTAATATCAACATATTATATAAGCTATTTAGCGACCTCTGACGGCTGGCGCCAACAATTTCTTCAAAAGAGAAAAACTGAATATTATATAATTATAATATTTCCAACCTTTTCATAAAATACGTACTTATTCGACACTGTAAGCTGTACAAAATGAGTTCAAACACCATCAATCTACTGTTAATCAATGAGGAGTTCCGTTGTCTACCTTTCGTCTCTATCATCAGAATATGTATTGACAAATATACCTACACCAAATCAATTGAACTACGGAGAATGAAATTAACTTGCAAGATTTGACCTGAATGAATATAATTATTATTATGACTTCAGACTTATGAATTTATGACTTTCTGGATGTGGAAAGCCGAAGATCGGGCTCAGTGGCGTTCATTGGGAGAGGCCTACGTCCAGCAGTGGACGAGTGTGGGCTGATGATGATGAATATATGACTTGATCCACCAATCCGGACCGGGTTTCCGTGGTGGATTCTGACCTAGTCTTCTGCCCGAAAGTTAGGTAAGACCCGAGCTCAGCAGAGGGCAGATAAGGGTTGAAATGAGTTGGATATAAGCTTGAATCAACATATCTACTAGTCCAAGTATGGGTGTTATTCCGACGATCGTTTTAGCATGCAATAGAGTTGATTAAGCATTGACATTGGCCTACACCACGTTGGCAATAATATAATGTACATGTCAATAACGTTGTAATATTATCTTCCTTTCTAAATCTTCTGCGGCGAGATATTTCCAGCGAAGTTTTCCACGCGGTCTACGCTATCATGATCTCTTATATTCTAAACCCGTCTGTTTCACCACCGGGTTAAACTAAATGGTCGAACTAGTGTACTTAACATACAATAATTATTTGAACCAAACTAATAAAAAAAAAAACAAAAATCCTGACTGCGTAAAACCTAATTAAAAACATACTTTAAATAAAAACTTTAAAGAAAGAAACATGATCAGTAATTTAGAATTATGATAAGTAATACTTAATAACTACACTATTGGAATAGCTTTATAATCGACACACACATAAAACAAATATTAATCATTAATTGTAATGCAGAACAGAATGACCATCAGTCGGGACCCATCAAAATTTAACCAATCAAATCTTCTCAATGGGTCCTGACTATGAGTCGTTCTTACTCTTCTCTTATCTCATTTGGGAATAAGTGTCAATAGCTTTCTATCGTGAATAAAGCCACTGTGAAATAGCTTCTTTTTATTACAACAATCTTAGATAACAATCACATCAGCCTTATCGAAATCCTTGTAATTATATTCTTCTTTAAACTCAAACTCTTTATAGCCCTTCTGATATTTCAAAGCAAAAGAGTTATCCGGCAATGTAGAATTAAACATGGAGTTACCGAATCCATCCAAATTGATCACACCAAAGAATAGAACCTCTTTTTCTCTCAGCTTATCTTCCTTCCTCTTTTCCGTTATTATCAAAGGTTCTTTGACAGGCAGAAGGAGCATGATGTCTTGGTTCTTCTTGCCTATAGTTACTTTAGCTTGTATAGTGCCGTTTACTTTTGAAGCTTCATCAACGTTGAGTTCCATAGGGAGATGACATTCAACACACCTAACTTGGTTGTTATGGTCTGTGCTTAGTGGAACAGGAAATAGTCTGTCGTTTAGGTAGAACCTATACACGCATCTGTGGTCTTGAAGACTGGTGGCGCTACCTTTATTTCTAATTCTTGATTTTGCCGAATGACATTCGAAATAGTTCTTCTGTCGGAATTGTTTCAGGCGCTCCAAGCTTTCTTGGTCATCCGTGTCCAGAAAAGTAATTTCCTCCTCCGATTCTGGATAGATTTTGAATATGGATTCGGATGGGTGTGTTTCGGAGACTTCTTTGATTGTGTCCAGGGATATCTTTTTAGCGAGTATCGTAATGTCTTCGAGGGAGTCTGTGAACGGGCGGTAGTTTTCGTTTTTGTAGTATTGATGTACGGATTTTGGTATTGTGATCGTTTTAGCAGTTTTAGCTTTAGCTGTTTTGCTTTTATTGCTAGAATTAGGTGCTAAGCTTTTGTTATTTATTGATAAACCTTTATTTGAAGGGGGATTTTTGTTAGTACTATTTGCATTTGTGGATACAGCGTCACCGCAATTCTTACAATAGTCAATGATAAATTTTTCGGCTTCTTTTCTTACGTGAAAATCGGATTTTGTAGTCTTCTTGGGTTTTGCCTGTTCGTTTACTTTTATAAAGCCGGTGGAGCAAGCTTTTCTGTCACTGGAGTCAGTCGGGGGTATCTTTTTGGAGGGTAGCACCGTTTTTCTTGGGTTCGAGTTTCTAGATTTCGTAGATTTCGTTGAATTCGTCCTTGAGTTGGTAGTAACACGGCAGCTTGATGTTTTTGACGAGCCGTTCAACTTATGCGAAGACATTTTCTATTTATTTATAGTAAATAAAATGACAGTGGCCGAGTTTATGCAGTTGTAAACAAACCGTTGTCATAGCAACAATTAACTTTTTAATATATGCTTAAAAAATTGCACGAGGCAGTAATATCATAAAGCTAAATATTTTATTTAATAATTATTAATAATTTGAAATTTAAAGCAGTCTTTCAAGATGTTATGCTTAATGTTATCAATATTTTAAATAATGATTGGTTAGAAAGCTTTCATGAAATGTCATAGATGCGCCATCTAGCGTCGAGTAGCATTACTACGAAACTCGACTCCAAGCCACCTGTTATAATAGTTTAATAACAACGCAACAGATGGCGCTGGCAGCCGGTAGAGAAAATAAATTATAATTGTGATACAATACCAAATATCAATGTTTATTAATTTTATACAACTAAAAAAGGACGAGGCTTTTAATACATTTGTATTTTTTATGTTTATTACCTCAGAAATGTTAGTAAATACAAAGTTATAACCATCTTATTATGAGTTCGACAATTAAATTTTTGCTTCTTTGCGAATATTATTTATTTACTATATTTATTTAACTTCTTAAATTTAAATTTCTTTTACAATCATTTACAAAAATAATAAAAATACAGTCTAACAGTAAAAATATTATAAAAGAAACTTAAACCTAGGATACCATTATTTATTGTTACATCTCGTGTTTTTCAATTTAGTTATCAGCTGTGAGATTACCCGAACTTGTTCAAAACTGTTGCGAGTTTTACATAATAATATGAGAGGTTTATTTAATTAAGCAGACCACGCGACCCTCGATGGATTAATTTTGAACAATTGGCGGCTGAGAGGGCAAAACGCCGTAAGTTGGTAATGCGAGTTTATGAGTTTGCCGCAAAGTTGAGCGTTACAACACGTACTTGCTGTGATAATTTTGAAGCCAAATGTGTAATATTGAAACAATAAAACTCTTAGAAGGTGCTAAAGTAATATTTATGATTTTAGTTTTTTTATTAATTAATAATTATTATTTTACTTTTCACGAAAGTGAGGAGAGGCCCGTGCCCAGCACTGGGACGATATGGGTTGTTGGTGACGATGATGATGATGAATTAATCCTTATATAAAAAATATGAATAGATCGGAAAAGGTGAGATATAATATTTATTATATACTAGCTGTGCCCCGCGGTTTCACCCGCGTAGTACCTGTTCTCGCGGGAATATGGTGATAAAATATAGCCTATTTTACTCGCTGTCAATGTAGCTTTCCATTAATGAAATATTTTTTTTTTTTTTATTTTTTTTATTTTTTTTTTTAGCCGAAACCTTACATATTTCGATGCATACTTTCATCCCCTATATTTATTTTACCCCTATATTTTTTTTACAAACTTTGAGTGCCAAATTTATTTATATCTAATCATAAGCGTAAAAAATAAATTTCAAGCTTCTAGCTTTAAAAATGACGAAACTTCCATACAAACTTCCATCCCCTATTTCAAACCCTTACTTACAATGCTTTTTTCGCATTAAAAAGTACCCTATGTCCTTTCTTAGGCTCTAGACTATCTCTGTACCAAATTTCATTTCAATCGGTTCAGTAGTTTAGACGTGAAAGAGCAACAGACAGACAGAGTTGCTTTCGCATTTATAATATAAGTAAGGATAAAGTAGGGATTTTGTCCATAGGTTAGGACAATTTTTGTCCCAAGTTGCCTACTAAACAATTCACCTAGGTAATTGTATTCAACCTTCCTACGGCTCTTTGCGGCTCCAAACTGGGCCTAAGTACTAGGGCTGTTACGGAGGTGGTTCAATCGGAACCGAAGTCGGAGTCGGAGTTTTTAAATTTGGTTTGTCGGCACCGGAGTCGGAGTCGGAATCGGAGGTGGTGGTAGAAGAGAGGTGTGTTAGGGCAGGCCTCATAAAATAAAATAGAGCAAACATTATTCAATCAGCCTGTTTAATTTCAATTAAACAATATTAAACTTACTTGACATGAGCAAAAAATATTCATGTTTTCAATAACAGTTAGCAAATCAAATCAAATGAATTGTCTATCAAAGTAGCAAGACCTCCGATTATAGCCTCCGATTTTAAGGTGTCAGAGCCGAAGTCGGAACCGGAGGTGTACCTTACTTCAATCGGACGTTCCGACTTTTTGGAGTCGAAGTCGAAGCTCCATACATCCCTACTAGGAACTGTACATTTAGTTCCTAGATACGTCACTAGTACAAAACAGGCGGGACAAATATTAACACTTGTTAATTGTTATCGGCTACCACCTATGGCGTAGCATACGTAATGAGGCGGAATGGTCTTTGGAATGGTAGGTAGGTGGTCACTACTATCACTTACTGGGCCAGCGTGGACCATGATGGTTCATATCTTCTCCTTGACGATCCTGGATCTACGATTTTCCAAACCGGGGCAGAAACTTGATAGCGGCGCCCCGCTGCAGCGATTGAGATAAATTCAAAATGCAATAAAGAAATTAATTATAATAAAATTTTGGCAATAACATTTTTAATAGCGTAATGACGTCAATTTATGTAAAAAGACGTCAATTGTCGACACATCAAATTTCAAATCTACCGACTAAATTATGATTTTGGCGCCCCCTGAAACTGCCGCCCGGGGCGGGTGCCCTGGTTTGCCTCGACGATATTAATTCCTACGATATTTTTTGTCTTATGAATAGCGCTATAAGTACCTACCTACATATTTTCTTATATACGGATTTCCGGAACGTAATTCCGGTGCTGATAACTACTACAAGGTACAATATTATCAATAATACCTAACCCTTTAGCCGCCAGTTTAGAATGCTGATGAGGCGGCAAGGTGGACGGACATCGGGGTGCAGAGCACGGAACCGTAAAGGTCGCGGGATTGTAGGGTGCCCATCAATGTTGATACAGGGACAGGAATACTTCGACTACAGAGCAGGGTTATTACTTTTTGATATTGTTAGATATATATTGGACGGAGCGGCACCATTTAAACGGATTTTATTAAACATTAAGCTGTTTCTAATATTTCACATTCCTATCAAATAATCTCTAGCTATATAAATAAAAATGATTGGTTAAATGTGTTGCTAAGCTCAACAGTCGAGAACGGCTGGCTGAACCAATGTGGCCAATTATATTTTTCAATTATCCGTTGAAGACCGCAGCATATTCTTCAAGTGATAAACGGGCAAAGTTGCCCGGAAATTTGTAAGGTTTGGGAAAAATAAAACTGGTTTTCCTTGACGTTTTTGTATGAACTCACGATTTGTCATTAGTTTTTTTAAGCAATCTTGGGTTGTTCCTAAGTCACATGGGTGTTTTTAACCTGGGAACTGCAGAGTTATTGCGAAAAAACTGGAAATATTAATAAATTCCAATTCAAAAGCAAAGAACGCCACTGAAGCCATTTGAAGCTGAACTTATCGTTGCAGATTAAATTTCAAAACTATCTCCTACAATCGTATGAATAAAATCTGGACCCGTTGTCACCCCACTCACGATTGAGCAGAGCCTCGGCAGCATCGGCTGGCACTCAATCAAACATTATCATCGATGTGCGCGGGCGCATTTCGCGTGTTCAAGTTCTGGCGCTTGCGACGGAGGAGCAAGAAGAGGTACTCTGCTGTGAAGAGGCTGTTCAGCAAGAACAAGTCCTAGTGAGCACTGGAGACTGGAGAAAACAGTCTGTGATGATGAAGGGGTTCTTAGTGCTGGCAGTTTTGGTATTGGTGAGTTAATACGATTATTTGTCCACAATTATTTATTATAAATAAAAGACACATTATTTTAATACTATCTAAAAATATACTTAACCTAATATTATGAAGTTTTCAAATATTCATCTTACTCAACTGTTATAAATTGATATGCACAATAGGAGTATAATTAATGCTGTAGTACAGGTGTAATGCCCCAACCATAACCTTAGTTCCCTTAAAAAAAAACTGTAGGCAGTTAATTTTGTCGGCACAAACTAAAACTAAATTTTACAGCTCATAAGTTATTGTCATCCCTTTCGTTTTTATAAGGTTAGAAAGTGCCAAAAAAACGTTTGACAGGACTAAACTGAAATTTAGACTAGTTAATGTTTTCTGGTGTTTTAATTGATGAAGTAATTAAGTTATAATAACTTCTTATTTGCGATATAGATGCTCAACGAACGATTTTTTTAAGCAACTGGCCAAATACAATAAATTATACTAGGTACCTAGTTTTTGTCCGTAATGAATGATTATGTAGGTCAATGGCAATAGGTTATGATTGGATGAGTTAACCTAGATTTGGTTTTTGACCTCAGAGGGCTTAAAATAAATTTAAATATCATGAGAATTAATAATAACTATTAAATTAAATGATCGATATTATTATGATGAAATGAATGATTAGGTTAGATTAGATAAAACATTTTTCTCTTCCAAAGTAAATATAATTTTTATTTTCTCTTATTTTGAAAGTGCAAAGTCAATTAAACTGTAATAAATAGATGTGATGTGTTTATGTGATAGATGTGTGTGTGTGTGTGTGTGTGTGTGTGTGTGGTGTGATGTATTTTGGCACTGGACAGACTGATGTTGGAATGTTTGATTTGATTAGAAAGAAATGTATTTGAATTAGAATGCAAATTTTATTGAATTCAGTGAAAGTGAACGCCATAATATGTAAATTTTATTGCAGCTGTAGCTTTTGAAGTTATAACACATTATTAAATGTTATTATGTTATGTTATGTTGTTATTAAGCAGTGTTAATAAAAAAAAATATTACAGAAGTAACTGTTTTAGTTTATTTTAATTAATTAAACATACTTGAGCTGTCACTTCTATTAAATTACCTATTCTTAATCAATGCTCTTTTCATAGGGTTATAGACGTAGAGATATGTAACCTGTCTGTTCTCAAAAGTATGTAATGATATTATTGTTTGACAATTAATTATTTTATTGCATCGGAGAAATTTCGCGTGTGGTTCGAAGTCGAAAGCTGGCTGCTTTCTTCGATAACAAAATTGGATAATTCTTCAAAACCAGTTCTGTATCAAGTTTCGTTTCTTTATCATCAAAAGTAATACAAGACACTGAAGGTCTCACTTATCGCAATGCTTTGAAAAAATGCTGTTTTCTGTTATTCCAAAAAGGTCTATGTTATTTTCTATTATTCATTGTCTCATTTATATTTATGGATGTTTGATTATTTCATCTGTATTCTGTTGATGGATTGCCTAAAAAAATAGCCATAGGTAACCAAGTTTTTGCTTTTTTTTATCGTGAACGTTTACATCGTGAACCCACAAACCGAGAATTATTTCGGAGGTAGGTAGGTGATCCACGAATCCGGATCTGGCCCCCGTGATGGATTATGGCCTAACCCTCCTCACGAAAGTGAGGGCAGACCCGTGCCCAGCAGTGGGACAATGTGGGTTGATGATGATGATGATGAAACGTTTACAAAAGAGAACGGAATTGAACAGAGACTTTTAACAGTGCCAAAATCAATATGCATCACAAATTTGCAATGAAGGGTCTTAGATTAATGGATGATATATATATATATATATATATAGGTAAATAAATAAACTCTTTATTGAAACAACATGGAAAAGATTGAACTAAAAAAATAGAACAAATTAAATCAATTCAATCATTAATGATACGCTTTTTACTCTGAATTGAATTCTTTTGTTAATAACTTAAACTTTATTATAATTTTATTTTAAGGCGATAAATTCTGATTGATTGTTCGATCTTCTACTACTGTATTATAAACTCTCTGAAATTAAAAATTATTTTCTAATTTTTAGTTCGGTTAGCTATAAAAGCATGTTTTTTTAGTTTTTTTTAAACTATTATTTATTTTTCATTTTTTAGTTCGATTTATCAATTAATTGATCGCTCAAGTAATTGATTTCGTTTGATAGCTTGTTCACAACGATATTTTAGAATTTTCCCCATATTATGGTTTTTTTTTTTTTTAATGAAACTGTTATCAAATTATTCCATTGTCATTGGTCCTTGATACGTATGCAAAGTTTCAAATTAATCAGACTTCTGGAAACTGGTGAAAATTAAGTTCAAAGATTCCGTTACATACATACATAGTTAGATACAACCCAAGCTAATAAAAGCGTGTTAAAAAAAACAACTCGTTATGCAGTAGTCCATTCTAAGTGCATTGCGGCCGTAATGGACCCAAATGCAAGTAAATGCGCCATTGTGCAGGGGGACCACACCTTGCAGTTGCAATTGTGTTCTACAAATGCATCTAATGGTGGCTTCTCAACAATAAATCAATACAAATGGAATAATGCTTTGACGTCCATGGAATATACGCTTGTATTTGTTGAAATATAATAATTAACATAGTTATAACATAGGTTATACTTAAGTAATAGAAATATCCTTTATAATTATTTTTAATTAATCGATTTTTTTAATTTTATTTATAGTAATTATTTATATCTTAATTACTCGTAGATCCTGAAGGGCTGACCTTTGATAAAAATAACCACGAAATAAAATTAAAATAAATCCCATAACGATAAACGCTGTCGACTTTTTTAGTAATTATTGACAAAATACTAAATTAAAATAATTATATTTTACATTAGGTTTACTGCTCATATAACAAGCGATCTAGGAACAAAAAGCAATAAAATCATTTCATAACATGTACGCCAAACAATAAAGGTTCCATGACGTCACCAAACTATCTTATATTATTAGAAGTCCAAAAGAAAAGACAGCAAACGTTAATAAACATACTATCATAACTAATAATTCAATAAAAGAAAATGTGCCATTGTCATACATCGACTAATATATTTATTCTGTGGCATCGTCCTTACTATAAAGTATCAAGAGGACGTGAGCAGGGTATTAACTGTTGGCATTGGGACCAAGGATCAAGATGCGTCGAGCCGTTTTGGGATGTCCGAAGCAGTTGGAAGTATTGCAAAATAGGAAATACTTAGGTTTAGTGACTGCTTTTTACCTTAATTGGTAAAATGTCAAGTTTGAATGGCATTGTTACATGAATTTCGTTTCTTTTTTGATGATTAAACGCCTTTATTATCATTTCTATTAACTAACTGATACAGCGTTTAACTTCCTAACTACTAAGTACGTGCATATAGTTTAGTTAGTTCTTAGAATTATGAATTCGTTATCATAATGAATCGTTTTATTTAAACAATGAAACTGTCTCTTTTTTTTCTTTTCAGTACTGTGAACAAAATAGATTATTAAATGTTAAAATATGTTTGTGTATAAATCTCGATATATGTTGTAAAATAAAATAAGATTGATTATTCTGTAATAGAATTAAACATAATTGTCATGATCAAAAAAGTTACACTTGGACTTATGCCAGTTTTACCAAAGACATCGATAAAGAAAAAAAATTGTATATTAAGTGGATAGTAACAAATAAATATTTATTATTTTTTAGATATATGCAATTAAAATTATTTATTATACTAAGAAAACGACTACAGACATATTATTTATCTGTTTACTGAAAGGGGAATACGATGAATCCACAGGTGAAACCGCGAGACATGGCTAGTTATCAAAGAATTCTTTACTGCGCACTATTACTATTAGCCTCATACAAACATAATTATGTAATATTTCCGTTCCCGGGATGAAACGTTATATATTACGTTTGTAATCTCGCGATACTCAAAGGAGTCTGTCCGAGGACGGAACTGTTTACATAACTAGAACGTTTACTAATTCTAAACATGGCTTTTATTGTTTCAGGCTTGCTTTGAATATTTTATGGATAACGTAGTTTTTATAAACAAGTAGGTTCATACAATTATTTCACGGCTAAGGCATTTTGTCATACAGAGAAGGGTGTTTTCAAGCAGTTTCCATTTTGCCCTCCTTTCTCTACTCATTATTTAGTTAAAAGTAAGTTTTTTTTTTTGTAAAATGGACCTGTTTATTGCTCTTTTAGATACACTTGTAAAATTTGATGAATTTAATTAAAATAAAACGTGTAACCATCATCAGACAGATTTTCACTTATTGAAGATAGTGATGCCACTACTCACCACTAGATAACGCCACTAATCTATTCAGTATTTTTTGACAATTATTGTTGAAATATATCCGTATACAAAAAAAAAACTCTTTTAAGTCTAATAAAATTATTAATTAAATAACTAACTAGTCAACTGTATAAAATACGCCAACAGTGTTATAAATAAAATATATAATAGTTCATCTACTCCTCACTAGATGGCGTTACCAATCTAACATTAAGTTTTGTTTCTTTCAGGCATACCAGCCATGTACCAGTCGAACTTTGAACGAAGAAGAATCAGTGGTGAGCGTGTACACGACGAACCCGACCACTGCTGGCACTCCGGGGCACCTCGACGTGTACCGACAGATAGCTGACAACATCGCTGAGAGGATCACGCAGCCCATTTACAGGTAGAATCTACCACCGGTATCGTTAGTTGTCGCATTCAGATTCCGTCCACTCCACCTCTATTGAGGACCCCTCGAGCGTCCCTCCAAAAGTTCTTCATGTTTGGTATGATCAGTTGAACTTTAAGAGGTTCCTCGACAGCTCGTGTATGAGGGAGTGGAGGTATTCGGCATCATCATACTCTTCCAAATTCTTCAAAACCGTTTTATTAACACATTCACGAATAAATCGTAGGCGCGGGTTCGAGGCATCCTCGAGGTAGATGGCGAGGTACCTTGACATGACAGATGGTTTGTTTCCCTCGTATGAGCATTTTGTTGAGGGAAACTCGAGTGGAAAGAAATTTAAGTACTAAAAATGCCAAAAGACAATGTAGGGTTGGAGTGGAGGCAAAAAATCTGGAGTTATCTATCTATTTTGACTTATTCCAGAAATCCATTGCGACTATCCGCTGTGGGTGCGCCTCGTTTGCTGGACGGGGATAATTGTTCAAAACGTCCATATTCCCTTAACAGTTTCAAAACAATATTAATAAAAAAAATATGTTAATTTTATAGTTTCAATTTTTAATTTGAATTCTTCTGCATTGTTTGCCACTTGTTTGTTTTGTTGGACAGGTTCTTCGGCTTCGGAAACAGCACAACGGAAGAGAAGACGAAACGCCAGTTCGAGCACATCGAACTCGACTCGTCCGAACTCGTCCCCCCGGCAAGAACCGGCAAGAATGACTCTTCCAAGCCCAACGAAATAAGCCCCAACAGGGACGTAGAAGAACTATCTGCAGATGCGCAACGAAAGACAGATAAGAAACCGGAGAAAATAACACTTTTCTCTTCTTATTTACCTGTGAATGTGTTACCTTTAAAACTTGAGGTAAATGATACGAAAGTTGAAGCAAATGATAACAGCTTGGAGTTAGACGATGTTGACAGCGACGATATTGATTTAAATGAGGTCGATAAGGACACTGGTAGGGAGGGGCCTTTTATTTATATGTTGGAACTGATTGGGAGCATCATCCAGCTGCTGTGGGGAGGCTTTTTGGCGTTATTTAAGCCAGCGGAAGCAAATTCAGGCGAGGAAAGTAGTTAATTTTCGGTTCAGTGTTTTTGTTTTTTTTTACTTTCCAGTATTTTCAATAAGGTTAAAGTTATTTATTACTTATAAAGTAAGAAAAAGGATTAATATTAATAAATGCCCCCTTTATTCATGAAAAGTTATTTGACGTTTATTAAAATTGCGCAGTACCATTTTGTACTGCGCAGTACTAAGTGACGGTCGATAATTTTTGATGAAATTGGGGTAACTAGATACCTTAGTGTTAGCTAAATAAAATTTTATTAGTTTACAATTCAATATTGTGATATATTTATAAGCAATATTACAACGTTTCTTTAGATTTAACTGGTTTAAAATATTATAATAATTCTCTATTAATAAAAGTAATTTAATGTTTAGTAAAATTGCACTCTACAATTTTGTACTGCGCAGTGCCTACTAAGTGACATTCGATTTTTTTATGTATAATGTCCTATTTATTACTATAAATTCAGAAAATAATTATTTTTTAAATGAGAACTAAATTTAATCAGTATAGGTGAATAAATATTGATATTTTATTAAAATGTGCCATTATGTTGGAGTCAAAATATTGGTGATATAATATTATAATTATTAATGTTTTCTTGTTTACGTAATTTAATTAATAAAATATTTTTATAAGCAATTGTTATATTATTGTGCGTCCTCATGCCATGACATTTAGGAGACACATCGACTGGCATATCTATAATATATAAACTTTCATTTTATACAATGCTTGTTTGTCTACCTTCCAAGAATAGGGTCGTGAGTTTAAACCCCAATGCAACCCTCAAACGTTCGTGTTATGGGGGCCCCTCTTGCGGGGGCCATGTAGCCCTGAATGCCTTCCCCTAAATCCAGCGCTGTACTCAAGGGTGGACTAAGTGATTGCTCGATAAATGACAGCGCGACCGATGGTACGCACAGACAGTCCGTCGAGTACCGAAACCGGTATTGTACCGAGTGTACCGAGTGGCTCCTTCTAAGACATTAAAAATCTAGACAGCTATATAGCCTAGACGTCTGGCTGAATGTCAACGGTCGTCGGATAAAATAGGTAAGTAGGTAATTATTTCAGCATAGACTCGTTCTGAACGTCGTTCAAACTTTAGTGATACATTTATATTCATGAAAAATCAAGAATTGTGGCTCTATTTTTAGGCTAATTATTTGTGTGTGTGTGTGTGTGTGTGTTTGTGTTACGTTATATATGTTGTGTGTTCACGGTCAATTACTATTCCAGTAGTATTCCAGTACAGCGATTCATACCAGGGCTGGATTCTAATTGGAATGGTGTAAACTGCATTGGATTCTGAAGGAGATCCAGAGACATAGGTATACATGTTAACGAACACCGAATGGATAAAGCTAGGTTCACATTTGTCTGACGTGTCGTGTCGTGACGCATCAGATAGGTACCGGTTTCATACATTTACACAAGCCGTCACAACACACTGCATCGGAGAAATGTGAACGCTAATTAAATGTATGAAACCGATACCCTTTCTGATGCATCACGACACGACACGTCAGACAAATGTGTCGGCGGCTTAATACTCCGCCAACATTTCACATTAACACGCGAAGAAACGCAAATTTGAGATAAAAAAGACAAACAATCCCTCGCATTTTCCGTTTCCTGCCGAGACTCTATCGATGTTGACGTAGTGTCTATAAAATCGATAAACCTATCGAAGTTCATTCGATAAAGAGCGCTGGTGGCGGTAGTTGATTCGATCTCCCAACTCGATTGTGTCTGTAATTGCTGTTTACACACTCCAATAAGTCTAGAAACCTTTCCAGATGTAATGGACGAACATTCGGCTTTTATTGCTAAGGTTTCTATTTCACGTTTTATTGTAGGTTTTATTTTTGTGTGTTGCCATCACACCGAGACGAGCTTTCTGTAATAATTATAGCATCAGTAAAGGCGGTGGTAACCTAGTGGGAGAACGTCCGCCTTCCAAACAGAAGGTCGTGAGTTCAAAGCCCAGTGCAGGCAGGTGCCAATGTGTTTCAAAGCATTTGTACGTAATTATCACTCGCTTTTCGGTGAAGGTAAACATCCACAAATCCACCAATTCGGGCCGGGGCAACGCAGTGGACAATGCTCCAATCCTCCTCACGAAGTGAGGACAGTGATGACGTCAGCACATTGTTAATGTTTAATTTATACCTATACCAACTTACATATTTCTCAATAGCTTATCAATTCATTTTTTCTAGACATAAAAACGGCCGCTCATAAATAACAATAAAGAAACCTGAACAGATTAAAAAATAAATATACCAAAGTTTAAGTAAACATATGAGGGGCAATTGGCTTACGTTTGAAAATAAAGGGGGGTATAGAATTACTAAAATTCTGCTTACGTAACACTTGTATGTCCCTTTTAGTTACATGTCGGTGTGAGGGGCGGTCGCGCTAGTTTTGACAAGCATCGCTCGCAAGCACAACACAACACAACACATCACAACAACAACAACACAGTCGCAACATCACAGCGCGGGCTTGGATGAATTTATCGTTACTGACGAGCCCAGTAGTTACTACATATTTATTAGTTGTATTATGGATGAGGAGCTCGAGTTCTGTTTGATTAAGGTGCTTAGATTTTTGGAGCTGTCTCTTAGACCATTGAAACTTGGAAGTTATTTTTAAAGTGATACTTCTAATGCGACTTCCGACAAGGTTGCGTTAAACGTTTAACGCTCCCGGGTGGGGGAATAGAAAGAGACAGAGCGCGAGTGAATGCGTGGCACTCAAACGCATGCGCGTAGTATACAATACAATTACAATTTGGCTTTTTTTATTGCTATGTTTTTTTATTTTACGTGCAAGTCGTTTATCTGGTGGTAAGCGTCACGCTCCCTCCCAACAGCTACAGTGCCACCAAGAACTATCCATTACAAACCTTGTGCGGCAGTGCACTGCCCTCGTCACCCTGAGATATCCAGTAATTTCGCAGGAAATCCTACCCTTCGAACTGGAACACAGAAGTTGCACTACTGCTTGCGTGATACTTTTCCAGGCGGACTCTTGCAGAAGGGACCTACCACTACAGTTCTATCTACTAAAAGCTGACTGATGTTATGTTCATTCTCTTGTTTTGTACTTTAGTTATAAGAATTCTTCCCTAAAAACAACGTTTGAGTAATTAAAACGTAGAAAAGTATCTTCCAACTACATAGGCGTCACCACGATTAGTAGAACATTCTTGCGCTTTCCTCGAAGAAGTTTCTAGACCGAAAAACACTCTGCTGGACAGGTTATAATCAAAACTTTGCAGTGACAAGATCACCCAGTTACACTTCGATGTCAAGGCGTGGCAGATGACAATCAATGGTAATTTTTTTCATGACAGTTAAGGTAGTTTCTATCCGGCTTTACAAGCTCTATGGTGAAACTACCTCACTAAATTTTTTATGACCTATAGCAGGTTTACCTACGCACGTAAAAAAAAACCAAAGGTAACCTCACTCAAACCGATCAACGGCTCTTAGACTATAGAAAACAGATGTTCATTATTCCGTACCTCCCTCAGCATACAGAGTGCTACGAATTGTAGCATTCGAGGAATATCATGAGAGGAGAGGACATGAATTTCTTAAGAATGTTTGTCACCTTCGTCACCTTTGATGTGCAGATGTTTGTTATGTCAACATTTCTATATTAGCTTTTAGGGTAAGTTCTAAAGCATACTGCGCATTAACGACTAGACCGTACTATCTCACGTTTTTATTTATTTGACTGAGTGAAGAGACGAGCAAGTCCTTCACCTGATGGTAAGCGCTACGCCTGCCCGTAAGAGTTATAGTGCCACCCAGAACTTTGCATTGCAAAATCCTGCGCGGCACTACACTGCGCTCGTCACCCTGGGACATCAGCTCTTAAGCCTCATACACTTCTAAGTTACTTAGTAACTTCGCTGGAATCAGTGCTCTTTAGACCGGAACACAGTAATGTTTGCACACTACTGCTTGGCGGATGAACATCTGGCAAAGGTGTGGTAATAATATCAAAAGGAAGTTCCGACTGATCGAAGTCGGAGTCGAAGCTCCGGAACGAGCTTACGGAGGGTTGGCAGGAGGTGGCGCAAGACAGACTAGAGTGATGTGTAAATAATTCAAATTATTCGAGCCATACCATAAGCATAAAATATCGACACGTCCATTTATATAACCCACAATTTAATTCCAGATACAATTTGATCCCAGCTCTGATCCACCTTTGAACTCGAAACTTTATTACGAGGTAAAAGAATCTTAACCACAGATATACATGGATTAGATACGCAAATCGGTGCTCAAAATTAGAGCAACACGGATTGATATTAGGTTTTCTGTTTGTTTGTGTGACGACAAAGACGACAAAGAAAATTTATAATTTTTTTTTATCCTGACTGGGCCCAATGGGTGATGATGATTGCTAAGAAAAACTAATTTAAATTAAACAAATTATAATAGCAAAACCTTAAAATAACCTAAAATAAAGACTAGATACTAATCTAAAGCTTTACCGTTGTACAAAAGCTTAGCAAAAAGCTTCTTTTTTTTTTTCTATTGCACTATTTGTTTAAAACCACTTTGGCCTGTGGTCATTCTTCTCTCTTCAAATATAATCGAACGTACAAAATGTATGGTTCGCTTGTTGGCAAAGAACTTTACGAACTAGCGGTATCTACTCTCTGGTACATCTGTGGTTGCAAGGTAATAGAATCAGCGGCATTTTGTTTCCATAAACGATTTTTGCTTCACTGATTTTTACATCCTAGAATTGGATTAAAGAAACCAAATGGCCTTGAAGGTGTTTCGGGGTGTTCACACTGATCCAGTAACTGGTGAGAGTTACTGGAAGGAAAAACTGGGTACAGTCGGCATGAAAGTCACTGAACATTTTCAAATGATGTATTGTCTTACTACGAAAATACTTTTTTTTTTGCGCGATGCTTATGTAATTTTCCATTAAATTTGAGGGTGTATTCAGCAGATTTTGTTGTTAACTGTATATTATATAAATGCAACAAGTAGAAACCCAATGATTTCGTAATTTAATACCGTTTTTGGCAACGTGCTTGAATAATATGCCACCAAGGCTTTGGATATCAACTATTTTTAATAAGTAGGTACACCTATCATATGCCAAGTCACCAGGTGATAGGACACCGTTTTCTCTTAGCGTATTATGGCGGGAAATTTAAGCTTTAAAACCGTTTTTTTTTAGTTTTGGTTTTCGACCTGGTAACTAATTTAAATAATTATGAATTTTGCGAAAATGGTAGATTATTCTTTACGATATTCTGTAGAGATATTTAACACTAAATAATGCAGCGGATTGCTCAAATTTGCTAATTAACCATCTATAGACTGAAGTGTTTTTTGATATATTTGAGTAGGTAGTATCATGTTTAATAAAAATCATTCGAATACGAGTCTTAGATAATCGCTAATTCCATTATAATTTACAATACTTACTCTGATAACGAAAAAAACTGTTTGAAATTTAAATTTCACGCCACTTTCCACCTTAATCGACATAAAATCAAATCCAAAAGTGAACGAAGTCACGAGCAACAGGTAGTTCATCAGTAAACTGCCAGAAAGGAAAACAATTTAAATGTAATGTGCCAGTTGGTCCCAAAAACATTTCGACTTCGTAAATAGTCGTCAAGACTTTTAATGAAACTTGAATTGAAGAATTTGTAGAAATAGATTGAAATTCAAACACAGCGGTGTCTTTATCGATTTATTTTATAAGAGTATTTTGTACCTTATACATTAATGGCTTTATTCATAAAAAATATCAAACGTCACTTAGTACTGCGCAGTGCGCAGTACAAAATCCTAGTGCGCGATTTTATTAAACGACACATAAGTTTTTATAATTAATAGGGTATATACTAGTAACCTAGTTATTCATAAAAAGTTATCGACCGTCACTTAGTACTGCGCAGTACAATATTGTACTGCGCAATTTTATTAAACGTCACATAACTTTTTATAAAATCCGGGTTTAAATATATCTTATACTAATGTTACTTTCTAAGTACAAAAATTGCTTGTCATTTTTACAGTCAATCGTGCTAGACAAATTTAAGTAGGTATATTCGGATATCGGATTTCGAGAAATCGCAGTCATAGGACAGTAAAGGCTTATAAAATGATGGACTAATCTGTACTTTATTGAACGGAAATTTAAAACGATGGCCATATCCACGTGAAAATTCCCATTAAACTTAACATTAACTAAATACTTGATGGTCTATTAATATTTAATAAAATATAAATAAGTGCCTGTTAAATTCGTTAGAGATCGAAAAAGATATGACTAAAATCTCATATTAAATAAACTCTAATAATAATATTCAAAATAAATAATTTTGTTGGAAGAGTTTGGATTTTAGAGGAATATTAATAATCTAAATATGGCTACCAAAACTTTAAAGTTTTAGTATAGTGACACCCCTTATCGCTAACATACACTATTACAAACACGATTTTCATGTACGGATAGAGGTGGTTGTTTGACGCACGCACACATATGCGCATTGTTTAGGGTTGTCATTAACATTATGAATAATCATGCGAAATAAATATGTAAGTCAGAGAGCGTTGTATTTCAAATTATTAACGAGATAATTATATCTATACATTTGCAATTATAATTGAAACCGCTTGAGTCGGAAGAAAATTATCAGCATCTAAGAAAGAATATAATTATTTCGGAGGTCGGCATGTTATCCACCAATCAGGACTGGGCCCCCGTGGCGGTTTATGGCCTAAACCCTCCTCACGAAAGTGAGGAGAGACCCGTGCCCAGCGTGGGACGTTATGGGTTGATGATGATGAAGAAAGAATAATTACATTACTGATTCAATACATTAATTATGATTTCACGCGTGAGAATTCAGTTTTGCAATTCAACACTTTTATAACACCAATGTTCTTACATGACCATTACACTAATGATTTAGTTACAATGCATGACATAATTAAAAGCTTGGAATTATTGATGAAAGTTCCAATAAAGAGATAATTTTCTTTCTTGTCTTTCTATGTTACTTATTATTTGCAATTGATATTCAATACACAAAAGCTCTCGTTAACAACTTCAAATCTTCACTTAAAACTTATAAACCAATGGCTGAAGGTATCTCAACTCGGAGGATAGCTTCGACTCGTCCTTTCCAAGTTCCAACACCATCTCTTTGGCCCTGTTGTTGGCATAGTCGTGGCCGCAGTCCTTCCGCTCCACCATCTTGCTCAGGGCTGTCCGGAGCTGCTGCCTGGCGCCGCCGCTCGAGGATTCTACGAGGACCTTCATCACGTCGGGGGAGAAACCCTGGAAGAAGATATCGTTGTATCGTGAGAAAGTATAATGATTGAAAGGTGTAAAAGGAAGCCGGCTCCAATGGCGTTTTATTTAATGAATGTCTATTCTTATCGCCATCAACCAAGGACATCCAATAATACTCTATGGACCAGGCATCCGCCTAACTCAGCAAACAAAAAGATCTGTCAGTTTTGGCAGGGGTGTCAGACAACAAGGAAGACAAATTCCACTAGTGATGGCGAAAAACAAAGACCGATTACAATGATTGGATATCCCGAGTTTAAAATCGCTATACGAACAGTCGATTATTATAACGTTGGCACTAGTACCGTCTTAAGCGTGAGCGTGCCTAGTTTTTAGTGAAAGAACTTAAGACATAAAGACAAGAACAAAGACATAAGACAAAAAGAAAGAGACAAAAGAAAGACATTAAGCAGCAGCGCCGGATAGCAAGAGTAGTAGTATAATTATACCGATCCGTTGATGACGGAATCTGATCATGTGATCTGATGGGAAGTACCCTCCCTAAAGCCCATCAAGAAGGGCCGAATTGATTATACGAGTAAAAATAATCATAAAAATAAATCACATCGTTCGTTTTTGGGATATTTATTAGCGTAAATACTGTCATAAAATACGATGTTAAAATGTTAAAAAGATCTAAAATGTTTGGAAGAGTCCAATCAGAGTGCAGGGTTTTTTTATGGATCCATTACTGAGGATAAAGTTTATTTATGTGGTATGTCAATTTTATTGAGAGTGTAAAATTAATTTTAACAGATATAAACTTTTATGTCTTGATTCTTGATGGATACGTTCAAAGACCTTTGCAGTATACGCTATGTCTTGATTTTTACCCAACTGTCTAATGGTGGGGTATGTTTTTTTCAATAAATTAAGGCAAAAGCAGGTCGTTCCCCTGATAGCCTGCCCTTATCGCAGTACCACCTAAAACTAAAAATCTTGCGTGGAACTGCACTGCGCTTGTCAAACTGATATTTAGTTTTTAAGTCTGACATTGCCAGTAAAAACCTTTGGAACACACAGAGAACACAGTAATGTTTGCACACTATTGCTTGGCTGATAAATACCTGGCAAAGGTCTACTACCCATGCCGGTTCTTGTAGAAGGGACGTACCACTACAATGAGACAAGAAGTACTTTGGTCTTTTATTAATCATAGGCTAACATTTGACCACTATCTGGACCCGATGACAAAGGTGGTTAACTCACTAAGTCTAGAACGGAACTGGCTCTCAAGAACTACTGCCGGAACTTCCCGATAAGTTTACACACAATACCCAACTTAACCGAAGTTTAACCTAGTTTTACTATGGTTCCATCCAAAGTTAGTAAACTTTAGTATATTAGAAACCTCTCAATAACTTGGCCTTTGTTTTCCTTCAATCTCCAAACGGAAACTAATTCAAAATCCAATTCGCTTCCCACAAAGTTCGATACTTCCTCCGAATTACCATTCCATTCATGTTCCTAACAGAACTAGACCACAAATTAACTAGGTACAGATAGCTGGCTCCATTGTAAATGCGCTAAGCGGTCACTTAGCCCATCATCGTCTACGTAAAAATAATTTCAAAGAGGAAAATGATGACAAAACAAAGCTATTACAAATCATGAAGGCATATAACCATATTTATACAAGTCTGAACTGCCAACCCTGCCACTGCGGCCGAGCGTAGCTATACAAAATCAAGGACGTCCGAAGCTTGCTTTCTGCACCTAGTTATTTTGTGACTAAACTACAAAGCTATTAAATAACTAGCTCGTCGCGGCTTTGTCTGGAGCAAAGCGATGAATAATTATAACGCCTTTGTGAATTAGCAAGCAATCGTGCGAAGTGCGAGGGAAGTGCGAACGGCAAATCAGAATATTCTCGATTCTTCCTCTCCCTCACTAATGACATGACAGATTACTTTTTTGAGTGGGTAAGACATGCTTGCCGTTTGGGTAAATTTTAACATAATGCTAACGGTCAAACATATTTCTTTAAAAATATTCGAATTTAATGACTCTTTTTCAATAAAAGCTGTTGTTTTGTGATCAGTGAGTCTGTTTCTCGAAATGGTTTTTCAATCACAATCTTTAAAAAAGAATGAACAATGCCCATTACAGCATGACAAACAAACATCCAAACGTTCACATTTAAATTGATATTAGTAGGACAAATGCAGACAAAGTACCAAACATTTATCAAGTTAAATCGGATCTGTTAGCACAACACCTGGGAGCTGGAATTGTTAATTGGAATATCAAACATAATGGAACGAGTTTAGTCATATTTTGATCTAAAATATCTAAGTTAAGGAATATTGTTAACAACACGCACTTAATTGATGCGGTGACATGTGTGTAAAGTTTCCAAGAATTTAACTAGCAAGTGAACAAAAATTCGTTTTCGGTAGACTATGTCGGTATTTTTTGGAACATTGTCGTTGAAGTTCTGGGTGGTATATCTGTTGTTATTTGTTATACATAATATTTTACGCAGAGACTACATCTTTCCACGTGCTACGATCCCAGCGGAAAGCAGTACACCAAGCACCCTCTACTGGTTTCTAGAACTCCAGACTAGGCTGTGTAGGGTCCATGCGTGGTGGTGTCACATCCTTTTCGCCTGGTCTCATTCACACAAAGAACACCAATCCGTCTTTTACTTATCATCTCGTAAACTTCCTCAGTCTTATCTTTCATGCCTCCTCCATTTATGAAAGTGAACTTACCACCAGATTCGAAAAACAACCAGGAAACACGACTCGAGGAGACCCAGCAGGAATCCTTATGAGATAAAAAAGCAAAGTACTCACACTATAGTCCGAAAGCCTCTGCCTTTTGGCGTCTCGACTGAGCAGGTCATATAGCAGCAGTAACCGCAAGTTAGACCCTGATAGCTTCGCCTTAGTGGTCGCCGGCAATGGACCAGACCGCTCCCACACATCCACCACCCTCTCATCGTGAGGATCCTTCGCCATCCTTATCATATCCCTCACATCATCAGACAAATACTGAAGACTTTCCTCACTGACGTCATCGATGATGAATCCGTCAGAACGGCTTGAGATTTTCACGTCAACGTGTGGGGGCAGCAAGGGTAGTGAATCAGGGCCGGGCTCGACTAATGGCTTGACTTCTTCCTCTTGTATTGACAGCAGGGGGTCTTCGGACCTGGTCTCTTCTGGCCCTAGGACGGTGTACTGAGAGTTGTACATAGGTAGGAGGAAGTTTCTCGATTGGTAGCGCTTGAAAAAGGGTTTTGGGGGGGAGAATGGGGCGTAGAGGCCTGGCTTGTGGAACGGCGTTGTTTGATCGGGCCTGGAAGGAAATTATTATTTTTATAGGCTTGTTCTTAAGATAATGAAGGTCCAAGGTAATGGCCATGGTTGACTTATTCACTAGAGCTGAGAGTAGAAATGGAGAATATTGGAGATATGGATAAATAAACACCAATTAGACTGCTTCTCTTGTGTATCTAGTGGGCACGTGGCCTAAACCAAACCCGAGGAAAGTTAATTGACCCCACATCGACTGTTTGTCGAGTTTGTTGTACAGTTATCGACAAACTAGTTATAGAAATGGAAAGAGTTATATTTGTTTGGAAATCTTAGGCTTAAGAAAAATGAATGCACATTTAGAAATGGTTACATTTTGTAGGAAAAAGGCGCTGTTCGACGTCATGCAGCACACCGCACGACGCACCTCTTTTGTCTGATTTGACGCTTAGAATAATTATGATTTATGTACAGTTTAAACTATTTCTTCCACCATGTTGTTCAAGTTTTACGTACTTAATTAATTAATTTCATGTTTTATGGAATTTATTTATATTCGAGTATAATATAATAACTATCCTTTACCAACCGACGCGTACAATAATAAATTCACAAAAATAGAACAAGCATATATTTTTACAGCGTTTTTTTTACCAATTTATAGTAGAATTGTGTTTCTACCTTTCAGCCTCCATTTAGACGCATCCTAAATACAAACCATTTTAATGGTAAAATCATATAATTTCCTTCGCTCAAAGTTTCTTCTTCTGCCTAAACTCTTTGATTTCCCTAGAATTTGAAAAATACTCTTTCATAGCATCATAGAACACTACCCCACTGATCCCGAAAAGCATATTTACAAACACAACCTTTTAGTGGTCCACCACCCATTAGTGGTGGGCTTAAACCCTGGCCAGCCGGTAGTGACATACGGCCGCGAGGTAGTGGTCGACGAGGTAGTTGAGGTCGGCCGGGGAGTAGTAACGCGGGGAGTGGTCGGTGTGACGTCATCGCGCGTCTCGAACGCCATCTGGTCGGTGAGGTGCGCTATGACCTGCATCGCGACGGGAAGGTAGGAGTCGGATAGTTGGACTTGCTGCTTCGCTGACTGCACCTGGAAGATGGGTGGGCATTGTCTTTACATTGATGGTACAGACAATTGAAAAAATCGTTGAACATTTTCTAACATCCATGTTTCCATGTAATCTACCTACTGTAAATATTAGTTACTCGCTGATAATGTAACCTACATTGGCGAAATAATTTTTGGAATCGGTTATCACTTTGACTACTGAGCCGATTTTCTTGTCTAGCCACGGTTACGGATCTGCACACACCTTTGTATTTTCCCATACCTCTAACACAACAGTTGTGATTTCCCGTACTTGCGGCAAGCTATAAAAATCACAACCGTTGTATTTTCAGCAGTGAACGTGTTAAGTGCTTCACTCCATTGCTTCTCCTTATCCAAAGGTTGACTGGAAGAGATCGCTTTTAGCGATAAGTCCTCTCGTTGTACTATATTAAATTTTATTTCAATAAGTTCTATTTCTTATGTATCTACCTTGTGTATTTCTGAACTGGTGTGCAATAAAGTCTTTTCTATTCTATTCTATTCTAAGTGGTTTAGGCGTGAAAGCGTAACTAACAAACAAACTCACATTCGCATTTATAATATTAGTTAGGAATTTAGGATAGTAAGAGAGGGAAGCAGGATGTATCAATGCGAATGCACGTCGCACGCCGCGCCGCATTGCCCTGTCTCACGCCTTAAGGATGACGTTTTCAAATGATAATAGCCAAAATAATTAAAGCTACAATCGCTGTGACTAATAAAGCCATCATCAGACCAACAATCTGTTGGCCCCCTTCCAAATGACTCCAGCTTAATGAGTTTCACATTTGCCCCTATTGTAGAATATGATTGCGTACGCTTGTGGAATACTTTAATGAATTTCTATCTAATGAGGTTTGTGTTCAAGGAGACGAAGGTTTATGTCACACGATAATAATCTATACAGGGTGTCCCACGGATATGCCACACGGTGGGAAAGTACCTTGAATATTGTAGATGGAACGTTTTACTGAAAGAAGACATTATTTGAATTTAGAAAACAATTTAAACTATTGGATATTTAAATAACTACATGGTTAAACCGGGAATCACACCCGTTACACAAGAAAAATAATCATCCTGTAGCTTTATCATAAGGATTATAGTTTGCTAACATAGTGTCAGAAATAAAAGGAAGTCCATGAATTTTAACATAGAAAGTACCTCTCTAATTTTTTTTATATCTGAATAATGACGAGAAGTGCAACTCTTTGGCCTGATGGTAAGCGCTACACCTGCCCATAACAGTTACTGTGCCACCCAGAATTTTACATTGCATAATCCTGCGCGTCACCGTACTGCGCTCGTTACCCTGAGACGCCGGCTCTAAAGTCTCATATGCCTAGTAATTTCACTGGAAATAGTGCTCTTCAAACCGGAATATAGCAATGTTTGCACACTACTGCTTGGTGGATGAATATCTGACAAAGCTGTGGTACTTCCCCAAGCGGTCTCTAAATGAAGATGGATATGACAAAACCGCTAAGCTTCCTTTCAATCTTAATTACAGTTTAAAAGTAAAAGTAGTACCAACACATACCGCTGTACAATATCCAATTTGCATATTACCACCATCATTGATATAAATCAGTTCCAATTCTAAACCATAATACACAGCTGTAAAGTCCAAAATGGGTTCCCTTTGTAAAAATTTCGACACAAGTGAAATTCGCAGTTGTCCCAAAACTAGTGTAGCAGAAGTAAAGTGTAGTGAATTATTCATACGACTAATGAGGCTTGAAGTTAGGCGTGTCTTACACGGCACTGTCTCGCCGCTGTCCATCGTCGTGTTTTGTCGCGTCACAACGGTGACTTTCAATAGCGTAGCTTTCAATAGCAAATTACCCACTATGTCCAATGGTATTCAATATTTAAATATAATACTTATAATTTCCAATTATAATACTTATGTTACTTAAAATTAAGGGAAAATATATGTTTACTTGACCCGGCGAACTTCGTCCCCCGTAACAGTAAATAGGAATGAATGTGCATGCTTAGGATTTTAAAATTATAAATTGTGCTTTATTGGCTATGTACTTTATTGGCTTTGGTGCACTCTTCAATGAAGCACCTAGCGATATACCACATTTTTCGTTTTGTTGTCAGCGCAAGAAGAAATAAAGCCGATGGTTTTCCGACCCCTGAATATGCCACATATAATTAACCATGAGAAAAACATGCATTTTCTATAATCGTTTCAGACCACTAACATTCAAGGATTGGCCTTGTATTTATTTGAGCTTTATACAATCGTAGGACGAAAACGCTGAGTGTGATCGCTGCTCACACATTCTCACACGTTCTGATCACTGATCAGTTTAAGAAATATTCTGGTTATTATTATGATCTGTTGCGCAGTACTCTGTTGTAGATATTGCATCGCACAGAACTATGGCATAGCATCTGTGTAAATAGCTGCAAGTCCGCGTGGACGAGCGAGCACCAACTCCTCCTAGATTATTACCTACAGCGTATATAGTGGGATAGAAAAAGACCACGCAGTGCGGCGGTCAGCGCCGTGTGGGACGCCTTTTACTTACCATAGTCACCGTCGTTATTTGTAGAGCTACTGCCACCAACAACGTCTGCCGAATCATTTTGAAATATTTGTGTATCTGGAAAAAAAGAACAGAAATTTCAGATATAAATCATGAAACATTTATACAGCATTGGCGTAGAAATGATATTCTGTTTGAGCGCTCTGGCCCCCAATCGGTAGTTTTTTTGGGGGGTGAAATGCTATCGCACTGTCCTCTACGGCATGGGGGTGATGGGACTCAAAACCACTAAAACCGCTCCATGAGCAGTCCTCCGCCAAGGTGGGGCAAGATGTGGTCGCTACTCGTTGATACTTTAAAATTTGATTTTCAAAGTTCTGAGAGTCCCGCAATTGTTTTGATCCGATGTGACACTTATTATAAAGATAAACGACCTGCCCGTCAATTACTAAGCTGATCTTATCAAACTTGATCGACGCCCACAACTCTTCCGCACGGAGCAAAACAACCCCCGGCACCTAAATATTAATTCAAGCAGTTATAAAACATCTTTTATGTTCCATCAGATACCATCCAAGCGTAAGATATCCGTATATCTTATGCTTGGATGTACGCAGCCGCGGAACACTCAGGCGGTGGAGCCCGCAAGTGGCGGTTGAACCAATTTTTTAACACGCTTTCAGCGATAAAGCCGATTTTTTCTGTAGGTACTGTATTTTTTTATGGTGAGGAATCTTTGAGCGTCATTATCACGCTCCCCCTCAAAGACTGGAGACAATACAATAATAAAACAAAAAAATACCTACTAAAAAATAAGAGAAATAAATTATAGTAAAAATAAACTAAAAAGCAAGCTTTAATAGCAAGCCGAAATTAAAAAGAGAAAAATAATTAACTTTATGGTAAAAAAGGGTGGGGTGCTGGATATCAAAGGGTAATTATAAATATAAAGAAAAAGGCCACAATTCAAAATCTATTGTCTCTGCAAATGCCACCTTCACTAAGAAAAACAAGGTAGAGAAAAAATATTCAAAAAATTTAACTAACTTTCAGTTTACCGCCAAAATGCAATGTTTTTGACATTTGACAGTCAGAAAAATTATAAAAATTTCGTTAAAACTCTGTAAGCTTGATTTAAAGCAAAGTAATTGGCTAGATAGTTTGAAGTTGCCCTCACCAAGCCCCATGTAACATTACACATATGCACACACCTTCCTACACCTAACAGTAATGTATCTTCTAAGTATTAAAACGGACAATTGAGAAACTAAATCAAAAACTTGTAAAACTAACTTTAAAACTGAGTGACATAGGGTATCTATCGCCTAAGCCTTTATTGTGTGCTTCAGCATCTTCGCTCATAAATTTTCTCGTAAAGTTACCACTATAAGTAAGACATTGTGAAATCTTGACGGCAACTTGTAACTATGGCTGAGGTCTGTGAGTTACTGACTGATATAAGAGGCCTAAGGGACTGAAGGGCCAGTCGAGATCTAGAAAGGGACAACTTGGGAAATGGACATTTCGCGGAAGGGACTTCCACTAATGCTATAAATGCGAAAGTTTGTGAGAATGGATAGATGTTTGTTCCTCTTTCACGCAAAAACTACTGAACGGATTCGAAGGAAATTTGGAACACAGATAGTTTATAACCAGGACTGCGTAATAGGGTACTTTTTATCCCGATGGTATGTTCCCGTGGGGCGAAACGGGACCGACGCGGGTGAAACCGCGAGCGCAGCTACTATTATTAAAATGCTGATTCGTTGAATTAAGCTGATTAGGGGGCTTCGATTCGATTCACCTCGCATCGCTTCAGTTGGTCTACAATCTTACCCTTATTCTAGTCTACCGTCCCACATCGTAACACACCCACCACCGGCGCCACCAGGTCGGCCAGCTATTGATATTCAATATTGACAAGTCGTAACTGAACTACAGAACCCCCGACCTTGTCCTTTAACCTTATCTGATAACAGGGTAAAGGGAAGTGAAGGGAATTGATGGCGCATCATGTTTAGGGGTTGGGTAAATTAGGCGTAAAGGCAGCTTCGTTATTAGTGATATGAGAAGTAAAACGTACGTACGCCACCCACCCTACTATCGAAAAATGTTTTTTACTGTCCATCCAAAGGCTGTCTGGAAGAAATCGCTTTCAGCGATAAGACCGCCCATTGTACTACCCATGTTTACCTATTTTAATTTTACTGTACTGTGTTTATTTTTGTTTCTGATGTTCTATTCTAAAAACGTGAATTATTGAATAATATAAGTCGGGTCGAAATTGACCTTTAAGACAATATGTCGGGTACTATTTTTTTTTGAGTGACGGGACGAACATGTCGTTCACGTGATGGTAAGCGCTACGCCTGCCCATAGCAGTCACAGCACCACCCAGACCCTTGCAATGCACACTAAATGTAGTGTATTTGAAATACAGAGATAACAAAAACACATACATAAAACAGTTTTGCTGTATTAATTACTATTAAAGTGGAACTTTTACTTGTGGCGGGAAATTAAATTTTAAACATTTTTTTCGCCTTTACAGCAAGATCAGGTAACAAAATTGTAAATGATTGTAAAATTTCCGATAATTTTAGACTATTTTGCACATTTTTTCTTAGAGTTATTTATATAAGTCAATAAGCCCTTCTGACGGGTAAATATCGTAAAGAATGCTGTCTTTCTTCAAAGGTTCGCTGGAAGAAAACTCTTTTTTTTTATTTGACTAAGTGACGAGACGAGCAAGTCGTTCACGTGATGGTAAGCGCTACGCCTACCCATAACAGTTACAGTGCCACCCAGAATTAAGCATTGCATAATGTTGCAGTAAGGATATGGTAGCTATATATGGTTTTGATCACCTTTGACAATCTTTTCCAATGGAAATAACTGTAAATATGCCCTATGTATGCTAGTGAATTAAAAAAAAAATGATCACCATTTGCCGCAAATTCCATTATAATTTATATAAGTCACCCGGTCTATTATTTACATAAGTTAAGCGGTGGTAGCCTAGTGGGAGAACGTCCGCCTTCCAATCAGAAGGTCGTGAGCTCAAATCCCAGTGCGGGCATGTACCAATGTATTTCTGTAAAACATATGTACGTAATTATCACTCGCTTTTCGGTGAAGGAAAACATCGTGAGGAAACCCACATACCTACCCGAGAATTATTTCGGAGGTAGGTATGTTATCCACCAATCCGGACTTGGCCCCCGTGGTGGAATATGGCCTAACCCTCCTCACGGAAGTGAGGAGAGACCCGTGCCCAGCAGTGGGACGTTATGGGTTGATGATGATGATGACCCGGTCTAGCGTCTAAAACCAAAAACTGCTTAAAATTCAAACTTCCCTTGAAAAGCAAACTGTACCACCTCATTGGGTACCTAAATGACACTATCTAGATATTTATCTATAGGTCTGAAACCGAGCAGCAATTCTAAACCACCGTTACAATCCGGTCTAGATTGGGACTCGAGATAAATGCCATTGTATGTTAGGACCCTAGACCTAGGCTAGGCTGTAACTGTATCTAGGTTATACTTGTATCTAGGTGGTTCTGTTCCGTAGAAACGGGTCTGCGGCCTTTCTAAACAAGAGATATAATTTGTGGGTCATTTTTGTATAATTATGTTTCTGGTTATAATATAAAATGGCTATTTCCATTATTATGTTTATAATAAACAAATGTTTTGTTAAATCTATCTATCCAAAGTTTTTTTTTTTTAAGTTTTTAGTTTTAGTTAGTTTTCCTTTTATTTATTTTGTTATTTGAGTTCAGTCAATAAATATATTCCCCATAAAAATAAAATTGAAGTGTCTGTTTGTAATATTAAAATAACCGCTTTTTACTACATGCATATGAATGTATGTACGGTACATAATTATACCAAAATATATATTTTTAAAATTTTTGTCTGTCTGTATGTTTTTTCCGGCTAATCTCTGGAAAGTCTGGACCGATTTTGACGGCACTTTAACTGGCAGATAATTGATGTAAAATGAATAGTTCTTGCTGGATAATACTAAACGCGGGTGAAACCGCGGGGCGCAGCTAGTAATATATAAAGCTTTTATGACATACGGATTCGGTACTGCAAGCTGATCAAAGTGAGACCAAACACCATCAATCTACTGTTAGTCACTGAGGAGTTCCGTCGTCTACCTTAATTTTTCCATCATCAGATCAGCTCATTGATCATAATGTCAGCATCAGCATGCTGTCATCGAAACTTGGGCCTCCACTACCCATATTTCAATAACGGTTTTTGTCTTATTTTAATGCAAAAATCCAAAAATATGAAGGACAGCAAAATTATACCAATTCAATTCCACGTTATTTTCTAAATGAGACGAAAAATAGTATAAAATATTTCTTACATCAACTTTATACGGAATGAAAAGATATCAGTATTTGTACTCTTTCGATTATTTTTAAACAGTTTAAAATCAGGGTGAAATCAGAACTCTCAGAAAGTTTCAGCAAAACATCCGCTATCATCATCAAGTAGCCATATCGCCCCACTGCTGAGCACGGGTCTCCCCTCCGTGCCACGGAAGCCCTGTCCGGATTGGTGGATAACATACCTACCTCCATTATACCGAATCGATTTTTGTATTATTTAACTAAAAAACTCGATGTATACTTGAAACTAAGCGCGTAAATCGTGCAGAGCCAAAACGTAAAAAAGACATTAGTAGAGTAATAATATATGAAACCAACCAAACCAGTCTTACCTTCGAAAACAGACTCGTAAATTATAAAATTTAAAAATAAAGCTTTTATGTTTGCCGCCAACTGTAGATTACCTGAGGCCTAGGGGATTGAAGTCAGAATTTTAGTATAATAATAACAGATTTCGTTAGAGTTCCGTGCTTGAAATGTTCAAACGGAACTGCTTTGTTGCGAATATACTTTTGCTATGGCGCGCTGTCTGAGCTAAATAATATATTTGTGCTTATTAATTATGTAGAAAGCCGACTAATATTTCTAATTCCTATCATGTTCTATTTTATTAATTGGTTAATTAGAGTTATTAAAAGGCGAGCACCATTTTGCTTAATAACTTATTCATTAAAAAAACATAAACTCTCGACAATTACCTACGTCAAAACCAGGTTAAGGTCAAAACTTGATACAAAATTCTAAATAATAATTATTTGATACTATAAAAGTGTTTTTTAGATTTTTAACTTTTCTTTTACTAGTTACAAAGTAAAGTTAATTTCAGGGACCTTGAAATAACTGAAATAAATCGACAATTAAGAGTACGTAAGTTAAGTTTATTTATTATGTTACATAAATTTATGTTTAAACTTAGTATGTACTTTTTATTTATTTATTTTTACAAACGGAATATCACCATCTGATCTGAAAGAGATCGCTTTCAGTGATAAGACCGAATATTGTACTACCCTTGTTTACCTATTGTAATTTTTCCGTACTGTGTTTTTTTCTGGTGTACAATAAAGAGTTTTCTATTCTATTCTTTTGCATTCTATTGTGACACTAATTGTTAAATTTGATTTTTTTAGTTAGGAAGTTTTATTTGTTGTGTAGTGTTTTAATGAAGAGTTTCTACGACGGAACACTGAATGCGCGCGACGACTCACAGCTGGCTTGGTTATTTTTGTTTGCAAATGGGACACGCTAAGGTTCTGATAAAAGATCCTCCGGGAACAGCCCTAATTTAGCTTTCTCTCGTTTTTTATTTATTTTCCTTTTGTTTTCTAAAATTGCTTTATTTACTTGTGATTTGGGTTTAGTGGCGTTTGTCGGGACAACATCGTTTGTGGATTAGAAAATAGCATTTTCATTTTGTATTTTAGTAGGGTAAAAAAAATTGCGAAAAGAAAAAAAAAGAAGCGGTGGTAGCCTAGTGGGAGAACGTCCGCCTTTCGACCGGAAGGTCGTGAGTTCAAATCCCAGTGCAGGCGCGTACCAATGTGTTTCTGTAAACCATATGTACGTAATTATCACTCGCTTTTCGGTGAAGGAAAACATCATGAGAAAACCCACATACATACCCCCCCGAGAATTATTTCGGAGATAGTTAAGTAATCCACCAATCCGGACCGGGCCCCCGTGGTGGATTATAGCCTAACCCTTCTCGCGAAAGTGAGGGGAGACCCGTGCTCAGCAGTGAAATGTATAAGATTTTTTTAAGATTCTAGGTGGCACGGATCTTTCGACGTAACAGCCACGTTGAAGTGCGCGCTGATTTGGACTTTATTTCAATTGCGATATTTGTTGCGAATTTGGGCACTGCCGCGCTTACGTACATGAATGTTACGACGTAGTTAGGTACATAGAGAGAAAATGTTCAGAAGTACAAGCAAAGCAACAAGTAGGTATGTAGGCACCTACCCACACCAACAGGTAACGCAACAAGCATTGGCAAAGGTGACGGAGTTAGAAAATTGCCTAAAGAAAGCGCTTCTTTCTTTCAATACAATACAATACACATAAGTAGGTGAAGTAAGTACAGCCAACATCAAAGTGATAAGTTGTTTTACGTGACAACGTCTAATAAATCGATGGACGCCTGCTGCACGCACGAAAAAGTTGACACATTGTCCCGTAACGCTCATTGTACGCTTGCGCCGCGTCTATCTCTCTTCTATTCTTGTCAGGTTAATTATTCTTGCATTTTAAAAATCTGATTGCTGGTATAATTTCAAGTATTTATTCTTTTATTATTAAAAAATGATTCAATTTTATTCATTAAAGTATGCAATCGTTTCATCAATGTTTTGTAATGACATTGTCACGTTAAAATATCGTCCGTAAACCAATTTTATAGACAACCAATTTTTTTTATTAGACTGAGTGGCGAGACGAGTTTTTCGTTCTCCTGATGGTGAGCGCTTCGCCTGCCCATGACAGTCACAGTGCCACCCAGAACTTTGCATTGCATAATCTTGCGCGGCACTGCGCTCGTCACCCCGAGACATCGGCTCTAAAGTCTCATATGCTCAGTAATTTTGTTGGAAACAATGCCTTTCAAACCGGAATACAGTAATGTTTGCACACTACTGCTTGGCGGATGAATATCTGGCAAAGGTGTGGTGAACTAATATTATAAATTCGAATAGGATTTTGTTTGTTACGCTTTCACGCCTAAACCACTAAACCGATTTTTAAAATGTTTTCACTAATGGAAAGCTACATTATCAGCGAGTAACATAGGCTATATTTTATGCCCGTATTTCAACGGGAACGGGAACTACGCGGGTGAAACCGCGGGGCGCAGCTAGTCCTACTAATATAATAAATGCGAAAGTTTATGAGAATGGATGGATGTTGGTCCTTCTTTCACGAAAAAACTACAGAACGGATTCGAATGAAATTTGGAACACAGATAGTTTACAACCAGGATTGAGTAATAGGGTACTTTTCATCAAGATAGTATGTTCCCGTGGGACAAAACGGGAACTACGCGGGTGGAACCGCTGAGCAAAGCTAGCTATATAAATTCTCTGTTGTGTTGACGTGTTCAAATGCAGTCCAAGCCAGATCCCCTTGATAGCGTAAATTTATTCATCGCCATAATTTAGTTAAAAATACGAGACCGGTGTCAACAATCTCATTCTAAAATGGACGCGAACTGTTTATCAAACTTTACGAACCAAAAACCCAACCCACCTATATGGTTTAAACAAAGAGATCGACCATTTATTTTTTATCCTCGATCATTTTTACTAAAGTATGTTAAAACTTCTTTACGCACGCTTGACTTGGAGAGTAAACTGGTGTAATGGTAATGCGTTACGAAAAATGTGATCGGGCGAAGCAAATGGAAGTTGAGAGATAAATAATATAAATTATATACTTACTTAACAATAAAATAAAACTAAAAAAAAATTACTTCTGTCGTGTTGTTTAAAGCACATTTAACTATAAACATGGACAGGTGTGGCGCTTATAATCAGCTGAGCAACCTGCTCTTCTCGTTATTCTGTGGTAAATATAGTATGTCACATTGGTATGTAAGTATAGAAAGTATATTAAAAAAAATGTGTTGTTAATATCAATAATTATTATTTCATGAAAAAATCTTTCCCCATAATTATGCGCAAATAGCTAGTGCATCCGGGGCAAATAGCTAGTGCATTTATAAAATGCAGAAACAATTATTATTATAGTTACAAAAAACACCAAAACATTACCAAAAACCAAACTGATACATTTTATAGTAAAAAAATATAAATATTAATAAAAAAAAATTACGTAAATCTACTAATTTTTTTTAATCATTTTAAAATAGTCTTTATTCTAAGTTCGCAACATCCTCCATTAACACTAACAGATAATCATTAATTTATCATAATCTATTCTTTTTAAAATTTAATTAAAAAAAAATTAGACATAGAATAGAATAGAAAACTCTTTATTGTACACCAAAAAAAAAAAACAGTGCAGAAAAATTACAACATACATACACACAGTCAAACATACACAATACATTATTACATATCTAATTTCTAATTTTAAATCTACATACCGCTATGTCCAAATCGTGTAGTCCCTCCGCAGTTGTCCGTTACCGACCGGCGAGCAACCGTGCGCGCGCGCAACTGGGCACCGCACTGCGCAGCATCCCTGGGCCGTTGACCTGCCTCCTTAGATCTATATAGAGCTGTTAGAACCTTCGACCGGTGTTTTTTGGCATACTCGTTGTCAAAATTTTGCTCAATATCAACTGAGCAGATTGAGATTGCAGATGCAAAGTTTTTATAGCATAAAATAATATTAAACTGAATAGATAGATAGATATAATGAAACACTACAAAACAAAGGAAACTTATAAACTAAAACAAATAAAATTGAACAATTCGTGATACAATGTGTTACAATAGGTCTTGAAATTCCTGGTTGTGGAAGCGCTGAGCGAACCCGCGACCACCTCCATAATGCGGAGAGGCGAACACCCCGGGGTTTTAGTGGGTAAACCCCGCCAGACCGGCTAGCGGGGGAGTCCCACATAACCACCCCGTCCACCCGGGGGCCGGGTGGTATGCGGAATGCATTTCCCGGGAAAGAAAAGGTCTTGAAATTCCTAAGAACATCATTAAAATGTGATTTATTGTTTCGTTTTCCAACTTTATGAAGTCTTTGTGTTAAATATTGTACGCTGGGAACGGAAAAAAATTTGAAACTTTTAATTGTAATAATAACTTAAGTACACAATTCACACAATCAAAATATTATGGTTTTGATTGATTTAATATAATCATTATGGGAAGAACAATCTAGCTTGAGATATATGATTGCTACGGTAAAATTAAACTTAAACATGTCTTAAATTAAACACGTAAAAATCAGTATGGCAATAATTAAAAACCTATGTATTTCAAATAAGACACAAGAGTAGTTAAAATAATACTTTATTGTACTTATAAAAACTATAACACAGTTTAATTAACACAACAATAATTAGAATAAATAAAAAGAGAAATCTATAACTTAACCTAAACATAAGAAATCTTACTTATTAATAAATATGTAAAGATATACTTTAAAATCATCATCAACACACTGCTGAGCACGGGTCTTTCCTCACTTTCGTAAGGAGGATTAGGCCATAGTCCACCGCGGGGACCCGACCCGGATTGGTGGATCGCATATCTCCGAAATAACTCTCGGGTATGTGGGTTTGCTCAGGATGTTTCCTTTTAGTGAAAAGGTTATAACATCTCTATAAATATCCCAATCAGGACAAACAGTGTAGCCTTAGTTCATCGACTTCGCCGGGTTATATATTAGCATTCAGGTAAAATTTACTCGTCTCTGTATTTTAGGAGCTCTCATCATACATACACACATACAGTCATACATACAAATGGAGTGTTTGTATTCAATACTTGTTGGGCAAAAAATGAACATACTTTCTTCGGTGCCTGGTACAGTCAACGACAGAGACACTGAACGTCAAAATTTTTGTATTATAAACTTTTTACGTGATTTTTTACCAATAAACAACGAAATACTTAACTAAAGCTAGGTTCACATACATTTACACAATCAGTCACAACACACTGCATCGGAGAAATGTGAACGCTACCTTAATAAATGTATGAAACCGATACCCTTTCTGATGCATCACGACACGACACGTCAGACAAATGTGTCGGCGGCTAAGATGGCGTAATTACCTAAAATGTGTCTCAGCCTTCAATAATAAAAGCCGCCACTTAGATCTCTTTAAAAAATTATCTATAATAATAAAGACATCGTGCACTACAATGTTACACTGCATAGTAATATAATAAGCTACCTACATAACTCTCACTTTTATTAAATTTACTCTTTTCTTACCACTTATTTCTTAATTTATAAAGAATCGTTAGTTTATATGTTAGTGAAGTTAGCAGAACATTTCCCAGCAGATCATAAATAAATGAGAGTTCCCTTCGCATGCAGGTGAGTTCGCATGCACGTTTATTGCGTGCGTTAAAACGTTCACTGCTGAAAACACAACTGTCGTTTTTCAACTGTCGTGTTTGTTGTATGGGAAAACACTATGGCGCGCGCAGAGCCGCACCCGTGGCTAGACAAGCAAAACGGCTCAGCAGTCAAAGTGTTAAGCTAAATTGGAATTAGCATAAGTTCTTCGGTCCACGGTCCTCGTAGTTCTAGATTCCCTAGATACAGGGAATCCTAGGTCGGGGTCTAGGTTTTAGTTTGAAATTTAGGATGTGTTATGTAACTTTTGTCACTGACTGTATCTACCTATATATCAGTTGATTTGTTTATTTTTTGTCATTTTGACATAGATTAACAATGCTACGTTTAGAGTGGACTCAATGCTTCTAGGTTAAGAGTCGTGTGTCATACATACATTTAATTATTGGATGGGCGATAATCTGTGTACCTACAACCCGATGACACCGGATTCGAAACCTCGATCTTGCCACCAATTAATTAATTTCGTTAATTATATTTATGCGGATTTCAGTACGGACTATTTTGTAGGTTGCTCCCCGGTTCATTATAACGAACATACTTGACACGTTTTTTAGTTGGTGGTTAAGCTTATCTACTATTGCAAATAATAAGCAATAAAATTATTAATTTTTTAGTTATTTCTTCTTTATTAGCAAAAAATTGTAATATTCAATTAAACTCTTCAAAATCGTGTTTAAATTCATCATGTTCCAATTCACTGGAACTTTCCTCACTGTCATAGCTTCTGTGAAAATTGTGAATGTCAATTTCCTCATTTTTCTCAACTTCAGCTTCACTTCTATGAAAAGTGTCAAAGAATTCATCTTCTGCTTCTTCCTTCTCAACGTCCACATTACTTCTATGAAATTCTGTATACACGTTATGTTGGTCGTTTTTAATACCGACACCGTCGTTGCTATGAAAGAAGCTGTGTAGACCATCGACCACGCCTCTTTTAAGGCCATAGACGTAATCTTTAACACCCCTAATTAACTTTTTAATCGCCCCTTCTTCGTGCTTCTCTGGATCTTTTGTGAAATGTACATAAGTGAAAGAAGTTCTTTTAACTTGATTATTTTCGTCGCCTGTGTCGTTTTTGATATGTTTATTAACTGTATTAGTAATGATACTAGTGTTGGCTATGTTGAAGGGTCTGAAGGTGCTGAAGTTGGCGACAATGGGGGGTAAAGTTCTGTCATCAGGGATGTCAACAACGTTTTCTGTGACTTCGTAACTGCTGGCTGGCTTGGTAGACAATTGTTGGTTCTTGACTGGGGTCATGCTGAGGGTTCCAATGGTGGGAGCTGAAGAGGCAGCATTTATTGATATTACCTGAAAAGAATAAAAGTGATATTAAAAAAAAAACTTTTTTTGAATTTCGATTATAAGCTTCTTAAGTATTTAATGTGAAATGTGTGATTTATTTAATCACAACATATTCAAATGGCCATCACCATGTTGGTAATCGTAACGGTAAATGCCTTCATTTGACGCTTCCAATGTGGGTCAATTTAATGTCTTTTTTTGTGTTACTAAGTAACGAGACGAGCAAGTTCACCTGATGGTAAGCGCCAAGCCTGCACAGCCTGAATTTTCCATTACAAAAAATCCTGCGCGGCACTGCGCTCGTCACTCTGAGACATTATACGAGTACACTTAGAAATTTCGCTAGCAACAGCAATATTTCGCCCTTCAAACCGGAACACAGTTTTTCACACTACTGCTTGGCGGGTGAATATCTGGCAAAGGGCGGTCTCTTACAAAAGAGGCCTACCATTACAAATTGAAAACCATTATCAAACAACAACAATGCGGATAGCCGGTCAGTTTGTGTAAAAATTGGAATGAGTGACAAAAATGAACCGCCCTCGTATTTCAGATTTTATCGATGAAATTCATTTAAATGCAAAGCGATGTTAAATCAATAATTAAAGTGAATTGGTTTGGAATGAAGATAGATTGTTGAAACTGAAGACAAAATGTCGAATTAACATCAAAGCTAAAACTTAGTTTGTTTGATAGATCAATTTATGAGATTACTTTGCTCCATTATCTATGTAATATAGTTGAAATTTAAATGTTGGACATAAAAAGCAGTTTAAACGCCTTGGAAGAACTTTGGCCTAGTTCAACGCGAGGGCGAGCAGATTAAAAATTCAATTTGAGACAGTTTTATTCTTGTTCGAATATTCGAATTTGGTTATTTAAAGTTTTGAAGTTTTAAATTTAAAGATTATTAAAAGATTATATAATGTTGAGTGACTGATTATTACATCGTTGATAAACTTACGGAAGATGATGATGAAAAATGAATTGATGTTTGAAGATCGTAGGTTTGAGACAAAGTCTCTTTTATTCATCCAGATTTATGAGAGCAATAAACCCGTTGTCAAAAAATGATTATGCCAATTCGCAAAAGTCTTAAAGTATTTTGACGTGACAACGTCTAATAAATCGATGAACGCCGGCTGCATGCACGAAAAAGTTGACACTGGCTCTTTTTATGTGTATATTCTGTGGCTAATAGACAAAACGCATCAATTTACGCATCTGTGCCGGAAGAGTGAAGTGCATCGTGTTGTGTCACTCCAACGGTCAGTTCAAAATCCACACGCGCCGCATCGCACATGCCCCGCTCCGCGACGACGTAATTTAACATTAAACGTGTCGTGTTTTCATCCCCCGCATTTATTATAATAGGAATCTCGTTTGTCGAACTCACCCCCGCTCGCTTGTGTAAACAAACCGCAACGATAGTGCAGTGACGTGATTTCACGTGTGCCGGCCGGCAAAACGGAACTGTGGGTGATAACTTGGATGGACAGTAGCTGGAGACGGACCCCCTGGAGGTGCTAGATTGGTACGTAGTCTTTTTCCGCATTTTTATACACATAACTATTGCTACCCCTCGACAACCTCAGGAGACCATCCGATTCCCGGCTGAAACAGCCCGTATTTTCACTGAGGCCAGCCCGCACCCCCCCGCAGTGTAGGAAAGCAAATTTTCTACCATTTTATGGTCCTTCAGCAACCGGATTCTCCGTGAAAATTAGCTGTTTCTAACAAACATTTCAAGTTAGACACCCCCGCCATTTTTTTTTTGCCCTTGTTAGTGCGCACGCGTCATATTGCCATCCGCTAAAATCTCTTCGAAACTTTAATATTTTTAACTAAAAACACTAACTACGCTCCTATAACAACCGCATTATATTTATTTCCGCATATTTCGCTAAAAACTTAACCTACATAAGCGTATTTCAATTTCAATATCTCTGTACACCACTACGAACAATAGGTACATACCTACATAATAATGGCCGCGAATGAACAGAAGTTGAAATTGTTAGAATCTCAACGGGAATTATTTTTCCAACGCCTACAAACAATTTACGACTATTCATGTTGCGATTTAAAAGATCCAGAAGCCCTGGATAATTTTCTATGCTCCATTGAAAGTTTAGAAGACGTAAGAACTAACTT
The DNA here is from genome assembly GCA_912999815.1 of Campaea margaritaria. Lineage (NCBI taxonomy): Eukaryota > Metazoa > Arthropoda > Insecta > Lepidoptera > Geometridae > Campaea > Campaea margaritaria. The sequence continues at coordinate 339,871 of OU538809.1, read as the reverse complement.
CCAATCAACCGCGAAAGAATACAATATAACCTTGTTGAAAATAGATAAAGAAAGTGTACCTGACTCTCAAAGCTGGTTATCATTCGAAGACATGTATTGCCGCATTAAACGTAAATTATCCATGTTTACACCGCCAAAAGCAGAATTTAAACCTACCCCCGCTAAATCTTTAATTAGGTTAGCGCCGATAGAAATGCCAGAATATAATGGAGATCGGCTTCAGTGGCCATTGTTTTATGCCACATTCCATAACGCTGTACATTTAAATGCATCTTTAACTAATACCGAAAGAATGTATTATTTGGTTGGTAGACTAAGTGGTAAAGCCAAATCCATCTGCACAGGTATTGTTCCTTGCGCCGAAAACTACAACGCGATTTATAGCGCGCTTATATCGAAATACGAAGATAAACGCAGTCTAGCCGTTACATACCTAGATCAGATGTTCTCCCTTAAACCGATCGCTTCCGCAACCGCCAGTAACCTTGAATCTTTCATAGATCAATTCGCCAATGCCTACTTAGCATTGAATAACTTAAACATACCTGATCTATGCGACTTTGTTATGTATTACACCCTTTTGCAAAAGTTAGACAAAGAGTCCGCGCGGTTATTTGAAATGGAGAATCGAGGTGTAGAATTACCGAACTTAAACGGGTTAATTTCATTTGTCCGCGACCGCGTAAAGGTCCTCACTCGTACTGGTGACCAATCGGGTTCTAAGACCCAGAATACAATTGCATCAAAAACTAATGTACGTTCTTTTATTGTAAACAACAACACCGCTAACAAATGTTCTTTGTGTGAACAACCTGATCACAGTAATCTCTATTTATGTTCGACCTTTAGAAAACTGTCGCCCCGCGAACGTTTCAAGTTCATCAAAAGTTGTAACGCCTGTATTAATTGCCTTAGTAAAACACACACCGCTCAATCTTGTAAATCCATAAACACATGTAAACAATGTCAACAAAAACATCACAGTATGTTACATTTTCTTGAATCCGATTATGCAAACCCGCATTCCTTATCGTCGAAGCTCGATACAAATACCTCCCGCTGTAGTGAGGGAGCTAACGGAAGGGAAAATTCACGTAACTCGACTTCTTCTAAGTCAGACGATAGAACCTTATCACTTTGCAGTATGAATACCTACTCGCATGCTAGTCACGGGCGGAAATCACAAAATGTACTACTAGGTACAGCCCTCGCTGACGTAAAATCAAATGATGGATCTGTTAGGAAAGTTCGTTTTTTGATCGATAATGGTTCTCAAAACCATTTTATAACAAAGCAGGCCTGCAAACAGTTGGGTCTCCGTGTCTTTAATGATTCCAGTAATCAATCGGTAATGGGAATAGGTGACACCTCCCAGCCTATATCAGGCATTACTGACCTAACATTGTACTCACGCCTTGATCCGAACTTTTGCTTGAAGATTCAACCGCTAGTCATTAAAACAATCTCTGGAGATTTACCGAGCTGTTCTCTAAACACTTCCGCGGTCACGCACCTTTATGACCTACCGCTCGCCGACCCGCATTTTTACGCGCCCGGACCCATCGACGTTTTATTGGGTTCCGAGGTCTTTGTCGAAATCTTGCGGCCTGGAAAATCGCTGGGCCCTGCAGGACAACCTGACGCGTTAGAAACCGCCTTTGGATATATAGTAATGGGGTCCACGGCCTCAGTGCCCGCCGATAATCATAAACCCGCACATAATCAAACTCACCGCGCGTTCTTTACATCGAGTGACGAGTCAATTGAGGCTTTAGTTACTAAATTTTGGCAGCTCGAGTCGGTACCTACACAAAAACATATGTCGACAGCTGACCAAGAATGTGAACATTTCTATGTTTCTAATACGCACCGCGACGTTAATTCAGGACGTTATGTAACCGCATTGCCATTTTCGAAATCCCCGCACTTGTTAGGAGATTCCTTGACGACAGCCACGCGCCGTTATTCTTATCTTGATCATAAATTCCAGACTAACAAAACATTAAAGAGCGAATACGACAAGGTAATGACGGATTATTTAAAAGGTGGTATTGTTTCCCCCGCTCCCGCTTTGAACACCGATAACAAATATTATGTAATCCCTCATCATGGAGTCTGCCGACCAGAAAAGCCGCTACGACTTGTATGTGACCCTAGCGCGAAGTCAAGCACTCAAGTAGCTTTAAACGACATTCTACACTCGGGGCCAAACTTACAGGCAGATTTAACCGCAATCATTTTAAAATTCAGACTTTCTCCCGCTCAACTGTTGAGTCATCCGCTATGGCTCCACGGTCCGCCCTGGGCACGTGACGATCTACGTACGTGGCCTATTAATCGCTTCACCTTCGACTCCACAGCTGATGAAAAGCTGTTGGAAATCAAAAAACGCGCTAATGTTTTCATCACCACCGATGAGCAACCGCAATTTCTATGCACGCTTGCTAAGAAAGTATCGTCTTGGTCCAAGCTTCTCCGCATTATAGTATATTTATACCGCTTCTTAGGAAAAATTCCGCGTTCTAATAGAATCGAACTTTCACACTTACAATATGCAGAAAATATTATTGTAAAATCTCTTCAACAACAATATTTCAAAGACGATATAAACGCCCTCTCAAACAATCGCAAGGTTTCAAAATCGCTAATCCCGCTTTCACCATTTTTAAAAAATGATTTGCTTCGCACCGGGGGACGTTTAGAAAAATCTTCGCTTTGTTTTGACGCTAAACATCCGATATTGCTTCCTAAAAAGGATCATATCGTTAACATTTTAATAGATTATTATCACCGCAAATATTTACATGCCGGACCACATTTATTACTATCTTTGTTGAGACAAAAATTCTGGATAATTTCCGGACGCACTACAGTAAAACAACGCTTTCGACTTTGTAATAAATGTTTTAAAGTAAATCCCCGTAATGAGGCGCCTTTCATGGCACCCCTCCCCGCTTCTCGCGTCACCGAGGCTAAACCATTCTTACGAACGGGCGTCGACTACGCTGGTCCAATAAACATATTGATAAGCAGATACCGCGGTGCCCGCAAAGAAAAGGCATATATCTGTTTGTTTACATGTTTAGTGACGCGCGCCGTTCATTTGGAATTAGCAGTAGACTTGAGTACGGACTCATTTTTCCGCGCTTTCCGTCGATTCATCTCGAGGCGTTCCAATTGTCTGGAGTTGTTTTCAGACAATGGTGGAAACTTCTTAGGCGCTAAAGCCCAGCTGGACGAGTTGAATGGCTTTCTCAAGTCCAAGGCCTTTTGTGATTCCTTCGCTGAGGAAACGATATCGCAAGGCATATCTTGGCATTTGAACCCGCCCAGTGCACCTCATTTCGGTGGCATTTGGGAAACTAACGTCCGCAGTGTAAAGTTAATTTTAAAGCGCGTGATCGGTGATGTTCTGCTTACTTATGAGGAGCTGCTTACTGTATTAACTCAAGTTGAATCGCTTCTCAACAGTCGTCCGCTAACCGCTGTTTTAAGTTCCGACCCCGCAGAGCCCAAGGCACTTTGTCCTTCTGACTTTCTGACTATGGGTCCGCTTGAGTCATTTCATGATGACTCACGTTACAAACCTACATTGACAGATTTAGTCCGCAGTAAACATTTGACTGACCAGGTTGTTCAGAGATATTGGAATCGTTGGAGACAAGAATATCTTAATACCCTACAAACACGCGCCAAATGGAATACTAAGTCTAATCCGGTGACTAAAGGAGCTGTCGTTGTGCTAAAAACTGAAAATTCACCACCGTTACAATGGCCTTTAGGCATAGTAGAGGATATACATCCTTCATCTGACGGAATCGTCAGAGTGGTAACGGTGCGCACTAAGAATGGTACCTATGTTCGCCCTGTTGTAAAACTATGTGTTTTACCTTCTCAATAACCTACATTCTTAACCCCTCCCCGCATTTTTCACCCGCAATTTTAGTCATAGTTTATTTTTATCTTTCAAGTTTTCCTATCTTTTATTAGACGGATTACTTCCGCATCCGCTTCCGCATCCTTAGACATTAGATAACACAATTTAGGTGATCATTCTCTCTTTGTTGGTTCAGGAGTCTTCTTTAACTCCTGAAGGCCGGGGGGATGGCTCTTTTTATGTGTATATTCTGTGGCTAATAGACAAAACGCATCAATTTACGCATCTGTGCCGGAAGAGTGAAGTGCATCGTGTTGTGTCACTCCAACGGTCAGTTCAAAATCCACACGCGCCGCATCGCACATGCCCCGCTCCGCGACGACGTAATTTAACATTAAACGTGTCGTGTTTTCATCCCCCGCATTTATTATAATAGGAATCTCGTTTGTCGAACTCACCCCCGCTCGCTTGTGTAAACAAACCGCAACGATAGTGCAGTGACGTGATTTCACGTGTGCCGGCCGGCAAAACGGAACTGTGGGTGATAACTTGGATGGACAGTAGCTGGAGACGGACCCCCTGGAGGTGCTAGATTGGTACGTAGTCTTTTTCCGCATTTTTATACACATAACTATTGCTACCCCTCGACAACCTCAGGAGACCATCCGATTCCCGGCTGAAACAGCCCGTATTTTCACTGAGGCCAGCCCGCACCCCCCCGCAGTGTAGGAAAGCAAATTTTCTACCAGACACAATGTCCCGTAACGCTCATTATACGCTTGCGCCGCATCTATCTCTCTTCTCTTCTTGACGGGATAATTATTCTTTCATTTTAAAAATCTGATTACTAGTATAATTTCAAGTATTTGTTCTTTTATTATTAAAAACTGATTCAATTTTATTCATATAAGTATGTTTTATATATGAAAATAATTTTCTTGGGTGGACTGGATATGCCTGGATAAGACATCAATTACCAATTCGCTCACCCACGGACAAACTTAAAATAAAAATAAATAGGTAGATACACGAAATACAAAGAACCAACAGAAATAAAATATTAAAGCCGAAGACGTTTAAATTAAAAAAAAATAGTTTTTTTTTTGTCGTAGTTTATGTATAGTTTATATCTTCTATTTAATTTTATCTACTTAATTATTGTTTATGAAGTTCAGTAAATAAACTTATTTCTGGCTTTCATTTCCGAAAGTAAATAACTAAGGTCAGTTTATACACAGTTACTCACCAAACAGACAAACACAATATTGCCGTCCATCTTTAAACTCAATTCAATCACTAGCCACTCCTCACTCCGAGGTCTTCAATTAAACTGATGCCACTGTAACAACAATTAATTCAACAACAAAAACTATGCGGGCTGAAATCAACAAAACAACATGAAATCGATTCGTTTCACTTTTTAGTCACTTTGAGTGTCCGGAAAGAGGACAGACGCGGACAGCGCGAGTGCTATTTACTGGTGTTTTTGATGGAATGCTTTTCCTTTTATGTATTTAACAAGTATAAATTAAAAATTGATAAAAGCTTTGGCACGAGAACACTCAAGTTACCTTTCAAACAAAACAAACTATATCAAAATCGGTCCATCCGTTTCAGACCCACGATGTCACAGACAAACATACAATCCTCTTTTTGCATTGGGAGTAGAAAAGTTGATTTTTGTGTCAAATGTGTTTTTTTTTTTTAAAGAAAAATATTTAAAGTTATAGAAAGATTTTAATCAAAATTAAATGGTGTAAACGTTTGCTGTAAATTTTAACCCAAAACTATCACACTTATAGATAAATAGATAGATAGATAAACTTTTTATTGAAACACCACAGAACAAAGAAAACATATTTTTTTTAACAATTAGTGTCACAATGGGCGTTCTTATCGATTTATAATTACTTCAAAAGACCTTACGTCCGTCGTGACTTATAATTCTTATAAAAGAGTGATTTTGCCTCCGACGCCGATCCACTTTCCGGACAAATAAATCTAACAGATAATTTTAAAGATAAAGAAACAATAAATAGATTTTTTGGGCTCGCGGAGGAAATAAGGATAGAGGTGCAGACCTCTGCTCTTATAGGCGAGCAGTGAATCAGAACACGGCCTTTGTAAGGTTGAAATAGTTCGGGAAACGCGGTTAGTCACCGTATAACCGGATGCACCGAGTAGTGGGAAGCCCACACCTTTACCAGATATTCATCCTTCAAGCAGTAGTGTGCAAACATTACTGTGTTCCAGTTTGAAGGGCACTGTTTCCAGCGAAATTACTGGGCATATGAGGCTTTAGAGTCGATGTCTCAGGGTGATGAGCGCAGTGCAGCGCCGCGCAGGATTATGCAATGCAGTGTTCTGTGTGGTGCTGTGACTGATAAGGATTCAGTCAAATAAAAAAAAATAGTCCGTACTAATGTATACAACAAAGTACGGAACCCTTCGTGCGCGAGTCCGACTCGTACTTGACCGGTTTATTTATTCTATGGAACTATACAGAAAGGACACTCCACCCCGCGCGATCCGCTTCCCCGCACCTCTGCCCGCAATCCGGGAGGCAATCGGGAGGTCAGTCAATATTACACGCCCAAATGTAACAGACAAACGGGTTTGAACCTTCATACTAGCGGTTGCTTTTCGTTTTGGTCGCGTAGTAAGTTGATTGGATGGGAAGCCAAAGATCGGACTATGTTGAAGCTTATCAGGAATAGGAAGGGCCTACGTAATTTTCGCACCTATAATACTAGTGAGATACATTATTAATTTATATCAAGTAGACGTTAAATTATATATACTGTAAGTTGTTGTAAAATCTGTAAACAAAAAACCAAAATAAAACACCTAAAACTTTTTTTATGAAGGACAAAGCAAAGCTGACAATTAAACTGACTCAGCATTTCACATAAAATGCAGAGCGCACTAAAGTTATTGGAACTTTACAGACCGCAGATAGGGTGACCATGTATTCACATTTTGACGTTACAACGTCTAATAAATTGATGACCGCCGGCTGCACGCACGAAAAAGTTGACACATTGTCCCGTTACGCTAATTGTACGCTTGCGCCGCATCTATCTCTCTTCTCTTCTTGGCGGGTTAATTATTCTTGCATTTTAAAAATCTTATTACTAGTATAATTTCAAGTATTTATTATTTTATTATCAAAAAATCATTCAATTTTATTCATAAATGTATGCAATCATTTCATCAATGTTTTGTTATGACGTTGTCACGTTAAACTATCGTCCGTCAACCAAATTTACAGACAACCAATTTTTTTATAAGCTTTTCAGTTTCAGATAGTAACCGTACTGTGTACTTTGTGTACTGTAAAGGTACTGTAAAACAGAGATGATCTTTAACCATATTGTCACCAAACACCCGATGAATGTAATAAATAATGAATGTTTGAAATTATTTATTGATCCAGATTGGTGGATAACATACCTACACATAGCACCAAGAAACTCTCTTTTAAATTTCGTAACTTTTTTATGCCACATAACATAAGGTAAAATCTATATATATAAAAATGTTACGTTGGTTTGTGTACGCTTCAATAACTCAAAAAGTTCTGCACCGATCGAGCTGAAATTTTAGCATGATATATAATCCGCATCAAGGATTGTTTTTATCTATTTTTTTCATCAGTGACATATCAGGGAATGTGCCACAGCGAAGCGTGCCAGGGTACAGCTAGTTATTTATAATTATTAAACTCTTTTTGCTAAAAGGCATGTAGGTACCTACATAATCGTCATCATCATCGACCCATAACGTCCCACTGCTGAGCACGGGTCTCCCCTCACTTTCGTGAGGAGGGTTAGGCCATATTCCACCAAGGGGGCCAGATCCGGATTGGTAAATCATACTATCATATCATACCTACATAATCCTTAGATATAATTATGTAGAGGTCCAATTGTAGCCTATCTTTTATCCAACACAAAAGGAGCTGTGTTATTAAGCCAGTATAATAAGTTTTAAAAAATTTGCGGTCCTATAAAAAGCGCACTCATGGTCACCCCAACCTACCGCAGTGCAGCCTTGGGCATGCAGGATAATGATAGAAAGGGACAGAATTTCATTTTATTTTTCTCTGTTTTGGTTAAGCATTCTGACACAATGTGTTTTCCATTTTTGAAGTTAAATTTTTTATCGACGTATAGGAGAAATTTTATGACAATCGTCACACTTTTTTGTTACGCTCGATCGTCACGGAAGAGTTGACACTATGACATGAAGGTTTATTTATAGAAGTTTGAAATAAGACAAAGAGTTCGGGAGTAAGAGGTCACCATAGAGTATAAACTTTGCATTGCATAATCCTGCGCGGCGCATTGCGCTCGTCACCCTGAGAAATCGGCTCTAAAGTCTCATATGCCCAGTAATCTTGCTGGAAACAGTGCCCTTCAAACACAGTAATGTTTGTATACGACTGCTTGGCAGAATGATTCATCGTCATCATCATCAACAACCCATAACGTCCCACTGCTGGGATACCAAATTTAATCTGTGACGATGTATTTATCCAAGAACTGTTACCACTACTTTCTCCCACTAGACTGCCACATTCCACCGCTTCCAAATCAATTATTAAAAAAAATTGGTTGTCTGTAAAGTTGGTTGACGGACGATAGTTTAACGTGACAAGGTCATAACAAAACATTGATGAAATGATTGCATACTTTTATGAATAAAATTGAACCATTTTTTTATAATTAAAGAATAAATACTTAAAATTATACTAGTAATCAGATTTTTTAAATGCAAGAATAATTAACATTCCAAGAATAGAAGAGAGATAGATGCGGCGCAAGCGTACAATGAGCGTTACGGGACATTGTGTCAACTTTTTCGTGCATGCGGCCGGCTTTCATCGATTTATTAGACGTTGTCACGTCAAAAAATGTTGTTTACAAACAGTTAACAGAAGCTTTAACGAAGCAAATAATTCATCTCGAAGCAGTTCCAACCAAGTACAGTCAGCAAAACAAATAGATTAACAAAATCACCATAATTTAAGCTCCTATTTAATTTATTAACTGGCAGCCACAGTATTTTCTACTCTACAGGATACAGATAAAGTCTAAATTGGGTAAAGTGTGAGTGACAAATGGAATTAGAAATCCTCGCTGGCGGTTAAATAAACATTAATTTACGAGGAGGTCCTTTGTAGTGCCAGTGTTGTTGAGAGATAAACACTGTTTAGTTTAAGACATAGATATTACTTAGTTACCGCTAGCTGTTACTTGCGAATGCGTTCACATTGGCATTTTTATAAAGAGGACGGCTTTCTATGAACGCGTCGCTCGCATAACAATAGTAATTTCTTAATTATCAATAACTCTCTACGAAATAAAAAGCAAAATCAAAACCGGTTCATTCGTTCAGGAGCTACGCTACCACAGATACACAAACAGAGAGAGAGTCAGAGAGACAGAGAGAAAGAGACAAGGCTAACGGGGGTTAAAAATAATGCGTCACGATCACTTATATAAATCTTAACCCCTAACTAGGAAGCCCTGTATCTGGGGAATCAGGAACTACGAGGATCATGGTCCCACAACACCCAGAGCAAATACCTGTGGTTCACACAAATTTTTGCCCTCTGCGGGAATTAATCCTGCTACCTCACGCTACGCAGTCAGCTCATTACCCACTTACATTGCCAACGGAGGCCATCAAAAGATGTGGTTTTGTCATTTCACATACACACAAAAAACCCAAAAAAAAAACAAAAAAAAAGACAATTTAGACATGTTTTTGTGATTCTAATTCTAAGTTACCAATGAAAGTAAAAATGGATTGAAAAAAGATCTACCCCTAGAATATTATACAAAGCATTCCACTTACATGCATTCTAGCTATGAAAATAACTCCAGGCGTCATGCTGGGAAGAACGCAGGGAATCTGTGCTGGGAATATTCCATGCAAATACATTTAAATGCCTACCTAGTGTATTGCTTTAGTAAACATCAGTTCATATTAAGTTAACCATCGTGGATGAAACAGCTCTTGGACACCTTATACTAGGCAAACACACATCGGTAAGTGAGTGGGTATTTTAATTATAACATCAGTGAATCATCAATTTAATCATCATTAAACGTTAGACATTGCATACCTATTTTAATAAACGTACACTTGCGGTAGACAGAGATAAATGCTCGATGGGTGCAAGTAGGGTTAGCCAATAGAGTATCAATAAACAAGAAATCATGGAAAAATGGAAGGGAGGCCTTTGCCTAGCAGTGGGACGATTCTGGCGGATAGGTATAATAATAAGTAATAGTAAGTAAATACTACTATAATCGCGTAAATCCCCGGATAAATAATCTCGTTTGTAATTACGAATTGTTACTCCTCTATCGAGTGGGTCACCCGAGGGTTAGAATAGATTCTCACTCGTACTTTGAGAATATAGATTAATTCGTTATGGCCGGCTCGCGAGGTGGAGTGACACGAGCTTTGATATTATTAACATAATGCTGGTAACATAATGCATTTAATCCTATTAAGTATACACAAATTTATGTAATACTAGCTGCGCCCCGCGGTTTCACCCGCGTAGTTCCTGTTCCCGCGGGAATATGGGGATAAAATATAGCCTATGTTACTCGCTGTCAATGTAGATATCCATTAGTGAAATAATTTTTTAAATCGGTGCAGTGGTTTAGCCGAAACCTTACATATTTCTATACAAACTTTCATCCTCCATTTCAAAGCCTTAAAATGCTTTTTTCGAATTAAAAAGTACCCTATGTCCTTTCTTAGGCTCTAGACTATCTCTGTACCAAATTTCATTTCAATCGGTTCAGTAGTTTAGGCGTGAAAGAGCAACAGACAGACAGACAGACAGAGTTACTTTCGCATTTATAATATAAGTAGGGATGTAGGGATAAGTAAGAATGTTATACTTAGAAAAAATTGTGAAAAATTTAGGATTTTTTTTTTTTCTGTTTAGAACAAGCAGTGATTTTGTTAAATTTTCATTCTATCGTGTTTTTCACTCTGTGGAATATAGTTTTATATGCCACAGAATAAAAAAATAAAGGGTCCACAATAATTAATAATAGCATTAAGATGGTTCATTTCACTTATTTAAATTTCAAAGAGTTTTTCCGCTTTGTAGCTAGACGGCTATTGTAAATGGTAATGGAATTTGCGAAAATCCTCGACAATTTTGCACATTATTACACAGAGATATAATTATATAGCTCATTTGCACCTGATTACTCAAATGAGTCAATAAACCCTTTTTTTTATCGCAGAATAGGCAAGCATTTGACCGCAGTCTCTCCCGGTGGTAAGTGTCGACACGGCCGATGGTGGAGCACACTTGCCTAGAGGATACTCTCGACTTGAAGACTTTCAGATTATAGTTTTGGGGAAACATAGACGCTTCAGTCGTCATTTCATGTTTTTTTTTTTGATATACCGATCGCACAGATGCGTCACGGCCAGTAAAAGCGTCACGGGTTTTCCTCAAGAAAGCTATCCGTTGCATAATTTGATTTGCGCTTCACCATTCTTATAATCATAAATCTGCCAGAAGGAAGCCGTCACATTTACTTTCGTTGCAATTTTTTTTGACAGGAGTTTGAGTTTGGATGCTATTTACAATTGCTAGGCCTCTTTTACAAGAGTCCACTCGTTTTTGTACTTGTATAAACTATTGCCTCAAAGCCGCCTGTGGAAGTACCTTTGCCAGATATTCATCCGCCGAGCAGTACTGTAGAATGCAAACATTACTGTGTTCCGGTTTGAAGGGCACTGTTTCCAGCGAAATTACTGAGCATGTGAGACTTTGGAGCCGATGTCTCAGGGTGACGAGCGCAGTGCGGTGCCGCGCAGGATTATGCATTGCAATGCTCTGTGTAGCACTGTAACTGTTATGGGCAGGCGCAGCGCTTACCATCAGCTGAAGGACTTGCTTATCTCGTCACTATGTCAAATAATAAAAAAGGGGATAACACGATCTCTTCGCAAATGACAAAATGGAAGCTCGTCCGCAACAGACTTGCAAGACTTGACCCAAATAAACATTCATACTAATTTCCAACATAATAAAACAGCGATTCTAATAAAACCTTGAACAAAAGAAACTTTTGATCAACATGATCACGTTTCTTTAACCCTTAATCCACTCAAGGGAGGACGGGGCGGAAATCCAATATAACGGACATTGCACAGGGACGGGGCAAACCGGAATAAATGGCGTCTGATCCCTTTGTCCCTGATAGAACTGTTATCGGGCAGAACAGCCTTTTATCATGTGTATTTGAAACCGTAAGGAGACCCACATACCTACCCGAGACTTATTTCGGAGGCAGTTTCGTATTTCGTATTAATCGTATCAAGTACGACTGAACATTTGAAAGAAGCCGTGGTAGCCTAGTGGGAGAACGTCTGAATTTAAAAGAGAAGGCCGTGAGTTCAAATCCCAGTGCGGGCACTTACGCAGTGCGGTGTTAGCGGCTTTCGCGGTGTTAGCCCAGGTAATAAGGGGGCCTACCATGAGGACCAACGCCGTCGGGCCGCGGAAGTCCACTTTCGCACCCGTAGCCCCGACAACAAAGGCGTCCCGGTGGAACACCCTGGGGTTTAGTGGGTATACCCGTCAGACTAGCTGGCGGGGGAGTCCCACATAACCACCCGGCCCTCACCCGGGTCTGGTGGTATGCGTAATGCATTCTCCAGGTAAAAAAAAAGGTTATAAACTATCTGTGCGCCAAATTTCATCGAAATCCGTCCATCCGTTCCGTAACAAACATCCAAACATACAAATTTTCACATATATAATATATTGGCGATTTGGCGCACAGATAGTTTATAACCCTTTTTTTTACCGTTTTTTTTATATTATATAATATATATATATATATATTTAGGAATCACTCCCAGAAATATTTAAAAAAAAACAAACACAAGATCACATAATATTCGATTTATAATCTTGGTAAACAATCTCAACAAATTAAATATGTGGGTAGGAACCTAGTGATTATCGTTACAATCAAGTTACACAGAGTAATTATGAAGCACTAAAATAAACACAAATATCTCACTGTACAGTCCTTAAGCGATGTTGCCACGACGAGAGACACCCGACAAATGCCTCGAGTCTCGCTTTGCAGTGGCTTTTATACTATTTTAGAAAGGTTTTCCTAATTATATATATATATATATAATATTAGTAGGATAGGATCAAATAAGTTTTATGGAGTTTTGAGTGACGCTATTACTGTTATGGACAGGATTGACGCTGACCATCAGGTGAAGGACTTGCTCATCTTGTCACTAAGTAACATACAAAAAACAGAACAAAGCCATCTATAGACTTTACTAATAATAAAGGCAATAAAAGTACCTAAGCTTAGCACATACTGAGATAAGGACGAGCAAGTCGTTCACCTGATGGTAAGCGCTACGCCTGCCCCTAACAGTTACAGTGCCACCTAGAACTTTGCATTGCATAATCTTGCGCGGCACTGCGCTCGTCACCCTGAGACTTCGGTTCTAAAGTCTCATATGTCCGGTATTTCAATGTGTAATATCAACCATTAGATTTACGTAAACGTGTACTATAGATAAATGATAAAAACCCATAAAACGATAAATAGATAGATAAATTCTTTGACTATTTAACTATTTGATTTTCCATTGAAAACTCCCAAGAAGTTTTAGTAAAGTAAATAAGTTAGACTAATCTATTGACTAGGACTCGACATTTACTTGCCGCCGGCTAAAATCTGAATGCACTAGTTAGCCGTGCAAAGCCAAAGCGAAAACAAAAACCAGCCAAGTGCAAGTCGGACTTGTGCACGAAGGGTTCCGTACCATCCCTACTAATATTATACATGCGAAAGTAACTCTCTCTGTCTGTTACGCTTTCACGCCTAAACTACTGAGCCCATTTTAAATTAAATTATTTTAATTACATTATTTATTTTTAAAGTGAGAATATTCTGTGAATATTTCAAGCGGATAACTGTTGCCATTATCAATGTCGGGCAAAAAAGAGCAAATAATGATGGGAGCCCCCTTAAATATTTATTTTATTCTCATTTTTAGTATTTTTTGCCATAGCGACAACAGAAATAAATCTGTGAACATGAATACCACTGTCTAACTATCACGGTTCATGAGATACAGCCTGGGGACAGTCGGAGAGACAGACAGCGGAGTTTTAGTAATAGGGTCCCGTTTTACCCTTTGGGTACGGAACCCTAAAAACACCTCACTTAAAAGCGCGGACACCTCCCCGATCTAATTTCTACAGTAAACGCACCCCCCTAGTTAAATACTATTATTCATCCTGTGTCCTGGTTACCATGACAACGCGGCAGCGCGCGCACCCAGTCTCACCTTACCCGCCGCCGCCGCCGGTCGTGTCTCCGCACAACATATTCGAACTTCAAAACATTCGATTTGACATTAGTGTTATGTGTTGTATTGGGCCAGTGTCTCGCCAGTTGACTTCATAAATGCTGACGGATGCAAAGCAATGGGAGAAGATGCCAAATGCGGCGGGACGGTGAGTGGGACGCCTTAATTTATCGTATTTTGAAAGTAGGTACACAAAGAACCCGGTGGCATATGGACCGGTGTTTATTTTCTTAGGTAAACATTATACCATAATATAGCTCTATTCATGGTCTTATATATTACTAGCTGCGCCCCGCTGTTTCACACGCGTAGAATGTCATATTTATTTATATCTAATTAAATGCCTAAAACATAAATTAAAAGCTTCTAACTTCAAAAATGACGAAACTTCAATACAAACTTTCATCCCCTATTTCGAACCCTTACAATGCTTTTATCGCATTAAAAAGTACCCTATGTCCTTTTTCAGGTTCTAGACTATCTCTGTACCAAATTTAATTTCAATCGGTTCAGTAGTTTAGGCGTGAAAGAGCAACAGACATAGTTACTTTCGCATTTATAATATAAGTAAGGAAGTAAGGATAAGGATAAGGAAGGATTATTTTTATCATATTATTTGTTTGAGTAGGTTTGTTAATAATTGATAGTAAGGACATTGTTTTGTTTATAATATTTAATTCCTTCGTTTTATGTAATTAATTAGTGAAATCTGTAAGCTGAAACGTTACGTTACACCCTATACGTCAGGTTCTAGTTTCTAAGAAATTAATAGAATAGAAAACTCTTTATTAAACACCAAAAAAAAACACATTACAGAAAAAATAACATAAATAATTATAATAGTGCTTTTTGGAAATCAGTTTTGTTTCTGTGTATCAAAAACAGAAAACCAAATTAGTTGGGAAACCGGTGTCTTACCCATAATACTTTTTTTTACCTATTACTATCTTCTTATTACCAGAAAATTAATTCTATTTCTATTTTTTAGTTCTATATAAATAATTTTAGAGAGAAAACTTAAAAAAAAAACAATAAAAAGTTACTTTATTGTTTATTAATTTTAAAAGTTTCGACGTCTGTTCTGTTTACCTTTTCAGCCAGTTGGGAGGTTTCAATTATGTGACCTACTAAATTTATTTTAAAACTAGCTGCGCCCCGCGGTTTTACCCGTGTAGTTCCTGTTCCCGCGGGAATATGGGGATAAAAATAGCCTATGTTACTCGCTGACAATGTAGCTTTCCATTAGTGAAATATTTTTTTTAAATCAGTGCAGTGGTTAAGCCGATACCTTACATATTTCTATACATACTTTCATCCCCTATATTTATTTTACCCCCTCAAAGGTAAAGTTTTACAAACTTTGAATGTGATTTTTATTTATATCTAATCAAAGCCTAAAAAATAAATTTCAACCTTCTAGCTTCAAAAATGTCGAAATTTCCATACAAACTTTCATCCCCTATTTCAAACTCTTACAATGCTTTTTTTCGCGATAAACAGTACCATATGTCCTTTCCTTGGCTCTAGACTATCTCTGTACCAAATTTCATTTAAATCGGTTCAGTAGTTTAGGCGTGAAAGAGCAACAGACAGACAGAGTTACTTTCGCATTTATAATATAAGTAAGGATAAGTACATAAAAGGATTTCTAGGTCAAACCCAGCTGACTCCTAATTTAAATAAATGAATCCAAATCCAAAACCTATTATGTAGGATCTATAATCTATATGTAGGGTTGCGAAAAGGAATTCCTGTCCAATTTGTATTAGGGATTAAGGCGGATTCCACTGGTGCGTTACACGGAGCAATCAAATACGATAAAACAAGGGTCATGATATAGGGTCGTAGCCCACTACGTCCGATTACGTCCACCGATACTATCTCTCTATAAATTGTATATATTCTGAGATTGAATTGCGTTCAGTAGGTAGATAAAGGCCTAATAATAATTGTCATAATAATAGATTATTTTTATACTGTACACTCGAAATATTCACAGAATATTAAGTTATTAATATTCACTTTAAAAATAAATAGTGAATTAAAATAATTTTGCCGTTTTTGTAGATGAAATTTCCTATTGAGGTACGGAACCAAAAAGAGGTAAGAAATCGATTAAATGCATACATTCTGACTTCTAACTAGGGTCCTCCGTATGTCATCATCATCATCAACCCATAACGTCCCACTGCTGGGCACGGGTCTCCCCTCACTTTCGTGAGGAGGGCTAGGCCATAATCCACCACGGGGGCCAGATCCGGATTGGAACCTACCTACGTCCGAAATAATTCTCGGGTAGGTATGTGGGTTCCCTCACGATGTTCTTATTGGAAGGCGGACGTTCTCCCACTAGGCTACCACCGCTTGTGTGTGTACCATTAACTCCACAAAAAGCCTTGTTATCTTCCATGCGTGACTGACATAATCAACAAAACACCGAAAACTCTGTTACTACTTTCACTATCCACTGACATTTTAAGGGCATTTCCTGTCGAGTTCTCCCTTCATTTCCTTTGTGAAAAACTAACTCGAAACTACCCTTGAGTTCCAACCTTAAAGCTTGAAAGATAGAATTGAAAATAGAGCCTGCTTCGCTAGTCTCAGTAGACCGAATCCGTACGTTGTTACGTCTTGTAGTATATATCTTTGTTAAATCGCCTTTGCTCTCTTTTGGTTTGTTATTGCGAGAGTAGGTAGCGAGCGTGTTCTGCAGTTCCTTTGGCAGTAGCTTGTTTGCCATTTCTTTGAGTGGATTCCTCTTTTCAGGGGTACAGTGAGGCTGTGAATGTGTGTTCATCCCACTATAGGCTACTAGCCTTATTATGAGACTATAGAACCGACGTCTCAGGGTGACGAGTGCAGTGCCGCACAAGATTTTGTAATGGGAAGTTTTAGGTACCACTGTAGCTGTTATAGGCAGGCGTGGCGCTTACCATCAGGTGAACAGTTGCTCGTCTCGTTATTTAGTAACATAATAAAAAGGTATTATAAATGCGAAAGGGTGGGAGTGTGGTTAATTTTGAAGCCACAACGCCTAGATGGATTTTTAACCACTCATGCAAAAAGAGGGGTGTTATTTGTGCTCTTTTTGATCGGCTTGCAGTGCTGAATAAGAATTTTACTAAAAGCTAGTCAGGAAAAATATATTTTTACCAAAAACTTGTATTGATTTTTTGACGTGACAGCGTCTAATAAATCGATGAACGCCGGCTGCATGCACGAAAAAGTTGACACATTGTCCCGTAACGCTCATTGTACGCTTGCGCCGCATCTATCTCTCTTCTCTTCTTGACAGGTTAATTAGTCTTGCATTTTAAAAATCTGATTACTGGTATAATTTCAAGTAATTAATCTATAATTTTTTTAAAATGATTCAATTTTTTCATTAATTATGCAATCATTTCATCGATGTTTTGTTACGACGTTGTCACGTTAAAATATCGTCCGTAAACCAACTTTACAGATAACCAATTTTTTTTACACTGGGCGTAAATAAATGTGTATTACTCAACACAGAAAACAGAAATAGCCGATGTTATCATTATCTATTTATCATTTAATTTACGGTGTCGGCGTGACGCACCTGTCACGTCGGTTCGTACGACGTAACTGTCCGATAAGGCCCGTGGGCGGAAAGAGAATGAGGCTTTGTATTGGAATCAATAATAATCATGTTGTATTGTTAATATTCAAAATTCAAACACACACAACTTTTGAAGTAAGACCTCTTTACGCACGTTTGACTTGGGGAGTAAGCTGGTAAAGTAAAGTCTCAAATAAAGTCAAAGGTAAAGTCTCAAATGCCCAGTAATTTCGCTGGAAACAGTACCCATATACATCCAGGGTGTGTGAGACACGAACCCACTATGACCCCCCGTGAGCAGGCCTGCGCCGAGGTGGGGCAAGATGGGGTCGCGCTAGCAGTCACCATCTTCCCCGGCGGTAGGCCCGGGTGGTATCCGGGCGTCTACGCCTGCGGGAGGTGACCTGGCTCCCCATGGCCACCTCCCAGACGTCTGGAGCCGTCTGTAGTGTCCTCATCTTTCCGAATCAAGGATTATTTGTAAACTTCAGCTGTAACCGCCGCCATAACTCGGGCCGTATTCATGAAGCGCCATTAAAACTTCAAACGACTTTACATCTTTATGCCACAGATATACTTAGTACCATTACATTGTCAAAGTTTACTTTTACAAGTAAAGTAAATTAAACGGAATTTATTCTGACAATTGTTATTTTTAAACGGAAAAGGAAATAAGTTTTTAATGATGACTGATTTAGATTTGTAGTAATAATTATAATAATAGATGAAAAGAAAATCGGGGAATAAAGTTTGGTGTTGAAACCCTAGACTCAGAGCGAATTACTGTGGTTCACACAAATCTTCTTACCCTGTGCGGGAATCAAACCCGCAACCTTTCACTTCGCAGCCGGCTGATCACGCACTACGCCACGGAAGCCGTCATCTAGTCGCCGACTCTAGTTCACCCTGATAGCTCTTCCTGCTCACCCCTTTCACATTTACCCCTAAATAATCAAGAATCAAACGCAAGGGTGGTTGTAGTGAATATTCATAATTACTCAACGAGGGAGTCGAAGTCGCACTAGTGCTGATTTAATCCAATTCTGGAACTTCTGCCACAACTAGGACACTCCTTACAAATATCTGATCTGACATTTGACAGATAAAACTCAAATCATTTATTGCAAGTAGGCAAAAATATTGCACTTTCACAAGTCAAAAACGTAAGCCTCATAAACATAGAGAAAGATAAAAAATAACTCAGAATATGATCTTCTAAACTAATGATTATCTAATTATGGTTAGAGTACGAGTATACTACTTTGCCAGATATTCATCCGTCAAGCAGTAGTGTGCAAACATTACTGTGTTCCGGTTTAAAGGACACTGTTTCCAGCGAAATTACTGGGCATATAAGACTTTAAAGCCGACGTCTCAGGGTGACGAGCGCAGGATTATGTAATTCAGTGTTCTGGGTGGTGCTGTGACTGTTACGGGCAGGCGTAGCGCTTACCATCAGGCGAACGACGAGCTCGTCTCGTCATCCATCGTAATTAAAAAAAAATAGGGAGAGAACGGTGTAACGTATCGTGTGAGGTGAAGAGCTACCATTCTGTACGTGGTTCTATGTTTATTCTATGCCCCAGCTGACAGGGGTTGTTGATGAGGGATGTATTTAGATGTTTAATGAGTGTGAAGGGAAATGGGGGAATGTGTTTTTTTTATTCTTTTTTTTTTTTTTCTAAAGATAAGGAGAGAGAGAGAGAGACATACAGAGTCCGAAACACCACGTTGCGTTCAATAACTGGCATCGCTGATGTAGGTCTCAAAGCAGCTAGGCTTAAATGGGATTGGGTGGGCCATGTAACTCGAATGCACCCCGACAGATGGGCCAAGATCGTCACACAATGGATGCCTGAAAAAGGGCGTAGGCACCGGGGCAGGCCAAGAAAACGCTGGCGTGACGATCTTGATGCATACGAACCAGGTTGGTCCGACGTGGCAAACAGTCGCGACATGTGGAGGGAGATGGGGGAGACCTTTGCCCAGCAGTGGGACTGTATAGGTTATAAAAAAAAAAAAAAAAGGAGAAATTTACCGCCCATTGTATAAAATATGGGAAATGAAGGATAGTAGTGTCCTTTCTATTTTGTACATAGTCTTTGTTAAGTTTTTTGTTTTATGTGTTTTTTGTATTTTCGCTTTCAGCGATAAGACCGCTCATTGTACTACCCTTGTTTACCTATTGTAATTTTTCTGTACTGTGTTTATTTTTGTTTCTGGTGTACAATAAAGAGTTTTCTATTCTATTCTTTTCTATTCTATGGAAGAATTTAAAATGATGGTGTTTAAGCATTATCAGTTTACACTGTAATCTCCAATTTTGATTTTTATGTTGTTTTATGAAGGACTTCGATTTTGTTACAAAAACGTGGTAATAAATAATTATTTTTCAAGCTCCTAGGCATTCATAGAATTTTAATTAAAAAAAGCG
Organism: Campaea margaritaria; assembly: GCA_912999815.1. Lineage (NCBI taxonomy): Eukaryota > Metazoa > Arthropoda > Insecta > Lepidoptera > Geometridae > Campaea > Campaea margaritaria. Next base: position 319,579 of record OU538809.1, on the reverse strand, counting down.
AAACTGAATGCTACCGGATGCGGATTAACCACTTTTCGAGAAGAACCGGCAAGATCCAAGTTTTTAAAAATTCTATAATATTTATAATTATCATTTCAATATTAAATATCGATCTTGAACAAAATGATTTTATAAACTTTATTACAAACATTTAATTACACAACTTTTAGCAAGTTACATTACCTAATAATATTTTTTACCCGACAACGGCGCAGCAAAAACGAAGTTTATGCTTTTGACTGTTATTAATGTTAATCTGTCCCTACATAACTTCTAATGTATTACCAAGCTAATAATGCAACAATAACCGCCAATAGAGAAATGTATATTATATTGATTTACCTTTGAAAGGTAAACTCAGTTAATTTACAGGTAAACCCAGTTGATTCAGTAAACCCCGTTGATTGAGGTAAATTTTAGCTCTGAATAGATTGTACAATTGACAAGGAATTCAATGAATTGTTAATGCAAATTACGTTGGCAATATCATTGTGCTCAACTATATTCCTACATTATAATTAATTGGTTCTAATTGGTACCTTTGAGCGCACCTTTCGTGAGGAAACCCACACGCCCCAGTATAATTACAAATGTCTATGATCTACCAATCCGGACCGGGCCCCCGTGGTGGATTACAGCCTAATTCTTCTCACGAATGTGAGGGTAGACCCGTGCTCAAGTGTGGGCTGTTCGAAAGTGAGGAGAGATTCGTGTTCAGCTTTTAGTAGTGGGAAGTTCCTTCTGCAAGAGACCGCCTGGGGAAGTACCACACCTTTACCAGGTGTTAACTCGTCAAGCAGTAGTGTGCAAACATTACTGTGTTCCGGTTTGAAGGGCATTGTTTCCAGCGAAATAACTGGGCATATGGGACTTTAGAGCCGATGTCTCAGGGTGACGAGCGCAGTGCAGTGCCGCGCAGGATTATGCAATGCAGGGATCTGGGTGGTGCTGTGACTGTTATGGGCAGGCGTAGCGCTTACCATCAGGTGAACGACTTGCTCGTCTCGTCACTGAGTAAAAAAAAAGTTGCAGGTCTGTGACACCCGATAGTTACAACTTCATGACATAAAATGACATTTGTTCTCGCGCCAAATGCGTGTCTAAGTACTTAAAGATAGTACGCGACCGAAACAAAAGTAAGAACCAAAAAGAGAAGAACGTAAACATTCGTAAGAACGAAAAACCGCTGGTAAGAAGGTTCATTCTAACCCGTTTGTCTATTATCATTTGACATTTGGGCGTGTTACATTGACTGGAGGCCTACCATGACCTCTTATAGCGATTCAATTGACGACCTAAACTGAACCGCGTCGCATAATCATACCGTGACGTCTTATTTTTTATGTTGCTGCCAATTTCAACCTTAAGTAGATAAGGTTTAGGTTGAAAATGGCAGCAACCTAAATCGAGTCGCTAATAAGCCTTTTTCAACCTAAAATGGATCCAGTTTAGGTTGAAAATGGCAGCAACATACAAAATAAGACGTCACGGTACGATTATGCGACGCGGTTCAGTTAAGGTCGTCAATTGAATCGCTATAAGATGACATGGTAGGCCTCCTGACCTCCCGATATCCCTCCGGATTGCGGGTAGAGAAGCGGGGGGTGGAGAGTGTCCATTCTGTATATAGAACAGTATAGCTTTTGCGCTTTAGACAGTACAGAAAAATATTGTATATCGATTCTCCGGTTAGCTTTATTCACCGTTATCGATCAGAGTCGACCTTGAACCGACAACGCTTATCACTAGACTAGCCCTCGCCGGTAGCTTTGATCGCACTGGCCTTGCGTTCAACCACATGTCGTCTTATATTATAGGTTTTAGCAAAAACGTCAGTTGAGCGAAACTGTACCTTCAAATTGGATAATTTTAGGTTCTTAGTTGAATAGGAGTAATTTTAAATTTAGGTGATGTTTGTTTGTTTGTTGAATGGGGTTAGGCCCTAGTGTCAGGGTTTGTTAGGCGGCTCTAGGGCCTCTTATGTGCCTTAACCACTGGTATCAATGGAAAACAACTTGAAATTTCCTCCGAAGCTAACAAGCAAGTTTTCTAATGAAATTCAGCTATTGATGCGGGGTCGAAGATTTGAACCCAGTGGCACGTTTCAGAAGCACATAGATTACTAAGTTGAACTCTATCCAAGTTGAACTTTTTGGAAATCCGAACTTTTCACTTACGATTTATTTGGAATATTTGGGTGGGTACGTATATTCATTATCTTTGTCACTGGATGACGCGATAAACCTTATCGGAATCAATTCAGGAGCCTCGATTGCGATATGAGGATAAGCTATCAGCATCATCATCATCAACCCATAACGTCCCACTGCTGGGCACGGGTCTCCCCTCACTTTCGTGAGGAGGGTTAGGCCATAATCCACCACGGGGGCCAGACCCGGATTGGTGGATCACCTACCTACCTCTGAAATAATTCTCGGGTAGGTATGTGGGTTTCCTCACGATGTTTTCCTTCAACGAAAAGCGAGTAATAATTACGTACATATGTTTTACAGAAAGACATTGGTACGTGCCTGCACTGAGATTTGAACTCACGGCCTTCTGATTGGAAGGCGGACGTTCTCCCACTAGGCTACCACCGCTTCACCTAGGATAAGCTATGATGCGTTATATTCTGTGAAATGCTGTCTGGTTGGGTTTAATTCGGATAAGTTTACTAGGCACTAGACTATCATTAAGTAGGGAAACACGATCGCGGTCCATATATACAGGCCATGAATTTTAACATTTGATGTGAAATTTTGTTCAGAAAAATTAAAAGCTGCCATTGCCGTCAGGATTGATGGATGAATGATGATGAGGAATCGATTAATTTTGTATTAATAATGTTAAAAATGTTTTATTTCTGACACTATGTTATTTAGCAAAAAAATAATTCTTATGATGAAACCTTTCGATCGGTATGATAAAGCTACAGTGTCATTATTTTTCTCGTGTAACGGGTTCGATTCCCGGTTCAACCATGTAATCATTTAAACATCTATGAATGCAGTTTAATTTGTTTTTTAAATTCTAATAATTCAAATAATCTTCTTTCAGTAAAACGTTCCATCTACAATATTCAAGGTACTTTCCCTCCATGTGGCATATCCGTGGGACACTCTGTATATGAATTTCCACTAAAGCATATTAGGCCGATTTTAGTGCTCGACCGACCGTCGGTGCGTACCATGCATCGGTCGCGCTGTCATTTGTATGAAAATTAAGCAATAGACGCGTGCGTACGGTCGGTCGAGCACTGTCACATCTTGTCAATTTTCATACAAATGACAAGCGCGTCCGACGTACGCACCGACGGTCGGTCGAGCACTGAAACCGGCCTTACTTAGCATAGTGTGTAGTACTATACAAAACATAGATTAGATTAGATTTTAAAATATTTGTATACTAGTTGTACCCTGGCACGCTTCGCTGTGGCACATTCGCACATTCGCTGATATGTCACTGATGAAAAAAATAGATAAAAACAATCCTTGATGCGGATTATATATCATGCTAAAATTTCAGCTCGATCGGTGCAGAACTTTTTGAGTTTTTGAAGCGTACACAAACCAACATAACATTTTTATATATATAGATTGTACCTTATGTTATGTGGCATAAAAAAGTTACGAAATTTAAAAGAGAGTTTCTTGGTGCTATGTGTAGTATGTTATCCACCAATCTGGACCGGGCCGGGCGGAATAAGTGGTGGATTATGGCCTAATCATCCTCCCGAAAGTGAGAGCAGACCCATGCTCAGCAGTGGGACGATATGGGATGATTGTGATTATTTATAATTGCATATTTCTATTTTTATTTTAGTTTAATGGATTGGTCTGTTCATGCCTTTAGGACCCGGTGGGTCTTAAAAGGCCCCTAGTACCGTCGGGTAGTGGACCAAGCGAATTGGAAACCTATAGGAACAATTAATTGGAATCTACTCTACTGGAAATAGGTTCAACCAATAGGACACTCCGGACATTCAATACAAAATAAGATTCCACAACCTACACATTTGTTTTTTTTAATTGACTGAGTGATGAGACAGCTGATGGTAAGCGGTACGCTTGCCTATAAAAGTTACAGTGCCACCCAGAACTTTGCATGCATAATCCTGCGCGGCACTGCACTGCGTTCGTTCCCCTGAGACATCGGCTCTTTACGTTATAAGTATTGCGTTTCCGAAATAGAATAGAATAGAATATAAAAGAATAGAATAGAATTGAACAGAATAGAATAGAGCGGTGGTAGCCTAGTGGGAGAACGTCCGCCTTCCAATCAGAAGGTCGTGAGTTCAAATCCCAGGGCAGGCACGTACCAATGTGTTTCTGTAAACATGTGTACGTAATTATCACTCGCTTTTTGGTGAAGGAAAACATCGTGAGGAAACCCACATACCTACCCGAGAATTATTTCGGAGGTAGGTATGTTATCCACCAATCCGGACTGGGCCCCCGTGGTGGATTATGGCCTAAAACCTCCTCACAAAAGTGAGGAGAGACCCGTGCCCAGCAGTGGGACGTTATGGGTTGATGATGAAAATAGAATAAAATAGAATAGAATAGAATAAGTTTACTGTCAAAAAACTGTGTCAAAAAACTTAAAATTATAAAAGTTCCAACTGCTTGTCCATTTCGAACATACAATATTTTCAATACATTAATAACATTTTATAATATTTACAGTTAGAGGTCATAGAAGCAGCAACTTCTTAATAAATACAAACTGTTCTATATCGAATATTAAAATATTCTTCTAAAAAAGTCTGATTTGGAACCATTTTTTTAAATTCTGTTAGAATTTATCGCCTTGTAAATTTTTAAACAATCGTATTTTTCTTTCTAAAATCCTTAAATGCTATAGACTAAATTTTATCCGGGAAAATGCAGTTTCAGTGGGATAATGGGAAAACCGCGGAGTGTAGCTGGTGATGACATTAAAAACGGAACCCTAATCGTTTTTCTACGGAACCCCAATAAGTAAATATTTCTCACAAAGTTAATTTCCATGCAGATCAAGTACATCGCGCACGTGTGTATTAGAGAAGTTGTGGTCATGGATATCCGTAACCGAAACCGAAACTATCGGATAAAACCTAAATTAAAAATAAACGGATTTTAAAGCGGCACTTTTCATTACTCAAATTGAACTCTATTTATTCTAATATATATTTTTTTTATTGCTGCTGTTACCTGCGACGTTTTTGTAGTAGTTTCTTAATTTACTTTTTACGGCATTATTCTCCAGTAGTCGGGTTTTAGTTTATGAACTCATGAAGGTGGTTCGTTTCTGTTATGGCGGGAAATTTAAATTTAGAACAGATTTTTCGTTTTTAGAGCCACATCGTATTTCGCGCCAACCGTAAATCATTATTTTAGTTTTTATGTTAAAATATTTAGCACTAAGGCACTGTATCGCTCAAATATGTCAATAAACCGTCAAACTGATGATTTCAGTGTTTATTGACATATTTGAAGCTTCAATTCTTCTAGTTTTTTATTTAATTAGCCAGTCTTGATCTTATACGTACCTTTACGCCTAACTAAGACTCCCTGAATCTAAGGAATCAGGAACTACGATGGCCATGCTTCCACGAAAACCCAGGCTCAGACCAAACATCTGTGGTCCACACAAATATCTGCTCTGTGCGGGAATGGAACCCGCAACCTGACGCTTCGCAGTCGGCTCGTCACCGGCACAGAGGACGTCAATCTCAAAGAATTGTCGGATTCCTTTTTAACTCTCAACGCAAAAACTACTGGGTGTTATAAGTTTGACGTGTCTGTGTGTGTGTGTGTGTCTCTCTATGGCATCATAGCTCCCGAACAGATGAACCGATTTTGATTTTGTTTTCAATGTTTGAAAGGTGAATTAGTCGGAAGTGTTTTTAGCTATGTTTGATGAAAATCGGTTTAAGATGACCGCCGCCGCAAAATGGCGAATCGCATCTTTTTCCACAATTCCCTCAACATGGATAACAAATGAAAGGGCTTAACTAGTAAAATACTATACACTATGATAAATTTCAAATTCAAGATGGCCGCCACATCAAAATGGCGTATTACATTTTTTTTCACCACTCCCTCATAATAATACATAGCTTCGGCTCCGTATTCGGCTTCGGCTTTGCTATCCGTAACTAAAGACCCGCAATAGCCGTGGCAACACTAGTCGGAGTATCGGCATCTGTCGGAACCACCCGCGCGTTATTAGATCTTACCGTTCGCTGTTCTCTGAGAGCTGCCAATGATAAAATATTACATTCCTTGGTACAGCGTTTTATGCTGAGGCCGTAGGTATGAAGATTGGTTTACAACGGTGCGGGTTCATTATTGTCAATAAACTTTCCTTAAAAATGTTCATCATCATCATCATCGTCAGTAGTGAGAGGCCTCTTCTGCAAGAGAACACCTGGGGAAGTACCACACCTATGCCAGATATTCATCCGCCAAGCAGTAGTGTGCAAACATTAATGGGTTCCGCTTTGAAGGGCACTGGCTCTAGCAAAATTACTGGGCATATGAGACTTTAGAGCCGATGTCTCAGGGTGACGAGTGCAGTGCGCCGCGCAGGATTATGCAATGCAGAGTTCTGGGTGGCGCTGTGACTATTATGGACAGGCGTAGCGCTTACCATCAGGTGAACGACTTGCTATGTAGGTATGTAAGGTTTCTTCACTATGTTTTCCTTCACCGAAAAGCGAGTGATAATTACGAGAGTGGTATTTACAGAAACACATTGGTACGTGCACGCACCGGGATTTGAACTCACGACCTTCTCTGTTGAAAGCTAACGGACTCCCACTAGCTCAGTAATGGGCCGATATGGGTTGATGATTTTCCACAAACCTTCTTTCAAATGTTCAGTTTAACTTATTTTAAAACTATATTCAACAACCTGTTTCTGAAATTTTCAATTCAGTCCAATCCTATCCTTCCTACTAATATTATAAATGCGAAAGTTTGTGAGTATGGATGCATGCTTGTTCCTCTTTCACGCGAAAACTACTGAACGGATTTGAGTGAAATTTGGAACACAGATAGTTTAAGGCTCGGATTAAGTGGTAAGCTATTTTTAAAGCGCAAAAAGGGTTGTAAGGAATTAAAATAGGGGATGTAAGTTTGTACGGAAATATATAAGGTTTCAGCTAAACCACCCACCGATTTTAAAAATTCTTTTACTAATGAAATGCTACATTATCAGCGAGCAACATAGGCTATATTTTATCCCCGTATTCCCGCGGGAACGGGAACTACGCGGGTGAAACCGCGGGGCTCAGCTAGTGTTCGTATAAAAATGCCGTCTACATAATTCCCTAGGTCATACAAAAGTCCATATTAAACACTCGTACCTTCAGAAATAGCTTACACTCAAGCTAACCACCCCTCGACTCACAAAAGCCTCTTAGAAATACCTCGAGTAAAACTTAAGGCCTCCTCGAGAAAAATCGGCTCATTCCCAAACCACTAAAGAATTAAAAAAGTGAGACAAGAGGCCGAGGCAGAAATTAAAGAAACGACTCGCTCCGCTTCGTTTTAATGAGAACAAGGCTGGCCCAAGTTTTGCTTTAAAAATTACATTTCAGGGCAAGAAAACTGAGACAGAGTATTAACGTAGCGTTATCGCGAAACTCGCGACAGGCGTACGATAGACGCAAATTTCTTTCGAAGAAGAATCACTTTTATCGGGTTCCGCTATATGATTTCTAGTGACATTTTGCGACCGACCGCGTGATGGTTGGTATTGTCGTCTATTTTTTTATTTTTCTCTATGATAAGATATGACTTAAAGTGAAATATTGTTGCCTACTTGCAAGAAATGATTTGATATCTGAGTTTTTTTTATTATAATAAAAGTTTAACTGTTTGGATATGTATGTTACTCAATCACGCATACTATGCTGGACGGATTAGGATCAAATTAAGCAATGACAAGCAGTAGTGTGCAATCGTTACTGTTTTCCGGTTTGAAGGGCACTGTTCCTAGAGAAATTACTGGGCATATGAGATTTTAGAGCCGATGTCTCAGGGTGACGAGCACAGTGCAGTGCCGCGTAAGATTATGCAATACGAAGTTCTGGGTGGCACTGTAACTGTTATGGGCAGGCGTAGCGCTTACCATCAGGAGAACGACCTGTACGTCTTATTAAAAAAAAAAAAACAAAACTCCAAACACAAATCGTTTATTGTAAAGCAAATATAAATAAATCACTTTTACAAGACATACACTTAAATCCACTATATAGGTATAGACAAATATAAAAAAACTGTTCGGGCGTGTCGATGATGGAGAGCATTGAATAAATTGATAAAGGTGGGAACTCACATCAACAGAGATTTATGTCGAGAAGCTGGAGGCAAGCCAAGCGTGCTCACAGCTTAGGAATTCGTTCAGCATGCAGCGGGACGATGTCGGGTTTCAATTTCAACCCCTTAGTACAATAGAATTTATGATGTTTTCCTTTCTAACTTTTGATAGATAGATAGATAAACTCTTTATTGAAACACCACAGAACAAAGAAAACTTAAAAACTAGAACAAAACAAATATACACAACACACAACATTTGATATATACTACTCTTACAAACGACCTATCTAAATCAAAGGTTCCCAGACTTCTTTTCTAACAGACAACTTTCGAAATTTAGCTGGTTCCGGTGGACCCCCTGCAGCTACATTTCCACCATATTCCTATTTATTTCCTACCATATATTATTTTATTATACGCCAACGTAGACCCCCATAGTCTCCCGTAGACCCTTGGGGTCAACCAGGGTCTAACTAGTCAAAATCCTAACCCTAAGTAATTATCATAACTCCGAATAAGAGTTTGTTAATTTGTTACGCTTTCACGTCTAAAACACTAAACCAATTTTGAGTATTCTTTCACCAATGAAAAGCTACATTATCAACGAGCAACAAAGGCTATATTTTATCTCGGTATTCTCACAGGGACGGAAAATACGCGAGTGAAACTGCGAGGGGTAAGCAGCGCTTACATAGGATAAAAGATAATTATTAGCAATGGGATACGTTTTATCGCGATAAACTGTAGTCTGCGCGGACGAAGTCGCTAGCGAAAGCTAGTGTTTTATAATTTAACTAACTGGGCATGGGGGTATTGAGCGTTATCCCAAAGGAACCGTTAATTTTACGGGATGAAAAGTACCCTATATGTTAATATAGGTCGTCCACGTAATAAACTATACCTATGTGTGCCACTTTAATTCAAATTAGTTTTGTAGATTCTGCGTGAAAGAGTACCAAGCACCTATCCATCCAACCTCACAAACCTTCACAGTTATATTATTAAGCAGTATCTAAGTTTAAGTTAATTTCAAAAGCGAAACTAAGAAGTTAAGTAGTCAAAGCGTAGAGTTCCAATCGGGCTGGTAGTTAAGTTAGTAGTATTGACAAGTCGCAGTCAACGTATGCCGGAAAACTTCCTAACGAGTGTTGGTAAAAATACAAAACCACACGTTTTTAATGATTATATCATTTGCCTACATTCAAGGCAAAAGAAAAAAAACATATTCTTATCAGAAAACAGTTTAAATTATTCAAATAATCTAGCTAGCTGTCAATAACAGTCAGGCCCTGTTCTGCTCAAGGGAGCTCCATACCCCGAGTGGCGCGGAAGGTCACCCTCTCCAACAGCAAGCCCGTGTCAACTGGACGGGCAAGTATTGGAAACCAGCCAGAGGTATATAATGATTCCATATATCAGAAGGGCTAGAAAGTCAAGGTTATCTATAAATCAAGGGTACCATGCTAGGGGAGTGGTACTACAGAATAGAGTATCACAATATACAGAATGGACACTCTACCATCGGCAAAAGCATCCTCGCACCTCTGCCAGCAATCCGGAGGGAGGTCGGGAGGTCAGTATCGATAGGACAGAGGAAGCAAACAAAACTTAAAGCCTGTCACACAAAGTGGCATACGGCAACGGCTATGTTTAATGAAATTGTGAATGGACGGCAAAAATTAGACATCAGATGGTTTTTTTGATGTTAGTTCAAAAAATCTTACACGTCGTGCGCCGCCATGTTGTGTGGTGGAACAATAACTAAAACAAAAAAAAAAGAGTGTGTGTACTTATGTACACGCGTTAGAAGTTATACTTGTTGTGCAAGCAATTTTTTTCGTTGTCTATACTGTCGACACTTCTCAGAGTTAGTTTTTTTTTTTCACTACCCCCTGATTTGCAGATTTTTTTCGTGAATAATATTTTTTACAGTATTGTGCATTTCTTTGAATAATATCTTCAGACATCTCGGAAACTAAAACAGAAATTGAAATTTAATCATGTAGTATTATTAGTTTCAGAGAAACCTGCAAAAGATCATAGGTAGATAGATACGAATTAGTATAGAAAATTATTTATATTGTTCTATTTAAGTTTATTTAAATTTTAAATTTATTTATCAAAATTTATTTAAGTTTATTTATGAGAATTTATTTTTGATTATTTCAAGTACTACTTTAATAGATTGAAAATATATGTTTATATAAATATATCATGTTAAGCTCAGTGCTCGTTATTTTTAGAGTTATTTAATAAAATTTGTTTGTTTGTTTTAATAAAAATATAATAAAAAATAATTGAAATATCAATAAATCAAATTTTAACGAATAGTTAAGATCAAAGATAAAATAAACATCCAGCATTTAAGGTTAATATAAACAACTAAGGAATTTTTTTTTTTTTATTTATACATAAAATTTGTTAATATACCAGAAATAAAACAAAACGAAAAAAATAATGTTGTGGTGAGGAATAAACGCTTACCAAGCATTATATAACTTAATTTTTTTACTTTTTTTTCACAATTTCACAGTGAACACAATACCGGTTTGTCTCATGAAATTAACTGAGCAGAGAAATTTCTGTTGAATTTTTCCTGAATTTTCTTTGCTATAAACCTCACGGAGCCCGATACCTTTCCAACGAATGCAAAACCGTGAAAATCGGTTCGTGCGTTCTAGAGTTATAGCGTCAGGAAGGAAAACCCGACTTATTAAAAATTCACTCTCATCATTTTTCTCCATCGCGCCAAAAGAAGTATAACTTCAAAAAGTAATTTAACAATAAAAATGTTTTATTCTTAGTAAAGAGGCATAAGTTTCAATCCCACCCCAATAAAACGGCTTTTCCACAAAAAAACATAATAAAGTAAGCAATTTAATACATATGCCTCCGTAAACTCTCCCTTGAGAGGAAAAGATAAAACTGTATTTACTAGCAGTTACCACAGTTACATAACAGTTACTACATCGATAGACCACGATAAAGTGACCCGCCACCTCAACGGTTGAAAAAAAAAATTAAGTGAACAGTTTGAACATTTTGAAATGAGGTTTTAAAGTTACATGGTCACATCGAGAACTAAAAATATACATAAGCTATGCTAAATATATCCTTACCAAAGATAATACAAAGTTATGAGATGCTAGCTGCGTCCCGCGGTTTCACCCGCGCAGTTCCCGTTCCCGTGAGAATACGGGTATAAAATATGTCCTATTTTACTCGCTGATAACGGAGCTTTCCGTGGGTGAAAGAATTTTTAAAATCGGTTCAGTGGTTTAGGGGTGAAAGCGTAACAAATAAACTCACATTCGGGTTTATAATATTAGTTGGGATTTTTTATTTACAGAAACTATATAATGATTTGTTTTTATTGTTTGTACGCGTGGCTCACACGTTATGTTGATGATGAAGTTTTTTGATTCTATGGGTCAAGAGTTCAAATCCCAGTGCGGGCATGTACCAATGTCTTCCTGTAAAACGAAGCTTTTCAGTGAAGGATATCATCGTGAGAAAACCCACATACCCACCCGAGAATTATGTCGGAGGATGTTATCCACCAATCCGGACCTGGCCCCATCTACTCACGAAAGTGAGGGGAGACCGTGCTCAGCAGTGGGACGATATGGGTTGATGATGAGGAGAAATTTTCACAGACACATTGAAAGGTGCTTATTGTTTCAGCGTCAGCTCATGTTACCTTGGCCCATGTAGAGCTTATAAACCTATTGACATAAGAAACGAAATTTTCCACAGAATACATAACAGTGCGGCTCGTATTTCACAAGAAAAAAGGAGATGAAATTCTACCTACTAGGGCTAGGCATATCAAATATATCGGCTTAAGAAGAAGTCTTGTTGTAACTAGCATTGTGAATAGCAAAACCTATAGCTGTATTAAAATTGAAGGATCTCTCTCTGATGTCTCAATTCAATGAGAAATTACAGGGAAAACTGCTATTTTTACGACGCTTTAATCATAAAAGGCCATATTAGAGTTTTTATCCGTGATAGTTTGTCCCGAACAGGCTTCGAATAGGCTCAACGGATTTCAATGATATCCCTACTTTTATATTATAAATGCGGAAGTAGGTCTGTCTGTCTGTTACGCTTTCACGCCTAAACTACTGAACCGGTTTAAATGAAATTTGGTACAGAGATAGTCTAGAGCTTGAAAAAGGACATAGGTTACTTTTTAATGCGAAAAAGGTTATAAAGGGTTGAAATATGGGATGAAAGTTTGTAAGGAATGTCGTCATTTTTGAAGCTTGAAACCCATTTTTAGGCTTTTGATTAGATTAAAATAAATATGAAATTCAGTGTTTGTAAAAATTTCACTCTTAAGCCCCTTAAACACGAGAGAAACCGCGGGGCGCAGCTAGTTTATTGTATAACTTTAGTTACCGGAATAGAATTAAGGATATTTTTTTAAAATGTTGAGGCAAACCGCTTCGTGCGTACAGATGGAATTTCCACCATGTAACGGTGGCGCATCGCCGTGCGTCTGGTTGTTCGATGATGGAATGAGCTTGTAAATATCCTAAGCCTCCATAAATCAGTCCATATATAAATAGAAATAACACTCGTCTACAACAAAAATACGCAAGCTTGGTTCCCCTTCACACAAAGTGTTATTTTCACCCCCTGGCCGTGAGCCAGCCCCCAGGGCATAGGGGTAGTGTTAAGAATAATCACCCTTATCTAAGATCTGTAGGTCAAACGTTAACCTTTAAGGGCAGGCGCAACCTTGACGTGTTTGCTGCGCTTAACTTGGTTTAACGGCTACTCGTTATGGTTATAGGGTAACATTTGACCTTATTGAGTCCGGTGTTATGTGTCGATGTTGTCAAAGATGGTGAACAAGCCAAGCCTAGAATCAGAGTGGCTCTCAAAAAACACTCTAAGCCACCCTGGACTCCCTGGAACTACCGCAACTGGTAGAAAACCCACAGTTGGATGCTGTATCACACTCTGGACAACCCATAGAAATAAGCTCATTTTATATAAGCCCATGGGAACCGTTCACTTTTACGGGATAAAAAGTATTCTATGTGGTAATCCAAGTAATAAACTATCTGTGTGCCAAATTTCATCCAAATCCGTTCAGCAGTTTTTGCGTGAATGAGTAATAAACATGCATCCATTCATCTTCACAAACTTTTACATTTACAATATCACTAGCTACGTCCCGCGGTTTTATCTGCATTGTTCCCGATCCCGTAAGAATATGGAAATAAAATATAGCCTATATTACTTGCCAATAATGTGGGCTTCTATCGGTGAAAGAATTTTTAAAATTGGTTTAATGGTTTAGGCGTGAAAGCGTAACAACAAAACAAACACACTCACATTCGAATGTATAATATTAGTTAAAAGGTAAGACGTTTTTACACGCGCTTAATGTATGTTTAACTATGTAATAAGTAGTGCGCAAACAAAACCAAAGACAACCCGATTGTATGAAGGTTCACAAGCCGTTTGTTTATTCCATTTGGGCGTGTAACATTGAGTGTCTGCCCGATTGCCCACCTAATTGCGGGTAGAGGTGCGGAAAGCGATCGTGCGGGGGTGGGGGAAGTTGCCATTCTGTATTTAGTAGAACATAGTCTACATACTATAATTTATATTCTGTAGCTGTATGAATATCGAGCTCCTATACATTGCGGACGCAGCTTTACAGATGGTAATAGACGCCTCCCTGTTGACTTGGCCAATAGTAAACGGTGTAAGGTTCTGTTTGTCCTTTTAGAAAGGGTGCGCAGATTCACTTGATACCGTTGAAAGGAAAAAAAGGTTCTAACCTAAAGTTTGAAAAAAGAAAAAGACAGTCGCAATAAGTTTTTATGCGGCGCTCTTATTTTTTTTAATAAAAGTCTGATTTATTTAGTGCCAGTATTTAATTTTTCGAGTAAGGTAGTGGCCAATATTAGTTGTACATATAGAATGGACACTGTCTACCCCGTGCTATCCGCTTCCTTTACCCGGAGGGAAAATGGGAGGTCAGTCAATATTAAAATCAGAAATGAAAATAGATGTACGCTTCTTACTAGCGGGTTGTCTTTCACACACATTCAGCGCGTTTACAAACGTTATTTATATGTGTGTCCAGAGTGCCTTGATTATAAGGTAGCGGCTGCTTCCCATGTCAGATTTGGTCAGGTGCCTTAGTGCCTCTGACGTGCTGTAACGACTTCTAATAATCGATAATAACAATAATCCGCACATAACTTACGAAAATAAGTTATTGGTGCGAAGCCGAGGTCAGAAATCGGTAGTGTTGGGTTTGTTATATTAACTTTTACATTTGGCGCCCAAACAGGGGCCGCTATGTTTGCGTTTTGTGACGTCATGTTTCTATAAAAATAAACAAAGTTAGCGGTATCCGTGACCTATGCTAACTAATATATACGTAATAATGTTTCCAAGTCGTAGAAAGTAACTGTTGTCTTATTTGACTCTCAGCTACAATTGTTCAAAGTGAAAAATCTTTACTCACAAGGACCCAACAGAGTGTTCGTCAAAGTTCACTGACAGCCACCGGATCCGGGATACGTCCAATTGAGAAAAATAACAGTAGGAACATCGACATAAAAATAATTTTATAGACTGTCACCGCCTTTAGTCTCGGAAATTTTATCTATAAACGTGACTTGCTCTCGTCCCAAAAGGAAATGCCAAACAGAATTACGAAACAAAGACTTTAAAACCCACGATTCAATTTGAATAAAAGCTGACCCTTCCTTGGCAATTTGTCAGGTCCCCTGGGCCCCCGGGCCCCTCGGGCCCCCTGGCGACCTCAACAGGCCTCATTATCTTAAGGAAAGGTCAACAAGAATTAGCCGGTGATAATCTTTATTGTAAGGAAAATACTAAGGCATTATTAAAACGAACGCGTTTATTTACTCTTTGAATCATTTATTAATTTTTATCACAGGAATCGTAACTTTTTACGGGATAAAAAGTGTCATAATTATTTTCCATTTTTTTTTTGCATAAGATATTTTGATGCACGCCTACGCCCCCTCTCCTTCACTATGGGTGCTTGACTGGTAGAAAATGCTCTTAGCGTTAAGTCCGCCATTTGTACTAGTTAGTTAATTTGTGCAATAAAGTATTAAATAATAATAATAATAATAATAATTGTATTTTCATTAGTTTTGTAAAGCATTGTAAAAGAAATTTAAATTTAAGAAGTTAAATAAATATAGTGAATAATAATTATGTTCTAAGACCTAAAGTACTTGTACACTAAATTTCATCAAAGCTAAAGTTAGTTTTGTCTGTCTGTCTGTCTATATAAGTTTGTAACTTGCTACCTAAGAAAAAGAAGCTAGGGAGAGCTTGTAGCTACAAGGATGTTCAAACTGAAAGATTTACCATAGGGGCTAGGTCATCCAAAAAAGTCCTATCATACATTCATCTGACAACGTAGGCGGAATTAATACTATATATTTCTACATTTTCTTATTGAATAAAGCTTATCTTTGCCTTCAAAAGAATTCAACGAATGGCAATTTAATTTGAAGCAATTCCACCCCGCGACCAGGGTACCCCTTACAATCTACATCCCATAGATAACCACGCGTGGTCAAGGTCGGTTCTCCTTCGACACGTGTACTCGACTGAATTAGCTTTTATTTACGTAACCTAGTAGGTAATGGGTGTATAGATTTACCAGTACAGTTCTGTCATTTGAAAATCTTCAAGTCGCGCACAAAGTTTCTAATTACAAAATTATATATGTACTGTAATCACAACAAAAAAAAACGAAATTTGTGCTGGGACACATAGTAAAAAAACTAATTCGACTAAAAAAATATAAAAAAAAAAACATAAAATATATTTAAAAAAATTTACGATACGTAACTCTTTCTATCTTCTCTAACTTATATCTCCCTCTCAACTTCCGTTCGCCTCGCCCAATCACATTTTTCGTAACACATTCACCATCTTACTCCCCAAGTCAAGCGTGCGTAAAGAAGTTTTACTTCAAAAGAATGAACAGAACTGAACTGACTGTTTCCAGCGAAATTACTGGGCATATGAGACTTTAGAGCCGATGTCTCAGGGTGACGAGCGCAGTGCCGCGCAAGCTTATGCAATGCAAGTTATGGGCTGTCGTGGCGCTTACCATTAGGTAAACGACTGGCTCATCTCGTCATTTAGGCATATCAAAACCATAGATAATTAAATAAGAAAATTGAATAATTAAAAAAAAACTGTGTATTGACAGCACGACAGAAGTAAAAACTTCAAATGATAAGAAATACAACTATTTCATTGCGAACAAATATGTACACACATCTGGCACTTTTGCGAATCTTCACACAACGTGTGTGTTTACTGTTTACTGGCGTTGTGTCGTAACTAAACTCCATCAGCGGGCGCACACAACAGGTGTGATAAAATTGACAATACAACAGCTTTTTTTACGCATGCCCGGCGTGTTTTCGCTTGCCGGAAATTTACAACACAGACGTGTGTGTTGTCAGTAGTCAATGCGTTAAAAATACAGTCTATGAATGGTGAGTGGTAATATCTGCCTTGTTCCCGGTATTTCGGACCTATCTAGAGCCTTTCTGTCAATTATCGTCATTCCCCCGCGGGAAGAAAAAGGTAGAATTACGTGTGTGGAAAACACATTAAGCTCTTCTTTAGAACTGTAAGTAAGTTTCTACTTGGCCAACTTAATCTTAAGTTACGGACACCTGTTTAACCCACGTCAAGTTGAAGGCCAGCGCTGTGGAACTTCGCAATCGGCTTCTAAGCACGAAAGAGCTATAAGTTAAAAAAAATTTTTTGTCTGATATATTTTTTTATACATAGTGAGGTAACCCGAAGTGAAGCGGTGGTAGCCTAGTGGGAGAATGTCCGCCTTCCAATCAGAAGGTCGTGAGTTCAAATCCCAGTGCGGGCACGTACCAATGTGTTTCTGTAAAACATATGTACTCGTAGGTAATTATCACTCGCTTTTCGGTGAAGGAAAACATCGTGAGGAAACCCACATACCTACCCGAAAATTATTTCGGAGGTAGGTATGTTATCCACCAATCCGGACTTGGCCCCCGTGGTGGAATATGGCCTAACCCGAGAGACTCGTGCCCAGCAGTGTGACGTTATGGGTTGATGGTGGTGGTGGTGGAGGTAACCCAAGTATTAAATTTTTTCGGAGGTAAGTAGGTATGTCATCCACTATTCGGACCGGGTCCCCGTGATGGATAATGGCCTAATCCTACTCATGAAAGTGAGGGGAGACCCGTGTTCAGCAGTGGGATGATATGGGCTGATGATGATGATGATATTTCTTTGCACTTTTACTCTTTTATGGCTTTTTTTTATTTGACTGAGCGATGAGATGAGCAAGTCGTTCTCCTGATAGTAAGCGCTATGCATGCCTATAACAGTTACAGTGCCACCCAGAACTTTACATTGCATAATTTTACGTATTTTGATGTTAACAACCGGAGTCATGCAGAAGACGCTTTTGCGCATTAAGCTTGCAACACATAGTGGCGCACGTCCACAGCCACATACACGATTTCATACAAAAGCGAAAGATATTTGTATGACATTAGTTCAAAGAAATCTTATGCGTAGTCCTGAGTATGCGCCGCTATGTGTGCCGAGCCTTAGAGTCATCCTAGCTGTATAAGGTACAGTCTTGTATTGTCACGTATATTTGAAAACGCCGCCTGGATCTCCCCAAGAGATGCTTTAATAAATCGATCTCCTTTTTGAGAGAAAAAGATCGTTGCACTATCCTCTCCATCATGTGGGGCGACAGAAGGGGTTGCGTGGGACTTGAACCCACTATAATAACCCGTGAACAGTCCTCCGCAGAGGTGGGGCAAAATGGGGCCGCGCTAGCAGTCACCAGCTTATCCTGGCGGGTGGTATCCAAGGCTCTACGCTCGTGAGGAAGTGCCCTGGCTCACCAAGGCACCCAGACATGTGGAGCCGTGCAAGCAGGGAGTCCCCCGACGCCCCACCAGGGACCCCCACAAATTGATCCCCTGTCTTAAGCCCCCGTTCCCCGCATCCATTTCCCCTCCTCACCTGATATTCATTAGGAGAGATCTCCGTCCAATCAGGGGAACTGTAGGTGTGTAAATAAAATAAAGCCGCTACGGCGTAGCCTCGTAGCACCGTAGCAAGATGCGTGACCGAGTCAGGTCACGGCACAGTGCTAGTAACTGCAGTGAGCAATGTGGCATTTAAACGAAGTTGAAAATCGTCAATAAAATATATTTAACGATAATAATAAATAAAGTGAATGTACTGATTGAATTCTTTTTATCAACATAAAAATTGTATTCCATTAAAAAAAAAGAAAGGAAATAAAAAAATAAAAACAATTTGAATGACAAATTAAAATTAACATAAAACAAATTAATAATTGAATACTAAAAAATTCGATTATAAATAAACAGTTATAAGAAAGTAAATACATTTTGAATATAATGGATTTTCTTAAGCTTCTTCACACAACACTCGTGAAACCTAACTGACATCCATCATTCCATCATTCCAAACCATTCCAAAATAACCGGCCAGAAGCTAAAACTAAAAAAAACAATTAAATCAGTTATTGCAAATAGACAAAAATAATACGCTTTTACAAGTGAAACACATCATCATCAACAACCCATAACGTCCCACTGCTGGGCTCGGGTCTCCCCTCACTTTCGTGAGGAGGATTAGGCCATAAATGTGATCCACCGATCCGGACTGGGCCCCCGTGGTGGAGTTCCAGTCCGGATTGGTGGATCACATACCTACCTCCGAAATAATTCTCGGGTAGGTATGTGGGTTTCCTCACGAAGTTTTCCTTCACCGAAAAGCGAGTGATAATTACGTACATATGTTTTACAAGAAACACATTGGTACGTGCCTGCGCGGGGATTTTTTGAGTGAAACACTTAAGCGAGCGAAATCTATTTACTGTAAAGTTGCCCTACCGTTCACCCCGCACTGTGACCACGTCGGCGCCACCCTTGTTTGCCATTCACTCTATCAAACTACCCCTAACCTACACGGCTCTGTCACGGATGAAAATGGAAATGAATTTCATTAAAAACTAGCTATGCCCGCGACTTCGTTCGCGCGACATACACACATAAACACAAAAAAAAACATGAATAAGAAGTTTTCGTGTCGTTAGATGGATAGATAAACTCTTTATTGCAGAACAAAGAAAACTTAAAAAGTAGGACAAAACAAGTTTAACAATTAGTGTCACAATGGGCGGTCTTATCACTCAGAGCGATCTGTGTAATCTATACTAATATATAAAGCTGAAGAGTTTGTTTGTTTGAACGCTAGGATCTAAGGAACTACTGGTTGGAATTGTTTTTTTTTTTTGTGTTGAATAGTCCATTTATCGAGGAAGGTTATAGGCTATATAACATCACGCTATGACCAATAGGAGCGGAGCATCAATGAAGAATTTGGCAAAAACGGGGAAAATATATTGCTTTAATGAGAGTTATTGCGGGAAAACTTGAGTTATGCGGGTGAAACCGCGGGGCGCAGCTAGTTAAATATACACGAGAATTTCATTTAAAATTCTATTCTAATCCCTCAAATTTTCATTGAAATTCGTTTAGCCGTTTCGGAGTCTATTAAAGGCAAACTTTCATACAGACTGACATTTAAGAACTGTAATTTATGATAAGGCATCCTGTACAAGGCTATTTTCACTTAAATTTTGCCATCACAGATGGACACTTCAGCCTATTATTGGTATAAATTTATCTACCATGCACCTCAGGTGAATATGTGATACATTTTCATTTCAAAATGTACATAATGCTTCACGCCGCGTTGCATTGCTCTGTTTTTCACCTAAGGCGTTAGATAAATCAATGCTGCGTAGCGTGCGGCGTGCGGCGCGGTGCTCCTGTTGCACGAAAAAGGTGTCGAGTTGTTACGAAGTTAGACCCGACACGCGGAGTAGCCGACAGATTACGGCTTATGGCTTAAACTTAGTCACAGCAGACATAATAGTATAGAAAACATACAGAAAGGACACTCCACCACGCGCGATTTGTTTCCCCGCACCTCTACCCGCAATCCGAAGGACAGTTGGGAGGCTCTCAATATTATACAACATCAGAGGCCCAGGGGTGGCCCTTAGGCGGCCTGACAAGCTCTGATACCTAAGGTAGGCACTACCTCATTCGACAAGCAAGCTCTTGGAGTGAAGCATCGTTTAAATTACGAACTTATGAATATGTAAAAATTACATACCCGTAGAGTTTCTTGGTGCTATCTTCTCTGACGGGCGTATTTCCGAAGCACTGGTAGAGTTAATGGAGCTTGCTTTTCCTGTGCGAGATTCAGGCATGAGTCACCACTCGAAAGGGAAATTTCCTTCTTCAAACTCAAACAAAACTCAGTAACTCATTAATTAGTTTAGTTGATCATATTATATTAATTTGTTATTATACTCTACGTATATGAGACTTAATTATTTAAATATTTACAAAAAATGATTTTAGTCTTCAATTTATAGTGCTTTTTTTTCATTTTAACAGCTTGAAATTCACGTATTCAACAAACAATCTCACAACAAAAAGAAACCTTACAAAAGAAACTTTCGCAGTGCTCCTTTATTTCCCAACCCATTTCTCACCTGTCTCCTTGAAAGGACGAGATTTGAATCTCAGCTCAGCTCGGACCCTCCATACAAACGCCAATTCGACAACCCACATATATAAAATTACGTTTATACACGCGCCAAAACAAAAAACAACCCGCTGGTATGAATGTTCACACTAATCCGTTTGTCTTTTAATATTGACGAGTTCTAGAGTGGAGACCGCGTTTGGGCAAACGTAGTGTAGGACGCCGCCGGCAGATGGAGGGACGACACGGGACACGGCTGGCAAGGACTGGATGAGGAAAGCCGAAGATCGGGCTCAGTGGCGTTCATTGGGAGAGGCCTACGTCCAGCAGTGGACGAGTGTAGGCTGATGATGATCTTGATGTGTAATATTGACAGCCTCTGAACTGCCCTCCGGATTGCGGGTAGAGCTGTGGGGAAGTGGCGCGGGGGGGAGAGTGTCCATTCTGTATGCAGTACTACTTCCGATATGTGTTCCATGATCCTAGTCCCTTCCCTTCTTCAGAAGAACCACTGCGTCATGATCTGGTTACAGATAACACGCAAAGTTACTATGTGCGGTACGTCGCTGCTGCGTCCGGTCGGAAGCGAGCGCGATCAGGTATTTGGACGGAAAACCGCAAATATGAAACTGTTTTTTGGTATTTTTTCTCCCACTTTTGTAAATACATATTTGCGCACACCACCAAGCGACCGTTCGATCTCCAAGTTACTCCTCACCGTGCATGGTAGAATCTGAAATCTGGAAGAGATCGCTCTGAGCGATAAGACCGCCCACTGTGACACTAATTGTTAAACTTGTTTTGTTCTGGTTTTTAAGTTTTCTTTGTTCTGTGGTGTTTCAATAAAGAGTTTATCTATCTATCTATCTACGCACAAACGTGCGTGAACTCGGCTGCATTATAATTTGTTATTTATTTATTTAAAGTAATTACACGGCCGTGGCCAATTACAATCTATATATATAAAAATGTTATGTTGGTTTGTGTACGCTTCAAAAACTCAAAAAGTTCTGCACCGATCGAGCTGAAGTTTTAGCATGATATATAATCCGCATCGAGGATTGTTTTTATTTATTTTTTTCATCAGTGACATATCAACGAATGTGCGAATGTGCCAAAGCGAAGCGTGGCAGGGCACAGCTAGTAATTAATAAAATGTCTTAAAATTTGTCTTATAAGTTACAATAGCTGTTATTTTACATTAGCTCGCAGTTTGGTCGAGCTTTTCTCTCTCGAGGTGGTCTGGTACGAGTAAAGCCATCAACGCACTCGTAAGTGTCTCCCACAAAACACAGACGCTGCTTAAATCGTCTACAACCGGCGTATAAGGCCATGTGTGTACGTAAGAACCGTGGTGGTAAGCCACCTAATCCATCCATCATCCCGTGCTTGGCCCTTATCCGCCTTAACCTACCCCCGTATCGTGAGTCGTTACTCCAGCGTTTTTGCCTCCACTCCAACCCCACAAGAGTTTCAGTCGTTAAAATTTCCTCCACTCGGGTTTTCCCTCGACAAAATCCTCATACGAGTAAACAAACCATCTGTCATGTCAAGGTACTTCACGGTCTACCATGACGATTCCTCTAACCCGCGTCTACGAAAAACATAACGAAACGTCATGCTTCTTCATTCATATTAAGAACCGCAGAAGAATGAAATGCTTTGCCTTCGTCGGTGTTTCCGTCTAAATATAACCCTGGGGCCTCACCACGAACAATTCAATCCATCCAGTTTAAGACCTTAAACTGAACTGCCCTGCTAACTGTCACCACCAATATCGCTCAGCGTTCATAAGTCGACCAGAGACCTTTATCCAAAGAGATCGGAACAATTTGTTTGCATTCATGAGAGTTTATATAGCTCCATGTCATTCTCTTTCTCTCTCATTCTCGGCAGTCTATTTTTGAGTGACGTCACGTCACGTTTGTCGTTTATGAGTGTGTGGCGCCAATCTAGGCCGTTCAGTTTAAGGCCTTAAAATGAACTGCATGGAATAAGAATAAGTACGAGGTTACCCTCCTGGTGAGTTCAAGTCGAGAGTGAATAAGTATCTCCTAGGCAGGTGTGCTTCACCGAAGGCCTCCTCGCCGCTTCCGAACAGGTGTGATTGTAGTGAAATAATTAAAAAAAAAACGTAATTATGCAAAATAAATATCTCATTTCCTATCGCAATACAAACCATATTAGAGTCTACTTTCAAACGCTTTTTTTATACCTTCCACCACACCCTTAGTCCTCAAAGTAGGGCGCCGCCGCGCCGTGACCTTGCAGGCACTTCCGGTTCCTTCATAAGCGTAGCGTACCTTTACGTTGCTACGCCGCGCCACCGCCCTTCGTAGCTGCCCGCTACGAATATACCGTAATTACCCTTCAGTAATTGTTTACACGAAGTTCATTTATTTCCTTTTAATTAAGCTATTATATAGAAATAAATGTAAACAGGAAGTATTTGTGCGTTGATTGAAATCAAGTTCTCTTTTTTTTTCATTTTAGCTTCGCACAGTTTGTGTATTCAGCCAGTGTCGAGTATTAAAGTTTATTATTTTTAAAATAGTGAAAATGTCATACAAATATTTTGTCATACAAATATCAGCCGTTGTGACGTGAAAGACAAACACACAGACAAAAAAAATGCATTTATAATATTAAACCTACAAATGGTTATCCGACTCAGACTTGCTGAAGAGGAAGTTATGAATTTCAGTCCACCTCCATGAACATTACAGCTTACCTTGTTTTATAGACCGGGAGGAGCGGTCCATTGTAATTACCGTAACAAGTCAGTACTCTTGCTCATTACGCTTCTCTTTATCTGAATGCAAGATGAAAAGCGCCGCGAGCGTTGAGCTTTCCTTAAAAAAATACCAATAAATGTGGTTCCACGCATGGACCTTACACAGCCTATTCCAGTCTGGAAACCAGTAGAGGGTATCAGGGAGTTGGTGTACTGCTTTCCACTGGGATCGTGGCATGTGGGAAGATGTAGTCTCTGCATAGGCAGAGACATAGGCATAGGCCAACGGAAGAAAGGCGTGAGTAAATTTATGTATGTAAATATGGTTATAACTGTTTAACACGTTGACTGTTGAAGTGGTTTTTACATTTGGGCAACGTAATGGCGTGCCGTCTGTGTGAGCCGTACTGCAATAAACACACACGTCTGTGTTTCGCCGCACAGCCGGCACGTAAGCTGCGCTAACACAACAACTGTATTATCCCGCACCCGCGTAAAGTTATAAAAAACAACTACTGTGTTCTCAGCTGTGAACGTGCTAAAGCGATCCGTTTATAAACTTGAGCAATTTACCTATTTGATATACCGAACGTTCTTTATTTCCTCTTTTCATATCTTTTTAAATGTTATTATTTTTATTTAATTCATCACAGCTTGAGGAAACCCACATACCTACCCGGGAATTATTTCGGAGGTAGGTATGTTATCCACCAATCCGGACTGCGCCCTTGTGGTGGATTATGGCCTAACTCTCTTCACGAAAGTGAGGAAAGACCCGTGCCCAGCAGTGGGACGTTATTGGTTGATGATGATGATCACAGCTTGAAGATTACATAGATATTTTTTAATAAGACCATGGAATATGTAAAATTTAAACCTATAACGAAAAACTAATTGTAATAAAACTATCCAGGAACTCCCTCACTACAGGCACACACAGAACCTTTAAGGGTTCGACCTAAAGACATTAAACGGGTTAGGGTCCGATATCTCCTGGTTATGGGGTTAATTGTCGGGTCCTTAATTGATTATAAGGGTCCTTGATTACCGTAAACTATGGAAGGAGACGTAGCGTAGGATGCCCCCCCCCCCCCACACGGTGGAGGACGGCCTGCTTTAGCTTGCTGGCAAAGCAGGCGCATCTGCTGTCAACAATGCAAAAATTTAAAAACTACCATCCCGATTTCTAATTAGTATCATGGAAAATAATGATCCTCTATTCTGCCAATATTGGAAATGATATACCAACGACATTTGTTTTTCGTAAATAATAATAATGTGGGAGAACGTCCGCCTTCCAATCAGAAGGTCGTCAGTTCAAATGCCAGTGCAGGCACGTACCAATGTGTTTCTGTAAAACATAAAATTATGTAAAATTGTGTAAAATTATCACTCGCTTTTCGGTGAAGGAAAACATCGTGAGGAAACCCACATACCTATTATTATATACATATATATTATATACGAATTATTTCGGAGGTAGGTATGTTATCCACCAATCCGGACTGGGCCCCCGTGGTGGATTATGGCCTAACCCTCCTCACAAAAGTGAGGAGAGACCCGTGCCCAGCAGTGGGACGGTATGGGTTGATGATGATGAAATAATATCTGCGTTTCATCTGATTGTTTGTTTTAGCATCGCGTAAAAAAACTGATCTAAGCGATGTGGTTTTCACGGTTTGGTAGTTTAAAATCTGAGTTGTCCGTGGCGGCGGCACGCTGGTGCCGCTGGTGTAGGCCACTGCGCTGTCTGCAAATCGATATAAAAAATACCACAGCAAACAAAGTCACGAGCATTAACTATATTAGCTATATCTCAACTAATGTGATAACAACTGCGCGATAACATATCAGTGATAAAACAGACTGATAATTAATCTGCAGTACGCGAGTTGATAGCGTATGCGGACGGACGTTGTCGTCGAAAGAAAAATTTATTACTTTTACGTAGTGCTAACAAGTTTAATGTACATAATCAAGTGCCGGATTGATGGGCTAAAATTGCAACAGCCTGGGAATTTCTAGACAGCCGAAGACGTCGAGGTCGTCCTCGGATACGGTGGCGAGACGACCTCGACTCTTTTGAAAATGATTGGTAGAAACTAGCCCTGGATCGGAAAACTTGGAAAGAATCGGGGGAGCCCTTTTGCCCAGCAGTGGGAAACTACAGGTTAGAAAAAAAATCAAGAGTCACGATCGAAATTCAGGACAGCAACAGAATATTGAAATCAGAATAGAGCGTCAGTGAAAAGCCGCTCATGATGGCGCAGCAAGCTGGTGAGGCTGACGTGCCATCACTGGGACAGGCACGTCAGTCTGCAATCAAGCTGAGCAGGTCGCTTGACCCGAAAAAAGACATAATTCTCATGATGTACCACGAATTCGGCTACTTAAAGAAAATATCTGATGGCTTTTCCAATATCAAAGAGTTATACGAGAATGTCACAAAAACCTTCAATATCCCATCTGATGATATTCTATACTGCACAGATAACACTGCGAAATTGGAAATGGATTTCGTAATACATGATGAATACGAAATGCTGGACTTATCAGATACATATTATGCCATTTTCGTACATAGAAAAGGTCACAGGAAAGAAATCAAAATGATTAAAACGAGAAAATTGGGAATCAAAATTGCAGAGAATGGTGCGGGATACGCATATGTCAAGGATATTCAAACAGGATCGTTGGCAGCAGAAATACCATTTATCAAAGTTGGAGATCTTATCGAGAGGTTTAACGGTGAAGAATTGATTGGCAAAACAAGAGACGAAGTCGTTAAAATTTTGAATGAAGTCACAATTGGAACACCTATTAACATTCGACTCGTGGAGCCCCAAGCTTGTTTTTTTGAACATCTTAATCACAACCAAAACAAAGATGTCGCCTTTGGTTTTGCATATGGAGCGCCCTTGCCGACATATCTTATGAGAGTCGACAGAGAGTATGTAGAATTATTCCCATTACCATCAGTAAGGAGGAGCAATACAGAAAAAAGTACAACAACTGAAGACAACGAGCTATCGACTTTCGGAAATTTAGTAGTTTCAAGATTGGATGGTTTGAACAGCCGGGACTGTGAGGAGGCGCGGGATAAAATTCGCGCAGTCTTGTCCGAGTACTTGCCGACACTGCCAGACACTTCTGCTCTACCATCGGCTCAAAAAAGAAAATAAAGTCGCCGTGGTCGGAGCCGAAAAGAAGGCCACCATAATCATCATCGGCTACTCAGTCATCGTCGAAGCCCACCGCCTGAGCATTGTTGATGGCAAAAAAAATTATAGTGGGAGGCCTCTTCTGCAAGAGACCGCCATTCATCCACCAAGCAGTAGTGTGCAAACATTACTGTGTTCCGGTTTGAAAGGCACTATTTCCAGCGAAATAACTGGCCATACGAGACTTTAGAGCCGATATTTCAGGGCAACGAGCGCAGTGCAGCGCCGCGCAAGATTATGCATGCAAAGTTCTGGGTGGCACTGTAACTGTTATGGGCAGGCGAAGCGCTTACCATCAGATGAACGACTTGCTCGTCTCGCCACTCAGTCAAAATAAAAGAACTCGAAGAGTTTCGAAGTCCCTGTTCGTGCTCACCCACCGTGAAAAACCTACACATAGATAATTGTGGCGGATTTGCTTCCTGAAGTCTCTCCTCGGTATCTTGGCGATAAGTTGTATTTATACTATCGCTGATATCTAAGCAAATAAAGATACATACATATGACATACACACATACAGCTATGCCTTTTCCCGTTGGCATAGGCAGAGACTACATCTTCCCACATGCCACGATCCCAGCGGAAAGCAGTACACCAACCACCAAATAAAAATATAACTATTGCTTAATCTGTTGTTTTTACTTATAACGTATGCGAAAACCAGCGATCACTTGCGCCTTTTCCATACTCAGTTTCTTCTAATACCTAGTTTCAACCAAAATAGATCCAACAACCGACAGGGACAAAATTAAAAGATTAGTTCAAAATAATAAAGCTCTGTTGTATCCTACTTTATTCGCTTCTATACTGCAGTGGGTGGGTATCTAGAATAGAATAGAATAGAAAAACTCTTTATTGTACACCAGAAACAAAAATAAACACAATACAGAAGAATTACAATAGGTAAACAAGGGTAGTACAATGGGCGGTCTTATCGCTGAAAGCTATTTCTTCCAGACAACCTTTGGATGGACAGTAAAAAACATTTTTCGATAGTAGGGTGGGTGGCGTACTTACAGTATTTAACAGACACAATACATTTAATACTTATGTTTTAATAATACACATACACACTATACTTACTAAATAATAAAAAAAATATATACATATATTTATAATACACTACACACATAATTTATAATCCCTACTTTTATTATAAATGCGAAAGTAACTCTGTCTGTCTGTCTGTCTGTCTGTTGCTCTTTCACGCCTAAACTACAGAACCGATTGAAATTAAATTTGGTACAGAGATAGTCTAGAGCCAAGGAAGGACATAGGGCACTTTATATCGCGAAATAGCATTGTAAGGGTGTGAAATAGGGGATGAAATTTATTTTTAGGCTTATGATTAGATATAAATAAATTTGGCATTCAAAGTTTGTAAAACTTTACCCTTGAGGCGGTAAAATAAATATAGGGGATGAAAGTATGCATAGAAATATGTAAGGTTTCGGCTAAACCACTGCACCGAGCTAAAAAAATATTTCACTAATGGAAAGCTACATTGACAGCGAGTAACATAGGGTATATTTTATCACCATATTCCCACGGGAACAGGAACTACAGTAACTACAGGAAATATATATACTATTTAGGTACATAAATAATGTTTATAAACCATAGTTTTGAACACTGGGAGGGATTTAGCTTGCCTGATAGGCACGGGCAGCGGATTCCATAAACGGACAGCTTGTATCGTAAAGGACTGGTCGTCGCAGTGGATGGTAGCAGTTTGGTTAATGGTTTGTTTTTTTTTTTGCAAGTATGGATTTTTATATCTGAAATAAATGATTTCTTATTATTTATGGGTTAAAATCGCCTGATAAATGAATATTCATTTAAAGAAACACCTGCGGCATAGTTCCACCGTTATCATCATCACGGTCAGATCACGGGATATTATTTCACTTAGTTAAAGTACCAGAAAAGGTACACTTATGGCACAGAAGACATACTATTATACAGGGTGTAACAAAAGTTACATCCGTGGGTGTTATATCCGCGAGGTGCGTATATCTATATATAGAAAGATGTTATGTTGGTTTGTGTACTTACGCTTCAAAAACTCAAAAATGTCTACACCGATCGAGCTGAAATTTTAGCATGATATATAATCCGCATCAAGGATTGTTTATATCTATTTTTTTCATCAGTGACATATCAGCGAATGTGCGAATGTGTCACAGCGAAGCGTGGCAGGGTACAGCTAGTAGAGTTATAAAATTAAAAAAAAATGGAACGTAAAATTGGCACTCTGTTTCTATAAATTGTCTATTAGCATAAGTTCTGCTGTTGGTCTTCCAAATGAATAAATAAATAAATACACAACTGTATACAACTTCTACGCATTAACTGGCTTTTGTAATAATAAAAATGTCTTTATATTTAAATACGAGGTATGAAATTTTGGTTACTTTTTACATCTCGAATTAAAAGGTTGTTTTCTTCTGAGTTCTCGGGTTATGTAGCCTGCCCAGCTGAGCCGCCGAGCTAATGAATCCACCCGCTCAGCTGTTCAATTTACTTTTATCTTATAAAAACACTAATGATAATTATAACGCGTCACAATCACATACATAGAACCTAAACCCTAACTAGGATTCCCTAGGTCCTACAAACACCCAGACTCAAAGCAAATATTTTTGTTCACACAAATCTTTGCCATGTGCGGGAATCGAACCCGGAACCCCGCGCTTCGCAATCGGCTCATCGCCCACTTATGCCACTGAGGCATGGTTTGAAACTTAACTTTATTAATTTTTTTTTTTTTTTTATTTTTCCAAGGGCGTGTACACATCCTTCATTTATGTAACAGGCTTTTTGTTACACCCTGTAGCATTTCATACTTAAGGTCAAACTACCGAACACAATGGCGGCGTATACTTTACGACGTCGTCGTTGCGCGTTGCCTATAATTTAGGGGGAGGGGGGGGGGGGGGGGGGGGGGGGTAATACTGGGTTATTGAGTTAATAAAATGTTATGCTCGACTCTTCTGAGTAGTTAGTGGAGTCAATTTAGTAATTTTGTAAAATTAGGCAGTTTCCCTAGTTTTCATTACAAATGATATCACGAAATAAGTAAGTTATATCTTTGGGAAGTTATAGAATAGAATAGAATAGAAAACTCTTTATTGTACACCAGAAACAAAAATAAACACAGTACAGAAAAATTACAATAGGTAAACAAGGGTAGTACAATGGGCGGTCTTATCGGTTATAATTAGCTTCTTATATATGTATAATATTTGACTGTATGTGTGTATGTAATCATCATCATCATCATCATCAACAACCCATAACGTCCCACTGCTGGGCACGGGTCTCCCCTCGCTTTCGTGAGGAGGATTAGGCCATTATCCACCACGGGGGCCAGATCCGGATGTAATAAATTAAAAAAAAAGCTGTATGCCAATATAGCCTTTGTCACTCTCGTGATTATGACGAATCTATGATACCTCTTTTATTAATTACTAGCTGCGCCCCGCGGTTTCACCCGCGTAGTTCCTGTTCCCGCGGGAATATGGGGATAAAATATAGCCTATGTTACTCGCTGTCAATGTAGCTTTCATACAAACTTATATCCCCTATTTCAAACAATTACAATGCTTTTATCGCATTAAATAGTACCCTATGTCCTTTCTTAGGCTCTAGACTATCTCTGTACCAAATTTCATTTCAATCGGTTCAGTAGTTGAGGCGTGAAAGAGCAACAGACAGAGTTACTTTCGCATTTATAATATAAAAAGTAAGGAAGTAAGGATATTGAAGCGCGAATAGTCTGCGCGGGTGAAGTCGTGGGCAAAAGCGTTCTGTTTTTATTCGACCTGGCTTAAAGCCAAGACAGTTATTGGGGGTAGTTCGAACTTAACGCGCTGTAAGAGATCGAAGTATCAAATGTGGTAAAACTACGAACATAACAAGTTATTGAATATTTTTCACAAAACAAAAAATCCGACTACCAATGTAGCTTATGTTACTCGTGATTATGCTCCATTTCGAAATAAAATCAATATCTGAAAACTTAAGTTAAAATTTCGATTTTTATCCCTACAATTTTATTGAAATCGGTTTCGGAGCCTATTTTGGACAAACTTTCAGTCAGACAGACATTATTATAATTCTATAATAAAAGGGTAATTTATAATCGTATAAATGAAATAGCAGTTTTCACATAATTTTGGCATTAATTTTGAAACCACTGTAAGACATTTAAATTTTATTTTTAGATTTATTTATAGATTTTTTTTATTTATTTGTATGAGTGACGAGACGAGCAAGTCGTTCACCTGATGGTAAGCGCTACGCCTGCCCATAACAGTCACAGCACCACCCAGAAAACTGCATTGCATAATCCTGCGCGGCACTGCACTGCGCTCGTCACCCAGAAATATTTATTTAGCTATTGAACCAACATTGTATAAATGGCTGCTCTTGTTTACCTATTGTATCTTTCCTGTACTGTTTATTTGTTTTTCTGGAGTTTTCTATTCTATTCTATTTTATGTTTGTTTGTCGTCAGGTGGGGGTGTTGCGAGTGGGGACCGTCCGCCGGAGCCGGCCGCCGCGGCTTGCGGACATACCCAGGTGAGTTAACTTGTATTGTTTGGCTAACGAGGTAGCGCCAGGCTCTGCTGTCAGAGTTTGAAGATGGGGGGATGTTGATTGTCAAGCATTGACACATTAAAAATAAATATATATATTTTTTTAAATTATTAATTAAGTTTTTTTTTTAAATGTTAATTTTTTACCTAATAAAAAAATATGAAAAAGGGCGTAGGCGCCGGGGCAGGCCAAGAAAACGCTGGCGTGACAATCTTGATACATACGAACCAAGTTGGTCCGACGTGGCAAACAATCGCGACATGTGGAAGGAGATGGGGGAGACCTTTGCCCAGCAGTGGGAGAGTATAGGTTATTAAAAAAAAATATAATAAAAATAATAAAATATAAGGACGTAATTATCACTTGCTTTTCGGTGAAGGAAACCCACAAAACCCGAGAATTATTTCCGAAGTGTGTGGCCCACCAACTCAGACCGGGCCCCGGCGGTGGATTATGGCTTAATCCTCCTCGCGAAAGTGAGGGGAGACCCGTGCTTAGGCGCGAGCCGAAATGGGTTGGTGATGATATTTATAATCCGGTATATACCTAAATCCGACAATTATTTCTCACGACAATTTTAAGTCAATTGGCTTTTAACTTAAGTGCCTGCCTAACTTTTAGTCCAATTCTGGATTAGTCAGAACATAATTAAGTGAGTTTTAGCTGATATTCCATTAGGCGAATCATTTAAAGAACTTTTTTCTCCATATTATACATTATTCTGTCTCGGCTTAATGGAAAATGTTGAAAAGAATTCGTTAGGCACCAGCAGATTATTACGGGCCGGTAAATTTGTAAAGAAATTGATTTCTAAAACGAATTATTTAGCCATAAAATGTCCAGATTAAAAGGCGTTTGTGTTGGCAACACAGAGATTAAATGTCAGAGGTACAAAACACACGACCATTTTAATTTTGGAATGATATTCAGGGCACCGTGTTCTGATTCAATTCGTTATTTTTACCGAAGGCACAGAATAAATGAGGTACAAGGCACAGAATAGACACTCCTCACCACCGCGACCCGCTTCCTCGCACCTCTACCCGCAATAGCGGAGTTACTCTTTGGTGACGCCAGATGCGTCTGACAGTTGACATGACAGTTCGGTTTGCCGCCAAAAAGAGGAAGCTTTGCCGCGTAAAATAAAAATGAGCTATAAAGTGTTTTCATGTATATAATTATACTAGCTGCGCCTCGCGGTTTCACCCGCGTAGTTCCCGTTCCTGTGGGAATACGGGGATAGGATATAGCCTACTTTACTCGCTGATAATTAGTCGCTAAAGTAGCTTTCCATTAACGAAAGAATTTTTAAAATCAGTGCAGTGGTTTAGCCGAAACCTTACATAGTTCCATACAAACTTTCATCCCCTATTTTTATTTCACCCCCTTAAGGGTAAAATTTTTAATGTCATATTTATTTATTTCTAATCAAAAGCCTATAAAATAATTTTCAAGCTTCTAGCTACAAAAATGACGAAACTTTCATACAAACCTATCATAGGATAGGAAGCAGGATTTCTAACAATGCATTATTAATTCTGATACACACACACACACGCACAACACTCTCACGCACTCACACACTGACTGTATAAGACACCAATTCGTTAAATTTGATTCGTTTTCTTTGTTCTATGGTGTTTCAATAAACAGTTTATCTATATATCTACCTATTTCACTTATGTATCCGTACCTTGAGTGGAACTCAAGACCTATATAAATAAATAGACTATTTTCTACTAAAGAATTAACTCCCTCTAAATCACACAGACAATATGAAACAGATACAATGTCTAAATCGTGATTGTACCATACACACCATACAAACTGCCATACACATAAAGTAAAGTGAGATTTTTTTGTTAGCGAGCTGCTAACGCGCAACACACGATGTTTCCATGGCAATTATATTTTTGCGAAACTAGAAGGCGCATTTGGTTTTGCCCGCGTAAAATTAGAATTGAGATTATTCGTTACGTTATCCTTTCCTACGCACAAAATGCGAAAGTTTAGACATTTGTTCGTTTGAGTGAATTAACGGATTTTTATGAAATTTTACAATTAAGAATAGGCTATATTTGCAGTTTTAACATAGTAATAGTATGTTAACATAGTTAACACTTTATGACACGTTGTCAGATATCCATCCGCCAAGCAGTAGTGTGCAAACATTACTCTGTTCCGGTTTGAAGGGCACTGTTTCCAGCGAAATTACTGGGCAAATGAGGCTTTAGAGCCGACGTCTCAGGGTTTCGAGCGCAGTGCAGTGCCGCGCAGAATTATGCAATGCAGGGTTCTGGGTGGTGCTGTGACTGTTATGGGCAGACATAGCGCTCACCATCAGGTGAACGACATGCTCGTCTCGTCAATAAGTCAAATAAAAAAAATATATGGTTTAAAAAAATATGCCTTTGTCATTCTACTATGAAATTTTGAAAATTACAAAAGGTAACTTTTAATATCCTACTTATCCTATTGATATTAGACTTATGTCTAAAACTTTGCTACCACTTATGTCAATCCGTACCGGCTTCACCGATTTCAATGAAATTAACTAATAAAGACAGATACATTAGAAATGCACGTGGAATACTTGTAATGTCCACATAGATGAAGCCGCGGAGCACAGCTAGGCAAACACAAATAAACAAATTACCACATTCATTTGTCATGGTTAGAGCATCGTTAGAATAATTTGTATGATGTAATCTCTGGAAATAACAAAGTGCAAATTGTATTATGCCTAAGAACAGATATTAAGACGCCAGCAACAAGCCCACATTCATTTTAAACACATTAGCCAGCATGCTGACATAATTAGAACAGATGACATAAAAAACACTGGAATAAAAGAAAGAAATAAAGAAAAACACTTATTAGGACAACAAACACGCACACATCGAAAAATAAGACAAGAAAATGACACACAATGAAGATGATAACGTACGCAGTGATGTCAGAAGTAAAAAAAAATACAACCAAAAAGAAACACAGGGAAGTGACTCTTGGGCGGCCTGACTATATGTCCCAGCCACTATCCCCCACCAACACTCCCATCCGGCAAACAAATATAAAACCTACACGTCTATACTCCTTTTTAGGGTTCCGTACCCAAAGGGTAGAACCGAACCCTAAGACTAAGACTCCGCTGTCTGTCCGCCTGTCACCGGGCTGTATCTCATGAACCGTGATAGTTAGACAGTTGAAATTTTCACATATGATGTATTTTAATTGCCGCTATAATAACAAATACTAAAAAACAGAATAAAATATATATTTAGGGGCGCTTCCATACAACAAACGTAATTTTTTTGCTCGTTTTTTGCTCGATATTGATAACGGTAATGATAATTGATAACGATATTGATAACGCTTGAAATATTCACCATTAATAATTAATGTTTTTGCCATAATTTTAATATTTTTGCCGTTTCTATAGATAATGGTACGGTACCCTTCGTGCGCGAGTCCGACTCGCACATGGTCGGTTTTTTAAGGACGGTTAAAAATTCCACCAAGATTTTTCCCCTAATACACAAAGGACCGCTTGGTTATGCATTACACACTCTGTACCTCGGAAAGGCCTGATGGATGAGTAAAAAATCTCAAGGACGTAAATCTTACTTACACGGGGTGGGAAATGGAAACAGGGGTGCTACCTGCGGGAAATATACCTTAAATATGGAAATGCTCCAGTGAAAATTTAGTCTGCTCTTAGATATATAATCTTAAATAAAATAAAAAATAAATGTTAAACCCGTGGATAGGGTTATAATTATTATTCTGAAATAAAAACAGCGATTAAATATAATTAATATAAAAACAATTGACATTAAAGCACTAAACGAATAGTCGCATTGCGCGCGCAATATAACCTGAACACAACTTGAGCAACTGGTTTCTGTTGCTACATAGAGCGGCGACAATGTTTCGGTAGAGTCGGCAACTGAGCGAATCACACTAATATTAAAAATACGAGAGTTTGTATGTTTGTCTCTCCTTCACGATGTACGGATTTTGATTAAATTTGGCGCAAGGTTCTGGAATAACATAAGAGTACCATACTAATACGCAAAATGGACGGTTGTCGTGAGATAATAGTAAGCACAGGTAAAACCACGGGGCGCTACTAGTATCTTATAATTAATTTTGATTACAATGACTTTTTCACGTGGAAATGTAGAGCGTTCTTGGCACCACGCCACTTCCACATTGAACTTTTACTAGGAGACTTCGAGTGTGCTTAGATTTATTATTCTTTGTTTAGGAGAATACTGTTTATAATTCCTTTTGATCTTTACGAAATACAGTTATATTTATCTCTATAATTTTATACATTGTGTTGTTGTATCGTCAAAATGACAAAAAATTACTAGACAAAGTATAGTTTTTCATCATAAATATTTAATTTTAAGTGGCTAACCTCTAGTTGTCAGAATATTAATTCAATGTTTTGCTAGTGAGCATGACAGAAAAAAATAAAAAATATGTAATTTAAAAATATTGTTATGTAGGTAGGTTTATGCAAATCAAGTTTGGAAATAATTGCCATGTTTATATTATAGGGGAACCGATAACTTAGATTTTAAGTTAGTGTACGTAACCATGCCGCTTCCATTCGTTCGCAGCTCAACACTCGGCCCGGTCTCTGAAGCCGGCCGACGCATAATAACAGAGACGCATGGCGCTCGGGCCCAAACGGACGTATCCTTCTTTCTTTTCGTCGCAAACTTTTTACGTACTTATTTCAAAACTTTACAAACTGACCGTCGCGTCGCACCGTCCTGCGCCATAACTTAAAAAATAAAAACTTTAAAACCAACGAGGTTGTGATCCAGTGTTCCAATTTGAAATGTACTTTAAATTTAACTATAAATAAGCCGGCGGATCGCATTCGGCCAGTTTTTTTTTTCATTTGGCAAATTAAGTTTGCCTGTTTTGTGTTTTTTTTTTAAATTATAGTGTTTGTGCAAAATGAACGGAGTAGTTTGTGAGAGTGAGAGGGAGAGTTCTGCTATTATTGACAGGTAAGTCGTAATGTGTGTGGGAGTTTAAAAATAGAATGTTAAACTTCCTTTGTTTATTTAGAAAATTGTGTTTGATCGTTGTTTCGCATTTCGCGGATATTTATGTCTACCAAGAAATAGAGAAGATTACAAACTCTACTTCTTATGATTTCAGTAGGACTCGATTATTTTTGATGGCAGTGTAGTAAAAAGTAGCTTTTAATCTGTTTCATAAAGTACTAAATAAATATAAATCAACTCAAAACAAACAAAACGAAAAACTTCGAGGAAAATCTTTTTTTTTATAACGAAAGGATGTATTTTGAAATTTTTTACGTAATTTAACTCTTCACGGAAAACGAGAAATATGTAGTGAAAGCTCTTTAAAAGCGCGGGGATATTTTATAAAGCATTTTAGAAACTCAACCCTTAAAGACAAACAAGACTCTTGTAGTTTTTTTTTTTATTAAGCAGGGGCGTTTTGTAAAGTTTATTTTTAAATTTAACCCTTTACTACAATAATGACGTTCGACGCTCTACCCATGGTAGCTTGGTTTATGGTACTTTTGACACAAGCACACAAGTTCTTTACTTACATTATTAGTTTGTTTGGTACAGATTGTTTTAAGCGATAAGACCACCATAACTTTAAAAACAATAATTTGACAAAACAAACTAAAACTAAAACTGAAAAATATAGAGTAATATATCTATTATTATTGTAACAATTTTTTAATTAATTGGTCATATTTCATCAAAATAATTAATTTCAAAAATGTGTAAAATATGACAAATCCATTAAAAAGACATACGATACTTACATATTGCACCTATTTATCGGCGACCGTGTGAACTTCAAAATTATGGAGGTCGTTTCTCAAAGTCTTACAACTTGTTTTCATATTACTGAGAGGTTCACACCCAATGGCTAATAGATCAACTCTAAAGTAGCCAGATAACAAAAATTGAACATATTTAAATCAGGTAAAACCTTCTGTCCATCAGTTTATCTGTCTGTATGAATATTTCTCCAATACACATAATTATCATTTATTCGAAAACATTTTATAGACATCAATTTTATTTACCAATAATAAAAATTAAGGGTCAGTTTGTAATTTAAAATTAAATGACAAAATTTACTTTTCTCTGCTCTTTCGTTTTGCCACAGCACCACCATTGCAGTTACAATTACACCTCCAGGATGACTGGTAGAAAATGCTACTTAGCATTAAGTACTCCTTGTACTCCATTTGTATGCTAAAGAATAAATAAATAAAATTTAAGTAAAACTGAAAACTTATAATGGGGTTCGTAGCCCAATATCTTGAGCAATACAGCTGTGGGCCCCAAACCAAACCATGTTCCACCTGCTGTCATGCTACTCGGTACGTATTTGAATGTCGAAAGCTAATATGGCTAACGGAAACTTCCTGGCAGTTTTGGAGAGAACACGAAATGACACCTTTTTTTGGGTTTGTATAATTTGCCACAGTCGTACACGTGAACGAACACTTACTGGTCAATATTTCACACGAAGAAACACAAATCGGGATAAAATACGAAATGTGTGTTCGGACACAGAGTAGAAATAAAACTTCAACTAAAAAAATATTTCAAAAAGTTTTCAAAGATATTTTAAAAATATACGAAACGTAACTCTCTCTCTATCTATCTATCTTCACTAACTTATATCTCCCTCTCAACTTCCGTTCGCCTCGCCCGATCACATTTTTCGTAACGGATTCACCAGCTTACTCCCCAAGTCAAGCGTGCGTAAAGAAGTTTTACTATTAAAATACAAAAACAACGTCAAGACCGGAAGTCATGGAAGGGCGGGGAAGGGCGATCTATGCCCAGCAGTGGGACGATTTAGCCTGATAATAATAAAAATAAACCAACGTCACTTATTCGATTTTCCGCCCTAACCCCACTCGTACCCCACTCCACACCACATAACCCCACTCGTAGCATCCATGCATACTTCTTTTATCTGTAGTTAATAAGAGACAATATTTTTGCCAAAAGTTCGAGTTCGAGTTTCATCCTGACAAACTTTCACAATTATAACATTAGTAGGATTTACACTCAATTACCTAAGCTTGGTTGGTGGCTGCGAGAAGAAAAAAACTTAAGGTCATTTTGGTCACTGAATTTTTTACTTCAATCGCTTATCTACAGTCATTCTCGACAATGAATTTGAAAATGTAAAACTATAAGCGGCATTAACGACGTTCACGTGACATGAGTGCGTGATCACAAAAACTCTATTATTTAGGCAATTTATAACCTTTACGTACAGAATCAAGTTTTATTACTGTACACCTCAGAATAAAAACAAAAACCGGCCAAGTGCGAGTCGGACTCGCGCACGAAGGGTTCCGTACTTTGTTGCGTTGCCCCCCTTAAGTATTAACTTTAATTTATTTATTTATTTTTATGGTGCATATATAACTAAATATTATGTGAGTATTTCAAGCGTCTATCTGTTGCCGTTATCAATATTGAGCAAAAAAAAAAACATATTATACCTATTTTTTGCAACCGCCGCCGAGCGCGGGCTAGCTATTTCACAAAGGGAGCGTCCATTAATCACGTGAGGCTTGAAAGGGGGGGGAGGCGATTTAGCAAAAATCACGAAATATCACAGGGGGGGGGGGGGGGTGTAGTAAGATATCACGTGTATTTATTTATTCGTCAAACACGCGATTTCTAAACCGAAAAATGACTATTCTAAAACTTAAAAATAGACAATAATTTTCTAAAAATATTAAGATTCTTTGGAGGTACCCTAAAATACACGTGATTTTATTGTTTTAACCTCACCAAGTTTCACCAATGCCCCAAAACCTTGTCTGTAAAATCATATTTTTAAACAAAACCACTCTGTACTGAAATGTATACCCTGTACCGTCAATATCTTGAGTAAATATCACGATACCCACCCTGGTAGCCCTGGTAACCCTGGTAGCTGATAGCTGATAACCCCTGAGACGAACTGCGTCTGAGTCGGATGACGTCACAGTACATTTAGCACAAAGCACCGTTTGTCTGATCCATTATCGGTTCTTTGTACGTTGTACATTGAGAATCTTATATCAATGTCTATTTTTTTGTGTCACGCTTTATGTGTGAGCGTGATCCATCAAAACGTATTTCAAAAGATATGCGCAGTTATTATCTAAATAAAATTTAATGTTGCTACGTTTGGTTTTTATTTTTCTTTTGAGTTCAAGTAACTTGTGAAAAAGGTGAGATCTTACCCGAGGTAGACAACCTACGTTTTTGTTGAAAATTCAACTATTTCCAGACAAGCTTTTACCTATACTAATCTATGCGTACTACTAAGCCATAACAAAAAAGTGTGTGCGTCTAATCTTAACGAGCGATTGAGGTAAAACTTCTCTGAATTCGGTGACAAGTATAACAAAAAAACTGGCTATGAGAGAAAGAGAGAAAGAATATGTGTGCTCGCACCTCCCTCTCTTGCTCCTACAATAATATACGAAACGTAAATCTCTCTCTTACTATCTTCACTAAGTTATATCTCGCCCGATCACACTTTTCGTAACGCAGTCGTCACGCATTCACCAGCTTCAATAAATCAAGGTGTGACTGTGGTGGACATGGCCGTGTACTTTACGCTAATACGACCACGTCGTAGCTTCTCCGAGTCAAAATATATAAGAAACGGATATCGTGTGACGCAGCGAAACGAGCTCAAAATGGCGGCGCTTCCCCCTCCGCCGCGCGCCTTAACTTCAGTCCCCCTTGAAACGTAAAGAATTCTTTGATCATTTAGCTGTCGAGTGGCGTAAGTAGCTGCAACACCAAATCGCCAAATTTGCTATAATTAGTTTTCTTTATTTTCTCACACTATGGAAACAAAAATAAATGCGTATTCACGTCAAAATGCATGCTTTGAGAAATAATGTTTGTTATTTTTATCTCGCTATGACATTTGAGTCAAACTTAATAAGAGTAAACAAACAAAATGAACAAAGTATTTAATTTATTCAAAGTCGTAACAAAGTAAACGTTTTCAATGTGCCTTTATGATTTTAGCATGTACCTTAGATTCTAACTTTAATATTGATAAATGCGAATGTAAATTGGTCTGTTTGTTTGTTACGATGTCACGTCTAAACCACTAAACCGATTTTAACTATTCTTTAATCAATGGAAAGCTACATTAATAGGAAGTAACATAGGATATGTTTTATCTCTGTATTCTCACGGGGACGGGAAATACGCGGGTGAAACCGCGGGGTGTAACTAGTAATAAATCAGTATCAGATATCTATATATATAAAAATGTTATGTTGGTTTGTGTACGCTTCAAAAACTCTTAAAGTTCTGCACCGATCGAGCTGAAATTTTAGCATGATATATAATCCGCATCAAGGATTGTTTTTATCTATTTTTTTCATCAGTGACATATCAGCGAATGTGCGAATGTGCCACAGCGAAGCGTGGCAGGGCACAGCTAGTAAGTAATAATTTAAACTAGCCCGCGACTACATAAGTTATGTACATAAATGATATCTGATAAGCTCCCGCAGCAGCGGCTGAGACAATATTACGATAATCGACTATTCAGTATTCACGACTGAGTACATAGTGATTCCGTGCTAATTCAAGCAGCAGTGCAAACATCACCGTGTTTCGGTTTGAAGGGCACTGCTTCCAGCGAATTGACTAGGCAAATGACAAATTTAATAATAATAAAAAACGTATCACGATCCTATACATAGATCATGAGTGTCTAGAAAACCAGGACCTACGAGGACCATGGTGCTACAAACACGCAGACTCAGAGCAAGCGTTCCTGGTAAACTGTGCAGGGCAGTGCCACGCAGGATTATGCAATGGTAAAGTTCTGAGTGGCACTGTAACTGGCGCTTACCATCAGCTAATGCTCCTCACGTAAGTGAGATTAAATCCGAGCGCAGCAGTGGACCGATATGGGTTGATGATGAAAATTAATAGAAGTTTTTCGCATTTCTATCGGATCTGCCGAACCTATAGGATAGAGGGAGATAGAGGTTAATTAATACAGTCACTTTATATCACTCTCTTGACCTAGAAATCGTCAAAGTTATACAGTTACCGAAATTTGGCGCCATCGCCAATCGCAGGACTCAGACAAATAAATGTTTATAAGCTTTTTGACTCTTAGAATCTTCTTGGGTAGTATGGATGGGTGTTTGTTTAACTCGCTGTAACTTGAGGGTCCATTTCGGCTCAATTTTTCCACTAATGGAGGCTTATGTTTTTCGGACTTGTGTTTTTTTAATGTTTCGAAGTAACGAGATGAGCATGGTGATGGTAAGCGCCACGCTTGCCAATAACAGCTACAGTGCCACCCAGAATCTGTTGCGGTAATGCACTGCGCTCGTCAACCTGAGACATCGGTTGTAAAGTCTTACGCACCCAGTTATTTTGCTGGAAATTGTTCTTTAAACCGGAACACTCTCTTGTTTTCACACTACTGCTTGGCGGATGAATATCTGACAAAGGTACTTTCCCAGGTAAACTCTTGCATAATAGGCCTACCGTAAACATTCCACTGTCTGAAAATAATTATTTGAAATGTATTTACTACAATAATATAATTTTACTTCTTAATAACTGTTTTCATTTTCTTTTTCAAATGAAAAAAGCATCCAAGGGAGGAGGATATTTGAACAAAATTTGGTAATTAAAAAAACATTGGAATTGAAATTCCTTTTCTCGAAGTCGACTAATAAGATCGGCCTGCACCTTTATCAATATCAAGTGTCAAAAACACCTTTCCTGCCGCGTAATCGTCAACCCACTTCCGGTGGATCGCCGCCCGCCCTTGGCCCCGCTAATCTGCCCAAACGTTATCCGCCCTGCAAGGCTTCAGGGGAATAAACTAATCGGCTTTGTAATCGATTATTCAGCTATTCGCCGCAACAAATCTGCGAAAAATATGCACTGTTAGAGAAAAGTGAAAGCTAATGAGAAGGATAAACGGTGGTTTTTACTTTAAGGATCGACGAGACGTGCGCGGACGCAATAAAAACTGGATGATACGAGAGATGAGGTCTCCTTGTGTTCTATGCTACCCTGGTAGTTCCTATCCTACTTCCTACTAATATTACAAATGTGAAACTTTGTGAGGATGTTTGCTTCAAAACTTAGGAGAACTATGTTAGCATGAGGTGAAGCCTCCTTGTGTTTTATGTTACCCTGGTATTTCTGATATTATAATTATTCAACTTTTTCTCCCAACAGTACACACACTACATTTTAAAACTTTTGATAATGGCGCGAATCGCCCATATCC
Source organism: Campaea margaritaria (assembly GCA_912999815.1). Taxonomy (NCBI): domain Eukaryota; kingdom Metazoa; phylum Arthropoda; class Insecta; order Lepidoptera; family Geometridae; genus Campaea; species Campaea margaritaria. The sequence goes on along the minus strand of OU538809.1, from coordinate 276,766 downwards.
TTATTTCGAATGGGCTGTTTCGCTCTCCACCGAAATGTTGTACGAAAGACATTGTCCAAAAACAAAATCAAAATCGGCTCATCCGTTCGGGAACTACGATTCCACAAACAGACAGACAGACACACACAGCCACGACAAACTTCTAACGACCCGTCGTTTTTGCGACGGGGGTCAAAAAGAATACCCTTGAGCAATTTTCCCCGGCCGCGGTGCGAACCGTTCCGTACCCAAATTTCATACTGAACTGTATGCGCCCACCCTGCACGGCCTTCAAGCCGGAACACGCTATCTATCCACATCACTTTAAAACAAACCGCGTATCATTGTCTTATCATATAAAGTCCAAAGCGCCTAACATTGTGAAGAGATTATATCACTATTGTGAGGCCATGACGAGGGACAATGCCTCACAAACGAGGGTAGGCAGCCGTGACTAAGGACTTGTCACAGAGGACGGGATGTTGTGGATAGAACTGTCACAGCCAAAGGGCTTGTGACATTCTATTGTGATAAAAAGTGTCTACAAATATTGAAATTGGAATGAAAAAGTAATGTAATGGTTTTTGAAGTAAAACTTCTTTTCGCACGCTTGACTTGGGAAGTAACTGGTGAATGCGTTACGAAAATAGTGATCGGGTAAGGCGAACGGAAGTTGACAGGGAGATATAAGCGAGTGAACATACAAAGAGAGAGAGAGTTAAGTTTCGTGAATTTGTTTAAATATCGTTTTTGTTTCTTTTTTAAATATTTTTTTATTTGGTGTTTTACTTCTAATATGTGTCCCAGCTTACATTTCTTTTTTTTTTAACACTTTGTCAGCTGAGCCGATGTTCTTGTCTAGCCTCGGTTACGGATCTGCACACACCGTTGTGTTTTCCCGTACCGCTAACATAATTTGTATGTTCCCGTATTCGCGGCAAGTTATGAAAAACACAGCAGTTGTGTTTCCAGCAGTGAACGTGTTAATGTAACAATGCTTGGGGTTTTTATCGGGGTTTTTTATGTTTCTGGATTTTTTTGTTGATTTGGGTTTTTTTGATTAAGTTTTCACACACCGTGACACAATAATTAAGAACTGGCTAATTGTCAATCGACCATCACTTAATTTCTAATGAGCGTATTTCCGAAGCACTGGTAGAGTTAATGGAGTCTCCTTGTAAGATTCAACCATGAAGGCACTTGAATCAGTTTCTCGTGTTTTTTTACCCACGACTAAAGAGAGGGGTGTTATGAGTTTGTAGTTAATAATAATATTACGAATGCTAAACAACGCCATGTACAGGCGTTTTCTGCACGTAAATCTGTAATCAGATCGCGAATGGTATTTCAGTAGTGTCACAGTAGACACAGGAAAGTAAGTAATGTTCATAGAACGAAACTAAACGCGGCTTACATACGTCCGCGCCTGACGCACGCACACATGGACAAAGGGATGCCACCAGACAAAGCTTAACCTTATGTAGACTTTTACACTTTCGCTGTGGGGCCATTTTATATATACTTTCAGCCAGTGCGTATGAGACCTTTCCGGCATCACAAAGCCTTTCCGGCTTCTCTCACAGTGAAAGAAAGCGAGTCACACATGTGGCTTATTCAACCTCATAATGTAATGAACGTGTTAAATGAATAAATAACCCGTCACGATCACATATATAGATCTTCCAATCCACGGTCGCCGCTCGAGAACCTTTCTTCCCCAACGGTTATCGGTTTCATGAGGTACCTAGCCTGCCCACTGCCCCTTCAACGTGCTAATTATTAGAGCTATGTCGCTTACTGTTCTGTTTCAACTGTGGCAGTAGTCAGTCACGGTCGACTGGACGTAGATCATAAATATTACCGCTGCAGCACGTAATACTGTACGTACACTCATATACTTCTGGAATTTATGAAAGTACATGTTGATAAATAATATATTAGATTCTACATCTGTTTGCTCCAAGTAATAGTGAATTATTTATAGCACTCTAGTCTCTGAGGATGGAGATCATCATAAATTCGGCTTACCTATTTATAAGAGAGCGTTCATATTTGCGATTTGCCATCCGACGGCACACGGTTCGAGTCCCGGCCCGTCCTAAACTTAGTGTCGATTTTGATACCGTTCCTAAGACTGGCAAAAACAAGTCAGACGAACTGACATTTTCAGAGAATCTTAAATTCTGCACTAAGAAAATGTAATGAAAGTTATTTATTTGCAATAACGGGTAGGTACTCGTAGGTATGTCATACATAACATTCTGATTCGTGGTGGCTTTATATGACTCATCCTCTGTTTAAGCTGGGTCCACATCGTGACCGTAACATACATGCGTGACACAATGTAGTGTTCTGGGCAGGCGTAGCGCTTACCATCAGGTGAACGAAGTGCTCGACTCCCCACTCAGTTAAATAAAAAATAAAAACAACACAAATGTGCACAAGTTTCACGCATATTTGTGATAGCCACGGAGTTACGACCTAATGCCCCACAGTCCTCGTCCATATTTTGCGTAACAAGTACCTTACACGTCACAGTGACGGTCACAGATGTAGGACCAGCTCAAGAGAAGACCCGTGTCGAACAGACAGAACAGAGGGATCATAATTTTGTAAACGAGGTGTGTTTAAAAATCGAGTTCCAAGAATCTAGTTCAAAGGTGCAATAGCACGTTACTTATAACAAATCACATGTTTTGTTTAGATATGAAATTGTTATTATATAAACAGTCCGATTAACTAGATCTCTGATTGATAAGTAGGTCAATATAATGCAGACTTTGTTGTATAAATCAGTCTCTAAGACGCGCAAAACATAATGTTTAGCAAAATATAAACAGCACCGTATAAATAGCAGTTTTCGCTGGAAACAATGCCCTTCGAACCGGAACACAGTAACGTTTGCACACTACTGCTTGGCGGATGAACATCTGGCAAAGGTGTGGTAATAATATCAAAAGGAAGTTCCGACTGATCGAAGTCGGAGTCGAAGCTCCGGAACGTGCTTACGGAGGGTTGGCAGGAGGTGGCGCAAGACAGACTAGTGTGATGTGTAAATAATTCAAATTATTCGAGCCATACCATAAGCTGTGAATCAGTTTTGAACGGCGTCGTCGCCATCTCGAGCTGCCTAGTCCAAGGTCGCCGAACCGGTCACATTCCGGGTCTGCATCGACAAAAACTTATATAAATATGATTTATAGCTAATTAGTGAGATTTTACTGTCTGGGGCCGGTACAGTCGGCAATAGTTTCTTTTTTTTGTTTGTTTTGGCTCCACACTTTTAGTGCACTTAACCAATGTCAAGTATAAAACCTTCTCGTTTTATGAAGTCGTTTAAAAACTATCAAGTCTTTTAGGTATTAGTCAAAATGCCAAGTCCCAGTCCATAGTCAAAGTCATGATTCAGCAAAGAAGTGTGCAAACATTACTGTGTTCCGGTTTGGGGCACTGTTTCCAGCGAAATTACTGGGCATATGAGACTTTAGAGCTGATGTCTTAGGATGACGAGCGCAGTGCAGTGCCGCGCAAGATTATGCAATGCAAAGTTCTGGGTGGCACTGTAACTGTTATGGGCTGGCGTGGTGCTTATCATCAGGTGAACGACTAAGCGGCAAGCCAAACTAAAGGTTCGCGGCGTGCGGCACCCATCTGCCTTACACCTTAGTAAGGCTAAATATTATTTCACGCTACGTCGACTTTAATTACTATTTGTTTATATGATTGTTACTTTACACAATTAAGCAAAATGCGCTTATACGTGTAGGTACGTTTTGTTTTCGCGACTCAACAAAAACAATGCCTAATTGGCAGAATTGTTTTGCAAGCTGTTGGTACCTTGTCACGATAAGGTTGGAAAATATTGTTCATCTGTGTTCATAAACTCGTAATTATGAATTCACTAAAAAAACTAGCGACCCGCCCTTGCTCCGCTTGGGTAGATAGATTCTTACTAATATTATAAATGTGAAAGTGAGTTTTATTAAAAATTCAAAAATTCTTACCCCAATGGAAAGTTACATTATCAGCAAGTAACGTAGTAGACCCCGCGTAGTTCCCGTGCCTGTGGGAAGGCGGGGATAAAATATAGCCTATGTTACTCGCTGATAATTAGTCGCTAAAGTAGCTTACCATTAGTGAAAGAATTTTTTAAATCAGTGCAGTGGTGTAGCCAAAACCTTACATATTTCCATACAAACTTTCATCCCCTTAAAGGTAAACATTTTAATGTCATATTTATTTATATGTATGTAATCAAAAGCCTAAAAAATAATTTTCAAGTTTCTAGCTACAAAAATGACGAAACTTCTATACAAACTTTCATCCCTTATTTCAACCCTTTACAAGCCTTTTTTGCTTTAAAAAGTAGCATACCACTTAATCCAGGCTATAGACTATCTGTGTTCTAAATTTCACTCCAATCCGTTCAGTAGTTTTTGCGTGAAAGAGGAACATACATACATCCATACTCACAAACTTTCGCATTTACAATATTAGTAGGATATTATAGGATAGTGGGATTAAGCTTAAAATTAACAATAGACATCTGTCTAGATTTCCTTACCCTAAATGTATATTGAGCAATCATTGTTTGAAGTTTCCAACTGTAATCCGTGCTTTCCTACGACAAAGTACTAAAGGTGGCATATTTATAAAGATATGACACAATTTTAAGCGCCTTGTCGCTATCAGAGTCCGGGATTCTGACCCCGAAGCGGCAACAACACGTTACATAAACAGTTGGCTCCACGATAGAGGTCGCGGGTTCGAAGCCCGGTTACTGATACGAACTCATTCTACTCAGAAGTTTGAGCTGGTTCGGAACTGTATGGCCCTGAGGGGTGTTGACCTGGCAAATAAGGGTTTTAGTTGAAAGCTGTTCCGTTTCTACCTATTTTTTTTATTTAGTAGTGGGAGGCCTCTTCTTCTAGAGACCGCCTGGGGAAGTACCGTGGTACTTCCCCAGGCGGTCTCGCGGTCGCGGTCCAAGGCGTGCCTTTGCCAGATATTCATCCGCCAAGCAGTAGAGTGAAAACATTAACTGTGTTCCGGTTTGAAGGGCACTGTTTCCAGTGAAATTACTGCAGAGACTTTAGGACCGATATCTTAGGGTGACGAGCGCAGTGCAGCGCCGCACAAGATTTCTAGGTGACACTGTACCTGTTATGGCAGGCGCTAACCATCGACTGAATGACTTGCTCGTCTCGTTATACTTTATAGAGTTATGACTAGTTCTTATTAAACTCATTACAGCCGTTGACCGGTCATAGACTTTCACGGTGCCTGCTGTAGATGAGTCATCGCCAGTCATCCGTCCGGAATGCGAAGATGAAAAACCAATTCTCAAAGTATATTATATCCCACCATCGGTTGGCTACACATAGACAGAGCATCGCGTTTTATATCCGGCGGGGAATCCTAATGCGTACATTGTATTTCTTGGACGACTCGTGAGATGGGAAATTACCGTATCTGCAAATATGAAAATAGTTATTTTTAAAGGCATTTATATCACGATACCGGTTTTCTTTACTGCAAATATATACTCGATGGACAAAGTGGAGAACGTGATAATAGAACGGTGTGGAAGACGTAGTGACCAAAATAGAGCAAGGGGTGCTTAGTTGGTTTCGACATCTAGAAAGGATGGATGAAGGAAGATTGACGTCACAGATTTATGGATCTAGAGATCCATGATGATGAATGAGCCAGCGTTCCAGCAATTATTTCCTTGATTAGTCGATGCCGCTGGTTACAAGAGGGCTGGCTCATTTCTCGCATAGGGAATAGCTATTGCTATTCAAAGTGGAAATGCAGCCAGTGTTCTTGGCGCCATGCCTCATGGACACCCCCTTTTTGTTAGATTTTTAAGTAAGTATTAGTTTTCTATTTAATTTTATAATGATTTTTTTATGTTCTGTTAACAAAACAGCCTACCTTTTCTTACATAGTTCCGAGGAATTTCACAACCATTTAAATTACAAAACTTTGGTGGAAATTGTCTTAAAATAACCACAAAAAATATGCCACCGCGACCGAAGTCGCGGAATAGCTGGTTATCATGAAATAACCTTTAAGTTTTTGTCCACAAACCGAGATCCTTTTGTCTTACGCCGACAGACCGTGGTTTGTTATCATATCGCGTATAGAATCAAAAGCCGGTTTCCAAGAAATACGATTCCTTTGACCCCGGGGCGGTACGCTCCGGCTATCGCGCCGGCTAGCGGCTGTATCGCGATCTAAAGAGATATAAAGCTTTGTTTCGCCATCCTTATTTAAATGGGAGAGTGCGTTTGTTGTTTTGTCCTTCTTTTACAGCAACGGAGCAAGAGACTGATGAGATTTTTTGCATCATCATCATCATCAACCCATAACGTCCCACTGCTGGGCACGGGTCTCTCCTCACTTTCGTGAGGAGGGTTAGGCTATAATCCACCACGGGGGCCCATTGGTGGATAACATACCTACCTCCGAAATTATTCTCGGATAGGTATGTGGGTTTCCTCACGATGTTTTCCTTCACCGAAAAGCGAGTGATTTTTTGCATAGATAATGATTATCTGGTATAGGGGCGTTTTGTACCACGGTGTGAATCGCTCAAGCGCTCTTTTCAATGGGGTTTTTTGCACTTTCAGATTACGCTCTCGGTGCGAAATGCCCAATTGTGCGAATATTTATTCAGTTAGGCGATTTTCAACACTATCAAAAGTTTTAAAGTCTAGAGTGTTTGGAATATTTTATTTAGTAGAAAAAATGTTGCATAGAGCTGAATAGTCACATAGGTTACATAATCTCCCGGAAATGCACGTTTTCTGCGGAATAATAGATAACGCGCACCTAAGTAAATTGAAACGCGGATGAAACCTCAAGGCGTAGCTAACATTTCATTAATTGAATTTCAATTTAAACTTTGAAGAGGAAAATTACAAATTAAGTTTATAAATTTTGAAATTGAGAATTACGACCACGACGCCTGATCGAATGATAGAAGGAAGGACTTAGAGTCCTCAGAGAAAGGGTGCGGATATTTCGGGGTGATGCGAGATTGGTCCCATAGAACCATGATTTTAAGTGAGAGTGAAAAAAAAACATACAAATAAAAAAAACATACCAAAAAAACACATAGTAGAAGTGAAACTTAACGTACAAAGAGAAAAAAAATTAAACTTTTCTCCCTCCGCCGCTGCTGCCTCTCACCACGCGATACGTCGTCTACCCCCTCCACGCGGCCGTAACGTGTTCTGGGTGGTGCTGTGGCTGCTATGGGCAGGCGTGGCGCTTACCATCAGGTGAACGACTTGCTGGTATAGTTACTCAGTCAAATAAAAAAAAACGCTTATTCTTTACAGAGAAAATTCTAATACCCGATCTATATTAATTTCAAAAACAACAAAGAACTACACAACCCATCAGCAAGCCCCGTTTAAAGACAAACCATTAGTTACGAGCTTCTCGCGGCAATCTTAATTTTTCCTCTCAATTTGTTTCAATAGTAAATCCATGTAATAAACTGCTTATCATGGGAGTGATTAACTGACGCGTGGTGGGCACTCCTGCCTGGCACTCTGCCCCTTCGCGCCCCCACGTCTACCTACGCGCCAACCGCCCCGACTGAATGACAAACTAAGATGCTAACATATGTAGTTACTACGGGAATTCTGTTTCCTTCACCGTGACGCAACCCCGAAGTGACAGGACATGAGCTTTGTTTTATTTGCTGGCTTTGGAAGAAAGAGATTTTATATAGAAACCATTCCATCTGACATTTTATTTATTAAAGTAAAACTTCTTTACGTACGCTTGTCTTGGGGAGTAAGCTGGTGAATGCGTTACGAAAAATGTGACCGGGAGGGGCGAATGGAAGTTGAGGTACATCATGATTAAATAATACGTAAATGATAATTGATAAGGTGTAAAGGATGAGGGGAATAACGGAAAAAAATTAAATTAAATTATTTATTTGCATGATTATTTATTTGGATGAGGGGAATAGCGGATGAGGGGATAGGGGGGGATCAAAGAACAATTTATAGATATTTGTTGGGCGAATGAGGTAGGGCCGGCTTGGTGTCACAGTTTGCCGAGGACGTGGCTTAAGGTGCCACGTGGCTGAGTGGTGGCCGAGACAGGGAAGACGAAGCGTCGGTCGTCCAGCACCAAGATGGGCCTACGATAGAACTACGACCGCGGATTGAACCTGGATCTGACTGGCACAGGACCGAGGGAAATAGCGTGGTAAAAGACAGGCCTATTCCCAGCAGTGGGAGGATAAAGGCTGTGGATGATGACGATAAAGACTTGACGAAGCCGACAACTGCACCTTACGAGCTCTCCAAGCACGGAGCGATGAAGATCCGCACAAACGAATAACTTCGGAAACGAAATCACTGAAGTTTCAAACTAGGTTTCGTTGGTGACAGCGCACAGACACCAGCACTACATCATAGAGATGTCTATATTGCTGGGGGGTCACCACGTACTTATTCTTATTCCATGCAGTTCATTTTAAGGCCTTAAACTGAACGGCCTAGATTGGCACCACACACTCATAAATGACAAACGTGACGTGGCGTCACTCAAAAATAGACTGCAGAAAATGAGAGAGAAAGAGAATGCGATGGAGTTATATAAACTTCCATACATGCAAACGTTCCGATCTCTTTGGATAAATGTCTCTGGTCGACTTATGAACGCTGTGCGATATTAGTGGTGACAGTTAGCAGGGCAGTTCAGTTTAAGGCCTTAAACTGGATGGGTTTAACTGTTCGTGGTGAGGCCCCTGGGAACTTCGACAAAGGACAATTACACTCAGTACGTGTGGGTTTGATTCGCACGACTGTCTCAAAGAAGGAAACTCAAAGGCGTTCGTGTACAATAAAAACCCTCGCGGTTTTGCTAGGTGAGGTACTACATGTAACCTCCTTACCAAATGGATCAAAGGCCTCGGCCTACGCGCTCTGTTTCAAATACGTGGTTGTGGAAGTTCTCTAAGTAGCTTTTTTATTAGTAAAGCCACGTGTTGTCAGGAGTGGCTACGTAATTGTTTACAAACTTTGAAACCATTTCACCCTTTTGAGGGCTGCTCTGAAAAATGCGGGCGGCCGGCGGGGACGTCTAGTGATATGGTTGGGTAACAACTCATTATTCCACTCGAAGACATACAAGTAAAATACAAAAACCGGTCAAGTGCGAGTCGGACTCGCGCACGAAGGGTTCCGTGGTTTGTTGTATTGGAGCTCCCCTTAAATATTAATTATTTATTTTTCAAGTTTATATAATTAAATATTCTGTGAACGTTTCAAGCGTCTAACTGTTGCCGATATCAATATCGAGCAAAAATGAGCAAAAAAATCACGTTTGTTGCATGGGAGCCCCCTTAAATATTTATTTTATTCAGACTTTTAGTATTTGTTATTATAGCGGCAACAGAAATATATTACCTGTGAAAATTTCAACTGTCTAACTATCACGGTTCATGAGATATAGCCTGATGACAGACGGACAGACAGCGAAGTCTTAGTAATAGGGCCCCGTTTTACCTTTTGGGTACGGAACCCTAAAAACGGATCAAATTATACTCTAAAAGTATAAGTAAATAGAAATAAAAACCTCGGCACGAACATTATTATAAACATTCTGACCCTTAGCTAGGATAGAACTAGCAAACATAAACTACGAGGACCATGCTCCTACAAACACCTTGACTCAGAGCAAATACCCGTGCTTCCCTCGAGCCTAATAGACTTGTAACTCGAAGCTCAAGGCTCAGAGGTTATCCTCAACTCAACCTCAACTCGGCTCAGAGTCGTTACTAAGGTTCCCCTCAGATCTAGACAACGAATCAACGATGTAGCCTACCACTCTGCATTATTCATGCGAACACTTGAAGTTTCTGTTGGTTCTTTTCCTATAACTACGTGATCTGCATTTGTCGGTTTAAAAGTCCTTTGCCTGACGGTTTTGTAAAAAAGTAAGGTTGGGAGTTGGATTTATGAACGTATCCAAGAAGAGTTGATACCTATTACCTACTATCCTACTAATATTGTAAATGCGAAAGTTTGTGAGTATGGATGCATGTTTGTTCCTCTTCCACGCAAAAACTACTGAACGGATTTGAGTGAAATTTAGAACACAGATAGTTTATAACTTATATTATATAGATTACTTTTTAAAGCGGAAAACGGGTTTTGAGGGGTTGAAATAGAGGATGACATTTTGTATGGAAGTTTCGTCATTTTTGTAGCTAGAAGCTTGAAAAATGTTTTTTAGGCTTTTGATTAGATTTAAATAAATATGAAATAAACAATTTTACCCTTAAAAGGATGAAATAAAAATACGGGATGAAAGTTTGTATGGAAATATGTAAGGTTTCGGCTAAAGCACTGCACCGATTTTAAAAATTCTTTCACTAATGGTAAGCTACTTTAGCGATAAATTATCGGCGAGTAACATAAGCTATATTTATTAATCTCCGTATTCCCACAGGAACGGGAACTACGAGGGTGAAACCGCGGGGCGCAGCTAGTACACTTATAAATAAGTTTTTTCTTTACTTAGAAACGAGAAATCGATTGACACTAGATTTATCAAAATTGGACGAGTTCGTTCACTGCGGAAAACACAACTGTCGTGTTTTTCATAACTTGTCACGAGTACGGCAAAACACAACTGTTGTGTTTGTTGTATGGGAAAACACTAGGGCGCGCGCAGAGCCTCGCCCGTGGCTAGACAAGCAAAACGGCTCAGCAGCCAAAGTGTTAAGCGCTACGGTATGGAATATCTAGATATTAGATACCTACAAACATACATACGACGGCTAAAATGGTAACCATTTTTAATCTGATAAAAAGGAACTCTCAGAAAACAAGGTATTTTTAATAAATACTTAATTCTATACCATTCAATGCATGTTTGTTTATTGTTTCTAGTATTGTCGCCGTAATTTAAAATATTCACCCACACACCCCGCACTCGCCATTTACACGAGTAGTCTGACATCACTGCGCGCCGGCTATGTGCGTACACTATTATGTTCATCGTGTGTTTTAATTTTTTCTTGTCTTGTCTCTCAATAAGTAAGTGTGCGCTGTTGTGTGCAGTTGTGTCAGAATAAATGTTTTTTCTTTCTTCTTTTCATTTCGTGAACCTTGATATTGAAATGTATTATTCATGTGAAAAGTTGAGAAAAAATCACGAGAATTTTCTTGCATTCCAGTATCGTGTAATGCTGTGGCATTTTATATCGAGGAAGCTCTGAATAAAATTTAAAACTTTGAGTTTTACGAGTGCAGGGACACCCTGGACACACAAATAATTGATTTGACATTTTACACATATAAGTGACGTTTGTACATGCGTCAAATGCGTGTGTATACTCATAAATAGAATAGAATAGAATAGAAAACTCTTCATCGTACACCAGAAACAAAAATAAACACAGTACAGAAAAAAAATACAATAGGTAAACAAGAATCCAATCCGCCTTCCAATCAGAAGGTCGTGAGTTCAAATCCCAGTGCAGGCACGTACCAATGTGTTTCTTTAAAACATATGCACGTAATCATCACTCGGTTTTCAGTAAAGGAAAACATCGTGAGGAAACCCACGTACCTACCCGAGAATTATTTCGGAGGTAGGTATGTTATCCACCAATCCGGACCGGGCCCCCGTGGTGGATTATGGCCTAATCCTCCTCAGGGAAGTGATGTTAGAACCTTGCTCAGCAAGGCTTGTGATGATTATAATGACGATGGTGATGTAATAAAATGTAGGTAAGACACAGGATGTTCATTATTTTTCTTAAATAAACCTGATTTATTTAATCTGATCAGAGACCGGTGGACTCCACACCACACCACAGGCTGCACAGTGCAGCAGTGTCCAACAGTAGCACAACTGCAGTGATCTCAAAAACTGCGTGTGTGAGCACTTTTTCCATCTGATGACCAAGGGTGGCAACAAAATATATATATGTCCTTTAATATACTTAAAGTATACAAACTGAATAATAAACTAATTTTGGAAATATTATTTTTTCTACGTCGACTAGTAGCGCGTTACTACAATATAGCTTTGAATTGGAGTAATCCTCTGACAAAACTGGCCACATCATCAACCCATAACGTCCCACAAACAACTGAACAAAACTGGCCACAGCAACACCAAAACAAAAACGACGAAATATTCAAAATGTATGAATTGATTCACTGTTCACATTCCCACACTGTGGCGGCACACAGAGGTGCCTGGCGGTTGCACGCAGGCCGTCAATTAAAATTATATTGCGTACATTGTGCGGTGGTGGATGGAGGCTTTATTAAAGTCGTTAGCGGGGAAAATAAGAATTATTTTTCCTCGCCAAAAAAACATAAAAATTTAATGAAAAAATAAATTAGCTACACCTACTTATTTATATTTTTATTTAGTTACATATTTTTAATATCCTACTAATAATATAAAAGCGAATGTAGCATTTAAAGCCGTACGTTAGTCTCATTTTAAGTCGCTATTGGGTTTTAAATTATTGTATTCTGACAGGATCGTTGACTAAACAAACGACTGTTACGGCTAAAAATGGATGTGAAAATAGAAAACGGAACGGATTATAAACGGAAAGAAAAATAAAATGCATCCTGAATAGTATATATATTATATTATAATGATGTGTTTAGTATATTATAAATATATGTATATTATTATAATTTTTTATTATTTATTAAGTATAGTGTGTATGTGTATTATTAAAACGTATCGTGTTTATTAATTACTGCAAACGTACGCCACCCACCCTACTATCGAAAAATGTTTTTTACTGTCCATCCAAAGGTTGTCTGGAAGAAATCGGTTTCAGCGATAAGACCGCCCATTGTCCAACCCTTGTTTACCCATTGTAATTTTTCTGTACTGTGTTTATTTTTGTTTCTGGTGTACAATAAAGAGTTTTCTATTCTATTCTATTCTGTTGTCGTCATGTAAAATTTAAGATTCAATACTAGCGGCACAATCATTTACGTGGATCAGGAACTACAAGGACCATGGTCCTACAAACACCCAGACTCAGCTCAAATATCTGCAGTTCGCACAAACCTTTGGTCTGTGCGCGTGTCGCTAATATACTTAGCCGTTACGTTTAGCCGGCTACAGAATATGTAAAATAGAAACTGATAAAAAATCTAATTCTGTAACCAGATAAATGATTTCATCTGATGAAATCATTTATCACATTACCCATATAGTCGAACATGCACCTCACCACGAAAATAACTTTTTTTATTCGACTGAGTGACGTTCGCAAGTCGTTCACCTGGTGGTAAGCGCTACGCCTGCCCATAACAGTTTCAGTGCCACCCAGAACTTTGCTTTGCATAATCCTGCGCGGCACTGCACTGCGCTCGTCACCCTGAGACATCGGCTCATAAACTAAACATTAGCCGGATAAACTTAAGTTTATTTTCGTATGCACCTTTAGCCGTATCATATTCGCCATGCCCGTCTAAAGACTGATAATTACTGAACGTGTTCATATTTTTCTACAAAGCATAAAACTTTTGCCTCGCTGCCAATATTCTGATGAGAATACAATAACATTTGACCTTTGAATAGATCTTTGTATTGGACATGACTTGGTGGAATCGAATAAAGTATTATAACCTATTTCTAAACAATATGCTAGTTTGATAAAACATCAACTAAATATTTGCTAAAAAACATTTCTTAAAAGATATTTTTTTAAATATACAAAATGTATCTCTCTCTTTCTATCTTCGCTAACTATATATCACTCTCAACTTCCGTTCGCCTCGCCCGATCACATTTTTCGTAACGCATTCACCAGCTTACTCCCCAAGTCAAGCGCGCGTAAAGAAGTTTTACTTCAAAAAACACGATCTCGCAGAGATTGCGTCGAAAACTTGATTGGTTGAAATGGGAAAACTAGATTGGCACAGAAAAACCAGATAGGCCGGGAATCGAATTGGGGCGGCGGCATATTCGATGTGTATCTAATCTGCGCCGCGAAACCCATTCTGGTCTAGACATTGGGGATAATTTTAGATGTTTTTTTTTCTATTTTCGAGGTCAGTTTGAACGGCCTAAGACAAACTTTGGATATTTCCAAACGTTTTTGTTTCTTTGTGTGTTTTTAACGACTTCAAAAAGTTGGAGGTTATCAATTTGTCTGTTTTTTTTTTTTAATGTTTGTTACCTCAGAACTTTCGGCTGGGTGAACTGATTTTGATGATTCTTTTTTTAACAAACCTTTCATTACCTCCAATACCCACTTTCTCGTATTGTATTTTTTATGTTTTACAAATTATTAGTTTTTAGTGGTTTGGAAATTAAGGTAGAGTATACTTCTGTCTTTGCCACCGATTTTCACCACAAGCGGACGGAGTTGTTCATGCACTTTGTAAGGTATTGGCACTCCGATAGAGAACCAAGGTAACTGACATAGCATTAGTAAACCGAAGTGGCAGTGAACCGGTCACATATCTAGAAGAACCCATGGGGTAGACGAGTTCTAGAGTGGAGACCGCGTTTAGGCGAACGTAGTGTAGGATGCCGCCGGCAGGTGGAGGGACGACTGCCAACGGCTGGCGGAGACTGGGTGAGGAGAGCCGAAGGTCGGGCTCCGTGGCGTTCACTATGAGAAGCCTTATTTTTACCTGGAGAAATGCATTACGCTACTACTCGACCCGGGTGAGGACCAGATGGTTATGTGGGACTCCCCGCCAGCTAGCCTACGTTGTGTATTTTTAACTTTCACGGGTGCTGGAAAACACACCTGCTGTGTTAGCGCAGCTTACGTACAGCGCGGCTCAAATAGACGGCACGCCATTGCTTGAAGAAAAACGCGGTCCGTAACGGTGCCTAAATGTAAAAACCGGTTCAACAGTCAACGTGTTAATCCTACACATTATTATTCATAGCTCAGCCTCATAATCAGAAAATTGAGACGAAGCTATTTACATTTCCACATAAATCAATCCGAGGATTGTGCAACCGAACTCTCAATGTCAATGTGACGTAAGGCGTGGGTTGACCCCACCCATCAGTGAGTTGTATACAACTGAGGACTTCAAACGAATTTGAGACTGTAAAGAATGGTCGGCCCCAAAATTAACTGAACTAGACTTAAAGGAGGTCTGTTTCAGTGTGGTTCTCAGTCGGGCTCTTAGTTCTATTTTAGGGTTCCGTACCCAAAGCGTAAAACGGGACTTTATTACTAAGACTCCGCTGTCTGTCTGTCTGTCCGTCTGTTGCCAGGCTATATCTCATGAACCGTGATAGTTAGACAGTTGAAATTTTCACAGATGCTGTATTTCTGTTGTCGCTATAACAACAAATGCGAAAAAAAGAATAAAATTAATAATTATGTAAGGGGGGTTCCCATACAAAAAACGTGATTTTTGCTCGTTTTTGCTCAATATTGATAACGGCAACAGGTAGACGCTTGAAATATATTCACAGAATATTTATTTATATATTGACTTTAAAAGTAAATAATTAGATTAAAATACAAATTATATTTAAGAGGAGCTCCCATACAACAAAGTACGGAACCCTTCGTGTTCGAGTCCGACTTGCACTTGGCCGATTTTTATACCTACTCTTTTAGTTTTCCGACTTATACAAGGGCTGTTATTTTTTATAGGTATAAGCGTTTTATATTTTTAGAATAGTCTTTCAAATGACTTTACATTGATACCTCACTGGATAGCTCTATAATATAGATATCAATACGTTGTAGAAGACGCAGGATAATTAGGAAGATAAAATGTATATTAAGAAAGAGCCCAGCCAAAATATAAATACGAACTACCGAGGCGAAAAGCAAAGTCTTGTTCTTTTGTTTTAATTTTTCCTTCGACATTCTAAAAAGAGTTAACTAACTAAAAAAGGTTTTTCTAACTGAAAAGAGGTTCCCGTCGCTTACATACGTGAAGCAAAAACTTGCGACCTCTTTTTATGAAAATGGCGCGGAAAGGATGTGACACAGCCTATTGGCCTGGAGTTCCAGAAACCAGTAGAGGGTGTCAGGGAGTTGGCGTACTGCTTTCCGCTGGGATCGTAGCATGTGGGAACATGTAGTCTCTTTCATCTCAACGGGAGAAAAGCGTGACTGTATGTACATAGATAGATAGAACTTTTTATTGAAACACCACAGAAAAAAGAAAACTCAAAAAGTAACACAAATGAAATTTAACAATTAATGTCACAATGGGCGGTCTTATCGTTGAGAGCGATCTCTTCCAGACTCTCTTGGAGAAGAGCAACGAAAACATGGGACACTGGTTTAAGAATGAGAGAAGAGTAGTGGTTTTCATAGATGAATACTGATAATAACCCTTATTGTTTCAGGTAATTGCAATGAGGCAGAGGTCAGCACTGCAGTGCACATTATATGCTGCTGCAATATTCAATAGCTGGTATGGTATTATATAATTATGGTAAATGCTTTAAGTACATACTAATTTGCGGACGTAATGAATATGCCAGCAACATAGTGGTAGGCGGTTTACAATGAGGCTAAGGAAATAGGGGCCGAGGCCGAGGTGATATCAGAAAAATGTTATTAGGTTTTTTAAGAGGGCAGCTGCCTTTATTAACAAAACTTTTTTTTTACAATTTTTACCCCACTTTTCACCCCTTTAGGGACAGAATTTCAAAAAATCCTTACTTAGTATCCTTACTTTACAGTAAGTACATCACACTAATATAATAAAAACACAAGTTTTTGTGTGTGTATGTGTGTTTGTTCCTTCTTCACGCCGCAAAGTCTCAACGGATTTTTATGCAGGTTAACATATGTATCCATACTTTAAGTCCTGGAATAGAACATAGGAAAATTGTTATCCCGTAAAATGTAATTCCAAAAGAACCGTAATTTTTTACGGGATAAAAAGTATGATATGTTTTAATCCAGGATCTAAAGTATCTATATACCAAGTTTTATCAAAATCCGTTTAGCCGTTTCAGCGTGAAGTGGGAACAAACGCACACTCACAAATTTTCGCATTTACAATATCAGTGAGATAGTGAGATGAGATAAGATAAGATAACGAATCTTTATTGCACTCCAAGACATACAAGCAAAAGTAAAAACATCTTATAAGTAAAGGTACAATGGGCAGCCTTATTGCTAAACAGCAATCTCTTCTAGACTACCTTTGGATGAAACGGACGAGATGAGATATTTCGTGTTCCTTATTCGAAACCCGAAAAAAAAAAAAAAAATAAATTAGGAGTTCACAAAGTTTTGTGGAAATCGTTGGTGGAACTGGTGAGAAGTTTCTATGAACCGGCTCGTTTATTAGAGTTTCAACCAACTTAGTTCCAATTACAGCTAGGTTCGGCTTCGGCGGGTAGTTTGAGTCTTTGTGAACTTACTTTACTCGTCTTCCCTTACTTAGAAATAAATAAAAGGGAAAGAAAAAATTTATTTATAGATTTTATGAAATTTTTTAAAATGAATTACTTATCTTTGTCTTTTAGAATTTAATGAATCCAATTTAATGTAACTTTACTTTTACAGGAAAACAATAATAAAATAAAATCGATACATCTATACTACTTAATATATAAAGCTGAAGAGTTTGTTTGTTTGTTTGTTTGAACGCTAGGATCTTAGGAACTACTGGTTGGAATTGAATTGTTTTTTTTTTTTGTGTTGAATAGTCCATTTATCGAGGATGGTTATAGGCTATATAACATCATGCTACGACCAATAGGAGCGGAGCATCAATGAAGAATGTGGCAAAAACGGGGAAAAAATATTGCTTTTAAGTGCTTTTGTCGCGTGCGCTGCGTAAACGGTTAAAGTTACGCAAAAATGATGTATGACGAAATTGTTCCCCTTCAAAAGTTCTAAAACAAAGTGCGCGACAGCATATGTTTATCTTTTAATTCTTTAGTAACATGGTGGTTTTTAACGCGGGAAATGCAGATTATTGCGGTAAAACTGGAATTATGCGAGTGAAACCATGGGGCGCAGCTAGTTATATATAAAACTAAAACTTTTAAATCTAACAAAAGGGGGTGTCTATAAGAAATGGTGCCAAGAATACTGGCTGCATTTCCACGTTGAATAGCAATAGCTACCTCGACATACCCACATACCCCTACCCGAGAATGATTTCAGAGGTAGGGTCCACCAATCCGGACCGGGCCCCTCCTCACGAAAGTGAGGGGAGCCCCTTGCTCAGCGGTGGGATCAATCAAGCACCACACACTAGTACTACCATATCGCTTCCTTCTTAGACAACGAACTAATTAGTCTGATCGATACCATCCTAGTCTAAAAATAGATGACATAGAACTGCATCGCTCTTATACAGGGCTGCCATCCGTCCGGGTTTCCCGGATTGTCCTAGTTTTGTGGGACATCCGGGGAGTTTTAAAGAAGCGTCCGGGGAAAAGGCAACTGACGTGTGGCAGAAAGGGCAATTTAAATAAATAAAATTTTGGTATTTATTAATATTTTCAAAATTGTCCGGGGAAAAATCCCGATGTCGACTAAATTTCCGGGATTTTTTTAATCCTTGTCCGTTTTTGGAAATGTTGATGTTGGCAACCCTGCTTTTATATCGATGCAGTGCAGGTGCCATCGTCTCCGTCTGCAAGTACGAGTTTTAATGAGGCAATTAAAACTTTAGACGATTCTTTTACTAAACTTGGTACAGTCAGCCAGGGACGTCATTGAACATTTCCAAACATACAACTTTCTATTTTAAAAAAAATTGCAATATTTTACGCGCATAGAGTAAAATTTGATTTCAGTTCTGACCGAACACCACACCATATACCACCACATCACACTTAAACACACACACACCAACACACACCAAACACACAAACCACACACACACCACCATCAAACTATCATCATCATCTCATCATTTACATCTGAAATGTCTATATCCATAATAATAATCATTGTACAGAAGAGACCAATGAATAAAACGATATTTTGTCACTTTATTCCAACGTTAAATTCCACATTAATGTCTATGGCTAGAGAATTTTCGAACTGCGCTCCGTGGATTATGTTACTACAAGTGCCTGTGCCGTGGAAGTTTCCAGATATCACCGGCTGCCTTATTACGTAAAACTTTGCGATAGCAAAGCGAGAGAATCACCACGCTATCGCTCGCAAAGTGAAATTACAACTCATATTACGGAAAGGGTCACCCGCCTAGTGTCCCGCCTGTCTATTGGGAATTATATTAGACTAGGAGCTGCGCCCCGCGGTTTTACGCGGATTATTCATTTTAACGAAATAAAAGAAATAAAAGTAGTCTAAGTTACTCCTTATAACATTGGCTATCTGCGAGTGAAAGTCCCGTCAAAATCGGTGCAGCCATTTCAGAGAACAGCCGGAACAAACTGAACAGACAGAAAAAACATTCAAAAACATGTAAGTACCGTATTTACTTTCATAATTATGCATTTAGTGGACAGCTGTTAATTTGAAATTTACATATAGGCACTTAAATTTTATTTATTTGTATAGATTGATAGATAAACTCTTTATTGAAACACCACAGATAAAATAAAACTAAAAAAAATTTATAAAAAAGCCTAAACTGCCTGCGTTTGATTGCCACGGGACTCGTCATTCGTATTGAAATGACGAGTCCGGTGGCAATCAAACGTCAAAATGAAACGAACTTGAGCTGATCCGCACCGTGCTGAATAGCCCCGCTGAACAAAATGTTGTACATATAACTGGGAAAACAATGGACCAACATAATGATATGAGAAGAACCTATACCTATTACCGCACTAGCATCAGCTCTTTGATAGATGGAAAAACCCAGTTGTCTTGGCGGTTTTTAAAAGTAACGTTAAACAGCAGTTAAACGTAAAGTTAAACGTCTGTTGCAAGCATGTCGTAAGATTCGTAATAAGGCAGTGGATTTTGGATGGGTACGGACCGGTATAATTTAATGCGCTTTGTTGTTCGTGCAGATGCGCGCTTAATTCCTGGGGGACATTAGGATACAAGACAACGCGGGTAAAACCGCGGGACTTGGCTAGTACATGCTAACTATCGTAATTTTAACTAATATTATAACTGTGTTAGAATGCGAGTTTTTTTGACGTGACAACGGTGCATGCTGGACGAAAAAGTTGACACATTGTCCCGTTACGCTCATTGTACGCTTGCGCCGCATCTATCTCTCTTCTCTTCTTGACAAGTTAACTATTCTCGCATTTTAAAAATCTGATTACTAACATAATTTCAAGTATTTATTATTTTATAATAAATACTGATTCAATTTTATTCATAAAAGTATGCAATCATTTCGTCAATGTTATGTTATGACGTTGTCACGTTAAAATATCGTCCGTAAACCAAGTTTACAGACAACCAATTTTTTACTAATAAATAGGCTTGTGTTTGACCACTACGTCATCTGATGTTAAGTGCCGATGCGGTCTACGATGGTACACGCTTACCTAGAAATAACCCATTCACTCAAAAATACTCGTGTTCATTCGCCGTTTGTTTGTTTGTTACGCTTCCACGCCTAAATCACAAAACCTATTTAAAAAAAATATTTTTATAATGTTAAGCTACATTATCAGCGAGTAACATAAGCTATATTTTATCCCCGTATTCCCACGGGAACGGGAACTACGCGGGTGAAACCGCGGGGCGCAGCTATTTGTTCATAAAAGAGAAACATCCGAAGCATTTCGAATAAAGCCAAACGGTTGTAATTATATCTGAAGAATTTCATCCGAGGGGTATCCTGGGGGAGGGGGTGTGGGGTGTAAGGCCAGGTTAATATTTAATTTTACGCAATACCTCCCACCCTGATCAAAGCAAGTAGGGGGAGGTAAAGTCAATGTTGGTTGTTTTGCATTTTTGTAGAACGATTTATTTTCCATTTTACCCGACTACGACGAAGCAAAAAAGAGGGTTATGATTTTGACCGGTATCTAAATCTAATCTAAACTAATATATGAAGCTCAAGAGTTTGTTTATTTGTTTGAACGCTAGGATCTCAGGAACTACTGGTCCGAATTGAACAATTCTTTTTGTGTTGAATAGTCCATTTATCGAGGAAAGTTATAGGCTACATAACATCACGCTACGACCAATAGGAGCGGAGCATCAATGAAGAATGTGGCAAAAACGGGGAAAATATATGGCTTTTAGGAGAGTTATTGCTGGGAAACTTGAGTTATGCGGGTGAAACCGCGGGGCGCAGCTAGTTTATGTGATATATGTTCATCTAATTGTAATGTCCCCCCCTCTCTTCCTCTAACTGCCCCAACATCTACTCTATTTTTTTTTCTAAATTAATAATTAATAAAACTAAATTAAATTAAACTTAAACTAATACTAATCTCCACCTACTCTCTCTCTCCTAATAATCATAATACTACAGTTCAGTACAGTACAGTACTACTCCACTAACTCCGCACCTACCTTACTCTCCTCTACCTTACTTTACTTTATTTTAGTTTACTTTATTTTGGCCCGATGATCGTCTAGTAACCCTTCGTTGTGTTCCGCGTGTAGCAACCTAAATCCTTTGAATGTTCAGTATGGCTTCATAATCCGTCAGTAGCTAATATCACAAGAGATAAACAATTAGAATATAGATTTCGCTGAATTAATAACGTTTGTTTTCTAGACTCCTAAATTATTATATGGTGTCCCTAGATAAACTCAACCTAATATTTCCGCTTCGTTCTACCTCTTACCAAATCTGTATTATCTAACTATCTGACCAAGTAGATCTTAATCCTAGCCCTTCGTTGTCCCATATATAACCTTTCATTCAAAATTATAAATTAATAATCGTCAACCTTCCATCAACTTTTCATCAACCTTACATTTTTCGTAACTCATCAACCTTTCGCTCGACCTTATAGTTTTGTAATTATCACGAGAGTCTATGATTAAAACTTCCATTCTGAATCTACGATCATGACAGCGGCTATGACTTAGAGCCCCGCCCCGCCCTAAGTTGTGAATTTCGTCGGACCAGACTTGGATATTCTCCACCGCTTGTCGGGATTAAGTACCGCCTCGCAGTTACGAAATCTCGACGGAAAGTATTTACTTTCATTTAATTTACTATGTTTGTCTATCTGTGGTCTTCCATCAAATTTCAATTCATCGTTCTATTATCCGTCACTCTCACAGGACAAATGACACTGACAACAGCTAACATCGCTCCATGACAATAAGCTTACTTGTCAAAGTCACCCGTCCGAACTCATTTAAACAGATGTGAAATCTTTATGTTACCGCTAGGAAATACCGTGAAACTCGCCTATTACTATAATAAGTCTAGTATATCTAAGCAAGGGAACTTCATAAAGAGGGACTTCTTTTCTTTTATCTAAAGAGTATTCACGGTTCGATCTCATTCATACCCGGTTCGTAAACAATCTCACAACCTCCATTCATGATTCAACGAGGATGAAGGGTTATCAGCGGACATAACCCCCGCCATGGTCGAATTTCCATCCTTCTTATCTAGTTCATGCGGTTCCTCAATCCCACTTACTTATTTTAGCAAAAGGGAAAGAGGCCCCAATATTTAGAGATCTAAAATCTCGTTAAACCTATCCTAGCTCTACCTACTAGGAGCAACTACATAATACATTAGGCTTTATTTACCCATCTGTACATACGCCTAGCTTATTTAGTTTAATATGGGACTATTGTCCAGGTTTCTATTTGCAGAATTATATTTTGTGGTAAGAGGTTATATTTTTCCCCCGGTGTAATAATACTGGTTTTATTTAGTTAGTATTTCAGAAGCATTGTTCTAAGGTTTAAGGATATTTTTCCTTTAGGTGTAGGTAACAACAATTATTTATTGTTTCAGGTTATTTCTCATTGGAAAACCTAGGAATTGTTTTAATTCCAGAAAGTGACAGTTCGTCTAGATAATTCTGTAACACTAAGATTTCTAGTGTGGAGCTGTAGTTCTTTCCATATCTATTCATGGAAGAGTTCAACGATGGAACGATTCAAGTCAGAGGTAGGTCCCAGTTAGTGACTTTCGAAGAGCCTTATGGAGATTCTCAGCCTTTTTTAGTAATAAGAAAATCCAGGGAAGGTAATAGGTCATTTGCCCATAAGTAGCCAATCTAACAGAGACGAACTCATTCATATTTGTCGTTCGTTGTTTCTTGTAATTAATGTTAAGGACAGAATTATTCCTTCCGAACCATTTTTCTGGTGTAGTACTAGTTTTATTTAAATAGTATGTTAAGAAGCTTTGTTCTAAGGTTTGATGGTAGTTTCCATTAGGTATAATGTCAATTCTTTGTTGGTTTCAGGTTATCTCTCTATCGGAGGATTTTTAGAAAGTTCTTCTAGATAATTCTGTAACACTAAGAATTCTAGTGCCATAGTTAATACCATATCTATTGCATGGAAGGATTCAACATTGGAGCGATTCAAGTTGAAAGTAAGCCTCAGTTAGTGACTTTCGAAGAGCCTTATGGAGATTCTCAGCCTTTTTTAGTAATAAGAAAATCCAGGGAAGGTAATAGGTCATTGCCCATAAGTAGCCAATCCAAAAGAGACAAACTTAGTCATATCTGTCGTCCAGTGCCTTTATGCAGTTAATTAATCTTGAAATCAGAATTATTCTTTCCGAACCAAGCCTAAGTTAAATTATAGTTAATTTGTCCAGATTATTACTTTATTTATAGGTAGGTTATATTTATCCTTTGCAGATTCAGTCAGTAATCCTAACTTATTGTGATTTAATTGATTCTTTATCAGTTATGTTTAGTTTTCATCGTTCGTTTTCTTTCCGTCACAAATTATATTAATTTCTTAATTGTTTCCCCAGATGTTTACTTTATGAGTATGTAAAGTTATATTTAGGCTCTATAGCATTGTTATGATGGATAATAAAATAATTAAACTGTATTACAACTTGTTTCTTTCAAAGTAGGTACATATTTAATGATTAGTTTTATCAATTTGTTTGCCGGGCATAATATTGTTTAGATGTTTACTCATTCATGTTTGACTTAATAACTCTGTAAATTTATTACAATATAGTTTATAGTATTATAATTGATTCCTAAGGAAGGTTACGTTTCACCAGTTCATTTCTTTGTCATAGTATTTTTAATTTCCCCGAGTGTTTGTTTTATATTTTGTTGTGTTGGCTTAATTTTATGTAGTTTCCTATAGTTTAAGATGACCCTGTCTTACAGCATTAATACCTCCCTATCAGAAGAACCCTAGGCTAAAGGTGTGTGTGTACCTTCTTTGTCATGGTATTAAACTTTTAATTTCCCCTTAGTGGTTGTTTTATATTTGACTTGATTTCATGTAGTTTCCTATAGTTTAAGATGATCCTGTCTTACAGCATTAATACCTCCCTATCAGAAGAACCCTAGGCTAAAGATATGTGTACCTACCTGTCAAACACTCAGGACTGTCCGAAGCCCACATTTAACTTTACCTATCGAAATTGGAACAGACCCGGTGTAAGGAAAGTCCAATGTGTGTGTGTGTGTGGCCCTACGCTCTTATAAACTAGCTAACTCATAGGGACTTACGAACCTCCTATGGCTAGCACCTCTTATCGTTAACATTATAATCTAGGTAGCTCTTATAAATAACACTCATACACTTATGAATCTTTATCTACTTACATTAAGTTTCTTATGAACTAAAACCTGTCTAGCTTCTAAGAAAATGGTGTGTACCTAACAGAAGCAAGCCTGATTATCACAACTTCGGAGTCATGATAACCAGATTTTCCCAAGTTAATTGTGCATGGAGAAGTCCCACAGGGAAATTCCAAGGTTGTCCTTTTCTAACTAGCTATCTCAAGTCCGGAGGCACCGGGAGTTTTGCTTATTTCTAAGCCCTAGGCCACCCTAAGATTTCCAAACGGCAACCTATCGTCGTAGTTTGTCGCCCCGGATGTCATGCTGGGAAGGAAGTTTTGTCGTTGGAAATCGCCCTAACCATGTAGGAATGCCGTGTGTGTGTGTGCGGGGGACCATTCAGATCGACTTTATGCACAGGCAAAGATATCTTCGTCACTGTCTAGAGGAATCACTCCGCCCGTACACAAAATACGATCGAAATGGGTGGTCAGGCGCTTCTAGCCACCCATGCCGGAAGACGCCCCTGAGGTCACCACATTCCTCAGGCTATCAGCTAAACTCTTGGCAAGCACCGTTTCAATTCGCCAACCTACGCGCCCTACCAGTATCAACAAGAATCAGAACATTCGCAGTTTGACTCAAGCTAACACAGGCCCTAGTATCACTTCCTATCTCCCCAGAATCGCTTTTAAGGATCACTAAATCCCCTTTGGAAGAGACCTAGCGATCGTAAAACATATTCCTACGCGCTTTTCACTACTTCGCCATTTTGGTTTTCTCACTTTCTTAAGCACGCCCGTTCTCTTCGCAGTTTCGCAAGTCAAGAAGCCAGAGACTCTCGCGCCTCTCTCCACCTCCGCTCTAAATCTTCCGTCTCCCTCCTTTTCCCTAACAAAACTGTTGTCTCATTCGCCCATTCCTTCCAGTGTTACCAACATCGCGAGGTCCTTCCCGTACTTTTAACCATTCCCTTCGAATTTCATAATTATTTATTATATAATTATTAATTTCATAATTATTTATTATATTATTATATAATTAATTATCCGTTCTCCACCTCCGCCCTGTCACAGACAGTCCCGACCCTCCAATCTCTTACCATAGAGCCCCCACCTGTGCAATAATTAGCTTTTCCCAAATTGAATGCAATATTTATGTGTAGCCAAAATCTCACCAATCTGTCAATGCAAATCTCAGTATTCTGCCAAAATTGACAAATGTGTATTTTTATTTTGTGAAATGTAGCGAGTCCAATTCGGGACCGTTACATCTTCCTTCATAACTCTTAAACGACTTGTCATCATTTTCAGGGTTCTGTAGACAAATGATAAGAACGGAACCCTTGTTAATTTGTCATGTTTGTCTGTCTGTATGTACAGCCATTTTACTTATAGTTATAACATGAATGTCATTAGATAGGTGTCATTTCTGAACTACTATAGAATACGAAAAAAAATAGTGAAATTACGAAAAATAAATATGTTCATTGATATTATTAATTAAAGAAGAATGTATAAACAGCGAAGGAATGAAAATCTTTTTTTTCCTGACCCCTAACTAGCATGCCCTGTATCTAGGGAATCAGGAACTACGAGGACCATTGTCCTACAAACACCCAGAATCAGAGCAAATCTCAATTTTATTTATTTGACTGAGTGACCAGACGAGCAACTCGTTCACCTGATAGTAAGCGCTACGCCTGCCCATAACAGTTGCAGCACCACCCAGAACACTGCATTGCATAATCCTGCGCGGCGCACTGCGCTCGTCACCCTGAGACATCGGCTCTAAAGTCTCTTTAGTCAGTAATTTCGCTGGAAACAATGCCCTTCAAACCGGAACACAGTAATGTTTGCACACTACTGCTTGGCGGATATCTGGCAAATATTTGTGGTTAAATCTTATCCCTGTACGGGAAATATCTCACAGTTTTTATTCGGCTCTACCCAAACCTGTAAAAATTAACGGTTCTTATGGGATAATAGTGAACGCGGCAGGAACCGCGGGGCGCAGCTAGTAGTATATATATAAAAAAATTACAGTTACCACTTATGTAACCGCTTTTGCGCCACACTCACCGAAGCACTTTTGTAAATTAAAAAGTAGCTTTAGCTTTCAAAACCTTCGAGTGGGCAAAAGTCACGTAACGAGCTATTTGAAAATAGCTTGGATTATTTAGGAAGCCCCTGAATCTCGAGTTAATGGAAAACAAAGGTCAATTAACGAAAAGTATTTTACAAACCCGTGAGGAAACCCACATAGTGCCTACCCGAGAATTATTTCGGAGGTAGAAATGTTATCCACCAATCCGGACCGGGCCCCCGTGGTGGATTATGGCCTAACCCTCACGAAAGTGAGTAGAGACCCGTGCTCAGCAGTGGGACGTTATGGGTTGATGCTGATGATGATGTAAACCCATTGCGTGTGGAGAAGCTCGGCAAATGAACAAGCTTAGCTCTAATTTAGACCGACCCACGGACTTGCACAACACATAATATTGTCTGAAAAAATAAGGTTTCCACATCAACTTGGAAGAAAGAAAGAAAGAAAAAACAATGAATTCTGACACAACTGCACACAACAGCGAACAACGTAATAAGAATAAGCGTCTTAAGGTGAAACGTTTCGCTTATGGCGGGAAGTTTAAACAAACAGATTTTTTTGTCTTCTGAGCTAGAGCGGGTAAGTATTGGAAATTATAATAGAGTTGCGATAATCTTAGACTATTTTGCAAATTATTTTACAGAGATATTTAGCAAATATGTAGCTGATTACTCAAATAAGTCAATAAACACTACAGTCGACAATTGGTTAATTAGCATATTATTTTGAGCAATCTCATGCATTATTTAGTAATAAATCTCTACAGAATATCGTAAAGAATGGATATAGCATTATTTAATTATGATCTTTCTTTATTTCTATAATGGATTTCGCGACAATGGTACACTATATTGTCGAAATCCATTATCATTCAAATTAGTTACGCGGTCGAGCACCATAAAACAAAAAAACTTTTTAAACATTAAATTTCCCGCCATAACCAAAACGTGCCACCTTAATGTTTGTGTTTTTACAAACATACAAATTTGTACGTATATACCTATACCTATATTTGTATATACCTAGGTAATTTTTATAAGGTTGTAAAATAATCACAAAAGATAATACAGAACTCCATTATAATTAGTGGTCGTCCAGTGGTCGAAAATCGACCATAGTGCAATTAAATTTTAAGTTTGAAGGTTGTTAAAGTTTTATTGTCAAAGAATACTGAAAATAAATGTCAATACAAAACCTTTTCAAACCTTTGTATACTCTATGGTGACCTCTTACTCCCGAACTCTTTGTCTTATTGCAAACTTCTTTCAATAAACCTTCATGTCAATGTATCAACTCTGTACGTGCCGTTCTGTCAATTATGTTTGTGTATGAATCAAAAACATGTAATGTATGTAATGTTTTATTCATTAAAATAATGTATTTAAAATGCATAATTTTAAAAAAAAATATTAGCTTTTTGCACTTCTTCTTCATATAAACTTTAACAGTGCCAAATTTCATTCTCTTCCGTCCGCGCAATATTCGTGAAAAGTGACCGCAAGTTTTTGCTTCACGTATTAATATTAAATGTAGGTTAGTATGTTTGTAATTGTAGTTTGTTTTTAGTATAAAAAATATTATCTAAGTACTTATTTTAGTAAAATTATTTGAGTTTCAAAGGCAATATCTTCGAAGGCATCGAGCTAAAAACTTACGAATACTCTATGGAATATCGCATGGCGTTGTTTAACTTGACGTTAAGTTACAACTTTCCGTTAAGTTATGAAGCCATTTGTACATATTTATGAGCTAAGTTAAGCCTTAAACTTAAAGCACGGTTAGGTTGGCGTTTTTAGAATTTATTTTGTTGATAAAAATGTATTACTTGGCACATGCAATCGTTGAAATGCCTACTTTATTATGGACGGAACGAATTTACTTCGTTTTTCGTAACTTAGCTTCGTAACTTCGTAACTTAGCTATGCTACGCTGTATTCTTTCCGAATAAAATAAAATAAAATAAATAAAATTATACGAAATTTACCTATAAGCGTTGTTTATATTAAACTAGCTGTGCTCCGCGGTTTTACCCGCGTAATTTTCGTTTTGCCGCAACAATAATGAGCCTATTTCACAAATTCTCTTGCAAAGGTAATAGGTGAAGCAAAAAAGCACTTCTCATCGGTTCCTCCACTGATGAAAAGAAAATTGAATCTGAACCAAATTGAAATCAATTTGCGAACAAAAATTATTATTCTCGAAGTGGGTAAATACGTAGGTTATTAAATTTGCTCATTCATTTAGAAATCGTAAGTATGAAGAATTAACTTGATGATTCTTTCTCATTTCGTATATTTGAGTTGTTTGACGTGTGAATAAAATTTTCAGTGTTGAAAAATTGAATGAACTTCTATATCCAGTAACTTACCAAAAACGAACATAAAACTAACCGGCTATAATAATAATGTAACGTCCTATAATTATGATTTAAAAAAAAAAAGAAGAAAGAAGGGTGAGAAGGGTGGTGGAGAGAAGGGTGCAGACCGGTAGGTAGACCACCAGCCCGCTGGTCGAACGACCTTGTCAAGTTAGTCGGAAGGCAGTGGATACGTCTCGCACAGAACCGGAATAAGTGGCGTGAAGGAGAGGAAGCCTATACCCAACAGTGGGTTCATACGGACTGAGATGATGAAAAAAAAGCAAATCGACGCAGACGAGCAAATCGTTCAAATGCGAAAGGATTTCGACGTATTCATTCCCGATCCAACGCATTCGAAAAACGACTTTCCGATAGTAATTGTGAATAGCGTTTTTCGAATACGTCGGGATTGGGAATGAATTCGTCGGAATCGGAATCGTAAACTTTTCGACACTAAATGCCATGGGAAGTTTTCTGTTTCACTCACTCTCGTGTACGCTGTAATTACTAGACGTGAATAAGAGAGCTGTAAGACAGCTGTTGCCTTTAATTTGTCTTCTATAGCTTGAGTTATAGTTCTGTGCATTTTACATTATAACCCCCTTATTCATAAAAAGTTATGTGACGTTTCATAAAATCGCGCACTAGAATTTTGTACTGCGCAGTACTAAGTGACGTTCGATAACTTTTTATGAATATTGGGGCTATTGTTTTTACTTTTATTAATCTGATTACGTATCAATGCACGTCAATGTATATAAATAAATTGTACAATACATGAAATCTATTGTATTAATTGTATGTCTATTGTGGAATTACACAATGGCATGCGCTATGATAACAATTTGTCGTAATTCAATACTGTAAGCTATACCGAGTGTTAAGCCTGGTACACATAGCGGCGCACGTCCGTGACTACGTGTACCATTTCATCTGACGTCCTTAATTATTACCCGACTGCGCTAGAAATCGTCAATGTTTTTCGAGTGACAATTTTCTTTCATAAAACAAATATAATATGGTGTTCAATAAAGATAATTGTTGTATTGTATTGTAATTTTCTGCTAGCAAAATTGAATCGGCAAGGCAGTTGTAGGCATTGCAGTCTAAAGATGAAATGAAAGGGAAATGCCCCCGACTGCATTTCACGATTCAATTTTGGTAGTAGTTTTTTTATTGTCAGAAATCATGTACGTGTGTGTGTTGTGTATTTTCTGGGTGGTGCTGTGACTGGTATGGGCAGACGTAGCGCTTACCATCAGGTGAACGACTTGCTCGTCTCGTCATTCAGTCAAATAAAAAAAAAACTTTGCCGTGGCCGTGGCCATGCGCCGCTATGTGTGACTGGCTTTATTCATATTTCAATAGATAATACAGTTCTACACTATCTATTTGAAGTTCCTATGACCTCGTTCACTAAAATGTAAAATAATTATGATTATGATTGATAAGCTCAGTTTTTTATGACATATAATTAATTTTATTAAAATATGCCATTGTTGTTTTAGTATTTTTTTTCAAATCTGTGTTCATTCGTAACTTATTAATCTAACTAATTTTACAAACTAGATGCGCCCCGCGGTTTACCCGCGTTAAGTATGAGCCCGTAGGAACCGCTAATTTTTCCGGGATAACAAAGCATCCTACGATCTATTCCAGGACCCAAAGCATCTAAATACCCTTCAGCCGATGCAGCGTGAAGCGAGGATAAACAAATATACGTAAAACAAGTTTAGTTTTTTTTTAATTAATAATGGTTCTTATCGATAAGTACATCATTAAAATTACGATCTAGCCTGAAAGACTAATGAGTAATTTGCGTTTAACATAAATTGCTAAGTAGAGTTATTGCTAAGATTGTGTCCATTAACACATTTCTTACTGTCTCTATTAAGGCGAAGGCACTTTGTTAATGTGTTCTTTACTAGTAAATTTAACCAAACTACACTTCACTGTCACATCACTACACTAACTCGAAAGGTTTCTTCCTTTTTAGTGTTCTCACTATATCCGTGTTGTCGAGGAGCTGGATAGCCTCGACGTTCACGTGGTGGTGAAGTCTATGTTCATGAGCTTCGGCAAACTTTTTATAAGTTTAGTGATACTTCAGACTAAATGCACAAACGTGGCAACGTTAAAAAAATGAAAACGTTACCAAAACCAACTCTGTTGCAAAATTCAACAATATTTTGTAGCGATGCCGTCATAAATATTCATGTAACCATATTAGTACACGAGGCACCTGTGCATACATTCGTTAGCGGCTCGTCGGGTACATCGGTACATTGTCTGTACACGCCCGCGGTATTCGGCACGTATCGCGTTGACAAACAAATTTAACTAAAACCGCCTTCAAATGGATTTGCTGCCACTACTAAAACGTTTTCATGTTTAAAAAAATACATGTAAAAAACACGTTAATTATTTCAACATTGGATATATATGAGTTTCTAGTAAATGCA
Organism: Campaea margaritaria; assembly: GCA_912999815.1. Lineage (NCBI taxonomy): Eukaryota > Metazoa > Arthropoda > Insecta > Lepidoptera > Geometridae > Campaea > Campaea margaritaria. The sequence goes on along the minus strand of OU538809.1, from coordinate 245,254 downwards.
GTGAAAATTCAAGCGAAATGCATAACGCCACCAAATTCATTTTGCTAAATCCGGAATCGAAAGCTTGTTTGTCACTTTTCAGGATTATTTGGCGGCGGAGTTTTTTTAATTTTAGTTTTCTCACAAATTAAACTAAAGTTTTTTTCGTTAGCTTCATTTGTGCTACTCGTGCATCTCAAAATTAGTATTAGGTACAGTCAATGTCAAAAGTAAATGATAATAAAATTAGACAATTTTCAAAAACCATGAGCAGTACTTTGAACGCTTGTCATAATTATTTTCAATAATATAGGAATATATATATATATATTATATAATATTTACTCTATTTTTTTTTCTTACTTTAATCCCAAATGTCGTAACTCCCTGTTCCTCACTGAATACTGTTGAATAGAGGAATACAGAGGGAGAGTGGAGGGAGTTAAGTAATTTTTATGTAATTAGATTATATGAAAAAAAATCACCTATGACAAGTCTTAAACGCACTAGCTACCGATCATGGTTTTTGAAACTTTTCTGTATATAATTTACTTTCGAAGTTGACTGTACACATTAGCACAGTCATGATTAAACACAAGGAACTATAACCTTACATTCAGTTTCCCGCCAAAACATATTATTTTGACATCTGTCAAAGTGAAAAAAGCGGATAAATCGCCAGCGATAAAGCTACAATATCCACACGCCTACAGATCAGCCGTCCAAATCCAGTTGTATTGATATCAATAGCGGCGGCTGATCGGCGCTCGACGGGCAGGTGTGCCGTCGAATAAGGATTATTTATATCTCTATATCAATAACAAAATTGAAGTGTAATGTCTGTGATACCAAAATAAATCTTTTTGAAGTAAAACTTCTTTACGCACGCTTGACTAGGGGAGTGTGCTGGTGAATGCGTTACGAAAAATGTGATCGAGCTAGGCGAACGGAAGTAGAGAGGGAGATATAAGTTAGTGAAGATAGAAAAAGAGAGAGAGTTACGTTTCATATATTTTTTTAAATATCTTTAATGTTTTTTTTTTTTTATTTGTTTATTTTAAATATTTTTTTAGTTCAAGTTTTACTTCTACTGTGTGTCCCAGCTCACTTTTTTTTTTTGACTACTGTAATATAATACGGGACTCTTCAAGAGAGAAAAGAGGTCTAGTTAGTGAGTAGGCGCATCGACAACGCCGCTAGTGTTGCAGGGGTCCATAGACGGTGGTCACCGTTTACCATAAGACGGGCCGGCAGCTTTTCACTCTCTATCAGATAAAAAAAGGTCACGAAATCTGCTAGATATACGATGCCTAATTATAAATCTTTGAAAGTTTCCGTCGAATAGGCTCCGAAATGGCTCAACGGATTTCAATGAAAATTGCAAAATTCAAAAAGGAATTTTAAGTCGTAAATTTTCTTTTGTTTTTTTTTCTATTCTTGCAGGGTTTAGAAGTTATGAAAGTGCGAACGAAATCGCGGGAGCAGCTTGTTTGGCATACATATGACACCAATGTGTAGCGAGGTCACTCACGGGTCACTCACGGGCACTCACGGGTCACTCACGGGTACTATCGAGGGCGGGTTGTAATTTGTCAGGATTATGAGCGACGGGAATACGATATAAGTCCAGGGCATCCGGACTTTGTCCACTAGAAGCGCCTCTATAAGTTTGGCGCCAGTTGTTTTATATAATACTAGCTGCGCCCCGCGGTTTCACCCGCATAACTCAAGTTGTCCCTTAATAACTCTCATAAAAGCAATATATTTTCCCCGTTTTTGCCACATTCTTCATTGATGCTCCGCTCCTATTGGCCATAGCGTGATGTTATATAGCCTATAACCTTTCTCGATAAATGGACTATTCAGCACAAAAAGAATTGCTCAATTCGAACCACTAGTTCCTGAGATCCTAGCGTTCAAACAAACAAACTTTTCAGCTTTATATATTACTAGCTGTGCCCTGGCACGCTTCGCTGTGGCACATTCGCACATTCGCCGATATGTCACTGATGAATAAAATAGATAAAAACAATCCTCGATGCGGATTATATATCATGCTAAAATTTCAGCTCGATCGGTGCAGAACTTTTTGAGTTTTTGAAGCGTACACAAACCAACATAACATTTTTATATATATAGATTAGTATAGATATAGATTGTGGATCAGCAAATAATCACCTTTTTGACAGTTACATTTTTTTTTAAATACCTAGTTACGAGACATTCGCCTACCAAGAAGCGCCACGCTTGCCTATGCAGTACCACACAATTGGCTGGATGGCTGGATTGCTCTCGTCGACCGCTGAGAAATCTGTTTTATGCCCAGTAATTTCGCTGGAAACTGTCCCCTTTAAACCGAAACACAGTAACGTTTGCACACTACTGCTTGGTGGTTGAATACTTGGCAAAAGTGTGGTACTTTTCCGGGCAGATTCTTGCATAAAAAGCCTATCACAAACATTACTGTGTTTTGATTTGAAGGACACTGTTTCCAGCGAAATTACTGGAAAACTCTAGAACCAATGTCTCAGGGATATGAGCGCAGTGCAGTGCCTTTCAATATTTTGCTATCCAAAGTTCTGAGTGACACTGCAACTGTTATGGCGCTTATCATCAGGTGAACGACCTGCTCGTCTCGTCACTTAGTAATATTAATAAACGAAGGGTGCTCCTGTGACGACATGAAGCCATTTCCAGTACTGAAACGAGAAAAATACCTTCAAATTTCCAGGAGTTTGAATAATAGAGTCGGGAGAGAGAGTCTGTAGAGCTGGAGGTAGTCTCTGACTTGGTTTTAACAGTCTTAACAGTCTTGACAGTCTTGGTGACAGTCTTGACGTTTTTGCGATTTTAAACACTTTGCCGGGCATTGGGATATGAATTTTCCAGGTACTCAGGTTTTTTTTTATTTGATTGTCTGACGAGACGAGCAAGTCGTTCGTTGATGGTAAGCGCTACGTCTGCCCATAACAGTTTCAACGCCCCCCTGAACTTTGCGTTGCATAATCCTGAACCGCACTGCACCCTGAGACATCAGCTCGAAGGTCTCATATGTCCAGTAATTTCGCTGGAAGCAGTGCCCTTCAGACCGGAACTCAGGGTTTTGGTTCTCTCAAAAAGGCAACAACCCCATCAGCTCAGCTAATAACTACAACAATAAGCACCTCCTATCTTGGACTTGTCAGATACTTGGTTTTTATTGATTACGATCTTAAAAACAAACCACAGATTCTAAACAAAAAATCTTAGTTTCTGAATTTATATAATTACGTAACTACTTAACATTCAATGATTTTAACCCTAAACTACCCTAATATTAATGAGGATAAAATTTAAAAAATAGTTTAAAACCTGTAATAATCATCATCAACCCATAACGTCCCACTGCTGGGCACGGGTCTCTCCTCACTTTCGTGAGGTGGGTTAGACCATAATCCACCACGGGGGCCCAGTCCGGATTGGTGGATAACATACCTAACTCCGGAATAATTCTCGGGTAGGTATGTGGGTTTCCTCACGATGTTTTGCTTCACCGAAAAGCGAGTGATAATTACGTACATATGTTTTTACAGAAACACAATGGTACGTGCCCGCACTGGGATTTGAACTCACGACCTTCTGATTGGAAGGCGGACGTTCTCCCACTAGGCTACCACCGCTTACTAATAATAATAGTAAGGTCTAATTCTGACATGTGGACAGATCCGTTAGATGCTGTTACATCAACCATTGTACCATTCAAGACTCAAGAGCAAGTCTCATGTCCCCTCCCTAGCCCGGGCCGTCCTTCGCAGCATTACATTACGTCCTATACATTATACACTGTGGTCGCTACACCGTTTTGCATACAAAGGTCTGCTCTGTTTGTATTAGGCATATGTTGTGTGTGTAACCCGGGCGTCCCGCTTTGCCTCTCTGTACCGCTCTTTGCATAACGTGTTTATAATCTTTGTCTTGCATAAATTAGTACGGGACTTTTGTGTCGGACGTTTTAAGGTAAGGATAGAAGAATACATTTCTAATTTCCCTAGGGTGCAGTTGTTTTTTGTTTCATTATGCCTGTTGCGCCGCGAGCACACGAGAGGGTTGACTCATATTATTAATTTTGGATTATAATAGCCCTGATGAGTTTTGGCGAAAAACATGAAATGTAACGTTGCTGATTTGGTATTTTTTCTCAATTTTTTATTATATTGAATTTTGTTATTATATTGAAATGTCGTCGCGCCACCGTTGACTCTTTTGAAAACGATTGGAAGGAACTATCCCTGGATCGAGAAAAGTGGAAAAAATCGGGGGAGACCTTTGCTCAGCAGTGGGACACTACAGGCTATTAAAAAAAATATCTTAATACAAAATCGGTAATAAATGTTCAAATCGTGCAAAGCCATTCCTTAAAAAAAATCCTTGACAGTTGACAGCTCGTCAGCTTTAAGCACGAATGAAGCTTTCGATGACTGAAAACAGATCGAAAATGGAACGTTGTCGTTGTTGAATCTTTTTTCCAATTCTGTGAATCTTCATGTGAATATTGGTGGCATGGCTACCTGACGTGTGCGATTGGGGGCAAATGACACAAATACAAGAAACGTGCCTTTTCGTCTCCAAAACTACAAAGAAGTTTCATTAAAGCACCGATCTCTTTACTTTAACTTGAAAATCATTAATATCTGACACTGGCCAAATACACCAACTGTACGAAACTATAAGAATAAGAAAAAAGTAGGCTGAATACATAAAACTTTCGCGGTAGAACACTTTCTTGGCGCCACCCTGAAAACCTGTCGCCGGGCCCTTCTCGGGTGTTCCAACAACAGTCTTAATCTTGCTGTTTACTACCTCTGACCTTGTTCCTAAGTAGGTGAAATACCGACAATCGCCTACGACTGGAAAAATAAACTCATGAAAATTATGTTTTTGACCCAACACAGTATCCAGGCTATTTTCCCGAAAATCATGTCGCAGCTCAGCCGAGATCACAAATCCGGCAAACGGGATTGCCTAAAATCTATAACAATTAATAAAATTTAAGCGTCCGTCTGTGGTTTCAAATACCACATCATAAATAATGTCCGTATTTAGATTATTTGTCTGTCTGGAAGGTTGTCTCGAATAGGCTCCGAAATGCCTCAACTGATGTCTAAAGTTGTAACTATTTTCATATTACATTTTGTTATGTTGGAAAGTTCAGAAGACATTTTGTCCGGGCACAGCCGAAGTCGCAGGCTACAGCTAGCGATTATTATTCTACTTATAATTACAGCTACAAAGGTGAAATTCCACGAATTCGTGCTTTTCGTGTCAAACTCGAGGTTAAATTAACACGATAATATTTAAGGAAATCACGAAAGCTTATTTATTTTATTATTCCGTGTTCGCTGCTTGATATTCGAGGTGGGTGCCATAGCTAAATATAGACCAGCGGCTTTCCAAATGTTTAATACAGCCTGCTTAGGTGGTTTGTTTCGCTTGTGGCGGGAAATTTAAAATTTTCTTTTTTTTTATCGCACCACCCAGAACCCTGCATTGCATAATCCTGCGCGGCACTGCACTGCGCTCGTCACCCTGAAACGTTGGCTCAAAAGTCTCATATGGCTTGTAATTTCGCTGGAAACAATGCCCTTCAAACCGGAACACAGTAATGTTTGCACACAACTGCATGGCGGATCTTGCAGAAAAAGCCTCCCACAACAACAATACAATACAATACAATACAATACAATACAATTACTTACTCCCACAGAGCTGCTCGTCTTTCTAGACTTGTTTCTTCCTAGACCAATCGTCAAATAATTAACGTCAGGCAAAATAGCCCTCAAACAAAAGCCACATTTTGAAGGAAATTTGTGAAAACATTCACCTTTTTTATGTTTTTCTTTGTACACAAAATTAAAAACAGAGAATATAAAAATAAAGACCCCAAAAAATACTATTACTCCAAATAGAAAAACCAATATCAGGTTTGGAATTACAGCCTGACATAATAAACACATGTGTTTGTTCGAGGGGGCTTGTAAGCTCTAAAGTTTGGGAGCCACTGGTCTAGACTGATTTACCGTCCAGCCCAGACCTAAAAGTTTCTCTGTAATTAAATTAACTTAGGCACTACCAAAAGATTACATAAGTTTTGCGGTTTCTCAATTCGCTCTACTCATTGCCGTGGTAAATGTTCATAGATCGAGAACTCTTTAAGCAACTAATAGTTAACACATTCACTGCTGAAAACACAACTGTCGTGTTTTTCATAGCTTACTACGAGTACGGCAAAACACAACTGTTGTGTTTTTTTTATGGGAAAAGACTATGGCGTGTGCCGAGCCGCACCCGTGGCTAGACAAGCAAAACGGCTCAGCAGTCAAAAGAAATAAACTAGTTCAACATCATTTACGAATGTAACAAAACGTAACGGCCTCTGTGGCGTAGTGGGTGATACGCCGACTGCGAAGCGTGAAGTCGCGTGTTCGATTCTCGCACCGGGCAAAAATTTGTGTGAACCGCAAGTATTTGCTCTGAGTCTGAGTGTTGGTAGGACCATGGTCCTCGAAGTTTCTGGTTCCCTAGATACAGGGAATCCTAGTGCGGGGCCAGAATATATTTATGTGAACGTGACGCGAAAAATTTAAAAAAATACTAACAAAGAGTAGCCCGTCGTTCCCCTGATAGTAAGCGCCACGCCTGCCCAAAAACATTACAGTGCCACCCGGAACATTACGTAGCAAAACATTGAAGCACTGCACTGCACTCGTCACCCTGAAACATCGGTTCTAAAGTCTCAAATGCCCTTTAATTTCTGAACAGTACCTTAGTAATGTTTGCGCACTACTACTTGCGGATCTGGTAAAGGAATGGTACTACCCCAAGCAGTCTCTGCAGAAGAGTCCTACCACTGCAAGAATTATAGAAGTACATAATACAATACAACAACAACAACAATTAACAACAAAAACATACAACAATTCTTCTGTACTGTGTTTATTTTTGTTTCTGTTTTCGTTTTCTATTCTATTCTATTCTATTCTACAACTTCCTGATAAAGCAATTTCCAAACGTCCCCCTCTCCGCTTAGCTCCTCATTACCCACCTGCTAATTAGAGAGGTGGTTAATTGAGAATAATTACACTCCGCTTAATTAGTTTAATTACTTAAGGCTCATCTATTTAGGGAACATCAGCTGAGCCGGAGGCGCTTTGTTTGATGTTTTACTTTAGTGTTGTTTAAATGGGTTAGAAACGTTTGTTATGTACTTAACATTGAAAATAGCGTCTGCCCGTCTGTTTGGTTATATGTAAAAAGTACTAAGCCCATTGTAATGTGGTTTTCACTGTTTGTAGAAGATAATAATTTTACTTGCACAGTGGTATGGGGGCGTTCATTAAATACGTGAGATGTTTAAGGGGGGGGGAGGGGGTCGAGTCAAATCTCATCTAATCTTACGTTGGAGAGAGGGGGGTCTCGGCAAATATCACGCAATTTTTTTTCTGATTTAAACAAAAAAAAAATATCATAGATAGAAAATCATATGGACATGTTGGTTCCAATAGTCTCTCTTGAGACCGCGCATGATTCTCCATGGACTGAATTAGAGTAGATATTCTTTTTTTAATCACAGTAGTTACGATTTAAGTATTCTATTGTTAAATTCTTATTACACTTATAATTAAACTTCTCAGCAATATTGATTACTAGTCTTAACTAGTCGTAAATAAAAGCACGAAGCAATTTTTTTTTTCTTTTTACTATAACAATCCAACGCGTTTACGTAAGAAACTCACATTTTAAAAAATCTCATGTGAGATTGGGGGATGGGGGAGGGGGTTGAATAAAATCTCACAACATCTCACCAGAGGGGAGGGAGGGACAGAAAATTAAAAAAACACCTCACGTAATTTATGGACGCCCCCTATCTGAAGCCAATTATTTGAAACCGAGCTTTTTATTACACAAAGCTGTTTCAATAGGAACACCGGACTATGGTGTAATGTTTTCTAGTAAGCGGTGATAGCTTAGTAGCAGTACGTCCGCCTTCCAAGGAGAGTATCGCGAGGTCGCATCCCACTGCGGGCACGTACCAATGTGTTTCTTGTAAAGCATCTACATAATTTTCACTTGGTTTCCGGTGGAGAAAAATATCATGAGGAAACCCTCATACCCGAGAATTATTTCGGAGGTATGTGATTTATCAATGCGGACCGGGCTTCCGTGGTGGATTATAGCCTAATTCTCAAGTGAGGGGAGCCCCGTGCTCAGCAGTGGCGGATATGGGTTGATGATGATTATGACGAATATTATATGGAATATATATACGAGTATATATATGGCCGCCTGGGGAAGTACCACACCGCCGCCAGATATTCAAAGTGTTTCGGTTTGAAGGGCGCTGTTTCCAGCGAAATTACTGAGCATGTGAGACTTTAGAGCCGATGTCTCAGGGTGACGAGCGCAGTGCGGTGTCGCGCAGGATTATGCAATGCAGTGTTCTGGGCGGTGCTGTGACTGTTATGGGCAGGCGTGGCGCTTACCATCAGGTGAGATTGTGGTCAAATGCTCGCCTAGTACGTAAAAAAAAACAAAATGTGTACTAGAAGTAACACTTTAATTAAAAAAATATTTTAAAAAAAATTTGCTTATATGATATTTACAAAATATAAAAACTGTAACTCTCTCTCTCTCTATCTTCACTAACTTATATCTCCCTCTCAACTTCCGTTCTCCTCACCCGATCACATTTTTCGTAACGCATTCATCAGCTTATTCCCCAAGTCAAGTGTGCGTAAAGAAGTTTTACTTCATAAAATGTAGGTAGTCAAGAAGTACGAGGGCCGCAAAAACCCATGACACTGACAGTGACAGTCCAACTGACACCCATGGCATATTATATTTATTGGTGTTTCTAATAAAACGTTGTTTCGGACAATTACTGTATTCCGAGAGTGTGTCGGGCCCCATAACCTTTTAATGGCGGATCCGGGCCGTTCCGGAGCCGTCTGCCAATTCCGGAAATTAACCGATTTCGCTGATTTTTCTCCGGAAACTGCTTTATTATTGGGAAAGCTTTTTTTGTTGCCGCTTCGGTTATTCTGATTTCTGCTTAATTTGCTGTTTTTGTATAAAGCAATTTGTACAAAGTCTGTCTGCTATAAACTCACCAATATTATAGATGCGAAAGTTTGTTTGTTTGGTATCCTTTTACGCCACAACTTATTGAAGTAAAACTTCTTTACGCACGCGTAACTTGGGGGGTAAGCTGGTGAATGCGTTACGAAAAGTGTGATCGGAAGAGGAAACCGGCGGGTAAGAGGGAGATATAAGTTAGTGAAGATAGAAAGATACGTTTCTTTTTTTTTAATATCTATCTTATATCTATTAATGTTTTTTTTTTTTTACATAATTTTTTAGTTGAAGTTTCACTTCCAACATGTGTAATTTTTTTATATTACTGTTTTTCTTAGACACATACTTTCGTAAACACTTCGACACTATTTGACTTCTTTTGTAATATTAGTAGAAATTGTGTTGAACAAACGGGAAAAAAAACACGGGTAAATAATACCCGGACAAGTGTATACAATGGCACACCTTACCCGGTTTTTCGCTCCAATACATTAACTCCGCCTTCTCTTGTAATCAAATAAACCCTCCATTGCAATAAAATTACGCTCTCCCAATAATTAGTAACCGATCCGTTGAAAGCCCAACAATATATATATGTATCCAAGACAATACATCACTAAAAGGGTTATTAGCGAGGTATTGGATGTCTAAAGTGGGGGGTGCCCTTACAACCCCCACTTGTGTATTGGGTGACAAAGGTACCATGCGTTTGTTAAAAGATATTTTACTGTTGAATGGCTATTTTGCTGGATCGACTCGCGCTTGACCGCTATTTCATCTGAAAAAATATTATGGTCTTTTTTTGGCGGTAAACCGAAAATGTAAAGTTGGTGTTTTTCTATTTTTTTTTCTCAAGCTTTTTTTCTTTGAAAACCTACGAGTGTAGACAATTGACACAAACTCAAAAAACCTGCCATTTCGTGTCTCGAAAGCTCTCAAGAAATATCAGTAAAGCACCCATCACTTTACTGAATCGTGACTTTGACTAGACTACTGGTTGACTGGGACTCGGAATTCAGACTGCTTAAAAAAAAAACTAGGCACTGGCTAAATGCACTAATCATGAAATGCCAAAACGAAAAAAAAAAATCGTCGGAACTTGACAGCCATATAAAATGAATTAGGGAACGAGAACTGGGTCAAAATTTACTTCCAAGATTCGACCCATACATAATCAATGGTAATAGATAAAATAAATGCTTAATTTCGACACAATAGAATAGAATAGAATAGAATAGAATAGAATAGAATACGTTTATTGTCAAAAACTGTGTAGGTACAAAACAATCGAATGGATATCATAATAAATGCATAGGCTTAGACTCACGTGGGCTAGTTCAAGTTTGTCGACTCCGGATTCCGAATTCATCCATTCTGTACATCATTCTGTTCTGTTCTGTTCATTCATTCTGTGTTTCTGTAATTTTTCTGTACTGTGTTTATTTTTGTTTCTGGTGTAAAATAAAGAGTTTTTCTATTCTATTCTATTCTGTATAACGAATTCACGCTCCATCGTCGTGACGCTGGCGTGATGTGAGCGTGGAACTAATGATAATGTGTGGAACTCACATGAATTAGTTACATAATTGAACAAAACAATGGCAATTGCAATGCTCAATGTACAAAATGAGAGGTATTTTCATTTAGGGACTGTCCATGAATGGGGGGCGGAAGTTTATCAAAAATCACGAAATATCACAAGGGGGGGGGGGTGTAATAAGATGTCACGTGTATTTATTTTTTCGTCAAACGCGCGATTTCTCAACCAAAAGCGGATATTCCAAAAATGTTAAAGTTCTTTATAGGTATTAAAAAGTACACGTGATTTTTAGTCTTAAACCTCAAACTTTTTTTGCAGTTTTTGCTTACAACTCTCATCTCAAACTGCATGTCTTAAAAACCCGTTCATAATTGAATTTTCGTGTTAAGTTATCCCATCTTGCCCCAAAGTTTTGCGCCACCAAACCAAACAACAATTACGCCACTTCCCATAGTGGTACTGTTGGAGTATGTTGAAACCCACATACTTACCTACGCGAGAATTATTTCGGAGGTAGGTATGTTATCCACCAATCTGGACCGGGCCACTAGTGGTAGATTATGGCCTAACCCTCCTCTCGTAAGTGAGGGGAGACCCGTGCTTAGCAGTGGGCCGATGTGGGTTGATGATGATGATTGAAGATAAAGGCAACAGCTGTGTCTCTTTTACTCACAACTAGTAATATAGCGTACACGACAGTGAGTGAAACAGAAAACTTCCCATGGTTTTTATTATTTCAAGTGTGGTTTACAAGATAGATTGGTCTGGGGGGTCACCACGTACTTATTCTTATTCCATGCAGTTCATTTTAAAGCCTTAAACTGAACGGCCTAAATTGGCGCCACACACTCAAAATTACAATTGTGACGAGACGTCACTCAAAAATAGACTGAAGAGAATGAGATGGAGCTATATAAATTCCCATAAATGCAAACAAATTGTTACGATCTCTTTGGATAAATGTCTCTGGTCGACTTATGAACGATGAGCGATATTGGTGGTGACAGTTAGCAGGGCAGTTCAGTTTCAGGCCTTAAGCTGGATGGATTTAACTGTTGGTGGTGAGGCCCCTGGTTGTCTATTTGCTACTAAGCTATGCCATGCCTTAAATGCAACAAAACAAGAGAACAACTAGTGACAAATTGGCTATTTAATATGGATTAGTTTAACGTTAGTAAGACTATTGCGCTATAGTACACCTTGCTGAGTTTACTTTCACAAATGCGCTCCATCCGAAACCTTCCATTTCGAATGAGGTCGCAACTTCAAACCAAAGAGTTTAGCTCACTACACAATTAATATGGCCGTGATTATTATAGTCTGTGGAGGTTACACAGATTATCCCCGACGTTAATTTCCTCCATAAAGCGTATATATTTTACGACTAAAATATGGTAATTAAAGGCTTGGCTAGCTAGTGCTGATATTTATCAGTAATCAGCAGTTCAGGCGATGGAATTATAAGGTGTTATGTGAGGTGAGGCGCTTTGTAATTGAGGCATGATAGGTCTTATAATAGGTTTGTGATTATATGTTTGGATTTATTTATATAGCTGTTGATATTACTAGCTAATACCAGAGACTTCGTTTATGGTAGATAGATAGATAGATAGATAAACTCTTTATTGAAACACCACAGAACAAAGAAAACTTAAAAACTAGAACAAAACAAATTTTACAAAACATTTTTTTTTTTTTAGTTTTTTTTTTAATATTGAATTGCAAGATAATTTTCAATTAAAGCTCTGTAGCCTTTACCGGCGCACCGTGTACAATCAGCCTTTTATCAATAGATACTACTTGTGCAATTAAGATGTTATGGACACCATTGCATGCGTCAGGTTTTAAGGTACCAGCCGGTGAAAGCCGCATTGAAAAATAGATGAGCAAAGTCGCAGGCGACAACTAGTCTAGCTAAAGCTATATCTCATGATATCGATACGTCAGTGCAGTTCAAAGTGATCAGTGTTCCGGTTCCATGCTCGCGGCATAACGGCTGAACGGATTTCAACCAAACAAACTCTGTACTACATCGACAGTTTATGGCACACATTTTATTAAAAGCTTTTATTTAAATTTACTTGCCACTGCTGAGCTCGGGTCTCCCCTCACTTTTGTGAGGAGAATTAGGCTTTAATCTACCACTGGGCCCCGTCCGGATTGGTGGACAACATACCTACCTCTGAAAAAAAATATCTAAATCCAATTTACAAAAGTTTAATAGCAGCTACCTTATCTATTTTAATCCAAATTTTCATGATTTACCTTCAAAATCACACAGACCTACAGTATTACGTAAAATGTAACTCTATAACGTTGTTAAAACGCTGGGGAATATAACAAAACGATGAAATTAGAACCCTAATCCCACTGCTAAAGACGAGTGTACACTGTACCGTGAACCGAGTCGTGCAGCGTGAAATAAGAACCCGGATAAATGAACCCGCTCCGGGTACAATGAGAGCATCTAACATGCCTAAAATATCTGTGGTTATAAATAAAATGAAGCAACAGAGCGAACAGCGAACAGAAGCAACAAAGGTCGGAGAGCAAACACCCTGTATATTTTCCGCTTGAATCAGTATATTTGCTTCTAACCAAGCAGTAACGGACATGATTATGTACATCTCCCTTAATATTGTAAAGGCGAAAGAGTGTGGGTGTGTGTTTGTCTCTAATTACATTTGTTAGGTACATAGATATATATTTACTTTAGGTCTTGAAATAACTCGTAGAATAGTTTCAATGTCATAAAAATAAATAGCTAATGTGGGATGGTAAGATAACGCGGGTGAAACCGCGGGGAAAGCTAGTTTTTATATAAAACCTTTGTAAGTTTCACGAATTTAATTCTTGTTTATAATTGTAGAGCCAACACGGGTTTATTCGCGTACATTATTAATATTATGAACATACTAGCTGCGCCCCGCGGTTTCACCCGCGTAGTTCCCGTTCCTATAGGAATACGGGGATAAAATATAGCCTATGTTACTCGCTGATAATCTACCATGCCATTAGTGAAAGAATTTTTAAAAAGGTGCAGCGGATTAGCCGAAACCTTACATATTTCCATACAAACTTTCATCCCCTACTTTTACTTTACCCTCTTAAAGGTGAAATTTTTACAAACTTTGAATGTCATATTTATTTATATCTAATCAAAATCATAACCTATTTCAAACCCTTTACTAGCATAAAAAGTAACTCATGTCCTTTCTCAGGCTCTAGACTACCTATGTACCAAATTTCATTTAATTCGGCTAAGTAGTTTAAGCGTGAAAGCGTAACAGACAGACAGACAGAGCTACTTTCGCATTTCTAATATTATAGTAAGGATAAGGATAAGGATTATTTGAACAACAGGGCTCGCAGTTGTTGTGTAAACATAATCTGTAGATAGATTCGTGTGTATATGTACAAATATACCTATCCAAATTTGACTAAATGCTACAAAGGCCGGGTGTACATAATTGCTCAGTTCAACACCTGTGTAGAAGCGGCTTGATTGTCGAGCGCTAGGTCTCGTGTGGCGATTGACGAGACCGAGATGTTCCACTCGACCGTTTCGATTGTTCCAAGATCTCGATTTTTTTCTCTCTCAGTCAAATTTTGGTGAATTTGGTTTTAAAATTGGAAGCGACTGCGATTTTTGTGAGGTTAAACCGCGCATGACAAAACACGAGCAAAAAACGCAGCGGCGAGTCAGTCGAAACGGAACAATTAAAAAACATCTCGAGTCCGCCAAGCAGTAGTGTGCAAACGTTACTGTGTTCCAGTTTGAAGGGCATTGTTTCCAGCGAAATTACTGGGCACATAAGACTTTAGAACCGATGTCTCAGGGTGACGAGCGCTGTGCAGTGCCGCGCGGAATTATGCAATGTAGGGTTCTGATGGTGGTGCTGTGACTTTTATAGGCAGGCGTAACGCTTACCATCAGGTGAATGACTTGCTCGTCTCGGCACTCAGTCAAATAAAAAGTAATCGACAATTCAGTCCGAGATGACACGACTCGAGCGAAAGAGCGTGAGCAAAGAACGCAGCGAGAAAACTTCTCATTGATTCTGCTGATGAGCGATATACCAATAGACTCGATTGTAATTTTACAACGAATACGATTGTTTCAATTGTCTAATCATCTACAACTAGCCCATTGCTAGTCTCATATCTACATGCCGACAGCTTTCATAGCTCTAGCTATGTCAGTGGTGCAAGTCAAATATTGTATCTAGAGATATAGGCATGCATGCGTGGTCTAGAATCCAAGCTACAGCAAAACCCGGCTCGGACTCGGCCCGGACACTCCATACGAATAATTAATTTAACATATAAACGACGTTTGTCAAACGCCGTGTGTGTAAATACTACCACCTGACCATTTATCCTAATGAAAAGCCGACACTCTACACAACTCTATAGTAAGTTATACTGTCAAAGAGACCACAGATTTCAAAGGTTCAAAAGAAAGACATTAACAACATAACTGTCGAGTTGTTTTATCAAAAGAGGTGTAATTATGTTGAGTAACTTCGTACGTCCACTATAAAAGAACAAGCAATTTGTCCGCTATGTTGAGCACGTCCTTTTGTCGCAGGCACTCGGCAGTGGACGTCACACACGGAGCGTCCACGCCGCGCTGGCAGGCTGACACCGACAGGCACAGGTGAGACACCCTTAGCATTGAAAATAGTACGTCTTAAGCCGTATTTAATCTTATCCTGACGGTCGGCACTGACGTCGGTCGTACGTAGAAGCTATGCACTGACCGCGTCCGCACGGTTTATCGCTATCGTCGGCTATCGCTACGAAAACCTTGCGAACGCGATTGGTGGGCTGCTAAATGCGTGCACGGTTTTCATAGCGATAGCTAAGGACGACCAACGTCAGTATTGACCGCCAGGATAACACTAGACAGGGCCTAAACATGGCCTTAGGGTCAGCGCAGATGGATAAAGAGCAGTCTCTTGGCCTCGCTTCGCGGCGCTTTGAGCCCGGCGTTATTTTGCTCAGTATACCAATTACAGACGTATGTACATGCAAAATATGTTACTAAATTAGTACCTTCGCCGCCACTCTGTCCGTCAGCGCCGACTCATTAGGTCGTCGCGCTAGCGACTCGACGTAAAGCGCAATGTGAGCTTTAGTCGTGAAGCATTATACAAAATTCAATTAAAGTCGCCGGACGACACGTGGATCATGCATCGCCGTCACGTTATTTATTAAAATGAGCTTTATGTAACGTGCTTAAAGCGCGTTCTTGTAGGACATGTTGTTGCTAGTTCCCCTTAACACGTTCACTGCTGAATACATAACTGTCGTGTTTTTTTCATAACTTGCCGCGAGTTCGGGAAAACACAACTGTGGTGTTAGCTTTATGGGAAAACACAACGTTGTGTCCAAAGCCGCACCCGTGGCTAGACATGAAAATCTTCTCAGCAGTCAAAGTGTCAAAGGTACTTTATGCAATACACCCCCAGTGAAGTTCTCTATTGAAATCTCCAAGAAAATATGGTTCAACTTGATCGATAGGCTTATAGGCGAGTCGCTCGCGTGATTAGTTTGCTCCATGTGGTGGCTCCGGGCTTCGGTTATCTATTTATAGCTTTAAAGGGAAGTTGCTCAATAACTTAGTTCATGGCATATGAAAGGGAGAGGTTTATTTACCATAATCTGTCGGCCGCAACTTTGTTTCCGGTGGTATTTTTAATATCGATATCATTATACCAGTTTTTAATTCAAAATCGATTTATATCACTTTGCAGTAATTGGTTTATACTTTCAATGTGATGCGTTAACAAACAAGCAGTATAATTAATTATTGTTCAGTAGCTTATGTAAAGTCTCCTAGAGTACATATTTTTAATGTTCTTG
This sequence comes from Campaea margaritaria, assembly GCA_912999815.1. NCBI lineage: Eukaryota > Metazoa > Arthropoda > Insecta > Lepidoptera > Geometridae > Campaea > Campaea margaritaria. The sequence goes on along the minus strand of OU538809.1, from coordinate 228,756 downwards.
TATATTCAATTTCTTATAATAGAATATAATACGTTTATTGTTAAAAGCTGTGTAGGTACAAAACAATATTGTGGTCTTAAAATTTAAAAAAGGTCCAACAGCCTGTCCGTTTCGAACATACAATAATTATTTTAAACGTGTGGTAACATTATACAATATTAATTTACAGTTTGGCCAAAGTAGCAATAATTTCTTTCTTGTTTACCTATATTGTTAATTTTCTGTACTTTGTTTTTTTTGGTGTACAATATAGAGTTTTCTATTCTATCCTATTCAATGTATCTACAGACGTATTGTCTAGTTATTTGCTTTGAATAAAGATGGATAAACTTGTGATATAATATTGGGTCTTAAATTTGGGTTATAAATTAAACTTGTTACTAATAAAGTATGAAATGATCATAAAATAAACCACAATGAATCAAATAATGATTTGATTCATTGAATCAAATCTCAACTGTAATTTCACCCACAAAATACATAGAAACTTTTGGTCACGCAGAACTGTCCCCTAAATCGCCCTCGCATCCATTGAATCCAATAACTCAGTGAAATTCATCACAAACAACTTATTGTGATGCGGCGGCTTTCCCCAATGGCTCTAAATATATCCCGGGTTCGGCTGGCCTGTCGCAGGCTTGGACCTTAGGGATGCGATCGCATATCGGTCAGCCGATACTTATACCTATTTATTTACTAGATACAAGGTACATTTTGTAAGATGGGATAACAATATATGGACCAAACCAATAACGGAGTGGTGCCCGAGAGAGTCGGCGAGGTCAGTTGGCAGACCACCTGCCGGATGGGCAGATGACATCGTCCGCTTACTGGGTCAAACATGGGGAAGGAATACTCAAGACCGTAAAGTTTGGCGCTACAAAGAAGAGGCCTTTGTCCAGCAGTGGATCGCTAAGGCTGTTGATGATGAGATACTAAAAAATATCAAATAAATATACTATTGTTTTTTATTTTAGCGTCTTCGCAATATCTGTACAAAAATCATTTCACTACATAGTCGATATGTTATCATCGACATGTTAACACTCAACCTACATCTATTGGGAAGTCCTAGCCCTAACTCCCGTATAATACGATAACTGCGATCGCCGCATAATCCTATTCCGTCTCCCGACCCTTGGATACCTCCCTGATCCCCAATATACTGGAATAGATCCCCTATATACGTTTAGGCATTTTACGAGTCCTTTGTGTACAGTTACAGGTACCTTTTTAGTAGAGTATCTAGAGTGAAACTTAACAAGGGAGTGTACTAAAAAAAATAAAGTCGATCCCTCTCACGATTTTTTTGGTCGTATTTAGTCTTACCCTTAGATTGGCTTGGCGCAGTACACTTACCAACTTTCAACTGGTCAATAAGCTACGCGCATGAACGGTATATTCCCAACCTCTCCCCACAACCCGGCCCACCGGTTGGTGGTCGTTTTTTGAAATTCTTAGTGTTGACTTTGGAAAAATCTATTTCTAGCTGGTGGGCCCACCAGCTAGAAATAAATTTTTCAAAGTCAACACTAAGAATTTCAAAAAAGTTGGTAATACGGTTGTCTAACGTCCCCGTTTGCCATGTTGGCAGGGGAGAACCTAGAAAGTTTATTTGACGAGTTAGAATATTTCGCCAGGCCTCCTCACGCGCCACCTCTCGCTTTGTACGGGCGACAATGTGGCAGAACCAGGAGTGCTCCAACTCCCTCTGCTTCCAACTCACCAACCTTGCTTCCAGACTGTCCACATACCCGGCCACTGGAGACCGCTCGACGCTGCTCAAGTCCCACGCGGCGAAGTCCGCAGAGGTCGTGCCGCAGTCGCCCAGACCGCGCCGCGGCCCCCGGGAGTCCCGTCGGGTGTCCCTCGCGCAGGCTTCGGGATACGTACAGCTCAACCAGTACCGCTTGCTGGAGCCAATTGGTCAGGTAACCGAGGCTATTACCGAGTAATGAGTATTTAACACGTTCAGTGCTGAGAACACAACTGTCGTGTTTTCCATAACTTGCCGCGAGCGCGGGAAAACACAACTGTTGCGTTTGTTGTATGGGAAAACACTACGGAGTGTGCAGAGCCGCATCCGTGGCTAGACAAGCAAATCGGCTCAGCAGTGAAAGTGTTAATATCGAGGATCTAGGGTTATCAAGTATCAGTCTCATTTGTAGCGGATATCGATTTAGTGTCTAGACTCAAGACCCGAGATTCGATTCCCGAGAATGTTTGATTGAGTGGCAAGCATTTAATAGTACAGCTCAGTAGTACAGCTCTAGGTACTGGATATCGACTATCGAGTACTTATATCGAGTATGGAGCAACAAGTTTCTAGTCCCTTAGTGTCGTATCTTAGGGTTTCTAGTATCATCGCAGATACCACCGTCCTCAGTGTCTGAAATATATAACGCTTGCTGAGTTTAGGGTCGCACACGACCAATGCTCTTCCAGGCTTGCAGAACACCTGGTGGCGGCTCCACCAGGTTGATTCTGTTATCAAGAGCATTCTCGAGTATCTAGTCTATATCTATAAATAAATAAATAAAAAAATAATAAATAAAAAAGCCTTTATTTGTTCTTTAAATCATAATGTTACCTTATTTCTAATTTAACTTAGACTTAAGTCAAGAACCCTTTTGTGGGTAAAGGCCTCCTCCAAGGATGCCCAAATTTCTCTATTTTGAGCTGTTTGGCACCAGTTTGGGCCACCAGTCTATATCTATACGGCTATCAAATTCCAAATGGTGCCAAGTGCGTTGTGCCATGCCAATTTCAAACAACTTTATCATTTGCCAGTGTATCTTAAAAACTGTAATTTCTTTACAGGGTTCATACGGTATTGTTAAGTTAGCCTACAACGAAGAAGATGATACACATTATGTAAGTATTTTATTATTAGATAGTAAAAATATCTAAATTGAACACCAATTCAATATACGTACCTAGAAGCGGTCGCGCTCAGTTTCGACTTTTCAATTTATACATGCTTTTATCGCGTCAGAATATTAAGGACTTTAGAATTTCTAATTTTATACCCTCACAACGACAGTCACTTCAGCTAACCACAACTAAAGTGCAACACTGCAGCTCAAACATTAATTAAAATGTCAGTTTAATGGAAAAACTTTCAACGCGCTGAAAATATAATGTAAAACGAGCTGAAGCATTCTGAAGCTGAAATTACAGCTGTGTGCTGAAAACTGTGGCGACGTGAGATAGAAGTGTGGAAGGGTGGTGAGCTTGGCGACGGGATTGGGTTTTTAATGGATTTTTTTTTACAAAAGGAACGCTTTGGCAACGGCTGATGGACGCGGCTGCTCCGCGTGGACTTTACACGTTTTAATTTAGATTGAAATTAAAAGACATTGTTTTTGAGTTTACTTTAAAGTTAAGTCAAACTACAGGACCACAACGTATTCTATTCTACAACATGTTTTTAAATTTGCAACAATAGAAGTCATGTTCGTCTCGATGTCTTCTAACGATTACCTAATCGGTGTTTGGACAGTGACAGCAAAATCAACAAAAATAAAAAATCTAAATCAACGCACATCAAACTAGGTCACTTATTGATTAATTATTTAAAGTGATAATGAAGCAAAAAAAAAATAGTTTTAAATAGCTCATAGATGGTATACATAAGGTTAAATTATCATGATCATTGAAAACATGTTTACAAATTGAAACCGGGAAACTATATAAAGTTAATTTGCAACAAAAATGTGTTTCCTCCCGTACAACCCGTTTATGGAGATAATACGTTATTGTCGTAACTGATCTTAACTAACAATAGGGAACTCAAAACTAACTTAACACTTGGTAAGTATTCCGTTTCTAAAAGCTCTAACCTCTCCAGGCAATGAAGATCCTCTCTAAGCGTAAGCTGATGCGGAGAGCTGGTCTCTTCGGCAGAACACCCCCGAGAAGACCTGGCCCTGGGCCCCCTCCCGACCCCCTGCAGAGGGTCTACCGAGAGATCGCTGTGCTGAAGAAACTCGACCACCCGAACGTGGTGAAGCTAGTGGAGGTGAGATATAGATGAATATACTATCATGACTTCATGGGTCTTGTCTTTCTTAAGATCCTGAGGATCTGCAGTCAGGACATCAGCATTCAGTAAGTATATTCGAATTTGTTTATTACAGATATGGGCTTTATCATAACCAATCTAGGTTTGCCAGTTATTCATCCGCCAAGCAGTAGTGTGCAAACACCACTGTGTTCCGATTTGAAGGGCATTGTTTCCAGCTAAATTACTGGGCATATGAGACTTTAAAGCCGACGTCTCAGGGTGACGAGCGCAGTGCAGTGCCGCTCAGGATTGTGCAATCCAGGGTTCTGGGTGGTGCTGTGTCTGTAATGGGCGGGCGTGTCGCTTACCATCGGGTGCACGACTTGCACGAATCTCCTGGACGGGAAAACTCCAAAATCAAATCCGGATGTAAGTCTCCGTAAAGCACAACTAGAGTCATACCCAGAAATGTGGCAGACTTCTTTTAGTGGCCCCCTCTTCTGTCAGGGTTCGCCTAGAGAACACCTTTGCCAGATATTCATCCGCCAAGCAAATAAATAATAAATAACGCGTCACGGTCTGATACATTATGTAGATCCTGAACCCCCAACTAGGATACCCTTTATCAGGAACTACGAAGACCATGGTCGTGGTCCTGACTGTCTGCACACATACTATACTGTGTTCTGGTTTTAAGGGCACTGTTTCCAGCGATATTACTGGGCATAAAAGACTTTATGTCTCGGCAATTGCTGAGGTAGGCATTACTCCACCGACCAGAGCTGGACTCTTGAATAAGAAGAAGATTTTCTTAGGCACAAGTTCCAAAAACAATATTCTTACAAAATCAGAGTTTACCTAAATTGTTCCACAGTAAAAGTAATAAACGAATACCTACCCAATGTTCTAAATGAATAAAATTCTTTATTCCTTAATCCACAAATTCTTTTACCGTTCAAAGCGAGGACGTACTCTTTGAAGAAATACTTCTGTTAAGTTAAGTTTACTTTTATTGTGTCCTGTATAGATATATTTCTACATTTATCGTTTTAACGTGATTATTAAAGTGGTTTTATTGTGGTAGTATTTTAGCTCACTGTACCTACTTACTATTTCTTATGTGTCCTTGGGAATTTAAATATTATAAAAAAGCCAACTAGCATAGACCGCGGATCTGGTGGGGAAGAAAATCATGGACCTATGGGAAAACCCAATTTTCCGGGAGAAAAATTGGCCTTAATTTCGCAACTGTTTGCATTTGCTTTATACCTTGCAGTTTTAGTGGAAAAGAAATGAATTTATTTATTAAATGTATGTAGCTAGCAAAATCGCTGGAGTTAATGCTAAAATAATTTTCTGCCAGTCAAATATTACAAGATAAAATAGGGGTGTAGATGTGCATCAAAGGTATGAATAAAGAAACAGACAAAATTAATATTTTCATGTCTGTTCTTCATAATTCTATCGTAAAGCGCCCAGTTACGACACATCAAACGACTTCAATTGAATTTAAGACGCGCTATATATTTTTAAGCGGCTGTAAATCCAGCGCTTTACGGCAGTAAGTCTCTGGATTGGCACCCGCTCGCATTGTTTTAATATTTCCGTAGCTTTGGCTTCTGTCTCGGCGAAGGCGAACGGCTTACCGAGGGGGTTGGAGCTGGGATCATCTGATAATATCTAAGGCAGGTGTTAGAATATACGGAGGATATACTGTCGAATTTCAACAAAAATACTTGTGTGTCCATTTTAGTAGGCATTTTGGTTAAAAACTAACACCAGCCAAAGTTACCACCCCCGCTCATAAGAACATCAGACAAATGTGACTAATTTGCAGAGGGTTTTTAAAGAGTAACCTTTTATTTAATAAGAAGTTATCAGATTATTTAATTATTAATTATAATAATAATTTATCTAATCAGAATTATCTAATGCGGTCAGAGAATAAGAAACGGTAGGCCCTGTCTTTACCCTATTTTCACTTTTTTACTCATCTTAAAGTCATAGACCTAGAGGTTGAAATGTCTTTCTTTCCGCAGGTCCTGGACGACCCGGCAGAAGACCAGCTGTACCTCGTGTTCCAGCTGCTGGAAGGGGGCCCTGTGATAGACATACCGACTGAAAACCCCCTCAGTGAGGACACGGCGAGGAAGTACTTCCGGGACGCACTCCTGGGGGTCGAGTATTGTGAGTATTCAATATCTGCACCCCTTTTTAACAGGTTTTTATTATTTATTCGTCATTCTTGTTGCACCTCCTTTTTCATTAATTTAAATTTTAAAAATATATGGAGAAATAATTACATGCAAAACACACAAGTAACATGCTCGACCGTCGACCGCGTCGTCCCTTACCATCAGGTGTGACGGCGGTCAAATGCTTGACTGTTCCGCAACCAAACAAATCCAAGGCAAGATAAATGTAGGCAAAAATCATTCACAAAAACCTGCAGAAAACTTGAGAAAATCCGATATTTGTTCGAGTTATACTATCGGAGGTTCAAGACAACCTTCATCAAACTTTGGCACAGGAAGAAGACGAAAAGTGTCCATGTTCTCGAAAGTGGCAAACATCATAAGCCTAACAACATAAGGCTGTTGTTTATTGCGGTTAAATGACAAACTACAGTATTCATTCTCATTTTGTTTGACAACAAACAATTGATTGAGGCTGATCTCAGAAACTAAAGCAGGAACGCCTCGATTAAAAAAAAGATTTGCTACAGACTTTTTTTTTGTTTCGGTTTGAGTACATTTAGCCAGTACCAAGTATTAATAACTTCCAAGTTATATAAATTCAGTCAGTCAGAAATTTAGTCGCGTTTCAGTAAAGTCGTGGAAGTTTTAGTGAATCTTCTTGGATATTTTAGAGAAAACACGAAACGGCGCGTTTGTTGGGTTTGTATTATTTGCCCACACTCGCACTTGTACACATATACGGATACTCCGCCAATATTACACATTTACACGCGAAAAAATACAAATTTGAGAAAAAATTACAACGTCAAATTTTTTTTCCCGCCGGAATTCCAGTGCGACGCTTTCCACGGAGGTTTGGATCCTTGAATTTGTAGGTTTTATTCGGGGCCGCTTTCCCAAATAAACCAGGAGCGAGAGCGGAGTGAACTTTTTTACCCTGTTTGCCATTTTGCTTTGGAATTCTGTTTGCATTCGGCCCGAGTCTAAAAGGTTGAGGTTCGCATGTCAATTTTGTTTTCTGTCGGTACAGTTTCGTTTTTGTGTCGCTCTGGGCGAAATGCTGATGTTCCGTTGTTCTTTATTATACATATTATTTATATTTTAATAACAGTAACGAGCCGCCGCCCGCGCCGTGGGCGTTTGCTTGCGTTGGTAGATACATTTTTTTTGGGACTAGTAACAAACACGATTACGTATATAATCCTGTCCGACATAAGAAACGCAAACCAAAGTTATAGGATAGCCTAATAAATAAGGTACCTTTAATAGATAAAGTTACAATAACTATGAACTGGAACTTTTCTAAAATACAATTGGTCTCATAATATTAAAAAAAAAAATCACACCGCATAAATATAATCAACAATGAATTAAAGGTATTGGTCAGGAAAGCCACGATCGTCTTTTTAAAAAAAAATGCAAAAACGACAAAAATGCATGGCCTCAATGTCCCAATCTCCATGATAATGATAAGTAAAGTAATTTATACAATTTCAATAATGTAATTTAATAGATTGGTAATGATGGTATATCATAATATTGTCAATATAGTAATTTATTTTTATTTTGTATATTATGGCTTTAAAAAAAATTAATGACAAAATTTAAAAAATGACATCGCCGTAGAGTTTCTTGGTGCTATCTTCTCTAACGGGCGTATTTCCGAAGCACTGGTAGAGTTAATGGAGTTTTCCTTTTCCTGTGCGAGACTCAGGCATGAGACACCACTTGAAAGGCAAATATCCTTTATCTAACTCAAACCATAATTAGATAATAATCATTAGTTTCGTAGATCATAATATTTTGACAATTTTTTTTGTATTTCTATACTTATGTATAAGATATTGTTTTTGACGTGTAAAAGTGCCTATTTACAATAAATGATTTGAGTATTTTTTTAGTTTGAGTTTTATTCAATTGCATAAAAACTTTTTACAGAATAAACTTGTGAAATCTCTATATTCGACAAATCAGCCATGGCTTTGGTTAATCCCATTCTGAACAAAAAAAATTAAAAATTATGTGAAAGGTATTTGGGTAAAGAGGGTTTAAGGTGGGTACATATTATGTTAAAAAGGTGAAAATTATTTCATACCTAACTTGTACTTGCTTTATAAAACTAAACCTTTATACCCAAGGAAACTTGAAAACAAGAAAATGATCAGCGGCTCCAAGTTCCCGGCCCGATCTTGTTAACATTTCCTCAAAGTTATAACTGACGAGAGAGGGAACTTCTAGATTATTCAAGGCTTCCATTAGATAGCATTATCTCGTATTGGGTCTAATATGTGTAAAATTGAAAAGCTCTGAGAGCTTCTTTTGGCGAAATTTGTAATTTTTAAGACAAGGAACGTGTTAACGAATTCGAACGTGCCAAGATCAAAATGAGGACGTTCTAAAGAAACTCCAAGTCGAAAGAACTTATAGCTGGCGATGAGCAGGTGTGAAGGGAGTCATGAGAGTGGACAAAGCGACACAGGTGTTTCAGGATAGTAGCATGTGCAAAATTGTAGTCTCTGCCTACCACGGGAAAAAGGCGTGATTCCAAACTATTTATTTAAATAGCTATATATTTGCAATGCTTACTCACAAATCTTACATCAAATCTTAATCATGAGCCACTGACATCGATCTGTCTCACCCTTTTGGTGGATTTCCATGGCGTGAGCGGGTTCAATTCCTGCACAGGGCAAACATTTGTGTTAACCACAGATATTTACTCTGAGACTGGGCGTTTACTGTTTAGGGTCCCTGTAGTTCCTAAATACAGGGAATGCTAGTTAGGAGTTCGGATCGATGTCGATCATCACCATCAACCCATAACGTCCCACTGCTGGGCACGGGTCTCTCCTCACTTTCGTGAGGAGGGTAAGGCCATAATCCACCACGGGGGCCCAGTCCGGATTGGTGGATAACATACCTACCTCCGAAATAATTCTCGGGTAGGTTATGTGGGTTTCCTCACGATGTTTTCCTTCACCGAAAAGCGAGTGATAATTACGTACATATGTTTTACAGAAACACATTGGTGCGTGCCTGCACTGGGATTTGAACTCACGACCTTCTGATTGGAAGGCGGACGTTCTCCCACTGGGCTACCACCGCTTCCATGTCGATAGTGACGTGTTATTACAATTTTTTTCTAACCGGTACCACAGATCTACTTACTTAGCTGTATCAATAAAAGCTACTAATTTAAAGGGCTGAAATAAGTTTGAGCTGAATCCAAACATAGAGAAGGGTCCAAACTGCCAAACTCTAGATCATCTCGGACATGTGGCGACCCTATTCTCATACTAAACGTGGCGCTATAAAATTTCCGGACAAATCTCTGTTGCGGGCACAGTAGGTCTGTGATGGACAGCTCTGTTCAATTATTGCTGCCGGGTTCGGCCCCTTTGCGAGCGGGACGTGATAAGGACAATTAGCACGCATTGAAATTGGTCTGAGAAAGTCTTGAAATCTGACTGGAGAACTCACGAGACGATCCCGAGTGCTTTTATGATCATCATCATCATTATCAACCCGCATCGGCCCACTGCTGAGCACGCGTCTCTCCTCACTTTCGTGAGGAGGATAATAATTTAAAAAAACATTAAAAAAAATTAAAAAAAAAACAGTCGAATTGAGAACCTCCTTTTTTGAAGTCGGTTAAAAAGTTTAGGTATAATTTTGATTTTTTACTTTAAGGACACTAAAAAAATGGACAAAAACTGAACTGGAACTAAGATTTTCCATTAGGATTACACTTTTATCAGCAGATGAAATTATTTTAATCTCATCACGCAAACCAAAAACGGCGATGGCCGAGCGTGGTTCGCGCGCGAGCACTTCTAGTAAAAACTGTGCAGATTTCCATCGCTCTGTGCTTCGAAGGGCACGTCAACACGTTCACTGCATTATGAGGTCGAATGAGCCACATGCAAGACTTCACGCTGGTTCGACAGTCAACCGCTTTCTTTCACCCTGTGCGGACAGAGGCCGGAATGGCTTTGTGAGGCGGGAAAATTCTTATACTCACTGGCTGAAAGTCCATGAAAAATGGCCCCGCAGCGCACGTGCTAAGCTGTCAGTACTCGTTGTGATCGATTGATAGCAGTCGTAAAGCCCCGTTAGAGGCCCTTGGAAAGCCTGCTACCTCATTCGACAAAAAAAAAACGAAAATATTCTCTAACTTTTTATACTAAAACTATATAACTATATTGACTCGCTTTTCGCTCAGAAACGGGTAGCGCCTCTGTGCCCGGCGTTCGTATTCTGGAGCTTTGAATAAATAAGCGCAGCTTGGTGGCCCGCGCTGCGGCTCCGCTCCCACGGTGCGGCCTGAGGAATAATGCAGAGGGATATCGTCTCTGAGGGTTTGGACGCGTTTTTCACCAGCTTTATTTACCTTAGTGTCGGTAGGGAGGGTTTATATATGTGTATGTCTATTTCGAATAATCTTTGACCCACTTTCCGTTCTTCAATAGAGTTACACAGCTGAAGAACGACACCGCAACCAAATCAGTTCTGACGTCTAGAAGTTGTGTTAGTGTGGATTTTGTCAAAATATCGTTTGTTTATATCAATTCTTGCAAGTGAATTTTGCCCCAGTTTCCGTTGTTTAATTGATTTGAAATTTTGGACGCCTGTTAAGTTCCGATGACAACACAATACTATGATAACAGCAAGCTGATCCATTGATAGGTACGGAGGTAAACAATGGAACTTCTCATAGACTAGATCCTGTCGAGGCACTCTTGTCTTCTATGATGAGACTCTTCCTCACACGTATTTTTTGGACGCAATGAACGTGGAGAGGCCGTGTTCATACCTTTAGGAAGTTATCTTAATTCTGGCACACTCCAACTCTAGAGGCTATCTACTTCGAGAAACATAAACATCATACTCTATGGTGTAGTAACTAGTAACAAATCAACAATCCTGACAGTCCCCTGCCTTCCGTAGTACACTACCAGCGGATCGCACACCGAGACATCAAGCCGGCCAACCTGCTCCTCGGCGAGGGTCGAGTGCAGGTGGCGGACCTGGGCGCGTGTGGGGAACTGGCGGGCAGGCTGTCGGGGGCAGTGGGCACGCCCGCCTTCAGGGCTCCCGAGGCAGCCGCGGCTTCTGATAACTATGTGGGAGAGGTATGCTTTCTCAGATGTAGAAGTTCTTAAGCTTTTGCGAACCCGTCAGAAACCAAAGACTTCAATCAAACCGAATCTATCGAAAACTATGTTATCGCGAGGCACTGAACCGGCTAATAGATAAATATAGATAGATAACTCTTTATTGAAACACCGCAGAACAAAGAAAATATAAAAGACTGGAACATAACAAATTTAACAATTAATGTCGCAATGGGCGGTCTTTTCGCTCATCAGAGCGATCACTTCCAGACAAGCACCTAGCATATAGACAACGCGTTCAAAACGCTGGCAGCAGTGCCATGTATGGCAATGCTGAGTTTTAACCCGTTAGTTAGCCGTTGTAACCTATGATCCAAGTTTTGTAACTATTTTCCATCGCCTGCAGGCAGCCGACGTGTGGTCGCTGGGCGTGACGCTGTACGCCATGGTGACGGGGCGCGTGCCGTGGCTGGGCAGCTCGGCCGCCGAGCTGCACAGCCGCGTGCTCAGCGAGCCGCTGAGCTACCCCCCGCGCCCGCCGCCCGCGCGCCCCCCCTCGCGCGCGCTCCGGCACCTGCTCAGCAGGCTGCTGGACAAAGATCCGGGGAAGAGGATCACCATACAGCAGATTAAGGTAACGGGAAGAGAGTGCTCTCTTAGCGGTCTTTCAATGTTAGTGTATAGCCGAATACTGAATGGGCGAGCTGTCTCGCGAGGCTTGCCGCACGAAGTGAATGCTCCGTCAGAACGCCCGAGGCACGTCCTGACTGACCGAGCGTTTGCTTCCTGCGGCAGGCCTCGCGAGGCTGCTCGACCAGTCAGTGCGCTTATTACTTTTCTTTCAAAGTTCGCATTTGACCGCTATATCTGATCTGGCGTTAAACGATGATGCGGTCTACATGGTGGACTCTTGCCTAGAAGTAACTTTAATCGTTGGATAATGAGACGTGCAAGTTGTCTATCAAGTAAGTGCCACGCTTGCTTATAATACACTTGCAGTGCACCCTTAACTTTGTAATGCTAAACGCATCGCTGCACTGAATTCGTCAGAGGCCCTTGGGTGCCTTTTCCAACTCTGACACTAGAAGCTGGCTGGAACCATTTGGCATTATTACCTCTTCCACATACAAAATGATATGATTATACAGAAAATAAAATCTGAAAAAGTGGTGACCAATCTAACCGATTCCAGGAACACGAATGGGTCACATTGGGTGGCCAGGACCCGTTGCCGTCCGAGCAGGAGAACTGCCGCCTGGTGGAGGTGACGGACGAGGACATGGCGCAGGTCGTCACCTCCATCCCCAACCTCTCCACGCTCATCCTCATCAAGACCATGCTTAAGAAGCACAGTTTCCAGGTAATCAGATTCGACAACAAGTTGGGGTGTTGCGTAACATATAAATGGGCTGAACGATGCTGATGACATGGATCAGCATGTTGGCTACAGCTAACTTGACTGTAACTAACATTAGCGCGTGGTTTGATTGGGTTCGTAGCTCCCATCTTTATCTAAAATAGTGTTCAACATCCATTAGACGCTGTGGAGTTTGTTTAACAAGTTAAAACGACAAGCTAAGTTGATCAAAAAACAGGTTATAACAGGGTTAAGATTGGGTTCTGCCTAATTTCATACTTTTATTTGGCATACGTAAGTTACATTCCCCCCACTAGGAAAATATTCCACAGATAAATGATATATGTTTTAACCTCTGAGTCTGGGTGTTAATTAGACCATGGTCCTCGTAGTTCCAGATACAGGGAGTTTTAGTGCTCAGGATTTGTATATTTGTGGAAGTCCGTTAAGTAAAACGCTAATGCTGGAGCTATGAGGGGGAATTTCAGGAATGGGTTTTCCAAAACCCCTTCGAGGTAGCTCGATTTTATTAGGGGGATTTCAAGAAATTCCCCTCTAAGGGGACGACGGGTGATTTCTGGAATAATCCATAGTGACGCAATAGTTATTTATGAATGTACATTTCCAGAACCCGTTTCTCCGAAGCCGTGAAGGGAGCACGTCCCGGCGAGAATCCATGTCCACTCGTGGCGAGGCTGGGGGCAGCACTGAGGGAGACAAGACAAGGCGAGGCACGCTCGCCAGAGCAGGCCGCTCACTCTCTGCTCCCGGGAACTATCTTACTGAAAGGTAAACTGCTTCACATACCAAATATCTTCATAATTAATAGAATAGTCCATATCTACAACCAAAAATTAAAAAAGAAATTAACATAAATGGTCAAGGGGATTTCTAGACGTTTTGTCCAATAATCCCCTTCGGCAATCAAAGGGAATATTTGGACAATAAGTCAAAATAATCCCCGTTACATGAGACTGTAGTAGGGGATTAATGGAATAGGCCCGGTAAACTACCTCGCTGATTAGGCACCTACTTTACTCAACGGTAAATTTCTTACTTTAATAAAGAACTAGCATGATTGGAGATCGGTTCTAAGAATTTTTCATCGATCACTTGTTCACAAACAACTGGGAGGGAACTATTTCTGAACCAAAGATACTATCTATTACTATTCTGAATTCAAAATTAATAAAAGCCTTTATAAAAATTCAAGATCTGTTTCATTGGAGATCTAACTATAGTATTTTTATTTAACAAACTATTATATAACCCACAGGCAAGCATCTTTCGACATCGGCTTAGAATCAGTGCAAGAAACGCGTGACCAGAGCCTAGACATCGTATCGCCAAAAGATACAACAGCAACAATGTCATCGTCAACAACAACAGACACGACATCATCGCCAGCAACGACAGCAATCACAAAATCATCTTCGACGACAACAATCACGAAATCATCGCCAACAACAACAGTAACGACATCATCGCCAGCAACGACGGCAATCACAAAATCATCTTCATCGACAACAATCACGAAATCATCGCCAACAACAACAACAGTAAAAGAAATCAACAACAGTCAAGTGTCTGTCCCTGATGATGGCAAGGAAGTGACAAGTGGACGGTGATACGCCCCCCGCGCGAGCAGTGTTGCCCGCGATCCATGGATGGTCAGAATTCGGGTAGTTATCGAATTTGACTAAAATGATTATACTTAAATACGAATAACATATTTTAATTGTGACAGACATCACACAACACAACGATAACAGAGAAACAATGTAACGATGTTGTGTGTTGCCATAAATAGGTCCCGACTTGGCTAATGCCTAGGCAATGGTGTTCTGCCGGCCTATTAACTATTGGAAGTAATGTTCAATATTGTTTTCAAAATAATTTTTTATCAATAAATTTATTGGAGTTCTGGCATTACAGTTGACAAGCGCTTGTCAGGTACAGATCATTTAAGGCAACAATTTTCCGAGAACTTCCTGACGAAACCATTTAAAATTGGTTTTCAAGGTAATAATGACATTTAACGATTCCGCTTATTATATTACGTGAAATTAAATTAATTCATTTTAATTAGGAGCCATTAGTTGTCGTCTCTTGGTCGTGTTGATTTAACAAGTGCTTGTCAACTTGCTAAAACGTAAATTTTTGACGAGTCGTTTCCTTATATTTTAAGAGGTCTATGGTTTTTGGTTGTAAAAGGTTTTGAAAGTTGTGCTTTTAGCACAAAATTATTTTTGTTATTTTTTGTTAGTGATTATGCAAATTAGGGTGTTTATTTTTGAAACGTAGATAATAAGCTATTTGAGATACTTAAGATTTAATCAAATATATATTTTCGTATCGTCCCTGCTTAAGCTATTTAACTGGTCGTGTACTTTTGAAATCTTGTGACATTTAATATTTGCTAGTCACATATGTAACTGTAAATATTTTATAACTTAAATTTTTCTACTTAATTAAATTGCTTAGAATAGCGCAGTGCACTTAAGGGTTGGAAAGATTGGAAAGGAATTAAAAACCTTTATGGTTAAAAGGCAGTCTACAGTTTTGGTATAATGGCTGGATATAATAATATGGCTGGACCGATTTTGCTAAATCTTTTTTTCTAATATGATATGTCCGAGGAAGATTTTTATCAAGAGAAAAATTGGAAAAGTTGCTCGAAAAAGGTGGAAAATTTGGGGAAAACAGAATTTGAGTTTTTACTGATACTTTTGTACGAACACACGATTGGACATTTATTTCTATCACGATCTTCAGCCAGTGAAACCGCGGGGCGGAGCTAGTATAATACAATAACGAAACGATTTGTATGAACCTTCATTCTAGCGGGTTGTCTATTGTTTCGGTATTGTTGTGCATTTGGCGCGTGTACAAACGTCATTTATACGTGTGAGTTGTCAAAATAGATGATTTGTGAGAGGACAAAGCGAGGCCTAGAGAGACTTTTTATTGAGCTTTTTATGTCGATAGGTCTCCTCTTCCTAATGTCATTGAGTACGAGGGACGAGGATTTATCGTGGTAAGGTTATCTGTGTACACAAAGACAGGCAACATTAGAGATGACAGCTTTTCCATCTTCTTTTGTCTATGGTAAATACACTTTTTACACCAAGCAGTCTAGTTAAGTGTAGCTATATTATTATCTATGGATCTTAATATTTATTATAATGTAAATATAAATTGTAATAAATCTACAACAATTTGCTCAATGCTTGTTTAATGTCTCACAGTGTGTAAATATTTAGCTTATTTTAAAATATTTTAACGATAGGATTTAATAAAATTACTATAATTAAATTCCGGTAAATAGCTATAAAACATGACCCATCCCAGAGTCCTTAGTAAAAATACTTTAACAAAATTCGTAAAATGGTGGATAAAAGCATATAGGTTGCACAAAGCAACCTACCGCGTGGTTTAGTAATTTTAAGAAAACAAAATATATTTAAATTTTAATTCATTATATAATTATATATTGCCCTGGAGTGAAACGGGTTGTAAATATTTTAAATATATATTTATTAAGCGAATGACCAATTTTCACTGTCAAATTAGCTTTATTTACATTTTTATATGCACCTGCGGTTCGAAGCGGGTTCGGGAGTGTGTGTGTGTGCACTGCAATGTACTTACTAACTTTTTGCTTAATAGTAAAAAATGATTAGCTATGAATATTCCCAATTTTGAAGTGAAACTTCTAATGCGACTTCCAACTAGGTTGCGTTAAACGTTTAACGCTGCCATGGAGGGGGTATGAAAACACTGTTGCGTTTGAAAAATTACTATGAAAAGATGCGATCAATTGTGAATTGCAAGCAATGTTAGTAAAGTTTGTCTGAAAGAAACAATATGATTTCATTAAAAATTAATTTCTACCGCTTCCTATTTTCATATCCAGATTACGAAGTTTCACTTGTTCCGCGCGGAGGTACTCCACGCACTATTTTTTCTGTATATTATTCACGCGTAATATTAACGACGTTTATTTTGATAATGATCCCTTAATTACTTTAAAAAAAGGATGAGTAAAATACTCATTCACGTTCTTTTTGTACATGAGACCAGACTGAAAGGATGTGACACCACGCATGGACCCTACACAGCCTACTGGTCTGGAGTTCCAGAAACCAGTAGAGGGTGGCAAGGAGTTGGTGTACTGCTTTCCGCTGGGATCGTAGCGTGTGGGAAGGTGTAGTATCTGCCTATACCAACGGGAGAAGGCGTCTATATAATTACCTAAAAGTAGTTGTCACTTCTACGAAAGTATGAGTTCAAAATTTTTGTTTGATAAGAATTTAATTCTGTATATTTTTTTCTTACTTCTAAAAGTGTATAGTATATTGCAATGCACAGACTTAGTTTTACTAAGATGCGTGTATATTGTATAGTGTACAGGGTCCCTGCTCACAAGGTTTTGCATAGTATGCGGTTACATAAAGTACGGCTCGCGTGTATGAGTAACCAGCTTAACAACGTCCCTAAAAATGCCAGCCAATGTGCGATTTTCGAAAAATAGCAGCTTTTTTAATTATAAAGTTTTAGTTTTGAAATTACTTTTGTTACCTTAGTTAGATATGCCTATAGGTATAGGTTATATTGTATAGTTTGGTGAGAGAGCTGCATTTCCCCTTTTTCTTTTGCAAGCGTGTGGTCCAAACGTTAAGGCCTTTGAATGTTGTGATAGAGGAATAGAACGCTTTTAAAATTTAAATAATAAATGTAAAATATTTTAAATTTTTGAAATAATTATCATCCAATTTTTGATATTTGTAGTTCGATATATTTTATAAGATGTCATTTTTGTGTGAAATTATTGTACGAAGCTATGCGTGGACGGCTTTATGGTCAACGGTTCGATCTATAGCCAAAGTAATAGTCAAAATGTATGGAAGGAAATTGGAATCCATACAAATTGACTACTTACCCACTAGTTTGTTTGACTACAGATAAGTAATTGCCCGTTTTAAGCAAAATAATAAGTCAAACTTTAATTACTATTCATCGAAAATCCGTGCTTTTTTGGAAAATAAGTACTTTCTTATGTTACTTTCATAATTATCTCCCTTTATTGGTAACTTCCTGTTGAACAGTTCAATAAACAGGGCCATTGCTATTCTAATTATATTTTAATTTAATGGTATTTGTGTGCAATATGAAGTTAATTGTGTTTATATCCTAGTTACTCGACCATTTCATACGTTGATAGGTTTTAGATTTTGTTAAATTGTATTTTGTAAGACTATTATTAAGCAAATTATATATTTTATGTCCATGACACTTTGTGTCAACATGTTTTTCCAATGAAAATTAATTGGCTTTAAATTCTTCATAATATGTGCATTTATTTTACAAGAAACTATACCCTAGCTAGGTAGGTACCAATATAAGTCGCACAATCAAATTTCAAAGTTCACAAAGTGATTTTTAAATGAAATCTTATTAAATTTATGAGAAATTAAATTTTGATTACAGAAAAATGCATTTTTACTTTCCTTACTGTCCCACATTTATTCATTACAAATTTTGTAACTGCAAGTTATATAAGTACCTACATAATACGTGGTTGGAGGAGTTAAAACGACAACTACTTTTTTAAAATATAAAATAGGTGGGAACGAACATGCGGCCAACCTGATGATTACAACCTGAAACGAAGCACCTACCACAAAAGACAAAATATAAAAAAACACAAAAGTAAATGCCTTAATATTGTCAAGGTATCATTTTTATTATTAGGCTGGGTCACGAGACGAGTAAGGCGTCCACCTGATGGCAAGCGGCACGCCTCCCCATAACAGTAACTGTGCCACCCAGAACTTTGCATGCATAATCTTGCAGCGGCACTGCACTGCGCTCGTCACATTAAGACATCGGCTCTATAGTCTCATATGCCCAGGAATTTAGCTGTAAGCAGCGCCCTTCAAACAGGAACACAGTAATATTGGCATACTACTACTTGGCGGATGAATATCCGGCAAAGCTGTGGGTGGTACTTCCCCAGGCGGTCTCTTTCAGAAGAGGCCTCCAAAATGTAGGCACTACATTGGATCACTACGTTCACTACTAAAAACATCGAAACTCGATCTTATCATACACGATTACGAATATTCATCGGTATCACATCCCAACTCGACAGTAACTGGTCCTCTGCGAGTTGGCGCCGAGTTAGTGTCGCGCGCTCGCGGCGCTGATTTCCCGGCGGGACGCTGTCGCAACACTATCTATGTAGTTTGCGGCGTTTCATGTGAAAGGGTATCGGTTTACTCCAATTTACTTCAGACTCGTGTTTTTTATTGCGATTGACCACTATCTCAGAGGGTCTAAAATTATCTATGTCTTATTCTAAAATCTAGATTTTTAGACTTTATGCCCAGTAATCCCCATTGCTGGCCAAGAGGGGATTATTGGACATTGGTTCCGGTTTCCAGCGAAATTACTGGGCGTAATGAGACTTTAGAACCAATGCCTCAAAGTGACGAGCGCAGTGCAGCGCCGCGCTAGATTATGCAATTGCATTGCCCGTAGGAATGGTTGAGCGTGGCTGTTACCATCAGGTAATAATATTATAATATAATGCAATGTTAATGTTGGTAAATGCACTTTACGCTGCTTGAGGCAATTGAGGTTACAAATAAATTATAATACAGTGTTTGGTGAAAGGCTAATTTATTCAGTCTTATGAAAAAAGTTAATTAAAATATGTACATATTTACAGACTTACAAGATATAACTATAAAATTGACCCGTTGCCTAAACTAAATCTTACATCTAACTTTAGATTATTTATTGATTATGAGATTAAAAATAATATTATTATACGTTGAATCGGCGTCCTTTGATCATAGCTAAAGTCATTTGAAGTTAAGTTGATTAAGTTATTATAAGTTTTTCACAACGAAAAAAGTGTTTTTTTTAAACAGAAATAAAGTAAGTACTTAGTTGATCTTTAATAAATAAACTTTTTAGTTCGATGTTGTTGATTGTTGTCCGATATTGCCGACTGTTGTACGAACTTGTACAATAGTGATTTGATGAAATTAACGTGTTTAGATGAAATGTAGCACTGGACTAACAGACATAGTCGCATCAGATGTTATATGAATTGAAATTAAAGTCTACTGAATGGTCCACGAGCCATCACAGGTGAAATGAAATAAATTCAAACGTATTTCAGAAATGCGTACCCGTACTATTGACCGATATGTTGACTGTTGTTCGACATTTTACTGCTGTCCAATATATTTACTGCTGTTCGATATTTTTTACTGTAGTCCGATATTTTTACTCGTGTTCGTTATTTTTGGCGTTCGATATTGTCTACCGTTGTCCCCTATCCCTGGTCGTGTCCGTAAACTTGATATTGCAGTTCCTAACAGCCATGTTGGGTTTCAGGAAGTCAGTCAGCGAGCGCGCGGGGATGGGCCGGTCGAAGGGGAAGCCCATGGGCCGCCGGTCGGGGTACTTCCGGTCGCGGATGCCGCAGAAGGACGCGGCGTCGTTGCAGGTGCCGGTGAGCTCTTGTTCGATCTGCAGCAGAATGATTGTGTTAGTTGGTTTGATTCTCCATTTCTATTATTAGCCACTATAAAATATGTCCCAGCTAATATTGAACTAAAAAAACCCTGGATACAAGGTCAGAATTCATCGACAAAAAGCTCCAAAGAGGAGAGAAAAGGGTGCAAAAAATATGGAGTTATAAAGATTTATAAAGTTAGAAGACTTCTAGAACAAAATAATTATTTCATAGGATTTTGTATATAAAAAGCAAAATTATAAACGGATTAGCCTTAAATAACATGTTTTTACAATTTAATACAAATATCTTTTTCGATATTACCTAAGTTGGACCATTTATACACAATAAAAACGAAAAAAGCCGGAGCAGTAAAAAAATACCGTTACTTTTATGTTTTTTTTTTTATCAATATCTATGAATCACTTGCAATTTACTAGAAATAACATTAATTCTAGCTTTTTCGTTTTTATGAGGTTTACAGTCAAATAAATCCCTTTCAAGCTTGAGATACGACCGACCACAACAGAAAAGGTTCTTTAATTTTAAAAGATATCATCTGTTCACTTACCCCATCTTCAGCCCAGTTGGAAACCATCACGAAGAGCGCCATGGGGTACCCGTCGGTGTTGCCCTTGGGGATCAGCATGTGGTGCGGCCAGCCGCAGCCGCAGAAGTCGAAGTCGGCGGCGGCCGCGGAGCCCGGGTCGGCGGGCCGCGCCGTCTGGTCACGGAACGTGCGCTCGTAGGGAATGGTCACGGACGAGTCCAGGCTGCGGCGCCGGATCGTGTTGTTGCCGGTGCGGACTGGAAACAGGTGTTCCTTAACTCCTCGTATCCCTCATTTGAACGTCCACGTTCTAGGGATAGGGTCGTGAGTTGTGCGTACACGTACCGATGTGTTTCTTGTAAACATAATATGTAGGCAAATATCGCTTTTCGGCGAAGGAAAAGTTTGAGACGAAACCCGAGAATAATTTCGGAGTTCCGAGCCGGATTGGTCAGTTACATCCATCGTGTAGATGGTGTTGGTATAGATGGAATGGTGGCGATGATGGTGGTAATAAAGGTGGTGATGTAGTGAATAGTACCACCAATTTGAACCGGGCTTCGTGGTGAGTTATGGCCTAGTCGTCCTTACAAAAGTGAGGGAAGAAACACAGCAGGAGGCGGATGTCTCATTTCCAGACGCCAGACATTTTTAATTATAGACTGGCAGGATCCCTGACAAAACATCCGGCTAATAATGACGCTGTCACTGAACTGTCAGGTACCAAGAGACCAGAAGTAAGTAGGAGCACTCACGTGGCTGCGAGAACTTGTCCAGCTCAATCATCAGCTTCCTCTGGGCCTCGAAGTCCAGAGGTTTGTTCTGCTCGTCCACTGTAGGAGTCATGAAGATGCGGACTGTGCCCATCAGAGACTGTCCGCTGGTGTTGTTCACTTCAATCCTGAAAGGGATAAAAATTCTCATCACCATTCTGATTAAGGAATTCCCTTGTGGCTGTATATTTATTTATTTTTTATTTGACTGGGTGACGAGACGAGCAAGTCGTTCACCTGATGGTAAGTGCTACGCCTGCCCATGACAGTCACAGCACCACCCAGAACCCTGCATTGCATAATTCTGCGTGACATTGCACTGCGCTCGTCACCCTGAGACATCGGCTCTAAAGTCTCATATGCCCAGTAATTTCGCTGGAAACAATGCCCTTCAAACCGGAACACAGTAACGTTTGCACACTACTGCTTGGCGGTGCATAGTAAGTTAACTGACCGTCCTATCTTTCTACGATTTATTCTGTGCCCCAGCAGTATGTAAAGAAAGAAGTATGTGCCGAGATATAAATTATGCCGAAATAAATAAATAACTTGTCACAATAACATACACAGGTCCTGATTTTTAACAAGGATTCCCTCTACCTTGGAAACCAGGAACTACAAAACACACAAACACACCAAATATATAATTAACAGCTTGAATACTAAATCAATAGATCCGACGACCCCGCAGTTGGTTCATTAACAACCGTCAGCTCAATGAATTGCTTTGCTTCCATCACAGGAGATTATTTTAAAACAATATATGATCACCACACTCACACGTAGGTGAACTCCTGATGCTGCAGGTGGGTGAAGCGCGCCAGGACAGCTCCTCGCGGCGCGAAGTCCAGCCCACGGCTCAGGTTTATCATGCTCCTCTCCCAGGAAGTGTTAAAGGTGTTGTTTCCTCCTGGACCCTCAATGCTGATGTCAGATACGCGGACCCCTGGGAAGTCCAGCTGTGAGAAAAGATGATAATCTTTAATACAAACTCACTTAATATTTATAGTCTTTTCACCAACACTTGTCCATGTTCATGTTTTTTGTTTAAAACGCGTTATGATTTCACGCGTTTTTGGCAAGGAATCTCATGTGGCATAGCGAATATGGGCCCAGCCATAACATAGATTACACACTATTATATTATAATTATATTGATACGCAATGATTATGTTATTTATACTAATCCTACTAACATTATAAATGCGAAAGTTTGTGAGAATGGATGGATGGATGTTTGCTTCTCTTTCACTCAAAAACCACTGAACGGATTCGAATGAAATTTGGAACATGCTCTCGTGGGACAAGATGGGAACTACGCGGGTGAGCTTAGTCTGTCTTGCACCTTAATTATAGTATTAATTGATATTAGTGTAGTAAAGAGCTCACCTTATCGTTTCCATACGAGGGCAGCTTGCCTTTGTAGGTCTGGAACAGGTTGTCCACGAAGCAGTGCCAACGGTAGAACACGGGGTCTCGCATCGCGGTAGCAGAGTCGCCCATCACGCCGAATTGTTCCTGAGGAGAGGAGGATCCTCAACATCATCGTCATCATCAACCCATATGCGCCCTTTGCTGAGCACGAGCCCCACGTTATTTCCGTGAGAATTATTAGAAAAAAAAATTAAAATTAAAAACTAAAAAAAAGTTAAAAATTAAAATTAAAATAATTATCATTATTATTTATTTAAATTTTTAATTAATTTATCATTTTTTTTTGTATATTTTTTTTTATTATGTGGAAAAAAAATTATGTTGCAAAAAACAAGTTTGTTAGCGAATTTCATGCAGTATTTGTTTTAGCTTTAGCTTTAATTGACGGATAAGCCGACTGCGAAGTGTGAGGTTGCGGGTTCGATTTCCGCACAGGGCAAAGATTTGTGTGAACCACAAATATTTGCTCTGAATCTCGGTGTTTGTAGGAACATGGTCGTAGTTCCTGATTCCTTGGATACAGGGAATCCTTGTTAAGGATCAGGATCTATGTGTGTGATCGTGATACGTAATTATTATTTTTACCTTTCTGTAACTATAGTGAGTTTTTAATTATTGGCTACTATTGGATACTAGCGGGGGTGAAATTTACAAGTGTGTCAGTTTCTGCTATATCTGTACATAGGGTTGTATTCGAGAGGGTGCGTGGTGAGGGTGGTACGTACCAAGTGGCGGTGGTCGGGGTCGTGCGAGTAGGAGATGAACACGTGGCCCATGTTGTGCATGTCCCCGTAGTAGGCGCGGTTGCGGGAGATCACGGACGACTCCATCAGGTTGCCGAGGATGTCGATGCCGGTCTCCTCGTCCAGGGCCATCTGGCTGCCGTTGGGCTGAGGAGTAGGGACACAAGTCAATAATGTTTGGGATGTGGAGTGCAAAACGTGAACTCGCCAAGTTATCAAACAATAAAATTGAATAAAATTAATATATAATTGATTTCCTTTATTATATTTATTAATTTTTTTTAATGGTATTTAGTATGAAATAAGCAGGTCGTTCATCTAATGGTAAGTCTCACGCCTGTCTGTAACAGTTGCAGTTCCACCTAGAACATTGCATCTCTAAATATTGCGCGGCACTGCATTGCGCTCGTTACCCTGAGACATCGGTTCTAAAATCTCATTATATCCAGTAATTTCACTGGAAACAGTGTATTTCAAACTGGAACACAGTATTGTTTGCACACTACTACTTTCCCAGGTGGACTCTTGCAGAAAACATCTACGAAAGAAGAACGAAACCAAAGAAGAACGTAACCAAAAACCAAATGACATTGTTCTGACGTCTATGAAAGTGGTATTCTTGTCTGGTCAATAAAAAAGGACCAACATACCAGCACGATGGACTGGGTTTCGACGGCAGTCTTGAAGCGGTCGTGCCAGGTCTCCATGTCGGTGACGTCAGCCCGGATCTGATCTACCGGGCGGTCCAGGTCGGCCATCTTGGTGCCGGCGAACCTGAAGATGACTAGGAGATGAGAAGCTCGGTTGCCTACTCGCAGATCTGACACGTGATTATGTGCAATTTGTTGAAATAGTAATGATAACGCATTACAATCACGTATATAGATCCGAACCCCTTAGTTAGGAATTCCTGTAACTAGGAAACCAGGATCTGCGAGGTCCCACAAACACGCAGACTCAGAGCAAATACAAAATAAGTATGATTAAACACTATGCAGTTCGTAGTTAATCACGAATTTAATTGTTCCGGATGATGATACCAGTAATGCGAGATTCAGGCATGAGTCACCACTTGAAAGGGAAATGTCATTTTTCAAACTCAAATCATAATTAGTTAATCATGAGTTTAGAAGATCATAATTATAATGACTTATTTTTTATTTTTCTTTATGTATATTAAGAGACTTGAATGTTTGGCTTGTAAACGTGCCTACTTGCAATAAATTGATGATTTAAGTTTTGAGTTTTGATGACAGCTTACCTCGGAGGCCAGGCGCGGCTGGCTACCTGCGAGTCCAGTTTGGGGAAGTACCCTTCGCTGATGGGCTCCCGGAAGCTTTCGATCGGCTTCACGCGTGCGAGACCGTTGGACATGCGATCTGCGTTGTATCTAGAAAGGAAAACATAATGCTGGAATGTGGTGAGAAATGGAAGAAGCTATAGAGAACTTCAGAAAGTCGAGGCTCAACAGCATCCGAGAGTGGAACGGGATCGCCAGCGTAGAAGAGTGGTTTCGTCCGGCGATGTGCAGAGAGGAATGTGCAGTGCTGACGGTCAACCTCTAGTAGTGAAGAGGCAGCTTCAGAAGAAGACCACTTACCTGGCGATGATCTGGTTATGCATGTAGTAGAACAGCTCTCCCCTCCGGTCCTTGTTGACGACGGCGCGGTCGGCGGCGTCGAAGGGGTAGACGAGGTGCCAGTGCCAGTGGTGCAGGTTGATGCCGATGTCCTCGCGGAAGTACGCCACGCGCTGCTCTGGCTCCGCGTTAGACGCCGTGTAGTTCCACGGGATGGTGATCGGCATCTAAGAACATTTCAAGAATTTAAGAATTAGACATTTTTTGAAGTCTTTTTAAGTCCGTGTGTCACCAAAGGCAAGAGCTGAAAATCAGCGTTGTGGTTTGACCACAGCATTATGCTGAGCTCAGGCCTTGTCTGACATCACTGCGCGCCGGCTATCTGCGTACACTATTATGTTCATCGTGTGTTTTCATTTTCTTGTCTTGTCTCTAAATAAGTACGTTGTTCGCTATTGTGTGCAGTTGTGTCAGAATAAATGTTTTTACTTTCTTTCTTTCTTTCTTTCTTTCTTTCAGACAGATTCTGTAAGGTACTTCCCATCCATTAGGGTAGCCGGTTACCATCGGATCAGTAGGTTGGATTACAACATCGATGGTTACTCAAATAAATATTGGCAGTGTGAGAGGTGAGCCGATTGCGAAGCGTGAGGTTGCGGGTGAGATACCCGCACAGGGCAAAGATTTGAATGAGTCACCGGTATTTGCTCTAAGTCTGGTGTTTGTGGGACCATGGCCCTCTCAGTTCCCGGTTCCCTAGATACATGGAATTCTAGTTAAGGGCTGGGCTATTAACAATAATAACCCATAGAAATCCATGTAATTGGAAAAAAATTGCTACTAAATTTTGTATCTGTTCATATTCCATGGTTGTCAAGCTCCGATGACAATTGATATTATGATGAGAACGAGCTGATCTGATGATTTTGTTCCAACGCATTGAGATGTACATGACACTACGTCGAAAGGATGAGTTCCTTACCCTTGCGCCATCGGGGACCACGTTGGTGACCTCACGGGCTCGCCGGAAGACCTTGGGGTCCATGAACTTGTCGGGGAAGGTCTCCGCAAACGTAGGGATGTCTAGCCCCTTGGTGTCTGGCCTAGAGTCAAATAAGTAATGTTTGCAAATAAAAAAAATCTCAGGTGCACGGGCATTGCTGTCAAATGCTGCTCCGAGTATTTGTATTTTTTATTTATTTTATTTCAGATTTGCGACTGTTTTGTAAATGTAGTCAGAGTAATTAAGCTAAGAGATTCACCTAGATGAGCTGATTTATACAAATATGTATAATTAAATATCAAAACCTTAGTTTAATTAACGTTATTATGGTCAACAGGAACAAGCAAACAGGACACTATTGGAATTATCAACTAGTTGATAATTCCAATTTGTCCTGGAGTCGTTGTCCTACCTTTTTCCTGTGACCTTTAACAAAATTAACAGGTTTCTACTGAAATTATACTTACATATTAATGAATATATTATTATTATTTGCTTAATCCTGACCACGGTCAATGTAACTTGATCAAAACGTCGACGCTTGTCAAAATAAATAGATCCATTTTTAACCGACTAAGGCAAAGCAAAAAGGGTTATATTTTTAGCAGTCTATGTGTGTTTGTTTATAAGGTTAGGATGTCTGGATGTGTGTTTAGGTCTTGTGAGTCAATTTTGACTCGGTTCCTGTTGATCAATTGAGTTGAACAGTTCGGCTGTCAAGTTCCGATGGCTATTCAATATTTCGGTGATAACGAGCTGATCTTATGATAGAGCTTGAAGGTGGATAGCAACTCTTCGGCGACTAACAGTAGATTGATGACGTTTGGGATAATCGTAATTTTCCTACCCCACAAACACCATATTCTTTTATTGCTTGTCAATGAATGTTAGGAAGGTCATACCTGTGCAACATGGCGACGGACAGGCAGTAGTTGAACATGTAGGGGTTGATGCGGAGCTGGCAGAACGAGCAGACGGACTGCAGGTCCTCGACGTCGCGCATGCCTGCAACCGACCACACGTCGTGACTCAGATTAACATGATTAATTACATGGTTATTTACATGATTAATTACAAAATTTATCATAAGTGAGACCCGCACCGAGTTGAAAACAATCTTACCCATAAAGATGTCAATAAGCCGGCCCGCCATGACGCGGTGCTTGGGCACGAAGAGCGAGAACTGCTGGTTGAAGCCCAGCTCCATGGGGAGCTCCAGGTTTGGCAGCGAGATATTCCGCACTGGCACCATGCGGAGGGCGTCGCCGCCGAACCGGTCCTCGAGGGTGGTGGTCACCGCCTTGTATTTATCCGGCTGGGGAGGGAACATGAAGGTGATCAAAGGGTTCAAG
The DNA here is from genome assembly GCA_912999815.1 of Campaea margaritaria. NCBI lineage: Eukaryota > Metazoa > Arthropoda > Insecta > Lepidoptera > Geometridae > Campaea > Campaea margaritaria. Next base: position 201,116 of record OU538809.1, on the reverse strand, counting down.
ACTTAAGTTAAGTTTAAGACTTAAAGTAGGTATAATGTAAACCAAATATAATTGAAATCCGTTGCGCCCTTTCGGAGTCTGTTCGGGACAAACATTCAAACAGACAGACAAACATTCTAAAATGATGAATTTATGATTAGGCATCGTCGTACTTAAATATATGAGTTTTCACTTACATTTCAACATTTTTTTTTTAATTAGTATAGATTAGTTTTATTACCTAAATGCTCTACATTTCAATGTAAACATTGTAATGTTTTTCTCCACGTTTTCCTTTATTTAGTCACTAACCACAGGCTTAGTAAATTAATTAGGTATGGCCACGGGTAGCTTCCCGCGGGGTAGGTGGGTGTCGTGTCTGCTTGTTGGGCAGGTTTTTACTAATTTCTGTATAGCCTTTGACTATTCTAATGTTTATATAGGAGGTAAGTGTTTGATGACTTATTCAAACTCTACCACAGAAGCTATATAGTAGTCCATTCTCTGCATAACGTTTTCACCACAGACTGGAAGTAACCATGCTGGCCCAGTTCAGTACTGTAGCTAGGTAACTATCACGGACGTATTATCAACTAGGTAGGTAGACGTACTCGGCTTCGTGGAATTAAACTAGTAACTCCATCTAGCGTCGAGTAGCATAACTAAGAGTGAGCTTTCCGAACCATGGTTCCAATAAAAAACAAAAAAGACAGATTCAGAGGTGCCAACAGATGCTAATAGTATAGTATACTCACGTAGTAATGCGATGGGATCTGGAAGACCGTCTTCTCCTCCCCCTTCTGCATGAAGCAGGGCTCCGTGGGGCGGTCGAAGAACAGGGTGAGGTTATTCCGAGCGTCGCTCATCTTGGCAGCTGGAACGGTGAGCAAGTGGTCACTGAGTATAGGGTTTTAAAGAAACACTATTATGATCCCATTTTCAATGATAGTATACTAAAGTCGAAGCGGGTGTTCGCGTCTTTTGGTAAAAACGTCTTCAATTGTTAATAAACCGAACAAATAAATAAATGAACATGATTTGATAAGGCAATAAAATGTAAAAGTTGTGAATGATAAAATTATTCAAAGTTACTTTCTTTATAATATAAAGAGTAAGAACCTTGATTAATAAAATCTACTTACAATTACAAACCTTTATTCTGATAAAGTTTTAAGTCTGGCTTAATAAGTAAGTAATTACACAATAAACTTACCGCAAGAATTCAAGGAAACACCGACAAGAAACTAAACAAATACTTAATTAATTTTAATTTCCTTAAAATCTAATATTAATTATTAATTTATGACTAAGGAATGTCGCAAGCCGTGGGTACGGCTTCACTGTGCCTTCCTGGCGACGCTCCCGGGTTTTATAGTAAAGTGCACACGGCATGGACGTAACCAGGACTGGGGCACGGGGGAGGCCACTGAATTTTGAATCGTGTGCAATATCAGTGACGGCTTATTTTGCAGAAATTCTTATTAAATAAGTATTCGTAAGTGCTGAAATAATTTAAATTAAAAATATTTAAATAGAATAGGAACCATTATTTTATTTATCTCAAAGCGTATGAAATTACTTCTCCTTTAGTGTCGCTAAGCTTAGCACTCAGTCGACGATCACAATGGCTACTTAGCTAAATATTTCAAAACCCATGGTTTAACATGGTAACCTATGGTTTAACGCACGCAGATCAAAATCAATAAAATTGGCTGAAAGTTTTAAATTAATAGACGCGCCCACCTATTGTTTATCAAATTGAAAATACCCGTTTTCTGTTTTTCTAAGTATCTATTTTGGAAATGAATTTGACCATTGCGTTCAAAATATTATAAAGGAAATAAACCACCATTTCAAGGGGAATCGGATTGAACCCAGCCCCTCCCTGAATACGTCCACCACACACACGGCGCGGCGTGATAAGCAAAGCCGTGTGCATCAGGCGTGTTGTCAGCGGGGACCAGACTGCAGGATGCTATGCGGTCAGATAGTATACACTTTTCCCCGCCGGTAAACAATCCAAATGGATGATTTAGTACGTAAGTAATTATTGTTGTTTTATTAGCCATCCTTATATTATATTCCTATATTAATTATTTTACACACACATAAAGTGTATTAACATTAAGTTACATATGAAAAGGATGTAGATACAAAGGCGAGCTTAACCCTATAAAAAGTTATCTTCACTCTCAAACGAATTGATTGACGTAAAAATCATCAAAATCGGTCTCTAGATCGCCAGATAGGAACAAACATACTTACATAGACTGATAAACACAATACCTTCCTTTGCGTCGCTCAGTCAGGTAAAAAAGGTATTCAGTCGCTTATTACTAGGTACTTATTATGTTTTTACTCACTGAATGCCGTCCATTTACTTACTTTTCGATATTCTTCTCCGTGCATGGTCGTATGGAGAGAAATCGCTCGCTGCTCGTTTCTTGTTCTAATTTTTAAGTTTTCTTCTTCTGTGGTGCTTCCATAAAGAGTTTCTCTGTCTGTCTGTCTAAAGGAAATATATCTGTACCCAACGAGCGGGAATTGAACCCCGCTACGTACCTATTATAACAGCCCGTGCCACTGCGCGGCGTATGCTCTAACTAAAGTCTCTAAGCCAACTGATATTACAAATAAGTATAAGTAAAAGATCTCGAAAACAGGCGTTACCAACTGCTAAAAATATTTATAATTTTAAGCTAGTAATTTCGGTATGTATTCTGCAATTTAAGTGTAAACCAAAATAATAATAAATATTCCAATAACACGCAAGTTAAACAATAATAATTATTATCCATCCGTATTAAAATAAGAGAGCTTGTTGGAATTACATCTCATTTATGCAATTTATATTGCGAAACTGTGTGCTAGATAGGTGAAGTCTACAGTGGTAAGTTTTCTCACAGTCACTCAGCTAGTGCCCGATTCCTAAAAAACATAACACCCTACTTCCCTTCTCCTGAATAAAAAAAATTTCTTTAATATATCACCTCTGTGCGCTTGTTTCAATATTCAGTTTCATGCTACTCCGCGCTAGATGGCGGTAGCAGTACAGTTCTCACGTAAGGCACTGCTTTCTTGACTGGGTTCCACTGGCTCACATATAATCACATCCTCGTACGTGGGTGGTTTTACTGGCCACCCCCTCGTTCTCCCTCGTCCTAGGATCCCTGTATAGGCCCGTAAGCAGATCCACGCCGCGCCGGTTATATTTAATTTAAATATTCATGTATGTTAATACATCGCATGTATGTAAACAAATAGCTCTATCTGGATTAATATGAAAATGTTTTTCATCAAGGACAACAGGCTACTTGCCTACACCTAAAATACTTTTAGTGTTTGTTCGGTATATTGTTAATTTTTGGAAAAAAAGAAGAAAATTCAGGGACAGACGTGCTACGTCTGTCCCTGAATTTTCTTTGAAACTTCCATTGAGTAATGAACGTAATTTAACTTTATTTACGTAGCACCTACTTTTGCTCCGATCTCATATTCTTTCTCTACAGAAAGGAATATTAGTATTTTATTTCAATTTGAAAACTTACAATCTGTTCATGTGGCAACATGATAAATAAATACCTAAACAGTATTTTAAAACAGCAATCCCGAAAATAAATATAGAATTCTTAAAATAATCTCCCATATTAAAAAACTAAAATAGAAGTTGATATTATTCCACCACACGTTTATGTGCGATGTATCCCAGATCACTTCTAATACATCCATTCCTTAAGTTGTCTGGAAGAGATCGCTCTTAGCATTAGATCCGTAGATATGATATTCCTGAAGTTATTGTAGTGTTACAATTCCACGTAGCTACCTCGTCCCACCTGCGCTCCTGCCTCTGTCCCCCCGTCAGTAGTATAGATACCCCCCCTAACTAGGTCAAACACCCTGCTCGAGAGTTCAAAGCCGTTTTTACCCATCACGCGATCACGTAGCCGCCTCGCGTTAGTTAGTAGGTGTCTATAAATTCCACAAGTTTACAAATAAAACCAATCATGATTTGTAAGAAAGTTTAATAATAGAAGTATTGAAAAAATATCTCCAGAGATGTTATAACAAAAAAAACAATAAATTTAGTTAGGTACTAACATATGACTTTTACGCTATGCTAGGTATAAGTCTAGGAATTAACTAAAATTTTAAATATAAATACACTAGAAGTGAATGTCGCCCGAGCCCCGAAGGAGCCCCCCGGAGGCTCTCGGCCGCCCTTCCACGCTAGCTGAATAACATAAGGAATGTGCCAGAGGGACGGCCGAGAGAGTCCGGCCTCCTATAATACTGCGTCCACTAACATAAAACTGGGGGTAGGGGCTTATCCGCTCTTAAAGAGCAGGATGGCCACCTGGCCCAAGTAGAAGTAGATGAAGTGGCGGGTCTCGTGCGTCACGTAGGAGCCGAAGTTGCGGCCCACGATGCAGTGCCAGGTCGGGTTGTACTTCTTGTCGAACTCCTTCTTGATGAACGCGGCGATGTCCTGGAACAGGCAGCAAGAATGTTAGCGGTCATGTTCCAATGCAATCTTGTGTATTGTGAGCTGACCAAAATAAGGCTCAATCACCAGTCGACAGTTAGTCACTGAGGAGTTCCATTGTCTACCTACAGTTCCTATCAGACATCAGATCAGCTGTCACCAGCGTAATATTGTACTGTCACTGGAACTGGACAGGCATGCATCAGCTGGTGGAAAATCATAGGTAGGTAGCTGCTAATTTATAAGGTACCTGTAGTAATTCTGCAATATCTACATAAAATAAGAGAAACCAATCCTTTATCATATATGAACTTACTTATACACAAAGTTTAGATATGAAATCATTCATGTACCCATATTAGGTGAACAATCTATCCTTGTTTAGGATATGGTGAGAAAAATTCATCAACCACAAAAGAGGAAAACCACAACTAAACAACCGTGGGAACCTTTGCACACCTCACTCGTAGCCAGTTGTTGCTAACCTGCCTGTGACATGCAGTCATCGGTTCATATCTAGTTTAAAAATAAGCCTCATGTAACCATGCAAAAATCAATACTGAAACCTTGGCGCTGCCATGGAATTTGAATTCTAAGTATTTGTAATCAAATTGTTATAGTGGCTTGGTAAGTTCAACTCAACATATTTATTAGATTGTTTCAAACATTTCTTATGTTTTTAAGGACTTTAGACAAATAAATGGAGACTAATTAAATTTCAAAGTGAACACGGCACGAACATTAAAAATTTGTTACAGCTTGACAATTTCAAAATTTCATTTCGGCATTGTAATGTTGATTATTGGTCAGAATGTTGTCATTTTTTTTGTCAGCAATTATTATTGTTCCTACATACCTAACACCTGAGGAATGATGTCACTACTGAACAAGCAGAATCAATTCAACTTAACGGCCTAACAATAATGTCAAGATTTGATGAGGATTTGACAACTCCAGTAGGCACGCTCCTCCTCACCAATGTGACGGAGGACTTGCGCTCAGCAGTGGGCTGATAAGGGAAGATGATGATGATATTTATCTGGGTCAAAATATTAGTTATTGAACTGTGTTAGACATTAATTGTATATGAAAACTGTCAAAATCAGCAACTTTACAGCAGTAGAGCAGTTCAATAGCTAAGAGACTGAAGGTCCTGATATTAATCACCTGCCAGTATTTCCAGTGCACCACGAACTTGATAAAATAAAGCCATCTGTCAAACTCCAAGTCCACCATCAAATCGACAAAAGTGGAACTGCTGAAGTGGAACGGGCATTACCTTTTCAATGTTGAACTTTTCTAGTGCCTGCGTAGCGCAGTCGACAGCATCTTGCTGCATCTCCTCGCTCATGTCCGCATTCTTGATCACGGCCTTGCGGTCACACATCTTGGCGGTTATCGGGCTGCAGGAATTATAATCTTTATATAAATGTTTGTTTGCTCTTTTCACAATTAAATGGCTGAGTTGATGGAACTTGGTATATTCGGTCTGCCATTAAATATATTTTATAACCTGTAGGGTGTGGGGACAACTTGTATATAAACGCTACTTTTTAAAATCCCAAACATAACTAGAACTGGGACATTAAGTAAGTAGGTAGGCGTAAAGTTTGCACAGTTCCTTTGTCTGAGACAATCAACATTTTTAATTCACGTTTCAATAGCTATGTATTGACAAGGTTTAGTTAACTTTAGACAGGTTTTTGTAAAAGTTCATTGATCTTAATAATGATTTATTATCAATACCAAGATAAACAACTGATTGCTATTACTTTTTTTTTGACATCAGACTTGTCATATTTTTGGCATACTTTGACAGTTTCCTGTCAAAGTTTGAAATTTGATGGAATAGTACAAAGTTCTTGAGGTCTGAAGAAAGGTTTGTTGAGAATAGGTATATGGATAAATAGGTATTTGCCAAGATTTGTGGCGCATAAATCTGCTTCCTAGATGGTCAAGAAGTCCGATAAACAAGGGGTTATCAGCTAAGGCGCGCCAATACTAGCCGATAACAGTTCACGAGGCTGATGCGTCAGGCACGCGTGAGAGGAGACATCGATTGTTTAGGTTCAATAGGTCTAATAATAGACAGAAAAAGGTCAGGCGGGAACCCGGGGATGGGTTCCCGTCCCACCCTGTAGGAAGGGGTAAGTGGGTAGATGTACCTATGCGAAACTATATAACGCAATGCGAATTTTTAAACACTGCTACGTAGCACATTACCTGCACTCACGAGTCCTCTGAGTCGGCTTTTTAGTTGTGATCCTAACGGAAGCGCTAGCACTGATACCCGTCATCAAAATGATGAGCACTATTCGCGAGGTGCGCACATTTCTCGAGTGGATAGGCCTCGAAAAGTTTTCAGATTAACCTGCATAAACCCGATTATCGCCATAGAAACACCGTTGATTAATCAATAAACCGTGTAGCTGCACATTTTAGCGCATATTTTTCTCAAATAAAATTCTCCGCCTTGGGTCCCGCGAACACCATTTTGTGAATGTTGGAAAAATCACGAAACTTACACATTATAACATCGTACAAATATAATTACAATAGAATTATAAAATAAACCTAGAAATACTCACTTTTGCTTCGGGAAATGAACAAATTCTCACGTAAAGATTTTGATAACCGGAGATTCAATGCCTACTTTCCAGAGGATTCTTTCATGGGCTTCTTTCAGAAAAGATCACTTCGCCAGTGCGACAGAGGGCGTTCCAATTTCAAAAAAATTCAAACATCGATTTGTTTTCTTTTTGGCCAATATCAAAATCGACTAATACTGTTAGAAAAATTCTAAATAGTTTTCAATATAAAGTTTAAAATTAATATCGGAATATGGGTGTTCAAGTCTCTGGAAAGGATATAAATACGATGATAATTTATTATAACATTTGCAGTATATGCAAGGATTGTTATATTGATAGAGCAAATAATATTTTTCTTACTATAATAATATAGGCTTCACTGGTAGATATTTGCAAACTCATCATCATCAACCCATAACGTCCCACTGCTGGGCACGGGTCTTTCCTCACTTTCGTGAGGAGGGTTGATTTGCAAACTATTATCTTTATTAGATAACATGCAACATACAGCCATTCAATTTCGATTTATAAAATACATCAACAAAATTTACTAAATGGAACCCTACATTATCCCATACCCGAGATAAAGGTTATTTATCTCGGTAAAGAGAAACTGCGAGTGGAGCTAATATTCCAAATAATGAAAATGAGATTACTCCATAATATCAAAAATAGCGGAACATTCAGAGAGCGTTTGCCTTAGAACCTCTATTTTTGCCTATGCCACATTTCTTGAGCTATTTTCAATTTTGGTTTTTTCTTTTCCTAATACAATACGCGAATAAGTGCGAGCTTAATGAATTAGTAATTAATTAATTGATTATTACCTGTACGAATCGTAACAAAAATATTGACTACTCGACTACAACAGTGTTTCAAGATGTTAGTTCCAACACTATTCTATAATGTCAAACGTGCATTTCCGTTTCCTTACGTCATTTTAAAGGTGGATAGTGTTGCAGTTGTAAATAAAAATCCAATATCGACGGGAACTTTGAAGGACTTAGTGAAATAGGCGACATTTGAATTATTTTATATTTCTTAAACAGGAAGCATGGTTAGTAAAACAAATTGGGGAAGACTTTAGTCGGAGGAACAGCATAATCAGCATTTTGTACTCTGTAAAAAAGAAAATGTAAACTTGCATAATGTAATATGCCCGACACTATCATAATTTTCTGGTTTTGTTTTATTATTTTCGCAAAATCACTTTAATTACTACCAGGTAAGTACGCGGTCAAATTATTGGAACTTATTAGAATATTTTGTCGGAGTGTTTGGATTATTGTGAGAAGAATGAATGATTGTGAAATTGTGTACTGTATTTTACTATTATATTATGTAAATAATTAATGTAATTGGTCTAAACCATTTCAATTATATAAATAAATAAATAAATAATTATGTATAAGAAAAAGGGTATGTGTAATTGTGTACACACGTAAAAGTAAAACTACTTATTCCTTTATATTTGTCTCTCATTCCGACCTTATTATAAAGTCATAGTTCTATGTCGAGACCTTGTGTCGAGACATAATGAAATTAAAACATTTACTTTCATGAAATACTCTTCTGATTATGATTAAAGTCTGATCAAACTGAGAAGAAGAGATTTCAATACAATTTTTTTTAAGCCTTTGTTTACCTAAGATGATCTCTCAGTCCCAAACTCTTTGTTTTATTTCAAAGTTCATTCTTTATACCTTCATGTCATAATATCAACTCTTACGTGACGGTCGAGCGTAACAAAAAAGTGTGACGATTGCTATACAATTTCTCCCATACATCGATAAAAAGTTTCACTTCAAAAACTTTAGAATTCACTCTGCATAGTATAGTTAGTTCGGCTCGGTATAGTTAAAAAAAAACAATATATTTCAGTATTTTACTGTCAGGACATGGTAACATTTTCTTTTGCCGCCGGCCGCCATGTTGATTTTGAAAGTGTACGGAACGCCGAAGGTCTGATTTCTAAGTTCGTAGATAATTGTAATAATCACGTTAATTGAGTTTGTTTAGTTTTAGAAAGTCACAATAATGTCTGGCGGGAGCAGTAGCAATAGAAATGAGTGCAGGATATATGTTGGGAACTTGCCACCAGATATCAGGACAAAGGATATTCAAGACCTATTTTATAAATTCGGCAAAGTCACATTTGTTGATCTGAAGAACAGAAAAGGACCACCTTTCGCTTTTGTTGAGTTTGAGGACCCCAGGTGAGTGAACTTTTATTTATGGTTACTAGAAGACGGGGTAAATAGTTTGTTGTTTGTCGTCTGTAGGGTAGGTATTCTAATGTACTGACATACATATCAATCAACTGTAGGTATAGTTAAAGTTCACTGATACTGGCTGTATGGATGTGCTGATAACTTTTGTCGGTCAGTATTAAACGCTACCTTTTACTCATTTATTCATAAATAATTAAGGAAATTGTTATTTAGTTGACATTGAATATTTTGAATGTATCCCAGTCGCTGTAGTGACCATATATTTCTGAATTTGCTATTGTACTATCTACTTTTTATCGATTTGTTTCCCACCAAACTCAATCTAAGTGGAAAACAATCTAAAAGCAGAAAAACAACTTCAATTTCAATTCCTACACAAATAACGACTGTTTCTTCAACAATGTAGTTGATTTAGTGACATTGTTATCCAATGATTTACACCACATCCATCATGCCACTGATAAGGATAGACACATGCACCCACTGTTGATAATTTAGTTATTTGGATGATGTGTGTATCTCTGTTGACTTAAATATAAAATGTGTAATAAAACTTGGATGATTTCTTCTATGAAAGGCCTGCGCAGATAAGGGACTTTTGTCGGTGAAGGACATAAATCTCTAGAGCTTTCTGAAAATTAGGGGTGCTTGATTCCCCTGTGTGTTATTCAATGCAATTGTAAGCAATCCATTTTGACTAAAAAAAAGTACCCTCGAAGATTATCCCTTATTTGAGCAGGCTTCAAGACAATTTCTTGCACCTCTTTAGTTTTCAAATAAAGAAACTGTTTGTATAGATATAAATATATCTGAGCTGCATATGTTAGCAACTTATTAATTGTAGTTGCTGTGAAATTCTACCGAATATACGGAATGGCCAAGACCTAATTAACCTCTGCTAAGTATGATAATGAGCACTTGGTTACATGCAATTAACATAAAATGTAAAATGCAATGTAACTGTGAACTGTTTGGTTCGTTTACATAGTTTGAATATACTAGGTATTTGCATTTGATTACAAAAAGGTAGTTCTAGATGTCTAAGTATCAATTATTTTTCTCTTTTAGACAGTTTAATGATTGCCTGTAATTGTTTCTAATAAATCACTATAGTGATAGCCGCAGATAATCAATAGACACTGGGTTGGAAAACTTAATTACATTGGGGAAAATACTAAACTTCAACCTAATATCAATGCTACTAAAAAGGATATTACAGTGTAATTTCGTAGTCGTAAATAGGTTGTATTTGTGACCTGCATTCTGTAATATAAAGGAGCCAGGATGATTAGATTAGAGGTGAGGTTGTTGAAGGGAAATAAAAATCCAAAAAGGATGTCTGCATAGACCTAAACATTTTTGCTTTCACTTAAAAGACAAACACAAATAAAGGTTTGGGCCCATTGTGGTTCGATTGCATTTGCTTAGACTCAATCGTTTTATCTGTTGCTTGTCTCTCATGTTTTTTGATGTCTTTTTATCATATGCCAAGAGAATTCCAGCCCTCGTATCTCTGGAATTGTTACTCCCCGTTTAAATTGAGTGCTGTGTAAACTCAGATCCCCAGACAACAATTCCAGTCTCTGTAAATGTTGCATGCTACAAAGGTTCCGACTGAATTTGCGCATGCGCATATATGTATTTTTTTGGAGCTCACGTCCCTATCTCTTTCTGTAAACCTCTTAGTACATGAAGCCCTCATATCCCCAGGGCCACCGCTTCCCGTTTAATCGTGCATTCCATCGTGTAGAGACGCGGACGACGCGGTCCGCGCGCGCGACGGGTACGACTACGACGGGTACCGGCTGCGCGTGGAGTTCCCGCGCGGCGGCGGCGGCGGCGGGCGCGGGCGCGGGGCGCCGGGCGAGCGCTTCGGCGCGCGCGCGCCGGCGCGGGGGCCGCCCGCGCGCCGCTCCGAGTACCGCGTGCTCGTCACGGGCCTGCCGCCCTCGGGCTCCTGGCAGGTGAGGGCCCATCGGTAGCGGTGGCAAGGGTACTATTTGTACATACTATTTGTGTTCTGAAAGAAAGCTAACGGTCAAATTCTTATTCTTCCAGGACCTGAAGGACCACATGCGCGAGGCGGGCGACGTTTGCTTCGCGGACACATTTAAAGACGGAACAGGCGTAGTGGAGTTCCTGCGCCACGAGGACATGAAGTACGCCGTCAAGAAACTGGACGACTCCCGCTTCCGAAGTCATGAGGTAAGCCACGAAGTACTGCCGATGGTTGTCAGATTTCTACCGCTTTATGTTACTTCTTTGGCCGAATTTCGGCTCGATACGTAACGATTATTCTAACTTAATATTCGGTGGCTGGCGAATATCTGGCGACCAAGGGGTACAAGTGTTGCGGCAGGAGTCTCGCTGAAGGATTGTTCCCCTTCTCCCCACTAGCACTGTCGCACCAATGAGGAGAGAGGGGAAAATCAAATATGTATGGCGTTCTTCCCACCATGGAAGAAAAAATCTTTCGTTACAGATGCACTAATTATTTTCGTTGTCATAGGGCGAAGTATCCTACATTCGCGTCAAAGAAGACTACGGTGGCAGCGGCGGCGGTGGCGGCGGCGGTGGTGGCGGTGGCGGTGGTAGCGACAGATATGGCGGTGGCGATCGTGATAGGTAACTTGGAGAACATACAATTATTAAGAGTGATACTTTTGTGATGGTATTTTTTTAGTCTATTTAAAACTGTAGTCATTATGGTCAGAATGATATTGGAGGGATATGATCCACCGACCAGCGCTGTAGACTCTCGCGGTTCTCTGCCGTTAACAGCCGACACGTTGCAGGTCCCGCTCGTACTCCCCGCGGCGGCGCGGCAGCCCCACGTACAGCCCGGTGCGCCGCTCCTACAGCCGCGAGCGCTCCCGCGACCACACGTACTGACCAGGTCCGTGTGTCTCTCTGTCTTCTCCGTACTTAGATTGGGCTGCAGCTCCGTGTGGCTCACCGCCTCTACCGTACCTTCCTACTGTCCTGCTCGACCTCATGTTTATACCCAGCGACTGATATAGGTAAACTTTACTGAGCAGATGCAAATGAATGAAGGTACACAGTTAATATCATTTTAAACTGACTCCTGCTCTATTCAAACTAATATATTTGTCCAGTTGAGCTGTCACAAATTGTGAAACCTAAATGGCTCCCACTGGGTTTCATGTGAGGCAACTGTTGGCCGATGACATCATGAAGGCATGCCCAAGAGCTCTGATTCATTAAGCTTGTTATTTTGACTCTATGATGCTCTCTTAAATCAATTTTTTTGTGGAAAAATACTCACAACTATTTCCTTTTTTCCATTTCCTCCCATTCCTCCCATATAAGATGTGCACTAACCATGTGTAAGCAAACATGGAACCAATTAAACTGAAGGAAACATATTACCACACTGGACCCTGGAATGGACCGGTTTGTCACACTCACAAACAAACACATATTAACCACACACACTCACACACATATATGTGGAATTTGTACAAAAATTAAATTAGTAAAATTACAAATTTACATAATTTATCAAAATCAATAGCAGCATCACTGCTGCTTATCTATAAATAAATAAATAATTTAAATGAATAGCCTGTAAGTAGATAATATTATTTATATGTCCTGCGGATTCAGCCATATGGTGATTAAAAATATATATCCTGTGTTATTCCAGGACTGTTTACATTGCAAAATTTTCTACATGGTATTCAATTTTATCAAAATCCATTTAGTTGTTACAGAGATTAGTGGTAACAAATGAACACGCATACATATCTACAAGTACACACCATTACTCACTTGTAATATAATATTAGTATTCCGTACGACGCCACCGACCGCTGGCATCACTCCAGGACTGGATAAAGGTATTGGTGGCAATTTTGTTTGCATAAACTGAACTACAACCGACCGCCATATTACTTTATCACCGATCTCACGACAGGCTTGCATCTCGCTTCCGAGAGACCCTCAAGTGGCAGTCGGCGAGTGATTTGTGCACACAGAATTGACATCATTTATTTATGATACTGTACAATATACCCAGCGGTGGCTCCCGGCGGGCCAGTCCACGGAGTACCGTTCCATCAGGTGGGCGCATGTGAGTGATGTACTGAAGGTTGGTTTGATCGACAGCGCTCCGCCCGCCCGCAGCGTCTCCGCCGTCGCCGCCGCACTAGACATAAGGACGTGCTGTATCTATAGGCCGCGCTCCAGGGGCCGGAACCACTCCCAACCTTCCCAGTGACTAGTGCTCGATGAAATTAACCCACGATCACTCGACTCGATCGTTCATTCGGTTTGAAGCACCCGCGACGATTATTACAATTGTTTTGGTAAATTGTATAATGATTATATTTTATTTGTCCAGATGAGGTCGTGGGAAAACTGTACGAAGCTAAACCGAATGAAATCGAAGTTCTGTGAATCGACAGATCTCCCGATAGGTCACAAATGGCTGAAATTCAACTTGTTGAGTTAAAACTGTTGATGTAAGATTGTATTTTTGTGCTTTCCTTGTGGTTCCCGGCCGGGGCGCGGCGCGGCCCGGTTCCGGCTCCGGCTCCGGTCGGCCGACGCGCGAACCGGGACCGGGCGCGCGTTTATTTACTCGTGTATTAGTGTAATATTTGACTTATTATGACGATATAATTAAAAAAGTTTTCTTTTGTTTCATCCACTGTGGATTGGGCTCGTTGGATGTGCTTGGCTGGAGGTGTGGTTGGCGTAGGATCGGATCGGATCGGGATAGGATCAGATCGCAGTAGGATCGGAGGCGCGCACTCGTCGCTCGGATATTTGGATCGTACACAAGGATCTCGGAAGGATTAGCTCACGGATGGATTGCGCCTAACGCAACTTTATAAACTTTTGGATTCATTTCTCGGACCGCATGGATTTTGGATACCGTCACGGATCTTTGGGTATGATTTTCAAACTATTGCAAAATAACTTATGTTGAGTGCACGCTCGATGCGACAGTGAAGTTTGTTTTACGGCAACTTAACACTTTGATTTGCTTCTCGATGTCTGCCGTCATGCCGTAGGTCCCGAGTCGCTTGCATTAGAGTTAGCCCTAACAAGAACAGTACACGCATGCTTCCCGAGCTTTGTACCTTGCGAGAGAATGCGAAAGGAGACGAGTGATCCCTTCGGACCTGTAAACTCACTAGATGTATTCCAGAGAGGTTCTCTTATCACAAATCTATGTTATTGTACCGACTGGGCTATTGTTTGGTCGAACATTTGTTGTAGTAGTATGTTAATGTGTGACAACATTGTAATGTAGATGGATTTGCATTCCAAAAGACCAACACAGTTTGATGCGACTTAATAAAAAATACCTTATTAAAATATTTGCGTTTTATTTCGTTAATCCTGGAAGCTTCTAAAAACAGTAATACTGAACGGCACAAGACGTGACACCTCTTCGAGTGGGCATTATGGCACTTTTCAAAAACAGGCTCCCGTACCGTCATTGAAACTTGGTGGGGATGTTGGGCGGCTGTTTTTGGAAAGTTTCATAATCCCCCCCCCCCCCCCTAGTGGGGATTATGGGAATAAACCGTATTTTTTGTACAATTAAAACTCGACCATAACTCAGTTCTAGTTTTCCCACGAGGTAAGCAGGTCGTCCGCATGGTGTAAGCGCCATGCCTGCATATGATCTTATCTGTGCTCGCCTTTCAATCTAAAACGGTGCTAGAGTTAGACCCCGCTTGCCTATAGGGGATTTCTGTAGGCAGCTCGCCTTTAGATTCTAACTTGTTTTTAGGCGATTCCATGTGAGCAGGTGAGGTTCCACAATTATACAGAACAACACTAACAACGAAGCTATTATAAAAACATTTTATTGTACGAAACTAATCAATAAAAACATAATTCTTATCTAAGGGGAGCCATACACAAATAACTTGAAGCAGTCGAGACTGACCGCTTCAAGCAGTGACTGCGTAGTGAGTCAGTCTACCTTGCATAGACGTCACGGATCGCTCCAGCAATTGCAAGACATACGCTGACTTCTCGTGCTGTGAACTGCTCGGACTTTTTGTCTACACCCGCGTCTGAAGGCCAGCGAAATCCCCAGGGTATGTTTTGTCCGTCAAAATAGATCACTTACAACTGCGTCGAATAACGCATACAAGATAAAAAGGGATCAATGTTATTTTTGCCACTGCTCGAGCGGCCCGTGTACGGCCGGCCTAAGCTGAAGCCTAGGGCTATATCTTGAAGCCGGAATGTATGGCGCAGGTGCCGAACGTGAGGTTCTCGTAGGTTACTTGTCTAAACCCAGCATCTTCGATCATTGTCTTGAATTTCTCCTGGAACAGAACAATAAATTGTCTTACTATAGAAAGAGTTTTTTTAACTTTATTAATTCTTGGAGCGACTTCAAAAATTAATACGTATCACAGTCAATGCCGTCCATTTCCAGTCGCCACCGCCAGCTGCGCCTTGCTGGTGGCGACTGGGTTTTTTTCCCAATTGCCACTAGTGGTGATGAAGCAGGTGTTGGCAACTGGGCATAGATGGACCAAACAAGTTGAAGATTAAGCTTGTAAATTTAGGTACCTGATTAGGAAACTGTCGGATGCTCTCAACTAGGTACTGATAGGGCTTCCACTGTCCCGCGAACAGCTGTCCCAGCACAGGGATCACTTGAAATGAGTATTGGTCGTAAACCCTGGAATTTTATAACTTTATTAATCTGTAACTAGGTGCACCGTCTTGAAGTTGTCCCTGATGGTGAAAGTTACTGGTCAACTATTTGATTTCTTCATGCTTGAGAAGCATTGACCATTTAATTGAACTTACCATTGCAAAGTTTCATTGTTCAGCTGACTGAACTCTAGACAGAGAAACCGTCCCCCTGGTGCGAGCACTCGGTACGCTTCTTCTAACACCTGCCGACAAGACGGTGGTGACTTTCATGTTTATAGACCAGGAGGTTGAGCGACGACCTGGGGGAGCAGATATGAGAAGAGAAGAATGGGCTCAAAATAGAATTTAATAACGTTGTCACGAAAGTAGACAAGATATTTCGTTTAGACACAATAGACAGAAAACTGCTTCACAGCAAGCGCGTCACTTGCGCCCAGCACTGGCGCAAGAACTCCTTAGAGCAGGGTTTCCCAACATTTCTTTGGCTGACCCTCCCCTGGATTATGGATATTTAAATGCCCCTCATTAATTTATTACAAAAACAGGAACTGACTAAACTGTGATATTTAATTTATGCACCAAATTGATTTTCCTTTCGAAAATGCATTCTTATTTCACCCCTTGACATCTCTATGGCCTCTTAGGGGGCGACGCGATGCGCCCCTCAGGTAGGGAACTCCTGCTTTTTATGGTTGGGTATAGTACTAGGTATCTATTCTGTGATTGGAGTCTACCAATAAACAAATTTATTTGTAGGTTGGGGTAAACTTTGAAAATAATTGTTTTTATTACAAAAAATACAAGAAAACTGGGGAGCAGCTAGTAAATAAATACACACAGCATGGGCGTGGGGCCTAACGCTCATGCTCAGAGGTACATTACTATACTAATATCCTATTCAGCAATAAACTGCATAGTTATGGGCAAGCATACCGCTTACCAAAAGGTGAATGTCGCTTGTCTCGTCACTCAGTTAAATGATGATGATAATTGAAGCTATCAATACCTTATCTAAATGTGTGCAGTTCCTGATACCAAAAGCGATGGTGTAGGCAGTGTAGCTGTCATTGGGTATATTTTCTAAGTTTTCAGCATTTGCACACATCCAGTCGATGTCCACTCCACAGGAATCTGCTGTGTAGCCTGATCTATGGAAACGAGACTGGTATAAAGTGCAGGCCGCACCCGGACAGCCACGTTAGCTGGGCTCACGTAGCTGCATGGTCCACATTTGGAACATACTCCCAAATGATGTTGTTTCTGCCACCTCAGTAAACACCTTATAAGGGGATACAAACTAATAAACCATTGTTACAAAAGTGAACTATTTTGTTAAGTAACTTTCAACCTTGTGTGATATAGACATCAGCATCTATGCTGCTCGTCATCGTAAACTAATAAATATTATAGTTCACCTCTGAGCTCTGAGTTTCCCAACGTCCAACATGGCCTGGTTGATGTCGCACACTGTTACTGAAGAACGATCACTGTCTGCAAACTGTTGGTTCTGCAGATACTTTATGTATCTGAATGCTATGTCA
The DNA here is from genome assembly GCA_912999815.1 of Campaea margaritaria. Taxonomy (NCBI): domain Eukaryota; kingdom Metazoa; phylum Arthropoda; class Insecta; order Lepidoptera; family Geometridae; genus Campaea; species Campaea margaritaria. The sequence continues at coordinate 183,637 of OU538809.1, read as the reverse complement.
CCTGTGAAACGGGAATATATTGTAATCTAGATCAATCAGATAATGTTCTAAAAAGCCATTTTGCTAATTGGCGACATCTTGAGGAGATAACACGTTTTTGCCGCAAAAAAAACGCGAGTTTTTGATATTTCAACACTGTTGTGTTGATGTGAGCTTTTTCTAAAGAGCTACACACACAGTCACCCCTGACAGAGTTGAGGATAATTGTGTAGACTATGGAGTACTGTAGACATTCTAGCAAGGACTGGACTTGGCACGCATCTAACTTTATTCAGTCGAAGTTCGTGTGTTTACTACTGTGGCTCATACAGACGGCACTACAGTGCTGGAAAACACACACGGTGTGTGCAGATTTGTAACAGTGCCCAAATGTAAAAACCGGTTCAGGAGCCAATGTGTTAACACTTTCACTGCTGAGCCGTTTTGCTTGTTGCCGTTGTGCTTGCTGAGCCACAGGTGCGGCTCTGCACGCGCTATACTTTATTCCCATACAACAAACAACAGTTATGTTTTCCCATACTCGGCATGTTACGAAAAACATGACAGTTGTGTTCTCAGCACTGAAGATGTTAAGTGGTGAACACATTGTTAATTCTCACCAGTGCCTCCCGCCATGTCCAGCAGCCGAGTGCCAGGAGTGGGAGCTAGCCGAGCCATGTATATGTCCTTCCACAGCCGGTGCACTCCAACCGACATCACATCATTCATCAGGTCATACTTGTCAGCTACCGTTTCAAACACTGAGTGAACTGGAATGAGTACAAATCAAATTGATCATCTAATGAGGCGCGTTAGCTATTTTAGATGATGAATTTTGGTGTTGCTCAAACTAAATGTTAATATAAATTGAAACTAATTCTTTTTTGGAAAAAAGTATTAGTATCATGACAAAATAATAAAAAGAGAGAGTGCTACCTTTCTTCCATTTTTCTTTTTCATCAACAGTTTCAAATCCGAAGTGTGTTTGCCCTTGCTTATAATTATCATTAGCATCTTTCGTTATGTCTCTCTCTGTGCTCAAGACTCGCCTGCCGAGTCGTTGTACGGGTCTTCTGGTGTCTATCAACTTCAACGCCGCCTTACGAAGTGCCATTGTCATAAATCGAAATATTAAGCTATTTCAAAAATAAAGCACCTTGTACGATCCAGTTCGGCAGAATTTTCGCCGAATTCCATGAAAAATTGAAAAATAAAATCAGCTGATTGATTGTCAATGTCATAGTTACATAAGTTTATTTTTATTTTTACGTCTGTTGAAGCTATCACAGCTTTTTACATTTTAGCTTTAGACGATTTTTGCATTTAGCCAAACAATTATGTTAAAGATTCAATAACATTATTTATAGGGGTAGACTATTAGACAGGAAGTTAATTTGAGCCCCTATATATGTAGTACCATCTATTCTGTGTCCTGTAGTTTTATAAAAAGTTATCAACCATCTAAAGCACAGACGAAGATTCTTCGTCTGTGATTTAGAGACTGATTATAAACAAAATAGTAACGTAATAAACTGTTAAGATGTGCAGTACATGTAGGTACCTACATTCAACGGTCTCTAAGTAAGTCGTAAAGCTCAATGGGTACATTCTTGCGAACGTACGTCAACTAGGTAGGTACTTACGTCATCGTCATTTACCCTTATTATCGGCTCAGTGTTTAGCACGGGTCTCCCATCAGTTTCGTGAGGAGGCGAGGATATTTAGGAGGGTGGTAAAATAAGATTTATTATATTGTGGTACAGGGTCGATAACACGATATACCTACTTACCCTGCTGTGATAATTGCGTGACTATATACTTTACAGTAGGTACGCAATTAGGTACCTGTAATAAATTACACATTAGATACAGTAGTACTGTATCTAATGTGATTAAATTAATACACGATTATGCTAATATTAAAATATTCGTTTCCTTATTGATTTCTTGATTCTGTTATTGATTTCTTTCACTTTACGCTTTATGGGTAAGTAGCGCCTATAGGTAAGTCGTTATCATAATATCATTATTCAAACTTCGATCCCAATCTCCAGAGCAACTCCAAATATCAGTACCTACTAAATAGTTGGCACCTCGGCATCGGTACCTCGCATGTACTTTGGGTATCAGTAGGTGAGGTGATGATCGAGGAGGCACTAACGTAAAATACAGTAAGTATTTTTATAGATTGGTTGGGCCCGCGGTTTCACCCACATTGTTCAAGACTTTATACCTAGATAACTATCTTCTGTCCGCGACTTCATTCACGTTGACTTTAGAACTGAGTTCAGGGAAGAATTAAACATGTTTGAATAACGAAAAAAAATTAAAGAAGCGCGCTATTGAACATGTTCCGAGTCTGTGTATTGTATAATGTCTTGGTCGTGTGTCTAAAGGCGTGACTATACTGCGCGTGTTTTGGTCTACAGTCTACACACTACACAAAACATTTGTTTATATAAACTTTTCGTGGAAATGCACCTTAATGCGTTTAATTTAATATCACACGGATTTAATTAAAAAAAATATTAAAACAGTTTTCCGTGCGGTAGGTAGGTACCTACTTGATTTTCTTCGCTTGCCGCTGTAGGTATAAGGAGTGCGTAATGGGTAAGGTCATTATTCATTAGGCTCTCCTGAGAGCAAAATCTCCAGAGGAACTGGAAATATCAAATAATTATCTACTTTGGATATCACATCAATAACAATTATTTTATTAGAGGTAGTTAAGGTTTAATGGGTGTACCTTTTTTGCCATAGTTTGGCTAACCCTAAAAACTGTATTGTTGTCAAAAACAAAACTAAGTCAAATTATAAGATCTAGCCAATGTACCTAATAATTATGATTATTTACCTACTTTGTTACAGCCTTTGAGGATTTGAGTCAACATCATGCTGTTTCTAAGTAAGTTAGTATACCTACCTATAAATACCAGTGTCGGAAATGTATAGTATATACTTAGGTACCATTTTACTAACGCTGTAATCAAGGAATATTTAGAAATTCGCCCAAGGCAGTAATATTTGCTAACACAGGAATAAGAGACAGTTGAATTCAACAGGCTTTCTGTTTCAGTTGTTCTGCTCCTCATTTCAACGAAAATTATTGACGAACTGGCAGCGACAGCTGAAGTTTGTTCTAATGAAGATTGTATAGTGCCTAAAGTTCGTGTGGCGCGAGACGAGAACGGACCAAGGGAATATAAACGAATCCTGGAGAAAGTGTTGAGATCCGAAGGTCAAAGAACGCAGCCAGGGCTGAAGCCGAGGCGTCCAGACGTCATTATGGCACGGCGTGGGTGGATCGTCGTCAACGGCTAACGAAGCGAACTGCAGACAACATTAAAAATGTTCTGTAGCTACATAAATCGTAACTATATCATACAACTGTACCTTTATGTACCCTTACATTTTGACTTTATAAAATAAATCAAAAATTACTTTAATCAATACTTTGATCTATTGCCACAATGGTACCAATCTGCCACGAACCAAACAACTGGTAACGTGGTAACAGCTGGTGCTTCCATCGGCACAAAACTTGATTTATGACACCTCAAAAGTAGGTAGGTGTAGACACAGAATAGATAGTACTACACTAAACTAAAATTTAGATTAGTTTTTAACAACAGAATTGGTCCTCCATTATATCCCGAGATCCACAGTTGGGGCAAGTTTTTCACGTTTGCTCGCGTGGCGCAAAATATGAACTAATTATTGTGACAATGGGTTTTTAGTATTCAAAGATATCTCGCTCGGCAGTTAATATTATTACAAGCGAAATAAATCATGCAAAAATCTTGTGAAGCTAAAACACAGAAAAGCAGAAGGTAGAATAGTTGTAGTCTATTTAAAGGAAAGTGACAACTGACGATGACAGCTGATAACAACAAAACAAGAAAATTCCTTGTTTTGATTGGGCTTTCTTGTTGAAAGTCTAGCAATACTCAATACACACGTAATTTTTGTGATTACAACATGAAAAATCTTAATAAAGTCAGTGATTCTTAACTAGGTACTTTATTTTGTATTAATCTCCATCCATTGGTGTACAAGAAATAATTAAAAACAAAACGCAATGTCTTCGAAAGAAGGTAAGATAAAAAGAAACATTGAAGATTCCAATGTAAACAATCAAGAGTTCTTACTTTTTATCACTATAATTTGTGTATTGGGCCACGCTACGCCTAGAGTACCACAATTAATGGTTATGTAGTATTTGTATACAATAAAATATAAAACTTTTTATCCTTAATGCAATATTGTAGGTGAAGCAGACCGGTACACCGTTCACCGAGTGGAGCACTTCCGCCAGCGGTACAACTGGGACTGCGGCGTGTCCTGTGTGCTGATGGTGCTGCCGGCCGACCAGAGGGCCCGGCTCCTCCAGGACTTCGTTGAAGTGTGCGCGGAGGAGGGTTTCGGTCACTCCACCTGGACTATCGACCTGTGCTATCTTTTGAAAAGGTTACTTGAACGAGCCCTGTGATTTCACTCCTATTGAATATTATCCCACAGTTAATTTACACAAGATAGAATGTGTCTCAAGTGCCTTATTTTAAATTTCATCATAATCCGTTCTGCAGTTGCAGGGTGAAGAAAGTACAAACATGCATACTTTTGATACTTTTTTTATTATTTGGAGTATCAATCAACTTATTATATGAGAGCAAGTTTCAAACCTACCTATGAATACATCTACTACTAGGCTCCAATACAACTCATATCATTCCAGACTCCGTGGTGTAAGGGTTCCATACCCACACTGGGCAAAGTCTTTATAATTCTGTCTGGGTATTTGTAGGACCATGGTCCTCGTAGTTCCAAATTGCCTAGATGCAGGGAATCCTAATTAGGGGTCACAATCTATGTCATGGTTATCAGAACCAACCCAACCCAGTTTCTGAGCCTGTCCAGTCCAGGTCTTCCCGTATAGTCTTTCTATATCGTCGACCCATCTTTTGTAAGTGATTGTGACATGTTAATTCATTAATTCAATGTAATCTCTTCATTAATTAATATCAGGTTTGGAGTCCATCACCACATGTACACTACCATGATGGGAGTCAACGAGGACTACAAGAAGCATGGATATTACAACAAGATTATTGATCTGGTAAACAAATTAGTTAGTTAGCTTTACTTTTCTATTTAATTTTATTTAATTATTGTTATTAAAGTTTTGTCAATAAATAAATTAAAACTATTATATTAATTTAGATTGCTAAATAAAAAAAAATCGTTGACAGATTTCATTTCTGGCGGGAACACATTGACATGTCGCCATATGTGTTTTTTTTTATTAGATTAATCAATCCTACGTATTAAGATATTATTTGAAAAAAATTACAGCTCCAAATATACATAACTTTTGGAGCAATTGACTTTGGTCCTTTGTTGACATCTCCCATTTTAACGTCTTTTACTTGTCAAATTAACAATTCACATGTTTATGTGAAGGAACATTGATATTTTGTTATACCAGCCTACACTCAGTCACTATAATAATATTCGTTATACTAATTTAAGAATTGCTATTTTAGACATGTCAAGTTATTCCCGCCAGCCAACGAATTATTATGTGTGACTCACAACATGTAAGTCTTATATGCCCATATTGCCATTATACCTTGTTCTCTCGTATTGTATATTCTCATTTAGGATCGAGCTCGAGTGCAGCGGAGGTTCCAGCAAGCCGACAGTAATGCGGTTGCAGTGACGGAGGGGTCCACGTCCACAGAGAAACTGTTGGCCCACCTCAGGGACCACGGTCCCATTATTATGTTGGCGGACGCTGGACTACTGGTGTGTGACCTCTGCAAGCATAACAAGTTAAAGGCTGAGTTCAGGTCAGTTCCTTTGCCATAGATAGATATTAGCAGCCATACTTATAACAGCCTCTTAAAGTTAAGCACGGCATTTAAGTTCTGCACAGTACGAAAATGTAGGGGGCAAGCCACAGATAGAAAACTCTTTATTGACACCAAGATGAATAAAACACAAGAAATGCTAGCAATCTCTTCCAGACATTGTTTGAAAAAACATAGCATTTGGGTATAACTTGAACAAGTAATTATTAAAAACAAAAAATCTAAACTAGCCCATGTCCAATCCAATGATACCTTATTTATTAAAATGCACACTCCATAGTGTTTACCCATACAACAAACACAACAGTTGTGTTTTCCCGCACTCGCGGCAAGTTATGGAAAACACGACAGTTGTGTTTTCAGCACTGAACATATTAAGCTGTAGGTCACGTCAGAAGGACATACATAGATGGATAATTTTTTTATTGAATCACTAAAGAACAAAGAAAACTTAAAAACTAGAACAAAAACAAACATACGTGTGTACATACAATGGAAAAACATAACCTTTCTTTGGGTATTTGGGTAATAAAAACCGGCCAAGTACGAGTCGGACTCACGCACGAAGTGTTCCGTACTTTGTTGTATGGTTGTATGGCTCCCCTTAAATATTAATTTTATTTTAATTTATTAATTATTTTTAAAGTGAATATAATAACTAAATATTCTGTGAATAACCCTAAAACATCTCTTACCGCGTACCGCTTTAAGGTTAACATATAATACGTAAAAGGTTCACTATCGATTTAAAAAAAAAAAACAACGTGACGGGTAACAGCTAGTAGGTATACGAATATTTGTTGTCCCGCAGGCGGTGCTTCGGCGGCGGCTACAAGGGTCACTACATCCTGCTCGTGGGCTACAGTAAACGAACCAACAAGTTTCTATACCACGACCCCGCGTTGTCTTCTCGGCTCTGCGCACTGTCTTACACTCAAATGCACCACGCTAGAACTGCAGTCGGCACTGATGACGACTGTATACTAGTCTACAGGGACAGTTCGTGACGAATGCCTCGCTATATGACGCCAGATACTAGTCCTACAGTCAGATGTACCACGCTAGCACTGCAGTCGGCACTGACGACGACTGTATACTAGTCTACAGGGACAGTTCGTGACAAATGTCGGATTTTATTATGAGAGGGATGGAAACTTAATTAATCCTAATACTTGCCAAGAGTGAACTAGGTAATTCAAAGTCAACAAAAAACGTTGGAAAATGTGCCTTCTTTCTATGTTAATTAAGTATCATATTGCTTGAATATGGCTAGTCACTTAAAGCTGACTCTACATCTGTGACCGTGCTATGTCTCGGTACTTGCTACGCTAAATATGAACCAGAGGCGGGCTGTGTGTGACATTTTACCGCGACCCCGGCCTCTGATGGGATCGCTGCGTGACATTAGGCCGTGACTCCGTAACTGACGAACCCGTCCACACAGATGTGTTTTTTCACGCGTATTTCACGGTCACGGTCAAAGATGTTGACCCAGTCTAATGTTATTTTGTTATTGTTTCTCTAAATCATTCAAGTATAGTAATTATTTTTATTTTTACTTGTGAATAGGAACACCATCTCACTTGATGTGAAGCGACGGTAGTGCGGTGTACGATGCTGCACGCTTACCTAGAAGTAACCTATTCACTCGCGACTTGAACACTCCCAGGTTGTATTGTAACTATCGGGACGGACAGACTCAGGGAGGAGTTCCAGTCCTTTGCCTTACATATATATTCCTATCGCACTGTTTATTACAATTATTGTCATCGCAATGTCAACAAAATGATTTACTGATATGTACTTACCTAGTTATGGTTAACCTAAATGGGATTGTATAGCTGTACATAATACGTATGAAATACACGATGTTGCTTTCGTCCAAGTTCACTTATCACTCCCAAATTGACACTTGTTTGGTACGTAGAATTATTGAATCTAGATTATAAGAGGTCCGTGGTTATTTCGAATACTGGAATGTGAATGTGAACACATGGCAAGTACCAGAACAATAGGTAAGTAAGTAGGTTTTATTACATTATCTATACTAATATATAAAGCTGAAGAGTTTGTTTGTTTGAACGCTAAGATCTCAGGAACTACTGGTGGGAATTGAAAAATTATTTAGTGTTGAATAGTCCATTTATCGAGGAATGTTATAAGCTATATAAGATCACGCTACGACCAATAGGAGCGAAGCATCAATGAAGAATGTGGCAAAAACGGGAAAAATATATTGCTTTTCAGAGTTATTGCGGGAAAACTTGAATTAAGCGGGTGAAACCGCAGGGCGCAGCTAGTTTCAGTATAAATCAGACTCTTCTAGGCCATCTTAGATTAACGACTACTTGAGATTCAGACTACACAAACAATCTAATGTAACAAATAGAAATAGTAATTGTACTATTAGTCGTTCCTTGCCCCATGTTCATCAATATGAACATAGGGCAAGGAACGACTGGTTTGTGCCACAGATAATATAACCAAAGCTAAATCTTTGAACGGTTTGGTTATCACGTGTCTATAGCAGGGAATTCCCCTAAAAATATTAATTCAAAGTCGAATTTTCAACTATTTTCCCACTGCATAAATATCTCAATCCTTGAAATTATTATGCAATGAAATAATAATAAGACTCGAATGTACACAGTTGAACTTTCCTTTGTTGAGTTACCATTATATGATTTGTCTATGGTCGGGGAGTCCCTGTAACCAAAGAATAAAGATGGGCGTTATTTAAATTAGGACTTTATTGTATGGGGTCAAGGTTGTATGTTATGCTATTCCCTTCTCTGTTTTGTGATTTTAATTTGATTTGATTTAATAGGTTGTTACAATAGGGCTGCTGGCGTGTAATCAATGCGATGTGTACGCTCGGTGAGGCGTCGGTGCGGATATTCTCTCTAATTTTACCCAACTACACATTTTTACTGGGCATATGAGACTTTAGAGCCGATGTCTGATTGATAGTGACGAGCGCAGTGCGGTGCCGCGCAGGATTATTCAATGCAAAGTTCTTAGTGGCACTCGTAACTGTTATGGGCAGGCGTAGCACTTGCCATCAGGTGAATTACTTGCTCGTCTCGTCACCCCGTCAAAAGGAAGTTTATGTTTATGTTTACTTATCGGTCGTATGTTTGTATGTTCTAACTTGATAGATTTATAAATAAGGTATCATTGGATTTGTCATAATCACGAGAGTGACAAAGCTATATGGCAGTCAGGTTTTTTACTTGTTTCTAGTGATTATAATTACCAAAGAGACTTCGGTAGCCGAGCGGTACCTATTCTGTGCTTTTTGCAACCTCATTTCAGAAGTTATGTGCGATTTCCATCGCTCCGTGGTTCGTAAGGTTATGTTTAGCCAGCGGTCGCGGCTGTTAACGCTTTCATTGCTGAGAACACAACCGTTGTGTTTTTCATAACTTGCCACGAGTACGGCAAAACACAACTGTTATGTTTGTTGTATGGGAAAACACTAAAGCGCGCGCAGAGCCGCACCCGAGGAAATCGGCTCAGCAGTCAAAGTGTTAATAGTTGTCGATTGAGAGGCCCCTGACGCTTAACACCAGAGACCAAGATATAAAATTGATTCATCTCCAATAGCTTTATGAGGCTAGGTACCTATCTGTTATATTTATGAAGAACTAGAACATTCGCCCGACATCGTACGGAATCATGAGGGTTTATAATTTCAAAGTTAAAGCCTAAAATGTATCGTTTATTTCTTGGACGTCCTGCGGTAGGTTTTGCATAAAAAAAAGCCTAAGCTAAAGAACCGTGGATCTCGCTGGGAAGAAAATGATGAACCTTCGGAAATAGCCCGCTTTCTAGGATCAATATACAGCTGTAGAACAGGCTGTATTAGGTGACAGCTGGTTATAGGCTGAAATCGCGAGTAAATTCGACGGCGCGGCGGATGGATAATATATTTTTTAGTACATTGTGATTTTAGAGATGCGATTATATGAAATAGAGGGCGATAGATAACAGATCATCTGAATGTTATATAAACCGAATAGGAAAACGAACCTCGTTACAATTTGTTTACCAGTCAGTTAGACGCAGTTTCTTGTTGTACTCACAGTTTTTTTGGTGTAATTTTTTATACTTAACCGTAAATCATTGTTATTTGTGATACAAGGAAACATGTATCGATTACTCGTAATTCTTAGTTTGCGTTTGAGTGAAACTGTTTTGACTCAAGTAAGTTGTGTTATTCTTGTTTTAAAAATCAACCTACACTTATGATAACGACCACTTCATGGCACATAGGCTTGTGGTACTACATATATGTTGTGGTAATTGTAGTGATGCTACAAGGCAGAGCCTGGGCGGCTCACTGACGTATTTGGATCCACTTTGGCCACAGCATACACATTATCGATTCTAGAGTATTCTAGAGACATGTGTACTGCGCCTTGACCCCGTAGTGGGACCGTGCAGTGCAGCCCGATCTATTATCGATTTTAAGAGTCACTAAACACCTTAATATTGTAACTATGTCATTGTTCGAGGACAAGGTCGAGGTCAGTCAACCGATGGGTTTCCATCCCGATTAACACTCAATCGTGTCACACTTGTTGGGAGTTTACGCACTCGCATCGCACGTTTCCCAACACGTCCATACCATAGTGCCACAGTGTGAAATAATGGGAATCGTGATCGTGAGGCAGATTTCGGTCGCTATTGACACAGAATAGAGAAGTGCTAGTGGGTCGATGGCGTCGCTACAGGTTAATGTTATGTGGCTTAAGTTTAGTGAGAATGTGGTCTGTGTATACAAATAAATCATGCAGCATCTGCTAACATGGCCATTTTTTTCGGTATACAATAGTGGGTTTTTTTTTTGTTTTATTGCTGAATAGGTAAGGATTTGGATTTGTTTTCGGGAAACAAAGACGCTGGCGAAGTATTCCATTCCTTCGTCGTTCGGATTATAAATGTGGATGCAAATCGCTTTGTGCGGATCGGAGGAATGTCAACCATATACGGATGCCGTGTTTCCGTACGTCTTGTTGTCCGATGGTGGAAAGGAGATGGAGTAATCAAGTTGTGCAACTCCATCGCACACTCTCCGAAATGTATCAGAAAACCGATAAACTGGCAACCATGCGACGATGTCCAAGGCTTTGGGCTGTTTGGGCCTATTTTAGTTTTTTTTTTTATATGTTGAAGGTTTACCTATACTTATGCTATTTATTTTCAAAAGCTGATTAACATTAATTACTTAAACTTAGTAAAATATGCTTGTAATGTTGCCAAGTCTCGAAAGAATGCTTTTCATTCTGTGAGAGAACGAATTGTGAACTATTCTGTCTGTGTCGCCAGTTGGGAAGGGGAGTCCATCAAATAATATAATAGTGTAGGTACCTACCTAAATGATACTTAAATAGGCCGGGGACTGGATCGGGGCTCATTTGCGTTTTGACTCTTGGTGAGGTGACAGCAGTTGGCGCATCTCTTTTCTTATCTTTTCGGAAATACGTAGGTTCAAGTTTGTTCCAGTGGTGTTTATAGTGTTAAAGACAAGTGAATTTTAAAGTAGGTAGGTATGCAAGGCGGTCCAACAACTGAGCGCAATAATTTACAGGCTTGTTCAGTTCCTTTTTGTTTTTTACCTGAATTTTAGATAATTGATTTTCATTTGCGCGTACATAGCACTGAAGCACTGAAGTACATAGCACAAAAGAAAAAAAAAAGCAAATAGGGTTGGCACGCCATTCTTGAAGTTCAGGGATAAAAGATGTTTTTGCGGATATCGCGTCGTTAAAAATTATCCGGAGATTCCCAAGTAAACGGATTTTAGAGGGCGAGTAGGTAGTTACCTATTTGGTGAGTTATAAATCTGAAAATCCGCAATTCTAACTCGCTTCTAACGTTAAAAAAAACAGTTTGAAGTTGTTAATTGATATTCTCCAGTGATACCTGAGTAAGTACTGACCAATAGTAGCGTAACTATGTTTACAGCCGCGGCACCTTATCAATATTTTTAATAAATACTTTTGAATATTATTACGCCACCTACACTGCTAGGTAGGCGCCTTATCAGCCGCATCTGATAACAGTTTGTTTATCACTCAAGACCCGAAACGCGAGAGGAAAGGACAACATTGAGTTTCTTAGAAATTTTCTTGTGTTTTGTATTGTTTGCGCAAGGATTTTTGGTGAGCATGAGAATTATATTGGACTGTCTCTACTCAGAGTCGTCCATTAACTTGAAAATAGCATTAAATTGTTCTTTTTGTATGGATTTTGTTACTAAATAGTGTTAATTTACGGCTCTGAGTAAATTTGTTGTGGTAGATAAGTATTCCGTAGTTTCATAACTAAGGGCATCGCATTTCTCTAACTTTTTTATTAATCTTTCCACAAGCTACGCCCCGCAGCGCAGCTTCAACCGCGTAATTCCCGTAGTCCCGCGGGTTTTCTACATTTTCCCGGGACAAAACATTGCCAATGTCATTTGGAAATAATGTAGCGTTCTATCAGTGAAATAATTTTACAGAATCGGTCCAGTAGTTTAGTCGCAAATTCGTAACGGTTGGGAAATAGTGGTTGAATAAATTTAATTGGAATATTAAACTGTGGGTAAAGTGTTATACCTACCTAGCTAGATGCTGGATTTACGGACATTTTGGAAAATAATGCTCCTACTAAAATGTTCACCTATTCAGCCCCTATTTCAAATTTATTTACTTAATATCCGAATATTAGATACCTACCTAAGTACCTATGTAGTTTATTGAATTTCAGACTTATCTAATGAGTCCTCTCCCATTAGGTAACACACCATTTATCAGCAGATTGGGTTGCCTGCCATCCATTAATCATAATTAATGATACGCAAGTAGGCAGGTGGATACCTACTCGTACCTATGGGTACGCAGAATGGGCGTGGTTGGTGAAATTACCTGCAATCCTTTAGTATTTGGTGTAAAATCTCCATAATATTATGAAATAACTACAAAGAAATAAATGTACTTATCCTTACTTATATTATAAATGCGAAAGTAACTCTGTCTGTCTGTTGCTTTTTCACGCCTAAACTACTGAACCGATTGAAACGAAATTTGGTACAGATATAGTCTAGAGCCTAAGAAAGGACATAGTGTACTTTTTAATGCGAAAAAAGCATTGTAAGGGTTTGAAATAGAGGATAAAAGTTTGTATCGAAATATGTAAGGTTTCGGCTAAACCACTGCACCAAAATTATTTCACTAATGGATATCTACATTGACAGCGAGTAACATAGGCTATATTTTATCCCAATATTCCCGCGGGAACAGGAACTACGCGGGTGAAACCGCGGGGCGCAGCTAGTCAAGCTATATTTAAACTTTGATGGCAGATATTTTGTTGGTAAATTAGGGTACCTAGGCATTTTAAGTTTAAGTTAGATAGATGAGAATTTAGTTTAGTTCATTCATAAATCTCTGTAGGTACCTACCTAATGTAATTTCCAGGCTTTTGCCACAGTAGAAGTAAGAGTTTAATCTCATCTAAAAATAGGGAACCCCAAAATGTCTTGTTTTAAATTGCTTCGACGAAAGATGTACTTAGGTATACCTACTTAATGTGCTTTCTTGGTGGCGCTTACCATCAGGTGAACGACGTGTTCATTAACATAAAAAAATAATACATAGTACCTACTTAATTGTGTGCTAAATTTTACTGTCAAGTGCTCTTCATTTTTATTTTATCTTTTAGCGTCGCTACGATCTGAGCTCAATGTAGCTCGTCGTCTTTTGACTCGGGGTGATTAACCATGGGTGACGACCAAATAGAATTGTCCCCAGTCGTGGTGGGTATAATTTGTAGTAAATAAGCTGTCCTCTTCTCGCGGGGCAAATGTCCTCGTGAACGTTTTTTCTCTACGAGCTTAGCTTAGCTTTTCTATCTTCTCTTCTCATCATCAGTAAGTGAAAAAGGAAAAATCTAAAAGTTGTGAGCTCTCTCCCTACTATTGCATGTTTTTGACGACATGTAGGACATTACATTTTGTTCCCAAACAAAGCGACAAGTTAAATATTAAAAGTATATAAGCCAGAAATTAACTAATATAATTCTTATTGCCAAAATGGTTGTGGGGATTTTGTGGAATCAAATCGCTAGCGTCTCCACTGACATTCTCCGTAGGGGGGCGCTGGGAAAAAGAATACCCCGCATTCCTATTGGTGGACCAGTCAGTTAAGACGAATATAACTATCCGTTACATTACAATCGCTCGATGGCATTACAAAAATAAAAATATTTTTAGCCATCAAAGATGTCAACGAAGACAGTTCTGAATGAGAGCTACAAGGGGCTAGTGGAGGCCCTGGCGATCCCGGCGGAGGTGCACGAGCGAGACGGCAAGAAGTTCGCTACCTTCGGCGGCGCCGTGCCCATCCACGCCTGCACCGCGGAGGAGGTGCGTCATACGAGCCACAGATGTTACAGCAGGTGCCATGCGTCGCGTGGACGCCATGCTTTACAGCAGGTGCCGTTAATTGCAGGTGGCGCAGCATGCGGAGACGACTCACCACTACTGCGACATCTTTGCGGATCAGGAGCTGGCGCCGCTGGGCGAGCTGGCCTTCGTCAGGGTCGACGAGAGTACCGCCGAGAAGGTATGTAGGACGCACTCGCTCTTTAGGGTTACGTCACACACAGGACACTCCATACAAAAGATTGTTTGACCGCTACATCCGTTTGCACACGCCTCATGTGTGCGTAGACAGCCCGCTAGTACGAAGGTTCATACAAACGTTTGTCTCTTACATTTGGGCGTGTTATATTGATTGTCCCCCCAAGTGTCCACCTTATTGCGGGTAGAGGTGCGGGGAAGCGGATCGTGCACGGCGTAGACTGGCCACTCTGTATGTATACTACATTATTCTGTCCAGGTGTTCATAAACCGCAACAAGCGGATCCTGCTGACGTCATCGGACGGGCGCCTGGCGCAGTGGCGCTGCGCCCCCACCTTCGAGTCCGCCAACCTGTACATGGCGGGGGCTCCCATCGTCAACGCGCAGGGGGAACTCGTCTCTATCGTCACGGTTAAGCGGGGGAACCATTATGCTGTCTCTAATGTTGAGGTGACTACGAATGTAACACATTGTTATGACCTATTACAAGCTGGTACGTAGGTATGGGATTTCTGGTCAAACATCCCAAAATCCCCTTCGCAGGGGATTTCTAGGATACCCCATAAAGTAATTTTTTTTTAACTAGGGAATTCATTACGCATACCACCAGACCCGGGTGAGGGCCGGGTGGTTATGTAGGACTCCCCCGCCAGCTAGTCTGACGGGTATACCCACTAAACCCCAGGGTTTTCCACCGGGACGCCTTAGTTGTCGGGGCTACGGGTGCGAGAGTGGACTTCTGAGGCACCCCATAAAAGCATGCACTAACCCACACTGGGCTGGCTTTGAAAACTATGGTACATAATTATGTATTGTAGGAGTACCTATTAGCTTTCACTGTTACCACAAAATACTATATTTTTGCGTCATTTAACATGTTCATTGCTGAAAACACAACTGTCTTGTTTTTCATAAATAGCCGCGAGTGCGGGTAAACCTAACTGTCCTGTTTAACTTTGTAGTATGGGAAAACGCTATGGAGTGTGCAGAGCCGCACCCGAGGCCAGACAAGAAAATCGGCTCAGCAGTGAAAGTGTTAAGCGCCATCTAGCGGGGAGTAGCCAGTTTGACTGAAGATTGACCTACCAACTACTTCAGACGTCTCGTTCGTTCCAACTTTATAAGTACTTAATTATGTTATTTTATTTTATTCCAGGGCGACGGCGGCTACTTTGACACCCCGCTACCCTGGAAGGTCCTCACCGCCCCCGCTGGCTACTCCCTGTACGGCGACCGTTCCTTCCCGTCCCGCGCGGCACTGCGAGACTACCTCACCTCCCTCCCCGCGCTGGAAGCGACCACTCCCCCCTTCACCCCCGTCCTCCACCTGGGGGCGGTGCCGCGCGTGGCGCTGGTGGCCGAGGGGGGGCGCCAGCTGGCGCACAACTACGTGCATGGAGTTATTAGCAATGATATTGAGTACCTCTAGAATGGTAGGCGAAGTGGCCGGTCGCCAATATAATATTGTACAATAATGCGTATTGCGCAATGTTTTTATTCATGCTTGATATTGAAGATTGCTTTGGTAGGTCTGGGTATTCAATATTATTCCACAATCAAAGTATTGTACGGTATTATTGTAGGTCTAGGGAGGCCCTTATAGTCTTAACTCTTTATTCATAAAAAGTTATCTGAGGTTTAATAAAATAGCCCAGTACAATTTTGTACTGCGCAGTACTAAGTGAAGTTCGACTTTTTATAAGTGAATTATTTTATTGTTAAGGTCTTATAATCTTAATAGCCCATTATGAGCAACGCAAATTAAGTACATATAGTTAAATAAGTACGTTTATTGTTTTTACATTTATTATTATAATAAGTTTAAAGGCAAAGAAAATAAACTTTATTTAAAAAAACGACCATTTTATTTTCACCTTTAACATATAATAAATTATTTAAGTACTAACAATTTCATTTCAAAACATAATTATTACTACTTATAAGAAGAGTTGCTAGGGGAATGATTAATATGATTATTTAAGTAATTTTAAATAATAATTAACCATCTCACTTACTCGTCACATAATTATCCGTATTTAACACTGACTGCTGAGCCGATTCGCTTGTCTAGCCTCGGGTGCGGCAAGCGCCATAGTGTTTTCCCATACAACAAACATAACAGTTGTGTTTTGCCGTACTCGTGGCAAGTTATGAAAAACACGACAGTTGTGTCTTCAGTAGTGAACATGTTAATTGTCCGCCTTATTGCAGGTAGTATGGTAGTCAGAGTTTAGGAACACGGGTGTAGTTTGACAATTAAACTTCTTATTCACCAAAACCTACCGAACCCAGTCTTATAAGCCGATCAAACTGAGTTTGATTTCAGTCAATCTACCTACACTAATAATATTATAGAGGTAAAGTTTGTTTTGCCCCATCTCTGAAAATTCAAACTATCAACTTAATTCTGTAAGTCTTTCACTGGCACTGATAGAGAGGTACACTGTTCCTGAGGGACACGCGCGTGACATCAGTCGACGTAGAGCCGCACCAGCTCCGCCTCGGCGGCGGGACAGCGCGTGACGGGACACGCGCGTGACGCGCGCACGTGACGAGATATGCACACGTAGCAGAATATGTACCTGCAACAGTTTTATTGGTTTACTGGGCTGGCTGTTGTGACGCAACACAGAGATGTCATCTTCGTGTACATATTTAGAGGGACATAAATCTGATGACGCGTTTGCATAAGCGCATGAGTACAGTCGGCGACAGAGGTTGTTGAACATGTTCAAAAATGAATCTTTGTTATTTTTGAATAAAAAAAATTAGCTTGGAAATAGAACAGTAAATGTTAAGTGTGGACTTGTTCAGTGACTTATGTCGCCGACTGTACCACTAGTACAAGCCACTTACCCGGAGACGGGCAGCACGGTGGGTATCTTCCAAGTCTGCAGGCACAGTGGGCATCTGTTTTTCCAACGGACTGCCTTCTCGTCTCTCTGTGACAATGCAATGGGAAATATTGATATATATGAATGTAAGGAGTTCATGAATGAAGCATTTTAGGTAGGAACAGGTTTGTCTGGGGAGCTAGGACTGGGAGTAATGGAGGAGGTCCTCCCTGGGGAAATTGAACAGAGAAGAATTGATTAGTGTTAAGATTGAAAGTCATGAAACTGTGGGGAGATTCGTGCTTAGCAGCGGGCCGATGTGTGCTTACCTGAGGGGGCGGTGGCGCGGGCAGCGCGGCGGGGGCGGCGGCGCGGGCCTCCCACCAGCGCAGGAACTGCACGCAGAAGGCGCCGTACTCTACCCCGCGCAGTACAAAGCGCCCCACCATCGGGAACGTTACTGTCGCGCTCCTGCAACACAACCTTCTTATAACATCACTCAACGCTCCTCACAGCTGGCTCATCTTATCACTACGTTTCAATCAAAATGGCCTCGCATTGAGTTACGACTGAAATATGGATGGAACCCATAGACCGAGAAGGCACATTGCAATGGTAAGAACATTTAAGACACTGTCACAGTGTTGAGGACGACCATAAGTTGCTGGCTTCACAAGTGTCAACATGTCTCACAATCTACTCTGTAGCGACTCACCCCAGCCGTCCGGCGCAGAGACTCCGCCCCAGGTCGGCCCAGGAGGGAGCGTCGTCCTCCCGCGGCGGCGCGTCCCGCAGCGCCAGCCCCAGCATCGCCAGCCCCGGCGCGGGGCTCCGCGCGCCGCCCGCCACATACCGCGCCAGCTGCGCCAGGCGCGCCGCGGCGCTCGCCAGGTGCACCGCCGAATGCACGCGGATGGCGGCGCGGCGCAGGCGGTCGGCGCCGGACTGTGGGTAGGACTTCTGTTTAGTAGCATTTCTGGGTAAATCAAAAATTCCCAAACGACCATGTTGTTTTTCTTACTTTATAGGGAGAGTATAGAGATCTGTTAAGGTTTGTGACCTGGCCGAAATTGGAGTGTAATAAATGCAGAGATGATGGGAAAATTTGTTATTAGTTGATTATGCATTTAGGAACCAGCTAGATTGGCCGGCAATACTAGTAAACGATGAGTTCAAAGTCAAACAAGCCTTCAGCCAGCTCCTACCTTCCCCAGCCGACCGTCTTCATCATCCTCCCTCCAGCGGTTCACCACCTGCTCTAACTTGTCTCTCAAATACGGCACCAGCACCAACAGCACCAGCGACGCCCGCTCCAGTGCCGCCGGCAGCCGCTGCCCCGATGCAAACTCACTGGGGAACGACAGAGGCACGCGCAGTAGACCATAGAAACTCTCCGAGAATGAGGCCGCTGGAACAAAAATGTAATTATTAAATGATCATTTTATTTAACCATGTCAATAACATAAATACTACACGGGGGATGCTCCCACAATCATCCAAACTCAGAGCAAATGTGTCTGGTTCACACAAATATTTGCTTGCCCTTATTTTTGGTTTTATTGAGATAGTCTTTATTTTTTTCTTAAATAAATAGGATTGCGTTTGACAACTGTCTCGCCTGATGTTCAGTGACGATGCGGGCCGTGATGGTGCAACATCATTTGAACAAAAAAATATTTTAGAGGTGTAAAAACCTCTATGAGAGCCGGTAGCATTATACACTTAGCATGGTTACAATCTTTGACCATATTGTCTTGGAACACCAGCTGAGATAGTGGTCAAATGTAACTTTAATCTCTTGCATTTGACATTTACAGACATCGTCATCAACCCATATCGTCCCACTGCTGATCACGGGTCTCTCCTCACTTTAGTAAGGAGGATTAGGCCATAATCCACCACAGGGGCCAGATCCGGATTGGTGGATAACATAGCTATCTCCGAAATAATTCTCGGGTAGGTATGTGGGTTTCCTCAGAATGTTTTCCTTTACCGAAAAGCAAGTGATAATTACGTACATATGTTTTATAGACAATACAGTTTTTATAATTGTCTGGCCGGATCTATGCCGCCACTTACCATAGTGCTTAAGGTAGTGGTACTGCAGACAGCAGTCGAACAGAAGGTACAGCTCGTCAAACCATGGGATGCACCAGCCGCACTTGTTGGGGTGTGCGGCTGCCAGGTACTATGGAAGTATTTGCGAGTTAGGTATTGTGGAAATACCGAGTGGTATTTTACGAACAACACGCACACTAGTGTGTAATTAATTAATTAGGTTAGTAACAGTTGTAAGTGCTATGAATAATTCCATGCAAATCTTATAAGCATAGCTTAGCTTATCTTGATAAAGGGAATATTTCGTTATGTTTGAGAACTAGTCAAGCAACTTTTGAGTACATAAATGTAACATTTGGTACAGATCCACAATATTTTTATTAGTTACCTAGTTTGGAAAATATATGTTTACTATTTAGGTCGTAATTTATATTTGAATCTAAAAAAATTATAGCTTTTAAGAAGAAATTAGTTTACATACTAAGCCCACCTACCGTGCAACTTTTTGACAACCTTTAACAAAGCACTTAGGAAACTCATTATCATAATCATCAACCCATATCGTCCGACTGTTGAGCGCGGGTCTCCCCTCACTTTAGGAAAATGCACTTGAGAATCGAAGTGTTTATGTACCTCTATAAGTTTTCTAAGTGCAGGCTTCACGGTAGCGCCCAAGGCCTCCTGTGCTGCTACTTGGAACACGGACGGAGTCCCCTGGAGGGTGCGGGTCAGATGCGCCGCGTATACAGCCATTTTACGTACTTCTAACACACGTACTAACTACTAATAAAATAATCAATTGAGCAGAATTAAACCTAAGTTATAAAGTTTGGTCATGACATGGCCATGAGATAATTTGCGAATTTTATTCGATTTTTATTTTGTTGTTTATCTTTTCCAAGAAGTTCAAGGACGACGGACGGACGTTATGTTAGACGTTGACTTTGACATTTTGGACATATGATGATCATTGTCATCGCAAAGTATGCAATTCGTTTTTTTTTAAGGCCTCGTATAATTTGTGCATGCCAAGAATTAAAACATTCAAGTTTATGTAATTTCATAAATGGACAAAATTTTGAGTTTCATTTACTCAGATAGCAGTCTAGTTAAGTTCCCGTCACGCCTACTTGCAATAATAGATTTGAGTTTTGATTCAGTAGAGCGGTAAGTTCTTAATAAAAACTTCCTGACAGTTTTACAGAGAACACAAAATAAAATAACGCTGCGACATTATCCAGTGTTATTATCGCTTCTGAGGGACAGCAACTCTTCTAAAACTTTTAAAATCATGTAGATTTTATTAAAGGTTTGTTTTACCGAAAACGCCATCTGGTATCGAGTAGCAGTAGCAACGTTAGAAAAAGTTTGAAGATCATGAAGGTATTATTTTATTATTTACCGGAAGTAAAGCGCCATCTGGTATCGAGTAGCAATGGCAATACTTCAAAAAGTTTTAAAGCCATGAAGATTTTATTTCACATTTACTTCACAAAGTTGTCAAACCATGAAGATTTTGTGTCATATTTAACGGAAGTAAAGCGCTATCTAGAATCGAGTAGTTATAGCAACACTTCAAAAAGTTTAAAAAACCATGAAGGTTTTATGTCATATTTACAGGAAGTAATGCACTATCTGGTATCGCGTATCGAGTAAAGCCAGATTTACATTTGTCTGACGTGTCGTGTCGTGATGCATCAGAAAGATATCGGTTTCATACATTGAATATGGTAGCGTTCACATTTATCTGATGCAGTGTGTTGTGGCGGCTTGTGTTAAATGTACGAAACCGATACCTATCTGATGCATCAGGACACGATACGTCAGACAAATGTGAATCTAGCTTAACTCTTCAAAGCGTTTTAAACCATGAAGGTTTTCTTTCAAATTTACCGGAAGTAAAGCGCCATCTAGTATCGAGTAGCAGTAGCTACGCTTCAAATATTCAACGGAAGTAAAGCGACATCTGGTATCGAATAGCAGTAGTAACGCTTCAAAAAGTTTTAAAACCATGAAGGTTTTATTCTATATTTTAAGTTTCTTCTTATGTAGTTTTTATCAACCGGAAGTAGGGCACCAACTGGTGTCGAGTAGCACTTCAAAGAGCTTGAAAACCATAAAGGTATAATTTTTATATGATACTAACCGGATGTAAAGCATGAATTCAACAGAAAATAAAATACCAATTGGTACGCGTTGTGCGTAGCAGGCGTAGCAGGTCTACGCCTGCTTAGTAACAACGCCCGACGAGTGACGCCGCGCCCGCCGCCGCCACCGCCGCCGCCGCCGCCGCCGCCGCGCCGGCCGCGATCTACCCCCAATAACATTTTTATACACCAATAAATCAATATATTACGATATGTCAATTTAAGTAGTCATAGAAAAAGGAACAGTCACAGAGGACCGTTGACAATAATTAATACAGACCTTAAATCAAATACAAGAGAACAGAATGTAGGTACCACTTTAGATAGATAGATAAACTCTTTATTGAAACACCACAGAACAAAGAAAACTTAAAACTAGAACAAAACAAATTTAATTAATATCATGAAGAATAGTTTCCATATTGAACAAACATGGCGTGGTCAGCCGTGTTGAAACGCTAGAAACTTACCCGTGCGCTTGCGCTCGCCGCTCGGTAGGTAGGTATGTGGGATTAAATTAACTCAACACTCATTAAAAAGGTCGAGCACATTCACGATATATTTCCTGAAATGAGTCACTATGTTTACTTAATTAAATTGTTAAAATAGCTTTTATTTCTTGAGTTTTTAGTCCATTAAGGATTTTATGGAATTTATTTAGCATGGTGTACTAATAGTCGTTGCCCGTGACTTCGTTCACGGCGGTATTTTTTTTATATGAATATTAAAAAACAGTTAAACCCAGGCCCATTGACTTGTTTTTTCTGTGTCGATGTTTTATTTTGACTGTTGCCCATAATTGCTCAAGTGAGATTATAGACCACCACGCAACAACGACCGCGTTGCAAGAGTTGCAAGAGTTTGATTTTACGTTATACGAAAACAAACCGACACCATGTCCAAAAATGTTACATATATATTTCTTATTTAGTCTGTCTTTATGTAAACTTCATGCCCTGTAAAGAGTTTTAATAAGTTCTAGCTTCTGCCCACAACTTCGTCCACATTGACTTTGGAATTGGGTACAGAGAGAAATGAAACATGTATGAAAATGGTTAACAAAACGCGGTACAGGAACGCTTCAAAAAGTAGCCGTGGACGCAGGACGACCTCCGTACAACCTGTGGTCGGTTTTAGTATCGGACTGATCCACCATTTTGGCGAAATACACCTGATAAGATTCAAAAGTCAACCCCCTATCCCATCGTTCAATTGAGTGGAAATTTTGCATGCGATGACAATGCCACAGCGAGCTGATCTGATGATAGAGACGGAAGGTAGACACGGAACACTTCAATAAGTAACACGAGATTGATGGTGTTTGGGCTCATTTTGATCAGCTCGCAGTGCCGAATACGTATGTTAAAAACCATTCTTGTTTTTTTTTTATTTACAAACAAACTATCGCTCTGTTATATACCTAGTTGAAACTACCACCACATGGAATACTTGGTTAGGCTTTGGCACTCCGCCCGTGCACGCACTGCGCACACTGTGACCTAGGTGTCAGATTATCATGCGATAAGTTTCATATTTAAGCTTGTGGATGAATTATAATTCATTAATATTTTTCCACAGAGAACCGAAAATACACTCGTAACTTTTATGTTTAATGAAATATGGCTTGTTTGTCCATTTGGTATAAAACTGCGCATTTGCTTTGTTGTGTTGTGAATTAATTGGCGGATTCCCAACGTGGCGTGGGCGCAACCGCAGCCGCAGACATTGAAACTGACTAATAGTAGGCTTTTATGGTGTCAGAGCGATATAAACAAAAATTGCAGATTGTCCTTGCACTTTGAAAACGCGATATTACGAGTGTATCGTCAATTAATTATTATACTAGCGGCGCCCCGTGGTTTCACCCACGTTGAGTATTTTATTTATTAATAAAAAATGTAATGCATTATTTTATAAAAATATTAGCTTACTGCGCTTCTTCTCCAAACAAAATTGAACTGTGCAAAATTTCAAACTCTTCCATCTGCTCAATTTTCGTAAAAAAAAGGATTACAAGTTTTGGCTTCACTTATTAATAAATAGATTATATTGTGCAAACCGCATCATGAACAAAGAAGAAGTAAAAATATCAATTATATCACCATTAATGTGCCATTTTTTGATGATGGAACAAACATGGTTGTCCCATTTCTATGAGGCACACGTTAACTATGAAGCAATATGTGGTCTCGGCCCTGGCCCACCATTTATAACCAGACCAATTACTTAAGTATCTGCTTTTGCCACAATCGGAATTACAATATATGGAAAAATTCAATCGCAACCAATACAATTCCACCTTGAAAATGAGGTGTGGCCCATATTGGAGTATAATTACTTTTTCGTGAGATTTGGCGGGTAACCGAAGCATGTCGTTACATTACTAAATGAGTAATCATTAATGAATTAATTAGTACTAACCATTTAATATCTTATTATCTTTACCTCTTTTCAGTTTTGTTCGCAGTTAGGTTCTGTAATTGTTATAAAATTTTTAGTTTCTCAACTTAAACGTAATAATTAAACTTAATGAGCCTTCGCATTGAACATTTCCGATAAAATGAAGCTTAAAAAATGCTTCTGCTTAGGTTTAAGTTGTTAAATAAATATTTTAAGCGACAAATTGACAAACATACTAAATCCTGTCATTTTAATAGGAAAATTTTAACGATGCTACGAGTTACACCAATAAATTTAAATCAAATATCGAATATCAACATGAGCTTATTGAGCACGCGGATTACAAAAAATATTTAGCAGTTTAGTGATTGATTTAGATCATTATTTATTGTCTAATGCTAATATTATTGTAATGGATATGATTTACTAGCGAGATCATGTGGATGACTTTATAAATGCGCCTTTATAATTATTTATTACTTAATAATCATGATATTAGTTATTATATAATTATTGTTATTAATTATTAACTAATTAATGGTTGATAGAGAGATTCATTGCTGTTCGGGCGCGTTGATGTCTTTTGTATGGGAGAAATTGAGAGCTTAAGTTCCGATTAAATTCTTTTTCGTGTAATTTTCTTTCTCATAATTTTATGAAGTAAGTACGTGCTCAACAAATCTAAAAGTTATGTTACTCGTACACACATTGTACCTTATAGGAACTCAATTACGTATGCAAGTGATAGAGAAAACTATTAATATCAATAATGACCGTAATGTTTCCCGCTCGCGGCGAGGTCAGCCGATAATCTGCGAGGAAGGACGCGCAGAGGCTATCAGCATTGCAGTAGAGGAAATGCAATTCCAGTTTCATAATCGAACTACAGCTATTGTATAGCGATGGCAGTGTCAGAGCGGACTCACTCCGTATACTCCGCGCCGCTACCTCTGGATAATTTCAATGGAATACGAACATTTAGGATGCTATTTTCACCCGCGTCGTGGCCGCAGTCCTGCTCGGCCTCGCGCGGCGCTGAACACATCTGCACGCCACTTCGTCGCTGAATGTCATAATTTCAAAACACCATAACCACAAATGTACATTACTTACTCTGTTTCTATAGCCGACGCAGAAACTAGCGGGTTTCGTGTTTTTGAAAATAATCGCAAATTGGAGCCGCATGCGGCTGCGTACAAACCGAGGCGTGAGCTTGCTCGCTTATAATATATTACCTATAATGTATAATAGATATATTTTATAACTTCTGCACACAACAAGATGAATATGAACCCCACTGGCCGGCCCTATTTCTACACAGAGACGCGGGACAGTATTTTTTTGTCACGATATCATTTTATGACTCAAAATTACTTAGGTATACTTAATTTAAGTTTAAGTGCTTAGTTATTAGGTTTAATTAAAAACTCAAAATAATTACAAACATATATCTATAGTTAAGTATACTTACAGTAGTTTAAGAACTTAGTTGTTAAGGTTAAATAGAAAAGGTTTATTATTTTTTGCTTTTTAGTTTTTTTCGGTGGTTTAATTTTTTTGTTATAACTTTGACTGCTGAGCTGTTTTGCTTGTCTAGCCACGGGTGCGGGTCTACACGCTCCATAGTGTTTTCCCATACAACAAACACAACAGTTGTGTTTTCCCGCGCTCGCGGCAAGTTGTGAAAAACACGACAGTTGTGTTCTCAGTTAAAAAGTTGTATTTGGTTTATGTATGTTAAGACGAGTGGACTGTATCTAGGGGTTGTTGAGGTTATGAAGAGGAAAATTGGTTGGAAAAAAACTCACCGGTGGTCGGCACTTAACTTCCTTTGGAGGCGTCGTTGGGGGCCCCCTTTTGCTAATTGTTGATGGTACACTGATGGTTATTCACTGATTATATTTTATTTCATGTTTTTGATGGAGCGACGCACCGTGTCGGTTCGTTAGAGTTTTGGAAGAGTGTCAAAGAATGAAAAGGATTGGTAGAGTGAATGTGTAGAAAGGACTGAACGTCCATAATGGGAACGAATGAAAGGGCGGGAAGGTTTTAATTTGGAATGGTTGAATAAGAGGCTTTAACATTTATCTTCCCCCCCGCTGGCGAATTGATGAGACAGAAAAGTCTAAAACACATTAAAATTTGTTCACAACCACCAATGCAAAAATCTTGACATATGATAATTGTTATAAAATGATGTCAAGTGTTATTATGATTTAATGATCTGTTTTGAAATGAACTTAATGAATAATTGCTATATTTTCACACACAAAAATAATAATAAAAATTAAAAAAAATTATGAAATGATGTCTACACAAACTAGTCATTATTTGGTAGAGGACACAACTTCACAAGAGGTCGATCGAAAACACCTTGTGCAGTCCTGACTGAGGCAGATCGAGGGATACCGTCACGCCCAGGATGTAGTTTAATTATTCTACCAAAATGCCATCGCAGTGGGTGAGTAGTTTCATTTTTTATGATAACGAGTTGATCAATGTTTACTGGAGGTGATGCTTTAGTCCATTTCAATCGCTGTGATAAAGTGGTAAGATACTCACTATGCCACCGAGACCAAAAGTCTTGGTGCATTTTTTGCAACAGTTGCCACCGTGTAAGTCTGTTCATGCTTATGTTGGAATAATCAAGAGATGGCACTGTTGTGAGAGGCGCTAATGTTAAGAAATGTCCTGGGGTTAAAACTGAAACATCTGAAGGATCTGAGCTAAGTGGACAGAGGGGCCTTGTGTTCAGGATTGACTCCACTTGAGTCAAAAGCGTGTTAAGTTCCTCATACGTTAGAATTTGTGTGCCAACAACGCGATACAAATGTGTTTTTACGGACTTAACACCCGCCTCCCAAAGTCCTCCGAAGTGAGGTGCTCCTGGTGGGTTGAATTTAAACTCAATACGCTCCGTTTCACACGCGGCGCGCATGAGGTCTATCAGTTGCGACTGTGCGCCCTTAAAATTCGAACCACAATCGCTGTGGATCACATTACACCGACCACGTCTTGCTACAAACCTGCGTAGGGCAGCTAAAAATGCTTCTGTTGATAGGTCAGAAGCAAGTTCTAAATGTACTGCTTTGGTAGCGAAGCACACAAATAAGCACAGATACGCCTTCACAGAACGCGTACCACGATAACGTTGAAAAGTTATGTTAAACGGTCCAGCGTAGTCACAACCTACAGACTGGAATGCTTTGATCTGAGTAACACGAGAACGTGGCAAATCTGCCATTTCAGGTTCAAAATTATGGGGCTTTACACGAAAACAACGGTAACAATTTGATAAAACTTGACGAATTGCTCGTCTTGGAGACAAAATCCAAAAATTTTGAAGTAGTAAGAACTGCATTGTTTGTAAACCAGGATGAAAATTTTCGTTGTGAGTACACTGAATGATAAGTTGTGTCAAACGATGCTTGCGAGGAAGCAAAGCTGGGTGTTTTGATTCGTAGCTAAGATCTGACTGAGAGAGCCTACCCCCCACCCGCAAAATGTGATTTTGATCCAAAAATGGGTTAAGTTTTCTGAATGATTTTTCAGGGGAACATCTGAACAAGATCCGCTGGAAATCACAATGTTCCTCTGCAACACTAATCTGCCTGTACATTTGCCGTACATCAGCAGTGAACATGATGGCATGGAGTCTAAAGCGTAAAAGAATGTTGGTAATATCGGCTTGAAGCTTGGGTCCTGTCAGAAGAGTGTCGTTCAATGAATGACCTTTGTTATCCTTGGCACTTGCGTCGTACACTACACGCAAGTCCCGGTCCGATTTTAAAACTGCGTGATGAGCAAGGTAATATGCAGTCGACGACTGACACTCGTTGGCAGGTACCCTCTCCATTTGCCCACTCGACAAATAATCCATGACATGTTGCTTATATTTTTCATGAAATGCCGGTTTTGCCAGGAGGCGCTTTTCCAGCTGCACGAAGCGACGAAGCGCAATTGGGTATGATTTTTCAAATGATGGTGGTGATTGATCACGAAAGGGCAAGTTAACGATGTATCGCCCAGCAACATCCCGTTTATGAGTTGATTGAAATATATCTTCACATTGAATATCTTCCACGGAGTGAGATTGCTTGTTATCTCCAGTAGGTATGTTGTCTAACTCCCAAAATTTCTGAACCGCAATGTCCAGGTTGGTGTCCACTGACACATGATTGATTGATAAAGGAGTGGGGAATGATGAATTTGTCAACGTTTTTCCCATAAGAATAAATCCAAATATTGTATTGATAGCCGTCGCAGCATGATGTCCACCGTCAATTTTTCCTGGTATTAAAATTTGTGGGAATATCTCACCACCAATGAGGATATCCACCGGACGAGAAGAATGGTAATTTTCATCAGCTAGTTTCAGATTTGCTAAGTGTTCAAAGTTTTGAACATTCACCGGATGGGTGGGCATGTTACCACAAATTTTGTCTAAAGTCACTGCTTCCGTTGTGAATGTGGGTTCCACTTTTCCAACTGGTCTAATTTCCAGAAACACTTTGCTTGTAGAACATGCAGGAACCTCACCAATTCCAGACATAGGTGTTTGAGTCTTGTATTGGGACAAGCCTAAACGACGGGCACATGTTTTGGTAATAATGTGACTTTGACTTCCTGGGTCCAGCAGGATGCGCACCTTTTGGAAAGTACCTTGGCCATCCTTTACCTCCACCTCTGCAGTCGCAAGCATGACAAAATGACTACCTGATGATGAACCTGAAGACATATTTGACAATGATGTAACTGGAGTGATCACACCTTCCTTGACATTAGAGTAGGATGACGAAGATGTTTGATGGTAAGCAGCACTTGCTTGTTTATGTTGGGGGTTGACAGGACCACCAGTCTCTGTCCTCTTAGGAAAATGCAACAGACTGTTATGTCGCTGATTGCATGTCTTGCATGAGTGAGTTGAATTGCAATTTATTGTTATATGATTTGAACGCAAACAATTGAAGCACAATTTGAATTGTTTAATCACTTGAGACCTTTCTTGTGGGGTCTTTGATAAGAAGTTTGGACATGAGTAAAGAGCATGGCTTTCTTTACACAAAACACATGATTGATTGTTTGATTGAACCAAAAGCATTGTTGGTGTTGACTTTGGTTGATTGGTTGAATTCACACGCTTGTTATGATAATTATTTTGTTGCTGAACTACTGATTTGTTATTCTCATTTGAGAATAATGAGCGTTCTAGTGCACTGCATCGGTCCAGTAAAAATGATTTTAATTCATTAAAGCTTGGGAAATCTTTGCCTGTGCTAGACAACTCAAAGGCTTCACGAGATGCTTTATCTAATTTTGTTAACAACGAATGAAATAACACAAAGTCCCATTCTGAAGTTGGTAATCCCAGTGAACTAAGCATCGCTATGTTTTCACCGTAGACATCAAGCAAGTTCCGCAAGCTCTGGGCTGAACCAGAAGGCATGGCCTTTAAATTATTAATTTGTTCCCAACACATGAATGCTAAATACCTTTTGTTGTTGTATCGATTCACTAAAGCTTCATAAGCGCTCATATAATTAGCCTCAGACACATGAAAAGCACGAATTATATTTATGGGTTCCCCGGACAATGTTGTGATTAGGTATTGAAACTTTTCTATGTTTGTTAAATCTGTTCGCTGATGAACAAGTGTGTTAAAGAGGTCAATGTACCCCGGAAAATCTTTGAACTCACCTGTGAATGTAGGTAATTTAATCGGTGGAAGTTTAGTCTTTGGCTTGGGTTGATGACACGGTTGAGAAGGAGAAGCGAACTCCACTTTTGATTCTTTCAAGTATTTACGTTTTGCTTCGAGTACTTCGAAATACATGTCATCAGCTTGCTCTTGGAACACGGACTGCCCTTGCAACTCTTTATCATCTACACCGGCCTTTTGTAATTCACAAACCAAATTGATGTGGGCATCGTTAAAGCCCTCCAAGATAATGTCTAAACGGGAACACCATGTCTCTAACCGCGTTATAAGTTTCGGTTCGGATTCACAATTACGTGCACACAAAAGTGCATCGCTGAGCCGCTTGTGCGACAGGCTGCGTTTCGACTCCCAATGCGCAATCACGGTCTCACTCATTTTGAAATTTGATAGTTGTTATCACTTTTAGCAGAAATTTTACGCCTAAACTTAACTTATTATCGCGCAAACTTTTATAAAACACACTTTACGAAAGTTTGATAGTTTTCAAACAGAAACGAACACGAAACTGTCACTTGTTTGTCAAAAGTCACAGCATAAACACTATGAGAATGACCGTATGAAATGATCGAACGAACATCGACGAATTTGATTCGGTTTGTTCGTATTGCCGGCACACAAACGCAATTTGTCGGCACACAAACAAACACAATCTTTGCTTGAGTTACTTAGGCGCTGTATGTTACACGTAAGTATTAACACAATTGTTTAATGATTTATCACGATAAGCTGTTATTATTAAGTGTCGCATGTTACACATAAAACAACGATTGAAATGATAATTAATGTTCAATTTCACAAAATTGAATACACGAACACAAATGTTTTGATTAAATGGACTCTCCCAATGACACGATATGAAGTTGGACTCACCCACAGAACGAACACAGGTCAATACTTCCAACCTACCTAAACTCCAGCGCGTGTGCGCAGATCGGTGAAATACAAAGTGTAGGTATTTTTACACCAACTTTTTGCAAAGTTCCTCACACAAAATGAATGACTGAGTTTGTTTGATGAATTAAACACAAAATA
Organism: Campaea margaritaria; assembly: GCA_912999815.1. Lineage (NCBI taxonomy): Eukaryota > Metazoa > Arthropoda > Insecta > Lepidoptera > Geometridae > Campaea > Campaea margaritaria. The sequence goes on along the minus strand of OU538809.1, from coordinate 152,968 downwards.
TGATATGCGTTGTGATCGATATGTTGATATGATGCTAATAATTCGAATTATAGGTTTTGCAATTTGGTTGTTGTGTGCAAATATGGCGGCTTGATGACGCTAAAATTTTCACAAGTTGAAACGAGTTTACGATTTGAGCATAGGAAACCGATTCTAAGTCGAAATCCGGTTCGACGAGGACCAAAAATGATGTTAAGACGAGTGGACTGTATCTAGGGGTTGTTGAGGTTATGAAGAGGAAAATTGGTTGGAAAAAAACTCACCGGTGGTCGGCACTTAACTTCCTTTGGAGGCGTCGTTGGGGGCCCCCTTTTGCTAATTGTTGATGGTACACTGATGGTTATTCACTGATTATATTTTATTTCATGTTTTTGATGGAGCGACGCACCGTGTCGGTTCGTTAGAGTTTTGGAAGAGTGTCAAAGAATGAAAAGGATTGGTAGAGTGAATGTGTAGAAAGGACTGAACGTCCATAATGGGAACGAATGAAAGGGCGGGAAGGTTTTAATTTGGAATGGTTGAATAAGAGGCTTTAACAATGTAGTAGATTTAGAGAGAGTATTTTGAAACATTTTTAACTATGTTATTATAGGTAGGTACTTAATTACTTTATCGATTTTAAATACATGCTGATATATTTTAGTTGCAATGTCTGTCCTAACTCCTACGTGCTATAAACATAATATTTTAGAAGTTAATATGTTCATAATATCCGATAGTTGGGCGATCCTATTGCAAATGGAGCCGCAAGTGACGAATCGAATCAGATCCTTGGATGCGGACGCCGCACTTCGCATAATTTTAAATAGATCTAGAGTTCCGTCCGCAGCCAGCTTCTGAAAACGCTTTTCTAGTTTTACCAAAGATATTTTGATTTATTACATTTACACATTATTAGCAATTGATCAATAAAGATACAGCTGCAAATGGGCCGGCTACACATCTCACTAATATTATGAATGCGATAGTTTGTGTTTGTTCTCTCTTCGCGCCAAAACAACCGAACGGATTTTGCTGAAATGTAGTATACAGATATTAGACCTGGAATATAACATAGGATACTTTTTATCCCGTAACAAAAACGGTTCTAATGGGTCAATGGTTAACGCGGGTGAAACCGCGGGGCGCTGCTAGTTTTTACATAAAATTGATAGGACTTTCGTGAGAAATATTGTTAGTAAGCATTTTAAACATTCTATAATAATTAAATGCTTAACATATCGGAAAGATAACCTGGCGGTTTCAGTCTGTTCTAGTATACGGAACCACCCGGGCCATGCGGCGCCGCGCGCCGTGCGCCGACCGGCCTTGCGCCGTGATACATTATAGGTTCTAATATATATTAGAATAGTGCGTGCTGGGCACCAGTCCTCAGTCGCTTTCAGATGACCACGGTGTAGTCCAAGGGTTTGAACCCATAGACTCGTGCTAAACACGACTAATAAAGTAAATCGCTTCAGAGGCAAGTTACAGGTTAAACTGTCGGAGTTACTATCAAAATAATTTATAAATTGCATTATTAATAAAAAAACTGAGAAGCTAGATCCAAGGTAGAATTCACCCAGTTTTCAGCAAATGAGATTTGGATTTATAACGTGTGTTTCCCGAAGACAATACCCCTATGTAGATAACGTGCTGAAAGACGGTTTCCGTGGTGTGGTGGGAGTAGAGATTAGCTCTACGGATTTTGTCTGGATTGATAGCTTTTTACCGTTTTTTGAGTGTGCGTGAAATGTCGTCGTCTATTGCGCAACTTCTGGTGTGTGCGCTGGCGGCGGTGGTGGCGGCGGCCAGGGAGATCTCAGGTATAGTCTCAATTTATTTTTTCTTTTTATTTGTATTATTCCTGCATAGTCAAAGTACAGCCTCAGCTGTAACAGTGGCTGGAACCAGCACTCGAGCTGTGCACCTGAATGTATTGAAGATGGGTAATCGGATACTTATCAATAGACAAAAATACTGGTTCAGCATAAAGTAAACAGTTTTTTTTAACATGCTTTCACTATTTTTCGCACGTTGTTTAACTAACTACTTACTTGCTACATTACATCAGTTGTACTACCTACAAACCAAGACAGGCTTATAGCATAAAATTAAATAACCCAAGAGTTACGTCTGGCGGCATCGCCTCGTCGAACTTCAATAATAATTCAATGAGCCAAATATTATATTGTCTTGGCATTACGAATTGCATTATTCCGGAGGTAGGTATGTTATCCACCAACCCGAACCGGGCCCCCGTGGTGGATTATGGCCTAAAACCTCCTCACGAAAGTGAGGAGAGACCCGTGCCCAGCAGTGGGACGCTATGGGTTGATGATGATGATGATGATTACGAATTTAGTAAAATCATAATGGTTTTTGTTCAATCAGAGTAGGCAGGCATCAATCATTTGTATTAACCTTGAACTTCGTATTTTACTGAGGCAGTGCAGGCCGGTCTATTCTGGATTAATGCATAATTCATTTTTATACGAGTATGAATGGAAAACTAACTTGTAACAATTATTAGAATGTTCGTAATGTACGTGTAACATTTCTGTGCTCCGCCGCATACTAAACTGCCAACTAATAAAGGCAATGGAATCTGTTAGGTTATTTTTATGGTGCTATACCGTAGAGTCGGTAACGGCGCGGTTTGACGCGCGGTGAGTTAACTCTATAAGGGTGACCCATTGATATGCATCAGTATACAGCAATGTGACACTAGTAATGGGTAGAATTTGTTCTAAGCAATCATAAAACTGTATTTTCATGGACAAAATATTATATCTACACGACTTAGGAATCGAACCCTGTCATTACCAGTTATAAATCACCGGGATTTTTATTGTGTTGTTTGATAGTGTACCTACTAGTTGAATCATGTGCGACTCACACTCTACCAGTGCTTCAAAAAGGAAAAAAAACAAAACAGAGAAAACAGTACCAAGAAACTTTTTAGGAATATCAATGTAAAAAAATTCATCAAAACTGTCGTTAAAAAAACCTTTTGTGTTTGTCGGTGGGGATATCTACGTGTACGGAATAATATTATGTCTTTTGCGTATTATATAATGAGCAAATAATGCCCTATTAATAAACAGTACACTAGAAGGATGTACGGTGAGGCTCATACGACAAAGCCCATTCAGACACGTCAGTAGATATATCAGCCTGCACACGACACACGACACAGGGACGACTCAGGCGACTCTTCAAACACAAATGGAATGTAAATATAGCTACGAGCAGTACCAGGGGTCCTAGTCAGGGGTCGGAATCCACGTGTGACAAATAACTTCATAAATAATGATTTGGAGACGTGGAAAATGGGATTTGTTAAAATAATACTTAACATTTTTTTAATTATTTTTTGTTTGATTGTGTGACGAGACGAGCAAGTCGTTCACCTGATGGTAAGCGCTACGCCTGCCCACAACAGTCACAGTATGTTTACCTTCTCACAATATATAAATACATTCATTTCGATTTTTGAAACTCTTAAATTCATTTGAATTCCTCGCACAAGTGTAAGCCGCGGGTCTTTATTTCAATACGACTAAGATAAACATCGATAAGTCCTTAGATAGAAAAGTATTATTTTAACATAAATAATACTTTTTTATCTAATAAATAAAATAAGTCCATGAGGCATGGCGCCAAGAGCACTGGCTGCATTTCCACGTTGAATAGCAATAGCTATTCTCTGTGCGAGCAATGAGCCAGCCGTCTTGTCACCAGCGGCGTCGACCAACCGAAGAAATAGCTGGTCGATTTTTTCTTGCACCGATTTCTTTTCGATAAAAGGTAATAATGTTTCTCGTATCGCAGGTCAAGCTCTCGACTTAATGACCGTTCGATCTCGATATGTTAATATTTATAGTGACCTTGCCTTTTGATGTGATGCGTTAAAACACATCTGTGACGACCGCTGTGGGGTACATTGGCGATAGGACCGCGTAGGATAAACATTTGTTTATCATTTGTTTGGTTGTCTGGAAGAAATTGCTTTCAGCGATAAGACCGCCCCTTGTACTACCCTTGTTTACCTATTGTATTTTTTCTGTACTGTGTTTATTTTTGTTTCTGGTGTACAATAAAGAGTTTTCTATTCTATTTGTGTGTACCACAGGTATTTACTCTGAGTCTAAGTGTTTGTGGAGACTTTATTATCGTAGTTCCTGATTCCCCAGAATCAAGGAACCCTAGTTAGAGGTCAAGATCTACGTACGGGTCCGTGCAGCCGGCCCCAGCAGCGTTCTTCCAATGGAAATGAGAGAGAGGCTATGTTTAGCAGACGACTGGCACGGGCTGGTTGTGAGGGTGATGATGTAAGAAACTTGAAACAGTTGTCGTGCCCTCAGATGAGGAGTACTCGCAGCTCCCGCGCCTGTACCACCTGGACGACTTCGAGGGCTGCCTGGCGCGCGCCGGCGGCCTCTACTGCCTCGGCACCTTCCAGATCGAAAGGCCGAAGCAGTACGACCCAACCTACGAGTTGATAAAGGTTACATTTTGAAACCAACACTTCCTAAAATAATGGACACTTCACGTTCTCGTTTTTTGCACCGTGCCATGAGTCAGCAGCACACAGTCGGCCGCACGTAGAGATTTCCTTCAACTTAAGCTTGACAGGTTTCATCAAGTGCAGCTTGTGACTGGTAGTGTCCATTTGCTAGGTGCGGAAAACGTCAATTTCTTTAGGAATTTACCATTATTTTATGGCAATAAACTATACGGGCTGATGATGACTCTGTTCCTCCAGGAGTACTCTAAAGACCCGTACCACTTCAACCGCACGCAGCTGCACCGCGGGTACTGCGTCAGCGAGCGCTGCCCCTCCACGGAGCGGAACAGCACGCTGCGCTTCGAGCGATGCGCTGCTCAATGGGGCCGCAAGCGGAAGCTGCGGCTGTCGCTAAAGAAACTCACGTATTGCAGGCAAGATATTTTATAATGAATCGTGAATTAGGGTATAAATACTACTCGATATCTGAAGGAAGCAATACTTCTGTCTACTATACTAACAACATGAGGAAGATATTTGAAGAATATCCGGCATTCCCACACGTTCATCCGGTTATCGCGACGCGCCAGCCGGCCCAAACCATCGAGTTAGAATATCTCAAAAGGTCTTCTCCCGATTCAATTGTGCTTTCGGCTTGCGATACGGCGTGATAAGTACGGCTACGCTGGCCATTCAGTCGTTCAGTCAGTCGTGCAGTTGGAATGAAACTAGAGCCGCCTCACTAGCTGCGCCGTTGCCCCCGCAGGACGCACGCGGCGGCGTTCACGCGGCGCCGCAGCCGCGCGCCGCTGGACGCTGCGCAGCGCGTGCTGCTCGGCGCGGTGGCCGCGCTCGCCGCCGCCAACCTGCTCGGCACCTGCTACGACGTGCTGGCGGCCGACGGGGAGAACAGTGAGTCACCGGGATTTCCTCTCTCTTACGTCATTCATCTCCCTGTCAACTACATGCAATATGCAAAAAGGTTATAAATTGCCATGCGTGCTCACTAACTTTATCATTAACATAATAATGGTAAATATCTCGTTTCCTAATGATAATAATATTCAAAGTAAATAATAATATATTTTAATATGTTTGTATCCAGAGAACAAATTGATTGCGATGTGGTCGCTGCGCTCCAACTGGCGGCGCCTGACGGCCACGTACGAGGACGGCGACCCGCGGCTGTCGGCGCTCACCCCCGTGCAGGGCGTCAGGTAACGGCGGCGGCGCTGCGGCACACCAGAACTCATCTGCGTCACTGGTCACAGCTTCACCTAAATATCACTCGCGGGGGTTCATGAAGACATTCACGAGATTTAACAACTCTACCGCTGGATTCAGTATACCTACAACTGTTCGAGAAAAACTGGCAACTATTAAATTAAATTTTCGATTACTCTTTTTATCTATGCGCGAATCAGACTCGTTTATGTCTCATAAATATGATTATCCTAATGAAGGTCCTACTACTTCAATGTTTTTAAAACTTAATAGTATACCTACTACGGTAGGTAGTCGCCAGCAGGCGCTGGAGCAGCTCGTCTCCCTGCATTTGTGTCACAATAGCAAACTTATTTGGTCGAAGATAGATGTTGACATCTGTGTGGCGTTCCCAGGGTGTTCCTGATGTTCCTGATCATAGGCACGCACGCGGCCTGCATCCACGACATGCTGTACCTGCACAACCCTCAGTACGTGGAGCAGGTGAGCTCGCAAACTAATATTGTTATGAGAGGCCAACCGATCTGGGAACGGAACGTGGACAACGAAGCTCCACACGGGACGCAGGAACCAATTAACAATACGGTGATGGGGATTCGGTTCATTTCGATCAAAAGGCATACCATGGCCTCTTATAGCGATTCAAAAGAAGACATAAACTGAATAGCGTCGCATAATCGCACCGTGACGTCTTATTTTTTATATGACTGCTATTTTCAACCTAAACTGGGCGACTCAATTTCGGTTGCTGCCATTTTAAACCTAAACTATATCTAGTTCAGGTCAGGTCAGGTTCAGTTTAGGTCTTCAATTGAATCGCTATAAGAGTTCATGGTATGCCTCCAGTACTCGTTTTATTAATAGAATAATGTTTAATCGTTATATTCATGAACGCCCAAGTTTGGGAGAGCTCTACTAGCACCCAGGGGAACCGAGGTACCCTTCCACCGAGGACTCCTCTCGAACGCCCGAGTGTCGTTCCAGGTGGCGAAGACCCCGCAGCTCATGGTGTTCATGAACGGCACGTCGGTGGTGATGGTGTTCGTGCTGGTGTCCAGCTTCCTGCTGGGCTACAACCTGCGCGTGGCGGGCGGCCGCGCGCGCCCCGCGCTGCTCAAGTGGTGCGTCGCCAAGCGGGTCGCCAGGTACCGTGCCGTCATGTGTACATACATTTTTCCTTTGAATCTGATGTCGTTGAATTGCAAAACGCACGAGTTACCTCTCAGCCACCTTCACTCGTAACGATGGCTACGGGTGCGATCTTTTGAAATTTTCCTTGAATTTGCAAGTGCATCTGTTATGGACGGCCCTAACGCTTATGATCGAGTGGCGTTAAAATCGCCCCATTATCATGTAGGAAAAATATTCTAATTTTAATACGCATTGCGCATTATATTAACAGCTTTCAGTGCGCGAGAGCATCGCAACATGTAATACAAAAAAAAAACTTTAAAATTAGCAATGTTTTACTCGTACTAAGAAAATTTTAGTAGAACAATTAAAAAGATAAGAAAGATCATTACACGCACGGCGACCCAAAACATTCTCGACATGGCGTGCATAGAACTTTATATTTATGCAAAACCAATTATAGGAATACATATCAAAAACTACCTAACCTACTGTGTGAGCGACGACATTCGGCCACTAGCACAGAATAGATAGTACACTAGGCGCAATGGGAGTGCCTCAAGGGAGCGTCCTCGGCCCAGTATTGCATCTAATTCCCGCCCCAGTAGTAAATAATTAAGCCGATTGTTTATTATAAGAGCCTTCGAAGTGATTACCAGTTTACCTTAAGTTTTCGCACATAACACCTTATTTACTTACAGACTTAGTTTTGATGACATTGGCCTGAATAACCCTGGGAGCTTTTTCTAGCTATTTCGGCCATTTTTGATAAATTGCGTGGGTTCGATGACCTTTGCCAAGATTTGATACGACGCTTGTTGTTGGCGGAAGGTGTTTGGGAATTTGCCTTCAATCCAACAGAAGTGAGAAATTATCGTAGAGTTCACTGGCGATGCAGAAAATATTTGTTGTCGAGATGCTGGTATTTTATGATATTTATGGAAGATTTATTTTGTTGAAGTATTTGGAATTTTAACTAAGTAGGAACTACGCCAGTAAAACTAAATAAAAATAGTTGAAAGCAAATGAGAATAATAGGTAGGTACTCATTTGGTAGGTGTCAATAATGTTGAAAACATAGTATAACAAAAAAAAACTAATTTGTTAATTACTTTGCATTCGATCAATAATTTAGAGTAAGGTGTTTCCGAGGGAGCCGATGACGTATTAAACCAGCAGAAAATCCACCGACAATAGCTTTTCGGGGTGTTTCGAGAGGACTTGAGAACCTAGAACCGAAGCACCTGAGAGTCTGTTCTCCCTCGATAGATCCTCTCAACGCTTGTTTCCTTCCAGGATCAGTCCGGTGTCCCTGCTCGTGGTCGGGTACGCGGCGACGTTCTGGCCGCACGTGGCCAACGGCCCGATGTGGCCCACGCTGGTCGAGCCCGAGAGCAAGATCTGCCGCGAGAAGTTCTGGTCCCACGCGTTTTACATCAACAACCTGTGGCGGGCGGACGACCACTGCCTGGTGCAGACCTGGTAAGAGACCGGTCGGGAACGAGTCGAATACGCGGGACGCGGGCTTTCTCTTCGTCTCGGACACGGGATCAAAAGCGAAAAATGGAAACGACAAGTGTCGTCCTCTACAGGTTCCTGGCGACGGACATGCAGCTGCACGTGGTGGCGGCGGCGCTGGCGCTGCGGCTGGCGCCGGCGCGCGCGGCGCGCGCGGCCGCGGCTCTCGGCGCGCTGCTGCTGGCCGCGTGCGCGCTCAACGGGGCGCTCGCGTACTACTTCAACTGGCAGTCCATCATGTACCACGTCTACCCCGAGTGAGTGCTCTTCTTCGCAGAAACCAGCTTCCAGCGATTCCAGCTCCGATAGATCAGTAACAATTATATTGTGGCCCGGCTTGTGTCGTGACGCGGGAGAGAACCGAAGGGTCGGGAAACATTCGTCCGCTCAGACACGTGACTCCTGATTCCAGAACGATGCACACGATGTACCACGGCGTGCCCTCGTTCTACCGGCTGTACACGACGCCGTGGGGCAGCCTCCCCGCCTGCCTCGTGGGGTTGCTGCTGGCGCAACTGCACCACGAGCTGCAGGAGCGCGGGGTCAAGATCACCTCCTACCGGGTACGGCGCCACTGAATACATGTAGCATAATACATTATAATAATGTCGTCTGGGACGGTATTTTCTTCAAATACTTCTTGCGTCGTGTCTCTACTACTGGAGGTGGGCCGTCAGCTCAGCATATTCCTCTCTGATTCCTGCGGGAGACGGCTCCTCGGCGGCACTTCCGTCCAGTCGGAATGATAATACTGATCGTGCCCCCGCGGTCCCGCAGTGGTTCCGCTGGGCGTACACGCTGGCGCCGGCGGCGATGGGCGCCTGGCTGGTGGCGGGGCACTGGCTGCGGCGGCGGACGAGCGCGGAGTTCACGGCGCTGTACGTGGCGCTGGAGCGGCCCGTGCTCAGCTTGCTCAGCGCGCTCGTGCTTCTCGGCTTGTTCAACGGGATGAGCGGTGAGACGCACGCGACCCATATTAACATATATTAATGAACCGACACGCTCCAGTACGATGTTTTTAGGAGATACACAGTAGCATTGAACACAGTGGTCCGTACCTCACTCCTGGACGGACCTCAGTAGTAGTGGATCCGGACCGTGCCCTCGTGCTGGCCTAATCCTCCTGACAAAAGTGAAGGGGGGGCTCAGCGGTGGGTCGCTGAGGGTTGTCGATGATGATGAGTAGAGGATCAAAAGTGCAAGTCGCGTATACTCATTAAAAGGAATAATTCCCAGGTTTCTTGAAGAACTTCTTCTCGTGGAGCGGCTGGCACGCCATGGGGCGCCTCTCGCTGTCGGTGCTGATGGTGCACTGGCTGGTGAACGCCGGCATCGCGGCGTCGCGGCCGCAGCCCATCGCCACGTCGCTACTCGATGTGGTGAGCGCAGCCGCCACAAATACCAGCGCATTTGGAACACGCTCCAAGACATCATTTTGTTGATGGTATTTATCCTCCTTAGACGGTGGACACGGTGGCGACGACGGTGCTGAGCTACCTGCTGGCGGTGCCGCTCACGCTGATGGTGGAGATGCCGGTGTCCAGGGTCACCAGCGCGCTCATGTTCTCCTTCCACCAGGAACCGACGAAGAAACAAGTCTAGTAACACCCGACAATGATTAGTTCCAGCACATATAAGTACCACCAGGATAGTACCACCAGTAGATATTTAATAGGACGCGCAGCGGCGCGGCGCGGCGGCCAGAGATATTTTGAATTTAATGTTATTTTTTGTGTAACTTTTCCACGCTACATATCTGCTCAAAACTATATGTACACATTTTGATAATGTAAGTATTTTTATTATTTTGTTATTGTGATTTAAGTTATTCTAAAATAAAATAAGAATTAATATGTATTATAATAAATGTTAATTTAGTTGCAATAAAGGTTGTGATAGTTGTTATAATTATTATTATGTATTCGTAATTGTATAGGACGTGTTTATATTTGTATGTGTTTTTTCTATTAAAAGTGTTGGTCAAGAAAGAAAAAGGTAATATTAGCATTATGTTTGGATCTACAGTTTGCTTGTAATAATGCATTCAAACATGACAGATATAGAATTTTCAGAACGCTACTCTTAATGTATTTATTACTCTCAATATTCTTGCCATAATAATCTCAGAACGTGAAAATGGTGTATATTTTATTATACTGAGTAATAAGACGAGCAGTCATTCACCTAATGGTAACCACTACGGCTACCCATAACAATTACAGTGCCACCCAGAACTTTGCATAGCATAATCTTGCGCGGCGCTGCACTGCGCTCGTCACCCTGAGACATGGTTTTAACGATTTCAAAATGTGAATTACAGGATTGCCCGTTACTAACATTGTGTAAAGAATAAGCGACAGTTTTTACAGAATAAAGATCTTATATCTAAAGTGCAATGGATAGACTTATCGTCAAAAGAGATGCGTCAATGAATGTTAGACAGTGTATGTTATACGTAATGTTTCTATTGTGAGAATATCCTTCACTTCGTTAAGTTCTAACTTAGTGATGTTGAAAGTACGCAGATAAGTAGATACTAAGTTTAAGTTAAGGTTCAGCACCTGGGAATGTACCCGGGCGGCGTTTTTTTATGTTTTTTTATATTGAAATAAACAAATATTAAACAAAAAAGCAGATTTTATTTATACAAAAATGTTTATGTTGATTTTTTTCCTGGAATTTCAATATTAATTTTTAAATTAGTTTTAGCATATAATACCAATAATATAAATGGCTTATATGGCTATTGCGTTGGGATTGAGCGGGGCAATGCCGCCAGCATGCTGGATGCGCCGCCAACTGGTAGGGGGGTTAAACACTCAGGTTACCATGAACCTGTTATGGCTTGTAACGTGTCCAACTGGTTATTAGTACATTGTACTAGTAGTTTCAATAATAGGCATTTTCACGTTGAAATTTTTTTTAATGCTCCACAAAAGGTTCGGTTCGCCAGTAAAATAATCCACCATGTAGTTTTATTTCAACCGGGAGTAGAGCGCCACCTGGTATCGAGTAGCAGTATCAACAGTTCAAAAAGTTTAAAAACCATGAAGGTTTTATTTTTATAAGCAGGAATTGAATTGCATTGCATTTGAGCTGGTGCAATGCCATTATCATGCGAGGAGTACTATATTCTTTGTATGCGAGGTACGCTGCCAACTGGTTCGTATGGGGGGGCTGTACTTGTAACGAGGCTTGTTTATATTTAATTTTATAAAATAAATCCCTTTATAAAATTAAACTTACTGTTCGGCTATTGGGGTATTTACCCATATCTACATTATAATCATGCAAAGTGAATGCGCGGTACGGATTTCAGTTAAAGTGTAAACGAAGTGAATCCATATTTTATTTGATTGATAGACAGACGAGGCGCTTACCATCAGGTAAATTACCTGCTTTTTTAATTGAATAATAATACTAAAGCACTCAGCGCCTGCTGAGTTGCAATAGCAACACACTGTCGTGCCTTGCTAAGCATATTAGTATTACTGGTAGGGGGGTAGGGTAGTGGGACAATACATGGCAGGTTTTAAAAAAATATATAATTATTCACTACTTACTAAACCTCCAAACACTGGAAAACTATTTTCTAATTAATATCGATAAAACTCTAACTTGAACGAAGTCGCGGATAACAGCTAGTAGTAGTAATATTGCAGTTTTGTTTGACAGCCTGATTGCCAAGACGAGCAGGTCGTTCGATTGATGGTAAGCGCCACGTCTGCCCACGTCTTCTGTCAACAGCTTTAAGTATACAACAGTAAAAAAAATATAAACTATATTGTAAAATAGAATAAATAATTTGACAGCGACAGCCGTGACCGCTTACTATCAGATGGACCGGATGCATGCCATCTATTTTTATAAATAAAGAAATCGCCAAATTGGAACTTCTTTATCTTGACCTCATTAATTATGTACGTGGGTGTATCGACCGTCGATTGTCAATGGTAGATATTCGCTAATGGATCCATCAGTCTGGTTGGTTCCGAACTGTAAGCCTTCACCTCGTTCTGCTTCGTAATGAATTCAAAAACCAACATTTGTAGTGTAATAATGCATAATGTTGTTGTTGTTTGTTGATTCGGCTTTAGAATAAAGCTCGTAACACACTTTCACCGCGCACTGTATCCTGTCCCTGACGTCACGGATACGTTCTTAGTGTTCCTGTCCTCGGGGCTGCGCCGCGTGCTCACACACACTGCTACTGCATCTGCAAATAAACTATGTGTCTTCTATTCTAGTTATTTATACATTTTCTATCATAAGAAAACATTGAATAGCTTTTCGTTCATCATTTTACAAAGTAGGTTCAAAGCACCTCTCGTGTACGCGTTTTAACACCAACCAAGAACTTTTTAGTTTTTAAACACCTCTAGACAGGAACCTAGTTTCCCACCGCGACATTCTAAACACCTGGGGATGAATCAGGATGCTATATTAAACAAAAAATTTAGTATACCTATTGATTTCTTGAAATAAATAAAAATAAAACAGAAAAGGGTTAGGATTTCGAAGAAATAGAAGTACGTACTAGGTAGGTACTTTTTCGGATCCGTAAAAAAGATGTTTGCGTCATTGGCGCTGTTGCTCACCTACAACATAATAATTAAAACCAACTAAAAATGATTACGGCGTGTATGAGACTTCAAATATTGCCTTTTTATTTTTGCCTTCTTACAATAAATCATTTCAGTTTTGAGTTTTTATTCGTCTCTCATTGTCCGTGAGACTTGATGATGACTTGTAAAAGCAAAGTCCAAAAGATGACCCTACTCTCAATAGGTACCTATTACAATAGTTTTGAGAACATCATATGTCCACTCAAAGTTAACTTTTAGTATAAATAGGTACTGGCCATTGAAAGAACTCATACATAATGTAATAATTACATTTAGAGAGATCAAATGAGTTAATAATAACATGGCCATCACCGGGACCCACTCGGACGTGGCGGCGCATAAAAACCATCGGAAACTGCCGCCGCCGCCGTGACACGAGATCATAGTAAACTCACGGAATAAGCCAGCCTGAATGTGTGCCTGAGTACATAATATATGATTTGTGCTGGACCTCGTTGTCTGCGATTAAATAAGAAATAATAGGTATACGGTATAACAACTATGTTAGTTCCTCATCGGCCGGCTAACGGGGATTACTAATCGTGCCTAATCATCGGACACTGTCATTGTCATGCCATCAAAATGACTGCATGACTGCTGGTTTTTAGTCAAAGTTCGTAATAACATAGCGCTCGACCGCAAACTCACCGCTGATGACCTTTATTTACATTTTGATTATTATTTTTTTACTTACGGTACGTGCCATCAATTGAATTAAATATGCAGACATAGGATAGACTGGCCGCATAGGTACCTGGTCCATGTTTCATTTCCACACACAATAGATTTTTATAGTTGTCTGATGGGATCCTCGACGAAAAATAAGATTATAATTATCACGAAATATAATTATGATAATACATAACTCCCCTTTTGGCAGTCGGGTAAAAAAATCAATGTTGTAAGTATCACACCTAGACCTGTGAATTTTTCCATCCGGCTTGTAGCGCATCGCGTCGCATCGCGGCGCTCGGCGCTCGGCGCTCGGCGCTCGGGGACAGACGGTTGCGGACACAATTTTTATAAACTGACGTCATACACACACACATATATGGTACATTTTTGAAAAGTATTTGCTTGGTTGTGTGCGCGTGGCTGCGCGGGCGCTTGCGGCGGCGGCATGCGGCAGTGGAGCTCTCGGCGTTCTCGCGTCGCTGAAACACCAATCGAACTATCCCAAGATAATCCTAAAATGTTAACTGTATTGTTTATTTATTAGATATTCTATTAAAAAAGTAACATTTCCAATAAAAAAATCAAGCAATTATTTCCTGGGTTGTTTTATATTTAATTATTGTTTTTTAATGTCCCTGCGATAAATTGTTAATTTGCTAAATCACTTATCTATATATATATAAATGTTATGTTGGTTTGTGTACGCTTCAAAAACTCAAAAAGTTCTGCACCGATCGAGCTGAAATTTTAGCATGATATATAATCCGCATCAAGGATTGTTTTTATCTATTTTTTTCATCAGTGACATATCAGCGAATGTGAAAATGTGCCACAGCGAAGCGTGCCAGGGTACAGCTAGTAATTTATATTTACAAAAAAAGAACCTTAGATCAGACTGAAAACAAAATCATGGCCCTATATGGGAATAAGCTAAGTTCAGGTTGGTTGCTGATAGGTATTATGTTCCTATGTGTTGTCTATTCAATTCATTCGTTGATTGCATCGCACTGATCGTTCATCAATCAATCAATCAATGCAATGTTTTCGTTCTGTTCACGGCGCGCTATGCAAGTAACGCCGCCGCCGCCGCCGCCGCCGCCGCCGCCGCGTCATGTATTGTTATTCAATCCCATGTTTTTTCTCTGACTGAGAGTCAAAGGCCACTGTCGTGGTTTATGAAAAAGTATAAATATATAAATTTTATTTATTATGATGAGCTACATTCAATAGTAGGTGCAAAGTTTAGCAGTATTACGTACGTAATGATATGCAGTTAATACAATTATATTTTCGTGGCTTGCTCATAGAAGAGACCTGCGTATTGGTATATGTACCACGAGCTGTTCACCCCAGCCACCAGCCAGGGCACCCGCGGGTAGGTTGGAAAAGGCTAAACATGAGCATAGTTATAAAATTTAAACATAACCTAGTAGAGAGATAAACGCTTCATTGACAAAGCACAAAACAAGGAAAACTTGCTAGAACTAAAACAATAATAACTTAACAATTAATCTCTGACAACCATGAAATAATAAGAAATACCATAAGACATACTGTTAACCATCCAGACATACTGGTATCCATCGGCTACGCCGAACTCCCGCGCCGCCGGAAATAGTACCGCTAGCGACAAACAACTGCATCCGGTACTTTATTGACATACGTATATGTTATATACTTAAAAGTCCCTACATAGTAATTTAGTATTTGACCGCTGAACGAATTGTAGGCTGTGGGTCAATAACAAGTATTTGTGAATTTTTCCAAG
Organism: Campaea margaritaria; assembly: GCA_912999815.1. Lineage (NCBI taxonomy): Eukaryota > Metazoa > Arthropoda > Insecta > Lepidoptera > Geometridae > Campaea > Campaea margaritaria. The sequence goes on along the minus strand of OU538809.1, from coordinate 137,538 downwards.
TAAAATTATGTTTGTATGAGTGTACGTACGAGTTGCTGGTCTCGTTACCAAATTGCGTAAAAAATGAAAATAGTAGATTGTATCACAAGGGAACAAAATAATGTATTTACGGTGAGAGCGATTTTTTGCATCCAGAGCGAAGCGAAGGAACAAATGTGATGTGTGTGATGTTACGAAAAATGTGATCGGGCGAGACGAACGTAAGTTAAGAGGGAGATAAAAGCTAGTGAAGATAGAAATAGAGACAGTTAAAATATTTTTATCCAATTTTTTTAAATTATCTCTAAAAACTTTTTTAAGGTTTACTTCAAAAAGCTATGGATGCAATAACGGCAGCACCTCGGCGCGGGCGAGGCGGCGCGGGCGGGAACTGCTAGTATGGTGTAGATCATAATGAATGCCACTTTAAATCCCACTGCAAAAACTTGAATATTGAAAAAAAGGTAAAAGCTCAAACAACAATTTTTTGTTGTTCCTTCTAAAAGCATCATAGTTAATCATAGTTTGTTATGATGTCCTTTGAGAGTGGCGTTGCGAGGTATTCGTAGCGAGGTATTCGAGGTATTCGTTGTCATCGCCGCAGAACAGCTTTCCCCTGAGGGGTATCATAGGTATTAACAATTTATCGATTACAGACATGCAATATTAGAAGATCTATAATTTAATACATAAATAATAAATACAAGAACTTATAATATATATCCACGAAGAATTATATCTGAGTCAATCATTCCGTTATTATTCCTTGCATCACCATCGCCGACGCGGCGCGGCGGCGGGCGCGGGCGCTTACTCTCATCATCGGACGAACTCAAATGCCGTGTGGTTTCCTAATAACAAGCAGTGTACTCCGCTGGCTACTCCGCTGGCTACTCCTTCCTAAGCCTGAGCGCTACACATTGAATCACGTTCAACAACGTTGTTGTTTAGTAAAGTTTCTATTGTAAGGTCTATCTGCTCTTTCTTATTTTTTAATTTTAGTAAACGTCATACGAATCAATATATAAAAATGATTGTGTCACAGTGTTATTTGCCCTATTCCTCCGAGAGAGCTTGATCGATTTTTATGAAATTGTAAATGTATATTCTGTAGGTCTGAGTATTCGTTTTTAGCAATTTTTCATACCCCTAAGTGATAAGGGTGGCCGACCCCAAAAGCTTTTTTTAGCTATAATATGTTGCATTAAAAATACATATACAACCCAAAATGTTCACCCTTCTATCAACAACCCCTATTAATTTACAGACATATATATCCTACGCATGCACATTCATTGACTGTTAGGCGGTACCAAGGTCACCAGGACAGCTAGTCTATATATATAAAAATGTTATGTTGGTTTGTGTACGCTTCAAAATCTCAAAAAGTTCTGCACCGATCGAGCTGAACTTTTAGCATGATATATAATCCGCATCAAGGATTGTTTTTATCTATTTTTTTCATCGGTGACATATCAGCGAATGTGCGAATGTGCCACAGCGAAGCGTGGCAGGGCACAGATAGTAATTTATAAAATTAATCGTGTGCAAGTAGAAATGCTTACATATTAGAATGCCGTCGGTGGCAGATGTCGATCGGTTATTATGCAAGGAGCTGTCGCCTCCGCCGCGGACCTTGCCGCGGCTCCACATTACCATAACAGTATTGTAGATAAGAGTTTGCTCTGCTGGCAGTCCCCGCAGCAAACACACGCGTAAAAACTACGAGAAAACTGCAAAACAAACATACAAACACTATTCGTAGGTACTAAATAGTGATCGGCGGCAGGACTAGCTTAGTTCCTCCGAGGAGGTCTGGCCGAGAGCACTGTTGGAACACCGGCGGCGGCGGCGGCGGCTGGGTTGTGCAGTTCAACTTTCGAGTACACTGCCTGTTTTGTTCTCAAGTGAGGGTGAAGGTGACGTGATGAAACCGCAATGGATGTGCTTCGTTGCTTTGCTCGCGGCGGCGGCGAGCGCGGCCGAGCTCACAGGTTGGTATCTACCATTTTATATCAAAATCAAATTAAGTTAATCAACTAAAATAACTTATTCATTTTAAAACAGGTGAAAACCTTTTATCATAAATACGGCATTGGAGTTAATCATGAATAATATGTTATTATTCCCTGAGGGGTGTCTTTTAGACGTTGTAGACTCCTTTGGAATCATCTTAGATACAAGTTGGATTGATTGATGCTGGCTGACATAAGCACAATAGGTGCTTATACGTATAATTGAATGCAAGATCCATTATAGTGCCAAGGGCAACGACTCTAATGATACATATCGAATGCAAGAAAACTATTTAATTAAACCGATTTGATTGTTTCGGATTGGCACAAACAATATTTGGTAATGTGTATTTGGTAATGGTGTTTGGCTTGGTCATGGCCATCTCATTCAAATTGAGTTGAACCGTCGCGCGTCACGTCGGCCTCGTTGGCGACTGCGAAGCTAAAGTAGCGAGTTGCACTCCACCCAGGATCAGTAGTTGTGAGATTGGCCGGTACTTGCTCAGAGTCTGGGAGTTTGTAGGAGCAGGGCCCTTGTAGTGCCCGATTCCCTAGATACAGGCCATCTGCGTACATTGCAAGTATCTGTCTACAGAAGCTATCATCAACCCATAACGTCCCACTGCTGGGTACGGGTCTCTCCTCACTTTCGTGAGGAGGGTTAGGCCATATTCCACCACGGGGGCACAGTCCGGATCGGGTAACATACCTACCTCCGAAATAATTCTCGGGTAGATATGTGGTTTTCCTCACGATGTTTTCCTTCACCGAAAAGCGAGTGATAATTACGTACATATGTTTTACAGAAACACATTGGTACGTGTCTACACTGTGATTTGAACTCACGACCTTCTGATTGGAAGGCGGACGTTCTCCCACTAGGCTACCACCGCTTCTTGTACCTATTTTTTTCTTGTACCGCTTTATGTACCTATGTGATAAAAATAAAAAAAGAAAGATAGGATTTCAAATACTTTTCACTGTGCCGGTACCCACGTTCTGTAATTAATATCACGTAGCGGTTCGTAGAGCTGCTACGGCGGCGGCGAGCGTAGAGTCTACGCTGTCGCCTGCTATCTGTAGATATGTTTTACTGGACAGCGCGGCGCGGCGCGGCGCGTATTGTTCATATTAAGCGTCATAAATGGCACAAAGGCTCAGTCTAAACTGGGACTTCTTCTCCAGGAGTACTGCCGGGGCTCCCAGTCCCGGGGACACGATAACGTGCTTTGAAGCTGGTAACGAGCCAGGCCGACACTAAGCACTAGGCTAGGTCTTACATACAAACTTTTTTTTTTATTATTTCATCCATATTAAAATCGCAACGATTACAATAATCGTTTGTTTAAATTTTACAAAAGCCTACTTCTCTATCCTCGCAGACGAGGAGTACTACGCGATGCCACAGTTGTTCCAGCTGGACAACATGGAGCGCTGCCTCGCGAGCCGCCGCGGCGCCTTCTGCCTCGGCAGCTTCGACCTGCTGCCCGACAGGAACGAGCCCCTGCTGCAGGCCATACAGGTGAGGCGAGGAGCACCTCCGCGCCGGCAGGGTAGTGGGGCGGTCTCTCGAGGGATGCGCTTGTTCGAGCTCACGCGACAGAACGTCCCTGCGATAATTGGACAAACCCTTTCTCTTCTCTTAAGAGAAGTATCTTGGTTCAGAAATTGCACTCCGAGACGTATTACAAGTAAATTATAAAAGACTGCTAAAAGTTAAGGTCTCAACAGGCAGCCTTATAGCTTAGCAGGAATCTCTTCCAGGCAAGTTTTGGATGAATGAAACTGAAGAACATTAATTATGATATCTAAAAAATATATGAAATGAAAATGTGTCAACGTATATCCTCACGCACGCACTCGCGGTTGTTAGAAAACTAGAAGCGTCTTCAGTCGCCGTGGTCTCACCGTGGACCCGAAAAAGAGACCGTTCTAACGTCTGCCGCCTTCCAGCGCTTCTCTGGCGACAAGTACCACTTCAACCACACGCGCGTCCACCGCGGGTACTGCATGGCGTCGCGCTGCGCCCACGTGCAGGGCTCCGGCCTGAGGGGCCGCTTCGAGGCCTGCGTCGACAACATCACTCGGTGAGCCGCAACACTCTTTCAATCAATGCGCCTTCAGTAAATACAGGACCATCGCCGCATGTGTTCAGCTTGTAGAGCTATTGTGGTCGGGAGGTAACAAGAGCGAGTGCTTTGCAACCTAATGCTCGGCCCCGCACTAATGACTTTCATGATATAAGTGCATATTTCTATCGCTCCGTGCTGCTGCGGTAAAAATTAGTCAACTATAAAAGTTGCCAACGATAGTTGCCTTCATTGCCTTTAACTGTTCTTTGTGGCATTTCCCCTCAAGGAGTGAATTCGGGCTGAAGACCAACCTAACGCAGCTGCAGTACTGCCGCTCGTGGCGGCAGCCGGCGCGCGCGCCCGACCGCCTCGACCTGGCCTTCCTGTGCTGCGCCGGCCTGCTGCTGCTGGCCAGCCTGCTCGGGACCGTCTACGACGCGCTGAAGAGCCCCGACTCCAAACGTGAGCGCAGATCACATTTTATTATAGTATACTAGCTGCGCACCGCGGTTTCGCCCGCGTTGAATAGTATCCTAGCGGAACTCTTCTTTTTACGGCACAAAAGCCAAATACATGTGTGCCAAATAACATCCAAACCATTCAACCACATTTGCGTGTTTGGTACAGACATCCAAACGCACCAAATCTCAAATTTATAATATTAGTAGAATACTAATAAATACAGAATGGCCAGTCTCAACCCCGCGCGGTCCGCCTAGCGCCTCCTCGCAATCGGGAGCACACTCAATATTATACGCCTAAATAATAAAATTAGCGCCCCACGCCCACACACACATACGACCATTCGACCACATTTTCACATATTCGACCATGCTCTGCTGACATTTTTTTGGGAGTTCTAGTCCGATTTTGGGCCCTAGGTTATAGAAATATTGATAATCTACCAGAAAACGAGGAATTCTAGCATCTCAGGCATATTCCGCTGAACAAAGTTGTCATTTTTCAGTTTAAGAAAAATTTCATCCATTTTCACATATTCGACCATGCTCTGCTGACATTTTTTTGGGAGTTCTAGTCCGATTTTGGGCCCTAGGTTATAGAAATATTGATAATCTACTAGAAAACAAGGAGATCTAGCATCTCAGGCATATTCTGTTGAACAAAGTTGAGATTATTCAATATGGGAAGATTTTCATGCATATTTACCTATTCGACCATGCTCTGCTGACACTTTTTTGAGAGGTCTAGTCCGATTTTGGGCCCTAGGTCATAGAAGTGTTGATAATCTACGAGAAAACGAGGAGTTCTAGCATCTCAGGCATATTCTGCTGAACAAAGTTGTCATTATTCAGTTTAAGAAAATTTTCGTCCATTTTCACCTATTCTGCCATGCTCTGCTGACACTTCTGCTGAAGATCTGAACAGACGCTTAGTTATAGATTATAGGCATTGTACTTGTCTTTGAGACGCTGTAGAGTTTTAGTATCTGGGAGTGAGTATAAGTGTTGTTAGATTTCATATAAAAAATTTGGAAATTTTTTTGATGATATTTTATAATAATTTTTATTTCCATAAAAATAACAGAACTATTGAAAACAAGTATCAGGAACTATGTAAATCATAAGGATCCGTAAATAAAACAACTTTTTTTTTGATTTCCTGGAAATTGATCTGCTACCGGAAGTTGGCAGATCATTTTTTCAATGGGAATTTTTTCAGGAAAATAGCCAGAACTATCGCTGAAAAGTATCAGGAACTATAGAACTCACCTGCATGCGAAGGGAACTCTCATTTATTTATGATCTGCTGGGAAATGTTCTGCTAACTTCACTAACATTAACTAGGATGCCCTGAATCTCATAAAGAAAGCCTATTACACTATGTTAAAGACTATGTTAAAGACAAAAATGCATGGCCTCAATGTCCCAATCTCCATGATAATGATAAGTAACGTAATTTATACAATTTCAATAATGCAATTGAATAGTTTGGTAATTATGTTATATCATAATATTATCAATAGAATAATTTATTTTTATATTGTACTAGCTGTGCCCTGCAACGCTTCGCTGTGGCACATTCGCTGATATGTCACTGATGAAAAAAATAGATAAAAACAATCCTTTATGCGGATTATATATCATGCTAAAATTTCAGATCGATCGGTGCAGAACTTTTTGAGTTTTTGAAGCGTACACAAACCAACATAAAATTTTTATATGTATAGATATTATGGCTTTAAAAAAAATGAATGGCAAAAATTTTAAAAATGACATCGCCGTAGAGTTTCTTGGTGCTATCTTCTCTAACGGGCGTATTTCCGAAACACTGGTAGAGTCAATGGAGTTTTCCTTTCCTTTACTTTCCTTTCCTTTGTTAGATTCAGGCATGACTCACCACTTGAAAGGAAAATATCCTTTATCTAACTCAAACCATAATTAGATAATAATCATTAGTTTCGTAGATCATAATATTTTGACTTATTTTTTGTATATCTATACTTACGTATAAGATATTATTTTTGACGTGTAAAAGTGCAATATTTTCCTATTTACAATAAATGATTTGAGTTTGAGTTTAGGGAATCGGGAGCTACGAGGACCATGGTTCTACAAACACCCAGACTAAGAACATGTTATTCGTGGGTCACACAAATGTTTGCCCTGCGGATAACCACGGAGCTATAAACTTAATTGCATTGGTACGTCATATCATAACAGTGTGTGTTTGGGTTTTCTCGCTTCTACCTATTAGCGATGCTACTAACGTAATTGGCTAGCGCGGGCATACATTTAATTGCAATGGCGGCGTGCTCGTTGCTAATGATCCGGCATAGTTATTATGAGAGATAAATATAGATAGTGTTTGTTTCTCCCGACGACCTGTGCGCATGTGCAGCTCATTTATTGTATTTGTAACTGTTAACGAGCCATGTCTGTCATTTATCCATCACAGGTGGTTTTTTTCCGAAAATTAAACCTAGGTTTATATAAAAAAGACCAGTAGGTAATTGCACTAATTACGCCATGCACGTCAACTAGCGCTAATGATCATGTTATTATAGGTAGGTAGGTATATCCAAACAGAAGAGCGGTTGAGTGCCCGTTTCAATTTAAGTGACGTCTCTGAATTTTATTTTGACTTGTCTGTAAATTTATATGATTCTATTCTTTTTAATATTATTGCTAGGTACTGGTCAAAAATGAACTGTAACTTTACATTCTCGGGGTGTTATCTCCAGTGTTTTAGTTTGAGACAGGGAAAGCGCACCTACCCTTAGACGATTTACGATAAAACAATTAGAGTACATGAGAAAAGCATGGGCAATTTTAGAATGTAAGGGGTTAGTGGATGTCGGTGTTTGAATTTAAAGGTTTTCGGACAATAGTTCGTATCCACAGGCAGTGCTTTTGGATTATAGCGAACAAGTACCTGATGACGTGGTCTCTGCGCGGGAACTGGGCGCGCCTGACAGCCGACCACGCGGACGGAGACCCGCGCCTGGCGGCGCTGCGCCCTATCCAGGGGATGAAGTAAGCATGTTTACATCAGACTTCCCTTTAGGAATATCTCATTTAGAAGAGTTTACATATTTTATTTTTAAACTGGCGGCCGTATAATAGCTCTAAAAATTCTGATCCATGCAGGTTTTATATGAACCGGAAGTAAAGCGTCCTCTGGTATCGAATAGCAGGAAAGATACTCCAAAAAGTCTTAATACACGAAGGTTTTATACGAAATGGAAGTGAGTCGCCATCTGTCGAGGTGTCGAGTAGCAGTAGAAATACTCCAAAAAGTTTTAATTCAAGATATCTATATATGAACCAAAAAATAGCGCCATCTGTTGTTAAAAAATGTAAACGCATATGCATATGCTTTCAAAAATGTTGTTTCATGATGGTTTTATTATTCAATAACTACGAGGAAAGAGCAACCACAATTATACTACGTATTATACTGTGGCGATTTTTATGTTTGGAATTAAATGATTGTTATATTGTTTTCAGAGCTCTGACCCTGATCCTGATAATGCTGGCGCACTCTGTGCTGGCGTACTACATCACCTACCTCAACAATCCTCTGTTCTTGGAAAAGGTAACTTTGAACCACTTTAAAAATAATTTAATTAAATATATTTATTGGTAGAGCCCCGAAGGCAAATTAATCTCGTGCTATCGGGATTTCAGGAATAATTAAATCTGCATTTCCTTGGCTTAACGGAATTTGAAGATAAAAAAAAGGATTCTCTGAAAGAAGTAAGTCTATTTACTGCTATTATCGGTACAACTAGTACAAAGATAGATAGCCTAGTCGGTACAGAACGAAACTCAATCAAAAAATGTGTTTGAAGTGTAAACTCTTATGCCCCATCCAGGCGAGCCACCACCCGATGTCGGTGTACTTCCAGAACGGCACCTCCATCGTGCAGACCTTCATCATGGCCTCCAACTTCCTGCTGGCCTACAACCTGCTGCTGCACGCGGAGGCGCCCGACCGCCAGCTCGGCCTCCGCATGCTGCCCCGGTGTATCGTACACCGGATCACCAGGTACACAGTAAACTGTACTATTTAATTCCCGATGCGATGCAAAAGGGCTGTCATAAATTTAACGCGTGTCGTTAAAGGGTGTCGAAGGCTTTTTAAATTTATACTATCACTGTCACGATCACATAAGAGTACATATAACCTGACATCTGACTAGGATTCCCTGCATCTAGGGAGTCGGACTCAGATCCAATACCTGCGCTACAGCACGAGTGATATACAAAGGCTGTACAGCAGCTGAATGCAGCAGTGTGTCAGTGAGCTCAGGTCCCGCCCCCCTCAGAGCTGACGTGCGGCGTTGTCCCCAGGATCCTGCCGGCGTACGTGCTGGTGGTGGGGCTGGCGACGACGTGGTGGGCGCACGCCTCCGACGGGCCGATGTGGGCGCCGCTCGTCGGCGGGGAGTGCGACCGCTGCAGGTACACACAACTTTAATATCAAAAGCATGCCTTCAAATCAAAATCATCCCCCCGCTGGGCACAGGCCTCCCTAACCTTTTTACATGACTTCCTGTCTATTGCTACTGTTGGGCGATTTATTGTAATAAAGCTAAAAAAAGCAGATCGACCCTGACCCGACCAATAAATATATCTAACACAATGTCTTTTTATCTTCCTCTAACGTTGATCTGAAGTTCCCTAATACCTAAGTTCCTAAAGCCTCCCGCTGACCCTGGCTAGTCATTTCTATGATGTCCCTTTATTTGTAAAAATGTATATTCTATTTGATTGTAAAAGAGTTGTCAATTGACAGAGACAAGTGGTGGACGCAGCTGCTGTTCGTCAACAACCTGGTGCGGCCCGACGTCAAGTGTCTCATTCACACGTGGTGAGTGTTTAGGTACAAGGAGACTTTTCCCACAAGAGAATCTCATTTAGAAAATCATCATCGGAATCATCAGTCGGAAGATCTCCCTTATTAAGAATCATCCCTTAGAACGCCACAGCGACCGATTGCTAGCTGTTAGTACCCAGCGGCTTCCCCCAGGTGGTCGGTTCACCTTTCGGGCGTCCTAAGCTATCTCTTCCGATCCGCGGTCGCCACTAGAGAACCTATCTTCCGCAACGGTTATCGGTCTCACGAGCTACGTGGCCTGTCCACTGTCATTTGAGTTTGCTAATTCATAGAGCTACATACCTAATTGTTGTAAACTTTAGTTTTCTGCGTATCTCTATACTTAATACAAAGTGCATTTATGTGGAACGAACCCTCAAAGTGCTTGCGCTGCAAACATCAGCCGGGGCAGTGATTTCTGACAGAGGCAGAGGTCAGAAAAACAGACGATTTCATTTTGGTGTTTCTATTGCTTTAAGACTAGTTTTTATTGCGAAATAAAGAGACTCAATTAATTTGCTTTACATAAATGGAGCGTAAGTTGCGCATTTTGAAACCGGCATAGAATTAATTTAACTTGTTCTTACTCTTTGGTCCTCCTTGTTTATCACGTCGATTTGTCACCCATATTGTCCCTGAGATGGGCTGTTTGATTAAAGCATCGTGACTCCAGGGTCAGGTGTGAGAGTGGTGACCCAGGGCACAGCTAAATCTAGGCATTTAGAATGAAAGAACCGATTTCAGGGAAGTTCCTCACTTAAACCCCCTCAGTTCAAGTGGAAAAAAAATACAAAAGAATATTCTCGCAAATTGCTTCTACGCGTTTCATCTTCATTGAGTTGCATAACAACTGATGACAACCTCGCCCCGCTTCAGAGTCGCTGATTACCTAATCTTATACACTTAACATACATACAACTAAGCAATAGAGGACGAAATTTATGTAAATTGAAAAATATTTAGGAAATTAATGTAGAAATTTTTAAATAAACTAGCCCTAATGAACGTTTACATACTTAATTATTTTTAAAGATATCTGTCTGTTTGTTATATTATCACTGTTTGGTAGCTAAGAAAACTTTAGGTTACGTCTAACGAAAAGAGCTATTGATCGAAACTGCTTGTAGGCGGAGGCCGCTTATAGATATTTAGACACCGCGAATGAAGTCGCCGGTACCAACAAGTATCCGCGATATAGATCGACTTGCCACTGAGCCAGGTTGTCGCGAGGCATGAATAAACATCCGATCAGCTGCTCCAAGGCCGCCAGGAGGCCAATGCCTCGTAACGGAACCGCGGCGGCGGCGGCGGCGGCGGCCGGTGGCGGCGGCCGGTGGCGCTATGCGTGCGCCTGCCGCAAACAAAACCAAAACAAAAATACCATGGAATGCAAACAAAAGATTGAAATTTGCAACAATTATTTTCATGTTTAATGAATAAGAATATAGTAAAACTATTGTAAAACTCTATTTTTGTTGTCTACCGTGAAGATTACGAGTATATGCACACATCTTATAAAAGAAGATTCGGTAGGTACATTAATTTAGCAGCGATTATTGCTGTTCTGTTGATTGTTGGTTTGCTTGTGAGTTTAAACGACAACGTTTATATTGTGCTAAAATTAGAACAACCTTACTATGAAGGAATACATCGATACCCCACCTTCGTGGATATGGTCTTGAATACTGCCATCATGCCTTCCCCACGGTGTCCCCAGGTTCCTGGCGGTGGACATGCAGCTGTACGTGGTGTCGGCGGTGCTGACGCTGGCGCTGGGGCGGCGGCCGCGGCTGGCCGCGCGGGTGCTGGCGGGCCTGCTCGCCGCCTCGGTGCTCGCTAACTTCCTCACCGCCTACTACTTCGACCTGCGCCCCATGGTCACGCTCATGTTCCCCGAGTAAGTGGGCACATTCACTATGCCAAAGCCAAGTGACTTCACATTGCGTGTTCGTTCTCCATCGAGAACGAGAGAGAGGCCGGCCGCAGCAACACTTCTAAAGGCACTGGGCAACAGATTTTCTGCTTGAGCTAGTGAGTAGTGAGGCGGCCATTAGAATCCGCAAGATGTTTCTGCACCGAGTCATGCTCATAGTCGCGGCGCTGTCCGTTCCAGGTACATGCGCACACAGTTCGAGGGCGAGAGCTCGTTCAAGTGGCTGTACCAGGCGCCCTGGGACTCGCTGCCGGCCGCGCTCGTGGGGCTCCTCGCGGCCTTCCTGCACCACCGCCTGCAGCGGGAGGAGATCCGACTCGGAGACAGCCTGGTGAGTGATTTGTTTATACCGGGCGCCCACACCGGACTGTACCAGGGTGTACCACAGGTGCCGTAGGACTCGCAACATAGGCAGGATTTTATGCTATATTTTCCGAAGAGATTCGGCCTGGATATAGTAGTGATATATACAGACAGATAAACTTGTCTGTCTGTGTGCGCCGCGCCGGTAACGGAGACCTTTCTAGCTTACGCACACTAAAACAACCTCTACCCGAGCATCTCCTACGAGTGGAACGATCATGACCAAGCGGCATAATATATCTATCATTATATCATAGCTATAACTATTAATATACACCACTCGAGTTTAGCAAGTCACATACCTACGACTTATCGGGAACTGGAAGGGCAGCTATATGGCCCATTAAAATTAAAATGATGATATCACGCCATATCGGGCCTTAATCTGCCTCCATAATGGCTCGTTGTGGGTGGTTGATTGTCCAGCCGCAGTTGCCTGGTTTGACGGCCGCCTTCTGAGATAGGAACTCGGAGCTAGGACGGAGCCTTCAATAGAAGTCCGAATCTTCAAGAACTTGCGCGAAAATTATGCTTAATTCCTTAAAAAACAATCTACGAATATAAATTTAAAGCCATTATCAGAAAATATTTTTTGATTTTAATATTGAGTAGGTAGGCATGTATATGCTACAAAATACCGTCCCGAGACCCGTTTGTTTACCTTTACCGTTAACCGTTTAACTTTTTTTGGCTCTTATGCGAATTTTCACACAACGTGTGTGTTTACTGTTTACTGACGTTGCGTCGTAACTAAACTCAATCAGCTGTGCTTAATCAATTTAAACGGTGTTTTCACCGCTTGTTATCTTAGAGTTTTATTAAAGAACTGATTATAAATGCGTCATCGTCAATAATATTTACTCATTTTTCCTATAATTATAGCTATCATTATATTATTGGAATAACAAATTAACTTTAACTGTCCATTCATCTACGGAATCCAACCATTTAACACGTTCACTGCTGAAAACACAACTGTTGTGTTTTTTATAAGTTGCCGCGAGTACGGGAAAACACAACGGTGTGTGCAGATCCGTACGCACGGCTATACAAGAAAATCGGCTCAGCAGTCAAAGTGTTAAGGAGTTGTTTCATGCTTGCAGGTGTTCCGCGTGGTGTACCGCCTGGCCGTACCGTGCATGTTCCTGTGGGTGTTCCTGGGGTACTTCATGAAGGGGGTGACGGCCCCGGTGGCGGTGGCGCTGTACGCGGCGACGGACCGCGCCGTGTTCGTCTCGCTCACCGCCACCGCCATGCTCGGCTTCTTCCACCAAGTTGACAGTGAGTATTCTAGTGCAACTAAACTGAATCAAAAAGACTTGTATCCTTCAGCAAGTTCCTGTCCATCAGCCACCTGTCGATGTGAGTCGCGGTGACACTGCGTTGGGACGAGGAGAGTCTATTGTAAGGATAGAAAAAATAACAATCACAGCCACAGCGGGCTTGCTAGTCGAAGTCCAACACGGGCGTGGTGCACTTGTTTGTACATGTTTATATACGTCTGTTCACAGGCCTGTGGTGGCGCTTCCTGTCGTGGCGCGGCTGGGTGGTGCTGGGGCGCATGTCGCTGTCGGTGTACCTGGTGCACTGGCTCGTGGCGCTCACACAGCTGGCCGTGCGCCCGCACCTCTCCCCCGTCTCCGTGCATGAGATCGTGAGTCCTCCGTCCTCAGTCCTAACCTAACAATCGGTTCCTAGAAGATCAGGCACTCTCCGTCTCCACACTTCCCGCATCGCTTCTCGAGTCAAGCCGCCCGAAGAGACCCATTAAGATTGAATATTGTTTCACGCGGTTTGATCTCCGGACCCGCACCATTGACTTCTCGTAAGTTATATGCGGATTTTCATCGCTCCGCATTTCGGGAGGCACGGCTGTTATCGGTTGAGAGCAGTCGTCGAGCCCCGCTAGGGACCCTTGGACTGCCTGACAAACTCTGACGCTAAGGCTGGCGCTACCTCATTCGACAAAACAAAAAAATGAAGGCAAACTTTTCAAGCTTAATATTGCTGACTGGATCCAATTAATGTATGATGATGCATCCAGGGCGGGCACTTCCTGTGGACGGTGTTCGTGAGCTACTGGTCGGCGCTGGCACTGCACCTGTTCGTGGAGCTCCCGGGGCAGAGGTTCCTGCAGGCCGTGCTGTCGTAGCCACTGGTTGCGGCGCAGCGGGCCGCTACCGAATAACTGGAATTTCAGCTCCCACTTAGGACATAGGGGCAGCTTGGCTAGCCGCTGTCTAGGGACACTGCGAAACTTTTTGAACAAGTAGTACCTATCCTCAGTCTTCATTCAAGTTTTCAATTAAGTTGTTCCCAGTCAGTTGTTCTCAGAAAATAAACTTTCGTCACCAAATTAACAACAGTGAGTTGTTCGTTCGGTGACTTCATACATAAGTCCCATTGATCTCCATGACAATAACATTTCAATAGCGATTGTTATTCATACACTATTAGGTATTAGCACAAAATAAATAATAGACGTAGTATTATGAATTGAATCAATTAGTGCATAATGCGTGTTGACTATTTTGTATAAAATTATTAGTTAATAGAAGATTGGCTAAGAATTAACTTACATAAGTTTAAGTGTACATATTTATTTTATTTTAAGGATATTGCCCAAACTGTGTACTTGTTTATACGTCTGTACTACACATGTTAATTAGTTGGTGATTTTTTATTTTGTATATAAGGTTTGGCTTAGTTAAGTCTTTTACGTTCACGGTTTGACCCCATACTTAATACGGGATAAATAAACTTAATATTAGAATTTAGTTGCTATTTCTTCTCTTCTCCTAAGCTAGGTCCTGCACTACAACCCACCGTGACGGACGACCCTTTATTACCGTGCGTCATGCCGCGGGTCGCGAGGGTAGTGGGGTCTCTAAAAATCCCTGAACTACCCTATTGACCCTAACTACCCTATATGTGTCCCTAGCCATACAGCGTTTGTGTGGAGGGGCTTTATGCCCATAAAGCCCCTTCACACAAACGCTGTATGGCTCAAATACAAGAAGATTTAACGCTGTACTATCCTTTCGCTTTCGAAAAAAAAATGTGAAGTTTTGTTCCTTGGTGGAAAAGAACAATAGTGATGGATGAGCAAACATAATAATATTTATAAGTACCTAGGTGATTAGATTAGCCATTCAATAAAATCGTTATTTATTTTCTAAGAAGGTACTTTTGCTTGAATGAATATAGATACAGGCCTAACTACCTACATACCTTCCTAAGGTATCACTAGTGTCACTGTTTGTGATAGGATACATTTTAAGTACCTACCTACCTACCTACATACTTACCTACTTGAAATGTATTTATTGTAAACGATTTTAAGTTTCTATTATAATATTTCATCACCGTTGCACGCTCTGCACACGGTTAAAGTAAACTTTGACTGAAGGGACTTGTGTTGCGGGTGCCGCCGCGCCGCGCGGCGCCGCGGGTTGACTTTACAAGCTTTCTTTGGTCCATAATGGTCTACCTTTTTTTTATATTTGCCTTTTGTATTTTCATCATAGAAATTAGTAATTATTTTAATAAAATGAAATAAATAAATACCAACAGATATGTTTGTTAATTTAATAAAAGTTCCTATAATCACCTTTTACTGGGTCGCGTGTCGCATATTTTATATGAATAATAAAAAGAACAATTTTAAGGACACCGCGCGGCATTCATGAAATAAATTTTCAAAAAAAAAAGTACCTAGGTATTTATTATTATTGTTTATCTTTCAAAACCATCCGCAATCCGCACGATATAACGACGACGCGACGGTCTAATAATGGGTATGGCTCTCCTTTACTACCATATTTTATATGCGTATCCGAACCAAAGATCTTATACTATCCGAACAAACAAAATGACTGACAAGTGCGTCAGCTGTCTGTCAAGCGTGACATTACGATTTGACGTTTCTTTCCTCCCCCTCCACCAACCATCTTCCTGCTTGACTCGCCATGATTGATCATCAATTTTTGTTTGCATTGCGTCGCGCTGGTGTTTTCCATCTGTTATTTAATATCATTGCACAAAGTACCCTCCAGTGAAGTGAACACAGAGCGATGGGAGGCCATCACAGTCACGAAGCGAAAGCAGGCGGCGAGCAAGGAGGCAGCCAAAGCGGCAGCGGCGTGAGCACACCGAGAGGATCTCAGAGGGGAGCAGGCTCGCGGTCAGGCTCCGGCGGGGACCTACAGGGCCTGGCGGAGAACCAGGACAAGCCCCCGCCGTCCATGGTACCGGTAGAGAAGCTCGGCAAGGTTAGTGCGATCTGGCGAGGCCGTTAGTCATGGCTATTTGCACCAGCAATGACGTTTCCTGCTAACTCAAGTGTTCATCACGATAACACGTTGCAAGTTCCCGCAATCAGTCTTTCTTGAGAAGCCGAAGTTTGCTTCGGAAAGTGCATGTGTTGCTGTTGATCCGTTGTTGTTGATGACGCCGAACGCCGCTAACGATCTACACTAGGAAGGTAAACACGCTCTAGTCATGTGAAGCAGAACTCGTACCCACTGTTGATATTGGCGACGACAGGTTAACAACACCTGTAAAGTGATAAGATAAACTATTAATTTAGCAGATGAGGCCTATTGAATAATGTGGTGCTTTCTGATGTGAAAATTAATTAATTGAGAACAGGTATATGACTGTGGTCTCAATCATTTAATAGCCTAATACTTAAGTAATTAATTAATTAATTAATAATTTTCTGATGAAAATTATTGTCTAGTTTTGAAATCAGATCTACTTAAAAATGTATTTGTGAAATGTTACCATAGACAACCGTAGCATTCTCAGTAAATGAGGTTCAATAATCTTTACATCAATAACAGACTTTGATACAATTTGCCAACTGAAGGAGCACAAGGTTGGCAATGCATCAGTTGGTCTGCTGAGGTCGCAACTGCATTATTGAGTAGTGCTACACTGCACCAAGTTGTAAAACAACTACATTACATGTAAATGTTATAAACTCTGTTTAACCCTGTAAAGGCAGGGAGCAATGTTGTGTAAAGTTTGGCAGAAACCTAGGACCTAACCTTTCAGCATTGGGAGTACAAATGTGCACAACGGAATATAGTTAGAAAAAACAAAGTACAATATTAACTTGCAGGCTGTGTGGAATAGAATAAAATAGAAAACTATTGTACCCCAGAAAAAAAATAAACAAGTATAGTACAATGGGTGGTCTTATCGCTGAAAGCAATTTCTTCCAGGCCTTCCTGACTGCATAGTCTCGGATCCCATCGGACAACAATTAAAAATCTATTGTCTTCGTAAATGCTGCATGTGAGAGATTGATGGGTAAAAGATGCCAACACATAATAAATACACCAATTACAGTACAAGAAGAAAACTGATTTATTTCACTAACTTCATATCCTACTCTACCCCATTTATAACTAAAAATCTATCAATACACCAACCCACATAATAATATGCTTAATGCATATCTATCTTAAGAGGTGGTAGCCTAGTGGGAGAATGTCCGCCTTCCAATCAGAAGGTTGTGAGTACAAATCCCAGTGCAGGCACGTACCAATTTGTTTCTGTAAAACATATGTACGTAATTATCACTCGCTTTTCGGTGAAGGAAAACATTGTGAGGAAACCCACATACCTACCTGAGAATTATTTCGGAGGTAGGTATGTGATCCACCAATCCAGATCTGGCATCTGGATCTCCTTACTAAAGTGAGGAGAGACCCGTGATCAGCAGTGGGTCGATATGGGTTGATGATGATGATATCTATCTTCCTATATTTTATTATAGGTTCTAAAAGCTCGTACAAAGAAAATATTAGTATATTGGTATCTTATTATAGTCGTAAGTTGATTTACAACTGTTTATTGTCTTTACTAATTACCCGTTGGCACACTGCCAGCAGCAACACTTAGCACAAGCTGGATCAAAGGCTAGTTCACACGGCCACTTCGATTAGAATATATACAAACAATATACCATATCTTGCACAAAGAGGATTTCTCGTTTAGAACATGTGTTTATTTTTCAAGCCACTTAACATATACACATATCTAAATACATTAAAAACTACTACTTGATTCAAACTGTTATGTTGGCTAACTAAATTTGACATTCTTTAATTATAATTAGCCAAAGCACATGCTTAACACTACCTTTATATTGTTGAGAACATCACTTTTCATATATGTATCTACATTATCTTATCGTTATCTTCTATATTTAGTTTATATTTGTATTTTTAGTTTAGCTTGTCTCGTCAATCAATCAAAATTAAAAAAAAGTCCTACCTTTACTCATGTTTTGATATTTGATTCTAATAATAATGTCCAAGGTAATGTTAAAGCTAAAGAATAGTAGTGTTTATATCTAATACTAATTTGTTTTTTTGAGATTTAAGTTAATTTTACACTGTCTTTTAGAATCCTTAGGCTCCATCAGGCTTGGCATCAGCTTGATAAGGCCTATCTGTACATTCATTTTAGCCAGTGTCGTGTCAAATGTTAGATTATTACTTACCTGCCTATTTTTTATGCCAAATCTAAATATCAACTCATCAGGCTGTTATGTAAGCATCACAGACTGGTTCCGTGCTTATTTTTATTCACATTTAAAGCACTGTTGTAATATAAAAGTTCAAACACGACATTTTAAA
The DNA here is from genome assembly GCA_912999815.1 of Campaea margaritaria. Classification (NCBI taxonomy): domain Eukaryota; kingdom Metazoa; phylum Arthropoda; class Insecta; order Lepidoptera; family Geometridae; genus Campaea; species Campaea margaritaria. The sequence continues at coordinate 119,186 of OU538809.1, read as the reverse complement.
TTATAGTATAGCTATCTACAGAACAAGAATATTTAAATGTTATCTACAAACCACATGGTGCATTGATTGGTGAATTCGGCGAGTTAGTGCGGGGATACCTTTAACATTTTTATTTAGTTGATGCAGTTAAAATTATTAAAGAGCTTATGAACGGCCACTTTCCTATAACTCTTAAGCGCAGACTCATCGACATGTGTATCTTGCCCGTCCTAAACTGCAGTGCTCAGACCTGGTCGCTGACCGAAACCCAAAAGTTCAAACTTGGGCTTTGCCTAAGAGTGATGGAACATAGCAAAATTGACACCAATATGAAGTGTTTTGTGTGTCAATGGTCGTCGGTGGTGTCGTGTCAAGGCACCTGGTAACATCATGCTCCCATCACTACCTGGTCATTGATATCATAATGCGTTGCTCAATCGAGTAATTTATAAAGATAGTGCGGCGCTGACACGCCTTATCGACGATCTGCCGATAGCCGACTCTGATTCCACATCGTGCCTTTGTTTTGGTTGTCAGTGTGTGATGGCGACTTGCGACTCGCTGCTTAGTGTCGTGCTCTTAACACTTTGAATTAATAAGATTATGTTGTGTTAAATTCTATGGAAATTTCATTACTATCAATCACCTGTAATAATAATATTTATTTATAGGATGATTGAGTACCTAATTGGAATTTCTACATTTTAATCTCTCGAGATTACAAAGCGAGTAACGAAACTTGAAATTTTGGCAAAATACGACACAATTGCGCAAGAACAAATAAAACTACACGGTAGTGTAGGTAGTTCACGCAATTACGTGTGTCAAATGCAATGTCCATTTAACGTTTAATGAACAAAGGATACCAGACTTCATTAAAGAGGACGTGTGCTACCCAATTATTAGTTGAATAGTGTAACAATTACGTGATATATTCGATGGAGGACAGTAAGGTGGAACAGCCAGTGACTCCGAGGGATCGGTGGGAGGCAGCGGTGAAGAATATTCGGTTCAGAATAGTGGGCATACAGGTCCAGCGGATAAAGAAAAAGAAAACTGCCGCTCCGACTTGTAAGGTGGGGTTTGATTGTGTTCTCGCGATTTCAGCAGCGGATGCCGTCTTTGCTTATCTGAAATTCGGGACGTATTTCGCTATAGATATTAGTTAAGACGTGGCATCCTAACAAGCTTTACATGCGTTCCAAACACTTTATCCCAGATTGAGAGGGTTCGTTTGCTTGTAATACCTCTTCCAGGTTTTAATCCCATTGCTGGAACATTAAGTTTGAAGATCCGTCTTCAAATTAATTGTGCTCGTATGATAGGTACTTTTAATTACTTTTATTGTAAAGAATTTAATCGCGAATCCTTGACATTGGTCCGATGTTAGCATTTCGACGGCGCGCGACCTTGCGGCGACATTTCAATTAGATAGGTATTAATTCAGAATTATGCGCGGTTTGCTCGGTGGTTCCGCCTGTTTTAATTAGTGACAATTTGATAAGACCCTGTCTGCCGTCACCCGATGGGGATTTTTGGACCAAACGTCCAAAAAATCCCCTTCGCAGGGGACGTAAAGGGGATTTCTGGAATAAGCCGTTTGACGAGAGAACGTGCTGAGCTTTTATTTGATAGAAAAGCTTCCCTTCACTATATGTTCACTCATTTCAACAAACTAACCTATCATAATATCATTGCCGATTATCCCGTCACGTGACCCACGCTCCGCCCCGTCACGTCGTGGCTCGTGCTTGGGGTAAACAATGCTATCGCCGCGCCGCGCCGCGCCGCGCCGGTAATCCGCTGCACACTGATTTTACTATCGTAGTTGATGTAATTGTTTGATTCACGCTGCGATTTGGGGAAATTGTTTTATTGCGGTTTTTATTTCTCATTCATGATTTTTTTTATTACGCAATTTTTATAATATTGCTTTATAGTGTAGTAGATAACTCTTTCGTTCGGTTTGACCTAGTTTGAGTTTGTTCGCCTGTATTATTTGCCCGCAGGTCAGAATAGGTTTATTTATCCATGGGGATGTGTGAGTGGTAAACTTTGGAACTCCGTATTGAGACAGTTTAAGATAAACCCTCTAAACTGCCAATTTATTTATTATTTCATATAAAGAATGAACGTTATTTAAATTACAGTTGTTGGCGCAAAGGTCCCAAAAAGAGGATGGAGTCAACGGAATCACAGAAAAGTCATTCACAGTAAGTGATAGAATAGAATAGAATAGAAAACTCTTTATTGCACACCAGAAACAAAAATAAACACAGTACAGAAAAAATACCATAGGTAAACAAGTAAGGTTAGTAAGGTATGGTAGGTTTGTTAGGAGATTACAGTACATACTATATTGTGATAGCTTCTCCAGCCTCAAGGATTTTTTTATGTTACTGAATAACAAGTCGAGCAGGTCGATCACCTGATGGTAAGGGTCACGCCTTCCCATATCAGTGACAATGTTACCTAGAACTTTGCATTGCAAAAGCACGCACGGCACTGCACTGCCATATGGCCAGTAATATAAGTATGTTTGTGTACACACACATACACGATGCGTGTACAAACGTCATTTATACGTGTGAGTTGTGAAATCAATTTATTGGTAGTGTCCGGGGTGAGCAACCACTACAAGTCCTAAGTCCAATTTTGAAGAAGACATTGCGTCCACCGTTCCGCAGAAGTACCTGTTCCCCATGTACCCGGAGCTGGCGACACAGTTCTACAAGTACGTGCACCGCGCTGGACGCTGCAAGAACCAGCACGTGCCGCTCGCCACCTTTCGCCAGCAGTGCGAGAAGATCCTCAGCCTGCTCGACGATTCCGTCATCATCGAAACCTACGTCAAGTGAGTAGCGCGCACCATTCAACAACTCATCGCATTATAGAGTATCGGCAGGCGACGTACTGGTCAAACGCAACCCTTTTTATGACGCGTCACGATCACATAAGCAAATCCTGACTCCCCACTTGGATGCCTTGTATCTTGCGTACTGTCCTACTGTACTGCAAGACCCACTGGCAAGCTGAAATATACTGAATGTTTTCGTTGTAGTCAGAATGTATACGAACAATTAAATTTTTGAACTGTTAATTTTCCAGAATGTTCAGCTCGGACTCAGATGAGAACACAGTAACGCCGGACGGTCTGCGAAAACTTCTCTACACCAGCTACAAACTGTCCATGGACCACTATCCCGAGGGGCCGCAGACTTGTTTAATGGTAAGTGACACACTGACATCCCTTCATCGGCCCGGAGATCCATCGTTAGTTCCGATACCGGTCTCGTATATCTCTTCGGTACTGCATAAAAAGAGTCTTCCGTTTCTCAAACGAGTAATAGAAGAGGGTCGAGTAAACTACCCTGAGGTACACCAAAATCTTTAACAGAAAAGTCATCGCATCGGTAATGGTCTAATTATGATTTTTTTGCTTCGGTCTTTTGTAATAAGAGTTGACACGCTTAGCGTTGCGCCAAATATTTCGTAAAGTTATATTTTGGTCAAACATCGTTTTCGACAGTATCAGACGCTTTCGTTAAATCCACTTTAGACACGTCCACAGGGATATGGCAAACTTGGCTACCAATGTTTGTGTCGTTGGTCCGCAGATAGATAGCACGCTGGCGGCCGCCGTGGCGGGCTGCTTCGGCGCCCGCGCCGCGCTCGGCGCCGGCGCCGTGCTGCGCTGGCTGCTCGACAACTGCCACCGCCTCGTGTTCCCCGTGCACAGGTAGGGCACACAAGTAAACGAGAAGTGCTTGTGCCTGGAATGGAGATAAATTTTACGGTTTAATTTTATGAAACGGTCGTTCGGTCTCTTTTATGTTTATGGCTCGTTTCATAATGTTAAATGTTAATTTTTTCGAAGCTTCGACGGTTCCAATCTTTGCGTTCGGTGGTCCTTCTCCCGCTCGGTGTCCCGCTAGCGTTCCGTCCCTCGGCGCAGGTACTGTGTGCACACGCTGGCCACGGCGCACCGGCTGCTGGCGGCGCCCGCGGCGGGCGCGGACGCCGGCGCGGGGCTGGGGCTGGCGACGCCGGTGCTGGAGCGCACGCAGGCGGCGGGGTCGGCGCTGCTGCCGCTGTCGGCGGCGTGGCTGCTGGCGGGCGCGGCGCCGGCGCTGTACTCGCGGCCCAGCGCGCCGCCGCCCGCCGCGCTGGCGTCGGCGGCGTGGCTGGCGCGGCTGGTGTGCGCCGCGCCGTCGCACTGGGTGCCGCTGTACGCGGCGCGCGACCACGGGCTGGGCGCCAACCGCTTCCTGCACCACACGCTGGGCTACCGCGGGCCCTCCGTGCTGCTGCTGGCGGCCGACGCGCTGCTGCTGGCCGTGTGCGCGCCCGCCGAGTGGCGCGAGTCGGCGCGCTACGGCGGCGGGCCCGACGCCGCGCTGGTGCAGCTGCGGCCGGCGCTGCGGCTGGTGCAGCGCGCGCCCGCCATGCTGTACCTCAACTGCAGCGCGCGCGGCCACCCGCGCGGCCTGCGCGTGGGCGCCGACCCGCGGCGCCCGCTGCTGGCCGTGCCCGAGGACTTCGACTCGCTGCACTACGGCGGCGCCGACCACGCGCTGCGCGACATCGAGGTGTGGGGCTGCGGGGACGCCGCCTCGCGCGAGACGCAGCTGGAGATCAAGAAGTGGCAGGTCAAGGAGGCCGAGCGGCAGCGCTGTGTGAGTACGCGCGCCCCCGCGCCCGGCGCCCGCGCCCAGCGCCCGCGCCCGGCGCCCGCGCCCGGCGCCCGCGCCCGGCGCCCGCGCCTGCGCCTGCGCCGAGCCGCCGCTAACGCGCTCCGCTGTCGCAGGTGAAGCTGTCGGCGGCGGACTGGATGGAGCACCCCGACCGCTACCTGCTGGAGCTGGCGGGCCGCCCGCAGTACAACAACTCGGCCAGCTAGGGGGCCAGCTAGTGGGCCACTGCGCGCCGCCTTCGCTGCAGGCGGGCCGGCCGTTGGCCCAGCACCGCGGCGGGCCAGCTAGTGGGCGCATCGCATCCGGCCTGGAGCGCGGCCCCGCGGCCCTGGAGCGCGGCCCCGCGGCCCTGGAGCGCGGCGCCTCCCACGTCCACCGTATACAGATAACCTCCAAACGGTTAACGCGTCGACGTGAAAGAAGAAAGAACGAAATTCATTCTGACAGTGACGTTAAGGTTTTGTACTGTATAATATGTAATAGGAGATGGTTGACTTTGTAACGGTCCCGAATTGGACTCGCTACATTTCACAAAATAAAAATACACATTTATCAATTTTTGGCAGAATACTGAGATTTGCATTGACAAATTAGTGAGATTTTGGCTACACATTAATATTGCATTCGATCGGAAAAAAGCTAATTATTGCAAAGGTAGAAACTCTATGGTAAGAGATTAAAAGGCCAAGTCGTATCTATGATAAGGCGGAAATGGAAAACGGATCAATTAAATAATTAATAATGATGACATTCAAAGGGAATAGCTTAAAAGTACGAAAAGGACTTCGACATGATGGTAGATTTAGAAGATATGGGCCAATAACACTACAATAAATTTTGCCAATGAGGAGCTTAGAGGGAGACGAAAGATTTAGAGCGGGAGAAAAGAGAGGCGCGAGAGTCGGGGCTTGGCTTGCAAATTTGCGAAGAGAACGGGTGTGCTTAGAAAAGTGAGAAAACCAAAATGGCGAAGTAGTGAAAAGCGCGTAGGAATATGTTTTACGGATCGCTAGGTCTCTTCCAAAGGGGATTTAGTGATCCTTAAAAGCGATTCTGGGGAGATAGGAAGTGATACTAGGGCCTGTGTTAGCTTGAGTCAAACTGCGAATGTTCTGATTCTTGTTGACACTGGTAGGGCGCGTAGGTTGGCGAATTGAAACGGTGCTTGCCAAGAGTTTAGCTGATAGCCTGAGGAATGTGGTGACCTCAGGGGCGTCTTCCGGCATGGGTGGCTAGAAGCGCCTGACCACCCATTTTGATCGTATTTTGTGTACGGGCGGGGTGATTCCTCTAGACAGTGACGAAGATATCTCTTCCTGTACATAAAGTCGATTTGAATGGTCCCCGCACGCACACGGTGTTATTACCGTCAGGGCGATTTCCAACGACATAAACTCCCTTCCCAGCATGACATGACGGGGCGACAATTTGACGACTGACGATAGGTTGCCGTTTGGAAGTCTTAGGGCGGCCTAGGGCTTAGAAATAAGCAAAACTCCCGGTGCCTCCGGACTTTAGATAGCTAGTTAGAAAAGGACATTCTTGGAACTTCCCTGTGGGATTTCTCCATGCACAATTAACTTGGAAAATCTGATTGTCACGACTCCGAAGTTGTCGCAATCAGGCTTGCTTCTGTTAGGTACACACACTATTTATTAGAAGCTAGACAGGTTTTAGTTCATAAGAAACTTAGGGCAAGTAGGCATAGGCTCATAATAATTAACAACAGGGGTCACTAGCCATAGGAGGTTCGTAAGTACCTATGAGCTAGTCTATAGTGTTAACAATAGGGGTTACTAGCCATAGGAAGTTCGTAAGTCCCTATGAGCTAGCTAGTTTATAAGAGCTTAGGGCCACACACACATAACATACAACATACAAACGAACGCACAGACACCAATTTCGATAGGTAAAGTTAAATGTGGACTCCGGACAGTCCTGAGAAGTTGACAGGTAGGCACACACACACACACACACACACACCTTTAGCCTAGGGTTCTTCTGACAGGAAGGAATTCATACTGTAGGACAGGGTCATCTTAAACTATAGGAAACTACATAAAATCAATACAAATGTAAAACAAGCACTCGGGGACATTAAAAGTTTAATACTATGACAAAGAAATGAACTGGTGAAACATAAACTTCCTTGGGAATCAATTGTAATACTACAGACTATATTGTGATAGATTTACAGAGTTATTCAAACATGAACAAGCAAACATCTAAACAATGTTACATCCGGCAATCAAATCAATAAGACTAATCATTACATATGTACCTACTTTGAATGAAAGAAGTTGTAGTACGGTTTAATTATTTTATTATCCATCATAACAATGCTATAGAGCCTAAATATAACTTTACATACTCATAAAGAAAACATCTGGGAAAACAAATAAGAAATTAATATAATTTGTGACGGAAAGAAAATGAACGATGAAAACTAAACATAACTGATAAAGGAATCAATTAAATCACAATAAGTTAGGACTACTGAATGAAACTACAAGGTTAAACGTAACCTGCTTATAAATATAGTAAATATCTGGATAAATTAACTATAATTTAACTTAGGCTTGGTTCGGAAAGAATAATTCTGATTTTAAGATTAATTAATTGCACAAAGGCAATGGACGACAGATATGACTAAGTTTGTCTCTTTTGGATTGGCTACTTATGGGCAATGACCTATTACCTTCCCTGGATTTTCTTATGACTAAAAAAGAGTGAGATTCTCCATAAGGCTCTTCGAAAGTCACTAACTGAGGCTTACTTTCAACTTGAATCGCTCCAATGTTGAATCCTTCCATGCAATAGTTATGGTATTAACTATGGCACTAGAATTCCTAGTGTTTACAGAATTATCTAGAAGAACTTTCTAAAAATCCTCCGATAGAGAGATAACCTGAAATCAACAAAGAATTGACATTATACTTAATGGAAACTACCATCAAACCTTAGAACAAGGCTTCTTAACATACTATTTAAATAAAACTAGTACTACACCAGAAAAATGGTTCGAAAGGAATAATTCTGTCCTTAACATTAATTACAAGAAACAACGAACGACAAATATGAATGAGTTCGTCTCTGTTAGATTGACTACTTATGGGCAATGACCTATTACCTTCCCTGGATTTTCTTATGACTAAAAAAGAGTGAGATTCTCCATAAGGCTCTTCGAAAGTCACTAACTGGGACCTACCTCTGACTTGAATCGTTCCATCGTTGAACTCTTCCATGAATAGATATGGAAAGAACTACAGCTCCACACTAGAAATCTTAGTGTTACAGAATTATCTAGACGAACTGTCACTTTCTGGAATTAAAACAATTCCTAGGTTTTCCAATGAGAAATAACCTGAAACAATAAATAATTGTTGTTACCTACACCTAAAGGAAAAATATCCTTAAACCTTAGAACAATGCTTCTGAAATACTAACTAAATAAAACCAGTATTATTACAACAGGGGAAAATATAACCTCTTACCACATAATATAATTCTACAAATAGAAACCTGGACAATAGTCCCATATTATGCTAAATAAGCTAGGCGTATGTACAGATGGGTAAATAAAGCCTAATGTATTATGTAGTTGCTCCTAGTAGGTAGAGCTAGGATAGGTTTAACGAGATTTTAGATCTCTAAATATTGGGGCCTCTTTCCCTTTTGCTAAAATAAGTAAGTGGGATTGAGGAACCGCATGAACTAGATAAGAAGGATGGAAATTCGACCATGGCGGGGGTTATGTCCGCTGATAACCCTTCATCCTCGTTGAATCATGAATGGAGGTTGTGGGATTGTTTACAAACCGGGTATGAATGAGATCGAACCGTGAATACTCTTTAGATAAAAGAAAAGAAGTCCCTCTTTATGAAGTTCTCTTGCTTAGATATACTAGACTTATAGTAATAGGCGAGTTTCACGGTATTTTCTAGCGATAACATAAAGATTTCACATCTGTTTAAATGAGTTCGGACGGGTGACTTTGACAAGTAAGCTTATTGTCATGGAGCGATGTTAGCTGCTGTCAGTGTCATTTGTCCTGTGAGAGCGACGGACAATAGAACGATGAATTGAGATTTGATGGAAGACCACAGATAGACAAACATAGTAAAATAAATGAAAGTAAATACTTTCCGTCGAGATTTCGTAACTGCGAGGCGGTACTTAATCCCGACAAGCGGTGGAGAATATCCAAGTCTGGTCCGACGAAATTCACAACTTAGGGCGGGGCGGGGCTCTAAGTCATAGCCGCTGTCATGATCGTAGATTCAGAATGGAAGTTTTAATCATAGACTCTCGTGATAATTACAAAACTATAAGGTCGAGCGAAAGGTTGATGAGTTACGAAAAATGTAAGGTTGATGAAAAGTTGATGGAAGGTTGACGATTATTAATTTATAATTTTGAATGAAAGGTTATATATGGGACAACGAAGGGCTAGGATTAAGATCTACTTTGTCAGATATTTAGATAATACGGATTTGATGAGAGGTAGAACGGAACGAGAATATTAGGTTGAGTTTATTTAGGGACGCCATATAATAATTTAGGAATGGTAGAAGACGAATGGTATTAATTCAGCGAAATCTAAATTCAAATTGTTTATCTCTTGTGATATTGACTACTGACGGATTATGAAGCCATACTGAACATTCAAAGGATTTAGGTTGCTACACGCGGAACACAACGAAGGGTTACTAGACGATCATCGGGCCAAAACAAAGTAAAATAAATGTAAAGTAAAGTAGAGAGTAGGTTAGGTGCGGAGTTATGCGGTGTAATACGGAGTTGTACTGAACGTATTAGTATTAGTACTGTAGTATTATTTATTAGTATTATTAGGAGAGAGTAGAAGAGAGTAGGTTGAGGCGAGGAGTTTAGATGATTAGTTTAAGTTTAATTTTAGTTAATTTAATTTATAATTTGAAAAAAATATTAAGAGGAGAGAGTGAATAGAAAGGGGAAGGTAAAATAAGGAGGGGGGGGGGGGTTACAATTGGTGCCGTGACCAGGATGGACAAAACTAGAATAACGTGACCAGGATAGTCAACATTAGAATGGCGTGACCAGGATAGTCGAAACTAGAATAGCGTGACCAGGACAGTCAAAACTAGAATAGCGAGACCAGGGTGGGTAAAATAAGGATAGTTTAAGAACAGGATAGTTTAAGAACATGGTCGGTTGTATTTATGACTAGGATTGGCTTATTGGTTATGATTATTGTTAGATGTAATTTAGATTAGAATCTTTAAAGGAAAATTTATTAGAAGGTAATTAGGTTCAGTATAACTTCGTCTTCGGTGACTAAGTAATTAGTCACAATTGTTGCCGTGAAATAGGATGGTGTTCGGTATGGCATTGTAATCCGGAAGGTGGTTGATGTTTATGGAGGGAAATATATTATTATAAAATAAATAGATAGATGGATGGATAAACTCTTTATTGAAGCACCGCAGAACAAAGAAAAATTGAAACTAGAACAGAACAAGTTTTGCGATTGGTGTCGCAATGGGCGGTCTTATCGCTCGGAGCGATCTCTTCCAGACAACCATGTCCGGAGAGGAGTAGGTGGGACATCGGACGGTGGCTTTCTTTATATACGTGGATTAGAATAAATAAATAAATAGATACATATTATACACAAAATAAACTTAAATACATAGTAACATAATAGATAAACTTAATATATATCATAATATAATAAACAATTAGGGAAAAGACAAAATAAAAGGCTAAATCATAGAATACACAAATCTCAGCAAGGAAAATAGGCAGCGACTAGAAGGAAAAAAAATAAAATATGATAAAATTTATTAGAGTAACCAGGGGGGAAATGACGGGGGGTTGTCACTATCTATAAATGAGATTTGGTGGTAACTTATCTAAATTAACTGTTGCAGGAAATTTAAAATTTTACAAAGATTAGCTATAATGAAGAAGGAATATAAACATTAAGAGAAGAAACATAAATGTAAAATGGAAGAGAAGATTGTAAAGCAGACTTTTAACAACTTAGTAATAATTGTCTAACAAATATTGTTTAAAAATATAATTATTGTAATGGATATAGAAAGGGATCATAAGAGCTGATGGTAAATAAGATTTAATAAGATGGAAGCGGTGGTAGCCTAATGGGAGAGCGTCCGCCTTTCAGTCGGAGGGTCGTGGGTTCGAGTCCCAGTGCGGGCACGTGCCGGTGTGTTTCTGTAAAACATATGGGCGTGGTTGTCGCTCGCTTTTCGGTGAGGGAAAGCATCGTAAGGGGAGGGGCCCGTGCCCAGCGGCGGGACGTGATAGGTTGATGTTGAAATATTGTTTGAAAGAACTCTGTAAGAAATGAATACGAAATAATCATAAAAACAAAAAAAAAATTATATATATCTAGTTTTATTTGAAAAAAATTGGTAATTGAAAAAGGTAAAGGTAACTAAGAAAGGTAAAGGTAACTGAAAAAGGTAAAGGTAAATGAAAGGAGGTAATGGTAACGGTAATAAAACGAAACAAACATAATAGAATACTATTGCATAAATTTAAATTCGGGGGGTTGTTTTACGTTGTTGAAATAAATTCATAATTCGTGTCTTATAATCCGTGCGGGTTTGGTGCTTTGCTTGAGTAGCGTGAAACCGCTGAGAGAATTATGAAAAGGATTTTAGTCGAATGAAGGACTCTAGTAAACCATCAACCTGGGTTTGAGACGGTTTGTCACGATTTGACTTCGGATCGACACACTACACTTACAACGTTTCTTTATGAAGGAGAATTTGGTGTTAGGTTAGATCAGCTGATAAAATCATCGGTATAAGCCGATTTCATAAAGAATCCACTCCACACGTTAGTCCCGGGGCTAAGACCAAGGCACACTACACATGCTCTGAATCATAAGCTTTACTATCAAGAATTCGGGAGTGAACTGGAAAGTTGCGAACATCGACAATTTATGTACCTTAAGCCGCGCACGGCATGTCCGAGTTTAGAGGGGTAATGTAAGTATGTATCTCTTATATCGAAAAATAAGTAGAATGGGGGATAAGCGCTTACATAATATCATTAGGATAGAGACGCCTCACAACCGTCTTTTCTTCTGGGCTTTGGGATGTCCAGGTGATGAGAGCGATTTTTGGGGATGTTCAATGCGGGGAATGTTCACGTACTGGTTCTAATAATAAAGTTTTAGTATACAGTTTAAAAACACACACACTTATTTATCTATTTATCATATACACAGTTGTACTTGTTACAATTTATACACACACACACACACACACACACACGATTGAAGTCAAATACGAGCAAATTAGAATGAATAATAAGTAAGGGGGCCTTTTAGTATTCTTATGTTTGTAAAACTGGTACTGTGGTAATTCCGGAAAGGAAAATATTACTCCGGTGATATAAATAAACGCACCTGCGCATATTTTGGGGGTTGGCTGTAACGGTCCCAACTTGGACTCGCCACATTAACAAGATGAGGGTTACACATTTATCGATTTTGATTGAATAAAAATATGAAAAATAAAATGGGGGTTGTTTGGTATTCTTATGTTTGAGAAATAGGTACTGCTGTGATTCCGGAGAGGAAAATATTACTTCGGCGATTTAAATAAATGCACCTGCGAATATTTTGGGGGTTGGCTGTAACGGTCCCAACTAGGACTCGCCACATTTTACAAGATGAGGGTTACACATTTATCGATTTTGACTGAATAAAAGAATGGAAAAATGGGGGTTGTTTGGTATTCTTATGTTTGTGAAATAATTACTGTTGTAATTCTAGAGAGGGAAAAATATTACTTCGGTGATTTAAATAAATACACCTGCGAATATTTTGGGGGTTGGCTGTAACGGTCCCGAATTGGACTCGCTACATTTCACAAAATAAAAATACACATTTATCAATTTTTGGCAGAATACTGAGATTTGCATTGACAAATTAGTGAGATTTTGGCTACACATTAATATTGCATTCGATCGGAAAAAAGCTAATTATTGCAAAGGTAGAAACTCTATGGTAAGAGATTAAAAGGCCAAGTCGTATCTATGATAAGGCGGAAATGGAAAACGGATCAATTAAATAATTAATAATGATGACATTCAAAGGGAATAGCTTAAAAGTACGAAAAGGACTTCGACATGATGGTAGATTTAGAAGATATGGGCCAATAACACTACAATAAATTTTGCCAATGAGGAGCTTAGAGGGAGACGAAAGATTTAGAGCGGGAGAAAAGAGAGGCGCGAGAGTCGGGGCTTGGCTTGCAAATTTGCGAAGAGAACGGGTGTGCTTAGAAAAGTGAGAAAACCAAAATGGCGAAGTAGTGAAAAGCGCGTAGGAATATGTTTTACGGATCGCTAGGTCTCTTCCAAAGGGGATTTAGTGATCCTTAAAAGCGATTCTGGGGAGATAGGAAGTGATACTAGGGCCTGTGTTAGCTTGAGTCAAACTGCGAATGTTCTGATTCTTGTTGACACTGGTAGGGCGCGTAGGTTGGCGAATTGAAACGGTGCTTGCCAAGAGTTTAGCTGATAGCCTGAGGAATGTGGTGACCTCAGGGGCGTCTTCCGGCATGGGTGGCTAGAAGCGCCTGACCACCCATTTTGATCGTATTTTGTGTACGGGCGGGGTGATTCCTCTAGACAGTGACGAAGATATCTCTTCCTGTACATAAAGTCGATTTGAATGGTCCCCGCACGCACACGGTGTTATTACCGTCAGGGCGATTTCCAACGACATAAACTCCCTTCCCAGCATGACATGACGGGGCGACAATTTGACGACTGACGATAGGTTGCCGTTTGGAAGTCTTAGGGCGGCCTAGGGCTTAGAAATAAGCAAAACTCCCGGTGCCTCCGGACTTTAGATAGCTAGTTAGAAAAGGACATTCTTGGAACTTCCCTGTGGGATTTCTCCATGCACAATTAACTTGGAAAATCTGATTGTCACGACTCCGAAGTTGTCGCAATCAGGCTTGCTTCTGTTAGGTACACACACTATTTATTAGAAGCTAGACAGGTTTTAGTTCATAAGAAACTTAGGGCAAGTAGGCATAGGCTCATAATAATTAACAACAGGGGTCACTAGCCATAGGAGGTTCGTAAGTACCTATGAGCTAGTCTATAGTGTTAACAATAGGGGTTACTAGCCATAGGAAGTTCGTAAGTCCCTATGAGCTAGCTAGTTTATAAGAGCTTAGGGCCACACACACATAACATACAACATACAAACGAACGCACAGACACCAATTTCGATAGGTAAAGTTAAATGTGGACTCCGGACAGTCCTGAGAAGTTGACAGGTAGGCACACACACACACACACACACACACCTTTAGCCTAGGGTTCTTCTGACAGGAAGGAATTCATACTGTAGGACAGGGTCATCTTAAACTATAGGAAACTACATAAAATCAATACAAATGTAAAACAAGCACTCGGGGACATTAAAAGTTTAATACTATGACAAAGAAATGAACTGGTGAAACATAAACTTCCTTGGGAATCAATTGTAATACTACAGACTATATTGTGATAGATTTACAGAGTTATTCAAACATGAACAAGCAAACATCTAAACAATGTTACATCCGGCAATCAAATCAATAAGACTAATCATTACATATGTACCTACTTTGAATGAAAGAAGTTGTAGTACGGTTTAATTATTTTATTATCCATCATAACAATGCTATAGAGCCTAAATATAACTTTACATACTCATAAAGAAAACATCTGGGAAAACAAATAAGAAATTAATATAATTTGTGACGGAAAGAAAATGAACGATGAAAACTAAACATAACTGATAAAGGAATCAATTAAATCACAATAAGTTAGGACTACTGAATGAAACTACAAGGTTAAACGTAACCTGCTTATAAATATAGTAAATATCTGGATAAATTAACTATAATTTAACTTAGGCTTGGTTCGGAAAGAATAATTCTGATTTTAAGATTAATTAATTGCACAAAGGCAATGGACGACAGATATGACTAAGTTTGTCTCTTTTGGATTGGCTACTTATGGGCAATGACCTATTACCTTCCCTGGATTTTCTTATGACTAAAAAAGAGTGAGATTCTCCATAAGGCTCTTCGAAAGTCACTAACTGAGGCTTACTTTCAACTTGAATCGCTCCAATGTTGAATCCTTCCATGCAATAGTTATGGTATTAACTATGGCACTAGAATTCCTAGTGTTTACAGAATTATCTAGAAGAACTTTCTAAAAATCCTCCGATAGAGAGATAACCTGAAATCAACAAAGAATTGACATTATACTTAATGGAAACTACCATCAAACCTTAGAACAAGGCTTCTTAACATACTATTTAAATAAAACTAGTACTACACCAGAAAAATGGTTCGAAAGGAATAATTCTGTCCTTAACATTAATTACAAGAAACAACGAACGACAAATATGAATGAGTTCGTCTCTGTTAGATTGACTACTTATGGGCAATGACCTATTACCTTCCCTGGATTTTCTTATGACTAAAAAAGAGTGAGATTCTCCATAAGGCTCTTCGAAAGTCACTAACTGGGACCTACCTCTGACTTGAATCGTTCCATCGTTGAACTCTTCCATGAATAGATATGGAAAGAACTACAGCTCCACACTAGAAATCTTAGTGTTACAGAATTATCTAGACGAACTGTCACTTTCTGGAATTAAAACAATTCCTAGGTTTTCCAATGAGAAATAACCTGAAACAATAAATAATTGTTGTTACCTACACCTAAAGGAAAAATATCCTTAAACCTTAGAACAATGCTTCTGAAATACTAACTAAATAAAACCAGTATTATTACAACAGGGGAAAATATAACCTCTTACCACATAATATAATTCTACAAATAGAAACCTGGACAATAGTCCCATATTATGCTAAATAAGCTAGGCGTATGTACAGATGGGTAAATAAAGCCTAATGTATTATGTAGTTGCTCCTAGTAGGTAGAGCTAGGATAGGTTTAACGAGATTTTAGATCTCTAAATATTGGGGCCTCTTTCCCTTTTGCTAAAATAAGTAAGTGGGATTGAGGAACCGCATGAACTAGATAAGAAGGATGGAAATTCGACCATGGCGGGGGTTATGTCCGCTGATAACCCTTCATCCTCGTTGAATCATGAATGGAGGTTGTGGGATTGTTTACAAACCGGGTATGAATGAGATCGAACCGTGAATACTCTTTAGATAAAAGAAAAGAAGTCCCTCTTTATGAAGTTCTCTTGCTTAGATATACTAGACTTATAGTAATAGGCGAGTTTCACGGTATTTTCTAGCGATAACATAAAGATTTCACATCTGTTTAAATGAGTTCGGACGGGTGACTTTGACAAGTAAGCTTATTGTCATGGAGCGATGTTAGCTGCTGTCAGTGTCATTTGTCCTGTGAGAGCGACGGACAATAGAACGATGAATTGAGATTTGATGGAAGACCACAGATAGACAAACATAGTAAAATAAATGAAAGTAAATACTTTCCGTCGAGATTTCGTAACTGCGAGGCGGTACTTAATCCCGACAAGCGGTGGAGAATATCCAAGTCTGGTCCGACGAAATTCACAACTTAGGGCGGGGCGGGGCTCTAAGTCATAGCCGCTGTCATGATCGTAGATTCAGAATGGAAGTTTTAATCATAGACTCTCGTGATAATTACAAAACTATAAGGTCGAGCGAAAGGTTGATGAGTTACGAAAAATGTAAGGTTGATGAAAAGTTGATGGAAGGTTGACGATTATTAATTTATAATTTTGAATGAAAGGTTATATATGGGACAACGAAGGGCTAGGATTAAGATCTACTTTGTCAGATATTTAGATAATACGGATTTGATGAGAGGTAGAACGGAACGAGAATATTAGGTTGAGTTTATTTAGGGACGCCATATAATAATTTAGGAATGGTAGAAGACGAATGGTATTAATTCAGCGAAATCTAAATTCAAATTGTTTATCTCTTGTGATATTGACTACTGACGGATTATGAAGCCATACTGAACATTCAAAGGATTTAGGTTGCTACACGCGGAACACAACGAAGGGTTACTAGACGATCATCGGGCCAAAACAAAGTAAAATAAATGTAAAGTAAAGTAGAGAGTAGGTTAGGTGCGGAGTTATGCGGTGTAATACGGAGTTGTACTGAACGTATTAGTATTAGTACTGTAGTATTATTTATTAGTATTATTAGGAGAGAGTAGAAGAGAGTAGGTTGAGGCGAGGAGTTTAGATGATTAGTTTAAGTTTAATTTTAGTTAATTTAATTTATAATTTGAAAAAAATATTAAGAGGAGAGAGTGAATAGAAAGGGGAAGGTAAAATAAGGAGGGGGGGGGGGGTTACAACTTCTAAAAAAGCACGGACGTACTGGCGCGGCGGGCGGGGTCGACGGAGGGGGTTAGTGTGATCTAAATATAAATATACGTTATTGTTTTATTTTGTACTCGAATGGAACCGATTTGTACGCTGTATAATGTCCCACTGGACGACGAAAAGGTGACGCTTTTTCGAATGGGAAATATGATATTTTCCGAAAACGAGTTCCCAAAATACCCACCGACCAGAATTGAAGTGTTCGGTGGGGATTACAGTAGGCCGTTTTTAGAATGTGTCCTAATCCCCAAGAGGGGGGACCACTTGGCGGATATTATGTGAATAAAGCAATTTGAATCCTCCTCGCTGTCGCAAAATATCCAATTAAAAATATTATAATTTGATCCAAGGAGATTCCGAGTATTTGCATCGTAGAATCATAGGACCAGGAACCGTTCGCGTCCGATGATTCTGCAGATATTCTAGAAATCCTCCCCCTGTGAAGGGGAAGGTTGTCTCTGCGAAGGGGATTTCTGGACAAAAACCCCTTCACAGGGGGAGGGGATTTTGTCCAGAAATCCCCTGTGCGTCTTCTAGCAGTGTGCGGGAAGGGGATTGACATCTTCAGGTGACGAGTCCCGTTTATTTTTTGGAACCTATGATAAACTTTCAGTTCAAGTAAATCCCGTCCCGGCGTGCCTTCGCTTCCGTCGGACGGATAAATAGCATTCCTTTTTACTTTACCTTCTCTTTCTTTATGCCCATAGAGCTAGGCAGCGCTTTGTTCCTTTTTGTTTCTGCGTATTCCTACCTGTATGGGAACTTAATTGAAGTGCTCATTCCACGGCGCGTTCCGCACATGGTATTGAGTAAAGCGTCCTATTCACTAGGCCACAAATATCGCGAGCCCGCGGGTGGGTGGATGAATACGATGCTTTGATTTCTCCCAAATTGCTAATACTGTTGGCGTTCTTTATCGATAGGATATTTGATATTATTTAATTTTGTGGTTTTTTGTATTCTCTGTGATTCGATTGTCTAAATTGTATTTATTTAAGAAGTTCTTGAATTATTTATTCGCTCGAGTGACAAAATATGCGACCATTTTATTACTTTGTTGTCTAAGTGTCGACGAAACTCTATTGAAATTGCAATCTTGATACGATGCACACCTGTCGCAATATGGACAGTTACGCAATACGTATTCGTAAATGAGAATTCTATCGCAGCTCACTCCTACTTCTTATTTACACGATTTAATTTATCAAATCGAGAAATTTATTTTACGTAATAGACTCGAATACGTGACCAGCAGTGGGACGATATGGGATGGTGATGTGACCATTAAATCCTATCGTCCACACTAACACCAGTAGCAATCCCGACTGGTGCGGAGTCACGGGGCCGCTGGGAATAAACCGTCAAAAGTTTAACAACTGTTAGGATTTTTCAACCAGACGCTACAATCATACTAGTTAACATGTTTTGTTCGCTCACGTTTCTTTTACTATTCAGTATTTTTGTACTTATTTCTTAGTTTAATTAAAAATAAATAGTACCTATCTATTTATATTAGTTACATAAAGACGACAAAGCTTTCACGAGATGCGTGAAGATGTTGTAATTAATTTATTTAATTTGATTTCTACTCTTGTGTTAGGATCCAGTCAACTGTTATATCGGTTTAATGTCTTTTTCCCCACCGCGCCGTCCCCACCGGTGGGGATGTTAACAATTTTGTTTCTAGTAGAAAAAAATGCCACTTCATTTTGCTAAGTATCTTTATACACCTGTTGGACCAGATAAATTAATTGAACCGTTGCGTTGGTTCCATTTACAAAGAAAGCTAAATTGATGTTGTAGCTCACTACAATTGCTTGTGCAATTATATTTTCCAGCGTCCCATACTGAGGTATGGGACGCTGGAAAAAATAATTCCCCACTGGTGCTGCGATTGGTGGGGTCATTGGGAATAGACCGTACCTTCTGGCATATTACTAGATGCGTACAGCGATCTCAAGCTCTGAGTTGGTTTTGTTTGCTCCTTGATAGAGGGCGGTACGTACATTGTATTGCAACTGATCGCCTTTTCCATCGTCACCCCTCTTACCAAATTGAGTATCGCGCCCCCTCGTACCTTGTTACGACCACCAGTGCAGAAGTAAATAGAGTTTGCAGCCTTGTTGTAAATATTACCATTAGTGCCTTGATGTACCAAATTATATTTTCTATCCTTATTTTATAGATTAATATTAACATGACTTAAATATTGTAATAATTTCGATTAAAATCACATGTTCGGTATAACCGAACACTGTTCTAAAGCACTCCTAACATTCTGTTGTTACTAATCGTAATGCAGTAGTTTGCTCAAAAGCGATAATTCCATTTGGGCCTAAGCTAGTATAAATTAACTATTCGTGTCTGATAGAGTGGGTTGGTAAATACAGTAAATAACTATATATATAGCAGGAGGGTGGGAAGAGAGAAAGTTGTGTGCTTAAATTTATAGCACTCTTGATTTTTTAAACATGTTGCATGCCTGTTAATGTTGTCCATTGTTTGTAGACTCTGAATATAACATAGATCGCTTCTCGACTGACTGACCTCGACCTTCTCCTTTCTTCCCCTCGTGGTATACCATCTCAATACAATTGTAATGTAATGTTAAGACTTCGTTCCTAGTTCTGTAAGCCATAATAATGTTGACAAGTCATAAGTTTAGTTATTGTATAACGCACGCTACGACGTTGCGCGGTTGTATTGATGCGTCGGTTGCCAAAAAATATTGAAATATTATAATTAAGTCTAATTTGACTAACGTTCCCTTAAAGGCACTTGTTATAAGTCCAAGGATGATTTATTGAACTTAAATCTAAATTATCAAGTGTCTCGTGTATTTAATGTATTGTCGATTCAATTAGAAGTAAGTTGAACTAATGGTATGATTTAACGACTCACGCTGGGCTAGCATGGATTGCATAGTGCGTTCTGCGGCCAGCTTACAATTAATATTTGTACTACACGTACAAAGGTAACAGTGCTATGCGCCAGCCTGTGGTGGCCACGCTGGCCCAGCCGTGGGGCCTTCAGGCGACCCAACGGGTCGATTCGGATCAGGTGCTACTATGGATGCTTTGCTACTTAGATATAATGAATATTGATAGTGCTGTAAGTCGCATCCAATACAATAAAGTATTAAAATTGTCAACATTGTTTTATTGATTGTGAGGATTCCATTGCGATAAATAATAACAGAAATTGCGTGAAAGCGCCTCATCAAAGTCAAGAGATGTAGACATTGAACAGTGAACACAAATCCGAAAATGTGAGGTTGGACAGAGCTACAGTGAGTGCTACAGCAGAGATGCAGTGTTCTGGGTGGTGCTGTGTCTGTTATGGGTAGGCGTAGCGCTTACCACCAGGTAAACGACTTGCTCACTCAGTCCAATAAAAAAAGCTAAAAGAACGGCTCATTCCTGAAATATGCGACTATCCCTTGCAAAGGGGATTTTCGGGTTTTTTCGAATCCCGTCCCCAGCTCCAGCCCTGATTAGGTGCCCAATCACAAGCATCGAGAGATTCAGGTGTGAAGGTATTTCTAAGTAGGTGCCATACGTATTTCGGGCACAATAAATAAAGCCAATAGTGAATTTGCATAATTTCATTTCTCGGCAATAATGTGAATAATTAATTTACGACTGAGTAGAGTTCAGAAGCGAGCGGAAAGCGGACGCGACTTCCAAGGTAAACAACTCGGCTCGCCGCGAGCTCCTGACACGGATTTTAAGGAATGTGGGTAGTGCGTGCGGGTAGTTGTCTCGGTTTGTGTCCACAATCCCCACCGGGGGATCGTGGCTTTTTACAAAAAAAGGGCTGTCATAATCCCCACCAATCAGCATTGAAATATTTGGTAGGTATTATGGAGAGTTATCACGCCATGTTATCAATATTGGAAACAAAACCGAAAATAAAAAACCTCTTCCATTGTTGTCCTAGTAGTTGGGTGGAGCCGGAGTTAATCCTTTTAGCGATGTCTTCTACAAGACGAAATGTTAACGGAAAAAGTAGTTAGCTAAAGAATGAGTGAACACCGCTTCCCCGCCGCCCGTGCGCCCACGTTCGCCGGCGCTCGGGTCGGTTGCGGCACCCTTACGTCACACGACACACTGCCCCCGCGCTCGCGTTACCGTTTACACTTTTTACGATCCATCGGAACATTGGCCAAACGGATGTTTGCGATGAGTTATGTATTCGCGGAATCGGTGGAACGCTTTTTGCGGAACTTTACAGAGCTGAATTTTCTGCATAATATGATTATTCTAAACAAGTAAATAGAATATAATTTGAGGACTGCGATGCGTGGGATTGCCGGTTAAAATTATCCACTAACCTTCCATTGGGCCCTATTGGAATACCTATGCCAGATAGGTATTCCAAAAATCCCCTACGAAAGGAATTTTTGGAATACTTTTCGGACTTTTCGGAGGACTTTTTGTAGGGACTTTTCGGTCCAGAAATCCCTTTTGCTCACCGGAAGGGGATTATTAGATGAAAGTCAAGAAATCCCTATAACATTACTGCGACACCTTTATTGGCGAGCTGAAAGCAAGGACATTTTACTCTCGTCTATGAAACAGACGATACCTCTGCCGATAGAGCGGTGACCGTCCGCTTCCGATTGCACCGCTGTTATCGACGCCGGCACCGGCTGCGCCGTCTATCGCTGCTTTCTTATCAATGAACCACTATTCAATGAAATTATGTTCAAACTGTCTCTATACTCTACAATATGGTGTCGAAAACCCACTCGAATTACAATAGATAGCTAAGGCGAGAGTCGAAGCCATCGCACGATTGGGACGAGATAAAACTGCAGCTCCATTGTTTCAAACCATGAAAATACCGTCGCCAGCCGTATCTCACACACCACCTGTCGCTGATTGCGTGAAGAGTGTTATTGAGTTCAGTTCGATGCTTTGGCCAAAATGCAGCGCTTGTAGGTATACTTACTTATCTAAACTGCGACGTGATTGCCACGACCTTTAAAATCCTTACCACCGAACCGAACTCAATCGCACTCTTTGCTGAATTAGGCGGTATCGTGGACGGAAACAGAGAGAAGGCTGAAGCCCCTTCGAGTCGGGATAATGACACAAACTATGATTATAATATTAATTTCCCGCACCGGCCGGCATTGAACGATTTGTTACGGATTAAGGGCGAAAATTTTTGGAAAATATTATAATCCCCCCTAGCGCCTGGGGACAATTTGGTGGGAGTTTGCCGAAGCTCTTAGAAGGGTACAAAAGTCAATAAGGTAAAAAATCGCGACGCGGTTCCGCGGCGACCGACGAATAGGTCCGTCCAAATATAAAAAGCTCAACGTCTTCTGGAATCGGTTCAGCCAGGGGTACTCACCGTTAATTATATCGCAGCATGCCTTCCCATACGGTTGGTTCATAATAGTTAGCCGCGATTGTTTCGCGGGTTGTAGATGTGCTATGCATTCACTTACGCCGGCGCCGCCTTTCGCTCGTCATTAAGAAAATATATTTGTGCTTTCACTTTTACCTGTAACTCTAGACCCGGGCTCCGGGCTGTGCGCTAGGCTGCAACCGGTACTAGTACCTAGGCGTTACGTCCAAAATTACCTAAACTAGCAGTATAGATAGGCACTACCCTTATTAGATATATCACTCACTCTTGGTGTGTGCCTCTCGGGTCTCTACGCAGAAATGATTATCAAACTTTTTCAGCGATTCCGAAAGTCAGTGATTCTAAAATCAATCAAATGAGACCCGTGTGTTTATTCATATAATATGTGATAAGTAGTTTTATTCAACAACTAGCTGCGCCCCGCGGTTTCACCCGCGTAGTTCCTGTTCCCGTGGAGATACGGGGATAAAAATACCCTATGTTACTCGCTGTCAATGTTGCTTTCCATTAATGAAATAATTTTTCAAATCGGTGCAGTGGCTTAGCCGAAACCTTACATATTTCCATACAAACTTTCATCCCCTATATTTACTTTACCCCATCCAAAGCCTAAAAACTAAATTTCAAGCTTCTAGCTTCAAAAATTACGAAACTTCTATACAAACTTTCATCCCCTATTTCAAACCTTTACATTGCTTTTTTCGCGATAAAAAGTACCCTATGTCCTTTCCTAGGCTCTAGACTATCTCTGTACCAAATTTCATTTCAATCGGTTCAGTAGTTTAGGCGTGAAAGAGTAACAGACAGACAGACAGAGTTACTTTTATAATATAAAGTAGGAAAATAGGGATAAAACTTTAATAAGCTTTTGGGTTGCAGGTAATATCACTCTTTCGGACCATATCCATAAATCCTTCGCCTTTGAGATCCCTATACCTAAGAAATCAAGACAAGAACTACGAGGACAATGGTCCCACAAACACCCAGAATCAGACCAAATATTTGTAGTTCACACATATTAAATGTATATGACATGCGCGGGAATCGAACCGGTATCCTTACGTTTCGCATGCTGCTCGTCAACTGCCCATGGACACCGCCCCCGGAGCGGTATTAAGTCAATATGTTGTTATACCGTGTCCAACTGTCCACGGCCGGCTCATGCGGCCTCTGACTCCACTAGTGAAGCCGGCACGTTGCAACAGCGCGGGCGCTGGGTCCGCCGCCGCCGCCGTCCACACTCCACAGTCAGTGTCCACGCGCCCGCAGCCATGCGCGCCGCCCGACCGCTCGCGCTCGCGACCGCGCTCGTGAGCCTCCTCGGTGTCGTCTGCGAGGACTTCACCCTCTCCGGTAATCATTTGTGCAGTGTTGTGAACGTTTACTTACTGTTTTTTAATAACTTAAAGGGTAGCATTTGATCACAATGACACCTGGTGTTGAGTGACGATGAGGTCGAAGGTGTTGAATACGTTAAGTTATAAGTTTTCAGTTTATTGTAATCATTTTATGCAAGGGGTTGAGATAGAAAGTTTTATGTTATATAAAAATACATACATTTCTATTTTGAATTGAATACCTACACGTATTCTACCTAATACAATAAATAACGATAAAAATATAAGTATACATATTTTAAATAATTTTAAGAAATTTTCATTTCAGTCATATTAATAAAAAGTTTTATATTAAATTTTACTTAAGCGACGAACAAAGCTGTGATCACCAGACGAGATGTCCAAAATTCCAAACGTAGTCTCACGTGATGTGGGCGTGACGTGCGACCCCGGCCTGTTGGTCGGAGGGCCTTATGAGGGTAGCCGGAATAAGGGCCGTGACAGAGACGACAATCGAGGACTATTTTGGGTAAAGTCAAATCCACCAACCCGCTCCGGTCAACCTAGTGTTAGGTGACCCGAGTTGAGCTGACATACACCCTAGGACCTACGCAGCAGAATTCTAACCTGCGACCATGTGCATGCAGTTCCATAGGTCTGCCAATGTTTAACATCACGCACAGATGTAGCAGAGCCTTTGCTTGCACGGCACAGAGCCGCGCCGCGCCGCCCTGTAGTTATCTCGGACATTTCGCGGGCAGATGGTAACGAGCCGCCCCCCCTCGCGTCGTGCTGGAAACATTGGCACAGACATAAGATGGAGTGCTCAAACGGTTCATTTAAACTCATTTATGCTGATTTAGATCTATCAGAAGGTATTGCACATTGTAGAACATGTGGCGTCAAAAACAACTCTCGTAGCACACAACTTGAAAGATACGTTAACATATCTTGTATCTAGACCTCAAGCGGTCAAGAATAGAGAGAAACTGTACCAATAGTGTGCGGCCGAGCCAAACGACCTTTTGTACCAATTAGGTACCGAAGTACTAGGCCCAGACCACTAGCTCATTAGGCATCTAGCCCTTGCACAGGATCCTTTGTGCTGAAGCCGCTGCGTTCATTATGTTATGTAAATAGAGGAGAGGTCGCGAGGGAGGCCTTGTATGCTAATCGGCACGGCGGCGGCGGCGGCGTCATCCCGCGCCGAAGACCGGGACTTTTCATTCCTACTAATATTATAAATGTGACAGTTTCTGTTTGAATTTTTATTACTCTATCCCTCAAAATAATCTGAACAAATTCGGGATCTGGATTAAAACAAAGCATACTTTTTATATCATAAAAATTAAAGGTTCCTTTGTTCCTCCTAAATAGTCAACGCGGGCGCAGCTGTTCTTTAGCTAGACGAGATAAGAAGCGAATCAAGTCTGCCCCAAACTATAATAGAAGTGTTTGTATTTCTTTCTTTCTTTTTTCTAAATAGTTACTTAGTACTCAAACGGGAAGTATCTACGTCATCGACCAACCCTATCATCCAGTTCTTCAAAGGTGAATTCAGTAAAGAAAGAGATGCATAACAGGGTGGTTCCCCGACATCCACAATTCCACAGCCAATTTTTATGGAAAAATGAACAACCCTCCTCCAGCAACGTTAAAATAAATTCTAGGAGTGTAACAACGTCCGGCGCACCCTGGGTAGCTACACGCCGGCATCGAGTTGACTAATCCTGAGTCATCGCCACGTTTCAAACATAACAGCCGGTCTTAGGGATAACGGTTGAAACTTCGACAAACACGGAAAGGAATGGAATAAGGACCTTTGCAAAAAGTAAAGGGTCTGAACCCGACCACGTGGTGTTGGGTCGGTTGGCACATCGCGATTATCGCTGGGCGGCCGCGCCGCGCCGTGACGCAAACGGCCGCAATACTGCCGGCCGCCGCCGCCGCCGCACACGTGGGAACACCACAATCAAACCGAAATTGGAATTTGGATTTCGGTATTTTATACCAAGAGCACCTTGTAAGTCTTGCAACGAAGCAGCTACGCAATCGGTCCGAATGTTCTGGGATTGTGGTATCTACCTAATTACCCCCACTACGACAGCTCGGGTGTGCTACGGGCGGTGTGCTTCCGTGCACCAGCTTAATTGGTACGACAAAAATACTACTCTCTACCGAGAAAATTAATAACTTATTTAGTTAGCCTGTACATTGATCTAGCCAATACCATTTCTTTAATGGTACTCGTAGAGGCAAGAATAGAATATCTTCAGTGACTTAGTGGAGGCTTCAGGCCAGTGTGTTGGTGCTGACGCCCAAGTACCTAGCCATGGCCCAGTGCTGCGCGGCGCTGCCCTGCGTACCGGCGCGTCACGCTGGGCCTGACTCGTGCGTTTGTCGCAGATGAGGAGTACTACGCGATGCCGGCGCTGTTCGCGCTGGACGACTACGAGGCGTGCCTCGCACGGCGTTCGCTCTACTGCCTCGGCTCGTTCGAGCTCTCCGCCGCCGCCGCCGCCGCC
Source organism: Campaea margaritaria (assembly GCA_912999815.1). Classification (NCBI taxonomy): domain Eukaryota; kingdom Metazoa; phylum Arthropoda; class Insecta; order Lepidoptera; family Geometridae; genus Campaea; species Campaea margaritaria. The sequence continues at coordinate 92,881 of OU538809.1, read as the reverse complement.
GACGCCGACGCCGACGACGCTAACACCGACGCCGCGCACCACCCGCTCTACCACACGATGCAGGTTTGCCCACACATGTTATTGTTCCGGACTCACTGTGCTCTACCTCACACACACACACCTCTACATGTACAAATAATGCGCTAGGCCCTCCAGATGCGCCATGCTTGCAGCACGCAGTAAGCACACATCATTAAGGGTTATTTTTATAATCCCCTTCATTATTGGGGAGAAAGGCACTCGTTTATTTATGTCTACCAGCATGAATCCACAGAAAGAAATTAGTGTTTTTGGGTCGATTAATTTCATAAGCTCCGATGTGGTTCACATTGCAACAGAACAAGTAACACTTGAGTTCACAATAACATGAACCAATGTGAAATCACACAATTTATAATCCTAATGTCCTCATTATCGTATCCAATGTCCATGCCCCGTTCAAACATTTCTAAATTACTCCTACCTGCCCCTCGCGCTGCTGTAATCTCCGCACATTGCCCGCTTCCCAAAGAAATCCTGAATGTTGACGAGATAAAACATAGTCTCTTGAATAGTAGAGTGAAGCTCTAAGCTTTCTATCAGTGAACGAACTTTCAGAATGCCCGGCGCCCGCGCCGGCCGGCGCGCCCTATTTCCCCGTGGCAGCTAGCAGGCCGATTAGCGTAGAGGCTGCCGCGTTACGGTCTTTGTGGCTTTTTTTATAACCAAAGTCGAAATGTAATGAAAATATATTTTTAGTTTTCATATTCAGAATTGATGAGTTCCAAACTAAACTGTTCCTACTTCTACATTCTGATACGTAGCTATTTTGTTTTAGTTCGTTGGTAGTTGTCGATAACATAAAGATCCATTAATATTGTTAAACTGAAGGCCTAATGTGTGTGTCAATGGACGATACAGAACGAGGAGCTGCCGACAGCTCGTTCGTTGTTTACTTGTTTACGTCGGAGAGTCGGCTACAGGTTATGTAAGCTCGGAGCGGCCGGCGCGGCGATCTGGCAACATCACCAACGTGTTGTATTCTGCCGCAGCCTTGCACTTGAAATGTGTAAGTATCATTATTATTGCTGGCAACAATATTATTAGGCCGAATGTAAATAGAAAATGAGATAGCCTATCCCGGTGCCGGCCACTGGTGTCCCGGAAACTCCCAGGATCAATATTGGTAAATGTTAACCAACGTTCGAGTTTCTTCTCGGTTGGATGTATTCCGAAACCGATGGTAGAGTCCGCTAACATTCGGGAGTGCCCTCTAGGGACCCATGTGAATAAACATTTTCACATTGACTTTGATATCTATTTATTTATTATTTATTTATTTATTTGTTTATTTATATAATTAAAACGGTTTATACCAATTACATTAATTATTTATTTAATGAGAAAAGTCACAGTAGAAGCTTACCCCATTCTTGATCAGGGCATAGAAGTAGGAAAATTGCCAATAAATATAAAGAAGCCGACCTTCAATACTCTCTGGCATAGAATAAATATTAGTTGCCCTTGGTTTCTACCGATCTCTTCGTTTCTCGTCAGCGACTAGTCGCCAGCACGCTGTATGACTCTGTTTCCGGCAGAGGTTCTCGTCGAACTGGGCGGACCACTTCAACCACACGCGGCTGCACCGCGGCTGGTGCGTGTCGGAGCGCTGTCCGCTGCCGCCCGCGTCGGCCGCGCTGCCTGCGCCAGACGCACCGGACGCACCGGATGCGCACGCTGCATGGTACGTTTCCACCTAACCACTATACCAAAGAAGGGTGCTGCACAAAGCCCCACGATATTCCATCATTTTCTAGTTTATAATTATTGGACACACAGGGTCAGGTAAAGTGATGAGATCGGCAACATACGGACAACGTAGATGGTGGTCATGAATAACGGATAAAACTGGCTGCATTTCCGCGTCGAGTAACAATTATTCTCTGTGCGAGATAGGAGCCGGCCCCCTTGGCCCCGACGCGACGGCGACAACGTGCCGCCCATTGGTTCTAATAGGTACTGTTTATGTAGGTTCGCGTCGTGCGTGAACGCGAGCACCATGTCGGCATACAACCTGTCGGCGCGGCTGCTCTCGCTGGACTACTGCCAGGTGGCGGGCGCCGGCGCCGACGAGCGCCCGCTGAGCGGCAACGAGCGAGCGTTCGCCGCCGCGCTCGCCGCGCTGCTCGCGCTCGTCGCCGTGAGCACCGCGCTCGACCTCACGGTCCCCGACCTCGCCCAGAAAGGTAATTCGTCATGACGCTACTACCCCCAGCTAGAGCGAGCATTCTGTCGCCGTGAGCACCGCGCTCGACATCATTCTACCCGTCTTTTCCCTGTAGGATAGCTCACTGATACTGTCCTTGAATAGGATGGTGGGGAAAATCGCCTCCTGTAAAATTTAAATCAACGATCGTAATTTAGGCCAGAAATAAGTTAATGACTCATAACAATGGCATCATACCTTTCCCAAGTTACGACACGATGGCACTCTTCGCCCTGTACATTTTCGCCACACTCGCTAATTCCGCACTGCGTTGCATCAGTATACCTACTTATAATATCGGTGTAATGAGCGCGGTCACGGATCGCCTGCACGTAGGTTAGATGCTATGTGCCTGCACGAGTCACACTTGGCCCACTTCGCTCCCGAAACAATATCAACAAATGCCTTACAAAATTAAATATTTATAAAGACATGGGGATATTGCGTAATTAGTGGATCGGCCAAATTAGGCCTCCAGCTTTCTACCTATAACATCTGTCTAATTCTAATAACATAGGTACCTAATGTGAATGTTTGCCCGTCGGGTTAGCACATTTTACAGCAGAAGAGGTAGTAGGTATTATATAACTTATTAAAATGACGGCTGCCGAGCAAACTGCCTAGATCTAGGGCTTTTAGATAATAGTTTGTGGTTTGACTAGGAACCCGCTCGTTTCGATCTGTCGACGAGAATGGCAGAGTTAGATAACACCTCGGCCGTGCGCCGCCGCCCCGACGCGCCGCCGAAGTGACGAAATTGATTTGTTTATATCCACGGAACTAGTTGGCGCGGCTAAGCCGTCGGCCGTGGCCGAGCTGCGATCAACTCGCAGCGCCCATTTGGCTGCCTACTCTTTCCACACCACACACTCATCATCATAACTTGATCGTATTCGCGAGCGCAGCTAATTATTTCCTGGTACCTACATAATTATACTCGTATTCATAGGGGTAGATACATCGATTGTTACGCAACATATTTCCCTTTGATCCAAGACTCCTAGAATGAATGTCCTAGGTTTGCATACGGGGGGTATCTTTGCTATGGATCGATTGGTCGACATGTTCCATGAAACTGCTCTCGTATACCGTGAGCATAAAATGGCGCTGGGTCCGAGACCGGAAACTGGAATTTGATTCCTATCACAGCTACGAAAAAGCATTCTAATAAATAAAACATGCCTTACTGATGCATCCTTGGACATGTTACGTTCTGCTTTGTAGATCGCCACGGGGAATATTATAGTGTATTGGAGTTAGATAAGTAAAACGACCTATCTCCTACCTAGATTTGTTAGCCATTGCCTAAAATGACTAGAAAATGTAATGTTTAAAGTCTTAGGCCTCTTAGGTCTCTTTTCAATCTTGGCACTAAGGACTAATACTAATCATCGTCATCATCATCAACCCATAACGTCCCACTGCTGGGCACGGGTCTCCCCTCACTTTCGTGAGGAGGGTTAGGCCATAATCCACCACGGGGGCCCGGACCGGATTGATGGATAACATAATAATTGTCGGGTAGGCATGTGGTATATAATACTAGGGATAAATAACAGGGAAACAAACCCCTTCCAATTGCAATGGGCGTCGTGCGAGTGCCTAGGTAGGACTGGTAGGAGCGCGTTATCGCGCGTGCTCTGTTATGCAACATGGGACGGATTGGACTACGATTGGACGCACATCGGTGCAATGATCGCGGTCGTAAATATTGCAGTGGTTGCCGTAGCGGCAGATTGACCAATTCGAGAGTTGGGCAGAAATTAACAAAATATATAGAAAGTTACGAACGTACCAATATAACCTGCCTTCAGTACGTGATCAGTTAGGGTTCCTTCCCCTTTCGATTAGCGGTAGGGTTTTGGCTCATGGACAATAAATATAACTTCAAGTATCGCTGAACGGTAGCAACGGTACCTACTTGGTGTGCTTCGTGACGTTTATGCTACATCCAAAGCTCATTTACATAGCGCTTTAAACCTTTAAACAGTATTTAATCCTCGAATGCCTAGAAGCCGACTTATCGAAGCGTCTAAGTAGTGCGCATGGCTTGCGAAACGCGATGTCGCAACGGCGCGGGCGACGGCGAGCGGCGAGCGGCGCGGCGCGGCGCGGCGGTGACCGCCCGAGTCCGACCGCGCCGTGCTGGTATTTTATACTAATCGACGTTTTCTAATGCTTTTTTATCTCTATTTTGAATGGATTAAGTACAAGTTAAGAAATCCGAAAGATCGGGACGTACTTACTCGTAAATTAAAATGACGTAGTTTTTATACTTTACACAACTGATGGTTAAAAATTTTCGCCACGCTCTACTTGTGCTATGCCTCTATCCGTTAGCAACTATGGATATTTAGATTGAATAATATGGATATTTATCTCTACTAAATCTCCACGTTTACATCAAAGTGTAAATATTCTAAGAAACAAGGAATTCCTCAGACTTTCAAAGACAAAACGAAAACATAACCCTCGTTTTGCTTCGCCGTTGTAAAAATAGACCAAATTGCTCAAATAAATTATCAGTGGGTTTCGGAAGTCTGAACGGGTGGTTAATCATTCCTGAAACACGCTCATAGAGTGTTCATTGAAATTATATCGCAGGAGTACGCACTGATTTTGATTGTATGCTTTAACACCTCTACATGCATTACACCGTAAAGAGGCAAGTGCATACTTCCTTGTCTCGTTAGGTACGTATACTCGTACATCCCAGGAAGGATACCAGGGGACGTGGGCCATTAGGGCGATGCACAGTTGTACGCTCAAACACTATAAAATATGTTGTAATTGTGTGCAGGAGCGAGCTGGGCGCTCGTGTTCTCGGCGGCGCGCGGCTGGCGGACACTGCGGGCGCCGCCGCCGGCCGCCGCGGGCGCCGACCTGCGCGCCTTCGACGGCCTGCGCGTCTTCTGCATGATGGTCGTGATCGTGGAGCACGTGTGCTGGATCACCACGCACTCCTACCTCGCCGACACCCGGCGCGTCGAGCAGGTACCGCACTGCGCGCTCGGCCCGGCCGCGGGGCCGCGGGGCTGCTCGCTCGGCCGACCGATATTCCTAAGCAAGTCCCGGTTAAAACATTTGTTATCCTGCGATGGAGCAAACACAATATTGCCGAAATTATAAGAGAACATTCCTGGAGGTACCTCAATGTTTTGATAATTAAGTAGAACTATGTAGGTAGGTGTTCGAAATACCTTTTACTTTGTGTGGTCAAGTTCAAGACACAGTTAAGCAACGCTTACATAACGTTTGTGATTCTGCGAGGCAAGGTTCAGCGACGATCGTAAAACTGATCCATAAAAATAATCAAGAATCATTCAAAAACGAATACCGAGTACCCTCGTTTGTCGCGCTGCAGACGCGGCGCGCCACGGACGCGATGCTGATGGCCAACGGCTCGCTGGTGGTGCAGATCTTCTTCCTCATGTCCTCGTTCCTGCTGGCGCACAAGCTGCTGCAGCAACAGCGCCGCGGGCAGCACATCGCACCCATCTCCACCTTCTTCGAGACCATGTTCAATAGGATCATCAGGTTAGTGGCACCTTTAACTATAACGAATTATTCTACGGATAGCGACAGTTCGACGTTCTATTACAGTTCCCGCTATATCCCTCTATGCTCCCAGGATCAGCCCGTCCTACTTTATGGTGGTGTGGTTCGCGACGTCGTGGTGGGAGCGGCTGGGGCGCGGGCCGATGTGGGCGCCGCTGGTGGGCACCGAGGCCGCCATCTGCCGTCGCAAGTGGTGGACGCACCTCCTCTACCTCAACAACGTCGTCGACGCCGACGACAAGTGTCTCATACAGACTTGGTGAGTGCCGCCGGAGAACATTGCCTTTCTTGCTTGATGGAGGGAGATATTGCCGCCGTATGACAGTTTTTCCTAGATTTTCCTGGACTCCCAGGGTACGAACCTACTCCTTAAAAACTTCGCGAAGATTGGGATATTATTTTCATTGCAACAAACGCCACTGTCGAAATGAACAGAAGAAGCCGTCTCCTGAATGCCACCATGATGAATACCAGCCTGGCTCCTAGTCCTTTACTCAGTACTCGTCTTTAAACTTTCCCCCCAAAGACTGTTTCCGCGCAGGTACCTGGCGGCCGACATGCAGCTGTACGCGGTGAGCCTGGCGCTGACGCTGGCGCTGCAGCGGCTGCGGCGCGGCGTGCTGCCGACGCTGGCGGCACTGCTCGCCGCCTCTCTGGCACTGCTGGCCGCGCTGGCCTACAGCTGGCGCCTCGTGCCCACCTTTGTCATGCACAATCCAGAGTAAGTATCCTGATTTATACTAAAGTCTTCAAAAATTACACTATTTACGAGCTTTGAAGACCCATTCGATACACTCCACCCATTTTGATGCTAATCGAGACAGTCGAAAGGGTTGTCATTTTCTCCTACCTTTTTTCTCAACCTCTCAATTGGTTATTGCGCAGTTAAATGGTTGGCCTTTGCCGTCACGAAAAGAAAACATTTGAAGCTTGCACTTCACGATAGAGAAAATCTCATCTCGGTTACCCACGTGCAAACTCGTGCCAGGGTGTTTACACATCCTTGCACGAGTGTACGAGTGGTGCGCGTTTCGCAGGTCGGTGCGCAGCTCGTACCGCGACGGGAGCTCGTTCAACGTGCTGTACCAGTCACCGCTCGCCAACGTGCCGGGGGCGCTCGCCGGCCTGCTGCTGGCGCACGCGCACCACGCGCTGCGGGACCGCCACGTGGCGCTCGCCGACTACAGGGTACGTACAACGTGCTGTACCAGTCACCGCTCGCCAACGTGCCGGGGGCGCTCGCCGGCCTGCTGCTGGCGCACGCGCACCACGCGCTGCGGGACCGCCACGTGGCGCTCGCCGACTACAGGGTACGTACAACGTGCTGTACCAGTCACCGCTCGCCAACGTGCCGGGGGCGCTCGCCGGCCTGCTGCTGGCGCACGCGCACCACGCGCTGCGGGACCGCCACGTGGCGCTCGCCGACTACAGGGTACGTACAACGTGCTGTACCAGTCACCGCTCGCCAACGTGCCGGAGGCGCTCGCCGGCCTGCTGCTGGCGCACGCGCACCACGCGCTGCGGGACCGCCACGTGGCGCTCGCCGACTACAGGGTACGTACAACGTGCTGTACCAGTCACCGCTCGCCAACGTGCCGGGGGCGCTCGCCGGCCTGCTGCTGGCGCACGCGCACCACGCGCTGCGGGACCGCCACGTGGCGCTCGCCGACTACAGGGTACGTACGATGGATCGGTGGATCTCATATCGTTAGCTATCGAGTTTCTTGACCACATCGATTATCTCACAATATTATCCATCACCGGTCCGGCCGTCGTCGCGTCGTCCACCGTACGGTATATACCTACTTGAAATTTAAGATTTGTTACATCATTGAACCTAGATATTAAACCACACTCGCATTAAATAATCGATTGACAGCAGAGACCCGCATACCGCTAGATTCGCTGAGCGGTAGGTACAGCTTTCACCTTAGGACTGGTTCGGTTCCCTTCGTTTGCGTCATTTTAGCTTACCTTAAATCGCTTCAGAGGCGAATGTACTTAGGTTTTAAGTTATCTCTAGTCATCATTGCTAAACTGAAGAAACAACGTAAGTCAATACATACTAAGTAGGTACCGTGTGGCCCGCGGCTTCACCCGTGTAATTTCCGTTTTCTCGTAGTGACTGTAGAAAAATAATAATAAAATATTATATGTACCTACCAGTATGCTCATATTCCGAACGGTTGACCCAAATATTGATTTTTCAGTAAATGAATTAAGTATACTCAATACCAAAGGAGTTTTATACAAACTTACGAAAGGAGATAGATACCTATCTAGGTGGGTAGATTGATTTCATTTACTCCTTTCGTAAGATCCTTTCCTAAGTAAGTCTCTTCTTCATAAGTATGAAGTAGAGACTGTGCATGCCACAGTTAATATTGGTAGGAACCAGGGGGGCTATGCAGCACGGTGCGGATCAGCTCGAGTTCCATTCATTTTGACGTTTGATTGCCACGGGACTTGTCATTTCAATTCGAATGACGAGTCTCGTGGCAATTAAACGTCAAAATGAAACAAACTCGAGCTGATCCACACTGTGCTGCATAGCCCCGCAGAAGTGAGATACTACCTAGCTAGGTGGGATAGGTACCTATTAAGTACCTAGCAATCTGCCTATCACACTTATATTGTGAATGTAAAAGTTTGTGTGTGCGTGTGTTAGTGTGTTTGTCCTCTCTTCATGCCGAAACGGCCGAACGGATTTTGATGAAATATGGTAGGTACCTACGTAGATACTTTAGGTCCTGGAATAGAACATGGGATACTTTTTATCCCATAAAAATAGACGGTTACAGACGGTTACGCGGGAATCCGCGAGGTGCTGCTAGTACCTATCTAAATATCTATATATGTAAACAGTAGGGCGTGGTCGAGCTATTGTCGTGGAAGTCACACTAACTACTTGATGATCAGTTGCAAGCTACGTGTCACTGCAGCAACCTGTCAGTTAGTGGCGGCACCGTCATTGTGTGGTATACTCCCACCTAATAAGGAACATAATTTAGCTAATTATTTAATGAAAACAGCTATTTTCATAAGTGTTTATCTCTCTATTCAAATCCATTTGCCTTCGCTTAGATGAGGAGTGGTTACACAAACGTACAATTACACGAGCAAGTTCATAGATAGTCTGATGACCGCGGATAAATGGATACAGTAGGGCCGTGCTGATCTCTTTCTGCTTATTGTACATTATATAGGTACCTAGGTTATAATTATGGTTATAACTATGGTCTTAGATAGTTAGCAGAGATGAAAATAATATAGAGTAGTTAGGGACATGTGGATATAGCTTACCTATTACATGCCTCTGCAATACTCTGCATATTCACACTTGGCCCAGAACCTATGCCATAACCACTCGGGCGAATGTGATGCGGCTCAGTGGGCCCGGGCACACTGTCCGAGCGGTTTCGTGTAACGTGTCTGTGCGGTGCAGGTGTTCAGATGGGCGAGCGTGGCGGCCGTGCCGCTGGCGGTGTGGTGGGTGGCGGCCAGCCCGCGGCTGGTGGACGGCGCGGGCGGCGCGCGCGGCGCGGCGGCGGCGCTGGCCGTGCTGGAGCGGCCCGTCTTCGCAGCCTTCGTCACGCTCGCACTGCTCGGCGCCATACACGGGATCCCTTGTGAGTACGGATGACTCTCACTTCCCCACGGGGGGGGGGGGGGGGGGGGCATGTAGACACGTATGTACGTGTACGTTTAGTTTATATTTTTAACCCATTTGGTTGGCAAACATCCGCTTTGTTTGCTGAAGGATAGGACAAGAACACGGTATTTTTATTGCAAAGTCTATATCTAGACGCAAATAACTGATGGAAAACGTGCCAGCCGTAGGAGCGAGGCATCCGCCAGGATCAGCCTATTTGCTGAATATATTGGTTTAATATCTTGACATCATTATTGCATTAAGTGTTGTCGAGTTGTTGACTGATGTTGTGTGATGACCGTTGGAGGTTGGAGGCGGAGGTAGACCGGGCAGGCGGCACCCGGAACTGTGCCTAGCTACGAGTATAGTTTTACAGATTTACATTGAACTCTATTTGCTTAACTTACGGGCGGATCTTTGCAAGGTCGAGTGTCCATTCTGCATAATACTATGTCTTCCGTGCTTATGCTACCTTTTACTGCAGGTAACTTTATAGGCATATGGACGCACATATTTCTGTGCTATGATGAAAAATCCGGTAAAGGTTAATAAGTACATGTTATGATAGTACATACCTGCATAAGTCAAGTTAATTTGTACCTGTAAGTACCTAGTTAAACGGCGACATATTCTATTAAGTGGGCGCCTAAGTAGGAACACATCATGTAAGTGCACTTAGGTAAGTATTTTGCTTTCTTCCCGATATTACGACACTGCTGCATTGGGCATGTTTGCGCAGGCAGTTAGGCATACTTTTACATTTCGCAATGTGCCTTGAATGGCGAATAGCCCAGGAAGCACAGCGAGCGGCGAGCCGATTTCTAACAACCACCTACCTAGCAGCTGTATCTAGAAAGAAATGCTGGATTCATTCGATTGGGACGCAGAATATTTCCTTTCATTCAATGTCAACGATGATCGTCTTGATAGGGCTCATCCATGAACCTCTCATGTCCAACCTCTTTCACCTTCTTCAGTTTTTGAAATACATAGGTGTACCTAATTTATTACTAACTGTACGTCTAATATGTAAATCATTAGATAGGCAAGTCAAAGTTCGACGGAGTGTCGTTTGTTGCAGCGGCGGTGGGGCGCGTGCTGTCGTGGCCGGGCTGGGCGGCGTGGGCGCGGCTGTCGTTCGGAGCGCTGCTGCTGCACATGCCGCTCAACAAGGCGCTGGTGGCGGCGCGCCCCGCGCCCACGCAGCTGGACCGCCCCTCCGCGGTAACTAACGACACTTATTGCTTCCGTAACCTGCTAGAATCCTATGCGCTACATAAATGGCGGACCGCGGTCATAGAAAAGGTAAGTATAGTTTCTCGCCGCCGCCGCCACCGCGCCGACTCAACCATTTCGGTGACAATGAGGAGAATGCGAGCCTCGTGAATATAACCTTGCCTAATATTCATGGATTACTCGCAAAACGTCCCATTCCCAAATGGTTAAGACGTGGACCTACCTAGTCGCTTTCAGTTACTTATTATAATTTGCTCATTCGGCTAGAGGACGCCGAACCACCGAAGATCTGTACGTAGCCGGGCGGAAATGAATACTGAACGAGGCGGCGCGATCTCAACAATGACATCGTCGATACACTGATCTTTCACCACGGCGGCTGGCGGGCGGCGTCGCGTCGTCACGCACGGTCGATAAGCCTTTGTTGTGATGTAAACTGTAGCGTGCCTGTGCCCGTCGACAGATCGTGGAGTGGTTCGGCGTGGCGGCGGTGTCGTACGCGGCGGCGCTGCCGCTGGCGCTGGCGGTGGAGCTCCCGGCGCAGCGCCTGCACCGCGCGCTGCGCAGCCTGGCGCGGCCCCGCGCGCCGCCCGAGAAGGAACACCCGCAGAAGGCGGACTTGTGAACTAGGACCGCAGCGGTACACATAAGTTTCGTTTAGCGCTCGGAAGCGGCACATCGGTTCGCCCGTCGGTGGCGTGACCCTAACGGGAACGAACTTTTCTAGAAAGACAATGTTTATTACCCATTTATTCTCTAAGTAGTTCCCCCACTACGGTGCCGAGGCGCCGCCGCCGCGGATGCTGCGCCGGAGATCTCAAAAATTTTGTTCAACAAATTGGCGAACCCGAGCTAGAGAGCTGCGGGTACTTCAAACTAGAAGTGGATAGAATAGACACTTGGACGTAACATTCTTGTAATCACATTAGTCGTAGAGATCCATGAGTGACAGTATGTTTAAGAATTTCCCCGTACATACTTAATAGTTATTATAATAATTGCATAGGTTATGTAAGATAGTGAGGATTATTAGTTACATATGATTAGTTATGTGTGAACTATTCTTCAGGGATAAGATAGGATAAGATCCTAGTGGGGTTGATCATACTGTTTACATAATTATCCTAAAAATAAATGAATGCCATAACATGTTCAGTTCTGCTGATATAAAATTGATTGAAATTGTTCACCAATGTTTTAGCCATATTTGGTTTGCAGCCATGTTCTAAAATGAATTACCATTTTTGGTGCTAGGTTATACCTAGCTGTGAATTTTCTCTAGGAATAAATGTTAACTAACCACAGTATAGTTATTGGCATAGTGATGTTCCCAGTTGCACCGAGCGTGCTCGAGGAGAGGTTCAGTAACCAGTTTCAGAGGACAGGACTATCTAAGTTATTGTGAAACAATGCAATAATGATTGTGATAGAATACGTAGCATGCCTCAGTGGCCGATACACTCAGGAGGGCTGCTATTTAATTCTAGTTAGATATTTGTGTAAGATTGGAAGAAAATATATTTCGTTTATAATTAAGACATTGTAGTTTCATTAAAATACAAAATTCATTTAGTAAGACTTTATTCGGTCTGATAAAAGATATCACAAATATTTAGTATCTCCCACACACTTTCGCATTCAATAACAGTTAGAACGTTTGGCACTATTGCTATCAGTAAAGGACTGGCCACTGGCTGAAGCCCCTGTGTACCCAATAAGCCTCATTTCATTACTTTCTATACCACAATAGACTGCAACTAAGCCATGTCTGTAGGTGCAAGATATTTATGCAAAAACTAACCGGGACCAACTTAACATGTTCACTGCTGAAAACACAACTGTGGTGTTTAACATAACTCGCCGCAAATGTGGGAAAACACAACTGTGGTGTTAGCTGTATGGCAAAACACAGAGGTGTGTGCAGAGCCGCACCCGTGGCTAGACAAGAAAATCGGCTCAGCAATCGAAGTGTTAATTAAAGGAAATTAAATTGAAAAGATGTTTCTACGATTTTTTTACAGTTAGTCTCTGCTGAACTTAAAAGTACTGCATGCGATGATTTTAATGCGGGTTTCGGAATTTGGTAGCTGTGGTTCATCAAGTCACATGTTTCAGAACTAAGCTGTGAGAATAAGGTATCACAAATTACTATGATATACAAAATATTTATTAAATTTGACTTGTCCTAAGTTGCTACTAAACAGTGTACCCACCCTCGTGTTATATGGGAGACAATTATTGTAAATGTAATAAAACTGATGGTTTACACTCATTCTCAATTTAATTTTCATTCAAATGGTTTTGAATAGCTTTTGCGATAACGTTGTTTCTACCAAACCCAACATTGCTTCAACATTATCATCATCAATCCATATCCGCCCACTGCTGAGCACAAGTCTGCCCTCACTTTCGTGAGGACAGTTAGGCCACAATCCTCTGCGTGGGCCCGGTCCAGATTGGTGGATAAAATACCTAGCTCTGAAAAAATTCTAGGGTAGGTATGTGAATTTCCTCACGATCTTTTCCTTCACCGAAAAGTAAGTGATAATTAATTACATCGCTTAACCTCGATGATTAGACAAGACTGGAATGTTCAAAGTCCACTATGAACATTGGCTTTAGAGGGTCCTAAAAACTATACCACAAGTTATATGAGCACACATGGAAAGCCTACGTGTGCAATTTTGCAGACAGCTAATTGTAGGATAAAATATGTATTTCTATCCATCAATATAGGGTAGTAAAACTTTCATCCACTTTTTGAGTGTTTATTTCTTTGGAGCCATTCCTTTACCCGGCCAGCCAGTGACAAGCAAGCACCTGAATAAGTAGCAGAGTTAGTTCCCTTCTCTATTAGCAATATCACCTTAATATCTATGAAAAATTTTATGTCTATATTACTTATGAATAATATGGTTTGAATCGCCATTTTCACCGATTATGTATAGTTAGAATCCTTTGGTGTATTCACCTTGACAAACGGGTCACATGAGCGGTCATCGAATGTGTGGATGTTTAACTGCAAAAGGTTTTTGGTATGAGATAGTCAGAAATTACATTCCAAATGTACCTTATTACACAGTTAACTACAAGGTACTTACAGAGAATACAGACACAATATTAAGCTAAGACATTGACTGGTTGACTTAAATTTAGCGTCGCGAAGGACCCGAGCCGCCTTGCCAGCCGCCGCGGTGGCCCCCGCCGCGGCCGCCGGCTCGCCCTCGCCCCGCCGCTGAAATAGAAAACAACCTTCTAGAGCTTCAAATGTTACACTGGGACTGGTTGTAATGTTGGGTAAGGCTTGCATACACAAGAGATCAAGTTTATAAACTATTATTAAAAATCGATTAATAATTTCAAATTTATGTCAATCTATTAAAATAGTAAAAATACAGTAGGTAAGCAAATTATCTAGCTTACCTACCCTGATTTTTGCTCCAGGTATGTAATTGAACATTAATATTGAACAAAAACCAGGAACGCATTCATGCAAACAATGACAAGTACTACTTTGTTTATTTACAAATGGATAGTCTTTGAATCGAAGATTGAAACCAAACAGGCATTCGGCTAACCTTGAGCTCGTAATATCGCGCTTTTCCCGCGTCCAGCGGTCGGTTTATTGCCTTGTCTCTTGAACATTGGAGCGTTCTTCAACATGTCTGGCAGAATCAGAAAGCGGATTTTGGAGCCCCTGATATACACATTTTCGAGCTGGCCGACGCGGCCGTCCCTGTAGGTGCAGGTGACGAGCGTCATCTGGCAATTCATGTTGTCTTCGGCCTCGATCAGCTTCCCGCGGTAAACTTCGCCGGTGTTCGTTTCGCAGGTCACTACATGGCCTTCGGCTTCGTGAAGTACTTTAATAGGCACACCGATCGACATTTTGATTAATTATCTAGCACAATCTTTCTTTTAAGATTAAGAATAATGTAACAAAATCTGGATTATTTTGGATAAATCTATGAAAATATGAAGCACAAAACAAGCAACATCCGAGATTTACAATCGTACATAAACAAACTGACGTCTGTCATCTGTCACGGTCTGACAGAAAAATAGGTGCTGCCAATTTTATTTTCTAAAATTCCTTCCTTACTTTCCTTTAATTCTTTGGTTGGCTTGGTTTTGATTGCCTGGTTAAAATACAGGTAGGTTTATGTATGTCCACAAAATCAGTACATCAAGATAATTATACAATACCTACTGAAATCTTCAAAATAAGGAAATATAGCAACATTAGCCGCAGACGATAAAAACTGGTGACCGGCTGCGGCCGGTCGGTTAGAGCCTGCGCGCACTGCCTTGCGTTTTCAAAATGCAAATTCGCGCAATGCATTGCGCGCTTTCCTTTGACACATAATACTTCATAGAATTTGCGTTATGAAAACGCAAGGCAGTGCACGCAGGCTCATAACCAGTGACTTCTGTGAGCGAGCAGTGAGCTGGGCATAAACAATGGCAGTAATTATTTTTTATATTTGCCAAAAATTTTATACCTAATTGCTATTGGTAATTTGGTTTCACTGTCAAGTTGTCAATGTCACCGTTGCTGTGTCAGTCAGTGTCACGAAAATGAGTGGCTGCAGGGAGTGAAGTCAGGTCAGGCAGATAGACTCAAAACTCAAACAAATAAATAATTACAAAATCATTAAATCAATATCGCACAATACAGCAGAACTGCGTCTTCTCTTCTATAATTTCGTATTAGAAATTTTGGGCACAGTAGCATAGTAGCAGCGATGGATGCGGAGCTGTTGAAGGTGGAGGTGGAGGTGGAGGCGTGCGCGGTGTGCAGCGCGGCCGGCGAGGAGCTGTTCTCGCCCGAGGAACACGACGCCGGCGCGCCGCCGCAGCAGGTGCCGCTGCGCGCCATGCTGCTGCACCTCAACCACACCAAGGTACCGACACCCGTGGGCCGCTGCTGGATTCGACCCTCACACCTCACTAGCATTATCCTCGTTAGCGTAAATAAACAAGCTATGATTGTATGATTCACGGTGCGTGAGGCCGTGAGCTCTTAATCTCTGTCATGACATGTACGGGTTTAACTATCTGTATAATCACTATTTATAGCAGTATGGAACTATCCAGAACTGGGTTACTGAGATTAGTAGAAACTAACTAGTAACTTTATTTATTTAATTATACTTCAGTCTACATCAGTGTTGAATAAAAGTCCCTTCATGAAATTGTTTACTTTTGTAACAATCATTTATGGGGACGTAGCCAGTGTCATACATTATTATGTACATGTTTTATGTCGCTCCTTTCAGAAGCGGTTAAATTATATCTGTGACAAAGAATATTTTGCAGTTTTCATCTCTTTAGTGGTCACAGGAATCAATAAAGAAAAAATCCTGATGTTGATAGCATAAGTTCCACATTCCAGATGGTGCCGAACGGGCGGCTATGTATGAGCTGTATTCGCAAAACACTGGAGGCATACAGCTTCAGCACCACGCTGGCCTCCAAAGGGCCTCCACCTCTCAGCGAGAAGATTAGGGCTCTGAGGAAAAGGTAACTAATATTAAGGAAGCTTGCAGGTTCTTTAGTTTTACTAGACTGGATTTTGGCCTTATTTTATACAGTGTCTTGAGGTGCTCATTCGTCCAGTCAACTGACGTGCTCAAAGATGACAGAGCATTCAGAGACAAGATTCTATAGTCGATTTCATGTTCTCAGAAAGTATACTTTTCAATTTGCTTCCTCACCACCTAAGATGACACGTGCATAATGGCCGCAGGCTTCACGAGTTGACCCAGAAGATCGACGTGTTCATCGTGGTGGGGTGCGGCGGCGCGGACGGCGCCTACAGGGAGGAGGACATCATCATGGTGGAGCGCGCCGCGCTGGCGGCCGCCGCCCGCGCCGACGCCGCCGAGCTGGTCCGCGCGCGGAGCCTGCGCGGGGACCACGTGTACCAGTGCACCGTGTGCCCCCAGGCCTTCCAGCGCAGCGCAGAGTACCGCGCGCACGTGGCGGCGCACGGCGCGGCGCCGCGCCACTCGTGCTGGACCTGCGGCGCGCAGTTCGCGTCCCACGGCGCCGCCGCCGCCCACTCCGCCGCGCACGGGCTCGCCGCCGCGCTCGTCTGCCACCTGTGCGACCGGACCTTCCAGGTGAGTGTCGCCCGGTGCGGCGCCGGCCCGGGGCGGCGCCAGTGGCCCCCTGACCCCGCGCGGCGGTTGCAGAGCCAGGCGGAGCGGCGGCGGCACGAGGCGGGCTGCGCGGCGCGGTGCCCCGCGTGCGGGCTGGAGCTGGCGTCGCGCGCGGCGCTGCGGGCGCACGCGGAGGCGCACGCGGAGCTGTGCGGCGCGTGCTTCCTGCGCTGCGAGTCGGCGGCGGCGCTGCAGGCGCACGCGCTGGCGCACCGCCAGGCGCGCCAGTTCGTGTGCGGCTACGACGGCTGCATCCTGCGGTTCGCGACCAGGTGGGTGCGGCCGGCGAGGGCCGCCGGAGTTTTCCGTTTTTCGTGACGCCGATGTCGTCCCGTCGCGTTTGTAGACGACTTCGAGCGGAAGTCTCGCCATCGCTGGGGCATCGATCGGCTCCCGTTCTCCCTCTGATCGGTCCTTCTTCTGGATTCCAGGAACGATCTGCTGGCGCACATCCGCAAGTGCCACGCGGGTGAGCTGGATCCGGCGCCGGAGCCCGCTTCGGAGGCCGCGCCGGCCGCGCCCGGGCCCGTCGCCTGCGCCCACTGCGACCGCACGTGCGTAGCGCTCCCCGACGTCTCCCCGCCGTTTTATATTTTTTATTTTCATTACTAAAAATACTGGCTTGAATTTCCAGGTTCGCGACGCCGGCGGCCATGAAGCGCCACGCGCGCGTGCACCGCGCCGCGACCGACGCGCCGGTGAGTCGCGGCGCTCTGCATGCTCTGTACGCATGCCTCCTTCTGGGATGCGTAACGCGTAGCTTCATGCATGACTCCTTGTATGATGCGTAGCTCTATGCATGATTGCTTGTATAATGCGTAGCTCCATGCGTAACTCCTTTGTATGATGCGTAGCTCCATGCATGACTCCTTGTATGATGCGTAGCTCTATGCATGATTGCTTGTATAATGCGTAGCTCCATGCGTAACTCCTTTGTATGATGCGTAGCTCCATGCATGACTCCTTGTATGATGCGTAACTCCTCGCGTATCGCGTAGCTACATGTATGTCGTGTAGCGGCGTAGCAGCGGCTGCACCGTGTGCTCGTGTTGCAGGAGGACGCGGAGTGGACGGCGGCGGCGGCCGGCGGCGGCGGGGGGGAGCGGGAGGAGCCGGAGTGGGCGGCGGCGGCCGGCGGGGCGGACGGGGAGGAGCGCGTCGAGTACCTGGAGATGGAGGCGCTCGAGGAGATGGACGCGGAATAGCCGCACCCGCCGCTACACTCGCACTGGCGCCCAGTACTCGACCGATACTGGCGCCCGGTACTCGACCGATACTGGCGCCCGGTACTCGACCGACACTGGCGCCCGGTACTCGACCGACACTGGCGCCCGGTACTCGACCGACACTGGCGCCCGGTACTCGACCGACACTGGCGCCTGCAAATGCCGTGACGGCGTATGAAAACAAAGGCGCAAAATCGCGGGCGAATCTGTTTAGCATCCTATTTTGTATATTTTGGTGTATTGTCTTCTTTGATTGAATAGGTTCATTTCTGCAGTAGATAAAACTGAAAGTACCTTCTAATTGTACTACAATACAATACAATACAATACAATAACTCTTTATTGAACACCATAGAGCCTCAGTAGAGTAGACACACATGTAATGAAATAATAAAGCGTTAAAGTTTAGTGTTGCTTTTAACATTTACGTAATATTATTTTAATAACAAAAATAAGTGAAAAAGACCTATTTATTTGCGGTTGGTGCAATACCTGTGTCTAGGGATCGAACAGCAAACTATGTCCTTTAACTTAGTTTGTCTTTTAGTTAGAGCTTGTAAGTCTAACGTGTAGCATGCATGCAGTCTAACAAGCATCCATAGCTCGTAAGTCTAGCATCTAACAATAATGTAAGATGCTTTCTAATGAGCTACAAGTGTGTACGGGACCATAGGTGCGCGAGCGCAACTGGCACTTTGTCGACATTTTATGTTAGATTTTGGCTTCAAGCAACTAGGTAATGCTGTCAAGTAAAATGTTTTATATATTTTCAAGTCAAACTATCCAATCTCAGTCCGATGATAATCTAGTCAATGCCGGCAGCTAAATAGTAGGTGCTTGCCACAGAACAGTGGACCCACTGCCAATATTGATTAGTTGAAGTATAGATTGAAGTAACGGGTCGATCAATGAAACCAGGAAATATCTTTAACAATTTATTTACAAAATTTCAACAAAATACTGTTAAATCTACAATAATAAACAAAGTGCGTGGAGTCCCTCCGCGCGGAAGAAATGAAACTTCGTAATGTGGAAATGAAAATAGGAAGGGGTAGAAATTGATTTTTAGTTAAATCATACAATTCAGAATTGATCGCATCTTTTAATTATCATTTTCGAGTGGGGAAATATCCTAATTTATACCATTTGCAATGAGATTATGATAACTAAAGAGCATTGAACGTTTAACGTAACAGAGCTTTCATACCCCCTCCATGGTAGCGTTAAATGGTAAACGCACACAACCTTGTTGGAAGTCGCACTACAAGTTTCACTTCAAAAATACTCTAGGTCAAGGTCTAACACTAGACTCGATAAGCGAAGCATCGGTGCCACTATAGTCGCGTTGGCAATCAAGGGCCATCTGCATCGGTCTACATTTTTTGTGCTATAAAATTTGTCTATGTGCCCATGGGGCGATTATTTATCAATCCATCTTTGTATTTGTTGCAATCGATTTCAATAATTTTTTTTGAGTGTATATTTATACATAAATAGTTACTTACTACATGCTACGTTTTTATCGAAATAGTCTGTAAACACTAGAAGCAGGGAACCGTGTCACAGGTCTTTAACCAACGGTTCTGGAGTGACTCTATTCCTCTATGTCTGCGAGGAAACGCCACGCTGACTACACCAATATGTGGTATCTCGGGGTAGATCCTTCGGAGTATACACGTGGTGGGCGTCGGCACTATACAGCCACCTGAAGTTTACTTATTCTGTGCGCGAGGAGTATTCTCTTCACGGGAAGGGAAATCTAAGGTCTAATAAATTCGATCTGCGTGCGGCGCGCCTCACGACACCTGCGGGTGCGGCGCGCCTCACGACACCTGCGGGTGCGGCGCGCCTCACGACACCTGCGGGTGCGGCGCGCCTCACGACACCTGCGGGTGCGGCGCGCCTCACGACACCTGCGGGTGCGGCGCGCCTCACGACACCTGCGGGTGCGGCGCGCCTCACGACACCTGCGGGTGCGGCGCGCCTCACGACACCTGCGGGTGCGGCGCGCCTCACGACACCTGCGGGTGCGGCGCGCCTCACGACACCTGCGGGTGCGGCGCGCCTCACGACACCTGCGGGTGCGGCGCGCCTCACGACACCTGCGGGTGCGGCGCGCCTCACGACACCTGCGGGTGCGGCGCGCCTCACGACACCTGCGGGTGCGGCGCGCCTCACGACACCTGCGGGTGCGGCGCGCCTCACGACACCTGCGGGTGCGGCGCGCCTCACGACACCTGCGGGTGCGGCGCGCCTCACGACACCTGCGGGTGCGGCGCGCCTCACGACACCTGCGGGTGCGGCGCGCCTCACGACACCTGCGGGTGCGGCGCGCCTCACGACACCTGCGGGTGCGGCGCGCCTCACGACACCTGCGGGTGCGGCGCGCCTCACGACACCTGCGGGTGCGGCGCGCCTCACGACACCTGCGGGTGCGGCGCGCCTCACGACACCTGCGGGTGCGGCGCGCCTCACGACACCTGCGGGTGCGGCGCGCCTCACGACACCTGCGGGTGCGGCGCGCCTCACGACACCTGCGGGTGCGGCGCGCCTCACGACACCTGCGGGTGCGGCGCGCCTCACGACACCTGCGGGTGCGGCGCGCCTCACGACACCTGCGGGTGCGGCGCGCCTCACGACACCTGCGGGTGCGGCGCGCCTCACGACACCTGCGGGTGCGGCGCGCCTCACGACACCTGCGGGTGCGGCGCGCCTCACGACACCTGCGGGTGCGGCGCGCCTCACGACACCTGCGGGTGCGGGCGCGCGCGGCAGATGACGGCCACGCGGCGCCGCCGCGGGAGGCTGCGGCCGCGCCACGCGCTGTGCTCCGCGCCCAGCACCGCGTGTGTGAAGGAGTAGCGCGCCACGCCTCTGAAGAGTCAAGATCAGAAATGAGCGGAACTTCTATCTCATCCTTCTATTGTGGCAGAAATCCTTACGGCAGCAGGGAAACTTTATCATCAATGATCATATTTGTAAGTGGGGCATATGGATCAGTTTCATTAAGGCGATTGTGTGAAGGTGCCTAAAGAAATCTTTGTACTGTGGTTAGTCACCTCATAATATAGAGGGCTCGCCTCTCTAGTAGCGCGTCGAGCGTGAGGTGCTTATTGTCACAGTGCTCCAGCCGCATCACTGCACTCGACGCTAGGCAGAGGCCGGCGATGACGTCGCCGCAGAACTGGAAACAGTGAATTGTCACAGAAACTAGACAATTACAGGTTCTCAGGTGCTTATACAATGGAATAGTTCCTTAATTCTGCTAATTCTGTCTATAAACATTAATGTCTTTGTAGAATACTTTTTCTTCCAAGAAGTCAAAGAACATTTATTAAGAGCTGCATTGTCAGTGGAGTTACCTTAAGAAATTACAGAATTTTTCTTAGTAATCATGTTTTTTTCTCCATAAATAATTGATAAAGAATCAGTAATCTCCATTTAATTTTGTAGAAGCACACATAGTGTACGTGCACATATTGTGTTTATTAATTACTGCAAACGTACACCCTACTATCGAAAAATGTTTTTTATTGTCCATTCAAAGGTTGTCTGGAAAAAATCGCTTTCAGCGATAAGACCACCCATTGTACTACCCTTGTTTACCTATTGTAATTATTCTGTACTGTGTCTATTTTTGTTTCTGGTGTACAATAAAGAGTTCTGTTCTATTCTATTCTATATTGGTTTCAATTACATTGAGAATCTAATTTTCTCACCCGCACAGCATCAACATGTGGACGGATGTGTCCTCCCGCGGCCAGGTCCAGCACGTGCGTGTGGGGCAGGGGCTCTTCGTTGTGGAAGGCGACTGCCTTCATTCGCTGGATAACTGCCTCGTTCTCAGGGCTCCAATGGCTCCGCTCCGTCTCACGGTAACCTTCTATTGCCTAAATGTTAACAATTCAAATGTTACATAACCAATATCTAGCATTCTGTTTACAACTTTTTATCTTTTCTTACATTATCCCAATGGTCATACTCGTATCTCATCTTCTTGAGGTGGGGCTCCAGCTCCGCCAACAGGCGCTCTTCCTCCGCCTCGGACACGAACGCGGGCAGCACGCGCATATCGCGCAGAGCGGCCGCGCGGAGCGCTTCCTCCTCACCCGCTGGCCACGACGGGGATATCTCCACGAGGGACGGGTCGCCTGTTTACTTACAATATGTTAGCGAGCAAGTGTTTCTAAACACTAGACAATTTGTACTAGCTAGCCTAGAAGACACTATGTCAGTCAATTTATATACCGTTCTAGATCTCGGTCAAATATGCACCTATTTATATTTCTACATCTACTGTAGGAGTATAATAATAAAGATGAAGTTAACTAATTATTGATCAGTTTATTAGGATTATGGTTATGGTACCAAAATACTATGACGAGATAGTCACGGCTAATCAGCGTGTCTATGAGATCAAGAACTGCTACTATGAAGAGATTACTAATAAATTTTAAAGAAATAGTACAACACAACCTATGCACAACTTACCTACCTAAAACATTCTTTATGTCTGCTTCGGTGGGGATCACGTCATTGTTTAGCTGCCTCGTCACACGATAGCACAATATTTTCAATTTGCAATTTTTTAAAAAACTAAATGGTAATAAACGCATTTTTTTAGATCTTTTCAATAAATAAAACCGACGAAGATAGCTATTTTGAAAATACAAGCTGTCAGAGTGACAGAGAGAAACAGAGCGATTGCGACTGTCTGTCGTCCACCTATTCGACATGATGGATGACACTGACTGACAGACAATTGATTGACTTTGACATAATTGCGATAGTGATATCAGCAGAAATAATTGTTATTTTAATGTTTTAGCAATGCAGAAAGTGTGCATTAACGTGAAACTTTGGCGGGAAAATTAAAATAAAATGTGAGTTTGTCAATTTTTTATTTAGCTTGTGCTTTTATTAAGTAGGTACCTACTAGTACTGGTAGGTACTGGTGGAAATAACTCTGAAAATGCCGTCTATCTGTCTGTTTGATTTCGCATCACAAAAACTATAACTCAAACGATTGCGATGCACTGATTGGTCAGACTTATAAAGTGTTAGATTATAATTAGATCTCAAACGGTCGTCTTTAGTAGCACTACAGATTAGTAGCACACTACGAAGACTACGGGATTTAATATTAGACTGTGCTAATAAATACCGAAATGTCGGAGAATCTTACCTTGACCGGGAAATGGTCAAATGGCGGACAGACCGTCAACCTTTTCCTTTATTTTCTTACTTGTGTCGTATGCGCCACCGCCACCACTTATCGCTCTTACAAGACTAATAAAATTGTGCAATGCCAATGACTGTCCGTGACAATAAAATGTAAGTATTGAAATAATTAATTAGACTGAGTTGCGCGCTGCACCACAGCCTGCGCCTGCGTGCGCAGCCTCCCTCCGCTACACTTTCTGTCGTTTTATATTGTTTTCTATCTAGGTCTGTAGTTTGCAGTTTGCAGAGTGTTTCTCACAGTCAGGCCTTCGTGGCGTAGTGGGTGATGAGTCGACTACGAAGCGTACAGTTGCGGGTTCGATTCCTGCAAAGATTTGTGTGAACCACAGGTATTTACTGGAGTCTGGGTTTTTGTAGGACCATGGTCCTCGTTTTTCACGATTCCCTAGATACAGGGAATCCTAGTTAGGGGTCAGGACCATATATTTATGTGATCGTAACGCGTTAAAACTGACGGTAGAAACCTAATAAGTACAGCCGTTTTGCAATGAGTGCGAAACAAAGTGTTAAATTTTTATTAGTTATTTATCAATTTTATCATCAAAGATTAAGAAAGTACCTACTCGTGTCGTGACGTTCGTTCGCTCGAAGGTCGGCATCGTCGTCGTTCGACTAGCACGAGGCGGGGAAGCACGTGTGGCTGTGGACATGTATTGTCATCGGGCAGCAGCTGCACGGGGCCCGAGCGGCCGTCTCTGGTTCATAGTTCGTATGTGGTATGGGGCCGACTGCGAGCCAGTGCCAGAACACTTCGTGTGCCAGCCGGGCACTGTTCTGGTCTGTCCGCAGGCCGAGGAGCAGCGGGCGGCCTGTGTGGTCTGCGGAGCCATGGAATATAATTATGTAGGTTGATTTATACTGGAGCCGCGATAAAAGGTAGGTATTTTTCGTGGCTTCAACGATAGCAATGTTATAGGCATAATTTATTTGCGCACAACTGACGCGCGACGGAAGTCATTACAGTATTTTTACAGATGTATTTACCTATCTTGTTGCAACACAGATACGAGTGTTGTCCTACATCTGTTAATTAATTTTAAAGTGTTTCTTAGGCGGCGAGGATGTTTCAATTAGTACTTATACCTACCTATATGACAATTTATACAGATTGGTTTTATCGAGGTTACAATATTATTTTTTTGAACTTATTTAATGATTTTCAAAGGAAATATTTCCTTGGAAAAACCTACTCGTAGGCAAATAACATAGTAGGCATTTCATAATTGAAAATATATTCTGTCCAATTAGTGCTTCGAAACGAAACCGGCTGAAGCGATGTAGCGAGCGCATGCGCATTCCTCAAGTTTCTTTAGAACAATGTATCTCAAAAGTACATTCCCGACGTCGGACATCCTGGCCGCCTGACGAAGGCGCGGAACGGAACACCTTCAGGGATTTCGGCTTGCCTTCCTTCCTTTCCTTCCTAAAACCTATGTCACAGAAAAGATAGTACTTTTATGTGTAGATTTTGAAGGAAGGTATAGGTATAGTTTGTCTGCTGTTTTCCGATTTTGATGTACCTAATGCGTGGATACGACTGGGCGCGAACATTGTAAACATTAATCGTTAACCCATCGGCACTCAGCACTCGGTACTCAGCACTCGGCACCCGGCACTCGGCAGCAGCCGCTTGCAGGCTTTCTACCCAAGCGGGTCGCGTTTTGTGTGCCATGGCATGGGTGTCGGTGGCGGGCGGTGCGGTGCGGTGCGGTGGCGCGATGTGGTGTGGTGGCGGTCACCGTGGCTGATACGCTTCGAAGATTGGGTATTTAGGACTGGTTCCCCCGAGTGGCAGTGATCCGACTCGCCACTACCACGAGCGCTGCGAGCTATACCTGCGGCTGCGTGATCATCTTCATCAATATTCAGTAAACAGACGGACAATAAAAAGGTCATGGCGCGACTAATCGGTCTGCTTTACATAATAATGCATGGTAGGTATTTTATATTATAATGGTTGCGCAAGGCGACCCGCGCGCAGTGACATTGGCCGCGGTGCGGTGCGGTCGCTCGCAGCAAGCGGCGCGGCGCGGCGCGGCGCGGCGGGCGACGCGACACGACACGCGACGCGGGTGACAATGCGACAGGCAGATAACTATTACTCGTACAATGTTGGCGTCGAGTGTCGAGTGTCGAGTGTCGAGGCCACGCACGCACTCTAGTCATTCAACTGTTATCTGTCATAATATCTGTGCCTGCAACGTAGTGTAGCGTGTTAACAATAATGTTTAGCACTTTTTTATAAAAGTGTAAAATAATACAACAGTACAATAATTCTTTATTGAACACCATGAAACTTACCTAAGCTGCAACACAACAGGTAGCTTCTACTTAATCATCTCCTCTTGGGGTTCCGTAGGTACTTGGATACCTCAAAAATAAAAAGGAACCCATATTACAATATTGTTATTTGCGGTTTGTGCAATAACCGTGTCTAGAGATCGAACGGCAAAGTGAAGTTTGTCCTTTAACCTACTTTGTACATATTTTAGTTAGAGCAATATTTTTAGATGCTTTCACAACACCCACAAGTGTGTACGGAACCCTCGCCTCGGTGTGCGAGTCCAACTCGCACTTGGCTTGTTTATTTGACTGGAAATCTGAAGTTTCCGTCGGTTTAGCTTCAGGCAGCATCCTCCCTATAGGTTACAGTGTATAGTATAGGTACAAATAGCCAGCACAGGCGGAACAAATGCGTGATTTCCTCGTGAACATTTCCCACATTCCGAGCCATTGTCCGCCGATGTGGAGATATAGCGGGTGCGGCGACCGACCCTATACTGTCCGCTGTCCGACAGCTGCGCGGCGGCCGGAAGTGCGGTAACTGGCGTGGCAATGATCTTGTCCCGCTCCCTGGTAGTGATGACAACGAGCGACGCAAGCACCCGGAACCGATTTGCAAGCTAGGGCCGCATCCACAGGAGTGCACAGTACAGTACAGTACAGTACTCGTGTGTAAGAGATTGAACACCGCCCGCGCCCGCGCTCACCCCGAGGCAAAGCACAATCAATCGCTATCTTCTGCTCAGTCAGGCTAATCGCACAAACTGCAAACCGATTTTGGTGCACTTTTCACCAACGAGTAGTTAGGATAATGTTTATAGGTAGTAAGTTTCATAAGGTACTTAAGGCATACACACAGTCGCCGCGCCGCGCCGCGCCGTATCGCCTCGCGTCGCCTCGCGTTGGGTAATTTGATCTCAGTTGTTTCACCACATAGAACCTTTTAGGATAATTTAGTAATCTATTGAACAGAGCATTACAGTATGTATTGTTGACGCCGCGCCGGTGCGGTGGGGCGGGCCTCCGCCTCCGCCTCCGGTCCGTTGGCCTCAGCTTGGATTATCACAAGCGACGCTTCCACAGGTATTCACTGGCATAGGTACTTAGCAGTCACATGACATGTGTTGTATCTCTATAAAATAAAATAAGCGTGTAGAGATTCCGCACGGTTGGCACCAAACTAAACCTACCTACCTTGCTATTAAATAGTACACATTATTAGCACGTTACAAGGTCGGCAAATCGTATAATTTTTTATAGACATTTTATAAAACTGTGTGTGTTTTTTAACATTGAATCAATATTGCGTGATGAACAGGTCGGTTGGAAGAATGATCACTTGATGAGTATAAAGCACAATATGTAGGTAGGTAGGTACGTGCAACCTGCAATTCGTATGCGATATCGTCGCCGTGAGTAGACAGGAGCCGCGCGCCCGCGCCGCCGCCGCGCCGACCCCGCACCCGCACGCTTGCCGTCGGGCGGCGTCGGCGTCGCCGCGTGACGCTACTCACTCGAGTCTCGACACACAATAACGAACGATACCTAGTAGGTTCCTACAAGCTCATAATAATCACGTGAAAGTAAACGTAATTGTTATTACGGTGCGTTCTCACGGGCACAGTGTGCGACAGTGTCGTCAATATCACTGTCATTGGGTGAGTGAGCCTACGCGCCGCGCCGCCCGTATGGGATCGATGAGCGAGAGTGCGCAAAAAATGACGGCTCTCAATGAACGCATCGCAGCGCGCATATCTCCGCGTGTAGTAATGGTTACTATTGTTTGTCTTCATTAAAAGCACGCTGAAAGGGACTCGGCCTCGTGACGCAACACCCGCGCCCGTGGAGCAGCGGCGGCGGCGGCAGCGCGGCGCGGCGGCGGCGGCGGCGCGGCGCGGCGAGCTGCACAATGGACATGGCTTCACTCAAATGTGCCAGCCTATGGCGTTAGAAAGTCGACAAACAAACTGTTCACGCTTGGGAAGATCAGCCTAAATGTATACTTATCATCATGCTCGTGTCCTCATGAACCATCCTATCGAGTGAACGATCGAGAACTACCGCTGAGATTAAATTATAATTGGTATCACATCCATATACTAAAATTATTTAGACGTCAGACGCCAAAATTTGGGATACGTTTCGGATATTGTGCCATGGTCATGGTCATTCAAAGTTTATCTCAATGTCTCACACAACGTGTTCGAATAAAAACCTAATACGAGCGAACACGATTGAAAAACAATATGCATATCCGGAACCGTAACTTGACAATGTTACATTGTCTTTTGTTTAACTTGCACTGTATGTATGTATGTAAGTAGATTTGTTACGGTGCAATCTTTGAATTCAATTTTTCATTTGTTTTATCTGCTGCGCCAGTAAATATAACCATTGCTTACTTATGAATAACAAAATAAGTAGTAACAATATTTATTATTTATTTACATAATACTCTATTGCACATATTAAATAGCGTGTACAAATGGCGGACTTAGCAAGCACCACTCGACCGCCGCGCCGTCCGCCGCCACCGCCACCGCCACCGCCACCGCCACCACACCCGGCGCGGCAGCGGCAGTCGGCACCGCCGGGCCGCGCTGCTGGCGCTGCGCATGGGAACTGTCAGGGGCGTTCGTTAGAGCAGCGCTCTCGTACTATTTAGAATGGAGCAGTTAATGCAACGCAACATTAAGCGAGAGAATGGCTCGCTTTCATAACACTTTGTCTTTGATTGAACCAACGGCGACGGAGCGTGTCCCTAGTCCGTAGGCGTGAGGCTTCACACGGCGCAGCACATAGTTACGCCGCGGTCAGTCTCGGTAGGCGCGAGTGCACTCATACAGCAGACCGCGAACTGTAACTATGTATGTATGTATGTGTAGTATACTGCTCGTCGCTTCTCCACTAATGAGCTCCACACCACAACCGGCCATCGGGGTAAAATAAACACCAGACCGCAGGCGCTTCTTCATATAAAACATAGTATAGTTGCCTTCATTAAAGCCATATATAAAGTACTTGTACCACTCAGGTGATTATGAAACTATTTCCTCTAAACTCAATCAAATAAACTGGGAGACTGAGATTTATTATAAACCCCTGGATGAGGCTGTCGACTTTATTTACAGTACTTTGAATGATTTACGCAGTGTTTTCATTCCTTCTAAAACCGTCTTTCCAGGGCATAAGTATCCTCTGTGGTATAAGTCTCCTTTAATTAAACTACTCAAGGAGAAAAATAAATTTCGTGTTAAATATAAGAGATATGGTAACATAGGTGACCTTAACTCTTTTAATATATTAAGGGAGCGCGCTAAAGTCATGGAAAGTGAAATGTTTGCAGATTATCTTGCTGCTATCGAAAGTAATATATTAAAAAATCCCAAAGCTTTTTGGTCTTACGTAAAGGCTAAAAAGCAATCTAATGCGTATCCCTCAGTTCTCAGGCTCGGCCAGTGCTCTTCGGATCGAGGGGAAGAAATCTGTGACATGTTCAGTGAGTACTTTCATTCCACGTTCCTAGTACCTACTTCTACCGGCGGGATGGTACGCGACTTTAACCTTCCTGAAACCTCTGCAGACATAGGTTCTATTGAAGTTAGTGAATCAGAAGTACTAAAATTGTTTAAATCTCTTGACTTGAGTAAATCTGCCGGTCCAGACGACTTGTCTCCTATTTTTATTCATAACTGCGCTGCAAGTCTCACTGTTCCGCTTTCGTTTATCTACAAGCGATCTTTAAACGAAGGTACAGTCCCTACGCTGTGGAAGTCAGTATACATAACTCCCGTGCATAAAAAAGGGCCGAAAGACAACGTCGAAAATTACAGACCTATTTCAAAATTATGTATCTTTGCTAAAATATTAGAAAAAATAGTTTATAAACAGCTTTACTCCTCGCTCAAGCATACATTTAGCGAACAACAACATGGGTTTCTTAAGGGTAGGTCCACCACATCTAATCTTCTACTATGTAGTGAATATTTATCTAAGTACATGTCGGAACCTTCGCAGGTCGATGTTATTTATACTGACTATAGCAAGTGTTTTGATAGATTGGATCACGGCGTGTTGTTGCATAAACTTCAACGAGTAGGCATTCGAGGAAACTTGTTCAGATGGTTTTCATCATACGTTCGAAATAGATGTCAAACTGTAGTACTGAATGGCTTTACGTCTCGGGCAATGTGTATTCCCTCAGGAATTCCTCAGGGATCCTTGCTCGGTCCACTCCTTTTTATAATTTTTGTATATGACATCAGTTCTTGCTTCCATTTTTCTAAAATTTTACAGTATGCTGACGATATGAAAATTATCTGCCCAATTCGTACTTCGCAAGACGCTTCGTTTCTTCAAATGGACTTGAATAGATTTCAAAACTACTGTATTCAAAATAAATTAGATTTGAATGTGTCTAAGTGTTACGTCTGCTCTTTTACGCGGAAACCACACCCAATTGTAACTACTTATAATTTAAAGGATTCTCCGGTAACGAGATTATCTGCTATCAAAGACCTTGGAGTCACCTTCGACTCCAAATTGTTGTTTGATGAGCATGTCAATAACATTGTCAACAAGGCCTCGAAAGCTTTGGGATTTGTGTTGAGATTATCTTCTGAGTTTCTTTCAATTAAAACATTTAAAATACTTTATTGTGCGTATGTGCGGAGCCACCTGGAATACGCGTCTCAAGTCTGGAATCCCAGCTATTTTATCTATATTACACGCATTGAAAGCATTCAAAAACGGTTTCTTCGTTATTTACAGTACCGCGCAAAAAAATTCATGCCAGACTACAGTTCTAGATGTAAGAAATTTCATTTACTCCCGCTGTATGAGAGAAGAAATATAGCGGACATAGCATACCTCCTTAACGTAGCAAATGGAACGGTTGACTGTCCGGAGCTGCTCGGACAGTTGGGGCTGCGCACGCCCGCTGCCTCACTTAGGAAACCTAATCTATTATACATTCCACCTGCGCGTAGCAATTATAGACAAAATTCTTATTTAATTAGGGCATGTAGAAGGTACAATGACCTTGCTAAAGATAAAGATTTAGAAATCGACCTATTCAACACCTCTGCATTTAAGATGATACGATTGTTGAATGATCGATACTTCACTTAGTAACTTTTTATATTGTTTTCTTTGATATTATTTTCTGTTTGTCTGTGAAACCAGTTTTGTTTTGTTTTCCTTGTTTTCCTTTTTTTTTTTACCTATCTTTTTGGAATGTTATCTTTTTGTTAATCAGACACCAGTAGGTAGTGTCCTCACGCCTGTGCTCGTCCGTATGTCTACTGTGTTGTGTATGTCAATATGTGCATTTATAATATCTGTGAAAACTTTTAATTGGCCTTCCATACTTAAATTCTTATCTTCATAATTGTAACTAGCTGTTAGTTTTCCTTTGATAATAAAATAAAATAAAATAAATAAAAATAAATAATTGATCAATCTGTGAACAAATATTAGAATCAGAATCAGTTCAGTTTTTGATGTTCGGATGGTCTAATACCTTTATTATTTTTCAACGATTCAGGGTATAGTTGGCTCAGCAATACTGTGCAGTAGAGTGAAATACTCAATACGCCGCCACCCCGTCCGGCGGCGTCCGCCCGCGCCCTGCCGCAGAATGCGAGAGATAGCAAACAAAGCGCTAACAAAAGACATCAACGGGCGCGACGCTCGACGTGACGTGGTCCACGCGCTTGCGTCGCGTCGTTTCACTGCTAATAATTAAAAGTGTAGGCCTCAGGCCGGAGTAGCTGCACATCTCCTAACTTCCGATTGAGCATTACGAATCAATACGGAAGCGATGGTTGCTTTTTAACTGCAGGGCTTCCGCATAAAACAAAAAAATAACTTTAAAGTAACGGCTCTTTGAACTTTAACGAAGTAACTAATTATTACATATTATTATATAAATGAGGGGAGACCCGTGCCCAGCAGTGGGACGTTATGGGTTGTTGATGATGATGATGAAAAATTGTGTATACGTATAAGGCCCCAACCGAAGAGCTGTTAGAGAAAACATACGATCTATCAATTCAACTGTGCCAACAACAATTTATAATTATATTATTATGTAAAGATGTTTAGTGAGGTTGCCGTTGAACCAGCGCGAGTACGGTACGAGTACTACTCTTTAGTGAGTATTGTTTCAACGAAGTGTACTGTCCAGCTTGGTGAACCTGACAATTAAAAAAAAACTATTATAATATGATATTATTATGTACTACGTAGGTACGTAGGTGTGTTAGGTACTAATCCTCCTCACGAAAGTGAGGGGAGACCCGTGGCCGTGGCCGAGCCGAGCCGAGCCGAGCCGAGCCGAGCCGAGCCGAGCCGAGCCGAGCCGAGCCGAGCCGAGCCGAGCCGAGCCGAGCCGAGCCGAGCCGAGCCGAGCCGAGCCGAGCCGAGCCGAGCCGAGCCGAGCCGAGCCGAGCCGAGCCGAGCCGAGCCGAGCCGAGCCGAGCCGAGCCGAGCCGAGCCGAGCCGAGCCGAGCCGAGCCGAGCCGAGCCGAGCCGAGCCGAGCCGAGCCGAGCCGAGCCGAGCCGAGCAGTGGGACAATATGGGTTGTTGATGATGACTACGTAGGTATTATTACATCCAGTTTCCAAGCTATTGACGAGACCGAGCCGGGGCGGGGGCCGCGGTGGCGGCGGCGGCACAACTGCACATCATCATAAGAACGGTATGTATGACGTCACCAGGATTCTTGTCTCTCACTGGAGATGGCATATCTACCGGGGCAGGCATGTCGCAGGTCCCGGTCCCGACTGCCGACACGACACGACCCGACACGTCGCGCGGCAAGGTCGCACCGAGGTCGGCCGACTGCGCACGACACGACACGGCGTGCATACTCATCGGGCGGACGTGCCGTGCGTGACGTCACCGCGCCGACGCCGACGCACTGACACAGGCTCGAGTCGTGATGAGGATGTTCCTCGACGCGAGGTTGAAGCGCTCGACAAGGCTATGTACCTAAGTAAAAAGTGTTCAAAATACAAATGTAAAACAAAAACAAGCAAAAAATACCTACCTGTGATAGAGTCGGCATTGAAGGCAAGATTTCATGGTTTGAAGCTCCGGCTAATCAGCAGATTCCATGAGATTGCATAATGTGAACTAAAGTCAGCGACCAGGCCCGAGCTGACGGTTACTGAATGTGTATCGTGTAGGGCGTAGGGCAAACAACAACGAGCGGGACGGCTAACAATTGAAACTACATACTTGATTACGTCTGTACCGATCGCACTACTCACGACGCGCGGTGCGCGGTGCGCGGTGCGCGGTGCGCGGTGCGCGGTGCGCGGTGCGCGGTGCGCGGTGCGCGGTGCAGCGATGCAGCGGTGCAGCGATGCAGGCACAGCCGTTGCAATAGAGACGGCTGCGTGTGCATATAAATGAAATTTAACAATTCTAGTAACTGCACTGCTATGTCGCCCCGCCCGGCGCCCCCGGGGTTTGCAAGCAAGACCTTACTTTAATCCGGGCCAGGACAGTTCATAACTAGGCAGTCATGGAGAGACGTAACGAATGCGAATGTAACGAATATGAACAAATTATCTGAGCTTGACTTCTAATACTATGATCGTGCCTACTGTTTAATTTAATTATTGACTGAAAATCGTGAGAAAAAAATACAGATGGAAGTTCTCACAGCTACCGGGCACATCAGGTTACAGTCCCGCGCCCGCGCCCGCGACCGCGCCTGTTCCCTGGCATTTGGAATAATGTCCCCACAGGACATCGGCTCCCGCGGGAACGGGCCCTCACTCACACTCACCTACGTAGAGGTGTGATTACGACATCAAGAGACAAGCGCAGGCGGCGCGGAAGCGCGGTGCGAGTGGCGGGGGGCTGGATATGAGCCTGGAAAGGCCTACAGACAGATAGTGCTAACTGCTCGCCGCCCGGTGCCGGTATCCATAGCGCAAGTTGACGTATTGACATTATGAGTGTGCTGCGAAGCGTGAGCTTGCTGGTTCGATTCTTGCACTGGAAGATCGCGAATATTGAGTCGAGTCTACTCTTTTTGAGGTGCCGTGCGTGCTCCACGCAGTCTCTGATTCCTTCGATACGTCGATCGGGATGACGCGAAGTTCTCATACGCAGTTCATAGGCGACGCTGCCCGCCGCTGCGCTGCCGCGGCTCTGTCGAAGTTCGAACCGTGTTCGCTGCACCTGCCGAGAATGATCTTCGTCTTTCCTATAATTATTATAATCACTTCCATCATAATGATTGATTACGTAACGCGTCGTTGTTCGTGATCATGTGCAATTAGCAATTTTTCGGAATCCAACGTTTAATTTGTGGTAGTTATTTTGTATTATGTGGTAGCCGCCTAATGTATTAAGTTGCTATTGAGCTCGGAAGCTCTTAAGAGTTATTGTGTGGTGACTGGTGACGGAGGTGCTCGCGGCTCGGCCTCCGGCAAACGAGCGGTTAGACGCGTTCAAGGCCGCAGGGCGACCTCCGTTATTTATACTCATTTTGCGGAAGCTCGTTGATCGACCATTCAAATATACATAAACATGCCCTAATAGTGAAGATAGCTGAAGGCACTCTGCCCGTGACTAGTACTGGTAGAGGAATACAGTTTGACGGGTATTTACGGCTACACCTTATTACTGTCATATTATTACGAGATACTTGGTGTGCTGAACCGTTACTTGTAATCGTAAAATCTAGATGTGAATGTTTGCAGCTCAAGGAGTGCAACTTGCCGGACTAGGTCGGCCGGTGTTAGTTCCTCTACCTACCTACATGTACTCGTATTTGACAAGCCAGCGTTAGAGTCGAGCACCGTTCCGCGGCGGCGGCGGCGGCGGGCGGTGGCGCAGAGCTGCACGCTCTCCTCTCTCCTTGGCACACTCCACATCCGTTCTGTGCCTGCTTTGAATTTTAATTACCAACTGTCTGTCGTTTCAGAAATGGACAGTTATGATTTCTATATTATGCTATATTTAAAAACTAGCACCATCTCGTCGGGGAGTTCTATGGCTGTAATCAATTTGTTTGTTAAATTGGTGTGAAGTCAACGTAGCGTAGCCTATTGAGAGCCTGGCGCTCGCTGGCGGCGGCGACGGCGGCGACGGCGCCGGCGGGGGCAGCGCGTGCGGTGTGCGGTGAGCGCACTGCGCACGTCACGTCAGGGTTTACTTGGAAGTGCGCGTTATTTCAATATTAGTTGGAAGAGTGCGTGGCGTGGTGGCGTGGTGGCGTGGTGGCGTGTGGTGGGCGGCGCGCGGCGGTCGCTCGCTAATTGCCGCACATGTTAATCGTCATGCCTAGTTGAGGAATTCCGAGAACACGCCTCGCAGTGCCTTGCACTTGCACAACGTTAGCTTTATTTAAACCATTGAACGCTTCAGTGTGTTGTCCATCAAAGCTTTTCTGTTATAATTCTAAGAGTAACATTACCCATGTTTGTACCTACTATCTATAATAATAATATGATGATGAATGTTCATATCATTGCCAGTCTCAATAATGTTCTCCCACTAAACGCAATTAATATCCTCCAGCTGCGATATGATTATAATCTCTGATAGGTATCTCGGTCACCTTCGACCACATCACTACGTAAGTGCTCTTACATTACTTAGCGCCAGCAACGACCAAAAAATAACATAAGGTCATAATCATATAAGTAAGTAGGTAATCTCACTAATATTATTATATAAATGGGAATGTCTGTGTGTTTGTCCTCTCTTCGCGTCGGAACGACTAAACGGATTTTGATGAAATTTAGTCTACAGATGCTTTAAGTCCTGGAATAGAACATAGGATAATTTATATCCTGTCAAAATCTGTTAGACATTAGTTTACGGGGGTAAAGCCGCTGGGCGCTGCTAGTATTTTCGATATTGGCAATGTTACGCCTACCTCGTACTATCTAATATTATTTGGGAGCAATATTTCGTCAGATTGTAGCAAGGCACCAAGTCGATGGTACCGACCGACCGACTACCGACTACCGCCTACCTTCCCATACACTTAGCCAGAGACTTAGCCGACCGCTGGCGCTGGAGGGCGCGCCGGGCAGCCAACACCACCACCGGCACCTTCCTATACTATGTTACATATGTAGGTACTCGTAAGTTTGTTCACGTCGTATGCTTGTTGTCGCCACGCCAGCGCCAGCGCCAGCGCCAGCGCCGGCGCTAGCGCCCGTCGCGTCGGTGGGTGTGTATATGCCTACTGCAGCGCACATAACAAATTTCTTTGAATCATGTCCCCTTCTTTGTTGTTCAGTATATTAATCCAAATGTCACAAGTCTGTCCAGGCGGCACTAGCTATTTACGATAGCACACCGACGCGCCGCCGCCGCCGCCGCCGCCGCCGCACCGGAACTCTCCACGAGCTCAAACCAGTAATAAGTCCTTGCTAGGTAGGTACTTACCGCCGAACTGTTCAGCTTTTATACATATGGGCAGGCTGACGTCGCGTCGCCTTGTTGCAGTGGTATCTACACTACACGCAACATGTATTAGATAAGTGGAGTCGTGACAGAATGGAGGCTGAGGCGGCGCTCTAGTTTCAAAAACGCGGATGCACTCCCCGACAATCGATCGGCGATCTGCGAGCGCGAGTGCCGAGCGAGTGCCGCGTTGCGTTGCGTTGCGTCACTCGACGACCCGGGGCGGTGTTCAGTTCTCCCGATAACATCGTCCGTGGGAACGCCCTCTACTCAGATAACATTACATAATTGATTAAGTTGTTTAATTTGTAGTTCATCGTGCTCAAAATCGGGGATAACAAATATTTAAGGTGCAAATAAGTTACGCGCTTAACAGCGTGTGAGGTACCTATGTAGCAGCTACATAACTAACTATAAGTTATTAGTCCTAGGCTCGCAACGCGATCCCAGATCGGAACCCACGACCACTATCATCGTCGACAACTAACAACTACGAGTATCGGTTAGGTACGTCGGCGTATCCTTACCGACAGTAACTCGGCCACCTACTATGGACTCGGAGCCTATCTCAGTAGTAATACTACCGATACCTATAGCGGTATAGCCCATCTACCTTCGTGACGTGAAGAGTGGAAAGGGTCCTACGGCCGATACGGTCCTAGGGTGCGGCGGCGGCGCGGCGACGGTTGGTTCGCGGCCCGGGGCCCGGGGTCAACGCGGCCGTTGACTTGACACGCTGTGATTTATTGACACTAATCATGGTGCTAATGCGAGCCGCAGTAGTACCCGTTAGTGACGCACGGCACGACGCGCGCCGCGTCCTTCGCGCGACTTCCCTGCCGATGCCGCGCCGCGCCGCGCCGACGCGGCCTCCGAGCCGGAAACTACCGCGGCGTTGTGCTTACAGACAGACCATCGCCAGCCCGAGCGCTTTCTCACAGTAGTAGTTCATACAACGGTAGGAAATCAGTAAAGTAAGCAGATGTAATATGGTGGTTGAGGATGAGGCCTGAATGTAGTACATACATATTATTATATATATTAGATCGAGTGACGTTATTGTAAAGGGAACAATATCTTATACTCGTAAAACATCGAGGTGTGACGTGCAACTGCATTGACCCGGGTGGCGGCGGTTGGTTGGTTGATGTTTGGTTGGTCGTTAGATGATCCACCATCTTGGCACTCCTACATCGCGTTTAGCGGTGGTTTTAGTTTACGAAGACTTGTATGGTCCCGTTGAGGACAGGTCTGCCGTGCGCTGCGCTGCGGCCTAACGGTGGTCCACGCGCACGCGCACGGGGCGTGACTCTAGCCAAACTAGCTAGATAGATAGTAAACAGCTGGAGATCTACGGCAAAGGGCACATTACTGTTAACTTGTGGAATGTTGCGAAACCCGCGCGTTTGCCAATAATGTCAACTCGCACCGCACCGAGCTGGACGACTCACGACTCACGCCGCCGCGCCGCCGCCGCCGCCGCGCCGCCGCCGCCGCCGCCGCCGCCGCCGCCGCTTACATCGCTATATATCGTCTAATAGGTTCGTTTGAATTAAAGTTACCATCGAAATCATATTATAGTCCTGCCGAATGAGTCTGTTGAAACTTCTTTCAGGTAACGAAGCCCGTGACATTTCAAGTTGAACAATAACTTTTGTATCCTCGGACACGTTCATAATCATAACTAACCGCCTCGACTGATCTCTCTATTATTCGGCTAGTTTTGCTGGCAAACATTCAACCTTTAATCAGAATGATGACACTGATAGATATCTTCCAAAGAGCGCAGTACCTACACGAGCCGCTGCCGTATTGTTCGTGGTGACGCAAGCCATCGACGACGCGGCGCGCGGCGCTAGCGGATAGCGTTGTTGGCTAACCGTATTGAACGTAATGTAGCTTTCAAAAGATACTCATTTGAGTAGCTTTTGTTTCTTTTGTCTACCTCCTTGAAAGCGAATTCACAGCTGTTAATGTATACTCGTAGCTACGCGTGCGATCTCCACACCAGCCAGCCGCAGGACGGCGAGGAGCGGACCTGGTTGGCTAGGCACCGGTTGTACCTACGTGTGTTTGAGAACCATTATCTACTTCGTATTTGAGCGAGGAAGATTTTACTATGACCCTCTTGGACCTATACTCGCCTGAGGGGTTGATACTGTCGCTGTCGTCACACGCCAATCGATTGACCGGTCGATCGAGTCGGTGAGACCGCGCTAATTTGCACTCTTGCGGCGCAGACAAATTAATCGAAAGCTCATTTGTCAAAATATATAAATATGTCTCTCCTAGGTGGCAGCCCGTGGCCACAGAGCTATGAGAGTAGAGTAGAGTAGCCCTACTGGTAGTAGTGCACGGTGCGCACGTCCGCCGGGACTGTGGCGGCACTCGGCAGGCACTGCAAGGGCTTCCTTTAGCGAGCGGCCAGTAGCCGCCTGCCAAGCATTTCCAGTTTATGGAAATTAAAGTTGTCCTCTAAATGCACGTGGAGGAGTTGAAGGCGAGTGCAGCCGGCTGCTGCAGCGGTACACAGTCCGTTTGTTATATGTATATTGTCCCGATCGCCGCGCCGGCGTCGCTCGGTGTCGCCTTGCAAGGCTCCTCGAAGCAAAACGCCGAGCTCGGCGCTCCGAGGTTTGCGCCGGATCAGCCGATTTAATGAAGCGATGACTCACACTTGGGAAATAACTACCGCCTACATCGCAGGATGCAACGAATGTTTATGCAAAAAATTATAGGTAGGTAGGTAGGTACATACGCCGCGCCGATAATTGGATGCGAGTCATCATCGCTAAGGAGGAAACTTTATAACGTTGTCTTCGTTGTTTTTGCTTAACTTCGTTGTTTGTATTTGAGTATTCGAATATTTCCCAGCAAACTACAATCATATATTCTCGAAAGTGTTTTGATATAACTAGGTTTCCTCGTTCCACGATGCGCGGACGCTGCGGGGGTCCGGTCGGGGCCTGATTAGCAATACCGGTCTTACAGTTACTCGCAGCGCGGGCCGCGGCTCCACTGCCCACTGCCCACTGCCCACTGCCGACTGCCGACTGCGGAACGCGTTCTCTCATAGAGCATAGAACTGCGCCCAGCGCAGCGCTGCCCACTCGATGACTCGACGCCTAGCGCTTGTTGCGAACGCGATCCCGCTGCAGCTCTAGGAGCATGCCCGTCGGCGGCGGCGGCGGCCGGGAGCGGACCTGCTGCGTAGTGTGGGAAGTTTCGCCGCGTGCCATTTACTGCATTCAGATTTTATATTTTTTTTTGTATACTGTGGTAGTCTAGTGGGAGAACGTCCGCCTTCCAAGGTTTAGGTCGTGAGTTCAAATCCCAGTGCGGGAACATACAATGTGTTTCTGTAAAGCATATGCACATAATTATCACTCGCTTTTCGGTGGTGGAAAATATCACGAGGAGGTAGGTACCGAGTAATTAGACGAGGAAATCTTTCACCGGATGGTAGGCGCGGGCGCGGCACGGGCGCGGCACGGACGCGGCACGGGCGCGGCACGGGCGCGGCACGGGCGCGGCACGGGCGCGGACGCGGCGCGGGTGTCGCAAGCGGTACTTGTGACAATCTACGCGAGCGCATAATTGCTCGATGTTACATTTGACAATAGCTTGGCGGCGGCGCCGGCGCTGCAAAGGTCGCATTCTCCGCGCTTCGTTTGCGATGTCGAAGTTCAATTAGCGATGACAACACGGTGCCGCGCCGGTGCGGTGGCGCGGCGGTAGCCGAGGAACCGTCGCGGGCGTCTTCCCATCTGCTGCAGCACCAGCGCAGCGCCTTCCGGATCGACCGCCTCACATACGCCTCATACGATTACAGTAAAGCTGTTTATATTAAGTAATATATATTGTATGTCTACTCGTAATACAATAATGATTCTGAAGTGTAGCAGCATCGCGGCGCGGCGGCACCTGCGCTATCTCCCCTTGTTTGCATCGGAAGTGGCTGTTTGCTGAGGATCGGTTCGTTCGGAGTGTGCACGCGCACTGCAAATATAATGATCTATTGTTCAAACACTGGAAATGGAAAAGCGAGTCTCACACACGTAACAATAATGTTAAGTACTCGATTGTATATGATTATTTATTCCGATTTTGTGACAGCAAGCTCACAATCAGTGAGTGCATATTATATAAATAAATCAAAACGCTAACTGTCATAGATAGATACACCAAAGCATTTTCCAAGCGTTCTAAAATAGGCAGTGACGGCGGCAGCGGCGCCGGCGCCGGCGCGCGGCGCATGCTGCCGGTCGGTACCGGGGCCCGAGGCCCGAGCGGCGCGGGTACTTATGATATAACCGCCTCCTCGGCTCGGAGCGTAGAGTGATGGCCAGCTGTACTGCTAATTAGCAGCGATGTGTGTGAAGGCCTCGGAGACGAACAAAACATGTTGACATTATTAATTTTGATGCTCTGTGAATGTCGCAAGTCGACCCCGACTCCCCGAGCCCCGAACACCCGCTGATGAAGCGAATGTTGGGCGCGCGATAGTCGACAGGCGACGCGCGCTCTACCGGAATCAATCTAGTTCAAATTGTGCTTTTAAATTTAATATTGTTTTATCATAATT
Source organism: Campaea margaritaria (assembly GCA_912999815.1). Lineage (NCBI taxonomy): Eukaryota > Metazoa > Arthropoda > Insecta > Lepidoptera > Geometridae > Campaea > Campaea margaritaria. Next base: position 52,250 of record OU538809.1, on the reverse strand, counting down.
ATTACCATAATTATTTTTTAGCATAATGATCACTCCTTACGCGCCGCAGCCGACCAAGTAGGACAAATCAAAATAAATACATTAGAGGTTGCGAACCGATCAATCGCATGCCAAGCACCAAACGGAACCGCCGCGCCGCGCCGGCCGAGCGGCTAACCAGGGACTCAATGCTGCTGTCTGGTACTTGGCATTGACTGTGAAGCCTAATCTTTGGCCTCACTACAATAGAGCTCAAAATGTTCATTGTATGCCAGTTCCAGTGTACATTGTACATTGTACAAGAAGCAAACTGAATTGCTACTGCGTACTGAGCGCAGGCGTTTGTCAGTTGACAGGTGGGTCTCATGTACAGCCGGAACAACAGGCTGAGGCGCTCTCCCCGAGCCTCTGCCACTACGTGCACCACACTCCACACCACTGCGTGCACGTAGTGGCAGAGACTCGGGGCGATCGCCTCAGCCGGAGGCGCACGGGGCGGGGCGGGACGGCGCGGCGCTGATGACGATGCGAATAACTTCCCGTCTGCGCCTGCTGGCGCGGCGGCGGCGGCGGCGGCGGCGGCGGCGGCGGCGGCGGCGGCGGGGGCGAGCTGATCTCATTGTACAAGATATCCCTGCGATTAGTACGAGTAGGTGAGGTGGCAAGGTTCGTGGCGCGTTGAACCGCGCTACTTAATGTGACAGCTCTGCAAACAGATATCTCGCGGGATGTTTGCGGAGGAAGCCTGCGCTCTGTGGCTCACTACTACACATTAACCGATAACAACTGATAACGTGCTGGCTTTGCCTCACAAGATGTAATTGATCGATTCCAGTGCATATATCGATAGATTATACAGATTACTATCGACGCAAAAAGGATTTACATACAAATATAATAAATTCAATAAAGATCAATGATTAGCCATATCGTTTCATTTAGTTATCTATCACGCAAACGGCGGCGTGAATCAACAACAGATAAGATTCGTTTGAGCTGTTATCGCGCTCCGTGTGAATACTGATTACTGATTAGTGATCGTGATCACACTCGTTTATGGGATTCGCAGCGCTCGGCTCGTCGTGCTCGTGATCCGGCGGGCGGCCTCTAGTCTCGATCTAACGTCGCGTCGCGTCGCCTCGCCTCGCTCGACATCGCTGCGCCACCCGCGCCGCGCCGCCCGCCCGCGCCGCCGCGCCACCCGCTCCGCTCCGCTCAGTTATTGAACTCTACGGCACGCTCTATTAGTCTATTATTAGTATATAGGTCGGCGGCGGCGGCGGCGGCGGCGGCGCGGGCGCGGCGCGGCGCGGCGCGGCGGTGGGTGTGACTCTATCTACCAATTTGGTGAGCTCTACAGTTGGCAGCCACTTTGTTTACTTCAGCGCGCGCGTGTGGAGCGAGAAGTGTGTACAAGTAGACGGTGCCCGTGCCCGGTGCCCTTACGCGAACACAGTACACGTTTACAGGGTGCCAGGGTTACTTGTCAGTGGTTTCAGTCTTAAAGTAACATGCAAACAAAGTCAGAAATTTTCCCATGCGCAAAGACGTTGATAATATGTATACTCGTAGTTGATAATATGGGAGAGCGCGCGACTCGCGAGCCAGGTGGGCCGCGGCCGGGCCGGTGCGCGGTGCCGGTGTTGCGCCACTGGCTTATCTCTTGCTATCTCTGCTCTATGCACATGCATAGATATCTGGGCACATCTAGCTCAATATCTATTAGTATTGTTGTAAGCCTTCGTGTCGGTGACGGCGCGCCTCGAGGAGACAAACTGCAAACTGCGAACTGATCTCTAGTAGGACGATACGTAGGGCTGGCCGGTCACATCATACAATGCCCCTTGGCCTTGCGCCAGCTATAGTCTAATTAATTCGCCACGTTCGTTAGCAGACGCGCATCCAACCGATTCGCTGCACGCTCCGGCGGGCGCGGCACGCGGCGGGCGGCGGCGCGCCGCAGCCCTGCGCCAGCGCCGCATGCGACGCAGACGACGCACGACGACACCAAAGTTTCTACTGCGACTTGAGCGAGCCGGCTACGGGCTCCTCGACTGTTCACACAGCTGTTCTTGACATTTTATCTGATTGGAGATGGTGAACTTACACGTTACGTCTCGAGAAGACTGAAGGACTCTCGGGAATGCTGGCGGAACACTCCGACGGAAAGGGGCTCGGCGACATATTGTCTAGTCCAGAGTGGTATGATAATAGTCACGGTGGAGACACTTTGAAGTTCCGGATATGTTCCCACAAAGGAAACAACGCCCGTTTCGAATGAGTTGTGCTGAGAAGCACGTCTCATAAAATTGTAGGCCAAGGGTGTCTGGTGTAAACACACGCGGTCAAGAGATTAGTTCCACCACACCACGTGATGGGGCGAGGAGAGACGCTGCGCAGCGTCTCGGGGCGCGGGCGCGGGCGCGGGCGCGGGCGCGGGCGGGTCAACCGAGCAGCCGCGGCGCTGAACATCTAGTGGCCGATATGCGGGCGGGTTCTGCAATATGGCGCAGCACATTGGCAAACAAAACAGACTTTTACTTGATACTTATTTATCCCTTTATATTTGTTTTGGTAAAAGAAACCCTATTTCGCAAATACTAAATGAATACTATCATGCATCGCGATCATGATTTCCAGTTTAGGCGAACATTGGTTTGGGAACTGAATTAGCGTCAGCACGAGTACAGTGTACAGCACGTGTGCTGTTTACATTGATCGAGTGAGCGCTGCTTCCGCATGCTCCGCGTCACGCTTTATTTGCACAGCTTTTGAATAGCAGCAATCTACGTATAGGTAATTAGATACTAAAGATTAATTTAATTAAGGATCATCGTGTGATCATGCGAATTCCGAGCAAGACGCCCGTCGCGTCGATGAGCCTTATCCTCGTCTTATCCTTGCTTGTGGAGAATGTGGATACCATTATAAACTGAGCTGTCCTTGCACAAACTTTTGAATGTTACCGAGTACCTACCGACCTTCCCACTTGTCTATGTTACTTTTACGGCATGTAGTCATTCTATGGAGGAATTTGAGTTCGTTGATGGCTATTTATCGTGAGCCCTGAGTTTGACATGAGCGACGGTGCGGCCTCAGCGCGCCGCGCCGTACCGCGCCGTGCCGCGCCGCCGCCGCCCGCCGCGCCGCCAGGCGTGGGTCAGCCGTCAGCCGTCAGCCGTCAGCCTCGCTGTGCTGCCTTTGACCAGAGTTGCGCCGACAACCGCCCCTCGGGTTGCGAAGGGTGACTGTTGCTAGTGGCGGGCAGGCTGGCGGCAGAACTGGCCGCTAAATAGTTCTAAAATCTACAATCAGTTCTAGTTCTCTGTTCTAGTGGGCTGCGGTCCTAGCTCTAGCTAGCGCATAGCGCAAGCAGCGGCCGAACCGGTTAGAATGTAGTTTGGCGTCAAACAACCAGTATTTTTACTCGACAACTAATAGAGGAAGGTGCTTAAAATGCACATACCTACCGCTAGACCAATACTGACAATATTATAAGTGTCGGCGCTATCGATGACTCTGTGACGTTCTCTCACATCTAAGAACTTCGGCGAACTCCCACAATCACAAATATTATATTATTCGAAATGAATCAGCGTCAGTTCCTGAGCTTGCTTGCGCAAGAGTTCTTGTTTGAGAAACCGAAAAATAATACTAGAGATTCAGTGTGTGAGCTCAGGCAAAGAGTACCTGCCAACTATCTTCCAGTTTTATTGTTATGGGTAGGTGGTTCTTACAATAGGTATACCTACTCGCAGATATTCAATATAAACGAGTCCGCCGCCGCGCGCCGCGCCGCGCCGCGCCCTCCGCCTCGCCTCGCCTCGCCTCGCCTCGCCTCGCCTCGCTCGCACCATCGTCCTCCCGTATCGCGTCAGGGCATTCTGAAGAAGATTCTAAGCGGAACGGTGCTCGATGGGGATTGTCCGGAGTGGCAGAATGTGTTTATACTTGTGGCTATGGTTAGGACTTGAAGCTCGTGAATGCGTTGAGATCGCGGCCTTCGACGCTGATTTGTGGCCGAGGCGAAAAAAAACATTCCGGAAAATGTTCGTAGCGCAGCGCAGCGATCGGTTCCTTCCTACACGGTGCGTCTACTCCGTGTTGTAGGCTAAAGAGGAAAAATAGTGCGGGGCAGTGATGGGTATCCGAGACAGCATTGTGCGCAACGGGGTCAAGGCGCTGCGCCGCGCGCTGCAGCACCGCCGATGCATATTTATGGCGCAGCTGTCGACACCGCGCTGTGCTGTCGCGGCTCAAACTTTTGTTTACACATTGTCTTCCGCGGTAGGTAATACATGCTTTTGCAGTTATGCAAAAACTGTTACTGATCAATACTGCAAAACTGCTTAGCGTCCGAAGGCGCGCCGACTGAAAGGATTGTCTGGCCCGAATAATGACACGATCCGATCCGTGTCCATTCCGCTATCTGATAACGTGCGCAAAAAGCACAATCGTAGGTAATGATTACCTAACGGTATCGACTTTCGCGCGCTCGACTTCTCGGCTACCTGCGACTAGCGAGCTTCGGCAGCGGGCATCCTCCTGCAGGCACCGCTGCTGGCGAGTTGCGGATGCGCCGCACGGGGCGGGGGCAGCGCGGGGTGGGGGGCCGCAGGGCGGTCAAGGCCGCAGGCGCACGCGGCTCCGCCGCCGCGCCGCCGCCTCAGTCCGTCTCGCGCCGTGCCCGCGCCCGCCCGCCTCTGCAGCTCGGAGTGACAGTACAGTGTGTGTGGTGGAACAGTTACGCCGACTCGACACGACAGGTCGTCGACCGCCGACCGCGCGAGCATGATCGCGCGCCCGCCTCTCCTCCGCGCGCTCCACTCTCGTCTCTAACCGGCCACAACTAGCAAGGTGAGCGAACCGCGACCTACCCTCGAGCCCCGAGCCTCGAGCCTCGAGGCGCACCGCGCGCCTGACTCACAGGCCCCGTGCGCCGTGGGGTGCGTCACAGAGGCCTCGGCGTAGGTAATCGAGGAACTGTCGAATGCACCTCGGACCGATGGTATCGACCAAACGTTCCCATTAGAAACGGCGCCGACCTGATACCTACTACCTACTAAACCTTAATTACTTTTCTCCGAGGATTTTTGTAAATGTAGAGCTCAATGCTTTTGTCAATGAATTTTGAATGATTCGTCCGAGTGAATCGAATGAGGTCGTCTATTTTGAGTTTGTTTTGCATCTGGTGGATGGAACGGTTGCGGATAGAGCGATCCTCGGATAAAGAAATGCGCGGCGCGGAGGAATGTGGTCGGACGGGCGCGGGCGGCCAAGCGGCGGCAGCGCTGCGCGCCGCGCCGCGCCGCCGCCGCGCCGTAGGCCTCGTCTCTGCCGGCTACGCCGATGCCGCGGCGCATTAGCAATGTTAATTGGCGAGTACCGCTCACTTTAAATTCTGTCTCTAAATACACAAATTAAGTTATTTTGTGCTAAATATGTGCATAGTTCCGAGACCCTGGCGATGGCGGCGCCGCGCCCGCGCCGGCGGACCGCGTCACTGGCACGGTCAGCTGTCGGATCTGGTCGCCGGCGGCCAGTGCGTGCGCGCTTGTTTAGGTTTCGGCTGCAGTAGCGGAGACACAATGCCTGCCAGATGACACATAACATAACACCACCGATAACTGATATGTGCAACCTGACTATTGTTATAAATGTTATAATAAAGTAATGCGTTATTTACACCTAATAATTATGATCATTGATTCATCACGCATTACAATAGGTAGTCATGCGAGCCGAGTCCGGCCCTGGAGCTTTTAAGGTTTGCGCTCGATCAGCGCAATCGGGTGGTATTCAGAGAAATCACTGATAAACAAAGCGACGCGGGATGTTTTGACTAACGACTAACGAATTATTGTGAATCGTTTTATTTAGCGATCCGTCGTATAAACGACGGTTATAATTAGAAAATTATGTCTTTTAAAAACTCGTCCTTAAGCCGTCGTAATTTGACTAGGTACCTACAATATGTACGCTTATTGTCATCAAATTAGAAAGTTGCGTTTCGTTTTGTAACTCATTTCAAGAATATGTACTTACATATACGATAAAATAATATATATAAATCGTAAACATTTATGTACTTCATTATTACTAATCTTATATATATCAAAATGTTATGTTGGTTTGTGTACGTTTCAAAAACTCAAAAAGTTCTGCGCCGATCGAGCTGAAATTTTAGCGTGATATATAATCCGCATCAAGGATTGTTTTTATCTATTTTTTTCATCAGTGACATATCAGCGAATGTGCCACTGTGAAGCGTGGCAGGGTACAGCTAGTTATTCATAATTTTGAAATAACGCCAGTTTTATGTAAATAATAAGAAACATTCGACTGGTGAGCGCCGCGTGTCGTGAATGCCACGTTGAATTCCCGGTAAACGGGCAGCAGACACCGATTTAGCTGCGGCTCGCACTCCAACACAAGCAACGGGTGCTTTCGGTCCGGAGCGGAGCGGGCGCTAGGCGCCCGCCTCGTCCCGGAAACTCATTGTTTTCCCGCTGTCTCGTGAACATCGCCGTGCGTGCATCAATAGCCTTATTTGAAACGGCGCGGCGCTCAAGAGACGTGACGCGTGACGTCCGAGAGACATCGCCTCGCCTCACAGCTACACAAACACCGAGCAGGAAGTTGCGCAACGCATCTCACCTCACTCGCAGGCTGCGGCCTGCGCCAGCGCAGCGCAGCGCCGCCTTGCCCCGCGTCGCCGTCTTGCGATTTGCATCACAATCCCATAATGCACGAGATGTGCGACGCTCGCTCCGCGGTCCAATATTGTAGAACGCTTTTATCGCTTTAGTTAGCTTTAGAAACACATTGACCGACATTGGAACCCGTTTGCGCACCGTGTCCGCCCCGCTCACGTCTCGATAAATAAATGTCAAGTCTTAAATTTACCATTCTTGGCCACTATTCTATCTATATTTTCAATTATAAGTTGTTCTATTCCTTATCAAATTCCTGTCCAGTTAACTAGGTACATAGTTAACTGCAAAAATACTTTACAACGCATTCAATGACGCACACAATAAATAGAATTACTGTTCTACTTATCATCGGAACTAAATGTGTACCTAATGCAGCGACGTGCGTCTCGCCATAGGTGGGTAGTGTGCTAGCAGGTGTAGGTGTGGCGTGGTGTTGCGTTGTGTTGTGTTGTGTTGAATTGTGTTCTGTTGTGTGACACCAATAGTTTTTGTTCTTTTATGATGTGCGCGAACGCAGCGCAGCGCAGCGGTCCGGTCGCAACGCGGCGCGGCGGGAACGGCTCCGGTGAAACGCGCTTTCCTCCGGGGACCGGAGAAACTCGCCGCTCCGTCGCCGTCGACCGCAGCGATATCTGCTTGGTAACATTTCTGGCTTTTTGCAAAGCAGAAGTATTCCCCCTCGTTCGGTCCCTTCCGCGAGAGCTGCGCCCGCGCATGCAACGTTCGGTAATGCTCTTTCCAGCCGCAAGCTAATGCGCTCGGCTTCCTACTTTCATATTTGCATTGCGTAGTACTTGTTTCACTTCAACAATGGGACGCATGTCGTATCTAATTTTAAAAAAAGCTCGAGTCACATTTGGTCATTGGTCGGACTGAGTTACTGGCTAAAACTAATATTAATTAATTTTTACATTATCTTTGTCATCATCGTCTGCGGCTCACTCGAACTCTGTCGCTCGATTTAGCTCGCTCCATGGCACGTTGCGCGATTCATATCTTGTGCACAGTTTCCATTGTGAGCGTCCATGTTTCGGCAACCTTATCTCATTGAGGCCAAGAAACATCGAGTTGTAAAGAAGACTATTAATACCCGTATTACGGCCTTTTTTAGCCAAAGCGTGACGTCAAGTTAGCCGAACGCAGCCTATTCCGCTTGGGCGCGTGTAGCCAATTACTGTCCACTGCTGCCTAGTTGCCTACACTTTTATATCCAAGATAGACGTGATCGTCTGCAAACAACCTGTATCGGGAATATGCACTGTCTCCCTTCGTGTTCACGATTAGGCAGTACTCTACTAACTTACTAACTGACTCGGTATGCAGTGTCACACTAGACATAGACACCGAGCAATCGTCGCCCTACTCAACTGGAGGTATACAATTTTCAATGTTGGAAAATCATTGAAAAGCCATCTACGAAATGAGCATACTTATCTTACAAGTTTCACAACTAGTCGGAGAGTCGATGCCGTTGCACCCGGTCACGGAGGTCACCTGGGCGACGGCGACGGAGCCACGGAGGTGGGACAACGCCTTAAGGAAGGACCGCCCCATGGTTAATAGTAACGTTAGAGTGATCATTGATCGTCGTCTAAAGTAACGGTGAGGTCGCGCCGCCGCCGCCGCCGCCGCCGCAGCCCGCCGCCCGCCGCGAGCCGCGCGCTCGCACGCGGACAATGCTGGGAGCGCGCGCGCTATCTGCACATAATCGATTAAATAATATATATACAGCCGCCAACGAGGACGCGCGGGGACGGGACGGTTCGGCCATCATGAGCCTCCGCAGCACAACGTGCGATCTGGCGTGGCGTGAGAATACGTCTCCGCATTTATATAATCTACCTAGGTAATGTCGGTAAGCAGTAAGCACCTACTGGATAACGCTCGCCGGTGGCTACGAAAAGCAAAGTCCTAGTCCTAGTTAGTGGTCGGGCGGGACCTGCGTATGTAGGTATGTGGTCGTGACGCGGTATTCATCTATAGAAAGCGACCGGAACACTAGGGACAGAATGTTTTGGCGTCATCCGAAATACCTAGGTACCTACATCGGATTAGCACATGATCCGTAGCCTTTTGAAACGAGCTCAAAACGAGGCAGCCGCGCGAGAGCACCCATTGTGTTGTTATCTGGCATCTTCCGTCCACTGGCGCGGTTGTGCCTGGGCCGCGCCGGCCCGCGAGAGACGGTCTCGTGTTACTATCAAATTGACAAATTGTATCTCCTGAACGATATCACCTTGAGTCACGAGCTGACACTGATAAGTGATAAGGTAACAACGTACGAATGCGCATCTAATATTCATCATACGATACTCAAACGAGTTATTCTTAGTGCTGGCTGAGAAAACATCTTGTTTTTTTTTTGTTTATACATCTTGATTTTGCTTTGTGTTGTGTGTGTGTGTGTAATACGTGACTAAGCGGGCGCAGTTCGCCGTCGCTCTGTGAGATTGTAGGTACCCAGGTACAAGGTACATACTTTAACGTATGGATCACCGCCCTAGTCACGTAGAGCTAATTAAGCGGTATGGTAACTTCCCTCTTGGCATTATCTGTGAGTCCTACTGTACAGTACAGTACTGTACCATAGTATGCCTTTGTTCCTTTGTAACTAATGGTGGTTATTCTGCGTCTGTTTGAGGTGCAATTAGCCGTAACGTGACCCTCGTCATGGAATGTTTCTTTGCCACAGGCTCGTTTATATTTAAAGAAATATTGTGGGGTAATTTTACACTTCTTTCAGCATTGTTAGGACGAGCTGGCTGAATCCTGCCGCCTTCTATCCCTCTATGTTTCCTCCGAGGCACTGCACACTGCGCACTGCACAATGCAGTAGAGTGCTGAATGCTGGTCTTCCGCGATTGCCGTATTACGGTTCTATTACAGATACAAACAAAGCCGAGGGCAACAACAACGCGTCGAATCAGAGACGCTTGCTTGCTAGAAAAATCCTATAAAATCGGCTTTCTAATGGCCGCAACTTATGCGAACTTATGCTGAAAAAGCGTACCAAAATTCGTCGCCTCGAGGTAACATAACATGTACTATATGTACAGATATTGTCGTTGTTTGGGGCTTTGAACAGCTTCACCTAACTCATAGTTCGTTGGGAGACGCGGCATGGTACACCTGCGAGCAGTGGGCACACCTAGCGACACACCTGGCCCAGGCGCTAGGCGCGGGGACTGGTTCCCTTCCGCCTCGCGCTCTACAATTAGTCTACACTTTTACAGCCACAGAATAAATGAGACGAATGACGGGTTGCAGCTGTATAGTATTTAGGTTTTAGTTCAAAGTAACTACAAGCCCAAGATAATGAAGGATAGCTACTAGCAAACTTGCTGAGTAAAAAACCACAACGACCCCAACGCAAAAACCAAAGGAGATAGAAAGTTCTTATTATAAATTAAACATCGTGTATTATTAATTATTATTGTTATGTAAGTCCAAATCGTATTATAACTAGTGGAAGTAATGGATGCCTGTACGGGTGGGTTATTTAAAGGCGCGACGAACCTTGACCAATTCAATCGATTGAATACCAATCAAAACGAATTAAAGCGTTCAATAATAACCGTTACAAAGTTCCGAGTTCCGACGCCACGCCGACGTCGGCGCTCGGCGGCGGAATGCATAAATCTATCAATACTATAGGCAAAGAGTACTGTCAACTTTATTAGTGCAGGACAGTTAGAGACAGTTCGCCGCCTAGCCGGACAGGCAGCGCAGCGTCCCGGCGGCGCGGGTGCCGCCGTCCCCGCACGAGGAGCGATCAGTTTCAACACACTTTCCTAAGGGCCTGAACAATTGAAATATGGTACATAATATAAGAATGAGTGACATCGAGTGAGATGAATAGAATTGACGCAGGAGATATAAGCGGCGCAGGTGCGTGATGCGTGCGGAGTGTTGCATCATCGGCTATTAATGCTGTGCTAATCTGTCGGCGGTTCATGATTTGTTTTATCACTCGTTCCAGTGTCCGAGCCGGAGTGTTTAGCGGTTTAGTCCTTCTGCGCGTGAAGCCGGCGCGCCACGGCCGGCGCGGCTGCGCGGTCGGTACCTAGTAGGCGCTGTAATATTCACGTAATTGAACGTTAGAAAAGAGCACATCTCGCGTTATGCATATTGGAATATTCATTAGCCGTCAGTAGCTTTCTCCGTCCGACGCGATGCCGGCGGGGCGACGGGCGAGCGTGCCGGCGGCTGGCGCGGCCTGGCGGCGCGGTGCGGCTCGGCGTGCCGGAGGATGGCGCGGCCTGGCGATGGCGGCGCATGCCGGAGGATGGCCTGGCCTGGCGGCGCGTGCCGGAGGATGGCGCGGCCCGGTGGCTGCCCTATTTATTCTGTGGCAGCGCGGGCGTAGTAGTGTAGTCCAAACGGGCATAACTTCCCATTGTACTCGAATAAATAGCGCGTTGGGAATATGGGTAAGAATACTAATACTTACCTTACAATATTTTATGAATACAAAGGAATTATTGGCCCAAAACATAACTGTATCATTGGATCTAAAATCGCTAAAACGGCGGATATTAGAGTGCTTCAAATATCAGCGGTTTTGAATAAATGTTAATTCGTATTAGTTTGAACAACATAAGCAATCAATAATGATGTAATTATAAAATCACGGACAGTTAAGCGACCTCGAATGAAACGTAAAATATGCGTGAAATATACCTAAATATTATTAGCTCACTTTGTTCGAGCAGTTGTTCCTTGGTTAGTAAACATGCTCGCTCGTACATAGGTACACAGGTACACACACACTCGTGGCAGCTCGCGAGCCGCAGCTTGGATCCAAAGCTACCAAACACTGAAACTCCCATTAACATACAGTGATTTTAGTTTTGAGATAGGTCACAGATAAACAAACCTACAGACGACTGAAACAAACCTAAAGACTGAGTGTTGCAAACATGATTGTCTGCCCTGGACGTGGACTGTGGACTGTGGACTGTGGACTGACTGAGACACGGACCTGTACAGTTTTACAGTCTGTAGTATTCTTTGATCAGATCTAAGAATAAATTGAGATAAATAGATTCAATAGGTAACCTAGGACCTACATTTAATAAATTCATTTTACGTAATTTTCACAATGATTGCTAAATTGTACCTTGTAACATAAACTACAAAATATTTTCTTTATTTTAATAAGTAGCGTCTTATATCGTGTCAATGGAGAGAATTGGATTCTATTACTATTGCACGTTGTGTGCCCTCGACAAGGGCAGGGCGTTCACTTATTGTACTGGACAATGGACAATGGACATGTTACTAATGTTTAACGAAGTGTACTCGTACTGTCCAGTTTGGTGAAGCTATCAATAAAAAATAACTTAGATCATTTATTGCAAGTACTACTAAACTAATGATTATATCTAATTATGGTTTGAGTTTGAAAAAGGACATTCATTTCCCTTTCAAGTGGTGACTCATGCGGATGCCTGAATCTCGCACAGGAAAGGGAAACTCCATTAACTCTACCAGTGCCTCGGAAATGCGCCCGTCAGAGGAGATAGCACCGAGAGCACCGAGATACTCAACGCGAATGTCATTTTTATAAATTTTCGTCATAAATTTTTTTAAGCCACAATATACGAGTACAATATAAAAAAAAAAAATAATCTATTCTTTTGAGAAACCAGACTGCAGCAGACCCCCCCCCCCCCAAGCGGTATGGGGCGCGGGTGCACAATCAAAGCGTCCTCTTGTTTAAATAGTTTATTCGGGTATAGAAGGAGTAAACAGATGGGTGAGCGTGTGACACAGTTATCGCCAACTAGTCTGTCGCTGACTGAGGGCTAGCGCGGGGAAGGCCCGGGTCGCGGCGCGGGCGGCGGCAACCGGTCGCGAGCGGGAGACGCGCCCGAGCTCGACTACTACCGCGTAATCTGTGTCGCGCGAACCGTAGCACAAACAAGGTAGCCAGAGGGGGCTACCGCGGATTCCAATGCGCTTACCATCAGTGTTATATAGGTTTAGTTTAGGTGTATTATATTTTATGTTTATTATGAGTAATTTATGTATTGTTAAATCAGTGTATTATTTATTATTTATTTATATAAATGTATTATAGATATTTTATAGTAAGTAGGGAGATATATAGAATTATATATTTGTTGTATGTATATGAGTAGCCCACAGCGGCACCCGTTCGCCCTATTGTTTCCGTAATCTACAGAGTCAGATAGGTGTAAGTATATAATTATGCTTCCACGATATGATCTCTAAAATGTTTTATCGCTCTATTAGCAATGACATATTAGCTGTAAGTTTTCCGTGCTAAATAAAATCAATAATAAAATATTGATAAACGCAAAGATACAATCAGATAACGAATACGTCCGCTTTAGTGTCAACAGTGTAAGGGAATGTGTCGGTCTGCGCGGTGCCCGACTGCCCTGCCGTAGTGTGTAGTGCCTCTGTGCAGTGCCCGTTGAGTGCCCACACGCGAGCCTCATGACGCCCCCCACCGCGATGGACGCCCAAGTAAGGACCCCGACTGCCTACACTAGATTCGACTCCCGGCCACAGAATAGATAGTACTACGTACAGAAGCTTCACTTCGCGTAACTATTTATAGAAATAGGGACTCTTTCCGCTAAGCAACAAAGTGCAATTCAGCTCGCATAAACCATACCTAGCTGCCGCTATATTAACCTAACCGTTGCCGCTCTCTTCTAACGCGTAACTCTGTCGCTGTCTGGCGCGGAATGACGCGCCAGGTTTTGCGCTAGGGCTGTGGACTCGTAACTAAATTCTTTTTACCATCTAAACCTTACAAAATTTGGCTTTTATTGTCACATTATGCATTAAAAAGTTCGTAAAACAAAAACATGAAAAAATCCCCTAAACGCGTGGACCGATTAACAGGATTCAAACGAATAAAATAGTTTCAGATCTATAGACCTTTCGTTTGACACTAAAATCGACAAAAAATCTCAACAAATAAAAAAAAAATATTTTCAAGTTACTCTTGTAATTATATAAAAATGCGTAACAATTATTTTACGCATTTTTATGGTAATACAAAATATTGTACACTCTCGTCTCCTCTTTTCCACACACATCCGTCAAACGAGCAATGTCTTAATCCAGCCATTCTTGTTGTCTGTGTCTTCGTGCGACTGGCAGAGCGCCCGCCGGCGGCGGCGGCGGCGGCCGGCGGCGTGGCTGGCCGTCGCGCGCGCTCGTGCAGCCGTCTGCAATACAACTTGATCCTCCGTGTCTACCTACCTGCCGGCGGGCGGCGGGCGGCGGGCGGCGGGCGGCGGCAGCGCGCCGGAGATAGCTCACTCGGTTCATTAAACAGAAGCACCTACCTAAGCACATATTCACAACATTCAACTTGTTCATAACGCGAATAATGTGTTTAACTTTCCAAAGTGACGCTTTTAATTTATTCCAATATTTCAGTTGCGGTCATAATTGGTGGCATTGTTGAAGTATAATGATGCAATTGTTATTTCCAGAGGAGGTATTTAGTTGTGGATGATGACTCTTTGTAGACGACGCTTTGGCACCTCAAATGTGGCGGGCCGGTGGCCGGTGTTTGCGTCGCTTCTCGGAATGCGAACGCGCCAACAATGCGGCCACAGTTGGTACCTCTACCGTTGTACTATCTGTCTATCTATTCTGCGCCTCTACCTACGAGAAAAGAAAGTCACTTCTCGGACTAGCCAACACTATCATCATCGGCCTCTTCCCACTGGCGCTGGCGCAGGCCTCGGCTCAGATAGGGGAAGGCCGACCGTCATTGTGAAGGTCCACCTGCCTCCACCAGCGCCGGCTTTACCATTATTTAGCGTCCGTTGGCATAGAGAATAAAGCCAAGTTCGAACAGGGTGCCGTGTAAAGTAAATAATAATATAATATTAAGCCAACACGTATGGCGCATGACGAGGTGGAAGTCAGCAAAATTCTTTCCACGTTGTACGAACGAGCAAGGATTCAAAGTGCTGCAATCCAGAGCGATGGTCCACGAAAGTGTTCGCCTGACGCAGACGTGGCCGCGGGCGTCCCCGAGCCGGATGGCACCGCCCGGCGCGCCCGCAGCGTCTGCGTGGCGCACTCGGTGCTGTTCCGAGCCAGACCGCGGCCGGTGCGGCCGCCGTCAGCTGTACGATCTATCGCTCCCTACTCTCCGTGCAGAGAGTGGTCTCCGGAACCGATCTCGTACGTTCCGCGCGTGCGATGGCGCGATGGCGCATGGCGGCGCGACGCTGCACCACTCACCCCTATGCTCTCATTCACAATCGCTCTGCGAAACATGCAGTATCGCGATCGATCATACTGGAGGCGGCTTTTATCTTCCATGAAGTCACTCCACGTGGAGCCATTAATGTACGTGAAGGTCTTACCTTTGCGGTTATTAGCTTAGAACAATAGCCTTTCAATTTAATTAGTGACAGAATCACGAGTAGTTCGTTCTAGTTTATTACCTTCCTGCATTAGAAAAATATGCATTTCATACAATGGTCTAATAGGCCGGTGACAATATTGGTCGTATCAATCTAAAAGTCGACATGTTTGCCGGAATCCGACGACCGGAGTGTCCGTCGCCGCGCCGCGCCGCGCCGCGCGCCGTAGTGTGAAGTGATAAATGAGGTGCTCGGTAGCTGTGGACTGATGGAGTCATTGGCACTGGGCGCGCTCGTTGCTTGTCTTGTTGGGCCGCGAACGAGATCAAAGCGTGCGGCCGTCGCTCACTACTCTCTTTGTTGCAGCGAGCGCAAAACGAACAGAGAAGCAGCCGATTTCCTCGTTCGGCGCACGCAGGCGCGCGCGCCTAGTGCCAGCGCGATGCGTTAGAGCTGCCTATTTCCCTGATGCTTCTACCATTGCATTATAACAAATGTTTGATTCGTTCATAAACCGAGTCGATGAACCGCGACGTAGGTACGTACGCTTTATGGTTTACGTCATCTCTAGAACGAGGATCTGTCGGTGTATGAGTCGTGCTTATACTCGTATCGTATTAGTTGGCCTTATCTTTTCTCTTCTACATTTAGATTTTGCTTTTTGTTGTCCATGCCTCGTACCTACATGTAATTCTGACTGTATCGGCTGACCGTATTCCGTGAACCGTACTGTCGAGAGACGGAACGGCGCGGGCGCGGGCGCGGCCGGCCGTGGCGCCGACGACGATGAGAGCCGTGCAGGGTTTAACGACGATGAATCATCGCTCGTTTCTACTTGCGTTGTCTGTTTTCTATTAATCTTGCGCTACAATATGTACGCGTATGAGATTTACAACCAACCACTTTAGTTCGCTTTAGTTGACGCCGGCCGCGGTGCGGATGCAACACATTGCACGTCTATTTCTGTCCTCCCATTACTCCCACCTCCCCCGCCGCCGCGCCGCGTCCCGCGCGCCACGGTCACGATCCGCGCGCGCACTCCTCGCCGCCGCCGCCACCCTTCCCGCCACCAACCCGCTCGGGTTCCAACTAGGGTTACCAGATCCGACAATAAGTTTTCGTGGAAAATTTCCTGACATTTCGGCTGCAAAAGTATCTTCATCATCAACCCATAACGTCCCACTGCTGAGCACGGGTCTCTCCTCACTTTCGTGAAGAGGGTTAGGCCATAATCCACCACGGGAGCCCAGTCCGGATTGGTGGATAACATACCTACCTCCGAAATAATTCTCGGGTAGGTATGTGGGTTTCCTCACGATGTTTTTTCCTTCACCGAAAAGCGAGTGATAATTACGTACATATGTTTTACAGAAACACATTGGTACGTGCCCGCACTGGGATTTGAACTCACGACCTTATGATTGGAAGCGGACGTTCTCCTACTAGGCTACCACCGCTTTGATTTGAAAAGTATCTTATTTTAAAAAATCGCGGGGAAGCTTGAATATGCGTGTGAGATTAAACTACGAGGTTCAGATGAATAATTAATAAATAATCAATTAATTGATTGCTAATTATACTACATTTAATTTATGAATCTCAATTTTTTTTTATTCCTGACAATTTTCAATTTTCCCTCTTTCACTGATAGACAGCTGAAATTCCGGACATGTCAGGAAAATTCCTATCATCTGGCAACCCTGGTTCCAACTCGGTCTCTATTGACTGTTTATGTTTGCACATTCAGCGACAGTCGTCGGGCTAGTCGAGTGAGACCACTCCATTTCCAATTCTATTCCATCGTAATATGGTTGAATTATAATTCGGCTTTATTTGTGAAATGTATTTTTAATGAGGAATCGAATGAGTGAGCAAATACTGCAAAAAAGTAGAGTGGTCAGGTGAGGTCAGCGAGCGGTGCAGCTCTGCGTAGTAGGCGGCTCACGGCTGCACCGACGGACGCCGCCGCCGCCGCCGCCGTCATATGTCGAGGTTGCACCATGCATTGTGCCGTTCGCCGTTGACCACTTCAGTGCACATCGCTTGCTGATGCAAAGTATCATCATTGCAGACCGTATCGGTTCGACTGCTGTACATTATAGCCACTTAAAGGTAATGCCATCACAGTTTCCGGTTCTGCGTTCACTGTATCATGCCTTATCCACGTGTCGCGCCGAGCTCTAGCGGCATCACCGCCACCGCCGCGCCGCCGGTGATGTACCGATACTGATTTGCCTACGACTGTATGCGCCTCTATGGGCCGCTTGTCCAATTAGGTACAGTCATTTATTAGTTCGATGCCGTCATGTCCTGTCCCTCCCGCCTGCCCTTGAGCTCCGTATGCGTCGTCCGGCACCACAGCACGCATTTAATGATTAACCACACGCACTACGTAGGTAGTCAGGTACAAACATGAGTGATTTTCCTTGTAGTGTAGACCAATAGTGGTATTCATTTAATTTAACAGAGCATTTAAACTGGGGTTTGCTATCAATTACCATAAATAATTATGATTAGAAAATATACGAGAGTTCGCGCGCTGTTTACATTAATTAATTAACACTTTAATTAGCTGAAGGCGTACGCACTCGAAAAGTGTTTACTTTCTTTTGGAATAATCTCCGATTCGTGCCTATGCACGGTTTAGATGAACAAGTGACCTCAAATGTTTCGGTCCACGGTCCACGCGCGTCAGGTGCCAAGTGAATTGTTTGTAGAAACGTCGAGCGGTTTCGCGCCTTGTCTCGGCTCGGCCGCGCGCTGGCTGCGCCGGCGCCGCGCCGACTGCCATGCCATGCCATGCCGCCGCGGCCGGTGGTCCTCAGCTCGCTACACATTCATTGTGTTAGTGTTATGTCTAAGTTACGTTACGGCATCACTCCGTGCGACCAAGCGAGCGACGCGACGAAAAGGTCGCGCACTCGGTGTTGTAACGTGTTTGAATGACGCTTTCTCGGTTACGGATTTCGCTCGCTCTTCACATGATCTTGGGTCATCCGAGCCGGCAGTTTACATAATGTCGGCCGCTCGGTTCCGCTCGACTCGCTGCGCTGTTCGAAGGACCCAAACGAAACATTATTGTTTTAGGGCAATCGACTAACTCGGTAATTGAAGTTCAATTATTGAACAGGTAGTAAGTACATTTTGCCTAAGTCATTTGATGATGTAAGAGTAGGAATACAACATTTTGGCAAAAAAACATTATCGTGCAGATCATTATTATTGAATTGTCGTAGCATCCTCTCGACTCGTTCGAAGTACTTAGGTACATAGGTACCACAATCAATAGGTTTTTACTGGCACAGCGCGCGGCGCGGAGCGGCGCGGCTGTCGCTACAAAGAGTCGCAAAAACACGTAAATACCACATACCATTTACAAACCAGTACCAAAACGGGTAAGTATGTATAAATTGAGCACCGGAATAAAGCTACACCCATGGCAGCCATACTCTAACTACCTAGTATATGGCATAGTGAAATATCCGGTTTGAGCACGAAGTGAGTGGCCGCAGCGGCCGCCAGCGCCGCGCGGGGACCGTCAAAACTGAATTTATTATCATCTGTCGGGTTCCGGGCCGGGCAAGCCTACCTTAGACAAATACCCACATAGGTACAAGACGATTCTTATCTCGAGCAATAAACGCATCTTTATCATTTTCGACATCGGAATTTAGCAACACAACAGTAGGAGCGCTCCTCGCGCGTGACGCCGCGCCGCGGTCGGCTCGCGCGGCCTAAATACTGAGAACTTCGCGACGATCACAATGCTGGCAGCCGAACTATCGTAGTACCTACCTAGCCGGTGTCCATGTCCATACTCGCTAAATGTTCGAGTTTCCTATATGGGGCCAGCCCAGTGCCCGTGCCCGTGCCCGTGCCCGTGCCCACTAAACACTCGAATAATTCAACACGATCTAGATAGTCATTTGGCATTGAACGTCTGACTTAGTGGGTGGAACTGCTCTACAGTCTGCCGACACTTCGCAATGAAAGTAAAGGCAATGACAGCTCTATCTGTCAGAAGGTGAACTCGAGATAATGGATCGGCGGGCGCGGTACGCAGTACATTACACAGATCAGCGGTGCGCGGTGCGCGGTGCGCGGTGTCGGCACGGGTTGCAATAATATAGTTGATAGTGAGCGAGCCAAGCCGCGTTCCCGCGCGAACTTGCAGCACTCGTCCTCGGTGAGATTTCCTCGACCATGGCCTTTCTTACGAATGGAATGGAATGTGTATTATGTATCTAATTAGGTACATAAAATATTGTTTATTATATACCACACCTATGTTAGAAGGTACGTTGCAACACGTATGTAACGAGTCGACTTGCAAGATGCATCCTTGTACCCCGCGCTCGCCGCGCCGCCACCGCACCGCACCGCACCGCTCTCTAGCTGGATGTTGCCGTTGGTTTGGTACCATGACCTTTCACAAGAACGTCTGCTATGACTCCAATAGAAGCACCTATCTAACTATGAAGATCGATATAGTGACTCACTATTCGAGCATCAGATCTTTTCTAGCTACGAGTATACTCGTACCTATTCCGATACCTATCAATTTAATAAGTTTTGCGGAGGAATTTATTCATTCTAGACGAGCTTTCATTAATCTCACTAATAGAATTAGCGGGCGAGCGGCTGAAGTTGGATATTATTTAACTTTGCAACGCATTACTGGCACATTAATATACACTGGCCCACCCGGAGGCAACCAGCTAGCCACATACACATACACATTCGGCATCTTTGTAATACCTATCTAATATCACCGAATATTACTACAGTACCTATCTATCAGATGTGTACTTGTATATTCCTTGTAGTTAGCGAGTGACAGCGGCTTACTCCAAAACAGGAAACTGTTGGTTGCCTACCACAAAAACTAAATAACGTTACACTGCGCGGTCCGCGGTCCGCGGTGCGCCCGCCCCGTGCGTGTGCGTCCATCACGCGAGCCTGTACCCACCCAGTCACGAACTGCGGCGGCGGCGGCGCCCGGCGGCGGCGGCGGCGGTGGAGGGAAACCGGAATACCAGTAGATGCGCCGCCGTCGTCCGTTGCCGTCGCGTCGTCGCTCGCCTCCCCGCAGAGCGCAGAGCGGACGGGAGACGGGAGTCAGCAGCATCGAGATTAGTTACTACATACGCGCATCCCTCCGGGCGCGGCCCCGGCCCCGGGCGGTAGCCCCGGGCGGCAGCGGCGCCGGCGCCGGCGCCGACCAACTAGCCGGCTATCTACTCATGAGCGTACCTACTTATGCACGTCTTATTGTTTTGAGAATAGTTTTGCTTACGTCCACAATCCACATAATTACTCAATGGCATTACGTAGTGCCATTCTTTTGTTTATTAAATTGGCTTCGCTCGCGCCCGCGCCCGCGTCTCTGCCGTTCACTGTAAAGAAAGCTAATTTGAACACGGTGCGCCCGGTAACGTCGCGCGATCTTCGGCGGTCTGGGGCGCTCGACCTGCGCGACTCCGCAGCCTTCGCGGCGCGGCGCGGCGCGGCGCAGCCAATGCAGTCAGCTGCGGCTATCTATCATACGCCACCGGGGTCCGCGCCGCTGCTGCCGCCCCCGCCGCCGCGCCGCCGCGCCGCCGCGCGCCGCCGCCGTGTCTAACAAACTAGAATGTTGTTTTGAGTGGGCTCGATTCCCCTTCAAGCACCCGGTGGTAACTGGCCGTTGTGGACCATCCTGTTGAAGGAACCACTATTTACCAGTCAGCGACCGCGGCTGGCTCGAGTGAGGGGCGCAGTGCTTGCTATCTTATAACAAGAGTAAGTACTTACCTGCCTACTTCGAAGAGTCTGGACTATCGAACGTGTAGAAAGGCGCTACTCACGCGCCAGCGGTTCACAGTTCACAGGAGAGGTGAAACGAAACACACAAGCTTTGCGATCAACAATATTTGCGATGCACTCATATAATTATAAATACCTACTGCACAATCTAAATACATAGTTTCGACTGCAATTAGTTCCGCAGTGACATCTTTAAATTCAATTACATTCATCGGTAGGTATACTTGCGGAATTCAAATCGTAAATGGTAGTTGTAATTGGAGCGCTTCACAGTCCAGTTGACCGCCGCCAGTCGTCCAGGTGTCTCGCCCGTACGCGGCCGCTCGCTCGCGTCGGAGTCGCCACCGCCACGTTAGGCGAGCCTGCCTTGCACGCTCTCGCTTTACATTCAGTCCGCGACGCGCGGCCGCTTATACTATTCTACGAGTATAACTAGGTACGAGCAGCATACTAATGCAGCTTCTTGTACTAACTAGTGTGTGCGTCGGGTTAGCCTGGGGGTACGACACGCCACACTCGACGGAGAACCGCATAATGTGATGGCGGCGCGGCGCCCCCCGGGCCCGGGCGCGGCGGACAGTCTCCGCGCTCTCCTGCGTTCGCGGCAGATCTGCTAGTGTATACTCGGTTATCGAAGCGTGCAGACTGCAGCGTTAATGAACGCTTCACCGGTCTCTGATCATTGTTGAATCATTCGTGACACCTGTAGTAACTAGGCCAAGGTTCCAGTTGTATACTTCCGTATTTCCTATAGCTATCGGTGCCGACCTCACAGTTCCCGGTCCGGACCGAGGGAATTCGGACTTCGATAGGACAAACTTAACTTTGCCGCTCGATCCCTCTACACGGTTATTGCACCGACCGCAAATAATAAGCTTGTAATAGTAAATTCGCCTTTTTGTGTTATTCTAACATATTTACGGTGTTCAGACTTTTCCTTTGCATGTGCTGTGAGACATTGCTGTAGACCCGCGTATTTGATATGAATTGCGACTTGATACCTCTGCGCATTCCTGAGAAATAGGGCCTCGACAGACACACGGACTGACGGACAACAAAGTGATCTAACAAGGGTTTCTTTTCTTTTTCCTTTTCATGTACGTAATCCTAAAGAGTAACAAATAAAATTCCAGTTAAGGCAATAAAAGTCGCAATATTTTTCAATGCTTAGGTGGGTCACTAAATAATTGATTCAACAATAATTAAAACCGGCAGAGTTTATCGTATCCTGTGGACCGTCCTCCACGCTCCACAGGTCACGGCGCTGTTCGCGTCCTCGGCGACCGCGCACTGCACAGGTGCGCAGCTGTGCATCCCGCCGGGAGGGGAGGAACCAGTCTGCAACCCCCCCGCTCCCCGGCCGCGCCGCCGCCCTCCGGACGACGACCCTCTCCACACACGCACACTGCATGCGCACGCGCACGCGCACACCCCCGACCACTTTACACTTTGTCTGACCTCTTCGATTCCTTTATCAACAGCGCATCATCAACAATTCCAATAAAAGTACCTATCTAATCTATCTAACCCACATCTAACAGTAGATATACATATATTATTATACATAGTTCATACGAGAGAGGGGTACACGCTTACACCCACATGCAGCAGCGCTATCTCTTTACTCGTATTGGTTCCTCGACAATATGAGGTAAATACATTTGCCGAAGGTATCGGTTGACATTTCACCAATGGGACTCCAGCGCTTTGTTTCCACATTCACCAGTCGACCGGCTAAGGAGTGGGACGCCGGTGGCGGCGGCGCCGGCACCGGCGTCCCACGGCGGCCGTGCCGTGGCCGCGGAGCTCTACGTATGCGTTTTCCGTCAAAACAGGGTCGAGAGTACTGGAGAGTCGCGATACTCTTTCGGTATTCATAATTTATTACGAGTTAACTCTCAGAGTTGGCAATCACGTATGCGTCCGATCGCAACTTATTATTATTGATGGCGTTGCTCGGCTGCCGCGGCCGCGGCCGCCGCGCCGCGAGGCCTGCACGGACCGGGCGCCTCCAGCTGCGATATCGAGCCGCGGGTGCAGGCACGCGCGGCACGGGGCAGGCTGCGCCGCGCCGTTTCTCGTGAGGTTCCGGCTCGAGTGCTCGACCGAATGTTGCACCGAGCGAGACTCATTCTTAATTATACAGAATTGGATCATAGATAACCTGCAGCTTCAGGCACATGATGCCCATGCCCCACTCAAAATGACATAATGTGTCTCAAAAAGAGCCAGGTCTCTAAGTCAGGACAGGAGTACAGGACAGGATAGGACAAGCGCTGGCAATGTAGTGTACCCATACCCATGCTCACATATTATCCGAATTCAGCTTTTGTTCGACATTTTCCTTTACCTTTTCTAGACTGCTAGGAAATACTAACTAATGCATAACTATAAGTAAAACCTAAAAAAAAAAAACAATTATAATTACTGAGTCAGTTTTTGTTCCACCAAGAGACTCCAAACTTTGCCATGACTGTGAATAGTTCACGTAGACGAAGTTGCGGGAAAAGCCTGCGATGACTAAAAGTGCCTGTCTAGTCTATACAAACTAATTATATTATTATACATGCGACGCCTTTCAGAAGGATAAAGTCGAAATTGAAAATGTTCCACAATTTACCGAACACGCTCTCCGCATGTCGATCTCGCCTCGGTCCGTTCGATCCTTCCTCGGTCTACGCTCCTCTTTCGAATCTTTCTTTATCTATGGACACTTTCTTTATCCTCCATTGTGAATACTTCTCTATTTGTCAAGTTGACGGTAGATGTAGGATAAGTATAAGACAGTCGTATTAGGTTTTGCATTAGAAATATTTGAAAATGTACACGTGAGGATCGTTTCGGAGGATGTGAACTCGCTCGGCCGGCCGGCCCCCGAGGCCGCGCCGAGACGGCCGCGGTGCGTACTGCGCGCTGCGCACTGCGCGCGTCCTCCTCGTGCGAGCGGCGAGCAGCGAGCGGGGACTGACTCGGACTCGTCTGTCGTGTTGCAGGACATGCGCGGGTGGTGCGTGCGTGTGTGCGGCGGCGGCGGGCCGCGCGCGCGGCTGCGCTGGCTGGCGGCGCTGCTGTGCTGGGGCGCGCTGGCGGCGCTGGCGCTGCCGCGCCTGCAGCCGCCGCCGGCGCGCGCGCCGCCCGCGCACCACGCGCGCCTGCTGCTGCAGTCGGAGCCGGCCGCCACGCCGCCCGCCACCGCCGCCGCCGCCGCCGCCACCGCCGCCACCGCCGCCACCGCCGCCACCGCCGCGCCGCCGCAGCCCGCCACCGACACGCGCGTCCTCACCGAGGAGGAGCTGCGCGCCGACGCCGAGCGGCGGCTGCCGTCGCTGCCGCTCGCCTACTGGCACCGCCACAAGGACGACAAGAACAAGTTCTACAAGAAGAAGGAGTGCGCGCCCTTCCCGAGCGTGTACGAGCTCGAGTTCCACAACACGTACTGGCAGACGCTGCGCTCGAGCGAGGGCACGTTCCACCTGTACGGCGCCTACTTGGACCGGCGCAACGCGTCGCGCATCGGGCCCGCCGTGCGCCTGCTGGCCGTGCACGACCGCATCAAGCCCAAGCTGGCCACGCACTGCCAGCTGTGGTTCGAGGAGCGCGCCGCGCCCGTGCTGGTGGCCACGCTGGAGTACAAGTACGTGTGGAACAGCAAGTGGGGCAACTACCGCGACCGCGTGCTGCAGCCGTACCTGGTGGCGTGCGTGCTGCCGCAGGAGGTGCGCCACCTGGCGCCGGCGTCCGTGTCGCTGGTGGAGCGGCCCTGCGACCGCGCCACCAACAACCTGCGCGTGCACTACGACGCGCCCGCGCCGCTCGCGTCGCCCGCGTCGTCCGCGTCGCCCGCGCCGCCCGACGCCGCAGACGGGCCCAAATTCGCCGTGTGCGTCAAGGGGCTCGACTTCCTGCACGAGGACCTGTCCGTGCGCCTCGTGGAGTGGATCGAGCTCGTGCGCCTACTCGGCGCCGACAAGATCTTCTTCTACGAGCTGCAGGTGCACCCCAACATCACCAAGGTGCTGCGCTACTACGAGGCGCGCGGTGACGTCGCCGTCACGCCCATCACGCTTCCCGGCGGCCAGCCCAACCTGCCCGGCCTGCAGCACATGTACCTCAAGAAGAAGACGACGCACAAGCGGCAGATGGAGCTGATCCCGTACAACGACTGCCTGTACCGCAACATGTACCGGTACCGCTGGCTGGCGCTGCTCGACATCGACGAGGTGATCGTGCCGCTGGAGGACGCGGACTGGCGCGGCCTCATGGCGCGCGCGCTGCCGCTGGCCGCGCCGGCGGGCGGCAAGCCGGCGCGCTCGTCGTACCACGCCTCCAACCTGTACTTCCTGGACTCGCTGCGGCACGAGCACGGCTGGGAGGCGGGCGCGCCGCGCTACATGCACATGCTGCAGCACGTGTACCGCACGCGCAACTTCACCAAGCCCGGCTCCTACGTGAAGGCGTTCCACGAGACGGGCCGCGTGCTGGCGCTGCACAACCACTTCCCGCTGGCGTGCCTCGGCGGCGCGTGCTCCTCGTACGCGCTGGACACGGCGCACGCGCGCCTGCAGCACTACCGCGCCGACTGCGTCACGGCGCTGTCCAAGAGCTGCGCCGAGCTGCGCGCCGACCCCGTGCGCGACGCGGCGCTGTGGCGCTGGCGCGGGCCGCTGGTGGCGCGCGTGGACGCCGCGCTGCGCGACCTGGCCTTCCTGCCGCCGCCGCACCGGTGACCGTCAGCTCGAGCTCCCGCTCGCTCCTATCCTAGTATTAAAATTAAAAGTATTTTTATAGTCCCCTTCTGATTTTTTTATTTATCCCAAAATAAATGACTTTTTTCCTTCGCATCGACGAAGGCAACGAATGAGCTCGTAACCGTTATGCGAAACGAGAAATTCATTCATGTAGCTATTATTCGGAAGACCGAATCGTAAATTCTCATATACTAGAAAAATCGAACGGAACATGGAGTGAAGGAAGAATATATACATTAAATTAGCTATTTTTTTTTTCTAAATTTACTAAAGTGTGAATAGATGGCAAGGTTTAACTTAAATAACATTTTTGTTCCGTTCGTGTGTATGTAACTGAACTACTAAACGGCTGGACTGATTTTAATGAAATGTGTATTTGAGTGGGTCTCATTCACAATTGGAGCCGGTAGGTGGCGCTGCGACCGGGTTCTAGGTTTCCTAATTTTCAGGGCTGGAGCTCTTTGCAGCTGCTGGGCTCGCTTGTATTTTATAAGCTTAATAAACTTTCGTTTACGTACGAGTACCCTACTACAACCAACTTGACGAGACGTTGCACTGGCATTGTCAAACGTTAGAATATCTAAATCGCTAAACGGCTGACTGATGTCAGCACGTAGTTACTGTGGGGTCCAGTCTGTTCGGTCGGAGGGGCAAGCAGGGGGCGCTAACTTTTAAAATGCTCAAAACCTGAGGAGACGTGCATACAAATACTACCTAGCATCAACCAAAATAATCAACAGCAAAGTACTGTATACAAATTTGATGCAAATACTACGTAGGCAAATCTGGTGTCGATAAAGTACGTATGAGACAGAAAATATTGCCCAGTAACGCCTACCGAAATAGTCACTGCAAAGATTGCAGTCATTATTTCGGTAGGCGTTACTGTGTATTCTTTGATAGCGCCATCTATTGACAATCGTTTTAATAGAGTCGGTAAGATTGTAATCTACTTTAATTCTCAATTAGTTTTACCACTTAGTACTTGGTAGTGTCGGCAGATGACGCTTCAATGAATGTCATCAAGTAGGCTATATATATATATATATATAGTGGCTTTGAAGTTCAAGGCTCACTCGACCAACCATTATCGCCTGCTGTTATCGTCCCTCACTCATAAGTAGAGATAATCTAGCTTTCTATAATAAATTAATAACAGTAAGTAGAATGAGTCAATGAGTTTTAAATGTATTAAATTGACGCACGGAATAGGAACACTGTAGGTAGACAGGTACGGCCTCGGACGGCGCCGATGCATAATACCTACTTTATTTTATTTTATTTTATTTTGCACGGAAAACTAACAGCTTTTTAAATATAATTATCATGGATACGGTAATAGACAGTTTTCACATTGTCTTAAAGAACAATAGTCCAGAGATTGCTCATCTCTCAATCTCAATCGATTTTATATCAAACATACGATAGACCTACCTGTCTCCTTCCCAACACCAACGCGTCGGCCTCCGGCTGCCGGCCGGCTGGCTGCCTAATTAGGGGCTCCTGTTTGTTCACTATACTAAGCAACTAGCCACTTACCTAATCGCTAGAGGAAAATAACTCACTATTTGATTAATGTTATCGCTTTCAAAACAATTTGCTAATTGAGCAGGGACGTTTCCGTCCCGTCCAGCTGCCTAGTTAGGTAGGTACACCCGCCCCGACACTGCGGCCCACAGAATCAACTTGCCACAGCACCTACTTACTAACTATGAAAGCGATCATGTCTAGATCCTAGTTCGATTGATTGTTACCTATATCTTGGGCATTATAATGATGTATAGGTATTCAATATTTATACGAGTAGGTAGGTACCTATAGTGCAGTGCGGGGTGCGGGGTGCGGGGTGCGGGGTGCGGGCACATCACAACTAATAGTAACTAGGTAGGTAGGTACAAGGTCGCGTTCTGAGAAGGCGGGCGGGCGGGCAGCACCTTCTCAGAACCCCACACCCACATTACGAGTACCTAGGTACAGTCAGTACAGATGCAGCGAGCGCCGCCGAGACAACGGATCAGCAGGTAGCGGCAAGCAGGTAGGTAGGTAGGTACATTTTCATTGTGTGCAGTAAGAATAATTATCTTGTTCCGAGTTTTGAGAGTTATGTATTCGGCTCACGATAACCATAGACATAAATAAACCTAGCAGAGATCTGCGTACAAAGTGTTACTAGGTAGCTACGTGACATGCGGCGGCGGCGCCCGCCGGGCACATCGCACGCTCACCAGTCACCACGACACGGACGGACGGACGGACGCACGGACGCGTCTCGACATAACTACTGACGCGGACGCGGACAAACACAAACTACACTAACTTACAACTCTAAGTATTTCATTATTCAGTAATGTATCGGAGCAGCAGCTTCTAAGGAATGCAGCTACTAAGAGCTAGATGGGCACGGACTGCACGGACTGCACGGACTGTACTGGACTGGGTAGTGGGCAGTGGGTAGATAGGTACCTAGTGTAGTAGTACCTACAAGTTGGCGAGAGTGGCATAGCGGCGGCGGCGCGGGCGGCGCGGCGGCGCTGTCATGTCGGTTATCGGTAGGTAGGCATTTCGAAACAAAACAAAGTGAACTATCGCCCAACTTTTAATAATAGTACATAGCTACTGAACATGTGATGGTAGATAGTGCGAGTTACCGAGCACCAGATATCGTGCTCCGTACCTACCTACATAAATAAGTCACATAAGTAACAGAACACAGCGCACTGCAAAGATTCTTCGTTATTACTCGTATTTCCTCAATTAAACGATCCTTTTTTGGATGACGTCTGGAACTATTATTGTACCTTCCTAACTAGGCACAATACTACAATAGCACGCACGATGTATGGCGTGTGTGAGCCATGTCGCAGCTGAATGCTACAATCGAATAGGGTGGCGCGAGCGACGAGCGACGAGCGACGGCGGCGGGCGCGGCGCGGCGCGGCGCGGGGCTTCGCGGTGGCGGCAGCGGCAGCGGCATGGCGCTACAAGACGACTCCGTATTGTCCCTGGGAAATGGCCAGCCGTTATGTAACATGGTGGATTCTACAATTCGGCTGCGACATACCTATCGACGCTTGAAAGGCAACACTGACCAAGCCACAGAAATGCGTAAAATGAGTTATATAATTATACCGTTGGAATCGTCAGTTTTTTTTTGCGTCGTTTCGTCTAGGTTTCATAGCTCTACGACGAGTTTTATTGTCGCTTAGATATTGTGTGATTTCCAACAAATGTCCTAACTTCTGCTTACTAACCGACTTAAAAAAGGTGGATTAAAGGATATCTTGCACTTTTGACATTTGAATAGTTGGAAATATGAACTTGGCCGGTTTTTCTTTTATTTATTCACTTTTCATTTGTTTGCATTTAGATATTTTTACTTGTTTTGAGATTTCCCTTTGAAATCACTTAGTGGATTGTACCTGTGATATACAAATAAATGTAGGCACACAATCGACAGTGGCGCCTCTCCTCACTCCCAATCTGTCATGCAGAGCGGGCGGTCGTCTCCTCCGAGCGTGTGCCTACTTACTGATAATCTGGTTGTTTTACTTTAAACCCAAGCCCTAGATTAGTGAACACAACATTGGCGACGAGAAAAAGCGCAGTAAGTAAAATTATCGCTCAAATTATGTGCCTGTTAACGGAAATTGGTCAGTAGGTAATAAAATTCAAATTTCACAAAAAACAAAGGAATAAGTGACGAGTAGGTTTACTTATTTTAAAAACAACACAATTTCGGTGAAATTGAAGACTCAAAAGATGTTCAAATATGTAATATACCTAGATTATAGTCCGATTGTATAGTTATTGCGTTCTAACACGCAACGAACGACAATCACAACATAATTAGGATTCCTTGTATCTAAGGAATCAGAAACTACAGGGACTATGCACAATCTCACTGATCTATAATCTGCATCGGCGTTCAGCCGAGAGATTTGCTAAATAGATCGAAGATGTCCAATTAAGTCACTAACTTACCTACATAACTTACGTCATATTACGGTTGAAGATCGTATGTATATCTACCTAGCTTTTCAAAGTTCGGGTTAATTAAGGAACGTTTTGGTCCAAATGTTTTCATCTATGTAGTAAGTAAATGCCAGTGGATAAACCTGAGTGATCGATCAGTGATCACAACACAAAGCAGCGCCAGCGGCACGTGTTCCTAAGAAAGGAATAGGCTAAAATGATGGCACGCTGTAAGCAAAACCACCACATTTGTTACTGCACTATTGGTTATAAACATAATTCTGGAATTATACGTCATGAATTGATGTAAAATATTGTATAATCTGCATGCGTGCGGTGTGCTATCGTACATCGTACGTAGTGTTAGGGATATAATAATCTCATGAGCAAATACTTTCCAACCACTTTAATTTTACGCGGCAAAGCATCCTCATTTTGGTGGCAAACCGAACTGTCAAGTTCCCGCCGCAGTAGGTATGCAATATACGCAATACGCCGTAACAGTAGGCATGCAATTATTCTCATACGATACGTTCCATTTCACTCATTAGTATTACTAGAATTTGGACGAAAATAAAATATTGTTAACGAATTATTTACGAATCAGAAGCCGAAAATATATTTATCGTAAAAACTGTGAATACAAAATGTATACAAAATTACTAAAACACTGTATTAAACGAATTCAGCCATAATAAGAAAAACAAAAAAAACAATACCACGTATTGAAATGTAGATCTATGAGGGTGACATGTTAATGTTAATGACAAAACCCTCTATAAATAAATAAAGAAAAAAAAAAAAAAAAAGAAATGTAGATGACCATGAATATTAACCGATTTTGACCAATTCCGTTTGCAAATATTGATACCTACCTATCAATAACAAAATGTACCAATGAACAATGTGTCATTAATTACCTGTTTAAACCAAGTTACACTTCAATAAAATTGAATTTATGTTCCAACGAACATAGTGTCGTCAATTGCCTGTTTAAACCAAGATACACTTCAAAAAAATTGAAGTTAAGTTCCAACGAACATAGTATCGTTAATTGCCTGTTCAAACCAAGATACACTTCAATAAGATTGAAGTTTTGTTCCAACGAACATAGTGTCGTTAATTGTCTGATTAAACCAAGGTACACTTCAATAACATTAAAGTTTTGTTCCAACGAACACAGTGTCGTTAAGTACCTATTTGAGCAAAGTACCACTTCAATAACATTGAAGTTATGTTCCAACGAACAATGTTTTGTTAATTATTGGGCTTAAAAAGTACATATTCAAAATATTGAAGTCATATAATTATGCTATCGTTACAACCGAAACATGTGCCATAAAATCCGTTATAGGCCAAGTACTCAATGCCTTCAATCGCAGCCTCATTAATGCCCAACTGTATGTTTACGTGCTAGTAAAAATAAAACAACACAAACGGAAAAAAAAAAAAAAAAAACAAAGATGAATCAAGCTAATATTATTCTTATTTAAGTAAAATCATATTTATTGACAACTTAAATAACAATTTAAATAAATTAAAAGAAAACTAATTAAAACTAAAACTAAAATCTGGCAAAAGGGCGTCCATGAGGTGTGGTGATTACCCAAGTATACAATATACAAGTATACAATAGTATATACGGACCAAAGTTTTACGTTGCCCGACGTACCAGTTATCAAATTATTCTCAAGAATAAGAATAAGAACTTTCAAAGTTCAAAAAATTACAAATTGAAAAAAATATAAACAAGTTAAATTGTACCAATCTATAGATCGAAAGAACGAACGTGGCAATATATCATCTACCAAGCGAACTGCTGTATCCTTGTTGGTGACTGCACCTATTTTATGAATATTTAGAATCAGCCTACCATATCTGAAAATAAATACGTAGCAAATCATAAAAATACCCCCTTGATGAAGAAATAATATAATTCATTTATTAACAATTCATCTAAACATTAAAAACTGTTATCATTATTAGTGCATAATCACGTAAACAACTGGTTGAGATCAATGTCAGTCAAAGTAATTTACATGCCATCCGCTAGATGGCTCCGTCAAATGAGCCGTATATTCCTACATCGCGGTGACAAGATTCTCCGCCCCACACACGTCCCACCTACCTAATGTCATCTTAGGTAACGTTCAAGATAATAATTGTAAAACACGTTCACAAATCTTCGTATTGGAAAATACAAACAATTTTGCCAATTACACGGAGTATTATTTTGAGGGATACCAGGGCGACAACAACAGCTTTCCATAAAGTTTAACTACTTCACTATAACCAAACAATAAGATTCTGCTTGCAAATCGCATCACAAGTCGTCACTGAAAATCAGTTCCGGCAAATACCTATTCAAACAATAACTGAGTTATTGGTACGAAATAAGCACAATCTAAGAAAAAATAGCCTAGGAGGACGTCGGCCTTCCAAGGAGATACTCGTGAGTTCAAATCCCAATGCGCGCACGTACTACTGTGTTTATGTAAAAGCATAATAATTAATCCATAGAGTGCCTTAGACACCTTAAATGGACCAATGGTTGGAAAGCACAACCTACCAAAATTCATAACAATTAATCCATTGAGTGCCTTAGACACCTTAAATGGACCAATGGTTGGAAAGCACAACCTACCAAAATTCATAACAATTAATCCATTGAGTGCCTTAGACACCTTAAATGGATCAATGGTTGGAAAACACAACCTACCAAAATTCATAAAAAATAATTCCAAAAAAAAAAAAAAAAAAACTGAAATGAACTAATCGTTGAAACGAAACGAACCAATGCAGCCCATGGGGATAGTTGAAAGGCAATGTTGCCATCAAAAAAAAAAAAAAAAAAGAAGCAAAATTGCTAGCAATGGCTAGTTTTGTTACTGTGTAATTTAATGTGTTCATCCACATTACTATGAACTTGTTATTTTGCATCGCTGTTGTTTGATACAGATACTAAAGGCTGGTTACAATAAATTGTCAGGTGAATGAGATTTACCTTAAAATGGATATTGATTCTGTTGTAGTCGTACTATGTAGTATATCTTAAAAATAGATAAATATTAAGCCCTATTAAAAGGTCCATTAAACCTCTTGGGTAAAGAAACTCCTACTCACTAGTCCTTGATGTTTATTCTATTGAGCAAAATAGTAAAACATTTAACGGAAATTGCCTTTATTAGCAAAAAGTATCTACTACAATCTAAAACCAACTACTGCATATAGCGGTTAAACATCCTACAAACCGTTACAGACTCATAATGCACCCAATTGTTCTTACTCACTGTCAGCTGGCAGCGTACCTAGCATGCTAGCAACATTCCGCCTTTGAGTTATAACGCTAATACAACGAGCCTAATACGTACCAGCATTTTGGACACACTCAAAACCCCAAGTTCAAATATGTTTGGACACACTCAGAACCCCAAGTTAAAAGATGTTTGGTAACCAATCAAAGAGTTCACTAATCACAATTGACAAAACAGTTCCTCCAGTTCGTTAAGTTTGATCACAATTTTTTTGGAAAAACAATGAATCAAAATATACAAATATATAGACGAACTAACAAAATGGACATCAATGAACCTGTAAATAAACCATCTTCATTGGTTTTGAGTCAAAACTGCAGCGAGATCCTTATAACAAAGGTCTTTCATGTGTCTGAGCACCACTGTATGTTCAGTTCGTGCAATTTATGACACGGGTACGTACATACGCAAAAGTTTAATAAATCAATCTTAGAAGCGAGGTACACAACATAAACACCATATGCAAACCTAAAATTGCAAAACACCGCGTTGTACAGCAACGCTGGTACCAAAGCCAATCTCTCTAGATGGACAATTAGACATAGGTACATACAAAAAAAAAAAAAAAGAAGCGTTTTCTAACAAATGATATTAAAGTCTATGACAAATTTGTTAAGACAATATCTAAATTACCACAAGCAAACTTTATTTTAATCAAATGTACTTTGCTACTAAAAGCTTATTATAAAATAAATGACTATGACAACGACAAAGATGCATAGAAGGAAACTGCTCAAGTACCTCCTGGTGACTAACTACTATAGAAAGGCAGATATCGAACACTGGAAAATCAAAATAGTAACATATTTACGTAATCAAAGCACCAAATAGCGTAAACAGTTATGCAACTGCTAAATCCCAAATCGTGGCAGTTCGAGTAGCAACCCACAAAGGACATTTGGTATTGTTAACACGAAAAGCTGGACTACGTTCTACGTACAAGCTTTGGCCAAAATAAACAGAAAAGAAAAAAAAAAATAATAAAGAGAGGAAAGAAGAGGTATAGGCTGAATACAAGAAATGGTGTGTGAAGTAAGAAAAGGCGAAGAACTTAGTAAAAGAAAATAATTTACTGTCAGAATTAATTCAACACCTCAAATCACTATCGAGAATTGAAAAAGTCATACAATTATTATAAGGTACGAATATGGTACCTACACCGAAATAAAGTTGAAGGTCAATGGAAGTCGTCCATCATTGTTAAAATAGTTAGCATGTAAGCTTACTATTGTAAACAAGATTAATAAATATATAATAAATCATGAATAGGTACACAAGTATTAAGAAATAATATTATAAACAAATGATTAAGAAATTGTTAATAATAAATTAATAGATAACTAGTATATAATTATTAAATAATCAATACATGATTGATAAGTAATTAATCTATAAGCGAAAAGCATCTGATAAAGAAGTTACTTGGATATCGATTTATTTAAATAGAAATATAGTTAAGTTAATCTAGAAGTAATTATTGAATATAAAACAATTAATTAATTCTATAAAAAGGAAGAGATGTGATATACAAATAAATGTAGGCACACAATCGACAGTGGCGCCTCTCCTCACTCCCAATCTGTCATGCAGAGCGGGCGGTCGTCTCCTCCGAGCGTGTGCCTACTTACTGATAATCTGGTTGTTTTACTTTAAACCCAAGCCCTAGATTAGTGAACACAACAGTACCCACCCAAAGTAATTGTAATTTGTACCGCTATACAGTATAACCGGCAATAAAGTGGATCAATATTGAAGCTTACATATTTTACTAAGGGTATTATAATGATATTGCTATTTCCTACCCAAATAACGCAGATCTCAACTTGCAAGTCATACTATAAAGGTTTAATTTTTTGTAATGTTACGTTTATATTTTGTTTATTTTTTTGAAGTAAAACTTCTTTACGCACGCTTGACTTGGGGAGTAGGCTGGTGAATGCGTTACGAATAATGTGAGCGAGCGATGCGAACGGTAGTTGAGAGGGAGATATAATTTAGTGAACATAAAAAGGGAGAGAGTTACGTTTCGTATATTTTTTTAAATATCTCATTTAAAAAGATGTAATTTATTTCCAATGATAATAATTTTGTACATGTTGGTTAAATAATTGTCAGTCCCGGAGGGAGGGAGTTATAGGGCAATTTTACTAACTTAGATATATTTTCTTTAGAAAAAAAAATCCCATTAAATAAAATTAAGATAACTTTAGTTGATTTGTTATTAACGATTGTTGATTTGTTTTGTTTGTTATATCGCTTAGATACATATTCCCGGATCTAATTAGCAAACTGCGTGAAGTTGTTTACTTTTACATGTTACTGCAAACTTTCAGTGATCATATAATATATAACATTGGCTTTCTTTCAATTAGGTACTTTTTATCGAAGCGACATAAAGCGCTTTCTATAGCAGCCAGTGTTAGGCGACTGCTGTTCATGTACTGGATAACTATAATACAACATTACAATGTCTATTAAATAATTTAAATACAACAATTGCATGAGAAGATACGATTTTTCTTCAAAAATTTAGAACTTTAAATCATTCTCCTGTAAAGTTAACTCAATGTCGCTTACAAAGCTTTGCCTTTGAAACGTCGATATACACCGTATATGTATATACCTACTTACAGGGGAGGTTGCAAGCAAATATGGTTATTATCATATTTGTTTTTGTTATAAGGAAGAACCATAATGAAGTTTAATTTTATACTTATAAAGCGATCATTGAGCGATTAACACATTCAGCGCTGAGAACACAACTGTCATGTTATTCACAAGTTGCCGCGAGTGCGTTAAAACACAACAGCTGTAGTGTTTGTTGTATGGGAAAACGCCACGGAGTGTGCAGAGCCGCACCCGAGGCTACACGAGCAGATCGGCTCAGCAGCGAGCGAAAGTGCTAAGAGCTACGCCCGAGGAACAGTATCTACTATCCAACCCCGGCGTGAAGCAATCGACAATCTTGCTTTGGCTGAAATCCTGTAGGTACGGCACACGACGCGACGCGACGGACGGGGCCGCCCGGCCGGCGAGCAGCTGCGCGAGGGGCGCTCCTCGTTCCTACCGCCCGGCGCGGCGGCGGGTCGCGGCCAGCGGCGGCGGTGGGTCGCGGCCCGCGGCGGGCGGCGGCGGGTCGCGGCCGGTGAGCGAATCTAAACAAACAGCCATTTATCAGCCGCGACCTGTAAACACAATAATTAGTGTCCCCGATAGTGCACCAGGAAATGCAGCTCATTAGCGTTGCGCCCCCGCGCCGCGCCGAGCCCAGCGACCCCCGGCGCGGCGGCGGTGATGCAAACTTTAATCCCCTATTTCAAAGCCTTCCAATGCTTTTTTCGCGTTAAAAAGTAGCCTATGTCCTTTCTTAGGCTCTAGACTTTGTCTGTACCAAATTTCATTTCAATCGGTTCAGTAGTTTAGGCGTGAAAGAGCAACAGACAGACAGAGTTATAATATAAAAAGTAGGGATTAGGGATTACATACTAGGTAGCTAGGTAGCGAGCGAATCACGACGCGACCCTTGAGCGAGTATGCAGATAGGTACTCCACTCGTGTCCCGAGCACAGACTGCTCCTCCGGCGGCCGCCCGCGCGGGCGCGCCTTCGCGCTCGCTGCCGGTTCCCGAGAGCGCGCGCGGCGCCATGGCGCATGGCGCGGACGGCCATGCGCAACGGGGCTTCATCTCAGTGGCGAAAGAGGGATATAGGTATTATACCTGAGACAATAACAACACGAAATGCGTTTGACGAACGCGCCTTTGTGCGTTCCGCGCGACCCCCTCGACCCCCTCGCGCCGAGCGCATCGTCTCCGATGTTTACCCGACCGCTTCAAGGAAGGTTGTTCGCGCTCCAACCGTGCAGCTCGCGCTCGCGCACATCACCTACGATACCGCTACATGCGACTCTGAGCTGTGTCGATGTGTTCAGACGTTCGGGGTAAAACTGATTTGAGTAAAAACACATCGCACCTCTAGTGAATACATACTCGTATTATCTGACGGTAAATTGGCAACAATTCGGCGAATCCGATCGAGCCGAGGTCGAGGCCGCGGCTATCGCGCGACCCGCGACCCGCGCCCGCCTCCGCCACCGCCGCCCCGTCCTGTGAACTCGTGTCATCGTGTGACGTGTGCCGGAGTCCCGACCGCGAGCCCGTTTCGAGTGCGACACGGGAACCGTGACGCCGCGCGCCGCCGCCCGCCGCGGTGCCAGGCGGCATACTTAGGTGGACTCGCCGGGTCGCGCAGGTCGCTGCCACGTGAGGGGTCGTGTTTCGAGGCCGCGGAAGAACACCGCGCGGCCTCATGCATCCATCACTGCACGTTATCAGCGAGTGGACCCGGACGCGGTGTTTGTAAACAACAGGGCGCAGGGCGCGGCTGCGGCGGAGGCCGCGGCGGCGGGACGCGGCCCGCGCCCTGCGGTATATAAGGCGCGCCCGGCCCGCTCCCGCCACACTCGGCCCGAGCCCGCCGCCCGACACCCGCACTCGCCGCACTCACCGCACTCTCCGCCGCACACTCGCCGACACGATGGCTGCCAAGGTCCTAATCCTGCTCGCCTGCCTGGCTCTGGTGAGTCCCGCGCCGCCGCCACCGCCACCGCCGCCGTGGGTCGCACCGAGTCGAGGGTCGCACTGACCGACTGTGTCCGTTTCAGAGTCACGCTGCGCTCGTGAAGCGCGATGCCCCGAGCATGCTGGATGAAATCCAGAAGCACGCCACAGATTTCCAGAAGACGTTCAAGGAGAGCTTGGAGTCGCTTACCAGCTCTAAGAACACGCAGCAGGTGAACAAGGCACTCGAGGACGGCTCCAACGCCGTGTTACAACAACTCAGCGTGTTCTCCGCCTCGCTGCAAACCGCGGTCAGTACATCTTGCGGCCTCCCGCGGATCTGTCGTCGGTACGACTGGACGTCATCAGCCACGCTACGTGCGTGTGTGTGTGTGTGTGTGTGTGTGACATGTGTGTTGTCGTTGCAGCTGACCGACGCTACCGGCAAGACGAAGGATGCGCTGGAGCAGACGAAGGCGAACCTGGAGCGCACCGCCGCCGAGCTGCGCCAGGCGCACCCCGAGGTGGAGCAGCAGGCCGCCGCGCTCAAGGACAGGCTCACCGCCGCCGTGCAGAGCGCCGCGCAGGTGCGTCTCCCCCCACCCCCACAGCCACCCCCCCCCCCTCCTCACCCGCCGCTCACCGCCCCCTCTGTCCGCAGGAGACGCAGAAGCTCGCCAAGGAGGTGGCCTCTAACGTGGAGCAGACTAACCAGAAGCTGGCGCCTAAGATCCAGGCTGCGTACAACGACTTCGTGAAGCAGGCCGAGGAGGTGCAGAAGAAGCTGCACGAAGCCGCCACCGCCAAGCAGTGATGCTCCAGCGCGGCACCCTCGCCCCCACCCGCGCCCCCGCCCGTTTATAGCGTAATAAAGTGATTCCATCCCCGTGACTGTTTCATTTGCACCCCCGCCTCCTGGACACGCCCGCACGACTCCCGCTGACCGCTCCGGCGCGGGCGGCGACGGCGGCGGCGGCGGCGGCGGCATATTCAATGTAGACAGAAGGTACCTACGGCAGGCACGTACTACTTGCTGCAGGGTAGCACACACACAAAGCTACATTTTATTTTATTTGGAAAAGGAATAGCAATTACGAGAATTAAACAATCAATTGAATGAAACATTACCGACTCGGCGAAGACATAGTTTGTAATCATTGAACGATGATACATCATAATTTAATAACACTTTGTAGGGTGCGTACCCCACGATCTTAGAAAGTTAAAAGTTAGTTCAATTAATAATCCGTTTATTAGCAGAAAGAAAAGTAAAGTAAAGTAAAGTTGTAAAGTATGTGTTGACGCTATGATGGCGTTAGGGCGACTGCCGTTGAATGCTAATCCGCGGAAGCATGTAATTTGTGCGGTTTGCATAAACCGTACATGCTCCCGAGGACGAGATGAGATGAGGTCTATTTGTAATTGGAGACGTTGATTTGTCGACGCAGGCGTACGGACGAGTCACGCTTGATTCCACGTCGTCTCTTCTCGTCTCAGGTACTGCTGGTAGCTCGACAAGTTGAATAGCAGGAACGGACGGTTGACGATCGTTGTCGGATGCTGAGGGTAGCGTCACGGAGCAGCGTGCTCTAGCGCGCCTCCATAAGAACAATCCGCCAACGCAAAGTGTTGTGCCCAGCAGTATGTATAGTAGTGCATACTGGTGAACGTCGTGTGAAGTAATTGGATCTATTCCGTCGCCTTCACTCTTCATCTTCTCGATTTGTTTATCAATTTGGTTCAGCTCCGTTTTGAAAGTACTTAGTTCATCGTCGGCAGTTTTGTTGGTTCCAATTACAGGAATAGTTATGTTGAAAATGTAGTTGATAGGATGTAGTTGGTTGTAGGTTGTTGGTTGGTATATCCACCTTGATTACATCTGGTTGTACTCTTAGATAGTTTGCTCGTCGAGTATGCGAATATATTGTGAAGGTTTCACCCTTGATGACGCAGCCTTCGCTGAGAGTGATAATGCCGGCCTTGCTGACGCGTTCGGCGGTAACCTGATGCTCGCATATAATTCTTATGGTACGTTGTCCACAGCAGAAATATAGATAGGTATTTATTTTATAAAGCTCTATCCACATGTCAGTGCATGTTGTTTGTTTTGTTTCACATTGATTCGTTTCTTTGTTCTTGACACAAAGATTGTCGTCAGATTTCAGGTGGTAAATTGGTCGTTGCAGTGGGCACATAAGAGTTACTAGGTTGTCTGGTGTACACATTTGTAACTCGTTTTCAGTCATCGGTAGGTAAGCGTCTTTCTGAAGATTTATGGCAATCCGGTCGGCGATTGGTTCAATGGTCACCATAGATTCCTGTATTTGTTGTGGAATCGGAATCAGCTCGTAGATGTCATAGAAATCCTGAGTTACTAGGGGAATCTTGATTTCGAATATGAAGTAGGTTTACGACATTCTTGCCTTCACTTTCAGAAAATGATAAGTTTTCGAAGATCGGTGTGTATATTAGCTATTGGTAACGTTAAATCTTTCGAAGGATGACCAGAGATTATGTTGAGTTCTTCAGTTAGTTGTTGTAATAGTAGTAGTTGTAGTAATTGTAGAAGTACTAATTCGCATTGGTTCTGTTTCTTTAGGCTGGAACATGTTGTTTCTAGGGAAGTTACCTAGTCCATCATAAGTAAGTATTGTAGTGTGTAGTGTGGAGGCACAGCGCGCACCGCGCACCGCACCGGCCGGCGACGGGTCACGGGTCATGGGTGCGGTCGCTTGCAGCTTTTTTAATAAAAAAATATGAATTAGTTATTTAAAGAAAAAAATCATGAGTGGCAATTAGTTTAATATTATATTAGAAACAAATACTTAATTTTTTACAGTTTATTGTTTTATGCTTTGTTATTTTTCTTCCAACTTTATGTTTAATTTGATATAACACGAATAAAATGACATTTTCTAAAAATGATTCCTAGCTAGATCGTTTTATCGCCCACGAAACCCTCTCTATACTAAATTTCATGAAAATCGTTGGAGCCGATTCCGAGATTCCAATTATAATTATATACAAGAATTGCTCATTTAAAGATATAAGATAAGATAAGATAAATATAGGTACGGAGTAATATTCCTTATGGTTCTACTTTTTAGTTCTGTTTGCTACGTAAGCCTTTTTTTTTTTTTTTTTTTTTTTTTTTTTTTTTTTTTTCCTCTCTCAATATTTTTATTGTTCGTTGGGCAGAAATATTGCGAACAAAATTTAAACTTTAGATTGTTACTACTGGTTTGGTTTGGTTTGGTTTGGTTTGGTTTGGTTTGGTTTGGTTTGGTTTGGTTTGGTTTGGTTTGGTTTGGTTAGGTTAGGTTAGGTTAGGTTAGGTTAGGTTAGGTTAGGTTGGGCGGGTCTGGGTTCATCCATCACTAGATGCCTGAATCCAGGCCTTCCTCATTCACCCCGTGGTGAGTGGGGAGGCGTCGGCTTTGGGAAGGAGCGCAGGTCGTTAAGATCTCCCAAGGCAAGTCCGGGGTCATCCTTCACGTGGTTGCTGCCTGTTCTTGGTCTAATCCCCTCTGGAATAGACGTAACTGAAACCCCGGGCGCCGCGGTCTCGGTCGCGGGTCCCTCTACCGTGTTTACACGGTATAGGGGCTCGCGGACGGGATAGAACGGGATGAAGGTTTTCGCAAAGCTTTGCTTTGCGGGGGCCCCATCCCGGATCATCCTCATCATCACCATCACCATCACCCATCACCATCACCATCATCATCACCATCATCATTCCCATGTGTGTTTTTTCTAGGTTAATGTGTGCTTTCTTCTTTCTTTCTTTGTTTGTTTGTTGTTCTTCTTGCGTGTTTATTTTGTGTTGTTGTTTGTTTGTTTGGTTTGTGTGCTTGTTCCCTATTTTCCTTGTTTTGTGTGTGTTTTTTCTTCTTGTTTGTGTGTTCTTCATGACGTTTGTGGCGGCCGAATCCCACGGTTCCGGTGCCCGCCTATGGGACGCATGGCCGGGGGGAACCCGGTCCCAAGGGCACCAACCCAGGCCGTCACGCCTTAAAACTGTCAAAACCACTATGGCGAGTTGTAAAACAGATGATATACCCCAGGAAGGTACCACCACCGTTGGTGGTGGAGAATCCTTCACCGGCTCACTCGAGCCGGTCTGCCCCTCGTATTCTGGGGGGGGCAACAACCGCTGTGGGAGCTCCGGCTCTCTAAACAACGACCCAGGCAGGAAAATGGACAACGATTGCTCCGCGAAAGCGGAAACGACAGAGGAGACTCCCCTCGCCAGCCGTCTTCGCAGCAGGACAAAGGCGAGTACGACGGGAAAGGAGGCGCGCGTTGTTTTGCCGCGCTGCCCCACACCCTCTTCGGCGTGGATGGCCGACCTCTCCGATACGGAGTCGGAGGTGAGCTTCGGCGCACCAGAGGGGGGAAAAAAGGGAGAAAAGCGGGTCCGAGACTCCGACGACACCGACACGGAGGCCAGTGGCCTGGCGGTGGAGTCGGAGAGGACCGGCGGAGAAAGGAAGAGGCGTCCCGGGCGGTCGGGCTCGGTCTCCTCCTACGACGGTGACAGGATAAGGCCGGAGTCGCCGTTGCCGGGGACCCCAACCTTCATCCGCGTGGCGCAGCTCCGCAAGGAGAAAAGGGAGGCCATGTTGCGGCGGAAGGAGGAGCGCCTCGAAGAAAGGGCCAAGGAGGCCTCCACTTCGAGAACGGCGCTAGGTCTCGACACAAGTGACCCCCGAACGGCCGCTGCCCTTCACCAGAGAGTTCTGGACGACGTCGGCGTTATAGTTGAGATGGCCACCAAGTCCTCCAACCTTAAGGGCACGGTCGTTCGGGCACTAAAGGAGTCAGCGGCCTCAATCAGGGTCGCGGTGGAGGCCCTGCACGGAAGGACCACCACAGAGGAGACGGCCAAACTGCAGGCGGAGAACGCCCGCCTGCAGCGGAACCTAGCCGAAATCCGAAAGGAA
Organism: Campaea margaritaria; assembly: GCA_912999815.1. NCBI lineage: Eukaryota > Metazoa > Arthropoda > Insecta > Lepidoptera > Geometridae > Campaea > Campaea margaritaria. The sequence goes on along the minus strand of OU538809.1, from coordinate 9,849 downwards.
CTGGCGGACCTGCGGGCAGAGTTCCGAAAGGAGAGGGCGGAGGCGATTAGGGGCCCCGCCCCCAGAGAAGCCTCACCGGAGAAGACCAAAACTCGCGGAAGGAAGAGCGAGGAGCAGCTCACGCGCTCCATCATGCTGCAGGTGGGCAGCATGATGGGCGCGCGCCTGAAGGAGCTGGAGGAGCGTCTCCTGCCGGGGAAGCGGCTGCGCCCACCGCTGGCGGCGGACAGGGTGAGCTCTGCCGCCACGACTGACCCCCCGCCTGGGCCTGGATCGTCGCTCCCGGGGACGGCCCTCCCGGAGCCGACACCTCCAGGGCCCCAGAAGCCCGGAAAGAAGAAAGGAAGGAAGGGGAAGGGGAAGAAGGCGAAGGCCGCTGCCGAAACGGCAGCCGCGGCCCCTCCCACTACCCAGAAGAAGACGGCTCCGCGCCCCGTCCCGCCGACCACTGGCGAAAAGTGGTCGACGGTGGTGAAACGGGGCGCCAAATCAAAGGCTCCTGCACCAGGCGGTGCCAAGCCCGCCAAGGCAGCAAAGCCGAGTAGCCGGCCGGCGCCGGAGAAGCTGCGCCCCCCTCGGTCCTCGGCTGTGGTACTCACACTGCAGCCGGGGGCCTTGGAGAGGGGCGTGACATACGCCGACGTGTTTGCGGAGGCCAGGAGCAAGGTGGACCTGGCCTCCTGCAACATTCAGGGCCTCCGGTTCAAGAAGGCGCTAACCGGAGGCCGCATCCTGGAGGTGCCCGGGGCGACGAGCGGCGACAAGGCGGACTCCTTCGCCCAGAAGCTCCGCGAGGTGTTGGACCCGGAGACGGTGAGGGTGTCCAGGCCGGAGAAATGCGCGGATCTGCGCGTTTCCGGCCTGGACGATTCCATCGCCGCCGCGGAGGTCATCGCCGCCGTCGCCAGGGGAGGTGGTTGCCCTGTGGCCGCGGTAAGGGCAGGGGAGCCTCGCCGCGACTCCCGCGGCTCCTCCACCGTGTGGGTGCGCTGCCCGATCGCCGCTGCCAAGCGTTTGGCAGAGAGCAGACGCCTCACGGTGGGGTGGACGTCGGCGCAGGTGAGGCTCCTCGAGCCCAGGCCGTTGCAGTGTCACCGATGCCTGCACAAAGGGCACGTGCAGGCTCAGTGCACTGCAGAGGTTGATCGCAGCGACCAGTGCTACCGCTGCGGTCAACCCGGCCACAGGGCGTCCAAATGTACTGCGGCTGCGCCAAAGTGTTCGCTTTGCGCAGCCGCCAATAAACCGGCGGATCATCGGGTGGGGAGCAAACGATGCGACCCACCCAAACCGGGAAGACCCCCCGCCGCCCGAGTGGCAGCGGCAAGCGCCCCCCCCCCAAGCTCAGGGGGGCGGCGACATGATGGAAACGGCTGTCCCCCCTCCGGAGACAGTCGACCAGACGGGGGACACTCCTGTCCCCGTCCTCCCACCGGAGACAGCCAGCCAGACCGCCAAGGCGCAGGACACTCCACTCCTGCGCCAAATGGCGGACTGGCTCACAAACGGTGGGCATTAAGCCACCACCCGCCGGCTGGCCGCTCATTCGAGCGGAACTGCAGCTCCCGCTGCAGTGGGAGAAAGGAGGATGGAGGGCCGTTTACACCCTCCATCCTCCGCCATAACAGGGGCTAGGGGTCGCGGATCGGGGGAATCCAAGACCCAACCAACTAGCCCCGGGTCGAGATGCGTTCTGCAGTGTTCTCCAGAACGCATCCAGTACAGATGAGGCCAGAAGCCTAGAGACGGGTCCAAGGCGGTGCCTGGACGACCGCAGGGGTGGCCGCGGAGCAGAACAGTAAGCCCGCGACCACCCCAACACGCGATGCGGAGAACACCCCGGGGTTTTTTAGTGGGTACACCCAGTCAGCGCGCATCACTAGGATGCGCGCTGACGGGGGACCCCCACATAACCAGCCGGCCTCCCCCGAGGCCGATGGTATCAATAAGGTAATCTTTCCCCGGGCAAAAAAAAAAAAAAAAAAAACAAAAAAAAAAAAAAAAAAAACAAAAAAAAAAAAAAAAAAAAAAAAAAAGGTTAGGTTAGGTTAGGTTAGGTTAGGTTGGGTTGGGTTAGGTTAGGTTAGGTTAGGTTAGGTTAGGTTAGGTTAGGTTAGGTTAGGTTAGGTTAGGTTAGGTTGGGCGGGTCTGGGTTCATCCATCACTAGATGCCTGAATCCAGGCCTTCCTCATTCACCCCGTGGTGAGTGGGGAGGCGTCGGCTTTGGGAAGGAGCGCAGGTCGCTAAGATCTCCCAAGGCAAGTCCGGGGTCATCCTTCACGTGGTTGCTGCCTGTTCTTGGTCTAATCCCCTCTGGAATAGACGTAACTGAAACCCCGGGCGCCGCGGTCTCGGTCGCGGGTCCCTCTACCGTGTTTACACGGTATAGGGGCTCGCGGACGAGATAGAACGGGATGAAGGTTTTCGCAAAGCTTTTGCTTTGCGGGGGCCCCATCCCGGATCATCCTCATCATCATCACCATCACCCATCACCATCACCATCATCATCATCATCTTCATCATTTTCACTGTGTGTTTTTTCTAGGTTAATGTATGAATGTGTGTTTTCTTCTTTCTTTCTTTGTTTGTTGTTTTTTCTTCGTGTGCTTGATTTTGTTTTGATTGTTTGTTTGTTTGTGTGTATATTTGCTTGTTCTTCTTTCCTCTTGTTTTGTTTGTTTGTTTGTGTTTTTTCTTCTTGTGTGTCTGCTCATTCTCACCCTAATCCTACGGTCCCGGTGCCCGCCTATGGGATGCATGGCCGGGGGGAGACCCGGTCCCAAGGGCACCACCCAGGGTTACCTAACCCCCAGTTAGGAAAAAACATGAAAATGGCGTCTTCTAAAAAATTATTACCCCAGGAGGGTACCTGCCTCTCAGAGGCAGGAGAATCCCTCACTGGCCCATCCGGGTCAGTCTGCCCCTCGTATTCTGGGGGGGGCAAGAACCGTCATGGGAGTGTTCGCTCCTTGAGAAGTAGCAGTAGGGCTTCGGTCGAGAGACCGGAAGCTGATAAAGAAGCACGAGTGCTTCTCACTCGTTGTCCCACACCCGAAGTGGAAGCTCCGGACGGACGAGCCTGGATGGCTGATCTTTCAGAAACGGAGTCTGAGATGAGTCTGGATGCTCCTGGTTCGGCATCAAAGGGGGAAAAAAGAGTCAGGGACTCCGACGATACCGACACAGAGGCCAGTGGCCTGACGTTGGAGTCGGAAAGGGCTGGCGGGGAAAGAAAGAGACGGCTAGGTCGGTCGGGCTCAGTATCGTCATACGACGGCGACCGGATAAGGCCGAGGTCACCGCTGGCGGGCACCCCAGCCTTTCTGCGTGTGGCGGAGCTCCGTAAGGAGAAAAGAGCGGCGATGCTCCGGAGAAAAGAGGAGCGCCTCGAGGAAAAGGTCAAGGAGGCCTCCGTTTCCAGAACGGCGCTTGGCCTTGACACGAGCGACCCCCGAACGGCCGCTGCCCTCCACCAGAGGGTCCTGGATGATGTCGGCATCATTACCGAGATGGCGACAAAGTCCACAAATCTCAAGGGCACGGTCGTTCGGGCGCTAAAAGAATCGGCGGCTTCAATAAGGGTAGCAGTGGAGGCACTGCATAGCAGGACCATCACCGAGGAGTCGGCCAAGTTGCAAGCGGAGAACGCCCGCCTGCAGCGCGACCTGGCCGACCTCCGAAGAGAACTTATGGACCTCCGGGCAGAATTCCGCAGGGAAAGGGCTGAGGCCGTCAGAGGCCCTGCCCCCCCTCCCTCTGGACGAACATCACCCGAGAGGGTAGAGAAGGCGAGACCCCGTTCCACGAGGCTGAATGAGGAGCAGCTGACGCGCTCCATCATGTTGCAGGTGGGCAGCATGATGGGCGCGCACCTGAAGGAGATGGAAGAGCGTCTCCTGCATGGGAAACGGTTGCGCCCCCCGCTGACGGCGGACAGAACGAACGCTGCCGCTGCTCTAGCCGCAGCAACCCCGCTCCGGGAAGCCCCGTCAAGGACCAACCCCCCGCCTGGGTCTGGGACCGAACCGTCGCTCCCGAAGGCAGCCGCCGCGGAGACGACACGTCCCCCCCAGAAACCCAAACAGAAGGGAAAGGGGAAAAAGAAGAAGAAAGCTGCAGCTGGCGCGCCAGCTGCTGCTGCTGCCCCAACAGCAGAGAAAGCAGCTTCCCAGCCCCCCCCGCCGGCGGCGCTCCCACGCCCTGGCGAGAAGTGGTCGACAGTTGCAAAGCGGGGTGCCAAACCTGCAGCCCCTGCAACGGGTGGCGGCGCCAAAGCTGCAAAGCCCCGCAACCGGACAGCGCCGGAAAGGCTGCGCCCGCCCCAGTCCTCGGCTGTGGTGATCACGCTACAGCCGGGGGCCATGGAGAAGGGCTCCACATATGCCAAGGTCCTGTGGGAGGCCAGGTCCAAGGTCGACCTGGCCTCGTGTAACATCACAGGCCTTCGGTTCAAGAAGGCCATCACCGGGGGATGCATATTAGAAGTCCCTGGAGCGACGAGCGGCGAGAAGGCGGACGCCTTCGCCCAAAAGTTAAGGGAGGTGTTGGACCCGGAGACGGTGAAGGTGTCCAGGCCTGAGAGATGCGCAGATCTGCGCGTTTCCGGCCTGGACGACTCCGTAGCCGTCACGGAGGTCATCGCCGCCGTCGCCAGGGGGGGAGGTTGCCCTGTGGCCGCGGTAAGGGCAGGGGAGCCTCGCCGCGACTTCCGCGGCTCCTCCACCGTGTGGGTGCGATGCCCGATCGCCGCTGCCAAGCGCTTGGCAGAGGGCAGACGCCTCACGGTGGGGTGGACGTCGGCGCAGGTGAGGCTCCTCGAGCCCAGGCCGATGCAGTGCCACCGATGCC